>OZ017742.1:84375185-86877685 GCA_963969285.1 Odontomyia ornata
AGGGCGGGTTTAGTGGTTGAAAGCCAGAAAAAACCCAATTTTTCACGCGTCAACTCCCCAAAACTTTAAATTCATTTTTCTCCCCTTAAACGTGCGAATTTCGCGTTTTTACGTTTGTATTTAAAAGTTTAGCCCAAACTAGTGTTTTGATGGTCGGAACATGTTTTAGGCAAAATCTCCAAAAATTACTGTTTCTAGAACACGTGCAGTTTTTGTGCAGATTTTCAGCTTTGATTGTTTACTGTGCCCGTAATTTAAATTCGATTGTTGAAATTTTGGTCTTATCTTATAGTTGCGTTTGTTTAGTTTGCGTGAAGTGCAAATATGTAGTAATTTGCATGAAAATAGTAATTTTTATGACGCTCAGGAGGCATAGACATGTATTTGTCTAAAATACGTAAATTTCCTTGTCAGACCTCTGGCTTTAATCGTTCACAGTAGCCACAAATTGTATTCGATTATCAAAATTTTGGTCTCATTTTGTAGCTGTCAGTCTGTTGTTTACGACAAATATAAATTTGTAGTACTTTTCATAAGAATACTAATTTTTAGAAGGTTCCTTATATTTTTGGGGGCAGGTTATGGAAACTTTTTCCCTTTACGGCATTGCTGTGGCTTCAATTTTCAACCGATGTGCTATATTTTGGCGTTAGTGAATAGATCAGCGTCTGAATTTTCCAAAAAGTATAAATTTGTGGCATTTCGCAAAAGTTTAAGGGCGGGTTTAGTGGTTGAAAGCCAGAAAAAACCCAATTTTTCACGCGTCAACTCCCCAAAACTTTAAATTCATTTTTCTCCCCTTAAACGTGCGAATTTCGCGTTTTTACGTTTGTCTTTAAAAGTTTAGCCCAAACTAGTGTTTTGATGGTCGGAACATGTTTTAGGCAAAATCTCCAAAAATTACTGTTTCTAGAACACGTGCAGTTTTTGTGCAGATTTTCAGCTTTGATTGTTTACTGTGCCCGTAATTTAAATTCGATTGTTGAAATTTTGGTCTTATCTTATAGTTGCGTTTGTTTAGTTTGCGTGAAGTGCAAATATGTAGTAATTTGCATGAAAATAGTAATTTTTATGACGCTTAGGAGGCATAGACATGTATTTGTCTAAAATACGTAAATTTCCTTGTCAGACCTCTGGCTTTAATCGTTCACAGTAGCCACAAATTGTATTCGATTATCAAAATTTTGGTCTCATTTTGTAGCTGTCAGTCTGTTGTTTACGACAAATATAAATTTGTAGTACTTTTCATAAGAATACTAATTTTTAGAAGGTTCCTTATATTTTTGGGGGCAGGTTATGGAAACTTTTTCCCTTTACGGCATTGCTGTGGCTTCAATTTTCAACCGATGTGCTATATTTTGACGTTAGTGAATAGATCAGCGTCTGAATTTTCCAAAAAGTATAAATTTGTGGCATTTCGCAAAAGTTTAAGGGCGGGTTTAGTGGTTGAAAGCCAGAAAAAACCCAATTTTTCACGCGTCAACTCCCCAAAACTTTAAATTCATTTTTCTCCCCTTAAACGTGCGAATTTCGCGTTTTTACGTTTTTATTTAAAAGTTTAGCCCAAACTAGTGTTTTGATGGTCGGAACATGTTTTAGGCAAAATCTCCAAAAATTACTGTTTCTAGAACACGTGCAGTTTTTGTGCAGATTTTCAGCTTTGATTGTTTACTGTGCCCGTAATTTAAATTCGATTGTTGAAATTTTGGTCTTATCTTATAGTTGCGTTTGTTTAGTTTGCGTGAAGTGCAAATATGTAGTAATTTGCATGAAAATAGTAATTTTTATGACGCTTAGGAGGCATAGACATGTATTTGTCTAAAATACGTAAATTTCCTTGTCAGACCTCTGGCTTTAATCGTTCACAGTAGCCACAAATTGTATTCGATTATCAAAATTTTGGTCTCATTTTGTAGCTGTCAGTCTGTTGTTTACGACAAATATAAATTTGTAGTACTTTTCATAAGAATACTAATTTTTAGAAGGTTCCTTATATTTTTGGGGGCAGGTTATGGAAACTTTTTCCCTTTACGGCATTGCTGTGGCTTCATTTTTCAACCGATGTGCTATATTTTGGCGTTAGTGAATAGATCAGCGTCTGAATTTTCCAAAAAGTATAAATTTGTGGCATTTCGCAAAAGTTTAAGGCGGGTTTAGTGGTTGAAAGCCAGAAAAAAACCAATTTTTCACGCGTCAACTCCCCAAAACTTTAAATTCATTTTTCTCCCCTTAAACGTGCGAATTTCGCGTTTTTACGTTTTTATTTAAAAGTTTAGCCCAAACTAGTGTTTTGATGGTCGGAACATGTTTTAGGCAAAATATCCAAAAATTACTGTTTCTAGAACACGTGCAGTTTTTGTGCAGATTTTCAGCTTTGATTGTTAACTGTGCCCGTAATTTAAATTCGATTGTTGAAATTTTGGTCTTATCTTATAGTTGCGTTTGTTTAGTTTGCGTGAAGTGCAAATATGTAGTAATTTGCATGAAAATAGTAATTTTTATGACGCTTAGGAGGCATAGACATGTATTTGTCTAAAATACGTAAATTTCCTTGTCAGACCTCTGGCTTTAATCGTTCACAGTAGCCACAAATTGTATTCGATTATCAAAATTTTGGTCTCATTTTGTAGCTGTCAGTCTGTTGTTTACGACAAATATAAATTTGTAGTACTTTTCATAAGAATACTAATTTTTAGAAGGTTCCTTATATTTTTGGGGGCAGGTTATGGAAACTTTTTCCCTTTACGGCATTGCTGTGGCTTCAATTTTCAACCGATATGCTATATTTTGGCGTTAGTGAATAGATCAGCGTCTGAATTTTCCAAAAAGTATAAATTTGTGGCATTTCGCAAAAGTTTAAGGGCGGGTTTAGTGGTTGAAAGCCAGAAAAAACCCAATTTTTCACGCGTTAACTCCACAAAACTTTAAATTCATTTTTCTCCCCTTAAACGTGCGAATTTCGCGTTTTTACGTTTTTATTTAAAAGTTTAGCCCAAACTAGTGTTTTGATGGTCGGAACATGTTTTAGGCAAAATCTCCAAAAATTACTGTTTCTAGAACACGTGCAGTTTTTGTGCAGATTTTCAGCTTTGATTGTTTACTGTGCCCGTAATTTAAATTCGATTGTTGAAATTTTGGTCTTATCTTATAGTTGCGTTTGTTTAGTTTGCGTGAAGTGCAAATATGTAGTAATTTGCATGAAAATAGTAATTTTTATGACGCTTAGGAGGCATAGACATGTATTTGTCTAAAATACGTAAATTTCCTTGTCAGACCTCTGGCTTTAATCGTTCACAGTAGCCACAAATTGTATTCGATTATCAAAATTTTGGTCTCATTTTGTAGCTGTCTGTCTGTTGTTTACGACAAATATAAATTTGTAGTACTTTTCATAAGAATACTAATTTTTAGAAGGTTCCTTATAGTTTTGGGGGCAGGTTATGGAAACTTTTTCCCTTTACGGCATTGCTGTGGCTTCAATTTTAAACCGATGTGCTATATTTTGGCGTTAGTGAATAGATCAGCGTCTGAATTTTCCAAAAGTATAAATTTGTGGCATTTCGCAAAAGTTTAAGGGCGGGTTTAGTGGTTGAAAGCCAGAAAAAACCCAATTTTTCACGCGTTAACTCCCCAAAACTTTAAATTCATTTTTCTCCCCTTAAACGTGCGAATTTCGCGTTTTTACGTTTTTATTTAAAAGTTTAGCCCAAACTAGTGTTTTGATGGTCGGAACATGTTTTAGGCAAAATCTCCAAAAATTACTGTTTCTAGAACACGTGCAGTTTTTGTGCAGATTTTCAGCTTTGATTGTTTACTGTGCCCGTAATTCGATTGTTGAAATTTTGGCCTTATCTTATAGTTGCGTTTGTTTAGTTAGCGTGAAGTGCAAATATGTAGTAATTTGCATGAAAATAGTAATTTTTATGACGCTTAGGAGGCATAGACATGTATTTGTCTAAAATACGTAAATTTCCTTGTCAGACCTCTGGCTTTAATCGTTCACAGTAGCCACAAATTGTATTCGATTATCAAAATTTTGGTCTCATTTTGTAGCTGTCAGTCTGTTGTTTACGACAAATATAAATTTGTAGTACTTTTCATAAGAATACTAGTTTTTAGAAGGTTCCTTATATTTTTGGGGGCAGGTTATGGAAACTTTTTCCCTTTACGGCATTGCTGTGGCTTCAATTTTCAACCGATGTGCTATATTTTGGCGTTAGTGAATAGATCAGCGTCTGAATTTTCCAAAAAGTATAAATTTGTGGCATTTCGCAAAAGTTTAAGGGCGGGTTTAGTGGTTGAAAGCCAGAAAAAACCCAATTTTTCACGCGTCAACTCCCCAAAACTTTAAATTCATTTTTCTCCCCTTAACGTGCGAATTTCGCGTTTTTACGTTTTTATTTAAAAGTTTAGCCCAAACTAGTGTTTTGATGGTCGGAACATGTTTTAGGCAAAATCTCCAAAAATTACTGTTTCTAGAACACGTGCAGTTTTTGTGCAGATTTTCAGCTTTGATTGTTTACTGTGCCCGTAATTCGATTGTTGAAATTTTGGCCTTATCTTATAGTTGCGTTTGTTTAGTTAGCGTGAAGTGCAAATATGTAGTAATTTGCATGAAAATAGTAATTTTTATGACGCTTAGGAGGCATAGACATGTATTTGTCTAAAATACGTAAATTTCCTTGTCAGACCTCTGGCTTTAATCGTTCACAGTAGCCACAAATTGTATTCGATTATCAAAATTTTGGTCTCATTTTGTAGCTGTCAGTCTGTTGTTTACGACAAATATAAATTTTGTAGTACTTTTCATAAGAATACTAATTTTTAGAAGGTTCCTTATATTTTTGGGGGCAGGTTATGGAAACTTTTTCTCTTTACGGCATTGCTGTGGCTTCATTTTTCAACCGATGTGCTATATTTTGGCGTTAGTGAATAGATCAGCGTGAATTTTTCCAAAAAAAATAAATTTGTGGCATTTCGCAAAAGTTTAAGGGCGGGTTTAGTGGGTTGAAAGCCAGAAAAAACCCAATTTTTCACGCGTCAACTCCCCAAAACTTTAAATTCATTTTTCTCCCCTTAAACGTGCGAATTTCGCGTTTTTACGTTTTTATTTAAAAGTTTAGCCCAAACTAGTGTTTTGATGGTCGGAACATGTTTTAGGCAAAATCTCCAAAAATTACTGTTTCTAGAACACGTGCAGTTTTTGTGCAGATTTTCAGCTTTGATTGTTTACTGTGCCCGTAATATAAATTCGATTGTTGACATTTTGGTCTTATCTTATAGTTGCGTTTGTTTAGTTTGCGGTGAAGTGCAAATATGTAGTAATTTGATGAAAATAGTAATTTTTTATGACGCTTAGGAGGCATAGACATGTATTTGTCTAAAATACGTAAATTTCCTTGTCAGACCTCTGGCTTTAAATCGTTCACAGTAGCCACAAAATTCTATTCGATTATCAAAATTTTGGTCTCATTTTGTAGCTGTCAGTCTGTTGTTTACGACAAATATAAATTTGTAGTACTTTTCATAAGAATACTAATTTTAGAAGGTTCCTTATATTTTTGGGGGCAGGTTATGGAAACTTTTTCCCTTTACGGCATTGCTGTGGCTTCAATTTTCAACCGATGTGCTATATTTTGACGTTCGTGAATAGATCAGCGTCTGAGTCTTCCAAAAAGTATAAATTTGTGGCATTTCGCAAAGTTTAAGGGCGGTTTAGTGGTTGAAAGCCAGAAAAAACCCAATTTTTCACGCGTCAACTCCCCAAAACTTTAAATTCATTTTTCTCCCCTTAAACGTGCGAATTTCGCGTTTTTACGTTTTTATTTAAAAGTTTAGCCCAAACTAGTGTTTTGATGGTCGGAACATGTTTTAGGCAAAATATCCAAAAATTACTGTTTCTAGAACACGTGCGTTTTTGTGCAGATTTTCAGCTTTGATTGTATTACTGTGCCCGTAATTTAAATTCGATTGTTGAAATGTGGTCTTATCTTATAGTTGCGTTTGTTTAGTTTGCGTGAAGTGCAAATATGTAGTAATTTGCATGAAAATAGTAATTTTTATGACGCTTAGGAGGCATAGACATGTATTTGTCTAAAATACGCAAATTTCCTTGTCAGACCTCTGGCTTTAATCGTTCACAGTAGCCACAAATTGTATTCGATTATCAAAATTTTGGTCTTCATTTTGTAGCTGTCAGTCTGTTGTTCACGACAAATATAAATTTTGTGGTACTTTTCATAAGAATACTAATTTTTAGAAGGTTCCTTATATTTTTGGGGGCAGGTTATGGAAACTTTTTCCCTTTACGGCATTGCTGTGGCTTCATTTTTCAACCGATGTGCTATGTTTTGGCGTTAGTGAATAGATCAGCGTCTGAATTTTCCAAAAAGTATAAATTTGTGGCATTTTGCAAAAGTTTAAGGGCGGGTTTAGTGGTTGAAAGCCAGAAAAACCAATTTTTCACGCGTCAACTCCCCAAAACTTTAAATTCATTTTTCTCCCCTTAAACGTGCGAATTTCGTGTTTTTACGTTTTTTATTTAAAAGTTTAGCCCAAACTAGTGTTTTGATGGTCGGAACATGTTTTAGGCAAAATCTCCAAAAATTACTGTTTCTAGAACACGTGCAGTTTTTGTGCAGATTTTCAGCTTTGATTGTTTACTGTGCCCGTAATTCGATTGTTGAAATTTTGGCCTTATCTTATAGTTGCGTTTGTTTTAGTTAGCGTGAAGTGCAAATATGTAGTAATTTGCATGAAAATAGTATTTTTTATGACGCTTAGGAGGCATAGACATGTATTTGTCTAAAATACGTAAATTTCCTTGTCAGACCTCTGGCTTTAATCGTTCACAGTAGCCACAAATTGTATTCGATTATCAAAATTTTGGTCTCATTTTGTAGCTGTCAGTCTGTTGTTTACGACAAATATAAATTTGTAGTACTTTTCATAAGAATACTAGTTTTTAGAAGGTTCCTTATATTTTTGGGGGCAGGTTATGGAAACTTTTTCCCTTTACGGCATTGCTGTGGCTTCAATTTTCAACCGATGTGCTATATTTTGGCGTTAGTGAATAGATCAGCGTCTGAATTTTCCAAAAAGTATAAATTTGTGGCATTTCGCAAAAGTTTAAGGGCGGGTTTAGTGGTTGAAAGCCAGAAAAACCCAATTTTTCACGCGTCAACTCCCCAAAACTTTAAATTCATTTTTCTCCCCTTAAACGTGCGAATTTCGCGTTTTTACGTTTTTATTTTAAAAGTTTAGCCCAAACTAGTGTTTTGATGGTCGGAACATGTTTTAGGCAAAATCTCCAAAAATTACTGTTTCTAGAACACGTGCAGTTTTTGTGCAGATTTTCAGCTTTGATTGTTTACTGTGCCCGTAATTCGATTGTTGAAATTTTGGCCTTATCTTATAGTTGCGTTTGTTTAGTTAGCGTGAAGTGCAAATATGTAGTAATTTGCATGAAAATAGTAATTTTTATGACGCTTAGGAGGCATAGACATGTATTTGTCTAAAATACGTAAATTTCCTTGTCAGACCTCTGGCTTTAATCGTTCACAGTAGCCACAAATTGTATTCGATTATCAAAATTTTGGTCTCATTTTGTAGCTGTCAGTCTGTTGTTTACGACAAATATAAATTTGTAGTACTTTTCATAAGAATACTAATTTTTAGAAGGTTCCTTATATTTTTGGGGGCAGGTTATGGAAACTTTTTCTCTTTACGGCATTGCTGTGGCTTCATTTTTCAACCGATGTGCTATATTTTGGCGTTAGTGAATAGATCAGCGTCTGAATTTTCCAAAAAGTATAAATTTGTGGCATTTCGCAAAAGTTTAAGGGCGGGTTTAGTGGTTGAAAGCCAGAAAAAACCCAATTTTTCACGCGTCAACTCCCCAAAACTTTAAATTCATTTTTCTCCCCTTAAACGTGCGAATTTCGCGTTTTTACGTTTTTATTTAAAAGTTTAGCCCAAACTAGTGTTTTGATGGTCGGAACATGTTTTAGGCAAAATCTCCAAAAATTACTGTTTCTAGAACACGTGCAGTTTTTGTGCAGATTTTCAGCTTTGATTGCTTACTGTGCCCGTAATATAAATTCGATTGTTGACATTTTGGTCTTATCTTATAGTTGCGTTTGTTTAGTTTGCGTGAAGTGCAAATATGTAGTAATTTGATGAAAATAGTAATTTTTATGACGCTTAGGAGGCATAGACATGTATTTGTCTAAAATACGTAAATTTCCTTGTCAGACCTCTGGCTTTAATCGTTCACAGTAGCCACAAATTCTATTCGATTATCAAAATTTTGGTCTCATTTTGTAGCTGTCAGTCTGTTGTTTACGACAAATATAAATTTGTAGTACTTTTCATAAGAATACTAATTTTTAGAAGGTTCCTTATATTTTTGGGGGCAGGTTATGGAAACTTTTTCCCTTTACGGCATTGCTGTGGCTTCAATTTTCAACCGATGTGCTATATTTTGACGTTCGTGAATAGATCAGCGTCTGAGTCTTCCAAAAAGTATAAATTTGTGGCATTTCGCAAAAGTTTAAGGGCGGGTTTAGTGGTTGAAAGCCAGAAAAAACCCAATTTTTCACGCGTCAACTCCCCAAAACTTTAAATTCATTTTTCTCCCCTTAAACGTGCGAATTTCGCGTTTTTACGTTTTTATTTAAAAGTTTAGCCCAAACTAGTGTTTTGATGGTCGGAACATGTTTTAGGCAAAATATCCAAAAATTACTGTTTCTAGAACACGTGCAGTTTTTGTGCAGATTTTCAGCTTTGATTGTTTACTGTGCCCGTAATTTAAATTCGATTGTTGAAATTGTGGTCTTATCTTATAGTTGCGTTTGTTTAGTTTGCGTGAAGTGCAAATATGTAGTAATTTGCATGAAAATAGTAATTTTTATGACGCTTAGGAGGCATAGACATGTATTTGTCTAAAATACGTAAATTTCCTTGTCAGACCTCTGGCTTTAATCGTTCACAGTAGCCACAAATTGTATTCGATTATCAAAATTTTGGTCTCATTTTGTAGCTGTCAGTCTGTTGTTCACGACAAATATAAATTTGTGGTACTTTTCATAAGAATACTAATTTTTAGAAGGTTCCTTATATTTTTGGGGGCAGGTTATGGAAACTTTTTCCCTTTACGGCATTGCTGTGGCTTCATTTTTCAACCGATGTGCTATGTTTTGGCGTTAGTGAATAGATCAGCGTCTGAATTTTCCAAAAAGTATAAATTTGTGGCATTTTGCAAAAGTTTAAGGGCGGGTTTAGTGGTTGAAAGCCAGAAAAAACCCAATTTTTCACGCGTCAACTCCCCAAAACTTTAAATTCATTTTTCTCCCCTTAAACGTGCGAATTTCGCGTTTTTACGTTTTTATTTAAAAGTTTAGCCCAAACTAGTGTTTTGATGGTCGGAACATGTTTTAGGCAAAATCTCCAAAAATTACTGTTTCTAGAACACGTGCAGTTTTTGTGCAGATTTTCAGCTTTGATTGTTTACTGTGCCCGTAATTCGATTGTTGAAATTTTGGCCTTATCTTATAGTTGCGTTTGTTTAGTTAGCGTGAAGTGCAAATATGTAGTAATTTGCATGAAAATAGTAATTTTTATGACGCTTAGGAGGCATAGACATGTATTTGTCTAAAATACGTAAATTTCCTTGTCAGACCTCTGGCTTTAATCGTTCACAGTAGCCACAAATTGTATTCGATTATCAAAATTTTGGTCTCATTTTGTAGCTGTCAGTCTGTTGTTTACGACAAATATAAATTTGTAGTACTTTTCATAAGAATACTAGTTTTTAGAAGGTTCCTTATATTTTTGGGGGCAGGTTATGGAAACTTTTTCCCTTTACGGCATTGCTGTGGCTTCAATTTTCAACCGATGTGCTATATTTTGGCGTTAGTGAATAGATCAGCGTCTGAATTTTCCAAAAAGTATAAATTTGTGGCATTTCGCAAAAGTTTAAGGGCGGGTTTAGTGGTTGAAAGCCAGAAAAAACCCAATTTTTCACGCGTCAACTCCCCAAAACTTTAAATTCATTTTTCTCCCCTTAAACGTGCGAATTTCGCGTTTTTACGTTTTTATTTAAAAGTTTAGCCCAAACTAGTGTTTTGATGGTCGGAACATGTTTTAGGCAAAATCTCCAAAAATTACTGTTTCTAGAACACGTGCAGTTTTTGTGCAGATTTTCAGCTTTGATTGTTTACTGTGCCCGTAATTCGATTGTTGAAATTTTGGCCTTATCTTATAGTTGCGTTTGTTTAGTTAGCGTGAAGTGCAAATATGTAGTAATTTGCATGAAAATAGTAATTTTTATGACGCTTAGGAGGCATAGACATGTATTTGTCTAAAATACGTAAATTTCCTTGTCAGACCTCTGGCTTTAATCGTTCACAGTAGCCACAAATTGTATTCGATTATCAAAATTTTGGTCTCATTTTGTAGCTGTCAGTCTGTTGTTTACGACAAATATAAATTTGTAGTACTTTTCATAAGAATACTAATTTTTAGAAGGTTCCTTATATTTTTGGGGGCAGGTTATGGAAACTTTTTCTCTTTACGGCATTGCTGTGGCTTCATTTTTCAACCGATGTGCTATATTTTGGCGTTAGTGAATAGATCAGCGTCTGAATTTTCCAAAAAGTATAAATTTGTGGCATTTCGCAAAAGTTTAAGGGCGGGTTTAGTGGTTGAAAGCCAGAAAAAACCCAATTTTTCACGCGTCAACTCCCCAAAACTTTAAATTCATTTTTCTCCCCTTAAACGTGCGAATTTCGCGTTTTTACGTTTTTATTTAAAAGTTTAGCCCAAACTAGTGTTTTGATGGTCGGAACATGTTTTAGGCAAAATCTCCAAAAATTATTGTTTCTAGAACACGTGCAGTTTTTGTGCAGATTTTCAGCTTTGATTGCTTACTGTGCCCGTAATATAAATTCGATTGTTGACATTTTGGCCTTATCTTATAGTTGCGTTTGTTTAGTTTGCGTGAAGTGCAAATATGTAGTAATTTGATGAAAATAGTAATTTTTATGACGCTTAGGAGGCATAGACATGTATTTGTCTAAAATACGTAAATTTCCTTGTCAGACCTCTGGCTTTAATCGTTCACAGTAGCCACAAATTCTATTCGATTATCAAAATTTTGGTCTCATTTTGTAGCTGTCAGTCTGTTGTTTACGACAAATATAAATTTGTAGTACTTTTCATAAGAATACTAATTTTTAGAAGGTTCCTTATATTTTTGGGGGCAGGTTATGGAAACTTTTTCCCTTTACGGCATTGCTGTGGCTTCAATTTTCAACCGATGTGCTATATTTTGACGTTCGTGAATAGATCAGCGTCTGAGTCTTCCAAAAAGTATAAATTTGTGGCATTTCGCAAAAGTTTAAGGGCGGGTTTAGTGGTTGAAAGCCAGAAAAAACCCAATTTTTCACGCGTCAACTCCCCAAAACTTTAAATTCATTTTTCTCCCCTTAAACGTGCGAATTTCGCGTTTTTACGTTTTTATTTAAAAGTTTAGCCCAAACTAGTGTTTTGATGGTCGGAACATGTTTTAGGCAAAATATCCAAAAATTACTGTTTCTAGAACACGTGCAGTTTTTGTGCAGATTTTCAGCTTTGATTGTTTACTGTGCCCGTAATTTAAATTCGATTGTTGAAATTGTGGTCTTATCTTATAGTTGCGTTTGTTTAGTTTGCGTGAAGTGCAAATATGTAGTAATTTGCATGAAAATAGTAATTTTTATGACGCTTAGGAGGCATAGACATGTATTTGTCTAAAATACGCAAATTTCCTTGTCAGACCTCTGGCTTTAATCGTTCACAGTAGCCACAAATTGTATTCGATTATCAAAATTTTGGTCTCATTTTGTAGCTGTCAGTCTGTTGTTCACGACAAATATAAATTTGTGGTACTTTTCATAAGAATACTAATTTTTAGAAGGTTCCTTATATTTTTGGGGGCAGGTTATGGAAACTTTTTCCCTTTACGGCATTGCTGTGGCTTCATTTTTCAACCGATGTGCTATGTTTTGGCGTTAGTGAATAGATCAGCGTCTGAATTTTCCAAAAAGTATAAATTTGTGGCATTTTGCAAAAGTTTAAGGGCGGGTTTAGTGGTTGAAAGCCAGAAAAAACCCAATTTTTCACGCGTCAACTCCCCAAAACTTTAAATTCATTTTTCTCCCCTTAAACGTGCGAATTTCGCGTTTTTACGTTTTTATTTAAAAGTTTAGCCCAAACTAGTGTTTTGATGGTCGGAACATGTTTTAGGCAAAATCTCCAAAAATTACTGTTTCTAGAACACGTGCAGTTTTTGTGCAGATTTTCAGCTTTGATTGTTTACTGTGCCCGTAATTCGATTGTTGAAATTTTGGCCTTATCTTATAGTTGCGTTTGTTTAGTTAGCGTGAAGTGCAAATATGTAGTAATTTGCATGAAAATAGTAATTTTTATGACGCTTAGGAGGCATAGACATGTATTTGTCTAAAATACGTAAATTTCCTTGTCAGACCTCTGGCTTTAATCGTTCACAGTAGCCACAAATTGTATTCGATTATCAAAATTTTGGTCTCATTTTGTAGCTGTCAGTCTGTTGTTTACGACAAATATAAATTTGTAGTACTTTTCATAAGAATACTAGTTTTTAGAAGGTTCCTTATATTTTTGGGGGCAGGTTATGGAAACTTTTTCCCTTTACGGCATTGCTGTGGCTTCAATTTTCAACCGATGTGCTATATTTTGGCGTTAGTGAATAGATCAGTGTCTGAATTTTCCAAAAAGTATAAATTTGTGGCATTTCGCAAAAGTTTAAGGGCGGGTTTAGTGGTTGAAAGCCAGAAAAAACCCAATTTTTCACGCGTCAACTCCCCAAAACTTTAAATTCATTTTTCTCCCCTTAAACGTGCGAATTTCGCGTTTTTACGTTTTTATTTAAAAGTTTAGCCCAAACTAGTGTTTTGATGGTCGGAACATGTTTTAGGCAAAATCTCCAAAAATTACTGTTTCTAGAACACGTGCAGTTTTTGTGCAGATTTTCAGCTTTGATTGTTTACTGTGCCCGTAATTCGATTGTTGAAATTTTGGCCTTATCTTATAGTTGCGTTTGTTTAGTTAGCGTGAAGTGCAAATATGTAGTAATTTGCATGAAAATAGTAATTTTTATGACGCTTAGGAGGCATAGACATGTATTTGTCTAAAATACGTAAATTTCCTTGTCAGACCTCTGGCTTTAATCGTTCACAGTAGCCACAAATTGTATTCGATTATCAAAATTTTGGTCTCATTTTGTAGCTGTCAGTCTGTTGTTTACGACAAATATAAATTTGTAGTACTTTTCATAAGAATACTAATTTTTAGAAGGTTCCTTATATTTTTGGGGGCAGGTTATGGAAACTTTTTCTCTTTACGGCATTGCTGTGGCTTCATTTTTCAACCGATGTGCTATATTTTGGCGTTAGTGAATAGATCAGCGTCTGAATTTTCCAAAAAGTATAAATTTGTGGCATTTCGCAAAAGTTTAAGGGCGGGTTTAGTGGTTGAAAGCCAGAAAAAACCCAATTTTTCACGCGTCAACTCCCCAAAACTTTAAATTCATTTTTCTCCCCTTAAACGTGCGAATTTCGCGTTTTTACGTTTTTATTTAAAAGTTTAGCCCAAACTAGTGTTTTGATGGTCGGAACATGTTTTAGGCAAAATCTCCAAAAATTACTGTTTCTAGAACACGTGCAGTTTTTGTGCAGATTTTCAGCTTTGATTGCTTACTGTGCCCGTAATATAAATTCGATTGTTGACATTTTGGTCTTATCTTATAGTTGCGTTTGTTTAGTTTGCGTGAAGTGCAAATATGTAGTAATTTGATGAAAATAGTAATTTTTATGACGCTTAGGAGGCATAGACATGTATTTGTCTAAAATACGTAAATTTCCTTGTCAGACCTCTGGCTTTAATCGTTCACAGTAGCCACAAATTCTATTCGATTATCAAAATTTTGGTCTCATTTTGTAGCTGTCAGTCTGTTGTTTACGACAAATATAAATTTGTAGTACTTTTCATAAGAATACTAATTTTTAGAAGGTTCCTTATATTTTTGGGGGCAGGTTATGGAAACTTTTTCCCTTTACGGCATTGCTGTGGCTTCAATTTTCAACCGATGTGCTATATTTTGACGTTCGTGAATAGATCAGCGTCTGAGTCTTCCAAAAAGTATAAATTTGTGGCATTTCGCAAAAGTTTAAGGGCGGGTTTAGTGGTTGAAAGCCAGAAAAAACCCAATTTTTCACGCGTCAACTCCCCAAAACTTTAAATTCATTTTTCTCCCCTTAAACGTGCGAATTTCGCGTTTTTACGTTTTTATTTAAAAGTTTAGCCCAAACTAGTGTTTTGATGGTCGGAACATGTTTTAGGCAAAATATCCAAAAATTACTGTTTCTAGAACACGTGCAGTTTTTGTGCAGATTTTCAGCTTTGATTGTTTACTGTGCCCGTAATTTAAATTCGATTGTTGAAATTGTGGTCTTATCTTATAGTTGCGTTTGTTTAGTTTGCGTGAAGTGCAAATATGTAGTAATTTGCATGAAAATAGTAATTTTTATGACGCTTAGGAGGCATAGACATGTATTTGTCTAAAATACGCAAATTTCCTTGTCAGACCTCTGGCTTTAATCGTTCACAGTAGCCACAAATTGTATTCGATTATCAAAATTTTGGTCTCATTTTGTAGCTGTCAGTCTGTTGTTCACGACAAATATAAATTTGTGGTACTTTTCATAAGAATACTAATTTTTAGAAGGTTCCTTATATTTTTGGGGGCAGGTTATGGAAACTTTTTCCCTTTACGGCATTGCTGTGGCTTCATTTTTCAACCGATGTGCTATGTTTTGGCGTTAGTGAATAGATCAGCGTCTGAATTTTCCAAAAAGTATAAATTTGTGGCATTTTGCAAAAGTTTAAGGGCGGGTTTAGTGGTTGAAAGCCAGAAAAAACCCAATTTTTCACGCGTCAACTCCCCAAAACTTTAAATTCATTTATCTCCCCTTAAACGTGCGAATTTCGCGTTTTTACGTTTTTATTTAAAAGTTTAGCCCAAACTAGTGTTTTGATGGTCGGAACATGTTTTAGGCAAAATCTCCAAAAATTACTGTTTCTAGAACACGTGCAGTTTTTATGCAGATTTTCAGCTTTGATTGTTTACTGTGCCCGTAATTCGATTGTTGAAATTTTGGCCTTATCTTATAGTTGCGTTTGTTTAGTTAGCGTGAAGTGCAAATATGTAGTAATTTGCATGAAAATAGTAATTTTTATGACGCTTAGGAGGCATAGACATGTATTTGTCTAAAATACGTAAATTTCCTTGTCAGACCTCTGGCTTTAATCGTTCACAGTAGCCACAAATTGTATTCGATTATCAAAATTTTGGTCTCATTTTGTAGCTGTCAGTCTGTTGTTTACGACAAATATAAATTTGTAGTACTTTTCATAAGAATACTAGTTTTTAGAAGGTTCCTTATATTTTTGGGGGCAGGTTATGGAAACTTTTTCCCTTTACGGCATTGCTGTGGCTTCAATTTTCAACCGATGTGCTATATTTTGGCGTTAGTGAATAGATCAGCGTCTGAATTTTCCAAAAAGTATAAATTTGTGGCATTTCGCAAAAGTTTAAGGGCGGGTTTAGTGGTTGAAAGCCAGAAAAAACCCAATTTTTCACGCGTCAACTCCCCAAAACTTTAAATTCATTTTTCTCCCCTTAAACGTGCGAATTTCGCGTTTTTACGTTTTTATTTAAAAGTTTAGCCCAAACTAGTGTTTTGATGGTCGGAACATGTTTTAGGCAAAATCTCCAAAAATTACTGTTTCTAGAACACGTGCAGTTTTTGTGCAGATTTTCAGCTTTGATTGTTTACTGTGCCCGTAATTCGATTGTTGAAATTTTGGCCTTATCTTATAGTTGCGTTTGTTTAGTTAGCGTGAAGTGCAAATATGTAGTAATTTGCATGAAAATAGTAATTTTTATGACGCTTAGGAGGCATAGACATGTATTTGTCTAAAATACGTAAATTTCCTTGTCAGACCTCTGGCTTTAATCGTTCACAGTAGCCACAAATTGTATTCGATTATCAAAATTTTGGTCTCATTTTGTAGCTGTCAGTCTGTTGTTTACGACAAATATAAATTTGTAGTACTTTTCATAAGAATACTAATTTTTAGAAGGTTCCTTATATTTTTGGGGGCAGGTTATGGAAACTTTTTCTCTTTACGGCATTGCTGTGGCTTCATTTTTCAACCGATGTGCTATATTTTGGCGTTAGTGAATAGATCAGCGTCTGAATTTTCCAAAAAGTATAAATTTGTGGCATTTCGCAAAAGTTTAAGGGCGGGTTTAGTGGTTGAAAGCCAGAAAAAACCCAATTTTTCACGCGTCAACTCCCCAAAACTTTAAATTCATTTTTCTCCCCTTAAACGTGCGAATTTCGCGTTTTTACGTTTTTATTTAAAAGTTTAGCCCAAACTAGTGTTTTGATGGTCGGAACATGTTTTAGGCAAAATCTCCAAAAATTACTGTTTCTAGAACACGTGCAGTTTTTGTGCAGATTTTCAGCTTTGATTGTTTACTGTGCCCGTAATTCGATTGTTGAAATTTTGGCCTTATCTTATAGTTGCGTTTGTTTAGTTAGCGTGAAGTGCAAATATGTAGTAATTTGCATGAAAATAGTAATTTTTATGACGCTTAGGAGGCATAGACATGTATTTGTCTAAAATACGTAAATTTCCTTGTCAGACCTCTGGCTTTAATCGTTCACAGTAGCCACAAATTGTATTCGATTATCAAAATTTTGGTCTCATTTTGTAGCTGTCTGTCTGTTGTTTACGACAAATATAAATTTGTACTACTTTTCATAAGAATACTAATTTTTAGAAGGTTCCTTATAGTTTTGGGGGCAGGTTGTGGAAACTTTTTCCCTTTACGGCATTGCTGTGGCTTCAATTTTCAACCGATGTGCTATATTTTGGCGTTAGTGAATAGATCAGCGTCTGAATTTTCCAAAAAGTATAAATTTGTGGCATTTCGCAAAAGTTTAAGGGCGGGTTTAGTGGTTGAAAGCCAGAAAAAACCCAATTTTTCACGCGTTAACTCCCCAAAACTTTAAATTCATTTTTCTCCCCTTAAACGTGCGAATTTCGCGTTTTTACGTTTTTATTTAAAAGTTTAGCCCAAACTAGTGTTTTGATGGTCGGAACATGTTTTAGGCAAAATCTCCAAAAATTACTGTTTCTAGAACACGTGCAGTTTTTGTGCAGATTTTCAGCTTTGATTGTTTACTGTGCCCGTAATTTAAATTCGATTGTTGAAATTTTGGTCTTATCTTATAGTTTCGTTTGTTTAGTTTGCGTGAAGTGCAAATATGTAGTAATTTGCATGAAAATAGTAATTTTTATGACGCTTAGGAGGCATAGACATGTATTTGTCTAAAATACGTAAATTTCCTTGTCAGACCTCTGGCTTTAATCGTTCACAGTAGCCACAAATTGTATTCGATTATCAAAATTTTGGTCTCATTTTGTAGCTGTCAGTCTGTTGTTTACGACAAATATAAATTTGTAGTACTTTTCATAAGAATACTAATTTTTAGAAGGTTCCTTATATTTTTGGGGGCAGGTTATGGAAACTTTTCCCTTTACGGCATTGCTGTGGCTTCATTTTTCAACCGATGTGCTATATTTTGGCGTTAGTGAATAGATCAGCGTCTGAATTTTCCAAAAAGTATAAATTTGTGGCATTTCGCAAAAGTTTAAGGGCGGGTTTAGTAGTTGAAAGCCAGAAAAAAACCCAATTTTTCACGCGTCAACTCCCCAAAACTTTAAATTCATTTTTCTCCCCTTAAACGTGCGAATTTCGCGGTTTTTACGTTTTTATTTAAAAGTTTAGCCCAAACTAGTGTTTTGATGGTCGGAACATGTTTTAGGCAAAATTTCCAAAAATTACTGTTTCTAGAACACGTGCAGTTTTTGTGCAGATTTTCAGCTTTGATTGTTTACTGTGCCCGTAATTTAAATTCGATTGTTGAAATTGTGGTCTTATCTTATAGTTGCGTTTGTTTAGTTTGCGTGAAGTGCAAATATGTAGTAATTTGCATGAAAATAGTAATTTTTATGACGCTTAGGAGGCATAGACATGTATTTGTCTAA
Source organism: Odontomyia ornata (assembly GCA_963969285.1). NCBI lineage: Eukaryota > Metazoa > Arthropoda > Insecta > Diptera > Stratiomyidae > Odontomyia > Odontomyia ornata. The sequence goes on from OZ017742.1 coordinate 84,393,384, forward strand.
AATACGCAAATTTCCTTGTCAGACCTCTGGCTTTAATCGTTCACAGTAGCCACAAATTGTATTCGATTATCAAAATTTTGGTCTCATTTTGTAGCTGTCAGTCTGTTGTTCACGACAAATATAAATTTGTGGTACTTTTCATAAGAATACTAATTTTTAGAAGGTTCCTTATATTTTTGGGGGCAGGTTATGGAAACTTTTTCCCTTTACGGCATTGCTGTGGCTTCATTTTTCAACCGATGTGCTATGTTTTGGCGTTAGTGAATAGATCAGCGTCTGAATTTTCCAAAAAGTATAAATTTGTGGCATTTTGCAAAAGTTTAAGGGCGGGTTTAGTGGTTGAAAGCCAGAAAAAACCCAATTTTTCATGCGTCAACTCCCCAAAACTTTAAATTCATTTTTCTCCCCTTAAACGTGCGAATTTCGCGTTTTTACGTTTTTATTTAAAAGTTTAGCCCAAACTAGTGTTTTGATGGTCGGAACATGTTTTAGGCAAAATCTCCAAAAATTACTGTTTCTAGAACACGTGCAGTTTTTGTGCAGATTTTCAGCTTTGATTGTTTACTGTGCCCGTAATTCGATTGTTGAAATTTTGGCCTTATCTTATAGTTGCGTTTGTTTAGTTAGCGTGAAGTGCAAATATGTAGTAATTTGCATGAAAATAGTAATTTTTATGACGCTTAGGAGGCATAGACATGTATTTGTCTAAAATACGTAAATTTCCTTGTCAGACCTCTGGCTTTAATCGTTCACAGTAGCCACAAATTGTATTCGATTATCAAAATTTTGGTCTCATTTTGTAGCTGTCAGTCTGTTGTTTACGACAAATATAAATTTGTAGTACTTTTCATAAGAATACTAGTTTTTAGAAGGTTCCTTATATTTTTGGGGGCAGGTTATGGAAACTTTTTCCCTTTACGGCATTGCTGTGGCTTCAATTTTCAACCGATGTGCTATATTTTGGCGTTAGTGAATAGATCAGCGTCTGAATTTTCCAAAAAGTATAAATTTGTGGCATTTCGCAAAAGTTTAAGGGCGGGTTTAGTGGTTGAAAGCCAGAAAAAACCCAATTTTTCACGCGTCAACTCCCCAAAACTTTAAATTCATTTTTCTCCCCTTAAACGTGCGAATTTCGCGTTTTTACGTTTTTATTTAAAAGTTTAGCCCAAACTAGTGTTTTGATGGTCGGAACATGTTTTAGGCAAAATCTCCAAAAATTACTGTTTCTAGAACACGTGCAGTTTTTGTGCAGATTTTCAGCTTTGATTGTTTACTGTGCCCGTAATTCGATTGTTGAAATTTTGGCCTTATCTTATAGTTGCGTTTGTTTAGTTAGCGTGAAGTGCAAATATGTAGTAATTTGCATGAAAATAGTAATTTTTATGACGCTTAGGAGGCATAGACATGTATTTGTCTAAAATACGTAAATTTCCTTGTCAGACCTCTGGCTTTAATCGTTCACAGTAGCCACAAATTGTATTCGATTATCAAAATTTTGGTCTCATTTTGTAGCTGTCAGTCTGTTGTTTACGACAAATATAAATTTGTAGTACTTTTCATAAGAATACTAATTTTTAGAAGGTTCCTTATATTTTTGGGGGCAGGTTATGGAAACTTTTTCTCTTTACGGCATTGCTGTGGCTTCATTTTTCAACCGATGTGCTATATTTTGGCGTTAGTGAATAGATCAGCGTCTGAATTTTCCAAAAAGTATAAATTTGTGGCATTTCGCAAAAGTTTAAGGGCGGGTTTAGTGGTTGAAAGCCAGAAAAAACCCAATTTTTCACGCGTCAACTCCCCAAAACTTTAAATTCATTTTTCTCCCCTTAAACGTGCGAATTTCGCGTTTTTACGTTTTTATTTAAAAGTTTAGCCCAAACTAGTGTTTTGATGGTCGGAACATGTTTTAGGCAAAATATCCAAAAATTACTGTTTCTAGAACACGTGCAGTTTTTGTGCAGATTTTCAGCTTTGATTGTTTACTGTGCCCGTAATTTAAATTCGATTGTTGAAATTTTGGTCTTATCTTATAGTTGCGTTTGTTTAGTTTGCGTGAAGTGCAAATATGTAGTAATTTGCATGAAAATAGTAATTTTTATGACGCTTAGGAGGCATAGACATGTATTTGTCTAAAATACGTAAATTTCCTTGTCAGACCTCTGGCTTTAATCGTTCACAGTAGCCACAAATTGTATTCGATTATCAAAACTTTGGTCTCATTTTGTAGCTGTCAGTCTGTTGTTTACGACAAATATAAATTTGTAGTACTTTTCATAAGAATACTAATTTTTAGAAGGTTCCTTATATTTTTGGGGGCAGGTTATGGAAACTTTTTCCCTTTACGGCATTGCTGTGGCTTCATTTTTCAACCGATGTGCTATGTTTTGGCGTTAGTGAATAGATCAGCGTCTGAATTTTCCAAAAAGTATAAATTTGTGGCATTTTGCAAAAGTTTAAGGGCGGGTTTAGTGGTTGAAAGCCAGAAAAAACCCAATTTTTCACGCGTCAACTCCCCAAAACTTTAAATTCATTTTTCTCCCCTTAAACGTGCGAATTTCGCGTTTTTACGTTTTTATTTAAAAGTTTAGCCCAAAATAGTGTTTTGATGGGCGAAACATGTTTTAGGCAAAATATCCAAAAATTACTGTTTCTAGAACACGTGCAGTTTTTGTGCAGATTTTCAGCTTTGATTGTTTACTGTGCCCGTAATTTAAATTCGATTGTTGAAATTTTGGTCTTATCTTATAGTTGCGTTTGTTTAGTTCGCGTGAAGTGCAAATATGTAGTAATTTGCATGAAAATAGTAATTTTTTGACGCTTAGGAGGCAGAGACATGTATTTGTCTAAAATACGTAAATTTCCTTGTCAGACCTCTGGCTTTAATCGTTCACAGTAGCCACAAATTGTATTCGATTATCAAAATTTTGGTCTCATTTTGTAGCTATCAGTCTGTTGTTTACGACAAATATAAATTTGTAGTACTTTTCATAAGAATACTAATTTTTAGAAGGTTCCTTATAGTTTTGGGGGCAGGTTATGGAAACTTTTTCCCTTTACGGCATTGCTGTGGCTTCATTTTTCAACCGATGTGCTATATTTTGGCGTTAGCGAATAGATCAGCGTCTGAATTTTCCAAAAAGTATAAATTTGTGGCATTTCGCAAAAGTTTAAGGGCGGGTTTAGAGGTTGAAAGCCAGAAAAAACCCAATTTTTCACGCGTCAACTCCCCAAAACTTTAAATTCATTTTTCTCCCCTTAAACGTGCGAATTTCGCGTTTTTACGTTTTTATTTAAAAGTTTAGCCCAAACTAGTGTTTTGATGGTCGGAACATGTTTTAGGCAAAATCTCCAAAAATTACTGTTTCTAGAACACGTGCAGTTTTTGTGCAGATTTTCAGCTTTGATTGTTTACTGTGCCCGTAATTTAAATTCGATTGTTGAAATTTTGGTCTTATCTTATAGTTGCGTTTGTTTAGTTCGCGTGAAGTGCAAATATGTAGTGATTTGCATGAAAATAGTAATTTTTATGACGCTTAGGAGGCATAGACATGTATTTGTCTAAAATACGTAAATTTTCTTGTCAGACCTTTGGCTTTAATCGTTCACAGTAGCCACAAATTGTATTCGATTATCAAAATTGTGGTCTCATTTTGTAGCTGTCAGTCTGTTGTTTACGACAAATATAAATTTGTAGTACTTTTCATAAGAATACTAATTTTTAGAAGGTTCCTTATATTTTTGGGGGCAGGTTATGGAAACTTTTTCCCTTAACGGCATTGCTGTGGCTTCATTTTTCAACCGATGTGCTATATTTTGGCGTTAGTGAATAGATCAGCGTCTGAATTTTCCAAAAAGTATAAATTTGTGGCATTTCGCAAAAGTTTAAGGGCGGGTTTAGTGGTTGAAAGCCAGAAAAAACCCAATTTTTCACGCGTCAAGTCCCCAAAACTTTAAATTCATTTTTCTCCCCTTAAACGTGCGAATTTCGCGTTTTTACGTTTTTATTTAAAAGTTTAGCCCAAACTTGCGTTTTGATGGTCGGAACATGTTTTAGGCAAAATCTCCAAAAATTACTGTTTCTAGAACACGTGCAGTTTTTGTGCAGATTTTCAGCTTTGATTGTTTACTGTGCCCGTAATTTAAATTCGATTGTTGAAATTTTGGTCTTATCTTATAGTTGCGTTTGTTTAGTTCGCGTGAAGTGCAAATATGTAGTGATTTGCATGAAAATAGTAATTTTTATGACGCTTAGGAGGCATAGACATGTATTTGTCTAAAATACGTAAATTTCCTTGTCAGACCTTTGGCTTTAATCGTTCACAGTAGCCACAAATTGTATTCGATTATCAAAATTTTGGTCTCATTTTGTAGCTGTCAGTCTGTTGTTTACGACAAATATAAATTTGTAGTACTTTTCATAAGAATACTAATTTTTAGAAGGTTCCTTATATTTTTGGGGGCAGGTTATGGAAACTTTTTCCCTTTACGGCATTGCTGTGGCTTCATTTTTCAACCGATGTGCTATATTTTGGCGTTAGTGAATAGATCAGCGTCTGAATTTTCCAAAAAGTATAAATTTGTGGCATTTCGCAAAAGTTTAAGGGCGGGTTTAGTGGTTGAAAGCCAGAAAAAACCCAATTTTTCACGCGTCAAGTCCCCAAAACTTTAAATTCATTTTTCTCCCCTTAAACGTGCGAATTTCGCGTTTTTACGTTTTTATTTAAAAGTTTAGCCCAAACTTGTGTTTTGATGGTCGGAACATGTTTTAGGCAAAATCTCCAAAAATTACTGTTTCTAGAACACGTGCAGTTTTTGTGCAGATTTTCAGCTTTGATTGTTTACTGTGCCCGTAATTTAAATTCGATTGTTGAAATTTTGGTCTTATCTTATAGTTGCGTTTGTTTAGTTTGCGTGAAGTGCAAATATGTAGTAATTTGCATGAAAATAGTAATTTTTATGACGCTTAGGAGGCATAGACATGTATTTGTCTAAAATACGTAAATTTCCTTGTCAGACCTCTGGCTTTAATCGTTCACAGTAGCCACAAATTGTATTCGATTATCAAAATTTTGGTCTCATTTTGTAGCTGTCAGTCTGTTGTTTACGACAAATATAAATTTGTAGTACTTTTCATAAGAATACTAATTTTTAGAAGGTTCCTTATATTTTTGGGGGCAGGTTATGGAAACTTTTTCTCTTTACGGCATTGCTGTGGCTTCATTTTTCAACCGATGTGCTATATTTTGGCGTTAGTGAATAGATCAGCGTCTGAATTTTCCAAAAAGTATAAATTTGTGGCATTTCGCAAAAGTTTAAGGGCGGGTTTAGTGGTTGAAAGCCAGAAAAAACCCAATTTTTCACGCGTCAACTCCCCAAAACTTTAAATTCATTTTTCTCCCCTTAAACGTGCGAATTTCGCGTTTTTACGTTTTTATTTAAAAGTTTAGCCCAAACTAGTGTTTTGATGGTCGGAACATGTTTTAGGCAAAATCTCCAAAAATTACTGTTTCTAGAACACGTGCAGTTTTTGTGCAGATTTTCAGCTTTGATTGTTTACTGTGCCCGTAATTCGATTGTTGAAATTTTGGCCTTATCTTATAGTTGCGTTTGTTTAGTTAGCGTGAAGTGCAAATATGTAGTAATTTGCATGAAAATAGTAATTTTTATGACGCTTAGGAGGCATAGACATGTATTTGTCTAAAATACGTAAATTTCCTTGTCAGACCTCTGGCTTTAATCGTTCACAGTAGCCACAAATTCTATTCGATTATCAAAATTTTGGTCTCATTTTGTAGCTGTCAGTCTGTTGTTTACGACAAATATAAATTTGTAGTACTTTTCATAAGAATACTAATTTTTAGAAGGTTCCTTATATTTTTGGGGGCAGGTTATGGAAACTTTTTCCCTTTACGGCATTGCTGTGGCTTCATTTTTCAACCGATGTGCTATATTTTGGCGTTAGTGAATAGATCAGCGTCTGAATTTTCCAAAAAGTATAAATTTGTGGCATTTCGCAAAAGTTTAAGGGCGGGTTTAGTGGTTGAAAGCCAGAAAAAACCCAATTTTTCACGCGTCAACTCCCCAAAACTTTAAATTCATTTTTCTCCCCTTAAACGTGCGAATTTCGCGTTTTTACGTTTTTATTTAAAAGTTTAGCCCAAACTAGTGTTTTGATGGTCGGAACATGTTTTAGGCAAAATATCCAAAAATTACTGTTTCTAGAACACGTGCAGTTTTTGTGCAGATTTTCAGCTTTGATTGTTTACTGTGCCCGTAATTTAAATTCGATTGTTGAAATTTTGGTCTTATCTTATAGTTGCGTTTGTTTAGTTTGCGTGAAGTGCAAATATGTAGTAATTTGCATGAAAATAGTAATTTTTATGACGCTTAGGAGGCATAGACATGTATTTGTCTAAAATACGTAAATTTCCTTGTCAGACCTCTGGCTTTAATCGTTCACAGTAGCCACAAATTCTATTCGATTATCAAAATTTTGGTCTCATTTTGTAGCTGTCAGTCTGTTGTTTACGACAAATATAAATTTGTAGTACTTTTCATAAGAATACTAATTTTTAGAAGGTTCCTTATATTTTTGGGGGCAGGTTATGGAAACTTTTTCCCTTTACGGCATTGCTGTGGCTTCAATTTTCAACCGATGTGCTATATTTTGACGTTCGTGAATAGATCAGCGTCTGAGTCTTCCAAAAAGTATAAATTTGTGGCATTTCGCAAAAGTTTAAGGGCGGGTTTAGTGGTTGAAAGCCAGAAAAAACCCAATTTTTCACGCGTCAACTCCCCAAAACTTTAAATTCATTTTTCTCCCCTTAAACGTGCGAATTTCGCGTTTTTACGTTTTTATTTAAAAGTTTAGCCCAAACTAGTGTTTTGATGGTCGGAACATGTTTTAGGCAAAATATCCAAAAATTACTGTTTCTAGAACACGTGCAGTTTTTGTGCAGATTTTCAGCTTTGATTGTTTACTGTGCCCGTAATTTAAATTCGATTGTTGAAATTTTGGTCTTATCTTATAGTTGCGTTTGTTTAGTTCGCGTGAAGTGCAAATATGTAGTAATTTGCATGAAAATAGTAATTTTTATGACGCTTAGGAGGCATAGACATGTATTTGTCTAAAATACGTAAATTTCCTTGTCAGACCTCTGGCTTTAATCGTTCACAGTAGCCACAAATTGTATTCGATTATCAAAACTTTGGTCTCATTTTGTAGCTGTCAGTCTGTTGTTTACGACAAATATAAATTTGTAGTACTTTTCATAAGAATACTAATTTTTAGAAGGTTCCTTATATTTTTGGGGGCAGGTTATGGAAACTTTTTCCCTTTACGGCATTGCTGTGGCTTCATTTTTCAACCGATGTGCTATGTTTTGGCGTTAGTGAATAGATCAGCGTCTGAATTTTCCAAAAATTATAAATTTGTGGCATTTTGCAAAAGTTTAAGGGCGGGTTTAGTGGTTGAAAGCCAGAAAAAACCCAATTTTTCACGCGTCAACTCCCCAAAACTTTAAATTCATTTTTCTCCCCTTAAACGTGCGAATTTCGCGTTTTTACGTTTTTATTTAAAAGTTTAGCCCAAAATAGTGTTTTGATGGGCGAAACATGTTTTAGGCAAAATATCTAAAAATTACTGTTTCTAGAACACGTGCAGTTTTTGTGCAGATTTTCAGCTTTGATTGTTTACTGTGCCCGTAATTTAAATTCGATTGTCGAAATTTTGGTCTTATCTTATAGTTGCGTTTGTTTAGTTCGCGTGAAGTGCAAATATGTAGTAATTTGCATGAAAATAGTAATTTTTTGACGCTTAGGAGGCAGAGACATGTATTTGTCTAAAATACGTAAATTTCCTTGTCAGACCTCTGGCTTTAATCGTTCACAGTAGCCACAAATTGTATTCGATTATCAAAATTTTGGTCTCATTTTGTAGCTATCAGTCTGTTGTTTACGACAAATATAAATTTGTAGTACTTTTCATAAGAATACTAATTTTTAGAAGGTTCCTTATAGTTTTGGGGGCAGGTTATGGAAACTTTTTCCCTTTACGGCATTGCTGTGGCTTCATTTTTCAACCGATGTGCTATATTTTGGCGTTAGCGAATAGATCAGCGTCTGAATTTTCCAAAAAGTATAAATTTGTGGCATTTCGCAAAAGTTTAAGGGCGGGTTTAGTGGTTGAAAGCCAGAAAAAACCCAATTTTTCACGCGTCAACTCCCCAAAACTTTAAATTCATTTTTCTCCCCTTAAACGTGCGAATTTCGCGTTTTTACGTTTTTATTTAAAAGTTTAGCCCAAACTAGTGTTTTGATGGTCGGAACATGTTTTAGGCAAAATCTCCAAAAATTACTGTTTCTAGAACACGTGCAGTTTTTGTGCAGATTTTCAGCTTTGATTGTTTACTGTGCCCGTAATTTAAATTCGATTGTCGAAATTTTGGTCTTATCTTATAGTTGCGTTTGTTTAGTTCGCGTGAAGTGCAAATATGTAGTGATTTGCATGAAAATAGTAATTTTTATGACGCTTAGGAGGCATAGACATGTATTTGTCTAAAATACGTAAATTTTCTTGTCAGACCTTTGGCTTTAATCGTTCACAGTAGCCACAAATTGTATTCGATTATCAAAATTTTGGTCTCATTTTGTAGCTGTCAGTCTGTTTTTTACGACAAATATAAATTTGTAGTACTTTTCATAAGAATACTAATTTTTAGAAGGTTCCTTATATTTTTGGGGGCAGGTTATGGAAACTTTTTCCCTTAACGGCATTGCTGTGGCTTCATTTTTCAACCGATGTGCTATATTTTGGCGTTAGTGAATAGATCAGCGTCTGAATTTTCCAAAAAGTATAAATTTGTGGCATTTCGCAAAAGTTTAAGGGCGGGTTTAGTGGTTGAAAGCCAGAAAAAACCCAATTTTTCACGCGTCAAGTCCCCAAAACTTTAAATTCATTTTTCTCCCCTTAAACGTGCGAATTTCGCGTTTTTACGTTTTTATTTAAAAGTTTAGCCCAAACTTGCGTTTTGATGGTCGGAACATGTTTTAGGCAAAATCTCCAAAAATTACTGTTTCTAGAACACGTGCAGTTTTTGTGCAGATTTTCAGCTTTGATTGTTTACTGTGCCCGTAATTTAAATTCGATTGTTGAAATTTTGGTCTTATCTTATAGTTGCGTTTGTTTAGTTTGCGTGAAGTGCAAATATGTAGTAATTTGCATGAAAATAGTAATTTTTATGACGCTTAGGAGGCATAGACATGTATTTGTCTAAAATACGTAAATTTCCTTGTCAGACCTCTGGCTTTAATCGTTCACAGTAGCCACAAATTGTATTCGATTATCAAAATTTTGGTCTCATTTTGTAGCTGTCAGTCTGTTGTTTACGACAAATATAAATTTGTAGTACTTTTCATAAGAATACTAATTTTTAGAAGGTTCCTTATAGTTTTGGGGGCAGGTTATGGAAACGTTTTCCCTTTACGGCATTGCTGTGGCTTCATTTTTCAACCGATGAGCTATATTTTGGCGTTAGCGAATAGATCAGCGTCTGAATTTTCCAAAAAGTATAAATTTGTGGCATTTCGCAAAAGTTTAAGGGCGGGTTTAGTGGTTGAAAGCCAGAAAAAACCCAATTTTTCACGCGTCAACTCCCCAAAACGTTAAATTCATTTTTCTCCCCTTAAACGTGCGAATTTCGCGTTTTTACGTTTTTATTTAAAAGTTTAGCCCAAACTAGTGTTTTGATGGTCGGAACATGTTTTAGGCAAAATCTCCAAAAATTACTGTTTCTAGAACACGTGCAGTTTTTGTGCAGATTTTCAGCTTTGATTGTTTACTGTGCCCGTAATTTAAATTCGATTGTTGAAATTTTGGTCTTATCTTATAGTTGCGTTTGTTTAGTTTGCGTGAAGTGTAAATATGTAGTAATTTGCATGAAAATAGTAATTTTTATGACGCTTAGGAGGCAGAGACATGTATTTGTCTAAAATACGTAAATTTCCTTGTCAGACCTCTGGCTTTAATCGTTCACAGTAGCCACAAATTGTATTCGATTATCAAAATTTTGGTCTCATTTTGTAGCTGTCAGTCTGTTGTTTACGACAAATATAAATTTGTAGTACTTTTCATAAGAATACTAATTTTTAGAAGGTTCCTTATATTTTTGGGGGCAGGTTATGGAAACTTTTTCCCTTTACGGCATTGCTGTGGCTTCAATTTTCAACCGATGAGCTATATTTTGGCGTTAGTGAATAGATCAGCGTCTGAATTTTCCAAAAAGTATAAATTTGTGGCATTTCGCAGAAGTTTAAGGGCGGGTTTAGTGGTTGAAAGCCAGAAAAAACCCAATTTTTCACGCGTCAACTCCCCAAAACTTTAAATTCATTTTTCTCCCCTTAAACGTGCGAATTTCGCGTTTTTACGTTTTTATTTAAAAGTTTAGCCCAAACTTGTGTTTTGATGGTCGGAACATGTTTTAGGCAAAATCTCCAAAAATTACTGTTTCTAGAACACGTGCAGTTTTTGTGCAGATTTTCAGCTTTGATTGTTTACTGTGCCCGTAATTTAAATTCGATTGTTGAAATTTTGGTCTTATCTTATAGTTGCGTTTGTTTAGTTTGCGTGAAGTGCAAATATGTAGTAATTTGCATGAAAATAGTAATTTTTATGACGCTTAGGAGGCATAGACATGTATTTGTCTAAAATACGTAAATTTCCTTGTCAGACCTCTGGCTTTAATCGTTCACAGTAGCCACAAATTGTATTCGATTATCAAAATTTTGGTCTCATTTTGTAGCTGTCAGTCTGTTGTTTACGACAAATATAAATTTGTAGTACTTTTCATAAGAATACTAATTTTTAGAAGGTTCCTTATATTTTTGGGGGCAGGTTATGGAAACTTTTTCCCTTTACGGCATTGCTGTGGCTTCAATTTTCAACCGATGAGCTATATTTTGGCGTTAGTGAATAGATCAGCGTCTGAATTTTCCAAAAAGTATAAATTTGTGGCATTTCGCAGAAGTTTAAGGGCGGGTTTAGTGGTTGAAAGCCAGAAAAAACCCAATTTTTCACGCGTCAACTCCCCAAAACTTTAAATTCATTTTTCTCCCCTTAAACGTGCGAATTTCGCGTTTTTACGTTTTTATTTAAAAGTTTAGTCCAAACTAGTGTTTTGATGGTCGGAACATGTTTTAGGCAAAATCTCCAAAAATTACTGTTTCTAGAACACGTGCAGTTTTTGTGCAGATTTTCAGCTTTGATTGTTTACTTTGCCCGTAATTTAAATTCGATTGTTGAAATTTTGGTCTTATCTTATAGTTGCGTTTGTTTAGTTTGCGTGAAGTGCAAATATGTAGTAATTTGCATGAAAATAGTAATTTTTATGACGCTTAGGAGGCATAGACATGTATTTGTCTTAAATACGTAAATTTCCTTGTCAGACCTCTGGCTTTAATCGTTCACAGTAGCCACAAATTGTATTCGATTATCAAAATTTTGGTCTCATTTTGTAGCTGTCAGTCTGTTGTTTACGACAAATATAAATTTATAGTACTTTTCATAAGAATACTAATTTTTAGAAGGTTCCTTATATTTTTGAGGGCAGGTTATGGAAACTTTTTCCCTTTACGGCATTGCTGTGGCTTCAATTTTCAACCGATGAGCTATATTTTGGCGTTAGTGAATAGATCAGCGTCTGAATTTTCCAAAAAGTATAAATTTGTGGCATTTCGCAAAAGTTTAAGGGCGGGTTTAGTGGTTGAAAGCCAGAAAAAACCCAATTTTTCACGCGTCAACTCCCCAAAACGTTAAATTCATTTTTCTCCCCTTAAACGTGCGAATTTCGCGTTTTTACGTTTTTATTTAAAAGTTTAGCCCAAACTAGTGTTTTGATGGTCGGAACATGTTTTAGGCAAAATCTCCAAAAATTACTGTTTCTAGAACACGTGCAGTTTTTGTGCAGATTTTCAGCTTTGATTGTTTACTGTGCCCGTAATTTAAATTCGATTGTTGAAATTTTGGTCTTATCTTATAGTTGCGTTTGTTTAGTTTGCGTGAAGTGTAAATATGTAGTAATTTGCATGAAAATAGTAATTTTTATGACGCTTAGGAGGCATAGACATGTATTTGTCTAAAATACGTAAATTTCCTTGTCAGACCTCTGGCTTTAATCGTTCACAGTAGCCACAAATTGTATTCGATTATCAAAATTTTGGTCTCATTTTGTAGCTGTCAGTCTGTTGTTTACGACAAATATAAATTTGTAGTACTTTTCATAAGAATACTAATTTTTAGAAGGTTCCTTATATTTTTGGGGGCAGGTTATGGAAACTTTTTCCCTTTACGGCATTGCTGTGGCTTCAATTTTCAACCGATGAGCTATATTTTGGCGTTAGTGAATAGATCAGCGTCTGAATTTTCCAAAAAGTATAAATTTGTGGCATTTCGCAAAAGTTTAAGGGCGGGTTTAGTGGTTGAAAGCCAGAAAAAACCCAATTTTTCACGCGTCAACTCCCCAAAACTTTAAATTCATTTTTCTCCCCTTAAACGTGCGAATTTCGCGTTTTTACGTTTTTATTTAAAAGTTTAGCCCAAACTAGTGTTTTGATGGTCGGAACATGTTTTAGGCAAAATCTCCAAAAATTACTGTTTCTAGAACACGTGCAGTTTTTGTGCAGATTTTCAGCTTTGATTGTTTACTGTGCCCGTAATTTAAATTCGATTGTTGAAATTTTGGTCTTATCTTATAGTTGCGTTTGTTTAGTTTGCGTGAAGTGCAAATATGTAGTAATTTGCATGAAAATAGTAATTTTTATGACGCTTAGGAGGCATAGACATGTATTTGTCTAAAATACGTAAATTTCCTTGTCAGACCTCTGGCTTTAATCGTTCACAGTAGCCACAAATTGTATTCGATTATCAAAATTTTGGTCTCATTTTGTAGCTGTCAGTCTGTTGTTTACGACAAATATAAATTTGTAGTACTTTTCATAAGAATACTAATTTTTAGAAGGTTCCTTATATTTTTGGGGGCAGGTTATGGAAACTTTTTCCCTTTACGGCATTGCTGTGGCTTCATTTTTCAACCGATGTGCTATATTTTGGCGTTAGTGAATAGATCAGCGTCTGAATTTTCCAAAAAGTATAAATTTGTTTCATTTCGCAAAAGTTTAAGGGCGGGTTTAGTGGTTGAAAGCCAGAAAAAACCCAATTTTTCACGCGTCAACTCCCCAAAACGTTAAATTCATTTTTCTCCCCTTAAACGTGCGAATTTCGCGTTTTTACGTTTTTATTTAAAAGTTTAGCCCAAACTAGTGTTTTGATGGTCGGAACATGTTTTAGGCAAAATATCCAAAAATTACTGTTTCTAGAACACGTGCAGTTTTTGTGCAGATTTTCAGCTTTGATTGTTTACTGTGCCCGTAATTTAAATTCGATTGTTGAAATTTTGGTCTTATCTTATAGTTGCGTTTGTTTAGTTTGCGTGAAGTGCAAATATGTAGTAATTTGCATGAAAATAGTAATTTTTATGACACTTAGGACGCATAGACATGTATTTGTCTAAAATACGTAAATTTCCTTGTCAGACCCCTGGCTTTAATCGTTCACAGTAGCCACAAATTGTATTCGATTATCAAAATTTTGGTCTCATTTTGTAGCTGTCAGTCTGTTGTTTACGACAAATATAAATTTGTAGTACTTTTCATAAGAATACTAATTTTTAGAAGGTTCCTTATATTTTTGGGGGCAGGTTATGGAAACTTTTTCCCTTTACGGCATTGCTGTGGCTTCAATTTTCAACCGATGAGCTATATTTTGGCGTTAGTGAATAGATCAGCGTCTGAATTTTCCAAAAAGTATAAATTTGTGGCATTTCGCAAAAGTTTAAGGGCGGGTTTAGTGGTTGAAAGCCAGAAAAAACCCAATTTTTCACGCGTCAACTCCCCAAAACGTTAAATTCATTTTTCTCCCCTTAAACGTGCGAATTTCGCGTTTTTACGTTTTTATTTAAAAGTTTAGCCCAAACTAGTGTTTTGATGGTCGGAACATGTTTTAGGCAAAATCTCCAAAAATTACTGTTTCTAGAACACGTGCAGTTTTTGTGCAGATTTTCAGCTTTGATTGTTTACTGTGCCCGTAATTTAAATTCGATTGTTGAAATTTTGGTCTTATCTTATAGTTGCGTTTGTTTAGTTTGCGTGAAGTGCAAATATGTAGTAATTTGCATGAAAATAGTAATTTTTATGACGCTTAGGAGGCATAGACATGTATTTGTCTAAAATACGTAAATTTCCTTGTCAGACCTCTGGCTTTAATCGTTCACAGTAGCCACAAATTGTATTCGATTATCAAAATTTTGGTCTCATTTTGTAGCTGTCAGTCTGTTGTTTACGACAAATATAAATTTGTAGTACTTTTCATAAGAATACTAATTTTTAGAAGGTTCCTTATATTTTTGGGGGCAGGTTATGGAAACTTTTTCCCTTTACGGCATTGCTGTGGCTTCATTTTTCAACCGATGTGCTATATTTTGGCGTTAGTGAATAGATCAGCGTCTGAATTTTCCAAAAAGTATAAATTTGTTTCATTTCGCAAAAGTTTAAGGGCGGGTTTAGTGGTTGAAAGCCAGAAAAAACCCAATTTTTCACGCGTCAACTCCCCAAAACGTTAAATTCATTTTTCTCCCCTTAAACGTGCGAATTTCGCGTTTTTACGTTTTTATTTAAAAGTTTAGCCCAAACTAGTGTTTTGATGGTCGGAACATGTTTTAGGCAAAATATCCAAAAATTACTGTTTCTAGAACACGTGCAGTTTTTGTGCAGATTTTCAGCTTTGATTGTTTACTGTGCCCGTAATTTAAATTCGATTGTTGAAATTTTGGTCTTATCTTATATTTGCGTTTGTTTAGTTTGCGTGAAGTGCAAATATGTAGTAATTTGCATGAAAATAGTAATTTTTATGACACTTAGGACGCATAGACATGTATTTGTCTAAAATACGTAAATTTCCTTGTCAGACCCCTGGCTTTAATCGTTCACAGTAGCCACAAATTGCATTCGATTATCAAAATTTTGGTCTCATTTTGTAGCTGTCAGTCTGTTGTTTACGACAAATATAAATTTGTAGTACTTTTCATAAGAATACTAATTTTTAGAAGGTTCCTTATATTTTTGGGGGCAGGTTATGGAAACTTTTTCCCTTTACGGCATTGCTGTGGCTTCATTTTTCAACCGATGTGCTATACTTTGGCGTTAGTGAATAGATCAGCGTCTGAATTTTCCAAAAAGTATAAATTTGTGGCATTTCGCAAAAGTTTAAGGGCGGGTTTAGTGGTTGAAAGCCAGAAAAAACCCAATTTTTCACGCGTCAACTCCCCAAAACTTTAAATTCATTTTTCTCCCCTTAAACGTGCGAATTTCGCGTTTTTACGTTTGTATTGCAAAGTTCAGCCCAAATTTGTGTTTTGATGGTCGGACCATGTTTTAGGCAAAATCTCCAAAAATTACTGTTTCTAGAACACGTGCAGTTTTTGTGCAGATTTTCAGCTTTGATTGTTTACTGTGCCCGTAATTTAAATTCGATTGTTGAAATTTTGGTCTTATCTTATAGTTGCGTTTGTTTAGTTTGCGTGAAGTGCAAATATAGTAATTTGCATGAAAATAGTAATTTTTATGACGCTTAGGAGGCATAGACATGTATTTGTCTAAAATACGTAAATTTCCTTGTCAGACCTCTGGCTTTAATCGTTCACAGTAGCCACAAATTGTATTCGATTATCAAAATTTTGGTCTCATTTTGTAGCTGTCAGTCTGTTGTTTACGACAAATATAAATTTGTAGTACTTTTCATAAGAATACTAATTTTTAGAAGGTTCCTTATATTTTTGGGGGCAGGTTATGGAAACTTTTTCCCTTTACGGCATTGCTGTGGCTTCATTTTTCAACCGATGTGCTATATTTTGGCGTTAGTGAATAGATCAGCGTCTGAATTTTCCAAAAAGTATAAATTTGTGGCATTTCGCAAAAGTTTAAGGGCGGGTTTAGTGGTTGAAAGCCAGAAAAAACCCAATTTTTCACGCGTCAACTCCCCAAAACGTTAAATTCATTTTTCTCCCCTTAAACGTGCGAATTTCGCGTTTTTACGTTTTTATTTAAAAGTTTAGCCCAAACCAGTGTTTTGATGGTCGGAACATGTTTTAGGCAAAATATCCAAAAATTACTGTTTCTAGAACACGTGCAGTTTTTGTGCAGATTTTCAGCTTTGATTGTTTACTGTGCCCGTAATTTAAATTCGATTGTTGAAATTTTGGTCTTATCTTATAGTTGCGTTTGTTTAGTTTGCGTGAAGTGCAAATATGTAGTAATTTGCATGAAAATAGTAATTTTTATGACGCTTAGGAGGCATAGACATGTATTTGTCTAAAATACGTAAATTTCCTTGTCAGACCTCTGGCTTTAATCGTTCACAGTAGCCACAAATTGTATTCGATCATCAAAATTTTGGTCTCATTTTGTAGCTGTCAGTCTGTTGTTTACGACAAATATAAATTTGTAGTACTTTTCATAAGAATACTAATTTTTAGAAGGTTCCTTATATTTTTGGGGGCAGGTTATGGAAACTTTTTCCCTTTACGGCATTGCTGTGGCTTCAATTTTCAACCGATGTGCTATATTTTGGCGTTAGTGAATAGAACAGCGTCTGAGTTTTCCAAAAAGTATAAATTTGTGGCATTTCGCAAAAGTTTAAGGGCGGGTTTAGTGGTTGAAAGCCAGAAAAAACCCAATTTTTCACGCGTCAACTCCCCAAAACTTTAAATTCATTTTTCTCCCCTTAAACGTGCGAATTTCGCGTTTTTACGTTTTTATTTAAAAGTTTAGCCCAAACTAGTGTTTTGATGGTCGGAACATGTTTTAGGCAAAATATCCAAAAATTACTGTTTCTAGAACACGTGCAGTTTTTGTGCAGATTTTCAGCTTTGATTGTTTACTGTGCCCGTAATTTAAATTCGATTGTTGAAATTTTGGTCTTATCTTATAGTTGCGTTTGTTTAGTTTGCGTGAAGTGCAAATATGTAGTAATTTGCATGAAAATAGTAATTTTTATGACGCTTAGGAGGCATAGACATGTATTTGTCTAAAATACGTAAATTTCCTTGTCAGACCTCTGGCTTTAATCGTTCACAGTAGCCACAAATTGTATTCGATTATCAAAATTTTGGTCTCATTTTGTAGCTGTCAGTCTGTTGTTTACGACAAATATAAATTTGTAGTACTTTTCATAAGAATACTAATTTTTAGAAGGTTCCTTATATTTTTGGGGGCAGGTTATGGAAACTTTTTCCCTTTACGGCATTGCTGTGGCTTCAATTTTCAACCGATGAGCTATATTTTGGCGTTAGTGAATAGATCAGCGTCTGAATTTTCCAAAAAGTATAAATTTGTGGCATTTCGCAAAAGTTTAAGGGCGGGTTTAGTGGTTGAAAGCCAGAAAAAACCCAATTTTTCACGCGTCAACTCCCCAAAATTTTAAATTCATTTTTCTCCCCTTAAACGTGCGAATTTCGCGTTTTTACGTTTTTATTTAAAAGTTTAGCCCAAACTAGTGTTTTGATGGTCGGAACATGTTTTAGGCAAAATCTCCAAAAATTACTGTTTCTAGAACACGTGCAGTTTTTGTGCAGATTTTCAGCTTTGTTTGTTTACTGTGCCCGTAATTTAAATTCGATTGTTGAAATTTTGGTCTTATCTTATAGTTGCGTTTGTTTAGTTTGCGTGAAGTGCAAATATGTAGTAATTTGCATGAAAATAGTAATTTTTATGACGCTTAGGAGGCATAGACATGTATTTGTCTAAAATACGTAAATTTCCTTGTCAGACCTCTGGCTTTAATCGTTCACAGTAGCCACAAATTGTATTCGATTATCAAAATTTTGGTCTCATTTTGTAGCTGTCAGTCTGTTGTTTACGACAAATATAAATTTGTAGTACTTTCCATAAGAATACTAATTTTTAGAAGGTTCCTTATATTTTTGGGGGCAGGTTATGGAAACTTTTTCCCTTTACGGCATTGTTGTGGCTTCATTTTTCAACCGATGTGCTATATTTTGGCGTTAGTGAATAGATCAGCGTCTGAGTTTTCCAAAAAGTATAAATTTGTGGCATTTCGCAAAAGTTTAAGGGCGGGTTTAGTGGTTGAAAGCCAGAAAAAACCCAATTTTTCACGCGTCAACTCCCCAAAACTTTAAATTCATTTTTCTCCCCTTAAACGTGCGAATTTCGCGTTTTTACGTTTTTACTTAAAAGTTTAGCCCAAACTAGTGTTTTGATGGTCGGAACATGTTTTAGGCAAAATATCCAAAAATTACTGTTTCTAGAACACGTGCAGTTTTTGTGCAGATTTTCAGCTTTGATTGTTTACTGTGCCCGTAATTTAAATTCGATTGTTGAAATTTTGGTCTTATCTTATAGTTGCGTTTGTTTAGTTTGCGTGAAGTGCAAATATGTAGTAATTTGCATGAAAATAGTAATTTTTATGACGCTTAGGAGGCATAGACATGTATTTGTCTAAAATACGTAAATTTCCTTGTCAGACCTCTGGCTTTAATCGTTCACAGTAGCCACAAATTGTATTCGATTATCAAAATTTTGGTCTCATTTTGTAGCTGTCAGTCTGTTGTTTACGACAAATATAAATTTGTAGTACTTTTCATAAGAATACTAATTTTTAGAAGGTTCCTTATATTTTTGGGGGCAGGTTATGGAAACTTTTTCCCTTTACGGCATTGCTGTGGCTTCAATTTTCAACCGATGTGCTATATTTTGGCGTTAGTGAATAGATCAGCGTCTGAATTTTCCAAAAAGTATAAATTTGTGGCATTTTGCAAAAGTTTAAGGGCGGGTTTAGTGGTTGAAAGCCAGAAAAAACCCAATTTTTCACGCGTCAACTCCCCAAAACTTTAAATTCATTTTTCTCCCCTTAAACGTGCGAATTTCGCGTTTTTACGTTTATATTTAAAAGTTTAGCCCAAACTAGTGTTTTGATGGTCGGAACATGTTTTAGGCAAAATCTCCAAAAATTACTGTTTCTAGAACACGTGCAGTTTTTGTGCAGATTTTCAGCTTTGATTGTTTACTGTGCCCGTAATTTAAATTCGATTGTTGAAATTTTGGTCTTATCTTATAGTTGCGTTTGTTTAGTTTGCGTGAAGTGCAAATATGTAGTAATTTGCATGAAAATAGTAATTTTTATGACGCTTAGGAGGCATAGACATGTATTTGTCTAAAATACGTAAATTTCCTTGTCAGACCTCTGGCTTTAATCGTTCACAGTAGCCACAAATTGTATTCGATTATCAAAATTTTGGTCTCATTTTGTAGCTGTCAGTCTGTTGTTTACGACAAATATAAATTTGTAGTACTTTTCATAAGAATACTAATTTTTAGAAGGTTCCTTATATTTTTGGGGGCAGGTTATGGAAACTTTTTCCCTTTACGGCATTGCTGTGGCTTCATTTTTCAACCGATGTGCTATACTTTGGCGTTAGTGAATAGATCAGCGTCTGAATTTTCCAAAAAGTATAAATTTGTGGCATTTCGCAAAAGTTTAAGGGCGGGTTTAGTGGTTGAAAGCCAGAAAAAACCCAATTTTTCACGCGTCAACTCCCCAAAACTTTAAATTCATTTTTCTCCCCTTAAACGTGCGAATTTCGCGTTTTTACGTTTTTATTTAAAAGTTTAGCCCAAACTAGTGTTTTGATGGTCGGAACATGTTTTAGGCAAAATCTCCAAAAACTACTGTTTCTAGAACACGTGCAGTTTTTGTGCAGATTTTCAGCTTTGATTGTTTACTGTGCCCGTAATTTAAATTCGATTGTTGAAATTTTAGTCTTATCTTATAGTTGCGTTTGTTTAGTTTGCGTGAAGTGCAAATATGTAGTAATTTGCATGAAAATAGTAATTTTTATGACGCTTAGGAGGCATAGACATGTATTTGTCTAAAATACGTAAATTTCCTTGTCAGACCTCTGGCTTTAATCGTTCACAGTAGCCACAAATTGTATTCGATTATCAAAATTTTGGTCTCATTTTGTAGCTGTCAGTCTGTTGTTTACGACAAATATAAATTTGTAGTACTTTTCATAAGAATACTAGTTTTTAGAAGGTTCCTTATATTTTTGGGGGCAGGTTATGGAAACTTTTTCCCTTTATGGCATTGATGTGGCTTCATTTTTCAACCGATGTGCTATATTTTGGCGTTAGTGAATAGATCAGCGTCTGAATTTTCCAAAAAGTATAAATTTGTGGCGTTCCGCAAAAGTTTAAGGGCGAGTTTAGTGGTTGAAAGCAAGAAAAAACCCAATTTTTCACGCGTCAACTCCCCAAAACTTTAAATTCATTTTTCTCCCCTTAAACGTGCGAATTTCGCGTTTTTACGTTTTTATTTAAAAGTTTAGCCCAAACTAGTGTTTTGGTGGTCGGAACATGTTTGAGGCAAAATCTCCAAAAATTACTGTTTCTAGAACACGTGCAGTTTTTGTGCAGATTTTCAGCTTTGATTGTTTACTGTGCCCGTAATTTAAATTCGATTGTTGAAATTTTAGTCTTATCTTATAGTTGCGTTTGTTTAGTTTGCGTGAAGTGCAAATATGTAGTAATTTGCATGAAAATAGTAATTTTTATGACGCTTAGGAGGCATAGACATATATTTGTCTAAAATACGTAAATTTCCTTGTCAGACCTCTGGCTTTAATCGTTCACAGTAGCCACAAATTGTATTCGATTATCAAAATTTTGGTCTCATTTTGTAGCTGTCAGTCTGTTGTTTACGACAAATATAAATTTGTAGTACTTTTCATAAGAATACTAATTTTTAGAAGGTTCCTTATATTTTTGGGGGCAGGTTATGGAAACTTTTTCCCTTTACGGCATTGCTGTGGCTTCAATTTTCAACCGATGTGCTATATTTTGACGTTCGTGAATAGATCAGCGTCTGAGTCTTCCAAAAAGTATAAATTTGCGGCATTTCGCAAAAGTTTAAGGGCGGGTTTAGTGGTTGAAAGCCAGAAAAAACCCAATTTTTCACGCGTCAACTCCCCAAAACTTTAAACTCATTTTTCTCCCCTTAAACGTGCGAATTTCGCGTTTTTACGTTTTTATTTAAAAGTTTAGCCCAAACTAGTGTTTTGATGGTTGGAACATGTTTTAGGCAAAATCCCCAAAAATTACTGTTTCTAGAACACGTGCAGTTTTTGTGCAGATTTTCAGCTTTGATTGTTTACTGTGCCCGTAATTTAAATTCGATTGTTGAAATTTTCGTCTTATCTTATAGTTGCGTTCGTTTAGTTTGCGTGAAGTGCAAATATGTAGTAATTTGCATGAAAATAGTAATTTTTATGACGCTTAGGAGGCATAGACATGTATTTGTCTAAAATACGTAAATTTCCTTGTCAGACCTCTGGCTTTAATCGTTCACAGTAGCCACAAATTGTATTCGATTATCAAAATTTTGGTCTCATTTTGTAGCTGTCAGTCTGTTGTTTACGACAAATATAAATTTGTAGTACTTTTCATAAGAATACTAATTTTTAGAAGGTTCCTTATATTTTTGGGGGCAGGTTATGGAAACTTTTTCCCTTTACGGCATTGCTGTGGCTTCAATTTTCAACCGATGTGCTATATTTTGGCGTTAGTGAATAGATCAGCGTCTGAATTTTCCAAAAAGTATAAATTTGTGGCATTTCGCAAAAGTTTAAGGGCGGGTTTAGTGGTTGAAAGCCAGAAAAAACCCAATTTTTCACGCGTCAACTCCCCAAAACTTTAAATTCATTTTTCTCCCCTTAAACGTGCGAATTTCGCGTTTTTACGTTTTTATTTAAAAGTTTAGCCCAAACAAGTGTTTTGATGGTCGGAACATGTTTTAGGCAAAATCTCCAAAAATTACTGTTTCTAGAACACGTGCAGTTTTTGTGCAGATTTTCAGCTTTGATTGTTTACTGTGCCCGTAATTTAAATTCGATTGTTGAAATTTTGGTCTTATCTTATAGTTGCGTTTGTTTAGTTTGCGTGAAGTGCAAATATGTAGTAATTTGCATGAAAATAGTAATTTTTATGACGCTTAGGAGGTATAGACATGTATTTGTCTAAAATACGTAAATTTCCTTGTCAGACCTCTGGCTTTAATCGTTCACAGTAGCCACAAATTGTATTCGATTATCAAAATTTTGGTCTCATTTTGTAGCTGTCAGTCTGTTGTTTACGACAAATATAAATTTGTAGTACTTTTCATAAGAATACTAATTTTTAGAAGGTTCCTTATATTTTTGGGGGCAGGTTATGGAAACTTTTTCCCTTTACGGCATTGCTGTGGCTTCAATTTTCAACCGATGTGCTATATTTTGGCGTTAGTGAATAGATCAGCGTCTGAATTTTACAAAAAGTATAAATTTGTGGCATTTCGCAAAAGTTTAAGGGCGGGTTTAGTGGTTGAAACCAGAAAAAACCCAATTTTTCACGCGTCAACTCCCCAAAACTTTAAATTCATTTTTCTCCCCTTAAACGTGCGAATTTCGCGTTTTTACGTTTGTATTTAAAAGTTTAGCCCAAACTAGTGTTTTGATGGTCGGAACATGTTTTAGGCAAAATCTCCAAAAATTACTGTTTCTAGAACACGTGCAGTTTTTGTGCAGATTTTCAGCTTTGATTGTTTACTGTGCCCGTAATTTAAATTCGATTGTTGAAATTTTGGTCTTATCTTATAGTTGCGTTTGTTTAGTTTGCGTGAAGTGCAAATATGTAGTAATTTGCATGAAAATAGTAATTTTTATGACGCTTAGGAGGCATAGACATGTATTTGTCTAAAATACGTAAATTTCCTTGTCAGACCTCTGGCTTTAATCGTTCACAGTAGCCACAAATTGTATTCGATTATCAAAATTTTGGTCTCATTTTGTAGCTGTCAGTCTGTTGTTTACGACAAATATAAATTTGTAGTACTTTTCATAAGAATACTAATTTTTAGAAGGTTCCTTATATTTTTGGGGGCAGGTTATGGAAACTTTTTCCCTTTACGGCATTGCTGTGGCTTCATTTTTCAACCGATGTGCTATATTTTGGCGTTAGTGAATAGATCAGCGTCTGAATTTTCCAAAAAGTATAAATTTGTGGCATTTCGCAAAAGTTTAAGGGCGGGTTTAGTGGTTGAAAGCCAGAAAAAACCCAATTTTTCACGCGTCAACTCCCCAAAACTTTAAATTCATTTTTCTCCCCTTAAACGTGCGAATTTCGCGTTTTCACGTTTGTATTTAAAAGTTTAGCCCAAACTAGTGTTTTGATGGTCGGAACATGTTTTAGGCAAAATCTCCAAAAATTACTGTTTCTAGAACACGTGCAGTTTTTGTGCAGATTTTCAGCTTTGATTGTTTACTGTGCCCGTAATTTAAATTCGATTGTTGAAATTTTAGTCTTATCTTATAGTTGCGTTTGTTTAGTTTGCGTGAAGTGCAAATATGTAGTAATTTGCATGAAAATAGTAATTTTTATGACGCTTAGGAGGCATAGACATGTATTTGTCTAAAATACGTAAATTTCCTTGTCAGACCTCTGGCTTTAATCGTTCACAGTAGCCACAAATTGTATTCGATTATCAAAATTTTGGTCTCATTTTGTAGCTGTCAGTCTGTTGTTTACGACAAATATAAATTTGTAGTACTTTTCATAAGAATACTAATTTTTAGAAGGTTCCTTATATTTTTGGGGGCAGGTTATGGAAACTTTTTCCCTTTAAGGCATTGCTGTGGCTTCAATTTTCAACCGATGTGCTATATTTTGGCGTTAGTGAATAGATCAGCGTCTGAATTTTCCAAAAAGTATAAATTTGTGGCATTTCGCAAAAGTTTAAGGGCGGGTTTAGTGGTTGAAAGCCAGAAAAAACCCAATTTTTCACGCGTCAACTCCCCAAAACTTTAAATTCATTTTTCTCCCCTTAAACGTGCGAATTTCGCGTTTTTACGTTTTTATTTAAAAGTTTAGCCCAAACTAGTGTTTTGATGGTCGGAACATGTTTTAGGCAAAATCTCCAAAAATTACTGTTTCTAGAACACGTGCAGTTTTTGTGCAGATTTTCAGCTTTGATTGTTTACTGTGCCCGTAATTTAAATTCGATTGTTGAAATTTTGGTCTTATCTTATAGTTGCGTTTGTTTAGTTTGCGTGAAGTGCAAATATGTAGTAATTTGCATGAAAATAGTAATTTTTATGACGCTTAGGAGGCATAGACATGTATTTGTCTAAAATACGTAAATTTCCTTGTCAGACCTCTGGCTTTAATCGTTCACAGTAGCCACAAATTGTATTCGATTATCAAAATTTTGGTCTCATTTTGTAGCTGTCAGTCTGTTGTTTACGACAAATATAAATTTGTAGTACTTTTCATAAGAATACTAATTTTTAGAAGGTTCCTTATATTTTTGGGGGCAGGTTATGGAAACTTTTTCCCTTTACGGCATTGCTGTGGCTTCATTTTTCAACCGATGTGCTATATTTTGGCGTTAGTGAATAGATCAGCGTCTGAATTTTCCAAAAAGTATAAATTTGTGGCATTTCGCAAAAGTTTAAGGGCGGGTTTAGTGGTTGAAAGCCAGAAAAAACCCAATTTTTCACGCGTCAACTCCCCAAAACTTTAAATTCATTTTTCTCCCCTTAAACGTGCGAATTTCGCGTTTTTACGTTTTTATTTAAAAGTTTAGCCCAAACTAGTGTTTTGATGGTCGGAACATGTTTTAGGCAAAATCTCCAAAAATTACTGTTTCTAGAACACGTGCAGTTTTTGTGCAGATTTTCAGCTTTGATTGTTTACTGTGCCCGTAATTTAAATTCGATTGTTGAAATTTTGGTCTTATCTTATAGTTGCGTTTGTTTAGTTTGCGTGAAGTGCAAATATGTAGTAATTTGCATGAAAATAGTAATTTTTATGACGCTTAGGAGGCATAGACATGTATTTGTCTAAAATACGTAAATTTCCTTGTCAGACCTCTGGCTTTAATCGTTCACAGTAGCCACAAATTGTATTCGATTATCAAAATTTTGGTCTCATTTTGTAGCTGTCAGTCTGTTGTTTACGACAAATATAAATTTGTAGTACTTTTCATAAGAATACTAATTTTTAGAAGGTTCCTTATATTTTTGGGGGCAGGTTATGGAAACTTTTTCCCTTTACGGCATTGCTGTGGCTTCAATTTTCAACCGATGAGCTATATTTTGGCGTTAGTGAATAGATCAGCGTCTGAATTTTCTAAAAAGTATAAATTTGTGGCATTTCGCAAAAGTTTAAGGGCGGGTTTAGTGGTTGAAAGCCAGAAAAAACCCAATTTTTCACGCGTCAACTCCCCAAAACTTTAAATTCATTTTTCTTCCCTTAAACGTGCGAATTTCGCGTTTTTACGTTTGTATTTAAAAGTTTAGCCCAAACTAGTGTTTTGATGGTCGGAACATGTTTTAGGCAAAATCTCCAAAAATTACTGTTTCTAGAACACGTGCAGTTTTTGTGCAGATTTTCAGCTTTGATTGTTTACTGTGCCCGTAATTTAAATTCGATTGTTGAAATTTTAGTCTTATCTTATAGTTGCGTTTGTTTAGTTTGCGTGAAGTGCAAATATGTAGTAATTTGCATGAAAATAGTAATTTTTATGACGCTTAGGAGGCATAGACATGTATTTGTCTAAAATACGTAAATTTCCTTGTCAGACCTCTGGCTTTAATCGTTCACAGTAGCCACAAATTGTATTCGATTATCAAAATTTTGGTCTCATTTTGTAGCTGTCAGTCTGTTGTTTACGACAAATATAAATTTGTAGTACTTTTCATAAGAATACTAATTTTTAGAAGGTTCCTTATATTTTTGGGGGCAGGTTATGGAAACTTTTTCCCTTTACGGCATTGCTGTGGCTTCAATTTTCAACCGATGTGCTATATTTTGGCGTTAGTGAATAGATCAGCGTCTGAATTTTCCAAAAAGTATAAATTTGTGGCATTTCGCAAAAGTTTAAGGGCGGGTTTAGTGGTTGAAAGCCAGAAAAAACCCAATTTTTCACGCGTCAGCTCCCCAAAACTTTAAATTCATTTTTCTCCCCTTAAACGTGCGAATTTCGCGTTTTTACGTTTTTATTTAAAAGTTTAGCCCAAACTAGTGTTTTGATGGTCGGAACATGTTTTAGGCAAAATCTCCAAAAATTACTGTTTCTAGAACACGTGCAGTTTTTGTGCAGATTTTCAGCTTTGATTGTTTACTGTGCCCGTAATTTAAATTCGATTGTTGAAATTTTGGTCTTATCTTATAGTTGCGTTTGTTTAGTTTGCGTGAAGTGCAAATATGTAGTAATTTGCATGAAAATAGTAATTTTTATGACGCTTAGGAGGCATAGACATGTATTTGTCTAAAATACGTAAATTTCCTTGTCAGACCTCTGGCTTTAATCGTTCACAGTAGCCACAAATTGTATTCGATTATCAAAATTTTGGTCTCATTTTGTAGCTGTCAGTCTGTTGTTTACGACAAATATAAATTTGTAGTACTTTTCATAAGAATACTAATTTTTAGAAGGTTCCTTATATTTTTGGGGGCAGGTTATGGAAACTTTTTCCCTTTACGGCATTGCTGTGGCTTCAATTTTCAACCGATGTGCTATATTTTGGCGTTAGTGAATAGATCAGCGTCTGAATTTTCCAAAAAGTATAAATTTGTGGCATTTCGCAAAAGTTTAAGGGCGGGTTTAGTGGTTGAAAGCCAGAAAAAACCCAATTTTTCACGCGTCAACTCCCCAAAACTTTAAATTCATTTTTCTCCCCTTAAACGTGCGAATTTCGCGTTTTTACGTTTGTATTTAAAAGTTTAGCCCAAACTAGTGTTTTGATGGTCGGAACATGTTTTAGGCAAAATCTCCAAAAATTACTGTTTCTAGAACACGTGCAGTTTTTGTGCAGATTTTCAGCTTTGATTGTTTACTGTGCCCGTAATTTAAATTCGATTGTTGAAATTTTGGTCTTATCTTATAGTTGCGTTTGTTTAGTTTGCGTGAAGTGCAAATATGTAGTAATTTGCATGAAAATAGTAATTTTTATGACGCTTAGGAGGCATAGACATGTATTTGTCTAAAATACGTAAATTTCCTTGTCAGACCTCTGGCTTTAATCGTTCACAGTAGCCACAAATTGTATTCGACTATCAAAATTTTGGTCTCATTTTGTAGCTGTCAGTCTGTTGTTTACGACAAATATAAATTTGTAGTACTTTTCATAAGAATACTAATTTTTAGAAGGTTCCTTATATTTTTGGGGGCAGGTTATGGAAACTTTTTCCCTTTACGGCATTGCTGTGGCTTCAATTTTCAACCGATGTGCTATATTTTGGCGTTAGTGAATAGATCAGCGTCTGAATTTTCCAAAAAGTATAAATTTGTGGCATTTCGCAAAAGTTTAAGGGCGGGTTTAGTGGTTGAAACCCAGAAAAAAACCCAATTTTTCACGCGTCAACTCCCCAAAACTTTAAATTCATTTTTCTCCCCTTAAACGTGCAAATTTCGCGTTTTTACGTTTTTATTTAAAAGTTTAGCCCAAACTAGTGTTTTGATGGTCGGAACATGTTTTAGGCAAAATCTCCAAAAATTACTGTTTCTAGAACACGTGCAGTTTTTGTGCAGATTTTCAGCTTTGATTGTTTACTGTGCCCGTAATTTAAATTCGATTGTTGAAATTTTCGTCTTATCTTATAGTTGCGTTTGTTTAGTTTGCGTGAAGTGCAAATATGTAGTAATTTGCATGAAAATAGTAATTTTTATGACGCTTAGGAGGCATAGACATGTATTTGTCTAAAATACGTAAATTTCCTTGTCAGACCTCTGGCTTTAATCGTTCACAGTAGCCACAAATTGTATTCGATTATCAAAATTTTGGTCTCATTTTGTAGCTGTCAGTCTGTTGTTTACGACAAATATAAATTTGTAGTACTTTTCATAAGAATACTAATTTTTAGAAGGTTCCTTATATTTTTGGGGGCAGGTTATGGAAACTTTTTCCCTTTACGGCATTGCTGTGGCTTCAATTTTCAACCGATGAGCTATATTTTGGCGTTAGTGAATAGATCAGCGTCTGAATTTTCTAAAAAGTATAAATTTGTGGCATTTCGCAAAAGTTTAAGGGCGGGTTTAGTGGTTGAAAGCCAGAAAAAACCCAATTTTTCACGCGTCAACTCCCCAAAACTTTAAATTCATTTTTCTCCCCTTAAACGTGCGAATTTCGCGTTTTTACGTTTGTATTTAAAAGTTTAGCCCAAACTAGTGTTTTGATGGTCGGAACATGTTTTAGGCAAAATCTCCAAAAATTACTGTTTCTAGAACACGTGCAGTTTTTGTGCAGATTTTCAGCTTTGATTGTTTACTGTGCCCGTAATTTAAATTCGATTGTTGAAATTTTGGTCTTATCTTATAGTTGCGTTTGTTTAGTTTGCGTGAAGTGCAAATATGTAGTAATTTGCATGAAAATAGTAATTTTTATGACGCTTAGGAGGCATAGACATGTATTTGTCTAAAATACGTAAATTTCCTTGTCAGACCTCTGGCTTTAATCGTTCACAGTAGCCACAAATTGTATTCGATTATCAAAATTTTGGTCTCATTTCGTAGCTGTCAGTCTGTTGTTTACGACAAATATAAATTTGTAGTACTTTTCATAAGAATACTAATTTTTAGAAGGTTCCTTATATTTTTGGGGGCAGGTTATGGAAACTTTTTCCCTTTACGGCATTGCTGTGGCTTCAATTTTCAACCGATGTGCTATATTTTGGCGTTAGTGAATAGATCAGCGTCTGAATTTTCCAAAAAGTATAAATTTGTGGCATTTCGCAAAAGTTTAAGGGCGGGTTTAGTGGTTGAAAGCCAGAAAAAACCCAATTTTTCACGCGTCAACTCCCCAAAACTTTAAATTCATTTTTCTCCCCTTAAACGTGCGAATTTCGCGTTTTTACGTTTTTATTTAAAAGTTTAGCCCAAACTAGTGTTTTGATGGTCGGAACATGTTTTAGGCAAAATCTCCAAAAATTACTGTTTCTAGAACACGTGCAGTTTTTGTGCAGATTTTCAGCTTTGATTGTTTACTGTGCCCGTAATTTAAATTCGATTGTTGAAATTTTGAACTTATCTTATAGTTGCGTTTGTTTAGTTTGCGTGAAGTGCAAATATGTAGTAATTTGCATGAAAATAGTAATTTTTATGACGCTTAGGAGGCATAGACATGTATTTGTCTAAAATACGTAAATTTCCTTGTCAGACCTCTGGCTTTAATCGTTCACAGTAGCCACAAATTGTATTCGATTATCAAAATTTTGGTCTCATTTTGTAGCTGTCAGTCTGTTGTTTACGACAAATATAAATTTGTAGTACTTTTCATAAGAATACTAATTTTTAGAAGGTTCCTTATATTTTTGGGGGCAGGTTATGGAAACTTTTTCCCTTTACGGCATTGCTGTGGCTTCAATTTTCAACCGATGTGCTATATTTTGGCGTCAGTGAATAGATCAGCGTCTGAATTTTCCAAAAAGTATAAATTTGTGGCATTTCGCAAAAGTTTAAGGGCGGGTTTAGTGGTTGAAAGCCAGAAAAAACCCAATTTTTCACGCGTCAACTCCCCAAAACTTTAAATTCATTTTTCTCCCCTTAAACGTGCGAATTTCGCGTTTTTACGTTTTTATTTAAAAGTTTAGCCCAAACTAGTGTTTTGATGGTCGGAACATGTTTTAGGCAAAATCTCCAAAAATTACTGTTTCTAGAACACGTGCAGTTTTTGTGCAGATTTTCAGCTTTGATTGTTTACTGTGCCCGTAATTTAAATTCGATTGTTGAAATTTTGGTCTTATCTTATAGTTGCGTTTGTTTAGTTTGCGTGAAGTGCAAATATGTAGTAATTTGCATGAAAATAGTAATTTTTATGACGCTTAGGAGGCATAGACATGTATTTGTCTAAAATACGTAAATTTCCTTGTCAGACCTCTGGCTTTAATCGTTCACAGTAGCCACAAATTGTATTCGATTATCAAAATTTTGGTCTCATTTTGTAGCTGTCAGTCTGTTGTTTACGAGAAATATAAATTTGTAGTACTTTCCAATAGAATACTAGTTTTTAGAGGGTTCCTTATATTTTTGGGGGCAGGTTATGGAAACTTTTTCCCTTTACGGCATTGCTGTGGCTTCAATTTTCAACCGATGTGCTATATTTTGGCGTCAGTGAATAGATCAGCGTCTGAATTTTCCAAAAAGTATAAATTTGTGGCATTTCGCAAAAGTTTAAGGGCGGGTTTAGTGGTTGAAAGCCAGAAAAAACCCAATTTTTCACGCGTCAACTCCCCAAAACTTTAAATTCATTTTTCTCCCCTTAAACGTGCGAATTTCGCGTTTTTACGTTTTAATTTAAAAGTTTAGCCCAAACTAGTGTTTTGATGGTCGAAACATGTTTTAGGCAAATCTCCAAAAATTACTGTTTCTAGAACACGTGCAGTTTTTGTGCAGATTTTCAGCTTTGATTGTTTACTGTGCCCGTAATTTAAATTCGATTGTTGAAATTTTGGTCTTATCTTATAGTTGCGTTTGTTTAGTTTGCGTGAAGTGCAAATATGTAGTAATTTGCATGAAAATAGTAATTTTTATGACGCTTAGGAGGCATAGACATGTATTTGTCTAAAATACGTAAATTTCCTTGTCAGACCTCTGGCTTTAATCGTTCACAGTAGCCACAAATTGTATTCGATTATCAAAATTTTGGTCTCATTTTGTAGCTGTCAGTCTGTTGTTTACGACAAATATAAATTTGTAGTACTTTTCATAAGAATACTAATTTTTAGAAGGTTCCTTATATTTTTGGGGGCAGGTTATGGAAACTTTTTCCCTTTACGGCATTGCTGTGGCTTCAATTTTCAACCGATGTGCTATATTTTGGCGTTAGTGAATAGATCAGCGTCTGAATTTTCCAAAAAGTATAAATTTGTGGCATTTCACAAAAGTTTAAGGGCGGGTTTAGTGGTTGAAAGCCAGAAAAAACCCAATTTTTCACGCGTCAACTCCCCAAAACTTTAAATTCATTTTTCTCCCCTTAAACGTGCGAATTTCGCGTTTTTACGTTTTTATTTAAAAGTTTAGCCCAAACTAGTGTTTTGATGGTCGGAACATGTTTTACGCAAAATATCCAAAAATTACTGTTTCTAGAACACGTGCAGTTTTTGTGCAGATTTTCAGCTTTGATTGTTTACTGTGCCCGTAATTTAAATTCGATTGTTGAAATTTTCGTCTTATCTTATAGTTGCGTTTGTTTAGTTTGCGTGAAGTGCAAATATGTAGTAATTTGCATGAAAATAGTAATTTTTATGACACTTAGGAGGCATAGACATGTATTTGTCTAAAATACGTAAATTTCCTTGTCAGACCTCTGGCTTTAATCGTTCACAGTAGCCACAAATTGTATTCGATTATCAAAATTTTGGTCTCATTTTGTAGCTGTCAGTCTGTTGTTTACGACAAATATAAATTTGTAGTACTTTTCATAAGAATACTAATTTTTAGAAGGTTCCTTATATTTTTGGGGGCAGGTTATGGAAACTTTTTCCCTTTACGGCATTGCTGTGGCTTCATTTTTCAACCGATGTGCTATATTTTGGCGTTAGTGAATAGATCAGCGTCTGAATTTTCCAAAAAGTATAAATTTGTGGCATTTCGCAAAAGTTTAAGGGCGGGTTTAGTGGTTGAAAGCCAGAAAAAACCCAATTTTTCACGCGTCAACTCCCCAAAACTTTAAATTCATTTTTCTCCCCTGAAACGTGCGAATTTCGCGTTTTTACGTTTTTATTTAAAAGTTTTGCCCAAACTAGTGTTTTGATGGTCGGAACATGTTTTAGGCAAAATATCCAAAAATTACTGTTTCTAGAACACGTGCAGTTTTTGTGCAGATTTTCAGCTTTGATTGTTTACTGTGCCCGTAATTTAAATTCGATTGTTGAAATTTTGGTCTTATCTTATAGTTGCGTATGTCTAGTTTGCGTGAAATGCAAATATGTAGTAATTTGCATGAAAATAGTAATTTTTATGACGCTAAAATACGTAAATTTCCTTGTCAGACCTCTGGCTTTAATCGTTCACAGTAGCCACAAATTGTATTCGATTATCAAAATTTTGGTCTCATTTTGTAGCTGTCAGTCTGTTGTTTACGACAAATATAAATTTGTAGTACTTTTCATAAGAATACTAATTTTTAGAAGGTTCCTTATATTTTTGGGGGCAGGTTATGGAAACTTTTTCCCTTTACGGCATTGCTGTGGCTTCAATTTTCAACCGATGTGCTATATTTTGGCGTTAGTGAATAGATCAGCGTCTGAATTTTCCAAAAAGTATAAATTTGTGGCATTTTGCAAAAGTTTAAGGGCGGGTTTAGTGGTTGAAAGCCAGAAAAAACCCAATTTTTCACGCAACTCCCCAAAACTTTAAATTCATTTTTCTCCCCTTAAACGTGCGAATTTCGCGTTTTTACGTTTGTATTTAAAAGTTTAGCCCAAACTAGTGTTTTGATGGTCGGAACATGTTTTAGGCAAAATCTCCAAAAATTACTGTTTCTAGAACACGTGCAGTTTTTGTGCAGATTTTCAGCTTTGATTGTTTACTGTGCCCGTAATTTAAATTCGATTGTTGAAATTTTGGTCTTATCTTATAGTTGCGTTTGTTTAGTTTGCGTGAAGTGCAAATATGTAGTAATTTGCATGAAAATAGTAATTTTTATGACGCTTAGGAGGCATAGACATGTATTTGTCTAAAATACGTAAATTTCCTTGTCAGACCTCTGGCTTTAATCGTTCACAGTAGCCACAAATTGTATTCGATTATCAAAATTTTGGTCTCATTTTGTAGCTGTCAGTCTGTTGTTTACGACAAATATAAATTTGTAGTACTTTTCATAAGAATACTAATTTTTAGAAGGTTCCTTATATTTTTGGGGGCAGGTTATGGAAACTTTTCCCCTTTACGGCATTGCTGTGGCTTCATTTTTCAACCGATGTGCTATATTTTGGCGTTAATTAATAGATCAGCGTCTGAATTTTCCAAAAAGTATAAATTTGTGGCGTTTCGCAAAAGTTTAAGGGCGGGTTGAGTGGTTGAAAGCCAGAAAAAACCCAATTTTTCACGCGTCAACTCCCCAAAACTTTAAATTCATTTTTCTCCCCTTAAACGTGCGAATTTCGCGTTTTTACGTTTGTATTTAAAAGTTTAGCCCAAACTAGTGTTTTGATGGTCGGAACATGTTTTAGGCAAAATCTCCAAAAATTACTGTTTCTAGAACACGTGCAGTTTTTGTGCAGATTTTCAGCTTTGATTGTTTACTGTGCCCGTAATTTAAATTCGATTGTTGTAATTTTGGTCTTATCTTATAGTTGCGTTTGTTTAGTTTGCGTGAAGTGCAAATATGTAGTAATTTGCATGAAAATAGTAATTTTTATGACGCTTAGGAGGCATAGACATGTATTTGTCTAAAATACGTAAATTTCCTTGTCAGACCTCTGGCTTTAATCGTTCACAGTAGCCACAAATTGTATTCGATTATCAAAATTTTGGTCTCATTTTGTAGCTGTCAGTCTGTTGTTTACGACAAATATAAATTTGTAGTACTTTTCATAAGAATACTAATTTTTAGAAGGTTCCTTATATTTTTGGGGGCAGGTTATGGAAACTTTTTCCCTTTACGGCATTGCTGTGGCTTCATTTTTCAACCGATGTGCTATATTTTGGCGTTAGTGAATAGATCAGCGTCTGAATTTTCCAAAAAGTATAAATTTGTGGCATTTCGCAAAAGTTTAAGGGCGGGTTTAGTGGTTGAAAGCCAGAAAAAACCCAATTTTTCACGCGTCAACTCCCCAAAACTTTAAATTCATTTTTCTCCCCTTAAACGTGCGAATTTCGCGTTTTTACGTTTTTTATTTAAAAGTTTAGCCCAAACTAGTGTTTTGATGGTCGGAACATGTTTTAGGCAAAATCTCCAAAAATTACTGTTTCTAGAACACGTGCAGTTTTTGAGCAGATTTTCAGCTTTGATTGTTTACTGTGCCCGTAATTTAAATTCGATTGTTAAAATTTTGGTCTTATCTTATAGTTGCGTTTGTTTAGTTTGCGTGAAGTGCAAATATGTAGTAATTTGCATGAAAATAGTAATTTTTATGACGCTTAGGAGGCATAGACATGTATTTGTCTAAAATACGTAAATTTCCTTTTCAGACCTCTGGCTTTAATCGTTCACAGTAGCCACAAATTGTATTCGATTATCAAAATTTTGGTTTCATTTTGTAGCTGTCAGTCTGTTGTTTACGACAAATATAAATTTGTAGTACTTTTCATAAGAATACTAATTTTTAGAAGGTTCCTTATATTTTTGGGGGCAGGTTATGGAAACTTTTTCCCTTTACGGCATTGCTGTGGCTTCATTTTTCAACCGATGTGCTATATTTTGGCGTTAATGAATAGATCAGCGTCTGAATTTTCCAAAAAGTATAAATTTGTGGCATTTCGCAAAAGTTTAAGGGCGGGTTTAGTGGTTGAAAGCCAGAAAAAACCCAATTTTTCACGCAACTCCCCAAAACTTTAAATTCATTTTTCTCCCCTTAAACGTGCGAATTTCGCGTTTTTACGTTTTTATTTAAAAGTTTAGCCCAAACTAGTGCTTTGATGGTCGGAACATGTTTAAGGCAAAATATCCAAAAATTACTGTTTCTAGAACACGTGCAGTTTTTGTGCAGATTTTCAGCTTTGATTGTTTACTGTGCCCGTAATTTAAATTCGATTGTTGAAATTTTGGTCTTATCTTATAGTTGCGTTTGTTTAGTTTGCGTGAAGTGCAAATATGTAGTAATTTGCATGAAAATAGTAATTTTTATGACGCTTAGGAGGCATAGACATGTATTTGTCTAAAATACGTAAATTTCCTTGTCAGACCTCTGGCTTTAATCGTTCACAGTAGCCACAAATTCTATTCGATTATCAAAATTTTGGTCTCATTTTGTAGCTGTCAGTCTGTTGTTTACGACAAATATAAATTTGTAGTACTTTTCATAAGAATACTAATTTTTAGAAGGTTCCTTATATTTTTGGGGGCAGATTATGGAAACTTTTTCCCTTTACGGCATTGCTGTGGCTTCAATTTTCAACCGATGTGCTATATTTTGGCGTTAGTGAATAGATCAGCGTCTGAATTTTCCAAAAAGTATAAATTTGTGGCATTTCGCAAAAGTTTAAGGGCGGGTTTAGTGGTTGAAAGCCAGAAAAATCCCAATTTTTCACGCGTCAACTCCCCAAAACTTTAAATTCATTTTTCTCCCCTTAAACGTGCGAATTTCGCGTTTTTACGTTTGTATTTAAAAGTTTAGCCCAAACTAGTGTTTTGATGGTCGGAACATGTTTTAGGCAAAATCTCCAAAAATTACTGTTTCTAGAACACGTGCAGTTTTTGTGCAGATTTTCAGCTTTGATTGTTTACTGTGCCCGAAATTTAAATTCGATTGTTGAAATTTTGGTCTTATCTTATAGTTGCGTTTATTTAGTTTGTGTGAAGTGCAAATATGTAGTAATTTGCATGAAAATAGTAATTTTTATGACGCTTAGGAGGCATAGACATGTATTTGTCTAAAATACGTAAATTTCCTTGTCAGACCTCTGGCTTTAATCGTTCACAGTAGCCACAAATTCTATTCGATTATCAAAATTTTGGTCTCATTTTGTAGCTGTCAGTCTGTTGTTTACGACAAATATAAATTTGTAGTACTTTTCATAAGAATACTAATTTTTAGAAGGTTCCTTATATTTTTGGGGGCAGGTTATGGAAACTTTTTCCCTTTACGGCATTGCTGTGGCTTCATTTTTCAACCGATGTGCTATATTTTGGCGTTAGTGAATAGATCAGCGTCTGAATTTTCCAAAAAGTATAAATTTGTGGCATTTCGCAAAAGTTTAAGGGCGGGTTTAGTGGTTGAAAGCCAGAAAAAACCCAATTTTTCACGCGTCAACTCCCCAAAACTTTAAATTCATTTTTCTCCCCTTAAACGTGCGAATTTCGCGTTTTTACGTTTTTATTTAAAAGTTTTGCCCAAACTAGTGTTTTGATGGTCGGAACATGTTTTAGGCAAAATATCCAAAAATTACTGTTTCTAGAACACGTGCAGTTTTTGTGCAGATTTTCAGCTTTGATTGTTTACTGTGCCCGTAATTTAAATTCGATTGTTGAAATTTTGGTCTTATCTTATAGTTGCGTATGTCTAGTTTGCGTGAAGTGCAAATATGTAGTAATTTGCATGAAAATAGTAATTTTTATGACGCTTAGGAGGCATAGACATGTATTTGTCTAAAATACGTAAATTTCCTTGTCAGACCTCTGGCTTTAATCGTTCACAGTAGCCACAAATTGTATTCGATTATCAAAATTTTGGTCTCATTTTGTAGCTGTCAGTCTGTTGTTTACGACAAATATAAATTTGTAGTACTTTTCATAAGAATACTAATTTTTAGAAGGTTCCTTATATTTTTGGGGGCAGGTTATGGGAACTTTTTCCCTTTACGGCATTGCTGTGGCTTCATTATTCAACCGATGTGCTATATTTTGGCGTTAGTGAATAGATCAGCGTCTGAATTTTCCAAAAAGTATAAATTTGTGGCATTTCGCAAAAGTTTAAGGGCGGGTTTAGTGGTTGAAAGCCAGAAAAAACCCAATTTTTCACGCGTCAACTCCCCAAAACTTTAAATTCATTTTTCTCCCCTTAAACGTGCGAATTTCGCGTTTTTACGTTTTTATTTAAAAGTTTAGCCCAAACTAGTGTTTTGATGGTCGGAACATGTTTTAGGCAAAATCTCCAAAAATTACTGTTTCTAGAACACGTGCAGTTTTTGAGCAGATTTTCAGCTTTGATTGTTTACTGTGCCCGTAATTTAAATTCGATTGTTGAAATTTTCGTCTTATCTTATAGTTGCGTTTGTTTAGTTCGCGTGAAGTGCAAATATGTAGTAATTTGCATGAAAATAGTAATTTTTATGACGCTTAGGAGGCATAGACATGTATTTGTCTAAAATACGTAAATTTCCTTGTCAGACCTCTGGCTTTAATCGTTCACAGTAGCCACAAATTGTATTCGATTATCAAAATTTTGGTCTCATTTTGTAGCTGTCAGTCTGTTGTTTACGACAAATATAAATTTGTAGTACTTTTCATAAGAATACTAATTTTTAGAAGGTTCCTTATATTTTTGGGGGCAGGTTATGGAAACTTTTTCCCTTTACGGCATTGCTGTGGCTTCAATTTTCAACCGATGAGCTATATTTTGGCGTTAGTGAATAGATCAGCGTCTGAATTTTCCAAAAAGTAT
Organism: Odontomyia ornata; assembly: GCA_963969285.1. NCBI lineage: Eukaryota > Metazoa > Arthropoda > Insecta > Diptera > Stratiomyidae > Odontomyia > Odontomyia ornata. The sequence goes on from OZ017742.1 coordinate 84,430,806, forward strand.
AAATTTGTGGCATTTCGCAAAAGTTTAAGGGCGGGTTTAGTGGTTGAAAGCCAGAAAAAACCCAATTTTTCACGCGTCAACTCCCCAAAACTTTAAATTCATTTTTCTCCCCTTAAACGTGCGAATTTCGCGTTTTTACGTTTTTATTTAAAAGTTTAGCCCAAACTAGTGTTTTGATGGTCGGAACATGTTTTAGGCAAAATATCCAAAAATTACTGTTTCTAGAACACGTGCAGTTTTTGTGCAGATTTTCAGCTTTGATTGTTTACTGTGCCCGTAATTTGAATTCGATTGTTGAAATTTTGGACTTATCTTATAGTTGCGTTTGTTTAGTTTGCGTGAAGTGCAAATATGTAGTAATTTGCATGAAAATAGTAATTTTTATGACGCTTAGGAGGCATAGACATGTATTTGTCTAAAATACGTAAATTTCCTTGTCAGACCTCTGGCTTTAATCGTTCACAGTAGCCACAAATTGTATTCGATTATCAAAATTTTGGTCTCATTTTGTAGCTGTCAGTCTGTTGTTTACGACAAATATAAATTTGTAGTACTTTTCATAAGAATACTAATTTTTAGAAGGTTCCTTATATTTTTGGGGGCAGGTTATGGGAACTTTTTCCCTTTACGGCATTGCTGTGGCTTCATTATTCAACCGATGTGCTATATTTTGGCGTTAGTGAATAGATCAGCGTCTGAATTTTCCAAAAAGTATAAATTTGTGGCATTTCGCAAAAGTTTAAGGGCGGGTTTAGTGGTTGAAAGCCAGAAAAAACCCAATTTTTCACGCGTCAACTCCCCAAAACTTTAAATTCATTTTTCTCCCCCTAAACGTGCGAATTTCGCGTTTTTACGTTTTTATTTAAAAGTTTAGCCCAAACTAGTGTTTTGATGGTCGGAACATGTTTTAGGCAAAATCTCCAAAAATTACTGTTTCTAGAACACGTGCAGTTTTTGAGCAGATTTTCAGCTTTGATTGTTTACTGTGCCCGTAATTTAAATTCGATTGTTGAAATTTTCGTCTTATCTTATAGTTGCGTTTGTTTAGTTCGCGTGAAGTGCAAATATGTAGTAATTTGCATGAAAATAGTAATTTTTATGACGCTTAGGAGGCATAGACATGTATTTGTCTAAAATACGTAAATTTCCTTGTCAGACCTCTGGCTTTAATCGTTCACAGTAGCCACAAATTGTATTCGATTATCAAAATTTTGGTCTCATTTTGTAGCTGTCAGTCTGTTGTTTACGACAAATATAAATTTGTAGTACTTTTCATAAGAATACTAATTTTTAGAAGGTTCCTTATATTTTTGGGGGCAAGTTATGGAAACTTTTTCCCTTTACGGCATTGCTGTGGCTTCATTTTTCAACCGATGTGCTATATTTTGGCGTTAGTGAATAGATCAGCGTCTGAATTTTCCAAAAAGTATAAATTTGTGGCATTTCGCAAAAGTTTAAGGGCGGGTTTAGTGGTTGAAAGCCAGAAAAAACCCAATTTTTCACGCGTCAACTCCCCAAAACTTTAAATTCATTTTTCTCCCCTTAAACGTGCGAATTTCGCGTTTTTACGTTTTTATTTAAAAGTTTAGCCCAAACTAGTGTTTTGATGGTCGGAACATGTTTTAGGCAAAATCTCCAAAAATTACTGTTTCTAGAACACGTGCAGTTTTTGAGCAGATTTTCAGCTTTGATTGTTTACTGTGCCCGTAATTTAAATTCGATTGTTGAAATTTTCGTCTTATCTTATAGTTGCGTTTGTTTAGTTTGCGTGAAGTGCAAATATGTAGTAATTTGCATGAAAATAGTAATTTTTATGACGCTTAGGAGGCATAGACATGTATTTGTCTAAAATACGTAAATTTCCTTGTCAGACCTCTGGCTTTAATCGTTCACAGTAGCCACAAATTGTATTCGATTATCAAAATTTTGGTCTCATTTTGTAGCTGTCAGTCTGTTGTTTACGACAAATATAAATTTGTAGTACTTTTCATAAGAATACTAATTTTTAGAAGGTTCCTTATATTTTTGGGGGCAGGTTATGGAAACTTTTTCCCTTTACGGCATTGCTGTGGCTTCAATTTTCAACCGATGTGCTATATTTTGGCGTTAGTGAATAGATCAGCGTCTGAATTTTCCAAAAAGTATAAATATGTGGCATTTCGCAAAAGTTTAAGGGCGGATTTAGTGGTTGAAAGCCAGAAAAAACCCAATTTTTCACGCAACTCCCCAAAACTTTAAATTCATTTTTCTCCCCTTAAACGTGCGAATTTCGCGTTTTTACGTTTGTATTTAAAAGTTTAGCCCAAACTAGTGCTTTGATGGTCGGAACATGTTTAAGGCAAAATATCGAAAAATTACTGTTTCTAGAATACGTGCAGTTTTTGTGCAGATTTTCAGCTTTGATTGTTTACTGTTCCCGTAATTTAAATTCGATTGTTGAAATTTTGGTCTTATCTTATAGTTGCATTTGTTTAGTTTGCGTGAAGTGCAAATATGTAGTAATTTGCATGGAAATAGTAATTTTTATGACGCTTAGGAGGCATAGACATGTATTTGTCTAAAATACGTAAATTTCCTTGTCAGACCTCTGGCTTTAATCGTTCACAGTAGCCACAAATTGTATTCGATTATCAAAATTTTGGTCTCATTTTGTAGCTGTCAGTCTGTTGTTTACGACAAATATAAATTTGTAGTACTTTTCATAAGAATACTAATTTTTAGAAGGTTCCTTATATTTTTGGGGGCAGGTTATGGAAACTTTTTCCCTTTACGGCATTGCTGTGGCTTCATTTTTCAACCGATGTGCTATATTTTGGCGTTAATTAATAGATCAGCGTCTGAATTTTCCAAAAAGTATAAATTTGTGGCGTTTCGCAAAAGTTTAAGGGCGGGTTTAGTGGTTGAAAGCCAGAAAAAACCCAATTTTTCACGCGTCAACTCCCCAAAACTTTAAATTCATTTTTCTCCCCTTAAACGTGCGAATTTCGCGTTTTTACGTTTGTATTTAAAAGTTTAGCCCAAACTAGTGTTTTGATGGTCGGAACATGTTTTAGGCAAAATCTCCAAAAGTTACTGTTTCTAGAACACGTGCAGTTTTTGTGCAGATTTTCAGCTTTGATTGTTTACTGTGCCCGTAATTTAAATTCGATTGTTGAAATTTTGGTCTTATCTTATAGTTGCGTTTGTTTAGTTTGCGTGAAGTGCAAATATGTAGTAATTTGCATGAAAATAGTAATTTTTATGACGCTTAGGAGGCATAGACATGTATTTGTCTAAAATACGTAAATTTCCTTGTCAGACCTCTGGCTTTAATCGTTCACAGTAGCCACAAATTGTATTCGATTATCAAAATTTTGGTCTCATTTTGTAGCTGTCAGTCTGTTGTTTACGACAAATATAAATTTGTAGTACTTTTCATAAGAATACTAATTTTTAGAAGGTTCCTTATATTTTTGGGGGCAGGTTATGGAAACTTTTTCCCTTTACGGCATTGCTGTGGCTTCATTTTTCAACCGATGTGCTATATTTTGGCGTTAGTGAATAGATCAGCGTCTGAATTTTCCAAAAAGTATAAATTTGTGGCATTTCGCAAAAGTTTAAGGGCGGGTTTAGTGGTTGAAAGCCAGAAAAAACCCAATTTTTCACGCGTCAACTCCCCAAAACTTTAAATTCATTTTTCTCCCCTTAAACGTGCGAATTTCGCGTTTTTACGTTTTTATTTAAAAGTTTAGCCCAAACTAGTGTTTTGATGGTCGGAACATGTTTTAGGCAAAATCTCCAAAAATTACTGTTTCTAGAACACGTGCAGTTTTTGAGCAGATTTTCAGCTTTGATTGTTTACTGTGCCCGTAATTTAAATTCGATTGTTGAAATTTTGGTCTTATCTTATAGTTGCGTTTGTTTAGTTTGCGTGAAGTGCAAATATGTAGTAATTTGCATGAAAATAGTAATTTTTATGACGCTTAGGAGGCATAGACATGTATTTGTCTAAAATACGTAAATTTCCTTGTCAGACCTCTGGCTTTAATCGTTCACAGTAGCCACAAATTGTATTCGATTATCAAAATTTTGGTCTCATTTTGTAGCTGTCAGTCTGTTGTTTACGACAAATATAAATTTGTAGTACTTTTCATAAGAATACTAATTTTTAGAAGGTTCCTTATATTTTTGGGGGCAGGTTATGGAAACTTTTTCCCTTTACGGCATTGCTGTGGCTTCATTTTTCAACCGATGTGCTATATTTTGGCGTTAGTGAATAGATCAGCGTCTGAATTTTCCAAAAAGTATAAATTTGTGGCATTTCGCAAAAGTTTAAGGGCGGGTTTAGTGGTTGAAAGCCAGAAAAAACCCAATTTTTCACGCGTCAACTCCCCAAAACTTTAAATTCATTTTTCTCCCCTTAAACGTGCGAATTTCGCGTTTTTACGTTTTTATTTAAAAGTTTTGCCCAAACTAGTGTTTTGATGGTCGGAACATGTTTTAGGCAAAATATCCAAAAATTACTGTTTCTAGAACACGTGCAGTTTTTGTGCAGATTTTCAGCTTTGATTGTTTACTGTGCCCGTAATTTAAATTCGATTGTTGAAATTTTGGTCTTATCTTATAGTTGCGTATGTCTAGTTTGCGTGAAGTGCAAATTTGTAGTAATTTGCATGAAAATAGTAATTTTTATGACGCTTAGGAGGCATAGACATGTATTTGTCTAAAATACGTAAATTTCCTTGTCAGACCTCTGGCTTTAATCGTTCACAGTAGCCACAAATTGTATTCGATTATCAAAATTTTGGTCTCATTTTGTAGCTGTCAGTCTGTTGTTTACGACAAATATAAATTTGTAGTACTTTTCATAAGAATACTAATTTTTAGAAGGTTCCTTATATTTTTGGGGGCAGGTTATGGAAACTTTTTCCCTTTACGGCATTGCTGTGGCTTCATTTTTCAACCGATGTGCTATATTTTGGCGTTAGTGAATAGATCAGCGTCTGAATTTTCCAAAAAGTATAAATTTGTGGCATTTCGCAAAAGTTTAAGGGCGGGTTTAGTGGTTGAAAGCCAGAAAAAACCCAATTTTTCACGCGTCAACTCCCCAAAACTTTACATTCATTTTTCTCCCCTTAAACGTGCGAATTTCGCGTTTTTACGTTTTTATTTAAAAGTTTAGCCCAAACTAGTGTTTTGATGGTCGGAACATGTTTTAGGCAAAATCTCCAAAAATTACTGTTTCTAGAACACGTGCAGTTTTTGAGCAGATTTTCAGCTTTGATTGTTTACTGTGCCCGTAATTTAAATTCGATTGTTAAAATTTTGGTCTTATCTTATAGTTGCGTTTGTTTAGTTTGCGTGAAGTGCAAATATGTAGTAATTTGCATGAAAATAGTAATTTTTATGACGCTTAGGAGGCATAGACATGTATTTGTCTAAAATACGTAAATTTCCTTGTCAGACCTCTGGCTTTAATCGTTCACAGTAGCCACAAATTGTATTCGATTATCAAAATTTTGGTCTCATTTTGTAGCTGTCAGTCTGTTGTTTACGACAAATATAAATTTGTAGTACTTTTCATAAGAATACCAATTTTTAGAAGGTTCCTTATATTTTTGGGGGCAGGTTATGGAAACTTTTTCCCTTTACGGCATTGCTGTGGCTTCATTTTTCAACCGATGTGCTATATTTTGGCGTTAGTGAATAGATCAGCGTCTGAATTTTCCAAAAAGTATAAATTTGTGGCATTTCGCAAAAGTTTAAGGGCGGGTTTAGTGGTTGAAAGCCAGGAGAAACCCAATTTTTCACGCGTCAACTCCCCAAAACTTTAAATTCATTTTTCTCCCCTTAAACGTGCGAATTTCGCGTTTTTACGTTTTTATTTAATAGTTTAGCCCAAACTAGTGTTTTGATGGTCGGAACATGTTTTAGGCAAAATCTCCAAAAATTACTGTTTCTAGAACACGTGCAGTTTTTGTGCAGATTTTCAGCTTTGATTGTTTACTGTGCCCGTAATTTAAATTCGATTGTTAAAATTTTGGTCTTATCTTATAGTTGCGTTTGTTTAGTTTGCGTGAAGTGCAAATATGTAGTAATTTGCATGAAAATAGTAATTTTTATGACGCTTAGGAGGCATAGACATGTATTTGTCTAAAATACGTAAATTTCCTTTTCAGACCTCTGGCTTTAATCGTTCACAGTAGCCACAAATTGTATTCGATTATCAAAATTTTGGTCTCATTTTGTAGCTGTTAGTCTGTTGTCTACGACAAATATAAATTTGTAGTACTTTTCATAAGAATACTAATTTTTAGAAGGTTCCTTATATTTTTGGGGGCAGGTTATGGAAACTTTTTCCCTTTACGGCATTGCTGTGGCTTCATTTTTCAACCGATGTGCTATATTTTGGCGTTAGTGAATAGATCAGCGTCTGAATTTTCCAAAAAGTATAAATTTGTGGCATTTCGCAAAAGTTTAAGGGCGGGTTTAGTGGTTGAAAGCCAGAAAAAACCCAATTTTTCACGCAACTCCCCAAAACTTTAAATTCATTTTTCTCCCCTTAAACGTGCGAATTTCGCGTTTTTACGTTTGTATTTAAAAGTTTAGCCCAAACTAGTGCTTTGATGGTCGGAACATGTTTAAGGCAAAATATCCAAAAATTACTGTTTCTAGAACACGTGCAGTTTTTGTGCAGATTTTCAGCTTTGATTGTTTACTGTGCCCGTAATTTAAATTCGATTGTTGAAATTTTGGTCTTATCTTATAGTTGCGTTTGTTTAGTTTGCGTGAAGTGCAAATATGTAGTAATTTGCATGAAAATAGTAATTTTTATGACGCTTAGGAGGCATAGACATGTATTTGTCTAAAATACGTAAATTTCCTTGTCAGACCTCTGGCTTTAATCGTTCACAGTAGCCACAAATTGTATTCGATTATCAAAATTTTGGTCTCATTTTGTAGCTGTCAGTCTGTTGTTTACGACAAATATAAATTTGTAGTACTTTTCATAAGAATACTAATTTTTAGAAGGTTCCTTATATTTTTGGGGGCAGGTTATGGAAACTTTTTCCCTTTACGGCATTGCTGTGGCTTCAATTTTCAACCGATGTGCTATATTTTGGCGTTAGTGAATAGATCAGCGTCTGAATTTTCCAAAAAGTATAAATTTGTGGCGTTTCGCAAAAGTTTAAGGGCGGGTTTAGTGGTTGAAAGCCAGAAAAAACCCAATTTTTCACGCGTCAACTCCCCAAAACTTTAAATTCATTTTTCTCCCCTTAAACGTGCGAATTTCGCGTTTTTACGTTTGTATTTAAAAGTTTAGCCCAAACTAGTGTTTTGATGGTCGGAACATGTTTTAGGCAAAATCTCCAAAAATTACTGTTTCTAGAACACGTGCAGTTTTTGTGCAGATTTTCAGCTTTGATTGTTTACTGTGCCCGTAATTTAAATTCGATTGTTGAAATTTTGGTCTTATCTTATAGTTGCGTTTGTTTAGTTTGCGTGAAGTGCAAATATGTAGTAATTTGCATGAAAATAGTAATTTTTATGACGCTTAGGAGGCATAGACATGTATTTGTCTAAAATACGTAAATTTCCTTGTCAGACCTCTGGCTTTAATCGTTCACAGTAGCCACAAATTGTATTCGATTATCAAAATTTTGGTCTCATTTTGTAGCTGTCAGTCTGTTGTTCACGACAAATATAAATTTGTAGTACTTTTCATAAGAATACCAATTTTTAGAAGGTTCCTTATATTTTTGGGGGCAGGTTATGGAAACTTTTTCCCTTTACGGCATTGCTGTGGCTTCATTTTTCAACCGATGTGCTATATTTTGGCGTTAGTGAATAGATCAGCGTCTGAATTTTCCAAAAAGTATAAATTTGTGGCATTTCGCAAAAGTTTAAGGGCGGGTTTAGTGGTTGAAAGCCAGGAAAAACCCAATTTTTCACGCGTCAACTCCCCAAAACTTTAAATTCATTTTTCTCCCCTTAAACGTGCGAATTTCGCGTTTTTACGTTTTTATTTAATAGTTTAGCCCAAACTAGTGTTTTGATGGTCGGAACATGTTTTAGGCAAAATCTCCAAAAATTACTGTTTCTAGAACACGTGCAGTTTTTGAGCAGATTTTCAGCTTTGATTGTTTACTGTGCCCGTAATTTAAATTCGATTGTTAAAATTTTGGTCTTATCTTATAGTTGCGTTTGTTTAGTTTGCGTGAAGTGCAAATATGTAGTAATTTGCATGAAAATAGTAATTTTTATGACGCTTAGGAGGCATAGACATGTATTTGTCTAAAATACGTAAATTTCCTTTTCAGACCTCTGGCTTTAATCGTTCACAGTAGCCACAAATTGTATTCGATTATCAAAATTTTGGTCTCATTTTGTAGCTGTTAGTCTGTTGTCTACGACAAATATAAATTTGTAGTACTTTTCATAAGAATACTAATTTTTAGAAGGTTCCTTATATTTTTGGGGGCAGGTTATGGAAACTTTTTCCCTTTACGGCATTGCTGTGGCTTCATTTTTCAACCGATGTGCTATATTTTGGCGTTAGTGAATAGATCAGCGTCTGAATTTTCCAAAAAGTATAAATTTGTGGCATTTCGCAAAAGTTTAAGGGCGGGTTTAGTGGTTGAAAGCCAGAAAAAACCCAATTTTTCACGCAACTCCCCAAAACTTTAAATTCATTTTTCTCCCCTTAAACGTGCGAATTTCGCGTTTTTACGTTTGTATTTAAAAGTTTAGCCCAAACTAGTGCTTTGATGGTCGGAACATGTTTAAGGCAAAATATCCAAAAATTACTGTTTCTAGAACACGTGCAGTTTTTGTGCAGATTTTCAGCTTTGATTGTTTACTGTGCCCGTAATTTAAATTCGATTGTTGAAATTTTGGTCTTATCTTATAGTTGCGTTTGTTTAGTTTGCGTGAAGTGCAAATATGTAGTAATTTGCATGAAAATAGTAATTTTTATGACGCTTAGGAGGCATAGACATGTATTTGTCTAAAATACGTAAATTTCCTTGTCAGACCTCTGGCTTTAATCGTTCACAGTAGCCACAAATTGTATTCGATTATCAAAATTTTGGTCTCATTTTGTAGCTGTCAGTCTGTTGTTTACGACAAATATAAATTTGTAGTACTTTTCATAAGAATACTAATTTTTAGAAGGTTCCTTATATTTTTGGGGGCAGGTTATGGAAACTTTTTCCCTTTACGGCATTGCTGTGGCTTCAATTTTCAACCGATGTGCTATATTTTGGCGTTAGTGAATAGATCAGCGTCTGAATTTTCCAAAAAGTATAAATTTGTGGCGTTTCGCAAAAGTTTAAGGGCGGGTTTAGTGGTTGAAAGCCAGAAAAAACCCAATTTTTCACGCGTCAACTCCCCAAAACTTTAAATTCATTTTTCTCCCCTTAAACGTGCGAATTTCGCGTTTTTACGTTTGTATTTAAAAGTTTAGCCCAAACTAGTGTTTTGATGGTCGGAACATGTTTTAGGCAAAATCTCCAAAAATTACTGTTTCTAGAACACGTGCAGTTTTTGTGCAAATTTTCAGCTTTGATTGTTTACTGTGCCCGAAATTTAAATTCGATTGTTGAAATTTTGGTCTTATCTTATAGTTGCGTTTGTTTAGTTTGCGTGAAGTGCAAATATGTAGTAATTTGCATGAAAATAGTAATTTTTATGACGCTTAGGAGGCATAGACATGTATTTGTCTAAAATACGTAAATTTCCTTGTCAGACCTCTGGCTTTAATCGTTCACAGTAGCCACAAATTGTATTCGATTATCAAAATTTTGGTCTCATTTTGTAGCTGTCAGTCTGTTGTTTACGACAAATATAAATTTGTAGTACTTTTCATAAGAATACTAATTTTTAGAAGGTTCCTTATATTTTTGGGGGCAGGTTATGGAAACTTTTTCCCTTAACGGCATTGCTGTGGCTTCATTTTTCAACCGATGTGCTATATTTTGGCGTTAGTGAATAGATCAGCGTCTGAATTTTCCAAAAAGTATAAATTTGTGGCATTTCGCAAAAGTTTAAGGGCGGGTTTAGTGGTTGAAAGCCAGAAAAAACCCAATTTTTCACGCGTCAACTCCCCAAAACTTTAAATTCATTTTTCTCCCCTTAAACGTGCGAATTTCGCGTTTTTACGTTTTTATTTAAAAGTTTTGCCCAAACTAGTGTTTTGATGGTCGGAACATGTTTTAGGCAAAATCTCCAAAAATTACTGTTTCTAGAACACGTGCAGTTTTTGTGCAGATTTTCAGCTTTGATTGTTTACTGTGCCCGTAATTTAAATTCGATTGTTGAAATTTTGGTCTTATCTTATAGTTGCGTTTATTTAGTTTGTGTGAAGTGCAAATATGTAGTAATTTGCATGAAAATAGTAATTTTTATGACGCTTAGGAGGCATAGACATGTATTTGTCTAAAATACGTAAATTTCCTTGTCAGACCTCTGGCTTTAATCGTTCACAGTAGCAACAAATTGTATTCGATTATCAAAATTTTGGTCTCATTTTGTAGCTGTCAGTCTGTTGTTTACGACAAATATAAATTTGTAGTACTTTTCATAAGAATACTAATTTTTAGAAGGTTCCTTATATTTTTGGGGGCAGGTTATGGAAACTTTTTCCCTTTACGGCATTGCTGTGGCTTCATTTTTCAACCGATGTGCTATATTTTGGCGTTAGTGAATAGATCAGCGTCTGAATTTTCCAAAAAGTATAAATTTGTGGCATTTTGCAAAAGTTTAAGGGCGGGTTTAGTGGTTGAAAGCCAGAAAAAACCCAATTTTTCACGCGTCAACTCCCCAAAACTTTAAATTCATTTTTCTCCCCTTAAACGTGCGAATTTCGCGTTTTTACGTTTTTATTTAAAAGTTTAGCCCAAACTAGTGTTTTGATGGTCGGAACATGTTTTAGGCAAAATCTCCAAAAATTACTGTTTCTAGAACACGTGCAGTTTTTGTGCAGATTTTCAGCTTTGATTGTTTACTGTGCCCGTAATTTAAATTCGATTGTTGAAATTTTGGTCTTATCTTATAGTTGCGTTTGTTTAGTTTGCGTGAAGTGCAAATATGTAGTAATTTGCATGAAAATAGTAATTTTTATGACGCTTAGGAGGCATAGACATGTATTTGTCTAAAATACGTAAATTTCCTTGTCAGACCTCTGGCTTTAATCGTTCACAGTAGCCACAAATTGTATTCGATTATCAAAATTTTGGTCTCATTTTGTAGCTGTCAGTCTGTTGTTTACGACAAATATAAATTTGTAGTACTTTTCATAAGAATACTAATTTTTAGAAGGCTCCTTATATTTTTGGGGGCAGGTTATGGAAACTTTTTCCCTTTACGGCATTGCTGTGGCTTCATTTTTCAACCGATGTGCTATATTTTGGCGTTAGTGAATAGATCAGCGTCTGAATTTTCCAAAAAGTATAAATTTGTGGCATTTCGCAAAAGTTTAAGGGCGGGTTTAGTGGTTGAAAGCCAGAAAAAACCCAATTTTTCACGCAACTCCCCAAAACTTTAAATTCATTTTTCTCCCCTTAAACGTGCGAATTTCGCGTTTTTACGTTTGTATTTAAAAGTTTAGCCCAAACTAGTGCTTTGATGGTCGGAACATGTTTAAGGCAAAATATCCAAAAATTACTGTTTCTAGAACACGTGCAGTTTTTGTGCAGATTTTCAGCTTTGATTGTTTACTGTGCCCGTAATTTAAATTCGATTGTTGAAATTTTGGTCTTATCTTATAGTTGCGTTTGTTTAGTTTGCGTGAAGTGTAAATATGTAGTAATTTGCATGAAAATAGTAATTTTTATGACGCTTAGGAGGCATAGACATGTATTTGTCTAAAATACGTAAATTTCCTTGTCAGACCTCTGGCTTTAATCGTTCACAGTAGCCACAAATTGTATTCGATTATCAAAATTTTGGTCTCATTTTGTAGCTGTCAGTCTGTTGTTTACGACAAATATAAATTTGTAGTACTTTTCATAAGAATACTAATTTTTAGAAGGTTCCTTATATTTTTGGGGGCAGGTTATGGAAACTTTTTCCCTTTACGGCATTGCTGTGGCTTCATTTTTCAACCGATGTGCTATATTTTGGCGTTCGTGAATAGATCAGCGTCTGAATTTTCCAAAAAGTATAAATTTGTGGCATTTCGCAAAAGTTTAAGGGCGGGTTTAGTGGTTGAAAGCCAGAAAAAACCCAATTTTTCACGCGTCAACTCCCCAAAACTTTAAATTCATTTTTCTCCCCTTAAACGTGCGAATTTCGCGTTTTTACGTTTTTATTTAAAAGTTTAGCCCAAACTAGTGTTTTGATGGTCGGAACATGTTTTAGGCAAAATCTCCAAAAATTACTGTTTCTAGAACACGTGCAGTTTTTGTGCAGATTTTCAGCTTTGATTGTTTACTGTGCCCGTAATTTAAATTCGATTGTTGAAATTTTGGTCTTATCTTATAGTTGCGTTTGTTTAGTTTGCGTGAAGTGCAAATATGTAGTAATTTGCATGAAAATAGTAATTTTTATGACGCTTAGGAGGCATAGACATGTATTTGTCTAAAATACGTAAATTTCCTTGTCAGACCTCTGGCTTTAATCGTTCACAGTAGCCACAAATTGTATTCGATTATCAAAATTTTGGTCTCATTTTGTAGCTGTCAGTCTGTTGTTTACGACAAATATAAATTTGTAGTACTTTTCATAAGAATACTAATTTTTAGAAGGTTCCTTATATTTTTGGGGGCAGGTTATGGAAACTTTTTCCCTTTACGGCATTGCTGTGGCTTCATTTTTCAACCGATGTGCTATATTTTGGCGTTAGTGAATAGATCAGCGTCTGAATTTTCCAAAAAGTATAAATTTGTGGCATTTCGCAAAAGTTTAAGGGCGGGTTTAGTGGTTGAAAGCCAGAAAAAACCCAATTTTTCACGCGTCAACTCCCCAAAACTTTAAATTCATTTTTCTCCCCTTAAACGTGCGAATTTCGCGTTTTTACGTTTTTATTTAAAAGTTTAGCCCAAACTAGTGTTTTGATGGTCGGAACATGTTTTAGGCAAAATCTCCAAAAATTACTGTTTCTAGAACACGTGCAGTTTTTGTGCAGATTTTCAGCTTTGATTGTTTACTGTGCCCGTAATTTAAATTCGATTGTTGAAATTTTGGTCTTATCTTATAGTTGCGTTTGTTTAGTTAGCGTGAAGTGCAAATATGTAGTAATTTGCATGAAAATAGTAATTTTTATGACGCTTAGGAGGCATAGACATGTATTTGTCTAAAATACGTAAATTTCCTTGTCAGACCTCTGGCTTTAATCGTTCACAGTAGCCACAAATTCTATTCGATTATCAAAATTTTGGTCTCATTTTGTAGCTGTCAGTCTGTTGTTTACGACAAATATAAATTTGTAGTACTTTTCATAAGAATACTAATTTTTAGAAGGTTCCTTATATTTTTGGGGGCAGGTTATGGAAACTTTTTCCCTTTACAGCATTGCTGTGGCTTCATTTTTCAACCGATGTGCTATATTTTGGCGTTAGTGAATAGATCAGCGTCTGAATTTTCCAAAAAGTATAAATTTGTGGCATTTCGCAAAAGTTTAAGGGCGGGTTTAGTGGTTGAAAGCCAGAAAAAACCCAATTTTTCACGCGTCAACTCCCCAAAACTTTAAATTCATTTTTCTCCCCTTAAACGTGCGAATTTCGCGTTTTTACGTTTTTATTTAAAAGTTTAGCCCAAACTAGTGTTTTGATGGTCGGAACATGTTTTAGGCAAAATCTCCAAAAATTACTGTTTCTAGAACACGTGCAGTTTTTGTGCAGATTTTCAGCTTTGATTGTTTACTGTGCCCGTAATTTAAATTCGATTGTTGAAATTTTGGTCTTATCTTATAGTTGCGTTTGTTTAGTTTGCGTGAAGTGCAAATATGTAGTAATTTGCATGAAAATAGTAATTTTTATGACGCTTAGGAGGCATAGACATGTATTTGTCTAAAATACGTAAATTTCCTTGTCAGACCTCTGGCTTTAATCGTTCACAGTAGCCACAAATTGTATTCGATTATCAAAATTTTGGTCTCATTTTGTAGCTGTCAGTCTGTTGTTTACGACAAATATAAATTTGTAGTACTTTTCATAAGAATACTAATTTTTAGAAGGTTCCTTATATTTTTGGGGGCAGGTTATGGAAACTTTTTCCCTTTACGGCATTGCTGTGGCTTCAATTTTCAACCGATGTGCTATATTTTGGCGTTAGTGAATAGATCAGCGTCTGAATTTTCCAAAAAGTATAAATTTGTGGCATTTCGCAAAAGGTTAAGGGCGGGTTTAGTGGTTGAAAGCCAGAAAAAACCCAATTTTTCACGCGTCAACTCCCCAAAACTTTAAATTCATTTTTCTCCCCTTAAACGTGCGAATTTCGCGTTTTTACGTTTTTATTTAAAAGTTTTGCCCAAACTAGTGTTTTGATGGTCGGAACATGTTTTAGGCAAAATCTCCAAAAATTACTGTTTCTAGAACACGTGCAGTTTTTGTGCAGATTTTCAGCTTTGATTGTTTACTGTGCCCGTAATTTAAATTCGATTGTTGAAATTTTGGTCTTATCTTATAGTTGCGTTTGTTTAGTTTGCGTGAAGTGCAAATATGTAGTAATTTGCATGAAAATAGTAATTTTTATGACGCTTAGGAGGCATAGACATGTATTTGTCTAAAATACGTAAATTTCCTTGTCAGACCTCTGGCTTTAATCGTTCACAGTAGCCACAAATTGTATTCGATTATCAAAATTTTGGTCTCATTTTGTAGCTGTCAGTCTGTTGTTTACGACAAATATAAATTTGTAGTACTTTTCATAAGAATACTAATTTTTAGAAGGTTCCTTATATTTTTGGGGGCAGGTTATGGAAACTTTTTCCCTTTACGGCATTGCTGTGGCTTCAATTTTCAACCGATGTGCTATATTTTGGCGTTAGTGAATAGATCAGCGTCTGAATTTTCCAAAAAGTATAAATTTGTGGCATTTCGCAAAAGTTTAAGGGCGGGTTTAGTGGTTGAAAGCCAGAAAAAACCCAATTTTTCACGCGTCAACTCCCCAAAACTTTAAATTCATTTTTCTCCCCTTAAACGTGCGAATTTCGCGTTTTTACGTTTTTATTTAAAAGTTTAGCCCAAACTAGTGTTTTGATGGTCGGAACATGTTTTAGGCAAAATCTCCAAAAATTACTGTTTCTAGAACACGTGCAGTTTTTGAGCAGATTTTCAGCTTTGATTGTTTACTGTGCCCGTAATTTAAATTCGATTGTTGAAATTTTCGTCTTATCTTATAGTTGCGTTTGTTTAGTTTGCGTGAAGTGCAAATATGTAGTAATTTGCATGAAAATAGTAATTTTTATGACGCTTAGGAGGCATAGACATGTATTTGTCTAAAATACGTAAATTTCCTTGTCAGACCTCTGGCTTTAATCGTTCACAGTAGCCACAAATTGTATTCGATTATCAAAATTTTGGTCTCATTTTGTAGCTGTCAGTCTGTTGTTTACGACAAATATAAATTTGTAGTACTTTTCATAAGAATACTAATTTTTAGAAGGTTCCTTATATTTTTGGGGGCAGGTTATGGAAACTTTTTCCCTTTACGGCATTGCTGTGGCTTCAATTTTCAACCGATGTGCTATATTTTGGCGTTAGTGAATAGATCAGCGTCTGAATTTTCCAAAAAGTATAAATTTGTGGCATTTCGCAAAAGTTTAAGGGCGGGTTTAGTGGTTGAAAGCCAGAAAAAACCCAATTTTTCACGCGTCAACTCCCCAAAACTTTAAATTCATTTTTCTCCCCTTAAACGTGCGAATTTCGCGTTTTTACGTTTTTATTTAAAAGTTTAGCCCAAACTAGTGTTTTGATGGTCGGAACATGTTTTAGGCAAAATCTCCAAAAATTACTGTTTCTAGAACACGTGCAGTTTTTGAGCAGATTTTCAGCTTTGATTGTTTACTGTGCCCGTAATTTAAATTCGATTGTTGAAATTTTCGTCTTATCTTATAGTTGCGTTTGTTTAGTTTGCGTGAAGTGCAAATATGTAGTAATTTGCATGAAAATAGTAATTTTTATGACGCTTAGGAGGCATAGACATGTATTTGTCTAAAATACGTAAATTTCCTTGTCAGACCTCTGGCTTTAATCGTTCACAGTAGCCACAAATTGTATTCGATTATCAAAATTTTGGTCTCATTTTGTAGCTGTCAGTCTGTTGTTTACGACAAATATAAATTTGTAGTACTTTTCATAAGAATACTAATTTTTAGAAGGTTCCTTATATTTTTGGGGGCAGGTTATGGAAACTTTTTCCCTTTACGGCATTGCTGTGGCTTCAATTTTCAACCGATGTGCTATATTTTGGCGTTAGTGAATAGATCAGCGTCTGAATTTTCCAAAAAGTATAAATTTGTGGCATTTCGCAAAAGTTTAAGGGCGGGTTTAGTGGTTGAAAGCCAGAAAAAACCCAATTTTTCACGCGTCAACTCCCCAAAACTTTAAATTCATTTTTCTCCCCTTAAACGTGCGAATTTCGCGTTTTTACGTTTTTATTTAAAAGTTTAGCCCAAACTAGTGTTTTGATGGTCGGAACATGTTTTAGGCAAAATCTCCAAAAATTACTGTTTCTAGAACACGTGCAGTTTTTGAGCAGATTTTCAGCTTTGATTGTTTACTGTGCCCGTAATTTAAATTCGATTGTTGAAATTTTCGTCTTATCTTATAGTTGCGTTTGTTTAGTTTGCGTGAAGTGCAAATATGTAGTAATTTGCATGAAAATAGTAATTTTTATGACGCTTAGGAGGCATAGACATGTATTTGTCTAAAATACGTAAATTTCCTTGTCAGACCTCTGGCTTTAATCGTTCACAGTAGCCACAAATTGTATTCGATTATCAAAATTTTGGTCTCATTTTGTAGCTGTCAGTCTGTTGTTTACGACAAATATAAATTTGTAGTACTTTTCATAAGAATACTAATTTTTAGAAGGTTCCTTATATTTTTGGGGGCAGGTTATGGAAACTTTTTCCCTTTACGGCATTGCTGTGGCTTCAATTTTCAACCGATGTGCTATATTTTGGCGTTAGTGAATAGATCAGCGTCTGAATTTTCCAAAAAGTATAAATTTGTGGCATTTCGCAAAAGTTTAAGGGCGGGTTTAGTGGTTGAAAGCCAGAAAAAACCCAATTTTTCACGCGTCAACTCCCCAAAACTTTAAATTCATTTTTCTCCCCTTAAACGTGCGAATTTCGCGTTTTTACGTTTTTATTTAAAAGTTTAGCCCAAACTAGTGTTTTGATGGTCGGAACATGTTTTAGGCAAAATCTCCAAAAATTACTGTTTCTAGAACACGTGCAGTTTTTGAGCAGATTTTCAGCTTTGATTGTTTACTGTGCCCGTAATTTAAATTCGATTGTTGAAATTTTCGTCTTATCTTATAGTTGCGTTTGTTTAGTTTGCGTGAAGTGCAAATATGTAGTAATTTGCATGAAAATAGTAATTTTTATGACGCTTAGGAGGCATAGACATGTATTTGTCTAAAATACGTAAATTTCCTTGTCAGACCTCTGGCTTTAATCGTTCACAGTAGCCACAAATTGTATTCGATTATCAAAATTTTGGTCTCATTTTGTAGCTGTCAGTCTGTTGTTTACGACAAATATAAATTTGTAGTACTTTTCATAAGAATACTAATTTTTAGAAGGTTCCTTATATTTTTGGGGGCAGGTTATGGAAACTTTTTCCCTTTACGGCATTGCTGTGGCTTCAATTTTCAACCGATGTGCTATATTTTGGCGTTAGTGAATAGATCAGCGTCTGAATTTTCCAAAAAGTATAAATTTGTGGCATTTCGCAAAAGTTTAAGGGCGGGTTTAGTGGTTGAAAGCCAGAAAAAACCCAATTTTTCACGCGTCAACTCCCCAAAACTTTAAATTCATTTTTCTCCCCTTAAACGTGCGAATTTCGCGTTTTTACGTTTTTATTTAAAAGTTTAGCCCAAACTAGTGTTTTGATGGTCGGAACATGTTTTAGGCAAAATCTCCAAAAATTACTGTTTCTAGAACACGTGCAGTTTTTGAGCAGATTTTCAGCTTTGATTGTTTACTGTGCCCGTAATTTAAATTCGATTGTTGAAATTTTCGTCTTATCTTATAGTTGCGTTTGTTTAGTTTGCGTGAAGTGCAAATATGTAGTAATTTGCATGAAAATAGTAATTTTTATGACGCTTAGGAGGCATAGACATGTATTTGTCTAAAATACGTAAATTTCCTTGTCAGACCTCTGGCTTTAATCGTTCACAGTAGCCACAAATTGTATTCGATTATCAAAATTTTGGTCTCATTTTGTAGCTGTCAGTCTGTTGTTTACGACAAATATAAATTTGTAGTACTTTTCATAAGAATACTAATTTTTAGAAGGTTCCTTATATTTTTGGGGGCAGGTTATGGAAACTTTTTCCCTTTACGGCATTGCTGTGGCTTCAATTTTCAACCGATGTGCTATATTTTGGCGTTAGTGAATAGATCAGCGTCTGAATTTTCCAAAAAGTATAAATTTGTGGCATTTCGCAAAAGTTTAAGGGCGGGTTTAGTGGTTGAAAGCCAGAAAAAACCCAATTTTTCACGCGTCAACTCCCCAAAACTTTAAATTCATTTTTCTCCCCTTAAACGTGCGAATTTCGCGTTTTTACGTTTTTATTTAAAAGTTTAGCCCAAACTAGTGTTTTGATGGTCGGAACATGTTTTAGGCAAAATCTCCAAAAATTACTGTTTCTAGAACACGTGCAGTTTTTGAGCAGATTTTCAGCTTTGATTGTTTACTGTGCCCGTAATTTAAATTCGATTGTTGAAATTTTCGTCTTATCTTATAGTTGCGTTTGTTTAGTTTGCGTGAAGTGCAAATATGTAGTAATTTGCATGAAAATAGTAATTTTTATGACGCTTAGGAGGCATAGACATGTATTTGTCTAAAATACGTAAATTTCCTTGTCAGACCTCTGGCTTTAATCGTTCACAGTAGCCACAAATTGTATTCGATTATCAAAATTTTGGTCTCATTTTGTAGCTGTCAGTCTGTTGTTTACGACAAATATAAATTTGTAGTACTTTTCATAAGAATACTAATTTTTAGAAGGTTCCTTATATTTTTGGGGGCAGGTTATGGAAACTTTTTCCCTTTACGGCATTGCTGTGGCTTCAATTTTCAACCGATGTGCTATATTTTGGCGTTAGTGAATAGATCAGCGTCTGAATTTTCCAAAAAGTATAAATTTGTGGCATTTCGCAAAAGTTTAAGGGCGGGTTTAGTGGTTGAAAGCCAGAAAAAACCCAATTTTTCACGCGTCAACTCCCCAAAACTTTAAATTCATTTTTCTCCCCTTAAACGTGCGAATTTCGCGTTTTTACGTTTTTATTTAAAAGTTTAGCCCAAACTAGTGTTTTGATGGTCGGAACATGTTTTAGGCAAAATCTCCAAAAATTACTGTTTCTAGAACACGTGCAGTTTTTGTGCAGATTTTCAGCTTTGATTGTTTACTGTGCCCGTAATTTAAATTCGATTGTTGAAATTTTCGTCTTATCTTATAGTTGCGTTTGTTTAGTTTGCGTGAAGTGCAAATATGTAGTAATTTGCATGAAAATAGTAATTTTTATGACGCTTAGGAGGCATAGACATGTATTTGTCTAAAATACGTAAATTTCCTTGTCAGACCTCTGGCTTTAATCGTTCACAGTAGCCACAAATTGTATTCGATTATCAAAATTTTGGTCTCATTTTGTAGCTGTCAGTCTGTTGTTTACGACAAATATAAATTTGTAGTACTTTTCATAAGAATACTAATTTTTAGAAGGTTCCTTATATTTTTGGGGGCAGGTTATGGAAACTTTTTCCCTTTACGGCATTGCTGTGGCTTCAATTTTCAACCGATGTGCTATATTTTGGCGTTAGTGAATAGATCAGCGTCTGAATTTTCCAAAAAGTATAAATTTGTGGCATTTCGCAAAAGTTTAAGGGCGGGTTTAGTGGTTGAAAGCCAGAAAAAACCCAATTTTTCACGCGTCAACTCCCCAAAACTTTAAATTCATTTTTCTCCCCTTAAACGTGCGAATTTCGCGTTTTTACGTTTTTATTTAAAAGTTTAGCCCAAACTAGTGTTTTGATGGTCGGAACATGTTTTAGGCAAAATCTCCAAAAATTACTGTTTCTAGAACACGTGCAGTTTTTGAGCAGATTTTCAGCTTTGATTGTTTACTGTGCCCGTAATTTAAATTCGATTGTTGAAATTTTCGTCTTATCTTATAGTTGCGTTTGTTTAGTTTGCGTGAAGTGCAAATATGTAGTAATTTGCATGAAAATAGTAATTTTTATGACGCTTAGGAGGCATAGACATGTATTTGTCTAAAATACGTAAATTTCCTTGTCAGACCTCTGGCTTTAATCGTTCACAGTAGCCACAAATTGTATTCGATTATCAAAATTTTGGTCTCATTTTGTAGCTGTCAGTCTGTTGTTTACGACAAATATAAATTTGTAGTACTTTTCATAAGAATACTAATTTTTAGAAGGTTCCTTATATTTTTGGGGGCAGGTTATGGAAACTTTTTCCCTTTACGGCATTGCTGTGGCTTCAATTTTCAACCGATGTGCTATATTTTGGCGTTAGTGAATAGATCAGCGTCTGAATTTTCCAAAAAGAATAAATTTGTGGCATTTCGCAAAAGTTTAAGGGCGGGTTTAGTGGTTGAAAGCCAGAAAAAACCCAATTTTTCACGCGTCAACTCCCCAAAACTTTAAATTCATTTTTCTCCCCTTAAACGTGCGAATTTCGCGTTTTTACGTTTTTATTTAAAAGTTTAGCCCAAACTAGTGTTTTGATGGTCGGAACATGTTTTAGGCAAAATCTCCAAAAATTACTGTTTCTAGAACACGTGCAGTTTTTGAGCAGATTTTCAGCTTTGATTGTTTACTGTGCCCGTAATTTAAATTCGATTGTTGAAATTTTCGTCTTATCTTATAGTTGCGTTTGTTTAGTTTGCGTGAAGTGCAAATATGTAGTAATTTGCATGAAAATAGTAATTTTTATGACGCTTAGGAGGCATAGACATGTATTTGTCTAAAATACGTAAATTTCCTTGTCAGACCTCTGGCTTTAATCGTTCACAGTAGCCACAAATTGTATTCGATTATCAAAATTTTGGTCTCATTTTGTAGCTGTCAGTCTGTTGTTTACGACAAATATAAATTTGTAGTACTTTTCATAAGAATACTAATTTTTAGAAGGTTCCTTATATTTTTGGGGGCAGGTTATGGAAACTTTTTCCCTTTACGGCATTGCTGTGGCTTCAATTTTCAACCGATGTGCTATATTTTGGCGTTAGTGAATAGATCAGCGTCTGAATTTTCCAAAAAGTATAAATTTGTGGCATTTCGCAAAAGTTTAAGGGCGGGTTTAGTGGTTGAAAGCCAGAAAAAACCCAATTTTTCACGCGTCAACTCCCCAAAACTTTAAATTCATTTTTCTCCCCTTAAACGTGCGAATTTCGCGTTTTTACGTTTTTATTTAAAAATTTAGCCCAAACTAGTGTTTTGATGGTCGGAACATGTTTTAGGCAAAATCTCCAAAAATTACTGTTTCTAGAACACGTGCAGTTTTTGTGCAGATTTTCAGCTTTGATTGTTTACTGTGCCCGAAATTTAAATTCGATTGTTGAAATTTTGGTCTTATCTTATAGTTGCGTTTGTTTAGTTTGTGTGAAGTGCAAATATGTAGTAATTTGCATGAAAATAGTAATTTTTATGACGCTTAGGAGGCATAGACATGTATTTGTCTAAAATACGTAAATTTCCTTGTCAGACCTCTGGCTTTAATCGTTCACAGTAGCCACAAATTGTATTCGATTATCAAAATTTTGGTCTCATTTTGTAGCTGTCAGTCTGTTGTTTACGACAAATATAAATTTGTAGTACTTTTCATAAGAATACTAATTTTTAGAAGGTTCCTTATATTTTTGGGGGCAGGTTATGGAAACTTTTTCCCTTTACGGCATTGCTGTGGCTTCATTTTTCAACCTATGTGCTATATTTTGGCGTTAGTGAATAGATCAGCGTCTGAATTTTCCAAAAAGTATAAATTTGTGGCATTTCGCAAAAGTTTAAGGGCGGGTTTAGTGGTTGAAAGCCAGAAAAAACCCAATTTTTCACGCGTCAACTCCCCAAAACTTTAAATTCATTTTTCTCCCCTTAAACGTGCGAATTTCGCGTTTTTACGTTTTTATTTAAAAGTTTTGCCCAAACTAGTGTTTTGATGGTCGGAACATGTTTTAGGCAAAATCTCCAAAAATTACTGTTTCTAGAACACGTGCAGTTTTTGTGCAGATTTTCAGCTTTGATTGTTTACTGTGCCCGAAATTTAAATTCGATTGTTGAAATTTTGGTCTTATCTTATAGTTGCGTTTATTTAGTTTGTGTGAAGTGCAAATATGTAGTAATTTGCATGAAAATAGTAATTTTTATGACGCTTAGGAGGCATAGACATGTATTTGTCTAAAATACGTAAATTTCCTTGTCAGACCTCTGGCTTTAATCGTTCACAGTAGCCACAAATTGTATTCGATTATCAAAATTTTGGTCTCATTTTGTAGCTGTCAGTCTGTTGTTTACGACAAATATAAATTTGTAGTACTTTTCATAAGAATACTAATTTTTAGAAGGTTCCTTATATTTTTGGGGGCAGGTTATGGAAACTTTTTCCCTTTACGGCATTGCTGTGGCTTCAATTTTCAACCGATGTGCTATATTTTGGCGTTAGTGAATAGATCAGCGTCTGAATTTTCCAAAAAGTATAAATTTGTGGCATTTCGCAAAAGTTTAAGGGCGGGTTTAGTGGTTGAAAGCCAGAAAAAACCCAATTTTTCACGCGTCAACTCCCCAAAACTTTAAATTCATTTTTCTCCCCTTAAACGTGCGAATTTCGCGTTTTTACGTTTTTATTTAAAAGTTTTGCCCAAACTAGTGTTTTGATGGTCGGAACATGTTTTAGGCAAAATATCCAAAAATTACTGTTTCTAGAACACGTGCAGTTTTTGTGCAGATTTTCAGCTTTGATTGTTTACTGTGCCCGTAATTTAAATTCGATTGTTGAAATTTTGGTCTTATCTTATAGTTGCGTTTGTTTAGTTTGCGTGAAGTGCAAATATGTAGTAATTTGCATGAAAATAGTAATTTTTATGACGCTTAGGAGGCATAGACATGTATTTGTCTAAAATACGTAAATTTCCTTGTCAGACCTCTGGCTTTAATCGTTCACAGTAGCCACAAATTGTATTCGATTATCAAAATTTTGGTCTCATTTTGTAGCTGTCAGTCTGTTGTTTACGACAAATATAAATTTGTAGTACTTTTCATAAGAATACTAATTTTTAGAAGGTTCCTTATATTTTTGGGGGCAGGTTATGGAAACTTTTTCCCTTTACGGCATTGCTGTGGCTTCAATTTTCAACCGATGTGCTATATTTTGGCGTTAGTGAATAGATCAGCGTCTGAATTTTCCAAAAAGTATAAATTTGTGGCATTTCGCAAAAGTTTAAGGGCGGGTTTAGTGGTTGAAAGCCAGAAAAAACCCAATTTTTCACGCGTCAACTCCCCAAAACTTTAAATTCATTTTTCTCCCCTTAAACGTGCGAATTTCGCGTTTTTACGTTTTTATTTAAAAGTTTTGCCCAAACTAGTGTTTTGATGGTCGGAACATGTTTTAGGCAAAATATCCAAAAATTACTGTTTCTAGAACACGTGCAGTTTTTGTGCAGATTTTCAGCTTTGATTGTTTACTGTGCCCGTAATTTAAATTCGATTGTTGAAATTTTGGTCTTATCTTATAGTTGCGTTTGTTTAGTTTGCGTGAAGTGCAAATATGTAGTAATTTGCATGAAAATAGTAATTTTTATGACGCTTAGGAGGCATAGACATGTATTTGTCTAAAATACGTAAATTTCCTTGTCAGACCTCTGGCTTTAATCGTTCACAGTAGCCACAAATTGTATTCGATTATCAAAATTTTGGTCTCATTTTGTAGCTGTCAGTCTGTTGTTTACGACAAATATAAATTTGTAGTACTTTTCATAAGAATACTAATTTTTAGAAGGTTCCTTATATTTTTGGGGGCAGGTTATGGAAACTTTTTCCCTTTACGGCATTGCTGTGGCTTCAATTTTCAACCGATGTGCTATATTTTGGCGTTAGTGAATAGATCAGCGTCTGAATTTTCCAAAAAGTATAAATTTGTGGCATTTCGCAAAAGTTTAAGGGCGGGTTTAGTGGTTGAAAGCCAGAAAAAACCCAATTTTTCACGCGTCAACTCCCCAAAACTTTAAATTCATTTTTCTCCCCTTAAACGTGCGAATTTCGCGTTTTTACGTTTTTATTTAAAAGTTTTGCCCAAACTAGTGTTTTGATGGTCGGAACATGTTTTAGGCAAAATATCCAAAAATTACTGTTTCTAGAACACGTGCAGTTTTTGTGCAGATTTTCAGCTTTGATTGTTTACTGTGCCCGTAATTTAAATTCGATTGTTGAAATTTTGGTCTTATCTTATAGTTGCGTTTGTTTAGTTTGCGTGAAGTGCAAATATGTAGTAATTTGCATGAAAATAGTAATTTTTATGACGCTTAGGAGGCATAGACATGTATTTGTCTAAAATACGTAAATTTCCTTGTCAGACCTCTGGCTTTAATCGTTCACAGTAGCCACAAATTGTATTCGATTATCAAAATTTTGGTCTCATTTTGTAGCTGTCAGTCTGTTGTTTACGACAAATATAAATTTGTAGTACTTTTCATAAGAATACTAATTTTTAGAAGGTTCCTTATATTTTTGGGGGCAGGTTATGGAAACTTTTTCCCTTTACGGCATTGCTGTGGCTTCAATTTTCAACCGATGTGCTATATTTTGGCGTTAGTGAATAGATCAGCGTCTGAATTTTCCAAAAAGTATAAATTTGTGGCATTTCGCAAAAGTTTAAGGGCGGGTTTAGTGGTTGAAAGCCAGAAAAAACCCAATTTTTCACGCGTCAACTCCCCAAAACTTTAAATTCATTTTTCTCCCCTTAAACGTGCGAATTTCGCGTTTTTACGTTTTTATTTAAAAGTTTTGCCCAAACTAGTGTTTTGATGGTCGGAACATGTTTTAGGCAAAATATCCAAAAATTACTGTTTCTAGAACACGTGCAGTTTTTGTGCAGATTTTCAGCTTTGATTGTTTACTGTGCCCGTAATTTAAATTCGATTGTTGAAATTTTGGTCTTATCTTATAGTTGCGTTTGTTTAGTTTGCGTGAAGTGCAAATATGTAGTAATTTGCATGAAAATAGTAATTTTTATGACGCTTAGGAGGCATAGACATGTATTTGTCTAAAATACGTAAATTTCCTTGTCAGACCTCTGGCTTTAATCGTTCACAGTAGCCACAAATTGTATTCGATTATCAAAATTTTGGTCTCATTTTGTAGCTGTCAGTCTGTTGTTTACGACAAATATAAATTTGTAGTACTTTTCATAAGAATACTAATTTTTAGAAGGTTCCTTATATTTTTGGGGGCAGGTTATGGAAACTTTTTCCCTTTACGGCATTGCTGTGGCTTCATTTTTCAACCGATGTGCTATATTTTGGCGTTAGTGAATAGATCAGCGTCTGAATTTTCCAAAAAGTATAAATTTGTGGCATTTCGCAAAAGTTTAAGGGCGGGTTTAGTGGTTGAAAGCCAGAAAAAACCCAATTTTTCACGCGTCAACTCCCCAAAACTTTAAATTCATTTTTCTCCCCTTAAACGTGCGAATTTCGCGTTTTTACGTTTTTATTTAAAAGTTTTGCCCAAACTAGTGTTTTGATGGTCGGAACATGTTTTAGGCAAAATATCCAAAAATTACTGTTTCTAGAACACGTGCAGTTTTTGTGCAGATTTTCAGCTTTGATTGTTTACTGTGCCCGTAATTTAAATTCGATTGTTGAAATTTTGGTCTTATCTTATAGTTGCGTTTGTTTAGTTTGCGTGAAGTGCAAATATGTAGTAATTTGCATGAAAATAGTAATTTTTATGACGCTTAGGAGGCATAGACATGTATTTGTCTAAAATACGTAAATTTCCTTGTCAGACCTCTGGCTTTAATCGTTCACAGTAGCCACAAATTGTATTCGATTATCAAAATTTTGGTCTCATTTTGTAGCTGTCAGTCTGTTGTTTACGACAAATATAAATTTGTAGTACTTTTCATAAGAATACTAATTTTTAGAAGGTTCCTTATATTTTTGGGGGCAGGTTATGGAAACTTTTTCCCTTTACGGCATTGCTGTGGCTTCAATTTTCAACCGATGTGCTATATTTTGGCGTTAGTGAATAGATCAGCGTCTGAATTTTCCAAAAAGTATAAATTTGTGGCATTTCGCAAAAGTTTAAGGGCGGGTTTAGTGGTTGAAAGCCAGAAAAAACCCAATTTTTCACGCGTCAACTCCCCAAAACTTTAAATTCATTTTTCTCCCCTTAAACGTGCGAATTTCGCGTTTTTACGTTTTTATTTAAAAGTTTTGCCCAAACTAGTGTTTTGATGGTCGGAACATGTTTTAGGCAAAATCTCCAAAAATTACTGTTTCTAGAACACGTGCAGTTTTTGAGCAGATTTTCAGCTTTGATTGTTTACTGTGCCCGTAATTTAAATTCGATTGTTGAAATTTTCGTCTTATCTTATAGTTGCGTTTGTTTAGTTTGCGTGAAGTGCAAATATGTAGTAATTTGCATGAAAATAGTAATTTTTATGACGCTTAGGAGGCATAGACATGTATTTGTCTAAAATACGTAAATTTCCTTGTCAGACCTCTGGCTTTAATCGTTCACAGTAGCCACAAATTGTATTCGATTATCAAAATTTTGGTCTCATTTTGTAGCTGTCAGTCTGTTGTTTACGACAAATATAAATTTGTAGTACTTTTCATAAGAATACTAATTTTTAGAAGGTTCCTTATATTTTTGGGGGCAGGTTATGGAAACTTTTTCCCTTTACGGCATTGCTGTGGCTTCAATTTTCAACCGATGTGCTATATTTTGGCGTTAGTGAATAGATCAGCGTCTGAATTTTCCAAAAAGTATAAATTTGTGGCATTTCGCAAAAGTTTAAGGGCGGGTTTAGTGGTTGAAAGCCAGAAAAAACCCAATTTTTCACGCGTCAACTCCCCAAAACTTTAAATTCATTTTTCTCCCCTTAAACGTGCGAATTTCGCGTTTTTACGTTTTTATTTAAAAGTTTTGCCCAAACTAGTGTTTTGATGGTCGGAACATGTTTTAGGCAAAATCTCCAAAAATTACTGTTTCTAGAACACGTGCAGTTTTTGTGCAGATTTTCAGCTTTGATTGTTTACTGTGCCCGAAATTTAAATTCGATTGTTGAAATTTTGGTCTTATCTTATAGTTGCGTTTGTTTAGTTTGTGTGAAGTGCAAATATGTAGTAATTTGCATGAAAATAGTAATTTTTATGACGCTTAGGAGGCATAGACATGTATTTGTCTAAAATACGTAAATTTCCTTGTCAGACCTCTGGCTTTAATCGTTCACAGTAGCCACAAATTGTATTCGATTATCAAAATTTTGGTCTCATTTTGTAGCTGTCAGTCTGTTGTTTACGACAAATATAAATTTGTAGTACTTTTCATAAGAATACTAATTTTTAGAAGGTTCCTTATATTTTTGGGGGCAGGTTATGGAAACTTTTTCCCTTTACGGCATTGCTGTGGCTTCATTTTTCAACCGATGTGCTATATTTTGGCGTTAGTGAATAGATCAGCGTCTGAATTTTCCAAAAAGTATAAATTTGTGGCATTTCGCAAAAGTTTAAGGGCGGGTTTAGTGGTTGAAAGCCAGAAAAAACCCAATTTTTCACGCGTCAACTCCCCAAAACTTTAAATTCATTTTTCTCCCCTTAAACGTGCGAATTTCGCGTTTTTACGTTTTTATTTAAAAGTTTTGCCCAAACTAGTGTTTTGATGGTCGGAACATGTTTTAGGCAAAATCTCCAAAAATTACTGTTTCTAGAACACGTGCAGTTTTTGTGCAGATTTTCAGCTTTGATTGTTTACTGTGCCCGTAATTTAAATTCGATTGTTGAAATTTTGGTCTTATCTTATAGTTGCGTTTGTTTAGTTTGCGTGAAGTGCAAATATGTAGTAATTTGCATGAAAATAGTAATTTTTATGACGCTTAGGAGGCATAGACATGTATTTGTCTAAAATACGTAAATTTCCTTGTCAGACCTCTGGCTTTAATCGTTCACAGTAGCCACAAATTGTATTCGATTATCAAAATTTTGGTCTCATTTTGTAGCTGTCAGTCTGTTGTTTACGACAAATATAAATTTGTAGTACTTTTCATAAGAATACTAATTTTTAGAAGGCTCCTTATATTTTTGGGGGCAGGTTATGGAAACTTTTTCCCTTTACGGCATTGCTGTGGCTTCATTTTTCAACCGATGTGCTATATTTTGGCGTTAGTGAATAGATCAGCGTCTGAATTTTCCAAAAAGTATAAATTTGTGGCATTTCGCAAAAGTTTAAGGGCGGGTTTAGTGGTTGAAAGCCAGAAAAAACCCAATTTTTCACGCGTCAACTCCCCAAAACTTTAAATTCATTTTTCTCCCCTTAAACGTGCGAATTTCGCGTTTTTACGTTTTTATTTAAAAGTTTAGCCCAAACTAGTGTTTTGATGGTCGGAACATGTTTTAGGCAAAATATCCAAAAATTACTGTTTCTAGAACACGTGCAGTTTTTGTGCAGATTTTCAGCTTTGATTGTTTACTGTGCCCGTAATTTAAATTGGATTGTTGAAATTTTGGTCTTATCTTATAGTTGCGTTTGTTTAGTTTGCGTGAAGTGCAAATATGTAGTAATTTGCATGAAAATAGTAATTTTTATGACGCTTAGGAGGCATAGACATGTATTTGTCTAAAATACGTAAATTTCCTTGTCAGACCTCTGGCTTTAATCGTTCACAGTAGCCACAAATTGTATTCGATTATCAAAATTTTGGTCTCATTTTGTAGCTGTCAGTCTGTTGTTTACGACAAATATAAATTTGTAGTACTTTTCATAAGAATACTAATTTTTAGAAGGTTTCTTATATTTTTGGGGGCAGGTTATGGAAACTTTTTCCCTTTACGGCATTGCTGTGGCTTCATTTTTCAACCGATGTGCTATATTTTGGCGTTCGTGAATAGATCAGCGTCTGAATTTTCCAAAAAGTATAAATTTGTGGCATTTCGCAAAAGTTTAAGGGCGGGTTTAGTGGTTGAAAGCCAGAAAAAACCCAATTTTTCACGCAACTCCCCAAAACTTTAAATTCATTTTTCCCCCCTTAAACGTGCGAATTTCGCGTTTTTACGTTTGTATTTAAAAGTTTAGCCCAAACTAGTGCTTTGATGGTCGGAACATGTTTAAGGCAAAATATCCAAAAATTACTGTTTCTAGAACACGTGCAGTTTTTGTGCAGATTTTCAGCTTTGATTGTTTACTGTGCCCGTAATTTAAATTCGATTGTTGAAATTTTGGTCTTATCTTATAGTTGCGTTTGTTTAGTTTGCGTGAAGTGCAAATATGTAGTAATTTGCATGAAACTAGTAATTTTTATGACGCTTAGGAGGCATAGACATGTATTTGTCTAAAATACGTAAATTTCCTTGTCAGACCTCTGGCTTTAATCGTTCACAGTAGCCACAAATTGTATTCGATTATCAAAATTTTGGTCTCATTTTGTAGCTGTCAGTCTGTTGTTTACGACAAATATAAATTTGTAGTACTTTTCATAAGAATACTAATTTTTAGAAGGTTCCTTATATTTTTGGGGGCAGGTTATGGAAACTTTTTCCCTTTACGGCATTGCTGTGGCTTCATTTTTCAACCGATGTGCTATATTTTGGCGTTAGTGAATAGATCAGCGTCTGAATTTTCCAAAAAGTATAAATTTGTGGCATTTCGCAAAAGTTTAAGGGCGGGTTTAGTGGTTGAAAGCCAGAAAAAACCCAATTTTTCACGCGTCAACTCCCCAAAACTTTAAATTCATTTTTCTCCCCTTAAACGTGCGAATTTCGCGTTTTTACGTTTTTATTTAAAAGTTTAGCCCAAACTAGTGTTTTGATGGTCGGAACATGTTTTAGGCAAAATCTCCAAAAATTACTGTTTCTAGAACACGTGCAGTTTTTGTGCAGATTTTCAGCTTTGATTGTTTACTGTGCCCGTAATTTAAATTCGATTGTTGAAATTTTGGTCTTATCTTATAGTTGCGTTTGTTTAGTTTGCGTGAAGTGCAAATATGTAGTAATTTGCATGAAAATAGTAATTTTTATGACGCTTAGGAGGCATAGACATGTATTTGTCTAAAATACGTAAATTTCCTTGTCAGACCTCTGGCTTTAATCGTTCACAGTAGCCACAAATTGTATTCGATTATCAAAATTTTGGTCTCATTTTGTAGCTGTCAGTCTGTTGCTTACGACAAATATAAATTTGTAGTACTTTTCATAAGAATACTAATTTTTAGAAGGTTCCTTATATTTTTGGGGGCAGGTTATGGAAACTTTTTCCCTTTACGGCATTGCTGTGGCTTCAATTTTCAACCGATGTGCTATATTTTGGCGTTAGTGAATAGATCAGCGTCTGAATTTTCCAAAAAGTATAAATTTGTGGCATTTCGCAAAAGTTTAAGGGCGGGTTTAGTGGTTGAAAGCCAGAAAAAACCCAATTTTTCACGCGTCAACTCCCCAAAACTTTAAATTCATTTTTCTCCCCTTAAACGTGCGAATTTCGCGTTTTTACGTTTTTATTTAAAAGTTTAGCCCAAACTCGTGTTTTGATGGTCGGAACATGTTTTAGGCAAAATATCCAAAAATTACTGTTTCTAGAACACGTGCAGTTTTTGTGCAGATTTTCAGCTTTGATTGTTTACTGTGCCCGTAATTTAAATTCGATTGTTGAAATTTTGGTCTTATCTTATAGTTGCGTTTGTTTAGTTTGCGTGAAGTGCAAATATGTAGTAATTTGCATGAAAATAGTAATTTTTATGACGCTTAGGAGGCATAGACATGTATTTGTCTAAAATACGTAAATTTCCTTGTCAGACCTCTGGCTTTAATCGTTCACAGTAGCCACAAATTCTATTCGATTATCAAAATTTTGGTCTCATTTTGTAGTGTCAGTCTGTTGTTTACGACAAATATAAATTTGTAGTACTTTTCATAAGAATACTAATTTTTAGAAGGTTCCTTATATTTTTGGGGGCAGGTTATGGAAACTTTTTCCCTTTACGGCATTGCTGTGGCTTCAATTTTCAACCGATGTGCTATATTTTGGCGTTGGTGAATAGATCAGCGTCTGAATTTTCTAAAAAGTATAAATTTGTGGCATTTCGCAAAAGTTTAAGGGCAGGTTTAGTGGTTGAAAGCCAGAAAAAACCCAATTTTTCACGCGTCAACTCCCCAAAACTTTAAATTCATTTTTCTCCCCTTAAACGTGCGAATTTCGCGTTTTTACGTTTTTATTTAAAAGTTTAGCCCAAACTAGTGTTTTGATGGTCGGAACATGTTTTAGGCAAAATCTCCAAAAATTACTGTTTCTAGAACACGTGCAGTTTTTGTGCAGATTTTCAGCTTTGATTGTTTACTGTGCCCGTAATTTAAATTCGATTGTTGAAATTTTGGTCTTATCTTATAGTTGCGTTTGTTTAGTTTGCGTGAAGTGCAAATATGTAGTAATTTGCATGAAAATAGTAATTTTTATGACGCTTAGGAGGCATAGACATGTATTTGTCTAAAATACGTAAATTTCCTTGTCAGACCTCTGGCTTTAATCGTTCACAGTAGCCACAAATTGTATTCGATTATCAAAATTTTGGTCTCATTTTGTAGCTGTCAGTCTGTTGTTTACGACAAATATAAATTTGTAGTACTTTTCATAAGAATACTAATTTTTAGAAGGTTCCTTATATTTTTGGGGGCAGGTTATGGAAACTTTTTCCCTTTACGGCATTGCTGTGGCTTCAATTTTCAACCGATGTGCTATATTTTGGCGTTAGTGAATAGATCAGCGTCTGAATTTTCCAAAAAGTATAAATTTGTGGCATTTCGCAAAAGTTTAAGGGCGGGTTTAGTGGTTGAAAGCCAGAAAAAACCCAATTTTTCACGCGTCAACTCCCCAAAACTTTAAATTCATTTTTCTCCCCTTAAACGTGCGAATTTCGCGTTTTTACGTTTTTATTTAAAAGTTTAGCCCAAACTAGTGTTTTGATGGTCGGAACATGTTTTAGGCAAAATCTCCAAAAATTACTGTTTCTAGAACACGTGCAGTTTTTGTGCAGATTTTCAGCTTTGATTGTTTACTGTGCCCGTAATTTAAATTCGATTGTTGAAATTTTGGTCTTATCTTATAGTTGCGTTTGTTTAGTTAGCGTGAAGTGCAAATATGTAGTAATTTGCATGAAAATAGTAATTTTTATGACGCTTAGGAGGCATAGACATGTATTTGTCTAAAATACGTAAATTTCCTTGTCAGACCTCTGGCTTTAATCGTTCACAGTAGCCACAAATTCTATTCGATTATCAAAATGTTGGTCTCATTTTGTAGCTGTCAGTCTGTTGTTTACGACAAATATAAATTTATAGTACTTTTCATAAGAATACTAATTTTTAGAAGGTTCCTTATATTTTTGGGGGCAGATTATGGAAACTTTTTCCCTTTACGGCATTGCTGTGGCTTCATTTTTCAACCGATGTGCTATATTTTGGCGTTAGTGAATAGATCAGCGTCTGAATTTTCCAAAAAGTATAAATTTGTGGCATTTCGCAAAAGTTTAAGGGCGGGTTTAGTGGTTGAAAGCCAGAAAAAACCCAATTTTTCACGCGTCAACTCCCCAAAACTTTAAATTCATTTTTCTCCCCTTAAACGTGCGAATTTCGCGTTTTTACGTTTTTATTTAAAAGTTTAGCCCAAACTAGTGTTTTGATGGTCGGAACATGTTTTAGGCAAAATCTCCAAAAATTACTGTTTCTAGAACACGTGCAGTTTTTGTGCAGATTTTCAGCTTTGATTGTTTACTGTGCCCGTAATTTAAATTCGATTGTTGAAATTTTGGTCTTATCTTATAGTTGCGTTTGTTTAGTTTGCGTGAAGTGCAAATATGTAGTAATTTGCATGAAAATAGTAATTTTTATGACGCTTAGGAGGCATAGACATGTATTTGTCTAAAATACGTAAATTTCCTTGTCAGACCTCTGGCTTTAATCGTTCACAGTAGCCACAAATTGTATTCGATTATCAAAATTTTGGTCTCATTTTGTAGCTGTCAGTCTGTTGTTTACGACAAATATAAATTTGTAGTACTTTTCATAAGAATACTAATTTTTAGAAGGTTCCTTATATTTTTGGGGGCAGGTTATGGAAACTTTTTCCCTTTACGGCATTGCTGTGGCTTCAATTTTCAACCGATGTGCTATATTTTGGCGTTAGTGAATAGATCAGCGTCTGAATTTTCCAAAAAGTATAAATTTGTGGCATTTCGCAAAAGTTTAAGGGCGGGTTTAGTGGTTGAAAGCCAGAAAAAACCCAATTTTTCACGCGTCAACTCCCCAAAACTTTAAATTCATTTTTCTCCCCTTAAACGTGCGAATTTCGCGTTTTTACGTTTTTATTTAAAAGTTTAGCCCAAACTAGTGTTTTGATGGTCGGAACATGTTTTAGGCAAAATATCCAAAAATTACTGTTTCTAGAACACGTGCAGTTTTTGTGCAGATTTTCAGCTTTGATTGTTTACTGTGCCCGTAATTTAAATTCGATTGTTGAAATTTTGGTCTTATCTTATAGTTGCGTTTGTTTAGTTTGCGTGAAGTGCAAATATGTAGTAATTTGCATGAAAATAGTAATTTTTATGACGCTTAGGAGGCATAGACATGTATTTGTCTAAAATACGTAAATTTCCTTGTCAGACCTCTGGCTTTAATCGTTCACAGTAGCCACAAATTGTATTCGATTATCAAAATTTTGGTCTCATTTTGTAGCTGTCAGTCTGTTGTTTACGACAAATATAAATTTGTAGTACTTTTCATAAGAATACTAATTTTTAGAAGGTTCCTTATATTTTTGGGGGCAGGTTATGGAAACTTTTT
This sequence comes from Odontomyia ornata, assembly GCA_963969285.1. Taxonomy (NCBI): domain Eukaryota; kingdom Metazoa; phylum Arthropoda; class Insecta; order Diptera; family Stratiomyidae; genus Odontomyia; species Odontomyia ornata. The sequence continues at coordinate 84,465,016 of OZ017742.1, forward strand.
CCCTTTACGGCATTGCTGTGGCTTCAATTTTCAACCGATGTGCTATATTTTGGCGTTAGTGAATAGATCAGCGTCTGAATTTTCCAAAAAGTATAAATTTGTGGCATTTCGCAAAAGTTTAAGGGCGGGTTTAGTGGTTGAAAGCCAGAAAAAACCCAATTTTTCACGCGTCAACTCCCCAAAACTTTAAATTCATTTTTCTCCCCTTAAACGTGCGAATTTCGCGTTTTTACGTTTTTATTTAAAAGTTTTGCCCAAACTAGTGTTTTGATGGTCGGAACATGTTTTAGGCAAAATATCCAAAAATTACTGTTTCTAGAACACGTGCAGTTTTTGTGCAGATTTTCAGCTTTGATTGTTTACTGTGCCCGTAATTTAAATTCGATTGTTGAAATTTTGGTCTTATCTTATAGTTGCGTTTGTTTAGTTTGCGTGAAGTGCAAATATGTAGTAATTTGCATGAAAATAGTAATTTTTATGACGCTTAGGAGGCATAGACATGTATTTGTCTAAAATACGTAAATTTCCTTGTCAGACCTCTGGCTTTAATCGTTCACAGTAGCCACAAATTGTATTCGATTATCAAAATTTTGGTCTCATTTTGTAGCTGTCAGTCTGTTGTTTACGACAAATATAAATTTGTAGTACTTTTCATAAGAATACTAATTTTTAGAAGGTTCCTTATATTTTTGGGGGCAGGTTATGGAAACTTTTTCCCTTTACGGCATTGCTGTGGCTTCAATTTTCAACCGATGTGCTATATTTTGGCGTTAGTGAATAGATCAGCGTCTGAATTTTCCAAAAAGTATAAATTTGTGGCATTTCGCAAAAGTTTAAGGGCGGGTTTAGTGGTTGAAAGCCAGAAAAAACCCAATTTTTCACGCGTCAACTCCCCAAAACTTTAAATTCATTTTTCTCCCCTTAAACGTGCGAATTTCGCGTTTTTACATTTTTATTTAAAAGTTTAGCCCAAACTAGTGTTTTGATGGTCGGAACATGTTTTAGGCAAAATCTCCAAAAATTACTGTTTCTAGAACACGTGCAGTTTTTGTGCAGATTTTCAGCTTTGATTGTTTACTGTGCCCGTAATTTAAATTCGATTGTTGAAATTTTGGTCTTATCTTATAGTTGCGTTTGTTTAGTTAGCGTGAAGTGCAAATATGTAGTAATTTGCATGAAAATAGTAATTTTTATGACGCTTAGGAGGCATAGACATGTATTTGTCTAAAATACGTAAATTTCCTTGTCAGACCTCTGGCTTTAATCGTTCACAGTAGCCACAAATTCTATTCGATTATCAAAATTTTGGTCTCATTTTGTAGCTGTCAGTCTGTTGTTTACGACAAATATAAATTTGTAGTACTTTTCATAAGAATACTAATTTTTAGAAGGTTCCTTATATTTTTGGGGGCAGATTATGGAAACTTTTTCCCTTTACGGCATTGCTGTGGCTTCATTTTTCAACCGATGTGCTATATTTTGGCGTTAGTGAATAGATCAGCGTCTGAATTTTCCAAAAAGTATAAATTTGTGGCATTTCGCAAAAGTTTAAGGGCGGGTTTAGTGGTTGAAAGCCAGAAAAAACCCAATTTTTCACGCGTCAACTCCCCAAAACTTTAAATTCATTTTTCTCCCCTTAAACGTGCGAATTTCGCGTTTTTACATTTTTATTTAAAAGTTTAGCCCAAACTAGTGTTTTGATGGTCGGAACATGTTTTAGGCAAAATCTCCAAAAATTACTGTTTCTAGAACACGTGCAGTTTTTGTGCAGATTTTCAGCTTTGATTGTTTACTGTGCCCGTAATTTAAATTCGATTGTTGAAATTTTGGTCTTATCTTATAGTTGCGTTTGTTTAGTTTGCGTGAAGTGCAAATATGTAGTAATTTGCATGAAAATAGTAATTTTTATGACGCTTAGGAGGCATAGACATGTATTTGTCTAAAATACGTAAATTTCCTTGTCAGACCTCTGGCTTTAATCGTTCACAGTAGCCACAAATTGTATTCGATTATCAAAATTTTGGTCTCATTTTGTAGCTGTCAGTCTGTTGTTTACGACAAATATAAATTTGTAGTACTTTTCATAAGAATACTAATTTTTAGAAGGTTCCTTATATTTTTGGGGGCAGGTTATGGAAACTTTTTCCCTTTACGGCATTGCTGTGGCTTCAATTTTCAACCGATGTGCTATATTTTGGCGTTAGTGAATAGATCAGCGTCTGAATTTTCCAAAAAGTATAAATTTGTGGCATTTCGCAAAAGTTTAAGGGCGGGTTTAGTGGTTGAAAGCCAGAAAAAACCCAATTTTTCACGCGTCAACTCCCCAAAACTTTAAATTCATTTTTCTCCCCTTAAACGTGCGAATTTCGCGTTTTTACGTTTTTATTTAAAAGTTTTGCCCAAACTAGTGTTTTGATGGTCGGAACATGTTTTAGGCTAAATCTCCAAAAATTACTGTTTCTAGAACACGTGCAGTTTTTGTGCAGATTTTCAGCTTTGATTGTTTACTGTGCCCGTAATTTAAATTCGATTGTTGAAATTTTGGTCTTATCTTATAGTTGCGTATGTCTAGTTTGCGTGAAGTGCAAATATGTAGTAATTTGCATGAAAATAGTAATTTTTATGACGCTTAGGAGGCATAGACATGTATTTGTCTAAAATACGTAAATTTCCTTGTCAGACCTCTGGCTTTAATCGTTCACAGTAGCCACAAATTGTATTCGATTATCAAAATTTTGGTCTCATTTTGTAGCTGTCAGTCTGTTGTTTACGACAAATATAAATTTGTAGTACTTTTCATAAGAATACTAATTTTTAAAAGGTTCCTTATATTTTTGGGGGCAGGTTATGGAAACTTTTTCCCTTTACGGCATTGCTGTGGCTTCATTTTTCAACCGATGTGCTATATTTTGGCGTTAGTGAATAGATCAGCGTCTGAATTTTCCAAAAAGTATAAATTTGTGGCATTTCGCAAAAGTTTAAGGGCGGGTTTAGTGGTTGAAAGCCAGAAAGAACCCAATTTTTCACGCGTCAACTCCCCAAAACTTTAAATTCATTTTTCTCCCCTTAAACGTGCGAATTTCGCGTTTTTACGTTTTTATTTAAAAGTTTAGCCCAAACTAGTGTTTTGATGGTCGGAACATGTTTTAGGCAAAATCTCCAAAAATTACTGTTTCTAGAACACGTGCAGTTTTTGTGCAGATTTTCAGCTTTGATTGTTTACTGTGCCCGTAATTTAAATTCGATTGTTGAAATTTTGGTCTTATCTTATAGTTGCGTTTGTTTAGTTTGCGTGAAGTGCAAATATGTAGTAATTTGCATGAAAATAGTAATTTTTATGACGCTTAGGAGGCATAGACATGTATTTGTCTAAAATACGTAAATTTCCTTGTCAGACCTCTGGCTTTAATCGTTCACAGTAGCCACAAATTGTATTCGATTATCAAAATTTTGGTCTCATTTTGTAGCTGTCAGTCTGTTGTTTACGACAAATATAAATTTGTAGTACTTTTCATAAGAATACTAATTTTTAGAAGGTTCCTTATATTTTTGGGGGCAGGTTATGGAAACTTTTTCCCTTTACGGCATTGCTGTGGCTTCATTTTTCAACCGATGTGCTATATTTTGGCGTTAGTGAATAGATCAGCGTCTGAATTTTCCAAAAAGTATAAATTTGTGGCATTTCGCAAAAGTTTAAGGGCGGGTTTAGTGGTTGAAAGCCAGAAAAAACCCAATTTTTCACGCGTCAACTCCCCAAAACTTTAAATTCATTTTTCTCCCCTTAAACGTGCGAATTTCGCGTTTTTACGTTTTTATTTAAAAGTTTTGCCCAAACTAGTGTTTTGATGGTCGGAACATGTTTTAGGCAAAATATCCAAAAATTACTGTTTCTAGAACACGTGCAGTTTTTGTGCAGATTTTCAGCTTTGATTGTTTACTGTGCCCGTAATTTAAATTCGATTGTTGAAATTTTGGTCTTATCTTATAGTTGCGTATGTCTAGTTTGCGTGAAGTGCAAATATGTAGTAATTTGCATGAAAATAGTAATTTTTATGACGCTTAGGAGGCATAGACATGTATTTGTCTAAAATACGTAAATTTCCTTGTCAGACCTCTGGCTTTAATCGTTCACAGTAGCCACAAATTGTATTCGATTATCAAAATTTTGGTCTCATTTTGTAGCTGTCAGTCTGTTGTTTACGACAAATATAAATTTGTAGTACTTTTCATAAGAATACTAATTTTTAGAAGGTTCCTTATATTTTTGGGGGTAGGTTATGGAAACTTTTTCCCTTTACGGCATTGCTGTGGCTTCATTTTTCAACCGATGTGCTATATTTTGGCGTTAGTGAATAGATCAGCGTCTGAATTTTCCAAAAAGTATAAATTTGTGGCATTTCGCAAAAGTTTAAGGGCGGGTTTAGTGGTTGAAAGCCAGAAAAAAACCCAATTTTTCACGCGTCAACTCCCCAAAACTTTAAATTCATTTTTCTCCCCTTAAACGTGCGAATTTCGCGTTTTTACGTTTTTATTTAAAAGTTTAGCCCAAACTAGTGTTTTGATGGTCGGAACATGTTTTAGGCAAAATATCCAAAAATTACTGTTTCTAGAACACGTGCAGTTTTTGAGCAGATTTTCAGCTTTGATTGTTTACTGTGCCCGTAATTTAAATTCGATTGTTGAAATTTTGGTCTTATCTTATAGTTGCGTTTGTTTAGTTTGCGTGAAGTGCAAATATGTAGTAATTTGCATGAAAATAGTAATTTTTATGACGCTTAGGAGGCATAGACATGTATTTGTCTAAAATACGTAAATTTCCTTGTCAGACCTCTGGCTTTAATCGTTCACAGTAGCCACAAATTGTATTCGATTATCAAAATGTTGGTCTCATTTTGTAGCTGTCAGTCTGTTGTTTACGACAAATATAAATTCGTAGTACTTTTCATAAGAATACTAATTTTTAGAAGGTTCCTTATATTTTTGGGGGCAGGTTATGGAAACTTTTTCCCTTTACGGCATTGCTGTGGCTTCAATTTTCAACCGATGTGCTATATTTTGGCGTTAATGAATAGATCAGCGTCTGAATTTTCCAAAAAGTATAAATTTGTGGCATTTCGCAAAAGTTTAAGGGCGGGTTTAGTGGTTGAAAGCCAGAAAAAACCCAATTTTTCACGCGTCAACTCCCCAAAACTTTAAATTCATTTTTCTCCCCTTAAACGTGCGAATTTCGCGTTTTTACGTTTTTATTTAAAAGTTTAGCCCAAACTAGTGCTTTGATGGTCGGAACATGTTTTAGGCAAAATATCCAAAAATTACTGTTTCTAGAACACGTGCAGTTTTTGTGCAGATTTTCAGCTTTGATTGTTTACTGTGCCCGTAATTTAAATTCGATTGTTGAAATTTTGGTCTTATCTTATAGTTGCGTTTGTTTAGTTAGCGTGAAGTGCAAATATGTAGTAATTTGCATGAAAATAGTAATTTTTATGACGCTTAGGAGGCATAGACATGTATTTGTCTAAAATACGTAAATTTCCTTGTCAGACCTCTGGCTTTAATCGTTCACAGTAGCCACAAATTGTATTCGATTATCAAAATTTTGGTCTCATTTTGTAGCTGTCAGTCTGTTGTTTACGACAAATATAAATTTGTAGTACTTTTCATAAGAATACTAATTTTTAGAAGGTTCCTTATATTTTTGGGGGCAGGTTATGGAAACTTTTTCCCTTTACGGCATTGCTGTGGCTTCAATTTTCAACCGATGTGCTATATTTTGGCGTTAGTGAATAGATCAGCGTCTGAATTTTCCAAAAAGTATAAATTTGTGGCATTTCGCAAAAGTTTAAGGGCGGGTTTAGTGGTTGAAAGCCAGAAAAAAACCCAATTTTTCACGCGTCAACTCCCCAAAACTTTAAATTCATTTTTCTCCCCTTAAACGTGCGAATTTCGCGTTTTTACGTTTGTATTTAAAAGTTTAGCCCAAACTAGTGTTTTGATGGTCGGAACATGTTTTAGGCAAAATATCCAAAAATTACTGTTTCTAGAACACGTGCAGTTTTTGTGCAGATTTTCAGCTTTGATTGTTTACTGTGCCCGTAATTTAAATTCGATTGTTGAAATTTTGGTCTTATCTTATAGTTGCGTTTGTTTAGTTTGCGTGAAGTGCAAATATGTAGTAATTTGCATGAAAATAGTAATTTTTATGACGCTTAGGAGGCATAGACATGTATTTGTCTAAAATACGTAAATTTCCTTGTCAGACCTCTGGCTTTAATCGTTCACAGTAGCCACAAATTGTATTCGATTATCAAAATTTTGGTCTCATTTTGTAGCTGTCAGTCTGTTGTTTACGACAAATATAAATTTGTAGTACTTTTCATAAGAATACTAATTTTTAGAAGGTTCCTTATATTTTTGGGGGCAGGTTATGGAAACTTTTTCCCTTTACGGCATTGCTGTGGCTTCATTTTTCAACCGATGTGCTATATTTTGGCGTTAGTGAATAGATCAGCGTCTGAATTTTCCAAAATGTATAAATTTGTGGCATTTCGCAAAAGTTTAAGGGCGGGTTTAGTGGTTGAAAGCCAGAAAAAACCCAATTTTTCATGCGTCAACTCCCCAAAACTTTAAATTCATTTTTCTCCCCTTAAACGTGCGAATTTCGCGCGTTTACGTTTTTATTTAAAAGTTTAGCCCAAACTAGTGTTTTGATGGTCGGAACATGTTTTAGGCAAAATATCCAAAAATTACTGTTTCTAGAACACGTGCAGTTTTTGTGCAGATTATCAGCTTTGATTGTTTACTGTGCCCGTAATTTAAATTCGATTGTTGAAATTTTGGTCTTATCTTATAGTTGCGTTTGTGTAGTTTGCGTGAAGTGCAAATATGTAGTAATTTGCATGAAAATAGTAATTTTTATGACGCTTAGGAGGCATAGACATGTATTTGTCTAAAATACGTAAATTTCCTTGTCAGACCTCTGGCTTTAATCGTTCACAGTAGCCACAAATTGTATTCGATTATCAAAATTTTGGTCTCATTTTGTAGCTGTCAGTCTGTTGTTTACGACAAATATAAATTTGTAGTACTTTTCATAAGAATACTAATTTTTAGAAGGTTCCTTATATTTTTGGGGGCAGGTTATGGAAACTTTTTCCCTTTACGGCATTGCTGTGGCTTCATTTTTCAACCGATGTGCTATATTTTGGCGTTAGTGAATAGATCAGCGTCTGAATTTTTCAAAAAGTATAAATTTGTGGCATTTCGCAAAAGTTTAAGGGTGGGTTTAGTGGTTGAAAGCCAGAAAAAACCCAATTTTTCACGCGTCAACTCCCCAAAACTTTAAATTCATTTTTCTCCCCTTAAACGTGCGAATTTCGCGTTTTTACGTTTGTATTTAAAAGTTTAGCCCAAACTAGTGTTTTGATGGTCGGAACATGTTTTAGGCAAAATCTCCAAAAATTACTGTTTCTAGAACACGTGCAGTTTTTGTGCAGATTTTCAGCTTTGATTGTTTACTGTGCCCGTAATTTAAATTCGATTGTTGAAATTTTGGTCTTATCTTATAGTTGCGTTTGTTTAGTTTGCGTGAAGTGCAAATATGTAGTAATTTGCATGAAAATAGTAATTTTTATGACGCTTAGGAGGCATAGACATGTATTTGTCTAAAATACGTAAATTTCCTTGTCAGACCTCTGGCTTTAATCGTTCACAGTAGCCACAAATTGTATTCGATTATCAAAATTTTGGTCTCATTTTGTAGCTGTCAGTCTGTTGTTTACGACAAATATAAATTTGTAGTACTTTTCATAAGAATACTAATTTTTAGAAGGTTCCTTATATTTTTGGGGGCAGGTTATGGAAACTTTTTCCCTTTACGGCATTGCTGTGGCTTCAATTTTCAACCGATGTGCTATATTTTGGCGTTAGTGAATAGATCAGCGTCTGAATTTTCCAAAAAGTATAAATTTGTGGCATTTCGCAAAAGTTTAAGGGCGGGTTTAGTGGTTGAAAGCCAGAAAAAACCCAATTTTTTGCGCGTCAACTCCCCAAAACTTTAAATTCATTTTTCTCCCCTTAAACGTGCGAATTTCGCGTTTTTACGTTTTTATTTAAAAGTTTAGCCCAAACTAGTGTTTTGATGGTCGGAACATGTTTTAGGCTAAATCTCCAAAAATTACTGTTTCTAGAACACGTGCAGTTTTTGTGCAGATTTTCAGCTTTGATTGTTTACTGTGCCCGTAATTTAAATTTGATTGTTGAAATTTTGGTCTTACCTTATAGTTGCGTTTGTTTAGTTTGCGTGAAGTGCAAATATGTAGTAATTTGCATGAAAATAGTAATTTTTATGACGCTTAGGAGGCATAGACATGTATTTGTCTAAAATACGTAAATTTCCTTGTCAGACCTCTGGCTTTAATCGTTCACAGTAGCCACAAATTCTATTCGAGTATCAAAATTTTGGTCTCATTGTGTAGCTGTCAGTCAGTTGTTTACGACAAATATAAATTTGTAGTACTTTTCATAAGAATACTAATTTTTAGAAGGTTCCTTATATTTTTGGGGGCAGGTTATGGAAACTTTTTCCCTTTACGGCATTGCTGTGGCTTCAATTTTCAACCGATGTGCTATATTTTGGCGTTAGTGAATAGATCAGCGTCTGAATTTTCCAAAAAGTATAAATTTGTGGCATTTCGCAAAAGTTTAAGGGCGGGTTTAGTGGTTGAAAGCCAGAAAAAACCCAATTTTTCACGCGTCAACTCCCCAAAACTTTAAATTCATTTTTCTCCCCTTAAACGTGCGAATTTCGCGTTTTTACGTTTGTATTTAAAAGTTTAGCCCAAACTAGTGTTTTGATGGTCGGAACATGTTTTAGGCAAAATCTCCAAAAATTACTGTTTCTAGAACACGTGCAGTTTTTGTGCAGATTTTCAGCTTTGATTGTTTACTGTGCCCGTAATTTAAATTCGATTGTTGAAATTTTGGTCTTATCTTATAGTTGCGTTTGTTTAGTTTGCGTGAAGTGCAAATATGTAGTAATTTGCATGAAAATAGTAATTTTTATGACGCTTAGGAGGCATAGACATGTATTTGTCTAAAATACGTAAATTTCCTTGTCAGACCTCTGGCTTTAATCGTTCACAGTAGCCACAAATTGTATTCGATTATCATAATTTTGGTCTCATTTTGTAGCTGCCAGTCTGTTGTTTACGACAAATATAAATTTGTAGTACTTTTCATAAGAATACTAATTTTTAGAAGGTTCCTTATATTTTTGGGGGCAGGTTATGGAAACTTTTTCCCTTTACGGCATTGCTGTGGCTTCAATTTTCAACCGATGTGCTATATTTTGGCGTTAGTGAATAGATCAGCGTCTAAATTTTCCAAAAAGTATAAATTTGTGGCATTTCGCAAAAGTTTAAGGGCGGGTTTAGTGGTTGAAAGCCAGAAAAAACCCAATTTTTCACGCGTCAACTCCCCAAAACTTTAAATTCATTTTTCTCCCCTTAAACGTGCGAATTTCGCGTTTTTACGTTTTTATTTAAAAGTTTAGCCCAAACTAGTGTTTTGATGGTCGGAACATGTTTTAGGCAAAATCTCCAAAAATTACTGTTTCTAGAACACGTGCAGTTTTTGTGCAGATTTTCAGCTTTGATTGTTTACTGTGCCCGTAATTTAAATTCGATTGTTGAAATTTTGGTCTTATCTAAATATGTAGTAATTGCATGAAAATAGTAATTTTTATGACGCTTAGGAGGCATAGACATGTATTTGTCTAAAATACGTAAATTTCCTTGTCAGACCTCTGGCTTTAATCGTTCACAGTAGCCACAAATTGTATTCGATTATCAAAATTTTGGTCTCATTTTGTAGCTGTCAGTCTGTTGTTTACGACAAATATAAATTTGTAGTACTTTTCATAAGAATACTAATTTTTAGAAGGTTCCTTATATTTTTGGGGGCAGGTTATGGAAACTTTTTCCCTTTACGGCATTGCTGTGGCTTCATTTTTCAACCGATGTGCTATATTTTGGCGTTAGTGAATAGATCAGCGTCTGAATTTTCCAAAAAGTATAAATTTGTGGCATTTCGCAAAAGTTTAAGGGCGGGTTTAGTGGTTGAAAGCCAGAAAAAACCCAATTTTTCACGCGTCAACTCCCCAAAACTTTAAATTCATTTTTCTCCCCTTAAACGTGCGAATTTCGCGTTTTTACGTTTGTATTTAAAAGTTTAGCCCAAACTAGTGTTTTGATGGTCGGAACATGTTTTAGGCAAAATCTCCAAAAATTACTGTTTCTAGAACACGTGCAGTTTTTGTGCAGATTTTCAGCTTTGATTGTTTACTGTGCCCGTAATTTAAATTCGATTGTTGAAATTTTGGTCTTATCTTATAGTTGCGTTTGTTTAGTTTGCGTGAAGTGCAAATATGTAGTAATTTGCATGAAAATAGTAATTTTTATGACGCTTAGGAGGCATAGACATGTATTTGTCTAAAATACGTAAATTTCCTTGTCAGACCTCTGGCTTTAATCGTTCACAGTAGCCACAAATTGTATTCGATTATCAAAATTTTGGTCTCATTTTGTAGCTGTCAGTCTGTTGTTTACGACAAATATAAATTTGTAGTACTTTTCATAAGAATACTAATTTTTAGAAGGTTCCTTATATTTTTGGGGGCAGGTTATGGAAACTTTTTCCCTTTACGGCATTGCTGTGGCTTCAATTTTCAACCGATGTGCTATATTTTGGCGTTAGTGAATAGATCAGCGTCTGAATTTTCCAAAAAGTATAAATTTGTGGCATTTCGCAAAAGTTTAAGGGCGGGCTTAGTGGTTGAAAGCCAGAAAAAACCCAATTTTTCACGCGTCAACTCCCCAAAACTTTAAATTCATTTTTCTCCCCTTAAACGTGCGAATTTCGCGTTTTTACGTTTTTATTTAAAAGTTTAGCCCAAACTAGTGTTTTGATGGTCGGAACATGTTTTAGGCAAAATCTCCAAAAATTACTGTTTCTAGAATACGTGCAGTTTTTGTGCAGATTTTCAGCTTTGATTGTTTACTGTGCCCGTAATTTAAATTCGATTGTTGAAATTTTGGTCTTATCTTATAGTTGCGTTTGTTTAGTTTGCGTGAAGTGCAAATATGTAGTAATTTGCATGAAAATAGTAATTTTTATGACGCTTAGGAGGCATAGACATGTATTTGTCTAAAATACGTAAATTTCCTTGTCAGACCTCTGGCTTTAATCGTTCACAGTAGCCACAAATTGTATTCGATTATCAAAATTTTGGTCTCATTTTGTAGCTGTCAGTCTGTTGTTTACGACAAATATAAATTTGTAGTACTTTTCATAAGAATACTAATTTTTAGAAGGTTCCTTATATTTTTGGGGGCAGGTTATGGAAACTTTTTCCCTTTACGGCATTGCTGTGGCTTCAATTTTCAACCGATGTGCTATATTTTGGCGTTAGTGAATAGATCAGCGTCTGAATTTTCCAAAAAGTATAAATTTGTGGCATTTCGCAAAAGTTTAAGGGCGGGTTTAGTGGTTGAAAGCCAGAAAAAACCCAATTTTTCACGCGTCAACTCCCCAAAACTTTAAATTCATTTTTCTCCCGTTAAACGTGCGAGTTTCGCGTTTTTACGTTATTATTTAAAAGTTTAGCCCAAACCAGTGTTTTGATGGTCGGAACATGTTTTAGGCAAAATATCCAAAAATTACTGTTTCTAGAACACGTGCAGTTTTTGTGCAGATTTTCAGCTTTGATTGTTTACTGTGCCCGTAATTTAAATTCGATTGTTGAAATTTTAGTCTTATCTTATAGTTGCGTTTGTTTAGTTTGCGTGAAGTGCAAATATGTAGTAATTTGCATGAAAATAGTAATTTTTATGACGCTTAGGAGGCATAGACATGTATTTGTCTAAAATACGTAAATTTCCTTGTCAGACCTCTGGCTTTAATCGTTCACAGTAGCCACAAATTGTATTCGATTATCAAAATTTTGGTCTCATTTTATAGCTGTCAGTCTGTTGTTTACGACAAATATAAATTTGTGGTACTTTTCATAAGAATACTAATTTTTAGAAGGTTCCTGATATTTTTGGGGCAGGTTATGGAAACTTTTTCCCTTTACGGCATTGCTGTGGCTTCAATTTTCAACCGATGTGCTATATTTTGGCGTTAGTGAATAGATCAGCGTCTGAATTTTCCAAAAAGTATAAATTTGTGGCATTTCGCAAAAGTTTAAGGGCGGGTTCAGTGGTTGAAAGCCAGAAAAAACCCAATTTTTCACGCGTCAACTCCCCAAAACTTTAAATTCATTTTTCTCCCCTTAAACGTGCGAATTTCGCGTTTTTACGTTTTTATTTAAAAGTTTAGCCCAAACTAGTGTTTTGATGGTCGGAACATGTTTTAGGCAAAATCTCCAAAAATTACTGTTTCTAGAACACGTGCAGTTTTTGTGCAGATTTTCAGCTTTGATTGTTTACTGTGCCCGTAATTTAAATTCGATTGTTGAAATTTTGGTCTTATCTTATAGTTGCGTTTGTTTAGTTTGCGTGAAGTGCAAATATGTAGTAATTTGCATGAAAATAGTAATTTTTATGACGCTTAGGAGGCATAGACATGTATTTGTCTAAAATACGTAAATTTCCTTGTCAGACCTCTGGCTTTAATCGTTCACAGTAGCCACAAATTGTATTCGATTATCAAAATTTTGGTCTCATATTGTAGCTGTCAGTCTGTTGTTTACGACAAATATAAATTTGTAGTACTTTTCATAAGAATATTAATTTTTAGAAGGTTCCTTATATTTTTGGGGGCAGGTTATGGAAACTTTTTCCCTTTACGGCATTGCTGTGGCTTCAATTTTCAACCGATGTGCTATATTTTGGCGTTAGTGAATAGATCAGCATCTGAATTTTCCAAAAAGTATAAATTTGTGGCATTTCGCAAAAGTTTAAGGGCGGGTTTAGTGGTTGAAAGCCAGAAAAAACCCAATTTTTCACGCGTCAACTCCCCAAAACTTTAAATTCATTTTTCTCCCCTTAAACGTGCGAATTTCGCGTTTTTACGTTTTTATTTAAAAGTTTAGCCCAAACTAGTGTTTTGATGGTCGGAACATGTTTTAGGCAAAATCTCCAAAAATTACTGTTTCTAGAACACGTGCAGTTTTTGTGCAGATTTTCAGCTTTGATTGTTTACTGTGCCCGTAATTTAAATTCGATTGTTGAAATTTTGGTCTTATCTTATAGTTGCGTTTGTTTAGTTCGCGTGAAGTGCAAATATGTAGTAATTTGCATGAAAATAGTAATTTTTATGACGCTTAGGAGGCATAGACATGTATTTGTCTAAAATACGTAAATTTCCTTGTCAGACCTCTGGCTTTAATCAATCACAGTAGCCACAAATTGTATTCGATTATCAAAATTTTGGTCTCATTTTGTAGCTGTCAGTCTGTTGTTTACGACAAATATAAATTTGTAGTACTTTTCATAAGAATACTAACTTTAGAAGGTTCCTTATATTTTTGGGGGCAGGTTATGGAAACTTTTTCCCTTTACGGCATTGCTGTGGCTTCATTTTTCAACCGATGTGCTATATTTTGGCGTTAGTGAATAGATCAGCGTCTGAATTTTCCAAAAAGTATAAATTTGTGGCATTTCGCAAAAGTTTAAGGGCGGGTTTAGTGGTTGAAAGCCAGAAAAAACCCAATTTTTCACGTGTCAACTCCCCAAAACTTTAAATTCATTTTCTCCCCTTAAACGTGCGAATTTCGCGTTTTTACGTTTTTATTTAAAAGTTTAGCCCAAACTAGTGTTTTGATGGTCGGAACATGTTTTAGGCAAAATCTCCAAAAATTACTGTTTCTAGAACACGTGCAGTTTTTGTGCAGATTTTCAGCTTTGATTGTTTACTGTGCCCGTAATTTAAATTCGATTGTTGAAGTTTTGGTCTTATCTAAATATGTAGTAATTGCATGAAAATAGTAATTTTTATGACGCTTAGGAGGCATAGACATGTATTTGTCTAAAATACGTAAATTTCCTTGTCAGACCTCTGGCTTTAATCGTTCACAGTAGCCACAAATTGTATTCGATTATCAAAATTTTGGTCTCATTTTGTAGCTGTCAGTCTGTTGTTTACGACAAATATAAATTTGTAGTACTTTTCATAAGAATACTAATTTTTAGAAGGTTCCTTATATTTTTGGGGGCAGGTTATGGAAACTTTTTCCCTTTACGGCATTGCTGTGGCTTCAATTTTCAACCGGTGTTCTATATTTTGGCGTTAGTGAATAGATCAGCGTCTGAATTTTCCAAAAAGTATAAATTTGTGGCATTTCGCAAAAGTTTAAGGGTGGGTTTAGTGGTTGAAAGCCAGAAAAAACCCAATTTTTCACGCGTCAACTCCCCAAAACTTTAAATTCATTTTTCTCCCCTTAAACGTGCGAATTTCGCGTTTTTACGTTTTTATTTAAAAGTTTAGCCCAAACTAGTGTTTTGATGGTCGGAACATGTTTTAGGCAAAATCTCCAAAAATTACTGTTTCTAGAACACGTGCAGTTTTTGTGCAGATTTTCAGCTTTGATTGTTTACTGTGCCCGTAATTTAAATTCGATTGTTGAAATTTTGGTCTTATCTTATAGTTGCGTTTGTTTAGTTTGCGTGAAGTGCAAATATGTAGTAATTTGCATGAAAATAGTAATTTTTATGACGCTTAGGAGGCATAGACATGTATTTGTCTAAAATACGTAAATTTCCTTGTCAGACCTCTGGCTTTAATCGTTCACAGTAGCCACAAATTGTATTCGATTATCAAAATTTTGGTCTCATTTTGTAGCTGTCAGTCTGTTGTTTACGACAAATATAAATTTGTAGTACTTTTCATAAGAATACTAATTTTTAGAAGGTTCCTTATATTTTTGGGGGCAGGTTATGGAAACTTTTTCCCTTTACGGCATTGCTGTGGCTTCAATTTTCAACCGATGTGCTATATTTTGGCGTTAGTGAATAGATCAGCGTCTGAATTTTCCAAAAAGTATAAATTTGTGGCATTTCGCAAAAGTTTAAGGGCGGGTTTAGTGGTTGAAAGCCAGAAAAAACCCAATTTTTCACGCGTCAACTCCCCAAAACTTTAAATTCATTTTTCTCCCCTTAAACGTGTGAATTTCGCGTTTTTACGTTTTTATTTAAAAGTTTAGCCCAAACTAGTGTTTTGATGGTCGGAACATGTTTTAGGCAAAATCTCCAAAAATTACTGTTTCTAGAACACGTGCAGTTTTTGTGCAGATTTTCAGCTTTGATTGTTTACTGTGCCCGTAATTTAAATTCGATTGTTGAAATTTTAGTCTTATCTTATAGTTGCGTTTGTTTAGTTTGCGTGAAGTGCAAATATGTAGTAATTTGCATGAAAATAGTAATTTTTATGACGCTTAGGAGGCATAGACATGTATTTGTCTAAAATACGTAAATTTCCTTGTCAGACCTCTGGCTTTAATCGTTCACAGTAGCCACAAATTGTATTCGATTATCAAAATTTTGGTCTCATTTTGTAGCTGTCAGTCTGTTGTTTACGACAAATATAAATTTGTAGTACTTTTCATAAGAATACTAATTTTTAGAAGGTTCCTTATATTTTTGGGGGCAGGTTATGGAAACTTTTTCCCTTTACGGCATTGCTGTGGCTTCAATTTTCAACCGATGTGCTATATTTTGGCGTTAGTGAATAGATCAGCGTCTGAATTTTCCAAAAAGTATAAATTTGTGGCATTTCGCAAAAGTTTAAGGGCGGGTTTAGTGGTTGAAAGCCAGAAAAAACCCAATTTTTCACGCGTCAACTCCCCAAAACTTTAAATTCATTTTTCTCCCCTTAAACGTGCGAATTTCGCGTTTTTACGTTTTTATTTAAAAGTTTAGCCCAAACTAGTGTTTTGATGGTCGGAACATGTTTTAGGCAAAATCTCCAAAAATTACTGTTTCTAGAACACGTGCAGTTTTTGTGCAGATTTTCAGCTTTGATTGTTTACTGTGCCCGTAATTTAAATTCGATTGTTGAAATTTTGGTCTTATCTTATAGTTGCGTTTGTTTAGTTTGCGTGAAGTGCAAATATGTAGTAATTTGCATGAAAATAGTAATTTTTATGACGCTTAGGAGGCATAGACATGTATTTGTCTAAAATACGTAAATTTCCTTGTCAGACCTCTGGCTTTAACCGTTCACAGTAGCCACAAATTGTATTCGATTATCAAAATTTTGGTCTCATTTTGTAGCTGTCAGTCTGTTGTTTACGACAAATATAAATTTGTAGTACTTTTCATAAGAATACTAATTTTTAGAAGGTTCCTTATATTTTTGGGGGCAGGTTATGGAAACTTTTTCCCTTTACGGCATTGCTGTGGCTTCAATTTTCAACCGATGTGCTATATTTTGGCGTTAGTGAATAGATCAGCGTCTGAATTTTCCAAAAAGTATAAATTTGTGGCATTTCGCAAAAGTTTAAGGGCGGGTTTAGTGGTTGAAAGCCAGAAAAAACCCAATTTTTCACGCGTCAACTCCCCAAAACTTTAAATTCATTTTTCTCCCCTTAAACGTGCGAATTTCGCGTTTTTACGTTTTTATTTAAAAGTTTAGTCCAAACTAGTGTTTTGATGGTCGGAACATGTTTTAGGCAAAATCTCCAAAAATTACTGTTTCTAGAACACGTGCAGTTTTTGTGCAGATTTTCAGCTTTGATTGTTTACTGTGCCCGTAATTTAAATTCGATTGTTGAAATTTTCGTCTTATCTTATAGTTGCGTTTGTTTAGTTTGCGTGAAGTGCAAATATGTAGTAATTTGCATGAAAATAGTAATTTTTATGACGCTTAGGAGGCATAGACATGTATTTGTCTAAAATACGTAAATTTCCTTGTCAGACCTCTGGCTTTAATCGTTCACAGTAGCCACAAATTGTATTCGATTATCAAAATTTTGGCCTCATTTTGTAGCTGTCAGTCTGTTGTTTACGACAAATATAAATTTGTAGTACTTTTCATAAGAATACTAATTTTTAGAAGGTTCCTTATATTTTTGGGGGCAGGTTATGGAAACTTTTTCCCTTTACGGCATTGCTGTGGCTTCAATTTTCAACCGATGTGCTATATTTTGGCGTTAGTGAATAGATCAGCGTCTGAATTTTCCAAAAAGTATAAATTTGTGGCATTTCGCAAAAGTTTAAGGGCGGGTTTAGTGGTTGAAAGCCAGAAAAAACCCAATTTTTCACGCGTCAACTCCCCAAAACTTTAAATTCATTTTTCTCCCCTTAAACGTGCGAATTTCGCGTTTTTACGTTTTTATTTAAAAGTTTAGCCCAAACTACTGTTTTGATGGTCGGAACATGTTTTAGGCAAAATCTCCAAAAATTACTGTTTCTAGAACACGTGCAGTTTTTGTGCAGATTTTCAGCTTTGATTGTTTACTGTGCCCGTAATTTAAATTCGATTGTTGAAATTTTGGTCTTATCTAAATATGTAGTAATTGCATGAAAATAGTAATTTTTATGACGCTTAGGAGGCATAGACATGTATTTGTCTAAAATACGTAAATTTCCTTGTCAGACCTCTGGCTTTAATCGTTCACAGTAGCCACAAATTGTATTCGATTATCAAAATTTTGGTCTCATTTTGTAGCTGTCAGTCTGTTGTTTACGACAAATATAAATTTGTAGTACTTTTCATAAGAATACTAATTTTTAGAAGGTTCCTTATATTTTTGGGGGCAGGTTATGGAAACTTCTTCCCTTTACGGCATTGCTGTGGCTTCAATTTTCAACCGATGTGCTATATTTTGGCGTTAGTGAATAGATCAGCGTCTGAATTTTCCAAAAAGTATAAATTTGTGGCATTTCGCAAAAGTTTAAGGGCGGGTTTAGTGGTTGAAAGCCAGAAAAAACCCAATTTTTCACGCGTCAACTCCCCAAATCTTTAAATTCATTTTTCTCCCCTCAAACGTGCGAATTTCGCGTTTTTACGTTTTTATTTAAAAGTTTAGCCCAAACTAGTGTTTTGATGGTCGGAACATGTTTTAGGCGAAATCTCCAAAAATTACTGTTTCTAGAACACGTGCAGTTTTTGTGCAGATTTTCAGCTTTGATTGTTTACTGTGCCCGTAATTTAAATTCGATTGTTGAAATTTTGGTCTTATCTAAATATGTAGTAATTGCATGAAAATAGTAATTTTTATGACGCTTAGGAGGCATAGACATGTATTTGTCTAAAATACGTAAATTTCCTTGTCAGACCTCTGGCTTTAATCGTTCACAGTAGCCACAAATTGTATTCGATTATCAAAATTTTGGTCTCATTTTGTAGCTGTCAGTCTGTTGTTTACGACAAATATAAATTTGTAGTACTTTTCATAAGAATACTAATTTTTAGAAGGTTCCTTATATTTTTGGGGGCAGGTTATGGAAACTTCTTCCCTTTACGGCATTGCTGTGGCTTCAATTTTCAACCGATGTGCTATATTTTGGCGTTAGTGAATAGATCAGCGTCTGAATTTTCCAAAAAGTATAAATTTGTGGCATTTCGCAAAAGTTTAAGGGCGGGTTTAGTGGTTGAAAGCCAGAAAAAACCCAATTTTTCACGCGTCAACTCCCCAAAACTTTAAATTCATTTTTCTCCCCTTAAACGTGCGAATTTCGCTTTTTTACGTTTTTATTTAAAAGTTTAGCCCAAACTAGTGTTTTGATGGTCGGAACATGTTTTAGGCAAAATCTCCAAAAATTACTGTTTCTAGAACACGTGCAGTTTTTGTGCAGATTTTCAGCTTTGATTGTTTACTGTGCCCGTAATTTAAATTCGATTGTTGAAATTTTGGTCTTATCTTATAGTTGCGTTTGTTTAGTTTGCGTGAAGTGCAAATATGTAGTAATTTGCATGAAAATAGTAATTTTTATGACGCTTAGGAGGCATAGACATGTATTTGTCTAAAATACGTAAATTTCCTTGTCAGACCTCTGGCTTTAATCGTTCACAGTAGCCACAAATTGTATTCGATTATCAAAATTTTGGTCTCATTTTGTAGCTGTCAGTCTGTTGTTTACGACAAATATAAATTTGTAGTACTTTTCATAAGAATACTAATTTTTAGAAGGTTCCTATATTTTTGGGGGCAGGTTATGGAAACTTTTTCCCTTTACGGCATTGCTGTGGCTTCATTTTTCAACCGATGTGCTATATTTTGGCGTTAGTGAATAGATCAGCGTCTGAATTTTCCAAAAAGTATAAATTTGTGGCATTTCGCAAAAGTTTAAGGGCGGGTTTAGTGGTTGAAAGCCAGAAAAAACCCAATTTTTCACGCGTCAACTCCCCAAAACTTTAAATTCATTTTTCTCCCCTTAAACGTGTGAATTTCGCGTTTTTACGTTTGTATTTAAAAGTTTAGCCCAAACTAGTGTTTTGATGGTCGGAACATGTTTTAGGCAAAATCTCCAAAAATTACTGTTTCTAGAACACGTGCAGTTTTTGTGCAGATTTTCAGCTTTGATTGTTTACTGTGCCCGTAATTTAAATTCGATTGTTGAAATTTTGGTCTTATCTTATAGTTGCGTTTGTTTAGTTTGCGTGAAGTGCAAATATGTAGTAATTTGCATGAAAATAGTAATTTTTATGACGCTTAGGAGGCATAGACATGTATTTGTCTAAAATACGTAAATTTCCTTGTCAGACCTCTGGCTTTAATCGTTCACAGTAGCCACAAATTGTATTCGATTATCAAAATTTTGGTCTCATTTTGTAGCTGTCAGTCTGTTGTTTACGACAAATATAAATTTGTAGTACTTTTCATAAGAATACTAATTTTTAGAAGGTTCCTTATATTTTTGGGGGCAGGTTATGGAAACTTTTTCCCTTTTCGGCATTGCTGTGGCTTCATTTTTCAACCGATGTGCTATATTTTGGCGTTAATGAATAGATCAGCGTCTGAATTTTCCAAAAAGTATAAATTTGTGGCATTTCGCAAAAGTTTAAGGGCGGGTTTAGTGGTTGAAAGCCAGAAAAAACCCAATTTTTCACGCGTCAACTCCCCAAAACGTTAAATTCATTTTTCTCCCCTTAAACGTGCGAATTTCGCGTTTTTACGTTTTTATTTAAAAGTTTAGCCCAAACTAGTGTTTTGATGGTCGGAACATGTTTTAGGCAAAATCTCCAAAAATTACTGTTTCTAGAACACGTGCAGTTTTTGTGCAGATTTTCAGCTTTGATTGTTTACTGTGCCCGTAATTTAAATTCGATTGTTGAAATTTTTGTCTTATCTAAATATGTAGTAATTGCATGAAAATAGTAATTTTTATGACGCTTAGGAGGCATAGACATGTATTTGTCTAAAACACGTAAATTTCCTTGTCAGACCTCTGGCTTTAATCGTTCACAGTAGCCACAAATTGTATTCGATTATCAAAATTTTGGTCTCATTTTGTAGCTGTCAGTCTGTTGTTTACGACAAATATAAATTTGTAGTACTTTTCATAAGAATACTAATTTTTAGAAGGTTCCTTATATTTTTGGGGGCAGGTTATGGAAACTTTTTCCCTTTACGGCATTGCTGTGGCTTCAATTTTCAACCGATGTGCTATATTTTGGCGTCAGTGAATAGATCAGCGTCTGAATTTTCCAAAAAGTATAAATTTGTGGCATTTCGCAAAAGTTTAAGGGCGGGTTTAGTGGTTGAAAGCCAGAAAAAACCCAATTTTTCACGCGTCAACTCCCCAAAACTTTAAATTCATTTTTCTCCCCTTAAACGTGCGAATTTCGCGTTTTTACGTTTTTATTTAAAAGTTTAGCCCAAACTAGTGTTTTGATGGTCGGAACATGTTTTAGGCAAAATCTCCAAAAATTACTGTTTCTAGAACACGTGCAGTTTTTGTGCAGATTTTCAGCTTTGATTGTTTACTGTGCCCGTAATTTAAATTCGATTGTTGAAATTTTGGTCTTATCTTATAGTTGCGTTTGTTTAGTTTGCGTGAAGTGCAAATATGTAGTAATTTGCATGAAAATAGTAATTTTTATGACGCTTAGGAGGCATAGACATGTATTTGTCTAAAATACGTAAATTTCCTTGTCAGACCTCTGGCTTTAATCGTTCACAGTAGCCACAAATTGTATTCGATTATCAAAATTTTGGTCTCATTTTGTAGCTGTCTGTCTGTTGTTTACGACAAATATAAATTTGTAGTACTTTTCATAAGAATACTAATTTTTAGAAGGTTCCTTATATTTTTGGGGGCAGGTTATGGAAACTTTTTCCCTTTACGGCATTGCTGTGGCTTCATTTTTCAACCGATGTGCTATATTTTGGCGTTAGTGAATAGATCAGCGTCTGAATTTTCCAAAAAGTATAAATTTGTGGCATTTCGCAAAAGTTTAAGGGCGGGTTTAGTGGTTGAAAGCCAGAAAAAACCCAATTTTTCACGCGTCAACTCCCCAAAACTTTAAATTCATTTTTCTCCCCTTAAACGTGCGAATTTCGCGTTTTTACGTTTTTATTTAAAAGTTTAGCCCAAACTAGTGTTTTGATGGTCGGAACATGTTTTAGGCAAAATCTCCAAAAATTACTGTTTCTAGAACACGTGCAGTTTTTGTGCAGATTTTCAGCTTTGATTGTTTACTGTGCCCGTAATTTAAATTCGATTGTTGAAATTTTGGTCTTATCTTATAATTGCGTTTGTTTAGTTTGCGTGAAGTGCAAATATGTAGTAATTTGCATGAAAATAGTAATTTTTATGACGCTTAGGAGGCATAGACATGTATTTGTCTAAAATACGTAAATTTCCTTGTCAGACCTCTGGCTTTAATCGTTCACAGTAGCCACAAATTGTATTCGATTATCAAAATTTTGGTCTCATTTTGTAGCTGTCGGTCTGTTGTTTACGACAAATATAAATTTGTAGTACTTTTCATAAGAATACTAATTTTTAGAAGGTTCCTTATATTTTTGGGGGCAGGTTATGGAAACTTTTTCCCTTTACGGCATTGCTGTGGCTTCAATTTTAAACCGATGTGCTATATTTTGGCGTCAGTGAATAGATCAGCGTCTGAATTTTCCAAAAAGTATAAATTTGTAGCATTTCGCAAAAGTTTAAGGGCGGGTTTAGTGGTTGAAAGCCAGAAAAAACCCAATTTTTCACGCGTCAACTCCCCAAAACTTTAAATTCATTTTTCTCCCCTTAAACGTGCGAATTTCGCGTTTTTACGTTTTTATTTAAAAGTTTAGCCCAAACTAGTGTTTTGATGGTCGGAACATGTTTTAGGCAAAATCTCCAAAAATTACTGTTTCTAGAACACGTGCAGTTTTTGTGCAGATTTTCAGCTTTGATTGTTTACTGTGCCCGTAATTTAAATTCGATTGTTGAAATTTTGGTCTTATCTTATAGTTGCGTTTGTTTAGTTTGCGTGAAGTGCAAATATGTAGTAATTTGCATGAAAATAGTAATTTTTATGACGCTTAGGAGGCATAGACATGTATTTGTCTAAAATACGTAAATTTCCTTGTCAGACCTCTGGCTTTAATCGTTCACAGTAGCCACAAATTGTATTCGATTATCAAAATTTTGGTCTCATTTTGTAGCTGTCAGTCTGTTGTTTACGACAAATATAAATTTGTAGTACTTTTCATAAGAATACTAATTTTTAGAAGGTTCCTTATATTTTTGGGGGCAGGTTATGGAAACTTTTTCCCTTTACGGCATTGCTGTGGCTTCAATTTTCAACCGATGTGCTATATTTTGGCGTTAGTGAATAGATCAGCGTCTGAATTTTCCAAAAAGTATAAATTTGTGGCATTTCGCAAAAGTTTAAGGGCGGGTTTAGTGGTTGAAAGCCAGAAAAACCCAATTTTTCACGCGTCAACTCCCCAAAACTTTAAATTCATTTTTTTCCCCTTAAACGTGCGAATTTCGCGTTTTTACGTTTATATTTAAAAGTTTAGCCCAAACTAGTGTTTTGATGGTCGGAACATGTTTTAGGCAAAATCTCCAAAAATTACTGTTTCTAGAACACGTGCAGTTTTTGTGCAGATTTTCAGCTTTGATTGTTTACTGTGCCCGTAATTTAAATTCGATTGTTGAAATTTTGGTCTTATCTTATAGTTGCGTTTGTTTAGTTTGCGTGACGTGCAAATATGTAGTAATTTGCATGAAAATAGTAATTTTTATGACGCTTAGGAGGCATAGACATGTATTTGTCTAAAATACGTAAATTTCCTTGTCAGACCTCTGGCTTTAATCGTTCACAGTAGCCACAAATTGTATTCGATTATCAAAATTTTGGTCTCATTTTGTAGCTGTCAGTCTGTTGTTTACGACAAATATAAATTTGTAGTACTTTTCATAAGAATACTAATTTTTAGAAGGTTCCTTATATTTTTGGGGGCAGGTTATGGAAACTTTTTTCCTTTACGGCATTGCTGTGGCTTCATTTTTCAACCGATGTGCTATATTTTGGCGTTAGTGAATAGATCAGCGTCTGAATTTTCCAAAAAGTATAAATTTGTGGCATTTCGCAAAAGTTTAAGGGCGGGTTTAGTGGTTGAAAGCCAGAAAAACCCAATTTTTCACGCGTCAACTCCCCAAAACTTTAAATTCATTTTTCTCCCCTTAAACGTGCGAATTTCGCGTTTTTACGTTTTTATTTAAAAGTTTAGCCCAAACTAGTGTTTTGATGGTCGGAACATGTTTTAGGCAAAATCTCCAAAAATTACTGTTTCTAGAACACGTGCAGTTTTTGTGCAGATTTTCAGCTTTGATTGTTTACTGTGCCCGTAATTTAAATTCGATTGTTGAAATTTTGGTCTTATCTTATAGTTGCGTTTGTTTAGTTTGCGTGAAGTGCAAATATGTAGTAATTTGCATGAAAATAGTAATTTTTATGACGCTTAGGAGGCATAGACATGTATTTGTCTAAAATACGTAAATTTCCTTGTCAGACCTCTGGCTTTAATCGTTCACAGTAGCCACAAATTGTATTCGATTATCAAAATTTTGGTCTCATTTTGTAGCTGTCAGTCTGTTGTTTACGACAAATATAAATTTGTAGTACTTTTCATAAGAATACTAATTTTTAGAAGGTTCCTTATATTTTTGGGGGCAGGTTATGGAAACTTTTTCCCTTTACGGCATTGCTGTGGCTTCAATTTTCAACCGATGTGCTATATTTTGGCGTTAGTGAATAGATCAGCGTCTGAATTTTCCAAAAAGTATAAATTTGTTGCATTTCGCAAAAGTTTAAGGGCGGGTTTAGTGGTTGAAAGCCAGAAAAACCCAATTTTTCACGCGTCAACTCCCCAAAACTTTAAATTCATTGTTTTCCCCTTAAACGTGCGAATTTCGCGTTTTTACGTTTATATTTAAAAGTTTAGCCCAAACTAGTGTTTTGATGGTCGGAACATGTTTTAGGCAAAATCTCCAAAAATTACTGTTTCTAGAACACGTGCAGTTTTTGTGCAGATTTTCAGCTTTGATTGTTTACTGTGCCCGTAATTTAAATTCGATTGTTGAAATTTTGGTCTTATCTTATAGTTGCGTTTGTTTAGTTTGCGTGACGTGCAAATATGTAGTAATTTGCATGAAAATAGTAATTTTTATGACGCTTAGGAGGCATAGACATGTATTTGTCTAAAATACGTAAATTTCCTTGTCAGACCTCTGGCTTTAATCGTTCACAGTAGCCACAAATTGTATTCGATTATCAAAATTTTGGTCTCATTTTGTAGCTGTCAGTCTGTTGTTTACGACAAATATAAATTTGTAGTACTTTTCATAAGAATACTAACTTTAGAAGGTTCCTTATATTTTTGGGGGCAGGTTATGGAAACTTTTTCCCTTTACGGCATTGCTGTGGCTTCAATTTTCAACCGATGTGCTATATTTTGGCGTTAGTGAATAGATCAGCGTCTGAATTTTCCAAAAAGTATAAATTTGTGGCATTTCGCAAAAGTTTAAGGGCGGGTTTAGTGGTTGAAAGCCAGAAAAACCCAATTTTTCACGCGTCAACTCCCCAAAACTTTAAATTCATTTTTCTCCCCTTAAACGTGCGAATTTCGCGTTTTTACGTTTTTATTTAAAAGTTTAGCCCAAACTAGTGTTTTGATGGTCGGAACATGTTTTAGGCAAAATCTCCAAAAATTACTGTTTCTAGAACACGTGCAGTTTTTGTGCAGATTTTCAGCTTTGATTGTTTACTGTGCCCGTAATTTAAATTCGATTGTTGAAATTTTGGTCTTATCTAAATATGTAGTAATTGCATGAAAATAGTAATTTTTATGACGCTTAGGAGGCATAGACATGTATTTGTCTAAAACACGTAAATTTCCTTGTCAGACCTCTGGCTTTAATCGTTCACAGTAGCCACAAATTGTATTCGATTATCAAAATTTTGGTCTCATTTTGTAGCTGTCAGTCTGTTGTTTACGACAAATATAAATTTGTAGTACTTTTCATAAGAATACTAATTTTTAGAAGGTTCCTTATATTTTTGGGGGCAGGTTATGGAAACTTTTTCCCTTTACGGCATTGCTGTGGCTTCAATTTTCAACCGATGTGCTATATTTTGGCGTCAGTGAATAGATCAGCGTCTGAATTTTCCAAAAAGTATAAATTTGTGGCATTTCGCAAAAGTTTAAGGGCGGGTTTAGTGGTTGAAAGCCAGAAAAAACCCAATTTTTCACGCGTCAACTCCCCAAAACTTTAAATTCATTTTTCTCCCCTTAAACGTGCGAATTTCGCGTTTTTACGTTTTTATTTAAAAGTTTAGCCCAAACTAGTGTTTTGATGGTCGGAACATGTTTTAGGCAAAATCTCCAAAAATTACTGTTTCTAGAACACGTGCAGTTTTTGTGCAGATTTTCAGCTTTGATTGTTTACTGTGCCCGTAATTTAAATTCGATTGTTGAAATTTTGGTCTTATCTTATAGTTGCGTTTGTTTAGTTTGCGTGAAGTGCAAATATGTAGTAATTTGCATGAAAATAGTAATTTTTATGACGCTTAGGAGGCATAGACATGTATTTGTCTAAAATACGTAAATTTCCTTGTCAGACCTCTGGCTTTAATCGTTCACAGTAGCCACAAATTGTATTCGATTATCAAAATTTTGGTCTCATTTTGTAGCTGTCTGTCTGTTGTTTACGACAAATATAAATTTGTAGTACTTTTCATAAGAATACTAATTTTTAGAAGGTTCCTTATATTTTTGGGGGCAGGTTATGGAAACTTTTTCCCTTTACGGCATTGCTGTGGCTTCATTTTTCAACCGATGTGCTATATTTTGGCGTTAGTGAATAGATCAGCGTCTGAATTTTCCAAAAAGTATAAATTTGTGGCATTTCGCAAAAGTTTAAGGGCGGGTTTAGTGGTTGAAAGCCAGAAAAAACCCAATTTTTCACGCGTCAACTCCCCAAAACTTTAAATTCATTTTTCTCCCCTTAAACGTGCGAATTTCGCGTTTTTACGTTTTTATTTAAAAGTTTAGCCCAAACTAGTGTTTTGATGGTCGGAACATGTTTTAGGCAAAATCTCCAAAAATTACTGTTTCTAGAACACGTGCAGTTTTTGTGCAGATTTTCAGCTTTGATTGTTTACTGTGCCCGTAATTTAAATTCGATTGTTGAAATTTTGGTCTTATCTTATAGTTGCGTTTGTTTAGTTTGCGTGAAGTGCAAATATGTAGTAATTTGCATGAAAATAGTAATTTTTATGACGCTTAGGAGGCATAGACATGTATTTGTCTAAAATACGTAAATTTCCTTGTCAGACCTCTGGCTTTAATCGTTCACAGTAGCCACAAATTGTATTCGATTATCAAAATTTTGGTCTCATTTTGTAGCTGTCGGTCTGTTGTTTACGACAAATATAAATTTGTAGTACTTTTCATAAGAATACTAATTTTTAGAAGGTTCCTTATATTTTTGGGGGCAGGTTATGGAAACTTTTTCCCTTTACGGCATTGCTGTGGCTTCAATTTTAAACCGATGTGCTATATTTTGGCGTCAGTGAATAGATCAGCGTCTGAATTTTCCAAAAAGTATAAATTTGTGGCATTTCGCAAAAGTTTAAGGGCGGGTTTAGTGGTTGAAAGCCAGAAAAAACCCAATTTTTCACGCGTCAACTCCCCAAAACTTTAAATTCATTTTTCTCCCCTTAAACGTGCGAATTTCGCGTTTTTACGTTTTTATTTAAAAGTTTAGCCCAAACTAGTGTTTTGATGGTCGGAACATGTTTTAGGCAAAATCTCCAAAAATTACTGTTTCTAGAACACGTGCAGTTTTTGTGCAGATTTTCAGCTTTGATTGTTTACTGTGCCCGTAATTTAAATTCGATTGTTGAAATTTTGGTCTTATCTTATAGTTGCGTTTGTTTAGTTTGCGTGAAGTGCAAATATGTAGTAATTTGCATGAAAATAGTAATTTTTATGACGCTTAGGAGGCATAGACATGTATTTGTCTAAAATACGTAAATTTCCTTGTCAGACCTCTGGCTTTAATCGTTCACAGTAGCCACAAATTGTATTCGATTATCAAAATTTTGGTCTCATTTTGTAGCTGTCAGTCTGTTGTTTACGACAAATATAAATTTGTAGTACTTTTCATAAGAATACTAATTTTTAGAAGGTTCCTTATATTTTTGGGGGCAGGTTATGGAAACTTTTTCCCTTTACGGCATTGCTGTGGCTTCAATTTTCAACCGATGTGCTATATTTTGGCGTTAGTGAATAGATCAGCGTCTGAATTTTCCAAAAAGTATAAATTTGTGGCATTTCGCAAAAGTTTAAGGGCGGGTTTAGTGGTTGAAAGCCAGAAAAACCCAATTTTTCACGCGTCAACTCCCCAAAACTTTAAATTCATTTTTCTCCCCTTAAACGTGCGAATTTCGCGTTTTTACGTTTTTATTTAAAAGTTTAGCCCAAACTAGTGTTTTGATGGTCGGAACATGTTTTAGGCAAAATCTCCAAAAATTACTGTTTCTAGAACACGTGCAGTTTTTGTGCAGATTTTCAGCTTTGATTGTTTACTGTGCCCGTAATTTAAATTCGATTGTTGAAATTTTGGTCTTATCTTATAGTTGCGTTTGTTTAGTTTGCGTGACGTGCAAATATGTAGTAATTTGCATGAAAATAGTAATTTTTATGACGCTTAGGAGGCATAGACATGTATTTGTCTAAAATACGTAAATTTCCTTGTCAGACCTCTGGCTTTAATCGTTCACAGTAGCCACAAATTGTATTCGATTATCAAAATTTTGGTCTCATTTTGTAGCTGTCAGTCTGTTGTTTACGACAAATATAAATTTGTAGTACTTTTCATAAGAATACTAATTTTTAGAAGGTTCCTTATATTTTTGGGGGCAGGTTATGGAAACTTTTTTCCTTTACGGCATTGCTGTGGCTTCATTTTTCAACCGATGTGCTATATTTTGGCGTTAGTGAATAGATCAGCGTCTGAATTTTCCAAAAAGTATAAATTTGTGGCATTTCGCAAAAGTTTAAGGGCGGGTTTAGTGGTTGAAAGCCAGAAAAACCCAATTTTTCACGCGTCAACTCCCCAAAACTTTAAATTCATTTTTCTCCCCTTAAACGTGCGAATTTCGCGTTTTTACGTTTTTATTTAAAAGTTTAGCCCAAACTAGTGTTTTGATGGTCGGAACATGTTTTAGGCAAAATCTCCAAAAATTACTGTTTCTAGAACACGTGCAGTTTTTGTGCAGATTTTCAGCTTTGATTGTTTACTGTGCCCGTAATTTAAATTCGATTGTTGAAATTTTGGTCTTATCTTATAGTTGCGTTTGTTTAGTTTGCGTGAAGTGCAAATATGTAGTAATTTGCATGAAAATAGTAATTTTTATGACGCTTAGGAGGCATAGACATGTATTTGTCTAAAATACGTAAATTTCCTTGTCAGACCTCTGGCTTTAATCGTTCACAGTAGCCACAAATTGTATTCGATTATCAAAATTTTGGTCTCATTTTGTAGCTGTCTGTCTGTTGTTTACGACAAATATAAATTTGTAGTACTTTTCATAAGAATACTAATTTTTAGAAGGTTCCTTATATTTTTGGGGGCAGGTTATGGAAACTTTTTCCCTTTACGGCATTGCTGTGGCTTCATTTTTCAACCGATGTGCTATATTTTGGCGTTAGTGAATAGATCAGCGTCTGAATTTTCCAAAAAGTATAAATTTGTGGCATTTCGCAAAAGTTTAAGGGCGGGTTTAGTGGTTGAAAGCCAGAAAAAACCCAATTTTTCACGCGTCAACTCCCCAAAACTTTAAATTCATTTTTCTCCCCTTAAACGTGCGAATTTCGCGTTTTTACGTTTTTATTTAAAAGTTTAGCCCAAACTAGTGTTTTGATGGTCGGAACATGTTTTAGGCAAAATCTCCAAAAATTACTGTTTCTAGAACACGTGCAGTTTTTGTGCAGATTTTCAGCTTTGATTGTTTACTGTGCCCGTAATTTAAATTCGATTGTTGAAATTTTGGTCTTATCTTATAGTTGCGTTTGTTTAGTTTGCGTGAAGTGCAAATATGTAGTAATTTGCATGAAAATAGTAATTTTTATGACGCTTAGGAGGCATAGACATGTATTTGTCTAAAATACGTAAATTTCCTTGTCAGACCTCTGGCTTTAATCGTTCACAGTAGCCACAAATTGTATTCGATTATCAAAATTTTGGTCTCATTTTGTAGCTGTCGGTCTGTTGTTTACGACAAATATAAATTTGTAGTACTTTTCATAAGAATACTAATTTTTAGAAGGTTCCTTATATTTTTGGGGGCAGGTTATGGAAACTTTTTCCCTTTACGGCATTGCTGTGGCTTCAATTTTAAACCGATGTGCTATATTTTGGCGTCAGTGAATAGATCAGCGTCTGAATTTTCCAAAAAGTATAAATTTGTGGCATTTCGCAAAAGTTTAAGGGCGGGTTTAGTGGTTGAAAGCCAGAAAAAACCCAATTTTTCACGCGTCAACTCCCCAAAACTTTAAATTCATTTTTCTCCCCTTAAACGTGCGAATTTCGCGTTTTTACGTTTTTATTTAAAAGTTTAGCCCAAACTAGTGTTTTGATGGTCGGAACATGTTTTAGGCAAAATCTCCAAAAATTACTGTTTCTAGAACACGTGCAGTTTTTGTGCAGATTTTCAGCTTTGATTGTTTACTGTGCCCGTAATTTAAATTCGATTGTTGAAATTTTGGTCTTATCTTATAGTTGCGTTTGTTTAGTTTGCGTGAAGTGCAAATATGTAGTAATTTGCATGAAAATAGTAATTTTTATGACGCTTAGGAGGCATAGACATGTATTTGTCTAAAATACGTAAATTTCCTTGTCAGACCTCTGGCTTTAATCGTTCACAGTAGCCACAAATTGTATTCGATTATCAAAATTTTGGTCTCATTTTGTAGCTGTCAGTCTGTTGTTTACGACAAATATAAATTTGTAGTACTTTTCATAAGAATACTAATTTTTAGAAGGTTCCTTATATTTTTGGGGGCAGGTTATGGAAACTTTTTCCCTTTACGGCATTGCTGTGGCTTCAATTTTCAACCGATGTGCTATATTTTGGCGTTAGTGAATAGATCAGCGTCTGAATTTTCCAAAAAGTATAAATTTGTGGCATTTCGCAAAAGTTTAAGGGCGGGTTTAGTGGTTGAAAGCCAGAAAAACCCAATTTTTCACGCGTCAACTCCCCAAAACTTTAAATTCATTTTTTTCCCCTTAAACGTGCGAATTTCGCGTTTTTACGTTTATATTTAAAAGTTTAGCCCAAACTAGTGTTTTGATGGTCGGAACATGTTTTAGGCAAAATCTCCAAAAATTACTGTTTCTAGAACACGTGCAGTTTTTGTGCAGATTTTCAGCTTTGATTGTTTACTGTGCCCGTAATTTAAATTCGATTGTTGAAATTTTGGTCTTATCTTATAGTTGCGTTTGTTTAGTTTGCGTGACGTGCAAATATGTAGTAATTTGCATGAAAATAGTAATTTTTATGACGCTTAGGAGGCATAGACATGTATTTGTCTAAAATACGTAAATTTCCTTGTCAGACCTCTGGCTTTAATCGTTCACAGTAGCCACAAATTGTATTCGATTATCAAAATTTTGGTCTCATTTTGTAGCTGTCAGTCTGTTGTTTACGACAAATATAAATTTGTAGTACTTTTCATAAGAATACTAATTTTTAGAAGGTTCCTTATATTTTTGGGGGCAGGTTATGGAAACTTTTTTCCTTTACGGCATTGCTGTGGCTTCATTTTTCAACCGATGTGCTATATTTTGGCGTTAGTGAATAGATCAGCGTCTGAATTTTCCAAAAAGTATAAATTTGTGGCATTTCGCAAAAGTTTAAGGGCGGGTTTAGTGGTTGAAAGCCAGAAAAACCCAATTTTTCACGCGTCAACTCCCCAAAACTTTAAATTCATTTTTCTCCCCTTAAACGTGCGAATTTCGCGTTTTTACGTTTTTATTTAAAAGTTTAGCCCAAACTAGTGTTTTGATGGTCGGAACATGTTTTAGGCAAAATCTCCAAAAATTACTGTTTCTAGAACACGTGCAGTTTTTGTGCAGATTTTCAGCTTTGATTGTTTACTGTGCCCGTAATTTAAATTCGATTGTTGAAATTTTGGTCTTATCTTATAGTTGCGTTTGTTTAGTTTGCGTGACGTGCAAATATGTAGTAATTTGCATGAAAATAGTAATTTTTATGACGCTTAGGAGGCATAGACATGTATTTGTCTAAAATACGTAAATTTCCTTGTCAGACCTCTGGCTTTAATCGTTCACAGTAGCCACAAATTGTATTCGATTATCAAAATTTTGGTCTCATTTTGTAGCTGTCAGTCTGTTGTTTACGACAAATATAAATTTGTAGTACTTTTCATAAGAATACTAATTTTTAGAAGGTTCCTTATATTTTTGGGGGCAGGTTATGGAAACTTTTTTCCTTTACGGCATTGCTGTGGCTTCATTTTTCAACCGATGTGCTATATTTTGGCGTTAGTGAATAGATCAGCGTCTGAATTTTCCAAAAAGTATAAATTTGTGGCATTTCGCAAAAGTTTAAGGGCGGGTTTAGTGGTTGAAAGCCAGAAAAACCCAATTTTTCACGCGTCAACTCCCCAAAACTTTAAATTCATTTTTCTCCCCTTAAACGTGCGAATTTCGCGTTTTTACGTTTTTATTTAAAAGTTTAGCCCAAACTAGTGTTTTGATGGTCGGAACATGTTTTAGGCAAAATCTCCAAAAATTACTGTTTCTAGAACACGTGCAGTTTTTGTGCAGATTTTCAGCTTTGATTGTTTACTGTGCCCGTAATTTAAATTCGATTGTTGAAATTTTGGTCTTATCTTATAGTTGCGTTTGTTTAGTTTGCGTGAAGTGCAAATATGTAGTAATTTGCATGAAAATAGTAATTTTTATGACGCTTAGGAGGCATAGACATGTATTTGTCTAAAATACGTAAATTTCCTTGTCAGACCTCTGGCTTTAATCGTTCACAGTAGCCACAAATTGTATTCGATTATCAAAATTTTGGTCTCATTTTGTAGCTGTCAGTCTGTTGTTTACGACAAATATAAATTTGTAGTACTTTTCATAAGAATACTAACTTTAGAAGGTTCCTTATATTTTTGGGGGCAGGTTATGGAAACTTTTTCCCTTTACGGCATTGCTGTGGCTTCAATTTTCAACCGATGTGCTATATTTTGGCGTTAGTGAATAGATCAGCGTCTGAATTTTCCAAAAAGTATAAATTTGTGGCATTTCGCAAAAGTTTAAGGGCGGGTTTAGTGGTTGAAAGCCAGAAAAACCCAATTTTTCACGCGTCAACTCCCCAAAACTTTAAATTCATTTTTCTCCCCTTAAACGTGCGAATTTCGCGTTTTTACGTTTTTATTTAAAAGTTTAGCCCAAACTAGTGTTTTGATGGTCGGAACATGTTTTAGGCAAAATCTCCAAAAATTACTGTTTCTAGAACACGTGCAGTTTTTGTGCAGATTTTCAGCTTTGATTGTTTACTGTGCCCGTAATTTAAATTCGATTGTTGAAATTTTGGTCTTATCTAAATATGTAGTAATTGCATGAAAATAGTAATTTTTATGACGCTTAGGAGGCATAGACATGTATTTGTCTAAAACACGTAAATTTCCTTGTCAGACCTCTGGCTTTAATCGTTCACAGTAGCCACAAATTGTATTCGATTATCAAAATTTTGGTCTCATTTTGTAGCTGTCAGTCTGTTGTTTACGACAAATATAAATTTGTAGTACTTTTCATAAGAATACTAATTTTTAGAAGGTTCCTTATATTTTTGGGGGCAGGTTATGGAAACTTTTTCCCTTTACGGCATTGCTGTGGCTTCAATTTTCAACCGATGTGCTATATTTTGGCGTCAGTGAATAGATCAGCGTCTGAATTTTCCAAAAAGTATAAATTTGTGGCATTTCGCAAAAGTTTAAGGGCGGGTTTAGTGGTTGAAAGCCAGAAAAAACCCAATTTTTCACGCGTCAACTCCCCAAAACTTTAAATTCATTTTTCTCCCCTTAAACGTGCGAATTTCGCGTTTTTACGTTTTTATTTAAAAGTTTAGCCCAAACTAGTGTTTTGATGGTCGGAACATGTTTTAGGCAAAATCTCCAAAAATTACTGTTTCTAGAACACGTGCAGTTTTTGTGCAGATTTTCAGCTTTGATTGTTTACTGTGCCCGTAATTTAAATTCGATTGTTGAAATTTTGGTCTTATCTTATAGTTGCGTTTGTTTAGTTTGCGTGAAGTGCAAATATGTAGTAATTTGCATGAAAATAGTAATTTTTATGACGCTTAGGAGGCATAGACATGTATTTGTCTAAAATACGTAAATTTCCTTGTCAGACCTCTGGCTTTAATCGTTCACAGTAGCCACAAATTGTATTCGATTATCAAAATTTTGGTCTCATTTTGTAGCTGTCTGTCTGTTGTTTACGACAAATATAAATTTGTAGTACTTTTCATAAGAATACTAATTTTTAGAAGGTTCCTTATATTTTTGGGGGCAGGTTATGGAAACTTTTTCCCTTTACGGCATTGCTGTGGCTTCATTTTTCAACCGATGTGCTATATTTTGGCGTTAGTGAATAGATCAGCGTCTGAATTTTCCAAAAAGTATAAATTTGTGGCATTTCGCAAAAGTTTAAGGGCGGGTTTAGTGGTTGAAAGCCAGAAAAAACCCAATTTTTCACGCGTCAACTCCCCAAAACTTTAAATTCATTTTTCTCCCCTTAAACGTGCGAATTTCGCGTTTTTACGTTTTTATTTAAAAGTTTAGCCCAAACTAGTGTTTTGATGGTCGGAACATGTTTTAGGCAAAATCTCCAAAAATTACTGTTTCTAGAACACGTGCAGTTTTTGTGCAGATTTTCAGCTTTGATTGTTTACTGTGCCCGTAATTTAAATTCGATTGTTGAAATTTTGGTCTTATCTTATAGTTGCGTTTGTTTAGTTTGCGTGAAGTGCAAATATGTAGTAATTTGCATGAAAATAGTAATTTTTATGACGCTTAGGAGGCATAGACATGTATTTGTCTAAAATACGTAAATTTCCTTGTCAGACCTCTGGCTTTAATCGTTCACAGTAGCCACAAATTGTATTCGATTATCAAAATTTTGGTCTCATTTTGTAGCTGTCGGTCTGTTGTTTACGACAAATATAAATTTGTAGTACTTTTCATAAGAATACTAATTTTTAGAAGGTTCCTTATATTTTTGGGGGCAGGTTATGGAAACTTTTTCCCTTTACGGCATTGCTGTGGCTTCAATTTTAAACCGATGTGCTATATTTTGGCGTCAGTGAATAGATCAGCGTCTGAATTTTCCAAAAAGTATAAATTTGTGGCATTTCGCAAAAGTTTAAGGGCGGGTTTAGTGGTTGAAAGCCAGAAAAAACCCAATTTTTCACGCGTCAACTCCCCAAAACTTTAAATTCATTTTTCTCCCCTTAAACGTGCGAATTTCGCGTTTTTACGTTTTTATTTAAAAGTTTAGCCCAAACTAGTGTTTTGATGGTCGGAACATGTTTTAGGCAAAATCTCCAAAAATTACTGTTTCTAGAACACGTGCAGTTTTTGTGCAGATTTTCAGCTTTGATTGTTTACTGTGCCCGTAATTTAAATTCGATTGTTGAAATTTTGGTCTTATCTTATAGTTGCGTTTGTTTAGTTTGCGTGAAGTGCAAATATGTAGTAATTTGCATGAAAATAGTAATTTTTATGACGCTTAGGAGGCATAGACATGTATTTGTCTAAAATACGTAAATTTCCTTGTCAGACCTCTGGCTTTAATCGTTCACAGTAGCCACAAATTGTATTCGATTATCAAAATTTTGGTCTCATTTTGTAGCTGTCAGTCTGTTGTTTACGACAAATATAAATTTGTAGTACTTTTCATAAGAATACTAATTTTTAGAAGGTTCCTTATATTTTTGGGGGCAGGTTATGGAAACTTTTTCCCTTTACGGCATTGCTGTGGCTTCAATTTTCAACCGATGTGCTATATTTTGGCGTTAGTGAATAGATCAGCGTCTGAATTTTCCAAAAAGTATAAATTTGTGGCATTTCGCAAAAGTTTAAGGGCGGGTTTAGTGGTTGAAAGCCAGAAAAACCCAATTTTTCACGCGTCAACTCCCCAAAACTTTAAATTCATTTTTTTCCCCTTAAACGTGCGAATTTCGCGTTTTTACGTTTATATTTAAAAGTTTAGCCCAAACTAGTGTTTTGATGGTCGGAACATGTTTTAGGCAAAATCTCCAAAAATTACTGTTTCTAGAACACGTGCAGTTTTTGTGCAGATTTTCAGCTTTGATTGTTTACTGTGCCCGTAATTTAAATTCGATTGTTGAAATTTTGGTCTTATCTTATAGTTGCGTTTGTTTAGTTTGCGTGACGTGCAAATATGTAGTAATTTGCATGAAAATAGTAATTTTTATGACGCTTAGGAGGCATAGACATGTATTTGTCTAAAATACGTAAATTTCCTTGTCAGACCTCTGGCTTTAATCGTTCACAGTAGCCACAAATTGTATTCGATTATCAAAATTTTGGTCTCATTTTGTAGCTGTCAGTCTGTTGTTTACGACAAATATAAATTTGTAGTACTTTTCATAAGAATACTAATTTTTAGAAGGTTCCTTATATTTTTGGGGGCAGGTTATGGAAACTTTTTTCCTTTACGGCATTGCTGTGGCTTCATTTTTCAACCGATGTGCTATATTTTGGCGTTAGTGAATAGATCAGCGTCTGAATTTTCCAAAAAGTATAAATTTGTGGCATTTCGCAAAAGTTTAAGGGCGGGTTTAGTGGTTGAAAGCCAGAAAAACCCAATTTTTCACGCGTCAACTCCCCAAAACTTTAAATTCATTTTTCTCCCCTTAAACGTGCGAATTTCGCGTTTTTACGTTTTTATTTAAAAGTTTAGCCCAAACTAGTGTTTTGATGGTCGGAACATGTTTTAGGCAAAATCTCCAAAAATTACTGTTTCTAGAACACGTGCAGTTTTTGTGCAGATTTTCAGCTTTGATTGTTTACTGTGCCCGTAATTTAAATTCGATTGTTGAAATTTTGGTCTTATCTTATAGTTGCGTTTGTTTAGTTTGCGTGAAGTGCAAATATGTAGTAATTTGCATGAAAATAGTAATTTTTATGACGCTTAGGAGGCATAGACATGTATTTGTCTAAAATACGTAAATTTCCTTGTCAGACCTCTGGCTTTAATCGTTCACAGTAGCCACAAATTGTATTCGATTATCAAAATTTTGGTCTCATTTTGTAGCTGTCTGTCTGTTGTTTACGACAAATATAAATTTGTAGTACTTTTCATAAGAATACTAATTTTTAGAAGGTTCCTTATATTTTTGGGGGCAGGTTATGGAAACTTTTTCCCTTTACGGCATTGCTGTGGCTTCATTTTTCAACCGATGTGCTATATTTTGGCGTTAGTGAATAGATCAGCGTCTGAATTTTCCAAAAAGTATAAATTTGTGGCATTTCGCAAAAGTTTAAGGGCGGGTTTAGTGGTTGAAAGCCAGAAAAAACCCAATTTTTCACGCGTCAACTCCCCAAAACTTTAAATTCATTTTTCTCCCCTTAAACGTGCGAATTTCGCGTTTTTACGTTTTTATTTAAAAGTTTAGCCCAAACTAGTGTTTTGATGGTCGGAACATGTTTTAGGCAAAATCTCCAAAAATTACTGTTTCTAGAACACGTGCAGTTTTTGTGCAGATTTTCAGCTTTGATTGTTTACTGTGCCCGTAATTTAAATTCGATTGTTGAAATTTTGGTCTTATCTTATAGTTGCGTTTGTTTAGTTTGCGTGAAGTGCAAATATGTAGTAATTTGCATGAAAATAGTAATTTTTATGACGCTTAGGAGGCATAGACATGTATTTGTCTAAAATACGTAAATTTCCTTGTCAGACCTCTGGCTTTAATCGTTCACAGTAGCCACAAATTGTATTCGATTATCAAAATTTTGGTCTCATTTTGTAGCTGTCGGTCTGTTGTTTACGACAAATATAAATTTGTAGTACTTTTCATAAGAATACTAATTTTTAGAAGGTTCCTTATATTTTTGGGGGCAGGTTATGGAAACTTTTTCCCTTTACGGCATTGCTGTGGCTTCAATTTTAAACCGATGTGCTATATTTTGGCGTCAGTGAATAGATCAGCGTCTGAATTTTCCAAAAAGTATAAATTTGTGGCATTTCGCAAAAGTTTAAGGGCGGGTTTAGTGGTTGAAAGCCAGAAAAAACCCAATTTTTCACGCGTCAACTCCCCAAAACTTTAAATTCATTTTTCTCCCCTTAAACGTGCGAATTTCGCGTTTTTACGTTTTTATTTAAAAGTTTAGCCCAAACTAGTGTTTTGATGGTCGGAACATGTTTTAGGCAAAATCTCCAAAAATTACTGTTTCTAGAACACGTGCAGTTTTTGTGCAGATTTTCAGCTTTGATTGTTTACTGTGCCCGTAATTTAAATTCGATTGTTGAAATTTTGGTCTTATCTTATAGTTGCGTTTGTTTAGTTTGCGTGAAGTGCAAATATGTAGTAATTTGCATGAAAATAGTAATTTTTATGACGCTTAGGAGGCATAGACATGTATTTGTCTAAAATACGTAAATTTCCTTGTCAGACCTCTGGCTTTAATCGTTCACAGTAGCCACAAATTGTATTCGATTAT
The DNA here is from genome assembly GCA_963969285.1 of Odontomyia ornata. Taxonomy (NCBI): domain Eukaryota; kingdom Metazoa; phylum Arthropoda; class Insecta; order Diptera; family Stratiomyidae; genus Odontomyia; species Odontomyia ornata. The sequence continues at coordinate 84,503,240 of OZ017742.1, forward strand.
CAAAATTTTGGTCTCATTTTGTAGCTGTCAGTCTGTTGTTTACGACAAATATAAATTTGTAGTACTTTTCATAAGAATACTAATTTTTAGAAGGTTCCTTATATTTTTGGGGGCAGGTTATGGAAACTTTTTCCCTTTACGGCATTGCTGTGGCTTCAATTTTCAACCGATGTGCTATATTTTGGCGTTAGTGAATAGATCAGCGTCTGAATTTTCCAAAAAGTATAAATTTGTGGCATTTCGCAAAAGTTTAAGGGCGGGTTTAGTGGTTGAAAGCCAGAAAAACCCAATTTTTCACGCGTCAACTCCCCAAAACTTTAAATTCATTTTTTTCCCCTTAAACGTGCGAATTTCGCGTTTTTACGTTTATATTTAAAAGTTTAGCCCAAACTAGTGTTTTGATGGTCGGAACATGTTTTAGGCAAAATCTCCAAAAATTACTGTTTCTAGAACACGTGCAGTTTTTGTGCAGATTTTCAGCTTTGATTGTTTACTGTGCCCGTAATTTAAATTCGATTGTTGAAATTTTGGTCTTATCTTATAGTTGCGTTTGTTTAGTTTGCGTGACGTGCAAATATGTAGTAATTTGCATGAAAATAGTAATTTTTATGACGCTTAGGAGGCATAGACATGTATTTGTCTAAAATACGTAAATTTCCTTGTCAGACCTCTGGCTTTAATCGTTCACAGTAGCCACAAATTGTATTCGATTATCAAAATTTTGGTCTCATTTTGTAGCTGTCAGTCTGTTGTTTACGACAAATATAAATTTGTAGTACTTTTCATAAGAATACTAATTTTTAGAAGGTTCCTTATATTTTTGGGGGCAGGTTATGGAAACTTTTTTCCTTTACGGCATTGCTGTGGCTTCATTTTTCAACCGATGTGCTATATTTTGGCGTTAGTGAATAGATCAGCGTCTGAATTTTCCAAAAAGTATAAATTTGTGGCATTTCGCAAAAGTTTAAGGGCGGGTTTAGTGGTTGAAAGCCAGAAAAACCCAATTTTTCACGCGTCAACTCCCCAAAACTTTAAATTCATTTTTCTCCCCTTAAACGTGCGAATTTCGCGTTTTTACGTTTTTATTTAAAAGTTTAGCCCAAACTAGTGTTTTGATGGTCGGAACATGTTTTAGGCAAAATCTCCAAAAATTACTGTTTCTAGAACACGTGCAGTTTTTGTGCAGATTTTCAGCTTTGATTGTTTACTGTGCCCGTAATTTAAATTCGATTGTTGAAATTTTGGTCTTATCTTATAGTTGCGTTTGTTTAGTTTGCGTGAAGTGCAAATATGTAGTAATTTGCATGAAAATAGTAATTTTTATGACGCTTAGGAGGCATAGACATGTATTTGTCTAAAATACGTAAATTTCCTTGTCAGACCTCTGGCTTTAATCGTTCACAGTAGCCACAAATTGTATTCGATTATCAAAATTTTGGTCTCATTTTGTAGCTGTCAGTCTGTTGTTTACGACAAATATAAATTTGTAGTACTTTTCATAAGAATACTAACTTTAGAAGGTTCCTTATATTTTTGGGGGCAGGTTATGGAAACTTTTTCCCTTTACGGCATTGCTGTGGCTTCAATTTTCAACCGATGTGCTATATTTTGGCGTTAGTGAATAGATCAGCGTCTGAATTTTCCAAAAAGTATAAATTTGTGGCATTTCGCAAAAGTTTAAGGGCGGGTTTAGTGGTTGAAAGCCAGAAAAACCCAATTTTTCACGCGTCAACTCCCCAAAACTTTAAATTCATTTTTCTCCCCTTAAACGTGCGAATTTCGCGTTTTTACGTTTTTATTTAAAGTTTAGCCCAAACTAGTGTTTTGATGGTCGGAACATGTTTTAGGCAAAATCTCCAAAAATTACTGTTTCTAGAACACGTGCAGTTTTTGTGCAGATTTTCAGCTTTGATTGTTTACTGTGCCCGTAATTTAAATTCGATTGTTGAAATTTTGGTCTTATCTTATAGTTGCGTTTGTTTAGTTTGCGTGAAGTGCAAATATGTAGTAATTTGCATGAAAATAGTAATTTTTATGACGCTTAGGAGGCATAGACATGTATTTGTCTAAAATACGTAAATTTCCTTGTCAGACCTCTGGCTTTAATCGTTCACAGTAGCCACAAATTGTATTCGATTATCAAAATTTTGGTCTCATTTTGTAGCTGTCGGTCTGTTGTTTACGACAAATATAAATTTGTAGTACTTTTCATAAGAATACTAATTTTTAGAAGGTTCCTTATATTTTTGGGGGCAGGTTATGGAAACTTTTTCCCTTTACGGCATTGCTGTGGCTTCAATTTTAAACCGATGTGCTATATTTTGGCGTCAGTGAATAGATCAGCGTCTGAATTTTCCAAAAAGTATAAATTTGTGGCATTTCGCAAAAGTTTAAGGGCGGGTTTAGTGGTTGAAAGCCAGAAAAAACCCAATTTTTCACGCGTCAACTCCCCAAAACTTTAAATTCATTTTTCTCCCCTTAAACGTGCGAATTTCGCGTTTTTACGTTTTTATTTAAAAGTTTAGCCCAAACTAGTGTTTTGATGGTCGGAACATGTTTTAGGCAAAATCTCCAAAAATTACTGTTTCTAGAACACGTGCAGTTTTTGTGCAGATTTTCAGCTTTGATTGTTTACTGTGCCCGTAATTTAAATTCGATTGTTGAAATTTTGGTCTTATCTTATAGTTGCGTTTGTTTAGTTTGCGTGAAGTGCAAATATGTAGTAATTTGCATGAAAATAGTAATTTTTATGACGCTTAGGAGGCATAGACATGTATTTGTCTAAAATACGTAAATTTCCTTGTCAGACCTCTGGCTTTAATCGTTCACAGTAGCCACAAATTGTATTCGATTATCAAAATTTTGGTCTCATTTTGTAGCTGTCAGTCTGTTGTTTACGACAAATATAAATTTGTAGTACTTTTCATAAGAATACTAATTTTTAGAAGGTTCCTTATATTTTTGGGGGCAGGTTATGGAAACTTTTTCCCTTTACGGCATTGCTGTGGCTTCAATTTTCAACCGATGTGCTATATTTTGGCGTTAGTGAATAGATCAGCGTCTGAATTTTCCAAAAAGTATAAATTTGTGGCATTTCGCAAAAGTTTAAGGGCGGGTTTAGTGGTTGAAAGCCAGAAAAACCCAATTTTTCACGCGTCAACTCCCCAAAACTTTAAATTCATTTTTTTCCCCTTAAACGTGCGAATTTCGCGTTTTTACGTTTTTATTTAAAAGTTTAGCCCAAACTAGTGTTTTGATGGTCGGAACATGTTTTAGGCAAAATCTCCAAAAATTACTGTTTCTAGAACACGTGCAGTTTTTGTGCAGATTTTCAGCTTTGATTGTTTACTGTGCCCGTAATTTAAATTCGATTGTTGAAATTTTGGTCTTATCTTATAGTTGCGTTTGTTTAGTTTGCGTGACGTGCAAATATGTAGTAATTTGCATGAAAATAGTATTATGACGCTTAGGAGGCATAGACATGTATTTGTCTAAAATACGGTAAATTTCCTTGTGCTCAGACCTCTGCTTTAATCGTTCAACAGTAGCCACAAATTGTATTCGATTATCAAAATTTTGGTCTCATTTTGTAGCTGTCAGTCTGTTGTTTACGACAAATATAAATTTGTAGTACTTTTCATAAGAATACTAATTTTTAGAAGGTTCCTTATATTTTTGGGGGCAGGTTATGGAAACTTTTTTCCTTTACGGCATTGCTGTGGCTTCATTTTTCAACCGATGTGCTATATTTTGGCGTTAGTGAATAGATCAGCGTCTGAATTTTCCAAAAAGTATAAATTTGTGGCATTTCGCAAAAGTTTAAGGGCGGGTTTAGTGGTTGAAAGCCAGAAAAACCCAATTTTTCACGCGTCAACTCCCCAAAACTTTAAATTCATTTTTCTCCCCTTAAACGTGCGAATTTCGCGTTTTTACGTTTTTATTTAAAAGTTTAGCCCAAACTAGTGTTTTGATGGTCGGAACATGTTTTAGGCAAAATCTCCAAAAATTACTGTTTCTAGAACACGTGCAGTTTTTGTGCAGATTTTCAGCTTTGATTGTTTACTGTGCCCGTAATTTAAATTCGATTGTTGAAATTTTGGTCTTATCTTATAGTTGCGTTTGTTTAGTTTGCGTGAAGTGCAAATATGTAGTAATTTGCATGAAAATAGTAATTTTTATGACGCTTAGGAGGCATAGACATGTATTTGTCTAAAATACGTAAATTTCCTTGTCAGACCTCTGGCTTTAATCGTTCACAGTAGCCACAAATTGTATTCGATTATCAAAATTTTGGTCTCATTTTGTAGCTGTCAGTCTGTTGTTTACCACAAATATAAATTTGTAGTACTTTTCATAAGAATACTAACTTTAGAAGGTTCCTTATATTTTTGGGGGCAGGTTATGGAAACTTTTTCCCTTTACGGCATTGCTGTGGCTTCAATTTTCAACCGATGTGCTATATTTTGGCGTTAGTGAATAGATCAGCGTCTGAATTTTCCAAAAAGTATAAATTTGTGGCATTTCGCAAAAGTTTAAGGGCGGGTTTAGTGGTTGAAAGCCAGAAAAACCCAATTTTTCACGCGTCAACTCCCCAAAACTTTAAATTCATTTTTCTCCCCTTAAACGTGCGAATTTCGCGTTTTTACGTTTTTATTTAAAAGTTTAGCCCAAACTAGTGTTTTGATGGTCGGAACATGTTTTAGGCAAAATCTCCAAAAATTACTGTTTCTAGAACACGTGCAGTTTTTGTGCAGATTTTCAGCTTTGATTGTTTACTGTGCCCGTAATTTAAATTCGATTGTTGAAATTTTGGTCTTATCTAAATATGTAGTAATTGCATGAAAATAGTAATTTTTATGACGCTTAGGAGGCATAGACATGTATTTGTCTAAAACACGTAAATTTCCTTGTCAGACCTCTGGCTTTAATCGTTCACAGTAGCCACAAATTGTATTCGATTATCAAAATTTTGGTCTCATTTTGTAGCTGTCAGTCTGTTGTTTACGACAAATATAAATTTGTAGTACTTTTCATAAGAATACTAATTTTTAGAAGGTTCCTTATATTTTTGGGGGCAGGTTATGGAAACTTTTTCCCTTTACGGCATTGCTGTGGCTTCAATTTTCAACCGATGTGCTATATTTTGGCGTCAGTGAATAGATCAGCGTCTGAATTTTCCAAAAAGTATAAATTTGTGGCATTTCGCAAAAGTTTAAGGGCGGGTTTAGTGGTTGAAAGCCAGAAAAAACCCAATTTTTCACGCGTCAACTCCCCAAAACTTTAAATTCATTTTTCTCCCCTTAAACGTGCGAATTTCGCGTTTTTACGTTTTTATTTAAAAGTTTAGCCCAAACTAGTGTTTTGATGGTCGGAACATGTTTTAGGCAAAATCTCCAAAAATTACTGTTTCTAGAACACGTGCAGTTTTTGTGCAGATTTTCAGCTTTGATTGTTTACTGTGCCCGTAATTTAAATTCGATTGTTGAAATTTTGGTCTTATCTTATAGTTGCGTTTGTTTAGTTTGCGTGAAGTGCAAATATGTAGTAATTTGCATGAAAATAGTAATTTTTATGACGCTTAGGAGGCATAGACATGTATTTGTCTAAAATACGTAAATTTCCTTGTCAGACCTCTGGCTTTAATCGTTCACAGTAGCCACAAATTGTATTCGATTATCAAAATTTTGGTCTCATTTTGTAGCTGTCTGTCTGTTGTTTACGACAAATATAAATTTGTAGTACTTTTCATAAGAATACTAATTTTTAGAAGGTTCCTTATATTTTTGGGGGCAGGTTATGGAAACTTTTTCCCTTTACGGCATTGCTGTGGCTTCATTTTTCAACCGATGTGCTATATTTTGGCGTTAGTGAATAGATCAGCGTCTGAATTTTCCAAAAAGTATAAATTTGTGGCATTTCGCAAAAGTTTAAGGGCGGGTTTAGTGGTTGAAAGCCAGAAAAAACCCAATTTTTCACGCGTCAACTCCCCAAAACTTTAAATTCATTTTTCTCCCCTTAAACGTGCGAATTTCGCGTTTTTACGTTTTTATTTAAAAGTTTAGCCCAAACTAGTGTTTTGATGGTCGGAACATGTTTTAGGCAAAATCTCCAAAAATTACTGTTTCTAGAACACGTGCAGTTTTTGTGCAGATTTTCAGCTTTGATTGTTTACTGTGCCCGTAATTTAAATTCGATTGTTGAAATTTTGGTCTTATCTTATAGTTGCGTTTGTTTAGTTTGCGTGAAGTGCAAATATGTAGTAATTTGCATGAAAATAGTAATTTTTATGACGCTTAGGAGGCATAGACATGTATTTGTCTAAAATACGTAAATTTCCTTGTCAGACCTCTGGCTTTAATCGTTCACAGTAGCCACAAATTGTATTCGATTATCAAAATTTTGGTCTCATTTTGTAGCTGTCGGTCTGTTGTTTACGACAAATATAAATTTGTAGTACTTTTCATAAGAATACTAATTTTTAGAAGGTTCCTTATATTTTTGGGGGCAGGTTATGGAAACTTTTTCCCTTTACGGCATTGCTGTGGCTTCAATTTTAAACCGATGTGCTATATTTTGGCGTCAGTGAATAGATCAGCGTCTGAATTTTCCAAAAAGTATAAATTTGTGGCATTTCGCAAAAGTTTAAGGGCGGGTTTAGTGGTTGAAAGCCAGAAAAAACCCAATTTTTCACGCGTCAACTCCCCAAAACTTTAAATTCATTTTTCTCCCCTTAAACGTGCGAATTTCGCGTTTTTACGTTTTTATTTAAAAGTTTAGCCCAAACTAGTGTTTTGATGGTCGGAACATGTTTTAGGCAAAATCTCCAAAAATTACTGTTTCTAGAACACGTGCAGTTTTTGTGCAGATTTTCAGCTTTGATTGTTTACTGTGCCCGTAATTTAAATTCGATTGTTGAAATTTTGGTCTTATCTTATAGTTGCGTTTGTTTAGTTTGCGTGAAGTGCAAATATGTAGTAATTTGCATGAAAATAGTAATTTTTATGACGCTTAGGAGGCATAGACATGTATTTGTCTAAAATACGTAAATTTCCTTGTCAGACCTCTGGCTTTAATCGTTCACAGTAGCCACAAATTGTATTCGATTATCAAAATTTTGGTCTCATTTTGTAGCTGTCAGTCTGTTGTTTACGACAAATATAAATTTGTAGTACTTTTCATAAGAATACTAACTTTAGAAGGTTCCTTATATTTTTGGGGGCAGGTTATGGAAACTTTTTCCCTTTACGGCATTGCTGTGGCTTCAATTTTCAACCGATGTGCTATATTTTGGCGTTAGTGAATAGATCAGCGTCTGAATTTTCCAAAAAGTATAAATTTGTGGCATTTCGCAAAAGTTTAAGGGCGGGTTTAGTGGTTGAAAGCCAGAAAAACCCAATTTTTCACGCGTCAACTCCCCAAAACTTTAAATTCATTTTTCTCCCCTTAAACGTGCGAATTTCGCGTTTTTACGTTTTTATTTAAAAGTTTAGCCCAAACTAGTGTTTTGATGGTCGGAACATGTTTTAGGCAAAATCTCCAAAAATTACTGTTTCTAGAACACGTGCAGTTTTTGTGCAGATTTTCAGCTTTGATTGTTTACTGTGCCCGTAATTTAAATTCGATTGTTGAAATTTTGGTCTTATCTTATAGTTGCGTTTGTTTAGTTTGCGTGAAGTGCAAATATGTAGTAATTTGCATGAAAATAGTAATTTTTATGACGCTTAGGAGGCATAGACATGTATTTGTCTAAAATACGTAAATTTCCTTGTCAGACCTCTGGCTTTAATCGTTCACAGTAGCCACAAATTGTATTCGATTATCAAAATTTTGGTCTCATTTTGTAGCTGTCAGTCTGTTGTTTATGACAAATATAAATTTGTAGTACTTTTCATAAGAATACTAATTTTTAGAAGGTTCCTTATATTTTTGGGGGCAGGTTATGGAAACTTTTTCCCTTTACGGCATTGCTGTGGCTTCAATTTTCAACCGATGTGCTATATTTTGGCGTTAGTGAATAGATCAGCGTCTGAATTTTCCAAAAAGTATAAATTTGTGGCATTTCGCAAAAGTTTAAGGGCGGGTTTAGTGGTTGAAAGCCAGAAAAACCCAATTTTTCACGCGTCAACTCCCCAAAACTTTAAATTCATTTTTCTCCCTTTAAACGTGCGAATTTCGCGTTTTTACGTTTTGATTTAAAAGTTAAGCCCAAACTAGTGTTTTGATGGTCGGAACATGTTTTAGGCAAAATCTCCAAAAATTACTGTTTGTAGAACACGTGCAGTTTTTGTGCAGATTTTCAGCTTTGATTGTTTACTGTGCCCGTAATTTAAATTCGATTGTTGAAATTTTGGTCTTATCTTATAGTTGCGTTTGTTTAGTTTGCGTGAAGTGCAAATATGTAGTAATTTGCATGAAAATAGTAATTTTTATGACGCTTAGGAGGCATAGACATGTATTTGTCTAAAATACGTAAATTTCCTTGTCAGACCTCTGGCTTTAATCGTTCACAGTAGCCACAAATTGTATTCGATTATCAAAATTTTGGTCTCACTTTGTAGCTGTCGGTCTGTTGTTTACGACAAATATAAATTTGTAGTACTTTTCATAAGAATACTAATTTTTAGAAGGTTCCTTAAATTTTTGGGGGCAGGTTATGGAAACTTTTTCCCTTTACGGCATTGCTGTGGCTTCAATTTTCAACCGATGTGCTATATTTTGGCGTTAGTAAATAGATCAACGTCTGAATTTTCCAAAAAGTATAAATTTGTGGCATTTCGCAAAAGTTTAAGGGCGGGTTTAGTGGTTGAAAGCCAGAAAAAACCCAATTTTTCACGCGTCAACTCGCCAAAACTTTAAATTCATTTTTCTCCCCTTAAACGTGCGAATTTCGCGTTTTTACGTTTTTATTTAAAAGTTTAGCCCAAACTAGTGTTTTGATGGTCGGAACATGTTTTAGGCAAAATCTCCAAAAATTACTGTTTCTAGAACACGTGCAGTTTTTGTGCAGATTTTCAGCTTTGATTGTTTACTGTGCCCGTAATTTAAATTCGATTGTTGAAATTTTGGTCTTATCTTATAGTTGCGTTTGTTTAGTTTGCGTGAAGTGCAAATATGTAGTAATTTGCATGAAAATAGTAATTTTTATGACGCTTAGGAGGCATAGACATGTATTTGTCTAAAATACGTAAATTTCCTTGTCAGACCTCTGGCTTTAATCGTTCACAGTAGCCACAAATTGTATTCGATTATCAAAATTTTGGTCTCATTTTGTAGCTGCCAGTCTGTTGTTTACGACAAATATAAATTTGTAGTACTTTTCATAAGAATACTAATTTTTAGAAGGTTCCTTATATTTTTGGGGGCAGGTTATGGAAACTTTTTCCCTTTACGGCATTGCTGTGGCTTCAATTTTCAACCGATGTGCTATATTTTGGCGTCAGTGAATAGATCAGCGTCTGAATTTTCCAAAAAGTATAAATTTGTGGCATTTCGCAAAAGTTTAAGGGCGGGTTTAGTGGTTGAAAGCCAGAAAAAACCCAATTTTTCACGCGTCAACTCCCCAAAACTTTAAATTCATTTTTCTCCCCTTAAACGTGCGAATTTCGCGTTTTTACGTTTTTATTTAAAAGTTTAGCCCAAACTCGTGTTTTGATGGTCGGAACATGTTTTAGGCGAAATCTCCAAAAATTACTGTTTCTAGAACACGTGCAGTTTTTGTGCAGATTTTCAGCTTTGATTGTTTACTGTGCCCGTAATTTAAATTCGATTGTTGAAATTTTGGTCTTATCTTATAGTTGCGTTTGTTTAGTTTGCGTGAAGTGCAAATATGTAGTAATTTGCATGAAAATAGTAATTTTTATGACGCTTAGGAGGCATAGACATGTATTTGTCTAAAATACGTAAATTTCCTTGTCAGACCTCTGGCTTTAATCGTTCACAGTAGCCACAAATTGTATTCGATTATCAAAATTTTGGTCTCACTTTGTAGCTGTCGGTCTGTTGTTTACGACAAATATAAATTTGTAGTACTTTTCATAAGAATACTAATTTTTAGAAGGTTCCTTATATTTTTGGGGGCAGGTTATGGAAACTTTTTCCCTTTACGGCATTGCTGTGGCTTCAATTTTCAACCGATGTGCTATATTTTGGCGTTAGTGAATAGATCAACGTCTGAATTTTCCAAAAAGTATAAATTTGTGGCATTTCGCAAAAGTTTAAGGGCGGGTTTAGTGGTTGAAAGCCAGAAAAAAACCCAATTTTTCACGCGTCAACTCGCCAAAACTTTAAATTCATTTTTCTCCCCTTAAACGTGCGAATTTCGCGTTTTTACGTTTTTATTTAAAAGTTTAGCCCAAACTAGTGTTTTGATGGTCGGAACATGTTTTAGGCAAAATCTCCAAAAATTACTGTTTCTAGAACACGTGCAGTTTTTGTGCAGATTTTCAGCTTTGATTGTTTACTGTGCCCGTAATTTAAATTCGATTGTTGAAATTTTGGTCTTATCTTATAGTTGCGTTTGTTTAGTTTGCGTGAAGTGCAAATATGTAGTAATTTGCATGAAAATAGTAATTTTTATGACGCTTAGGAGGCATAGACATGTATTTGTCTAAAATACGTAAATTTCCTTGTCAGACCTCTGGCTTTAATCGTTCACAGTAGCCACAAATTGTATTCGATTATCAAAATTTTGGTCTCATTTTGTAGCTGCCAGTCTGTTGTTTACGACAAATATAAATTTGTAGTACTTTTCATAAGAATACTAATTTTTAGAAGGTTCCTTATATTTTTGGGGGCAGGTTATGGAAACTTTTTCCCTTTACGGCATTGCTGTGGCTTCAATTTTCAACCGATGTGCTATATTTTGGCGTCAGTGAATAGATCAGCGTCTGAATTTTCCAAAAAGTATAAATTTGTGGCATTTCGCAAAAGTTTAAGGGCGGGTTTAGTGGTTGAAAGCCAGAAAAAACCCAATTTTTCACGCGTCAACTCCCCAAAACTTTAAATTCATTTTTCTCCCCTTAAACGTGCGAATTTCGCGTTTTTACGTTTTTATTTAAAAGTTTAGCCCAAACTCGTGTTTTGATGGTCGGAACATGTTTTAGGCGAAATCTCCAAAAATTACTGTTTCTAGAACACGTGCAGTTTTTGTGCAGATTTTCAGCTTTGATTGTTTACTGTGCCCGTAATTTAAATTCGATTGTTGAAATTTTGGTCTTATCTTATAGTTGCGTTTGTTTAGTTTGCGTGAAGTGCAAATATGTAGTAATTTGCATGAAAATAGTAATTTTTATGACGCTTAGGAGGCATAGACATGTATTTGTCTAAAATACGTAAATTTCCTTGTCAGACCTCTGGCTTTAATCGTTCACAGTAGCCACAAATTGTATTCGATTATCAAAATTTTGGTCTCACTTTGTAGCTGTCGGTCTGTTGTTTACGACAAATATAAATTTGTAGTACTTTTCATAAGAATACTAATTTTTAGAAGGTTCCTTATATTTTTGGGGGCAGGTTATGGAAACTTTTTCCCTTTACGGCATTGCTGTGGCTTCAATTTTCAACCGATGTGCTATATTTTGGCGTTAGTGAATAGATCAACGTCTGAATTTTCCAAAAAGTATAAATTTGTGGCATTTCGCAAAAGTTTAAGGGCGGGTTTAGTGGTTGAAAGCCAGAAAAAACCCAATTTTTCACGCGTCAACTCGCCAAAACTTTAAATTCATTTTTCTCCCCTTAAACGTGCGAATTTCGCGTTTTTACGTTTTTATTTAAAAGTTTAGCCCAAACTAGTGTTTTGATGGTCGGAACATGTTTTAGGCAAAATCTCCAAAAATTACTGTTTCTAGAACACGTGCAGTTTTTGTGCAGATTTTCAGCTTTGATTGTTTACTGTGCCCGTAATTTAAATTCGATTGTTGAAATTTTGGTCTTATCTTATAGTTGCGTTTGTTTAGTTTGCGTGAAGTGCAAATATGTAGTAATTTGCATGAAAATAGTAATTTTTATGACGCTTAGGAGGCATAGACATGTATTTGTCTAAAATACGTAAATTTCCTTGTCAGACCTCTGGCTTTAATCGTTCACAGTAGCCACAAATTGTATTCGATTATCAAAATTTTGGTCTCATTTTGTAGCTGCCAGTCTGTTGTTTACGACAAATATAAATTTGTAGTACTTTTCATAAGAATACTAATTTTTAGAAGGTTCCTTATATTTTTGGGGGCAGGTTATGGAAACTTTTTCCCTTTACGGCATTGCTGTGGCTTCAATTTTCAACCGATGTGCTATATTTTGGCGTCAGTGAATAGATCAGCGTCTGAATTTTCCAAAAAGTATAAATTTGTGGCATTTCGCAAAAGTTTAAGGGCGGGTTTAGTGGTTGAAAGCCAGAAAAAACCCAATTTTTCACGCGTCAACTCCCCAAAATTTAAATTCATTTTTCTCCCCTTAAACGTGCGAATTTCGCGTTTTTACGTTTTTATTTAAAAGTTTAGCCCAAACTCGTGTTTTGATGGTCGGAACATGTTTTAGGCGAAATCTCCAAAAATTACTGTTTCTAGAACACGTGCAGTTTTTGTGCAGATTTTCAGCTTTGATTGTTTACTGTGCCCGTAATTTAAATTCGATTGTTGAAATTTTGGTCTTATCTTATAGTTGCGTTTGTTTAGTTTGCGTGAAGTGCAAATATGTAGTAATTTGCATGAAAATAGTAATTTTTATGACGCTTAGGAGGCATAGACATGTATTTGTCTAAAATACGTAAATTTCCTTGTCAGACCTCTGGCTTTAATCGTTCACAGTAGCCACAAATTGTATTCGATTATCAAAATTTTGGTCTCATTTTGTAGCTGTCAGTCTGTTGTTTACGACAAATATAAATTTGTAGTACTTTTCATAAGAATACTAATTTTTAGAAGGTTCCTTATATTTTTGGGGGCAGGTTATGGAAACTTTTTCCCTTTACGGCATTGCTGTGGCTTCAATTTTCAACCGATGTGCTATATTTTGGCGTCAGTGAATAGATCAGCGTCTGAATTTTCCAAAAAGTATAAATTTGTGGCATTTCGCAAAAGTTTAAGGGCGGGTTTAGTGGTTGAAAGCCAGAAAAAACCCAATTTTTCACGCGTCAACTCCCCAAAACTTTAAATTCATTTTTCTCCCCTTAAACGTGCGAATTTCGCGTTTTTACGTTTGTATTTAAAAGTTTAGCCCAAACTAGTGTTTTGATGGTCGGAACATGTTTTAGGCAAAATCTCCAAAAATTACTGTTTCTAGAACACGTGCAGTTTTTGTGCAGATTTTCAGCTTTGATTGTTTACTGTGCCCGTAATTTAAATTCGATTGTTGAAATTTTGGTCTTATCTTATAGTTGCGTTTGTTTAGTTTGCGTGAAGTGCAAATATGTAGTAATTTGCATGAAAATAGTAATTTTTATGACGCTTAGGAGGCATAGACATGTATTTGTCTAAAATACGTAAATTTCCTTGTCAGACCTCTGGCTTTAATCGTTCACAGTAGCCACAAATTGTATTCGATTATCAAAATTTTGGTCTCATTTTGTAGCTGTCAGTCTGTTGTTTACGACAAATATAAATTTGTAGTACTTTCCATAAGAATACTAATTTTTAGAAGGTTCCTTATATTTTTGGGGGCAGGTTATGGAAACTTTTTCCCTTTACGGCATTGCTGTGGCTTCAATTTTCAACCGATGTGCTATATTTTGGCGTTAGTGAATAGATCAGCGTCTGAATTTTCCAAAAAGTATAAATTTGTGGCATTTCGCAAAAGTTTAAGGGCGGGTTTAGTGGTTGAAAACCAGAAAAAACCCAATTTTTCACGCGTCAACTCCCCAAAACTTTAAATTCATTTTTCTCCCCTTAAACGTGCGAATTTCGCGTTTTTACGTTTTTATTTAAAAGTTTAGCCCAAACTAGTGTTTTGATGGTCGGAACATGTTTTAGGCAAAATCTCCAAAAATTACTGTTTCTAGAACACGTGCAGTTTTTGTGCAGATTTTCAGCTTTGATTGTTTACTGTGCCCGTAATTTAAATTCGATTGTTGAAATTTTGGTCTTATCTTATAGTTGCGTTTGTTTAGTTTGCGTGAAGTGCAAATATGTAGTAATTTGCATGAAAATAGTAATTTTTATGACGCTTAGGAGGCATAGACATGTATTTGTCTAAAATACGTAAATTTCCTTGTCAGACCTCTGGCTTTAATCGTTCACAGTAGCCACAAATTGTATTCGATTATCAAAATTTTGGTCTCACTTTGTAGCTGTCGATCTGTTGTTTACGACAAATATAAATTTGTAGTACTTTTCATAAGAATACTAATTTTTAGAAGGTTCCTTATATTTTTGGGGGCAGGTTATGGAAACTTTTTCCCTTTACGGCATTGCTGTGGCTTCAATTTTCAACCGATGTGCTATATTTTGGCGTTAGTGAATAGATCAACGTCTGAATTTTCCAAAAAGTATAAATTTGTGGCATTTCGCAAAAGTTTAAGGGCGGGTTTAGTGGTTGAAAGCCAGAAAAAACCCAATTTTTCACGCGTCAACTCGCCAAAACTTTAAATTCATTTTTCTCCCCTTAAACGTGCGAATTTCGCGTTTTTACGTTTTTATTTAAAAGTTTAGCCCAAACTAGTGTTTTGATGGTCGGAACATGTTTTAGGCAAAATCTCCAAAAATTACTGTTTCTAGAACACGTGCAGTTTTTGTGCAGATTTTCAGCTTTGATTGTTTACTGTGCCCGTAATTTAAATTCGATTGTTGAAATTTTGGTCTTATCTTATAGTTACGTTTGTTTAGTTTGCGTGAAGTGCAAATATGTAGTAATTTGCATGAAAATAGTAATTTTTATGACGCTTAGGAGGCATAGACATGTATTTGTCTAAAATACGTAAATTTCCTTGTCAGACCTCTGGCTTTAATCGTTCACAGTAGCCACAAATTGTATTCGATTATCAAAATTTTGGTCTCATTTTGTAGCTGCCAGTCTGTTGTTTACGACAAATATAAATTTGTAGTACTTTTCATAAGAATACTAATTTTTAGAAGGTTCCTTATATTTTTGGGGGCAGGTTATGGAAACTTTTTCCCTTTACGGCATTGCTGTGGCTTCAATTTTCAACCGATGTGCTATATTTTGGCGTCAGTGAATAGATCAGCGTCTGAATTTTCCAAAAAGTATAAATTTGTGGCATTTCGCAAAAGTTTAAGGGCGGGTTTAGTGGTTGAAAGCCAGAAAAAACCCAATTTTTCACGCGTCAACTCCCCAAAACTTTAAATTCATTTTTCTCCCCTTAAACGTGCGAATTTCGCGTTTTTACGTTTGTATTTAAAAGTTTAGCCCAAACTCGTGTTTTGATGGTCGGAACATGTTTTAGGCGAAATCTCCAAAAATTACTGTTTCTAGAACACGTGCAGTTTTTGTGCAGATTTTCAGCTTTGATTGTTTACTGTGCCCGTAATTTAAATTCGATTGTTGAAATTTTGGTCTTATCTTATAGTTGCGTTTGTTTAGTTTGCGTGAAGTGCAAATATGTAGTAATTTGCATGAAAATAGTAATTTTTATGACGCTTAGGAGGCATAGACATGTATTTGTCTAAAATACGTAAATTTCCTTGTCAGACCTCTGGCTTTAATCGTTCACAGTAGCCACAAATTGTATTCGATTATCAAAATTTTGGTCTCATTTTGTAGCTGTCAGTCTGTTGTTTACGA
Organism: Odontomyia ornata; assembly: GCA_963969285.1. Taxonomy (NCBI): domain Eukaryota; kingdom Metazoa; phylum Arthropoda; class Insecta; order Diptera; family Stratiomyidae; genus Odontomyia; species Odontomyia ornata. Next base: position 84,518,969 of record OZ017742.1, read on the forward strand.
CAAATATAAATTTGTAGTACTTTTCATAAGAATACTAATTTTTAGAAGGTTCCTTATATTTTTGGGGGCAGGTTATGGAAACTTTTTCCCTTTACGGCATTGCTGTGGCTTCAATTTTCAACCGATGTGCTATATTTTGGCGTTAGTGAATAGATCAGCGTCTGAATTTTCCAAAAAGTATAAATTTGTGGCATTTCGCAAAAGTTTAAGGGCAGGTTTAGTGGTTGAAAGCCAGAAAAAACCCAATTTTTCACGCGTCAACTCCCCAAAACTTTAAATTCATTTTTCTCCCCTTAAACGTGCGAATTTCGCGTTTTTACGTTTTTATTTAAAAGTTTAGCCCAAACTAGTGTTTTGATGGTCGGAACATGTTTTAGGCAAAATCTCCAAAAATTACTGTTTCTAGAACACGTGCAGTTTTTGTGCAGATTTTCAGCTTTGATTGTTTACTGTGCCCGTAATTTAAATTCGATTGTTGAAATTTTGGTCTTATCTTATAGTTGCGTTTGTTTAGTTTGCGTGAAGTGCAAATATGTAGTAATTTGCATGAAAATAGTAATTTTTATGACGCTTAGGAGGCATAGACATGTATTTGTCTAAAATACGTAAATTTCCTTGTCAGACCTCTGGCTTTAATCGTTCGCAGTAGCCACAAATTGTATTCGATTATCAAAATTTTGGTCTCATTTTGTAGCTGTCAGTCTGTTGTTTACGACAAATATAAATTTGTAGTACTTTTCATAAGAATACTAATTTTTAGAAGGTTCCTTATATTTTTGGGGGCAGGTTATGGAAACTTTTTCCCTTTACGGCATTGCTGTGGCTTCAATTTTCAACCGATGTGCTATATTTTGGCGTCAGTGAATAGATCAGCGTCTGAATTTTCCAAAAAGTATAAATTTGTGGCATTTCGCAAAAGTTTAAGGGCGGGTTTAGTGGTTGAAAGCCAGAAAAAACCCAATTTTTCACGCGTCAACTCCCCAAAACTTTAAATTCATTTTTCTCCCCTTAAACGTGCGAATTTCGCGTTTTTACGTTTTTATTTAAAAGTTTAGCCCAAACTAGTGTTTTGATGGTCGGAACATGTTTTAGGCAAAATCTCCAAAAATTACTGTTTCTAGAACACGTGCAGTTTTTGTGCAGATTTTCAGCTTTGATTGTTTACTGTGCCCGTAATTTAAATTCGATTGTTGAAATTTTGGTCTTATCTTATAGTTGCGTTTGTTTAGTTTGCGTGAAGTGCAAATATGTAGTAATTTGCATGAAAATAGTAATTTTTATGACGCTTAGGAGGCATAGACATGTATTTGTCTAAAATACGTAAATTTCCTTGTCAGACCTCTGGCTTTAATCGTTCACAGTAGCCACAAATTGTATTCGATTATCAAAATTTTGGTCTCATTTTGTAGCTGTCAGTCTGTTGTTTACGACAAATATAAATTTGTAGTACTTTTCATAAGAATACTAATTTTTAGAAGGTTCCTTATATTTTTGGGGGCAGGTTATGGAAACTTTTTCCCTTTACGGCATTGCTGTGGCTTCATTTTTCAACCGATGTGCTATATTTTGGCGTTAGTGAATAGATCAGCGTCTGAATTTTCCAAAAAGTAAAAACTTGTGGCATTTCGCAAAAGTTTAAGGGCGGGTTTAGTGGTTGAAAGCCAGAAAAAACCCAATTTTTCACGCGTCAACTCGCCAAAACTTTAAATTCATTTTTCTCCCCTTAAACGTGCGAATTTCGCGTTTTTACGTTTTTATTTAAAAGTTTAGCCCAAACTAGTGTTTTGATGGTCGGAACATGTTTAAGGCAAAATCTCCAAAAATTACTGTTTCTAGAACACGTGCAGTTTTTGTGCAGATTTTCAGCTTTGATTGTTTACTGTGCCCGTAATTTAAGTTCGATTGTTGAAATTTTGGTCTTATCTTATAGTTGCGTTTGTTTAGTTTGCGTGAAGTGCAAATATGTAGTAATTTGCATGAAAATAGTAATTTTTATGACGCTTAGGAGGCATAGACATGTATTTGTCTAAAATACGTAAATTTCCTTGTCAGACCTCTGGCTTTAATCGTTCACAGTAGCCACAAATTGTATTCGATTATCAAAATTTTGGTCTCATTTTGTAGCTGTCAGTCTGTTGTTTACGACAAATATAAATTTGTAGTACTTTTCATAAGAATACTAATTTTTAGAAGGTTCCTTATATTTTTGGGGGCAGGTTATGGAAACTTTTTCCCTTTACGGCATTGCTGTGGCTTCATTTTTCAACCGATGTGCTATATTTTGGCGTTAGTGAATAGATCAGCGTCTGAATTTTCCAAAAAGTATAAATTTGTGGCATTTCGCAAAAGTTTAAGGGCGGGTTTAGTGGTTGAAAACCAGAAAAAACCCAATTTTTCACGCGTCAACTCCCCAAAACTTTAAATTCATTTTTCTCCCCTTAAACGTGCGAATTTCGCGTTTTTACGTTTTTATTTAAAAGTTTAGCCCAAACTAGTGTTTTGATGGTCGGAACATGTTTTAGGCAAAATCTCCAAAAATTACTGTTTCTAGAACACGTGCAGTTTTTGTGCAGATTTTCAGCTTTGATTGTTTACTGTGCCCGTAATTTAAATTCGATTGTTGAAATTTTGGTCTTATCTTATAGTTGCGTTTGTTTAGTTTGCGTGAAGTGCAAATATGTAGTAATTTGCATGAAAATAGTAATTTTTATGACGCTTAGGAGGCATAGACATGTATTTGTCTAAAATACGTAAATTTCCTTGTCAGACCTCTGGCTTTAATCGTTCACAGTAGCCACAAATTGTATTCGATTATCAAAATTTTGGTCTCACTTTGTAGCTGTCGATCTGTTGTTTACGACAAATATAAATTTGTAGTACTTTTCATAAGAATACTAATTTTTAGAAGGTTCCTTATATTTTTGGGGGCAGGTTATGGAAACTTTTTCCCTTTACGGCATTGCTGTGGCTTCAATTTTCAACCGATGTGCTATATTTTGGCGTTAGTGAATAGATCAACGTCTGAATTTTCCAAAAAGTATAAATTTGTGGCATTTCGCAAAAGTTTAAGGGCGGGTTTAGTGGTTGAAAGCCAGAAAAAACCCAATTTTTCACGCGTCAACTCGCCAAAACTTTAAATTCATTTTTCTCCCCTTAAACGTGCGAATTTCGCGTTTTTACGTTTTTATTTAAAAGTTTAGCCCAAACTAGTGTTTTGATGGTCGGAACATGTTTTAGGCAAAATCTCCAAAAATTACTGTTTCTAGAACACGTGCAGTTTTTGTGCAGATTTTCAGCTTTGATTGTTTACTGTGCCCGTAATTTAAATTCGATTGTTGAAATTTTGGTCTTATCTTATAGTTGCGTTTGTTTAGTTTGCGTGAAGTGCAAATATGTAGTAATTTGCATGAAAATAGTAATTTTTATGACGCTTAGGAGGCATAGACATGTATTTGTCTAAAATACGTAAATTTCCTTGTCAGACCTCTGGCTTTAATCGTTCACAGTAGCCACAAATTGTATTCGATTATCAAAATTTTGGTCTCATTTTGTAGCTGTCAGTCTGTTGTTTACGACAAATATAAATTTGTAGTACTTTTCATAAGAATACTAATTTTTAGAAGGTTCCTTATATTTTTGGGGGCAGGTTATGGAAACTTTTTCCCTTTACGGCATTGCTGTGGCTTCAATTTTCAACCGATGTGCTATATTTTGGCGTTAGTGAATAGATCAGCGTCTGAATTTTCCAAAAAGTATAAATTTGTGGCATTTCGCAAAAGTTTAAGGGCAGGTTTAGTGGTTGAAAGCCAGAAAAAACCCAATTTTTCACGCGTCAACTCCCCAAAACTTTAAATTCATTTTTCTCCCCTTAAACGTGCGAATTTCGCGTTTTTACGTTTTTATTTAAAAGTTTAGCCCAAACTAGTGTTTTGATGGTCGGAACATGTTTTAGGCAAAATCTCCAAAAATTACTGTTTCTAGAACACGTGCAGTTTTTGTGCAGATTTTCAGCTTTGATTGTTTACTGTGCCCGTAATTTAAATTCGATTGTTGAAATTTTGGTCTTATCTTATAGTTGCGTTTGTTTAGTTTGCGTGAAGTGCAAATATGTAGTAATTTGCATGAAAATAGTAATTTTTATGACGCTTAGGAGGCATAGACATGTATTTGTCTAAAATACGTAAATTTCCTTGTCAGACCTCTGGCTTTAATCGTTCACAGTAGCCACAAATTGTATTCGATTATCAAAATTTTGGTCTCATTTTGTAGCTGTCAGTCTGTTGTTTACGACAAATATAAATTTGTAGTACTTTTCATAAGAATACTAATTTTTAGAAGGTTCCTTATATTTTTGGGGGCAGGTTATGGAAACTTTTTCCCTTTACGGCATTGCTGTGGCTTCAATTTTCAACCGATGTGCTATATTTTGGCGTCAGTGAATAGATCAGCGTCTGAATTTTCCAAAAAGTATAAATTTGTGGCATTTCGCAAAAGTTTAAGGGCGGGTTTAGTGGTTGAAAGCCAGAAAAAACCCAATTTTTCACGCGTCAACTCCCCAAAACTTTAAATTCATTTTTCTCCCCTTAAACGTGCGAATTTCGCGTTTTTACGTTTTTATTTAAAAGTTTAGCCCAAACTAGTGTTTTGATGGTCGGAACATGTTTTAGGCAAAATCTCCAAAAATTACTGTTTCTAGAACACGTGCAGTTTTTGTGCAGATTTTCAGCTTTGATTGTTTACTGTGCCCGTAATTTAAATTCGATTGTTGAAATTTTGGTCTTATCTTATAGTTGCGTTTGTTTAGTTTGCGTGAAGTGCAAATATGTAGTAATTTGCATGAAAATAGTAATTTTTATGACGCTTAGGAGGCATAGACATGTATTTGTCTAAAATACGTAAATTTCCTTGTCAGACCTCTGGCTTTAATCGTTCACAGTAGCCACAAATTGTATTCGATTATCAAAATTTTGGTCTCATTTTGTAGCTGTCAGTCTGTTGTTTACGACAAATATAAATTTGTAGTACTTTTCATAAGAATACTAATTTTTAGAAGGTTCCTTATATTTTTGGGGGCAGGTTATGGAAACTTTTTCCCTTTACGGCATTGCTGTGGCTTCATTTTTCAACCGATGTGCTATATTTTGGCGTTAGTGAATAGATCAGCGTCTGAATTTTCCAAAAAGTAAAAACTTGTGGCATTTCGCAAAAGTTTAAGGGCGGGTTTAGTGGTTGAAAGCCAGAAAAAACCCAATTTTTCACGCGTCAACTCGCCAAAACTTTAAATTCATTTTTCTCCCCTTAAACGTGCGAATTTCGCGTTTTTACGTTTTTATTTAAAAGTTTAGCCCAAACTAGTGTTTTGATGGTCGGAACATGTTTTAGGCAAAATCTCCAAAAATTACTGTTTCTAGAACACGTGCAGTTTTTGTGCAGATTTTCAGCTTTGATTGTTTACTGTGCCCGTAATTTAAGTTCGATTGTTGAAATTTTGGTCTTATCTTATAGTTGCGTTTGTTTAGTTTGCGTGAAGTGCAAATATGTAGTAATTTGCATGAAAATAGTAATTTTTATGACGCTTAGGAGGCATAGACATGTATTTGTCTAAAATACGTAAATTTCCTTGTCAGACCTCTGGCTTTAATCGTTCACAGTAGCCACAAATTGTATTCGATTATCAAAATTTTGGTCTCATTTTGTAGCTGTCAGTCTGTTGTTTACGACAAATATAAATTTGTAGTACTTTTCATAAGAATACTAATTTTTAGAAGGTTCCTTATATTTTTGGGGGCAGGTTATGGAAACTTTTTCCCTTTACGGCATTGCTGTGGCTTCATTTTTCAACCGATGTGCTATATTTTGGCGTTAGTGAATAGATCAGCGTCTGAATTTTCCAAAAAGTATAAATTTGTGGCATTTCGCAAAAGTTTAAGGGCGGGTTTAGTGGTTGAAAGCCAGAAAAAACCCAATTTTTCACGCGTCAGCTCCCCAAAACTTTAAATTCATTTTTCTCCCCTTAAACGTGCGAATTTCGCGCTTTTACGTTTTTATTTAAAAGTTTAGCCCAAACTAGTGTTTTGATGGTCGGAACATGTTTTAGGCAAAATATCCAAAAATTACTGTTTCTAGAACACGTGCAGTTTTTGTGCAGATTTTCAGCTTTGATTGTTCACTGTGCCCGTAATTTAAATTCGATTGCTGAAATTTTGGTCTTATCTTATAGTTGCGTTTGTTTAGTTTGCGTGAAGTGCAAATATGTAGTAATTTGCATGAAAATAGTAATTTTTATGACGCTTAGGAGGCATAGACATGTATTTGTCTAAAATACGTAAATTTCCTTGTCAGACCTCTGGCTTTAATCGTTCACAGTAGCCACAAATTGTATTCGATTATCAAATTTTGGTCTCATTTTGTAGCTGTCAGTCTGTTGTTTACGACAAATATAAATTTGTAGTACTTTTCATAAGAATACTAATTTTTAGAAGGTTCCTTATATTTTTGGGGGCAGGTTATGGAAACTTTTTCCCTTTACGGCATTGCTGTGGCTTCAATTTTCAACCGATGTGCTATATTTTGGCGTCAGTGAATAGATCAGCGTCTGAATTTTCCAAAAAGTATAAATTTGTGGCATTTCGCAAAAGTTTAAGGGCGGGTTTAGTGGTTGAAAGCCAGAAAAAACACAATTTTTCACGCGTCAACTCCCCAAAACTTTAAATTCATTTTTCTCCCCTTAAACGTGCGAATTTCGCGTTTTTACGTTTTTATTTAAAAGTTTAGCCCAAACTAGTGTTTTGATGGTCGGAACATGTTTTAGGCAAAATCTCCAAAAATTACTGTTTCTAGAACACGTGCAGTTTTTGTGCAGATTTTCAGCTTTGATTGTTTACTGTGCCCGTAATATAAATTCGATTGTTGAAATTTTAGTCTTATCTTATAGTTGCGTTTGTTTAGTTTGCGTGAAGTGCAAATATGTAGTAATTTGCATGAAAATAGTAATTTTTATGACGCTTAGGAGGCATAGACATGTATTTGTCTAAAATACGTAAATTTCCTTGTCAGACCTCTGGCTTTAATCGTTCACAGTAGCCACAAATTGTATTCGATTATCAAAATTTTGGTCTCATTTTGTAGCTGTCACTCTGTTGTTTACGACAAATATAAATTTGTAGTACTTTTCATAAGAATACTAATTTTTAGAAGGTTCCTTATATTTTTGGGGGCAGGTTATGGAAACTTTTTCCCTTTACGGCATTGCTGTGGCTTCAATTTTCAACCGATGTGCTATATTTTGGCGTCAGTGAATAGATCAGCGTCTGAATTTTCCAAAAAGTATAAATTTGTGGCATTTCGCAAAAGTTTAAGGGCGGGTTTAGTGGTTGAAAGCCAGAAAAAACCCAATTTTTCACGCGTCAACTCCCCAAAACTTTAAATTCATTTTTCTCCCCTTAAACGTGCGAATTTCGCGTTTTTACGTTTTTATTTAAAAGTTTAGCCCAAACTAGTGTTTTGATGGTCGGAACATGTTTTAGGCAAAATCTCCAAAAATTACTGTTTCTAGAACACGTGCAGTTTTTGTGCAGATTTTCAGCTTTGATTGTTTACTGTGCCCGTAATTTAAATTCGATTGTTGAAATTTTGGTCTTATCTTATAGTTGCGTTTGTTTAGTTTGCGTGAAGTGCAAATATGTAGTAATTTGCATGAAAATAGTAATTTTTATGACGCTTAGAAGGCATAGACATGTATTTGTCTAAAATACGTAAATTTCCTTGTCAGACCTCTGGCTTTAATCGTTCACAGTAGCCACAAATTGTATTCGATTATCAAAATTTTGGTCTCATTTTGTAGCTGTCAGTCTGTTGTTTACGACAAATATAAATTTGTAGTACTTTTCATAAGAATACTAACTTTAGAAGGTTCCTTATATTTTTGGGGGCAGGTTATGGAAACTTTTTCCCTTTACGGCATTGCTGTGGCTTCATTTTTCAACCGATGTGCTATATTTTGGCGTTAGTGAATAGATCAGCGTCTGAATTTTCCAAAAAGTATAAATTTGTGGCATTTCGCAAAAGTTTAAGGGCGGGTTTAGTGGTTGAAAGCCAGAAAAAACCCAATTTTTCACGCGTCAACTCCCCAAAACTTTAAATTCATTTTTCTCCCCTTAAACGTGCGAATTTCGCGTTTTTACGTTTTTATTTAAAAGTTTAGCCCAAACTAGTGTTACGATGGTCGGAACATGTTTTAGGCAAAATCTCCAAAAATTACTGTTTCTAGAACACGTGCAGTTTTTGTGCAGATTTTCAGCTTTGATTGTTTACTGTGCCCGTAATTTAAATTCGATTGCTGAAATTTTGGTCTTATCTTATAGTTGCGTTTGTTTAGTTTGCGTGAAGTGCAAATATGTAGTAATTTGCATGAAAATAGTAATTTTTATGACGCTTAGGAGGCATAGACATGTATTTGTCTAAAATACGTAAATTTCCTTGTCAGACCTCTGGCTTTAATCGTTCACAGTAGCCACAAATTGTATTCGATTATCAAAATTTTGGTCTCATTTTGTAGCTGTCAGTCTGTTGTTTACGACAAATATAAATTTGTAGTACTTTTCATAAGAATACTAATTTTTAGAAGGTTCCTTATATTTTTGGGGGCAGGTTATGGAAACTTTTTCCCTTTACGGCATTGCTGTGGCTTCATTTTTCAACCGATGTGCTATATTTTGGCGTTAATTAATAGATCAGCGTCTGAATTTTCCAAAAAGTATAAATTTGTGGCGTTTCGCAAAAGTTTAAGGGCGGGTTTAGTGGTTGAAAGCCAGAAAAAACCCAATTTTTCACGCGTCAACTCCCCAAAACTTTAAATTCATTTTTCTCCCCTTAAACGTGCGAATTTCGCGTTTTTACGTTTGTATTTAAAAGTTTAGCCCAAACTAGTGTTTTGATGGTCGGAACATGTTTTAGGCAAAATCTCCAAAAATTACTGTTTCTAGAACACGTGCAGTTTTTGTGCAGATTTTCAGCTTTGATTGTTTACTGTGCCCGTAATTTAAATTCGATTGTTGAAATTTTGGTCTTATCTTATAGTTGCGTTTGTTTAGTTTGCGTGAAGTGCAAATATGTAGTAATTTGCATGAAAATAGTAATTTTTATGACGCTTAGGAGGCATAGACATGTATTTGTCTAAAATACGTAAATTTCCTTGTCAGACCTCTGGCTTTAATCGTTCACAGTAGCCACAAATTGTATTCGATTATCAAAATTTTGGTCTCATTTTGTAGCTGTCAGTCTGTTGTTTACGACAAATATAAATTTGTAGTACTTTTCATAAGAATACTAATTTTTAGAAGGTTCCTTATATTTTTGGGGGCAGGTTATGGAAACTTTTTCCCTTTACGGCATTGCTGTGGCTTCAATTTTCAACCGATGTGCTATATTTTGGCGTCAGTGAATAGATCAGCGTCTGAATTTTCCAAAAAGTATAAATTTGTGGCATTTCGCAAAAGTTTAAGGGCGGGTTTAGTGGTTGAAAGCCAGAAAAAACCCAATTTTTCACGCGTCAACTCCCCAAAACTTTAAATTCATTTTTCTCCCCTTAAACGTGCGAATTTCGCGTTTTTACGTTTTTATTTAAAAGTTTAGCCCAAACTAGTGTTTTGATGGTCGGAACATGTTTTAGGCAAAATCTCCAAAAATTACTGTTTCTAGAACACGTGCAGTTTTTGTGCAGATTTTCAGCTTTGATTGTTTACTGTGCCCGTAATTTAAATTCGATTGTTGAAATTTTGGTCTTATCTTATAGTTGCGTTTGTTTAGTTTGCGTGAAGTGCAAATATGTAGTAATTTGCATGAAAATAGTAATTTTTATGACGCTTAGGAGGCATAGACATGTATTTGTCTAAAATACGTAAATTTCCTTGTCAGACCTCTGGCTTTAATCGTTCACAGTAGCCACAAATTGTATTCGATTATCAAAATTTTGGTCTCATTTTGTAGCTGTCAGTCTGTTGTTTACGACAAATATAAATTTGTAGTACTTTTCATAAGAATACTAATTTTTAGAAGGTTCCTTATATTTTTGGGGGCAGGTTATGGAAACTTTTTCCCTTTACGGCATTGCTGTGGCTTCAATTTTCAACCGATGTGCTATATTTTGGCGTCAGTGAATAGATCAGCGTCTGAATTTTCCAAAAAGTATAAATTTGTGGCATTTCGCAAAAGTTTAAGGGCGGGTTTAGTGGTTGAGAACCAGAACAAACCCAATTTTTCACGCGTCAACTCCCCAAAACTTTAAATTCATTTTTCTCCCCTTAAACGTGCGAATTTCGCGTTTTTACGTTTTTATTTAAAAGTTTAGCCCAAACTAGTGTTTTGATGGTCGGAACATGTTTTAGGCAAAATATCCAAAAATTACTGTTCCTAGAACACGTGCAGTTTTTGTGCAGATTTTCAGCTTTGATTGTTTACTGTGCCCGTAATTTAAATTCGATTGTTGAAATTTTGGTCTTATCTTATAGTTGCGTTTGTTTAGTTTGCGTGAAGTGCAAATATGTAGTAATTTGCATGAAAATAGTAATTTTTATGACGCTTAGGAGGCATAGACATGTATTTGTCTAAAATACGTAAATTTCCTTGTCAGACCTCTGGCTTTAATCGTTCACAGTAGCCACAAATTGTATTCGATTATCAAAATTTTGGTCTCATTTTGTAGCTGTCAGTCTGTTGTTTACGACAAATATAAATTTGTAGTACTTTTCATAAGAATACTAATTTTTAGAAGGTTCCTTATATTTTTGGGGGCAGGTTATGGAAACTTTTTCCCTTTACGGCATTGCTGTGGCTTCAATTTTCAACCGATGTGCTATATTTTGGCGTTAGTGAATAGATCAGCGTCTGAATTTTCCAAAAAGTATAAATTTGTGGCATTTCGCAAAAGTTTAAGGGCGGGTTTAGTGGTTGAAAGCCAGAAAAAACCCAATTTTTCACGCGTCAACTCCCCAAAACTTTAAATTCATTTTTCTCCCCTTAAACGTGCGAATTTCGCGTTTTTACGTTTTTATTTAAAAGTTTAGCCCAAACTAGTGTTTTGATGGTCGGAACATGTTTTAGGCAAAATCTCCAAAAATTACTGTTTCTAGAACACGTGCAGTTTTTGTGCAGATTTTCAGCTTTGATTGTTTACTGTGCCCGTAATTTAAATTCGATTGTTGAAATTTTGGTCTTATCTTATAGTTGCGTTTGTTTAGTTTGCATGAAGTGCAAATATGTAGTAATTTGCATGAAAATAGTAATTTTTATGACGCTTAGGAGGCATAGACATGTATTTGTCTAAAATACGTAAATTTCCTTGTCAGACCTCTGGCTTTAATCGTTCACAGTAGCCACAAATTGTATTCGATTATCAAAATTTTGGTCTCATTTTGTAGCTGTCAGTCTGTTGTTTACGACAAATATAAATTTGTAGTACTTTTCATAAGAATACTAATTTTTAGAAGGTTCCTTATATTTTTGGGGGCAGGTTATGGAAACTTTTTCCCTTTACGGCATTGCTGTGGCTTCAATTTTCAACCGATGTGCTATATTTTGGCGTTAGTGAATAGATCAGCGTCTGAATTTTTCAAAAAGTATAAATTTGTGGCAGTTTGCAAAAGTTTAAGGGCGGGTTTAGTGGTTGAAAGCCAGAAAAAACCCAATTTTTCACGCGTCAACTCCCCAAAACTTTAAATTCATTTTTCTCCCCTTAAACGTGCGAATTTCGCGTTTTTACGTTTTTATTTAAAAGTTTAGCCCAAACTAGTGTTTTGATGGTCGGAACATGTTTTAGGCAAAATCTCCAAAAATTACTGTTTCTAGAACACGTGCAGTTTTTGTGCAGATTTTCAGCTTTGATTGTTTACTGTGCCCGTAATTTAAATTCGATTGTTGAAATTTTGGTCTTATCTTATAGTTGCGTTTGTTTAGTTTGCGTGAAGTGCAAATATGTAGTAATTTGCATGAAAATAGTAATTTTTATGACGCTTAGGAGGCATAGACATGTATTTGTCTAAAATACGTAAATTTCCTTGTCAGACCTCTGGCTTTAATCGTTCACAGTAGCCACAAATTGTATTCGATTATCAAAATTTTGGTCTCATTTTGTAGCTGTCAGTCTGTTGTTTACGACAAATATAAATTTGTAGTACTTTTCATAAGAATACTAATTTTTAGAAGGTTCCTTATATTTTTGGGGGCAGGTTATGGAAACTTTTTCCCTTTACGGCATTGCTGTGGCTTCAATTTTCAACCGATGTGCTATATTTTGGCGTTAGTGAATAGATCAGCGTCTGAATTTTCCAAAAAGTATAAATTTGTGGCATTTCGCAAAAGTTTAAGGGCGGGTTTAGTGGTTGAAAGCCAGAAAAAACCCAATTTTTCACGCGTCAACTCCCCAAAACTTAAATTCATTTTTCTCCCCTTAAACGTGCGAATTTCGCGTTTTTACGTTTTTATTTAAAGGTTTAGCCCAAACTAGTGTTTTGATGGTCGGAACATGTTTTAGGCAAAATCTCCAAAAATTACTGTTTCTAGAACACGTGCAGTTTTTGTGCAGATTTTCAGCTTTGATTGTTTACTGTGCCCGTAATTTAAATTCGATTGTTGAAATTTTGGTCTTATCTTATAGTTGCGTTTGTTTAGTTTGCGTGAAGTGCAAATATGTAGTAATTTGCATGAAAATAGTAATTTTTATGACGCTTAGGAGGCATAGACATGTATTTGTCTAAAATACGTAAATTTCCTTGTCAGACCTCTGGCTTTAATCGTTCACAGTAGCCACAAATTGTATTCGATTATCAAAATTTTGGTCTCATTTTGTAGCTGTCAGTCTGTTGTTTACGACAAATATAAATTTGTAGTACTTTTCATAAGAATACTAATTTTTAGAAGGTTCCTTATATTTTTGGGGGCAGGTTATGGAAACTTTTTCCCTTTACGGCATTGCTGTGGCTTCAATTTTCAACCGATGTGCTATATTTGGGCGTCAGTGAATAGATCAGCGTCTGAATTTTCCAAAAAGTATAAATTTGTGGCATTTCGCAAAAGTTTAAGGGCGGGTTTAGTGGTTGAAAGCCAGAAAAAACCCAATTTTTCACGCGTCAACTCCCCAAAACTTTAAATTCATTTTTCTCCCCTTAAACGTGCGAATTTCGCGTTTTTACGTTTTTATTTAAAAGTTTAGCCCAAACTAGTGTTTTGATGGTCGGAACATGTTTTAGGCAAAATCTCCAAAAATTACTGTTTCTAGAACACGTGCAGTTTTTGTGCAGATTTTCAGCTTTGATTGTTTACTGTGCCCGTAATTTAAATTCGATTGTTGAAATTTTGGTCTTATCTTATAGTTGCGTTTGTTTAGTTTGCGTGAAGTGCAAATATGTAGTAATTTGCATGAAAATAGTAATTTTTATGACGCTTAGGAGGCATAGACATGTATTTGTCTAAAATACGTAAATTTCCTTGTCAGACCTCTGGCTTTAATCGTTCACAGTAGCCACAAATTGTATTCGATTATCAAAATTTTGGTCTCATTTTGTAGCTGTCAGTCTGTTGTTTACGACAAATATAAATTTGTAGTACTTTTCATAAGAATACTAATTTCTAGAAGGTTCCTTATATTTTTGGGGGCAGGTTATGGAAACTTTTTCCCTTTACGGCATTGCTGTGGCTTCAATTTTCAACCGATGTGCTATATTTTGGCGTCAGTGAATAGATCAGCGTCTGAATTTTCCAAAAAGTATAAATTTGTGGCATTTCGCAAAAGTTTAAGGGCGGGTTTAGTGGTTGAAAGCCAGAAAAAACCCAATTTTTCACGCGTCAACTCCCCAAAACTTTAAATTCATTTTTCTCCCCTTAAACGTGCGAATTTCGCGTTTTTACGTTTTTATTTAAAAGTTTAGCCCAAACTAGTGTTTTGATGGTCGGAACATGTTTTAGGCAAAATCTCCAAAAATTACTGTTTCTAGAACACGTGCAGTTTTTGTGCAGATTTTCAGCTTTGATTGTTTACTGTGCCCGTAATTTAAATTCGATTGTTGAAATTTTGGTCTTATCTTATAGTTGCGTTTGTTTAGTTTGCGTGAAGTGCAAATATGTAGTAATTTGCATGAAAATAGTAATTTTTATGACGCTTAGGAGGCATAGACATGTATTTGTCTAAAATACGTAAATTTCCTTGTCAGACCTCTGGCTTTAATCGTTCACAGTAGCCACAAATTGTATTCGATTATCAAAATTTTGGTCTCATTTTGTAGCTGTCAGTCTGTTGTTTACGACAAATATAAATTTGTAGTACTTTTCATAAGAATACTAATTTTTAGAAGGTTCCTTATATTTTTGGGGGCAGGTTATGGAAACTTTTTCCCTTTACGGCATTGCTGTGGCTTCAATTTTCAACCGATGTGCTATATTTTGGCGTCAGTGAATAGATCAGCGTCTAAATTTTCCAAAAAGTATAAATTTGTGGCATTTCGCAAAAGTTTAAGGGCGGGTTTAGTGGTTGAAAGCCAGAAAAAACCCAATTTTTCACGCGTCAACTCCCCAAAACTTTAAATTCATTTTTCTCCCCTTAAACGTGCGAATTTCGCGTTTTTACGTTTTTATTTAAAAGTTTAGCCCAAACTAGTGTTTTGATGGTCGGAACATGTTTTAGGCAAAATCTCCAAAAATTACTGTTTCTAGAACACGTGCAGTTTTTGTGCAGATTTTCAGCTTTGATTGTTTACTGTGCCCGTAATTTAAATTCGATTGTTGAAATTTTGGTCTTATCTTATAGTTGCGTTTGTTTAGTTTGCGTGAAGTGCAAATATGTAGTAATTTGCATGAAAATAGTAATTTTTATGACGCTTAGGAGGCATAGACATGTATTTGTCTAAAATACGTAAATTTCCTTGTCAGACCTCTGGCCTTAATCGTTCACAGTAGCCACAAATTGTATTCGATTATCAAAATTTTGGTCTCATTTTGTAGCTGTCAGTCTGTTGTTTACGACAAATATAAATTTGTAGTACTTTTCATAAGAATACTAATTTTTAGAAGGTTCCTTATATTTTTGGGGGCAGGTTATGGAAACTTTTTCCCTTTACGGCATTGCTGTGGCTTCAATTTTCAACCGATGTGCTATATTTTGGCGTCAGTGAATAGATCAGCGTCTGAATTTTCCAAAAAGTATAAATTTGTGGCATTTCGCAAAAGTTTAAGGGCGGGTTTAGTGGTTGAAAGCCAGAAAAAACCCAATTTTTCACGCGTCAACTCCCCAAAACTTTAAATTCATTTTTCTCCCCTTAAACGTGCGAATTTCGCGTTTTTACGTTTTTATTTAAAAGTTTAGCCCAAACTAGTGTTTTGATGGTCGGAACATGTTTTAGGCAAAATCTCCAAAAATTACTGTTTCTAGAACACGTGCAGTTTTTGTGCAGATTTTCAGCTTTGATTGTTTACTGTGCCCGTAATTTAAATTCGATTGTTGAAATTTTGGTCTTATCTTATAGTTGCGTTTGTTTAGTTTGCGTGAAGTGCAAATATGTAGTAATTTGCATGAAAATAGTAATTTTTATGACGCTTAGGAGGCATAGACATGTATTTGTCTAAAATACGTAAATTTCCTTGTCAGACCTCTGGCTTTAATCGTTCACAGTAGCCACAAATTGTATTCGATTATCAAAATTTTGGTCTCATTTTGTAGCTGTCAGTCTGTTGTTTACGACAAATATAAATTTGTAGTACTTTTCATTAGAATACTAATTTTTAGAAGGTTCCTTATATTTTTGGGGGCAGGTTATGGAAACTTTTTCCCTTTACGGCATTGCTGTGGCTTCAATTTTCAACCGATGTGCTATATTTTGGCGTTAGTGAATAGATCAGCGTCTGAATTTTCCAAAAAGTATAAATTTGTGGCATTTCGCAAAAGTTTAAGGGCGGGTTTAGTGGTTGAAAGCCAGAAAAAACCCAATTTTTCACGCGTCAACTCCCCAAAACTTTAAATTCATTTTTCTCCCCTTAAACGTGCGAATTTCGCGTTTTTACGTTTTTATTTAAAAGTTTAGCCCAAACTAGTGTTTTGATGGTCGGAACATGTTTTAGGCAAAATCTCCAAAAATTACTGTTTCTAGAACACGTGCAGTTTTTGTGCAGATTTTCAGCTTTGATTGTTTACTGTGCCCGTAATTTAAATTTGATTGTTGAAATTTTGGTCTTATCTTATAGTTGCGTTTGTTTAGTTTGCGTGAAAATCAAATATGTAGTAATTTGCATGAAAATAGTAATTTTTATGACGCTTAGGAGGCATAGACATGCATTTGTCTAAAATACGTAAATTTCCTTGTCAGACCTCTGGCTTTAATCATTCACAGTAGCCACAAATTGTATTCGATTATCAAAATTTTGGTCTCATTTTGTAGCTGTCAGTCTGTTGTTTACGACAAATATAAATTTGTAGTACTTTTCATAAGAATACTAATTTTTAGAAGGTTCCTTATATTTTTGGGGGCAGGTTATGGAAACTTTTTCCCTTTACGGCATTGCTGTGGCTTCAATTTTCAACCGATGTGCTATATTTTGGCGTCAGTGAATAGATCAGCGTCTGAATTTTCCAAAAAGTATAAATTTGTGGCATTTCGCAAAAGTTTAAGGGCGGGTTTAGTGGTTGAAAGCCAGAAAAAACCCAATTTTTCACGCGTCAACTCCCCAAAACTTTAAATTCATTTTTCTCCCCTTAAACGTGCGAATTTCGCGTTTTTACGTTTTTATTTAAAAGTTTAGCCCAAACTAGTGTTTTGATGGTCGGAACATGTTTTAGGCAAAATCTCCAAAAATTACTGTTTCTAGAACACGTGCAGTTTTTGTGCAGATTTTCAGCTTTGATTGTTTACTGTGCCCGTAATTTAAATTCGATTGTTGAAATTTTGGTCTTATCTTATAGTTGCGTTTGTTTAGTTTGCGTGAAGTGCAAATATGTAGTAATTTGCATGAAAATAGTAATTTTTATGACGCTTAGGAGGCATAGACATGTATTTGTCTAAAATACGTAAATTTCCTTGTCAGACCTCTGGCTTTAATCGTTCACAGTAGCCACAAATTGTATTCGATTATCAAAATTTTGGTCTCATTTTGTAGCTGTCAGTCTGTTGTTTACGACAAATATAAATTTGTAGTACTTTTCATAAGAGTACTAATTTTTAGAAGGTTCCTTATATTTTTGGGGGCAGGTTATGGAAACTTTTTCCCTTTACGGCATTGCTGTGGCTTCAATTTTCAACCGATGTGCTATATTTTGGCGTTAGTGAATAGATCAGCGTCTGAATTTTCCAAAAAGTATAAATTTGTGGCATTTCGCAAAAGTTTAAGGGCGGGTTTAGTGGTTGAAAGCCAGAAAAAACCCAATTTTTCACGAGTCAACTCCCCAAAACTTTAAATTCATTTTTCTCCCCTTAAACGTGCGAATTTCGCGTTTTTACGTTTTTATTTAAAAGTTTAGCCCAAACTAGTGTTTTGATGGTCGGAACATGTTTTAGGCAAAATCTCCAAAAATTACTGTTTCTAGAACACGTGCAGTTTTTGTGCAGATTTTCAGCTTTGATTGTTTACTGTGCCCGTAATTTAAATTCGATTGTTGAAATTTTGGTCTTATCTTATAGTTGCGTTTGTTTAGTTAGCGTGAAGTGCAAATATGTAGTAATTTGCATGAAAATAGTAATTTTTATGACGCTTAGGAGGCATAGACATGTATTTGTCTAAAATACGTAAATTTCCTTGTCAGACCTCTGGCTTTAATCGTTCACAGTAGCCACAAATTGTATTCGATTATCAAAATTTTGGTCTCATTTTGTAGCTGTCAGTCTGTTGTTTACGACAAATATAAATTTGTAGTACTTTTCATAAGAATACTAATTTTTAGAAGGTTCCTTATATTTTTGGGGGCAGGTTATGGAAACTTTTTCCCTTTACGGCATTGCTGTGGCTTCAATTTTCAACCGATGTGCTATATTTTGGCGTCAGTGAATAGATCAGCGTCTGAATTTTCCAAAAAGTATAAATTTGTGGCATTTCGTAAAAGTTTAAGGGCGGGTTTAGTGGTTGAAAGCCAGAAAAAACCCAATTTTTCACGCGTCAACTCCCCAAAACTTTAAATTCATTTTTCTCCCCTTAAACGTGCGAATTTCGCGTTTTTACGTTTTTATTTAAAAGTTTAGCCCAAACTAGTGTTTTGATGGTCGGAACATGTTTTAGGCAAAATCTCCAAAAATTACTGTTTCTAGAACACGTGCAGTTTTTGTGCAGATTTTCAGCTTTGATTGTTTACTGTGCCCGTAATTTAAATTCGATTGTTGAAATTTTGGTCTTATCTTATAGTTGCGTTTGTTTAGTTTGCGTGAAGTGCAAATATGTAGTAATTTGCATGAAAATAGTAATTTTTATGACGCTTAGGAGGCATAGACATGTATTTGTCTAAAATACGTAAATTTCCTTGTCAGACCTCTGGCTTTAATCGTTCACAGTAGCCACAAATTGTATTCGATTATCAAAATTTTGGTCTCATTTTGTAGCTGTCAGTCTGTTGTTTACGACAAATATAAATTTGTAGTACTTTTCATAAGAATACTAATTTTTAGAAGGTTCCTTATATTTTTGGGGGCAGGTTATGGAAACTTTTTCACTTTACGGCATTGCTGTGGCATCAATTTTCAACCGATGTGCTATATTTTGGCGTCAGTGAATAGATCAGCGTCTGAATTTTCCAAAAAGTATAAATTTGTGGCATTTCGCAAAAGTTTAAGGGCGGGTTTAGTGGTTGAAAGCCAGAAAAAACCCAATTTTTCACGCGTCAACTCCCCAAAACTTTAAATTCATTTTTCTCCCCTTAAACGTGCGAATTTCGCGTTTTTACGTTTTTATTTAAAAGTTTAGCCCAAACTAGTGTTTTGATGGTCGGAACATGTTTTAGGCAAAATCTCCAAAAATTACTGTTTCTAGAACACGTGCAGTTTTTGTGCAGATTTTCAGCTTTGATTGTTTACTGTGCCCGTAATTTAAATTCGATTGTTGAAATTTTGGTCTTATCTTATAGTTGCGTTTGTTTAGTTTGCGTGAAGTGCAAATATGTAGTAATTTGCATGAAAATAGTAATTTTTATGACGCTTAGGAGGCATAGACATGTATTTGTCTAAAATACGTAAATTTCCTTGTCAGACCTCTGGCTTTAATCGTTCACAGTAGCCACAAATTGTATTCGATTATCAAAATTTTGGTCTCATTTTGTAGCTGTCAGTCTGTTGTTTACGACAAATATAAATTTGTAGTACTTTTCATAAGAATACTAATTTTTAGAAGGTTCCTTATATTTTTGGGGGCTGGTTATGGAAACTTTTTCACTTTACGGCATTGCTGTGGCATCAATTTTCAACCGATGTGCTATATTTTGGCGTCAGTGAATAGATCAGCGTCTGAGTTTTCCAAAAAGTATAAATTTGTGGCATTTCGCAAAAGTTTAAGGGCGGGTTTAGTGGTTGAAAGCCAGAAAAAACCCAATTTTTCACGCGTCAACTCCCCAAAACTTTAAATTCATTTTTCTCCCCTTAAACGTGCGAATTTCGCGTTTTTACGTTTTTATTTAAAAGTTTAGCCCAAACTAGTGTTTTGATGGTCGGAACATGTTTTAGGCAAAATCTCCAAAAATTACTGTTTCTAGAACACGTGCAGTTTTTGTGCAGATTTTCAGCTTTGATTGTTTACTGTGCCCGTAATTTAAATTCGATTGTTGAAATTTTGGTCTTATCTTATAGTTGCGTTTGTTTAGTTTGCGTGAAGTGCAAATATGTAGTAATTTGCATGCAAATAGTAATTTTTATGACGCTTAGGAGGCATAGACATGTATTTGTCTAAAATACGTAAATTTCCTTGTCAGACCTCTGGCTTTAATCGTTCACAGTAGCCACAAATTGTATTCGATTATCAAAATTTTGGTCTCATTTTGTAGCTGTCAGTCTGTTGTTTACGACAAATATAAATTTGTAGTACTTTTCATAAGAATACTAATTTTTAGAAGGTTCCTTATATTTTTGGGGGCAGGTTATGGAAACTTTTTCACTTTACGGCATTGCTGTGGCTTCAATTTTCAACCGATGTGCTATATTTTGGCGTCAGTGAATAGATCAGCGTCTGAATTTTCCAAAAAGTATAAATTTGTGGCATTTCGCAAAAGTTTAAGGGCGGGTTTAGTGGTTGAAAGCCAGAAAAAACCCAATTTTTCACGCGTCAACTCCCCAAAACTTTAAATTCATTTTTCTCCCCTTAAACGTGCGAATTTCGCGTTTTTACGTTTTTATTTAAAAGTTTAGCCCAAACTAGTGTTTTGATGGTCGGAACATGTTTTAGGCAAAATCTCCAAAAATTACTGTTTCTAGAACACGTGCAGTTTTTGTGCAGATTTTCAGCTTTGATTGTTTACTGTGCCCGTAATTTAAATTCGATTGTTGAAATTTTGGTCTTATCTTATAGTTGCGTTTGTTTAGTTTGCGTGAAGCGCAAATATGTAGTAATTTGCATGAAAATAGTAATTTTTATGACGCTTAGGAGGCATAGACATGTATTTGTCTAAAATACGTAAATTTCCTTGTCAGACCTCTGGCTTTAATCGTTCACAGTAGCCACAAATTGTATTCGATTATCAAAATTTTGGTCTCATTTTGTAGCTGTCAGTCTGTTGTTTACGACAAATATAAATTTGTAGTACTTTTCATAAGAATACTAATTTTTAGAAGGTTCCTTATATTTTTGGGGGCAGGTTATGGAAACTTTTTCACTTTACGGCATTGCTGTGGCTTCAATTTTCAACCGATGTGCTATATTTTGGCGTCAGTGAATAGATCAGCGTCTGAATTTTCCAAAAAGTATAAATTTGTGGCATTTCGCAAAAGTTTAAGGGCGGGTTTAGTGGTTGAAAGCCAGAAAAAACCCAATTTTTCACGCGTCAACTCCCCAAAACTTTAAATTCATTTTTCTCCCCTTAAACGTGCGAATTTCGCGTTTTTACGTTTTTATTTAAAAGTTTAGCCCAAACTAGTGTTTTGATGGTCGGAACATGTTTTAGGCAAAATCTCCAAAAATTACTGTTTCTAGAACACGTGCAGTTTTTGTGCAGATTTTCAGCTTTGATTGTTTACTGTGCCCGTAATTTAAATTCGATTGTTGAAATTTTGGTCTTATCTTATAGTTGCGTTTGTTTAGTTTGCGTGAAGTGCAAATATGTAGTAATTTGCATGAAAATAGTAATTTTTATGACGCTTAGGAGGCATAGACATGTATTTGTCTAAAATACGTAAATTTCCTTGTCAGACCTCTGGCTTTAATCGTTCACAGTAGCCACAAATTGTATTCGATTATCAAAATTTTGGTCTCATTTTGTAGCTGTCAGTCTGTTGTTCACGACAAATATAAATTTGTAGTACTTTTCATAAGAATACTAATTTTTAGAAGGTTCCTTATATTTTTGGGGGCAGGTTATGGAAACTTTTTCCCTTTACGGCATTGCTGTGGCTTCAATTTTCAACCGATGTGCTATATTTTGGCGTCAGTGAATAGATCAGCGTCTGAATTTTCCAAAAAGTATAAATTTGTGGCATTTCGCAAAAGTTTAAGGGCGGGTTTAGTGGTTGAAAGCCAGAAAAAACCCAATTTTTCACGCGTCAACTCCCCAAAACTTTAAATTCATTTTTCTCCCCTTAAACGTGCGAATTTCGCGTTTTTACGTTTTTATTTAAAAGTTTAGCCCAAACTAGTGTTTTGATGGTCGGAACATGTTTTAGGCAAATTCTCCAAAAATTACTGTTTCTAGAACACGTGCAGTTTTTGTGCAGATTTTCAGCTTTGATTGTTTACTGTGCCCGTAATTTAAATTCGATTGTTGAAATTTTGGTCTTATCTTATAGTTGCGTTTGTTTAGTTTGCGTGAAGTGCAAATATGTAGTAATTTGCATGAAAATAGTAATTTTTATGACGCTTAGGAGGCATAGACATGTATTTGTCTAAAATACGTAAATTTCCTTGTCAGACCTCTGGCTTTAATCGTTCACAGTAGCCACAAATTGTATTCGATTATCAAAATTTTGGTCTCATTTTGTAGCTGTCAGTCTGTTGTTTACGACAAATATAAATTTGTAGTACTTCTCATAAGAATACTAATTTTTAGAAGGTTCCTTATATTTTTGGGGGCAGGTTATGGAAACTTTTTCCCTTTACGGCATTGCTGTGGCTTCAATTTTCAACCGATGTGCTATATTTTGGCGTCAGTGAATAGATCAGCGTCTGAATTTTCCAAAAAGTATAAATTTGTGGCATTTCGCAAAAGTTTAAGGGCGGGTTTAGTGGTTGAAAGCCAGAAAAAACCCAATTTTTCACGCGTCAACTCCCCAAAACTTTAAATTCATTTTTCTCCCCTTAAACGTGCGAATTTCGCGTTTTTACGTTTTTATTTAAAAGTTTAGCCCAAACTAGTGTTTTGATGGTCGGAACATTTTTTAGGCAAAATCTCCAAAAATTACTGTTTCTAGAACACGTGCAGTTTTTGTGCAGATTTTCAGCTTTGATTGTTTACTGTGCCCGTAATTTAAATTCGATTGTTGAAATTTTGGTCTTATCTTATAGTTGCGTTTGTTTAGTTTGCGTGAAGTGCAAATATGTAGTAATTTGCATGAAAATAGTAATTTTTATGACGCTTAGGAGGCATAGACATGTATTTGTCTAAAATACGTAAATTTCCTTGTCAGACCTCTGGCTTTAATCGTTCACAGTAGCCACAAATTGTATTCGATTATCAAAATTTTGGTCTCATTTTGTAGCTGTCAGTCTGTTGTTTACGACAAATATAAATTTGTAGTACTTTTCATAAGAATACTAATTTTTAGAAGGTTCCTTATATTTTTGGGGGCAGGTTATGGAAACTTTTTCCCTTTACGGCATTGCTGTGGCTTCAATTTTCAACCGATGTGCTATATTTTGGCGTCAGTGAATAGATCAGCGTCTGAATTTTCCAAAAAGTATAAATTTGTGGCATTTCGCAAAAGTTTAAGGGCGGGTTTAGTGGTTGAAAGCCAGAAAAAACCCAATTTTTCACGCGTCAACTCCCCAAAACTTTAAATTCATTTTTCTCCCCTTAAACGTGCGAATTTCGCGTTTTTACGTTTTTATTTAAAAGTTTAGCCCAAACTAGTGTTTTGATGGTCGGAACATGTTTTAGGCAAAATCTCCAAAAATTACTGTTTCTAGAACACGTGCAGTTTTTGTGCAGATTTTCAGCTTTGATTGTTTACTGTGCCCGTAATTTAAATTCGATTGTTGAAATTTTGGTCTTATCTTATAGTTGCGTTTGTTTAGTTAGCGTGAAGTGCAAATATGTAGTAATTTGCATGAAAATAGTAATTTTTATGACGCTTAGGAGGCATAGACATGTATTTGTCTAAAATACGTAAATTTCCTTGTCAGACCTCTGGCTTTAATCGTTCACAGTAGCCACAAATTGTATTCGATTATCAAAATTTTGGTCTCATTTTGTAGCTGTCAGTCTGTTGTTTACGGCAAATATAAATTTGTAGTACTTTTCATAAGAATACTAATTTTTAGAAGGTTCCTTATATTTTTGGGGGCAGGTTATGGAAACTTTTTCCCTTTACGGCATTGCTGTGGCTTCAATTTTCAACCGATGTGCTATATTTTGGCGTCAGTGAATAGATCAGCGTCTGAATTTTCCAAAAAGTATAAATTTGTGGCATTTCGCAAAAGTTTAAGGGCGGGTTTAGTGGTTGAAAGCCAGAAAAAACCCAATTTTTCACGCGTCAACTCCCCAAAACTTTAAATTCATTTTTCTCCCCTTAAACGTGCGAATTTCGCGTTTTTACGTTTTTATTTAAAAGTTTAGCCCAAACTAGTGTTTTGATGGTCGGAACATGTTTTAGGCAAAATCTCCAAAAATTACTGTTTCTAGAACACGTGCAGTTTTTGTGCAGATTTTCAGCTTTGATTGTTTACTGTGCCCGTAATTTAAATTCGATTGTTGAAATTTTGGTCTTATCTTATAGTTGCGTTTGTTTAGTTTGCGTGAAGTGCAAATATGTAGTAATTTGCATGAAAATAGTAATTTTTATGACGCTTAGGAGGCATAGACATGTATTTGTCTAAAATACGTAAATTTCCTTGTCAGACCTCTGGCTTTAATCGTTCACAGTAGCCACAAATTGTATTCGATTATCAAAATTTTGGTCTCATTTTGTAGCTGTCAGTCTGTTGTTTACGACAAATATAAATTTGTAGTACTTTTCATAAGAATACTAATTTTTAGAAGGTTCCTTATATTTTTGGGGGCAGGTTATGGAAACTTTTTCACTTTACGGCATTGCTGTGGCTTCAATTTTCAACCGATGTGCTATATTTTGGCGTCAGTGAATAGATCAGCGTCTGAATTTTCCAAAAAGTATAAATTTGTGGCATTTCGCAAAAGTTTAAGGGCGGGTTTAGTGGTTGAAAGCCAGAAAAAACCCAATTTTTCACGCGTCAACTCCCCAAAACTTTAAATTCATTTTTCTCCCCTTAAACGTGCGAATTTCGCGTTTTTACGTTTATATTTAAAAGTTTAGCCCAAACTAGTGTTTTGATGGTCGGAACATGTTTTAGGCAAAATCTCCAAAAATTACTGTTTCTAGAACACGTGCAGTTTTTGTGCAGGTTTTCAGCTTTGATTGTTTACTGTGCCCGTAATTTAAATTCGATTGTTGAAATTTTGGTCTTATCTTATAGTTGCGTTTGTTTAGTTTACGTGAAGTTCAAATATGTAGTAATTTGCATGAAAATAGTAATTTTTATGACGCTTAGGAGGCATAGACATGTATTTGTCTAAAATACGTAAATTTCCTTGTCAGACCTCTGGCTTTAATCGTTCACAGTAGCCACAAATTGTATTCGATTATCAAAATTTTGGTCTCATTTTGTAGCTGTCAGTCTGTTGTTTACGACAAATATAAATTTGTAGTACTTTTCATAAGAATACTAATTTTTAGAAGGTTCCTTATATTTTTGGGGGCAGGTTATGGAAACTTTTTCCCTTTACGGCATTGCTGTGGCTTCAATTTTCAACCGATGTGCTATATTTTGGCGTCAGTGAATAGATCAGCGTCTGAATTTTCCAAAAAGTATAAATTTGTGGCATTTCGCAAAAGTTTAAGGGCGGGTTTAGTGGTTGAAAGCCAGAAAAAACCCAATTTTTCACGCGTCAACTCCCCAAAACTTTAAATTCATTTTTCTCCCCTTAAACGTGCGAATTTCGCGTTTTTACGTTTTTATTTAAAAGTTTAGCCCAAACTAGTGTTTTGATGGTCGGAACATGTTTTAGGCAAAATCTCCAAAAATTACTGTTTCTAGAACACGTGCAGTTTTTGTGCAGATTTTCAGCTTTGATTGTTTACTGTGCCCGTAATTTAAATTCGATGGTTGAAATTTTGGTCTTATCTTATAGTTGCGTTTGTTTAGTTTGCGTGAAGTGCAAATATGTAGTAATTTGCATGAAAATAGTAATTTTTATGACGCTTAGGAGGCATAGACATGTATTTGTCTAAAATACGTAAATTTCCTTGTCAGACCTCTGGCTTTAATCGTTCACAGTAGCCACAAATTGTATTCGATTATCAAAATTTTGGTCTCATTTTGTAGCTGTCAGTCTGTTGTTTACGACAAATATAAATTTGTAGTACTTTTCATAAGAATACTAATTTTTAGAAGGTTCCTTATATTTTTGGGGGCAGGTTATGGAAACTTTTTCCCTTTACGGCATTGCTGTGGCTTCAATTTTCAACCGATGTGCTATATTTTGGCGTTAGTGAATAGATCAGCGTCTGAATTTTCCAAAAAGTATAAATTTGTGGCATTTCGCAAAAGTTTAAGGGCGGGTTTAGTGGTTGAAAGCCAGAAAAACCCAATTTTTCACGCGTCAACTCCCCAAAACTTTAAATTCATTTTTCTCCCCTTAAACGTGCGAATTTCGCGTTTTTACATTTTTATTTAAAAGTTTAGCCCAAACTAGTGTTTTGATGGTCGGAACATGTTTTAGGCAAAATCTCCAAAAATTACTGTTTCTAGAACACGTGCAGTTTTTGTGCAGATTTTCAGCTTTGATTGTTTACTGTGCCCGTAATTTAAATTCGATTGTTGAAATTTTGGTCTTATCTTTTAGTCGCGTTTGTTCAGTTTGCGTGAAGTGCAAATATGTAGTAATTTGCATGAAAATAGTAATTTTTATGACGCTTAGGAGGCATAGACATGTATTTGTCTAAAATACGTAAATTTCCTTGTCAGACCTCTGGCTTTAATCGTTCACAGTAGCCACAAATTGTATTCGATTATCAAAATTTTGGTCTCATTTTGTAGCTGTCAGTCTGTTGTTTACGACAAATATAAATTTGTAGTAATTTTCATAAGAATACTAATTTTTAGAAGGTTCCTTATAATTTTGGGGGCAGGTTATGGAAGCTTTTTCCCTTTACGGCATTGCTGTGGCTTCAATTTTCAACCGATGTGCTATATTTTGGCGTTAGTGAATAGATCAGCGTCTGAGTTTTCCAAAAAGTATAAATTTGTGGCATTTCGCAAAAGTTTAAGGGCGGGTTTAGTGGTTGAAAGCCAGAAAAAACCCAATTTTTCACGCGTCAACTCCCCAAAACTTTAAATTCAT
Organism: Odontomyia ornata; assembly: GCA_963969285.1. Classification (NCBI taxonomy): domain Eukaryota; kingdom Metazoa; phylum Arthropoda; class Insecta; order Diptera; family Stratiomyidae; genus Odontomyia; species Odontomyia ornata. Next base: position 84,545,703 of record OZ017742.1, read on the forward strand.
TTTTCTCCCCTTAAACGTGCGAATTTCGCGTTTTTACGTTTTTATTTAAAAGTTTAGCCCAAACTAGTGTTTTGATGGTCGGAACATGTTTTAGGCAAAATCTCCAAAAATTACTGTTTCTAGAACACGTGCAGTTTTTGTGCAGATTTTCAGCTTTGATTGTTTACTGTGCCCGTAATTTAAATTCGATTGTTGAAATTTTGGTCTTATCTTATAGTTGCGTTTGTTTAGTTTGCGTGAAGTGCAAATATGTAGTAATTTACATGAAAATAGTAATTTTTATGACGCTTAGGAGGCATAGACATGTATTTGTCTAAAATACGTAAATTTCCTTGTCAGACCTCTGGCTTTAATCGTTCACAGTAGCCACAAATTGTATTCGATTATCAAAATTTTGGTCTCATTTTGTAGCTGTCAGTCTGTTGTTTACGACAAATATAAATTTGTAGTACTTTCCAATAGAATACTAATTTTTAGAAGGTTCCTTATATTTTTGGGGGCAGGTTATGGAAACTTTTTCCCTTTACGGCATTGCTGTGGCTTTAATTTTCAACCGATGTGCTATATTTTGGCGTCAGTGAATAGATCAGCGTCTGAATTTTCCAAAAAGTATAAATTTGTGGCATTTCGCAAAAGTTTAAGGGCGGGTTTAGTGGTTGAAAGCCAGAAAAAACCCAATTTTTCACGCGTCAACTCCCCAAAACTTTAAATTCATTTTTCTCCCCTTAAACGTGCGAATTTCGCGTTTTTACGTTTTTATTTAAAAGTTTAGCTCAAACTAGTGTTTTGATGGTCGGAACATGTTATAGGCAAAATCTCCAAAAATTACTGTTTCTAGAACACGTGCAGTTTTTGTGCAGATTTTCAGCTTTGATTGTTTACTGTGCCCGTAATTTAAATTCGATGGTTGAAATTTTGGTCTTATCTTATAGTTGCGTTTGTTTAGTTTGCGTGAAGTGCAAATATGTAGTAATTTGCATGAAAATAGTAATTTTTATGACGCTTAGGAGGCATAGACATGTATTTGTCTAAAATACGTAAATTTCCTTGTCAGACCTCTGGCTTTAATCGTTCACAGTAGCCACAAATTGTATTCGATTATCAAAATTTTGGTCTCATTTTGTAGCTGTCAGTCTGTTGTTTACGACAAATATAAATTTGTAGTACTTTTCATAAGAATACTAATTTTTAGAAGGTTCCTTATATTTTTGGGGGCAGGTTATGGAAACTTTTTCCCTTTACGGCATTGCTGTGGCTTCATTTTTCAACCGATGTGCTATATTTTGGCGTTAGTGAATAGATCAGCGTCTGAATTTTCCAAAAAGTATAAATTTGTGGCATTTCGCAAAAGTTTAAGGGCGGGTTTAGTGGTTGAAAGCCAGAAAAAACCCAATTTTTCACGCGTCAACTCCCCAAAACTTTAAATTCATTTTTCTCCCCTTAAACGTGCGAATTTCGCGTTTTTACGTTTTTATTTAAAAGTTTAGCCCAAACTAGTGTTTTGATGGTCGGAACATGTTTTAGGCAAAATCTCCAAAAATTACTGTTTCTAGAACACGTGCAGTTTTTGAGCAGATTTTCAGCTTTGATTGTTTACTGTGCCCGTAATTTAAATTCGATTGTTGAAATTTTGGTCTTATCTTATAGTTGCGTTTGTTTAGTTTGCGTGAAGTGCAAATATGTAGTAATTTGCATGAAAATAGTAATTTTTATGACGCTTAGGAGGCATAGACATGTATTTGTCTAAAATACGTAAATTTCCTTGTCAGACCTCTGGCTTTAATCGTTCACAGTAGCCACAAATTGTATTCGATTATCAAAATTTTGGTCTCATTTTGTAGCTGTCAGTCTGTTGTTTACGACAAATATAAATTTGTAGTACTTTTCATTAGAATACTAATTTTTAGAAGGTTCCTTATATTTTTGGGGGCAGGTTATGGAAACTTTTTCCCTTTACGGCATTGCTGTGGCTTCATTTTTCAACCGATGTGCTATATTTTGGCGTTAGTGAATAGATCAGCGTCTGAATTTTCCAAAAAGTATAAATTTGTGGCATTTCGCAAAAGTTTAAGGGCGGGTTTAGTGGTTGAAAGCCAGAAAAAACCCAATTTTTCACGCGTCAACTCCCCAAAACTTTAAATTCATTTTTCTCCCCTTAAACGTGCGAATTTCGCGTTTTTACGTTTTTATTTAAAAGTTTAGCCCAAACTAGTGTTTTGATGGTCGGAACATGTTTTAGGCAAAATCTCCAAAAATTACTGTTTCTAGAACACGTGCAGTTTTTGTGCAGATTTTCAGCTTTGATTGTTTACTGTGCCCGTAATTTAAATTCGATTGTTGAAATTTTGGTCTTATCTTATAGTTGCGTTTGTTTAGTTTGCGTGAAGTGCAAATATGTAGTAATTTGCATGAAAATAGTAGTTTTTATGACGCTTAGGAGGCATAGACATGTATTTGTCTAAAATACGTAAATTTCCTTGTCAGACCTCTGGCTTTAATCGTTCACAGTAGCCACAAATTGTATTCGATTATCAAAATTTTGGTCTCATTTTGTAGATGTCAGTTTGTTGTTTACGACAAATATAAATTTGTAGTACTTTTCATAAGAATACTAATTTTTAGAAGGTTCCTTATATTTTTGGGGGCAGGTTATGGAAACTTTTTCACTTTACGGCATTGCTGTGGCTTCAATTTTCAACCGATGTGCTATATTTTGGCGTCAGTGAATAGATCAGTGTCTGAATTTTCCAAAAAGTATAAATTTGTGGCATTTCGCAAAAGTTTAAGGGCGGGTTTAGTGGTTGAAAGCCAGAAAAAACCCAATTTTTCACGCGTCAACTCCCCAAAACTTTAAATTCATTTTTCTCCCCTTAAACGTGCGAATTTCGCGTTTTTACGTTTTTATTTAAAAGTTTAGCCCAAACTAGTGTTTTGATGGTCGGAACATGTTTTAGGCAAAATCTCCAAAAATTACTGTTTCTAGAACACGTGCAGTTTTTGTGCAGATTTTCAGCTTTGATTGTTTACTGTGCCCGTAATTTAAATTCGATTGTTGAAATTTTGGTCTTATCTTATAGTTGCGTTTGTTTAGTTTGCGTGAAGTGCAAATATGTAGTAATTTGCATGAAAATAGTAATTTTTATGACGCTTAGGAGGCATAGACATGTATTTGTCTAAAATACGTAAATTTCCTTGTCAGACCTCTGGCTTTAATCGTTCACAGTAGCCACAAATTGTATTCGATTATCAAAATTTTGGTCTCATTTTGTAGCTGTCAGTCTGTTGTTTACGACAAATATAAATTTGTAGTACTTTTCATAAGAATACTAGTTTTTAGAAGGTTCCTTATATTTTTGGGGGCAGGTTATGGAAACTTTTTCCCTTTACGGCATTGCTGTGGCTTCAATTTTCAACCGATGTGCTGTATTTTGGCGTCAGTGAATAGATCAGCGTCTGAATTTTCCAAAAAGTATAAATTTGTGGCATTTCGCAAAAGTTTAAGGGCGGGTTTAGTGGTTGAAAGCCAGAAAAAACCCAATTTTTCACGCGTCAACTCCCCAAAACTTTAAATTCATTTTTCTCCCCTTAAACGTGCGAATTTCGCGTTTTTACGTTTTTATTTAAAAGTTTAGCCCAAACTAGTGTTTTGATGGTCGGAACATGTTTTAGGCAAAATCTCCAAAAATTACTGTTTCTAGAACACGTGCAGTTTTTGTGCAGATTTTCAGCTTTGATTGTTTACTGTGCCCGTAATTTAAATTCGATTGTTGAAATTTTGGTCTTATCTTATAGTTGCGTTTGTTTAGTTTGCGTGAAGTGCAAATATGTAGTAATTTGCATGAAAATAGTAATTTTTATGACGCTTAGGAGGCATAGACATGTATTTGTCTAAAATACGTAAATTTCCTTGTCAGACCTCTGGCTTTAATCGTTCACAGTAGCCACAAATTGTATTCGATTATCAAAATTTTGGTCTCATTTTGTAGCTGTCAGTCTGTTGTTTACGACAAATATAAATTTGTAGTACTTTTCATAAGAATACTAATTTTTAGAAGGTTCCTTATATTTTTGGGGGCAGGTTATGGAAACTTTTTCCCTTTACGGCATTGCTGTGGCTTCAATTTTCAACCGATGTGCTATATTTTGGCGTTAGTGAATAGATCAGCGTCTGAATTTTCCAAAAAGTATAAATTTGTGGCATTTCGCAAAAGTTTAAGGCCGGGTTTAGTGGTTGAAAGCCAGAAAAAACCCAATTTTTCACGCGTCAACTCCCCAAAACTTTAAATTCATTTTTCTCCCCTTAAACGTGCGAATTTCGCGTTTTTACGTTTTTATTTAAAAGTTTAGCCCAAACTAGTGTTTTGATGGTCGGAACATGTTTTAGGCAAAATCTCCAAAAATTACTGTTTCTAGAACACGTGCAGTTTTTGTGCAGATTTTCAGCTTTGATTGTTTACTGTGCCCGTAATTTAAATTCGATTGTTGAAATTTTGGTCTTATCTTATAGTTGCGTTTGTTTAGTTTGCGTGAAGTGCAAATATGTAGTAATTTGCATGAAAATAGTAATTTTTATGACGCTTAGGAGGCATAGACATGTATTTGTCTAAAATACGTAAATTTCCTTGTCAGACCTCTGGCTTTAATCGTTCACAGTAGCCACAAATTGTATTCGATTATCAAAATTTTGGTCTCATTTTGTAGCTGTCAGTCTGTTGTTTACGACAAATATAAATTTGTAGTACTTTTCATAAGAATACTAATTTTTAGAAGGTTCCTTATATTTTTGGGGGCAGGTTATGGAAACTTTTTCCCTTTACGGCATTGCTGTGGCTTCAATTTTCAACCGATGTGCTGTATTTTGGCGTCAGTGAATAGATCAGCGTCTGAATTTTCCAAAAAGTATAAATTTGTGGCATTTCGCAAAAGTTTAAGGGCGGGTTTAGTGGTTGAAAGCCAGAAAAAACCCAATTTTTCACGCGTCAACTCCCCAAAACTTTAAATTCATTTTTCTCCCCTTAAACGTGCGAATTTCGCGTTTTTACGTTTTTATTTAAAAGTTTAGCCCAAACTAGTGTTTTGATGGTCGGAACATGTTTTAGGCAAAATCTCCAAAAATTACTGTTTCTAGAACACGTGCAGTTTTTGTGCAGATTTTCAGCTTTGATTGTTTACTGTGCCCGTAATTTAAATTCGATTGTTGAAATTTTGGTCTTATCTTATAGTTGCGTTTGTTTAGTTTGCGTGAAGTGCAAATATGTAGTAATTTGCATGAAAATAGTAATTTTTATGACGCTTAGGAGGCATAGACATGTATTTGTCTAAAATACGTAAATTTCCTTGTCAGACCTCTGGCTTTAATCGTTCACAGTAGCCACAAATTGTATTCGATTATCAAAATTTTGGTCTCATTTTGTAGCTGTCAGTCTGTTGTTTACGACAAATATAAATTTGTAGTACTTTTCATAAGAATACTAATTTTTAGAAGGTTCCTTATATTTTTGGGGGCAGGTTATGGAAACTTTTTCCCTTTACGGCATTGCTGTGGCTTCAATTTTCAACCGATGTGCTATATTTTGGCGTCAGTGAATAGATCAGCGTCTGAATTTTCCAAAAAGTATAAATTTGTGGCATTTCGCAAAAGTTTAAGGGCGGGTTTAGTGGTTGAAAGCCAGAAAAAACCCAATTTTTCACGCGTCAACTCCCCAAAACTTTAAATTCATTTTTCTCCCCTTAAACGTGCGAATTTCGCGTTTTTACGTTTTTATTTAAAAGTTTAGCCCAAACTAGTGTTTTGATGGTCGGAACATGTTTTAGGCAAAATCTCCAAAAATTACTGTTTCTAGAACACGTGCAGTTTTTGTGCAGATTTTCAGCTTTGATTGTTTACTGTGCCCGTAATTTAAATTCGATTGTTGAAATTTTGGTCTTATCTTATAGTTGCGTTTGTTTAGTTTGCGTGAAGTGCAAATATGTAGTAATTTGCATGAAAATAGTAATTTTTATGACGCTTAGGAGGCATAGACATGTATTTGTCTAAAATACGTAAATTTCCTTGTCAGACCTCTGGCTTTAATCGTTCACAGTAGCCACAAATTGTATTCGATTATCAAAATTTTGGTCTCATTTTGTAGCTGTCAGTCTGTTGTTTACGACAAATATAAATTTGTAGTACTTTTCATAAGAATACTAATTTTTAGAAGGTTCCTTATATTTTTGGGGGCAGGTTATGGAAACTTTTTCCCTTTACGGCATTGCTGTGGCTTCAATTTTCAACCGATGTGCTATATTTTGGCGTTAGTGAATAGATCAGCGTCTGAATTTTCCAAAAAGTATAAATTTGTGGCATTTCGCAAAAGTTTAAGGCCGGGTTTAGTGGTTGAAAGCCAGAAAAAACCCAATTTTTCACGCGTCAACTCCCCAAAACTTTAAATTCATTTTTCTCCCCTTAAACGTGCGAATTTCGCGTTTTTACGTTTTTATTTAAAAGTTTAGCCCAAACTAGTGTTTTGATGGTCGGAACATGTTTTAGGCAAAATCTCCAAAAATTACTGTTTCTAGAACACGTGCAGTTTTTGTGCAGATTTTCAGCTTTGATCGTTTACTGTGCCCGTAATTTAAATTCGATTGTTGAAATTTTGGTCTTATCTTATAGTTGCGTTTGTTTAGTTTGCGTGAAGTGCAAATATGTAGTAATTTGCATGAAAATAGTAATTTTTATGACGCTTAGGAGGCATAGACATGTATTTGTCTAAAATACGTAAATTTCCTTGTCAGACCTCTGGCTTTAATCGTTCACAGTAGCCACAAATTGTATTCGATTATCAAAATTTTGGTCTCATTTTGTAGCTGTCAGTCTGTTGTTTACGACAAATATAAATTTGTAGTACTTTTCATAAGAATACTAATTTTTAGAAGGTTCCTTATATTTTTGGGGGCAGGTTATGGAAACTTTTTCCCTTTACGGCATTGCTGTGGCTTCAATTTTCAACCGATGTGCTATATTTTGGCGTCAGTGAATAGATCAGCGTCTGAATTTTCCAAAAAGTATAAATTTGTGGCATTTCGCAAAAGTTTAAGGGCGGGTTTAGTGGTTGAAAGCCAGAAAAAACCCAATTTTTCACGCGTCAACTCCCCAAAACTTTAAATTCATTTTTCTCCCCTTAAACGTGCGAATTTCGCGTTTTTACGATTTTATTTAAAAGTTTAGCCCAAACTAGTGTTTTGATGGTCGGAACATGTTTTAGGCAAAATCTCCAAAAATTACTGTTTCTAGAACACGTGCAGTTTTTGTGCAGATTTTCAGCTTTGATTGTTTACTGTGCCCGTAATTTAAATTCGATTGTTGAAATTTTGGTCTTATCTTATAGTTGCGTTTGTTTAGTTTGCGTGAAGTGCAAATATGTAGTAATTTGCATGAAAATAGTAATTTTTATGACGCTTAGGAGGCATAGACATGTATTTGTCTAAAATACGTAAATTTCCTTGTCAGACCTCTGGCTTTAATCGTTCACAGTAGCCACAAATTGTATTCGATTATCAAAATTTTGGTCTCATTTTGTAGCTGTCAGTCTGTTGTTTACGACAAATATAAATTTGTAGTACTTTTCATAAGAATACTAATTTTTAGAAGGTTCCTTATATTTTTGGGAGCAGGTTATGGAAACTTTTTCCCTTTACGGCATTGCTGTGGCTTCAATTTTCAACCGATGTGCTATATTTTGGCGTCAGTGAATAGATCAGCGTCTGAATTTTCCAAAAAGTATAAATTTGTGGCATTTCGCAAAAGTTTAAGGGCGGGTTTAGTGGTTGAAAGCCAGAAAAAACCCAATTTTTCACGCGTCAACTCCCCAAAACTTTAAATTCATTTTTCTCCCCTTAAACGTGCGAATTTCGCGTTTTTACGTTTATATTTAAAAGTTTAGCCCAAACTAGTGTTTTGATGGTCGGAACATGTTTTAGGCAAAATATCCAAAAATTACTGTTTCTAGAACACGTGCAGTTTTTGTGCAGATTTTCAGCTTTGATTGTTTACTGTGCCCGTAATTTAAATTCGATTGTTGAAATTTTGGTCTTATCTTATAGTTGCGTTTGTTTAGTTTGCGTGAAGTGCAAATATGTAGTAATTTGCATGAAAATAGTAATTTTTATGACGCTTAGGAGGCATAGACATGTATTTGTCTAAAATACGTAAATTTCCTTGTCAGACCTCTGGCTTTAATCGTTCACAGTAGCCACAAATTGTATTCGATTATCAAAATTTTGGTCTCATTTTGTAGCTGTCAGTCTGTTGTTTACGACAAATATAAATTTGTAGTACTTTTCATAAGAATACTAATTTTTAGAAGGTTCCTTATATTTTTGGGGGCAGGTTATGGAAACTTTTTCACTTTACGGCATTGCTGTGGCTTCAATTTTCAACCGATGTGCTATATTTTGGCGTCAGTGAATAGATCAGCGTCTGAATTTTCCAAAAAGTATAAATTTGTGGCATTTCGCAAAAGTTTAAGGGCGGGTTTAGTGGTTGAAAGCCAGAAAAAACCCAATTTTTCACGCGTCAACTCCCCAAAACTTTAAATTCATTTTTCTCCCCTTAAACGTGCGAATTTCGCGTTTTTACGTTTTTATTTAAAAGTTTAGCCCAAACTAGTGTTTTGATGGTCGGAACATGTTTTAGGCAAAATCTCCAAAAATTACTGTTTCTAGAACACGTGCAGTTTTTGTGCAGATTTTCAGCTTTGATTGTTTACTGTGCCCGTAATTTAAATTCGATTGTTGAAATTTTGGTCTTATCTTATAGTTGCGTTTGTTTAGTTTGCGTGAAGTGCAAATATGTAGTAATTTGCATGAAAATAGTAATTTTTATGACGCTTAGGAGGCATAGACATGTATTTGTCTAAAATACGTAAATTTCCTTGTCAGACCTCTGGCTTTAATCGTTCACAGTAGCCACAAATTGTATTCGATTATCAAAATTTTGGTCTCATTTTGTAGCTGTCAGTCTGTTGTTTACGACAAATATAAATTTGTAGTACTTTTCATAAGAATACTAATTTTTAGAAGGTTCCTTATATTTTTGGGGGCAGGTTATGGAAACTTTTTCCCTTTACGGCATTGCTGTGGCTTCAATTTTCAACCGATGTGCTATATTTTGGCGTCAGTGAATAGATCAGCGTCTGAATTTTCCAAAAAGTATAAATTTGTGGCATTTCGCAAAAGTTTAAGGGCGGGTTTAGTGGTTGAAAGCCAGAAAAAACCCAATTTTTCACGCGTCAACTCCCCAAAACTTTAAATTCATTTTTCTCCCCTTAAACGTGCGAATTTCGCGTTTTTACGATTTTATTTAAACGTTTAGCCCAAACTAGTGTTTTGATGGTCGGAACATGTTTTAGGCAAAATCTCCAAAAATTACTGTTTCTAGAACACGTGCAGTTTTTGTGCAGATTTTCAGCTTTGATCGTTTACTGTGCCCGTAATTTAAATTCGATTGTTGAAATTTTGGTCTTATCTTATAGTTGCGTTTGTTTAGTTTGCGTGAAGTGTAAATATGTAGTAATTTGCATGAAAATAGTAATTTTTATGACGCTTAGGAGGCATAGACATGTATTTGTCTAAAATACGTAAATTTCCTTGTCAGACCTCTGGCTTTAATCGTTCACAGTAGCCACAAATTGTATTCGATTATCAAAATTTTGGTCTCATTTTGTAGCTGTCAGTCTGTTGTTTACGACAAATATAAATTTGTAGTACTTTTCATAAGAATACTAATTTTTAGAAGGTTCCTTATATTTTTGGGGGCAGGTTATGGAAACTTTTTCCCTTTACGGCATTGCTGTGGCTTCAATTTTCAACCGATTGCTATATTTTGGCGTCAGTGAATAGATCAGCGTCTGAATTTTCCAAAAAGTATAAATTTGTGGCATTTCGCAAAAGTTTAAGGGCGGGTTTAGTGGTTGAAAGCCAGAAAAAACCCAATTTTTCACGCGTCAACTCCCCAAAACTTTAAATTCATTTTTCTCCCCTTAAACGTGCGAATTTCGCGTTTTTACGATTTTATTTAAACGTTTAGCCCAAACTAGTGTTTTGATGGTCGGAACATGTTTTAGGCAAAATCTCCAAAAATTACTGTTTCTAGAACACGTGCAGTTTTTGTGCAGATTTTCAGCTTTGATCGTTTACTGTGCCCGTAATTTAAATTCGATTGTTGAAATTTTGGTCTTATCTTATAGTTGCGTTTGTTTAGTTTGCGTGAAGTGCAAATATGTAGTAATTTGCATGAAAATAGTAATTTTTATGACGCTTAGGAGGCATAGACATGTATTTGTCTAAAATACGTAAATTTCCTTGTCAGACCTCTGGCTTTAATCGTTCACAGTAGCCACAAATTGTATTCGATTATCAAAATTTTGGTCTCATTTTGTAGCTGTCAGTCTGTTGTTTACGACAAATATAAATTTGTAGTACTTTTCATAAGAATACTAATTTTTAGAAGGTTCCTTATATTTTTGGGGGCAGGTTATGGAAACTTTTTCACTTTACGGCATTGCTGTGGCTTCAATTTTCAACCGATGTGCTATATTTTGGCGTCAGTGAATAGATCAGCGTCTGAATTTTCCAAAAAGTATAAATTTGTGGCATTTCGCAAAAGTTTCAGGGCGGGTTTAGTGGTTGAAAGCCAGAAAAAACCCAATTTTTCACGCGTCAACTCCCCAAAACTTTAAATTCATTTTTCTCCCCTTAAACGTGCGAATTTCGCGTTTTTACGTTTTTATTTAAAAGTTTAGCCCAAACTAGTGTTTTGATGGTCGGAACATGTTTTAGGCAAAATCTCCAAAAATTACTGTTTCTAGAACACGTGCAGTTTTTGTGCAGATTTTCAGCTTTGATTGTTTACTGTGCCCGTAATTTAAATTCGATTGTTGAAATTTTGGTCTTATCTTATAGTTGCGTTTGTTTAGTTTGCGTGAAGTGCAAATATGTAGTAATTTGCATGAAAATAGTAATTTTTATGACGCTTAGGAGGCATAGACATGTATTTGTCTAAAATACGTAAATTTCCTTGTCAGACCTCTGGCTTTAATCGTTCACAGTAGCCACAAATTGTATTCGATTATCAAAATTTTGGTCTCATTTTGTAGCTGTCAGTCTGTTGTTTACGACAAATATAAATTTGTAGTACTTTTCATAAGAATACTAATTTTTAGAAGGTTCCTTATATTTTTGGGGGCAGGTTATGGAAACTTTTTCCCTTTACGGCATTGCTGTGGCTTCAATTTTCAACCGATGTGCTATATTTTGGCGTCAGTGAATAGATCAGCGTCTGAATTTTCCAAAAAGTATAAATTTGTGGCATTTCGCAAAAGTTTAAGGGCGGGTTTAGTGGTTGAAAGCCAGAAAAAACCCAATTTTTCACGCGTCAACTCCCCAAAACTTTAAATTCATTTTTCTCCCCTTAAACGTGCGAATTTCGCGTTTTTACGATTTTATTTAAACGTTTAGCCCAAACTAGTGTTTTGATGGTCGGAACATGTTTTAGGCAAAATCTCCAAAAATTACTGTTTCTAGAACACGTGCAGTTTTTGTGCAGATTTTCAGCTTTGATCGTTTACTGTGCCCGTAATTTAAATTCGATTGTTGAAATTTTGGTCTTATCTTATAGTTGCGTTTGTTTAGTTTGCGTGAAGTGCAAATATGTAGTAATTTGCATGAAAATAGTAATTTTTATGACGCTTAGGAGGCATAGACATGTATTTGTCTAAAATACGTAAATTTCCTTGTCAGACCTCTGGCTTTAATCGTTCACAGTAGCCACAAATTGTATTCGATTATCAAAATTTTGGTCTCATTTTGTAGCTGTCAGTCTGTTGTTTACGACAAATATAAATTTGTAGTACTTTTCATAAGAATACTAATTTTTAGAAGGTTCCTTATATTTTTGGGGGCAGGTTATGGAAACTTTTTCCCTTTACGGCATTGCTGTGGCTTCAATTTTCAACCGATGTGCTATATTTTGGCGTCAGTGAATAGATCAGCGTCTGAATTTTCCAAAAAGTATAAATTTGTGGCATTTCGCAAAAGTTTAAGGGCGGGTTTAGTGGTTGAAAGCCAGAAAAAACCCAATTTTTCACGCGTCAACTCCCCAAAACTTTAAATTCATTTTTCTCCCCTTAAACGTGCGAATTTCGCGTTTTTACGTTTTTATTTAAAAGTTTAGCCCAAACTAGTGTTTTGATGGTCGGAACATGTTTTAGGCAAAATCTCCAAAAATTACTGTTTCTAGAACACGTGCAGTTTTTGTGCAGATTTTCAGCTTTGATTGTTTACTGTGCCCGTAATTTAAATTCGATTGTTGAAATTTTGGTCTTATCTTATAGTTGCGTTTGTTTAGTTTGCGTGAAGTGCAAATATGTAGTAATTTGCATGAAAATAGTAATTTTTATGACGCTTAGGAGGCATAGACATGTATTTGTCTAAAATACGTAAATTTCCTTGTCAGACCTCTGGCTTTAATTGTTCACAGTAGCCACAAATTGTATTCGATTATCAAAATTTTGGTCTCATTTTGTAGCTGTCAGTCTGTTGTTTACGACAAATATAAATTTGTAGTACTTTTCATAAGAATACTAATTTTTAGAAGGTTCCTTATATTTTTGGGGGCAGGTTATGGAAACTTTTTCCCTTTACGGCATTGCTGTGGCTTCAATTTTCAACCGATGTGCTATATTTTGGCGTCAGTGAATAGATCAGCGTCTGAATTTTCCAAAAAGTATAAATTTGTGGCATTTCGCAAAAGTTTAAGGGCGGGTTTAGTGGTTGAAAGCCAGAAAAAACCCAATTTTTCACGCGTCAACTCCCCAAAACTTTAAATTCATTTTTCTCCCCTTAAACGTGCGAATTTCGCGTTTTTACGATTTTATTTAAACGTTTAGCCCAAACTAGTGTTTTGATGGTCGGAACATGTTTTAGGCAAAATCTCCAAAAATTACTGTTTCTAGAACACGTGCAGTTTTTGTGCAGATTTTCAGCTTTGATCGTTTACTGTGCCCGTAATTTAAATTCGATTGTTGAAATTTTGGTCTTATCTTATAGTTGCGTTTGTTTAGTTTGCGTGAAGTGCAAATATGTAGTAATTTGCATGAAAATAGTAATTTTTATGACGCTTAGGAGGCATAGACATGTATTTGTCTAAAATACGTAAATTTCCTTGTCAGACCTCTGGCTTTAATCGTTCACAGTAGCCACAAATTGTATTCGATTATCAAAATTTTGGTCTCATTTTGTAGCTGTCAGTCTGTTGTTTACGACAAATATAAATTTGTAGTACTTTTCATAAGAATACTAATTTTTAGAAGGTTCCTTATATTTTTGGGGGCAGGTTATGGAAACTTTTTCCCTTTACGGCATTGCTGTGGCTTCAATTTTCAACCGATGTGCTATATTTTGGCGTCAGTGAATAGATCAGCGTCTGAATTTTCCAAAAAGTATAAATTTGTGGCATTTCGCAAAAGTTTAAGGGCGGGTTTAGTGGTTGAAAGCCAGAAAAAACCCAATTTTTCACGCGTCAACTCCCCAAAACTTTAAATTCATTTTTCTCCCCTTAAACGTGCGAATTTCGCGTTTTTACGATTTTATTTAAAAGTTTAGCCCAAACTAGTGTTTTGATGGTCGGAACATGTTTTAGGCAAAATCTCCAAAAATTACTGTTTCTAGAACACGTGCAGTTTTTGTGCAGATTTTCAGCTTTGATTGTTTACTGTGCCCGTAATTTAAATTCGATTGTTGAAATTTTGGTCTTATCTTATAGTTGCGTTTGTTTAGTTTGCGTGAAGTGCAAATATGTAGTAATTTGCATGAAAATAGTAATTTTTATGACGCTTAGGAGGCATAGACATGTATTTGTCTAAAATACGTAAATTTCCTTGTCAGACCTCTGGCTTTAATCGTTCACAGTAGCCACAAATTGTATTCGATTATCAAAATTTTGGTCTCATTTTGTAGCTGTCAGTCTGTTGTTTACGACAAATATAAATTTGTAGTACTTTTCATAAGAATACTAATTTTTAGAAGGTTCCTTATATTTTTGGGAGCAGGTTATGGAAACTTTTTCCCTTTACGGCATTGCTGTGGCTTCAATTTTCAACCGATGTGCTATATTTTGGCGTCAGTGAATAGATCAGCGTCTGAATTTTCCAAAAAGTATAAATTTGTGGCATTTCGCAAAAGTTTAAGGGCGGGTTTAGTGGTTGAAAGCCAGAAAAAACCCAATTTTTCACGCGTCAACTCCCCAAAACTTTAAATTCATTTTTCTCCCCTTAAACGTGCGAATTTCGCGTTTTTACGATTTTATTTAAACGTTTAGCCCAAACTAGTGTTTTGATGGTCGGAACATGTTTTAGGCAAAATCTCCAAAAATTACTGTTTCTAGAACACGTGCAGTTTTTGTGCAGATTTTCAGCTTTGATCGTTTACTGTGCCCGTAATTTAAATTCGATTGTTGAAATTTTGGTCTTATCTTATAGTTGCGTTTGTTTAGTTTGCGTGAAGTGCAAATATGTAGTAATTTGCATGAAAATAGTAATTTTTATGACGCTTAGGAGGCATAGACATGTATTTGTCTAAAATACGTAAATTTCCTTGTCAGACCTCTGGCTTTAATCGTTCACAGTAGCCACAAATTGTATTCGATTATCAAAATTTTGGTCTCATTTTGTAGCTGTCAGTCTGTTGTTTACGACAAATATAAATTTGTAGTACTTTTCATAAGAATACTAATTTTTAGAAGGTTCCTTATATTTTTGGGGGCAGGTTATGGAAACTTTTTCCCTTTACGGCATTGCTGTGGCTTCAATTTTCAACCGATGTGCTATATTTTGGCGTCAGTGAATAGATCAGCGTCTGAATTTTCCAAAAAGTATAAATTTGTGGCATTTCGCAAAAGTTTAAGGGCGGGTTTAGTGGTTGAAAGCCAGAAAAAACCCAATTTTTCACGCGTCAACTCCCCAAAACTTTAAATTCATTTTTCTCCCCTTAAACGTGCGAATTTCGCGTTTTTACGATTTTATTTAAAAGTTTAGCCCAAACTAGTGTTTTGATGGTCGGAACATGTTTTAGGCAAAATCTCCAAAAATTACTGTTTCTAGAACACGTGCAGTTTTTGTGCAGATTTTCAGCTTTGATTGTTTACTGTGCCCGTAATTTAAATTCGATTGTTGAAATTTTGGTCTTATCTTATAGTTGCGTTTGTTTAGTTTGCGTGAAGTGCAAATATGTAGTAATTTGCATGAAAATAGTAATTTTTATGACGCTTAGGAGGCATAGACATGTATTTGTCTAAAATACGTAAATTTCCTTGTCAGACCTCTGGCTTTAATCGTTCACAGTAGCCACAAATTGTATTCGATTATCAAAATTTTGGTCTCATTTTGTAGCTGTCAGTCTGTTGTTTACGACAAATATAAATTTGTAGTACTTTTCATAAGAATACTAATTTTTAGAAGGTTCCTTATATTTTTGGGAGCAGGTTATGGAAACTTTTTCCCTTTACGGCATTGCTGTGGCTTCAATTTTCAACCGATGTGCTATATTTTGGCGTCAGTGAATAGATCAGCGTCTGAATTTTCCAAAAAGTATAAATTTGTGGCATTTCGCAAAAGTTTAAGGGCGGGTTTAGTGGTTGAAAGCCAGAAAAAACCCAATTTTTCACGCGTCAACTCCCCAAAACTTTAAATTCATTTTTCTCCCCTTAAACGTGCGAATTTCGCGTTTTTACGTTTATATTTAAAAGTTTAGCCCAAACTAGTGTTTTGATGGTCGGAACATGTTTTAGGCAAAATATCCAAAAATTACTGTTTCTAGAACACGTGCAGTTTTTGTGCAGATTTTCAGCTTTGATCGTTTACTGTGCCCGTAATTTAAATTCGATTGTTGAAATTTTGGTCTTATCTTATAGTTGCGTTTGTTTAGTTTGCGTGAAGTGCAAATATGTAGTAATTTGCATGAAAATAGTAATTTTTATGACGCTTAGGAGGCATAGACATGTATTTGTCTAAAATACGTAAATTTCCTTGTCAGACCTCTGGCTTTAATCGTTCACAGTAGCCACAAATTGTATTCGATTATCAAAATTTTGGTCTCATTTTGTAGCTGTCAGTCTGTTGTTTACGACAAATATAAATTTGTAGTACTTTTCATAAGAATACTAATTTTTAGAAGGTTCCTTATATTTTTGGGGGCAGGTTATGGAAACTTTTTCACTTTACGGCATTGCTGTGGCTTCAATTTTCAACCGATGTGCTATATTTTGGCGTCAGTGAATAGATCAGCGTCTGAATTTTCCAAAAAGTATAAATTTGTGGCATTTCGCAAAAGTTTAAGGGCGGGTTTAGTGGTTGAAAGCCAGAAAAAACCCAATTTTTCACGCGTCAACTCCCCAAAACTTTAAATTCATTTTTCTCCCCTTAAACGTGCGAATTTCGCGTTTTTACGATTTTATTTAAAAGTTTAGCCCAAACTAGTGTTTTGATGGTCGGAACATGTTTTAGGCAAAATCTCCAAAAATTACTGTTTCTAGAACACGTGCAGTTTTTGTGCAGATTTTCAGCTTTGATTGTTTACTGTGCCCGTAATTTAAATTCGATTGTTGAAATTTTGGTCTTATCTTATAGTTGCGTTTGTTTAGTTTGCGTGAAGTGCAAATATGTAGTAATTTGCATGAAAATAGTAATTTTTATGACGCTTAGGAGGCATAGACATGTATTTGTCTAAAATACGTAAATTTCCTTGTCAGACCTCTGGCTTTAATCGTTCACAGTAGCCACAAATTGTATTCGATTATCAAAATTTTGGTCTCATTTTGTAGCTGTCAGTCTGTTGTTTACGACAAATATAAATTTGTAGTACTTTTCATAAGAATACTAATTTTTAGAAGGTTCCTTATATTTTTGGGGGCAGGTTATGGAAACTTTTTCCCTTTACGGCATTGCTGTGGCTTCAATTTTCAACCGATGTGCTATATTTTGGCGTCAGTGAATAGATCAGCGTCTGAATTTTCCAAAAAGTATAAATTTGTGGCATTTCGCAAAAGTTTAAGGGCGGGTTTAGTGGTTGAAAGCCAGAAAAAACCCAATTTTTCACGCGTCAACTCCCCAAAACTTTAAATTCATTTTTCTCCCCTTAAACGTGCGAATTTCGCGTTTTTACGTTTTTATTTAAAAGTTTAGCCCAAACTAGTGTTTTGATGGTCGGAACATGTTTTAGGCAAAATCTCCAAAAATTACTGTTTCTAGAACACGTGCAGTTTTTGTGCAGATTTTCAGCTTTGATTGTTTACTGTGCCCGTAATTTAAATTCGATTGTTGAAATTTTGGTCTTATCTTATAGTTGCGTTTGTTTAGTTTGCGTGAAGTGCAAATATGTAGTAATTTGCATGAAAATAGTAATTTTTATGACGCTTAGGAGGCATAGACATGTATTTGTCTAAAATACGTAAATTTCCTTGTCAGACCTCTGGCTTTAATCGTTCACAGTAGCCACAAATTGTATTCGATTATCAAAATTTTGGTCTCATTTTGTAGCTGTCAGTCTGTTGTTTACGACAAATATAAATTTGTAGTACTTTTCATAAGAATACTAATTTTTAGAAGGTTCCTTATATTTTTGGGGGCAGGTTATGGAAACTTTTTCCCTTTACGGCATTGCTGTGGCTTCAATTTTCAACCGATGTGCTATATTTTGGCGTTAGTGAATAGATCAGCGTCTGAATTTTCCAAAAAGTATAAATTTGTGGCATTTCGCAAAAGTTTAAGGGCGGGTTTAGTGGTTGAAAGCCAGAAAAAACCCAATTTTTCACGCGTCAACTCCCCAAAACTTTAAATTCATTTTTCTCCCCTTAAACGTGCGAATTTCGCGTTTTTACGTTTTTATTTAAAAGTTTTGCCCAAACTAGTGTTTTGATGGTCGGAACATGTTTTAGGCAAAATCTCCAAAAATTACTGTTTCTAGAACACGTGCAGTTTTTGTGCAGATTTTCAGCTTTGATTGTTTACTGTGCCCGTAATTTAAATTCGATTGTTGAAATTTTGGTCTTATCTTATAGTTGCTTTTGTTTAGTTTGCGTGAAGTGCAAATATGTAGTAATTTGCATGAAAATAGTAATTTTTATGACGCTTAGGAGGCATAGACATGTATTTGTCTAAAATACGTAAATTTCCTTGTCAGACCTCTGGCTTTAATCGTTCACAGTAGCCACAAATTGTATTCGATTATCAAAATTTTGGTCTCATTTTGTAGCTGTCAGTCTGTTGTTTACGACAAATATAAATTTGTAGTACTTTTCATAAGAATACTAATTTTTAGAAGGTTCCTTATATTTTTGGGGGCAGGTTATGGAAACTTTTTCCCTTTACGGCATTGCTGTGGCTTCAATTTTCAACCGATGTGCTATATTTTGGCGTCAGTGAATAGATCAGCGTCTGAATTTTCCAAAAAGTATAAATTTGTGGCATTTCGCAAAAGTTTAAGGGCGGGTTTAGTGGTTGAAAGCCAGAAAAAACCCAATTTTTCACGCGTCAACTCCCCAAAACTTTAAATTCATTTTTCTCCCCTTAAACGTGCGAATTTCGCGTTTTTACGATTTTATTTAAACGTTTAGCCCAAACTAGTGTTTTGATGGTCGGAACATGTTTTAGGCAAAATCTCCAAAAATTACTGTTTCTAGAACACGTGCAGTTTTTGTGCAGATTTTCAGCTTTGATTGTTTACTGTGCCCGTAATTTAAATTCGATTGTTGAAATTTTGGTCTTATCTTATAGTTGCGTTTGTTTAGTTTGCGTGAAGTGCAAATATGTAGTAATTTGCATGAAAATAGTAATTTTTATGACGCTTAGGAGGCATAGACATGTATTTGTCTAAAATACGTAAATTTCCTTGTCAGACCTCTGGCTTTAATCGTTCACAGTAGCCACAAATTGTATTCGATTATCAAAATTTTGGTCTCATTTTGTAGCTGTCAGTCTGTTGTTTACGACAAATATAAATTTGTAGTACTTTTCATAAGAATACTAATTTTTAGAAGGTTCCTTAAATTTTTGGGAGCAGGTTATGGAAACTTTTTCCCTTTACGGCATTGCTGTGGCTTCAATTTTCAACCGATGTGCTATATTTTGGCGTCAGTGAATAGATCAGCGTCTGAATTTTCCAAAAAGTATAAATTTGTGGCATTTCGCAAAAGTTTAAGGGCGGGTTTAGTGGTTGAAAGCCAGAAAAAACCCAATTTTTCACGCGTCAACTCCCCAAAACTTTAAATTCATTTTTCTCCCCTTAAACGTGCGAATTTCGCGTTTTTACGTTTTTATTTAAAAGTTTAGCCCAAACTAGTGTTTTGATGGTCGGAACATGTTTTAGGCAAAATCTCCAAAAATTACTGTTTCTAGAACACGTGCAGTTTTTGTGCAGATTTTCAGCTTTGATTGTTTACTGTGCCCGTAATTTAAATTCGATTGTTGAAATTTTGGTCTTATCTTATAGTTGCGTTTGTTTAGTTTGCGTGAAGTGCAAATATGTAGTAATTTGCATGAAAATAGTAATTTTTATGACGCTTAGGAGGCATAGACATGTATTTGTCTAAAATACGTAAATTTCCTTGTCAGACCTCTGGCTTTAATCGTTCACAGTAGCCACAAATTGTATTCGATTATCAAAATTTTGGTCTCATTTTGTAGCTGTCAGTCTGTTGTTTACGACAAATATAAATTTGTAGTACTTTTCATAAGAATACTAATTTTTAGAAGGTTCCTTATATTTTTGGGGGCAGGTTATGGAAACTTTTTCCCTTTACGGCATTGCTGTGGCTTCAATTTTCAACCGATGTGCTATATTTTGGCGTCAGTGAATAGATCAGCGTCTGA
Source organism: Odontomyia ornata (assembly GCA_963969285.1). NCBI lineage: Eukaryota > Metazoa > Arthropoda > Insecta > Diptera > Stratiomyidae > Odontomyia > Odontomyia ornata. The sequence continues at coordinate 84,565,604 of OZ017742.1, forward strand.
ATTTTCCAAAAAGTATAAATTTGTGGCATTTCGCAAAAGTCTAAGGGCGGGTTTAGTGGTTGAAAGCCAGAAAAAACCCAATTTTTCACGCGTCAACTCCCCAAAACTTTAAATTCATTTTTCTCCCCTTAAACGTGCGAATTTCGCGTTTTTACGATTTTATTTAAAAGTTTAGCCCAAACTAGTGTTTTGATGGTCGGAACATGTTTTAGGCAAAATCTCCAAAAATTACTGTTTCTAGAACACGTGCAGTTTTTGTGCAGATTTTCAGCTTTGATTGTTTACTGTGCCCGTAATTTAAATTCGATTGTTGAAATTTTGGTCTTATCTTATAGTTGCGTTTGTTTAGTTTGCGTGAAGTGCAAATATGTAGTAATTTGCATGAAAATAGTAATTTTTATGACGCTTAGGAGGCATAGACATGTATTTGTCTAAAATACGTAAATTTCCTTGTCAGACCTCTGGCTTTAATCGTTCACAGTAGCCACAAATTGTATTCGATTATCAAAATTTTGGTCTCATTTTGTAGCTGTCAGTCTGTTGTTTACGACAAATATAAATTTGTAGTACTTTTCATAAGAATACTAATTTTTAGAAGGTTCCTTATATTTTTGGGAGCAGGTTATGGAAACTTTTTCCCTTTACGGCATTGCTGTGGCTTCAATTTTCAACCGATGTGCTATATTTTGGCGTCAGTGAATAGATCAGCGTCTGAATTTTCCAAAAAGTATAAATTTGTGGCATTTCGCAAAAGTTTAAGGGCGGGTTTAGTGGTTGAAAGCCAGAAAAAACCCAATTTTTCACGCGTCAACTCCCCAAAACTTTAAATTCATTTTTCTCCCCTTAAACGTGCGAATTTCGCGTTTTTACGTTTTTATTTAAAAGTTTAGCCCAAACTAGTGTTTTGATGGTCGAAACATGTTTTAGGCAAAATCTCAAAAAATTACTGTTTCTAGAACACGTGCAGTTTTTGTGCAGATTTTCAGCTTTGATTGTTTACTGTGCCCGTAATTTAAATTCGATTGTTGAAATTTTGGTCTTATCTTATAGTTGCGTTTGTTTAGTTTGCGTGAAGTGCAAATATGTAGTAATTTGCATGAAAATAGTAATTTTTATGACGCTTAGGAGGCATAGACATGTATTTGTCTAAAATACGTAAATTTCCTTGTCAGACCTCTGGCTTTAATCGTTCACAGTAGCCACAAATTGTATTCGATTATCAAAATTTTGGTCTCATTTTGTAGCTGTCAGTCTGTTGTTTACGACAAATATAAATTTGTAGTACTTTTCATAAGAATACTAATTTTTAGAAGGTTCCTTATATTTTTGGGGGCAGGTTATGGAAACTTTTTCCCTTTACGGCATTGCTGTGGCTTCAATTTTCAACCGATGTGCTATATTTTGGCGTTAGTGAATAGATCAGCGTCTGAATTTTCCAAAAAGTATAAATTTGTGGCATTTCGCAAAAGTTTAAGGCCGGGTTTAGTGGTTGAAAGCCAGAAAAAACCCAATTTTTCACGCGTCAACTCCCCAAAACTTTAAATTCATTTTTCTCCCCTTAAACGTGCGAATTTCGCGTTTTTACGTTTTTATTTAAAAGTTTAGCCCAAACTAGTGTTTTGATGGTCGGAACATGTTTTAGGCAAAATCTCCAAAAATTACTGTTTCTAGAACACGTGCAGTTTTTGTGCAGATTTTCAGCTTTGATTGTTTACTGTGCCCGTAATTTAAATTCGATTGTTGAAATTTTGGTCTTATCTTATAGTTGCTTTTGTTTAGTTTGCGTGAAGTGCAAATATGTAGTAATTTGCATGAAAATAGTAATTTTTATGACGCTTAGGAGGCATAGACATGTATTTGTCTAAAATACGTAAATTTCCTTGTCAGACCTCTGGCTTTAATCGTTCACAGTAGCCACAAATTGTATTCGATTATCAAAATTTTGGTCTCATTTTGTAGCTGTCAGTCTGTTGTTTACGACAAATATAAATTTGTAGTACTTTTCATAAGAATACTAATTTTTAGAAGGTTCCTTATATTTTTGGGGGCAGGTTATGGAAACTTTTTCCCTTTACGGCATTGCTGTGGCTTCAATTTTCAACCGATGTGCTATATTTTGGCGTCAGTGAATAGATCAGCGTCTGAATTTTCCAAAAAGTATAAATTTGTGGCATTTCGCAAAAGTTTAAGGGCGGGTTTAGTGGTTGAAAGCCAGAAAAAACCCAATTTTTCACGCGTCAACTCCTCAAAACTTTAAATTCATTTTTCTCCCCTTAAACGTGCGAATTTCGCGTTTTTACGTTTTTATTTAAAAGTTTAGCCCAAACTAGTGTTTTGATGGTCGGAACATGTTTTAGGCAAAATATCCAAAAATTACTGTTTCTAGAACACGTGCAGTTTTTGTGCAGATTTTCAGCTTTGATTGTTTACTGTGCCCGTAATTTAAATTCGATTGTTGAAATTTTGGTCTTATCTTATAGTTGCGTTTGTTTAGTTTGCGTGAAGTGCAAATATGTAGTAATTTGCATGAAAATAGTAATTTTTATGACGCTTAGGAGGCATAGACATGTATTTGTCTAAAATACGTAAATTTCCTTGTCAGACCTCTGGCTTTAATCGTTCACAGTAGCCACAAATTGTATTCGATTATCAAAATTTTGGTCTCATTTTGTAGCTGTCAGTCTGTTGTTTACGACAAATATAAATTTGTAGTACTTTTCATAAGAATACTAATTTTTAGAAGGTTCCTTATATTTTTGGGGGCAGGTTATGGAAACTTTTTCCCTTTACGGCATTGCTGTGGCTTCAATTTTCAACCGATGTGCTATATTTTGGCGTCAGTGAATAGATCAGCGTCTGAATTTTCCAAAAAGTATAAATTTGTGGCATTTCGCAAAAGTTTAAGGGCGGGTTTAGTGGTTGAAAGCCAGAAAAAACCCAATTTTTCACGTGTCAACTCCCCAAAACTTTAAATTCATTTTTCTCCCCTTAAACGTGCGAATTTCGCGTTTTTACGTTTTTATTTAAAAGTTTAGCCCAAACTAGTGTTTTTATGGTCGGAACATGTTTTAGGCAAAATCTCCAAAAATTACTGTTTCTAGAACACGTGCAGTTTTTGTGCAGATTTTCAGCTTTGATTGTTTACTGTGCCCGTAATTTAAATTCGATTGTTGAAATTTTGGTCTTATCTTATAGTTGCGTTTGTTTAGTTTGCGTGAAGTGCAAATATGTAGTAATTTGCATGAAAATAGTAATTTTTATGACGCTTAGGAGGCATAGACATGTATTTGTCTAAAATACGTAAATTTCCTTGTCAGACCTCTGGCTTTAATCGTTCACAGTAGCCACAAATTGTATTCGATTATCAAAATTTTGGTCTCATTTTGTAGCTGTCAGTCTGTTGTTTACGACAAATATAAATTTGTAGTACTTTTCATAAGAATACTAATTTTTAGAAGGTTCCTTATATTTTTGGGGGCAAGTTATGGAAACTTTTTCCCTTTACGGCATTGCTGTGGCTTCAATTTTCAACCGATGTGCTATATTTTGGCGTCAGTGAATAGATCAGCGTCTGAATTTTCCAAAAAGTATAAATTTGTGGCATTTCGCAAAAGTTTAAGGGCGGGTTTAGTGGTTGAAAGCCAGAAAAAACCCAATTTTTCACGCGTCAACTCCCCAAAACTTTAAATTCATTTTTCTCCCCTTAAACGTGCGAATTTCGCGTTTTTACGATTTTATTTAAAAGTTTAGCCCAAACTAGTGTTTTGATGGTCGGAACATGTTTTAGGCAAAATCTCCAAAAATTACTGTTTCTAGAACACGTGCAGTTTTTGTGCAGATTTTCAGCTTTGATTGTTTACTGTGCCCGTAATTTAAATTCGATTGTTGAAATTTTGGTCTTATCTTATAGTTGCGTTTGTTTAGTTTGCGTGAAGTGCAAATATGTAGTAATTTGCATGAAAATAGTAATTTTTATGACGCTTAGGAGGCATAGACATGTATTTGTCTAAAATACGTAAATTTCCTTGTCAGACCTCTGGCTTTAATCGTTCACAGTAGCCACAAATTGTATTCGATTATCAAAATTTTGGTCTCATTTTGTAGCTGTCAGTCTGTTGTTTACGACAAATATAAATTTGTAGTACTTTTCATAAGAATACTAATTTTTAGAAGGTTCCTTATATTTTTGGGGGCAGGTTATGGAAACTTTTTCCCTTTACGGCATTGCTGTGGCTTCAATTTTCAACCGATGTGCTATATTTTGGCGTTAGTGAATAGATCAGCGTCTGAATTTTCCAAAAAGTATAAATTTGTGGCATTTCGCAAAAGTTTAAGGGCGGGTTTAGTGGTTGAAAGCCAGAAAAAACCCAATTTTTCACGCGTCAACTCCCCAAAACTTTAAATTAATTTTTCTCCCCTTAAACGTGCGAATTTCGCGTTTTTACGTTTATATTTAAAAGTTTAGCCCAAACTAGTGTTTTGATGGTCGGAACATGTTTTAGGCAAAATCTCCAAAAATTACTGTTCCTAGAACACGTGCAGTTTTTGTGCAGATTTTCAGCTTTGATTGTTTACTGTGCCCGTAATTTAAATTCGATTGTTGAAATTTTGGTCTTATCTTATAGTTGCGTTTGTTTAGTTTGCGTGAAGTGCAAATATGTAGTAATTTGCATGAAAATAGTAATTTTTATGACGCTTAGGAGGCATAGACATGTATTTGTCTAAAATACGTAAATTTCCTTGTCAGACCTCTGGCTTTAATCGTTCACAGTAGCCACAAATTGTATTCGATTATCAAAATTTTGGTCTCATTTTGTAGCTGTCAGTCTGTTGTTTACGACAAATATAAATTTGTAGTACTTTTCATAAGAATACTAATTTTTAGAAGGTTCCTTATATTTTTGGGGGCAGGTTATGGAAACTTTTTCACTTTACGGCATTGCTGTGGCTTCAATTTTCAACCGATGTGCTATATTTTGGCGTTAGTGAATAGATCAGCGTCTGAATTTTCCAAAAAGTATAAATTTGTGGCATTTCGCAAAAGTTTAAGGGCGGGTTTAGTGGTTGAAAGCCAGAAAAAACCCAATTTTTCACGCGTCAACTCCCCAAAACTTTAAATTCATTTTTCTCCCCTTAAACGTGCGAATTTCGCGTTTTTACGATTTTATTTAAAAGTTTAGCCCAAACTAGTGTTTTGATGGTCGGAACATGTTTTAGGCAAAATCTCCAAAAATTACTGTTTCTAGAACACGTGCAGTTTTTGTGCAGATTTTCAGCTTTGATTGTTTACTGTGCCCGTAATTTAAATTCGATTGTTGAAATTTTGGTCTTATCTTATAGTCGCGTTTGTTCAGTTTGCGTGAAGTGCAAATATGTAGTAATTTGCATGAAAATAGTAATTTTTATGACGCTTAGGAGGCATAGACATGTATTTGTCTAAAATACGTAAATTTCCTTGTCAGACCTCTGGCTTTAATCGTTCACAGTAGCCACAAATTGTATTCGATTATCAAAATTTTGGTCTCATTTTGTAGCTGTCAGTCTGTTGTTTACGACAAATATAAATTTGTAGTACTTTTCATAAGAATACTAATTTTTAGAAGGTTCCTTATATTTTTGGGGGCAGGTTATGGAAACTTTTTCCCTTTACGGCATTGCTGTGGCTTCAATTTTCAACCGATGTGCTATATTTTGGCGTCAGTGAATAGATCAGCGTCTGAATTTTCCAAAAAGTATAAATTTGTGGCATTTCGCAAAAGTTTAAGGGCGGGTTTAGTGGTTGAAAGCCAGAAAAAACCCAATTTTTCACGCGTCAACTCCCCAAAACTTTAAATTCATTTTTCTCCACTTAAACGTGCGAATTTCGCGTTTTTACGTTTTTATTTAAAAGTTTAGCCCAAACTAGTGTTTTGATGGTCGGAACATGTTTTAGGCAAAATCTCCAAAAATTACTGTTTCTAGAACACGTGCAGTTTTTGTGCAGATTTTCAGCTTTGATTGTTTACTGTGCCCGTAATTTAAATTCGATTGTTGAAATTTTGGTCTTATCTTATAGTTGCGTTTGTTTAGTTTGCGTGAAGTGCAAATATGTAGTAATTTGCATGAAAATAGTAATTTTTATGACGCTTAGGAGGCATAGACATGTATTTGTCTAAAATACGTAAATTTCCTTGTCAGACCTCTGGCTTTAATCGTTCACAGTAGCCACAAATTGTATTCGATTATCAAAATTTTGGTCTCATTTTGTAGCTGTCAGTCTGTTGTTTACGACAAATATAAATTTGTAGTACTTTTCATAAGAATACTAATTTTTAGAAGGTTCCTTATATTTTTGGGAGCAGGTTATGGAAACTTTTTCCCTTTACGGCATTGCTGTGGCTTCAATTTTCAACCGATGTGCTATATTTTGGCGTTAGTGAATAGATCAGCGTCTGAATTTTCCAAAAAGTATAAATTTGTGGCATTTCGCAAAAGTTTAAGGGCGGGTTTAGTGGTTGAAAGCCAGAAAAAACCCAATTTTTCACGCGTCAACTCCCCAAAACTTTAAATTCATTTTTCTCCCCTTAAACGTGCGAATTTCGCGTTTTTACGTTTATATTTAAAAGTTTAGCCCAAACTAGTGTTTTGATGGTCGGAACATGTTTTAGGCAAAATATCCAAAAATTACTGTTTCTAGAACACGTGCAGTTTTTGTGCAGATTTTCAGCTTTGATTGTTTACTGTGCCCGTAATTTAAATTCGATTGTTGAAATTTTAGTCTTATCTTATAGTTGCGTTTGTTTAGTTTGCGTGAAGTGCAAATATGTAGTAATTTGCATGAAAATAGTAATTTTTATGACGCTTAGGAGGCATAGACATGTATTTGTCTAAAATACGTAAATTTCCTTGTCAGACCTCTGGCTTTAATCGTTCACAGTAGCCACAAATTGTATTCGATTATCAAAATTTTGATCTCATTTTGTAGCTGTCAGTCTGTTGTTTACGACAAATATAAATTTGTAGTACTTTTCATAAGAATACTAATTTTTAGAAGGTTCCTTATATTTTTGGGGGCAGGTTATGGAAACCTTTTCCCTTTACGGCATTGCTGTGGCTTCATTTTTCAACCGATGTGCTATATTTTGGCGTTAGTGAATAGATCAGCGTCTGAATTTTCCAAAAAGTATAAATTTGTGGCATTTCGCAAAAGTTTAAGGGCGGGTTTAGTGGTTGAAAGCCAGAAAAAACCCAATTTTTCACGCGTCAACTCCCCAAAACTTTAAATTCATTTTTCTCCCCTTAAACGTGCGAATTTCGCGTTTTTACGATTTTATTTAAAAGTTTAGCCCAAACTAGTGTTTTGATGGTCGGAACATGTTTTAGGCAAAATCTCCAAAAATTACTGTTTCTAGAACACGTGCAGTTTTTGTGCAGATTTTCAGCTTTGATTGTTTACTGTGCCCGTAATTTAAATTCGATTGTTGAAATTTTGGTCTTATCTTATAGTTGCGTTTGTTTAGTTTGCGTGAAGTGCAAATATGTAGTAATTTGCATGAAAATAGTAATTTTTATGACGCTTAGGAGGCATAGACATGTATTTGTCTAAAATACGTAAATTTCCTTGTCAGACCTCTGGCTTTAATCGTTCACAGTAGCCACAAATTGTATTCGATTATCAAAATTTTGGTCTCATTTTGTAGCTGTCAGTCTGTTGTTTACGACAAATATAAATTTGTAGTACTTTTCATAAGAATACTAATTTTTAGAAGGTTCCTTATATTTTTGGGGGCAGGTTATGGAAATTTTTTCTCTTTACGGCATTGCTGTGGCTTCAATTTTCAACCGATGTGCTATATTTTGGCGTCAGTGAATAGATCAGCGTCTGAATTTTCCAAAAAGTATAAATTTGTGGCATTTCGCAAAAGTTTAAGGGCGGGTTTAGTGGTTGAAAGCCAGAAAAAACCCAATTTTTCACGCGTCAACTCCCCAAAACTTTAAATTCATTTTTCTCCACTTAAACGTGCGAATTTCGCGTTTTTACGTTTTTATTTAAAAGTTTAGCCCAAACTAGTGTTTTGATGGTCGGAACATGTTTTAGGCAAAATCTCCAAAAATTACTGTTTCTAGAACACGTGCAGTTTTTGTGCAGATTTTCAGCTTTGATTGTTTACTGTGCCCGTAATTTAAATTCGATTGTTGAAATTTTGGTCTTATCTTATAGTTGCGTTTGTTTAGTTTGCGTGAAGTGCAAATATGTAGTAATTTGCATGAAAATAGTAATTTTTATGACGCTTAGGAGGCATAGACATGTATTTGTCTAAAATACGTAAATTTCCTTGTCAGACCTCTGGCTTTAATCGTTCACAGTAGCCACAAATTGTATTCGATTATCAAAATTTTGGTCTCATTTTGTAGCTGTCAGTCTGTTGTTTACGACAAATATAAATTTGTAGTACTTTTCATAAGAATACTAATTTTTAGAAGGTTCCTTATATTTTTGGGAGCAGGTTATAGAAACTTTTTCCCTTTACGGCATTGCTGTGGCTTCAATTTTCAACCGATGTGCTATATTTTGGGGTTAGTGAATAGATCAGCGTCTGAATTTTCCAAAAAGTATAAATTTGTGGCATTTCGCAAAAGTTTAAGGGCGGGTTTAGTGGTTGAAAGCCAGAAAAAACCCAATTTTTCACGCGTCAACTCCCCAAAACTTTAAATTCATTTTTCTCCCCTTAAACGTGCGAATTTCGCGTTTTTACGTTTATATTTAAAAGTTTAGCCCAAACTAGTGTTTTGATGGTCGGAACATGTTTTAGGCAAAATATCCAAAAATTACTGTTTCTAGAACACGTGCAGTTTTTGTGCAGATTTTCAGCTTTGATTGTTTACTGTGCCCGTAATTTAAATTCGATTGTTGAAATTTTGGTCTTATCTTATAGTTGCGTTTGTTTAGTTTGCGTGAAGTGCAAATATGTAGTAATTTGCATGAAAATAGTAATTTTTATGACGCTTAGGAGGCATAGACATGTATTTGTCTAAAATACGTAAATTTCCTTGTCAGACCTCTGGCTTTAATCGTTCACAGTAGCCACAAATTGTATTCGATTATCAAAATTTTGATCTCATTTTGTAGCTGTCAGTCTGTTGTTTACGACAAATATAAATTTGTAGTACTTTTCATAAGAATACTAATTTTTAGAAGGTTCCTTATATTTTTGGGGGCAGGTTATGGAAACCTTTTCCCTTTACGGCATTGCTGTGGCTTCATTTTTCAACCGATGTGCTATATTTTGGCGTTAGTGAATAGATCAGCGTCTGAATTTTCCAAAAAGTATAAATTTGTGGCATTTCGCAAAAGTTTAAGGGCGGGTTTAGTGGTTGAAAGCCAGAAGAAACCCAATTTTTCACGCGTCAACTCCCCAAAACTTTAAATTCATTTTTCTCCCCTTAAACGTGCGAATTTCGCGTTTTTACGTTTTTATTTAAAAGTTTAGCCCAAACTAGTGTTTTGATGGTCGGAACATGTTTTAGGCAAAATCTCCAAAAATTACTGTTTCTAGAACACGTGCAGTTTTTGTGCAGATTTTCAGCTTTGATTGTTTACTGTGCCCGTAATTTTAATTCGATTGTTGAAATTTTGGTCTTATCTTATAGTTGCGTTTGTTTAGTTTGCGTGAAGTGCAAATGTGTAGTAATTTGCATGAAAATAGTAATTTTTATGACGCTTAGGAGGCATAGACATGTATTTGTCTAAAATACGTAAATTTCCTTGTCAGACTTCTGGCTTTAATCGTTCACAGTAGCCACAAATTGTATTCGATTATCAAAATTTTGGTCTCATTTTGTAGCTGTCAGTCTGTTGTTTACGACAAATATAAATTTGTAGTACTTTTCATAAGAATACTAATTTTTAGAAGGTTCCTTATATTTTTGGGGGCAGGTTATGGAAACTTTTTCCCTTTACGGCATTGCTGTGGCTTCAATTTTCAACCGATGTGCTATATTTTGGCGTTAGTGAATAGATCAGCGTCTGAATTTTCCAAAAAGTATAAATTTGTGGCATTTCGCAAAAGTTTAAGGGCGGGTTTAGTGGTTGAAAGCCAGAAAAAACCCAATTTTTCACGCGTCAACTCCCCAAAACTATAAATTCATTTTTCTCCCCTTAAACGTGCGAATTTCGCGTTTTTACGTTTTTATTTAAAAGTTTAGCCCAAACTAGTGTTTTGATGGTCGGAACATGTTTTAGGCAAAATCTCCAAAAATTACTGTTCCTAGAACACGTGCAGTTTTTGTGCAGATTTTCAGCTTTGATTGTTTACTGTGCCCGTAATTTAAATTCGATTGTTGAAATTTTGGTCTTATCTTATAGTTGCGTTTGTTTAGTTTGCGTGAAGTGCAAATATGTAGTAATTTGCATGAAAATAGTAATTTTTATGACGCTTAGGAGGCATAGACATGTATTTGTCTAAAATACGTAAATTTCCTTGTCAGACCTCTGGCTTTAATCGTTCACAGTAGCCACAAATTGTATTCGATTATCAAAATTTTGGTCTCATTTTGTAGCTGTCAGTCTGTTGTTTACGACAAATATAAATTTGTAGTACTTTTCATAAGAATACTAATTTTTAGAAGGTTCGTTATATTTTTGGGGGCAGGTTATGGAAACTTTTTCCCTTCACGGCATTGCTGTGGCTTCAATTTTCAACCGATGTGCTATATTTTGGCGTCAGTGAATAGATCAGCGTCTGAATTTTCCAAAAAGTGTAAATTTGTGGCATTTCGCAAAAGTTTAAGGGCGGGTTTAGTGGTTGAAAGCCAGAAAAAACCCAATTTTTCACGCGTCAACTCCCCAAAACTTTAAATTCATTTTTCTCCCCTTAAACGTGCGAATTTCGCGTTTTTACGTTTATATTTAAAAGTTTAGCCCAGACTAGTGTTTTTATGGTCGGAACATGTTTTAGGCAAAATCTCCAAAAATTACTGTTTCTAGAACACGTGCAGTTTTTGTGCAGATTTTCAGCTTTGATTGTTTACTGTGCCCGTAATTTAAATTCGATTGTTGAAATTTTGGTCTTATCTTATAGTTGCGTTTGTTTAGTTTGCGTGAAGTGCAAATATGTAGTAATTTGCATGAAAATAGTAATTTTTATGACGCTTAGGAGGCATAGACATGTATTTGTCTAAAATACGTAAATTTCCTTGTCAGACCTCTGGCTTTAATCGTTCACAGTAGCCACAAATTGTATTCGATTATCAAAATTTTGGTCTCATTTTGTAGCTGTCAGTCTGTTGTTTACGACAAATATAAATTTGTAGTACTTTTCATAAGAATACTAATTTTTAGAAGGTTCCTTATATTTTTGGGGGCAGGTTATGGAAACTTTTTCCCTTTACGGCATTGCTGTGGCTTCAATTTTCAACCGATGTGCTATATTTTGGCGTCAGTGAACAGATCAGCGTCTGAATTTTCCAAAAAGTATAAATTTGTGGCATTTCGCAAAAGTTTAAGGGCGGGTTTAGTGGTTGAAAGCCAGAAAAAACCCAATTTTTCACGCGTCAACTCCCCAAAACTTTAAATTCATTTTTCTCCCCTTAAACGTGCGAATTTCGCGTTTTTACGTTTTTATTTAAAAGTTTAGCCCAAACTAGTGTTTTGATGGTCGGAACATGTTTTAGGCAAAATCTCCAAAAATTACTGTTTCTAGAACACGTGCAGTTTTTGTGCAGATTTTCAGCTTTGATTGTTTACTGTGCCCGTAATTTAAATTCGATTGTTGAAATTTTGGTCTTATCTTATAGTTGCGTTTGTTTAGTTTGCGTGAAGTGCAAATATGTAGTAATTTGCATGAAAATAGTAATTTTTATGACGCTTAGGAGGCATAGACATGTATTTGTCTAAAATACGTAAATTTCCTTGTCAGACCTCTGGCTTTAATCGTTCACAGTAGCCACAAATTGTATTCGATTATCAAAATTTTGGTCTCATTTTGTAGCTGTCAGTCTGTTGTTTACGACAAATATAAATTTGTAGTACTTTTCATAAGAATACTAATTTTTAGAAGGTTCCTTATATTTTTGGGGGCAGGTTATGGAAACTTTTTCCCTTTACGGCATTGCTGTGGCTTCAATTTTCAACCGATGTGCTATATTTTGGCATTAGTGAATAGATCAGCGTCTGAATTTTCTAAAAAGTATAAATTTGTGGCATTTCGCAAAAGTTTAAGGGCGGGTTTAGTGGTTGAAAGCCAGAAAAACCCAATTTTTCACGCGTCAACTCCCCAAAACTTTAAATTCATTTTTCTCCCCTTAAACGTGCGAATTTCGCGTTTTTACGTTTTTATTTAAAAGTTTAGCCCAAACTAGTGTTTTGATGGTCGGAACTTGTTTTAGGCAAAATCTCCAAAAATTACTGTTTCTAGAACACGTGCAGTTTTTGTGCAGATTTTCAGCTTTGATTGTTTACTGTGCCCGTAATTTAAATTCGATTGTTGAAATTTTGGTCTTATCTTATAGTTGCGTTTGTTTAGTTTGCGTGAAGTGCAAATATGTAGTAATTTGCATGAAAATAGTAATTTTTATGACGCTTAGGAGGCATAGACATGTATTTGTCTAAAATACGTAAATTTCCTTGTCAGACCTCTGGCTTTAATTGTTCACAGTAGCCACAAATTGTTTTCGATTATCAAAATTTTGGTCTCATTTTGTAGCTGTCAGTCTGTTGTTTACGACAAATATAAATTTGTAGTACTTTTCATAAGAATACTAATTTTTAGAAGGTTCCTTATATTTTTGGGGGCAGGTTATGGAAATTTTTTCTCTTTACGGCATTGCTGTGGCTTCAATTTTCAACCGATGTGCTATATTTTGGCGTCAGTGAATAGATCAGCGTCTGAATTTTCCAAAAAGTATAAATTTGTGGCATTTCGCAAAAGTTTAAGGGCGGGTTTAGTGGTTGAAAGCCAGAAAAAACCCAATTTTTCACGCGTCAACTCCCCAAAACTTTAAATTCATTTTTCTCCCCTTAAACGTGCGAATTTCGCGTTTTTACGTTTGTATTTAAAAGTTTAGCCCAAACTAGTGTTTTGATGGTCGGAACATGTTTTAGGCAAAATCTCCAAAAATTACTGTTTCTAGAACACGTGCAGTTTTTGTGCAGATTTTCAGCTTTGATTGTTTACTGTGCCCGTAATTTAAATTCGATTGTTGAAATTTTGGTCTTATCTTATAGTTGCGTTTGTTTAGTTTGCGTGAAGTGCAAATATGTAGTAATTTGCATGAAAATAGTAATTTTTATGACGCTTAGGAGGCATAGACATGTATTTGTCTAAAATACGTAAATTTCCTTGTCAGACCTCTGGCTTTAATCGTTCACAGTAGCCACAAATTGTATTCGATTATCAAAATTTTGGTCTCATTTTGTAGCTGTCAGTCTGTTGTTTACGACAAATATAAATTTGTAGTACTTTTCATAAGAATACTAATTTTTAGAAGGTTCCTTATATTTTTGGGGGCAGGTTATGGAAACTTTTTCCCTTTACGGCATTGCTGTGGCTTCAATTTTCAACCGATGTGCTATATTTTGGCGTTAGTGAATAGATCAGCGTCTGAATTTTCCAAAAAGTATAAATTTGTGGCATTTCGCAAAAGTTTAAGGGCGGGTTTAGTGGTTGAAAGCCAGAAAAAACCCAATTTTTCACGCGTCAACTCCCCAAAACTTTAAATTCATTTTTCTCCCCTTAAACGTGCGAATTTCGCGTTTTTACGTTTTTATTTAAAAGTTTAGCCCAAACTAGTGTTTTGATGGTCGGAACATGTTTTAGGCAAAATCTCCAAAAATTACTGTTTCTAGAACACGTGCAGTTTTTGTGCAGATTTTCAGCTTTGATTGTTTACTGTGCCCGTAATTTAAATTCGATTGTTGAAATTTTGGTCTTATCTTATAGTTGCGTTTGTTTAGTTTGCGTGAAGTGCAAATATGTAGTAATTTGCATGAAAATAGTAATTTTTATGACGCTTAGGAGGCATAGACATGTATTTGTCTAAAATACGTAAATTTCCTTGTCAGACCTCTGGCTTTAATCGTTCACAGTAGCCACAAATTGTATTCGATTATCAAAATTTTGGTCTCATTTTGTAGCTGTCAGTCTGTTGTTTACGACAAATATAAATTTGTAGTACTTTTCATAAGAATACTAATTTTTAGAAGGTTCCTTATATTTTTGGGGGCAGGTTATGGAAATTTTTTCCCTTTACGGCATTGCTGTGGCTTCAATTTTCAACCGATGTGCTAAATTTTGGCGTTAGTGAATAGATCAGCGTCTGAATTTTCCAAAAAGTATAAATTTGTGGCATTTCGCAAAAGTTTAAGGGCGGGTTTAGTGGTTGAAAGCCAGAAAAAACCCAATTTTTCACGCGTCAACTCCCCAAAACTTTAAATTCATTTTTCTCCCCTTAAACGTGCGAATTTCGCGTTTTTACGTTTTTTATTTAAAAGTTTTGCCCAAACTAGTGTTTTGATGGTCGGAACATGTTTTAGGCAAAATCTCCAAAAATTACTGTTTCTAGAACACGTGCAGTTTTTGTGCAGATTTTCAGCTTTGATTGTTTACTGTGCCCGTAATTTAAATTCGATTGTTGAAATTTTGGTCTTATCTTATAGTTGCGTTTGTTTAGTTTGCGTGAAGTGCAAATATGTAGTAATTTGCATGAAAATAGTAATTTTTATGACGCTTAGGAGGCATAGACATGTATTTGTCTAAAATACGTAAATTTCCTTGTCAGACCTCTGGCTTTAATCGTTCACAGTAGCCACAAATTGTATTCGATTATCAAAATTTTCGTCTCATTTTGTAGCTGTCAGTCTGTTGTTTACGACAAATATAAATTTGTAGTACTTTTCATAAGAATACTAATTTTTAGAAGGTTCCTTATATTTTTGGGGGCAGGTTATGGAAACTTTTTCCCTTCACGGCATTGCTGTGGCTTCATTTTTCAACCGATGTGCTATATTTTGGCGTTAGTGAATAGATCAGCGTCTGAATTTTCCAAAAAGTATAAATTTGTGGCATTTCGCAAAAGTTTAAGGGCGGGTTTAGTGGTTGAAAGCCAGAAAAAACCCAATTTTTCACGCGTCAACTCTCCAAAACTTTAAATTCATTTTTCTCCCCTTAAACGTGCGAATTTCGCGTTTTTACGTTTTTATTTAAAAGTTTAGCCCAAACTAGTGTTTTGATGGTCGGAACATGTTTTAGGCAAAATCTCCAAAAATTACTGTTTCTAGAACACGTGCAGTTTTTGTGCAGATTTTCAGCTTTGATTGTTTACTGTGCCCGTAATTTAAATTCGATTGTTGAAATTTTGGTCTTATCTTATAGTTGCGTTTGTTTAGTTTGCGTGAAGTGCAAATATGTAGTAATTTGCATGAAAATAGTAATTTTTATGACGCTTAGGAGGCATAGACATGTATTTGTCTAAAATACGTAAATTTCCTTGTCAGACCTCTGGCTTTAATCGTTCACAGTAGCCACAAATTGTATTCGATTATCAAAATTTTGGTCTCATTTTGTAGCTGTCAGTCTGTTGTTTACGACAAATATAAATTTGTAGTACTTTTCATAAGAATACTAATTTTTAGAAGGTTCCTTATATTTTTGGGGGCAGGTTATGGAAATTTTTTCCCTTTACGGCATTGCTGTGGCTTCAATTTTCAACCGATGTGCTATATTTTGGCGTTAGTGAATAGATCAGCGTCTGAATTTTCCAAAAAGTATAAATTTGTGGCATTTCGCAAAAGTTTAAGGGCGGGTTTAGTGGTTGAAAGCCAGAAAAAACCCAATTTTTCACGCGTCAACTCCCCAAAAACTTTAAATTCATTTTTCTCCCCTTAAACGTGCGAATTTCGCGTTTTTACGTTTTTTATTTAAAAGTTTTGCCCAAACTAGTGTTTTGATGGTCGGAACATGTTTTAGGCAAAATCTCCAAAAATTACTGTTTCTAGAACACGTGCAGTTTTTGTGCAGATTTTCAGCTTTGATTGTTTACTGTGCCCGTAATTTAAATTCGATTGTTGAAATTTTGGTCTTATCTTATAGTTGCGTTTGTTTAGTTTGCGTGAAGTGCAAATATGTAGTAATTTGCATGAAAATAGTAATTTTTATGACGCTTAGGAGGCATAGACATGTATTTGTCTAAAATACGTAAATTTCCTTGTCAGACCTCTGGCTTTAATCGTTCACAGTAGCCACAAATTGTATTCGATTATCAAAATTTCGGTTTCATTTTGTAGCTGTCAGTCTGTTGTTTACGACAAATATAAATTTGTAGTACTTTTCATAAGAATACTAACTTTAGAAGGTTCCTTATATTTTTGGGGGCAGGTTATGGAAACTTTTTCCCTTTACGGCATTGCTGTGGCTTCAATTTTCAACCGATGTGCTATATTTTGGCGTTAGTGAATAGATCAGCGTCTGAATTTTCCAAAAAGTATAAATTTGTGGCATTTCGCAAAAGTTTAAGGGCGGGTTTAGTGGTTGAAAGCCAGAAAAAACCCAATTTTTCACGCGTCAACTCCCCAAAACTTTAAATTCATTTTTCTCCCCTTAAACGTGCGAATTTCGCGTTTTTACGTTTTCATTTAAAAGTTTAGCCCAAACTAGTGTTTTGATGGTCGGAACATGTTTTAGGCAAAATCTCCAAAAATTACTGTTTCTAGAACACGTGCAGTTTTTGTGCAGATTTTCAGCTTTGATTGTTTACTGTGCCCGTAATTTAAATTCGATTGTTGAAATTTTGGTCTTATCTTATAGTTGCGTTTGTTTAGTTTGCGTGAAGTGCAAATATGTAGTAATTTGCATGAAAATAGTAATTTTTATGACGCTTAGGAGGCATAGACATGTATTTGTCTAAAATACGTAAATTTCCTTGTCAGACCTCTGGCTTTAATCGTTCACAGTAGCCACAAATTGTATTCGATTATCAAAATTTTGGTCTCATTTTGTAGCTGTCAGTCTGTTGTTTACGACAAATATAAATTTGTAGTACTTTTCATAAGAATACTAATTTTTAGAAGGTTCCTTATATTTTTGGGGGCAGGTTATGGAAATTTTTTCCCTTTACGGCATTGCTGTGGCTTCAATTTTCAACCGATGTGCTATATTTTGGCGTTAGTGAATAGATCAGCGTCTGAATTTTCCAAAAAGTATAAATTTGTGGCATTTCGCAAAAGTTTAAGGGCGGGTTTAGTGGTTGAAAGCCAGAAAAAACCCAATTTTTCACGCGTCAACTCCCCAAAACTTTAAATTCATTTTTCTCCCCTTAAACGTGCGAATTTCGCGTTTTTACGTTTTTTATTTAAAAGTTTTGCCCAAACTAGTGTTTTGATGGTCGGAACATGTTTTAGGCAAAATCTCCAAAAATTACTGTTTCTAGAACACGTGCAGTTTTTGTGCAGATTTTCAGCTTTGATTGTTTACTGTGCCCGTAATTTAAATTCGATTGTTGAAATTTTGGTCTTATCTTATAGTTGCGTTTGTTTAGTTTGCGTGAAGTGCAAATATGTAGTAATTTGCATGAAAATAGTAATTTTTATGACGCTTAGGAGGCATAGACATGTATTTGTCTAAAATACGTAAATTTCCTTGTCAGACCTCTGGCTTTAATCGTTCACAGTAGCCACAAATTGTATTCGATTATCAAAATTTTGGTCTCATTTTGTAGCTGTCAGTCTGTTGTTTACGACAAATATAAATTTGTAGTACTTTTCATAAGAATACTAACTTTAGAAGGTTCCTTATATTTTTGGGGGCAGGTTATGGAAACTTTTTCCCTTTACGGCATTGCTGTGGCTTCAATTTTCAACCGATGTGCTATATTTTGGCGTTAGTGAATAGATCAGCGTCTGAATTTTCCAAAAAGTATAAATTTGTGGCATTTCGCAAAAGTTTAAGGGCGGGTTTAGTGGTTGAAAGCCAGAAAAAACCCAATTTTTCACGCGTCAACTCCCCAAAACTTTAAATTCATTTTTCTCCCCTTAAACGTGCGAATTTCGCGTTTTTACGTTTTTATTTAAAAGTTTAGCCCAAACTAGTGTTTTGATGGTCGGAACATGTTTTAGGCAAAATCTCCAAAAATTACTGTTTCTAGAACACGTGCAGTTTTTGTGCAGATTTTCAGCTTTGATTGTTTACTGTGCCCGTAATTTAAATTCGATTGTTGAAATTTTGGTCTTATCTTATAGTTGCGTTTGTTTAGTTTGCGTGAAGTGCAAATATGTAGTAATTTGCATGAAAATAGTAATTTTTATGACGCTTAGGAGGCATAGACATGTATTTGTCTAAAATACGTAAATTTCCTTGTCAGACCTCTGGCTTTAATCGTTCACAGTAGCCACAAATTGTATTCGATTATCAAAATTTTGGTCTCATTTTGTAGCTGTCAGTCTGTTGTTTACGACAAATATAAATTTGTAGTACTTTTCATAAGAATACTAATTTTTAGAAGGTTCCTTATATTTTTGGGGGCAGGTTATGGAAACTTTTTCCCTTTACGGCATTGCTGCGGCTTCAATTTTCAACCGATGTGCTATATTTTGGCGTTAGTGAATAGATCAGCGTCTGAATTTTCCAAAAAGTATAAATTTGTGGCATTTCGCAAAAGTTTAAGGGCGGGTTTAGTGGTTGAAAGCCAGAAAAAACCCAATTTTTCACGCGTCAACTCCCCAAAACTTTAAATTCATTTTTCTCCCCTTAAACGTGCGAATTTCGCGTTTTTACGTTTTTATTTAAAAGTTTAGCCCAAACTAGTGTTTTGATGGTCGGAACATGTTTTAGGCAAAATCTCCAAAAATTACTGTTTCTAGAACACGTGCAGTTTTTGTGCAGATTTTCAGCTTTGATTGTTTACTGTGCCCGTAATTTAAATTCGATTGTTGAAATTTTAGTCTTATCTTATAGTTGCGTTTGTTTAGTTTGCGTGAAGTGCAAATATGTAGTAATTTGCATGAAAATAGTAATTTTTATGACGCTTAGGAGGCATAGACATGTATTTGTCTAAAATACGTAAATTTCCTTGTCAGACCTCTGGCTTTAATCGTTCACAGTAGCCACAAATTGTATTCGATTATCAAAATTTTGGTCTCATCTTGTAGCTGTCAGTCTGTTGTTTACGACAAATATAAATTTGTAGTACTTTTCATAAGAATACTAACTTTAGAAGGTTCCTTATATTTTTGGGGGCAGGTTATGGAAACTTTTTCCCTTTACGGCATTGCTGTGGCTTCAATTTTCAACCGATGTGCTATATTTTGGCGTTAGTGAATAGATCAGCGTCTGAATTTTCCAAAAAGTATAAATTTGTGGCATTTCGCAAAAGTTTAAGGGCGGGTTTAGTGGTTGAAAGCCAGAAAAAACCCAATTTTTCACGCGTCAACTCCCCAAAACTTTAAATTCATTTTTCTCCCCTTAAACGTGCAAATTTCGCGTTTTTACGTTTTTATTTAAAAGTTTAGCCCAAACTAGTGTTTTGATGGTCGGAACATGTTTTAGGCAAAATCTCCAAAAATTACTGTTTCTAGAACACGTGCAGTTTTTGTGCAGATTTTCAGCTTTGATTGTTTACTGTGCCCGTAATTTAAATTCGATTGTTGAAATTTTGGTCTTATCTTATAGTTGCGTTTGTTTAGTTTGCGTGAAGTGCAAATATGTAGTAATTTGCATGAAAATAGTAATTTTTATGACGCTTAGGAGGCATAGACATGTATTTGTCTAAAATACGTAAATTTCCTTGTCAGACCTCTGGCTTTAATCGTTCACAGTAGCCACAAATTGTATTCGATTATCAAAATTTTGGTCTCATTTTGTAGCTGTCAGTCTGTTGTTTACGACAAATATAAATTTGTAGTACTTTTCATAAGAATACTAATTTTTAGAAGGTTCCTTATATTTTTGGGGGCAGGTTTTGGAAACTTTTTCCCTTTACGGCATTGCTGTGGCTTCAATTTTCAACCGATGTGCTATATTTTGGCGTCAGTGAATAGATCAGCGTCTGAATTTTCCAAAAAGTATAAATTTGTGGCATTTCGCAAAAGTTTAAGGGCGGGTTTAGTGGTTGAAAGCCAGAAAAAACCCAATTTTTCACGCGTCAACTCCCCAAAACTTTAAATTCATTTTTCTCCCCTTAAACGTGCGAATTTCGCGTTTTTACGTTTTTATTTAAAAGTTTAGCCCAAACTAGTGTTTTGATGGTCGGAACATGTTTTAGGCAAAATCTCCAAAAATTACTGTTTCTAGAACACGTGCAGTTTTTGTGCAGATTTTCAGCTTTGATTGTTTACTGTGCCCGTAATTTAAATTCGATTGTTGAAATTTTAGTCTTATCTTATAGTTGCGTTTGTTTAGTTTGCGTGAAGTGCAAATATGTAGTAATTTGCATGAAAATAGTAATTTTTATGACGCTTAGGAGGCATAGACATGTATTTGTCTAAAATACGTAAATTTCCTTGTCAGACCTCTGGCTTTAATCGTTCACAGTAGCCACAAATTGTATTCGATTATCAAAATTTTGGTCTCATCTTGTAGCTGTCAGTCTGTTGTTTACGACAAATATAAATTTGTAGTACTTTTCATAAGAATACTAACTTTAGAAGGTTCCTTATATTTTTGGGGGCAGGTTATGGAAACTTTTTCCCTTTACGGCATTGCTGTGGCTTCAATTTTCAACCGATGTGCTATATTTTGGCGTTAGTGAATAGATCAGCGTCTGAATTTTCCAAAAAGTATAAATTTGTGGCATTTCGCAAAAGTTTAAGGGCGGGTTTAGTGGTTGAAAGCCAGAAAAAACCCAATTTTTCACGCGTCAACTCCCCAAAACTTTAAATTCATTTTTCTCCCCTTAAACGTGCAAATTTCGCGTTTTTACGTTTTTATTTAAAAGTTTAGCCCAAACTAGTGTTTTGATGGTCGGAACATGTTTTAGGCAAAATCTCCAAAAATTACTGTTTCTAGAACACGTGCAGTTTTTGTGCAGATTTTCAGCTTTGATTGTTTACTGTGCCCGTAATTTAAATTCGATTGTTGAAATTTTGGTCTTATCTTATAGTTGCGTTTGTTTAGTTTGCGTGAAGTGCAAATATGTAGTAATTTGCATGAAAATAGTAATTTTTATGACGCTTAGGAGGCATAGACATGTATTTGTCTAAAATACGTAAATTTCCTTGTCAGACCTCTGGCTTTAATCGTTCACAGTAGCCACAAATTGTATTCGATTATCAAAATTTTGGTCTCATTTTGTAGCTGTCAGTCTGTTGTTTACGACAAATATAAATTTGTAGTACTTTTCATAAGAATACTAATTTTTAGAAGGTTCCTTATATTTTTGGGGGCAGGTTATGGAAACGTTTTCCCTTTACGGCATTGCTGTGGCTTCATTTTTCAACCAATGTGCTATATTTTGACGTTAGTGAATAGATCAGCGTCTGAATTTTCCAAAAAGTATAAATTTGTGGCATTTCGCAAAAGTTTAAGGGCGGGTTTAGTGGTTGAAAGCCAGAAAAAAACTCAATTTTTCACGCGTCAACTCCCCAAAACTTTAAATTCATTTTTCTCCCCTTAAACGTTCGAATTTCGCGTTTTTACGTTTGTATTTAAAAGTTTAGCCCAAACTAGTGTTTTGATGGTCGGAACATGTTTTAGGCAAAATCTCCAAAAATTACTGTTTCTAGAACACGTGCAGTTTTTGTGCAGATTTTCAGCTTTGATTGTTTACTGTGCCCGTAATTTAAATTCGATTGTTGAAATTTTAGTCTTATCTTATAGTTGCGTTTGTTTAGTTTGCGTGAAGTGCAAATATGTAGTAATTTGCATGAAAATAGTAATTTTTATGACGCTTAGGAGGCATAGACATGTGTTTGTCTAAAATACGTAAATTTCCTTGTCAGACCTCTGGCTTTAATCGTTCACAGTAGCCACAAATTGTATTCGATTATCAAAATTTTGGTCTCATTTTGTAGCTGTTTGTCTGTTGTTTACGACAAATATAAATTTGTAGTACTTTTCATAAGAATACTAACTTTAGAAGGTTCCTTATATTTTTGGGGGCAGGTTATGGAAACTTTTTCCCTTTACGGCATTGCTGTGGCTTCAATTTTCAACCGATGTGCTATATTTTGGCGTTAGTGAATAGATCAGCGTCTGAATTTTCCAAAAAGTATAAATTTGTGGCATTTCGCAAAAGTTTAAGGGCGGGTTTAGTGGTTGAAAGCCAGAAAAAACCCAATTTTTCACGCGTCAACTCCCCAAAACTTTAAATTCATTTTTCTCCCCTTAAACGTGCAAATTTCGCGTTTTTACGTTTTTATTTAAAAGTTTAGCCCAAACTAGTGTTTTGATGGTCGGAACATGTTTTAGGCAAAATCTCCAAAAATTACTGTTTCTAGAACACGTGCAGTTTTTGTGCAGATTTTCAGCTTTGATTGTTTACTGTGCCCGTAATTTAAATTCGATTGTTGAAATTTTGGTCTTATCTTATAGTTGCGTTTGTTTAGTTTGCGTGAAGTGCAAATATGTAGTAATTTGCATGAAAATAGTAATTTTTATGACGCTTAGGAGGCATAGACATGTATTTGTCTAAAATACGTAAATTTCCTTGTCAGACCTCTGGCTTTAATCGTTCACAGTAGCCACAAATTGTATTCGATTATCAAAATTTTGGTCTCATTTTGTAGCTGTCAGTCTGTTGTTTACGACAAATATAAATTTGTAGTACTTTTCATAAGAATACTAATTTTTAGAAGGTTCCTTATATTTTTGGGGGCAGGTTTTGGAAACTTTTTCCCTTTACGGCATTGCTGTGGCTTCAATTTTCAACCGATGTGCTATATTTTGGCGTCAGTGAATAGATCAGCGTCTGAATTTTCCAAAAAGTATAAATTTGTGGCATTTCGCAAAAGTTTAAGGGCGGGTTTAGTGGTTGAAAGCCAGAAAAAACCCAATTTTTCACGCGTCAACTCCCCAAAACTTTAAATTCATTTTTCTCCCCTTAAACGTGCGAATTTCGCGTTTTTACGTTTTTATTTAAAAGTTTAGCCCAAACTAGTGTTTTGATGGTCGGAACATGTTTTAGGCAAAATCTCCAAAAATTACTGTTTCTAGAACACGTGCAGTTTTTGTGCAGATTTTCAGCTTTGATTGTTTACTGTGCCCGTAATTTAAATTCGATTGTTGAAATTTTAGTCTTATCTTATAGTTGCGTTTGTTTAGTTTGCGTGAAGTGCAAATATGTAGTAATTTGCATGAAAATAGTAATTTTTATGACGCTTAGGAGGCATAGACATGTATTTGTCTAAAATACGTAAATTTCCTTGTCAGACCTCTGGCTTTAATCGTTCACAGTAGCCACAAATTGTATTCGATTATCAAAATTTTGGTCTCATCTTGTAGCTGTCAGTCTGTTGTTTACGACAAATATAAATTTGTAGTACTTTTCATAAGAATACTAACTTTAGAAGGTTCCTTATATTTTTGGGGGCAGGTTATGGAAACTTTTTCCCTTTACGGCATTGCTGTGGCTTCAATTTTCAACCGATGTGCTATATTTTGGCGTTAGTGAATAGATCAGCGTCTGAATTTTCCAAAAAGTATAAATTTGTGGCATTTCGCAAAAGTTTAAGGGCGGGTTTAGTGGTTGAAAGCCAGAAAAAACCCAATTTTTCACGCGTCAACTCCCCAAAACTTTAAATTCATTTTTCTCCCCTTAAACGTGCAAATTTCGCGTTTTTACGTTTTTATTTAAAAGTTTAGCCCAAACTAGTGTTTTGATGGTCGGAACATGTTTTAGGCAAAATCTCCAAAAATTACTGTTTCTAGAACACGTGCAGTTTTTGTGCAGATTTTCAGCTTTGATTGTTTACTGTGCCCGTAATTTAAATTCGATTGTTGAAATTTTGGTCTTATCTTATAGTTGCGTTTGTTTAGTTTGCGTGAAGTGCAAATATGTAGTAATTTGCATGAAAATAGTAATTTTTATGACGCTTAGGAGGCATAGACATGTATTTGTCTAAAATACGTAAATTTCCTTGTCAGACCTCTGGCTTTAATCGTTCACAGTAGCCACAAATTGTATTCGATTATCAAAATTTTGGTCTCATTTTGTAGCTGTCAGTCTGTTGTTTACGACAAATATAAATTTGTAGTACTTTTCATAAGAATACTAATTTTTAGAAGGTTCCTTATATTTTTGGGGGCAGGTTTTGGAAACTTTTTCCCTTTACGGCATTGCTGTGGCTTCAATTTTCAACCGATGTGCTATATTTTGGCGTCAGTGAATAGATCAGCGTCTGAATTTTCCAAAAAGTATAAATTTGTGGCATTTCGCAAAAGTTTAAGGGCGGGTTTAGTGGTTGAAAGCCAGAAAAAACCCAATTTTTCACGCGTCAACTCCCCAAAACTTTAAATTCATTTTTCTCCCCTTAAACGTGCGAATTTCGCGTTTTTACGTTTTTATTTAAAAGTTTAGCCCAAACTAGTGTTTTGATGGTCGGAACATGTTTTAGGCAAAATCTCCAAAAATTACTGTTTCTAGAACACGTGCAGTTTTTGTGCAGATTTTCAGCTTTGATTGTTTACTGTGCCCGTAATTTAAATTCGATTGTTGAAATTTTAGTCTTATCTTATAGTTGCGTTTGTTTAGTTTGCGTGAAGTGCAAATATGTAGTAATTTGCATGAAAATAGTAATTTTTATGACGCTTAGGAGGCATAGACATGTATTTGTCTAAAATACGTAAATTTCCTTGTCAGACCTCTGGCTTTAATCGTTCACAGTAGCCACAAATTGTATTCGATTATCAAAATTTTGGTCTCATCTTGTAGCTGTCAGTCTGTTGTTTACGACAAATATAAATTTGTAGTACTTTTCATAAGAATACTAACTTTAGAAGGTTCCTTATATTTTTGGGGGCAGGTTATGGAAACTTTTTCCCTTTACGGCATTGCTGTGGCTTCAATTTTCAACCGATGTGCTATATTTTGGCGTTAGTGAATAGATCAGCGTCTGAATTTTCCAAAAAGTATAAATTTGTGGCATTTCGCAAAAGTTTAAGGGCGGGTTTAGTGGTTGAAAGCCAGAAAAAACCCAATTTTTCACGCGTCAACTCCCCAAAACTTTAAATTCATTTTTCTCCCCTTAAACGTGCAAATTTCGCGTTTTTACGTTTTTATTTAAAAGTTTAGCCCAAACTAGTGTTTTGATGGTCGGAACATGTTTTAGGCAAAATCTCCAAAAATTACTGTTTCTAGAACACGTGCAGTTTTTGTGCAGATTTTCAGCTTTGATTGTTTACTGTGCCCGTAATTTAAATTCGATTGTTGAAATTTTGGTCTTATCTTATAGTTGCGTTTGTTTAGTTTGCGTGAAGTGCAAATATGTAGTAATTTGCATGAAAATAGTAATTTTTATGACGCTTAGGAGGCATAGACATGTATTTGTCTAAAATACGTAAATTTCCTTGTCAGACCTCTGGCTTTAATCGTTCACAGTAGCCACAAATTGTATTCGATTATCAAAATTTTGGTCTCATTTTGTAGCTGTCAGTCTGTTGTTTACGACAAATATAAATTTGTAGTACTTTTCATAAGAATACTAATTTTTAGAAGGTTCCTTATATTTTTGGGGGCAGGTTATGGAAACGTTTTCCCTTTACGGCATTGCTGTGGCTTCATTTTTCAACCAATGTGCTATATTTTGACGTTAGTGAATAGATCAGCGTCTGAATTTTCCAAAAAGTATAAATTTGTGGCATTTCGCAAAAGTTTAAGGGCGGGTTTAGTGGTTGAAAGCCAGAAAAAAACCCAATTTTTCACGCGTCAACTCCCCAAAACTTTAAATTCATTTTTCTCCCCTTAAACGTTCGAATTTCGCGTTTTTACGTTTGTATTTAAAAGTTTAGCCCAAACTAGTGTTTTGATGGTCGGAACATGTTTTAGGCAAAATCTCCAAAAATTACTGTTTCTAGAACACGTGCAGTTTTTGTGCAGATTTTCAGCTTTGATTGTTTACTGTGCCCGTAATTTAAATTCGATTGTTGAAATTTTAGTCTTATCTTATAGTTGCGTTTGTTTAGTTTGCGTGAAGTGCAAATATGTAGTAATTTGCATGAAAATAGTAATTTTTATGACGCTTAGGAGGCATAGACATGTGTTTGTCTAAAATACGTAAATTTCCTTGTCAGACCTCTGGCTTTAATCGTTCACAGTAGCCACAAATTGTATTCGATTATCAAAATTTTGGTCTCATTTTGTAGCTGTTTGTCTGTTGTTTACGACAAATATAAATTTGTAGTACTTTTCATAAGAATACTAATTTTAAGAAGGTTCCTTATATTTTTGGGGGCAGGTTATGGAAACTTTTTCCCTTTACGGCATTGCTGTGGCTTCAATTTTCAACCGATGTGCTATATTTTGGCGTTAGTGAATAGATCAGCGTCTGAATTTTCCAAAAAGTATAAATTTGTGGCATTTCGCAAAAGTTTAAGGGCGGGTTTAGTGGTTGAAAGCCAGAAAAAACCCAATTTTTCACGCGTCAACTCCCCAAAACTTTAAATTCATTTTTCTCCCCTTAAACGTGCGAATTTCGCGTTTTTACGTTTTTATTTAAAAGTTTAGCCCAAACTAGTGTTTTGATGGTCGGAACATGTTTTAGGCAAAATCTCCAAAAATTACTGTTTCTAGAACACGTGCAGTTTTTGTGCAGATTTTCAGCTTTGATTGTTTACTGTGCCCGTAATTTAAATTCGATTGTTGAAATTTTAGTCTTATCTTATAGTTGCGTTTGTTTAGTTTGCGTGAAGTGCAAATATGTAGTAATTTGCATGAAAATAGTAATTTTTATGACGCTTAGGAGGCATAGACATGTATTTGTCTAAAATACGTAAATTTCCTTGTCAGACCTCTGGCTTTAATCGTTCACAGTAGCCACAAATTGTATTCGATTATCAAAATTTTGGTCTCATCTTGTAGCTGTCAGTCTGTTGTTTACGACAAATATAAATTTGTAGTACTTTTCATAAGAATACTAACTTTAGAAGGTTCCTTATATTTTTGGGGGCAGGTTATGGAAACTTTTTCCCTTTACGGCATTGCTGTGGCTTCAATTTTCAACCGATGTGCTATATTTTGGCGTTAGTGAATAGATCAGCGTCTGAATTTTCCAAAAAGTATAAATTTGTGGCATTTCGCAAAAGTTTAAGGGCGGGTTTAGTGGTTGAAAGCCAGAAAAAACCCAATTTTTCACGCGTCAACTCCCCAAAACTTTAAATTCATTTTTCTCCCCTTAAACGTGCAAATTTCGCGTTTTTACGTTTTTATTTAAAAGTTTAGCCCAAACTAGTGTTTTGATGGTCGGAACATGTTTTAGGCAAAATCTCCAAAAATTACTGTTTCTAGAACACGTGCAGTTTTTGTGCAGATTTTCAGCTTTGATTGTTTACTGTGCCCGTAATTTAAATTCGATTGTTGAAATTTTGGTCTTATCTTATAGTTGCGTTTGTTTAGTTTGCGTGAAGTGCAAATATGTAGTAATTTGCATGAAAATAGTAATTTTTATGACGCTTAGGAGGCATAGACATGTATTTGTCTAAAATACGTAAATTTCCTTGTCAGACCTCTGGCTTTAATCGTTCACAGTAGCCACAAATTGTATTCGATTATCAAAATTTTGGTCTCATTTTGTAGCTGTCAGTCTGTTGTTTACGACAAATATAAATTTGTAGTACTTTTCATAAGAATACTAATTTTTAGAAGGTTCCTTATATTTTTGGGGGCAGGTTTTGGAAACTTTTTCCCTTTACGGCATTGCTGTGGCTTCAATTTTCAACCGATGTGCTATATTTTGGCGTCAGTGAATAGATCAGCGTCTGAATTTTCCAAAAAGTATAAATTTGTGGCATTTCGCAAAAGTTTAAGGGCGGGTTTAGTGGTTGAAAGCCAGAAAAAACCCAATTTTTCACGCGTCAACTCCCCAAAACTTTAAATTCATTTTTCTCCCCTTAAACGTGCGAATTTCGCGTTTTTACGTTTTTATTTAAAAGTTTAGCCCAAACTAGTGTTTTGATGGTCGGAACATGTTTTAGGCAAAATCTCCAAAAATTACTGTTTCTAGAACA
Organism: Odontomyia ornata; assembly: GCA_963969285.1. NCBI lineage: Eukaryota > Metazoa > Arthropoda > Insecta > Diptera > Stratiomyidae > Odontomyia > Odontomyia ornata. Next base: position 84,593,731 of record OZ017742.1, read on the forward strand.
CGTGCAGTTTTTGTGCAGATTTTCAGCTTTGATTGTTTACTGTGCCCGTAATTTAAATTCGATTGTTGAAATTTTAGTCTTATCTTATAGTTGCGTTTGTTTAGTTTGCGTGAAGTGCAAATATGTAGTAATTTGCATGAAAATAGTAATTTTTATGACGCTTAGGAGGCATAGACATGTATTTGTCTAAAATACGTAAATTTCCTTGTCAGACCTCTGGCTTTAATCGTTCACAGTAGCCACAAATTGTATTCGATTATCAAAATTTTGGTCTCATCTTGTAGCTGTCAGTCTGTTGTTTACGACAAATATAAATTTGTAGTACTTTTCATAAGAATACTAACTTTAGAAGGTTCCTTATATTTTTGGGGGCAGGTTATGGAAACTTTTTCCCTTTACGGCATTGCTGTGGCTTCAATTTTCAACCGATGTGCTATATTTTGGCGTTAGTGAATAGATCAGCGTCTGAATTTTCCAAAAAGTATAAATTTGTGGCATTTCGCAAAAGTTTAAGGGCGGGTTTAGTGGTTGAAAGCCAGAAAAAACCCAATTTTTCACGCGTCAACTCCCCAAAACTTTAAATTCATTTTTCTCCCCTTAAACGTGCAAATTTCGCGTTTTTACGTTTTTATTTAAAAGTTTAGCCCAAACTAGTGTTTTGATGGTCGGAACATGTTTTAGGCAAAATCTCCAAAAATTACTGTTTCTAGAACACGTGCAGTTTTTGTGCAGATTTTCAGCTTTGATTGTTTACTGTGCCCGTAATTTAAATTCGATTGTTGAAATTTTGGTCTTATCTTATAGTTGCGTTTGTTTAGTTTGCGTGAAGTGCAAATATGTAGTAATTTGCATGAAAATAGTAATTTTTATGACGCTTAGGAGGCATATACATGTATTTGTCTAAAATACGTAAATTTCCTTGTCAGACCTCTGGCTTTAATCGTTCACAGTAGCCACAAATTGTATTCGATTATCAAAATTTTGGTCTCATTTTGTAGCTGTCAGTCTGTTGTTTACGACAAATATAAATTTGTAGTACTTTTCATAAGAATACTAATTTTTAGAAGGTTCCTTATATTTTTGGGGGCAGGTTTTGGAAACTTTTTCCCTTTACGGCATTGCTGTGGCTTCAATTTTCAACCGATGTGCTATATTTTGGCGTCAGTGAATAGATCAGCGTCTGAATTTTCCAAAAAGTATAAATTTGTGGCATTTCGCAAAAGTTTAAGGGCGGGTTTAGTGGTTGAAAGCCAGAAAAAACCCAATTTTTCACGCGTCAACTCCCCAAAACTTTAAATTCATTTTTCTCCCCTTAAACGTGCGAATTTCGCGTTTTTACGTTTTTATTTAAAAGTTTAGCCCAAACTAGTGTTTTGATGGTCGGAACATGTTTTAGGCAAAATCTCCAAAAATTACTGTTTCTAGAACACGTGCAGTTTTTGTGCAGATTTTCAGCTTTGATTGTTTACTGTGCCCGTAATTTAAATTCGATTGTTGAAATTTTAGTCTTATCTTATAGTTGCGTTTGTTTAGTTTGCGTGAAGTGCAAATATGTAGTAATTTGCATGAAAATAGTAATTTTTATGACGCTTAGGAGGCATAGACATGTATTTGTCTAAAATACGTAAATTTCCTTGTCAGACCTCTGGCTTTAATCGTTCACAGTAGCCACAAATTGTATTCGATTATCAAAATTTTGGTCTCATCTTGTAGCTGTCAGTCTGTTGTTTACGACAAATATAAATTTGTAGTACTTTTCATAAGAATACTAACTTTAGAAGGTTCCTTATATTTTTGGGGGCAGGTTATGGAAACTTTTTCCCTTTACGGCATTGCTGTGGCTTCAATTTTCAACCGATGTGCTATATTTTGGCGTTAGTGAATAGATCAGCGTCTGAATTTTCCAAAAAGTATAAATTTGTGGCATTTCGCAAAAGTTTAAGGGCGGGTTTAGTGGTTGAAAGCCAGAAAAAACCCAATTTTTCACGCGTCAACTCCCCAAAACTTTAAATTCATTTTTCTCCCCTTAAACGTGCAAATTTCGCGTTTTTACGTTTTTATTTAAAAGTTTAGCCCAAACTAGTGTTTTGATGGTCGGAACATGTTTTAGGCAAAATCTCCAAAAATTACTGTTTCTAGAACACGTGCAGTTTTTGTGCAGATTTTCAGCTTTGATTGTTTACTGTGCCCGTAATTTAAATTCGATTGTTGAAATTTTGGTCTTATCTTATAGTTGCGTTTGTTTAGTTTGCGTGAAGTGCAAATATGTAGTAATTTGCATGAAAATAGTAATTTTTATGACGCTTAGGAGGCATAGACATGTATTTGTCTAAAATACGTAAATTTCCTTGTCAGACCTCTGGCTTTAATCGTTCACAGTAGCCACAAATTGTATTCGATTATCAAAATTTTGGTCTCATTTTGTAGCTGTCAGTCTGTTGTTTACGACAAATATAAATTTGTAGTACTTTTCATAAGAATACTAATTTTTAGAAGGTTCCTTATATTTTTGGGGGCAGGTTATGGAAACGTTTTCCCTTTACGGCATTGCTGTGGCTTCATTTTTCAACCAATGTGCTATATTTTGACGTTAGTGAATAGATCAGCGTCTGAATTTTCCAAAAAGTATAAATTTGTGGCATTTCGCAAAAGTTTAAGGGCGGGTTTAGTGGTTGAAAGCCAGAAAAAAACCCAATTTTTCACGCGTCAACTCCCCAAAACTTTAAATTCATTTTTCTCCCCTTAAACGTGCGAATTTCGCGTTTTTACGTTTGTATTTAAAAGTTTAGCCCAAACTAGTGTTTTGATGGTCGGAACATGTTTTAGGCAAAATCTCCAAAAATTACTGTTTCTAGAACACGTGCAGTTTTTGTGCAGATTTTCAGCTTTGATTGTTTACTGTGCCCGTAATTTAAATTCGATTGTTGAAATTTTAGTCTTATCTTATAGTTGCGTTTGTTTAGTTTGCGTGAAGTGCAAATATGTAGTAATTTGCATGAAAATAGTAATTTTTATGACGCTTAGGAGGCATAGACATGTGTTTGTCTAAAATACGTAAATTTCCTTGTCAGACCTCTGGCTTTAATCGTTCACAGTAGCCACAAATTGTATTCGATTATCAAAATTTTGGTCTCATTTTGTAGCTGTTTGTCTGTTGTTTACGACAAATATAAATTTGTAGTACTTTTCATAAGAATACTAATTTTTAGAAGGTTCCTTATATTTTTGGGGGCAGGTTATGGAAACTTTTTCCCTTTACGGCATTGCTGTGGCTTCAATTTTCAACCGATGTGCTATATTTTGGCGTTAGTGAATAGATCAGCGTCTGAATTTTCCAAAAAGTATAAATTTGTGGCATTTCGCAAAAGTTTAAGGGCGGGTTTAGTGGTTGAAAGCCAGAAAAAACCCAATTTTTCACGCGTCAACTCCCCAAAACTTTAAATTCATTTTTCTCCCCTTAAACGTGCGAATTTCGCGTTTTTACGTTTTTATTTAAAAGTTTAGCCCAAACTAGTGTTTTGATGGTCGGAACATGTTTTTGGCAAAATCTCCAAAAATTACTGTTTCTAGAACACGTGCAGTTTTTGTGCAGATTTTCAGCTTTGATTGTTTACTGTGCCCGTAATTTAAATTCGATTGTTGAAATTTTGGTCTTATCTTATAGTTGCGTTTGTTTAGTTTGCGTGAAGTGCAAATATGTAGTAATTTGCATGAAAATAGTAATTTTTATGACGCTTAGGAGGCATAGACATGTATTTGTCTAAAATACGTAAATTTCCTTGTCAGACCTCTGGCTTTAATCGTTCACAGTAGCCACAAATTGTATTCGATTATCAAAATTTTGGTCTCATTTTGTAGCTGTCAGTCTGTTGTTTACGACAAATATAAATTTGTAGTACTTTTCATAAGAATACTAATTTTTAGAAGGTTCCTTATATTTTTGGGGCAGGTTATGGAAACTTTTTCCCTTTACGGCATTGCTGTGGCTTCAATTTTGAGCCGATGTGCTATATTTTGGCGTTAGTGAATAGATCAGCGTCTGAATTTTCCAAAAAGTATAAATTTGTGGCATTTCGCAAAAGTTTAAGGGCGGGTTTAGTGGTTGAAAGCCAGAAAAAACCCAATTTTTCACGCGTCAACTCCCCAAAACTTTAAATTCATTTTTCTCCCCTTAAACGTGCGAATTTCGCGTTTTTACGTTTTTATTTAAAAGTTTAGCCCAAACTAGTGTTTTGATGGTCGGAACATGTTTTAGGCAAAATCTCCAAAAATTACTGTTTCTAGAACACGTGCAGTTTTTGTGCAGATTTTCAGCTTTGATTGTTTACTGTGCCCGTAATTTAAATTCGATTGTTGAAATTTTGGTCTTATCTTATAGTTGCGTTTGTTTAGTTTGCGTGAAGTGCAAATATGTAGTAATTTGCATGGAAATAGTAATTTTTATGACGCTTAGGAGGCATAGACATGTATTTGTCTAAAATACGTAAATTTCCTTGTCAGACCTCTGGCTTTAATCGTTCACAGTAGCCACAAATTGTATTCGATTATCAAAATTTTGGTCTCATTTTGTAGCTGTCAGTCTGTTGTTTACGACAAATATAAATTTGTAGTACTTTTCATAAGAATACTAGTTTTTAGAAGGTTCCTTATATTTTTGGGGGCAGGTTATGGAAACTATTTCCCTTTACGGCATTGCTGTGGCTTCAATTTTGAACCGATGTGCTTTATTTTGGCGTTAGTGAATAGATCAGCGTCTGAATTTTCCAAAAAGTATAAATTTGTGGCATTTCGCAAAAGTTTAAGGGCGGGTTTAGTGGTTGAAAGCCAGAAAAAACCCAATTTTTCACGCGTCAACTCCCCAAAACTTTAAATTCATTTTTCTCCCCTTAAACGTGCGAATTTCGCGTTTTTACGTTTTTATTTAAAAGTTTAGCCCAAACTAGTGTTTTGATGGTCGGAACATGTTTTAGGCAAAATATCCAAAAATTACTGTTTCTAGAACACGTGCAGTTTTTGTGCAGATTTTCAGCTTTGATTGTTTACTGTGCCCGTAATTTAAATTCGATTGTTGAAATTTTGGTCTTATCTTATAGTTGCGTTTGTTTAGTTTGCGTGAAGTGCAAATATGTAGTAATTTGCATGAAAATAGTAATTTTTATGACGCTTAGGAGGCATAGACATGTATTTGTCTAAAATACGTAAATTTCCTTGTCAGACCTCTGGCTTTAATCGTTCACAGTAGCCACAAATTGTATTCGATTATCAAAATTTTGGTCTCATTTTGTAGCTGTCAGTCTGTTGTTTACGACAAATATAAATTTGTAGTACTTTTCATAAGAATACTAGTTTTTAGAAGGTTCCTTATATTTTTGGGGGCAGGTTATGGAAACTTTTTCCCTTTACGGCATTGCTGTGGCTTCAATTTTCAACCGATGTGCTATATTTTGGCGTTAGTGAATAGATCAGCGTCTGAATTTTCCAAAAAGTATAAATTTGTGGCATTTCGCAAAAGTTTAAGGGCGGGTTTAGTGGTTGAAAGCCAGAAAAAACCCAATTTTTCACGCGTCAACTCCCCAAAACTTTAAATTCATTTTTCTCCCCTTAAACGTGCGAATTTCGCGTTTTTACGTTTTTATTTAAAAGTTTAGCCCAAACTAGTGTTTTGATGGTCGGAACATGTTTTAGGCAAAATCTCCAAAAATTACTGTTTCTAGAACACGTGCAGTTTTTGTGCAGATTTTCAGCTTTGATTGTTTACTGTGCCCGTAATTTAAACTCGATTGTTGAAATTTTGGTCTTATCTTATAGTTGCGTTTGTTTAGTTAGCGTGAAGTGCAAATATGTAGTAATTTGCATGAAAATAGTAATTTTTATGACGCTTAGGAGGCATAGACATGTATTTGTCTAAAATACGTAAATTTCCTTGTCAGACCTCTGGCTTTAATCGTTCACAGTAGCCACAAATTGTATTCGATTATCAAAATTTTGGTCTCATTTTGTAGCTGTCAGTCTGTTGTTTACGACAAATATAAATTTGTAGTACTTTTCATAAGAATACTAATTTTTAGAAGGTTCCTTATATTTTTGGGGGCAGGTTATGGAAACTTTTTCCCTTTACGGCATTGCTGTGGCTTCATTTTTCAACCGATGTGCTATATTTTGGCGTTAATGAATAGATCAGCGTCTGAATTTTCCAAAAAGGATAAATTTGTGGCATTTCGCAAAAGTTTAAGGGCGGGTTTAGTGGTTGAAAGCCAATTTTTCACGCGTCAACTCCCCAAAACTTTAAATTCATTTTTCTCCCCTTAAACGTGCGAATTTCGCGTTTTTACGTTTTTCTTTAAAAGTTTAGCCCAAACTAGTGTTTTGATGGTCGGAACATGTTTTAGGCAAAATCTCCAAAAATTACTGTTTCTAGAACACGTGCAGTTTTTGTGCAGATTTTCAGCTTTGATTGTTTACTGTGCCCGTAATTTAAATTCGATTGTTGAAATTTTGGTCTTATCTTATAGTTGCGTTTGTTTAGTTTGCGTGAAGTGCAAATATGTAGTAATTTGCATGAAAATAGTAATTTCTATGACGCTTAGGAGGCATAGACATGTATTTGTCTAAAATACGTAAATTTCCTTGTCAGACCTCTGGCTTTAATCGTTCACAGTAGCCACAAATTGTATTCGATTATCAAAATTTTGGTCTCATTTTGTAGCTGTCAGTCTGTTGTTTACGACAAATATAAATTTGTAGTACTTTTCATAAGAATACTAACTTTAGAAGGTTTCTTATATTTTTGGGGGCAGGTTATGGAAACTTTTTCCCTTTACGGCATTGCTGTGGCTTCAATTTTCAACCGATGTGCTATATTTTGGCGTTAGTGAATAGATCAGCGTCTGAATTTTCCAAAAAGTATAAATTTGTGGCATTTCGCAAAAGTTTAAGGGCGGGTTTAGTGGCTGAAAGCCAGAAAAAACCCAATTTTTCACGCGTCAACTCCCCAAAACTTTAAATTCATTTTTCTCCCCTTAAACGTGCGAATTTCGCGTTTTTACGTTTTTATTTAAAAGTTTAGCCCAAACTAGTGTTTTGATGGTCGGAACATGTTTTAGGCAAAATCTCCAAAAATTACTGTTTCTAGAACACGTGCAGTTTTTGTGCAGATTTTCAGCTTTGATTGTTTACTGTGCCCGTAATTTAAATTCGATTGTTGAAATTTTGGTCTTATCTTATAGTTGCGTTTGTTTAATTTGCGTGAAGTGCAAATATGTAGTAATTTGCATGAAAATAGTAATTTTTATGACGCTTAGGAGGCATAGACATGTATTTGTCTAAAATACGTAAATTTCCTTGTCAGACCTCTGGCTTTAATCGTTCACAGTAGCCACAAATTGTATTCGATTATCAAAATTTTGGTCTCATTTTGTAGCTGTCAGTCTGTTGTTTACGACAAATATAAATTTGTAGTACTTTTCATAAGAATACTAATTTTTAGAAGGTTCCTTATATTTTTGGGGGCAGGTTATGGAAACTTTTTCCCTTTACGGCATTGCTGTGGCTTCAATTTTCAACCGATGTGCTATATTTTGGCGTCAGTGAATAGATCAGCGTCTGAATTTTCCAAAAAGTATAAATTTGTGGCATTTCGCAAAAGTTTAAGGGCGGGTTTAGTGGTTGAAAGCCAGAAAAAACCCAATTTTTCACGCGTCAACTCCCCAAAACTTTAAATTCATTTTTCTCCCCTTAAACGTGCGAATTTCGCGTTTTTACGTTTTTATTTAAAAGTTTAGCCCAAACTAGTGTTTTGATGGTCGGAACATGTTTTAGGCAAAATCTCCAAAAATTACTGTTTCTAGAACACGTGCAGTTTTTGTGCAGATTTTCAGCTTTGATTGTTTACTGTGCCCGTAATTTAAATTCGATTGTTGAAATTTTGGTCTTATCTTATAGTTGCGTTTGTTTAGTTTGCGTGAAGTGCAAATATGTAGTAATTTGCATGAAAATAGTAATTTTTATGACGCTTAGGAGGCATAGACATGTATTTGTCTAAAATACGTAAATTTCCTTGTCAGACCTCTGGCTTTAATCGTTCACAGTAGCCACAAATTGTATTCGATTATCAAAATTTTGGTCTCATTTTGTAGCTGTCAGTCTGTTGTTTACGACAAATATAAATTTGTAGTACTTTTCATAAGAATACTAATTTTTAGAAGGTTCCTTATATTTTTGGGGGCAGGTTATGGAAACTTTTTCCCTTTACGGCATTGCTGTGGCTTCAATTTTCAACCGATGTGCTATATTTTGGCGTTAGTGAATAGATCAGCGTCTGAATTTTCCAAAAAGTATAAATTTGTGGCATTTCGCAAAAGTTTAAGGGCGGGTTTAGTGGTTGAAAGCCAGAAAAAACCCAATTTTTCACGCGTCAACTCCCCAAAACTTTAAATTCATTTTTCTCCCCTTAAACGTGCGAATTTCGCGTTTTTACGTTTTTATTTAAAAGTTTAGCCCAAACTAGTGTTTTGATGGTCGGAACATGTTTTAGGCAAAATCTCCAAAAATTACTGTTTCTAGAACACGTGCAGTTTTTGTGCAGATTTTCAGCTTTGATTGTTTACTGTGCCCGTAATTTAAATTCGATTGTTGAAATTTTGGTCTTATCTTATAGTTGCGTTTGTTTGGTTTGCGTGAAGTGCAAATATGTAGTAATTTGCATGAAAATAGTAATTTTTATGAGGCTTAGGAGGCATAGACATGTATTTGTCTAAAATACGTAAATTTCCTTGTCAGACCTCTGGCTTTAATCGTTCACAGTAGCCACAAATTGTATTCGATTATCAAAATTTTGGTCTCATTTTGTAGCTAACAGTCTGTTGTTAACGACAAATATAAATTTGTAGTACTTTTCATAAGAATACTAATTTTTAGAAGGTTCCTTATATTTTTGGGGGCAGGTTATGGAAACTTTTTCCCTTTACGGCATTGCTGTGGCTTCAATTTTCAACCGATGTGCTATATTTTGGCGTTAGTGAATAGATCAGCGTCTGAATTTTCCAAAAAGTATAAATTTGTGGCATTTCGCAAAAGTTTAAGGGCGGGTTTAGTGGTTGAAAGCCAGAAAAAACCCAATTTTTCACGCGTCAACTCCCCAAAACTTTAAATTCATTTTTCTCCCCTTAAACGTGCGAATTTCGCGTTTTTACGTTTTTATTTAAAAGTTTAGCCCAAACTAGTGTTTTGATGGTTGGAACATGTTTTAGGCGAAATCTCCAAAAATTACTGTTTCTAGAACATGTGCAGTTTTTGTGCAGATTTTCAGCTTTGATTGTTTACTGTGCCCGTAATTTAAATTCAATTGTTGAAATTTTGGTCTTATCTTATAGTTGCGTTTGTTTAATTTGCGTGAAGTGCAAATATGTAGTAATTTGCATGAAAATAGTAATTTTTATGACGCTTAGGAGGCATAGACATGTATTTGTCTAAAATACGTAAATTTCCTTGTCAGACCTCTGGCTTTAATCGTTCACAGTAGCCACAAATTGTATTCGATTATCAAAATTTTGGTCTCATTTTGTAGCTGTCAGTCTGTTGTTTACGACAAATATAAATTTGTAGTACTTTTCATAAGAATACTAATTTTTAGAAGGTTCCTTATATTTTTGGGGGCAGGTTATGGAAACTTTTTCCCTTTACGGCATTGCTGTGGCTTCAATTTTCAACCGATGTGCTATATTTTGGCGTCAGTGAATAGATCAGCGTCTGAATTTTCCAAAAAGTATAAATTTGTGGCATTTCGCAAAAGTTTAAGGGCGGGTTTAGTGGTTGAAAGCCAGAAAAAACCCAATTTTTCACGCGTCAACTCCCCAAAACTTTAAATTCATTTTTCTCCCCTTAAACGTGCGAATTTCGCGTTTTTACGTTTTTATTTAAAAGTTTAGCCCAAACTAGTGTTTTGATGGTCGGAACATGTTTTAGGCAAAATCTCCAAAAATTACTGTTTCTAGAACACGTGCAGTTTTTGTGCAGATTTTCAGCTTTGATTGTTTACTGTGCCCGTAATTTAAATTCGATTGTTGAAATTTTGGTCTTATCTTATAGTTGCGTTTGTTTAGTTTGCGTGAAGTGCAAATATGTAGTAATTTGCATGAAAATAGTAATTTTTATGACGCTTAGGAGGCATAGACATGTATTTGTCTAAAATACGTAAATTTCCTTGTCAGACCTCTGGCTTTAATCGTTCACAGTAGCCACAAATTGTATTCGATTATCAAAATTTTGGTCTCATTTTGTAGCTGTCAGTCTGTTGTTTACGACAAATATAAATTTGTAGTACTTTTCATAAGAATACTAATTTTTAGAAGGTTCCTTATATTTTTGGGGGCAGGTTATGGAAACTTTTTCCCTTTACGGCATTGCTGTGGCTTCAATTTTCAACCAATGTGCTATATTTTGACGTTAGTGAATAGATCAGCGTCTGAATTTTCCAAAAAGTATAAATTTGTGGCATTTCGCAAAAGTTTAAGGGCGGGTTTAGTGGTTGAAAGCCAGAAAAAACCCAATTTTTCACGCGTCAACTCCCCAAAACTTTAAATTCATTTTTCTCCCCTTAAACGTGCGAATTTCGCGTTTTTACGTTTGTATTTAAAAGTTTAGCCCAAACTAGTGTTTTGATGGTCGGAACATGTTTTAGGCAAAATCTCCAAAAATTACTGTTTCTAGAACACGTGCAGTTTTTGTGCAGATTTTCAGCTTTGATTGTTTACTGTGCCCGTAATTTAAATTCGATTGTTGAAATTTTGGTCTTATCTTATAGTTGCGTTTGTTTGGTTTGCGTGAAGTGCAAATATGTAGTAATTTGCATGAAAATAGTAATTTTTATGAGGCTTAGGAGGCATAGACATGTATTTGTCTAAAATACGTAAATTTCCTTGTCAGACCTCTGGCTTTAATCGTTCACAGTAGCCACAAATTGTATTCGATTATCAAAATTTTGGTCTCATTTTGTAGCTGTCAGTCTGTTGTTTACGACAAATATAAATTTGTAGTACTTTTCATAAGAATACTAATTTTTAGAAGGTTCCTTATATTTTTGGGGGCAGGTTATGGAAACTTTTTCCCTTTACGGCATTGCTGTGGCTTCAATTTTCAACTGATGTGCTATATTTTGGCGTTAGTGAATAGATCAGCGTCAGAATTTTCCAAAAAGTATAAATTTGTGGCGTTTCGCAAAAGTTTAAGGGCGGGTTTAGTGGTTGAAAGCCAGAAAAAACCCAATTTTTCACGCGTCAACTCCCCAAAACTTTAAATTCATTTTTCTCCCCTTAAACGTGCGAATTTCGCGTTTTTACGTTTTTATTTAAAAGTTTAGCCCAAACTAGTGTTTTGATGGTTGGAACATGTTTTAGGCGAAATCTCCAAAAATTACTGTTTCTAGAACATGTGCAGTTTTTGTGCAGATTTTCAGCTTTGATTGTTTACTGTGCCCGTAATTTAAATTCAATTGTTGAAATTTTGGTCTTATCTTATAGTTGCGTTTGTTTAGTTTGCGTGAAGTGCAAATATGTAGTAATTTGCATGAAAATAGTAATTTTTATGACGCTTAGGAGGCATAGACATGTATTTGTCTAAAATACGTAAATTTCCTTGTCAGACCTCTGGCTTAAATCGTTCACAGTAGCCACAAATTGTATTCGATTATCAAAATTTTGGTCTCATTTTGTAGCTGTCAGTCTGTTGTTTACGACAAATATAAATTTGTAGTACTTTTCATAAGAATACTAATTTTTAGAAGGTTCCTTATATTTTTGGGGGCAGGTTATGGAAACTTTTTCCCTTTACGGCATTGCTGTGGCTTCAATTTTCAACCGATGTGCTATATTTTGGCGTTAGTGAATAGATCAGCGTCTGAATTTTCCAAAAAGTATAAATTTGTGGCATTTCGCAAAAGTTTAAGGGCGGGTTTAGTGGTTGAAAGCCAGAAAAAACCCAATTTTTCACGCGTCAACTCCCCAAAACTTTAAATTCATTTTTCTCCCCTTAAACGTGCGAATTTCGCGTTTTTACGTTTGTATTTAAAAGTTTAGCCCAAACTAGTGTTTTGATGGTCGGAACATGTTTTAGGCAAAATCTCCAAAAATTACTGTTTCTAGAACACGTGCAGTTTTTGTGCAGATTTTCAGCTTTGATTGTTTACTGTGCCCGTAATTTAAATTCGATTGTTGAAATTTTGGTCTTATCTTATAGTTGCGTTTGTTTAATTTGCGTGAAGTGCAAATATGTAGTAATTTGCATGAAAATAGTAATTTTTATGACGCTTAGGAGGCATAGACATGTATTTGTCTAAAATACGTAAATTTCCTTGTCAGACCTCTGGCTTTAATCGTTCACAGTAGCCACAAATTGTATTCGATTATCAAAATTTTGGTCTCATTTTGTAGCTGTCAGTCTGTTGTTTACGACAAATATAAATTTGTAGTACTTTTCATAAGAATACTAATTTTTAGAAGGTTCCTTATATTTTTGGGGGCAGGTTATGGAAACTTTTTCCCTTTACGGCATTGCTGTGGCTTCAATTTTCAACCGATGTGCTATATTTTGGCGTCAGTGAATAGATCAGCGTCTGAATTTTCCAAAAAGTATAAATTTGTGGCATTTCGCAAAAGTTTAAGGGCGGGTTTAGTGGTTGAAAGCCAGAAAAAACCCAATTTTTCACGCGTCAACTCCCCAAAACTTTAAATTCATTTTTCTCCCCTTAAACGTGCGAATTTCGCGTTTTTACGTTTTTATTTAAAAGTTTAGCCCAAACTAGTGTTTTGATGGTCGGAACATGTTTTAGGCAAAATCTCCAAAAATTACTGTTTCTAGAACACGTGCAGTTTTTGTGCAGATTTTCAGCTTTGATTGTTTACTGTGCCCGTAATTTAAATTCGATTGTTGAAATTTTGGTCTTATCTTATAGTTGCGTTTGTTTAGTTTGCGTGAAGTGCAAATATGTAGTAATTTGCATGAAAATAGTAATTTTTATGACGCTTAGGAGGCATAGACATGTATTTGTCTAAAATACGTAAATTTCCTTGTCAGACCTCTGGCTTTAATCGTTCACAGTAGCCACAAATTGTATTCGATTATCAAAATTTTGGTCTCATTTTGTAGCTGTCAGTCTGTTGTTTACGACAAATATAAATTTGTAGTACTTTTCATAAGAATACTAATTTTTAGAAGGTTCCTTATATTTTTGGGGGCAGGTTATGGAAACTTTTTCCCTTTACGGCATTGCTGTGGCTTCAATTTTCAACCAATGTGCTATATTTTGACGTTAGTGAATAGATCAGCGTCTGAATTTTCCAAAAAGTATAAATTTGTGGCATTCCGCAAAAGTTTAAGGGCGGGTTTAGTGGTTGAAAGCCAGAAAAAACCCAATTTTTCACGCGTCAACTCCCCAAAACTTTAAATTCATTTTTCTCCCCTTAAACGTGCGAATTTCGCGTTTTTACGTTTTTATTTAAAAGTTTAGCCCAAACTAGTGTTTTGATGGTCGGAACATGTTTTAGGCAAAATCTCCAAAAATTACTGTTTCTAGAACACGTGCAGTTTTTGTGCAGATTTTCAGCTTTGATTGTTTACTGTGCCCGTAATTTAAATTCGATTGTTGAAATTTTGGTCTTATCTTATAGTTGCGTTTGTTTGGTTTGCGTGAAGTGCAAATATGTAGTAATTTGCATGAAAATAGTAATTTTTATGAGGCTTAGGAGGCATAGACATGTATTTGTCTAAAATACGTAAATTTCCTTGTCAGACCTCTGGCTTTAATCGTTCACAGTAGCCACAAATTGTATTCGATTATCAAAATTTTGGTCTCATTTTGTAGCTGTCAGTCTGTTGTTTACGACAAATATAAATTTGTAGTACTTTTCATAAGAATACTAATTTTTAGAAGGTTCCTTATATTTTTGGGGGCAGGTTATGGAAACTTTTTCCCTTTACGGCATTGCTGTGGCTTCAATTTTCAACTGATGTGCTATATTTTGGCGTTAGTGAATAGATCAGCGTCAGAATTTTCCAAAAAGTATAAATTTGTGGCGTTTCGCAAAAGTTTAAGGGCGGGTTTAGTGGTTGAAAGCCAGAAAAAACCCAATTTTTCACGCGTCAACTCCCCAAAACTTTAAATTCATTTTTCTCCCCTTAAACGTGCGAATTTCGCGTTTTTACGTTTTTATTTAAAAGTTTAGCCCAAACTAGTGTTTTGATGGTTGGAACATGTTTTAGGCGAAATCTCCAAAAATTACTGTTTCTAGAACATGTGCAGTTTTTGTGCAGATTTTCAGCTTTGATTGTTTACTGTGCCCGTAATTTAAATTCAATTGTTGAAATTTTGGTCTTATCTTATAGTTGCGTTTGTTTAGTTTGCGTGAAGTGCAAATATGTAGTAATTTGCATGAAAATAGTAATTTTTATGACGCTTAGGAGGCATAGACATGTATTTGTCTAAAATACGTAAATTTCCTTGTCAGACCTCTGGCTTAAATCGTTCACAGTAGCCACAAATTGTATTCGATTATCAAAATTTTGGTCTCATTTTGTAGCTGTCAGTCTGTTGTTTACGACAAATATAAATTTGTAGTACTTTTCATAAGAATACTAATTTTTAGAAGGTTCCTTATATTTTTGGGGGCAGGTTATGGAAACTTTTTCCCTTTACGGCATTGCTGTGGCTTCATTTTTCAACCGATGTGCTATATTTTGGCGTTAGTGAATAGATCAGCGTCTGAATTTTCCAAAAAGTATAAATTTGTGGCATTTCGCAAAAGTTTAAGGGCGGGTTTAGTGGTTGAAAGCCAGAAAAAACCCAATTTTTCACGCGTCAACTCCCCAAAACTTTAAATTCATTTTTCTCCCCTTAAACGTGCGAATTTCGCGTTTTTACGTTTTTATTTAAAAGTTTAGCCCAAACTAGTGTTTTGATGGTCGGAACATGTTTTAGGCAAAATCTCCAAAAATTACTGTTTCTAGAACACGTGCAGTTTTTGTGCAGATTTTCAGCTTTGATTGTTTACTGTGCCCGTAATTTAAATTCGATTGTTGAAATTTTGGTCTTATCTTATAGTTGCGTTTGTTTAGTTTGCGTGAAGTGCAAATATGTAGTAATTTGCATGAAAATAGTAATTTTTATGACGCTTAGGAGGCATAGACATGTATTTGTCTAAAATACGTAAATTTCCTTGTCAGACCTCTGGCTTTAATCGTTCACAGTAGCCACAAATTGTATTCGATTATCAAAATTTTGGTCTCATTTTGTAGCTGTCAGTCTGTTGTTTACGACAAATATAAATTTGTAGTACTTTTCATAAGAATACTAATTTTTAGAAGGTTCCTTGTATTTTTGGGGGCAGGTTATGGAAACTTTTTCCCTTTACGGCATTGCTGTGGCTTCAATTTTCAACCGATGTGCTATATTTTGACGTCAGTGAATAGATCAGCGTCTGAATTTTCCAAAAAGTATAAATTTGTGGCATTTCGCAAAAGTTTAAGGGCGGGTTTAGTGGTTGAAAGCCAGAAAAAACCCAATTTTTCACGCGTCAACTCCCCAAAACTTTAAATTCATTTTTCTCCCCTTAAACGTGCGAATTTCGCGTTTTTACGTTTTTATTTAAAAGTTTAGCCCAAACTAGTGTTTTGATGGTCGGAACATGTTTTAGGCAAAATCTCCAAAAATTACTGTTTCTAGAACACGTGCAGTTTTTTTGCAGATTTTCAGCTTTGATTGTTTACTGTGCCCGTAATTTAAATTCGATTGTTGAAATTTTGGTCTTATCTTATAGTTGCGTTTGTTTAGTTTGCGTGAAGTGCAAATATGTAGTAATTTGCATGAAAATAGTAATTTTTACGACGCTTAGGAGGCATAGACATGTATTTGTCTAAAATACGTAAATTTCCTTGTCAGACCTCTGGCTTTAATCGTTCACAGTAGCCACAAATTGTATTCGATTATCAAAATTTTGGTCTCATTTTGTAGCTGTCAGTCTGTTGTTTACGACAAATATAAATTTTTAGTACTTTTCATAAGAATACTAATTTTTAGAAGGTTCCTTATATTTTTGGGGGCAGGTTATGGAAACTTTTTCCCTTTACGGCATTGCTGTGGCTTCAATTTTCAACCGATGTGCTATATTTTGGCGTCAGTGAATAGCTCGGCGTCTGAATTTTCCAAAAAGTATAAATTTGTGGCATTTCGCAAAAGTTTAAGGGCGGGTTTAGTGGTTGAAAGCCAGAAAAAACCCAATTTTTCACGCGTCAACTCCCCAAAACTTTAAATTCATTTTTCTCCCCTTAAACGTGCGAATTTCGCGTTTTTACGTTTTTATTTAAAAGTTTAGCCCAAACTAGTGTTTTGATGGTCGGAACATGTTTTAGGCAAAATCTCCAAAAATTACTGTTTCTAGAACACGTGCAGTTTTTGTGCAGATTTTCAGCTTTGATTGTTTACTGTGCCCGTAATTTAAATTCGATTGTTGAAATTTTGGTCTTATCTTATAGTTGCGTTTGTTTAGTTTGCGTGAAGTGCAAATATGTAGTAATTTGCATGAAAATAGTAATTTTTATGACGCTTAGGAGGCATAGACATGTATTTGTCTAAAATACGTAAATTTCCTTGTCAGACCTCTGGCTTTAATCGTTCACAGTAGCCACAAATTGTATTCGATTATCAAAATTTTGGTCTCATTTTGTAGCTGTCAGTCTGTTGTTTACGACAAATATAAATTTGTAGTACTTTTCATAAGAATACTAATTTTTAGAAGGTTCCTTATATTTTTGGGGGCAGGTTATGGAAACTTTTTCCCTTTACGGCATTGCTGTGGCTTCAATTTTCAACCAATGTGCTATATTTTGGCGTTAGTGAATAGATCAGCGTCTGAATTTTCCAAAAAGTATAAATTTGTGGTATTTCGCAAAAGTTTAAGGGCGGGTTTAGTGGTTGAAAGCCAGAAAAAACCCAATTTTTCACGCGTCAACTCCCCAAAACTTTAAATTCATTTTTCTCCCCTTAAACGTGCGAATTTCGCGTTTTTACGTTTTTATTTAAAAGTTTAGCCCAAACTAGTGTTTTGATGGTCGGAACATGTTT
Organism: Odontomyia ornata; assembly: GCA_963969285.1. Lineage (NCBI taxonomy): Eukaryota > Metazoa > Arthropoda > Insecta > Diptera > Stratiomyidae > Odontomyia > Odontomyia ornata. The sequence continues at coordinate 84,610,841 of OZ017742.1, forward strand.
TAGGCAAAATCTCCAAAAATTACTGTTTCTAGAACACGTGCAGTTTTTGTGCAGATTTTCAGCTTTGATTGTTTACTGTGCCCGTAATTTAAATTCGATTGTTGAAATTTTGGTCTTATCTTATAGTTGCGTTTGTTTAGTTTGCGTGAAGTGCAAATATGTAGTAATTTGCATGAAAATAGTAATTTTTATGACGCTTAGGAGGCATAGACATGTATTTGTCTAAAATACGTAAATTTCCTTGTCAGACCTCTGGCTTTAATCGTTCACAGTAGCCACAAATTGTATTCGATTATCAAAATTTTGGTCTCATTTTGTAGCTGTCAGTCTGTTGTTTACGACAAATATAAATTTGTAGTACTTTTCATAAGAATACTAGTTTTTAGAAGGTTCCTTATATTTTTGGGGGCAGGTTATGGAAACTTTTTCCCTTTACGGCATTGCTGTGGCTTCAATTTTCAACCGATGTGCTATATTTTGGCGTTAGTGAATAGATCAGCGTCTGAATTTTCCAAAAAGTATAAATTTGTGGCATTTCGCAAAAGTTTAAGGGCGGGTTTAGTGGTTGAAAGCCAGAAAAAACCCAATTTTTCACGCGTCAACTCCCCAAAACTTTAAATTCATTTTTCTCCCCTTAAACGTGCGAATTTCGCGTTTTTACGTTTTTATTTAAAAGTTTAGCCCAAACTAGTGTTTTGATGGTCGGAACATGTTTTAGGCAAAATCTCCAAAAATTACTGTTTCTAGAACACGTGCAGTTTTTGTGCAGATTTTCAGCTTTGATTGTTTACTGTGCCCGTAATTTAAATTCGATTGTTGAAATTTTGGTCTTATCTTATAGTTGCGTTTGTTTAGTTTGCGTGAAGTGCAAATATGTAGTAATTTGCATGAAAATAGTAATTTTTATGACGCTTAGGAGGCATAGACATGTATTTGTCTAAAATACGTAAATTTCCTTGTCAGACCTCTGGCTTTAATCGTTCACAGTAGCCACAAATTGTATTCGATTATCAAAATTTTGGTCTCATTTTGTAGCTGTCAGTCTGTTGTTTACGACAAATATAAATTTGTAGTACTTTTCATAAGAATACTAATTTTTAGAAGGTTCCTTATATTTTTGGGGGCAGGTTATGGAAACTTTTTCCCTTTACGGCATTGCTGTGGCTTCAATTTTCAACCAATGTGCTATATTTTGGCGTTAGTGAATAGATCAGCGTCTGAATTTTCCAAAAAGTATAAATTTGTGGTATTTCGCAAAAGTTTAAGGGCGGGTTTAGTGGTTGAAAGCCAGAAAAAACCCAATTTTTCACGCGTCAACTCCCCAAAACTTTAAATTCATTTTTCTCCCCTTAAACGTGCGAATTTCGCGTTTTTACGTTTTTATTTAAAAGTTTAGCCCAAACTAGTGTTTTGATGGTCGGAACATGTTTTAGGCAAAATCTCCAAAAATTACTGTTTCTAGAACACGTGCAGTTTTTGTGCAGATTTTCAGCTTTGATTGTTTACTGTGCCCGTAATTTAAATTCGATTGTTGAAATTTTGGTCTTATCTTATAGTTGCGTTTGTTTAGTTTGCGTGAAGTGCAAATATGTAGTAATTTGCATGAAAATAGTAATTTTTATGACGCTTAGGAGGCATAGACATGTATTTGTCTAAAATACGTAAATTTCCTTGTCAGACCTCTGGCTTTAATCGTTCACAGTAGCCACAAATTGTATTCGATTATCAAAATTTTGGTCTCATTTTGTAGCTGTCAGTCTGTTGTTTACGACAAATATAAATTTGTAGTACTTTTCATAAGAATACTAGTTTTTAGAAGGTTCCTTATATTTTTGGGGGCAGGTTATGGAAACTTTTTCCCTTTACGGCATTGCTGTGGCTTCAATTTCCAACCGATGTGCTATATTTTGGCGTTAGTGAATAGATCAGCGTCTGAATTTTCCAAAAAGTATAAATTTGTGGCATTTCGCAAAAGTTTAAGGGCGGGTTTAGTGGTTGAAAGCCAGAAAAAACCCAATTTTTCACGCGTCAACTCCCCAAAACTTTAAATTCATTTTTCTCCCCTTAAACGTGCGAATTTCGCGTTTTTACGTTTTTATTTAAAAGTTTAGCCCAAACTAGTGTTTTGATGGTCGGAACATGTTTTAGGCAAAATCTCCAAAAATTACTGTTTCTAGAACACGTGCAGTTTTTGTGCAGATTTTCAGCTTTGATTGTTTACTGTGCCCGTAATTTAAATTCGATTGTTGAAATTTTGGTCTTATCTTATAGTTGCGTTTGTTTAGTTTGCGTGAAGTGCAAATATGTAGTAATTTGCATGAAAATAGTAATTTTTATGACGCTTAGGAGGCATAGACATGTATTTGTCTAAAATACGTAAATTTCCTTGTCAGACCTCTGGCTTTAATCGTTCACAGTAGCCACAAATTGTATTCGATTATCAAAATTTTGGTCTCATTTTGTAGCTGTCAGTCTGTTGTTTACGACAAATATAAATTTGTAGTACTTTTCATAAGAATACTAATTTTTAGAAGGTTCCTTATATTTTTGGGGGCAGGTTATGGAAACTTTTTCCCTTTACGGCATTGCTGTGGCTTCAATTTTCAACCGATGTGCTATATTTTGGCGTTAGTGAATAGATCAGCGTCTGAATTTTCCAAAAAGTATACATTTGTGGCATTTCGCAAAAGTTTAAGGGCGGGTTTAGTGGTTGAAAGCCAGAAAAAACCCAATTTTTCACGCGTCAACTCCCCAAAACTTTAAATTCATTTTTCTCCCCTTAAACGTGCGAATTTCGCGTTTTTACGTTTTTATTTAAAAGTTTAGCCCAAACTAGTGTTTTGATGGTCGGAACATGTTTTAGGCAAAATCTCTAAAAATTACTGTTTCTAGAACACGTGCAGTTTTTGTGCAGATTTTCAGCTTTGATTGTTTACTGTGCCCGTAATTTAAATTCGATTGTTGAAATTTTGGTCTTATCTTATAGTTGCGTTTGTTTAGTTTGCGGGAAATGCAAATATGTAGTAATTTGCATGAAAATAGTAATTTTTATGACGCTTAGGAGGCATAGACATGTATTTATCTAAAATACGTAAATTTCCTTGTCAGACCTCTGGCTTTAATCGTTCACAGTAGCCACAAATTGTATTCGATTATCAAAATTTTGGTCTCATTTTGTAGCTGTCAGTCTGTTGTTTACGACAAATATAAATTTGTAGTACTTTTTATAAGAATACTAATTTTTAGAAGGTTCCTTATATTTTTGGGGGCAGGTTATGGAAACTTTTTCCCTTTACGGCATTGCTGTGGCTTCAATTTTCAACCGATGTGCTATATTTTGGCGTCAGTGAATAGATCAGCGTCTGAATTTTCCAAAAAGTATAAATTTGTGGCATTTCGCAAAAGTTTAAGGGCGGGTTTAGTGGTTGAAAGCCAGAAAAAACCCAATTTTTCACGCGTCAACTCCCCAAAACTTTAAATTCATTTTTCTCCCCTTAAACGTGCGAATTTCGCGTTTTTACGTTTGTATTTAAAAGTTTAGCCCAAACTGGTGTTTTGATGGTCGGAACATGTTTTAGGCAAAATCTCCAAAAATTACTGTTTCTAGAACACGTGCAGTTTTTGTGCAGATTTTCAGCTTTGATTGTTTACTGTGCCCGTAATTTAAATTCGATTGTTGAAATTTTAGTCTTATCTTATAGTTGCGTTTGTTTAGTTTGCGTGAAGTGCAAATATGTAGTAATTTGCATGAAAATAGTAATTTTTATGACGCTTAGGAGGCATAGACATGTATTTGTCTAAAATACGTAAATTTCCTTGTCAGACCTCTGGCTTTAATCGTTCACAGTAGCCACAAATTGTATTCGATTATCAAAATTTTGGTCTCATTTTGTAGCTGTCAGTCTGTTGTTTACGACAAATATAAATTTGTAGTACTTTCCATAAGAATACTAATTTTTAGAAGGTTCCTTATATTTTTGGGGGCAGGTTATGGAAACTTTTTCCCTTTACGGCATTGCTGTGGCTTCAATTTTCAACCGATGTGCTATATTTTGACGTTAGTGAATAGATCAGCGTCTGAATTTTCCAAAAAGTATAAATTTGTGGCATTTCGCAAAAGTTTAAGGGCGGGTTTAGTGGTTGAAAGCCAGAAAAAAACCCAATTTTTCACGCGTCAACTCCCCAAAACTTTAAATTCATTTTTTCCCCCTTAAACGTGCGAATTTCGCGTTTTTACGTTTTTATTTAAAAGTTTAGCCCAAACTAGTGTTTTGATGGTCGGAACATGTTTTAGGCAAAATCTCCAAAAATTACTGTTTCTAGAACACGTGCAGTTTTTGTGCAGATTTTCAGCTTTGATTGTTTACTGTGCCCGTAATTGAGGAGCGTTTTTACAAAACGATACAAAAAAAAAATTTGTTTTTTTCAGTAGAAGGTTTTTTTTATATACTAAGGTAATTGTTGGGTATTGAAATGAGATAGCAATAAAGTTTAATAATCGTTTGAAATACAATTAGGTATGTTCTAAAAAATTTGAAAACTATTGTGTTTTTGTGAAATAATGAGAACTGAAATCTCAGCGTTTTCTCAATTTTGATACAACTACAGTAGTTGTATCGTTTTGAGAAAACCCCCATAGAAAAAAGTACGGAGTAGGCTGTTATGTTGGATGAGGACCAAGTCTGAGGTGAGATTCATGCTCAGCATTTGGATGTAGATGGGTTAAGTAAATAAAAACATTTCGGTTTTATTTTTTAATTTATTTGATAAAAAAAAAACAACAAAATTACACATAAATCCTTGGGTTGAAAAAAATTATACGACTGGCTCTTCATCATCGTAGTTCCGTCTAATATTGTCCTGGTCAGGACCTGAACCCTGAAGCACATCTTGGTAAAACAATTTCGCATCTGGGTCGTCGGATGTATCACAAAACCTCAATAAGTTTTCAATATCGATTTTCTTCTTAGCAGATATCATATTCGTCTTTGGCATCTGGACACAATCAAAACTCATAAATGATTTTTTGTTCTTTTTTATATCAGTAGTCACCGGTGAAGCAGAGTAAGTATCTTGAACACCAACTTCAATATCCTTCGAATAATTTCGGGATCTAACGGCAGTAAAATGTACTATACGTGTTTGAGATATTTTAAATGGCAGTTTAGATTTAACTATATCTTTTGCCTTTGTTTTCATGTCAAATTTAAACCAATCTCTGCCCCATTCATTAACCTGGCCATGTTTATTTAATATTTCAATGTATTCCTTCGGGGAAGAAATAGTTTCACGTCGACGATAGTCTTTTTCGACTCTTCCAAATACTCTGTCTGGCGGCATAAAACTATGTCCTCTAATCGGAAAGAAATGACTTAGCTTAGTGAGCACCTTGCTAGAAGCCATGAAATTTGCGAGCATTGTTAACATTATAAAATTTTTGTTCTGATTAGAACATGAATCTGAGTATAGTTCAATCTTTAATTTTTGTTTATTTTCTGTTAAACACTTTGCTTCCAACTTTTTCAAATAGTTTTGAAGGGCTGAGGCTATCTCATTGGCTCCGCGACCACTTTGATTTTCTAGCCATACATAAAACTCAATATCATCTTTGTCTTGTTTGTTTTTTGGTTTATGTTGCATTATACAAAGGTTATATAACCAAGCTTGCCGAGAATAAAATACCTCTCCAACGCTCAACTTTGGAAGTGGTTGATTTTGTTGGCAATCAAAACAAATTTTTATTACTGTTTCTTCATTATAAGCATTATCGTCATCATACCCGTTCAATAAAGAAAAAAACTTTTTAGCTCTTAGCTTATGAAGACGATATTCAATACGAATGTTATTTTTAGTTTCCAAATCCTTCGCATTTTTTATTTTAATCAAAAATTCTTTGCAAGCGGAGCATGTATCTTCATGAGTTAGTTTTGCCGACTGACAGAAAGACCTTTTGTTGATGCCCGTTATTGATACATCTAAATGATGATCGCAGTTGAAATCTGGATCTCCCTTACCTTCAGATGAGTATTTGGAGGTATTAGAGCGTTGGTGATGTTGCCTATGCTTTCGTCCTCGGTTTATTGGAATAACAGGAGAATTATATTCTTCGTTATCCATGTTAATTAGTTCACACAAACAAAATCGATTCGCGTACTTTCACTCTGACCTAACAATAAACACTAACATCTATCAAAATATGATTGCAAACATCACGTGCCATTCTTAGAAAGGCAAAAAAAAAGATTAAATTAAAGGAATTCGTCGCCTACCGCGTCAGTTGTATCGCTTTGAAAAAATTCGCCCTTTGTAGATGTTTCACATTGAAAAAACTCCACAATTTCGCAATACGATTTCAATGCTTTATGTACCCTTTCCTAGAAATTCGTTAATCCTATCGTATGCCGCTCTAGAAAGGGTGTCCGAAACCGCAAAAAACCCAAAAATGAAAATTTGTTAGTTGTATCGCTTTGTAAAAACGCTCCTCAATTTAAATTCGATTGTTGAAATTTTGGTCTTATCTTATAGTTGCGTTTGTTTAGTTTGCGTGAAGTGCAAATATGTAGTAATTTGCATGAAAATAGTAATTTTTATAACGCTTAGGAGGCATAGACATGTATTTGTCTAAAATACGTAAATTTCCTTGTCAGACCTCTGGCTTTAATCGTTCACAGTAGACACAAATTGTATTCGATTATCAAAATTTTGGTCTCATTTTGTAGCTGTCAGTCTGTTGTTTACGACAAATATAAATTTGTAGTACTTTTCACAAGAATACTAATTTTTAGAAGGTTCCTTATATTTTTGGGGGCAGGTTATGGAAACTTTTTCCCTTTACGGCATTGCTGTGGCTTCAATTTTCAACCGATGTGCTATATTTTGGCGTTAGTGAATAGATCAGCGTCTGAATTTTCCAAAAAGTATAAATTTGTGGCATTTCGCAAAAGTTTAAGGGCGGGTTTAGTGGTTGAAAGCCAGAAAAAACCCAATTTTTCACGCGTCAACTCCCCAAAACTTTAAATTCATTTTTCTCCCCTTAAACGTGCGAATTTCGCGTTTTTACGTTTGTATTTGAAAGTTTAGCCCAAACTGGTGTTTTGATGGTCGGAACATGTTTTAGGCAAAATCTCCAAAAATTACTGTTTCTAGAACACGTGCAGTTTTTGTGCAGATTTTCAGCTTTGATTGTTTACTGTGCCCGTAATTTAAATTCGATTGTTGAAATTTTAGTCTTATCTTATAGTTGCGTTTGTTTAGTTTGCGTGAAGTGCAAATATGTAGTAATTTGCATGAAAATAGTAATTTTTATGACGCTTAGGAGGCATAGACATGTATTTGTCTAAAATACGTAAATTTCCTTGTCAGACCTCTGGCTTTAATCGTTCACAGTAGCCACAAATTGTATTCGATTATCAAAATTTTGGTCTCATTTTGTAGCTGTCAGTCTGTTGTTTACGACAAATATAAATTTGTAGTACTTTTCATAAGAATACTAATTTTTAGAAGGTTCCTTATATTTTTGGGGGCAGGTTATGGAAACTTTTTCCCTTTACGGCATTGCTGTGGCTTCAATTTTCAACCGATGTGCTATATTTTGACGTTAGTGAATAGATCAGCGTCTGAATTTTCCAAAAAGTATAAATTTGTGGCATTTCGCAAAAGTTTAAGGGCGGGTTTAGTGGTTGAAAGCCAGAAAAAACCCAATTTTTCACGCGTCAACTCCCCAAAACTTTAAATTCATTTTTCTCCCCTTAAACGTGCGAATTTCGCGTTTTTACGTTTTTATTTAAAAGTTTAGCCCAAACTAGTGTTTTGATGGTCGGAACATGTTTTAGGCAAAATATCCAAAAATTCCTGTTTCTAGAACACGTGCAGTTTTTGTGCAGATTTTCAGCTTTGATTGTTTACTGTGCCCGTAATTTAAATTCGATTGTTGAAATTTTGGTCTTATCTTATAGTTGCGTTTGTTTAGTTTGCGTGAAGTGCAAATATGTAGTAATTTGCATGAAAATAGTAATTTTTATGACGCTTAGGAGGCATAGACATGTATTTGTCTAAAATACGTAAATTTCCTTGTCAGACCTCTGGCTTTAATCGTTCACAGTAGCCACAAATTGTATTCGATTATCAAAATGTTGGTCTCATTTTGTAGCTGTCAGTCTGTTGTTTACGACAAATATAAATTTGTAGTACTTTTCATAAGAATACTAATTTTTAGAAGGTTCCTTATATTTTTGGGGCAGGTTATGGAAACTTTTTCCCTTTACGGCATTGCTGTGGCTTCATTTTTCAACCGATGTGCTATATTTTGGCGTTAGTGAATAGATCAGCGTCTGAATTTTCCAAAAAGTATAAATTTGTGGCATTTTGCAAAAGTTTAAGGGCGGGTTTAGTGGTTGAAAGCCAGAAAAAACCCAATTTTTCACGCGTCAACTCCCCAAAACTTTAAATTCATTTTTCTCCCCTTAAACGTGCGAATTTCGCGTTTTTACGTTTTTATTTAAAAGTTTAGCCCAAACTAGTGTTTTGATGGTCGGAACATGTTTTAGGCAAAATCTCCAAAAATTACTGTTTCTAGAACACGTGCAGTTTTTGTGCAGATTTTCAGCTTTGATTGTTTACTGTGCCCGTAATTTAAATTCGATTGTTGAAATTTTGGTCTTATCTTATAGTTGCGTTTGTTTAGTTTGCGTGAAGTGCAAATATGTAGTAATTTGCATGAAAATAGTAATTTTTATGACGCTTAGGAGGCATAGACATGTATTTGTCTAAAATACGTAAATTTCCTTGTCAGACCTCTGGCTTTAATCGTTCACAGTAGCCACAAATTGTATTCGATTATCAAAATTTTGGTCTCATTTTGTAGCTGTCAGTCTGTTGTTTACGACAAATATAAATTTGTAGTACTTTTCATAAGAATACTAATTTTTAGAAGGTTCCTTATATTTTTGGGGGCAGGTTATGGAAACTTTTTCCCTTTACGGCATTGCTGTGGCTTCAATTTTCAACCGATGTGCTATATTTTGGCGTTAGTGAATAGATAAGCGTCTGAATTTTCCAAAAAGTATAAATTTGTGGCATTTCGCAAAAGTTTAAGGGCGGGTTTAGTGGTTGAAAGCCAGAAAAAACCCAATTTTTCACGCGTCAACTCCCCAAAACTTTAAATTCATTTTTCTCCCCTTAAACGTGCGAATTTCGCGTTTTTACGTTTGTATTTAAAAGTTTAGCCCAAACTAGTGTTTTGATGGTCGGAACATGTTTTAGGCAAAATCTCCAAAAATTACTGTTTCTAGAACACGTGCAGTTTTTGTGCAGATTTTCAGCTTTGATTGTTTACTGTGCCCGTAATTTAAATTCGATTGTTGAAATTTTAGTCTTATCTTATAGTTGCGTTTGTTTAGTTTGCGTGAAGTGCAAATATGTAGTAATTTGCATGAAAATAGTAATTTTTATGACGCTTAGGAGGCATAGACATGTATTTGTCTAAAATACGTAAATTTCCTTGTCAGACCTCTGGCTTTAATCGTTCACAGTAGCCACAAATTGTATTCGATTATCAAAATTTTGGTCTCATTTTGTAGCTGTCAGTCTGTTGTTTACGACAAATATAAATTTGTAGTACTTTTCATAAGAATACTAATTTTTAGAAGGTTCCTTATATTTTTGGGGGCAGGTTATGGAAACTTTTTCCCTTTACGGCATTGCTGTGGCTTCAATTTTCAACCGATGTGCTATATTTTGGCGTCAGTGAATAGATCAGCGTCTGAATTTTCCAAAAAGTATAAATTTGTGGCATTTCGCAAAAGTCTAAGGGCGGGTTTAGTGGTTGAAAGCCAGAAAAAACCCAATTTTTCACGCGTCAACTCCCCAAAACTTTAAATTCATTTTTCTCCCCTTAAACGTGCGAATTTCGCGTTTTTACGTTTTTATTTAAAAGTTTAGCCCAAACTAGTGTTTTGATGGTCGGAACATGTTTTAGGCAAAATCTCCAAAAATTACTGTTTCTAGAACACGTGCAGTTTTTGTGCAGATTTTCAGCTTTGATTGTTTACTGTGCCCGTAATTTAAATTCGATTGTGTAGTAATCTAAGAACTATGGCTCTAAAAGCAGCGCTGACACAGGCACACAGCACGAACGCAATTTAATAAGGATTCAGTCGATTCAGTCACCTTCCCCATCGCAACACTCGTTTTTTTTTCGCAGGAATAATAAGTGGAAAAATTTCCTTTGTACTTAACACCCGGGAAACAAAATTCTAAAAATGTTTAAAAATTTCTAATGTGTAGTATCTTATTACAATATCTTTTGAAGATAATTTAACGAATTGCGGTGTAACGCGGTATGCAAATGCTTAAAACGAAACGGTTAACCCCTTTTAATTATGAATGCTAAAATCATTGTATCATTTAACCTGTTAATTATATGAACGCTAAAATCATTGTATCATTTAAACCCCTTAAAATTTGTCTAATTCTTCCGATTTTTCCCACCTAATTACGCCTAATTATCATAAACGACAAATTGCCTTCAATTGATAACTTAATTGAACCTACAAAAGACAGTGAAAAGGGAAATTGCAAATACCGCCGTCATAAACTACAAATGATAAGGAAAAAGTACATTTGATAGCAACAAAAACCTTCAATTGTGTGATTTCCCCCTTTCTGAATGGGTTCGTATTGTTCTACTTGCCCATAAAGTGTCGTAGTTGCTTGAGTGTGGAGAATATTAAATTGTGCTTGCGAAATTTGCATGCTATTGCGTCGTAAATCGTGAAAATGGGTGATAACTACATAACAACATTGGAAATTGGAATTATCGGGGAGAGTGGCGCCGGCAAGTCGAGTCTGATGCTTCGTCTGACAAACGAGGAATGGGATGGAGATCAGGAGTCTGCTCGAAACCGCCAGACAGCGCGGACGCCGCGTAAAGAAGAAGCGAGTTGGGAGTGAGAGGAGATTGCGGGCTGATCAGAATATCGCCGAGACACGTGGAAAAGTTTCTCGCGTAAAAGACAGTGAAATATTGTAAAAAAAATAGACGATAAAGTTATCGTGCAAATTGTGAACACCTTGTTAGTCGTGTGGGTTAGCGAAAAGTGGAATAAAACTCGTGTTCCGTCAAAATCTAGTGGAAGTGTTTTCGCTTGGGTGTCCAAAGGTTTCTCCCTCCCTTAAATCATTTGTCGAAAAGTTATTCTTTAGTTCCCAGAAATAATCAGGTCCCCAAAGGAGATATGAAACGAAGAAACAATTTGAAAATGTGGAAAAAGGCGTCATTGATTTGCCCCCGAATTTAGTAACAATTAGTTACTCAATGCACTTAGCATGTAACGGATTTGTAATTAACCGTTAGCTCTTTTGTCGGAAATTTTTCGAAATGCTGTGATGCAACTTCGCTTCATCGATTAAGGAAGTCGGTTCGCGTGGAATCGTTGTTGTTAATGTACTGTACATGTTCCAATACAAATTCGGAAACTCCTCCACAATACTTGTTAGAAGAAGCGTGCACACAGAGATGAATCGTGAGAATACAAACAAACTGGAACGTTTCACAGAAGTACACAGAACACTTTCATGGAATAATTTCTGTGTTTGAATGGTGCATGCTTGGGGTGAAATGAACTAGTGAAGGATCAGAGAGCAAGTCTTCGAAGAAAAACCGGCAGCCCGAACAAAATAAATACGCGTTTGATCGACAAATATCTCTTCGAATCTTCTCACGTTTCCCTATGTGGCAACGAAAAAGAAAAGTACGGTAGTTCGCAAATGTAGATTTAATTAGACACAAGAGAAAAAACTAGTAAATACACGGTGGATACTTGCGTGGAAAAAATAAAAGTGCGTGTGTGGTCGGAGTAAATTGATCGCGATAGAAATGCACAAAGTAATGCTTGCGAAGATTCTGTAGCAAGAAGTGAAGTGAAGGCCCAAATTTAAAGCACGTCGGCCAGTTGCACTAAACAACAAAGTGATAATAACGGTCCAGACATTGCAACACAGCACGCTCACCGTGGAAATTGATCCTAGCAAAACGATCAAAGAGCTGAAGCAGGAAATCGAGGCTGTCCATGCTTTTCGGGAATTGCAAGGAAAGGTTGCAGAATTGTCGGGAGAAGAGGAGGCTTTCACATTATTCGGCGCAGACATAACTTGAGTAGTTCACATTATTTCAAGTAATAGAAAATTCATATTAGCTTTTGCATGCATGTTCATTTTCGCGTCTTATTGGAATCCCGTATGAAGTTCAAGTCACAAAACCTTAGAATTAAAAGCGTCGATTGAAAGTGTAGTTGTAAGAAAAGCTTATCAGTCGTGTTCAGATACAAGACGACCTGAGCATTAAGAAACATAATCTTGAAGAGATAATTTTCTCTATAGAATGTTATGTGGCATTCAATGAATTTTGTCGAAATATTTTTGGATAAAGTTCGCATGAAAATTATAGCACCATGATGTAATCAATTGCATATAGAACTTTGCTATCACACGATTAATTTGAATGAATCTGTCTGAGTTCAGAGCGATTAATTTGCATGTATCCATTTTTATACTGATTACGTTGTGCATCCAGAGATTACGCCTGGTTTTAGTAATTCTTGTTCGTGAACTTCAATGTATTTCTTGCTATAGATTTTTTTTGGCACTCTCAAATATCTGCACTTTACTAGTTTTCGATACCGGATATGTAAATGAGCATACTTATTGGTCTAATTTTGAAGGCTTAATTTTATATTCATACATATTTTAATCAGTTCTTGAAAGTGAACATTTTTTTCAATTTCATGAAAAATTTTGGATTGTTAATATAATAAAGAGTATGTTCAGTTTACGCTTTGTCGACGTACTTGAACATCAAAGGCATTATATCATTTGCATTTAGTGATACTCCGTTAAAAGTTCCCGAAATTTGAATAAAAAAATAAGATAACATTACCTTATTATTTAATAATAATAATTATAAAATAATACTGATTCATTTATTTAAATAAACAAATTTACCTAATTATTTACCCTATAAATCTTTCTACTACCCATTTATATGACAGCACTGATTCAAATTCTTAGTAAAATTAAACCATAAGATAAAATATCTCACCTAAAATAATAGCCTAAACCCATTCAATAAAAAGAATAACAATTTGAAATGATAAAAATCAAAGACAATATAAACAATAAATTTTGCACCATTCAAAAATATAAAAAGGTATTATAAATGACAGATAAAAATTTAGATTAAATTCGAAGCTTTTGTGTTTAACGAGAGTTAATAATGATGTAATTTCTCAACTGGGATTTTAGAATGACAGTTCAGGTAAAATACAAGTATAAACGAGTATTTGTTGCAACAAAAAGAGATAATTATGGGACATGCAAAATAATCACTTGCAACATCGTTGTTCTGGCATTTTCCGCAGAAGTCTGTAATGTAACAGTATCTGAACATTATTCTTATAATTAAAAGTCAAAAATTTAATAAAGGGCGATAATTTTAGTCTATTAAATCGCTCTCTAAGAGCTTGGAATTAATTCTCAACCAGAGATTGCAATTTTGAAAACCCTGTTAACATCGCTCGTCAGAAAGGTAGATTGGAATTGAAACATTTCCTGTGTTGAAGATTATCTTTCTCAAATTGATTCATTACTTAAATTCTGCCTTTTATTTAAGTATTATTTATCACCATACAAAATGTACATAAGTGTAACATAAATAGTTCATTTATATTCAAATTCCAAATAAGATTTTGTGGTCAGCTATAGAGTATCAGAAAATGTGTAATTCCGGAATTTAACCTGTTAGAAACCAATAAGTTAGATTAGGTATAGATGATCTAATGAATTGATTGAAAATTGAAAGAAAAAAAATAAAAATGAATTAAAAACGTACCCGAGGGTCTTTCCTTTCCTCCATTTCTAACCGGGTATAGGACCCGGTACGGTGGCAGGCTTCCCCCTCAAAATATGAGCCAGTCACCGGGTACAATTTAATCCTTTTTATTTCAGGTGACTTAATGGGTTGAGTGGCCCAAGCCAAGTGCCTTTTTATGGCATAAAGTTATGCAATTCCATTGTATAATTCTATGACATAAATTGGTCACCGGGGTACTCCCCTTCTGATGGGAAGGTTCATACAATTCAAGTTGTATGAGTTTTCCACTCAGAAGAGGAATACCTGGCCACTTCAACGATTTAACATTGGATTTATTCCGGTTGGGTGGGCATGAAGGGGCTCCACTACCACCCGGTTGCCCCTCTTTCATTTGTGGGCCCTGAATGTATTTGGGTAAGGACGAGGTCACCCCCAAATTAGTCTTTCTTGTCAGGTTGCACTTGTTCTCGCAACAAGTCGTAATTCCTTCGTGGAGGTTATCTACTGATTTGCGACTTCGGTCGTCCTCTCGAACTCTGCAAGCAATTCGTGAATGCGAAATGTTTTGTAGTGAGTCCTCGTGCCGGGGAAACGAACCCGCCCCACGACACCGCAATGCTAGCCTGCCAGCGCATTCACGCGTCTCCGGACGAGGGCATTCTCGGCAGGAATCAACACCTTCCTCTGCCGAGGCAGCAGAACATCGCTGCGGTCCTTCACGGACATATGAAAATCTCTTATTCACTACAAATGGCGCCCAACGTGGGGCCCGAAAAGCCCGGCTGTATCATCAGTCGTGAGCACGAGACAGTCCATCGTCTCTAGGTGTCCCCACAAGGTGTTAGAAATTTTGGCGGGTAGATAACTCCCGAGGGTTTTTGCACTAATCGTGCCCCAGCAGCCGAGTAACTTCCGAACGTGTGTTGTCTTCGGACATCAATATCGTTTGGTCCTTCTTTTGATTTATACCTTGGTGGTTTACCACCATTGTATAACTAGTAAGGCCAAATTATATTAGAGTCCCTTTTTGTGTTCGGAGGTTATTATCCCAACATCTATTTTGCGGAGGATTCTGATCCGCTCCCCAAACCAGCGGTGCCTAAGTGTCTTAAATTACATGGATTTTGATTTCATGTGATTGGCTGATTAGCTAATCCATGACTATCCATGACAAGACACGCGCTGCTTGTGGATTAGAATCCCACCCTGGGCTGACAAGCTGTAACTTGAGAAGTTTGCTAATGAGGGATCACTTCGGAACCCTGATTTTCATGGTGCCACAAGAGAGTGTCCCTGAAACGTTTTAGAAGGATTGTGCCATGGTGTCCATACTTGGGAGGAAGGACGGAAAGGAAAGACCGATTATTTTTTTTGATAACTTAAAACTTTTTTTGAAACTTTATCATACATTTTTTTTTTTTGTGAGGTTCGACTATAGTTCGCCACTGACGGCCACTTACAAATCATAAATTTTGCATCATTTTTTTCACATTTTCATTATTTATATATATATATTTATTTAGGTTTTTAGTTAGCAATTTAAATTTCTTTTAGCATGCCCACCAAAAGAACTCCCGAAAGGAGAAAGTTGCGGTCGGATGCCGGACCAGCTCTATTGTGTTCCATCTGTCACGAGGACATGGACGAAACTACAAGCCAGAGGTTGCAGTGCGGACACAGGCTACATCAGCTGTGTTTGGCACAACTGCGGCAAACTTCATCCACGTGCCCGCTCTGTCGACAGCCTTTGGAAATCGCACAGCCAGCAACAGAACGACCTCAGTCCTCCAGTACAAGTGGAGCTGTCCCCAAAAGCGGACCCCTTCCATCCACTACAAGGAGTGCACGAGACGATGACTACAGGGCTGAAGCAGTTCCGCCTGCAGAAGAAGCGAGTCCACCGGTGGCTGTGGAAGCCACAGTTCTACGAGATCTAATGGCGCTCGTACAGGACATGTCCACCCGGCTCGCCTCTCTAGAGAGCCAGAGAGAGAACCCCGCACCATCCCGGCCAAGAACTCCTCCTATGTGGGATTCGGACCCAAATCCGTGGGACTTCCCAGTAGACTCGCGGCGTGATCCCGAACGGATCCGGCCAGGTACAGCCATGAATCCGTTGGCTCCAGTTTACCGGCCCCGATTGAGCCAAGCACCGCCACCAAATCAGGCTCCCGTGATTCCGCCGGACCAACGCTTCCATCCACACGACATGTATCGGCTGAAGCCGACACAGATCCCCAGCATCATCCAGGGATGGAATCTACATTTCAGTGGGGAACCCAATACGATAACGGTGGAGGTTTTCATAAGTCGGGTGGAGTCACTGATTGAGCAGATGCTAGCAGGAGACCGCACAGCGCTCGCAGGATACCTGCCAATGCTGCTTAGGGGAGCAGCCCTGGAGACATATTGGAGGATACATTCAGCTCCACCATCCATACGCTGGTCACGGCTGAAGGAGGTACTCCGCATGGAATACCCTACGGTCGACATGGACGAATTAGTCCTGGATAAGATGAATGCTAGATGGCAGCGTCCGGACGAGTCCTTCCATAAATATCGAGCCGATATCCTTCGGTTGAATGACCAGCTGTCAGAGCCATTGTCTTCTACCCAAATTCTTCGCCTGCTAAAGCGCAATCTAAGACCGGAGATTCGTCGGCATATCGTGAACTCCGATCCACAGAGTATGGAGGCCCTGCTGAGAAATGTGCGTCGTATAGAAGGGTTTGAGGAAGACCTACGGGACCGGCCATACTTACTAACCAGGACGGGTCCTCGACGAGGAATCGCGGAATTGGCCCCAGATTATACCACCCTAGATCTGGAGGATGATTTGGACCCAGACCAGCTTGCTGTAGCGGCAGTGGGAAGTCTTACGACCTGCTGGAATTGTCACCAAACCGGACACCGGTTCATTTCATGCCGCGCAGAACGTAAGGTTTTCTGCTACGGTTGCGGCAAGCCGGACACTTACTTCCCGGACTGTTCTGAATGTGCCGCACGAAAAAACGGCCAAAAGAGTACCCGACCACCTCAGCGGTACTCGAAACCCCAGCAGTAGCTCCTCAGTCAGCGGCTCACCCCAACCAACCTGACGTTAACCCACCAGCCATAACCATTACGACTGCGGATGTTCACTCTCTTCCGGAGACCTCACCAACGACAATATTAAAACGACCATCGCAGTCACTGCCAGAAGAACCGCGGCAGCCTCAAGTACGCACTCTAAAACCTTATCATGTTAGACTGCAGGAATATCGGGTGGCTCGAGAGCGAATATTTGCTTCCGAAGTTGTCACTTCCCGTCCGTGCACGACAAAATGGTCAACCCGTCGTTGGCGGAATTTCCGCAAGAGAGTGCGCACCTGCCGTCAAACCGTAAACTCTTGTAACATCTCGGAGGTTGCTGAGAATGAGATCAGACCTTATCATCCAATTAAAGTGTTGGGCGAGACCGTGTTTGCATTGATCGACACGGGTGCCAGTATCAGTTGTCTTGCCTCGAGCTTTGGCTCGAAAGTGCTCCAAGAATACCCGAACTTGATTAAATCCTGGCGCACTGAAATCAGTACAGCTGATGGCACCAAACACCCTATACGAGGTAAACTAACAACACCCGTGACGTTCAGGGGTCAGACGAAGGATATTACCTTCTACATTATCCCGTCTTTGACTCAGAACGTATACCTTGGTGTCGATTTCGTCCTTCGCTTTGGACTGGCCTCCGATTTATTCACCGATTTGTCTTTAAAAACCAGAAATGTCAACGAAATCACTTCTACTCCCGATAGGCATGACCTGACGTCTAACCAACGGCAACGCCTGGAAGCATCCATTGCTGCTTTCCCATCTTACGCTACCCAAGGCCTTGGCCGCACCACCCTAGTCTCACACGCCATTGACGTTGGCGATAGTAAACCGATTAAACAGAGACACTACGCCATCTCGCCAGCCATGGAGAAATTGGTGTATGCGGAATTAGATAGGATGCTCGAGTTGGGGGTCATAGAAGAGTCCCAAAGTGCCTGGTCCTCACCGGTAACCTTGGTTGTAAAGCCAGGTAAAGTCCGCCTCTGTCTTGATGCCCGTAAGGTAAACGCGGTTACCATCAAGGACGCGTACCCTCTTCCACTCATCGATGGAATACTAGGGAGACTGCCGAAAGCCAATTATATCACCAGTCTCGACCTAAAAGACGCCTTCTGGCAAATTCCACTCGATGAGGGCTCGAGGGACAAGACCGCCTTCACAGTGCCTGGACGACCATTATATCAGTTCGTCACAATGCCCTTTGGCCTGTGTAATGCGCCGCAAACGATGACCCGGTTGATGGACAAGGTCATCCCACCTCACCTGAAACACCAAGTGTTCGTGTACCTCGATGATCTTTTACTCATCACGGAAACGTTCGATCAACACCTCCTACTTCTACAAGAAGTAGCCCTGCACATCAGTAAGGCGGGACTCACCATCAACGTACAGAAAAGTAAGTTTGTCATGAAAGAAGTCCGATACTTAGGCCATGTCATAGGACATGGCACTATCAAAACGGATCCAGACAAAACGCGTGCGATTGATGAGTTCCCCTTACCAAAAACTGTGAAGCAGCTACGACGTTTCCTTGGTGTGTGCGGTTGGTACCGAAGGTTTGTTCGGAATTATGCAACAGTTTCAGCGCCCCTGTCAGACATGTTGCGGAAAGGGAAGTTCGTTTGGACCGAACTCAGCCGAAAGGCATTTGAAGAGCTTAAACAAGCCCTCACATCAGCTCCTGTCTTGCACAGCCCCGACTTCACGAAGCCCTTCTCCATTCATTGTGACGCAAGTCAACATGGAGTAGGAGCCGTGCTGGTGCAATTGACCGACGAAGGGGAGGAAGCTCCCATCGCCTTCATGTCCAATAAGCTGAATTCGGCCCAAAGGAACTATACTGTTTCCGAGCAAGAATGTTTGGCAGCGGTAATGGCTGTGAAGAAATTCCGAGCTTATATCGAGGGCCACCAATTCGAGATCATCACGGACCACGCGTCACTACAATGGTTGATGAACCAGGCAGATTTAAGTGGACGCCTAGCCAGATGGGCTCTTAAACTGCAAGGGTTCAAGTTCTCCATCAAACATCGGAAAGGAACCCAGAACATCGTACCCGACACTCTCTCACGGATGTTTTCCCCAGAGGGAGCCGAAATAACAATAAATGACGAGGACCCCATCGAAATAGATTTGGACAGCCCACATTTCGAATCAGATAGCTACAAAGAGTTGAGGCAAACCATAGCGACCCAACAGACACAGCTGCCTGACTTGAAGGTAATAGACGGCTATGTGTATAGACGAAACGAATACGCCACTGGTGATCCATGGCAGGAAGAAGAGTCTTGGAAACTCTGGGTACCGGAGGAAATGACACAACAGCTGATCCTCCGCGCACATGATCATCCGTTAAGTGCCCACGGAGGTTACGGTCGAACACTACGGCGACTAAAAAAATACTTCTTTTGGCCTAAAATGGCATCCCAGGTCAAAGACTACGTGAGCGCCTGTGATACCTGTAAAGGCACCAAAGCGCCCAACCAGCCTCTTCGACCTCCTATGGGTCAACTCAACGTCCCAGAACGCGTGTTCCAGCGTCTATACATCGATCTACTCGGTCCATATCCTCGGTCTTCCATGGGACACATCGGAGCTATAGTCGTTCTAGATCAGCTCTCAAAATTCCCAATGGTGGAACCTATCCGTAAATTCACAACTCCATCGATCGTGAAATTCTTAGAGAACCGGGTATTCCATGTGTTCGGAGTTCCAGAGAGTGTGTACTCAGATAATGGAGTACAGTTCCGGTCTCGGCAGTTTAAGAGCCTACTTGAGCAGTATGGCATTGAACACCAACTGACGCCCATATACTCTCCTCAGTCCAACGCGTCAGAACGGTTGAACCGCACCCTATTGGCCGCGATCCGTTCCTACGTCCACCCATCTCAAAAGGATTGGGATCGGCGATTGTCTGCCATCACATGCGCCCTGCGATCCTCGTATCATTCCGTCACCGGTGTCGCCCCTTACTTTGCCGCCTTTGGACAGCACATGATTTGCCACGGTAAATCATACCGACTGTTACGGCAATTAAAGTGTTTGGGAGACCCGGTCGTTGCGCTGGAGCCCCACGAACGTTTAGGAGACCTCCGCCAACAGATCGGACGGAAGATTAAGGCCGCAGGTAGTGCAAATGAAGCGCAGTACAATCTCCGGTCACGATCTGCTAATTTCAAAGAAGGAGATGAAGTTTTCCGGCGAAATTTCCGCCAAAGTGACGCCGCGGGGCATTACAACGCCAAGCTGGATAGGCGATTCCTGAAAAGCCGCATAAAGAAGGTAATGGGACCTAACCGTTACTTGATAACGGATCCATCGGGAAAAGAAGTGGGGATATACCACGCGAAAGACCTGCGCCGATAGATAATTGGGCACGTCTGTTTGTCCGTCCGCATATATTTTCAAAAACGCGCAAAGATTGTATACTTCCAGGCAAACATAGACATAAGTCAGTCCGTCCGTCTGTTAATTGTGTTCTTTTATTGTTCGTCATCTCTAGTCCCGACGCCGAAGGCAACCCGTGAGACACAGAAAGATCCTTCAGCTCCTTTTTCGTAATCCGCATTGCCTTGGGATCACGAGAAAATTAGCTGCCCTGTAGTAATCTAAGAACTATGGCTCTAAAAGCAGCGCTGACACAGGCACACAGCACGAACGCAATTTAATAAGGATTCAGTCGATTCAGTCACCTTCCCCATCGCAACACTCGTTTTTTTTTCGCAGGAATAATAAGTGGAAAAATTTCCTTTGTACTTAACACCCGGGAAACAAAATTCTAAAAATGTTTAAAAATTTCTAATGTGTAGTATCTTATTACAATATCTTTTGAAGATAATTTAACGAATTGCGGTGTAACGCGGTATGCAAATGCTTAAAACGAAACGGTTAACCCCTTTTAATTATGAATGCTAAAATCATTGTATCATTTAACCTGTTAATTATATGAACGCTAAAATCATTGTATCATTTAAACCCCTTAAAATTTGTCTAATTCTTCCGATTTTTCCCACCTAATTACGCCTAATTATCATAAACGACAAATTGCCTTCAATTGATAACTTAATTGAACCTACAAAAGACAGTGAAAAGGGAAATTGCAAATACCGCCGTCATAAACTACAAATGATAAGGAAAAAGTACATTTGATAGCAACAAAAACCTTCAATTGTGTGATTTCCCCCTTTCTGAATGGGTTCGTATTGTTCTACTTGCCCATAAAGTGTCGTAGTTGCTTGAGTGTGGAGAATATTAAATTGTGCTTGCGAAATTTGCATGCTATTGCGTCGTAAATCGTGAAAATGGGTGATAACTACATAACAACATTGGAAATTGGAATTATCGGGGAGAGTGGCGCCGGCAAGTCGAGTCTGATGCTTCGTCTGACAAACGAGGAATGGGATGGAGATCAGGAGTCTGCTCGAAACTGCCAGACAGCGCGGACGCCGCGTAAAGAAGAAGCGAGTTGGGAGTGAGAGGAGATTGCGGGCTGATCAGAATATCGCCGAGACACGTGGAAAAGTTTCTCGCGTAAAAGACAGTGAAATATTGTAAAAAAAATAGACGATAAAGTTATCGTGCAAATTGTGAACACCTTGTTAGTCGTGTGGGTTAGCGAAAAGTGGAATAAAACTCGTGTTCCGTCAAAATCTAGTGGAAGTGTTTTCGCTTGGGTGTCCAAAGGTTTCTCCCTCCCTTAAATCATTTGTCGAAAAGTTATTCTTTAGTTCCCAGAAATAATCAGGTCCCCAAAGGAGATATGAAACGAAGAAACAATTTGAAAATGTGGAAAAAGGCGTCATTGATTTGCCCCCGAATTTAGTAACAATTAGTTACTCAATGCACTTAGCATGTAACGGATTTGTAATTAACCGTTAGCTCTTTTGTCGGAAATTTTTCGAAATGCTGTGATGCAACTTCGCTTCATCGATTAAGGAAGTCGGTTCGCGTGGAATCGTTGTTGTTAATGTACTGTACATGTTCCAATACAAATTCGGAAACTCCTCCACAATACTTGTTAGAAGAAGCGTGCACACAGAGATGAATCGTGAGAATACAAACAAACTGGAACGTTTCACAGAAGTACACAGAACACTTTCATGGAATAATTTCTGTGTTTGAATGGTGCATGCTTGGGGTGAAATGAACTAGTGAAGGATCAGAGAGCAAGTCTTCGAAGAAAAACCGGCAACCCGAACAAAATAAATACGCGTTTGATCGACAAATATCTCTTCGAATCTTCTCACGTTTCCCTATGTGGCAACGAAAAAGAAAAGTACGGTAGTTCGCAAATGTAGATTTAATTAGACACAAGAGAAAAAACTAGTAAATACACGGTGGATACTTGCGTGGAAAAAATAAAAGTGCGTGTGTGGTCGGAGTAAATTGATCGCGATAGAAATGCACAAAGTAATGCTTGCGAAGATTCTGTAGCAAGAAGTGAAGTGAAGGCCCAAATTTAAAGCACGTCGGCCAGTTGCACTAAACAACAAAGTGATAATAACGGTCCAGACATTGCAACACAGCACGCTCACCGTGGAAATTGATCCTAGCAAAACGATCAAAGAGCTGAAGCAGGAAATCGAGGCTGTCCATGCTTTTCGGGAATTGCAAGGAAAGGTTGCAGAATTGTCGGGAGAAGAGGAGGCTTTCACATTATTCGGCGCAGACATAACTTGAGTAGTTCACATTATTTCAAGTAATAGAAAATTCATATTAGCTTTTGCATGCATGTTCATTTTCGCGTCTTATTGGAATCCCGTATGAAGTTCAAGTCACAAAACCTTAGAATTAAAAGCGTCGATTGAAAGTGTAGTTGTAAGAAAAGCTTATCAGTCGTGTTCAGATACAAGACGACCTGAGCATTAAGAAACATAATCTTGAAGAGATAATTTTCTCTATAGAATGTTATGTGGCATTCAATGAATTTTGTCGAAATATTTTTGGATAAAGTTCGCATGAAAATTATAGCACCATGATGTAATCAATTGCATATAGAACTTTGCTATCACACGATTAATTTGAATGAATCTGTCTGAGTTCAGAGCGATTAATTTGCATGTATCCATTTTTATACTGATTACGTTGTGCATCCAGAGATTACGCCTGGTTTTAGTAATTCTTGTTCGTGAACTTCAATGTATTTCTTGCTATAGATTTTTTTTGGCACTCTCAAATATCTGCACTTTACTAGTTTTCGATACCGGATATGTAAATGAGCATACTTATTGGTCTAATTTTGAAGGCTTAATTTTATATTCATACATATTTTAATCAGTTCTTGAAAGTGAACATTTTTTTCAATTTCATGAAAAATTTTGGATTGTTAATATAATAAAGAGTATGTTCAGTTTACGCTTTGTCGACGTACTTGAACATCAAAGGCATTATATCATTTGCATTTAGTGATACTCCGTTAAAAGTTCCCGAAATTTGAATAAAAAAATAAGATAACATTACCTTATTATTTAATAATAATAATTATAAAATAATACTGATTCATTTATTTAAATAAACAAATTTACCTAATTATTTACCCTATAAATCTTTCTACTACCCATTTATATGACAGCACTGATTCAAATTCTTAGTAAAATTAAACCATAAGATAAAATATCTCACCTAAAATAATAGCCTAAACCCATTCAATAAAAAGAATAACAATTTGAAATGATAAAAATCAAAGACAATATAAACAATAAATTTTGCACCATTCAAAAATATAAAAAGGTATTATAAATGACAGATAAAAATTTAGATTAAATTCGAAGCTTTTGTGTTTAACGAGAGTTAATAATGATGTAATTTCTCAACTGGGATTTTAGAATGACAGTTCAGGTAAAATACAAGTATAAACGAGTATTTGTTGCAACAAAAAGAGATAATTATGGGACATGCAAAATAATCACTTGCAACATCGTTGTTCTGGCATTTTCCGCAGAAGTCTGTAATGTAACAGTATCTGAACATTATTCTTATAATTAAAAGTCAAAAATTTAATAAAGGGCGATAATTTTAGTCTATTAAATCGCTCTCTAAGAGCTTGGAATTAATTCTCAACCAGAGATTGCAATTTTGAAAACCCTGTTAACATCGCTCGTCAGAAAGGTAGATTGGAATTGAAACATTTCCTGTGTTGAAGATTATCTTTCTCAAATTGATTCATTACTTAAATTCTGCCTTTTATTTAAGTATTATTTATCACCATACAAAATGTACATAAGTGTAACATAAATAGTTCATTTATATTCAAATTCCAAATAAGATTTTGTGGTCAGCTATAGAGTATCAGAAAATGTGTAATTCCGGAATTTAACCTGTTAGAAACCAATAAGTTAGATTAGGTATAGATGATCTAATGAATTGATTGAAAATTGAAAGAAAAAAAATAAAAATGAATTAAAAACGTACCCGAGGGTCTTTCCTTTCCTCCATTTCTAACCGGGTATAGGACCCGGTACGGTGGCAGGCTTCCCCCTCAAAATATGAGCCAGTCACCGGGTACAATTTAATCCTTTTTATTTCAGGTGACTTAATGGGTTGAGTGGCCCAAGCCAAGTGCCTTTTTATGGCATAAAGTTATGCAATTCCATTGTATAATTCTATGACATAAATTGGTCACCGGGGTACTCCCCTTCTGATGGGAAGGTTCATACAATTCAAGTTGTATGAGTTTTCCACTCAGAAGAGGAATACCTGGCCACTTCAACGATTTAACATTGGATTTATTCCGGTTGGGTGGGCATGAAGGGGCTCCACTACCACCCGGTTGCCCCTCTTTCATTTGTGGGCCCTGAATGTATTTGGGTAAGGACGAGGTCACCCCCAAATTAGTCTTTCTTGTCAGGTTGCACTTGTTCTCGCAACAAGTCGTAATTCCTTCGTGGAGGTTATCTACTGATTTGCGACTTCGGTCGTCCTCTCGAACTCTGCAAGCAATTCGTGAATGCGAAATGTTTTGTAGTGAGTCCTCGTGCCGGGGAAACGAACCCGCCCCACGACACCGCAATGCTAGCCTGCCAGCGCATTCACGCGTCTCCGGACGAGGGCATTCTCGGCAGGAATCAACACCTTCCTCTGCCGAGGCAGCAGAACATCGCTGCGGTCCTTCACGGACATATGAAAATCTCTTATTCACTACAATTGTTGAAATTTTAGTCTTATCTTATAGTTGCGTTTGTTTAGTTTGCGTGAAGTGCAAATATGTAGTAATTTGCATGAAAATAGTAATTTTTATGACGCTTAGGAGGCATAGACATGTATTTGTCTAAAATACGTAAATTTCCTTGTCAGACCTCTGGCTTTAATCGTTCACAGTAGCCACAAATTGTATTCGATTATCAAAATTTTGGTCTCATTTTGTAGCTGTCAGTCTGTTGTTTACGACAAATATAAATTTGTAGTACTTTTCATAAGAATACTAATTTTTAGAAGGTTCCTTATATTTTTGGGGGCAGGTTATGGAAACTTTTTCCCTTTACGGCATTGCTGTGGCTTCAATTTTCAACCGATGTGCTATATTTTGACGTTAGTGAATAGATCAGCGTCTGAATTTTCCAAAAAGTATAAATTTGTGGCATTTCGCAAAAGTTTAAGGGCGGGTTTAGTGGTTGAAAGCCAGAAAAAACCCAATTTTTCACGCGTCAACTCCCCAAAACTTTAAATTCATTTTTCTCCCCTTAAACGTGCGAATTTCGCGTTTTTACGTTTTTATTTAAAAGTTTAGCCCAAACTAGTGTTTTGATGGTCGGAACATGTTTTAGGCAAAATATCCAAAAATTCCTGTTTCTAGAACACGTGCAGTTTTTGTGCAGATTTTCAGCTTTGATTGTTTACTGTGCCCGTAATTTAAATTCGATTGTTGAAATTTTGGTCTTATCTTATAGTTGCGTTTGTTTAGTTTGCGTGAAGTGCAAATATGTAGTAATTTGCATGAAAATAGTAATTTTTATGACGCTTAGGAGGCATAGACATGTATTTGTCTAAAATACGTAAATTTCCTTGTCAGACCTCTGGCTTTAATCGTTCACAGTAGCCACAAATTGTATTCGATTATCAAAATTTTGGTCTCATTTTGTAGCTGTCAGTCTGTTGTTTACGACAAATATAAATTTGTAGTACTTTTCATAAGAATACTAATTTTTAGAAGGTTCCTTATATTTTTGGGGGCAGGTTATGGAAACTTTTTCCCTTTACGGCATTGCTGTGGCTTCAATTTTCAACTGATGTGCTATATTTTGGCGTTAGTGAATAGATCAGCGTCTGAATTTTCCAAAAAGTATAAATTTGTGGCATTTCGCAAAAGTTTAAGGGCGGGTTTAGTGGTTGAAAGCCAGAAAAAACCCAATTTTTCACGCGTCAACTCCCCAAAACTTTAAATTAATTTTTCTCCCCTTAAACGTGCGAATTTCGCGTTTTTACGTTTGTATTTAAAAGTTTAGCCCAAACTAGTGTTTTGATGGTCGGAACATGTTTTAGGCAAAATCTCCAAAAATTACTGTTTCTAGAACACGTGCAGTTTTTGTGCAGATTTTCAGCTTTGATTGTTTACTGTGCCCGTAATTTAAATTCGATTGTTGAAATTTTAGTCTTATCTTATAGTTGCGTTTGTTTAGTTTGCGTGAAGTGCAAATATGTAGTAATTTGCATGAAAATAGTAATTTTTATGACGCTTAGGAGGCATAGACATGTATTTGTCTAAAATACGTAAATTTCCTTGTCAGACCTCTGGCTTTAATCGTTCACAGTAGCCACAAATTGTATTCGATTATCAAAATTTTGGTCTCATTTTGTAGCTGTCAGTCTGTTGTTTACGACAAATATAAATTTGTAGTACTTTTCATAAGAATACTAATTTTTAGAAGGTTCCTTATATTTTTGGGGGCAGGTTATGGAAACTTTTTCCCTTTACGGCATTGCTGTGGCTTCAATTTTCAACCGATGTGCTATATTTTGGCGTTAGTGAATAGATCAGCGTCTGAATTTTCCAAAAAGTATAAATTTGTGGCATTTCGCAAAAGTTTAAGGGCGGGTTTAGTGGTTGAAAGCCAGAAAAAACCCAATTTTTCACGCGTCAACTCCCCAAAACTTTAAATTCATTTTTCTCCCCTTAAACGTGCGAATTTCGCGTTTTTACGTTTTTATTTAAAAGTTTAGCCCAAACTAGTGTTTTGATGGTCGGAACATGTTTTAGGCAAAATCTCCAAAAATTACTGTTTCTAGAACACGTGCAGTTTTTGTGCAGATTTTCAGCTTTGATTGTTTACTGTGCCCGTAATTTAAATTCGATTGTTGAAATTTTGGTCTTATCTTATAGTCGCGTTTGTTTAGTTTGCGTGAAGTGCAAATATGTAGTAATTAGCATGAAAATAGTAATTTTTATGACGCTTAGGAGGCATAGACATGTATTTGTCTAAAATACGTAAATTTCCTTGTCAGACCTCTGGCTTTAATCGTTCACAGTAGCCACAAATTGTATTCGATTATCAAAATTTTGGTCTCATTTTGTAGCTGTCAGTCTGTTGTTTACGACAAATATAAATTTGTAGTACTTTTCATAAGAATACTAATTTTTAGAAGGTTCCTTATATTTTTGGGGGCAGGTTATGGAAACTTTTTCCCTTTACGGCATTGCTGTGGCTTCAATTTTCAACCGATGTGCTATATTTTGGCGTCAGTGAATAGATCAGCGTCTGAATTTTCCAAAAAGTATAAATTTGTGGCATTTCGCAAAAGTCTAAGGGCGGGTTTAGTGGTTGAAAGCCAGAAAAAACCCAATTTTTCACGCGTCAACTCCCCAAAACTTTAAATTCATTTTTCTCCCCTTAAACGTGCGAATTTCGCGTTTTTACGTTTGTATTTAAAAGTTTAGCCCAAACTAGTGTTTTGATGGTCGGAACATGTTTTAGGCAAAATCTCCAAAAATTACTGTTTCTAGAACACGTGCAGTTTTTGTGCAGATTTTCAGCTTTGATTGTTTACTGTGCCCGTAATTTAAATTCGATTGTTGAAATTTTGGTCTTATCTTATAGTTGCGTTTGTTTAGTTTGCGTGAAGTGCAAATATGTAGTAATTTGCATGAAAATAGTAATTTTTATGACGCTTAGGAGGCATAGACATGTATTTGTCTAAAATACGTAAATTTCCTTGTCAGACCTCTGGCTTTAATCGTTCACAGTAGCCACAAATTGTATTCGATTATCAAAATTTTGGTCTCATTTTGTAGCTGTCAGTCTGTTGTTTACGACAAATATAAATTTGTAGTACTTTTCATAAGAATACTAATTTTTAGAAGGTTCCTTATATTTTTGGGGGCAGGTTATGGAAACTTTTTCCCTTTACGGCATTGCTGTGGCTTCAATTTTCAACCGATGTGCTATATTTTGGCGTTAGTGAATAGATCAGCGTCTGAATTTTCCAAAAAGTATAAATTTGTGGCATTTCGCAAAAGTTTAAGGGCGGGTTTAGTGGTTGAAAGCCAGAAAAAACCCAATTTTTCACGCGTCAACTCCCCAAAACTTTAAATTCATTTTTCTCCCCTTAAACGTGCGAATTTCGCGTTTTTACGTTTGTATTTAAAAGTTTAGCCCAAACTAGTGTTTTGATGGTCGGAACATGTTTTAGGCAAAATCTCCAAAAATTACTGTTTCTAGAACACGTGCAGTTTTTGTGCAGATTTTCAGCTTTGATTGTTTACTGTGCCCGTAATTTAAATTCGATTGTTGAAATTTTAGTCTTATCTTATAGTTGCGTTTGTTTAGTTTGCGTGAAGTGCAAATATGTAGTAATTTGCATGAAAATAGTAATTTTTATGACGCTTAGGAGGCATAGACATGTATTTGTCTAAAATACGTAAATTTCCTTGTCAGACCGCTGGCTTTAATCGTTCACAGTAGCCACAAATTGTATTCGATTATCAAAATTTTGGTCTCATTTTGTAGCTGTCAGTCTGTTGTTTACGACAAATATAAATTTGTAGTACTTTTTATAAGAATACTAATTTTTAGAAGGTTCCTTATATTTTTGGGGGCAGGTTATGGAAACTTTTTCCCTTTACGGCATTGCTGTGGCTTCAATTTTCAACCGATGTGCTATATTTTGGCGTTAGTGAATAGATCAGCGTCTGAATTTTCCAAAAAGTATAAATTTGTGGCATTTCGCAAAAGTTTAAGGGCGGGTTTAGTGGTTGAAAGCCAGAAAAAACCCAATTTTTCACGCGTCAACTCCCCAAAACTTTAAATTCATTTTTCTCCCCTTAAACGTGCGAATTTCGCGTTTTTACGTTTTTATTTAAAAGTTTAGCCCAAACTAGTGTTTTGATGGTCGGAACATGTTTTAGGCAAAATCTCCAAAAATTACTGTTTCTAGAACACGTGCAGTTTTTGTGCAGATTTTCAGCTTTGATTGTTTACTGTGCCCGTAATTTAAATTCGATTGTTGAAATTTTGGTCTTATCTTATAGTCGCGTTTGTTTAGTTTGCGTGAAGTGCAAATATGTAGTAATTTGCATGAAAATAGTAATTTTTATGACGCTTAGGAGGCATAGACATGTATTTGTCTAAAATACGTAAATTTCCTTGTCAGACCTCTGGCTTTAATCGTTCACAGTAGCCACAAATTGTATTCGATTATCAAAATTTTGGTCTCATTTTGTAGCTGTCAGTCTGTTGTTTACGACAAATATAAATTTGTAGTACTTTTCATAAGAATACTAATTTTTAGAAGGTTCCTTATATTTTTGGGGGCAGGTTATGGAAACTTTTTCCCTTTACGGCATTGCTGTGGCTTCAATTTTCAACCGATGTGCTATATTTTGGCGTTAGTGAATAGATCAGCGTCTGAATTTTCCAAAAAGTATAAATTTGTGGCATTTCGCAAAAGTCTAAGGGCGGGTTTAGTGGTTGAAAGCCAGAAAAAACCCAATTTTTCACGCGTCAACTCCCCAAAACTTTAAATTCATTTTTCTCCCCTTAAACGTGCGAATTTCGCGTTTTTACGTTTTTATTTAAAAGTTTAGCCCAAACTAGTGTTTTGATGGTCGGAACATGTTTTAGGCAAAATCTCCAAAAATTACTGTTTCTAGAACACGTGCAGTTTTTGTGCAGATTTTCAGCTTTGATTGTTTACTGTGCCCGTAATTTAAATTCGATTGTTGAAATTTTGGTCTTATCTTATAGTCGCGTTTGTTTAGTTTGCGTGAAGTGCAAATATGTAGTAATTTGCATGAAAATAGTAATTTTTATGACGCTTAGGAGGCATAGACATGTATTTGTCTAAAATACGTAAATTTCCTTGTCAGACCTCTGGCTTTAATCGTTCACAGTAGCCACAAATTGTATTCGATTATCAAAATTTTGGCCTCATTTTGTAGCTGTCAGTCTGTTGTTTACGACAAATATAAATTTGTAGTACTTTTCATAAGAATACTAATTTTTAGAAGGTTCCTTATATTTTTGGGGGCAGGTTATGGAAACTTTTTCCCTTTACGGCATTGCTGTGGCTTCAATTTTCAACCGATGTGCTATATTTTGGCGTCAGTGAATAGATCAGCGTCTGAATTTTCCAAAAAGTATAAATTTGTGGCATTTCGCAAAAGTTTAAGGGCGGGTTTAGTGGTTGAAAGCCAGAAAAAACCCAATTTTTCACGCGTCAACTCCCCAAAACTTTAAATTCATTTTTCTCCCCTTAAACGTGCGAATTTCGCGTTTTTACGTTTTTATTTAAAAGTTTAGCCCAAACTAGTGTTTTGATGGTCGGAACATGTTTTAGGCAAAATCTCCAAAAATTACTGTTTCTAGAACACGTGCAGTTTTTGTGCAGATTTTCAGCTTTGATTGCTTACTGTGCCCGTAATTTAAATTCGATTGTTGAAATTTTGGTCTTATCTTATAGTTGCGTTTGTTTAGTTTGCGTGAAGTGCAAATATGTAGTAATTTGCATGAAAATAGTAATTTTTATGACGCTTAGGAGGCATAGACATGTATTTGTCTAAAATACGTAAATTTCCTTGTCAGACCTCTGGCTTTAATCGTTCACAGTAGCCACAAATTGTATTCGATTATCAAAATTTTGGTCTCATTTTGTAGCTGTCAGTCTGTTGTTTACGACAAATATAAATTTGTAGTACTTTTCATAAGAATACTAATTTTTAGAAGGTTCCTTATATTTTTGGGGGCAGGTTATGGAAACTTTTTCCCTTTACGGCATTGCTGTGGCTTCAATTTTCAACCGATGTGCTATATTTTGGCGTCAGTGAATAGATCAGCGTCTGAATTTTCCAAAAAGTATAAATTTGTGGCATTTCGCAAAAGTTTAAGGGCGGGTTTAGTGGTTGAAAGCCAGAAAAAACCCAATTTTTCACGCGTCAACTCCCCAAAACTTTAAATTCATTTTTCTCCCCTTAAACGTGCGAATTTCGCGTTTTTACGTTTTTATTTAAAAGTTTAGCCCAAACTAGTGTTTTGATGGTCGGAACATGTTTTAGGCAAAATCTCCAAAAATTACTGTTTCTAGAACACGTGCAGTTTTTGTGCAGATTTTCAGCTTTGATTGCTTACTGTGCCCGTAATTTAAATTCGATTGTTGAAATTTTGGTCTTATCTTATAGTTGCGTTTGTTTAGTTTGCGTGAAGTGCAAATATGTAGTAATTTGCATGAAAATAGTAATTTTTATGACGCTTAGGAGGCATAGACATGTATTTGTCTAAAATACGTAAATTTCCTTGTCAGACCTCTGGCTTTAATCGTTCACAGTAGCCACAAATTGTATTCGATTATCAAAATTTTGGTCTCATTTTGTAGCTGTCAGTCTGTTGTTTACGACAAATATAAATTTGTAGTACTTTTCATAAGAATACTAATTTTTAGAAGGTTCCTTATATTTTTGGGGGCAGGTTATGGAAACTTTTTCCCTTTACGGCATTGCTGTGGCTTCAATTTTCAACCGATGTGCTATATTTTGGCGTCAGTGAATAGATCAGCGTCTGAATTTTCCAAAAAGTATAAATTTGTGGCATTTCGCAAAAGTTTAAGGGCGGGTTTAGTGGTTGAAAGCCAGAAAAAACCCAATTTTTCACGCGTCAACTCCCCAAAACTTTAAATTCATTTTTCTCCCCTTAAACGTGCGAATTTCGCGTTTTTACGTTTATATTTAAAAGTTTAGCCCAAACTAGTGTTTTGATGGTCGGAACATGTTTTAGGCAAAATCTCCAAAAATTACTGTTTCTAGAACACGTGCAGTTTTTGTGCAGATTTTCAGCTTTGATTGCTTACTGTGCCCGTAATTTAAATTCGATTGTTGAAATTTTGGTCTTATCTTATAGTTGCGTTTGTTTAGTTTGCGTGAAGTGCAAATATGTAGTAATTTGCATGAAAATAGTAATTTTTATGACGCTTAGGAGGCATAGACATGTATTTGTCTAAAATACGTAAATTTCCTTGTCAGACCTCTGGCTTTAATCGTTCACAGTAGCCACAAATTGTATTCGATTATCAAAATTTTGGTCTCATTTTGTAGCTGTCAGTCTGTTGTTTACGACAAATATAAATTTGTAGTACTTTTCATAAGAATACTAATTTTTAGAAGGTTCCTTATATTTTTGGGGGCAGGTTATGGAAACTTTTTCCCTTTACGGCATTGCTGTGGCTTCATTTTTCAACCGATGTGCTATATTTTGGCGTTAGTGAATAGATCAGCGTCTGAATTTTCCAAAAAGTATAAATTTGTGGCATTTCGCAAAAGTTTAAGGGCGGGTTTAGTGGTTGAAAGCCAGAAAAAACCCAATTTTTCACGCGTCAACTCCCCAAAACTTTAAATTCATTTTTCTCCCCTTAAACGTGCGAATTTCGCGTTTTTACGTTTGTATTTAAAAGTTTAGCCCAAACTAGTGTTTTGATGGTCGGAACATGTTTTAGGCAAAATCTCCAAAAATTACTGTTTCTAGAACACGTGCAGTTTTTGTGCAGATTTTCAGCTTTGATTGTTTACTGTGCCCGTAATTTAAATTCGATTGTTGAAATTTTGGTCTTATCTTATAGTTGCGTTTGTTTAGTTTGCGTGAAGTGCAAATATGTAGTAATTTGCATGAAAATAGTAATTTTTATGACGCTTAGGAGGCATAGACATGTATTTGTCTAAAATACGTAAATTTCCTTGTCAGACCTCTGGCTTTAATCGTTCACAGTAGCCACAAATTGTATTCGATTATCAAAATTTTGGTCTCATTTTGTAGCTGTCAGTCTGTTGTTTACGACAAATATAAATTTGTAGTACTTTTCATAAGAATACTAATTTTTAGAAGGTTCCTTATATTTTTGGGGGCAGGTTATGGAAACTTTTTCCCTTTACGGCATTGCTGTGGCTTCAATTTTCAACCGATGTGCTATATTTTGGCGTTAGTGAATAGATCAGCGTCTGAATTTTCCAAAAAGTATAAATTTGTGGCATTTCGCAAAAGTTTAAGGGCGGGTTTAGTGGTTGAAAGCCAGAAAAAACCCAATTTTTCACGCGTCAACTCCCCAAAACTTTAAATTCATTTTTCTCCCCTTAAACGTGCGAATTTCGCGTTTTTACGTTTGTATTTAAAAGTTTAGCCCAAACTAGTGTTTTGATGGTCGGAACATGTTTTAGGCAAAATCTCCAAAAATTACTGTTTCTAGAACACGTGCAGTTTTTGTGCAGATTTTCAGCTTTGATTGTTTACTGTGCCCGTAATTTAAATTCGATTGTTGAAATTTTAGTCTTATCTTATAGTTGCGTTTGTTTAGTTTGCGTGAAGTGCAAATATGTAGTAATTTGCATGAAAATAGTAATTTTTATGACGCTTAGGAGGCATAGACATGTATTTGTCTAAAATACGTAAATTTCCTTGTCAGACCGCTGGCTTTAATCGTTCACAGTAGCCACAAATTGTATTCGATTATCAAAATTTTGGTCTCATTTTGTAGCTGTCAGTCTGTTGTTTACGACAAATATAAATTTGTAGTACTTTTTATAAGAATACTAATTTTCAGAAGGTTCCTTATATTTTTGGGGGCAGGTTATGGAAACTTTTTCCCTTTACGGCATTGCTGTGGCTTCAATTTTCAACCGATGTGCTATATTTTGGCGTTAGTGAATAGATCAGCGTCTGAATTTTCCAAAAAGTATAAATTTGTGGCATTTCGCAAAAGTTTAAGGGCGGGTTTAGTGGTTGAAAGCCAGAAAAAACCCAATTTTTCACGCGTCAACTCCCCAAAACTTTAAATTCATTTTTCTCCCCTTAAACGTGCGAATTTCGCGTTTTTACGTTTTTATTTAAAAGTTTAGCCCAAACTAGTGTTTTGATGGTCGGAACATGTTTTAGGCAAAATCTCCAAAAATTACTGTTTCTAGAACACGTGCAGTTTTTGTGCAGATTTTCAGCTTTGATTGTTTACTGTGCCCGTAATTTAAATTCGATTGTTGAAATTTTGGTCTTATCTTATAGTCGCGTTTGTTTAGTTTGCGTGAAGTGCAAATATGTAGTAATTTGCATGAAAATAGTAATTTTTATGACGCTTAGGAGGCATAGACATGTATTTGTCTAAAATACGTAAATTTCCTTGTCAGACCTCTGGCTTTAATCGTTCACAGTAGCCACAAATTGTATTCGATTATCAAAATTTTGGTCTCATTTTGTAGCTGTCAGTCTGTTGTTTACGACAAATATAAATTTGTAGTACTTTTCATAAGAATACTAATTTTTAGAAGGTTCCTTATATTTTTGGGGGCAGGTTATGGAAACTTTTTCCCTTTACGGCATTGCTGTGGCTTCAATTTTCAACCGATGTGCTATATTTTGGCGTTAGTGAATAGATCAGCGTCTGAATTTTCCAAAAAGTATAAATTTGTGGCATTTCGCAAAAGTCTAAGGGCGGGTTTAGTGGTTGAAAGCCAGAAAAAACCCAATTTTTCACGCGTCAACTCCCCAAAACTTTAAATTCATTTTTCTCCCCTTAAACGTGCGAATTTCGCGTTTTTACGTTTTTATTTAAAAGTTTAGCCCAAACTAGTGTTTTGATGGTCGGAACATGTTTTAGGCAAAATCTCCAAAAATTACTGTTTCTAGAACACGTGCAGTTTTTGTGCAGATTTTCAGCTTTGATTGTTTACTGTGCCCGTAATTTAAATTCGATTGTTGAAATTTTGGTCTTATCTTATAGTCGCGTTTGTTTAGTTTGCGTGAAGTGCAAATATGTAGTAATTTGCATGAAAATAGTAATTTTTATGACGCTTAGGAGGCATAGACATGTATTTGTCTAAAATACGTAAATTTCCTTGTCAGACCTCTGGCTTTAATCGTTCACAGTAGCCACAAATTGTATTCGATTATCAAAATTTTGGCCTCATTTTGTAGCTGTCAGTCTGTTGTTTACGACAAATATAAATTTGTAGTACTTTTCATAAGAATACTAATTTTTAGAAGGTTCCTTATATTTTTGGGGGCAGGTTATGGAAACTTTTTCCCTTTACGGCATTGCTGTGGCTTCAATTTTCAACCGATGTGCTATATTTTGGCGTCAGTGAATAGATCAGCGTCTGAATTTTCCAAAAAGTATAAATTTGTGGCATTTCGCAAAAGTTTAAGGGCGGGTTTAGTGGTTGAAAGCCAGAAAAAACCCAATTTTTCACGCGTCAACTCCCCAAAACTTTAAATTCATTTTTCTCCCCTTAAACGTGCGAATTTCGCGTTTTTACGTTTTTATTTAAAAGTTTAGCCCAAACTAGTGTTTTGATGGTCGGAACATGTTTTAGGCAAAATCTCCAAAAATTACTGTTTCTAGAACACGTGCAGTTTTTGTGCAGATTTTCAGCTTTGATTGCTTACTGTGCCCGTAATTTAAATTCGATTGTTGAAATTTTGGTCTTATCTTATAGTTGCGTTTGTTTAGTTTGCGTGAAGTGCAAATATGTAGTAATTTGCATGAAAATAGTAATTTTTATGACGCTTAGGAGGCATAGACATGTATTTGTCTAAAATACGTAAATTTCCTTGTCAGACCTCTGGCTTTAATCGTTCACAGTAGCCACAAATTGTATTCGATTATCAAAATTTTGGTCTCATTTTGTAGCTGTCAGTCTGTTGTTTACGACAAATATAAATTTGTAGTACTTTTCATAAGAATACTAATTTTTAGAAGGTTCCTTATATTTTTGGGGGCAGGTTATGGAAACTTTTTCCCTTTACGGCATTGCTGTGGCTTCAATTTTCAACCGATGTGCTATATTTTGGCGTCAGTGAATAGATCAGCGTCTGAATTTTCCAAAAAGTATAAATTTGTGGCATTTCGCAAAAGTTTAAGGGCGGGTTTAGTGGTTGAAAGCCAGAAAAAACCCAATTTTTCACGCGTCAACTCCCCAAAACTTTAAATTCATTTTTCTCCCCTTAAACGTGCGAATTTCGCGTTTTTACGTTTTTATTTAAAAGTTTAGCCCAAACTAGTGTTTTGATGGTCGGAACATGTTTTAGGCAAAATCTCCAAAAATTACTGTTTCTAGAACACGTGCAGTTTTTGTGCAGATTTTCAGCTTTGATTGCTTACTGTGCCCGTAATTTAAATTCGATTGTTGAAATTTTGGTCTTATCTTATAGTTGCGTTTGTTTAGTTTGCGTGAAGTGCAAATATGTAGTAATTTGCATGAAAATAGTAATTTTTATGACGCTTAGGAGGCATAGACATGTATTTGTCTAAAATACGTAAATTTCCTTGTCAGACCTCTGGCTTTAATCGTTCACAGTAGCCACAAATTGTATTCGATTATCAAAATTTTGGTCTCATTTTGTAGCTGTCAGTCTGTTGTTTACGACAAATATAAATTTGTAGTACTTTTCATAAGAATACTAATTTTTAGAAGGTTCCTTATATTTTTGGGGGCAGGTTATGGAAACTTTTTCCCTTTACGGCATTGCTGTGGCTTCAATTTTCAACCGATGTGCTATATTTTGGCGTCAGTGAATAGATCAGCGTCTGAATTTTCCAAAAAGTATAAATTTGTGGCATTTCGCAAAAGTTTAAGGGCGGGTTTAGTGGTTGAAAGCCAGAAAAAACCCAATTTTTCACGCGTCAACTCCCCAAAACTTTAAATTCATTTTTCTCCCCTTAAACGTGCGAATTTCGCGTTTTTACGTTTATATTTAAAAGTTTAGCCCAAACTAGTGTTTTGATGGTCGGAACATGTTTTAGGCAAAATCTCCAAAAATTACTGTTTCTAGAACACGTGCAGTTTTTGTGCAGATTTTCAGCTTTGATTGCTTACTGTGCCCGTAATTTAAATTCGATTGTTGAAATTTTGGTCTTATCTTATAGTTGCGTTTGTTTAGTTTGCGTGAAGTGCAAATATGTAGTAATTTGCATGAAAATAGTAATTTTTATGACGCTTAGGAGGCATAGACATGTATTTGTCTAAAATACGTAAATTTCCTTGTCAGACCTCTGGCTTTAATCGTTCACAGTAGCCACAAATTGTATTCGATTATCAAAATTTTGGTCTCATTTTGTAGCTGTCAGTCTGTTGTTTACGACAAATATAAATTTGTAGTACTTTTCATAAGAATACTAATTTTTAGAAGGTTCCTTATATTTTTGGGGGCAGGTTATGGAAACTTTTTCCCTTTACGGCATTGCTGTGGCTTCAATTTTCAACCGATGTGCTATATTTTGGCGTCAGTGAATAGATCAGCGTCTGAATTTTCCAAAAAGTATAAATTTGTGGCATTTCGCAAAAGTTTAAGGGCGGGTTTAGTGGTTGAAAGCCAGAAAAAACCCAATTTTTCACGCGTCAACTCCCCAAAACTTTAAATTCATTTTTCTCCCCTTAAACGTGCGAATTTCGCGTTTTTACGTTTGTATTTAAAAGTTTAGCCCAAACTAGTGTTTTGATGGTCGGAACATGTTTTAGGCAAAATCTCCAAAAATTACTGTTTCTAGAACACGTGCAGTTTTTGTGCAGATTTTCAGCTTTGATTGTTTACTGTGCCCGTAATTTAAATTCGATTGTTGAAATTTTGGTCTTATCTTATAGTTGCGTTTGTTTAGTTTGCGTGAAGTGCAAATATGTAGTAATTTGCATGAAAATAGTAATTTTTATGACGCTTAGGAGGCATAGACATGTATTTGTCTAAAATACGTAAATTTCCTTGTCAGACCTCTGGCTTTAATCGTTCACAGTAGCCACAAATTGTATTCGATTATCAAAATTTTGGTCTCATTTTGTAGCTGTCAGTCTGTTGTTTACGACAAATATAAATTTGTAGTACTTTTCATAAGAATACTAATTTTTAGAAGGTTCCTTATATTTTTGGGGGCAGGTTATGGAAACTTTTTCCCTTTACGGCATTGCTGTGGCTTCAATTTTCAACCGCTGTGCTATATTTTGGCGTTAGTGAATAGATCAGCGTCTGAATTTTCCAAAAAGTATAAATTTGTGGCATTTCGCAAAAGTTTAAGGGCGGGTTTAGTGGTTGAAAGCCAGAAAAAACCCAATTTTTCACGCGTCAACTCCCCAAAACTTTAAATTCATTTTTCTCCCCTTAAACGTGCGAATTTCGCGTTTTTACGTTTTTATTTAAAAGTTTAGCCCAAACTAGTGTTTTGATGGTCGGAACATGTTTTAGGCAAAATCTCCAAAAATTACTGTTTCTAGAACACGTGCAGTTTTTGTGCAGATTTTCAGCTTTGATTGTTTACTGTGCCCGTAATTTAAATTCGATTGTTGAAATTTTAGTCTTATCTTATAGTTGCGTTTGTTTAGTTTGCGTGAAGTGCAAATATGTAGTAATTTGCATGAAAATAGTAATTTTTATGACGCTTAGGAGGCATAGACATGTATTTGTCTAAAATACGTAAATTTCCTTGTCAGACCGCTGGCTTTAATCGTTCACAGTAGCCACAAATTGTATTCGATTATCAAAATTTTGGTCTCATTTTGTAGCTGTCAGTCTGTTGTTTACGACAAATATAAATTTGTAGTACTTTTTATAAGAATACTAATTTTTAGAAGGTTCCTTATATTTTTGGGGGCAGGTTATGGAAACTTTTTCCCTTTACGGCATTGCTGTGGCTTCAATTTTCAACCGATGTGCTATATTTTGGCGTTAGTGAATAGATCAGCGTCTGAATTTTCCAAAAAGTATAAATTTGTGGCATTTCGCAAAAGTTTAAGGGCGGGTTTAGTGGTTGAAAGCCAGAAAAAACCCAATTTTTCACGCGTCAACTCCCCAAAACTTTAAATTCATTTTTCTCCCCTTAAACGTGCGAATTTCGCGTTTTTACGTTTTTATTTAAAAGTTTAGCCCAAACTAGTGTTTTGATGGTCGGAACATGTTTTGGGCAAAATCTCCAAAAATTACTGTTTCTAGAACACGTGCAGTTTTTGTGCAGATTTTCAGCTTTGATTGTTTACTGTGCCCGTAATTTAAATTCGATTGTTGAAATTTTGGTCTTATCTTATAGTCGCGTTTGTTTAGTTTGCGTGAAGTGCAAATATGTAGTAATTTGCATGAAAATAGTAATTTTTATGACGCTTAGGAGGCATAGACATGTATTTGTCTAAAATACGTAAATTTCCTTGTCAGACCTCTGGCTTTAATCGTTCACAGTAGCCACAAATTGTATTCGATTATCAAAATTTTGGTCTCATTTTGTAGCTGTCAGTCTGTTGTTTACGACAAATATAAATTTGTAGTACTTTTCATAAGAATACTAATTTTTAGAAGGTTCCTTATATTTTTGGGGGCAGGTTATGGAAACTTTTTCCCTTTACGGCATTGCTGTGGCTTCAATTTTCAACCGATGTGCTATATTTTGGCGTTAGTGAATAGATCAGCGTCTGAATTTTCCAAAAAGTATAAATTTGTGGCATTTCGCAAAAGTCTAAGGGCGGGTTTAGTGGTTGAAAGCCAGAAAAAACCCAATTTTTCACGCGTCAACTCCCCAAAACTTTAAATTCATTTTTCTCCCCTTAAACGTGCGAATTTCGCGTTTTTACGTTTTTATTTAAAAGTTTAGCCCAAACTAGTGTTTTGATGGTCGGAACATGTTTTAGGCAAAATCTCCAAAAATTACTGTTTCTAGAACACGTGCAGTTTTTGTGCAGATTTTCAGCTTTGATTGTTTACTGTGCCCGTAATTTAAATTCGATTGTTGAAATTTTGGTCTTATCTTATAGTCGCGTTTGTTTAGTTTGCGTGAAGTGCAAATATGTAGTAATTTGCATGAAAATAGTAATTTTTATGACGCTTAGGAGGCATAGACATGTATTTGTCTAAAATACGTAAATTTCCTTGTCAGACCTCTGGCTTTAATCGTTCACAGTAGCCACAAATTGTATTCGATTATCAAAATTTTGGCCTCATTTTGTAGCTGTCAGTCTGTTGTTTACGACAAATATAAATTTGTAGTACTTTTCATAAGAATACTAATTTTTAGAAGGTTCCTTATATTTTTGGGGGCAGGTTATGGAAACTTTTTCCCTTTACGGCATTGCTGTGGCTTCAATTTTCAACCGATGTGCTATATTTTGGCGTCAGTGAATAGATCAGCGTCTGAATTTTCCAAAAAGTATAAATTTGTGGCATTTCGCAAAAGTTTAAGGGCGGGTTTAGTGGTTGAAAGCCAGAAAAAACCCAATTTTTCACGCGTCAACTCCCCAAAACTTTAAATTCATTTTTCTCCCCTTAAACGTGCGAATTTCGCGTTTTTACGTTTTTATTTAAAAGTTTAGCCCAAACTAGTGTTTTGATGGTCGGAACATGTTTTAGGCAAAATCTCCAAAAATTACTGTTTCTAGAACACGTGCAGTTTTTGTGCAGATTTTCAGCTTTGATTGCTTACTGTGCCCGTAATTTAAATTCGATTGTTGAAATTTTGGTCTTATCTTATAGTTGCGTTTGTTTAGTTTGCGTGAAGTGCAAATATGTAGTAATTTGCATGAAAATAGTAATTTTTATGACGCTTAGGAGGCATAGACATGTATTTG
The DNA here is from genome assembly GCA_963969285.1 of Odontomyia ornata. Lineage (NCBI taxonomy): Eukaryota > Metazoa > Arthropoda > Insecta > Diptera > Stratiomyidae > Odontomyia > Odontomyia ornata. The sequence goes on from OZ017742.1 coordinate 84,651,796, forward strand.
TCTAAAATACGTAAATTTCCTTGTCAGACCTCTGGCTTTAATCGTTCACAGTAGCCACAAATTGTATTCGATTATCAAAATTTTGGTCTCATTTTGTAGCTGTCAGTCTGTTGTTTACGACAAATATAAATTTGTAGTACTTTTCATAAGAATACTAATTTTTAGAAGGTTCCTTATATTTTTGGGGGCAGGTTATGGAAACTTTTTCCCTTTACGGCATTGCTGTGGCTTCAATTTTCAACCGATGTGCTATATTTTGGCGTCAGTGAATAGATCAGCGTCTGAATTTTCCAAAAAGTATAAATTTGTGGCATTTCGCAAAAGTTTAAGGGCGGGTTTAGTGGTTGAAAGCCAGAAAAAACCCAATTTTTCACGCGTCAACTCCCCAAAACTTTAAATTCATTTTTCTCCCCTTAAACGTGCGAATTTCGCGTTTTTACGTTTTTATTTAAAAGTTTAGCCCAAACTAGTGTTTTGATGGTCGGAACATGTTTTAGGCAAAATCTCCAAAAATTACTGTTTCTAGAACACGTGCAGTTTTTGTGCAGATTTTCAGCTTTGATTGCTTACTGTGCCCGTAATTTAAATTCGATTGTTGAAATTTTGGTCTTATCTTATAGTTGCGTTTGTTTAGTTTGCGTGAAGTGCAAATATGTAGTAATTTGCATGAAAATAGTAATTTTTATGACGCTTAGGAGGCATAGACATGTATTTGTCTAAAATACGTAAATTTCCTTGTCAGACCTCTGGCTTTAATCGTTCACAGTAGCCACAAATTGTATTCGATTATCAAAATTTTGGTCTCATTTTGTAGCTGTCAGTCTGTTGTTTACGACAAATATAAATTTGTAGTACTTTTCATAAGAATACTAATTTTTAGAAGGTTCCTTATATTTTTGGGGGCAGGTTATGGAAACTTTTTCCCTTTACGGCATTGCTGTGGCTTCAATTTTCAACCGATGTGCTATATTTTGGCGTCAGTGAATAGATCAGCGTCTGAATTTTCCAAAAAGTATAAATTTGTGGCATTTCGCAAAAGTTTAAGGGCGGGTTTAGTGGTTGAAAGCCAGAAAAAACCCAATTTTTCACGCGTCAACTCCCCAAAACTTTAAATTCATTTTTCTCCCCTTAAACGTGCGAATTTCGCGTTTTTACGTTTATATTTAAAAGTTTAGCCCAAACTAGTGTTTTGATGGTCGGAACATGTTTTAGGCAAAATCTCCAAAAATTACTGTTTCTAGAACACGTGCAGTTTTTGTGCAGATTTTCAGCTTTGATTGCTTACTGTGCCCGTAATTTAAATTCGATTGTTGAAATTTTGGTCTTATCTTATAGTTGCGTTTGTTTAGTTTGCGTGAAGTGCAAATATGTAGTAATTTGCATGAAAATAGTAATTTTTATGACGCTTAGGAGGCATAGACATGTATTTGTCTAAAATACGTAAATTTCCTTGTCAGACCTCTGGCTTTAATCGTTCACAGTAGCCACAAATTGTATTCGATTATCAAAATTTTGGTCTCATTTTGTAGCTGTCAGTCTGTTGTTTACGACAAATATAAATTTGTAGTACTTTTCATAAGAATACTAATTTTTAGAAGGTTCCTTATATTTTTGGGGGCAGGTTATGGAAACTTTTTCCCTTTACGGCATTGCTGTGGCTTCATTTTTCAACCGATGTGCTATATTTTGGCGTTAGTGAATAGATCAGCGTCTGAATTTTCCAAAAAGTATAAATTTGTGGCATTTCGCAAAAGTTTAAGGGCGGGTTTAGTGGTTGAAAGCCAGAAAAAACCCAATTTTTCACGCGTCAACTCCCCAAAACTTTAAATTCATTTTTCTCCCCTTAAACGTGCGAATTTCGCGTTTTTACGTTTTTATTTAAAAGTTTAGCCCAAACTAGTGTTTTGATGGTCGGAACATGTTTTAGGCAAAATCTCCAAAAATTACTGTTTCTAGAACACGTGCAGTTTTTGTGCAGATTTTCAGCTTTGATTGTTTACTGTGCCCGTAATTTAAATTCGATTGTTGAAATTTTGGTCTTATCTTATAGTTGCGTTTGTTTAGTTTGCGTGAAGTGCAAATATGTAGTAATTTGCATGAAAATAGTAATTTTTATGACGCATAGGAGGCATAGACATGTATTTGTCTAAAATACGTAAATTTCCTTGTCAGACCTCTGGCTTTAATCGTTCACAGTAGCCACAAATTGTATTCGATTATCAAAATTTTGGTCTCATTTTGTAGCTGTCAGTCTGTTGTTTACGACAAATATAAATTTGTAGTACTTTTCATAAGAAAAATAACTTTTAGAAGGTTCCTTATATTCTTGGGGGCAGGTTATGGAAACTTTTTCCCTTTACGGCATTGCTGTGGCTTCAATTTTCAACCGATATGCTATATTTTGGCGTTATTGAATAGATCAGCGTCTGAATTTTCCACAAAGTATAAATTTGTGGCATTTTGCAAAAGTTTAAGGGCGGGTTTAGTGGTTGAAAGCCAGAAAAAACCCAATTTTTCTTGCGTCAACTCCCCAAAACTTTAAATTCATTTTTCTCCCCTTAAACGTGCGAATTTCGCGTTTTTACGTTTTTATTTAAAAGTTTAGCCCAAACTAGTGTTTTGATGGTCGGAACATGTTTTAGGCAAAATCTCCAAAAATTACTGTTTCTAGAACACGTGCAGTTTTTGTGCAGATTTTCAGCTTTGATTGTTTACTGTGCCCGTAATTTAAATTCGATTGTTGAAATTTTGGTCTTATCTTATAGTTGCGTTTGTTTAGTTTGCGTGAAGTGCAAATATGTAGTAATTTGCATGAAAATAGTAATTTTTATGACGCTTAGGAGGCATAGACATGTATTTGTCTAAAATACGTAAATTTCCTTGTCAGACCTCTGGCTTTAATCGTTCACAGTAGCCACAAATTCTATTCGATTATCAAAATTTAGGTCTCATTTTGTAGCTGTCAGTCTGTTGTTTACGAAAAATATAAATTTGTAGTACTTTTCATAAGAATACTAATTTTTAGAAGGTTCCTTATATTTTTGGGGGCAGGTTATGGAAACTTTTTCCCTTTACGGCATTGCTGTGGCTTCAATTTTCAACCGATGTGCTATATTTTGGCGTTAGTGAATAGATCAGCGTCTGAATTTTCCAAAAAGTATAAATTTGTGGCATTTCGCAAAAGTTTAAGGGCGGGTTTAGTGGTTGAAAGCCAGAAAAAACCCAATTTTTCACGCGTCAACTCCCCAAAACTTTAAATTCATTTTTCTCCACTTAAACGTGCGAATTTCGCGTTTTTACGTTTTTATTTAAAAGTTTAGCCCAAACTAGTGTTTTGATGGTCGGAACATGTTTTAGGCAAAATCTCCAAAAATTACTGTTTCTAGAACACGTGCAGTTTTTGTGCAGATTTTCAGCTTTGATTGTTTACTGTGCCCGTAATTTAAATTCGATTGTTGAAATTTTGGTCTTATCTTATAGTTGCGTTTGTTTAGTTTGCGTGAAGTGCAAATATGTAGTAATTTGCATGAAAATAGTAATTTTTATGACGCTTAGGAGGCATAGACATGTATTTGTCTAAAATACGTAAATTTCCTTGTCAGACCTCTGGCTTTAATCGTTCACAGTAGCCACAAATTGTATTCGATTATCAAAATTTTGGTCTCATTTTGTAGTTGTCAGTCTGTTGTTTACGACAAATATAAATTTGTAGTACTTTTCATAAGAATACTAATTTTTAGAAGGTTCCTTATATTTTTGGGGGCAGGTTATGGAAACTTTTTCCCTTTACGGCATTGCTGTGGCTTCAATTTTCAACCGATGTGCTATATTTTGGCGTTAGTGAATAGATCAGCGTCTGAATTTTCCAAAAAGTATAAATTTGTGGCATTTCGCAAAAGTTTAAGGGCGGGTTTAGTGGTTGAAAGCCAGAAAAAACCCAATTTTTCACGCGTCAACTCCCCAAAACTTTAAATTCATTTTTCTCCCCTTAAACGTGCGAATTTCGCGTTTTTACGTTTTTATTTAAAAGTTTAGCCCAAACTAGTGTTTTGATGGTCGGAACATGTTTTAGGCAAAATATCCAAAAATTCCTGTTTCTAGAACACGTGCAGTTTTTGTGCAGATTTTCAGCTTTGATTGTTTACTGTGCCCGTAATTTAAATTCGATTGTTGAAATTTTGGTCTTATCTTATATTTGCGTTTGTTTAGTTTGCGTGAAGTGCAAATATGTAGTAATTTGCATGAAAATAGTAATTTTTATGACGCTTAGGAGGCATAGACATGTATTTGTCTAAAATACGTAAATTTCCTTGTCAGACCTCTGGCTTTAATCGTTCACAGTAGCCACAAATTGTATTCGATTATCAAAATTTTGGTCTCATTTTGTAGCTGTCAGTCTGTTGTTTACGACAAATATAAATTTGTAGTACTTTTCATAAGAATACTAATTTTTAGAAGGTTCCTTATATTTTTGGATGCAGGTTATGGAAACTTTTCCCCTTTACGGCATTGCTGTGGCTTCAATTTTCAACCGATGTGCTATATTTTGGCGTTAGTGAATAGATCAGCGTCTGAATTTTCCAAAAAGTATAAATTTGTGGCATTTCGCAAAAGTTTAAGGGCGGGTTTAGTGGTTGAAAGCCAGAAAAAACCCAATTTTTCACGCGTCAACTCCCCAAAACTTTAAATTCATTTTTCTCCCCTTAAACGTGCGAATTTCGCGTTTTTACGTTTGTATTTAAAAGTTTAGCCCAAACTGGTGTTTTGATGGTCGGAACATGTTTTAGGCAAAATATCCAAAAATTCCTGTTTCTAGAACACGTGCAGTTTTTGTGCAGATTTTCAGCTTTGATTGTTTACTGTGCCCGTAATTTAAATTCGATTGTTGAAATTTTGGTCTTATCTTATAGTTGCGTTTGTTTAGTTTGCGTGAAGTGCAAATATGTAGTAATTTGCATGAAAATAGTAATTTTTATGACGCTTAGGAGGCATAGACATGTATTTGTCTAAAATACGTAAATTTCCTTGTCAGACCTCTGGCTTTAATCGTTCACAGTAGCCACAAATTGTATTCGATTATCAAAATTTTGGTCTCATTTTGTAGCTGTCAGTCTGTTGTTTACGACAAATATAAATTTGTAGTACTTTTCATAAGAATACTAATTTTTAGAAGGTTCCTTATATTTTTGGGGGCAGGTTATGGAAACTTTTTCCCTTTACGGCATTGCTGTGGCTTCAATTTTCAACCGATGTGCTATATTTTGGCGTTAGTGAATAGATCAGCGTCTGAATTTTCCAAAAAGTATAAATTTGTGGCATTTCGCAAAAGTTTAAGGGCGGGTTTAGTGGTTGAAAGCCAGAAAAAACCCAATTTTCCACGCGTCAACTCCCCAAAACTTTAAATTCATTTTTCTCCCCTTAAACGTGCGAATTTCGCGTTTTTACGTTTTTATTTAAAAGTTTAGCCCAAACTAGTGTTTTGATGGTCGGAACATGTTTTAGGCAAAATCTCCAAAAATTACTGTTTCTAGAACACGTGCAGTTTTTGTGCAGATTTTCAGCTTTGATTGTTTACTGTGCCCGTAATTTAAATTCGATTGTTGAAATTTTGGTCTTATCTTATAGTTGCGTTTGTTTAGTTTGCGTGAAGTGCAAATATGTAGTAATTTGCATGAAAATAGTAATTTTTATGACGCTTAGGAGGCATAGACATGTATTTGTCTAAAATACGTAAATTTCCTTGTCAGACCTCTGGCTTTAATCGTTCACAGTAGCCACAAATTGTATTCGATTATCAAAATTTTGGTCTCATTTTGTAGCTGTCAGTCTGTTGTTTACGACAAATATAAATTTGTAGTACTTTTCATAAGAATACTAATTTTTAGAAGGTTCCTTATATTTTTGGGGGCAGGTTATGGAAACTTTTTCCCTTTACGGCATTGCTGTGGCTTCAATTTTCAACCGATGTGCTATATTTTGGCGTTAGTGAATAGATCAGCGTCTGAATTTTCCAAAAAGTATAAATTTGTGGCATTTCGCAAAAGTTTAAGGGCGGGTTTAGTGGTTGAAAGCCAGAAAAAACCCAATTTTTCACGCGTCAGCTCCCCAAAACTTTAAATTCATTTTTCTCCCCTTAAACGTGCGAATTTCGCGTTTTTACGTTTGTATTAAAAGTTTAGCCCAAACTAGTGTTTTGATGGTCGGAACATGTTTTAGGCAAAATCTCGAAAAATTACTGTTTCTAGAACACGTGCAGTTTTTGTGCAGATTTTCAGCTTTGATTGTTTACTGTGCCCGTAATTTAAATTCGATTGTTGAAATTTTAGTCTTATCTTATAGTTGCGTTTGTTTAGTTTGCGTGAAGTGCAAATATGTAGTAATTTGCATGAAAATAGTAATTTTTATGACGCTTAGGAGGCATAGACATGTATTTGTCTAAAATACGTAAATTTCCTTGTCAGACCTCTGGCTTTAATCGTTCACAGTAGCCACAAATTGTATTCGATTATCAAAATTTTGGTCTCATTTTGTAGCTGTCAGTCTGTTGTTTACGACAAATATAAATTTGTAGTACTTTTCATAAGAATACTAATTTTTAGAAGGTTCCTTATATTTTTGGGGGCAGGTTATGGAAACTTTTTCCCTTTACGGCATTGCTGTGGCTTCAATTTTCAACCGATGTGCTATATTTTGGCGTTAGTGAATAGATCAGCGTCTGAATTTTCCAAAAAGTATAAATTTGTGGCATTTCGCAAAAGTTTAAGGGCGGGTTTAGTGGTTGAAAGCCAGAAAAAACCCAATTTTTCACGCGTCAACTCCCCAAAACTTTAAATTAATTTTTCTCCCCTTAAACGTGCGAATTTCGCGTTTTTACGTTTTTATTTAAAAGTTTAGCCCAAACTAGTGTTTTGATGGTCGGAACATGTTTTAGGCAAAATCTCCAAAAATTACTGTTTCTAGAACACGTGCAGTTTTTGTGCAGATTTTCAGCTTTGATTGTTTACTGTGCCCGTAATTTAAATTCGATTGTTGAAATTTTGGTCTTATCTTATAGTTGCGTTTGTTTAGTTTGCGTGAAGTGCAAATATGTAGTAATTTGCATGAAAATAGTAATTTTTATGACGCTTAGGAGGCATAGACATGTATTTGTCTAAAATACGTAAATTTCCTTGTCAGACCTCTGGCTTTAATCGTTCACAGTAGCCACAAATTGTATTCGATTATCAAAATTTTGGTCTCATTTTGTAGCTGTCAGTCTGTTGTTTACGACAAATATAAATTTGTAGTACTTTTCATAAGAATACTAATTTTTAGAAGGTTCCTTATATTTTTGGGGGCAGGTTATGGAAACTTTTTCCCTTTACGGCATTGCTGTGGCTTCAATTTTCAACCGATGTGCTATATTTTGGCGTTAGTGAATAGATCAGCGTCTGAATTTTCCAAAAAGTATAAATTTGTGGCATTTCGCAAAAGTTTAAGGGCGGGTTTAGTGGTTGAAAGCCAGAAAAAACCCAATTTTTCACGTGTCAACTCCCCAAAACTTTAAATTCATTTTTCTCCCCTTAAACGTGCGAATTTCGCGTTTTTACGTTTTTATTTAAAAGTTTAGCCCAAACTAGTGTTTTGATGGTCGGAACATGTTTTAGGCAAAATCTCCAAAAATTACTGTTTCTAGAACACGTGCAGTTTTTGTGCAGATTTTCAGCTTTGATTGTTTACTGTGCCCGTAATTTAAATTCGATTGTTGAAATTTTGGTCTTATCTTATAGTCGCGTTTGTTCAGTTTGCGTGAAGTGCAAATATGTAGTAATTTGCATGAAAATAGTAATTTTTATGACGCTTAGGAGGCATAGACATGTATTTGTCTAAAATACGTAAATTTCCTTGTCAGACCTCTGGCTTTAATCGTTCACAGTAGCCACAAATTGTATTCGATTATCAAAATTTTGGTCTCATTTTGTAGCTGTCAGTCTGTTGTTTACGACAAATATAAATTTGTAGTACTTTTCATAAGAATACTAATTTTTAGAAGGTTCCTTATATTTTTGGGGGCAGGTTATGGAAACTTTTTCCCTTTACGGCATTGCTGTGGCTTCAATTTTCAACCGATGTGCTATATTTTGGCGTTAGTGAATAGATCAGCGTCTGAATTTTCCAAAAAGTATAAATTTGTGGCATTTCGCAAAAGTTTAAGGGCGGGTTTAGTGGTTGAAAGCCAGAAAAAACCCAATTTTTTACGCGTCAACTCCCCAAAACTTTAAATTCATTTTTCTCCCCTTAAACGTGCGAATTTCGCGTTTTTACGTTTTTATTTAAAAGTTTAGCCCAAACTAGTGTTTTGATGGTCGGAACATGTTTTAGGCAAAATCTCCAAAAATTACTGTTTCTAGAACACGTGCAGTTTTTGTGCAGATTTTCAGCTTTGATTGTTTACTGTGCCCGTAATTTAAATTCGATTGTTGAAATTTTGGTCTTATCTTATAGTTGCGTTTGTTTAGTTTGCGTGAAGTGCAAATATGTAGTAATTTGCATGAAAATAGTAATTTTTATGACGCTTAGGAGGCATAGACATGTATTTGTCTAAAATACGTAAATTTCCTTGTCAGACCTCTGGCTTTAATCGTTCACAGTAGCCACAAATTGTATTCGATTATCAAAATTTTGGTCTCATTTTGTAGCTGTCAGTCTGTTGTTTACGACAAATATAAATTTGTAGTACTTTTCATAAGAATACTAATTTTTAGAAGGTTCCTTATATTTTTGGGGGCAGGTTATGGAAACTTTTTCCCTTTACGGCATTGCTGTGGCTTCAATTTTCAACCGATGTGCTATATTTTGGCGTTAGTGAATAGATCAGCGTCTGAATTTTCCAAAAAGTATAAATTTGTGGCATTTCGCAAAAGTTTAAGGGCGGGTTTAGTGGTTGAAAGCCAGAAAAAACCCAATTTTTCACGCGTCAACTCCCCAAAACTTTAAATTCATTTTTCTCCCCTTAAACGTGCGAATTTCGCGTTTTTACGTTTTTATTTAAAAGTTTAGCCCAAACTAGTGTTTTGATGGTCGGAACATGTTTTAGGCAAAATCTCCAAAAATTACTGTTTCTAGAACACGTGCAGTTTTTGTGCAGATTTTCAGCTTTGATTGTTTACTGTGCCCGTAATTTAAATTCGATTGTTGAAATTTTGGTCTTATCTTATAGTTGCGTTTGTTTAGTTTGCGTGAAGTGCAAATATGTAGTAATTTGCATGAAAATAGTAATTTTTATGACGCTTAGGAGGCATAGACATGTATTTGTCTAAAATACGTAAATTTCCTTGTCAGACCTCTGGCTTTAATCGTTCACAGTAGCCACAAATTGTATTCGATTATCAAAATTTTGGTCTCATTTTGTAGCTGTCAGTCTGTTGTTTACGACAAATATAAATTTGTAGTACTTTTCATAAGAATACTAATTTTTAGAAGGTTCCTTATATTTTTGGGGGCAGGTTATGGAAACTTTTTCCCTTTACGGCATTGCTGTGGCTTCAATTTTCAACCGATGTGCTATATTTTGGCGTTAGTGAATAGATCAGCGTCTGAATTTTCCAAAAAGTATAAATTTGTGGCATTTCGCAAAAGTTTAAGGGCGGGTTTAGTGGTTGAAAGCCAGAAAAAACCCAATTTTTCACGTGTCAACTCCCCAAAACTTTAAATTCATTTTTCTCCCCTTAAACGTGCGAATTTCGCGTTTTTACGTTTTTATTTAAAAGTTTAGCCCAAACTAGTGTTTTGATGGTCGGAACATGTTTTAGGCAAAATCTCCAAAAATTACTGTTTCTAGAACACGTGCAGTTTTTGTGCAGATTTTCAGCTTTGATTGTTTACTGTGCCCGTAATTTAAATTCGATTGTTGAAATTTTGGTCTTATCTTATAGTCGCGTTTGTTTAGTTTGCGTGAAGTGCAAATATGTAGTAATTTGCATGAAAATAGTAATTTTTATGACGCTTAGGAGGCATAGACATGTATTTGTCTAAAATACGTAAATTTCCTTGTCAGACCTCTGGCTTTAATCGTTCACAGTAGCCACAAATTGTATTCGATTATCAAAATTTTGGTCTCATTTTGTAGCTGTCAGTCTGTTGTTTACGACAAATATAAATTTGTAGTACTTTTCATAAGAATACTAATTTTTAGAAGGTTCCTTATATTTTTGGGGGCAGGTTATGGAAACTTTTTCCCTTTACGGCATTGCTGTGGCTTCAATTTTCAACCGATGTGCTATATTTTGGCGTTAGTGAATAGATCAGCGTCTGAATTTTTCAAAAAGTATAAATTTGTGGCATTTCGCAAAAGTTTAAGGGCGGGTTTAGTGGTTGAAAGCCAGAAAAAACCCAATTTTTCACGCGTCAACTCCCCAAAACTTTAAATTCATTTTTCTCCCCTTAAACGTGCGAATTTCGCGTTTTTACGTTTTTATTTAAAAGTTTAGCCCAAACTAGTGTTTTGATGGTCGGAACATGTTTTAGGCAAAATCTCCAAAAATTACTGTTTCTAGAACACGTGCAGTTTTTGTGCAGATTTTCAGCTTTGATTGTTTACTGTGCCCGTAATTTAAATTCGATTGTTGAAATTTTGGTCTTATCTTATAGTTGCGTTTGTTTAGTTTGCGTGAAGTGCAAATATGTAGTAATTTGCATGAAAATAGTAATTTTTATGACGCTTAGGAGGCATAGACATGTATTTGTCTAAAATACGTAAATTTCCTTGTCAGACCTCTGGCTTTAATCGTTCACAGTAGCCACAAATTGTATTCGATTATCAAAATTTTGGTCTCATTTTGTAGCTGTCAGTCTGTTGTTTACGACAAATATAAATTTGTAGTACTTTTCATAAGAATACTAATTTTTAGAAGGTTCCTTATATTTTTGGGGGCAGGTTATGGAAACTTTTTCCCTTTACGGCATTGCTGTGGCTTCAATTTTCAACCGATGTGCTATATTTTGGCGTTAGTGAATAGATCAGCGTCTGAATTTTCCAAAAAGTATAAATTTGTGGCATTTCGCAAAAGTTTAAGGGCGGGTTTAGTGGTTGAAAGCCAGAAAAAACCCAATTTTTCACGCGTCAACTCCCCAAAACTTTAAATTCATTTTTCTCCCCTTAAACGTGCGAATTTCGCGTTTTTACGTTTTTATTTAAAAGTTTAGCCCAAACTAGTGTTTTGATGGTCGGAACATGTTTTAGGCAAAATCTCCAAAAATTACTGTTTCTAGAACACGTGCAGTTTTTGTGCAGATTTTCAGCTTTGATTGTTTACTGTGCCCGTAATTTAAATTCGATTGTTGAAATTTTGGTCTTATCTTATAGTTGCGTTTGTTTAGTTTGCGTGAAGTGCAAATATGTAGTAATTTGCATGAAAATAGTAATTTTTATGACGCTTAGGAGGCATAGACATGTATTTGTCTAAAATACGTAAATTTCCTTGTCAGACCTCTGGCTTTAATCGTTCACAGTAGCCACAAATTGTATTCGATTATCAAAATTTTGGTCTCATTTTGTAGCTGTCAGTCTGTTGTTTACGACAAATATAAATTTGTAGTACTTTTCATAAGAATACTAATTTTTAGAAGGTTCCTTATATTTTTGGGGGCAGGTTATGGAAACTTTTTCCCTTTACGGCATTGCTGTGGCTTCAATTTTCAACCGATGTGCTATATTTTGGCGTTAGTGAATAGATCAGCGTCTGAATTTTCCAAAAAGTATAAATTTGTGGCATTTCGCAAAAGTTTAAGGGCGGGTTTAGTGGTTGAAAGCCAGAAAAAACCCAATTTTTCACGTGTCAACTCCCCAAAACTTTAAATTCATTTTTCTCCCCTTAAACGTGCGAATTTCGCGTTTTTACGTTTTTATTTAAAAGTTTAGCCCAAACTAGTGTTTTGATGGTCGGAACATGTTTTAGGCAAAATCTCCAAAAATTACTGTTTCTAGAACACGTGCAGTTTTTGTGCAGATTTTCAGCTTTGATTGTTTACTGTGCCCGTAATTTAAATTCGATTGTTGAAATTTTGGTCTTATCTTATAGTCGCGTTTGTTTAGTTTGCGTGAAGTGCAAATATGTAGTAATTTGCATGAAAATAGTAATTTTTATGACGCTTAGGAGGCATAGACATGTATTTGTCTAAAATACGTAAATTTCCTTGTCAGACCTCTGGCTTTAATCGTTCACAGTAGCCACAAATTGTATTCGATTATCAAAATTTTGGTCTCATTTTGTAGCTGTCAGTCTGTTGTTTACGACAAATATAAATTTGTAGTACTTTTCATAAGAATACTAATTTTTAGAAGGTTCCTTATATTTTTGGGGGCAGGTTATGGAAACTTTTTCCCTTTACGGCATTGCTGTGGCTTCAATTTTCAACCGATGTGCTATATTTTGGCGTTAATGAATAGATCAGCGTCTGAATTTTCCAAAAAGTATAAATTTGTGGCATTTCGCAAAAGTTTAAGGGCGGGTTTAGTGGTTGAAAGCCAATTTTTCACGCGTCAACTCCCCAAAACTTTAAATTCATTTTTCTCCCCTTAAACGTGCGAATTTCGCGTTTTTACGTTTTTATTTAAAAGTTTAGCCCAAACTAGTGTTTTGATGGTCGGAACATGTTTTAGGCAAAATCTCCAAAAATTACTGTTTCTAGAACACGTGCAGTTTTTGTGCAGATTTTCAGCTTTGATTGTTTACTGTGCCCGTAATTTAAATTCGATTGTTGAAATTTTGGTCTTATCTTATAGTTGCGTTTGTTTAGTTTGCGTGAAGTGCAAATATGTAGTAATTTGCATGAAAATAGTAATTTTTATGACGCTTAGGAGGCATAGACATGTATTTGTCTAAAATACGTAAATTTCCTTGTCAGACCTCTGGCTTTAATCGTTCACAGTAGCCACAAATTGTATTCGATTATCAAAATTTTGGTCTCATTTTGTAGCTGTCAGTCTGTTGTTTACGACAAATATAAATTTGTAGTACTTTTCATAAGAATACTAATTTTTAGAAGGTTCCTTATATTTTTGGGGGCAGGTTATGGAAACTTTTCCCCTTTACGGCATTGCTGTGGCTTCAATTTTCAACCGATGTGCTATATTTTGGCGTTAATGAATAGATCAGCGTCTGAATTTTCCAAAAAGTATAAATTTGTGGCATTTCGCAAAAGTTTAAGGGCGGGTTTAGTGGTTGAAAGCCAGAAAAAACCCAATTTTTCACGCGTCAACTCCCCAAAACTTTAAATTCATTTTTCTCCCCTTAAACGTGCGAATTTCGCGTTTTTACGTTTTTATTTAAAAGTTTAGCCCAAACTAGTGTTTTGATGGTCGGAACATGTTTTAGGCAAAATCTCCAAAAATTACTGTTTCTAGAACACGTGCAGTTTTTGTGCAGATTTTCAGCTTTGATTGTTTACTGTGCCCGTAATTTAAATTCGATTGTTGAAATTTTGGTCTTATCTTATAGTTGCGTTTGTTTAGTTTGCGTGAAGTGCAAATATGTAGTAATTTGCATGAAAATAGTAATTTTTATGACGCTTAGGAGGCATAGACATGTATTTGTCTAAAATACGTAAATTTCCTTGTCAGACCTCTGGCTTTAATCGTTCACAGTAGCCACAAATTGTATTCGATTATCAAAATTTTGGTCTCATTTTGTAGCTGTCAGTCTGTTGTTTACGACAAATATAAATTTGTAGTACTTTTCATAAGAATACTAATTTTTAGAAGGTTCCTTATATTTTTGGGGGCAGGTTATGGAAACTTTTTCCCTTTACGGCATTGCTGTGGCTTCAATTTTCAACCGATGTGCTATATTTTGGCCTTAATGAATAGATCAGCGTCTGAATTTTCCAAAAAGTATAAATTTGTGGCATTTCGCAAAAGTTTAAGGGCGGGTTTAGTGGTTGAAAGCCAGAAAAAACCCAATTTTTCACGCGTCAACTCCCCAAAACTTTAAATTCATTTTTCTCCCCTTAAACGTGCGAATTTCGCGTTTTTACGTTTTTATTTAAAAGTTTAGCCCAAACTAGTGTTTTGATGGTCGGAACATGTTTTAGGCAAAATCTCCAAAAATTACTGTTTCTAGAACACGTGCAGTTTTTGTGCAGATTTTCAGCTTTGATTGTTTACTGTGCCCGTAATTTAAATTCGATTGTTGAAATTTTGGTCTTATCTTATAGTTGCGTTTGTTTAGTTTGCGTGAAGTGCAAATATGTAGTAATTTGCATGAAAATAGTAATTTTTATGACGCTTAGGAGGCATAGACATGTATTTGTCTAAAATACGTAAATTTCCTTGTCAGACCTCTGGCTTTAATCGTTCACAGTAGCCACAAATTGTATTCGATTATCAAAATTTTGGTCTCATTTTGTAGCTGTCAGTCTGTTGTTTACGACAAATATAAATTCGTAGTACTTTTCATAAGAATACTAATTTTTAGAAGGTTCCTTATATTTTTGGGGGCAGGTTATGGAAACTTTTTCCCTTTACGGCATTGCTGTGGCTTCAATTTTCAACCGATGTGCTATATTTTGGCGTTAATGAATAGATCAGCGTCTGAATTTTCCAAAAAGTATAAATTTGTGGCATTTCGCAAAAGTTTTAGGGCGGGTTTAGTGGTTGAAAGCCAGAAAAAACCCAATTTTTCACGCGTCAACTCCCCAAAACTTTAAATTCATTTTTCTCCCCTTAAACGTGCGAATTTCGCGTTTTTACGTTTTTATTTAAAAGTTTAGCCCAAACTAGTGTTTTGATGGTCGGAACATGTTTTAGGCAAAATCTCCAAAAATTACTGTTTCTAGAACACATGCAGTTTTTGTGCAGATTTTCAGCTTTGATTGTTTACTGTGCCCGTAATTTAAATTCGATTGTTGAAATTTTAATCTTATCTTATAGTTGCGTTTGTTTAGTTTGCGTGAAGTGCAAATATGTAGTAATTTGCATGAAAATAGTAATTTTTATGACGCTTAGGAGGCATAGACATGTATTTGTCTAAAATACGTAAATTTCCTTGTCAGACCTCTGGCTTTAATCGTTCACAGTAGCCACAAATTGTATTCGATTATCAAAATTTTGGTCTCATTTTGTAGCTGTCAGTCTGTTGTTTACGACAAATATAAATTTGTAGTACTTTTCATAAGAATACTAATTTTTAGAAGGTTCCTTATATTTTTGGGGGCAGGTTATGGAAACTTTTTCCCTTTACGGCATTGCTGTGGCTCCATTTTTCAACCGATGTGCTATATTTTGGCGTTAGTGAATAGATCAGCGTCTGAATTTTCCAAAAAGTATAAATTTGTGGCATTTCGCAAAAGTTTAAGGGCGGGTTTTGTGGTTGAAAGCCAGAAAAAACCCAATTTTTCACGCGTCAACTCCCCAAAACTTTAAATTCATTTTTCTCCCCTTAAACGTGCGAATTTCGCGTTTTTACGACAAATATAAATTTGTAGTTGTTTACGACAAATATAAATTTGTAGTACTTTTCATAAGAATACTAATTTTTAGAAGGTTCCTTATATTTTTGGGGGCAGGTTATGGAAACTTTTTCCCTTTACGGCATTGCTGTGGCTTCAATTTTCAACCGATGTGCTATATTTTGGCGTTAGTGAATAGATCAGCGTCTGAATTTTCCAAAAAGTATAATCTTGTGGCATTTCGCAAAAGTTTAAGGGCGGGTTTAGTAGTTGAAAGCCAGAAAAAACCCAATTTTTCACGCGTCAACTCCCCAAAACTTTAAATTCATTTTTCTCCCCTTAAACGTGCGAATTTCGCGTTTTTACGTTTTTATTTAAAAGTTTAGCCCAAACTAGTGTTTTGATGGTCGGAACATGTTTTAGGCAAAATCTCCAAAAATTACTGTTTCTAGAACACGTGCAGTTTTTGTGCAGATTTTCAGCTTTGATTGTTTACTGTGCCCGTAATTTAAATTCGATTGTTGAAATTTTAGTCTTATCTTATAGTTGCGTTTGTTTAGTTTGCGTGAAGTGCAAATATGTAGTAATTTGCATGAAAATAGTAATTTTTATGACGCTTAGGAGGCGTAGACATGTATTTGTCTAAAATACGTAAATTTCCTTGTCAGACCTCTGGCTTTAATCGTTCACAGTAGCCACAAATTGTATTCGATTATCAAAATTTTGGTCTCATTTTGTAGCTGTCAGTCTGTTGTTTACGACAAATATAAATTTGTAGTACTTTTCATAAGAATACTAATTTTTAGAAGGTTCCTTATATTTTTGGGGGCAGGTTATGGAAACTTTTTCCCTTTACGGCATTGCTGTGGCTTCAATTTTCAACCGATGTGCTATATTTTGGCGTTAGTGAATAGATCAGCGTCTGAATTTTCCAAAAAGTATAAATTTGTGGCATTTCGCAAAAGTTTAAGGGCGGGTTTAGTGGTTGAAAGCCAGAAAAAACCCAATTTTTCACGCGTCAACTCCCCAAAACTTTAAATTCATTTTTCTCCCCTTAAACGTGCGAATTTCGCGTTTTTACGTTTTTATTTAAAAGTTTAGCCCAAACTAGTGTTTTGATGGTCGGAACATGTTTGAGGCAAAATATCCAAAAATTACTGTTTCTAGAACACGTGCAGTTTTTGTGCAGATTTTCAGCTTTGATTGTTTACTGTGCCCGTAATTTAAATTCGATTGTTGAAATTTTGGTCTTATCTTATAGTTGCGTTTGTTTAGTTTGCGTGAAGTGCAAATATGTAGTAATTTGCATGAAAATAGTAATTTTTATGACGCTTAGGAGGCATAGACATGTATTTGTCTAAAATACGTAAATTTCCTTGTCAGACCTCTGGCTTTAATCGTTCACAGTAGCCACAAATTGTATTCGATTATCAAAATTTTGGTCTCATTTTGTAGCTGTCAGTCTGTTGTTTACGACAAATATAAATTTGTAGTACTTTTCATAAGAATACTAATTTTTAGAAGGTTCCTTATATTTTTGGGGGCAGGTTATGGAAACTTTTTCCCTTTACGGCATTGCTGTGGCTTCAATTTTCAACCGATGTGCTATATTTTGGCGTTAGTGAATAGATCAGCGTCTGAATTTTCCAAAAAGAATAAATTTGTGGCATTTCGCAAAAGTTTAAGGGCGGGTTTAGTGGTTGAAAGCCAGAAAAAACCCAATTTTTCACGCGTCAACTCCCCAAAACTTTAAATTCATTTTTCTCCCCTTAAACGTGCGAATTTCGCGTTTTTACGTTTTTATTTAAAAGTTTAGCCCAAAATAGTGTTTTGATGGTCGGAACATGTTTTAGGCAAAATCTCCAAAAATTACTGTTTCTAGAACACGTGCAGTTTTGTGCAGATTTTCAGCTTTGATTGTTTACTGTGCCCGTAATTTAAATTCGATTGTTGAAATTTTAGTCTTATCTTATAGTTGCGTTTGTTTAGTTTGCGTGAAGTGCAAATATGTAGTAATTTGCATGAAAATAGTAATTTTTATGACGCTTAGGAGGCATAGACATGTATTTGTCTAAAATACGTAAATTTCCTTGTCAGACCTCTGGCTTTAATCGTTCACAGTAGCCACAAATTCTATTCGATTATCAAAATTTTGGTCTCATTTTGTAGCTGTCAGTCTGTTGTTTACGACAAATATAAATTTGTAGTACTTTTCATAAGAATACTAATTTTTAGAAGGTTCCTTATATTTTTGGGGGCAGGTTATGGAAACTTTTCCCCTTTACGGCATTGCTGTGGCTTCAATTTTCAACCGATGTGCTATATTTTGGCGTTAGTGAATAGATCAGCGTCTGAATTTTCCAAAAAGTATAAATTTGTGGCATTTCGCAAAAGTTTAAGGGCGGGTTTAGTGGTTGAAAGCCAGAAAAAACCCAATTTTTCACGCGTCAACTCCCCAAAACTTTAAATTCATTTTTCTCCCCTTAAACGTGCGAATTTCGCGTTTTTACGTTTTTATTTAAAAGTTTAGCCCAAACTAGTGTTTTGATGGTCGGAACATGTTTTAGGCAAAATCTCCAAAAATTACTGTTTCTAGAACACGTGCAGTTTTTGTGCAGATTTTCAGCTTTGATTGTTTACTGTGCCCGTAATTTAAATTCGATTGTTGAAATTTTGGTCTTATCTTATAGTTGCGTTTGTCTAGTTTGCGTGAAGTGCAAATATGTAGTAATTTGCATGAAAATAGTAATTTTTATGACGCTTAGGAGGCATAGACATGTATTTGTCTAAAATACGTAAATTTCCTTGTCAGACCTCTGGCTTTAATCGTTCACAGTAGCCACAAATTGTATTCGATTATCAAAATTTTGGTCTCATTTTGTAGCTGTCAGTCTGTTGTTTACGACAAATATAAATTTGTAGTACTTTTCATAAGAATACTAATTTTTAGAAGGTTCCTTATATTTTTGGGGGCAGGTTATGGAAACTTTTTCCCTTTACGGCATTGCTGTGGCTTCAATTTTCAACCGATGTGCTATATTTTGGCGTTAGTGAATAGATCAGCGTCTGAATTTTCCAAAAAGTATAAATTTGTGGCATTTCGCAAAAGTTTAAGGGCGGGTTTAGTGGTTGAAAGCCAGAAAAAACCCAATTTTTCACGCGTCAACTCCCCAAAACTTTAAATTCATTTTTCTCCCCTTAAACGTGCGAATTTCGCGTTTTTACGTTTTAATTTAAAAGTTTAGCCCAAACTAGTGTTTTGATGGTCGGAACATGTTATAGGCAAAATCTCCAAAAATTACTGTTTCTAGAACACGTGCAGTTTTTGTGCAGATTTTCGGCTTTGATTGTTTACTGTGCCCGTAATTTAAATTCGATTGTTGAAATTTTAGGCTTATCTTATAGTTGCGTTTGTTTAGTTTGCGTGAAGTGCAAATATGTAGTAATTTGCATGAAAATAGTAATTTTTATGACGCTTAGGAGGCATAGACATGTATTTGTCTAAAATACGTAAATTTCCTTGTCAGACCTCTGGCTTTAATCGTTCACAGTAGCCACAAATTGTATTCGATTATCAAAATTTTGGTCTCATTTTGTAGCTGTCAGTCTGTTGTTTACGACAAATATAAATTTGTAGTACTTTTCATAAGAATACTAATTTTTAGAAGGTTCCTTATATTTTTGGGGGCAGGTTATGGAAACTTTTTCCCTTTACGGCATTGCTGTGGCTTCAATTTTCAACCGATGTGCTATATTTTGGCGTTAGTGAATAGATCAGCGTCTGAATTTTCCAAAAAGAATAAATTTGTGGCATTTCGCAAAAGTTTAAGGGCGGGTTTAGTGGTTGAAAGCCAGAAAAAACCCAATTTTTCACGCGTCAACTCCCCAAAACTTTAAATTCATTTTTCTCCCCTTAAACGTGCGAATTTCGCGTTTTTACGTTTTTATTTAAAAGTTTAGCCCAAAATAGTGTTTTGATGGTCGGAACATGTTTTAGGCAAAATCTCCAAAAATTACTGTTTCTAGAACACGTGCAGTTTTGTGCAGATTTTCAGCTTTGATTGTTTACTGTGCCCGTAATTTAAATTCGATTGTTGAAATTTTAGTCTTATCTTATAGTTGCGTTTGTTTAGTTTGCGTGAAGTGCAAATATGTAGTAATTTGCATGAAAATAGTAATTTTTATGACGCTTAGGAGGCATAGACATGTATTTGTCTAAAATACGTAAATTTCCTTGTCAGACCTCTGGCTTTAATCGTTCACAGTAGCCACAAATTCTATTCGATTATCAAAATTTTGGTCTCATTTTGTAGCTGTCAGTCTGTTGTTTACGACAAATATAAATTTGTAGTACTTTTCATAAGAATACTAATTTTTAGAAGGTTCCTTATATTTTTGGGGGCAGGTTATGGAAACTTTTTCCCTTTACGGCATTGCTGTGACTTCAATTTTCAACCGATGTGCTATATTTTGGCGTCAGTGAATAGATCAGCGTTTGAATTTTCCAAAAAGTATAAATTTGTGGCATTTCGCAAAAGTTTAAGGGCGGGTTGAGTGGTTGAAAGCCAGAAAAAAACCCATTTTTCATGCGTCAACTCCCCAAAACTTTAAATTCATTTTTCTCCCCTTAAACGTGTGAATTTCGCGTTTTTACGTTTTTATTTAAAAGTTTAGCCCAAACTAGTGTTTTGATGGTCGGAACATGTTTTAGGCAAAATCTCCAAAAATTACTGTTTCTAGAACACGTGCAGTTTTTGTGCAGATTTTCAGCTTTGATTGTTTACTGTGCCCGTAATTTAAATTCGATTGTTGAAATTTCAGTCTTATCTTATAGTTGCGTTTGTTTAGTTTGCGTGAAGTGCAAATATGTAGTAATTTGCATGAAAATAGTAATTTTTATGACGCTTAGGAGGCATAGACATGTATTTGTCTAAAATACGTAAATTTCCTTGTCAGACCTCTGGCTTTAATCGTTCACAGTAGCCACAAATTCTATTCGATTATCAAAATTTTGGTCTCATTTTGTAGCTGTCAGTCTGTTGTTTACGACAAATATAAATTTGTAGTACTTTTCATAAGAATACTAATTTTTAGAAGGTTCCTTATATTTTTGGGGGCAGGTTATGGAAACTTTTTCCCTTTACGGCATTGCTGTGGCTTCAATTTTCAACCGATGTGCTATATTTTGGCGTTAGTGAATAGATCAGCGTCTGAATTTTCCAAAAAGAATAAATTTGTGGCATTTCGCAAAAGTTTAAGGGCGGGTTTAGTGGTTGAAAGCCAGAAAAAACCCAATTTTTCACGCGTCAACTCCCCAAAACTTTAAATTCATTTTTCTCCCCTTAAACGTGCGAATTTCGCGTTTTTACGTTTTTATTTAAAAGTTTAGCCCAAAATAGTGTTTTGATGGTCGGAACATGTTTTAGGCAAAATCTCCAAAAATTACTGTTTCTAGAACACGTGCAGTTTTGTGCAGATTTTCAGCTTTGATTGTTTACTGTGCCCGTAATTTAAATTCGATTGTTGAAATTTTAGTCTTATCTTATAGTTGCGTTTGTTTAGTTTGCGTGAAGTGCAAATATGTAGTAATTTGCATGAAAATAGTAATTTTTATGACGCTTAGGAGGCATAGACATGTATTTGTCTAAAATACGTAAATTTCCTTGTCAGACCTCTGGCTTTAATCGTTCACAGTAGCCACAAATTCTATTCGATTATCAAAATTTTGGTCTCATTTTGTAGCTGTCAGTCTGTTGTTTACGACAAATATAAATTTGTAGTACTTTTCATAAGAATACTAATTTTTAGAAGGTTCCTTATATTTTTGGGGGCAGGTTATGGAAACTTTTTCCCTTTACGGCATTGCTGTGGCTTCAATTTTCAACCGATGTGCTATATTTTGGCGTCAGTGAATAGATCAGCGTTTGAATTTTCCAAAAAGTATAAATTTGTGGCATTTCGCAAAAGTTTAAGGGCGGGTTGAGTGGTTGAAAGCCAGAAAAAAACCCATTTTTCATGCGTCAACTCCCCAAAACTTTAAATTCATTTTTCTCCCCTTAAACGTGTGAATTTCGCGTTTTTACGTTTTTATTTAAAAGTTTAGCCCAAACTAGTGTTTTGATGGTCGGAACATGTTTTAGGCAAAATCTCCAAAAATTACTGTTTCTAGAACACGTGCAGTTTTTGTGCAGATTTTCAGCTTTGATTGTTTACTGTGCCCGTAATTTAAATTCGATTGTTGAAATTTCAGTCTTATCTTATAGTTGCGTTTGTTTAGTTTGCGTGAAGTGCAAATATGTAGTAATTTGCATGAAAATAGTAATTTTTATGACGCTTAGGAGGCATAGACATGTATTTGTCTAAAATACGTAAATTTCCTTGTCAGACCTCTGGCTTTAATCGTTCACAGTAGCCACAAATTGTATTCGATTATCAAAATTTTGGTCTCATTTTGTAGCTGTCAGTCTGTTGTTTACGACAAATATAAATTTGTAGTACTTTTCATAAGAATACTAATTTTTAGAAAGTTCCTTATATTTTTGGGGGCAGGTTATGGAAACTTTTTCCCTTTACGGCATTGCTGTGGCTTCAATTTTCAACCGATGTGCTATATTTTGGCGTTAGTGAATAGATCAGCGTCTGAATTTTCCAAAAAGTATAAATTTGTGGCATTTCGCAAAAGTTTAAGGGCGGGTTTAGTGGTTGAAAGCCAGAAAAAACCCAATTTTTCACGCGTCAACTCCCCAAAACTTTAAATTCATTTTTCTCCCCTTAAACGTGCGAATTTCGCGTTTTTACGTTTTTATTTAAAAGTTTAGCCCAAACTAGTGTTTTGATGGTCGGAACATGTTTTAGGCAAAATATCCAAAAATTACTGTTTCTAGAACACGTGCAGTTTTTGTGCAGATTTTCAGCTTTGTTTGTTTACTGTGCCCGTAATTTAAATTCGATTGTTGAAATTTTGGTCTTATCTTATAGTTGCGTTTGTTTAGTTTGCGTGAGGTGCAAATATGTAGTAATTTGCATGAAAATAGTAATTTTTATGACGCTTAGGAGGCATAGACATGTATTTGTCTAAAATACGTAAATTTCCTTGTCAGACCTCTGGCTTTAATCGTTCACAGTAGCCACAAATTGTATTCGATTATCAAAATTTTGGTCTCATTTTGTAGCTGTCAGTCTGTTGTTTATTTAAAAGTTTAGCCCAAACTAGTGTTTTGATGGTTGGAACATGTTTTAGGCAAAATATCCAAAAATTACTGTTTCTAGAACACGTGCAGTTTTTGTGCAGATTTTCAGCTTTGATTGTTTACTGTGCCCGTAATTTAAATTCGATTGTTGAAATTTCAGTCTTATCTTATAGTTGCGTTTGTTTAGTTTGCGTGAAGTGCAAATATGTAGTAATTTGCATGAAAATAGTAATTTTTATGACGCTTAGGAGGCGTAGACATGTATTTGTCTAAAATACGTAAATTTCCTTGTCAGACCTCTGGCTTTAATCGTTCACAGTAGCCACAAATTGTATTCGATTATCAAAATTTTGGTCTCATTTTGTAGCTGTCAGTCTGTTGTTTACGACAAATATAAATTTGTAGTACTTTTCATAAGAATACTAATTTTTAGAAGGTTCCTTATATTTTTGGGGGCAGGTTATGGAAACTTTTTCCCTTTACGGCATTGCTGTGGCTTCAATTTTCAACCGATGTGCTATATTTTGGCGTTAGTGAATAGATCAGCGTCTGAATTTTCCAAAAAGTATAAATTTGTGGCATTTCGCAAAAGTTTAAGGGCGGGTTTAGTGGTTGAAAGCCAGAAAAAACCCAATTTTTCACGCGTCAACTCCCCAAAACTTTAAATTCATTTTTCTCCCCTTAAACGTGCGAATTTCGCGTTTTTACGTTTTAATTTAAAAGTTTAGCCCAAACTAGTGTTTTGATGGTCGGAACATGTTATAGGCAAAATCTCCAAAAATTACTGTTTCTAGAACACGTGCAGTTTTTGTGCAGATTTTCGGCTTTGATTGTTTACTGTGCCCGTAATTTAAATTCGATTGTTGAAATTTTAGGCTTATCTTATAGTTGCGTTTGTTTAGTTTGCGTGAAGTGCAAATATGTAGTAATTTGCATGAAAATAGTAATTTTTATGACGCTTAGGAGGCATAGACATGTATTTGTCTAAAATACGTAAATTTCCTTGTCAGACCTCTGGCTTTAATCGTTCACAGTAGCCACAAATTGTATTCGATTATCAAAATTTTGGTCTCATTTTGTAGCTGTCAGTCTGTTGTTTACGACAAATATAAATTTGTAGTACTTTTCATAAGAATACTAATTTTTAGAAGGTTCCTTATATTTTTGGGGGCAGGTTATGGAAACTTTTTCCCTTTACGGCATTGCTGTGGCTTCAATTTTCAACCGATGTGCTATATTTTGGCGTCAGTGAATAGATCAGCGTTTGAATTTTCCAAAAAGTATAAATTTGTGGCATTTCGCAAAAGTTTAAGGGCGGGTTGAGTGGTTGAAAGCCAGAAAAAAACCCATTTTTCATGCGTCAACTCCCCAAAACTTTAAATTCATTTTTCTCCCCTTAAACGTGTGAATTTCGCGTTTTTACGTTTTTATTTAAAAGTTTAGCCCAAACTAGTGTTTTGATGGTCGGAACATGTTTTAGGCAAAATCTCCAAAAATTACTGTTTCTAGAACACGTGCAGTTTTTGTGCAGATTTTCAGCTTTGATTGTTTACTGTGCCCGTAATTTAAATTCGATTGTTGAAATTTCAGTCTTATCTTATAGTTGCGTTTGTTTAGTTTGCGTGAAGTGCAAATATGTAGTAATTTGCATGAAAATAGTAATTTTTATGACGCTTAGGAGGCATAGACATGTATTTGTCTAAAATACGTAAATTTCCTTGTCAGACCTCTGGCTTTAATCGTTCACAGTAGCCACAAATTGTATTCGATTATCAAAATTTTGGTCTCATTTTGTAGCTGTCAGTCTGTTGTTTACGACAAATATAAATTTGTAGTACTTTTCATAAGAATACTAATTTTTAGAAAGTTCCTTATATTTTTGGGGGCAGGTTATGGAAACTTTTTCCCTTTACGGCATTGCTGTGGCTTCAATTTTCAACCGATGTGCTATATTTTGGCGTTAGTGAATAGATCAGCGTCTGAATTTTCCAAAAAGTATAAATTTGTGGCATTTCGCAAAAGTTTAAGGGCGGGTTTAGTGGTTGAAAGCCAGAAAAAACCCAATTTTTCACGCGTCAACTCCCCAAAACTTTAAATTCATTTTTCTCCCCTTAAACGTGCGAATTTCGCGTTTTTACGTTTATATTTAAAAGTTTAGCCCAAACTAGTGTTTTGATGGTCGGAACATGTTTTAGGCAAAATATCCAAAAATTACTGTTTCTAGAACACGTGCAGTTTTTGTGCAGATTTTCAGCTTTGATTGTTTACTGTGCCCGTAATTTAAATTCGATTGTTGAAATTTTAGTCTTATCTTATAGTTGCGTTTGTTTAGTTTGCGTGAAGTGCAAATATGTAGTAATTTGCATGAAAATAGTAATTTTTATGACGCTTAGGAGGCATAGACATGTATTTGTCTAAAATACGTAAATTTCCTTGTCAGACCTCTGGCTTTAATCGTTCACAGTAGCCACAAATTGTATTCGATTATCAACTAGTGTTTTGATGGTCGGAACATGTTTTAGGCAAAATCTCCAAAAATTACTGTTTCTAGAACACGTGCAGTTTTTGTGCAGATTTTCAGCTTTGTTTGTTTACTGTGCCCGTAATTTAAATTCGATTGTTGAAATTTTGGTCTTATCTTATAGTTGCGTTTGTTTAGTTTGCGTGAGGTGCAAATATGTAGTAATTTGCATGAAAATAGTAATTTTTATGACGCTTAGGAGGCATAGACATGTATTTGTCTAAAATACGTAAATTTCCTTGTCAGACCTCTGGCTTTAATCGTTCACAGTAGCCACAAATTGTATTCGATTATCAAAATTTTG
The DNA here is from genome assembly GCA_963969285.1 of Odontomyia ornata. Lineage (NCBI taxonomy): Eukaryota > Metazoa > Arthropoda > Insecta > Diptera > Stratiomyidae > Odontomyia > Odontomyia ornata. The sequence continues at coordinate 84,677,237 of OZ017742.1, forward strand.
GTCTCATTTTGTAGCTGTCAGTCTGTTGTTTACGACAAATATAAATTTGTAGTACTTTTCATAGGAATACTAATTTCTAGAAGGTTCCTTATATTTTTGGGGCAGGTTATGGAAACTTTTTCCCTTTACGGCATTGCTGTGGCTTCATTTTTCAACCGATGTGCTATATTTTGGCGTTAGTGAATAGATCAGCGTCTGAATTTTCCAAAAAGTATAAATTTGTGGCATTTCGCAAAAGTTTAAGGGCGGGTTTAGTGGTTGAAAGCCAGAAAAAACCCAATTTTTCACGCGTCAACTCCCCAAAACTTTAAATTCATTTTTCTCCCCTTAAACGTGCGAATTTTGCGTTTTTACGTTTTTATTTAAAAGTTTAGCCCAAACTAGTGTTTTGATGGTCGGAACATGTTTTAGGCAAAATCTCCAAAAATTACTGTTTCTAGAACACGTGCAGTTTTTGTGCAGATTTTCAGCTTTGATTGTTTACTGTGCCCGTAATTTAAATTCGATTGTTGAAATTTTGGTCTTATCTTATAGTTGCGTTTGTTTAGTTTGCGTGAAGTGTAAATATGTAGTAATTTGCATGAAAATAGTAATTTTTATGACGCTTAGGAGGCATAGACATGTATTTGTCTAAAATACGTAAATTTCCTTGTCAGACCTCTGGCTTTAATCGTTCACAGTAGCCACAAATTGTATTCGATTATCAAAATTTTGGTCTCATTTTGTAGCTGTCAGTCTGTTGTTTACGACAAATATAAATTTGTAGTACTTTTCATAAGAATACTAATTTTTAGAAGGTTCCTTATATTTTTGGGGGCAGGTTATGGAAACTTTTTCCCTTTACGGCATTGCTGTGGCTTCAATTTTCCACCGATGTGCTATATTTTGGCGTTAGTGAATAGATCAGCGTCTGAATTTTCCAAAAAGTATAAATTTGTGGCATTTCGCAAAAGTTTAAGGGCGGGTTTAGTGGTTGAAAGCCAGAAAAAACCCAATTTTTCACGCGTCAACTCCCCAAAACTTTAAATTCATTTTTCTCCCCTTAAACGTGCGAATTTCGCGTTTTTACGTTTTAATTTAAAAGTTTAGCCCAAACTAGTGTTTTGATGGTCGGAACATGTTTTAGGCAAAATCTCCAAAAATTACTGTTTCTAGAACACGTGCAGTTTTTGTGCAGATTTTCAGCTTTGATTGTTTACTGTGCCCGTAATTTAAATTCGATTGTTGAAATTTTGGTCTTATCTTATAGTTGCGTTTGTTTAGTTTGCGTGAAGTGCAAATATGTAGTAATTTGCATGAAAATAGTAATTTTTATGACGCTTAGGAGGCATAGACATGTATTTGTCTAAAATACGTAAATTTCCTTGTCAGACCTCTGGCTTTAATCGTTCACAGTAGCCACAAATTGTATTCGATTATCAAAATTTTGGTCTCATTTTGTAGCTGTCAGTCTGTTGTTTACGACAAATATAAATTTGTAGTACTTTTCATAAGAATACTAACTTTAGAAGGTTCCTTATATTTTTGGGGCAGGTTATGGAAACTTTTTCCCTTTACGGCATTGCTGTGGCTTCATTTTTCAACCGATGTGCTATATTTTGGCGTTAGTGAATAGATCAGCGTCTGAATTTTCCAAAAAGTATAAATTTGTGGCATTTCGCAAAAGTTTAAGGGCGGGTTTAGTGGTTGAAAGCCAGAAAAAACCCAATTTTTCACGCGTCAACTCCCCAAAACTTTAAATTCATTTTTCTCCCCTTAAACGTGCGAATTTCGCGTTTTTACGTTTTTATTTAAAAGTTTAGCCCAAACTAGTGTTTTGATGGTCGGAACATGTTTTAGGCAAAATCTCCAAAAATTACTGTTTCTAGAACACGTGCAGTTTTTGTGCAGATTTTCAGCTTTGATTGTTTACTGTGCCCGTAATTTAAATTCGATTGTTGAAATTTTGGTCTTATCTTATAGTTGCGTTTGTTTAGTTTGCGTGAAGTGCAAATATGTAGTAATTTGCATGAAAATAGTAATTTTTATGACGCTTAGGAGGCATAGACATGTATTTGTCTAAAATACGTAAATTTCCTTGTCAGACCTCTGGCTTTAATCGTTCACAGTAGCCACAAATTGTATTCGATTATCAAAATTTTGGTCTCATTTTGTAGCTGTCAGTCTGTTGTTTATTTAAAAGTTTAGCCCAAACTAGTGTTTTGATGGTCGGAACATGTTTTAGGCAAAATATCCAAAAATTACTGTTTCTAGAACACGTGCAGGTTTTGTGCAGATTTTCAGCTTTGATTGTTTACTGTGCCCGTAATTTAAATTCGATTGTTGAAATTTTGGTCTTATCTTATAGTTGCGTTTGTTTAGTTTGCGTGAAGTGCAAATATGTAGTAATTTGCATGAAAATAGTAATTTTTATGACGCTTAGGAGGCATAGACATGTATTTGTCTAAAATACGTAAATTTCCTTGTCAGACCTCTGGCTTTAATCGTTCACAGTAGCCACAAATTGTATTCGATTATCAAAATTTTGGTCTCATTTTGTAGCTGTCAGTCTGTTGTTTACGACAAATATAAATTTGTAGTACTTTTCATAAGAATACTAACTTTAGAAGGTTCCTTATATTTTTGGGGCAGGTTATGGAAACTTTTTCCCTTTACGGCATTGCTGTGGCTTCATTTTTCAACCGATGTGCTATATTTTGGCGTTAGTGAATAGATCAGCGTCTGAATTTTCCAAAAAGTATAAATTTGTGGCATTTCGCAAAAGTTTAAGGGCGGGTTTAGTGGTTGAAAGCCAGAAAAAACCCAATTTTTCACGCGTCAACTCCCCAAAACTTTAAATTCATTTTTCTCCCCTTAAACGTGCGAATTTCGCGTTTTTACGTTTTTATTTAAAAGTTTAGCCCAAACTAGTGTTTTGATGGTCGGAACATGTTTTAGGCAAAATCTCCAAAAATTACTGTTTCTAGAACACGTGCAGTTTTTGTGCAGATTTTCAGCTTTGATTGTTTACTGTGCCCGTAATTTAAATTCGATTGTTGAAATTTTGGTCTTATCTTATAGTTGCGTTTGTTTAGTTTGCGTGAAGTGCAAATATGTAGTAATTTGCATGAAAATAGTAATTTTTATGACGCTTAGGAGGCATAGACATGTATTTGTCTAAAATACGTAAATTTCCTTGTCAGACCTCTGGCTTTAATCGTTCACAGTAGCCACAAATTGTATTCGATTATCAAAATTTTGGTCTCATTTTGTAGCTGTCAGTCTGTTGTTTACGACAAATATAAATTTGTAGTACTTTTCATAAGAATACTAATTTTTAGAAGGTTCCTTATATTTTTGGGGGCAGGTTATGGAAACTTTTTCCCTTTACGGCATTGCTGTGGCTTCATTTTTCAACCGATGTGCTATATTTTGGGGTTAGTGAATAGATCAGCGTCTGAATTTTCTAAAAAGTATAAATTTGTGGCATTTCGCAAAAGTTTAAGGGCGGGTTTAGTGGTTGAAAGCCAGAAAAAACCCAATTTTTCACGCGTCAACTCCCCAAAACTTTAAATTCATTTTTCTCCCCGTAAACGTGCGAATTTCGCGTTTTTACGTTTTTATTTAAAAGTTTAGCCCAAACTAGTGTTTTGATGGTCGGAACATGTTTTAGGCAAAATCTCCAAAAATTACTGTTTCTAGAACACGTGCAGTTTTTGTGCAGATTTTCAGCTTTGATTGTTTACTGTGCCCGTAATTTAAATTCGATTGTTGAAATTTTGGTCTTATCTTATAGTTGCGTTTGTTTAGTTTGCGTGAAGTGCAAATATGTAGTAATTTGCATGAAAATAGTAATTTTTATGACGCTTAGGAGGCATAGACATGTATTTGTCTAAAATACGTAAATTTCCTTGTCAGACCTCTGGCTTTAATCGTTCACAGTAGCCACAAATTGTATTCGATTATCAAAATTTTGGTCTCATTTTGTAGCTGTCAGTCTGTTGTTTACGACAAATATAAATTTGTAGTACTTTTCATAAGAATACTAATTTTTAGAAGGTTCCTTATATTTTTGGGGGCAGGTTATGGAAACTTTTTCCCTTTACGGCATTGCTGTGGCTTCAATTTTCAACCGATGTGCTATATTTTGGCGTTAGTGAATAGATCAGCGTCTGAATTTTCCAAAAAGTATAAATTTGTGGCATTTCGCAAAAATTTAAGGGCGGGTTTAGTGGTTGAAAGCCAGAAAAAACCCAATTTTTCACGCGTCAACTCCCCAAATCTTTAAATTCATTTTTCTCCCCTTAAACGTGCGAATTTCGCGTTTTTACGTTTTTATTTAAAAGTTTAGCCCAAACTAGTGTTTTGATGGTCGGAACATGTTTTAAGCAAAATCTCCAAAAATTACTGTTTCTAGAACACGTGCAGTTTTTGTGCAGATTTTCAGCTTTGATTGTTTACTGTGCCCGTAATTTAAATTCGATTGTTGAAATTTTGGTCTTATCTTATAGTTGCGTTTGTTTAGTTTGCGTGAAGTGCAAATATGTAGTAATTTGCATGAAAATAGTAATTTTTATGACGCTTAGGAGGCATCGACATGTATTTGTCTAAAATACGTAAATTTCCTTGTCAGACCTCTGGCTTTAATCGTTCACAGTAGCCACAAATTGTATTCGATTATCAAAATTTTGGTCTCATTTTGTAGCTGTCAGTCTGTTGTTTACGACAAATATAAATTTGTAGTACTTTTCATAAGAATACTAATTTTTAGAAGGTTACTTATATTTTTGGGGGCAGGTTATGGAAACTTTTTCCCTTTACGGCATTGCTGTGGCTTCAATTTTCAACCGATGTGCTATATTTTGGCGTTAGTGAATAGATCAGCGTCTGAATTTTCCAAAAAGTATAAATTTGTGGCATTTCGCAAAAGTTTAAGGGCGGGTTTAGTGGTTGAAAGCCAGAAAAAACCCAATTTTTCACGCGTCAACTCCCCAAAACTTTAAATTCATTTTTCTCCCCTTAAACGTGCGAATTTCGCGTTTTTACGTTTTTTATTTAAAAGTTTAGCCCAAACTAGTGTTTTGATGGTCGGAACATGTTTTAGGCAAAATCTCCAAAAATTACTGTTTCTAGAACACGTGCAGTTTTTGTGCAGATTTTCAGCTTTGATTGTTTACTGTGCCCGTAATTTAAATTCGATTGTTGAAATTTTGGTCTTATCTTATAGTTGCGTTTGTTTAGTTTGCGTGAAGTGCAAATATGTAGTAATTTGCATGAAAATAGTAATTTTTATGACGCTTAGGAGGCATAGACATGTATTTGTCTAAAATACGTAAATTTCCTTGTCAGACCTCTGGCTTTAATCGTTCACAGTAGCCACAAATTGTATTCGATTATCAAAATTTTGGTCTCATTTTGTAGCTGTCAGTCTGTTGTTTACGACAAATATAAATTTGTAGTACTTTTCATAAGAATACTAATTTTTAGAAGGTTGCTTATATTTTTGGGGGCAGGTTAAGGAAACTTTTTCCCTTTACGGCATTGCTGTGGCTTCAATTTTCAACCGATGTGCTATATTTTGGCGTTAATGAATAGATCAGCGTCTGAATTTTCCAAAAAGGATAAATTTGTGGCATTTCGCAAAAGTTTAAGGGCGGGTTTGGTGGTTGAAAGCCAGAAAAAACCCAATTTTTCACGCGTCAACTCCCCAAAACTTTAAATTCATTTTTCTCCCCTTAAACGTGCGAATTTCACGTTTTTACGTTTTTATTTAAAAGTTTAGCCCAAACTAGTGTTTTGATGGTCGGAACATGTTTTAGGCAAAATATCCAAAAATTACTGTTTCTAGAACACGTGCAGTTTTTGTGCAGATTTTCAGCTTTGATTGTTTACTGTGCCCGTAATTTAAATTCGATTGTTGAAATTTTGGTCTTATCTTATAGTTGCGTTTGTTTAGTTTGCGTGAAGTGCAAATATGTAGTAATTTGCATGAAAATAGTAATTTTTATGACGCTTAGGAGGCATAGACATGTATTTGTCTGAAATACGTAAATTTCCTTGTCAGACCTCTGGCTTTAATCGTTCACAGTAGCCACAAATTGTATTCGATTATCAAAATTTTGGTCTCATTTTGTAGCTGTCAGTCTGTTGTTTACGACAAATATAAATTTGTAGTACTTTTCATAAGAATACTAATTTTTAGAAGGTTCATTATATTTTTGGGGGCAGGTTATGGAAACTTTTTCCCTTTACGGCATTGCTGTGGCTTCAATTTTCAACCGATGTGCTATATTTTGGCGTCAGTGAATAGCTCAGCGTCTGAATTTTCCAAAAAGTATAAATTTGTGGCATTTCGCAAAAGTTTAAGGGCGGGTTTAGTGGTTGAAAGCCAGAAAAAACCCAATTTTTCACGCGTCAACTCCCCAAAACTTTAAATTCATTTTTCTCCCCTTAAACGTGCGAATTTCGCGTTTTTACGTTTTTATTTAAAAGTTTAGCCCATACTAGTGTTTTGATGGTCGGAACATGTTTTAGGCAAAATCTCCAAAAATTACTGTTTCTAGAACACGTGCAGTTTTTGTGCAGATTTTCAGCTTTGATTGTTTACTGTGCCCGTAATTTAAATTCGATTGTTGAAATTTTGGTCTTATCTTATAGTTGCGTTTGTTTAGTTTGCGTGAAGTGCAAATATGTAGTAATTTGCATGAAAATAGTAATTTTTATGACGCTTAGGAGGCATAGACATGTATTTGTCTAAAATACGTAAATTTCCTTGTCAGACCTCTGGCTTTAATCGTTCACAGTAGCCACAAATTGTATTCGATTATCAAAATTTTGGTCTCATTTTGTAGCTGTCAGTCTGTTGTTTACGACAAATATAAATTTGTAGTACTTTTCATTAGAATACTAATTTTTAGAAGGTTCCTTATATTTTTGGGGGCAGGTTATGGAAACTTTTTCCCTTTACGGCATTGCTGTGGCTTCAATTTTCAACCGATGTGCTATATTTTGGCGTTAATGAATAGATCAGCGTCTGAATTTTCCAAAAAGTATAAATTTGTGGCATTTCGCAAAAGTTTAAGGGCGGGTTTAGTGGTTGAAAGCCAATTTTTCACGCGTCAACTCCCCAAAACTTTAAATTCATTTTTCTCCCCTTAAACGTGCGAATTTCGCGTTTTTACGTTTTTATTTAAAAGTTTAGCCCAAACTAGTGTTTTGATGGTCGGAACATGTTTTAGGCAAAATCTCCAAAAATTACTGTTTCTAGAACACGTGCAGTTTTTGTGCAGATTTTCAGCTTTGATTGTTTACTGTGCCCGTAATTTAAATTCGATTGTTGAAATTTTGGTCTTATCTTATAGTTGCGTTTGTTTAGTTTGCGTGAAGTGCAAATATGTAGTAATTTGCATGAAAATAGTAATTTTTATGACGCTTAGGAGGCATAGACATGTATTTGTCTAAAATACGTAAATTTCCTTGTCAGACCTCTGGCTTTAATCGTTCACAGTAGCCACAAATTGTATTCGATTATCAAAATTTTGGTCTCATTTTGTAGCTGTCAGTCTGTTGTTTACGGCAAATATAAATTTGTAGTACTTTTCATTAGAATACTAATTTTTAGAAGGTTCCTTATATTTTTGGGGGCAGGTTATGGAAACTTTTTCCCTTTACGGCATTGCTGTGGCTTCAATTTTCAACCGATGTGCTATATTTTGGCGTTAATGAATAGATCAGCGTCTGAATTTTCCAAAAAGTATAAATTTGTGGCATTTCGCAAAAGTTTAAGGGCGGGTTTAGTGGTTGAAAGCCAATTTTTCACGCGTCAACTCCCCAAAACTTTAAATTCATTTTTCTCCCCTTAAACGTGCGAATTTCGCGTTTTTACGTTTTTATTTAAAAGTTTAGCCCAAACTAGTGTTTTGATGGTCGGAACATGTTTTAGGCAAAATATCCAAAAATTACTGTTTCTAGAACACGTGCAGTTTTTGTGCAGATTTTCAGCTTTGATTGTTTACTGTGCCCGTAATTTAAATTCGATTGTTGAAATTTTGGTCTTATCTTATAGTTGCGTTTGTTTAGTTTGCGTGAAGTGCAAATATGTAGTAATTTGCATGAAAATAGTAACTTTTATGACGCTTAGGAGGCATAGACATGTATTTGTCTAAAATACGTAAATTTCCTTGTCAGACCTCTGGCTTTAATCGTTCACAGTAGCCACAAATTGTATTCGATTATCAAAATTTTGGTCTCATTTTGTAGCTGTCAGTCTGTTGTTTACGACAAATATAAATTTGTAGTACTTTTTATAAGAATACTAATTTTTAGAATGTTCCTTATATTTTTGGGGGCAGGTTATGGAAACTTTTTCCCTTTACAGCATTGCTGTGGCTTCATTTTTCAACCGATGTGCTATATTTTGGCGTTAGTGAATAGATCAGCGTCTGAATTTTCCAAAAAGTATAAATTTGTGGCATTTCGCAAAAGTTTAAGGGCGGGTTTGGTGGTTGAAAGCCAGAAAAAACCCAATTTTTCACGCGTCAACTCCCCAAAACTTTAAATTCATTTTTCTCCCCTTAAACGTGCGAATTTCACGTTTTTACGTTTTTATTTAAAAGTTTAGCCCAAACTAGTGTTTTGATGGTCGGAACATGTTTTAGGCAAAATATCCAAAAATTACTGTTTCTAGAACACGTGCAGTTTTTGTGCAGATTTTCAGCTTTGATTGTTTACTGTGCCCGTAATTTAAATTCGATTGTTGAAATTTTGGTCTTATCTTATAGTTGCGTTTGTTTAGTTTGCGTGAAGTGCAAAAATGTAGTAATTTGCATGAAAATAGTAATTTTTATGACGCTTAGGAGGCATAGACATGTATTTGTCTAAAATACGTAAATTTCCTTGTCAGACCTCTGGCTTTAATCGTTCACAGTAGCCACAAATTGTATTCGATTATCAAAATTTTGGTCTCATTTTGTAGCTGTCTGTCTGTTGTTTACGACAAATATAAATTTGTAGTACTTTTTATAAGAATACTAATTTTTAAAATGTTCCTTATATTTTTGGGGGCAGGTTATGGAAACTTTTTCCCTTTACAGCATTGCTGTGGCTTCATTTTTCAACCGATGTGCTATATTTTGGCGTTAGTGAATAGATCAGCGTCTGAATTTGCCAAAAAGTATAAATTTGTGGCATTTCGCAAAAGTTTAAGGGCGGGTTTGGTGGTTGAAAGCCAGAAAAAACCCAATTTTTCACGCGTCAACTCCCCAAAACTTTAAATTCATTTTTCTCCCCTTAAACGTGCGAATTTCGCGTTTTTACGTTTTTATTTAAAAGTTTAGCCCAAACTAGTGTTTTGATGGTCGGAACATGTTTTAGGCAAAATATCCAAAAATTACTGTTTCTAGAACACGTGCAGTTTTTGTGCAGATTTTCAGCTTTGATTGTTTACTGTGCCCGTAATTTAAATTCGATTGTTGAAATTTTGGTCTTATCTTATAGTTGCGTTTGTTTAGTTTGCGTGAAGTGCAAATATGTAGTAATTTGCATGAAAATAGTAATTTTTATGACGCTTAGGAGGCATAGACATGTATTTGTCTAAAATACGTAAATTTCCTTGTCAGACCTCTGGCTTTAATCGTTCACAGTAGCCACAAATTGTATTCGATTATCAAAATTTTGGTCTCATTTTGTAGCTGTCAGTCTGTTGTTTACGACAAATATAAATTTGTAGTACTTTTCATAAAAATACTAATTTTTAGAAGGTTCCTTATATTTTTGGGGGCAGGTTATGGAAACTTTTTCCCTTTACGGCATTGCTGTGGCTTCAATTTTCAACCGATGTGCTATATTTTGGCGTTAGTGAATAGATCAGCGTCTGAATTTTCCAAAAAGTATAAATTTGTGGCATTTCGCAAAAGTTTAAGGGCGGGTTTAGTGGTTGAAAGCCAGAAAAAACCCAATTTTTCACGCGTCAACTCCCCAAAACTTTAAATTCATTTTTCTCCCCTTAAACGTGCGAATTTCGCGTTTTTACGTTTTTATTTAAAAGTGTAGCCCAAACTAGTGTTTTGATGGTCGGAACATGTTTTAGGCAAAATCTCCAAAAATTACTGTTTCTAGAACACGTGCAGTTTTTGTGCAAATTTGCAGCTTTGATTGTTTACTGTGCCCGTAATTTAAATTCGATTGTTGAAATTTTGGTCTTATCTTATAATTGCGTTTGTTTAGTTCGCGTGAAGTGCAAATATGTAGTAATTTGCATGAAAATAGTAATTTTTATGACGCTTAGGAGGCATAGACATGTATTTGTCTAAAATACGTAAATTTCCTTGTCAGACCTCTGGCTTTAATCGTTCACAGTAGCCACAAATTGTATTCGATTATCAAAATTTTGGTCTCATTTTGTAGCTGTCAGTCTGTTGTTTACGAAAAATATAAATTTGTAGTACTTTTCATAAGAATACTAATTTTTAGAAGGTTCCTTATATTTTTGGGGGCAGGTTATGGAAACTTTTTCCCTTTACGGCATTGCTGTGGCTTCATTTTTCAACCGATGTGCTATATTTTGGCGGTAATGAATAGATCAGCGTCTGAATTTTCCAAAAAGTATAAATTTGTGGCATTTCGCAAAAGTTTAAGGGCGGGCTTAGTGGTTGAAAGCCAGAAAAAACCCAATTTTTCACGCGTCAACTCCCCAAAACTTTAAATTCATTTTTCTCCCCTTAAACGTGCGAATTTCGCGTTTTTACGTTTTTATTTAAAAGTTTAGCCCAAACTAGTGTTTTGATGGTCGGAACATGTTTTAGGCAAAATCTCCAAAAATTACTGTTTCTAGAACACGTGCAGTTTTTGTGCAGATTTTCAGCTTTGATTGTTTACTGTGCCCGTAATTTAAATTCGATTGTTGAAATTTTGGTCTTATCTTATAGTTGCGTTTGTTTAGTTTGCGTGAAGTGCAAATAGTAATTTTTATGACGCTTAGGAGGCATAGACATGTATTTGTCTAAAATACGTAAATTTCCTTGTCAGACCTCTGGCTTTAATCGTTCACAGTAGCCACAAATTGTATTCGATTATCAAAATTTTGGTCTCATTTTGTAGCTGTCAGTCTGTTGTTTACGACAAATATAAATTTGTAGTACTTTTCATTAGAATACTAATTTTTAGAAGGTTCCTTATATTTTTGGGGGCAGGTTATGGAAACTTTTTCCCTTTACGGCATTGCTGTGGCTTCAATTTTCAACCGATGTGCTATATTTTGGCGTTAATGAATAGATCAGCGTCTGAATTTTCCAAAAAGTATAAATTTGTGGCATTTCGCAAAAGTTTAAGGGCGGGTTTAGTGGTTGAAAGCCAATTTTTCACGCGTCAACTCCCCAAAACTTTAAATTCATTTTTCTCCCCTTAAACGTGCGAATTTCGCGTTTTTACGTTTTTATTTAAAAGTTTAGCCCAAACTAGTGTTTTGATGGTCGGAACATGTTTTAGGCAAAATCTCCAAAAATTACTGTTTCTAGAACACGTGCAGTTTTTGTGCAGATTTTCAGCTTTGATTGTTTACTGTGCCCGTAATTTAAATTCGATTGTTGAAATTTTGGTCTTATCTTATAGTTGCGTTTGTTTAATTTGCGTGAAGTGCAAATATGTAGTAATTTGCATGAAAATAGTAATTTTTATGACGCTTAGGAGGCATAGACATGTATTTGTCTAAAATACGTAAATTTCCTTGTCAGACCTCTGGCTTTAATCGTTCACAGTAGCCACAAATTGTATTCGATTATCAAAATTTTGGTCTCATTTTGTAGCTGTCAGTCTGTTGTTTACGGCAAATATAAATTTGTAGTACTTTTCATTAGAATACTAATTTTTAGAAGGTTCCTTATATTTTTGGGGGCAGGTTATGGAAACTTTTTCCCTTTACGGCATTGCTGTGGCTTCAATTTTCAACCGATGTGCTATATTTTGGCGTTAATGAATAGATCAGCGTCTGAATTTTCCAAAAAGTATAAATTTGTGGCATTTCGCAAAAGTTTAAGGGCGGGTTTAGTGGTTGAAAGCCAATTTTTCACGCGTCAACTCCCCAAAACTTTAAATTCATTTTTCTCCCCTTAAACGTGCGAATTTCGCGTTTTTACGTTTTTATTTAAAAGTTTAGCCCAAACTAGTGTTTTGATGGTCGGAACATGTTTTAGGCAAAATATCCAAAAATTACTGTTTCTAGAACACGTGCAGTTTTTGTGCAGATTTTCAGCTTTGATTGTTTACTGTGCCCGTAATTTAAATTCGATTGTTGAAATTTTGGTCTTATCTTATAGTTGCGTTTGTTTAGTTTGCGTGAAGTGCAAATATGTAGTAATTTGCATGAAAATAGTAATTTTTATGACGCTTAGGAGGCATAGACATGTATTTGTCTAAAATACGTAAATTTCCTTGTCAGACCTCTGGCTTTAATCGTTCACAGTAGCCACAAATTCTATTCGATTATCAAAATTTTGGTCTCATTTTGTAGCTGTCAGTCTGTTGTTTACGACAAATATAAATTTGTAGTACTTTTCATAAGAATACTAATTTTTAGAAGGTTCCTTATATTTTTGGGGGCAGGTTATGGAAACTTTTTCCCTTTACGGCATTGCTGTGGCTTCATTTTTCAACCGATGTGCTATATTTTGGCGTTAGTGAATAGATCAGCGTCTGAATTTTCCAAAAAGTATAAATTTGTGGCATTTCGCAAAAGTTTAAGGGCGGGTTTGGTGGTTGAAAGCCAGAAAAAACCCAATTTTTCACGCGTCAACTCCCCAAAACTTTAAATTCATTTTTCTCCCCTTAAACGTGCGAATTTCACGTTTTTACGTTTTTATTTAAAAGTTTAGCCCAAACTAGTGTTTTGATGGTCGGAACATGTTTTAGGCAAAATATCCAAAAATTACTGTTTCTAGAACACGTGCAGTTTTTGTGCAGATTTTCAGCTTTGATTGTTTACTGTGCCCGTAATTTAAATTCGATTGTTGAAATTTTGGTCTTATCTTATAGTTGCGTTTGTTTAGTTTGCGTGAAGTGCAAAAATGTAGTAATTTGCATGAAAATAGTAATTTTTATGACGCTTAGGAGGCATAGACATGTATTTGTCTAAAATACGTAAATTTCCTTGTCAGACCTCTGGCTTTAATCGTTCACAGTAGCCACAAATTGTATTCGATTATCAAAATTTTGGTCTCATTTTGTAGCTGTCTGTCTGTTGTTTACGACAAATATAAATTTGTAGTACTTTTTATAAGAATACTAATTTTTAAAATGTTCCTTATATTTTTGGGGGCAGGTTATGGAAACTTTTTCCCTTTACAGCATTGCTGTGGCTTCATTTTTCAACCGATGTGCTATATTTTGGCGTTAGTGAATAGATCAGCGTCTGAATTTGCCAAAAAGTATAAATTTGTGGCATTTCGCAAAAGTTTAAGGGCGGGTTTGGTGGTTGAAAGCCAGAAAAAACCCAATTTTTCACGCGTCAACTCCCCAAAACTTTAAATTCATTTTTCTCCCCTTAAACGTGCGAATTTCGCGTTTTTACGTTTTTATTTAAAAGTTTAGCCCAAACTAGTGTTTTGATGGTCGGAACATGTTTTAGGCAAAATCTCCAAAAATTACTGTTTCTAGAACACGTGCAGTTTTTGTGCAAATTTGCAGCTTTGATTGTTTACTGTGCCCGTAATTTAAATTCGATTGTTGAAATTTTGGTCTTATCTTATAATTGCGTTTGTTTAGTTCGCGTGAAGTGCAAATATGTAGTAATTTGCATGAAAATAGTAATTTTTATGACGCTTAGGAGGCATAGACATGTATTTGTCTAAAATACGTAAATTTCCTTGTCAGACCTCTGGCTTTAATCGTTCACAGTAGCCACAAATTGTATTCGATTATCAAAATTTTGGTCTCATTTTGTAGCTGTCAGTCTGTTGTTTACGAAAAATATAAATTTGTAGTACTTTTCATAAGAATACTAATTTTTAGAAGGTTCCTTATATTTTTGGGGGCAGGTTATGGAAACTTTTTCCCTTTACGGCATTGCTGTGGCTTCATTTTTCAACCGATGTGCTATATTTTGGCGTTAGTGAATAGATCAGCGTCTGAATTTTCCAAAAAGTATAAATTTGTGGCATTTCGCAAAAGTTCAAGGGCGGGCTTAGTGGTTGAAAGCCAGAAAAAACCCAATTTTTCACGCGTCAACTCCCCAAAACTTTAAATTCATTTTTCTCCCCTTAAACGTGCGAATTTCGCGTTTTTACGTTTTTATTTAAAAGTTTAGCCCAAACTAGTGTTTTGATGGTCGGAACATGTTTTAGGCAAAATCTCCAAAAATTACTGTTTCTAGAACACGTGCAGTTTTTGTGCAGATTTTCAGCTTTGATTGTTTACTGTGCCCGTAATTTAAATTCGATTGTTGAAATTTTGGTCTTATCTTATAGTTGCGTTTGTTTAGTTTGCGTGAAGTGCAAATATGTAGTAATTTGCATGAAAATAGTAATTTTTATGACGCTTAGGAGGCATAGACATGTATTTGTCTAAAATACGTAAATTTCCTTGTCAGACCTCTGGCTTTAATCGTTCACAGTAGCCACAAATTGTATTCGATTATCAAAATTTTGGTCTCATTTTGTAGCTGTCAGTCTGTTGTTTACGACAAATATAAATTTGTAGTACTTTTCATAAGAATACTAATTTTTAGAAGGTTCCTTATATTTTTGGGGGCAGGTTATGGAAACTTTTTCCCTTTACGGCATTGCTGTGGCTTCAATTTTCAACCGATGTGCTATATTTTGGCGTTAATGAATAGATCAGCGTCTGAATTTTCCAAAAAGTATAAATTTGTGGCATTTCGCAAAAGTTTAAGGGCGGGTTTAGTGGTTGAAAGCCAATTTTTCACGCGTCAACTCCCCAAAACTTTAAATTCATTTTTCTCCCCTTAAACGTGCGAATTTCACGTTTTTACGTTTTTATTTAAAAGTTTAGCCCAAACTAGTGTTTTGATGGTCGGAACATGTTTTAGGCAAAATCTCCAAAAATTACTGTTTCTAGAACACGTGTAGTTTTTGTGCAGATTTGCAGCTTTGATTGTTTACTGTGCCCGTAATTTAAATTCGATTGTTGAAATTTTGGTCTTATCTTATAGTTGCGTTTGTTTAGTTTGCGTGAAGTGCAAATATGTAGTAATTTGCATGAAAATAGTAATTTTTATGACGCTTAGGAGGCATAGACATGTATTTGTCTAAAATACGTAAATTTCCTTGTCAGACCTCTGGCTTTAATCGTTCACAGTAGCCACAAATTGTATTCGATTATCAAAATTTTGGTCTCATTTTGTAGCTGTCAGTCTGTTGTTTACGACAAATATAAATTTGTAGTACTTTTCATAAGAATACTAATTTTTAGAAGGTTCCTTATATTTTTGGGGGCAGGTTATGGAAACTTTTTCCCTTTACGGCATTGCTGTGGCTTCATTTTTCAACCGATGTGCTATATTTTGGCGTTAGTGAATAGATCAGCGTCTGAATTTTCCAAAAAGTATAAATTTGTAGCATTTCGCAAAAGTTTAAGGGCGGGTTTAGTGGTTGAAAGCCAGAAAAAACCCAATTTTTCACGCGTCAACTCCCCAAAACTTTAAATTCATTTTTCTCCCCTTAAACGTGCGAATTTCGCGTTTTTACGTTTTTATTTAAAAGTTTAGCCCAAACTAGTGTTTTGATGGTCGGAACATGTTTTAGGCAAAATCTCCAAAAATTACTGTTTCTAGAACACGTGCAGTTTTTGTGCAGATTTTCAGCTTTGATTGTTTACTGTGCCCGTAATTTAAATTCGATTGTTGAAATTTTGGTCTTATCTTATAGTTGCGTTTGTTTAGTTTGCGTGAAGTGCAAATATGTAGTAATTTGCATGAAAATAGTAATTTTTATGACGCTTAGGAGGCATAGACATGTATTTGTCTAAAATACGTAAATTTCCTTGTCAGACCTCTGGCTTTAATCGTTCACAGTAGCCACAAATTGTATTCGATTATCAAAATTTTGGTCTCATTTTGTAGCTGTCAGTCTGTTGTTTACGACAAATATAAATTTGTAGTACTTTTCATAAGAATACTAATTTTTAGAAGGTTCCTTATATTTTTAGGGCAGGTTATGGAAACTTTTTCCCTTTCCGGCATTGCTGTGGCTTCATTTTTCAACCGATGTGCTATATTTTGGCGTTAGTGAATAGATCAGCGTCTGAATTTTCCAAAAAGTATAAATTTGTGGCATTTCGCAAAAGTTTAAGGGCGGGTTTAGTGGTTGAAAGCCAGAAAAAACCCAATTTTTCACGCGTCAACTCCCCAAAACTTTAAATTCATTTTTCTCCCCTTAAACGTGCGAATTTCGCGTTTTTACGTTTTTATTTAAAAGTTTAGCCCAAACTAGTGTTTTGATGGTCGGAACATGTTTGAGGCAAAATATCCAAAAATTACTGTTTCTAGAACACGTGCAGTTTTTGTGCAGATTTTCAGCTTTGATTGTTTACTGTGCCCGTAATTTAAATTCGATTGTTGAAATTTTGGTCTTATCTTATAGTTGCGTTTGTTTAGTTTGCGTGAAGTGCAAATATGTAGTAATTTGCATGAAAATAGTAATTTTTATGACGCTTAGGAGGCATAGACATGTATTTGTCTAAAATACGTAAATTTCCTTGTCAGACCTCTGGCTTTAATCGTTCACAGTAGCCACAAATTGTATTCGATTATCAAAATTTTGGTCTCATTTTGTAGCTGTCAGTCTGTTGTTTACGACAAATATAAATTTGTAGTACTTTTCATAAGAATACTAATTTTTAGAAGGTTCCTTATATTTTTGGGGGCAGGTTATGGAAACGTTTTCCCTTTACGGCATTGCTGTGGCTTCATTTTTCAACCGATGTGCTATATTTTGGCGTTAGTGAATAGATCAGCGTCTGAATTTTCCAAAAAGTATAAATTTGTGGCATTTCGCAAAAGTTTAAGGGCGGGTTTAGTGGTTGAAAGCCAGAAAAAACCCAATTTTTCACGCGTCAACTCCCCAAAACTTTAAATTCATTTTTCTCCCCTTAAACGTGCGAATTTCGCGTTTTTACGTTTTTATTTAAAAGTTTAGCCCAAACTAGTGTTTTGATGGTCGGAACATGTTTTAGGCAAAATCTCCAAAAATTACTGTTTCTAGAACACGTGCAGTTTTTGTGCAGATTTTCAGCTTTGATTGTTTACTGTGCCCGTAATTTAAATTCGATTGTTGAAATTTTGGTCTTATCTTATAGTTGCGTTTGTGTAGTTTGCGTGAAGTGCAAATATGTAGTAATTTGCATGAAAATAGTAATTTTTATGACGCTTAGGAGGCATAGACATGTATTTGTCTAAAATACGTAAATTTCCTTGTCAGACCTCTGGCTTTAATCGTTCACAGTAGCCACAAATTGTATTCGATTATCAAAATTTTGGTCTCATTTTGTAGCTGTCAGTCTGTTGTTTACGACAAATATAAATTTGTAGTACTTTTCATAAGAATACTAATTTTTAGAAGGTTCCTTATATTTTTGGGGCAGGTTATGGAAACTTTTTCCCTTTCCGGCATTGCTGTGGCTTCATTTTTCAACCGATGTGCTATATTTTGGCGTTAGTGAATAGATCAGCGTCTGAATTTTCCAAAAAGTATAAATTTGTGGCATTTCGCAAAAGTTTAAGGGCGGGTTTAGTGGTTGAAAGCCAGAAAAAACCCAATTTTTCACGCGTCAACTCCCCAAAACTTTAAATTCATTTTTCTCCCCTTAAACGTGCGAATTTCGCGTTTTTACGTTTTTATTTAAAAGTTTAGCCCAAACTAGTGTTTTGATGGTCGGAACATGTTTGAGGCAAAATATCCAAAAATTACTGTTTCTAGAACACGTGCAGTTTTTGTGCAGATTTTCAGCTTTGATTGTTTACTGTGCCCGTAATTTAAATTCGATTGTTGAAATTTTGGTCTTATCTTATAGTTGCGTTTGTTTAGTTTGCCTGAAGTGCAAATATGTAGTAATTTGCATGAAAATAGTAATTTTTATGACGCTTAGGAGGCATAGACATGTATTTGTCTAAAATACGTAAATTTCCTTGTCAGACCTCTGGCTTTAATCGTTCACAGTAGCCACAAATTGTATTCGATTATCAAAATGTTGGTCTCATTTTGTAGCTGTCAGTCTGTTGTTTACGACAAATATAAATTTGTAGTACTTTTCATAAGAATACTAATTTTTAGAAGGTTCCTTATATTTTTGGGGCAGGTTATGGAAACTTTTTCCCTTTACGGCATTGCTGTGGCTTCATTTTTCAACCGATGTGCTATATTTTGGCGTTAGTGAATAGATCAGCGTCTGAATTTTCCAAAAAGTATAAATTTGTGGCATTTTGCAAAAGTTTAAGGGCGGGTTTAGTGGTTGAAAGCCAGAAAAAACCCAATTTTTCACGCGTCAACTCCCCAAAACTTTAAATTCATTTTTCTCCCCTTAAACGTGCGAATTTCGCGTTTTTACGTTTTTATTTAAAAGTTTAGCCCAAACTAGTGTTTTGATGGTCGGAACATGTTTTAGGCAAAATCTCCAAAAATTACTGTTTCTAGAACACGTGCAGTTTTTGTGCAGATTTTCAGCTTTGATTGTTTACTGTGCCCGTAATTTAAATTCGATTGTTGAAATTTTGGTCTTATCTTATAGTTGCGTTTGTTTAGTTTGCGTGAAGTGCAAATATGTAGTAATTTGCATGAAAATAGTAATTTTTATGACGCTTAGGAGGCATAGACATGTATTTGTCTAAAATACGTAAATTTCCTTGTCAGACCTCTGGCTTTAATCGTTCACAGTAGCCACAAATTGTATTCGATTATCAAAATTTTGGTCTCATTTTGTAGCTGTCAGTCTGTTGTTTACGACAAATATAAATTTGTAGTACTTTTCATAAGAATACTAATTTTTAGAAGGTTCCTTATATTTTTGGGGGGGCAGGTTATGGAAACTTTTTCCCTTTACGGCATTGCTGTGGCTTCATTTTTCAACCGATGTGCTATATTTTGGCGTTAGTGAATAGATCAGCGTCTGAATTTTCCAAAAAGTATAAATTTGTGGCATTTCGCAAAAGTTTAAGGGCGGGTTTAGTGGTTGAAAGCCAGAAAAAACCCAATTTTTCACGCGTCAACTCCCCAAAACTTTAAATTCATTTTTCTCCCCTTAAACGTGCGAATTTCGCGTTTTTACGTTTTTATTTAAAAGTTTAGCCCAAACTAGTGTTTTGATGGTCGGAACATGTTTTAGGCAAAATATCCAAAAATTACTGTTTCTGGAACACGTGCAGTTTTTGTGCAGATTTTCAGCTTTGATTGTTTACTGTGCCCGTAATTTAAATTCGATTGTTGAAATTTTGGTCTTATCTTATAGTTGCGTTTGTTTAGTTTGCGTGAAGTGCAAATATGTAGTAATTTGCATGAAAATAGTAATTTTTATGACGCTTAGGAGGCATAGACATGTATTTGTCTAAAATACGTAAATTTCCTTGTCAGACCTCTGGCTTTAATCGTTCACAGTAGCCACAAATTGTATTCGATTATCAAAATTTTGGTCTCATTTTGTAGCTGTCAGTCTGTTGTTTACGACAAATATAAATTTGTAGTACTTTTCATAAGAATACCAATTTTTAGAAGGTTCCTTATATTTTTGGGGGCAGGTTATGGAAACTTTTTCCCTTTACGGCATTGCTGTGGCTTCATTTTTCAACCGATGTGCTATATTTTGGCGTTAGTGAATAGATCAGCGTCTGAATTTTCCAAAAAGTATAAATTTGTGGCATTTCGCAAAAGTTTAAGGGCGGGTTTAGTGGTTGAAAGCCAGAAAAAACCCAATTTTTCACGCGTCAACTCCCCAAAACTTTAAATTCATTTTTCTCCCCTTAAACGTGCGAATTTCGCGTTTTTACGTTTTTATTTAAAAGTTTAGCCCAAACTAGTGTTTTGATGGTCGGAATATGTTTTAGGCAAAATCTCCAAAAATTACTGTTTCTAGAACACGTGCAGTTTTTGTGCAGATTTTCAGCTTTGATTGTTTACTGTGCCCGTAATTTAAATTCGATTGTTGAAATTTTGGTCTTATCTTATAGTTGCGTTTGTTTAGTTTGCGTGAAGTGCAAATATGTAGTAATTTGCATGAAAATAGTAATTTTTATGACGCTTAGGAGGCATAGACATGTATTTGTCTAAAATACGTAAATTTCCTTGTCAGACCTCTGGCTTTAATCGTTCACAGTAGCCACAAATTGTATTCGATTATCAAAATTTTGGTCTCATTTTGTAGCTGTCAGTCTGTTGTTCACGACAAATATAAATTTGTAGTACTTTTCATAAGAATACCAATTTTTAGAAGGTTCCTTATATTTTTGGGGGCAGGTTATGGAAACTTTTTCCCTTTACGGCATTGCTGTGGCTTCAATTTTCAACCGATGTGCTATATTTTGGCGTTAGTGAATAGATCAGCGTCTGAATTTTCCAAAAAGTATAAATTTGTGGCATTTCGCAAAAGTTTAAGGGCGGGTTTAGTGGTTGAAAGCCAGAAAAAACCCAATTTTTCACGCGTCAACTCCCCAAAACTTTAAATTCATTTTTCTCCCCTTAAACGTGCGAATTTCGCGTTTTTACGTTTTAATTTAAAAGTTTAGCCCAAACTAGTGTTTTGATGGTCGGAACATGTTTTAGGCAAAATCTCCAAAAATTACTGTTTCTAGAACACGTGCAGTTTTTGTGCAGATTTTCAGCTTTGATTGTTTACTGTGCCCGTAATTTAAATTCGATTGTTGAAATTTTGGTCTTATCTTATAGTTGCGTTTGTTTAGTTTGCGTGAAGTGCAAATATGTAGTAATTTGCATGAAAATAGTAATTTTTATGACGCTTAGGAGGCATAGACATGTATTTGTCTAAAATACGTAAATTTCCTTGTCAGACCTCTGGCTTTAATCGTTCACAGTAGCCACAAATTGTATTCGATTATCAAAATTTTGGTCTCATTTTGTAGCTGTCAGTCTGTTGTTTACGACAAATATAAATTTGTAGTACTTTTCATTAGAATACTAATTTTTAGAAGGTTCCTTATATTTTTGGGGGCAGGTTATGGAAACTTTTTCCCTTTACGGCATTGCTGTGGCTTCATTTTTCAACCGATGTGCTATATTTTGGCGTTAGTGAATAGATCAGCGTCTGAATTTTCCAAAAAGTATAAATTTGTGGCATTTCGCAAAAGTTTAAGGGCGGGTTTAGTGGTTGAAAGCCAGAAAAAACCCAATTTTTCACGCGTCAACTCCCCAAAACTTTAAATTCATTTTTCTCCCCTTAAACGTGCGAATTTCGCGTTTTTACGTTTTTATTTAAAAGTTTAGCCCAAACTAGTGTTTTGATGGTCGGAACATGTTTTAGGCAAAATATCCAAAAATTACTGTTTCTAGAACACGTGCAGTTTTTGTGCAGATTTTCAGCTTTGATTGTTTACTGTGCCCGTAATTTAAATTCGATTGTTGAAATTTTGGTCTTATCTTATAGTTGCGTTTGTTTAGTTTGCGTGAAGTGCAAATATGTAGTAATTTGCATGAAAATAGTAATTTTTATGACGCTTAGGAGGCATAGACATGTATTTGTCTAAAATACGTAAATTTCCTTGTCAGACCTCTGGCTTTAATCGTTCACAGTAGCCACAAATTGTATTCGATTATCAAAATGTTGGTCTCATTTTGTAGCTGTCAGTCTGTTGTTTACGACAAATATAAATTTGTAGTACTTTTCATAAGAATACTAATTTTTAGAAGGTTCCTTATATTTTTGGGGGCAGGTTATGGAAACTTTTTCCCTTTACGGCATTGCTGTGGCTTCATTTTTCAACCGATGTGCTATATTTTGGCGTTAGTGAATAGATCAGCGTCTGAATTTTCCAAAAAGTATAAATTTGTGGCATTTTGCAAAAGTTTAAGGGCGGGTTTAGTGGTTGAAAGCCAGAAAAAACCCAATTTTTCACGCGTCAACTCCCCAAAACTTTAAATTCATTTTTCTCCCCTTAAACGTGCGAATTTCGCGTTTTTACGTTTTTATTTAAAAGTTTAGCCCAAACTAGTGTTTTGATGGTCGGAACATGTTTTAGGCAAAATCTCCAAAAATTACTGTTTCTAGAACACGTGCAGTTTTTGTGCAGATTTTCAGCTTTGATTGTTTACTGTGCCCGTAATTTAAATTCGATTGTTGAAATTTTGGTCTTATCTTATAGTTGCGTTTGTTTAGTTTGCGTGAAGTGCAAATATGTAGTAATTTGCATGAAAATAGTAATTTTTATGACGCTTAGGAGGCATAGACATGTATTTGTCTAAAATACGTAAATTTCCTTGTCAGACCTCTGGCTTTAATCGTTTACAGTAGCCACAAATTGTATTCGATTATCAAAATTTTGGTCTCATTTTGTAGCTGTCAGTCTGTTGTTTACGACAAATATAAATTTGTAGTACTTTTCATAAGAATACTAATTTTTAGAAGGTTCCTTATATTTTTGGGGGCAGGTTATGGAAACTTTTTCCCTTTACGGCATTGCTGTGGCTTCATTTTTCAACCGATGTGCTATATTTTGGCGTTAGTGAATAGATCAGCGTCTGAATTTTCCAAAAAGTATAAATTTGTGGCATTTCGCAAAAGTTTAAGGGCGGGTTTAGTGGTTGAAAGCCAGAAAAAACCCAATTTTTCACGCGTCAACTCCCCAAAACTTTAAATTCATTTTTCTCCCCTTAAACGTGCGAATTTCGCGTTTTTACGTTTTAATTTAAAAGTTTAGCCCAAACTAGTGTTTTGATGGTCGGAACATGTTTTAGGCAAAATCTCCAAAAATTACTGTTTCTAGAACACGTGCAGTTTTTGTGCAGATTTTCAGCTTTGATTGTTTACTGTGCCCGTAATTTAAATTCGATTGTTGAAATTTTGGTCTTATCTTATAGTTGCGTTTGTTTAGTTTGCGTGAAGTGCAAATATGTAGTAATTTGCATGAAAATAGTAATTTTTATGACGCTTAGGAGGCATAGACATGTATTTGTCTAAAATACGTAAATTTCCTTGTCAGACCTCTGGCTTTAATCGTTCACAGTAGCCACAAATTGTATTCGATTATCAAAATTTTGGTCTCATTTTGTAGCTGTCAGTCTGTTGTTTACGACAATTATAAATTTGTAGTACTTTTCATTAGAATACTAATTTTTAGAAGGTTCCTTATATTTTTGGGGGCAGGTTATGGAAACTTTTTCCCTTTACGGCATTGCTGTGGCTTCATTTTTCAACCGATGTGCTATATTTTGGCGTTAGTGAATAGATCAGCGTCTGAATTTTCCAAAAAGTATAAATTTGTGGCATTTCGCAAAAGTTTAAGGGCGGGTTTAGTGGTTGAAAGCCAGACAAAACCCAATTTTTCACGCGTCAACTCCCCAAAACTTTAAATTCATTTTTCTCCCCTTAAACGTGCGAATTTCGCGTTTTTACGTTTTTATTTAAAAGTTTAGCCCAAACTAGTGTTTTGATGGTCGGAACATGTTTTAGGCAAAATATCCAAAAATTACTGTTTCTAGAACACGTGCAGTTTTTGTGCAGATTTTCAGCTTTGATTGTTTACTGTGCCCGTAATTTAAATTCGATTGTTGAAATTTTGGTCTTATCTTATAGTTGCGTTTGTTTAGTTTGCGTGAAGTGCAAATATGTAGTAATTTGCATGAAAATAGTAATTTTTATGACGCTTAGGAGGCATAGACATGTATTTGTCTAAAATACGTAAATTTCCTTGTCAGACCTCTGGCTTTAATCGTTCACAGTAGCCACAAATTGTATTCGATTATCAAAATGTTGGTCTCATTTTGTAGCTGTCAGTCTGTTGTTTACGACAAATATAAATTTGTAGTACTTTTCATAAGAATACTAATTTTTAGAAGGTTCCTTATATTTTTGGGGCAGGTTATGGAAACTTTTTCCCTTTACGGCATTGCTGTGGCTTCATTTTTCAACCGATGTGCTATATTTTGGCGTTAGTGAATAGATCAGCGTCTGAATTTTCCAAAAAGTATAAATTTGTGGCATTTTGCAAAAGTTTAAGGGCGGGTTTAGTGGTTGAAAGCCAGAAAAAACCCAATTTTTCACGCGTCAACTCCCCAAAACTTTAAATTCATTTTTCTCCCCTTAAACGTGCGAATTTCGCGTTTTTACGTTTTTATTTAAAAGTTTAGCCCAAACTAGTGTTTTGATGGTCGGAACATGTTTTAGGCAAAATCTCCAAAAATTACTGTTTCTAGAACACGTGCAGTTTTTGTGCAGATTTTCAGCTTTGATTGTTTACTGTGCCCGTAATTTAAATTCGATTGTTGAAATTTTGGTCTTATCTTATAGTTGCGTTTGTTTAGTTTGCGTGAAGTGCAAATATGTAGTAATTTGCATGAAAATAGTAATTTTTATGACGCTTAGGAGGCATAGACATGTATTTGTCTAAAATACGTAAATTTCCTTGTCAGACCTCTGGCTTTAATCGTTTACAGTAGCCACAAATTGTATTCGATTATCAAAATTTTGGTCTCATTTTGTAGCTGTCAGTCTGTTGTTTACGACAAATATAAATTTGTAGTACTTTTCATAAGAATACTAATTTTTAGAAGGTTCCTTATATTTTTGGGGGCAGGTTATGGAAACTTTTTCCCTTTACGGCATTGCTGTGGCTTCATTTTTCAACCGATGTGCTATATTTTGGCGTTAGTGAATAGATCAGCGTCTGAATTTTCCAAAAAGTATAAATTTGTGGCATTTCGCAAAAGTTTAAGGGCGGGTTTAGTGGTTGAAAGCCAGAAAAAACCCAATTTTTCACGCGTCAACTCCCCAAAACTTTAAATTCATTTTTCTCCCCTTAAACGTGCGAATTTCGCGTTTTTACGTTTTTATTTAAAAGTTTAGCCCAAACTAGTGTTTTGATGGTCGGAACATGTTTTAGGCAAAATCTCCAAAAATTACTGTTTCTAGAACACGTGCAGTTTTTGTGCAGATTTTCAGCTTTGATTGTTTACTGTGCCCGTAATTTAAATTCGATTGTTGAAATTTTGGTCTTATCTTATAGTTGCGTTTGTTTAGTTTGCGTGAAGTGCAAATATGTAGTAATTTGCATGAAAATAGTAATTTTTATGACGCTTAGGAGGCATAGACATGTATTTGTCTAAAATACGTAAATTTCCTTGTCAGACCTCTGGCTTTAATCGTTCACAGTAGCCACAAATTGTATTCGATTATCAAAATTTTGGTCTCATTTTGTAGCTGTCAGTCTGTTGTTTACGACAAATATAAATTTGTAGTACTTTTCATAAACATACTAATTTTTAGAAGGTTCCTTATATTTTTGGGGGCAGGTTATGGAAACTTTTTCCCTTTACGGCATTGCTGTGGCTTCATTTTTCAACCGATGTGCTATATTTTGGCGTTAGTGAATAGATCAGCGTCTGAATTTTCCAAAAAGTATAAATTTGTGGCATTTCGCAAAAGTTTAAGGGCGGGTTTAGTGGTTGAAAGCCAGAAAAAACCCAATTTTTCACGCGTCAACCCCCCAAAACTTTAAATTCATTTTTCTCCCCTTAAACGTGCGAATTTCGCGTTTTTACGTTTTTATTTAAAAGTTTAGCCCAAACTAGTGTTTTGATGGTCGGAACATGTTTTAGGCAAAATCTCCAAAAATTACTGTTTCTAGAACACGTGCAGTTTTTGTGCAGATTTTCAGCTTTGATTGTTTACTGTGCCCGTAATTAAAATTCGATTGTTGAAATTTTGCTCTTATCTTATAGTTGCGTTTGTTTAGTTTGCGTGAAGTGCAAATATGTAGTAATTTGCATGAAAATAGTAATTTTTATGACGCTTAGGAGGCATAGACATGTATTTGTCTAAAATACGTAAATTTCCTTGTCAGACCTCTGGCTTTAATCGTTCACAGTAGCCACAAATTGTATTCGATTATCAAAATTTTGGTCTCATTTTGTAGCTGTCAGTCTGTTGTTTACGACAAATATAAATTTGTAGTACTTTTCATAAGAATACTAATTTTTAGAAGGTTCCTTATATTTTTGGGGGCAGGTTATGGAAACTTTTTCCCTTTACGGCATTGCTGTGGCTTCATTTTTCAACCGATGTGCTATATTTTGGCGTTAGTGAATAGATCAGCGTCTGAATTTTCCAAAAAGTATAAATTTGTGGCGTTTCGCAAAAGTTTAAGGACGGGTTTAGTGGTTGAAAGCCAGAAAAAACCCAATTTTTCACGCGTCAACTCCCCAAAACTTTAAATTCATTTTTCTCCCCTTAAACGTGCGAATTTCGCGTTTTTACGTTTTAATTTAAAAGTTTAGCCCAAACTAGTGTTTTGATGGTCGGAACATGTTTAAGGCAAAATCTCCAAAAATTACTGTTTCTAGAACACGTGCAGTTTTTGTGCAGATTTTCAGCTTTGATTGTTTACTGTGCCCGTAATTTAAATTCGATTGTTGAAATTTTGGTCTTATCTTATAGTTGCGTTTGTTTAGTTTGCGTGAAGTGCAAATATGTAGTAATTTGCATGAAAATAGTAATTTTTATGACGCTTAGGAGGCATAGACATGTATTTGTCTAAAATACGTAAATTTCCTTGTCAGACCTCTGGCTTTAATCGTTCACAGTAGCCACAAATTGTATTCGATTATCAAAATTTTGGTCTCATTTTGTAGCTGTCAGTCTGTTGTTTACGACAAATATAAATTTGTAGTACTTTTCATAAGAATACTAATTTTTAGAAGGTTCCTTATATTTTTGGGGGCAGGTTATGGAAACTTTTTCCCTTTACGGCATTGCTGTGGCTTCAATTTTCAACCGATGTGCTATATTTTGGCGTTAGTGAATAGATCAGCGTCTGAATTTTCCAAAAAGTATAAATTTGTGGCATTTCGCAAAAGTTTAAGGGCGGGTTTAGTGGTTGAAAGCCAGAAAAAACCCAATTTTTCACGCGTCAACTCCCCAAAACTTTAAATTCATTTTTCTCCCCTTAAACGTGCGAATTTCGCGTTTTTACGTTTTAATTTA
This sequence comes from Odontomyia ornata, assembly GCA_963969285.1. NCBI lineage: Eukaryota > Metazoa > Arthropoda > Insecta > Diptera > Stratiomyidae > Odontomyia > Odontomyia ornata. The sequence goes on from OZ017742.1 coordinate 84,704,360, forward strand.
AAAGTTTAGCCCAAACTAGTGTTTTGATGGTCGGAACATGTTTTAGGCAAAATATCCAAAAATTAGTGTTTCTAGAACACGTGCAGTTTTTGTGCAGATTTTCAGCTTTGATTGTTTACTGTGCCCGTAATTTAAATTCGATTGTTGAAATTTTGGTCTTATCTTATAGTTGCGTTTGTTTAGTTTGCGTGAAGTGCAAATATGTAGTAATTTGCATGAAAATAGTAATTTTTATGACGCTTAGGAGGCATAGACATGTATTTGTCTAAAATACGTAAATTTCCTTGTCAGACCTCTGGCTTTAGTCGTTCACAGTAGCCACAAATTGTATTCGATTATCAAAATTTTGGTCTCATTTTGTAGCTGTCAGTCTGTTGTTTACGACAAATATAAATTTGTAGTACTTTTCATAAGAATACTAATTTTTAGAAGGTTCCTTATATTTTTGGGGGCAGGTTATGGAAACTTTTTCCCTTTACGGCATTGCTGTGGCTTCATTTTTCAACCGATGTGCTATATTTTGGCGTCAGTGAATAGATCAGCGTCTGAATTTTCCAAAAAGTATAAATTTGTGGCATTTCGCAAAAGTTTAAGGGCGGGTTTAGTGGTTGAAAGCCAGAAAAAACCCAATTTTTCACGCGTCAGCTCCCCAAAACTTTAAATTCATTTTTCTCCCCTTAAACGTGCGAATTTCGCGCTTTTACGTTTTTATTTAAAAGTTTAGCCCAAACTAGTGTTTTGATGGTCGGAACATGTTTTAGGCAAAATCTCCAAAAATTACTGTTTCTAGAACACGTGCAGTTTTTGTGCAGATTTTCAGCTTTGATTGTTTACTGTGCCCGTAATTAAAATTCGATTGTTGAAATTTTGGTCTTATCTTATAGTTGCGTTTGTTTAGTTTGCGTGAAGTGCAAATATGTAGTAATTTGCATGAAAATAGTAATTTTTATGACGCTTAGGAGGCATTGACATGTATTTGTCTAAAATACGTAAATTTCCTTGTCAGACCTCTGGCTTTAATCGTTCACAGTAGCCACAAATTGTATTCGATTATCAAAATTTTGGTCTCATTTTGTAGCTGTCAGTCTGTTGTTTACGACAAATATAAATTTGTAGTACTTTTCATTAGAATACTAATTTTTAGAAGGTTCCTTATATTTTTGGGGCCGGTTATGGAAACTTTTTCCCTTTACGGCATTGCTGTGGCTTCAATTTTCAACCGATGTGCTATATTTTGGCGTTAATGAATAGATCAGCGTCTGAATTTTCCAAAAAGTATAAATTTGTGGCATTTCGCAAAAGTTTAAGGGCGGGTTTAGTGGTTGAAAGCCAGAAAAAACCCAATTTTTCACGCGTCAACTCCCCAAAACTTTAAATTCATTTTTCTCCCCTTAAACGTGCGAATTTCGCGTTTTTACGTTTGTATTTAAAAGTTTAGCCCAAACTAGTGTTTTGATGGTCGGAACATGTTTTAGGCAAAATCTCCAAAAAATACTGTTTCTAGAACACGTGCAGTTTTTGTGCAGATTTTCAGCTTTGATTGTTTACTGTGCCCGTAATTTAAATTCGATTGTTGAAATTTTGGTCTTATCTTATAGTTGCGTTTGTTTAGTTTGCGTGAAGTGCAAATATGTAGTAATTTGCATGAAAATAGTAATTTTTATGACGCTTAGGAGGCATAGACATGTATTTGTCTAAAATACGTAAATTTCCTTGTCAGACCTCTGGCTTTAGTCGTTCACAGTAGCCACAAATTGTATTCGATTATCAAAATTTTGGTCTCATTTTGTAGCTGTCAGTCTGTTGTTTACGACAAATATAAATTTGTAGTACTTTTCATAAGAATACTAATTTTTAGAAGGTTCCTTATATTTTTGGGGCAGGTTATGGAAACTTTTTCCCTTTACGGCATTGCTGTGGCTTCATTTTTCAACCGATGTGCTATATTTTGGCGTTAGTGAATAGATCAGCGTCTGAATTTTCCAAAAAGTATAAATTTGTGGCATTTCGCAAAAGTTTAAGGGCGGGTTTAGTGGTTGAAAGCCAGAAAAAACCCAATTTTTCACGCGTCAACTCCCCAAAACTTTAAATTCATTTTTCTCCCCTTAAACGTGCGAATTTCGCGTTTTTACGTTTTTATTTAAAAGTTTAGCCCAAACTAGTGTTTTGATGGTCGGAACATGTTTTAGGCAAAATCTCCAAAAATTACTGTTTCTAGAACACGTGCAGTTTTTGTGCAGATTTTCAGCTTTGATTGTTTACTGTGCCCGTAATTTAAGTTCGATTGTTGAAATTTTGGTCTTATCTTACAGTTGCGTTTGTTTAGTTTGCGTGAAGTGCAAATATGTAGTAATTTGCATGAAAATAGTAATTTTTATGACACTTAGGAGGCATAGACATGTATTTGTCTAAAATACGTAAATTTCCTTGTCAGACCTCTGGCTTTAGTCGTTCACAGTAGCCACAAATTCTATTCAATTATCAAAATTTTGGTCTCATTTTGTAGCTGTCAGTCTGTTGTTTACGACAAATATAAATTTGTAGTACTTTTCATAAGAATACTAATTTTTAGAAGGTTCCTTATATTTTTGGGGGTAGGTTATGGAAACTTTTTCCCTTTACGGCATTGCTGTGGCTTCATTTTTCAACCGATGTGCTATATTTTGGCGTTCGTGAATAGATCAGCGTCTGAATTTTCCAAAAAGTATAAATTTGTGGCATTTCGCAAAAGTTTAAGGGCGGGTTTAGTGGTTGAAAGCCAGAAAAAACCCAATTTTTCACGCGTCAACTCCCCAAAACTTTAAATTCATTTTTCTCCCCTTAAACGTGCGAATTTCGCGTTTTTACGTTTTTATTTAAAAGTTTAGCCCAAACTAGTGTTTTGATGGTCGGAACATGTTTTAGGCAAAATCTCCAAAAATTACTGTTTCTAGAACACGTGCAGTTTTTGTGCAGATTTTCAGCTTTGATTGTTTACTGTGCCCGTAATTTAAATTCGATTGTTGAAATTTTGGTCTTATCTTATAGTTGCGTTTGTTTAGTTTGCGTGAAGTGCAAATATGTAGTAATTTGCATGAAAATAGTAATTTTTATGACGCTTAGGAGGCATAGACATGTATTTGTCTAAAATACGTAAATTTCCTTGTCAGACCTCTGGCTTTAATCGTTCACAGTAGCCACAAATTGTATTCGATTATCAAAATTTTGGTCTCATTTTGTAGCTGTCAGTCTGTTGTTTACGACAAATATAAATTTGTAGTACTTTTCATAAGAATACTAATTTTTAGAAGGTTCCTTATATTTTTGGGGGCAGGTTATGGAAACTTTTTCCCTTTACGGCATTGCTGTGGCTTCATTTTTCAACCGATGTGCTATATTTTGGCGTTAGTGAATAGATCAGCGTCTGAATTTTCCAAAAAGTATAAATTTGTGGCATTTCGCAAAAGTTTAAGGGCGGGTTTAGTGGTTGAAAGCCAGAAAAAACCCAATTTTTCACGCGTCAACTCCCCAAAACTTTAAATTCATTTTTCTCTCCTTAAACGTGCGAATTTCGCGTTTTTACGTTTATATTTAAAAGTTTAGCCCAAACTAGTGTTTTGATGGTCGGAACATGTTTTAGGCAAAATCTCCAAAAATTACTGTTTCTAGAACACGTGCAGTTTTTGTGCAGATTTTCAGCTTTGATTGTTTACTGTGCCCGTAATTTAAATTCGATTGTTGAAATTTTGGTCTTATCTTATAGTTGCGTTTGTTTAGTTTGCGTGAAGTGCAAATATGTAGTAATTTGCATGAAAATAGTAATTTTTATGACGCTTAGGAGGCATAGACATGTATTTGTCTAAAATACGTAAATTTCCTTGTCCGACCTCTGGCTTTAATCGTTCACAGTAGCCACAAATTGTATTCGATTATCAAAATTTTGGTCTCATTTTGTAGCTGTCAGTCTGTTGTTTACGACAAATATAAATTTGTAGTACTTTTCATAAGAATACTAATTTTTAGAAGGTTCCTTATATTTTTGGGGCCGGTTATGGAAACTTTTCCCCTTTACGGCATTGCTGTGGCTTCATTTTTCAACCGATGTACTATATTTTGGCGTTAGTGAATAGATCAGCGTCTGAATTTTCCAAAAAGTATAAATTTGTGGCATTTCGCAAAAGTTTAAGGGCGGGTTTAGTGGTTGAAAGCCAGAAAAAACCCAATTTTTCACGCGTCAACTCCCCAAAACTTTAAATTCATTTTTCTCCCCTTAAACGTGCGAATTTCGCGTTTTTACGTTTTTATTTAAAAGTTTAGCCCAAACTAGTGTTTTGATGGTCGGAACATGTTTTAGGCAAAATCTCCAAAAATTACTGTTTCTAGAACACGTGCAGTTTTTGTGCAGATTTTCAGCTTTGATTGTTTACTGTGCCCGTGATTTAAATTCGATTGTTGAAATTTTGGTCTTATCTTATAGTTGCGTTTGTTTAGTTTGCGTGAAGTGCAAATATGTAGTAATTTGCATGAAAATAGTAATTTTTATGACGCTTAGGAGGCATAGACATGTATTTGTCTAAAATACGTAAATTTCCTTGTCAGACCTCTGGCTTTAATCGTTCACAGTAGCCACAAATTGTATTCGATTATCAAAATTTTGGTCTCATTTTGTAGCTGTCAGTCTGTTGTTTACGACAAATATAAATTTGTAGTACTTTTCATAAGAATACTAATTTTTAGAAGGTTCCTTATATTTTTGGGGGCAGGTTATGGAAACTTTTTCCCTTTACGGCATTGCTGTGGCTTCATTTTTCAACCGATGTGCTATATTTTGGCGTTAGTGAATAGATCAGCGTCTGAATTTTCCAAAAAGTATAAATTTGTGGCGTTTCGCAAAAGTTTAAGGGCGGGTTTAGTGGTTGAAAGCCAGAAAAAACCCAATTTTTCACGCGTCAACTCCCCAAAACTTTAAATTCATTTTTCTCCCCTTAAACGTGCGAATTTCGCGTTTTTACGTTTTTATTTAAAAGTTTAGCCCAAACTAGTGTTTTGATGGTCGGAACATGTTTTAGGCAAAATCTCCAAAAATTACTGTTTCTAGAACACGTGCAGTTTTTGTGCAGATTTTCAGCTTTGATTGTTTACTGTGCCCGTAATTTAAATTCGATTGTTGAAATTTTGGTCTTATCTTATAGTTGCGTTTGTTTAGTTTGCGTGAAGTGCAAATATGTAGTAATTTGCATGAAAATAGTAATTTTTATGACGCTTAGGAGGCATAGACATGTATTTGTCTAAAATACGTAAATTTCCTTGTCAGACCTCTGGCTTTAATCGTTCACAGTAGCCACAAATTGTATTCGATTATCAAAATTTTGGTCTCATTTTGTAGCTGTCAGTCTGTTGTTTACGACAAATATAAATTTGTAGTACTTTTCATTAGAATACTAATTTTTAGAAGGTTCGTTATATTTTTGGGGGCATGTTATGGAAACTTTTTCCCTTTACGGCATTGCTGTGGCTTCATTTTTCAACCGATGTGCTATATTTTGGCGTTAGTGAATAGATCAGCGTCTGAATTTTCCAAAAAGTATAAATTTGTGGCATTTCGCAAAAGTTTAAGGGCGGGTTTAGTGGTTGAAAGCCAGAAAAAACCCAATTTTTCACGCGTCAACTCCCCAAAACTTTAAATTCATTTTTCTCCCCTTAAACGTGCGAATTTCGCGTTTTTACGTTTTTATTTAAAAGTTTAGCCCAAACTAGTGTTTTGATGGTCGGAACATGTTTTAGGCAAAATCTCCAAAAATTACTGTTTCTAGAACACGTGCAGTTTTTGTGCAGATTTTCAGCTTTGATTGTTTACTGTGCCCGTAATTTAAATTCGATTGTTGAAATTTTGGTCTTATCTTATAGTTGCGTTTGTTTAGTTCGCGTGAAGTGCAAATATGTAGTAATTTGCATGAAAATAGTAATTTTTATAACGCTTAGGAGGCATAGACATGTATTTGTCTAAAATACGTAAATTTCCTTGTCAGACCTCTGGCTTTAATCGTTCACAGTAGCCACAAATTGTATTCGATTATCAAAATTTTGGTCTCATTTTGTAGCTGTCAGTCTGTTGTTTACGACAAATATAAATTTGTAGTACTTTTCATAAGAATACTAATTTTTAGAAGGTTCCTTATATTTTTGGGGGCAGGTTATGGAAACGTTTTCCCTTTACGGCATTGCTGTGGCTTCAATTTTCAACCGATGTGCTATATTTTGGCGTCAGTGAATAGATCAGCGTCTGAATTTTCCAAAAAGTATAAATTTGTGGCATTTCGCAAAAGTTTAAGGGCGGGTTTAGTGGTTGAAAGCCAGAAAAAACCCAATTTTTCACGCGTCAACTCCCCAAAACTTTAAATTCATTTTTCTCCCCTTAAACGTGCGAATTTCGCGTTTTTACGTTTTTATTTAAAAGTTTAGCCCAAACTCGTGTTTTGATGGTCGGAACATGTTTTAGGCGAAATCTCCAAAAATTACTGTTTCTAGAACACGTGCAGTTTTTGTGCAGATTTTCAGCTTTGATTGTTTACTGTGCCCGTAATTTAAATTCGATTGTTGAAATTTTGGTCTTATCTTATAGTTGCGTTTGTTTAGTTTGCGTGAAGTGCAAATATGTAGTAATTTGCATGAAAATAGTAATTTTTATGACGCTTAGGAGGCATAGACATGTATTTGTCTAAAATACGTAAATTTCCTTGTCAGACCTCTGGCTTTAATCGTTCACAGTAGCCACAAATTGTATTCGATTATCAAAATTTTGGTCTCATTTTGTAGCTGTCAGTCTGTTGTTTACGACAAATATAAATTTGTAGTACTTTTCATAAGAATACTAATTTTTAGAAGGTTCCTTATATTTTTGGGGGCAGGTTATGGAAACTTTTTCCCTTTACGGCATTGCTGTGGCTTCAATTTTCAACCGATGTGCTATATTTTGGCGTTAGTGAATAGATCAGCGTCTGAATTTTCCAAAAAGTATAAATTTGTGGCATTTCGCAAAAGTTTAAGGGCGGGTTTAGTGGTTGAAAGCCAGAAAAAACCCAATTTTTCACGCGTCAACTCCCCAAAACTTTAAATTCATTTTCCTCCCCTTAAACGTGCGAATTTCGCGTTTTTACGTTTTTATTTAAAAGTTTAGCCCAAACTAGTGTTTTGATGGTCGGAACATGTTTTAGGCAAAATCTCCAAAAATTACTGTTTCTAGAACACGTGCAGTTTTTGTGCAGATTTTCAGCTTTGATTGTTTACTGTGCCCGTAATTTAAATTCGATTGTTGAAATTTTGGTCTTATCTTATAGTTGCGTTTGTTTAGTTTGCGTGAAGTGCAAATATGTAGTAATTTGCATGAAAATAGTAATTTTTATGACGCTTAGGAGGCATAGACATGTATTTGTCTAAAATACGTAAATTTCCTTGTCAGACCTCTGGCTTTAATCGTTCACAGTAGCCACAAATTGTATTCGATTATCAAAATTTTGGTCTCATTTTGTAGCTGTCAGTCTGTTGTTTACGACAAATATAAATTTGTAGTACTTTTCATTAGAATACTAATTTTTAGAAGGTTCGTTATATTTTTGGGGGCATGTTATGGAAACTTTTTCCCTTTACGGCATTGCTGTGGCTTCATTTTTCAACCGATGTGCTATATTTTGGCGTTAGTGAATAGATCAGCGTCTGAATTTTCCAAAAAGTATAAATTTGTGGCATTTCGCAAAAGTTTAAGGGCGGGTTTAGTGGTTGAAAGCCAGAAAAAACCCAATTTTTCACGCGTCAACTCCCCAAAACTTTAAATTCATTTTTCTCCCCTTAAACGTGCGAATTTCGCGTTTTTACGTTTTTATTTAAAAGTTTAGCCCAAACTAGTGTTTTGATGGTCGGAACATGTTTTAGGCAAAATCTCCAAAAATTACTGTTTCTAGAACACGTGCAGTTTTTGTGCAGATTTTCAGCTTTGATTGTTTACTGTGCCCGTAATTTAAATTCGATTGTTGAAATTTTGGTCTTATCTTATAGTTGCGTTTGTTTAGTTTGCGTGAAGTGCAAATATGTAGTAATTTGCATGAAAATAGTAATTTTTATGACGCTTAGGAGGCACAGACATGTATTTGTCTAAAATACGTAAATTTCCTTGTCAGACCTCTGGCTTTAATCGTTCACAGTAGCCACAAATTGTATTCGATTATCAAAATTTTGGTCTCTTTTTTTAGCGGTCAGTCTGTTGTTTACGACAAATATAAATTTGTAGTACTTTTCATAAGAATACTAATTTTTAGAACGTTCCTTATATTTTTGGGGGCAGGTTATGGAAACTTTTTCCCTTTACGGCATTGCTGTGGCTTCAATTTTCAACCGATGTGCTATATTTTGGCGTTAGTGAATAGATCAGCGTCTGAATTTTCCAAAAAGTATAAATTTGTGGCATTTCGCAAAAGTTTAAGGGCGGGTTTAGTGGTTGAAAGCCAGAAAAAACCCAATTTTTCACGCGTCAACTCCCCAAAACTTTAAATTCATTTTTCTCCCCTTAAACGTGCGAATTTCGCGTTTTTACGTTTTTATTTAAAAGTTTAGCCCAAACTAGTGTTTTGATGGTCGGAACAGGTTTTAGGCAAAATCTCCAAAAATTACTGTTTCTAGAACACGTGCAGTTTTTGTGCAGATTTTCAGCTTTGATTGTTTACTGTGCCCGTAATTTAAATTCGATTGTTGAAATTTTGGTCTTATCTTATAGTTGCGTTTGTTTAGTTTGCGTGAAGTGCAAATATGTAGTAATTTGCATGAAAATAGTAATTTTTATGACGCTTAGGAGGCATAGACATGTATTTGTCTAAAATACGTAAATTTCCTTGTCAGACCTCTGGCTTTAATCGTTCACAGTAGCCACAAATTGTATTCGATTATCAAAATTTTGGTCTCATTTTGTAGCTGTCAGTCTGTTGTTTACGACAAATATAAATTTGTAGTACTTTTCATAAGAATACTAATTTTTAGAAGGTTCCTTATATTTTTGGGGGCAGGTTATGGAAACTTTTTCCCTTTACGGCATTGCTGTGGCTTCAATTTTCAACCGATGTGCTATATTTTCGCGTCAGTGAATAGATCAGCGTCTGAATTTTCCAAAAAGTATAAATTTGTGGCATTTTGCAAAAGTTTAAGGGCGGGTTTAGTGGTTGAAAGCCAGAAAAACCCAATTTTTCACGCGTCAACTCCCCAAAACTTTAAATTCATTTTTCTCCCCTTAAACGTGCGAATTTCGCGTTTTTACGTTTTTATTTAAAAGTTTAGCCCAAACTAGTGTTTTGATGGTCGGAACATGTTTTAGGCAAAATATCCAAAAATTACTGTTTCTAGAACACGTGCAGTTTTTGTGCAGATTTTCAGCTTTGATTGTTTACTGTGCCCGTGATTTAAATTCGATTGTTGAAATTTTGGTCTTATCTTATAGTTGCGTTTGTTTAGTTTGCGTGAAGTGCAAATATGTAGTAATTTGCATGAAAATAGTAATTTTTATGACGCTTAGGAGGCACAGACATGTATTTGTCTAAAATACGTAAATTTCCTTGTCAGACCTCTGGCTTTAATCGTTCACAGTAGCCACAAATTGTATTCGATTATCAAAATTTTGGTCTCTTTTTTTAGCGGTCAGTCTGTTGTTTACGACAAATATAAATTTGTAGTACTTTTCATAAGAATACTAATTTTTAGAACGTTCCTTATATTTTTGGGGGCAGGTTATGGAAACTTTTTCCCTTTACGGCATTGCTGTGGCTTCAATTTTCAACCGATGTGCTATATTTTGGCGTTAGTGAATAGATCAGCGTCTGAATTTTCCAAAAAGTATAAATTTGTGGCATTTCGCAAAAGTTTAAGGGCGGGTTTAGTGGTTGAAAGCCAGAAAAAACCCAATTTTTCACGCGTCAACTCCCCAAAACTTTAAATTCATTTTTCTCCCCTTAAACGTGCGAATTTCGCGTTTTTACGTTTTTATTTAAAAGTTTAGCCCAAACTAGTGTTTTGATGGTCGGAACAGGTTTTAGGCAAAATCTCCAAAAATTACTGTTTCTAGAACACGTGCAGTTTTTGTGCAGATTTTCAGCTTTGATTGTTTACTGTGCCCGTAATTTAAATTCGATTGTTGAAATTTTGGTCTTATCTTATAGTTGCGTTTGTTTAGTTTGCGTGAAGTGCAAATATGTAGTAATTTGCATGAAAATAGTAATTTTTATGACGCTTAGGAGGCACAGACATGTATTTGTCTAAAATACGTAAATTTCCTTGTCAGACCTCTGGCTTTAATCGTTCACAGTAGCCACAAATTGTATTCGATTATCAAAATTTTGGTCTCTTTTTTTAGCGGTCAGTCTGTTGTTTACGACAAATATAAATTTGTAGTACTTTTCATAAGAATACTAATTTTTAGAACGTTCCTTATATTTTTGGGGGCAGGTTATGGAAACTTTTTCCCTTTACGGCATTGCTGTGGCTTCAATTTTCAACCGATGTGCTATATTTTGGCGTTAGTGAATAGATCAGCGTCTGAATTTTCCAAAAAGTATAAATTTGTGGCATTTCGCAAAAGTTTAAGGGCGGGTTTAGTGGTTGAAAGCCAGAAAAAACCCAATTTTTCACGCGTCAACTCCCCAAAACTTTAAATTCATTTTTCTCCCCTTAAACGTGCGAATTTCGCGTTTTTACGTTTTTATTTAAAAGTTTAGCCCAAACTAGTGTTTTGATGGTCGGAACAGGTTTTAGGCAAAATCTCCAAAAATTACTGTTTCTAGAACACGTGCAGTTTTTGTGCAGATTTTCAGCTTTGATTGTTTACTGTGCCCGTAATTTAAATTCGATTGTTGAAATTTTGGTCTTATCTTATAGTTGCGTTTGTTTAGTTTGCGTGAAGTGCAAATATGTAGTAATTTGCATGAAAATAGTAATTTTTATGACGCTTAGGAGGCATAGACATGTATTTGTCTAAAATACGTAAATTTCCTTGTCAGACCTCTGGCTTTAATCGTTCACAGTAGCCACAAATTGTATTCGATTATCAAAATTTTGGTCTCATTTTGTAGCTGTCAGTCTGTTGTTTACGACAAATATAAATTTGTAGTACTTTTCATAAGAATACTAATTTTTAGAAGGTTCCTTATATTTTTGGGGGCAGGTTATGGAAACTTTTTCCCTTTACGGCATTGCTGTGGCTTCAATTTTCAACCGATGTGCTATATTTTCGCGTCAGTGAATAGATCAGCGTCTGAATTTTCCAAAAAGTATAAATTTGTGGCATTTTGCAAAAGTTTAAGGGCGGGTTTAGTGGTTGAAAGCCAGAAAAACCCAATTTTTCACGCGTCAACTCCCCAAAACTTTAAATTCATTTTTCTCCCCTTAAACGTGCGAATTTCGCGTTTTTACGTTTTTATTTAAAAGTTTAGCCCAAACTAGTGTTTTGATGGTCGGAACATGTTTTAGGCAAAATATCCAAAAATTACTGTTTCTAGAACACGTGCAGTTTTTGTGCAGATTTTCAGCTTTGATTGTTTACTGTGCCCGTGATTTAAATTCGATTGTTGAAATTTTGGTCTTATCTTATAGTTGCGTTTGTTTAGTTTGCGTGAAGTGCAAATATGTAGTAATTTGCATGAAAATAGTAATTTTTATGACGCTTAGGAGGCACAGACATGTATTTGTCTAAAATACGTAAATTTCCTTGTCAGACCTCTGGCTTTAATCGTTCACAGTAGCCACAAATTGTATTCGATTATCAAAATTTTGGTCTCTTTTTTTAGCGGTCAGTCTGTTGTTTACGACAAATATAAATTTGTAGTACTTTTCATAAGAATACTAATTTTTAGAACGTTCCTTATATTTTTGGGGGCAGGTTATGGAAACTTTTTCCCTTTACGGCATTGCTGTGGCTTCAATTTTCAACCGATGTGCTATATTTTGGCGTTAGTGAATAGATCAGCGTCTGAATTTTCCAAAAAGTATAAATTTGTGGCATTTCGCAAAAGTTTAAGGGCGGGTTTAGTGGTTGAAAGCCAGAAAAAACCCAATTTTTCACGCGTCAACTCCCCAAAACTTTAAATTCATTTTTCTCCCCTTAAACGTGCGAATTTCGCGTTTTTACGTTTTTATTTAAAAGTTTAGCCCAAACTAGTGTTTTGATGGTCGGAACAGGTTTTAGGCAAAATCTCCAAAAATTACTGTTTCTAGAACACGTGCAGTTTTTGTGCAGATTTTCAGCTTTGATTGTTTACTGTGCCCGTAATTTAAATTCGATTGTTGAAATTTTGGTCTTATCTTATAGTTGCGTTTGTTTAGTTTGCGTGAAGTGCAAATATGTAGTAATTTGCATGAAAATAGTAATTTTTATGACGCTTAGGAGGCATAGACATGTATTTGTCTAAAATACGTAAATTTCCTTGTCAGACCTCTGGCTTTAATCGTTCACAGTAGCCACAAATTGTATTCGATTATCAAAATTTTGGTCTCATTTTGTAGCTGTCAGTCTGTTGTTCACGACAAATATAAATTTGTAGTACTTTTCATAAGAATACTAATTTTTAGAAGGTTCCTTATATTTTTGGGGGCAGGTTATGGAAACTTTTTCCCTTTACGGCATTGCTGTGGCTTCAATTTTCAACCGATGTGCTATATTTTGGCGTCAGTGAATAGATCAGCGTCTGAATTTTCCAAAAAGTATAAATTTGTGGCATTTCGCAAAAGTTTAAGGGCGGGTTTAGTGGTTGAAAGCCAGAAAAAACCCAATTTTTCACGCGTCAACTCCCCAAAACTTTAAATTCATTTTTCTCCCCTTAAACGTGCGAATTTCGCGTTTTTACGTTTTTATTTAAAAGTTTAGCCCAAACTAGTGTTTTGATGGTCGGAACAGGTTTTAGGCAAAATCTCCAAAAATTACTGTTTCTAGAACACGTGCAGTTTTTGTGCAGATTTTCAGCTTTGATTGTTTACTGTGCCCGTAATTTAAATTCGATTGTTGAAATTTTGGTCTTATCTTATAGTTGCGTTTGTTTAGTTTGCGTGAAGTGCAAATATGTAGTAATTTGCATGAAAATAGTAATTTTTATGACGCTTAGGAGGCATAGACATGTATTTGTCTAAAATACGTAAATTTCCTTGTCAGACCTCTGGCTTTAATCGTTCACAGTAGCCACAAATTGTATTCGATTATCAAAATTTTGGTCTCATTTTGTAGCTGTCAGTCTGTTGTTTACGACAAATATAAATTTGTAGTACTTTTCATAAGAATACTAATTTTTAGAAGGTTCCTTATATTTTTGGGGGCAGGTTATGGAAACTTTTTCCCTTTACGGCATTGCTGTGGCTTCAATTTTCAACCGATGTGCTATATTTTGGCGTTAGTGAATAGATCAGCGTCTGAATTTTCCAAAAAGTATAAATTTGTGGCATTTCGCAAAAGTTTAAGGGCGGGTTTAGTGGTTGAAAGCCAGAAAAAACCCAATTTTTCACGCGTCAACTCCCCAAAACTTTAAATTCATTTTTCTCCCCCTAAACGTGCGAATTTCGCGTTTTTACGTTTTTATTTAAAAGTTTAGCCCAAACTAGTGTTTTGATGGTCGGAACATGTTTTAGGCAAAATCTCCAAAAATTACTGTTTCTAGAACACGTGCAGTTTTTGTGCAGATTTTCAGCTTTGATTGTTTACTGTGCCCGTAATTTAAATTCGATTGTTGAAATTTTGGTCTTATCTTATAGTAGCATTTGTTTTGTTTGCGTGAAGTGCAAATATGTAGTAATTTGCATGAAAATAGTAATTTTTATGACGCTTAGGAGGCATAGACATGTATTTGTCTAAAATACGTAAATTTCCTTGTCAGACCTCTGGCTTTAATCGTTCACAGTAGCCACAAATTGTATTCGATTATCAAAATTTTGGTCTCATTTTGTAGCTGTCAGTCTGTTGTTCACGACAAATATAAATTTGTAGTACTTTTCATAAGAATACTAATTTTTAGAAGGTTCCTTATATTTTTGGGGCAGGTTATGGAAACTTTTTCCCTTTACGGCATTGCTGTGGCTTCAATTTTCAACCGATGTGCTATATTTTTGCGTTAGTGAATAGATCAGCGTCTGAATTTTCCAAAAAGTATAAATTTGTGGCATTTTGCAAAAGCTTAAGGGCGGGTTTAGTGGTTGAAAGCCAGAAAAGACCCAATTTTCACGCGTCAACTCCCCAAAACTTTAAATTCATTTTTCTCCCCTTAAACGTGCGAATTTCGCGTTTTTACGTTTGTATTTAAAAGTTTAGCCCAAACTAGTGTTTTGATGGTCGGAACATGTTTTAGGCAAAATATCCAAAAATTACTGTTTCTAGAACACGTGCAGTTTTTGTGCAGATTTTCAGCTTTGATTGTTTACTGTGCCCGTAATTTAAATTCGATTGTTGAAATTTTGGACTTATCTTATAGTTGCGTTTGTTAAGTTTGCGTGAAGTGCAAATATGTAGTAATTTGCATGAAAATAGTAATTTTTATGACGCTTAGGAGGCATAGACATGTATTTGTCTAAAATACGTAAATTTCCATGTCAGACTTCTGGCTTTAATCGTTCACAGTAGCCACAAATTGTATTCGATTATCAAAATTTTGGTCTCATTTTGTAGCTGTCAGTCTGTTGTTTACGACAAATATAAATTTGTAGTACTTTTCATAAGAATACTAATTTTTATAAGGTTCCTTATATTTTTGGGGGCAGGTTATGGAAACTTTTTCCCTTTACGGCATTGCTGTGGCTTCATTTTTCAATCGATGTGCTATACTTTGGCGTTAGTGAATAGATCAGCGTCTGAATTTTCCAAAAAGTATAAATTTGTGGCATTTCGCAAAAGTTTAAGGGCGGGTTTAGTGGTTGAAAGCCAGAAAAAACCCAATTTTTCACGCGTCAACTCCCCAAAACTTTGAATTCATTTTCCTCCCCTTAAAAGTGCGAATTTCGCGTTTTTACGTTTTTATTTAAAAGTTTAGCCCAAACTAGTGTTTTGATGGTCGGAACATGTTTTAGGCAAAATCTCCAAAAATTACTGTTTCTAGAACACGTGCAGTTTTTGTGCAGATTTTCAGCTTTGATTGTTTACTGTGCCCGTAATTTAAATTCGATTGATGAAATTTTGGTCTTATCTTATAGTTGCGTTTGTTTAGTTTGCGTGAAGTGCAAATATGTGGTAATTTGCATGAAAATACTAATTTTGATGACGCTTAGGAAGCATAGACATGTATTTGTCTAAAATACGTAAATTTCCTTGTCAGACCTCTGGCTTTAATCGTTCACAGTAGCCACAAATTCTATTCGATTATCAAAATTTTGGTCTCATTTTGTAGCTGTCAGTCTGTTGTTTACGACAAATATAAATTTGTAGTACTTTTCATAAGAATACTAATTTTTAGAAGGTTCCTTATATTTTTGGGGGCAGGTTATGGAAACTTTTTCCCTTTACGGCATTGCTGTGGCTTCATTTTTCAACCGATGTGCTATACTTTGGCGTTAATGAATAGATCAGCGTCTGAATTTTCCAAAAAGTTTAAATTCGTGGCATTTCGCAAAAGTTTAAGGGCGGGTTTAGTGGTTGAAAGCCAGAAAAAACCCAATTTTTCACGCGTCAACTCCCCAAAACTTTAAATTCATTTTTCTCCCCTTAAACGTGCGAATTTCGCGTTTTTACGTTTTTATTTAAAAGTTTAGCCCAAACTAGTGTTTTGATGGTCGGAACATGTTTTAGGCAAAATATCCAAAAATTACTGTTTCTAGAACACGTGCAGTTTTTGTGCAGATTTTCAGCTTTGATTGTTTACTGTGCCCGTAATTTAAATTCGATTGTTGAAATTTTGGTCTTATCTTATAGTTGCGTTTGTTTAGTTTGCGTGAAGTGCAAATATGTAGTCATTTGCATGAAAATACTAATTTTTATGACGCTTAGGAGGCATAGACATGTATTTGTCTAAAATAGGTAAATTTCCTTGTCAGACCTCTGGCTTTAATCGTTCACAGTAGCGACAAATTGTATTCGATTATCAAAATTTTGGTCTCATTTTGTAGTTGTCAGTCTGTTGTTTACGACAAATATAAATTTGTAGTACTTTTCATAAGAATACTAATTTTTATAAGGTTCCTTATATTTTTGGGGGCAGGTTATGGAAACTTTTTCCCTTTACGGCATTGCTGTGGCTTCATTTTTCAACCGATGTGCTATACTTTGGCGTTAATGAATAGATCAGCGTCTGAATTTTCCAAAAAGTTTAAATTCGTGGCATTTCGCAAAAGTTTAAGGGCGGGTTTAGTGGTTGAAAGCCAGAAAAAACCCAATTTTTCACGCGTCAACTCCCCAAAACTTTAAATTCATTTTTCTCCCCTTAAACGTGCGAATTTCGCGTTTTTACGTTTTTATTTAAAAGTTTAGCCCAAACTAGTGTTTTGATGGTCGGAACATGTTTTAGGCAAAATATCCAAAAATTACTGTTTCTAGAACACGTGCAGTTTTTGTGCAGATTTTCAGCTTTGATTGTTTACTGTGCCCGTAATTTAAATTCGATTGTTGAAATTTTGGTCTTATCTTATAGTTGCGTTTGTTTAGTTTGCGTGAAGTGCAAATATGTAGTAATTTGCATGAAAATAGTAATTTTTATGACGCTTAGGAGGCATAGACATGTATTTGTCTAAAATACGTAAATTTCCTTGTCAGACCTCTGGCTTTAATCGTTCACAGTAGCCACAAATTGTATTCGATTATCAAAATTTTGGTCTCATTTTGTAGCTGTCAGTCTGTTGTTTACGACAAATATAAATTTGTAGTACTTTTCATAAGAATACTAATTTTTAGAAGGTTCCTTATATTTTTCGGGGCAGGTTATGGAAACTTTTTCCCTTTACGGCATTGCTATGGCTTCATTTTTCAACCGATGTGCTATATTTTGGCGTTAATGAATAGATCAGCGTCTGAATTTTCCAAAAAGTATAAATTTGTGGCATTTTGCAAAAGTTTAAGGGCGGGCTTAGTGGTTGAAAGCCAGAAAAAACCCAATTTTTCACGCGTCAACTCCCCAAAACTTTAAATTCATTTTTCTCCCCTTAAACGTGCGAATTTCGCGTTTTTACGTTTTTATTTAAAGGTTTAGCCCAAACTTGTGTTATGATGGTCGGAACATGTTTTAGGCAAAATATCCAAAAATTACTGTTTCTAGAACACGTGCAGTTTTTGTGCAGATTTTCAGCTTTGATTGTTTACTGTGCCCGTAATTTAAATTCGATTGTTGAAATTTTGGTCTTATCTTATAGTTGTGTTTGTTTAGTTTGCGTGAAGCGCAAATAAGTAGTCATTTGCATGAAAATACTAATTTTTATGACGCTTAGGAGGCATAGACATGTATTTGTCTAAAATACGTACATTTCCTTGTCAGACCTCTGGCTTTAATTGTTCACAGTAGCCACAAATTGTATTCGATTATCAAAATTTTGGTCTCATTTTGTAGCTGTCAGTCTGTTGTTTACGACAAATATAAATTTGTAGTACTTTTCATAAGAACACTAATTGTTATAAGGTTCCTTATATTTTTGGGGGCAGGTTATGGAAACTTTTTCCCTTTACGGCATTGCTATGGCTTCATTTTTCAACCGATGTGCTATATTTTGGCGTTAATGAATAGATCAGCGTCTGAATTTTCCAAAAAGTATAAATTTGTGGCATTTTGCAAAAGTTTAAGGGCGGGCTTAGTGGTTGAAAGCCAGAAAAAACCCAATTTTTCACGCGTCAACTCCCCAAAACTTTAAATTCATTTTTCTCCCCTTGAACGTGCGAATTTCGCGTTTTTACGTTTTTATTTAAAAGTTTAGCCCAAACTTGTGTTTTGATGGTCGGAACATGTTTTAGGCAAAATATCCAAAAATTACTGTTTCTAGAACACGTGCAGTTTTTGTGCAGATTTTCAGCTTTGATTGTTTACTGTGCCCGTAATTTAAATTCGATTGTTGAAATTTTGGTCTTATCTTATAGTTGTGTTTGTTTAGTTTGCGTGAAGCGCAAATATGTAGTCATTTGCATGAAAATAGTAATTTTCATGACGCTTAGGAGGCATAGACATGTATTTGTCTAAAATACGTACATTTCCTTGTCAGACCTCTGGCTTTAATCGTTCACAGTAGCCACAAATTGTATTCGATTATCAAAATTTTGGTCTCATTTTGTAGCTGTCAGTCTGTTGTTTACGACAAATATAAATTTGTAGTACTTTTCATAAGAATACTAATTTTTAGAAGGTTCCTTATATTTTTCGGGGCAGGTTATGGAAACTTTTTCCCTTTACGGCATTGCTATGGCTTCATTTTTCAACCGATGTGCTATATTTTGGCGTTAATGAATAGATCAGCGTCTGAATTTTCCAAAAAGTATAAATTTGTGGCATTTTGCAAAAGTTTAAGGGCGGGCTTAGTGGTTGAAAGCCAGAAAAAACCCAATTTTTCACGCGTCAACTCCCCAAAACTTTAAATTCATTTTTCTCCCCTTAAACGTGCGAATTTCGCGTTTTTACGTTTTTATTTAAAAGTTTAGCCCAAACTTGTGTTTTGATGGTCGGAACATGTTTTAGGCAAAATATCCAAAAATTACTGTTTCTAGAACACGTGCAGTTTTTGTGCAGATTTTCAGCTTTGATTGTTTACTGTGCCCGTAATTTAAATTCGATTGTTGAAATTTTGGTCTTATCTTAAAGTTGTGTTTGTTTAGTTTGCGTGAAGCGCAAATATGTAGTCATTTGCATGAAAATAGTAATTTTTATGACGCTTAGGAGGCATAGACATGTATTTGTCTAAAATACGTAAATTTCCTTGTCAGACCTCTGGCTTTAATCGTTCACAGTAGCCACAAATTGTATTCGATTATCAAAATTTCGGTCTCATTTTGTAGCTGTCAGTCTGTTGTTTACGACAAATATAAATTTGTAGTACTTTTCATAAGAATACTAATTTTTAGAAGGTTCCTTATATTTTTGGGGGCAGGTTATGGAAACTTTTTCCCTTTACGGCATTGCTGTGGCTTCATTTTTCAACCGATGTGCTATACTTTGGCGTTAATGAATAGATCAGCGTCTCAATTTTCCAAAAAGTATAAATTTGTGGCATTTTGCAAAAGTTTAAGGGCGGGTTTAGTGGTTGAAAGCCAGAAAAAACCCAATTTTTCACGCGTCAACTCCCCAAAACTTTAAATTCATTTTTCTCCCCTTAAACGTGCGAATTTCGCGTTTTTACGTTTGTATTTAAAAGTTTAGCCCAAACTAGTGTTTTGATGGTCGGAACATGTTTTAGGCAAAATCTCCAAAAATTACTGTTTCTAGAACACGTGCAGTTTTTGTGCAGATTTTCAGCTTTGATTGTTTACTGTGCCCGTAATTTAAATTCGATTGTTGAAA
This sequence comes from Odontomyia ornata, assembly GCA_963969285.1. Lineage (NCBI taxonomy): Eukaryota > Metazoa > Arthropoda > Insecta > Diptera > Stratiomyidae > Odontomyia > Odontomyia ornata. The sequence continues at coordinate 84,723,808 of OZ017742.1, forward strand.
TTTTGGTCTTATCTTATAGTTGCGTTTGTTTAGTTTGCGTGAAGTGCAAATATGTAGTAATTTGCATGAAAATAGTAATTTTTATGACGCTTAGGAGGCATAGACATGTATTTGTCTAAAATACGTAAATTTCCTTGTCAGACCTCTGGCTTTAATCGTTCACAGTAGCCACAAATTGTATTCGATTATCAAAATGTTGGTCTCATTTTGTAGCTGTCAGTCTGTTGTTTACGATAAATATAAATTTGTAGTACTTTTCATAAGAATACTAATTTTTAGAAGGTTCCTTATATTTTTGGGGGCAGGTTATGGAAACTTTTTCCCTTTACGGCATTGCTGTGGCTTCAATTCTCAACCGATGTGCTATACTTTGGCGTTAATGAATAGATCAGCGTCTGAATTTTCCAAAAAGTATAAATTTGTGGCATTTTGCAAAAGTTTAAGGGCGGGTTTAGTGGTTGAAAGCCAGAAAAAACCCAATTTTTCACGCGTCAACTCCCCAAAACTTTAAATTCATTTTTCTCCCCTTAAACGTGCGAATTTCGCGTTTTTACGTTTATATTTAAAAGTTTAGCCCAAACTAGTGTTTTGATGGTCGGAACATGTTTTAGGCAAAATCTCCAAAAATTACTGTTTCTAGAACACGTGCAGTTTTTGTGCAGATTTTCAGCTTTGATTGTTTACTGTGCCCGTAATTTAAATTCGATTGTTGAAATTTTGGTCTTATCTTATAGTTGCGTTTGTTTAGTTTGCGTGAAGTGCAAATATGTAGTAATTTGCATGAAAATAGTAATTTTTATGACGCTTAGGAGGCATAGACATGTATTTGTCTAAAATACGTAAATTTCCTTGTCAGACCTCTGGCTTTAATCGTTCACAGTAGCCACAAATTGTATTCGATTATCAAAATTTTGGTCTCATTTTGTAGCTGTCAGTCTGTTGTTTACGACAAATATAAATTTGTAGTACTTTTCATAAGAATACTAACTTTAGAAGGTTCCTTATATTTTTGGGGGCAGGTTATGGAAACTTTTTCCCTTTACGGCATTGCTGTGGCTTCAATTTTCAACCGATGTGCTATATTTTGGCGTTAGTGAATAGATCAGCGTCTGAATTTTCCAAAAAGTATAAATTTGTGGCATTTCGCAAAAGTTTAAGGGCGGGTTTAGTGGTTGAAAGCCAGAAAAAACCCAATTTTTCACGCGTCAACTCCCCAAAACTTTAAATTCATTTTTCTCCCCTTAAACGTGCGAATTTTGCGTTTTTACGTTTTTATTTAAAAGTTTAGCCCAAACTAGTGTTTTGATGGTCGGAACATGTTTTAGGCAAAATCTCCAAAAGTTACTGTTTCTAGAACACGTGCAGTTTTTGTGCAGATTTTCAGCTTTGATTGTTTACTGTGCCCGTAATTTAAATTCGATTGTTGAAGTTTTGGTCTTATCTTATAGTTGCGTTTGTTTAGTTTGCGTGAAGTGCAAATATGTAGTAATTTGCATGAAAATAGTAATTTTTATGACGCTTAGGAGGCATAGACATGTATTTGTCTAAAATACGTAAATTTCCTTGTCAGACCTCTGGCTTTAATCGTTCACAGTAGCCACAAATTGTATTCGATTATCAAAATTTTGGTCTCATTTTGTAGCTGTCAGTCTGTTGTTTACGACAAATATAAATTTGTAGTACTTTTCATAAGAATACTAATTTTTAGAAGGTTCCTTATATTTTTGGGGGCAGGTTATGGAAACTTTTTCCCTTTACGGCATTGCTGTGGCTTCATTTTTCAACCGATGTGCTATGTTTTGGCGTAAGTGAATAGATCAGCGTCTGAATTTTCCAAAAAGTATAAATTTGTGGCATTTCGCAAAAGTTTAAGGGCGGGTTTGGTGGTTGAAAGCCAGAAAAAAACCCAATTTTTCACGCGTCAACTCCCCAAAACTTTAAATTCATTTTTCTCCCCTTAAACGTGCGAATTTCGCGTTTTTACGTTTTTATTTAAAAGTTTAGCCCAAACTAGTGTTTTGATGGTCGGAACATGTTTTAGGCAAAATCTCCAAAAATTACTGTTTCTAGAACACGTGCAGTTTTTGTGCAGATTTTCAGCTTTGATTGTTTATTGTGCCCGTAATTTAAATTCGATTGTTGAAATTTTGGTCTTATCTTATAGTTGCGTTTGTTTAGTTTGCGTGAAGTGCAAATATGTAGTAATTTGCATGAAAATAGTAATTTTTATGACGCTTAGGAGGCATAGACATGTATTTGTCTAAAATACGTAAATTTCCTTGTCAGACCTCTGGCTTTAATCGTTCACAGTAGCCACAAATTCTATTCGATTATCAAAATTTTGGTCTCATTTTGTAGCTGTCAGTCTGTTGTTTACGACAAATATAAATTTGTAGTACTTTTCATAAGAATACTAATTTTTAGAAGGTTCCTTATATTTTTGGGGGCAGGTTATGGAAACTTTTTCCCTTTACGGCATTGCTGTGGCTTCATTTTTCAACCGATGTGCTATATTTTGGCGTTGATGAATAGATCAGCGTCTGAATTTTCCAAAAAGTATAAATTTGTGGCATTTCGCAAAAGTTTAAGGGCGGGTTTAGTGGTTGAAAGCCAGAAAAAACCCAATTTTTCACGCGTCAACTCCCCAAAACTTTAAATTCATTTTTCTCCCCTTAAACGTGCGAATTTCGCGTTTTTACGTTTTTATTTAAAAGTTTAGCCCAAACTAGTGTTTTGATGGTCGGAACATGTTTTAGGCAAAATATCCAAAAATTACTGTTTCTAGAACACGTGCGGTTTTTGTGCAGATTTTCAGCTTTGATTGTTTACTGTGCCCGTAATTTAAATTCGATTGTTGAAATTTTGGTCTTATCTTATAGTTGCGTTTGTTTAGTTTGCGTGAAGTGCAAATATGTAGTAATTTGCATGAAAATAGTAATTTTTATGACGCTTAGGAGGCATAGACATGTATTTGTCTAAAATACGTAAATTTCCTTGTCAGACCTCTGGCTTTAATCGTTCACAGTAGCCACAAATTCTATTCGATTATCAAAATTTTGGTCTCATTTTGTAGCTGTCAGTCTGTTGTTTACGACAAATATAAATTTGTAGTACTTTTCATAAGAATACTAATTTTTAGAAGGTTCCTTATATTTTTGGGGGCAGGTTATGGAAACTTTTTCCCTTTACGGCATTGCTGTGGCTTCATTTTTCAACCGATGTGCTATATTTTGGCGTTAGTGAATAGATCAGCGTCTGAATTTTCCAAAAAGTATAAATTTGTGGCATTTCGCAAAAGTTTAAGGGCGGGTTTAGTGGTTGAAAACCAGAAAAAACCCAATTTTTCACGCGTCAACTCCCCAAAACTTTAAATTCATTTTTCTCCCATTAAACATGCGAATTTCGCGTTTTTACGTTTTTATTTAAAAGTTTAGCCCAAACTTGTGTTTTGATGGTCGGAACATGTTTTAGGCAAAATCTCCAAAAATTACTGTTTCTAGAACACGTGCAGTTTTTGTGCAGATTTTCAGCTTTGATTGTTTACTGTGCCCGTAATTTAAATTCGATTGTTGAAATTTTGGTCTTATCTTATAGTTGCGTTTGTTTAGTTTGCGTGAAGTGCAAATATGTAGTAATTTGCATGAAAATAGTAATTTTTATGACGCTTAGGAGGCATAGACATGTATTTGTCTAAAATACGTAAATTTCCTTGTCAGACCTCTGGCTTTAGTCGTTCACAGTAGCCACAAATTGTATTCGATTATCAAAGTTTTGGCCTCATTTTGTAGCGGTCAGTCTGTTGTTTACGACAAATATAAATTTGTAGTACTTTTCATAAGAATACTAATTTTTAGAAGGTTCCTTATATTTTTGGGGGCAGGTTATGGAAACTTTTTCCCTTTACGGCATTGCTGTGGCTTCATGTTTCAACCGATGTGCTATATTTTGGCGTTGATGAATAGATCAGCGTCTGAATTTTCCAAAAAGTATAAATTTGTGGCATTTCGCAAAAGTTTAAGGGCGGGTTTAGTGGTTGAAAACCAGAAAAAACCCAATTTTTCACGCATCAACTCCCCAAAACTTTAAATTCATTTTTCTCCCCTTAAACGTGCGAATTTCGCGTTTTTACGTTTTTATTTAAAAGTTTAGCCCAAACTAGTGTTTTGATGGTCGGAACATGTTTAAGGCAAAATCTCCAAAAATTACTGTTTCTAGAACACGTGCAGTTTTTGTGCAGATTTTCAGCTTTGATTGTTTACTGTGCCCGTAATTTAAATTCGATTGTTGAAATTTTGGTCTTATCTTATAGTTGCGTTTGTTTAGTTTGCGTGAAGTGCAAATATGTAGTAATTTGCATGAAAATAGTAATTTTTATGACGCTTAGGAGGCATAGACATGTATTTGTCTAAAATACGTAAATTTCCTTGTCAGACCTCTAGCTTTAATCGTTCACAGTAGCCACAAATTCTATTCGATTATCAAAATTTTGGTCTCATTTTGTTGCTGTCAGTCTGTTGTTTACGACAAATATAAATTTGTAGTACTTTTCATAAGAATACTAATTTTTAGAAGGTTCCTTATATTTTTGGGGGCAGGTTATGGAAACTTTTTCCCTTTACGGCATTGCTGTGGCTTCATTTTTCAACCGATGTGCTATATTTTGGCGTTGATGAATAGATCAGCGTCTGAATTTTCCAAAAAGTATAAATTTGTGGCATTTTGCAAAAGTTTAAGGGCGGGTTTAGTGGTTGAAAACCAGAAAAAACCCAATTTTTCACGCGTCAACTCCCCAAAACTTTAAATTCATTTTTCTCCCCTTAAACGTGCGAATTTCGCGTTTTTACGTTTGTATTTAAAAGTTTAGCCCAAACTTGTGTTTTGATGGTCGGAACATGTTTTAGGCAAAATATCCAAAAATTACTGTTTCTAGAACACGTGCAGTTTTTGTGCAGATTTTCAGCTTTGATTGTTTACTGTGCCCGTAATTTAAATTCGATTGTTGAAATTTTGGTCTTATCTTATAGTTGCGTTTGTTTAGTTTGCGTGAAGTGCAAATATGTAGTATTTTGCATGAAAATAGTAATTTTTATGACGCTTAGGAGGCATAGACATGTATTTGTCTAAAATACGTAAATTTCCTTGTCAGACCTCTGGCTTTAATTGTTCACAGTAGCCACAAATTGTATTCGATTATCAAAATTTTGGTCTCATTTTGTAGCTGTCAGTCTGTTGTTTACGACAAATATAAATTTGTAGTACTTTTCATAAGAATACTAATTTTTAGAAGGTTCCTTATATTTTTGGGGGCAGGTTATGGAAACTTTTTCCCTTTACGGCATTGCTGTGGCTTCATTTTTCAACCGATGTGCTATATTTTGGCGTTGATGAATAGATCAGCGTCTGAATTTTCCAAAATGTATAAATTTGTGGCATTTCGCAAAAGTTTAAGGGCGGGTTTAGTGGTTGAAAACCAGAAAAAACCCAATTTTTCACGCGTCAACTCCCCAAAACTTTAAATTCATTTTTCTCCCCTTAAACGTGCGAATTTCGCGTTTTTACGTTTTTATTTAAAAGTTTAGCCCAAACTAGTGTTTTGATGGTCGGAACATGTTTTAAGCAAAATATCCAAAAATTACTGTTTCTAGAACACGTGCAGTTTTTGTGCAGATTTTCAGCTTTGATTGTTTACTGTGCCCGTAATTTAAATTCGATTGTTGAAATTTTGGTCTTATCTTATAGTTGCGTTTGTTTAGTTTGCGTGAAGTGCAAATATGTAGTAATTTGCATGAAAATAGTAATTTTTATGACGCTTAGGAGGCATAGACATGTATTTGTCTAAAATACGTAAATTTCCTTGTCAGACCTCTGGCTTTAATCGTTCACAGTAGCCACAAATTCTATTCGATTATCAAAATTTTGGTCTCATTTTGTAGCTGTCAGTCTGTTGTTTACGACAAATATAAATTTGTAGTACTTTTCATAAGAATACTAATTTTTAGAAGGTTCCTTATATTTTTGGGGGCAGGTTATGGAAACTTTTTCCCTTTACGGCATTGCTGTGACTTCATTTTTCAACCGATGTGCTAAATTTTGGCGTTGATGAATAGATCAGCGTCTGAATTTTCCAAAAAAAAATAAATTTGTGGCATTTCGCAAAAGTTTAAGGGCGGGTTTAGTGGTTGAAAACCAGAAAAAACCCAATTTTTCACGCGTCAACTCGCCAAAACTTTAAATTCATTTTTCTCCCCTTAAACGTGCGAATTTCGCGTTTTTACGTTTTTATTTAAAAGTTTAGCCCAAACTAGTGTTTTGATGGTCGGAACATGTTTTAGGAAAAATATCCAAAAATTAATATTTCTAGAACACGTGCAGTTTTTCTGCAGATTTTCAGCTTTGATTGTTTACTGTGCCCGTAATTTAAATTCGATTGTTGAAATTTTGGTCTTATCTTATAGTTGCGTTTGTTTAGTTTGCGTGAAGTGCAAATATGTAGTAATTTGCATGAAAATAGTAATTTTTATGACGCTTAGGAGGCATAGACATGTATTTGTCTAAAATACGTAAATTTCCTTGTCAGACCTTTGGCTTTAATCGTTCTCAGTAGCCACAAATTGTATTCGATTATCAAAATTTTGGTCTCATTTTGTAGCTGTCAGTCTGTTGTTTACGACAAATATAAATTTGTAGTACTTTTCATAAGAATACTAATTTTTAGAAGGTTCCTTATATTTTTGGGGGCAGGTTATGGAAACTTTTTCCCTTTACGGCATTGCTGTGGCTTCATTTTTCAACCGATGTGTTATATTTTGGCGTTAGTGAATAGATCAGCGTCTGAATTTTCCAAAAAGTATAAATTTGTGGCGTTTCGCAAAAGTTTAAGGGCGGGTTTGGTGGTTGAAAGCCAGAAAAAACCCAATTTTTCACGCGTCAACTCCCCAAAACTTTAAATTCATTTTTCTCCCCTTAAACGTGCGAATTTCGCGTTTTTACGTTTTTATTTAAAAGTTTAGCCCAAACTAGTGTTTTGATGGTCGGAACATGTTTTAGGCAAAATCTCCAAAAATTACTGTTTCTAGAACACGTGCGGTTTTTGTGCAGATTTTCAGCTTTGATTGTTTACTGTGCCCGTAATTTAAATTCGATTGTTGAAATTTTGGTCTTATCTTATAGTTGCGTTTGTTTAGTTTGCGTGAAGTGCAAATATGTAGTAATTTGCATGAAAATAGTAATTTTTATGACGCTTAGGAGGCATAGACATGCATTTGTCTAAAATACGTAAATTTCCTTGTCAGACCTCTGGCTTTAATTGTTCACAGTAGCCACAAATTGTATTCGATTATCAAAATTTTGGTCTCATTTTGTAGCTGTCAGTCTGTTGTTTACGACAAATATAAATTTGTAGTACTTTTCATAAGAATACTAATTTTTAGAAGGTTCCTTATATTTTTGGGGGCAGGTTATGGAAACTTTTTCCCTTTACGGCATTGCTGTGGCTTCATTTTTCAACCGATGTGCTATATTTTGGCGTTGATGAATAGATCAGCGTCTGAATTTTCCAAAATGTATAAATTTGTGGCATTTCGCAAAAGTTTAAGGGCGGGTTTAGTGGTTGAAAACCAGAAAAAACCCAATTTTTCACGCGTCAACTCCCCAAAACTTTAAATTCATTTTTCTCCCCTTAAACGTGCGAATTTCGCGTTTTTACGTTTTTATTTAAAAGTTTAGCCCAAACTAGTGTTTTGATGGTCGGAACATGTTTTAGGCAAAATATCCAAAAATTACTGTTTCTAGAACACGTGCAGTTTTTGTGCAGATTTTCAGCTTTGATTGTTTACTGTGCCCGTAATTTAAATTCGATTGTTGAAATTTTGGTCTTATCTTATAGTTGCGTTTGTTTAGTTTGCGTGAAGTGCAAATATGTAGTAATTTGCATGAAAATAGTAATTTTTATGACGCTTAGGAGGCATAGACATGTATTTGTCTAAAATACGTAAATTTCCTTGTCAGACCTCTGGCTTTAATCGTTCACAGTAGCCACAAATTCTATTCGATTATCAAAATGTTGGTCTCATTTTGTAGCTGTCAGTCTGTTGCTTACGACAAATATAAATTTGTAGTACTTTTCATAAGAATACTAATTTTTAGAAGGTTCCTTATATTTTTGGGGGCAGGTTATGGAAACTTTTTCCCTTTACGGCATTGCTGTGACTTCATTTTTCAACCGATGTGCTAAATTTTGGCGTTGATGAATAGATCAGCGTCTGAATTTTCCAAAAAAAAATAAATTTATGGCATTTCGCAAAAGTTTAAGGGCGGGTTTAGTGGTTGAAAACCAGAAAAAACCCAATTTTTCACGCGTCAACTCCCCAAAACTTTAAATTCATTTTTCTCCCCTTAAACGTGCGAATTTCGCGTTTTTACGTTTTTATTTAAAAGTTTAGCCCAAACTAGTGTTTTGATGGTCGGAACATGTTTTAGGAAAAATATCCAAATTAATATTTCTAGAACACGTGCAGTTTTTCTGCAGATTTTCAGCTTTGATTGTTTACTGTGCCCGTAATTTAAATTCGATTGTTGAAATTTTGGTCTTATCTTATAGTTGCGTTTGTTTAGTTTGCGTGAAGTGCAAATATGTAGTAATTTGCATGAAAATAGTAATTTTTATGACGCTTAGGAGGCATAGACATGTATTTGTCTAAAATACGTAAATTTCCTTGTCAGACCTTTGGCTTTAATCGTTCTCAGTAGCCACAAATTGTATTCGATTATCAAAATTTTGGTCTCATTTTGTAGCTGTCAGTCTGTTGTTTACGACAAATATAAATTTGTAGTACTTTTCATAAGAATACTAATTTTTAGAAGGTTCCTTATATTTTTGGGGGCAGGTTATGGAAACTTTTTCCCTTTACGGCATTGCTGTGGCTTCATTTTTCAACCGATGTGCTATATTTTGGCGTTGATGAATAGATCAGCGTCTGAATTTTCCAAAAAGTATAAATTTGTGGCATTTTGCAAAAGTTTAAGGGCGGGTTTAGTGGTTGAAAACCAGAAAAAACCCAATTTTTCACGCGTCAACTCCCCAAAACTTTAAATTCATTTTTCTCCCCTTAAACGTGCGAATTTCGCGTTTTTACGTTTGTATTTAAAAGTTTAGCCCAAACTTGTGTTTTGATGGTCGGAACATGTTTTAGGCAAAATATCCAAAAATTACTGTTTCTAGAACACGTGCAGTTTTTGTGCAGATTTTCAGCTTTGATTGTTTACTGTGCCCGTAATTTAAATTCGATTGTTGAAATTTTGGTCTTATCTTATAGTTGCGTTTGTTTAGTTTGCGTGAAGTGCAAATATGTAGTAATTTGCATGAAAATAGTAATTTTTATGACGCTTAGGAGGCATAGACATGTATTTGTCTAAAATACGTAAATTTCCTTGTCAGACCTCTGGCTTTAATTGTTCACAGTAGCCACAAATTGTATTCGATTATCAAAATTTTGGTCTCATTTTGTAGCTGTCAGTCTGTTGTTTACGACAAATATAAATTTGTAGTACTTTTCATAAGAATACTAATTTTTAGAAGGTTCCTTATATTTTTGGGGGCAGGTTATGGAAACTTTTTCCCTTTACGGCATTGCTGTGGCTTCATTTTTCAACCGATGTGCTATATTTTGGCGTTGATGAATAGATCAGCGTCTGAATTTTCCAAAATGTATAAATTTGTGGCATTTCGCAAAAGTTTAAGGGCGGGTTTAGTGGTTGAAAACCAGAAAAAACCCAATTTTTCACGCGTCAACTCCCCAAAACTTTAAATTCATTTTTCTCCCCTTAAACGTGCGAATTTCGCGTTTTTACGTTTTTATTTAAAAGTTTAGCCCAAACTAGTGTTTTGATGGTCGGAACATGTTTTAAGCAAAATATCCAAAAATTACTGTTTCTAGAACACGTGCAGTTTTTGTGCAGATTTTCAGCTTTGATTGTTTACTGTGCCCGTAATTTAAATTCGATTGTTGAAATTTTGGTCTTATCTTATAGTTGCGTTTGTTTAGTTTGCGTGAAGTGCAAATATGTAGTAATTTGCATGAAAATAGTAATTTTTATGACGCTTAGGAGGCATAGACATGTATTTGTCTAAAATACGTAAATTTCCTTGTCAGACCTCTGGCTTTAATCGTTCACAGTAGCCACAAATTCTATTCGATTATCAAAATGTTGGTCTCATTTTGTAGCTGTCAGTCTGTTGCTTACGACAAATATAAATTTGTAGTACTTTTCATAAGAATACTAATTTTTAGAAGGTTCCTTATATTTTTGGGGGCAGGTTATGGAAACTTTTTCCCTTTACGGCATTGCTGTGACTTCATTTTTCAACCGATGTGCTAAATTTTGGCGTTGATGAATAGATCAGCGTCTGAATTTTCCAAAAAAAAATAAATTTATGGCATTTCGCAAAAGTTTAAGGGCGGGTTTAGTGGTTGAAAACCAGAAAAAACCCAATTTTTCACGCGTCAACTCCCCAAAACTTTAAATTCATTTTTCTCCCCTTAAACGTGCAAATTTCGCGTTTTTACGTTTTTATTTAAAAGTTTAGCCCAAACTAGTGTTTTGATGGTCGGAACATGTTTTAGGAAAAATATCCAAAAATTAATATTTCTAGAACACGTGCAGTTTTTGTGCAGATTTTCAGCTTTGATTGTTTACTGTGCCCGTAATTTAAATTCGATTGTTGAAATTTTGGTCTTAGCTTATAGTTGCGTTTGTTTAGTTTGCGTGAAGTGCAAATATGTAGTAATTTGCATGAAAATAGTAATTTTTATGACGCTTAGGAGGCATAGACATGTATTTGTCTAAAATACGTAAATTTCCTTGTCAGACCTTTGGCTTTAATCGTTCTCAGTAGCCACAAATTGTATTCGATTATCAAAATTTTGGTCTCATTTTGTAGCTGTCAGTCTGTTATTTACGACAAATATAAATTTGTAGTACTTTTCATAAGAATACTAATTTTTAGAAGGTTCCTTATATTTTTGGGGGCAGGTTATGGAAACTTTTTCCCTTTACGGCATTGCTGTGGCTTCATTTTTCAACCGATGTGTTATATTTTGGCGTTAGTGAATAGATCAGCGTCTGAATTTTCCAAAAAGTATAAATTTGTGGCGTTTCGCAAAAGTTTAAGGGCGGGTTTGGTGGTTGAAAGCCAGAAAAAACCCAATTTTTCACGCGTCAACTCCCCAAAACTTTAAATTCATTTTTCTCCCCTTAAACGTGCGAATTTCACGTTTTTACGTTTTTATTTAAAAGTTTAGCCCAAACTAGTGTTTTGATGGTCGGAACATGTTTTAGGCAAAATCTCCAAAAATTACTGTTTCTAGAACACGTGCAGTTTTTGTGCAGATTTTCAGCTTTGATTGTTTACTGTGCCCGTAATTTAAATTCGATTGTTGAAATTTTGGTCTTATCTTATAGTTGCGTTTGTTTAGTTTGCGTGAAGTGCAAATATGTAGTAATTTGCATGAAAATAGTAATTTTTATGACGCTTAGGAGGCATAGACATGTATTTGTCTAAAATACGTAAATTTCCTTGTCAGACCTCTGGCTTTAATTGTTCACAGTAGCCACAAATTGTATTCGATTATCAAAATTTTGGTCTCATTTTGTAGCTGTCAGTCTGTTGTTTACGACAAATATAAATTTGTAGTACTTTTCATAAGAATACTAATTTTTAGAAGGTTCCTTATATTTTTGGGGGCAGGTTATGGAAACTTTTTCCCTTTACGGCATTGCTGTGGCTTCATTTTTCAACCGATGTGCTATATTTTGGCGTTGATGAATAGATCAGCGTCTGAATTTTCCAAAATGTATAAATTTGTGGCATTTCGCAAAAGTTTAAGGGCGGGTTTAGTGGTTGAAAACCAGAAAAAACCCAATTTTTCACGCGTCAACTCCCCAAAACTTTAAATTCATTTTTCTCCCCTTAAACGTGCGAATTTCGCGTTTTTACGTTTTTATTTAAAAGTTTAGCCCAAACTAGTGTTTTGATGGTCGGAACATGTTTTAAGCAAAATATCCAAAAATTACTGTTTCTAGAACACGTGCAGTTTTTGTGCAGATTTTCAGCTTTGATTGTTTACTGTGCCCGTAATTTAAATTCGATTGTTGAAATTTTGGTCTTATCTTATAGTTGCGTTTGTTTAGTTTGCGTGAAGTGCAAATATGTAGTAATTTGCATGAAAATAGTAATTTTTATGACGCTTAGGAGGCATAGACATGTATTTGTCTAAAATACGTAAATTTCCTTGTCAGACCTCTGGCTTTAATCGTTCACAGTAGCCACAAATTCTATTCGATTATCAAAATGTTGGTCTCATTTTGTAGCTGTCAGTCTGTTGCTTACGACAAATATAAATTTGTAGTACTTTTCATAAGAATACTAATTTTTAGAAGGTTCCTTATATTTTTGGGGGCAGGTTATGGAAACTTTTTCCCTTTACGGCATTGCTGTGACTTCATTTTTCAACCGATGTGCTAAATTTTGGCGTTGATGAATAGATCAGCGTCTGAATTTTCCAAAAAAAAATAAATTTGTGGCATTTCGCAAAAGTTTAAGGGCGGGTTTAGTGGTTGAAAACCAGAAAAAACCCAATTTTTCACGCGTCAACTCCCCAAAACTTTAAATTCATTTTTCTCCCCTTAAACGTGCGAATTTCGCGTTTTTACGTTTTTATTTAAAAGTTTAGCCCAAACTAGTGTTTTGATGGTCGGAACATGTTTTAGGAAAAATATCCAAAAATTAATATTTCTAGAACACGTGCAGTTTTTCTGCAGATTTTCAGCTTTGATTGTTTACTGTGCCCGTAATTTAAATTCGATTGTTGAAATTTTGGTCTTATCTTATAGTTGCGTTTGTTTAGTTTGCGTGAAGTGCAAATATGTAGTAATTTGCATGAAAATAGTAATTTTTATGACGCTTAGGAGGCATAGACATGTATTTGTCTAAAATACGTAAATTTCCTTGTCAGACCTTTGGCTTTAATCGTTCTCAGTAGCCACAAATTGTATTCGATTATCAAAATTTTGGTCTCATTTTGTAGCTGTCAGTCTGTTGTTTACGACAAATATAAATTTGTAGTACTTTTCATAAGAATACTAATTTTTAGAAGGTTCCTTATATTTTTGGGGGCAGGTTATGGAAACTTTTTCCCTTTACGGCATTGCTGTGGCTTCATTTTTCAACCGATGTGTTATATTTTGGCGTTAGTGAATAGATCAGCGTCTGAATTTTCCAAAAAGTATAAATTTGTGGCGTTTCGCAAAAGTTTAAGGGCGGGTTTGGTGGTTGAAAGCCAGAAAAAACCCAATTTTTCACGCGTCAACTCCCCAAAACTTTAAATTCATTTTTCTCCCCTTAAACGTGCGAATTTCACGTTTTTACGTTTTTATTTAAAAGTTTAGCCCAAACTAGTGTTTTGATGGTCGGAACATGTTTTAGGCAAAATCTCCAAAAATTACTGTTTCTAGAACACGTGCGGTTTTTGTGCAGATTTTCAGCTTTGATTGTTTACTGTGCCCGTAATTTAAATTCGATGGTTGAAATGTTGGTCTTATCTTATAGTTGCGTTTGTTTAGTTTGCGTGAAGTGCAAATATGGAGTAATTTGCATGAAAATAGTAATTTTTATGACGCTTAGGAGGCATAGACATGTATTTGTCTAAAATACGTAAATTTCCTTGTCAGACCTTTGGCTTTAATCGTTCTCAGTAGCCACAAATTGTATTCGATTATCAAAATTTTGGTCTCATTTTGTAGCTGTCAGTCTGTTGTTTACGACAAATATAAATTTGTAGTACTTTTCATAAGAATACTAATTTTTAGAAGGTTCCTTATATTTTTGGGGGCAGGTTATGGAAACTTTTCCCCTTTACGGCATTGCTGTGGCTTCAATTTTCAACCGATGTGCTATATTTTGGCGTTAGTGAATAGATCAGCGTCTGAATTTTCCAAAAAGTATAAATTTGCGGCGTTTCGCAAAAGTTTCAGGGCGGGTTTGGTGGTTGAAAGCCAGAAAAAACCCAATTTTTCACGCGTCAACTCCCCAAAACTTTAAATTCATTTTTCTCCCCTTAAACGTGCGAATTTCGCGTTTTTACGTTTTTATTTAAAAGTTTAGCCCAAACTTGTGTTTTGATGGTCGGAACATGTTTTAGGCAAAATATCCAAAAATTACTGTTTCTAGAACACGTGCGGTTTTTGTGCAGATTTTCAGCTTTGATTGTTTACTGTGCCCGTAATTTAAATTCGATTGTTGAAATTTTGGTCTTATCTTATAGTTGCGTTTGTTTAGTTTGCGTGAAGTGCAAATATGTAGTAATTTGCATGAAAATAGTAATTTTTATGACGCTTAGGAGGCATAGACATGTATTTGTCTAAAATACGTAAATTTCCTTGTCAGACCTCTGGCTTTAATCGTTCACAGTAGCCACAAATTCTATTCGATTATCAAAATTTTGGTCTCATTTTGTAGCTGTCAGTCTGTTGTTTACGACAAATATAAATTTGTAGTACTTTTCATAAGAATACTAATTTTTAGAAGGTTCCTTATATTTTTGGGGGCAGGTTATGGAAACTTTTTCCCTTTACGGCATTGCTGTGGCTTCATTTTTCAACCGATGTGCTATATTTTGGCGTTAGTGAATAGATCAGCGTCTGAATTTTCCAAAAAGTATAAATTTGTGGCATTTCGCAAAAGTTTAAGGGCGGGTTTAGTGGTTGAAAACCAGAAAAAACCCAATTTTTCACGCGTCAACTCCCCAAAACTTTAAATTCATTTTTCTCCCATTAAACATGCGAATTTCGCGTTTTTACGTTTGTATTTAAAAGTTTAGCCCAAACTAGTGTTTTGATGGTCGGAACATGTTTTAGGCAAAATCTCCAAAAATTACTGTTTCTAGAACACGTGCAGTTTTTGTGCAGATTTTCAGCTTTGATTGTTTACTGTGCCCGTAATTTAAATTCGATTGTTGAAATTTTGGTCTTATCTTATAGTTGCGTTTGTTTAGTTTGCGTGAAGTGCAAATATGTAGTAATTTGCATGAAAATAGTAATTTTTATGACACTTAGGAGGCATAGACATGTATTTGTCTAAAATACGTAAATTTCCTTGTCAGACCTCTGGCTTTAGTCGTTCACAGTAGCCACAAATTCTATTCGATTATCAAAGTTTTGGTCTCATTTTGTAGCTGTCAGTCTGTTGTTTACGACAAATATAAATTTGTAGTACTTTTCATAAGAATACTAATTTTTAGAAGGTTCCTTATATTTTTGGGGGCAGGTTATGGAAACTTTTTCCCTTTACGGCATTGCTGTGGCTTCATTTTTCAACCGATGTGCTATATTTTGGCGTTGATGAATAGATCAGCGTCTGAATTTTCCAAAAAGTATAAATTTGTGGCATTTCGCAAAAGTTTAAGGGCGGGTTTAGTGGTTGAAAACCAGAAAAAACCCAATTTTTCACGCGTCAACTCCCCAAAACTTTAAATTCATTTTTCTCCCCTTAAACGTGCGAATTTCGCGTTTTTACGTTTTTATTTAAAAGTTTAGCCCAAACTTGTGTTTTGATGGTCGGAACATGTTTTAGGCAAAATATCCAAAAATTACTGTTTCTAGAACACGTGCAGTTTTTGTGCAGATTTTCAGCTTTGATTGTTTACTGTGCCCGTAATTTAAATTCGATTGTTGAAATTTTGGTCTTATCTTATAGTTGCGTTTGTTTAGTTTGCGTGAAGTGCAAATATGTAGTAATTTGCATGAAAATAGTAATTTTTATGACGCTTAGGAGGCATAGACATGTATTTGTCTAAAATACGTAAATTTCCTTGTCAGACCTCTGGCTTTAATCGTTCACAGTAGCCACAAATTGTATTCGATTATCAAAATTTTGGTCTCATTTTGTAGCTGTCAGTCTGTTGTTTACGACAAATATAAATTTGTAGTACTTTTCATAAGAATACTAATTTTTAGAAGGTTCCTTATATTTTTGGGGGCAGGTTATGGAAACTTTTTCCCTTTACGGCATTGCTGTGGCTTCATTTTTCAACCGATGTGTTATATTTTGGCGTTAGTGAATAGATCAGCGTCTGAATTTTCCAAAAAGTATAAATTTGTGGCGTTTCGCAAAAGTTTAAGGGCGGGTTTGGTGGTTGAAAGCCAGAAAAAAACCCAATTTTTCACGCGTCAACTCCCCAAAACTTTAAATTCATTTTTCTCCCCTTAAACGTGCGAATTTCGCGTTTTTACGTTTTTATTTAAAAGTTTAGCCCAAACTAGTGTTTTGATGGTCGGAACATGTTTTAGGCAAAATCTCCAAAAATTACTGTTTCTAGAACACGTGCAGTTTTTGTGCAGATTTTCAGCTTTGATTGTTTACTGTGCCCGTAATTTAAATTCGATGGTTGAAATGTTGGTCTTATCTTATAGTTGCGTTTGTTTAGTTTGCGTGAAGTGCAAATATGGAGTAATTTGCATGAAAATAGTAATTTTTATGACGCTTAGGAGGCATAGACTTGTATTTGTCTAAAATACGTAAATTTCCTTGTCAGACCTCTGGCTTTAATCGTTCACAGTAGCCACAAATTGTATTCGATTATCAAAATTTTGGTCTCATTTTGTAGCTGTCAGTCTGTTGTTTACGACAAATATAAATTTGTAGTACTTTTCATAAGAATACTAATTTTTAGAAGGTTCCTTATATTTTTGGGGGCAGGTTATGGAAACTTTTTCCCTTTACGGCATTGCTGTGGCTTCATTTTTCAACCGATGTGCTATATTTTGGCGTTAGTGAATAGATCAGCGTCTGAATTTTCCAAAAAGTATAAATTTGCGGCGTTTCGCAAAAGTTTCAGGGCGGGTTTGGTGGTTGAAAGCCAGAAAAAACCCAATTTTTCACGCGTCAACTCCCCAAAACTTTAAATTCATTTTTCTCCCCTTAAACGTGCGAATTTCGCGTTTTTACGTTTTTATTTAAAAGTTTAGCCCAAACTAGTGTTTTGATGGTCGGAACATGTTTTAGGCAAAATATCCAAAAATTACTGTTTCTAGAACACGTGCAGTTTTTGTGCAGATTTTCAGCTTTGATTGTTTACTGTGCCCGTAATTTAAATTCGATTGTTGAAATTTTGGTCTTATCTTATAGTTGCGTTTGTTTAGTTTGCGTGAAGTGCAAATATGTAGTAATTTGCATGAAAATAGTAATTTTTATGACACTTAGGAGGCATAGACATGTATTTGTCTAAAATACGTAAATTTCCTTGTCAGACCTCTGGCTTTAGTCGTTCACAGTAGCCACAAATTCTATTCGATTATCAAAGTTTTGGTCTCATTTTGTAGCTGTCAGTCTGTTGTTTACGACAAATATAAATTTGTAGTACTTTTCATAAGAATACTAATTTTTAGAAGGTTCCTTATATTTTTGGGGGCAGGTTATGGAAACTTTTTCCCTTTACGGCATTGCTGTGGCTTCATTTTTCAACCGATGTGCTATATTTTGGCGTTGATGAATAGATCAGCGTCTGAATTTTCCAAAAAGTATAAATTTGTGGCATTTCGCAAAAGTTTAAGGGCGGGTTTAGTGGTTGAAAACCAGAAAAAACCCAATTTTTCACGCGTCAACTCCCCAAAACTTTAAATTCATTTTTCTCCCCTTAAACGTGCGAATTTCGCGTTTTTACGTTTTTATTTAAAAGTTTAGCCCAAACTTGTGTTTTGATGGTCGGAACATGTTTTAGGCAAAATATCCAAAAATTACTGTTTCTAGAACACGTGCAGTTTTTGTGCAGATTTTCAGCTTTGATTGTTTACTGTGCCCGTAATTTAAATTCGATTGTTGAAATTTTGGTCTTATCTTATAGTTGCGTTTGTTTAGTTTGCGTGAAGTGCAAATATGTAGTAATTTGCATGAAAATAGTAATTTTTATGACGCTTAGGAGGCATAGACATGTATTTGTCTAAAATACGTAAATTTCCTTGTCAGACCTCTGGCTTTAATCGTTCACAGTAGCCACAAATTCTATTCGATTATCAAAATTTTGGTCTCATTTTGTTGCTGTCAGTCTGTTGTTTACGACAAATATAAATTTGTAGTACTTTTCATAAGAATACTAATTTTTAGAAGGTTCCTTATATTTTTGGGGGCAGGTTATGGAAAGTTTTTCCCTTTACGGCATTGCTGTGGCTTCATTTTTCAACCGATGTGCTATATTTTGGCGTTGATGAATAGATCAGCGTCTGAATTTTCCAAAAAGTATAAATTTGTGGCATTTTGCAAAAGTTTAAGGGCGGGTTTAGTGGTTGAAAACCAGAAAAAACCCAATCTTTCACGCGTCTACTCCCCAAAACTTTAAATTCATTTTTCTCCCCTTAAACGTGCGAATTTCGCGTTTTTACGTTTTTATTTAAAAGTTTAGCCCAAACTAGTGTTTTGATGGTCGGAACATGTCTTAGGCAAAATATCCAAAAATTACTGTTTCTAGAACACGTGCAGTTTTTGTGCAGATTTTCAGCTTTGATTGTTTACTGTGCCCGTAATTTAAATTCGATTGTTGAAATTTCCGTCTTATCTTATAGTTGCGTTTGTTTAGTTTGCGTGAAGTGCAAATATGTAGTAATTTGCATGAAAATAGTAATTTTTATGACGCTTAGGAGGCATAGACATGTATTTGTCTAAAATACGTAAATTTCCTTGTCAGACCTCTGGCTTTAATTGTTCACAGTAGCCACAAATTGTATTCGATTATCAAAATTTTGGTCTCATTTTGTAGCTGTCAGTCTGTTGTTTACGACAAATATAAATTTGTAGTACTTTTCATAAGAATACTAATTTTTAGAAGGTTCCTTATATTTTTGGGGGCAGGTTATGGAAACTTTTTCCCTTTACGGCATTGCTGTGGCTTCATTTTTCAACCGATGTGCTATATTTTGGCGTTGATGAATAGATCAGCGTCTGAATTTTCCAAAATGTATAAATTTGTGGCATTTCGCAAAAGTTTAAGGGCGGGTTTAGTGGTTGAAAACCAGAAAAAACCCAATTTTTCACGCGTCAACTCCCCAAAACTTTAAATTCATTTTTCTCCCCCTTAAACGTGCGAATTTCGCGTTTTTACGTTTTTATTTGAAAGTTTAGCCCAAACTAGTGTTTTGATGGTCGGAACATGTTTTAGGCAAAATATCCAAAAATTACTGTTTCTAGAACACGTGCAGTTTTTGTGCAGATTTTCAGCTTTGATTGTTTACTGTGCCCGTAATTTAAATTCGATTGTTGAAATTTTGGTCTTATCTTATAGTTGCGTTTGTTTAGTTTGCGTGAAGTGCAAATATGTAGTAATTTGCATGAAAATAGTAATTTTTATGACGCTTAGGAGGCATAGACATGTATTTGTCTAAAATACGTAAATTTCCTTGTCAGACCTCTGGCTTTAATCGTTCACAGTAGCCACAAATTCTATTCGATTATCAAAATGTTGGTCTCATTTTGTAGCTGTCAGTCTGTTGTTTACGACAAATATAAATTTGTAGTACTTTTCATAAGAATACTAATTTTTAGAAGGTTCCTTATATTTTTGGGGGCAGGTTATGGAAACTTTTTCCCTTTACGGCATTGCTGTGGCTTCATTTTTCAACCGATGTGCTATATTTTGGCGTTAGTGAATAGATCAGCGTCTGAATTTTCCAAAAAGTATAAATTTGTGGCATTTCGCAAAAGTTTAAGGGCGGGTTTAGTGGTTGAAAACCAGAAAAAACCCAATTTTTCACGCGTCAACTCCCCAAAACTTTAAATTCATTTTTCTCCCCTTAAACGTGCGAATTTCGCGTTTTTACGTTTTTATTTAAAAGTTTAGCCCAAACTAGTGTTTTGATGGTCGGAACATGTTTTAGGCAAAATATCCAAAAATTACTGTTTCTAGAACACGTGCAGTTTTTGTGCAGATTTTCAGCTTTGATTGTTTACTGTGCCCGTAATTTAAATTCGATTGTTGAAATTTTGGTCTTATCTTATAGTTGCGTTTGTTTAGTTTGCGTGAAGTGCAAATATGTAGTAATTTGCATGAAAATAGTAATTTCTATGACGCTTAGGAGGCATAGACATGTATTTGTCTAAAATACGTAAATTTCCTTGTCAGATCTCTGGCTTTAATCGTTCTCAGTAGCCACAAATTGTATTCGATTATCAAAATTTTGGTCTCATTTTGTAGCTGTCAGTCTGTTGTTTACGACAAATATAAATTTGTAGTACTTTTCATAAGAATACTAATTTTTAGAAGGTTCCTTATATTTTTGGGGGCAGGTTATGGAAACTTTTTCCCTTTACGGCATTGCTGTGGCTTCATTTTTCAACCGATGTGTTATATTTTGGCGTTAGTGAATAGATCAGCGTCTGAATTTTCCAAAAAGTATAAATTTGTGGCGTTTCGCAAAAGTTTAAGGGCGGGTTTGGTGGTTGAAAGCCAGAAAAAACCCAATTTTTCACGCGTCAACTCCCAAAAACTTTAAATTCATTTTTCTCCCCTTAAACGTGCGAATTTCGCGTTTTTACGTTTTTATTTAAAAGTTTAGCCCAAACTAGTGTTTTGATGGTTGGAACATGTTTTAGGAAAAATCTCCAAAAATTACTGTTTCTAGAACACGTGCAGTTTTTGTGCAGATTTTCAGCTTTGATTGTTTACTGTGCCCGTAATTTAAATTCGATTGTTGAAATGTTGGTCTTATCTTATAGTTGCGTTTGTTTAGTTTGCGTTAAGTGCAAATATGTAGTAATTTGCATGAAAATAGTAATTTTTATGACGCTTAGGAGGCATAGACATGTATTTGTCTAAAATACGTAAATTTCCTTGTCAGACCTCTAGCTTTAATCGTTCACAGTAGCCACAAATTCTATTCGATTATCAAAATTTTGGTCTCATTTTGTTGCTGTCAGTCTGTTGTTTACGACAAATATAAATTTGTAGTACTTTTCATAAGAATACTAATTTTTAGACGGTTCCTTATATTTTTGGGGGCAGGTTATGGAAAGTTTTTCCCTTTACGGCATTGCTGTGGCTTCATTTTTCAACCGATGTGCTATATTTTGGCGTTGATGAATAGATCAGCGTCTGAATTTTCCAAAAAGTATAAATTTGTGGCATTTTGCAAAAGTTTAAGGGCGGGTTTAGTGGTTGAAAACCAGAAAAAACCCAATTTTTCACGCGTCAACTCCCCAAAACTTTAAATTCATTTTTCTCCCCTTAAACGTGCGAATTTCGCGTTTTTACGTTTTTATTTGAAAGTTTAGCCCAAACTAGTGTTTTGATGGTCGGAACATGTTTTAGGCAAAATATCCAAAAATTACTGTTTCTAGAACACGTGCAGTTTTTGTGCAGATTTTCAGCTTTGATTGTTTACTGTGCCCGTAATTTAAATTCGATTGTTGAAATTTTGGTCTTATCTTATAGTTGCGTTTGTTTAATTTGCGTGAAGTGCAAATATGTAGTAATTTGCATGAAAATACTAATTTTTATGACGCTTAGGAGGCATTGACATGTATTTGTCTAAAATACGTAAATTTCCTTGTCAGACCTCTGGCTTTAATCGTTCACAGTAGCCACAAATTGTATTCGATTATCAAAATTTTGGTCTCATTTTGTAGCTGTCAGTCTGTTGTTTACGACAAATATAAATTTGTAGTACTTTTCATAAGAATACTAATTTTTAGAAGGTTCCTTATATTTTTGGGGGCAGGTTATGGAAACTTTTTCCCTTTACGGCATTGCTGTGACTTCATTTTTCAACCGATGTGCTAAATTTTGGCGTTAGTGAATAGATCAGCGTCTGAATTTCCCAAAAAGTATAAATTTGTGGCATTTCGCAAAAGTTTAAGGGCGGGTTTAGTGGTTGAAAACCAGAAAAAACCCAATTTTTCACGCGTCAACTCCCCAAAACTTTAAATTCATTTTTCTCCCCTTAAACGTGCGAATTTCGCGTTTTTACGTTTTTATTTAAAAGTTTAGCCCAAACTAGTGTTTTGATGGTCGGAACATGTTTTAGGCAAAATATCCAAAAATTAATATTTCTAGAACACGTGCAGTTTTTGTGCAGATTTTCAGCTTTGATTGTTTACTGTGCCCGTAATTTAAATTCGATTGTTGAAATTTTGGTCTTATCTTATAGTTGCGTTTGTTTAGTTTGCGTGAAGTGCAAATATGTAGTAATTTGCATGAAAATAGTAATTTTTATGACGCTTAGGAAGCATAGACATGTATTTGTCTAAAATACGTAAATTTCCTTGTCAGACCTCTAGCTTTAATCGTTCACAGTAGCCACAAATTGTATTCGATTATCAAAATTTTGGTCTCATTTTGTAGCTGTCTGTCTGTTGTTTACGACAAATATAAATTTGTAGTACTTTTCATAAGAGTACTAATTTTTAGAAGGTTCCTTATATTTTTGGGGGCAGGTTATGGAAACTTTTTCCCTTTACGGCATTGCTGTGACTTCATTTTTCAACCGATGTGCTATATTTTGGCGTTAGTGAATAGATCAGCGTCTGAATTTTCCAAAAAGTATAAATTTGTGGCATTTCGCAAAAGTTTAAGGGCGGGTTTAGTGGTTGAAAGCCAGAAAAAACCCAATTTTTCACGCGTCAACTCCCCAAAACTTTAAATTCATTTTTCTCCCCTTAAACGTGCGAATTTCGCGTTTTTACGTTTTTATTTAAAAGTTTAGCCCAAACTAGTGTTTTGATGGTCGGAACATGTTTTAGGCAAAATATCCAAAAATTAATATTTCTAGAACACGTGCAGTTTTTGTGCAGATTTTCAGCTTTGATTGTTTACTGTGCCCGTAATTTAAATTCGATTGTTGAAATTTTGGTCTTATCTTATAGTTGCGTTTGTTTAGTTTGCGTGAAGTGCAAATATGTAGTAATTTGCATGAAAATAGTAATTTTTATGACGCTTAGGAGGCATAGACATGTATTTGTCTAAAATACGTAAATTTCCTTGTCAGACCTCTGGCTTTAATCGTTCTCAGTAGCCACAAATTGTATTCGATTATCAAAATTTTGGTCTCATTTTGTAGCTGTCAGTCTGTTGTTTACGACAAATATAAATTTGTAGTACTTTTCATAAGAATACTAATTTTTAGAAGGTTCCTTATATTTTTGGGGGCAGGTTATGGAAACTTTTTCCCTTTACGGCATTGCTGTGGCTTCATTTTTCAACCGATGTGCTATATTTTGGCGTTAGTGAATAGATCAGCGTCTGAATTTTCCAAAAAGTATAAATTTGTGGCGTTTCGCAAAAGTTTAAGGGCGGGTTTGGTGGTTGAAAGCCAGAAAAAACCCAATTTTTCACGCGTCAACTCCCCAAAACTTTAAATTCATTTTTCTCCTCTTAAACGTGCGAATTTCGCGTTTTTACGTTTTTATTTAAAAGTTTAGCCCAAACTAGTGTTTTGATGGTCGGAACATGTTTTAGGCAAAATCTCGAAAAATTACTGTTTCTAGAACACGTGCAGTTTTTGTGCAGATTTTCAGCTTTGATTGTTTACTGTGCCCGTAATTTAAATTCGATTGTTGAAATTTTGGTCTTATCTTATAGTTGCGTTTGTTTAGTTTGCGTGAAGTGCAAATATTTAGTAATTTGCATGAAAATAGTAATTTTTATGACGCTTAGGAGGCATAGACATGTATTTGTCTAAAATACGTAAATTTCCTTGTCAGACCTCTGGCTTTAATCGTTCACAGTAGCCACAAATTGTATTCGATTATCAAAATTTTGGTCTCATTTTGTAGCTGTCAGTCTGTTGTTTACGACAAATATAAATTTGTAGTACTTTTCATAAGAATACTAATTTTTAGAAGGTTCCTTATATTTTTGGGGGCAGGTTATGGAAACTTTTTCCCTTTACGGCATTGCTGTGGCTTCAATTTTCAACCGATGTGCTTTATTTTGGCGTTAGTGAATAGATCAGCGTCTGAATTTTCCAAAAAGTATAAATTTGCGGCGTTTCGCAAAAGTTTCAGGGCGGGTTTGGTGGTTGAAAGCCAGAAAAGACCCAATTTTTCACGCGTCAACTCCCCAAAACTTTAAATTCATTTTTCTCCTCTTAAACGTGCGAATTTCGCGTTTTTACGTTTTTATTTAAAAGTTTAGCCCAAACTGGTGTTTTGATGGTCGGAACATGTTTTAGGCAAAATCTCCAAAAATTACTGTTTCTAGAACACGTGCAGTTTTTGTGCAGATTTTCAGCTTTGATTGTTTACTGTGCCCGTAATTTAAATTCGATTGTTGAAATTTTGGTCTTATCTTATAGTTGCGTTTGTTTAGTTTGCGTGAAGTGCAAATATGTAGTAATTTGCATGAAAATAGTAATTTTTATGACGCTTAGGAGGCATAGACATGTATTTGTCTAAAATACGTAAATTTCCTTGTCAGACCTCTAGCTTTAATCGTTCACAGTAGCCACAAATTGTATTCGATTATCAAAATTTTGGTCTCATTTTGTAGCTGTCTGTCTGTTGTTTACGACAAATATAAATTTGTAGTACTTTTCATAAGAGTACTAATTTTTAGAAGGTTCCTTATATTTTTGGGGGCAGGTTATGGAAACTTTTTCCTTTTACGGCATTGCTGTGGCTTCAATTTTCAACCGATGTGCTATATTTTGGCGTTAGTGAATAGATCAGCGTCTGAATTTTCCAAAAAGTATAAATTTGTGGCATTTCGCAAAAGTTTAAGGGCGGGTTTAGTGGTTGAAAACCAGAAAAAACCCAATTTTTCACGCGTCAACTCCCCAAAACTTTAAATTCATTTTTCTCCCCTTAAACGTGCGAATTTCGCGTTTTTACGTTTTTATTTAAAAGTTTAGCCCAAACTAGTGTTTTGATGGTCGGAACATGTTTTAGGCAAAATCTCCAAAAATTACTGTTTCTAGAACACGTGCAGTTTTTGTGCAGATTTTCAGCTTTGATTGTTTACTGTGCCCGTAATTTAAATTCGATTGTTGAAATTTTTGTCTTATCTTATAGTTGCGTTTGTTTAGTTTGCGTGAAGTGCAAATATGTAGTAATTTGCATGAAAATAGTAATTTTTATGACGCTTAGGAGGCATAGACATGTATTTGTCTAAAATACGTAAATTTCCTTGTCAGACCTCTGGCTTTAATCGTTCTCAGTAGCCACAAATTGTATTCGATTATCAAAATTTTGGTCTCATTTTGTAGCTGTCAGTCTGTTGTTTACGACAAATATAAATTTGTAGTACTTTTCATAAGAATACTAATTTTTAGAAGGTTCCTTATATTTTTGGGGGCAGGTTATGGAAACTTTTTCCCTTTACGGCATTGCTGTGGCTTCATTTTTCAACCGATGTGTTATATTTTGGCGTTAGTGAATAGATCAGCGTCTGAATTTTCCAAAAAGTATAAATTTGTGGCGTTTCGCAAAAGTTTAAGGGCGGGTTTGGTGGTTGAAAGCCAGAAAAAACCCAATTTTTCACGCGTCAACTCCCAAAAACTTTAAATTCATTTTTTTCCTCTTAAACGTGCGAATTTCGCGTTTTTACGTTTTTATTTAAAAGTTTAGCCCAAACTAGTGTTTTGATGGTCGGAACATGTTTTAGGCAAAATCTCCAAAAATTACTGTTTCTAGAACACGTGCAGTTTTTGTGCAGATTTTCAGCTTTGATTGTTTACTGTGCCCGTAATTTAAATTCGATGGTTGAAATGTTGGTCTTATCTTATAGTTGCGTTTGTTTAGTTTGCGTGAAGTGCAAATATGGAGTAATTTGCATGAAGATAGTAATTTTTATGACGCTTAGGAGGCATAGACATGTATTTGTCTAAAATACGTAAATTTCCTTGTCAGACCTCTGGCTTTAATCGTTCACAGTAGCCACAAATTGTATTCGATTATCAAAATTTTGGTCTCATTTTGTAGCTGTCAGTCTGTTGTTTACGACAAATATAAATTTGTAGTACTTTTCATAAGAATACTAATTTTTAGAAGGTTCCTTATATTTTTGGGGGCAGGTTATGGAAACTTTTTCCCTTTACGGCATTGCTGTGGCTTCATTTTTCAACCGATGTGCTATATTTTGGCGTTAGTGAATAGATCAGCGTCTGAATTTTCCAAAAAGTATAAATTTGTGGCGTTTCGCAAAAGTTTAAGGGCGGGTTTGGTGGTTGAAAGCCAGAAAAAAACTCAATTTTTCACGCGTCAACTCCCCAAAACTTTAAATTCATTTTTCTCCTCTTAAACGTGCGAATTTCGCGTTTTTACGTTTTTATTTAAAAGTTTAGCCCAAACTAGTGTTTTGATGGTCGGAACATGTTTTAGGCAAAATCTCCAAAAATTACTGTTTCTAGAACACGTGCAGTTTTTGTGCAGATTTTCAGCTTTGATTGTTTACTGTGCCCGTAATTTAAATTCGATTGTTGAAATTTTGGTCTTATCTTATAGTTGCGTTTGTTTAGTTTGCGTGAAGTGCAAATATTTAGTAATTTGCATGAAAATAGTAATTTTTATGACGCTTAGGAGGCATAGACATGTATTTGTCTAAAATACGTAAATTTCCTTGTCAGACCTCTGGCTTTAATCGTTCACAGTAGCCACAAATTGTATTCGATTATCAAAATTTTGGTCTCATTTTGTAGCTGTCAGTCTGTTGTTTACGACTAATATAAATTTGTAGTACTTTTCATAAGAATACTAATTTTTAGTAGGTTCCTTATATTTTTGGGGGCAGGTTATGGAAACTTTTTCCCTTTACGGCATTGCTGTGGCTTCATTTTTCAACCGATGTGCTATATTTTGGCGTTAGTGAATAGATCAGCGTCTGAATTTTCCAAAAAGTATAAATTTGCGGCGTTTCGCAAAAGTTTCAGGGCGGGTTTGGTGGTTGAAAGCCAGAAAAAACCCAATTTTTCACGCGTCAACTCCCCAAAACTTTAAATTCATTTTGCTCCTCTTAAACGTGCGAATTTCGCGTTTTTACGTTTTTATTTAAAAGTTTAGCCCAAACTAGTGTTTTGATGGTCGGAACATGTTTTAGGCAAAATCTCCAAAAATTACTGTTTCTAGAACACGTGCAGTTTTTGTGCAGATTTTCAGCTTTGATTGTTTACTGTGCCCGTAATTTAAATTCGATTGTTGAAATTTTGGTCTTATCTTATAGTTGCGTTTGTTTAGTTTGCGTGAAGTGCAAATATGTAGTAATTTGCATGAAAATAGTAATTTTTATGACGCTTAGGAGGCATAGACATGTATTTGTCTAAAATACGTAAATTTCCTTGTCAGACCTCTGGCTTTAATCGTTCACAGTAGCCACAAATTGTATTCGATTATCAAAATTTTGGTCTCATTTTGTAGCTGTCAGTCTGTTGTTTACGACAAATATAAATTTGTAGTACTTTTCATAAGATTACTAATTTTTAGAAGGTTCCTTATATTTTTGGGGGCAGGTTATGGAAACTTTTTCCCTTTACGGCATTGCTGTGGCTTCATTTTTCAACCGATGTGTTATATTTTGGCGTTAGTGAATAGATCAGCGTCTGAATTTTCCAAAAAGTATAAATTTGTGGCGTGTCGCAAAAGTTTAAGGGCGGGTTTGGTGGTTGAAAGCCAGAAAAAACCCAATTTTTCACGCGTCAACTCCCCAAAACTTTAAATTCATTTTTCTCCCCTTAAACGTGCGAATTTCGCGTTTTTACGTTTTTATTTAAAAGTTTAGCCCAAACTAGTGTTTTGATGGTCGGAACATGTTTTAGGCAAAATCTCCAAAAATTACTGTTTCTAGAACACGTGCAGTTTTTGTGCAGATTTTCAGCTTTGATTGTTTACTGTGCCCGTAATTTAAATTCGATGGTTGAAATTTTGGTCTTATCTTATAGTTGCGTTTGTTTAGTTTGCGTGAAGTGCAAATATGGAGTAATTTGCATGAAAATAGTAATTTTTATGACGCTTAGGAGGCATAGACATGTATTTGTCTAAAATACGTAAATTTCCTTGTCAGACCTCTGGCTTTAATTGTTCACAGTAGCCACAAATTGTATTCGATTATCAAAATTTTGGTCTCATTTTGTAGCTGTCAGTCTGTTGTTTACGACAAATATAAATTTGTAGTACTTTTCATAAGAATACTAATTTTTAGAAGGTTCCTTATATTTTTGGGGGCAGGTTATGGAAACTTTTTCCCTTTACGGCATTGCTGTGGCTTCATTTTTCAACCGATGTGCTATATTTTGGCGTTAGTGAATAGATCAGCGTCTGAATTTTCCAAAAAGTATAAATTTGTGGCGTTTCGCAAAAGTTTAAGGGCGGGTTTAGTGGTTGAAAGCCAGAAAAAACCCAATTTTTCACGCGTCAACTCCCCAAAACTTTAAATTCATTTTTCTCCCCTTAAACGTGCGAATTTCGCGTTTTTACGTTTTTATTTAAAAGTTTAGCCCAAACTAGTGTTTTGATGGTCGGAACATGTTTTAGGCAAAATCTCCAAAAATTACTGTTTCTAGAACACGTGCAGTTTTTGTGCAGATTTTCAGCTTTGATTGTTTACTGTGCCCGTAATTTAAATTCGATGGTTGAAATTTTGGTCTTATCTTATAGTTGCGTTTGTTTAGTTTGCGTGAAGTGCAAATATGGAGTAATTTGCATGAAAATAGTAATTTTTATGACGCTTAGGAGGCATAGACATGTATTTGTCTAAAATACGTAAATTTCCTTGTCAGACCTCTGGCTTTAATCGTTCACAGTAGCCACAAATTGTATTCGATTATCAAAATGTTGGTCTCATTTTGTAGCTGTCAGTCTGTTGTTTACGACAAATATAAATTTGTAGTACTTTTCATAAGAATACTAATTTTTAGAAGGTTCCTTATATTTTTGGGGGCAGGTTATGGAAACTTTTTCCCTTTACGGCATTGCTGTGGCTTCATTTTTCAACCGATGTGCTATATTTTGGCGTTGATGAATAGATCAGCGTCTGAGTTTCCCGAAATGTATAAATTTGTGGCATTTCGCAAAAGTTTAAGGGCGGGTTTAGTGGTTGAAAACCAGAAAAAACCCAATTTTTCACGCGTCAACTCCCCAAAACTTTAAATTCATTTTTCTCCCCTTAAACGTGCGAATTTTGCGTTTTTACGTTTTTATTTAAAAGTTTAGCCCAAACTAGTGTTTTGATGGTCGGAATATGTTTTAGGCAAAATATCCAAAAATTACTGTTTCTAGAACACGTGCAGTTTTTGTGCAGATTTTCAGCTTTGATTGTTTACTGTGCCCGTAATTTAAATTCGATTGTTGAAATTTTGGTCTTATCTTATAGTTGCGTTTGTTAAGTTCGCGTGAAGTGCAAATATGTAGTAATTTGCATGAAAATAGTAATTTTTATGACGCTTAGGAGGCATAGACATGTATTTGTCTAAAATACGTAAATTTCCTTGTCAGACCTCTGGCTTTAATCGTTCACAGTAGCCACAAATTGTATTCGATTATCAAAATTTTGGTCTCATTTTGTAGCTGTCAGTCTGTTGTTTACGACAAATATAAATTTGTAGTACTTTTCATAAGAATACTAATTTTTAGAAGGTTCCTTATATTTTTGGGGGCAGGTTATGGAAACGTTTTCCCTTTACGGCATTGCTGTGGCTTCATTTTTCAACCGATGTGCTATATTTTGGCGTTAGTGAATAGATCAGCGTCTGAATTTTCCAAAAAGTATAAATTTGTGGCGTTTCGCAAAAGTTTAAGGGCGGGTTTGGTGGTTGAAAGCCAGGAAAAACCCAATTTTTCACGCGTCAACTCCCCAAAACTTTAAATTCATTTTTCTCCCCTTAAACGTGCGAATTTCGCGTTTTTACGTTTTTATTTAAAAGTTTAGCCCAAACTAGTGTTTTGATGGTCGGAACATGTTTTAGGCAAAATATCCAAAAATTACTGTTTCTAGAACACGTGCAGTTTTTGTGCAGATTTTCAGCTTTGATTGTTTACTGTGCCCGTAATTTAAATTCGATTGTTGAAATTTTGGTCTTATCTTATAGTTGCGTTTGTTTAGTTTGCGTGAAGTGCAAATATGTAGTAATTTGCATGAAAATAGTAATTTTTATGACGCTTAGGAGGCATAGACATGTATTTGTCTAAAATACGTAAATTTCCTTGTCAGACCTCTGGCTTTAATCGTTCACAGTAGCCACAAATTGTATTCGATTATCAAAATTTTGGTCTCATTTTGTAGCTGTCAGTCTGTTGTTTACAACAAATATAAATTTGTAGTACTTTTCATAAGAATACTAATTTTTAGAAGGTTCCTTATATTTTTGGGGGCAGGTTATGGAAACTTTTTCCCTTTACGGCATTGCTGTGGCTTCATTTTTCAACCGATGTGCTATATTTTGGCGTTAGTGAATAGATCAGCGTCTGAATTTTCCAAAAAGTATAAATTTGTGGCGTTTCGCAAAAGTTTCAGGGCGGGTTTGGTGGTTGAAAGCCAGGAAAAACCCAATTTTTCACGCGTCAACTCCCCAAAACTTTAAATTCATTTTTCTCCCCTTAAACGTGCGAATTTCGCGTTTTTACGTTTTTATTTAAAAGTTTAGCCCAAACTAGTGTTTTGATGGTCGGAACATGTTTTAGGCAAAATATCCAAAAATTACTGTTTCTAGAACACGTGCAGTTTTTGTGCAGATTTTCAGCTTTGATTGTTTACTGTGCCCGTAATTTAAATTCGATTGTTGAAATTTTGGTCTTATCTTATAGTTGCGTTTGTTTAGTTTGCGTGAAGTGCAAATATGTAGTAATTTGCATGAAAATAGTAATTTTTATGACGCTTAGGAGGCATAGACATGTATTTGTCTAAAATACGTAAATTTCCTTGTCAGACCTCTGGCTTTAATCGTTCACAGTAGCCACAAATTGTATTCGATTATCAAAATTTTGGTCTCATTTTGTAGCTGTCAGTCTGTTGTTTACGACAAATATAAATTTGTAGTACTTTTCATAAGAATACTAATTTTTAGAACGTTCCTTATATTTTTGGGGGCAGGTTATGGAAACTTTTTCCCTTTACGGCATTGCTGTGACTTCATTTTTCAACCGATGTGCTATATTTTGGCGTTAGTGAATAGATCAGCGTCTGAATTTTCCAAAAAGTATAAATTTGTGGCATTTCGCAAAAGTTTAAGGGCGGGTTTAGTGGTTGAAAGCCAGAAAAAACCCAATTTTTCACGCGTCAACTCCCCAAAACTTTAAATTCATTTTTCTCCCCTTAAACGTGCGAATTTCGCGTTTTTACGTTTTTATTTAAAAGTTTAGCCCAAACTAGTGTTTTGATGGTCGGAACATGTTTTAGGCAAAATATCCAAAAATTACTGTTTCTAGAACACGTGCAGTTTTTGTGCAGATTTTCAGCTTTGATTGTTTACTGTGCCCGTAATTTAAATTCGATGGTTGAAATTTTGGTCTCATCTTATAGTTGCGTTTGTTTAGTTTGCGTGAAGTGCAAATATGGAGTAATTTGCATGAAAATAGTAATTTTTATGACGCTTAGGAGGCATAGACATGTATTTGTCTAAAATACGTAAATTTCCTTGTCAGACCTCTGGCTTTAATCGTTCACAGTAGCCACAAATTGTATTCGATTATCAAAATTTTGGTCTCATTTTGTAGCTGTCAGTCTGTTGTTTACGACAAATATAAATTTGTAGTACTTTTCATAAGAATACTAATTTTTAGAAGGTTCCTTATATTTTTGGGGGCAGGTTATGGAAACGTTTTCCCTTTACGGCATTGCTGTGGCTTCATTTTTCAACCGATGTGCTATATTTTGGCGTTGATGAATAGATCAGCGTCTGAATTTTCCAAAAAGTATAAATTTGTGGCGTTTCGCAAAAGTTTAAGGGCGGGTTTGGTGGTTGAAAGCCAGAAAAAACCCAATTTTTCACGCGTCAACTCCCCAAAACTTTAAATTCATTTTTCTCCTCTTAAACGTGCGAATTTCGCGTTTTTACGTTTTTATTTAAAAGTTTAGCCCAAACTAGTGTTTTGATGGTCGGAACATGTTTTAGGCAAAATATCCAAAAATTACTGTTTCTAGAACACGTGCAGTTTTTGTGCAAATTTTCAGCTTTAATTGTTTACTGTGCCCGTAATTTAAATCCGATTGTTGAAATTTTGGTCTTATCTTATAGTTGCGTTTGTTTAGTTTGCGTGAAGTGCAAATATGTAGTAATTTGCATGAAAATAGTAATTTTTATGACGCTTAGGAGGCATAGACATGTATTTGTCTAAAATACGTAAATTTCCTTGTCAGACCTCTGGCTTTAATCGTTCACAGTAGCCACAAATTGTATTCGATTATCAAAATTTTGGTCTCATTTTGTTGCTGTCAGTCTGTTGTTTACGACAAATATAAATTTGTATTACTTTCCATAAGAATACTAATTTTTAGAAGGTTCCTTATATTTTTGGGGGCAGGTTATGGAAACGTTTTCCCTTTACGGCATTGCTGTGGCTTCAATTTTCAACCGATGTGCTATATTTTGGCGTTAGTGAATAGATCAGCGTCTGAATTTTCCAAAAAGTATAAATTTGTGGCATTTCGCAAAAGTTTAAGGGCGGGTTTAGTGGTTGAAAGCCAGAAAAAACCCAATTTTTCACGCGTCAACTCCTCAAAACTTTAAATTCATTTTTCTCCCCTTAAACGTGCGAATTTCGCGTTTTTACGTTTTTATTTAAAAGTTTAGCCCAAACTAGTGTTTTGATGGTCGGAACATGTTTTAGGCAAAATCTCCAAAAATTACTGTTTCTAGAACACGTGCAGTTTTTGTGCAGATTTTCAGCTTTGATTGTTTACTGTGCCCGTAATTTAAATTCGATTGTTGAAATTTTGGTCTTATCTTATAGTTGCGTTTGTTTAATTTGCGTGAAGTGCAAATATGTAGTAATTTGCATGAAAATAGTAATTTTTATGACGCTTAGGAGGCATAGACATGTATTTGTCTAAAATACGTACATTTCCTTGTCAGACCTCTGGCTTTAATCGTTCACAGTAGCCACAAATTGTATTCGATTATCAAAATTTTGGTCTCATTTTGTAGCTGTCAGTCTGTTGTTTACGACAAATATAAATTTGTAGTACTTTTCATAAGAATACTAATTTTTAGAAGGTTCCTTATATTTTTGGGGGCAGGTTATGGAAACGTTTTCCCTTTACGGCATTGCTGTGGCTTCATTTTTCAACCGATGTGCTATATTTTGGCGTCAGTGAATAGATCAGCGTCTGAATTTTCCAAAAAGTATAAATTTGTGGCGTTTCGCAAAAGTTTAAGGGCGGGTTTGGTGGTTGAAAGCCAGAAAAAACCCAATTTTTCACGCGTCAACTCCCCAAAACTTTAAATTCATTTTTCTCCCCTTAAACGTGCGAATTTCGCGTTTTTACGTTTTTATTTAAAAGTTTAGCCCAAACTAGTGTTTTGATGGTCGGAACATGTTTTAGGCAAAATATCCAAAAATTACTGTTTCTAGAACACGTGCAGTTTTTGTGCAAATTTTCAGCTTTAATTGTTTACTGTGCCCGTAATTTAAATTCGATTGTTGAAATTTTGGTCTTATCTTATAGTTGCGTTTGTTTAGTTTGCGTGAAGTGCAAATATGTAGTAATTTGCATGAAAATAGTAATTTTTATGACGCTTAGGAGGCATAGACATGTATTTGTCTAAAATACGTAAATTTCCTTGTCAGACCTCTGGCTTTAATCGTTCACAGTAGCCACAAATTGTATTCGATTATCAAAATTTTGGTCTCATTTTGTAGCTGTCAGTCTGTTGTTTACGACAAATATAAATTTGTAGTACTTTTCATAAGAATACTAATTTTTAGAAGGTTCCTTATATTTTTGGGGGCAGGTTATGGAAACTTTTTCCCTTTACGGCATTGCTGTGGCTTCAATTTTCAACCGATGTGCTATATTTTGGCGTTAGTGGATAGATCAGCGTCTGAATTTTCCAAAAAGTATAAATTTGTGGCATTTCGCAAAAGTTTAAGGGCGAGTTTAGTGGTTGAAAGCCAGAAAAAACCCAATTTTTCACGCGTCAACTCCCCAAAACTTTAAATTCATTTTTCTCCCCTTAAACGTGCGAATTTCGCGTTTTTACGTTTTTATTTAAAAGTTTAGCCCAAACTAGTGTTTTGATGGTCGGAACATGTTTTAGGCAAAATCTCCAAAAATTACTGTTTCTAGAACACGTGCAGTTTTTGTGCAGATTTTCAGCTTTGATTGTTTACTGTGCCCGTAATTTAAATTCGATTGTTGAAATTTTGGTCTTATCTTATAGTTGCGTTTGTTTAGTTTGCGTGAAGTGCAAATATGTAGTAATTTGCATGAAAATAGTAATTTTTATGACGCTTAGGAGGTATAGACATGTATTTGTCTAAAATACGTAAATTTCCTTGTCAGACCTCTGGCTTTAATCGTTCACAGTAGCCACAAATTGTATTCGATTATCAAAATTTTGGTCTCATTTTGTAGCTGTCAGTCTGTTGTTTACGACAAATATAAATTTGTAGTACTTTTCATAAGAATACTAATTTTTAGAAGGTTCCTTATATTTTTGGGGGCAGGTTATGGAAACGTTTTCCCTTTACGGCATCGCTGTGGCTTCATTTTTCAACCGATGTGCTATATTTTGGCGTTGATGAATAGATCAGCGTCTGAATTTTCCAAAAAGTATAAATTTGTGGCGTTTCGCAAAAGTTTAAGGGCGGGTTTGGTGGTTGAAAGCCAGAAAAAACCCAATTTTTCACGCGTCAACTCCCCAAAACTTTAAATTCATTTTTCTCCCCTTAAACGTGCGAATTTCGCGTTTTTACGTTTTTATTTAAAAGTTTAGCCCAAACTAGTGTTTTGATGGTCGGAACATGTTTTAGGCAAAATATCCAAAAATTACTGTTTCTAGAACACGTGCAGTTTTTGTGCAGATTTTCAGCTTTGATTGTTTACTGTGCCCGTAATTTAAATTCGATTGTTGAAATTTTGGTCTTATCTTATAGTTGCGTTTGTTTAGTTTGCGTGAAGTGCAAATATGTAGTAATTTGCATGAAAATAGTAATTTTTATGACGCTTAGGAGGCATAGACATGTATTTGTCTAAAATACGTAAATTTCCTTGTCAGACCTCTGGCTTTAATCGTTCACAGTAGCCACAAATTGTATTCGATTATCAAAATTTTGGTCTCATTTTGTAGCTGTGAGTCTGTTGTTTACGACAAATATAAATTTGTAGTACTTTTCATAAGAATACTAATTTTTAGAAGGTTCCTTATATTTTTGGGGGCAGGTTATGGAAACTTTTTCCCTTTACGGCATTGCTGTGGCTTCATTTTTCAACCGATGTGCTATATTTTGGCGTTAGTGAATAGATCAGCGTCTGAATTTTCCAAAAAGTATGAATTTGTGGCATTTCGCAAAAGTTTAAGGGCGGGTTTAGTGGTTGAAAGCCAGAAAAAACCCAATTTTCACGCGTCAACTCCCCAAAACTTTAAATTCATTTTTCTCCCCTTAAACGTGCGAATTTCGCGTTTTTACGTTTTTATTTAAAAGTTTAGCCCAAACTAGTGTTTTGATGGTCGGAACATGTTTTAGGCAAAATATCCAAAAATTACTGTTTCTAGAACACGTGCAGTGTTTGTGCAGATTTTCAGCTTTGATTGTTTACTGTGCCCGTAATTTAAATTGGATTGTTGAAATTTTGGTCGTATCTTATAGTTGCGTTTGTTTAGTTTGCGTGAAGTGCAAATATGTAGTAATTTGCATGAAAATAGTAATTTTTATGACGCTTAGGAGGCATAGACATGTATTTGTCTAAAATACGTAAATTTCCTTGTCAGACCTCTGGCTTTAATCGTTCACAGTAGCCACAAATTGTATTCGATTATCAAAATTTTGGTCTCATTTTGTTGCTGTCAGTCTGTTGTTTACGACAAATATAAATTTGTATTACTTTCCATAAGAATACTAATTTTTAGAAGGTTCCTTATATTTTTGGGGGCAGGTTATGGAAACGTTTTCCCTTTACGGCATTGCTGTGGCTTCAATTTTCAACCGATGTGCTATATTTTGGCGTTAGTGAATAGATCAGCGTCTGAATTTTCCAAAAAGTATAAATTTGTGGCATTTCGCAAAAGTTTAAGGGCGGGTTTAGTGGTTGAAAGCCAGAAAAAACCCAATTTTTCACGCGTCAACTCCTCAAAACTTTAAATTCATTTTTCTCCCCTTAAACGTGCGAATTTCGCGTTTTTACGTTTTTATTTAAAAGTTTAGCCCAAACTAGTGTTTTGATGGTCGGAACATGTTTTAGGCAAAATCTCCAAAAATTACTGTTTCTAGAACACGTGCAGTTTTTGTGCAGATTTTCAGCTTTGATTGTTTACTGTGCCCGTAATTTAAATTCGATTGTTGAAATTTTGGTCTTATCTTATAGTTGCGTTTGTTTAATTTGCGTGAAGTGCAAATATGTAGTAATTTGCATGAAAATAGTAATTTTTATGACGCTTAGGAGGCATAGACATGTATTTGTCTAAAATACGTACATTTCCTTGTCAGACCTCTGGCTTTAATCGTTCACAGTAGCCACAAATTGTATTCGATTATCAAAATTTTGGTCTCATTTTGTAGCTGTCAGTCTGTTGTTTACGACAAATATAAATTTGTAGTACTTTTCATAAGAATACTAATTTTTAGAAGGTTCCTTATATTTTTGGGGGCAGGTTATGGAAACGTTTTCCCTTTACGGCATTGCTGTGGCTTCATTTTTCAACCGATGTGCTATATTTTGGCGTCAGTGAATAGATCAGCGTCTGAATTTTCCAAAAAGTATAAATTTTTGGCGTTTCGCAAAAGTTTAAGGGCGGGTTTGGTGGTTGAAAGCCAGAAAAAACCCAATTTTTCACGCGTCAACTCCCCAAATCTTTAAATTCATTTTTCTCCCCTTAAACGTGCGAATTTCGCGTTTTTACGTTTTTATTTAAAAGTTTAGCCCAAACTAGTGTTTTGATGGTCGGAACATGTTTTAGGCAAAATATCCAAAAATTACTGTTTCTAGAACACGTGCAGTTTTTGTGCAAATTTTCAGCTTTAATTGTTTACTGTGCCCGTAATTTAAATTCGATTGTTGAAATTTTGGTCTTATCTTATAGTTGCGTTTGTTTAGTTTGCGTGAAGTGCAAATATGTAGTAATTTGCATGAAAATAGTAATTTTTATGACGCTTAGGAGGCATAGACATGTATTTGTCTAAAATACGTAAATTTCCTTGTCAGACCTCTGGCTTTAATCGTTCACAGTAGCCACAAATTGTATTCGATTATCAAAATTTTGGTCTCATTTTGTAGCTGTCAGTCTGTTGTTTACGACAAATATAAATTTGTAGTACTTTTCATAAGAATACTAATTTTTAGAAGGTTCCTTATATTTTTGGGGGCAGGTTATGGAAACTTTTTCCCTTTACGGCATTGCTGTGGCTTCAATTTTCAACCGATGTGCTATATTTTGGCGTTAGTGGATAGATCAGCGTCTGAATTTTCCAAAAAGTATAAATTTGTGGCATTTCGCAAAAGTTTAAGGGCGAGTTTAGTGGTTGAAAGCCAGAAAAAACCCAATTTTTCACGCGTCAACTCCCCAAAACTTTAAATTCATTTTTCTCCCCTTAAACGTGCGAATTTCGCGTTTTTACGTTTTTATTTAAAAGTTTAGCCCAAACTAGTGTTTTGATGGTCGGAACATGTTTTAGGCAAAATCTCCAAAAATTACTGTTTCTAGAACACGTGCAGTTTTTGTGCAGATTTTCAGCTTTGATTGTTTACTGTGCCCGTAATTTAAATTCGATTGTTGAAATTTTGGTCTTATCTTATAGTTGCGTTTGTTTAGTTTGCGTGAAGTGCAAATATGTAGTAATTTGCATGAAAATAGTAATTTTTATGACGCTTAGGAGGTATAGACATGTATTTGTCTAAAATACGTAAATTTCCTTGTCAGACCTCTGGCTTTAATCGTTCACAGTAGCCACAAATTGTATTCGATTATCAAAATTTTGGTCTCATTTTGTAGCTGTCAGTCTGTTGTTTACGACAAATATAAATTTGTAGTACTTTTCATAAGAATACTAATTTTTAGAAGGTTCCTTATATTTTTGGGGGCAGGTTATGGAAACGTTTTCCCTTTACGGCATCGCTGTGGCTTCATTTTTCAACCGATGTGCTATATTTTGGCGTTGATGAATAGATCAGCGTCTGAATTTTCCAAAAAGTATAAATTTGTGGCGTTTCGCAAAAGTTTAAGGGCGGGTTTGGTGGTTGAAAGCCAGAAAAAACCCAATTTTTCACGCGTCAACTCCCCAAAACTTTAAATTCATTTTTCTCCCCTTAAACGTGCGAATTTCGCGTTTTTACGTTTTTATTTAAAAGTTTAGCCCAAACTAGTGTTTTGATGGTCGGAACATGTTTTAGGCAAAATATCCAAAAATTACTGTTTCTAGAACACGTGCAGTTTTTGTGCAGATTTTCAGCTTTGATTGTTTACTGTGCCCGTAATTTAAATTCGATTGTTGAAATTTTAGTCTTATCTTATAGTTGCGTTTGTTTAGTTTGCGTGAAGTGCAAATATGTAGTAATTTGCATGAAAATAGTAATTTTTATGACGCTTAGGAGGCATAGACATGTATTTGTCTAAAATACGTAAATTTCCTTGTCAGACCTCTGGCTTTAATCGTTCACAGTAGCCACAAATTGTATTCGATTATCAAAATTTTGGTCTCATTTTGTAGCTGTCAGTCTGTTGTTTACGACAAATATAAATTTGTAGTACTTTTCATAAGAATACTAATTTTTAGAAGGTTCCTTATATTTTTGGGGGCAGGTTATGGAAACTTTTTCCCTTTACGGCATTGCTGTGGCTTCAATTTTCAACCGATGTGCTATATTTTGGCGTTAGTGAATAGATCAGCGTCTGAATTTTCCAAAAAGTATAAATTTGTGGCATTTCGCAAAAGTTTAAGGGCGGGTTTAGTGGTTGAAAGCCAGAAAAAACCCAATTTTTCACGCGTCAACTCCTCAAAACTTTAAATTCATTTTTCTCCCCTTAAACGTGCGAATTTCGCGTTTTTACGTTTTTATTTAAAAGTTTAGCCCAAACTAGTGTTTTGATGGTCGGAACATGTTTTAGGCAAAATATCCAAAAATTACTGTTTCTAGAACACGTGCAGTTTTTGTGCAGATTTTCAGCTTTGATTGTTTACTGTGCCCGTAATTTAAATTCGATTGTTGAAATTTTGGTCTTATCTTATAGTTGCGTTTGTTTAGTTTGCGTGAAGTGCAAATATGTAGTAATTTGCATGAAAATAGTAATTTTTATGACGCTTAGGAGGCATAGACATGTATTTGTCTAAAATACGTAAATTTCCTTGTCAGACCTCTGGCTTTAATCGTTCACAGTAGCCACAAATTGTATTCGATTATCAAAATTTTCGTCTCATTTTGTAGCTGTCAGTCTGTTGTTTACGACAAATATAAATTTGTAGTACTTTCCATAAGAATACTAATTTTTAGAAGGTTCCTTATATTTTTGGGGGCTGGTTATGGAAACTTTTTCCCTTTACGGCATTGCTGTGGCTTCATTTTTCAACCGATGTGCTATATTTTGGGGTTAGTGAATAGATCAGAGTCTGAATTTTCCAAAAAGTATAAATTTGTGGCATTTCGCAAAAGTTTAAGGGCGGGTTTAGTGGTTGAAAGCCAGAAAAAACCCAATTTTTCACGCGTCAACTCCTCAAAACTTTAAATTCATTTTTCTCCCCTTAAACGTGCGAATTTCGCGTTTTTACGTTTTTATTTAAAAGTTTAGCCCAAACT
The DNA here is from genome assembly GCA_963969285.1 of Odontomyia ornata. Classification (NCBI taxonomy): domain Eukaryota; kingdom Metazoa; phylum Arthropoda; class Insecta; order Diptera; family Stratiomyidae; genus Odontomyia; species Odontomyia ornata. The sequence goes on from OZ017742.1 coordinate 84,763,719, forward strand.
AGTGTTTTGATGGTCGGAACATGTTTTAGGCAAAATATCCAAAAATTACTGTTTCTAGAACACGTGCAGTTTTTGTGCAGATTTTCAGCTTTGATTGTTTACTGTGCCCATAATTTGAATTCGATTGTTGAAATTTTGGACTTATCTTATAGTTGCGTTTGTTTAGTTTGCGTGAAGTGCAAATATGTAGTAATTTGCATGAAAATAGTAATTTTTATGACGCTTAGGAGGCATAGACATGTATTTGTCTAAAATACGTAAATTTCCTTGTCAGACCTCTGGCTTTAATCGTTCACAGTAGCCACAAATTGTATTCGATTATCAAAATTTTGGTCTCATTTTGTAGCTGTCAGTCTGTTGTTTACGACAAATATAAATTTGTAGTACTTTTCATAAGAATACTAATTTTTAGAAGGTTCCTTATATTTTTGGGGGCAGGTTATGGAAACTTTTTCCCTTTACGGCATTGCTGTGGCTTCATTTTTCAACCGATGTGCTATATTTTGGGGTTAGTGAATAGATCAGAGTCTGAATTTTCCAAAAAGTATAAATTTGTGGCATTTCGCAAAAGTTTAAGGGCGGGTTTAGTGGTTGAAAGCCAGAAAAAACCCAATTTTTCACGCGTCAACTCCTCAAAACTTTAAATTCATTTTTCTCCCCTTAAACGTGCGAATTTCGCGTTTTTACGTTTTTATTTAAAAGTTTAGCCCAAACTAGTGTTTTGATGGTCGGAACATGTTTTAGGCAAAATATCCAAAAATTACTGTTTCTAGAACACGTGCAGTTTTTGTGCAGATTTTCAGCTTTGATTGTTTACTGTGCCCATAATTTGAATTCGATTGTTGAAATTTTGGACTTATCTTATAGTTGCGTTTGTTTAGTTTGCGTGAAGTGCAAATATGTAGTAATTTGCATGAAAATAGTAATTTTTATGACGTTTAGGAGGCATAGACATGTATTTGTCTAAAATACGTAAATTTCCTTGTCAGACCTCTGGCTTTAATCGTTCACAGTAGCCACAAATTGTATTCGATTATCAAAATTTTGGTCTCATTTTGTAGCTGTCAGTCTGTTGTTTACGACAAATATAAATTTGTAGTACTTTTCATAAGAATACTAATTTTTAGAAGGTTCCTTATATTTTTGGGGGCAGGTTATGGAAACTTTTTCCCTTTACGGCATTGCTGTGGCTTCAATTTTCAACCGATGTGCTATATTTTGGCGTTAGTGAATAGATCAGCGTCTGAATTTTCCAAAAAGTATAAATTTGTGGCATTTCGCAAAAGTTTAAGGGCGGGTTTAGTGGTTGAAAGCCAGAAAAAACCCAATTTTTCACGCGTCAACTCCTCAAAACTTTAAATTCATTTTTCTCCCCTTAAACGTGCGAATTTCGCGTTTTTACGTTTTTATTTAAAAGTTTAGCCCAAACTAGTGTTTTGATGGTCGGAACATGTTTTAGGCAAAATATCCAAAAATTACTGTTTCTAGAACACGTGCAGTTTTTGTGCAGATTTTCAGCTTTGATTGTTTACTGTGCCCGTAATTTAAATTCGATTGTTGAAATTTTGGTCTTATCTTATAGTTGCGTTTGTTTAGTTTGCGTGAAGTGCAAATATGTAGTAATTTGCATGAAAATAGTAATTTTTATGACGCTTAGGAGGCATAGACATGTATTTGTCTAAAATACGTAAATTTCCTTGTCAGACCTCTGGCTTTAATCGTTCACAGTAGCCACAAATTGTATTCGATTATCAAAATTTTCGTCTCATTTTGTAGCTGTCAGTCTGTTGTTTACGACAAATATAAATTTGTAGTACTTTCCATAAGAATACTAATTTTTAGAAGGTTCCTTATATTTTTGGGGGCAGGTTATGGAAACTTTTTCCCTTTACGGCATTGCTGTGGCTTCATTTTTCAACCGATGTGCTATATTTTGGGGTTAGTGAATAGATCAGAGTCTGAATTTTCCAAAAAGTATAAATTTGTGGCATTTCGCAAAAGTTTAAGGGCGGGTTTAGTGGTTGAAAGCCAGAAAAAACCCAATTTTTCACGCGTCAACTCCTCAAAACTTTAAATTCATTTTTCTCCCCTTAAACGTGCGAATTTCGCGTTTTTACGTTTTTATTTAAAAGTTTAGCCCAAACTAGTGTTTTGATGGTCGGAACATGTTTTAGGCAAAATATCCAAAAATTACTGTTTCTAGAACACGTGCAGTTTTTGTGCAGATTTTCAGCTTTGATTGTTTACTGTGCCCATAATTTGAATTCGATTGTTGAAATTTTGGACTTATCTTATAGTTGCGTTTGTTTAGTTTGCGTGAAGTGCAAATATGTAGTAATTTGCATGAAAATAGTAATTTTTATGACGCTTAGGAGGCATAGACATGTATTTGTCTAAAATACGTAAATTTCCTTGTCAGACCTCTGGCTTTAATCGTTCACAGTAGCCACAAATTGTATTCGATTATCAAAATTTTGGTCTCATTTTGTAGCTGTCAGTCTGTTGTTTACGACAAATATAAATTTGTAGTACTTTTCATAAGAATACTAATTTTTAGAAGGTTCCTTATATTTTTGGGGGCAGGTTATGGAAACTTTTTCCCTTTACGGCATTGCTGTGGCTTCAATTTTCAACCGATGTGCTATATTTTGGCGTTAGTGAATAGATCAGCGTCTGAATTTTCCAAAAAGTATAAATTTGTGGCATTTCGCAAAAGTTTAAGGGCGGGTTTAGTGGTTGAAAGCCAGAAAAAACCCAATTTTTCACGCGTCAACTCCTCAAAACTTTAAATTCATTTTTCTCCCCTTAAACGTGCGAATTTCGCGTTTTTACGTTTTTATTTAAAAGTTTAGCCCAAACTAGTGTTTTGATGGTCGGAACATGTTTTAGGCAAAATATCCAAAAATTACTGTTTCTAGAACACGTGCAGTTTTTGTGCAGATTTTCAGCTTTGATTGTTTAATGTGCCCGTAATTTAAATTCGATTGTTGAAATTTTGGTCTTATCTTATAGTTGCGTTTGTTTAGTTTGCGTGAAGTGCAAATATGTAGTAATTTGCATGAAAATAGTAATTTTTATGACGCTTAGGAGGCATAGACATGTATTTGTCTAAAATACGTAAATTTCCTTGTCAGACCTCTGGCTTTAATCGTTCACAGTAGCCACAAATTGTATTCGATTATCAAAATTTTGGTCTCATTTTGTAGCTGTCAGTCTGTTGTTTACGACAAATAAAAATTTGTAGTACTTTCCATAAGAATACTAATTTTTAGAAGGTTCCTTATATTTTTGGGGGCAGGTTATGGAAACTTTTTCCCTTTACGGCATTGCTGTGGCTTCATTTTTCAACCGATGTGCTATATTTTGGCGTTAGTGAATAGATCAGAGTCTGAATTTTCCAAAAAGTATAAATTTGTGGCATTTCGCAAAAGTTTAAGGGCGGGTTTAGTGGTTGAAAGCCAGAAAAAACCCAATTTTTCACGCGTCAACTCCCCAAAACTTTAAATTCATTTTTCTCCCCTTAAACGTGCGAATTTCGCGTTTTTACGTTTTTATTTAAAAGTTTAGCCCAAACTAGTGTTTTGATGGTCGGAACATGTTTTAGGCAAAATCTCCAAAAATTACTGTTTCTAGAACACGTGCAGTTTTTGTGCAGATTTTCAGCTTTGATTGTTTACTGTGCCCATAATTTGAATTCGATTGTTGAAATTTTGGACTTATCTTATAGTTGCGTTTGTTTAGTTTGCGTGAAGTGCAAATATGTAGTAATTTGCATGAAAATAGTAATTTTTATGACGCTTAGGAGGCATAGACATGTATTTGTCTAAAATACGTAAATTTCCTTGTCAGACCTCTGGCTTTAATCGTTCACAGTAGCCACAAATTGTATTCGATTATCAAAATTTTCGTCTCATTTTGTAGCTGTCAGTCTGTTGTTTACGACAAATATAAATTTGTAGTACTTTCCATAAGAATACTAATTTTTAGAAGGTTCCTTATATTTTTGGGGGCAGGTTATGGAAACTTTTTCCCTTTACGGCATTGCTGTGGCTTCATTTTTCAACCGATGTGCTATATTTTGGGGTTAGTGAATAGATCAGAGTCTGAATTTTCCAAAAAGTATAAATTTGTGGCATTTCGCAAAAGTTTAAGGGCGGGTTTAGTGGTTGAAAGCCAGAAAAAACCCAATTTTTCACGCGTCAACTCCCCAAAACTTTAAATTCATTTTTCTCCCCTTAAACGTGCGAATTTCGCGTTTTTACGTTTTTATTTAAAAGTTTAGCCCAAACTAGTGTTTTGATGGTCGGAACATGTTTTAGGCAAAATCTCCAAAAATTACTGTTTCTAGAACACGTGCAGTTTTTGTGCAGATTTTCAGCTTTGATTGTTTACTGTGCCCGTAATTTAAATTCGATTGTTGAAATTTTGGTCTGATCTTATAGTTGCGTTTGTTTAGTTTGCGCGAAGTGCAAATATGTAGTAATTTGCATGAAAATAGTAATTTTTATGACGCTTAGGAGGCATAGACATGTATTTGTCTAAAATACGTAAATTTCCTTGTCAGACCTCTGGCTTTAATCGTTCACAGTAGCCACAAATTGTATTCGATTATCAAAATTTTGGTCTCATTTTGTAGCTGTCAGTCTGTTGTTTACGACAAATATAAATTTGTAGTACTTTTCATAAGAATACTAATTTTTAGAAGGTTCCTTATATTTTTGGGGGCAGGTTATGGAAACTTTTTCCCTTTACGGCATTGCTGTGGCTTCAATTTTAAACCGATGTGCTATATTTTGGCGTCAGTGAATAGATCAGCGTCTGAATTTTCCAAAAAGTATAAATTTGTGGCATTTCGCAAAAGTTTAAGGGCGGGTTTAGTGGTTGAAAGCCAGAAAAAACCCAATTTTTCACGCGTCAACTCCTCAAAACTTTAAATTCATTTTTCTCCCCTTAAACGTGCGAATTTCGCGTTTTTACGTTTTTATTTAAAAGTTTAGCCCAAACTAGTGTTTTGATGGTCGGAACATGTTTTAGGCAAAATATCCAAAAATTACTGTTTCTAGAACACGTGCAGTTTATGTGCAGATTTTCAGCTTTGATTGTTTACTGTACCCGTAATTTAAATTCGATTGTTGAAATTTTGGTCTTATCATATAGTTGCGTTTGTTTAGTTTGCGTGAAGTGCAAATATGTAGTAATTTGCATGAAAATACTAATTTTTATGACGCTCAGGAGGCATAGACATGTATTTGTCTAAAATACGTAAATTTCCTTGTCAGACCTCTGGCTTTAATCGTTCACAGTAGCCACAAATTGTATTCGATTATCAAAATTTTGGTCTCATTTTGTAGCTATCAGTCTGTTGTTTACGACAAATATAAATTTGTAGTACTTTCCATAAGAATACTAATTTTTAGAAGGTTCCTTATATTTTTGGGGGCAGGTTATGGAAACTTTTTCCCTTTACGGCATTGCTGTGGCTTCATTTTTCAACCGATGTGCTATATTTTGGGGTTAGTGAATAGATCAGAGTCTGAATTTTCCAAAAAGTATAAATTTGTGGCATTTCGCAAAAGTTTAAGGGCGGGTTTAGTGGTTGAAAGCCAGAAAAAAACCCAATTTTTCACGCGTCAACTCCCCAAAACTTTAAATTCATTTTTCTCCCCTTAAACGTGCGAATTTCGCGTTTTTACGTTTTTATTTAAAAGTTTAGCCCAAACTAATGTTTTGATGGTCGGAACATGTTTTAGGCAAAATATCCAAAAATTACTGTTTCTAGAACACGTGCAGTTTTTGTGCAGATTTTCAGCTTTGATTGTTTACTGTGCCCATAATTTGAATTCGATTGTTGAAATTTTGGACTTATCTTATAGTTGCGTTTGTTTAGTTTGCGTGAAATGCAAATATGTAGTAATTTGCATGAAAATAGTAATTTTTATGACGCTTAGGAGGCATAGACATGTATTTGTCTAAAATACGTAAATTTCCTTGTCAGACCTCTGGCTTTAATCGTTCACAGTAGCCACAAATTGTATTCGATTATCAAAATTTTGGTCTCATTTTGTAGCTGTCAGTCTGTTGTTTACGACAAATATAAATTTGTAGTACTTTTCATAAGAATACTAATTTTTAGAAGGTTCCTTATATTTTTGGGGGCAGGTTATGGAAACTTTTTCCCTTTACGGCATTGCTGTGGCTTCAATTTTCAACCGATGTGCTATATTTTGGCGTTAGTGAATAGATCAGCGTCTGAATTTTCCAAAAAGTATAAATTTGTGGCATTTCGCAAAAGTTTAAGGGCGGGTTTAGTGGTTGAAAGCCAGAAAAAACCCAATTTTTCACGCGTCAACTCCTCAAAACTTTAAATTCATTTTTCTCCCCTTAAACGTGCGAATTTCGCGTTTTTACGTTTTTATTTAAAAGTTTAGCCCAAACTAGTGTTTTGATGGTCGGAACATGTTTTAGGCAAAATATCCAAAAATTACTGTTTCTAGAACACGTGCAGTTTTTGTGCAGATTTTCAGCTTTGATTGTTTACTGTGCCCGTAATTTAAATTCGATTGTTGAAATTTTGGTCTTATCTTATAGTTGCGTTTGTTTAGTTTGCGTGAAGTGCAAATATGTAGTAATTTGCATGAAAATAGTAATTTTTATGACGCTTAGGAGGCATAGACATGTATTTGTCTAAAATACGTAAATTTCCTTGTCAGACCTCTGGCTTTAATCGTTCACAGTAGCCACAAATTCTATTCGATTATCAAAATTTTGGTCTCATTTTGTAGCTGTCAGTCTGTTGTTTACGACAAATATAAATTTGTAGTACTTTTCATAAGAATACTAATTTTTAGAAGGTTCCTTATATTTTTGGGGGCAGGTTATGGAAACTTTTTCCCTTTACGGCATTGCTGTGGCTTCAATTTTCAACCGATGTGCTATATTTTGGCGTTAGTGAATAGATCAGCGTCTGAATTTTCCAAAAAGTATAAATTTGTGGCATTTCGCAAAAGTTTAAGGGCGGGTTTAGTGGTTGAAAGCCAGAAAAAACCCAATTTTTCACGCGTCAACTCCCCAAAACTTTAAATTCATTTTTCTCCCCTTAAACGTGCGAATTTCGCGTTTTTACGTTTTTATTTAAAAGTTTAGCCCAAACTAGTGTTTTGATGGTCGGAACATGTTTTAGGCAAAATATCCAAAAATTACTGTTTCTAGAACACGTGCAGTTTTTGTGCAGATTTTCAGCTTTGATTGTTTACTGTGCCCGTAATTTAAATTCGATTGTTGAAATTTTGGTCTTATCTTATAGTTGCGTTTGTTTAGTTTGCGTGAAGTGCAAATATGTAGTAATTTGCATGAAAATAGTAATTTTTATGACGCTTAGGAGGCATAGACATGTATTTGTCTAAAATACGTAAATTTCCTTGTCAGACCTCTGGCTTTAATCGTTCACAGTAGCCACAAATTGTATTCGATTATCAAAATTTTGGTCTCATTTTGTAGCTGTCAGTCTGTTGTTTACGACAAATATAAATTTGTAGTACTTTCCATAAGAATACTAATTTTTAGAAGGTTCCTTATATTTTTGGGGGCAGGTTATGGAAACTTTTTCCCTTTACGGCATTGCTGTGGCTTCATTTTTCAACCGATGTGCTATATTTTTGCGTTAGTGAATAGATCAGCGTCTGAATTTTCCAAAAAGTATAAATTTGTGGCATTTCGCAAAAGTTTAAGGGCGGGTTTAGTGGTTGAAAGCCAGAAAAAACCCAATTTTTCACGCGTCAACTCCCCAAAACTTTAAATTCATTTTTCTCCCCTTAAACGTGCGAATTTCGCGTTTTTACGTTTTTATTTAAAAGTTTAGCCCAAACTAGTGTTTTGATGGTCGGAACATGTTTTAGGCAAAATATCCAAAAATTACTGTTTCTAGAACACGTGCAGTTTTTGTGCAGATTTCCAGCTTTGATTGTTTACTGTGCCCGTAATTTAAATTCGATTGTTGAAATTTTGGTCTTATCTTATAGTTGCGTTTGTTTAGTTTGCGTGAAGTGCAAATATGTAGTAATTTGCATGAAAATAGTAATTTTTATGACGCTTAGGAGGCATAGACATGTATTTGTCTAAAATACGTAAATTTCCTTGTCAGACCTCTGGCTTTAATCGTTCACAGTAGCCACAAATTGTATTCGATTATCAAAATTTTGGTCTCATTTTGTAGCTGTCAGTCTGTTGTTTACGACAAATATAAATTTGTAGTACTTTTCATAAGAATACTAATTTTTAGAAGGTTCCTTATATTTTTGGGGGCAGGTTATGGAAACTTTTTCCCTTTACGGCATTGCTGTGGCTTCATTTTTCAACCGATGTGCTATATTTTGGGGTTAGTGAATAGATCAGAGTCAGAATTTTCCAAAAAGTATAAATTTGTGGCATTTCGCAAAAGTTTAAGGGCGGGTTTAGTGGTTGAAAGCCAGAAAAAACCCAATTTTTCACGCGTCAACTCCCCAAAACTTTAAATTCATTTTTCTCCCCTTAAACGTGCGAATTTCGCGTTTTTACGTTTTTATTTAAAAGTTTAGCCCAAACTAGTGTTTTGATGATCGGAACATGTTTTAGGCAAAATATCCAAAAATTACTGTTTCTAGAACACGTGCAGTTTTTGTGCAGATTTTCAGCTTTGATTGTTTACTGTGCCCATAATTTGAATTCGATTGTTGAAATTTTGGACTTATCTTATAGTTGCGTTTGTTTAGTTTGCGTGAAGTAAAAATATGTAGTAATTTGCATGAAAATAGTAATTTTTATGACGGTTAGGAGGCATAGACATGTATTTGTCTAAAATACGTAAATTTCCTTGTCAGACCTCTGGCTTTAATCGTTCACAGTAGCCACAAATTGTATTCGATTATCAAAATTTTGGTCTCATTTTGTAGCTGTCAGTCTGTTGTTTACGACAAATATAAATTTGTAGTACTTTTCATAAGAATACTAATTTTTAGAAGGTTCCTTATATTTTTGGGGGCAGGTTATGGAAACTTTTTCCCTTTACGGCATTGCTGTGGCTTCATTTTTCAACCGATGTGCTATATTTTTGCGTTAGTGAATAGATCAGCGTCTGAATTTTCCAAAAAAAATAAATTCGTGGCATTTCGCAAAAGTTTAAGGGCGGGGTTAGTGGTTGAAAGCCAGAAAAAACCCAATTTTTCACGCGTCAACTCCCCAAAACTTTAAATTCATTTTTCTCCCCTTAAACGTGCGAATTTCGCGTTTTTACGTTTATATTTAAAAGTTTAGCCCAAACTAGTGTTTTGATGGTCGGAACATGTTTTAGGCAAAATATCTAAAAATTACTGTTTCTAGAACACGTGCAGTTTTTGTGCAGATTTTCAGCTTTGATTGTTTACTGTGCCCGTAATTTAAATTCGATTGTTGAAATTTTGGTCTTATCTTATAGTTGCGTTTGTTTAGTTTGCGTGAAGTGCAAATATGTAGTAATTTGCATGAAAATAGTAATTTTTATGACGCTTAGGAGGCATAGACATGTATTTGTCTAAAATACGTAAATTTCCTTGTCAGACCTCTGGCTTTAATCGTTCACAGTAGCCACAAATTGTATTCGATTATCAAAATTTTGGTCTCATTTTGTAGCTGTCAGTCTGTTGTTTACGACAAATATAAATTTGTAGTACTTTTCATAAGAATACTAATTTTTAGAAGGTTCCTTATATTTTTGGGGGCAGGTTATGGAAACTTTTTCCCTTTACGGCATTGCTGTGGCTTCAATTTTCAACCGATGTGCTATATTTTGGCGTTAGTGAATAGATCAGCGTCTGGATTTTCCAAAAAGTATAAATTTGTGGCATTTCGCAAAAGTTTAAGGGCGGGTTTAGTGGTTGAAAGCCAGAAAAAACCCAATTTTTCACGCGTCAACTCCTCAAAACTTTAAATTCATTTTTCTCCCCTTAAACGTGCGAATTTCGCGTTTTTACGTTTTTATTTAAAAGTTTAGCCCAAACTAGTGTTTTGATGGTCGGAACATGTTTTAGGCAAAATATCCAAAAATTACTGTTTCTAGAACACGTGCAGTTTTTGTGCAGATTTTCAGCTTTGATTGTTTACTGTGCCCGTAATTTAAATTCGATTGTTGAAATTTTGGTCTTATCTTATAGTTGCGTTTGTTTAGTTTGCGTGAAGTGCAAATATGTAGTAATTTGCATGAAAATAGTAATTTTTATGACGCTTAGGAGGCATAGACATGTATTTGTCTAAAATACGTAAATTTCCTTGTCAGACCTCTGGCTTTAATCGTTCACAGTAGCCACAAATTGTATTCGATTATCAAAATTTTGGTCTCATTTTGTAGCTGTCAGTCTGTTGTTTACGACAAATATAAATTTGTAGTAGTTTTCATAAGAATACTAATTTTTAGAAGGTTCCTTATATTTTTGGGGGCAGGTTATGGAAACTTTTTCCCTTTACGGCATTGCTGTGGCTTCAATTTTCAACCGATGTGCTATATTTTGGCGTTAGTGAATAGATCAGCGTCTGGATTTTCCAAAAAGTATAAATTTGTGGGATTTCGCAAAAGTTTAAGGGCGGGTTTAGTGGTTGAAAGCCAGAAAAAACCCAATTTTTCACGCGTCAACTCCTCAAAACTTTAAATTCATTTTTCTCCCCTTAAACGTGCGAATTTCGCGTTTTTACGTTTTTATTTAAAAGTTTAGCCCAAACTAGTGTTTTGATGGTCGGAACATGTTTTAGGCAAAATATCCAAAAATTACTGTTTCTAGAACACCTGCAGTTTTTGTGCAGATTTTCAGCTTTGATTGTTTACTGTGCCCGTAATTTAAATTCGATTGTTGAAATTTTGGTCTTATCTTATAGCTGCGTTTGTTTAGTTTGCGTGAAGTGCAAATATGTAGTAATTTGCATGAAAATAGTAATTTTTATGACGCTTAGGAGGCATAGACATGTATTTGTCTAAAATACGTAAATTTCCTTGTCAGACCTCTGGCTTTAATCGTTCACAGTAGCCACAAATTGTATTCGATTATCAAAATTTTGGTCTCATTTTGTAGCTGTCTGTCTGTTGTTTACGACAAATATAAATTTGTAGTACTTTCCATAAGAATACTAATTTTTAGAAGGTTCCTTATATTTTTGGGGGCAGGTTATGGAAACTTTTTCCCTTTACGGCATTGCTGTGGCTTCAATTTTCAACCGATGTGCTATATTTTGGCGTTAGTGAATAGATCAGCGTCTGAATTTTCCAAAAAGTATAAATTTGTGGCATTTCGCAAAAGTTTAAGGGCGGGTTTGGTGGTTGAAAGCCAGAAAAAACCCAATTTTTCACGCGTCAACTCCCCAAAACTTTAAATTCATTTTTCTCCCCTTAAACGTGCGAATTTCGCGTTTTTACGTTTTTATTTAAAAGTTTAGCCCAAACTAGTGTTTTGATGGTCGGAACATGTTTTAGGCAAAATATCCAAAAATTACTGTTTCTAGAACACGTGCAGTTTTTGTGCAGATTTTCAGCTTTGATTGTTTACTGTGCCCGTAATTTGAATTCGATTGTTGAAATTTTGGACTTATCTTATAGTTGCGTTTGTTTAGTTTGCGTGAAGTGCAAATATGTAGTAATTTGCATGAAAATAGTAATTTTTATGACGCTTAGGAGGCATAGACATGTATTTGTCTAAAATACGTAAATTTCCTTGTCAGACCTCTGGCTTTAATCGTTCACAGTAGCCACAAATTGTATTCGATTATCAAAATTTTGGTCTCATTTTGTAGCTGTCAGTCTGTTGTTTACGACAAATATAAATTTGTAGTACTTTCCATAAGAATACTAATTTTTAGAAGTTTCCTTATATTTTTGGGGGCAGGTTATGGAAACTTTTTCCCTTTACGGCATTGCTGTGGCTTCAATTTTCAACCGATGTGCTATATTTTGGCGTTAGTGAATAGATCAGCGTCTGAATTTTCCAAAAAGTATAAATTTGTGGCATTTCGCAAAAGTTTAAGGGCGGGTTTAGTGGTTGAAAGCCAGAAAAAACCCAATTTTTCACGCGTCAACTCCTCAAAACTTTAAATTCATTTTTCTCCCCTTAAACGTGCGAATTTCGCGTTTTTACGTTTTTATTTAAAAGTTTAGCCCAAACTAGTGTTTTGATGGTCGGAACATGTTTTAGGCAAAATATCCAAAAATTACTGTTTCTAGAACACGTGCAGTTTTTGTGCAGATTTTCAGCTTTGATTGTTTACTGTGCCCGTAATTTAAATTCGATTGTTGAAATTTTGGTCTTATCTTATAGTTGCGTTTGTTTAGTTTGCGTGAAGTGCAAATATGTAGTAATTTGCATGAAAATACTAATTTTTATGACGCTTAGGAGGCATAGACATGTATTTGTCTAAAATACGTAAATTTCCTTGTCAGACCTCTGGCCTTAATCGTTCACAGTAGCCACAAATTGTATTCGATTATCAAAATTTTGGTCTCATTTTGTAGCTGTCAGTCTGTTGTTTACGACAAATATAAATTTGTAGTACTTTCCATAAGAATACTAATTTTTAGAAGGTTCCTTATATTTTTGGGGGCAGGTTATGGAAACTTTTTCCCTTTACGGCATTGCTGTGGCTTCATTTTTCAACCGATGTGCTATATTTTGGGGTTAGTGAATAGATCAGCGTCTGAATTTTCCAAAAAGTATAAATTTGTGGCATTTCGCAAAAGTTTAAGGGCGGGTTTAGTGGTTGAAAGCCAGAAAAAACCCAATTTTTCACGCGTCAACTCCCCAAAACTTTAAATTCATTTTTCTCCCCTTAAACGTGCGAATTTCGCGTTTTTACGTTTTTATTTAAAAGTTTAGCCCAAACTAGTGTTTTGATGGTCGGAACATGTTTTAGGCAAAATATCCAAAAATTACTGTTTCTAGAACACGTGCAGTTTTTGTGCAGATTTTCAGCTTTGATTGTTTACTGTGCCCGTAATTTGAATTCGATTGTTGAAATTTTGGACTTATCTTATAGTTGCGTTTGTTTAGTTTGCGTGAAGTGCAAATATGTAGTAATTTGCATGAAAATAGTAATTTTTATGACGCTTAGGAGGCATAGACATGTATTTGTCTAAAATACGTAAATTTCCTTGTCAGACCTCTTGCTTTAATCGTTCACAGTAGCCACAAATTGTATTCGATTATCAAAATTTTGGTCTCATTTTGTAGCTGTCAGTCTGTTGTTTACGGCAAATATAAATTTGTAGTACTTTCCATAAGAATACTAATTTTTAGAAGGTTCCTTATATTTTTGGGGGCAGGTTATGGAAACTTTTTCCCTTTACGGCATTGCTGTGGCTTCAATTTTCAACCGATGTGCTATATTTTGGCGTTAGTGAATAGATCAGCGTCTGAATTTTCCAAAAAGTATAAATTTGTGGCATTTCGCAAAAGTTTAAGGGCGGGTTTAGTGGTTGAAAGCCAGAAAAAACCCAATTTTTCACGCGTCAACTCCCCAAAACTTTAAATTCATTTTTCTCCCCTTAAACGTGCGAATTTCGCGTTTTTACGTTTTTATTTAAAAGTTTAGCCCAAACTAGTGTTTTGATGGTCGGAACATGTTTTAGGCAAAATATCCAAAAATTACTGTTTCTAGAACACGTGCAGTTTTTGTGCAGATTTTCAGCTTTGATTGTTTACTGTGCCCGTAATTTGAATTCGATTGTTGAAATTTTGGACTTATCTTATAGTTGCGTTTGTTTAGTTTGCGTGAAGTGCAAATATGTAGTAATTTGCATGAAAATACTAATTTTTATGACGCTTAGGAGGCATAGACATGTATTTGTCTAAAATACGTAAATTTCCTTGTCAGACCTCTTGCTTTAATCGTTCACAGTAGCCACAAATTGTATTCGATTATCAAAATTTTCGTCTCATTTTGTAGCTGTCAGTCTGTTGTTTACGACAAATATAAATTTGTAGTACTTTTCATAAGAATACTAATTTTTAGAAGGTTCCTTATATTTTTGGGGGCAGGTTATGGAAACTTTTTCCCTTTACGGCATTGCTGTGGCTTCAATTTTCAACCGATGTGCTATATTTTGGGGTTAGTGAATAGATCAGCGTCTGAATTTTCCAAAAAGTATAAATTTGTGGCATTTCGCAAAAGTTTAAGGGCGGGTTTAGTGGTTGAAAGCCAGAAAAAACCCAATTTTTCACGCGTCAACTCCTCAAAACTTTAAATTCATTTTTCTCCCCTTAAACGTGCGAATTTCGCGTTTTTACGTTTTTATTTAAAAGTTTAGCCCAAACTAGTGTTTTGATGGTCGGAACATGTTTTAGGCAAAATATCCAAAAATTACTGTTTCTAGAACACGTGCAGTTTTTGTGCAGATTTTCAGCTTTGATTGTTTACTGTGCCCGTAATTTAAATTCGATTGTTGAAATTTTGGTCTTATCTTATAGTTGCGTTTGTTTAGTTTGCGTGAAGTGCAAATATTTAGTAATTTGCATGAAAATAGTAATTTTTATGACGCTTAGGAGGCATAGACATGTATTTGTCTAAAATACGTAAATTTCCTTGTCAGACCTCTGGCTTTAATCGTTCACAGTAGCCACAAATTGTATTCGATTATCAAAATTTTGGTCTCATTTTGTAGCTGTCAGTCTGTTGTTTACGGCAAATATAAATTTGTAGTACTTTCCATAAGAATACTAATTTTTAGAAGGTTCCTTATATTTTTGGGGGCAGGTTATGGAAACTTTTTCCCTTTACGGCATTGCTGTGGCTTCATTTTTCAACCGATGTGCTATATTTTGGGGTTAGTGAATAGATCAGAGTCTGAATTTTCCAAAAAGTATAAATTTGTGGCATTTCGCAAAAGTTTAAGGGCGGGTTTAGTGGTTGAAAGCCAGAAAAAACCCAATTTTTCACGCGTCAATTCCCCAAAACTTTAAATTCATTTTTCTCCCCTTAAACGTGCGAATTTCGCGTTTTTACGTTTTTATTTAAAAGTTTAGCCCAAACTAGTGTTTTGATGGTCGGAACATGTTTTAGGCAAAATATCCAAAAATTACTGTTTCTAGAACACGTGCAGTTTTTGTGCAGATTTTCAGCTTTGATTGTTTACTGTGCCCGTAATTTAAATTCGATTGTTGAAATTTTGGTCTTATCTTATAGTTGCGTTTGTTTAGTTTGCGTGAAGTGCAAATATGTAGTAATTTGCATGAAAATAGTAATTTTTATGACGCTTAGGAGGCATAGACATGTATTTGTCTAAAATACGTAAATTTCCTTGTCAGACCTCTGGCTTTAATCGTTCACAGTAGCCACAAATTGTATTCGATTATCAAAATTTTGGTCTCATTTTGTAGCTGTCAGTCTGTTGTTTACGACAAATATAAATTTGTAGTACTTTCCATAAGAATACTAATTTTTAGAAGGTTCCTTATATTTTTGGGGGCAGGTTATGGAAACTTTTTCCCTTTACGGCATTGCTGTGGCTTCATTTTTCAACCGATGTGCTATATTTTGGGGTTAGTGAATAGATCAGAGTCTGAATTTTCCAAAAAGTATAAATTTGTGGCATTTCGCAAAAGTTTAAGGGCGGGTTTAGTGGTTGAAAGCCAGAAAAAAACCCAATTTTTCACGCGTCAACTCCCCAAAACTTTAAATTCATTTTTCTCCCCTTAAACGTGCGAATTTCGCGTTTTTACGTTTTTATTTAAAAGTTTAGCCCAAACTAGTGTTTTGATGGTCGGAACATGTTTTAGGCAAAATATCCAAAAATTACTGTTTCTAGAACACGTGCAGTTTTTGTGCAGATTTTCAGCTTTGATTGTTTACTGTGCCCGTAATTTGAATTCGATTGTTGAAATTTTGGACTTATCTTATAGTTGCGTTTGTTTAGTTTGCGTGAAGTGCAAATATGTAGTAATTTGCATGAAAATAGTAATTTTTATGACGCTTAGGAGGCATAGACATGTATTTGTCTAAAATACGTAAATTTCCTTGTCAGACCTCTGGCTTTAATCGTTCACAGTAGCCACAAATTGTATTCGATTATCAAAATTTTGGTCTCATTTTGTAGCTGTCAGTCTGTTGTTTACGACAAATATAAATTTGTAGTACTTTCCATAAGAATACTAATTTTTAGAAGGTTCCTTATATTTTTGGGGGCAGGTTATGGAAACTTTTTCCCTCTACGGCATTGCTGTGGCTTCAATTTTCAACCGATGTGCTATATTTTGGCGTTAGTGAATAGATCAGCGTCTGAATTTTCCAAAAAGTATAAATTTGTGGCATTTCGCAAAAGTTTAAGGGCGGGTTTAGTGGTTGAAAGCCAGAAAAAACCCAATTTTTCACGCGTCAACTCCCCAAAACTTTAAATTCATTTTTCTCCCCTTAAACGTGCGAATTTCGCGTTTTTACGTTTTTATTTAAAAGTTTAGCCCAAACTAGTGTTTTGATGGTCGGAACATGTTTTAGGCAAAATATCCAAAAATTACTGTTTCTAGAACACGTGCAGTTTTTGTGCAGATTTTCAGCTTTGATTGTTTACTGTGCCCGTAATTTAAATTCGATTGTTGAAATTTTGGTCTTATCTTATAGTTGCGTTTGTTTAGTTTGCGTGAAGTGCAAATATGTAGTAATTTGCATGAAAATAGTAATTTTTATGACGCTTAGGAGGCATAGACATGTATTTGTCTAAAATACGTAAATTTCCTTGTCAGACCTCTGGCTTTAATCGTTCACAGTAGCCACAAATTGTATTCGATTATCAAAATTTTGGTCTCATTTTGTAGCTGTCAGTCTGTTGTTTACGACAAATATAAATTTGTAGTACTTTTCATAAGAATACTAATTTTTAGAAGGTTCCTTATATTTTTGGGGGCAGGTTATGGAAACTTTTTCCCTTTACGGCATTGCTGTGGCTTCAATTTTCAACCGATGTGCTATATTTTGGCGTTAGTGAATAGATAAGCGTCTGAATTTTCCAAAAAAGAAAAATTTGTGGCATTTCGCAAAAGTTTAAGGGCGGGTTTAGTGGTTAAAAGCCAGGAAAAACCCAATTTTTCACGCGTCAACTCCCCAAAACTTTAAATTCATTTGTCTCCCCTTAAACGTGCGAATTTCGCGTTTTTACGTTTTTATTTAAAAGTTTAGCCCAAACTAGTGTTTTGATGGTCGGAATATGTTTTAGGCAAAATATCCAAAAATTACTGTTTCTAGAACACGTGCAGTTTTTGTGCAGATTTTCAGCTTTGATTGTTTACTGTGCCCGTAATTTAAATTCGATTGTTGAAATTTTGGTCTTATCTTATAGTTGCGTTTGTTTAGTTTGCGTGAAGTACAAATATGTAGTAATTTGCATGAAAATAGTAATTTTTATGACGCTTAGGAGGCATAGACATGTATTTGTCTAAAATACGTAAATTTCCTTGTCAGACCTCTGGCTTTAATTGTTCACAGTAGCCACAAATTGTATTCGATTATCAAAATTTTGGTCTCATTTTGTAGCTGTCAGTCTGTTGTTTACGACAAATATAAATTTGTAGTACTTTTCATAAGAATACTAATTTTTAGAAGGTTCCTTATATTTTTGGGGGCAGGTTATGAAAACTTTTTCCCTTTACGGCATTGCTGTGGCTTCATTTTTCAACCGATGTGCTATATTTTGGCGTTAATGAATAGATCAGAGTCTGAATTTTCCAAAAAGTATAAATTTGTGGCATTTCGCAAAAGTTTAAGGGCGGGTTTAGTGGTTGAAAGCCAGAAAAAACCCAATTTTTCACGCGTCAACTCCCCAAAACTTTAAATTCATTTTTCTCCCCTTAAACGTGCGAATTTCGCGTTTTTACGTTTTTATTTAAAAGTTTAGCCCAAACTAGTGTTTTGATGGTCGGAACATGTTTTAGGCAAAATATCCAAAAATTACTGTTTCTAGAACACGTGCAGTTTTTGTGCAGATTTTCAGCTTTGATTGTTTACTGTGCCCGTAATTTAAATTCGATTGTTGAAATTTTGGTCTTATCTTATAGTTGCGTTTGTTTAGTTTGCGTGAAGTGCAAATATGTAGTAATTTGCATGAAAATAGTAATTTTTATGACGCTTAGGAGGCATAGACATGTATTTGTCTAAAATACGTAAATTTCCTTGTCAGACCTCTGGCTTTAATCGTTCACAGTAGCCACAAATTGTATTCGATTATCAAAATTTTGGTCTCATTTTGTAGCTGTCAGTCTGTTGTTTACGACAAATATAAATTTGTAGTACTTTTCATAAGAATACTAATTTTTAGAAGGTTCCTTATATTTTTGGGGGCAGGTTATGGAAACTTTTTCCCTTTACGGCATTGCTGTGGCTTCAATTTTCAACCGATGTGCTATATTTTGGGGTTAGTGAATAGATCAGCGTCTGAATTTTCCAAAAAGTATAAATTTGTGGCATTTCGCAAAAGTTTAAGGGCGGGTTTAGTGGTTGAAAGCCAGAAAAAACCCAATTTATCACGCGTCAACTCCTCAAAACTTTAAATTCATTTTTCTCCCCTTAAACGTGCGAATTTCGCGTTTTTACGTTTTTATTTAAAAGTTTAGCCCAAACTAGTGTTTTGATGGTCGGAACATGTTTTAGGCAAAATATCCAAAAATTACTGTTTCTAGAACACGTGCAGTTTTTGTGCAGATTTTCAGCTTTGATTGTTTACTGTGCCCGTAATTTAAATTCGATTGTTGAAATTTTGGTCTTATCTTATAGTTGCGTTTGTTTAGTTTGCGTGAAGTGCAAATATGTAGTAATTTGCATGAAAATAGTAATTTTTATGACGCTTAGGAGGCATAGACATGTATTTGTCTAAAATACGTAAATTTCCTTGTCAGACCTCTGGCTTTAATCGTTCACAGTAGCCACAAATTGTATTCGATTATCAAAATTTTGGTCTCATTTTGTAGCTGTCAGTCTGTTGTTTACGACAAATATAAATTTGTAGTACTTTTCATAAGAATACTAATTTTTAGAAGGTTCCTTATATTTTTGGGGGCAGGTTATGGAAACTTTTTCCCTTTACGGCATTGCTGTGGCTTCATTTTTCAAACGATGTGCTATATTTTGGGGTTAGTGAATAGATCAGAGTCTGAATTTTCCAAAAAGTATAAATTTGTGGCATTTCGCAAAAGTTTAAGGGCGGGTTTAGTGGTTGAAAGCCAGAAAAAACCCAATTTTTCACGCGTCAACTCCCCAAAACTTTAAATTCATTTTTCTCCCCTTAAACGTGCGAATTTCACGTTTTTACGATTTTATTTAAAAGTTTAGCCCAAACTAGTGTTTTGATGGTCGGAACATGTTTTAGGCAAAATATCCAAAAATTACTGTTTCTAGAACACGTGCAGTTTTTGTGCAGATTTTCAGCTTTGATTGTTTACTGTGCCCGTAATTTAAATTCGATTGTTGAAATTTTGGTCTTATCTTATAGTTGCGTTTGTTTAGTTTGCGTGAAGTGCAAATATGTAGTAATTTGCATGAAAATAGTAATTTTTATGACGCTTAGGAGGCATAGACATGTATTTGTCTAAAATACGTAAATTTCCTTGTCAGACCTCTGGCTTTAATCGTTCACAGTAGCCACAAATTGTATTCGATTATCAAAATTTTGGTCTCATTTTGTAGCTGTCAGTCTGTTGTTTACGACAAATATAAATTTGTAGTACTTTTCATAAGAATACTAATTTTTAGAAGGTTCCTTATATTTTTGGGGGCAGGTTATGGAAACTTTTTCCCTTTACGGCATTGCTGTGGCTTCAATTTTCAACCGATGTGCTATATTTTGGGGTTAGTGAATAGATCAGCGTCTGAATTTTCCAAAAAGTATAAATTTGTGGCATTTCGCAAAAGTTTAAGGGCGGGTTTAGTGGTTGAAAGCCAGAAAAAACCCAATTTATCACGCGTCAACTCCTCAAAACTTTAAATTCATTTTTCTCCCCTTAAACGTGCGAATTTCGCGTTTTTACGTTTTTATTTAAAAGTTTAGCCCAAACTAGTGTTTTGATGGTCGGAACATGTTTTAGGCAAAATATCCAAAAATTACTGTTTCTAGAACACGTGCAGTTTTTGTGCAGATTTTCAGCTTTGATTGTTTACTGTGCCCGTAATTTAAATTCGATTGTTGAAATTTTGGTCTTATCTTATAGTTGCGTTTGTTTAGTTTGCGTGAAGTGCAAATATGTAGTAATTTGCATGAAAATAGTAATTTTTATGACGCTTAGGAGGCATAGACATGTATTTGTCTAAAATACGTAAATTTCCTTGTCAGACCTCTGGCTTTAATCGTTCACAGTAGCCACAAATTGTATTCGATTATCAAAATTTTGGTCTCATTTTGTAGCTGTCAGTCTGTTGTTTACGACAAATATAAATTTGTAGTACTTTTCATAAGAATACTAATTTTTAGAAGGTTCCTTATATTTTTGGGGGCAGGTTATGGAAACTTTTTCCCTTTACGGCATTGCTGTGGCTTCATTTTTCAACCGATGTGCTATATTTTGGGGTTAGTGAATAGATCAGAGTCTGAATTTTCCAAAAAGTATAAATTTGTGGCATTTCGCAAAAGTTTAAGGGCGGGTTTAGTGGTTGAAAGCCAGAAAAAACCCAATTTTTCACGCGTCAACTCCCCAAAACTTTAAATTCATTTTTCTCCCCTTAAACGTGCGAATTTCGCGTTTTTACGTTTTTATTTAAAAGTTTAGCCCAAACTAGTGTTTTGATGGTCGGAACATGTTTTAGGCAAAATATCCAAAAATTACTGTTTCTAGAACACGTGCAGTTTTTGTGCAGATTTTCAGCTTTGATTGTTTACTGTGCCCGTAATTTGAATTCGATTGTTGAAATTTTGGACTTATCTTATAGTTGCGTTTGTTTAGTTTGCGTGAAGTGCAAATATGTAGTAATTTGCATGAAAATAGTAATTTTTATGACGCTTAGGAGGCATAGACATGTATTTGTCTAAAATACGTAAATTTCCTTGTCAGACCTCTGGCTTTAATCGTTCACAGTAGCCACAAATTGTATTCGATTATCAAAATTTTGGTCTCATTTTGTAGCTGTCAGTCTGTTGTTTACGACAAATATAAATTTGTAGTACTTTCCATAAGAATACTAATTTTTAGAAGGTTCCTTATATTTTTGGGGGCAGGTTATGGAAACTTTTTCCCTCTACGGCATTGCTGTGGCTTCAATTTTCAACCGATGTGCTATATTTTGGCGTTAGTGAATAGATCAGCGTCTGAATTTTCCAAAAAGTATAAATTTGTGGCATTTCGCAAAAGTTTAAGGGCGGGTTTAGTGGTTGAAAGCCAGAAAAAACCCAATTTTTCACGCGTCAACTCCCCAAAACTTTAAATTCATTTTTCTCCCCTTAAACGTGCGAATTTCGCGTTTTTACGTTTTTATTTAAAAGTTTAGCCCAAACTAGTGTTTTGATGGTCGGAACATGTTTTAGGCAAAATATCCAAAAATTACTGTTTCTAGAACACGTGCAGTTTTTGTGCAGATTTTCAGCTTTGATTGTTTACTGTGCCCGTAATTTAAATTCGATTGTTGAAATTTTGGTCTTATCTTATAGTTGCGTTTGTTTAGTTTGCGTGAAGTGCAAATATGTAGTAATTTGCATGAAAATAGTAATTTTTATGACGCTTAGGAGGCATAGACATGTATTTGTCTAAAATACGTAAATTTCCTTGTCAGACTTCTGGCTTTAATTGTTCACAGTAGCCACAAATTGTATTCGATTATCAAAATTTTGGTCTCATTTTGTAGCTGTCAGTCTGTTGTTTACGACAAATATAAATTTGTAGTACTTTCCATAAGAATACTAATTTTTAGAAGGTTCCTTATATTTTTGGGGGCAGGTTATGAAAACTTTTTCCCTTTACGGCATTGCTGTGGCTTCATTTTTCAACCGATGTGCTATATTTTGGCGTTAATGAATAGATCAGAGTCTGAATTTTCCAAAAAGTATAAATTTGTGGCATTTCGCAAAAGTTTAAGGGCGGGTTTAGTGGTTGAAAGCCAGAAAAAACCCAATTTTTCACGCGTCAACTCCCCAAAACTTTAAATTCATTTTTCTCCCCTTAAACGTGCGAATTTCGCGTTTTTACGTTTTTATTTAAAAGTTTAGCCCAAACTAGTGTTTTGATGGTCGGAACATGTTTTAGGCAAAATATCCAAAAATTACTGTTTCTAGAACACGTGCAGTTTTTGTGCAGATTTTCAGCTTTGATTGTTTACTGTGCCCGTAATTTGAATTCGATTGTTGAAATTTTGGACTTATCTTATAGTTGCGTTTGTTTAGTTTGCGTGAAGTGCAAATATGTAGTAATTTGCATGAAAATAGTAATTTTTATGACGCTTAGGAGGCATAGACATGTATTTGTCTAAAATACGTAAATTTCCTTGTCAGACCTCTGGCTTTAATCGTTCACAGTAGCCACAAATTGTATTCGATTATCAAAATTTTGGTCTCATTTTGTAGCTGTCAGTCTGTTGTTTACGACAAATATAAATTTGTAGTACTTTCCATAAGAATACTAATTTTTAGAAGGTTCCTTATATTTTTGGGGGCAGGTTATGGAAACTTTTTCCCTCTACGGCATTGCTGTGGCTTCAATTTTCAACCGATGTGCTATATTTTGGCGTTAGTGAATAGATCAGCGTCTGAATTTTCCAAAAAGTATAAATTTGTGGCATTTCGCAAAAGTTTAAGGGCGGGTTTAGTGGTTGAAAGCCAGAAAAAACCCAATTTTTCACGCGTCAACTCCCCAAAACTTTAAATTCATTTTTCTCCCCTTAAACGTGCGAATTTCGCGTTTTTACGTTTTTATTTAAAAGTTTAGCCCAAACTAGTGTTTTGATGGTCGGAACATGTTTTAGGCAAAATATCCAAAAATTACTGTTTCTAGAACACGTGCAGTTTTTGTGCAGATTTTCAGCTTTGATTGTTTACTGTGCCCGTAATTTAAATTCGATTGTTGAAATTTTGGTCTTATCTTATAGTTGCGTTTGTTTAGTTTGCGTGAAGTGCAAATATGTAGTAATTTGCATGAAAATAGTAATTTTTATGACGCTTAGGAGGCATAGACATGTATTTGTCTAAAATACGTAAATTTCCTTGTCAGACCTCTGGCTTTAATCGTTCACAGTAGCCACAAATTGTATTCGATTATCAAAATTTTGGTCTCATTTTGTAGCTGTCAGTCTGTTGTTTACGACAAATATAAATTTGTAGTACTTTTCATAAGAATACTAATTTTTAGAAGGTTCCTTATATTTTTGGGGGCAGGTTATGGAAACTTTTTCCCTTTACGGCATTGCTGTGGCTTCAATTTTCAACCGATGTGCTATATTTTGGGGTTAGTGAATAGATCAGCGTCTGAATTTTCCAAAAAGTATAAATTTGTGGCATTTCGCAAAAGTTTAAGGGCGGGTTTAGTGGTTGAAAGCCAGAAAAAACCCAATTTTTCACGCGTCAACTCCTCAAAACTTTAAATTCATTTTTCTCCCCTTAAACGTGCGAATTTCGCGTTTTTACGTTTTTATTTAAAAGTTTAGCCCAAACTAGTGTTTTGATGGTCGGAACATGTTTTAGGCAAAATATCCAAAAATTACTGTTTCTAGAACACGTGCAGTTTTTGTGCAGATTTTCAGCTTTGATTGTTTACTGTGCCCGTAATTTAAATTCGATTGTTGAAATTTTGGTCTTATCTTATAGTTGCGTTTGTTTAGTTTGCGTGAAGTGCAAATATGTAGTAATTTGCATGAAAATAGTAATTTTTATGACGCTTAGGAGGCATAGACATGTATTTGTTTAAAATACGTAAATTTCCTTGTCAGACCTCTGGCTTTAATCGTTCACAGTAGCCACAAATTGTATTCGATTATCAAAATTTTGGTCTCATTTTGTAGCTGTCAGTCTGTTGTTTACGACAAATATAAATTTGTAGTACTTTCCATAAGAATACTAATTTTTAGAAGGTTCCTTATATTTTTGGGGGCAGGTTATGGAAACTTTTTCCCTTTACGGCATTGCTGTGGCTTCATTTTTCAACCGATGTGCTATATCTTGGCGTTAATGAATAGATCAGCGTCTGAATTTTCCAAAAAGTATAAATTTGTGGCATTTCGCAAAAGTTTAAGGGCGGGTTTAGTGGTTGAAAGCCAGAAAAAACCCAATTTTTCACGCGTCAACTCCCCAAAACTTTAAATTCATTTTTCTCCCCTTAAACGTGCGAATTTCGCGTTTTTACGTTTTTATTTAAAAGTTTAGCCCAAACTAGTGTTTTGATGGTCGGAACATGTTTTAGGCAAAATATCCAAAAATTACTGTTTCTAGAACACGTGCAGTTTTTGTGCAGATTTTCAGCTTTGATTGTTTACTGTGCCCGTAATTTAAATTCGATTGTTGAAATTTCCGTCTTATCTTATAGTTGCGTTTGTTTAGTTTGCGTGAAGTGCAAATATGTAGTAATTTGCATGAAAATAGTAATTTTTATGACGCTTAGGAGGCATAGACATGTATTTGTCTAAAATACGTAAATTTCCTTGTCAGACCTCTGGCTTTAATCGTTCACAGTAGCCACAAATTGTATTCGATTATCAAAATTTTGGTCTCATTTTGTAGCTGTCAGTCTGTTGTTTACGACAAATATAAATTTGTAGTACTTTTCATAAGAATACTAATTTTTAGAAGGTTCCTTATATTTTTGGGGGCAGGTTATGGAAACTTTTTCCCTTTACGGCATTGCTGTGGCTTCATTTTTCAACCGATGTGCTATATTTTGGGGTTAGTGAATAGATTAGCGTCTGAATTTTCCAAAAAGTATAAATTTGTGGCATTTCGCAAAAGTTTAAGGGCGGGTTTAGTGGTTGAAAGCCAGAAAAAACCCAATTTTTCACGTGTCAACTCCCCAAAACTTTAAATTCATTTTTCTCCCCTTAAACGTGCGAATTTCGCGTTTTTACGTTTTTATTTAAAAGTTTAGCCCAAACTAGTGTTTTGATGGTCGGAACATGTTTTAGGCAAAATATCCAAAAATTACTGTTTCTAGAACACGTGCAGTTTTTGTGCAGATTTTCAGCTTTGATTGTTTACTGTGCCCGTAATTTGAATTCGATTGTTGAAATTTTGGACTTATCTTATAGTTGCGTTTGTTTAGTTTGCGTGAAGTGCAAATATGTAGTAATTTGCATGAAAATAGTAATTTTTATGACGCTTAGGAGGCATAGACATGTATTTGTCTAAAATACGTAAATTTCCTTGTCAGACCTCTGGCTTTAATCGTTCACAGTAGCCACAAATTGTATTCGATTATCAAAATTTTGGTCTCATTTTGTAGCTGTCAGTCTGTTGTTTACGACAAATATAAATTTGTAGTTCTAATTTTAAGAAGGTTCCTTATATTTTTGGGGGCAGGTTATGGAAACTTTTTCCCTTTACGGCATTGCTGTGGCTTCATTTTTCAACCGATGTGCTATATTTTGGGGTTAGTGAATAGATCAGAGTCTGAATTTTCCAAAAAGTATAAATTTGTGGCATTTCGCAAAAGTTTAAGGGCGGGTTTAGTGGTTGAAAGCCAGAAAAAACCCAATTTTTCACGCGTCAACTCCCCAAAACTTTAAATTCATTTTTCTCCCCTTAAACGTTCGAATTTCGCGTTTTTACGTTTTTATTTAAAAGTTTAGCCCAAACTAGTATTTTGATGGTCGGAACATGTTTTAGGCAAAATATCCAAAAATTACTGTTTCTAGAACACGTGCAGTTTTTGTGCAGATTTTCAGCTTTGATTGTTTACTGTGCCCGTAATTTAAATTCGATTGTTGAAATTTTGGTCTTATCTTATAGTTGCGTTTGTTTAGTTTGCGTGAAGTGCAAATATGTAGTAATTTGCATGAAAATAGTAATTTTTATGACGCTTAGGAGGCATAGACATGTATTTGTCTAAAATACGTAAATTTCCTTGTCAGACCTCTGGCTTTAATCGTTCACAGTAGCCACAAATTGTATTCGATTATCAAAATTTTGGTCTCATTTTGTAGCTGTCAGTCTGTTGTTTACGACAAATATAAATTTGTAGTACTTTTCATAAGAATACTAATTTTTAGAAGGTTCCTTATATTTTTGGGGGCAGGTTATGGAAACGTTTTCCCTTTATGGCATTGCTGTGGCTTCAATTTTCAACCGATGTGCTATATTTTGACGTTAGTGAATAGATCAGCGTCTGAATTTTCCAAAAAGTATAAATTTGTGGCATTTCGCAAAAGTTTAAGGGCGGGTTTAGAGGTTGAAAGCCAGAAAAAACCCAATTTTTCACGCGTCAACTCCCCAAAACTTTAAATTCATTTTTCTCCCCTTAAACGTGCGAATTTCGCGTTTTTACGTTTTTATTTAAAAGTTTAGCCCAAACTAGTATTTTGATGGTCGGAACATGTTTTAGGCAAAATATCCAAAAATTACTGTTTCTAGAACACGTGCAGTTTTTGTGCAGATTTTCAGCTTTGATTGTTTACTGTGCCCGTAATTTAAATTCGATTGTTGAAATTTTGGTCTTATCTTATAGTTGCGTTTGTTTAGTTTGCGTGAAGTGCAAATATGTAGTAATTTGCATGAAAATAGTAATTTTTATGACGCTTAGGAGGCATAGACATGTATTTGTCTAAAATACGTAAATTTCCTTGTCAGACTTCTGGCTTTAATTGTTCACAGTAGCCACAAATTGTATTCGATTATCAAAATTTTGGTCTCATTTTGTAGCTGTCAGTCTGTTGTTTACGACAAATATAAATTTGTAGTACTTTCCATAAGAATACTAATTTTTAGAAGGTTCCTTATATTTTTGGGGGCAGGTTATGAAAACTTTTTCCCTTTACGGCATTGCTGTGGCTTCATTTTTCAACCGATGTGCTATATTTTGGCGTTAATGAATAGATCAGAGTCTGAATTTTCCAAAAAGTATAAATTTGTGGCATTTCGCAAAAGTTTAAGGGCGGGTTTAGTGGTTGAAAGCCAGAAAAAACCCAATTTTTCACGCGTCAAGTCCCCAAAACTTTAAATTCATTTTTCTCCCCTTAAACGTGCGAATTTCGCGTTTTTACGTTTTTATTTAAAAGTTTAGCCCAAACTAGTGTTTTGATGGTCGGAACATGTTTTAGGCAAAATATCCAAAAATTACTGTTTCTAGAACACGTGCAGTTTTTGTGCAGATTTTCAGCTTTGATTGTTTACTGTGCCCGTAATTTAAATTCGATTGTTGAAATTTTGGTCTTATCTTATAGTTGCGTTTGTTTAGTTTGCGTGAAGTGCAAATATGTAGTAATTTGCATGAAAATAGTAATTTTTATGACGCTTAGGAGGCATAGACATGTATTTGTCTAAAATACGTAAATTTCCTTGTCAGACCTCTGGCTTTAATCGTTCACAGTAGCCACAAATTGTATTCGATTATCAAAATTTTGGTCTCATTTTGTAGCTGTCAGTCTGTTGTTTACGACAAATATAAATTTGTAGTACTTTTCATAAGAATACTAATTTTTAGAAGGTTCCTTATATTTTTGGGGGCAGGTTATGGAAACTTTTTCCCTTTACGGCATTGCTGTGGCTTCAATTTTCAACCGATGTGCTATATTTTGGGGTTAGTGAATAGATCAGCGTCTGAATTTTCCAAAAAGTATAAATTTGTAGCATTTCGCAAAAGTTTAAGGGCGGGTTTAGTGGTTGAAAGCCAGAAAAAACCCAATTTTTCACGCGTCAACTCCTCAAAACTTTAAATTCATTTTTCTCCCCTTAAACGTGCGAATTTCGCGTTTTTACGTTTTTATTTAAAAGTTTAGCCCAAACTAGTGTTTTGATGGTCGGAACATGTTTTAGGCAAAATATCCAAAAATTACTGTTTCTAGAACACGTGCAGTTTTTGTGCAGATTTTCAGCTTTGATTGTTTACTGTGCCCGTAATTTAAATTCGATTGTTGAAATTTTGGTCTTATCTTATAGTTGCGTTTGTTTAGTTTGCGTGAAGTGCAAATATGTAGTAATTTGCATGAAAATAGTAATTTTTATGACGCTTAGGAGGCATAGACATGTATTTGTTTAAAATACGTAAATTTCCTTGTCAGACCTCTGGCTTTAATCGTTCACAGTAGCCACAAATTGTATTCGATTATCAAAATTTTGGTCTCATTTTGTAGCTGTCAGTCTGTTGTTTACGACAAATATAAATTTGTAGTACTTTCCATAAGAATACTAATTTTTAGAAGGTTCCTTATATTTTTGGGGGCAGGTTATGGAAACTTTTTCCCTTTACGGCATTGCTGTGGCTTCATTTTTCAACCGATGTGCTATATTTTGGCGTTAATGAATAGATCAGCGTCTGAATTTTCCAAAAAGTATAAATTTGTGGCATTTCGCAAAAGTTTAAGGGCGGGTTTAGTGGTTGAAAGCCAGAAAAAACCCAATTTTTCACGCGTCAACTCCCCAAAACTTTAAATTCATTTTTCTCCCCTTAAACGTGCGAATTTCGCGTTTTTACGTTTTTATTTAAAAGTTTAGCCCAAACTAGTGTTTTGATGGTCGGAACATGTTTTAGGCAAAATATCCAAAAATTACTGTTTCTAGAACACGTGCAGTTTTTGTGCAGATTTTCAGCTTTGATTGTTTACTGTGCCCGTAATTTAAATTCGATTGTTGAAATTTCCGTCTTATCTTATAGTTGCGTTTGTTTAGTTTGCGTGAAGTGCAAATATGTAGTAATTTGCATGAAAATAGTAATTTTTATGACGCTTAGGAGGCATAGACATGTATTTGTCTAAAATACGTAAATTTCCTTGTCAGACCTCTGGCTTTAATCGTTCACAGTAGCCACAAATTGTATTCGATTATTAAAATTTTGGTCTCATTTTGTAGCTGTCAGTCTGTTGTTTACGACAAATATAAATTTGTAGTACTTTTCATAAGAATACTAATTTTTAGAAGGTTCCTTATATTTTTGGGGGCAGGTTATGGAAACTTTTTCCCTTTACGGCATTGCTGTGGCTTCATTTTTCAACCGATGTGCTATATTTTGGGGTTAGTGAATAGATCAGAGTCTGAATTTTCCAAAAAGTATAAATTTGTGGCATTTCGCAAAAGTTTAAGGGCGGGTTTAGTGGTTGAAAGCCAGAAAAAACCCAATTTTTCACGCGTCAACTCCCCAAAACTTTAAATTCATTTTTCTCCCCTTAAACGTTCGAATTTCGCGTTTTTACGTTTTTATTTAAAAGTTTAGCCCAAACTAGTATTTTGATGGTCGGAACATGTTTTAGGCAAAATATCCAAAAATTACTGTTTCTAGAACACGTGCAGTTTTTGTGCAGATTTTCAGCTTTGATTGTTACTGTGCCCGTAATTTAAATTCGATTGTTGAAATTTTGGTCTTATCTTATAGTTGCGTTTGTTTAGTTTGCGTGAAGTGCAAATATGTAGTAATTTGCATGAAAATAGTAATTTTTATGACGCTTAGGAGGCATAGACATGTATTTGTCTAAAATACGTAAATTTCCTTGTCAGACCTCTGGCTTTAATCGTTCACAGTAGCCACAAATTGTATTCGATTATCAAAATTTTGGTCTCATTTTGTAGCTGTCAGTCTGTTGTTTACGACAAATATAAATTTGTAGTACTTTTCATAAGAATACTAATTTTTAGAAGGTTCCTTATATTTTTGGGGGCAGGTTATGGAAACGTTTTCCCTTTATGGCATTGCTGTGGCTTCAATTTTCAACCGATGTGCTATATTTTGACGTTAGTGAATAGATCAGCGTCTGAATTTTCCAAAAAGTATAAATTTGTGGCATTTCGCAAAAGTTTAAGGGCGGGTTTAGAGGTTGAAAGCCAGAAAAAACCCAATTTTTCACGCGTCAACTCCCCAAAACTTTAAATTCATTTTTCTCCCCTTAAACGTGCGAATTTCGCGTTTTTACGTTTTTATTTAAAAGTTTAGCCCAAACTAGTATTTTGATGGTCGGAACATGTTTTAGGCAAAATATCCAAAAATTACTGTTTCTAGAACACGTGCAGTTTTTGTGCAGATTTTCAGCTTTGATTGTTTACTGTGCCCGTAATTTAAATTCGATTGTTG
The DNA here is from genome assembly GCA_963969285.1 of Odontomyia ornata. Taxonomy (NCBI): domain Eukaryota; kingdom Metazoa; phylum Arthropoda; class Insecta; order Diptera; family Stratiomyidae; genus Odontomyia; species Odontomyia ornata. Next base: position 84,793,865 of record OZ017742.1, read on the forward strand.
AAATTTTGGTCTTATCTTATAGTTGCGTTTGTTTAGTTTGCGTGAAGTGCAAATATGTAGTAATTTGCATGAAAATAGTAATTTTTATGACGCTTAGGAGGCATAGATATGTATTTGTCTAAAATACGTAAATTTCCTTGTCAGACCTCTGGTTTTAATCGTTCACAGTAGCCACAAATTGTATTCGATTATCAAAATTTTGGTCTCATTTTGTAGCTGTCAGTCTGTTGTTTACGACAAATATAAATTTGTAGTACTTTTCATAAGAATACTAATTTTTAGAAGGTTCCTTATATTTTTGGGGGCAGGTTATGGAAACGTTTTCCCTTTATGGCATTGCTGTGGCTTCAATTTTCAACCGATGTGCTATATTTTGACGTTAGTGAATAGATCAGCGTCTGAATTTTCCAAAAAGTATAAATTTGTGGCATTTCGCAAAAGTTTAAGGGCGGGTTTAGTGGTTGAAAGCCAGAAAAAACCCAATTTTTCACGCGTCAACTCCCCAAAACTTTAAATTCATTTTTCTCCCCTTAAACGTGCGAATTTCGCGTATTTACGTTTTTATTTAAAAGTTTAGCCCAAACTAGTGTTTTGATGGTCGGAACATGTTTTAGGCAAAATATCCAAAAATTACTGTTTCTAGAACACGTGCAGTTTTTGTGCAGATTTTCAGCTTTAATTGTTTACTGTGCCCGTAATTTAAATTCGATTGTTGAAATTTTGGTCTTATCTTATAGTTGCGTTTGTTTAGTTTGCGTGAAGTGCAAATATGTAGTAATTTGCATGAAAATAGTAATTTTTATGACGCTTAGGAGGCATAGACATGTATTTGTCTAAAATACGTAAATTTCCTTGTCAGACCTCTGGCTTTAATCGTTCACAGTAGCCACAAATTGTATTCGATTATCAAAATTTTGGTCTCATATTGTAGCTGTCAGTCTGTTGTTTACGACAAATATAAATTTGTAGTACTTTCCATAAGAATACTAATTTTTAGAAGGTTCCTTATATTTTTGGGGGCAGGTTATGGAAACTTTTTCCCTTTACGCCATTGCTGTGGCTTCATTTTTCAACCGATGTGCTATATTTTGGCGTTAATGAATAGATCAGAGTCTGAATTTTCCAAAAAGTATAAATTTGTGGCATTTCGCAAAAGTTTAAGGGCGGGTTTAGTGGTTGAAAGCCAGAAAAAACCCAATTTTTCACGCGTCAATTCCCCAAAACTTTAAATTCATTTTTCTCCCCTTAAACTTGTGAATTTCGCGTTTTTACGTTTTTATTTAAAAGTTTAGCCCAAACTAGTGTTTTGATGGTCGGAACATGTTTTAGGCAAAATATCCAAAAATTACTGTTTCTAGAACACGTGCAGTTTTTGTGCAGATTTTCAGCTTTGATTGTTTACTGTGCCCGTAATTTAAATTCGATTGTTGAAATTTTGGTCTTATCTTATAGTTGCGTTTGTTTAGTTTGCGTGAAGTGCAAATATGTAGTAATTTGCATGAAAATAGTAATTTTTATGACGCTTAGGAGGCATAGACATGTATTTGTCTAAAATACGTAAATTTCCTTGTCAGACCTCTGGCTTTAATCGTTCACAGTAGCCACAAATTCTATTCGATTATCAAAATTTTGGTCTCATTTTGTAGCTGTCAGTCTGTTGTTTACGACAAATATAAATTTGTAGTACTTTTCATAAGAATACTAATTTTTAGAAGGTTCCTTATATTTTTGGGGGCAGGTTATGGAAACTTTTTCCCTTTGCGGCATTGCTGTGGCTTCAATTTTCAACCGATGTGCTATATTTTGGCGTTAGTGAATAGATCAGCGTCTGAATTTTCCAAAAAGTATAAATTTGTGGCATTTCGCAAAAGTTTAAGGGCGGGTTTAGTGGTTGAGAGCCAGAAAAAACCCAATTTTTCACGCGTCAACTCCCCAAAACTTTAAATTTATTTTTCTCCCCTTAAACGTGCGAATTTCGCGTTTTTACGTTTTTATTTAAAAGTTTAGCCCAAACTAGTGTTTTGATGGTCGGAACATGTTTTAGGCAAAATATCCAAAAATTACTGTTTCTAGAACACGTGCAGTTTTTGTGCAGATTTTCAGCTTTGATTGTTTACTGTGCCCGTAATTTGAATTCGATTGTTGAAATTTTGGACTTATCTTATAGTTGCGTTTGTTTAGTTTGCGTGAATTGCAAATATGTAGTAATTTGCATGAAAATAGTAATTTTTATGACGCTTAGGAGGCATAGACATGTATTTGTCTAAAATACGTAAATTTCCTTGTCAGACCTCTGGCTTTAATCGTTCACAGTAGCCACAAATTGTATTCGATTATCAAAATTTTGGTCTCATTTTGTAGCTGTCAGTCTGTTGTTTACGACAAATATAAATTTGTAGTACTTTTCATAAGAATACTAATTTTTAGAAGGTTCCTTATATTTTTGGGGGCAGGTTATGGAAACTTTTTCCCTTTACGGCATTGCTGTGGCTTCATTTTTCAACCGATGTGCTATATTTTGGGGTTAGTGAATAGATCAGAGTCTGAATTTTCCAAAAAGTATAAATTTGTGGCATTTCGCAAAAGTTTAAGGGCGGGTTTAGTGGTTGAAAGCCAGAAAAAACCCAATTTTTCACGCGTCAACTCCCCAAAACTTTAAATTCATTTTTCTCCCCTTAAACGTGCGAATTTCGCGTTTTTACGTTTTTATTTAAAAGTTTAGCCCAAACTAGTGTTTTGATGGTCGGAACATGTTTTAGGCAAAATATCCAAAAATTACTGTTTCTAGAACACGTGCAGTTTTTGTGCAGATTTTCAGCTTTGATTGTTTACTGTGCCCGTAATTTAAATTCGATTGTTGAAATTTTGGTCTTATCTTATAGTTGCGTTTGTTTAGTTTGCGTGAAGTGCAAATATGTAGTAATTTGCATGAAAATAGTAATTTTTATGACGCTTAGGAGGCATAGACATGTATTTGTCTAAAATACGTAAATTTCCTTGTCAGACCTCTGGCTTTAATCGTTCACAGTAGCCACAAATTGTATTCGATTATCAAAATTTTGGTCTCATTTTGTAGCTGTCAGTCTGTTGTTTACGACAAATATAAATTTGTAGTACTTTCCATAAGAATACTAATTTTTAGAAGGTTCCTTATATTTTTGGGGGCAGGTTATGGAAACTTTTTCCCTTTACGGCATTGCTGTGGCTTCATTTTTCAACCGATGTGCAATATTTTGGGGTTAGTGAATAGATCAGAGTCTGAATTTTCCAAAAAGTATAAATTTGTGGCATTTCGCAAAAGTTTAAGGGCGGGTTTAGTGGTTGAAAGCCAGAAAAAACCCAATTTTTCACGCGTCAACTCCCCAAAACTTTAAATTCATTTTTCTCCCCTTAAACGTGCGAATTTCGCGTTTTTACGTTTTTATTTAAAAGTTTAGCCCAAACTAGTGTTTTGATGGTCGGAACATGTTTTAGGCAAAATATCCAAAAATTACTGTTTCTAGAACACGTGCAGTTTTTGTGCAGATTTTCAGCTTTGATTGTTTACTGTGCCCGTAATTTGAATTCGATTGTTGAAATTTTGGACTTATCTTATAGTTGCGTTTGTTTAGTTTGCGTGAAGTGCAAATATGTAGTAATTTGCATGAAAATAGTAATTTTTATGACGCTTAGGAGGCATAGACATGTATTTGTCTAAAATACGTAAATTTCCTTGTCAGACCTCTGGCTTTAATCGTTCACAGTAGCCACAAATTGTATTCGATTATCAAAATTTTGGTCTCATTTTGTAGCTGTCAGTCTGTTGTTTACGACAAATATAAATTTGTAGTACTTTTCATAAGAATACTAATTTTTAAAGGTTCCTTATATTTTTGGGGGCAGGTTATGGAAACTTTTTCCCTTTACGGCATTGCTGTGGCTTCAATTTTCAACCGATGTGCTATATTTTGGCGTTAGTGAATAGATCGGCGTCTGAATTTTCCAAAAAGTATAAATTTGTGGCATTTCGCAAAAGTTTAAGGGCGGGTTTAGTGGTTGAAAGCCAGAAAAAACCCAATTTTTCACGCGTCAACTCCCCAAAACTTTAAATTCATTTTTCTCCCCTTAAACGTGCGAATTTCGCGTTTTTACGTTTTTATTTAAAAGTTTAGCCCAAACTAGTGTTTTGATGGTCGGAACATGTTTTAGGCAAAATATCCAAAAATTACTGTTTCTAGAACACGTGCAGTTTTTGTGCAGATTTTCAGCTTTGATTGTTTACTGTGCCCGTAATTTAAATTCGATTGTTGAAATTTTGGTCTTATCTTATAGTTGCGTTTGTTTAGTTTGCGTGAAGTGCAAATATGTAGTAATTTGCATGAAAATAGTAATTTTTATGACGCTTAGGAGGCATAGACATGTATTTGTCTAAAATACGTAAATTTCCTTGTCAGACCTCTGGCTTTAATCGTTCACAGTAGCCACAAATTGTATTCGATTATCAAAATTTTGGTCTCATTTTGTAGCTGGCAGTCTGTTGTTTACGACAAATATAAATTTGTAGTACTTTTCATAAGAATACTAATTTTTAGAAGGTTCCTTATATTTTTGGGGGCAGGTTATGGAAACTTTTTCCCTTTACGGCATTGCTGTGGCTTCATTTTTCAACCGATGTGCTATATTTTGGGGTTAGTGAATAGATCAGAGTCTGAATTTTCCAAAAAGTATAAATTTGTGGCTTTTCGCAAAAGTTTAAGGGCGGGTTTAGTGGTTGAAAGCCAGAAAAAACCCAATTTTTCAGGCGTCAACTCCCCAAAACTTTAAATTCATTTTTCTCCCCTTAAACGTGCGAATTTCGCGTTTTTACGTTTTTATTTAAAAGTTTAGCCCAAACTAGTGTTTTGATGGTCGGAACATGTTTTAGGCAAAATATCCAAAAATTACTGTTTCTAGAACACGTGCAGTTTTTGTGCAGATTTTCAGCTTTGATTGTTTACTGTGCCCGTAATTTGAATTCGATTGTTGAAATTTTGGACTTATCTTATAGTTGCGTTTGTTTAGTTTGCGTGAAGTGCAAATATGTAGTAATTTGCATGAAAATAGTAATTTTTATGACGCTTAGGAGGCATAGACATGTATTTGTCTAAAATACGTAAATTTCCTTGTCAGACCTCTGGCTTTAATCGTTCACAGTAGCCACAAATTGTATTCGATTATCAAAATTTTGGTCTCATTTTGTAGCTGTCAGTCTGTTGTTTACGACAAATATAAATTTGTAGTACTTTTCACAAGAATACTAATTTTTAAAGGTTCCTTATATTTTTGGGGGCAGGTTATGGAAACTTTTTCCCTTTACGGCATTGCTGTGGCTTCAATTTTCAACCGATGTGCTATATTTTGGCGTTAGTGAATAGATCAGCGTCTGAATTTTCCAAAAAGTATAAATTTGTGGCATTTCGCAAAAGTTTAAGGGCGGGTTTAGTGGTTGAAAGCCAGAAAAAACCCAATTTTTCACGCGTCAACTCCCCAAAACTTTAAATTCATTTTTCTCCCCTTAAACGTGCGAATTTCACGTTTTTACGTTTTTATTTAAAAGTTTGGCCCAAACTAGTGTTTTGATGGTCGGAACATGTTTTAGGCAAAATATCCAAAAATTACTGTTTCTAGAACACGTGCAGTTTTTGTGCAGATTTTCAGCTTTGATTGTTTACTGTGCCCGTAATTTAAATTCGATTGTTGAAATTTTGGTCTTATCTTATAGTTGCGTTTGTTTAGTTTGCGTGAAGTGCAAATATGTAGTCATTTGCATGAAAATAGTAATTTTTATGGCGCTTACGAGGCATAGACATGTATTTGTCTAAAATACGTAAATTTCCTTGTCAGACGTCTGGCTTTAATCGTTCACAGTAGCCACAAATTGTATTCGATTATCAAAATTTTGGTCTCATTTTGTAGCTGTCAGTCTGTTGTTTACGACAAATATAAATTTGTAGTACTTTTCATAAGAATACTAATTTTTAGAAGGTTCCTTATATTTTTGGGGGCAGGTTATGGAAACTTTTTCCCTTTACGGCATTGCTGTGGCTTCAATTTTCAACCGATGTGCTATATTTTGGCGTTAGTGAATAGATCAGCGTCTGAATTTTCCAAAAAGTATAAATTTGTGGCATTTCGCAAAAGTTTAAGGGCGGGTTTAGTGGTTGAAAGCCAGAAAAAACCCAATTTTTCACGCGTCAACTCCCCAAAACTTTAAATTCATTTTTCTCCCCTTAAACGTGCGAATTTCGCGTTTTTACGTTTTTATTTAAAAGTTTAGCCCAAACTAGTGTTTTGATGGTCGGAACATGTTTTAGGCAAAATATCCAAAAATTACTGTTTCTAGAACACGTGCAGTTTTTGTGCAGATTTTCAGCTTTGATTGTTTACTGTGCCCGTAATTTGAATTCGATTGTTGAAATTTTGGACTTATCTTATAGTTGTTTAGTTTGCGTGAAGTGCAAATATGTAGTAATTTGCATGAAAATAGTAATTTTTATGACGCTTAGGAGGCATAGACATGTATTTGTCTAAAATACGTAAATTTCCTAGTCAGACCTCTGGCTTTAATCGTTCACAGTAGCCACAAATTGTATTCGATTATCAAAATTTTGATCTCATTTTGTAGCTGTCAGTCTGTTGTTTACGACAAATATAAATTTGTAGTACTCTTCATAAGAATACTAATTTTTACAAGGTTCCTTATATTTTTGGGGGCAGGTTATGGAAACTTTTTCCCTTTACGGCATTGCTGTGGCTTCAATTTTCAACCGATGTGCTATATTTTGGCGTTAGTGAATAGATCAGCGTCTGAATTTTCCAAAAAGTATAAATTTGTGGCATTTCGCAAAAGTTTAAGGGCGGGTTTAGTGGTTGAAAGCCAGAAAAAACCCAATTTTTCACGCGTCAACTCCCCAAAACTTTAAATTCATTTTTCTCCCCTTAAACGTGCGAATTTCACGTTTTTACGTTTTTATTTAAAAGTTTGGCCCAAACTAGTGTTTTGATGGTCGGAACATGTTTTAGGCAAAATATCCAAAAATTACTGTTTCTAGAACACGTGCAGTTTTTGTGCAGATTTTCAGCTTTGATTGTTTACTGTGCCCGTAATTTAAATTCGATTGTTGAAATTTTGGACTTATCTTATAGTTGCGTTTGTTTAGTTTGCGTGAAGTGCAAATATGTAGTAATTTGCATGAAAATAGTAATTTTTATGACGCTTAGGAGGCATAGACATGTATTTGTCTAAAATACGTAAATTTCCTTGTCAGACCTCTGGCTTTAATCGTTCACAGTAGCCACAAATTCTATTCGATTATCAAAATTTTGGTCTCATTTTGTAGCTGTCAGTCTGTTGTTTACGACAAATATAAATTTGTAGTACTTTCCATAAGAATACTAATTTTTAGAAGGTTCCTTATATTTTTGGGGGCAGGTTATGGAAACTTTTTCCCTTTACGGCATTGCTGTGGCTTCATTTTTCAACCGATGTGCTATATTTTGGCGTTAATGAATAGATCAGAGTCTGAATTTTCCAAAAAGTATAAATTTGTGGCTTTTCGCAAAAGTTTAAGGGCGGGTTTAGTGGTTGAAAGCCAGAAAAAACCCAATTTTTCACGCGTCAACTCGCCAAAACTTTAAATTCATTTTTCTCCCCTTAAACGTGCGAATTTCGCGTTTTTACGTTTTTATTTAAAAGTTTAGCCCAAACTAGTGTTTTGATGGTCGGAACATGTTTCAAGCAAAATATCCAAAAATTACTGTTTCTAGAACACGTGCAGTTTTTGTGCAGATTTTCAGCTTTGATTGTTTACTGTGCCCGTAATTTAAATTCGATTGTTGAAATTTTGGTCTGATCTTATAGTTGCGTTTGTTTAGTTTGCGTGAAGTGCAAATATGTAGTAATTTGCATGAAAATAGTTATTTTTATGACGCTTAGGAGGCATAGACATGTATTTGTCTAAAATACGTAAATTTCCTTGTCAGACCTCTGGCTTTAATCGTTCACAGTAGCCACAAATTGTATTCGATTATCAAAATTTTGGTCTCATTTTGTAGCTGTCAGTCTGTTGTTTACGACAAATATAAATTTGTTGTACTTTCCATAAGAATACTAATTTTTACAAGGTTCCTTATATTTTTGGGGGCAGGTTATGGAAACTTTTTCCCTTTACGGCATTGCTGTGGCTTCATTTTTCAACCGATGTGCTATATTTTGGGGTTTGTGAGTAGATCAGAGTCTGAATTTTCCAAAAAGTATAAATTTGTGGCATTTCGCAAAAGTTTAAGGGCGGGTTTGGTGGTTGAAAGCCAGAAAAAACCCAATTTTTCACGCGTCAACTCCCCAAAACTTTAAATTCATTTTTCTCCCCTTAAACGTGCGAATTTCGCGTTTTTACGTTTTTATTTAAAAGTTTAGCCCAAACTAGTGTTTTGATGGTCGGAACATGTTTTAGGCAAAATATCCAAAAATTACTGTTTCTAGAACACGTGCAGTTTTTGTGCAGATTTTCAGCTTTGATTGTTTACTGTGCCCGTAATTTGAATTCGATTGTTGAAATTTTGGACTTATCTTATAGTTGCGTTTGTTTAGTTTGCGTGAAGTGCAAATATGTAGTAATTTGCATGAAAATAGTAATTTTTATGACGCTTAGGAGGCATAGACATGTATTTGTCTAAAATACGTAAATTTCCTTGTCAGACCTCTGGCTTTAATCGTTCACAGTAGCCACAAATTGTATTCGATTATCAAAATTTTGGTCTCATTTCTAGCTGTCAGTCTGTTGTTTACGACAAATATAAATTTGTAGTACTTTCCATAAGAATACTAATTTTTAGAAGGTTCCTTATATTTTTGGGGGCAGGTTATGGAAACTTTTTCCCTTTACGGCATTGCTGTGGCTTCATTTTTCAACCGATGTGCTATATTTTGGGGTTTGTGAGTAGATCAGAGTCTGAATTTTCCAAAAAGTATAAATTTGTGGCATTTCGCAAAAGTTTAAGGGCGGGTTTGGTGGTTGAAAGCCAGAAAAAACCCAATTTTTCACGCGTCAACTCCCCAAAACTTTAAATTCATTTTTCTCCCCTTAAACGTGCGAATTTCGCGTTTTTACGTTTTTATTTAAAAGTTTAGCCCAAACTAGTGTTTTGATGGTCGGAACATGTTTTAGGCAAAATATCCAAAAATTACTGTTTCTAGAACACGTGCAGTTTTTGTGCAGATTTTCAGCTTTGATTGTTTACTGTGCCCGTAATTTAAATTCGATTGTTGAAATTTTGGTCTTATCTTATAGTTGCGTTTGTTTAGTTTGCGTGAAGTGCAAATATGTAGTAATTTGCATGAAAATAGTAATTTTTATGACGCTTAGGAGGCATAGACATGTATTTGTCTAAAATACGTAAATTTCCTTGTCAGACCTCTGGCTTTAATCGTTCACAGTAGCCACAAATTGTATTCGATTATCAAAATTTTGGTCTCATTTTGTAGCTGTCAGTCTGTTGTTTACGACAAATATAAATTTGTAGTACTTTTCATAAGAATACTAATTTTTAGAAGGTTCCTTATATTTTTGGGGGCAGGTTATGGAAACTTTTTCCCTTTACGGCATTGCTGTGGCTTCATTTTTCAACCGATGTGCTATATTTTGGCGTTAATGAATAGATCAGAGTCTGAATTTTCCAAAAAGTATAAATTTGTGGCATTTCGCAAAAGTTTAAGGGCGGGTTTAGTGGTTGAAAGCCAGAAAAAACCCAATTTTTCACGCGTCAACTCCCCAAAACTTTAAATTCATTTTTCTCCCCTTAAACGTGCGAATTTCGCGTTTTTACGTTTTTATTTAAAAGTTTAGCCCAAACTAGTGTTTTGATGGTCGGAACATGTTTTAGGCAAAATATCCAAAAATTACTGTTTCTAGAACACGTGCAGTTTTTGTGCAGATTTTCAGCTTTGATTGTTTACTGTGCCCGTAATTTAAATTCGATTGTTGAAATTTCCGTCTTATCTTATAGTTGCGTTTGTTTAGTTTGCGTGAAGTGCAAATATGTAGTAATTTGCATGAAAATAGTAATTTTTTGACGCTTAGGAGGCATAGACATGTATTTGTCTAAAATACGTAAATTTCCTTGTCAGACCTCTGGCTTTAATCGTTCACAGTAGCCACAAATTGTATTCGATTATCAAAATTTTGGTCTCATTTTGTAGCTGTCAGTCTGTTGTTTACGACAAATATAAATTTGTAGTACTTTCCATAAGAATACTAATTTTTAGAAGGTTCCTTATATTTTTGGGGGCAGGTTATGGAAACTTTTTCCCTTTACGGCATTGCTGTGGCCTCAATTTCCAACCGATGTGCTATATTTTGGCGTTAGTGAATAGATCAGCGTCTGAATTTTCCAAAAAGTATAAATTTGTGGCATTTCGCAAAAGTTTAAGGGCGGGTTTAGTGGTTGAAAGCCAGAAAAAACCCAATTTTTCACGCGTCAACTCCCCAAAACTTTAAATTCATTTTTCTCCCCTTAAACTTGCGAATTTCGCGTTTTTACGTTTTTATTTAAAAGTTTAGCCCAAACTAGTGTTTTGATGGTCGGAACATGTTTTAGGCAAAATATCCAAAAATTACTGTTTCTAGAACACGTGCAGTTTTTGTGCAGATTTTCAGCTTTGATTGTTTACTGTGCCCGTAATTTAAATTCGATTGTTGAAATTTTGGTCTTATCTTATAGCTGCGTTTGTTTAGTTTGCGTGAAGTGCAAATATGTAGTAATTTGCATGAAAATAGTAATTTTTATGACGCTTAGGAGGCATAGACATGTATTTGTCTAAAATACGTAAATTTCCTTGTCAGACCTCTGGCTTTAATCGTTCACAGTAGCCACAAATTGTATTCGATTATCAAAATTTTGGTCTCATTTTGTAGCTGTCAGTCTGTTGTTTACGACAAATATAAATTTGTAGTACTTTCCATAAGAATACTAATTTTTAGAAGGTTCCTTATATTTTTGGGGGCAGGTTATGGAAACTTTTTCCCTTTACGGCATTGCTGTGGCTTCAATTTTCAACCGATGTGCTATATTTTGGCGTTAGTGAATAGATCAGCGTCTGAATTTTCCAAAAAGTATAAATTTGTGGCATTTCGCAAAAGTTTAAGGGCGGGTTTGGTGGTTGAAAGCCAGAAAAAACCCAATTTTTCACGCGTCAACTCCCCAAAACTTTAAATTCATTTTTCTCCCCTTAAACGTGCGAATTTCGCGTTTTTACGTTTATATTTAAAAGTTTAGCCCAAACTAGTGTTTTGATGGTCGGAACATGTTTTAGGCAAAATCTCCAAAAATTACTGTTTCTAGAACACGTGCAGTTTTTGTGCAGATTTTCAGCTTTGATTGTTTACTGTGCCCGTAATTTAAATTCGATTGTTGAAATTTTGGTCTTATCTTATAGTTGCGTTTGTTTAGTTTGCGTGAAGTGCAAATATGTAGTAATTTGCATGAAAATAGTAATTTTTATGACGCTTAGGAGGCATAGACATGTATTTGTCTAAAATACGTAAATTTCCTTGTCAGACCTCTGGCTTTAATCGTTCACAGTAGCCACAAATTGTATTCGATTATCAAAATTTTGGTCTCATTTTGTAGCTGTCAGTCTGTTGTTTACGACAAATATAAATTTGTAGTACTTTCCATAAGAATACTAATTTTTAGAAGGTTCCTTATATTTTTGGGGGCAGGTTATGGAAACTTTTTCCCTTTACGGCATTGCTGTGGCTTCAATTTTCAACCGATGTGCTATATTTTGGCGTTAGTGAATAGATCAGCGTCTGAATTTTCCAAAAAGTATAAATTTGTGGCATTTCGCAAAAGTTTAAGGGCGGGTTTGGTGGTTGAAAGCCAGAAAAAACCCAATTTTTCACGCGTCAACTCCCCAAAACTTTAAATTCATTTTTCTCCCCTTAAACGTGCGAATTTCGCGTTTTTACGTTTTTATTTAAAAGTTTAGCCCAAACTAGTGTTTTGATGGTCGGAACATGTTTTAGGCAAAATATCCAAAAATTACTGTTTCTAGAACACGTGCAGTTTTTGTGCAGATTTTCAGCTTTGATTGTTTACTGTGCCCGTAATTTAAATTCGATTGTTGAAATTTTGGTCTTATCTTATAGTTGCGTTTGTTTAGTTTGCGTGAAGTGCAAATATGTAGTAATTTGCATGAAAATAGTAATTTTTATGACGCTTAGGAGGCATAGACATGTATTTGTCTAAAATACGTAAATTTCCTTGTCAGACCTCTGGCTTTAATCGTTCACAGTAGCCACAAATTGTATTCGATTATCAAAATTTTGGTCTCATTTTGTAGCTGTCAGTCTGTTGTTTACGACAAATATAAATTTGTAGTACTTTCCATAAGAATACTAATTTTTAGAAGGTTCCTTATATTTTTGGGGGCAGGTTATGGAAACTTTTTCCCTTTACGGCATTGCTGTGGCTTCAATTTTCAACCGATGTGCTATATTTTGGCGTTAGTGAATAGATCAGCGTCTGAATTTTCCAAAAAGTATAAATTTGTGGCATTTCGCAAAAGTTTAAGGGCGGGTTTGGTGGTTGAAAGCCAGAAAAAACCCAATTTTTCACGCGTCAACTCCCCAAAACTTTAAATTCATTTTTCTCCCCTTAAACGTGCGAATTTCGCGTTTTTACGTTTATATTTAAAAGTTTAGCCCAAACTAGTGTTTTGATGGTCGGAACATGTTTTAGGCAAAATCTCCAAAAATTACTGTTTCTAGAACACGTGCAGTTTTTGTGCAGATTTTCAGCTTTGATTGTTTACTGTGCCCGTAATTTAAATTCGATTGTTGAAATTTTGGTCTTATCTTATAGTTGCGTTTGTTTAGTTTGCGTGAAGTGCAAATATGTAGTAATTTGCATGAAAATAGTAATTTTTATGACGCTTAGGAGGCATAGACATGTATTTGTCTAAAATACGTAAATTTCCTTGTCAGACCTCTGGCTTTAATCGTTCACAGTAGCCACAAATTGTATTCGATTATCAAAATTTTGGTCTCATTTTGTAGCTGTCAGTCTGTTGTTTACGACAAATATAAATTTGTAGTACTTTCCATAAGAATACTAATTTTTAGAAGGTTCCTTATATTTTTGGGGGCAGGTTATGGAAACTTTTTCCCTTTACGGCATTGCTGTGGCTTCAATTTTCAACCGATGTGCTATATTTTGGCGTTAGTGAATAGATCAGCGTCTGAATTTTCCAAAAAGTATAAATTTGTGGCATTTCGCAAAAGTTTAAGGGCGGGTTTGGTGGTTGAAAGCCAGAAAAAACCCAATTTTTCACGCGTCAACTCCCCAAAACTTTAAATTCATTTTTCTCCCCTTAAACGTGCGAATTTCGCGTTTTTACGTTTTTATTTAAAAGTTTAGCCCAAACTAGTGTTTTGATGGTCGGAACATGTTTTAGGCAAAATATCCAAAAATTACTGTTTCTAGAACACGTGCAGTTTTTGTGCAGATTTTCAGCTTTGATTGTTTACTGTGCCCGTAATTTAAATTCGATTGTTGAAATTTTGGTCTTATCTTATAGTTGCGTTTGTTTAGTTTGCGTGAAGTGCAAATATGTAGTAATTTGCATGAAAATAGTAATTTTTATGACGCTTAGGAGGCATAGACATGTATTTGTCTAAAATACGTAAATTTCCTTGTCAGACCTCTGGCTTTAATCGTTCACAGTAGCCACAAATTGTATTCGATTATCAAAATTTTGGTCTCATTTTGTAGCTGTCAGTCTGTTGTTTACGACAAATATAAATTTGTAGTACTTTCCATAAGAATACTAATTTTTAGAAGGTTCCTTATATTTTTGGGGGCAGGTTATGGAAACTTTTTCCCTTTACGGCATTGCTGTGGCTTCAATTTTCAACCGATGTGCTTTATTTTGGCGTTAGTGAATAGATCAGCGTCTGAATTTTCCAAAAAGTATAAATTTGTGGCATTTCGCAAAAGTTTAAGGGCGGGTTTAGTGGTTGAAAGCCAGAAAAAACACAATTTTTCACGCGTCAACTCCCCAAAACTTTAAATTCATTTTTCTCCCCTTAAACGTGCGAATTTCGCGTTTTTACGTTTTTATTTAAAAGTTTAGCCCAAACTAGTGTTTTGATGGTCGGAACATGTTTTAGGCAAAATATCCAAAAATTACTGTTTCTAGAACACGTGCAGTTTTTGTGCAGATTTTCAGCTTTGATTGTTTACTGTGCCGGTAATTTAAATTCGATTGTTGAAATTTTGGTCTTATCTTATAGTTGCGTTTGTTTAGTTTGCGTGAAGTGCAAATATGTAGTAATTTGCATGAAAATAGTAATTTTTATGACGCTTAGGAGGCATAGACATGTATTTGTCTAAAATACGTAAATTTCCTTGTCAGACCTCTGGCTTTAATCGTTCACAGTAGCCACAAATTGTATTCGATTATCAAAATTTTGGTCTCATTTTGTAGCTGTCAGTCTGTTGTTTACGACAAATATAAATTTGTAGTACTTTCCATAAGAATACTAATTTTTAGAAGGTTCCTTATATTTTTGGGGGCAGGTTATGGAAACTTTTTCCCTTTACGGCATTGCTGTGGCTTCAATTTTCAACCGATGTGCTATATTTTGAGGTTTGTGAATAGATCAGAGTCTGAATTTTCCAAAAAGTATAAATTTGTGGCATTTCGCAAAAGTTTAAGGGCGGGTTTAGTGGTTGAAAGCCAGAAAAAACCCAATTTTTCACGCGTCAACTCCACAAAACTTTAAATTCATTTTTCTCCCCTTAAACGTGCGAATTTCGCGTTTTTACGTTTTTATTTAAAAGTTTAGCCCAAACTAGTGTTTTGATGGTCGGAACATGTTTTAGGCAAAATATCCAAAAATTACTGTTTCTAGAACACGTGCAGTTTTTGTGCAGATTTTCAGCTTTGATTGTTTACTGTGCCCGTAATTTAAATTGGATTGTTGAAATTTTGGTCTTATCTTATAGTTGCGTTTGTTTAGTTTGCGTGAAGTGCAAATATGTAGTAATTTGCATGAAAATAGTAATTTTTATGACGCTTAGGAGGCATAGACATGTATTTGTCTAAAATACGTAAATTTCCTTGTCAGACCTCTGGCTTTAATCGTTCACAGTAGCCACAAATTGTATTCGATTATCAAAATTTTGGTCTCATTTTGTAGCTGTCAGTCTGTTGTTTACGAAAAATATAAATTTGTAGTACTTTTCATAAGAATACTAATTTTTAGAAGGTTCCTTATATTTTTGGGGGCAGGTTATGGAAACTTTTTCCCTTTACGGCATTGCTGTGGCTTCAATTTTCAACCGATGTGCTATATTTTGGCGTTAGTGAATAGATCAGCGTCTGAATTTTCCAAAAAGTATAAATTTGTGGCATTTCGCAAAAGTTTAAGGGCGGGTTTAGTGGTTGAAAGCCAGAAAAAACCCAATTTTTCACGCGTCAACTCCCCAAAACTTTAAATTCATTTTTCTCCCCTTAAACGTGCGAATTTCGCGTTTTTACGTTTTTATTTAAAAGTTTAGCCCAAACTAGTGTTTTGATGGTCGGAACATGTTTTAGGCAAAATATCCAAAAATTACTGTTTCTAGAACACGTGCAGTTTTTGTGCAGATTTTCAGCTTTGATTGTTTACTGTGCCGGTAATTTAAATTCGATTGTTGAAATTTTGGTCTTATCTTATAGTTGCGTTTGTTTAGTTTGCGTGAAGTGCAAATATGTAGTAATTTGCATGAAAATAGTAATTTTTATGACGCTTAGGAGGCATAGACATGTATTTGTCTAAAATACGTAAATTTCCTTGTCAGACCTCTGGCTTTAATCGTTCACAGTAGCCACAAATTGTATTCGATTATCAAAATTTTGGTCTCATTTTGTAGCTGTCAGTCTGTTGTTTACGACAAATATAAATTTGTAGTACTTTCCATAAGAATACTAATTTTTAGAAGGTTCCTTATATTTTTGGGGGCAGGTTATGGAAACTTTTTCCCTTTACGGCATTGCTGTGGCTTCATTTTTCAACCGATGTGCTATATTTTGGGGTTTGTGAATAGATCAGAGTCTGAATTTTCCAAAAAGTATAAATTTGTGGCATTTCGCAAAAGTTTAAGGGCGGGTTTAGTGGTTGAAAGCCAGAAAAAACCCAATTTTTCACGCGTCAACTCCCCAAAACTTTAAATTCATTTTTCTCCCCTTAAACGTGCGAATTTCGCGTTTTTACGTTTTTATTTAAAAGTTTAGCCCAAACTAGTGTTTTGATGGTCGGAACATGTTTTAGGCAAAATATCCAAAAATTACTGTTTCTAGAACACGTGCAGTTTTTGTGCAGATTTTCAGCTTTGATTGTTTACTGTGCCCGTAATTTGAATTCGATTGTTGAAATTTTGGACTTATCTTATAGTTGCGTTTGTTTAGTTTGCGTGAAGTGCAAATATGTAGTAATTTGCATGAAAATAGTAATTTTTATGACGCTTAGGAGGCATAGACATGTATTTGTCTAAAATACGTAAATTTCCTTGTCAGACCTCTGGCTTTAATCGTTCACAGTAGCCACAAATTGTATTCGATTATCAAAATTTTGATCTCATTTTGTAGCTGTCAGTCTGTTGTTTACGACAAATATAAATTTGTAGTACTTTTCATAAGAATACTAATTTTTAGAAGGTTCCTTATATTTTTGGGGGCAGGTTATGGAAACTTTTTCCCTTTACGGCATTGCTGTGGCTTCAATTTTCAACCGATGTGCTATATTTTGGCGTGAGTGAATAGATCAGCGTCTGAATTTTCCAAAAAGTATAAATCTGTGGCATTTTGCAAAAGTTTAAGGGCGGGTTTAGTGGTTGAAAGCCAGAAAAAACCCAATTTTTCACGCGTCAACTCCCCAAAACTTTAAATTCATTTTTCTCCCCTTAAACGTGCGAATTTCGCGTTTTTACGTTTTTATTTAAAAGTTTAGCCCAAACTAGTGTTTTGATGGTCGGAACATGTTTTAGGCAAAATATCCAAAAATTACTGTTTCTAGAACACGTGCAGTTTTTGTGCAGATTTTCAGCTTTGATTGTTTACTGTGCCGGTAATTTAAATTCGATTGTTGAAATTTTGGTCTTATCTTATAGTTGCGTTTGTTTAGTTTGCGTGAAGTGCAAATATGTAGTAATTTGCATGAAAATAGTAATTTTTATGACGCTTAGGAGGCATAGACATGTATTTGTCTAAAATACGTAAATTTCCTTGTCAGACCTCTGGCTTTAATCGTTCACAGTAGCCACAAATTGTATTCGATTATCAAAATTTTGATCTCATTTTGTAGCTGTCAGTCTGTTGTTTACGACAAATATAAATTTGTAGTACTTTTCATAAGAATACTAATTTTTAGAAGGTTCCTTATATTTTTGGGGGCAGGTTATGGAAACTTTTTCCCTTTACGGCATTGCTGTGGCTTCAATTTTCAACCGATGTGCTATATTTTGGCGTTAGTGAATAGATCAGCGTCTGAATTTTCCAAAAAGTATAAATTTGTGGCATTTCGCAAAAGTTTCAGGGCGGGTTTGGTGGTTGAAAGCCAGAAAAAACCCAATTTTTCACGCGTCAACTCCCCAAAACTTTAAATTCATTTTTCTCCCCTTAAACGTGCGAATTTCGCGTTTTTACGTTTTTATTTAAAAGTTTAGCCCAAACTAGTGTTTTGATGGTCGGAACATGTTTTAGGCAAAATATCCAAAAATTACTGTTTCTAGAACACGTGCAGTTTTTGTGCAGATTTTCAGCTTTGATTGTTTACTGTGCCCGTAATTTGAATTCGATTGTTGAAATTTTGGACTTATCTTATAGTTGCGTTTGTTTAGTTTGCGTGAAGTGCAAATATGTAGTAATTTGCATGAAAATAGTAATTTTTATGACGCTTAGGAGGCATAGACATGTATTTGTCTAAAATACGTAAATTTCCTTGTCAGACCTCTGGCTTTAATCGTTCACAGTAGCCACAAATTGTATTCGATTATCAAAATTTTCGTCTCATTTTGTAGCTGTCAGTCTGTTGTTTACGACAAATATAAATTTGTAGTACTTTTCATAAGAATACTAATTTTTAGAAGGTTCCTTATATTTTTGGGGGCAGGTTATGGAAACTTTTTCCCTTTACGGCATTGCTGTGGCTTCAATTTTCAACCGATGTGCTATATTTTGGGGTTAGTGAATAGATCAGCGTCTGAATTTTCCAAAAAGTATAAATTTGTGGCATTTCGCAAAAGTTTAAGGGCGGGTTTAGTGGTTGAAAGCCAGAAAAAACCCAATTTTTCACGCGTCAACTCCCCAAAACTTTAAATTCATTTTTCTCCCCTTAAACGTGCGAATTTCGCGTTTTTACGTTTTTATTTAAAAGTTTAGCCCAAACTAGTGTTTTGATGGTCGGAACATGTTTTAGGCAAAATATCCAAAAATTACTGTTTCTAGAACACGTGCAGTTTTTGTGCAGATTTTCAGCTTTGATTGTTTACTGTGCCCGTAATTTAAATTCGATTGTTGAAATTTTGGTCTTATCTTATAGTTGCGTTTGTTTAGTTTGCGTGAAGTGCAAATATGTAGTAATTTGCATGAAAATAGTAATTTTTATGACGCTTAGGAGGCATAGACATGTATTTGTCTAAAATACGTAAATTTCCTTGTCAGACCTCTGGCTTTAATCGTTCACAGTAGCCACAAATTGTATTCGATTATCAAAATTTTGGTCTCATTTTGTAGCTGTCAGTCTGTTGTTTACGAAAAATATAAATTTGTAGTACTTTTCATAAGAATACTAATTTTTAGAAGGTTCCTTATATTTTTGGGGGCAGGTTATGGAAACTTTTTCCCTTTACGGCATTGTTGTTGCTTCAATTTTCAACCGATGTGCTTTATTTTGGCGTTAGTGAATAGATCAGCGTCTGAATTTTCCAAAAAGTATAAATTTGTGGCATTTCGCAAAAGTTTAAGGGCGGGTTTAGTGGTTGAAAGCCAGAAAAAACCCAATTTTTCACGCGTCAACTCCCCAAAACTTTAAATTCATTTTTCTCCCCTTAAACGTGCGAATTTCGCGTTTTTACGTTTTTATTTAAAAGTTTAGCCCAAACTAGTGTTTTGATGGTCGGAACATGTTTTAGGCAAAATATCCAAAAATTACTGTTTCTAGAACACGTGCAGTTTTTGTGCAGATTTTCAGCTTTGATTGTTTACTGTGCCCGTAATTTGAATTCGATTGTTGAAATTTTGGACTTATCTTATAGTTGCGTTTGTTTAGTTTGCGTGAAGTGCAAATATGTAGTAATTTGCATGAAAATAGTAATTTTTATGACGCTTAGGAGGCATAGACATGTATTTGTCTAAAATACGTAAATTTCCTTGTCAGACCTCTGGCTTTAATCGTTCACAGTAGCCACAAATTGTATTCGATTATCAAAATTTTGATCTCATTTTGTAGCTGTCAGTCTGTTGTTTACGACAAATATAAATTTGTAGTACTTTTCATAAGAATACTAATTTTTAGAAGGTTCCTTATATTTTTGGGGGCAGGTTATGGAAACTTTTTCCCTTTACGGCATTGCTGTGGCTTCAATTTTCAACCGATGTGCTATATTTTGGCGTGAGTGAATAGATCAGCGTCTGAATTTTCCAAAAAGTATAAATTTGTGGCATTTCGCAAAAGTTTAAGGGCGGGTTTAGTGGTTGAAAGCCAGAAAAAACCCAATTTTTCACGCGTCAACTCCCCAAAACTTTAAATTCATTTTTCTCCCCTTAAACGTGCGAATTTCGCGTTTTTACGTTTTTATTTAAAAGTTTAGCCCAAACTAGTGTTTTGATGGTCGGAACATGTTTTAGGCAAAATATCCAAAAATTACTGTTTCTAGAACACCTGCAGTTTTTGTGCAGATTTTCAGCTTTGATTGTTTACTGTGCCCGTAATTTAAATTCGATTGTTGAAATTTTGGTCTTATCTTATAGTTGCGTTTGTTTAGTTTGCGTGAAGTGCAAATATGTAGTAATTTGCATGAAAATAGTAATTTTTATGACGCTTAGGAGGCATAGACATGTATTTGTCTAAAATACGTAAATTTCCTTGTCAGACCTCTGGCTTTAATCGTTCACAGTAGCCACAAATTGTATTCGATTATCAAAATTTTGGTCTCATTTTGTAGCTGTCAGTCTGTTGTTTACGACAAATATAAATTTGTAGTACTTTTCATAAGAATACTAATTTTTAGAAGGTTCCTTATATTTTTGGGGGCAGGTTATGGAAACTTTTTCCCTTTACGGCATTGCTGTGGCTTCAATTTTCAACCGATGTGCTATATTTTGGCGTTAGTGAATAGATCAGCGTCTGAATTTTCCAAAAAGTATAAATTTGTGGCATTTTGCAAAAGTTTAAGGGCGGGTTTAGTGGTTGAAAGCCAGAAAAAACCCAATTTTTCACGCGTCAACTCCCCAAAACTTTAAATTCATTTTTCTCCCCTTAAACGTGCGAATTTCGCGTTTTTACGTTTTTATTTAAAAGTTTAGCCCAAACTAGTGTTTTGATGGTCGGAACATGTTTTAGGCAAAATATCCAAAAATTACTGTTTCTAGAACACGTGCAGTTTTTGTGCAGATTTTCAGCTTTGATTGTTTACTGTGCCCGTAATTTAAATTCGATTGTTGAAATTTTGGTCTTATCTTATAGTTGCGTTTGTTTAGTTTGCGTGAAGTGCAAATATGTAGTAATTTGCATGAAAATAGTAATTTTTATGACGCTTAGGAGGCATAGACATGTATTTGTCTAAAATACGTAAATTTCCTTGTCAGACCTCTGGCTTTAATCGTTCACAGTAGCCACAAATTGTATTCGATTATCAAAATTTTGGTCTCATTTTGTAGCTGTCAGTCTGTTGTTTACGACAAATATAAATTTGTAGTACTTTTCATAAGAATACTAATTTTTAGAAGGTTCCTTATATTTTTGGGGGCAGGTTATGGAAACTTTTTCCCTTTACGGCATTGCTGTGGCTTCAATTTTCAACCGATGTGCTATATTTTGGCGTTAGTGAATAGATCAGCGTCTGAATTTTCCAAAAAGTATAAATTTGTGGCATTTCGCAAAAGTTTAAGGGCGGGTTTAGTGGTTGAAAGCCAGAAAAAACCCAATTTTTCACGCGTCAACTCCCCAAAACTTTAAATTCATTTTTCTCCCCTTAAACGTGCGAATTTCGCGTTTTTACGTTTTTATTTAAAAGTTTAGCCCAAACTAGTGTTTTGATGGTCGGAACATGTTTTAGGCAAAATATCCAAAAATTACTGTTTCTAGAACACGTGCAGTTTTTGTGCAGATTTTCAGCTTTGATTGTTTACTGTGCCCGTAATTTAAATTCGATTGTTGAAATTTTGGTCTTATCTTATAGTTGCGTTTGTTTAGTTTGCGTGAAGTGCAAATATGTAGTAATTTGCATGAAAATAGTAATTTTTATGACGCTTAGGAGGCATAGACATGTATTTGTCTAAAATACGTAAATTTCCTTGTCAGACCTCTGGCTTTAATCGTTCACAGTAGCCACAAATTGTATTCGATTATCAAAATTTTGGTCTCATTTTGTAGCTGTCAGTCTGTTGTTTACGACAAATATAAATTTGTAGTACTTTCCATAAGAATACTAATTTTTAGAAGGTTCCTTATATTTTTGGGGGCAGGTTATGGAAACTTTTTCCCTTTACGGCATTGCTGTGGCTTCATTTTTCAACCGATGTGCTATATTTTGGGGTTTGTGAATAGATCAGAGTCTGAATTTTCCAAAAAGTATAAATTTGTGGCATTTCGCAAAAGTTTAAGGGCGGGTTTAGTGGTTGAAAGCCAGAAAAAACCCAATTTTTCACGCGTCAACTCCCCAAAACTTTAAATTCATTTTTCTCCCCTTAAACGTGCGAATTTCGCGTTTTTACGTTTTTATTTAAAAGTTTAGCCCAAACTAGTGTTTTGATGGTCGGAACATGTTTTAGGCAAAATATCCAAAAATTACTGTTTCTAGAACACGTGCAGTTTTTGTGCAGATTTTCAGCTTTGATTGTTTACTGTGCCCGTAATTTGAATTCGATTGTTGAAATTTTGGACTTATCTTATAGTTGCGTTTGTTTAGTTTGCGTGAAGTGCAAATATGTAGTAATTTGCATGAAAATAGTAATTTTTATGACGCTTAGGAGGCATAGACATGTATTTGTCTAAAATACGTAAATTTCCTTGTCAGACCTCTGGCTTTAATCGTTCACAGTAGCCACAAATTGTATTCGATTATCAAAATTTTGATCTCATTTTGTAGCTGTCAGTCTGTTGTTTACGACAAATATAAATTTGTAGTACTTTTCATAAGAATACTAATTTTTAGAAGGTTCCTTATATTTTTGGGGGCAGGTTATGGAAACTTTTTCCCTTTACGGCATTGCTGTGGCTTCAATTTTCAACCGATGTGCTATATTTTGGCGTTAGTGAATAGATCAGCGTCTGAATTTTCCAAAAAGTATAAATCTGTGGCATTTTGCAAAAGTTTAAGGGCGGGTTTAGTGGTTGAAAGCCAGAAAAAACCCAATTTTTCACGCGTCAACTCCCCAAAACTTTAAATTCATTTTTCTCCCCTTAAACGTGCGAATTTCGCGTTTTTACGTTTTTATTTAAAAGTTTAGCCCAAACTAGTGTTTTGATGGTCGGAACATGTTTTAGGCAAAATATCCAAAAATTACTGTTTCTAGAACACGTGCAGTTTTTGTGCAGATTTTCAGCTTTGATTGTTTACTGTGCCCGTAATTTAAATTCGATTGTTGAAATTTTGGTCTTATCTTATAGTTGCGTTTGTTTAGTTTGCGTGAAGTGCAAATATGTAGTAATTTGCATGAAAATAGTAATTTTTATGACGCTTAGGAGGCATAGACATGTATTTGTCTAAAATACGTAAATTTCCTTGTCAGACCTCTGGCTTTAATCGTTCACAGTAGCCACAAATTGTATTCGATTATCAAAATTTTGGTCTCATTTTGTAGCTGTCAGTCTGTTGTTTACGACAAATATAAATTTGTAGTACTTTTCATAAGAATACTAATTTTTAGAAGGTTCCTTATATTTTTGGGGGCAGGTTATGGAAACTTTTTCCCTTTACGGCATTGCTGTGGCTTCAATTTTCAACCGATGTGCTATATTTTGGCGTTAGTGAATAGATCAGCGTCTGAATTTTCCAAAAAGTATAAATTTGTGGCATTTCGCAACAGTTTAAGGGCGGGTTTAGTGGTTGAAAGCCAGAAAAAACCCAATTTTTCACGCGTCAACTCCCCAAAACTTTAAATTCATTTTTCTCCCCTTAAACGTGCGAATTTCGCGTTTTTACGTTTTTATTTAAAAGTTTAGCCCAAACTAGTGTTTTGATGGTCGGAACATGTTTTAGGCAAAATATCCAAAAATTACTGTTTCTAGAACACGTGCAGTTTTTGTGCAGATTTTCAGCTTTGATTGTTTACTGTGCCCGTAATTTAAATTCGATTGTTGAAATTTTGGTCTTATCTTATAGTTGCGTTTGTTTAGTTTGCGTGAAGTGCAAATATGTAGTAATTTGCATGAAAATAGTAATTTTTAAGACGCTTAGGAGGCATAGACATGTATTTGTCTAAAATACGTAAATTTCCTTGTCAGACCTCTGGCTTTAATCGTTCACAGTAGCCACAAATTGTATTCGATTATCAAAATTTTGGTCTCATTTTGTAGCTGTCAGTCTGTTGTTTACGACAAATATAAATTTGTAGTACTTTCCATAAGAATACTAATTTTTAGAAGGTTCCTTATATTTTTGGGGGCAGGTTATGGAAACTTTTTCCCTTTACGGCATTGCTGTGGCTTCATTTTTCAACCGATGTGCTATATTTTGGCGTTAATGAATAGATCAGAGTCTGAATTTTCCAAAAAGTATAAATTTGTGGCATTTCGCAAAAGTTTAAGGGCGGGTTTAGTGGTTGAAAGCCAGAAAAAAACCCAATTTTTCACGCGTCAACTCCCCAAAACTTTAAATTCATTTTTCTCCCCTTAAACGTGCGAATTTCGCGTTTTTACGTTTTTATTTAAAAGTTTAGCCCAAACTAGTGTTTTGATGGTCGGAACATGTTTTAGGCAAAATCTCCAAAAATTACTGTTTCTAGAACACGTGCAGTTTTTGTGCAGATTTTCAGCTTTGACTGTTTACTGTGCCCGTAATTTAAATTCGATTGTTGAAATTTTGGTCTTATCTTATAGTTGCGTTTGTTTAGTTTGCGTGAAGTGCAAATATGTAGTAATTTGCATGAAAATAGTAATTTTTATGACGCTTAGGAGGCATAGACATGTATTTGTCTAAAATACGTAAATTTCCTTGTCAGACCTCTGGCTTTAATCGTTCACAGTAGCCACAAATTGTATTCGATTATCAAAATTTTGGTCTCATTTTGTAGCTGTCAGTCTGTTGTTTACGACAAATATAAATTTGTAGTACTTTTCATAAGAATACTAATTTTTAGAAGGTTCCTTATATTTTTGGGGGCAGGTTATGGAAACTTTTTCCCTTTACGGCATTGCTGTGGCTTCAATTTTCAACCGATGTGCTATATTTTGGCATTAGTGAATAGATCAGCGTCTGAATTTTCCAAAAAAAATAAATTTGTGGCATTTCGCAAAAGTTTAAGGGCGGGTTTAGTGGTTGAAAGCCAGAAAAAACCCAATTTTTCACGCGTCAACTCCCCAAAACTTTAAACTCATTTTTCTCCCCTTAAACGTGCGAATTTCGCGTTTTTACGTTTTTATTTAAAAGTTTAGCCCAAACTAGTGTTTTGATGGTCGGAACATGTTTTAGGCAAAATATCCAAAAATTACTGTTTCTAGAACACGTGCAGTTTTTGTGCAGATTTTCAGCTTTGATTGTTTACTGTGCCCGTAATTTAAATTCGATTGTTGAAATTTTGGTCTGATCTTATAGTTGCGTTTGTTTAGTTTGCGTGAAGTGCAAATATGTAGTAATTTGCATGAAAATAGTAATTTTTATGACGCTTAGGAGGCATAGACATGTATTTGTCTAAAATACGTAAATTTCCTTGTCAGACCTCTGGCTTTAATCGTTCACAGTAGCCACAAATTGTATTCGATTATCAAAATTTTGGTCTCATTTTGTAGCTGTCAGTCTGTTGTTTACGACAAATATAAATTTGTAGTACTTTCCATAAGAATACTAATTTTTAGAAGGTTCCTTATATTTTTGGGGGCAGGTTATGGAAACTTTTTTCCCTTTACGGCATTGCTGTGGCTTCATTTTTCAACCGATGTGCTATATTTTGGCGTTAATGAATAGACCAGAGTCTGAATTTTCCAAAAAGTATAAATTTGTGGCATTTCGCAAAAGTTTAAGGGCGGGTTTAGTGGTTGAAAGCCAGAAAAAACCCAATTTTTCACGCGTCAACTCCCCAAAACTTTAAATTCATTTTTCTCCCCTTAAACGTGCGAATTTCGCGTTTTTACGTTTTTATTTAAAAGTTTAGCCCAAACTAGTGTTTTGATGGTCGGAACATGTTTTAGGCAAAATATCCAAAAATTACTGTTTCTAGAACACGTGCAGTTTTTGTGCAGATTTTCAGCTTTGATTGTTTACTGTGCCCGTAATTTAAATTCGATTGTTGAAATTTTGGACTTATCTTATAGTTGCGTTTGTTTAGTTTGCGTGAAGTGCAAATATGTAGTAATTTGCATGAAAATAGTAATTTTTATGACGCTTAGGAGGCATAGACATGTATTTGTCTAAAATACGTAAATTTCCTTGTCAGACCTCTGGCTTTAATCGTTCACAGTAGCCACAAATTGTATTCGATTATCAAAATTTTGGTCTCATTTTGTAGCTGTCTGTCTTTTGTTTACGACAAATATAAATTTGTAGTACTTTTCATAAGAATACTAATTTTTAGAAGGTTCCTTATATTTTTGGGGGCAGGTTATGGAAACTTTTTCCCTTTACGGCATTGCTGTGGCTTCAATTTTCAACCGATGTGCTATATTTTGGCGTTAGTGAATAGATCAGCGTCTGAATTTTCCAAAAAGTATAAATTTGTGGCATTTCGCAAAAGTTTAAGGGCGGGTTTAGTGGTTGAAAGCCAGAAAAAACCCAATTTTTCACGCGTCAACTCCCCAAAACTTTAAATTCATTTTTCTCCCCTTAAACGTGCGAATTTCGCGTTTTTACGTTTTTATTTAAAAGTTTAGCCCAAACTAGTGTTTTGATGGTCGGAACATGTTTTAGGCAAAATATCCAAAAATTACTGTTTCTAGAACACGTGCAGTTTTTGTGCAGATTTTCAGCTTTGATTGTTTACTGTGCCCGTAATTTAAATTGGATTGTTGAAATTTTGGTTTCATCTTATAGTTGCGTTTGTTTAGTTTGCGTGAAGTGCAAATATGTAGTAATTTGCATGAAAATAGTAATTTTTATGACGCTTAGGAGGCATAGACATGTATTTGTCTAAAATACGTAAATTTCCTTGTCAGGCCTCTGGCTTTAATCGTTCACAGTAGCCACAAATTGTATTCGATTATCAAAATTTTGGTCTCATTTTGTAGCTGTCAGTCTGTTGTTTACGACAAATATAAATTTGTAGTACTTTTCATAAGAATACTAATTTTTAGAAGGTTCCTTATACTTTTGGGGGCAGGTTATGGAAACTTTTTCCCTTTACGGCATTGCTGTGGCTTCAATTTTCAACCGATGTGCTATATTTTGGCGTTAATGAATAGATCAGAGTCTGAATTTTCCAAAAAGTATAAATTTGTGGCATTTCGCAAAAGTTTAAGGGCGGGTTTAGTGGTTGAAAGCCAGAAAAAACCCAATTTTTCACGCGTCAACTCCCCAAAACTTTAAATTCATTTTTCTCCCCTTAAACGTGCGAATTTCGCGTTTTTACCTTTTTATTTAAAAGTTCAGCCCAAACTAGTGTTTTGATGGTCGGAACATGTTTTAGGCAAAATATCCAAAAATTACTGTTTCTAGAACACGTGCAGTTTTTGTGCAGATTTTCAGCTTTGATTGTTTACTGTGCCCGTAATTTGAATTCGATTGTTGAAATTTTGGACTTATCTTATAGTTGCGTTTGTTTAGTTTGCGTGAAGTGCAAATATGTAGTAATTTGCATGAAAATAGTAATTTTTATGACGCTTAGGAGGCATAGACATGTATTTGTCTAAAATACGTAAATTTCCTTGTCAGACCTCTGGCTTTAATCTTTCACAGTAGCCACAAACTGTATTCGATTATCAAAATGTTGGTCTCATTTTGTAGCTGTCAGTCCGTTGTTTACGACAAATATAAATTTGTAGTACTTTTCATAAGAATACTAATTTTTAGAAGGTTCCTTATATTTTTGGGGGCAGGTTATGGGAACTTTTTCCCTTTACGGCATTGCTGTGGCTTCATTTTTCAACCGATGTGCTATATTTTGGGGTTTGTGAATAGATCAGAGTCTGAATTTTCCAAAAAGTATAAATTTGTGGCATTTCGCAAAAGTTTAAGGGCGGGTTTAGTGGTTGAAAGCCAGAAAAAACCCAATTTTTCACGCGTCAACTCCCCAAAACTTTAAACTCATTTTTCTCCCCTTAAACGTGCGAATTTCGCGTTTTTACGTTTTTATTTAAAAGTTTAGCCCAAACTAGTGTTTTGATGGTCGGAACATGTTTTAAGCAAAATATCCAAAAATTACTGTTTCTAGAACACGTGCAGTTTTTGTGCAGATTTTCAGCTTTGATTGTTTACTGTGCCCGTAATTTAAATTCGATTGTTGAAATTTTGGTCTTATCTTATAGTTGCGTTTGTTTAGTTTGCGTGAAGTGCAAATATGTAGTAATTTGCATGAAAATAGTAATTTTTATGACGCTTAGGAGGCCTAGACATGTATTTGTCTAAAATACGTAAATTTCCTTGTCAGACCTCTGGTTTTAATCGTTCACAGTAGCCACAAATTGTATTCGATTATCAAAATTTTGGTCTCATTTTGTAGCTGTCAGTCTGTTGTTTACGACAAATATAAGTTTGTAGTACTTTCCATAAGAATACTAATTTTTAGAAGGTTCCTTATGTTTTTGGGGGCAGGTTATGGAAACTTTTTCCCTTTACGGCATTGCTGTGGCTTCATTTTTCAACCGATGTGCTATATTTTGGCGTTAGTGAATAGACCAGAGTCTGAATTTTCCAAAAAGTATAAATTTGTGGCATTTCGCAAAAGTTTAAGGGCGGGGTTAGTGGTTGAAAGCCAGAAAAAACCCAATTTTTCACGCGTCAACTCCCCAAAACTTTAAATTCATTTTTCTCCCCTTAAACGTGCGAATTTCGCGTTTTTACGTTTATATTTAAAAGTTTAGCCCAAACTAGTGTTTTGATGGTCGGAACATGTTTTAGGCAAAATATCCAAAAATTACTGTTTCTAGAACACGTGCAGTTTTTGTGCAGATTTTCAGCTTTGATTGTTTACTGTGCCCGTAATTTGAATTCGATTGTTGAAATTTTGGACTTATCTTATAGTTGCGTTTGTTTAGTTTGCGTGAAGTGCAAATATGTAGTAATTTGCATGAAAATAGTAATTTTTATGACGCTTAGGAGGCATAGACATGTATTTGTCTAAAATACGTAAATTTCCTTGTCAGACCTCTGGCTTTAATTGTTCACAGTAGCCACAAATTGTATTCGATTATCAAAATTTTGGTCTCATTTTGTAGCTGTCAGTCTGTTGTTTACGACAAATATAAATTTGTAGTACTTTCCATAAGAATACTAATTTTTAGAAGGTTCCTTATATTTTTGGGGGCAGGTTATGGAAACTTTTTCCCTTTACGGCATTGCTGTGGCTTCAATTTTCAACCGATGTGCTATATTTTGGGGTTGATGAATAGATCAGCGTCTGAATTTTCCAAAAAGTATAAATTTGTGGCATTTCGCAAAAGTTTAAGGGCGGGTTTAGTGGTTGAAAGCCAGAAAAAACCCAATTTTTCACGCGTCAACTCCCCAAAACTTTAAATTCATTTTTCTCCCCTTAAACGTGCGAATTTCTCGTTTTTACGTTTTTATTTAAAAGTTTAGCCCAAACTAGTGTTTTGATGGTCGGAACATGTTTTAGGCAAAATATCCAAAAATTACTGTTTCTAGAACACGTGCAGTTTTTGTGCAGATTTTCAGCTTTGATTGTTTACTGTGCCCGTAATTTAAATTGGATTGTTGAAATTTTGGTCTTATCTTATAGTTGCGTTTGTTTAGTTTGCGTGAAGTGCAAATATGTAGTAATTTGCATGAAAATAGTAATTTTTATGACGCTTAGGAAGCATAGACATGTATTTGTCTAAAATACGTAAATTTCCTTGTCAGACCTCTGGCTTTAATCGTTCACAGTAGCCACAAATTGTATTCGATTATCAAAATTTTCGTCTCATTTTGTAGCTGTCTGTCTGTTGTTTACGACAAATATAAATTTGTAGTACTTTTCATAAGAATACTAATTTTTAGAAGGTTCCTTATATTTTTGAGGGCAGGTTATGGGAACTTTTTCCCTTTACGGCATTGCTGTGGCTTCATTTTTCAACCGATGTGCTATATTTTGGGGTTTGTGAATAGATCAGAGTCTGAGTTTTCCAAAAAGTATAAATTTGTGGCATTTCGCAAAAGTTTAAGGGCAGGTTTAGTGGTTGAAAGCCAGAAAAAACCCAATTTTTCACGCGTCAACTCCCCAAAACTTTAAACTCATTTTTCTCCCCTTAAACGTGCGAATTTCGCGTTTTTACGTTTTTATTTAAAAGTTTAGCCCAAACTAGTGTTTTGATGGTCGGAACATGTTTTAAGCAAAATATCCAAAAATTACTGTTTCTAGAACACGTGCAGTTTTTGTGCAGATTTTCAGCTTTGATTGTTTACTGTGCCCGTAATTTAAATTCGATTGTTGAAATTTTGGTCTTATCTTATAGTTGCGTTTGTTTAGTTTGCGTGAAGTGCAAATATGTAGTAATTTGCATGAAAATAGTAATTTTTATGACGCTTAGGAGGCATAGACATGTATTTGTCTAAAATACGTAAATTTCCTTGTCAGACCTCTGGCTTTAATCGTTCACAGTAGCCACAAATTGTATTCGATTATCAAAATTTTGGTCTCATTTTGTAGCTGTCAGTCTGTTGTTTACGACAAATATAAATTTGTAGTACTTTCCATAAGAATACTAATTTTTAGAAGGTTCCTTATATTTTTGGGGGCAGGTTATGGGAACTTTTTCCCTTTACGGCATTGCTGTGGCTTCATTTTTCAACCGATGTGCTATATTTTGGCGTTAATGAATAGACCAGAGTCTGAATTTTCCAAAAAGTATAAATTTGTGGCATTTCGCAAAAGTTTAAGGGCGGGTTTAGTGGTTGAAAGCCAGAAAAAACCCAATTTTTCACGCGTCAACTCCCCAAAACTTTAAATTCATTTTTCTCCCCTTAAACGTGCGAATTTCTCGTTTTTACGTTTTTATTTAAAAGTTTAGCCCAAACTAGTGTTTTGATGGTCGGAACATGTTTTAGGCAAAATATCCAAAAATTACTGTTTCTAGAACACGTGCAGTTTTTGTGCAGATTTTCAGCTTTGATTGTTTACTGTGCCCGTAATTTAAATTGGATTGTTGAAATTTTGGTCTTATCTTATAGTTGCGTTTGTTTAGTTTGCGTGAAGTGCAAATATGTAGTAATTTGCATGAAAATAGTAATTTTTATGACGCTTAGGAGGCATAGACATGTATTTGTCTAAAATACGTAAATTTCCTTGTCAGACCTCTGGCTTTAATCGTTCACAGTAGCCACAAATTGTATTCGATTATCAAAATTTTGGTCTCATTTTGTAGCTGTCAGTCTGTTGTTTACGGCAAATATAAATTTGTAGTACTTTCCATAAGAATACTAATTTTTAGAAGGTTCCTTATATTTTTGGGGGCAGGTTATGGAAACTTTTTCCCTTTACGGCATTGCTGTGGCTTCATTTTTCAACCGATGTGCTATATTTTGGCGTTAATGAATAGATCAGAGTCTGAATTTTCCAAAAAGTATAAATTTGTGGCATTTCGCAAAAGTTTAAGGGCGGGTTTAGTGGTTGAAAGCCAGAAAAAACCCAATTTTTCACGCGTCAACTCCCCAAAACTTTAAATTCATTTTGCTCCCCTTAAACGTGCGAATTTCTCGTTTTTACGTTTTTATTTAAAAGTTTAGCCCAAACTAGTGTTTTGATGGTCGGAACATGTTTTAGGCAAAATATCCAAAAATTACTGTTTCTAGAACACGTGCAGTTTTTGTGCAGATTTTCAGCTTTGATTGTTTACTGTGCCCGTAATTTAAATTCGATTGTTGAAATTTTGGTCTTATCTTATAGTTGCGTTTGTTTAGTTTGCGTGAAGTGCAAATATGTAGTAATTTGCATGAAAATAGTAATTTTTATGACGCTTAGGAGGCATAGACATGTATTTGTCTAAAATACGTAAATTTCCTTGTCAGACCTCTGGCTTTAATCGTTCACAGTAGCCACAAATTGTATTCGATTATCAAAATTTTGGTCTCATTTTGTAGCTGTCAGTCTGTTGTTTACGACAAATATAAATTTGTAGTACTTTTCATAAGAATACTAATTTTTAGAAGGTTCCTTATATTTTTGGGGGCAGGTTATGGAAACTTTTTCCCTTTACGGCATTGCTGTGGCTTCAATTTTCAACCGATGTGCTATATTTTGGCGTTAGTGAATAGATCAGCGTCTGAATTTTCCAAAAAGTATAAATTTGTGGCATTTCGCAAAAGTTTAAGGGCGGGTTTAGTGGTTGAAAGCCAGAAAAAACCCAATTTTTCACGCGTCAACTCCCCAAAACTTTAAATTCATTTTTCTCCCCTTAAACGTGCGAATTTCGCGTTTTTACGTTTTTATTTAAAAGTTTAGCCCAAACTAGTGTTTTGATGGTCGGAACATGTTTTAGGCAAAATATCCAAAAATTACTGTTTCTAGAACACGTGCAGTTTTTGTGCAGATTTTCAGCTTTGATTGTTTACTGTGCCCGTAATTTAAATTGGATTGTTGAAATTTTGGTCTTATCTTATAGTTGCGTTTGTTTAGTTTGCGTGAAGTGCAAATATGTAGTAATTTGCATGAAAATAGTAATTTTTATGACGCTTAGGAAGCATAGACATGTATTTGTCTAAAATACGTAAATTTCCTTGTCAGACCTCTGGCTTTAATCGTTCACAGTAGCCACAAATTGTATTCGATTATCAAAATTTTCGTCTCATTTTGTAGCTGTCTGTCTGTTGTTTACGACAAATATAAATTTGTAGTACTTTTCATAAGAATACTAATTTTTAGAAGGTTCCTTATATTTTTGGGGGCAGGTTATGGGAACTTTTTCCCTTTACGGCATTGCTGTGGCTTCATTTTTCAACCGATGTGCTATATTTTGGGGTTTGTGAATAGATCAGAGTCTGAATTTTCCAAAAAGTATAAATTTGTGGCATTTCGCAAAAGTTTAAGGGCGGGTTTAGTGGTTGAAAGCCAGAAAAAACCCAATTTTTCACGCGTCAACTCCCCAAAACTTTAAACTCATTTTTCTCCCCGTAAACGTGCGAATTTCGCGTTTTTACGTTTTTATTTAAAAGTTTAGCCCAAACTAGTGTTTTGATGGTCGGAACATGTTTTAAGCAAAATATCCAAAAATTACTGTTTCTAGAACACGTGCAGTTTTTGTGCAGATTTTCAGCTTTGATTGTTTACTGTGCCCGTAATTTAAATTCGATTGTTGAAATTTTGGTCTTATCTTATAGTTGCGTTTGTTTAGTTTGCGTGAAGTGCAAATATGTAGTAATTTGCATGAAAATAGTAATTTTTATGACGCTTAGGAGGCATAGACATGTATTTGTCTAAAATACGTAAATTTCCTTGTCAGACCTCTGGCTTTAATCGTTCACAGTAGCCACAAATTGTATTCGATTATCAAAATTTTGGTCTCATTTTGTAGCTGTCAGTCTGTTGTTTACGACAAATATAAATTTGTAGTACTTTCCATAAGAATACTAATTTTTAGAAGGTTCCTTATATTTTTGGGGGCAGGTTATGGGAACTTTTTCCCTTTACGGCATTGCTGTGGCTTCATTTTTCAACCGATGTGCTATATTTTGGCGTTAATGAATAGATCAGAGTCTGAATTTTCCAAAAAGTATAAATTTGTGGCATTTCGCAAAAGTTTAAGGGCGGGTTTAGTGGTTGAAAGCCAGAAAAAACCCAATTTTTCACGCGTCAACTCCCCAAAACTTTAAATTCATTTTTCTCCCCTTAAACGTGCGAATTTCGCGTTTTTACGTTTTTATTTAAAAGTTTAGCCCAAACTAGTGTTTTGATGGTCGGAACATGTTTTAGGCAAAATATCCAAAAATTACTGTTTCTAGAACACGTGCAGTTTTTGTGCAGATTTTCAGCTTTGATTGTTTACTGTGCCCGTAATTTAAATTCGATTGTTGGAATTTTGGTCTTATCTTATAGTTGCGTTTGTTTAGTTTGCGTGAAGTGCAAATATGTAGTAATTTGCATGAAAATAGTAATTTTTATGACGCTTAGGAGGCATAGACATGTATTTGTCTAAAATACGTAAATTTCCTTGTCAGACCTCTGGCTTTAATCGTTCACAGTAGCCACAAATTGTATTCGATTATCAAAATTTTGGTCTCATTTTGTAGCTGTCAGTCTGTTGTTTACGACAAATATAAATTTGTAGTACTTTCCATAAGAATACTAATTTTTAGAAGGTTCCTTATATTTTTGGGGGCAGGTTATGGGAACTTTTTCCCTTTACGGCATTGCTGTGGCTTCATTTTTCAACCGATGTGCTATATTTTGGCGTTAATGAATAGACCAGAGTCTGAATTTTCCAAAAAGTATAAATTTGTGGCATTTCGCAAAAGTTTAAGGGCGGGTTTAGTGGTTGAAAGCCAGAAAAAACCCAATTTTTCACGCGTCAACTCCCCAAAACTTTAAATTCATTTTTCTCCCCTTAAACGTGCGAATTTCGCGTTTTTACGTTTTTATTTAAAAGTTTAGCCCAAACTAGTGTTTTGATGGTCGGAACATGTTTTAGGCAAAATATCCAAAAATTACTGTTTCTAGAACACGTGCAGTTTTTGTGCAGATTTTCAGCTTTGATTGTTTACTGTGCCCGTAATTTGAATTCGATTGTTGAAATTTTGCACTTATCTTATAGTTGCGTTTGTTTAGTTTGCGTGAAGTGCAAATATGTAGTAATTTGCATGAAAATAGTAATTTTTATGACGCTTAGGAGGCATAGACATGTATTTGTCTAAAATACGTAAATTTCCTTGTCAGACCTCTGGCTTTAATCGTTCACAGTAGCCACAAATTGTATTCGATTATCAAAATTTTGGTCTCATTTTGTAGCTGTCAGTCTGTTGTTTACGACAAATATAAATTTGTAGTACTTTTCATAAGAATACTAATTTTTAGAAGGTTCCTTATATTTTTGGGGGCAGGTTATGGAAACTTTTTCCCTTTACGGCATTGCTGTGGCTTCAATTTTCAACCGATGTGCTATATTTTGGCATTAGTGAATAGATCAGCGTCTGAATTTTCCAAAAAGTATAAATTTGTGGCATTTCGCAAAAGTTTAAGGGCGGGTTTAGTGGTTGAAAGCCAGAAAAAACCCAATTTTTCACGCGTAAACTCCCCAAAACTTTAAATTCATTTTTCTCCCCTTAAACGTGCGAATTTCGCGTTTTTACGTTTTTATTTAAAAGTTCAGCCCAAACTAGTGTTTTGATGGTCGGAACATGTTTTAGGCAAAATATCCAAAAATTACTGTTTCTAGGACACGTGCAGTTTTTGTGCAGATTTTCAGCTTTGATTGTTTACTGTGCCCGTAATTTAAATTCGATTGTTGAAATTTTCGTCTTATCTTATAGTTGCGTTTGTTTAGTTTGCGTGAAGTGCAAATATGTAGTAATTTGCATGAAAATAGTAATTTTTATGACGCTTAGGAGGCATAGACATGTATTTGTCTAAAATACGTAAATTTCCTTGTCAGACCTCTGGCTTTAATCGTTCACAGTAGCCACAAATTGTATTCGATTATCAAAATTTTGGTCTCATTTTGTAGCTGTCAGTCTGTTGTTTACGACAAATATAAATTTGTAGTACTTTCCATAAGAATACTAATTTTTAGAAGGTTCCTTATATTTTTGGGGGCAGGTTATGGAAACTTTTTCCCTTTACGGCATTGCTGTGGCTTCATTTTTCAACCGATGTGCTATATTTTGGCGTTAATGAATAGATCAGAGTCTGAATTTTCCAAAAAGTATAAATTTGTGGCATTTCGCAAAAGTTTAAGGGCGGGTTTAGTGGTTGAAAGCCAGAAAAAACCCAATTTTTCACGCGTCAACTCCCCAAAACTTTAAATTCATTTTTCGCCCCTTAAACGGGCAAATTTCGCGTTTTTACGTTTTTATTTAAAAGTTTAGCCCAAACTAGTGTTTTGATGGTCGGAACATGTTTTAGGCAAAATATCCAAAAATTACTGTTTCTAGAACACGTGCAGTTTTTGTGCAGATTTTCAGCTTTGATTGTTTACTGTGCCCGTAATTTGAATTCGATTGTTGAAATTTTGGACTTATCTTATAGTTGCGTTTGTTTAGTTTGCGTGAAGTGCAAATATGTAGTAATTTGCATGAAAATAGTAATTTTTATGACGCTTAGGAGGCATAGACATGTATTTGTCTAAAATACGTAAATTTCCTTGTCAGACCTCTGGCTTTAATCGTTCACAGTAGCCACAAACTGTGTTCGATTATCAAAATGTTGGTCTCATTTTGTAGCTGTCAGTCTGTTGTTTACGACAAATATAAATTTGTAGTACTTTTCATAAGAATACTAATTTTTAGAAGGTTCCTTATATTTTTGGGGGCAGGTTATGGAAACTTTTTCCCTTTACGGCATTGCTGTGGCTTCATTTTTCAACCGATGTGCTATATTTTGGGGTTTGTGAATAGATCAGAGTCTGAATTTTCCAAAAAGTATAAATTTGTGGCATTTCGCAAAAGTTTAAGGGCGGGTTTAGTGGTTGAAAGCCAGAAAAAACCCAATTTTTCACGCGTCAACTCCCCAAAACTTTAAACTCATTTTTCTCCCCTTAAACGTGCGAATTTCGCGTTTTTACGTTTTTATTTAAAAGTTTAGCCCAAACTAGTGTTTTGATGGTCGGAACATGTTTTAGGCAAAATATCCAAAAATTACTGTTTCTAGAACACGTGCAGTTTTTGTGCAGATTTTCAGCTTTGATTGTTTACTGTGCCCGTAATTTAAATTCGATTGTTGAAATTTTGGTCTTATCTTATAGTTGCGTTTGTTTAGTTTGCGTGAAGTGCAAATATGTAGTAATTTGCATGAAAATAGTAATTTTTATGACGCTTAGGAGGCATAGACATGTATTTGTCTAAAATACGTAAATTTCCTTGTCAGACCTCTGGCTTTAATCGTTCACAGTAGCCACAAATTCTATTCGATTATCAAAATTTTGGTCTCATTTTGTAGCTGTCAGTCTGTTGTTTACGACAAATATAAATTTGTAGTACTTTCCATAAGAATACTAATTTTTAGAAGGTTCCTTATATTTTTGGGGGCAGGTTATGGAAACTTTTTCCCTTTACGGCATTGCTGTGGCCTCAATTTTCAACCGATGTGCTATATTTTGGCGTTAGTGAATAGATCAGCGTCTGAATTTTCCAAAAAGTATAAATTTGTGGCATTTCGCAAAAGTTTAAGGGCGGGTTTAGTGGTTGAAAGCCAGAAAAAACCCAATTTTTCACGCGTCAACTCCCCAAAACTTTAAATTCATTTTTCTCCCCTTAAACGTGCGAATTTCGCGTTTTTACGTTTTTATTTAAAAGTTTAGCCCAAACTAGTGTTTTGATGGTCGGAACATGTTTTAGGCAAAATATCCAAAAATTACTGTTTCTAGAACACGTGCAGTTTTTGTGCAGATTTTCAGCTTTGATTGTTTACTGTGCCCGTAATTTAAATTCGATTGTTGAAATTTTGGTCTTATCTTATAGTTGCGTTTGTTTAGTTTGCGTGAAGTGCAAATATGTAGTAATTTGCATGAAAATAGTAATTTTTATGACGCTTAGGAGGCATAGACATGTATTTGTCTAAAATACGTAAATTTCCTTGTCAGACCTCTGGCTTTAATCGTTCACAGTAGCCACAAATTGTATTCGATTATCAAAATTTTGGTCTCATTTTGTAGCTGTCAGTCTGTTGTTTACGACAAATATAAATTTGTAGTACTTTCCATAAGAATACTAATTTTTAGAAGGTTCCTTATATTTTGGGGGGCAGGTTATGGAAACTTTTTCCCTTTACGGCATTGCTGTGGCTTCATTTTTCAACCGATGTGCTATATTTTGGCGTTAGTGAATAGATCAGAGTTTGAATTTTCCAAAAAGTATAAATTTGTGGCATTTCGCAAAAGTTTAAGGGCGGGTTTAGTGGTTGAAAGCCAGAAAAAACCCAATTTTTCACGCGTCAACTCCCCAAAACTTTAAATTCATTTTTCTCCCCTTAAACGTGCGAATTTCGCGTTTTTACGTTTTTATTTAAAAGTTTAGCCCAAACTAATGTTTTGATGGTCGGAACATGTTTTAGGCAAAATATCCAAAAATTACTGTTTCTAGAACACCTGCAGTTTTTTTGCAGATTTTCAGCTTTGATTGTTTACTGTGCCCGTAATTTAAATTCGATTGTTGAAATTTTGGTCTTATCTTATAGTTGCGTTTGTTTAGTTTGCGTGAAGTGCAAATATGTAGTAATTTGCATGAAAATAGTAATTTTTATGACGCTTAGGAGGCATAGACATGTATTTGTCTAAAATACGTAAATTTCCTTGTCAGACCTCTGGCTTTAATCGTTCACAGTAGCCACAAATTGTATTCGATTATCAAAATTTTGGTCTCATTTTGTAGCTGTCAGTCTGTTGTTTACGACAAATATAAATTTGTAGTACTTTCCATAAGAATACTAATTTTTAGAAGGTTCCTTATATTTTTGGGGGCAGGTTATGGGAACTTTTTCCCTTTACGGCATTGCTGTGGCTTCATTTTTCAACCGATGTGCTATATTTTGGCGTTAATGAATAGATCAGAGTCTGAATTTTCCAAAAAGTATAAATTTGTGGCATTTCGCAAAAGTTTAAGGGCGGGTTTAGTGGTTGAAAGCCAGAAAAAACCCAATTTTTCACGCGTCAACTCCCCAAAACTTTAAATTCATTTTTCTCCCCTTAAACGTGCGAATTTCGCGTTTTTACGTTTTTATTTAAAAGTTTAGCCCAAACTAGTGTTTTGATGGTCGGAACATGTTTTAGGCAAAATATCCAAAAATTACTGTTTCTAGAACACGTGCAGTTTTTGTGCAGATTTTCAGCTTTGATTGTTTACTGTGCCCGTAATTTAAATTCGATTGTTGGAATTTTGGTCTTATCTTATAGTTGCGTTTGTTTAGTTTGCGTGAAGTGCAAATATGTAGTAATTTGCATGAAAATAGTAATTTTTATGACGCTTAGGAGGCATAGACATGTATTTGTCTAAAATACGTAAATTTCCTTGTCAGACCTCTGGCTTTAATCGTTCACAGTAGCCACAAATTGTATTCGATTATCAAAATTTTGGTCTCATTTTGTAGCTGTCAGTCTGTTGTTTACGACAAATATAAATTTGTAGTACTTTCCATAAGAATACTAATTTTTAGAAGGTTCCTTATATTTTGGGGGGCAGGTTATGGAAACTTTTTCCCTTTACGGCATTGCTGTGGCTTCATTTTTCAACCGATGTGCTATATTTTGGCGTTAGTGAATAGATCAGAGTTTGAATTTTCCAAAAAGTATAAATTTGTGGCATTTCGCAAAAGTTTAAGGGCGGGTTTAGTGGTTGAAAGCCAGAAAAAACCCAATTTTTCACGCGTCAACTCCCCAAAACTTTAAATTCATTTTTCTCCCCTTAAACGTGCGAATTTCGCGTTTTTACGTTTTTATTTAAAAGTTTAGCCCAAACTAATGTTTTGATGGTCGGAACATGTTTTAGGCAAAATATCCAAAAATTACTGTTTCTAGAACACCTGCAGTTTTTTTGCAGATTTTCAGCTTTGATTGTTTACTGTGCCCGTAATTTAAATTCGATTGTTGAAATTTTGGTCTTATCTTATAGTTGCGTTTGTTTAGTTTGCGTGAAGTGCAAATATGTAGTAATTTGCATGAAAATAGTAATTTTTATGACGCTTAGGAGGCATAGACATGTATTTGTCTAAAATACGTAAATTTCCTTGTCAGACCTCTGGCTTTAATCGTTCACAGTAGCCACAAATTGTATTCGATTATCAAAATTTTGGTCTCATTTTGTAGCTGTCAGTCTGTTGTTTACGACAAATATAAATTTGTAGTACTTTCCATAAGAATACTAATTTTTAGAAGGTTCCTTATATTTTTGGGGGCAGGTTATGGGAACTTTTTCCCTTTACGGCATTGCTGTGGCTTCATTTTTCAACCGATGTGCTATATTTTGGCGTTAATGAATAGATCAGAGTCTGAATTTTCCAAAAAGTATAAATTTGTGGCATTTCGCAAAAGTTTAAGGGCGGGTTTAGTGGTTGAAAGCCAGAAAAAACCCAATTTTTCACGCGTCAACTCCCCAAAACTTTAAATTCATTTTTCTCCCCTTAAACGTGCGAATTTCGCGTTTTTACGTTTTTATTTAAAAGTTTAGCCCAAACTAGTGTTTTGATGGTCGGAACATGTTTTAGGCAAAATATCCAAAAATTACTGTTTCTAGAACACGTGCAGTTTTTGTGCAGATTTTCAGCTTTGATTGTTTACTGTGCCCGTAATTTGAATTCGATTGTTGAAATTTTGCACTTATCTTATAGTTGCGTTTGTTTAGTTTGCGTGAAGTGCAAATATGTAGTAATTTGCATGAAAATAGTAATTTTTATGACGCTTAGGAGGCATAGACATGTATTTGTCTAAAATACGTAAATTTCCTTGTCAGACCTCTGGCTTTAATCGTTCACAGTAGCCACAAATTGTATTCGATTATCAAAATTTTGGTCTCATTTTGTAGCTGTCAGTCTGTTGTTTACGACAAATATAAATTTGTAGTACTTTTCATAAGAATACTAATTTTTAGAAGGTTCCTTATATTTTTGGGGGCAGGTTATGGAAACTTTTTCCCTTTACGGCATTGCTGTGGCTTCAATTTTCAACCGATGTGCTATATTTTGGCATTAGTGAATAGATCAGCGTCTGAATTTTCCAAAAAGTATAAA
This sequence comes from Odontomyia ornata, assembly GCA_963969285.1. Classification (NCBI taxonomy): domain Eukaryota; kingdom Metazoa; phylum Arthropoda; class Insecta; order Diptera; family Stratiomyidae; genus Odontomyia; species Odontomyia ornata. The sequence continues at coordinate 84,834,318 of OZ017742.1, forward strand.
TTTGTGGCATTTCGCAAAAGTTTAAGGGCGGGTTTAGTGGTTGAAAGCCAGAAAAAACCCAATTTTTCACGCGTAAACTCCCCAAAACTTTAAATTCATTTTTCTCCCCTTAAACGTGCGAATTTCGCGTTTTTACGTTTTTATTTAAAAGTTCAGCCCAAACTAGTGTTTTGATGGTCGGAACATGTTTTAGGCAAAATATCCAAAAATTACTGTTTCTAGGACACGTGCAGTTTTTGTGCAGATTTTCAGCTTTGATTGTTTACTGTGCCCGTAATTTAAATTGGATTGTTGAAATTTTGGTCTTATCTTATAGTTGCGTTTGTTTAGTTTGCGTGAAGTGCAAATATGTAGTAATTTGCATGAAAATAGTAATTTTTATGACGCTTAGGAAGCATAGACATGTATTTGTCTAAAATACGTAAATTTCCTTGTCAGACCTCTGGCTTTAATCGTTCACAGTAGCCACAAATTGTATTCGATTATCAAAATTTTCGTCTCATTTTGTAGCTGTCTGTCTGTTGTTTACGACAAATATAAATTTGTAGTACTTTTCATAAGAATACTAATTTTTAGAAGGTTCCTTATATTTTTGGGGGCAGGTTATGGGAACTTTTTCCCTTTACGGCATTGCTGTGGCTTCATTTTTCAACCGATGTGCTATATTTTGGGGTTTGTGAATAGATCAGAGTCTGAATTTTCCAAAAAGTATAAATTTGTGGCATTTCGCAAAAGTTTAAGGGCGGGTTTAGTGGTTGAAAGCCAGAAAAAACCCAATTTTTCACGCGTCAACTCCCCAAAACTTTAAACTCATTTTTCTCCCCGTAAACGTGCGAATTTCGCGTTTTTACGTTTTTATTTAAAAGTTTAGCCCAAACTAGTGTTTTGATGGTCGGAACATGTTTTAGGCAAAATATCCAAAAATTACTGTTTCTAGAACACGTGCAGTTTTTGTGCAGATTTTCAGCTTTGATTGTTTACTGTGCCCGTAATTTAAATTCGATTGTTGGAATTTTGGTCTTATCTTATAGTTGCGTTTGTTTAGTTTGCGTGAAGTGCAAATATGTAGTAATTTGCATGAAAATAGTAATTTTTATGACGCTTAGGAGGCATAGACATGTATTTGTCTAAAATACGTAAATTTCCTTGTCAGACCTCTGGCTTTAATCGTTCACAGTAGCCACAAATTGTATTCGATTATCAAAATTTTGGTCTCATTTTGTAGCTGTCAGTCTGTTGTTTACGACAAATATAAATTTGTAGTACTTTCCATAAGAATACTAATTTTTAGAAGGTTCCTTATATTTTGGGGGGCAGGTTATGGAAACTTTTTCCCTTTACGGCATTGCTGTGGCTTCATTTTTCAACCGATGTGCTATATTTTGGCGTTAGTGAATAGATCAGAGTTTGAATTTTCCAAAAAGTATAAATTTGTGGCATTTCGCAAAAGTTTAAGGGCGGGTTTAGTGGTTGAAAGCCAGAAAAAACCCAATTTTTCACGCGTCAACTCCCCAAAACTTTAAATTCATTTTTCTCCCCTTAAACGTGCGAATTTCGCGTTTTTACGTTTTTATTTAAAAGTTTAGCCCAAACTAATGTTTTGATGGTCGGAACATGTTTTAGGCAAAATATCCAAAAATTACTGTTTCTAGAACACCTGCAGTTTTTTTGCAGATTTTCAGCTTTGATTGTTTACTGTGCCCGTAATTTAAATTCGATTGTTGAAATTTTGGTCTTATCTTATAGTTGCGTTTGTTTAGTTTGCGTGAAGTGCAAATATGTAGTAATTTGCATGAAAATAGTAATTTTTATGACGCTTAGGAGGCATAGACATGTATTTGTCTAAAATACGTAAATTTCCTTGTCAGACCTCTGGCTTTAATCGTTCACAGTAGCCACAAATTGTATTCGATTATCAAAATTTTGGTCTCATTTTGTAGCTGTCAGTCTGTTGTTTACGACAAATATAAATTTGTAGTACTTTCCATAAGAATACTAATTTTTAGAAGGTTCCTTATATTTTGGGGGGCAGGTTATGGAAACTTTTTCCCTTTACGGCATTGCTGTGGCTTCATTTTTCAACCGATGTGCTATATTTTGGCGTTAATGAATAGATCAGAGTCTGAATTTTCCAAAAAGTATAAATTTGTGGCATTTCGCAAAAGTTTAAGGGCGGGTTTAGTGGTTGAAAGCCAGAAAAAACCCAATTTTTCACGCGTCAACTCCCCAAAACTTTAAATTCATTTTTCTCCCCTTAAACGTGCGAATTTCGCGTTTTTACGTTTTTATTTAAAAGTTTAGCCCAAACTAGTGTTTTGATGGTCGGAACATGTTTTAGGCAAAATATCCAAAAATTACTGTTTCTAGAACACGTGCAGTTTTTGTGCAGATTTTCAGCTTTGATTGTTTACTGTGCCCGTAATTTAAATTCGATTGTTGGAATTTTGGTCTTATCTTATAGTTGCGTTTGTTTAGTTTGCGTGAAGTGCAAATATGTAGTAATTTGCATGAAAATAGTAATTTTTATGACGCTTAGGAGGCATAGACATGTATTTGTCTAAAATACGTAAATTTCCTTGTCAGACCTCTGGCTTTAATCGTTCACAGTAGCCACAAATTGTATTCGATTATCAAAATTTTGGTCTCATTTTGTAGCTGTCAGTCTGTTGTTTACGACAAATATAAATTTGTAGTACTTTCCATAAGAATACTAATTTTTAGAAGGTTCCTTATATTTTGGGGGGCAGGTTATGGAAACTTTTTCCCTTTACGGCATTGCTGTGGCTTCATTTTTCAACCGATGTGCTATATTTTGGCGTTAGTGAATAGATCAGAGTTTGAATTTTCCAAAAAGTATAAATTTGTGGCATTTCGCAAAAGTTTAAGGGCGGGTTTAGTGGTTGAAAGCCAGAAAAAACCCAATTTTTCACGCGTCAACTCCCCAAAACTTTAAATTCATTTTTCTCCCCTTAAACGTGCGAATTTCGCGTTTTTACGTTTTTATTTAAAAGTTTAGCCCAAACTAATGTTTTGATGGTCGGAACATGTTTTAGGCAAAATATCCAAAAATTACTGTTTCTAGAACACCTGCAGTTTTTTTGCAGATTTTCAGCTTTGATTGTTTACTGTGCCCGTAATTTAAATTCGATTGTTGAAATTTTGGTCTTATCTTATAGTTGCGTTTGTTTAGTTTGCGTGAAGTGCAAATATGTAGTAATTTGCATGAAAATAGTAATTTTTATGACGCTTAGGAGGCATAGACATGTATTTGTCTAAAATACGTAAATTTCCTTGTCAGACCTCTGGCTTTAATCGTTCACAGTAGCCACAAATTGTATTCGATTATCAAAATTTTGGTCTCATTTTGTAGCTGTCAGTCTGTTGTTTACGACAAATATAAATTTGTAGTACTTTCCATAAGAATACTAATTTTTAGAAGGTTCCTTATATTTTTGGGGGCAGGTTATGGGAACTTTTTCCCTTTACGGCATTGCTGTGGCTTCATTTTTCAACCGATGTGCTATATTTTGGCGTTAATGAATAGATCAGAGTCTGAATTTTCCAAAAAGTATAAATTTGTGGCATTTCGCAAAAGTTTAAGGGCGGGTTTAGTGGTTGAAAGCCAGAAAAAACCCAATTTTTCACGCGTCAACTCCCCAAAACTTTAAATTCATTTTTCTCCCCTTAAACGTGCGAATTTCGCGTTTTTACGTTTTTATTTAAAAGTTTAGCCCAAACTAGTGTTTTGATGGTCGGAACATGTTTTAGGCAAAATATCCAAAAATTACTGTTTCTAGAACACGTGCAGTTTTTGTGCAGATTTTCAGCTTTGATTGTTTACTGTGCCCGTAATTTGAATTCGATTGTTGAAATTTTGCACTTATCTTATAGTTGCGTTTGTTTAGTTTGCGTGAAGTGCAAATATGTAGTAATTTGCATGAAAATAGTAATTTTTATGACGCTTAGGAGGCATAGACATGTATTTGTCTAAAATACGTAAATTTCCTTGTCAGACCTCTGGCTTTAATCGTTCACAGTAGCCACAAATTGTATTCGATTATCAAAATTTTGGTCTCATTTTGTAGCTGTCAGTCTGTTGTTTACGACAAATATAAATTTGTAGTACTTTTCATAAGAATACTAATTTTTAGAAGGTTCCTTATATTTTTGGGGGCAGGTTATGGAAACTTTTTCCCTTTACGGCATTGCTGTGGCTTCAATTTTCAACCGATGTGCTATATTTTGGCATTAGTGAATAGATCAGCGTCTGAATTTTCCAAAAAGTATAAATTTGTGGCATTTCGCAAAAGTTTAAGGGCGGGTTTAGTGGTTGAAAGCCAGAAAAAACCCAATTTTTCACGCGTAAACTCCCCAAAACTTTAAATTCATTTTTCTCCCCTTAAACGTGCGAATTTCGCGTTTTTACGTTTTTATTTAAAAGTTCAGCCCAAACTAGTGTTTTGATGGTCGGAACATGTTTTAGGCAAAATATCCAAAAATTACTGTTTCTAGGACACGTGCAGTTTTTGTGCAGATTTTCAGCTTTGATTGTTTACTGTGCCCGTAATTTAAATTGGATTGTTGAAATTTTGGTCTTATCTTATAGTTGCGTTTGTTTAGTTTGCGTGAAGTGCAAATATGTAGTAATTTGCATGAAAATAGTAATTTTTATGACGCTTAGGAAGCATAGACATGTATTTGTCTAAAATACGTAAATTTCCTTGTCAGACCTCTGGCTTTAATCGTTCACAGTAGCCACAAATTGTATTCGATTATCAAAATTTTCGTCTCATTTTGTAGCTGTCTGTCTGTTGTTTACGACAAATATAAATTTGTAGTACTTTTCATAAGAATACTAATTTTTAGAAGGTTCCTTATATTTTTGGGGGCAGGTTATGGGAACTTTTTCCCTTTACGGCATTGCTGTGGCTTCATTTTTCAACCGATGTGCTATATTTTGGGGTTTGTGAATAGATCAGAGTCTGAATTTTCCAAAAAGTATAAATTTGTGGCATTTCGCAAAAGTTTAAGGGCGGGTTTAGTGGTTGAAAGCCAGAAAAAACCCAATTTTTCACGCGTCAACTCCCCAAAACTTTAAACTCATTTTTCTCCCCGTAAACGTGCGAATTTCGCGTTTTTACGTTTTTATTTAAAAGTTTAGCCCAAACTAGTGTTTTGATGGTCGGAACATGTTTTAAGCAAAATATCCAAAAATTACTGTTTCTAGAACACGTGCAGTTTTTGTGCAGATTTTCAGCTTTGATTGTTTACTGTGCCCGTAATTTAAATTCGATTGTTGAAATTTTGGTCTTATCTTATAGTTGCGTTTGTTTAGTTTGCGTGAAGTGCAAATATGTAGTAATTTGCATGAAAATAGTAATTTTTATGACGCTTAGGAGGCATAGACATGTATTTGTCTAAAATACGTAAATTTCCTTGTCAGACCTCTGGCTTTAATCGTTCACAGTAGCCACAAATTGTATTCGATTATCAAAATTTTGGTCTCATTTTGTAGCTGTCAGTCTGTTGTTTACGACAAATATAAATTTGTAGTACTTTCCATAAGAATACTAATTTTTAGAAGGTTCCTTATATTTTTGGGGGCAGGTTATGGGAACTTTTTCCCTTTACGGCATTGCTGTGGCTTCATTTTTCAACCGATGTGCTATATTTTGGCGTTAATGAATAGATCAGAGTCTGAATTTTCCAAAAAGTATAAATTTGTGGCATTTCGCAAAAGTTTAAGGGCGGGTTTAGTGGTTGAAAGCCAGAAAAAACCCAATTTTTCACGCGTCAACTCCCCAAAACTTTAAATTCATTTTTCTCCCCTTAAACGTGCGAATTTCGCGTTTTTACGTTTTTATTTAAAAGTTTAGCCCAAACTAGTGTTTTGATGGTCGGAACATGTTTTAGGCAAAATATCCAAAAATTACTGTTTCTAGAACACGTGCAGTTTTTGTGCAGATTTTCAGCTTTGATTGTTTACTGTGCCCGTAATTTAAATTCGATTGTTGGAATTTTGGTCTTATCTTATAGTTGCGTTTGTTTAGTTTGCGTGAAGTGCAAATATGTAGTAATTTGCATGAAAATAGTAATTTTTATGACGCTTAGGAGGCATAGACATGTATTTGTCTAAAATACGTAAATTTCCTTGTCAGACCTCTGGCTTTAATCGTTCACAGTAGCCACAAATTGTATTCGATTATCAAAATTTTGGTCTCATTTTGTAGCTGTCAGTCTGTTGTTTACGACAAATATAAATTTGTAGTACTTTCCATAAGAATACTAATTTTTAGAAGGTTCCTTATATTTTTGGGGGCAGGTTATGGGAACTTTTTCCCTTTACGGCATTGCTGTGGCTTCATTTTTCAACCGATGTGCTATATTTTGGCGTTAATGAATAGACCAGAGTCTGAATTTTCCAAAAAGTATAAATTTGTGGCATTTCGCAAAAGTTTAAGGGCGGGTTTAGTGGTTGAAAGCCAGAAAAAACCCAATTTTTCACGCGTCAACTCCCCAAAACTTTAAATTCATTTTTCTCCCCTTAAACGTGCGAATTTCGCGTTTTTACGTTTTTATTTAAAAGTTTAGCCCAAACTAGTGTTTTGATGGTCGGAACATGTTTTAGGCAAAATATCCAAAAATTACTGTTTCTAGAACACGTGCAGTTTTTGTGCAGATTTTCAGCTTTGATTGTTTACTGTGCCCGTAATTTGAATTCGATTGTTGAAATTTTGCACTTATCTTATAGTTGCGTTTGTTTAGTTTGCGTGAAGTGCAAATATGTAGTAATTTGCATGAAAATAGTAATTTTTATGACGCTTAGGAGGCATAGACATGTATTTGTCTAAAATACGTAAATTTCCTTGTCAGACCGCTGGCTTTAATCGTTCACAGTAGCCACAAATTGTATTCGATTATCAAAATTTTGGTCTCATTTTGTAGCTGTCAGTCTGTTGTTTACGACAAATATAAATTTGTAGTACTTTTTATAAGAATACTAATTTTTAGAAGGTTCCTTATATTTTTGGGGGCAGGTTATGGAAACTTTTTCCCTTTACGGCATTGCTGTGGCTTCAATTTTCAACCGATGTGCTATATTTTGGCGTTAGTGAATAGATCAGCGTCTGAATTTTCCAAAAAGTATAAATTTGTGGCATTTCGCAAAAGTTTAAGGGCGGGTTTAGTGGTTGAAAGCCAGAAAAAACCCAATTTTTCACGCGTAAACTCCCCAAAACTTTAAATTCATTTTTCTCCCCTTAAACGTGCGAATTTCGCGTTTTTACGTTTTTATTTAAAAGTTCAGCCCAAACTAGTGTTTTGATGGTCGGAACATGTTTTAGGCAAAATATCCAAAAATTACTGTTTCTAGGACACGTGCAGTTTTTGTGCAGATTTTCAGCTTTGATTGTTTACTGTGCCCGTAATTTAAATTCGATTGTTGAAATTTTCGTCTTATCTTATAGTTGCGTTTGTTTAGTTTGCGTGAAGTGCAAATATGTAGTAATTTGCATGAAAATAGTAATTTTTATGACGCTTAGGAGGCATAGACATGTATTTGTCTAAAATACGTAAATTTCCTTGTCAGACCTCTGGCTTTAATCGTTCACAGTAGCCACAAATTGTATTCGATTATCAAAATTTTGGTCTCATTTTGTAGCTGTCAGTCTGTTGTTTACGACAAATATAAATTTGTAGTACTTTCCATAAGAATACTAATTTTTAGAAGGTTCCTTATATTTTTGGGGGCAGGTTATGGAAACTTTTTCCCTTTACGGCATTGCTGTGGCTTCATTTTTCAACCGATGTGCTATATTTTGGCGTTAATGAATAGATCAGAGTCTGAATTTTCCAAAAAGTATAAATTTGTGGCATTTCGCAAAAGTTTAAGGGCGGGTTTAGTGGTTGAAAGCCAGAAAAAACCCAATTTTTCACGCGTCAACTCCCCAAAACTTTAAATTCATTTTTCGCCCCTTAAACGGGCAAATTTCGCGTTTTTACGTTTTTATTTAAAAGTTTAGCCCAAACTAGTGTTTTGATGGTCGGAACATGTTTTAGGCAAAATATCCAAAAATTACTGTTTCTAGAACACGTGCAGTTTTTGTGCAGATTTTCAGCTTTGATTGTTTACTGTGCCCGTAATTTGAATTCGATTGTTGAAATTTTGGACTTATCTTATAGTTGCGTTTGTTTAGTTTGCGTGAAGTGCAAATATGTAGTAATTTGCATGAAAATAGTAATTTTTATGACGCTTAGGAGGCATAGACATGTATTTGTCTAAAATACGTAAATTTCCTTGTCAGACCTCTGGCTTTAATCGTTCACAGTAGCCACAAACTGTGTTCGATTATCAAAATGTTGGTCTCATTTTGTAGCTGTCAGTCTGTTGTTTACGACAAATATAAATTTGTAGTACTTTTCATAAGAATACTAATTTTTAGAAGGTTCCTTATATTTTTGGGGGCAGGTTATGGAAACTTTTTCCCTTTACGGCATTGCTGTGGCTTCATTTTTCAACCGATGTGCTATATTTTGGGGTTTGTGAATAGATCAGAGTCTGAATTTTCCAAAAAGTATAAATTTGTGGCATTTCGCAAAAGTTTAAGGGCGGGTTTAGTGGTTGAAAGCCAGAAAAAACCCAATTTTTCACGCGTCAACTCCCCAAAACTTTAAACTCATTTTTCTCCCCTTAAACGTGCGAATTTCGCGTTTTTACGTTTTTATTTAAAAGTTTAGCCCAAACTAGTGTTTTGATGGTCGGAACATGTTTTAGGCAAAATATCCAAAAATTACTGTTTCTAGAACACGTGCAGTTTTTGTGCAGATTTTCAGCTTTGATTGTTTACTGTGCCCGTAATTTAAATTCGATTGTTGAAATTTTGGTCTTATCTTATAGTTGCGTTTGTTTAGTTTGCGTGAAGTGCAAATATGTAGTAATTTGCATGAAAATAGTAATTTTTATGACGCTTAGGAGGCATAGACATGTATTTGTCTAAAATACGTAAATTTCCTTGTCAGACCTCTGGCTTTAATCGTTCACAGTAGCCACAAATTCTATTCGATTATCAAAATTTTGGTCTCATTTTGTAGCTGTCAGTCTGTTGTTTACGACAAATATAAATTTGTAGTACTTTCCATAAGAATACTAATTTTTAGAAGGTTCCTTATATTTTTGGGGGCAGGTTATGGAAACTTTTTCCCTTTACGGCATTGCTGTGGCCTCAATTTTCAACCGATGTGCTATATTTTGGCGTTAGTGAATAGATCAGCGTCTGAATTTTCCAAAAAGTATAAATTTGTGGCATTTCGCAAAAGTTTAAGGGCGGGTTTAGTGGTTGAAAGCCAGAAAAAACCCAATTTTTCACGCGTCAACTCCCCAAAACTTTAAATTCATTTTTCTCCCCTTAAACGTGCGAATTTCGCGTTTTTACGTTTTTATTTAAAAGTTTAGCCCAAACTAGTGTTTTGATGGTCGGAACATGTTTTAGGCAAAATATCCAAAAATTACTGTTTCTAGAACACGTGCAGTTTTTGTGCAGATTTTCAGCTTTGATTGTTTACTGTGCCCGTAATTTAAATTCGATTGTTGAAATTTTGGTCTTATCTTATAGTTGCGTTTGTTTAGTTTGCGTGAAGTGCAAATATGTAGTAATTTGCATGAAAATAGTAATTTTTATGACGCTTAGGAGGCATAGACATGTATTTGTCTAAAATACGTAAATTTCCTTGTCAGACCTCTGGCTTTAATCGTTCACAGTAGCCACAAATTGTATTCGATTATCAAAATTTTGGTCTCATTTTGTAGCTGTCAGTCTGTTGTTTACGACAAATATAAATTTGTAGTACTTTCCATAAGAATACTAATTTTTAGAAGGTTCCTTATATTTTTGGGGGCAGGTTATGGAAACTTTTTCCCTTTACGGCATTGCTGTGGCTTCATTTTTCAACCGATGTGCTATATTTTGGCGTTAGTGAATAGATCAGAGTTTGAATTTTCCAAAAAGTATAAATTTGTGGCATTTCGCAAAAGTTTAAGGGCGGGTTTAGTGGTTGAAAGCCAGAAAAAACCCAATTTTTCACGCGTCAACTCCCCAAAACTTTAAATTCATTTTTCTCCCCTTAAACGTGCGAATTTCGCGTTTTTACGTTTTTATTTAAAAGTTTAGCCCAAACTAATGTTTTGATGGTCGGAACATGTTTTAGGCAAAATATCCAAAAATTACTGTTTCTAGAACACCTGCAGTTTTTTTGCAGATTTTCAGCTTTGATTGTTTACTGTGCCCGTAATTTAAATTCGATTGTTGAAATTTTGGTCTTATCTTATAGTTGCGTTTGTTTAGTTTGCGTGAAGTGCAAATATGTAGTAATTTGCATGAAAATAGTAATTTTTATGACGCTTAGGAGGCATAGACATGTATTTGTCTAAAATACGTAAATTTCCTTGTCAGACCTCTGGCTTTAATCGTTCACAGTAGCCACAAATTGTATTCGATTATCAAAATTTTGGTCTCATTTTGTAGCTGTCAGTCTGTTGTTTACGACAAATATAAATTTGTAGTACTTTCCATAAGAATACTAATTTTTAGAAGGTTCCTTATATTTTTGGGGGCAGGTTATGGAAACTTTTTCCCTTTACGGCATTGCTGTGGCTTCATTTTTCAACCGATGTGCTATATTTTGGCGATAATGAATAGATCAGAGTCTGAATTTTCCAAAAAGGATAAATTTGTGGCATTTCGCAAAAGTTTAAGGGCGGGTTTAGTGGTTGAAAGCCAGAAAAAACCCAATTTTTCACGCGTCAACTCCCCAAAACTTTAAATTCATTTTGCTCCCCTTAAACGTGCGAATTTCGCGTTTTTACGTTTTTATTTAAAAGTTCAGCCCAAACTAGTGTTTTGATGGTCGGAACATGTTTTAGGCAAAATATCCAAAAATTACTGTTTCTAGAACACGTGCAGTTTTTGTGCAGATTTTCAGCTTTGATTGTTTACTGTGCCCGTAATTTAAATTCGATTGTTGAAATTTTGGTCTTATCTTATAGTTGCGTTTGTTTAGTTTGCGTGAAGTGCAAATATGTAGTAATTTGCATGAAAATAGTAATTTTTATGACGCTTAGGAGGCATAGACATGTATTTGTCTAAAATACGTAAATTTCCTTGTCAGACCTCTGGCTTTAATCGTTCACAGTAGCCACAAATTGTATTCGATTATCAAAATTTTGGTCTCATTTTGTAGCTGTCAGTCTGTTGTTTACGACAAATATAAATTTGTAGTACTTTTCATAAGAATACTAATTTTTAGAAGGTTCCTTATTTTTTTGGGGGCAGGTTATGGAAACTTTTTCCCTTTACGGCATTGCTGTGGCTTCAATTTTCAACCGATGTGCTATATTTTGGCGTTAGTGAATAGATCAGCGTCTGAATTTTCCAAAAAGTATAAATTTGTGGCATTTCGCAAAAGTTTAAGGGCGGGTTTAGTGGTTGAAAGCCAGAAAAAACCCAATTTTTCACGCGTCAACTCCCCAAAACTTTAAATTCATTTTTCTCCCCTTAAACGTGCGAATTTCTCGTTTTTACGTTTTTATTTAAAAGTTTAGCCCAAACTAGTGTTTTGATGGTCGGAACATGTTTTAGGCAAAATATCCAAAAATTACTGTTTCTAGAACACGTGCAGTTTTTGTGCAGATTTTCAGCTTTGATTGTTTACTGTGCCCGTAATTTAAATTGGATTGTTGAAATTTTGGTCTTATCTTATAGTTGCGTTTGTTTAGTTTGCGTGAAGTGCAAATATGTAGTAATTTGCATGAAAATAGTAATTTTTATGACGCTTAGGAGGCATAGACATGTATTTGTCTAAAATACGTAAATTTCCTTGTCAGACCTCTGGCTTTAATCGTTCACAGTAGCCACAAATTGTATTCGATTATCAAAATTTTGGTCTCATTTTGTAGCTGTCAGTCTGTTGTTTACGGCAAATATAAATTTGTAGTACTTTCCATAAGAATACTAATTTTTAGAAGGTTCCTTATATTTTTGGGGGCAGGTTATGGAAACTTTTTCCCTTTACGGCATTGCTGTGGCTTCATTTTTCAACCGATGTGCTATATTTTGGCGTTAATGAATAGATCAGAGTCTGAATTTTCCAAAAAGTATAAATTTGTGGCATTTCGCAAAAGTTTAAGGGCGGGTTTAGTGGTTGAAAGCCAGAAAAAACCCAATTTTTCACGCGTCAACTCCCCAAAACTTTAAATTCATTTTGCTCCCCTTAAACGTGCGAATTTCTCGTTTTTACGTTTTTATTTAAAAGTTTAGCCCAAACTAGTGTTTTGATGGTCGGAACATGTTTTAGGCAAAATATCCAAAAATTACTGTTTCTAGAACACGTGCAGTTTTTGTGCAGATTTTCAGCTTTGATTGTTTACTGTGCCCGTAATTTAAATTGGATTGTTGAAATTTTGGTCTTATCTTATAGTTGCGTTTGTTTAGTTTGCGTGAAGTGCAAATATGTAGTAATTTGCATGAAAATAGTAATTTTTATGACGCTTAGGAGGCATAGACATGTATTTGTCTAAAATACGTAAATTTCCTTGTCAGACCTCTGGCTTTAATCGTTCACAGTAGCCACAAATTGTATTCGATTATCAAAATTTTGGTCTCATTTTGTAGCTGTCAGTCTGTTGTTTACGGCAAATATAAATTTGTAGTACTTTCCATAAGAATACTAATTTTTAGAAGGTTCCTTATATTTTTGGGGGCAGGTTATGGAAACTTTTTCCCTTTACGGCATTGCTGTGGCTTCATTTTTCAACCGATGTGCTATATTTTGGCGTTAATGAATAGATCAGAGTCTGAATTTTCCAAAAAGTATAAATTTGTGGCATTTCGCAAAAGTTTAAGGGCGGGTTTAGTGGTTGAAAGCCAGAAAAAACCCAATTTTTCACGCGTCAACTCCCCAAAACTTTAAATTCATTTTGCTCCCCTTAAACGTGCGAATTTCTCGTTTTTACGTTTTTATTTAAAAGTTTAGCCCAAACTAGTGTTTTGATGGTCGGAACATGTTTTAGGCAAAATATCCAAAAATTACTGTTTCTAGAACACGTGCAGTTTTTGTGCAGATTTTCAGCTTTGATTGTTTACTGTGCCCGTAATTTAAATTCGATTGTTGAAATTTTGGTCTTATCTTATAGTTGCGTTTGTTTAGTTTGCGTGAAGTGCAAATATGTAGTAATTTGCATGAAAATAGTAATTTTTATGACGCTTAGGAGGCATAGACATGTATTTGTCTAAAATACGTAAATTTCCTTGTCAGACCTCTGGCTTTAATCGTTCACAGTAGCCACAAATTGTATTCGATTATCAAAATTTTGGTCTCATTTTGTAGCTGTCAGTCTGTTGTTTACGACAAATATAAATTTGTAGTACTTTTCATAAGAATACTAATTTTTAGAAGGTTCCTTATATTTTTGGGGGCAGGTTATGGAAACTTTTTCCCTTTACGGCATTGCTGTGGCTTCAATTTTCAACCGATGTGCTATATTTTGGCGTTAGTGAATAGATCAGCGTCTGAATTTTCCAAAAAGTATAAATTTGTGGCATTTCGCAAAAGTTTAAGGGCGGGTTTAGTGGTTGAAAGCCAGAAAAAACCCAATTTTTCACGCGTCAACTCCCCAAAACTTTAAATTCATTTTTCTCCCCTTAAACGTGCGAATTTCGCGTTTTTACGTTTTTATTTAAAAGTTTAGCCCAAACTAGTGTTTTGATGGTCGGAACATGTTTTAGGCAAAATATCCAAAAATTACTGTTTCTAGAACACGTGCAGTTTTTGTGCAGATTTTCAGCTTTGATTGTTTACTGTGCCCGTAATTTAAATTCGATTGTTGGAATTTTGGTCTTATCTTATAGTTGCGTTTGTTTAGTTTGCGTGAAGTGCAAATATGTAGTAATTTGCATGAAAATAGTAATTTTTATGACGCTTAGGAGGCATAGACATGTATTTGTCTAAAATACGTAAATTTCCTTGTCAGACCTCTGGCTTTAATCGTTCACAGTAGCCACAAATTGTATTCGATTATCAAAATTTTCGTCTCATTTTGTAGCTGTCAGTCTGTTGTTTACGACAAATATAAATTTGTAGTACTTTCCATAAGAATACTAATTTTTAGAAGGTTCCTTATATTTTTGGGGGCAGGTTATGGGAACTTTTTCCCTTTACGGCATTGCTGTGGCTTCATTTTTCAACCGATGTGCTATATTTTGGCGTTAATGAATAGACCAGAGTCTGAATTTTCCAAAAAGTATAAATTTGTGGCATTTCGCAAAAGTTTAAGGGCGGGTTTAGTGGTTGAAAGCCAGAAAAAACCCAATTTTTCACGCGTCAACTCCCCAAAACTTTAAATTCATTTTTCTCCCCTTAAACGTGCGAATTTCGCGTTTTTACGTTTTTATTTAAAAGTTTAGCCCAAACTAGTGTTTTGATGGTCGGAACATGTTTTAGGCAAAATATCCAAAAATTACTGTTTCTAGAACACGTGCAGTTTTTGTGCAGATTTTCAGCTTTGATTGTTTACTGTGCCCGTAATTTGAATTCGATTGTTGAAATTTTGCACTTATCTTATAGTTGCGTTTGTTTAGTTTGCGTGAAGTGCAAATATGTAGTAATTTGCATGAAAATAGTAATTTTTATGACGCTTAGGAGGCATAGACATGTATTTGTCTAAAATACGTCAATTTCCTTGTCAGACCTCTGGCTTTAATCGTTCACAGTAGCCACAAATTGTATTCGATTATCAAAATTTTGGTCTCATTTTGTAGCTGTCAGTCTGTTGTTTACGACAAATATAAATTTGTAGTACTTTTCATAAGAATACTAATTTTTAGAAGGTTCCTTATATTTTTGGGGGCAGGTTATGGAAACTTTTTCCCTTTACGGCATTGCTGTGGCTTCAATTTTCAACCGATGTGCTATATTTTGGCATTAGTGAATAGATCAGCGTCTGAATTTTCCAAAAAGTATAAATTTGTGGCATTTCGCAAAAGTTTAAGGGCGGGTTTAGTGGTTGAAAGCCAGAAAAAACCCAATTTTTCACGCGTAAACTCCCCAAAACTTTAAATTCATTTTTCTCCCCTTAAACGTGCGAATTTCGCGTTTTTACGTTTTTATTTAAAAGTTCAGCCCAAACTAGTGTTTTGATGGTCGGAACATGTTTTAGGCAAAATATCCAAAAATTACTGTTTCTAGGACACGTGCAGTTTTTGTGCAGATTTTCAGCTTTGATTGTTTACTGTGCCCGTAATTTAAATTCGATTGTTGAAATTTTCGTCTTATCTTATAGTTGCGTTTGTTTAGTTTGCGTGAAGTGCAAATATGTAGTAATTTGCATGAAAATAGTAATTTTTATGACGCTTAGGAGGCATAGACATGTATTTGTCTAAAATACGTAAATTTCCTTGTCAGACCTCTGGCTTTAATCGTTCACAGTAGCCACAAATTGTATTCGATTATCAAAATTTTGGTCTCATTTTGTAGCTGTCAGTCTGTTGTTTACGACAAATATAAATTTGTAGTACTTTCCATAAGAATACTAATTTTTAGAAGGTTCCTTATATTTTTGGGGGCAGGTTATGGAAACTTTTTCCCTTTACGGCATTGCTGTGGCTTCATTTTTCAACCGATGTGCTATATTTTGGCGTTAATGAATAGATCAGAGTCTGAATTTTCCAAAAAGTATAAATTTGTGGCATTTCGCAAAAGTTTAAGGGCGGGTTTAGTGGTTGAAAGCCAGAAAAAACCCAATTTTTCACGCGTCAACTCCCCAAAACTTTAAATTCATTTTTCGCCCCTTAAACGGGCAAATTTCGCGTTTTTACGTTTTTATTTAAAAGTTTAGCCCAAACTAGTGTTTTGATGGTCGGAACATGTTTTAGGCAAAATATCCAAAAATTACTGTTTCTAGAACACGTGCAGTTTTTGTGCAGATTTTCAGCTTTGATTGTTTACTGTGCCCGTAATTTGAATTCGATTGTTGAAATATTGGACTTATCTTATAGTTGCGTTTGTTTAGTTTGCGTGAAGTGCAAATATGTAGTAATTTGCATGAAAATAGTAATTTTTATGACGCTTAGGAGGCATAGACATGTATTTGTCTAAAATACGTAAATTTCCTTGTCAGACCTCTGGCTTTAATCGTTCACAGTAGCCACAAACTGTGTTCGATTATCAAAATGTTGGTCTCATTTTGTAGCTGTCAGTCTGTTGTTTACGACAAATATAAATTTGTAGTACTTTTCATAAGAATACTAATTTTTAGAAGGTTCCTTATATTTTTGGGGGCAGGTTATGGAAACTTTTTCCCTTTACGGCATTGCTGTGGCTTCATTTTTCAACCGATGTAATATATTTTGGGGTTTGTTAATAGATCAGAGTCTGAATTTTCCAAAAAGTATAAATTTGTGGCATTTCGCAAAAGTTTAAGGGCGGGTTTAGTGGTTGAAAGCCAGAAAAAACCCAATTTTTCACGCGTCAACTCCCCAAAACTTTAAACTCATTTTTCTCCCCTTAAACGTGCGAATTTCGCGTTTTTACGTTTTTATTTAAAAGTTTAGCCCAAACTAGTGTTTTGATGGTCGGAACATGTTTTAGGCAAAATATCCAAAAATTACTGTTTCTAGAACACGTGCAGTTTTTGTGCAGATTTTCAGCTTTGATTGTTTACTGTGCCCGTAATTTAAATTCGATTGTTGAAATTTTGGTCTTATCTTATAGTTGCGTTTGTTTAGTTTGCGTGAAGTGCAAATATGTAGTAATTTGCATGAAAATAGTAATTTTTATGACGCTTAGGAGGCATAGACATGTATTTGTCTAAAATACGTAAATTTCCTTGTCAGACCTCTGGCTTTAATCGTTCACAGTAGCCACAAATTCTATTCGATTATCAAAATTTTGGTCTCATTTTGTAGCTGTCAGTCTGTTGTTTACGACAAATATAAATTTGTAGTACTTTCCATAAGAATACTAATTTTTAGAAGGTTCCTTATATTTTTGGGGGCAGGTTATGGAAACTTTTTCCCTTTACGGCATTGCTGTGGCCTCAATTTTCAACCGATGTGCTATATTTTGGCGTTAGTGAATAGATCAGCGTCTGAATTTTCCAAAAAGTATAAATTTGTGGCATTTCGCAAAAGTTTAAGGGCGGGTTTAGTGGTTGAAAGCCAGAAAAAACCCAATTTTTCACGCGTCAACTCCCCAAAACTTTAAATTCATTTTTCTCCCCTTAAACGTGCGAATTTCGCGTTTTTACGTTTTTATTTAAAAGTTTAGCCCAAACTAGTGTTTTGATGGTCGGAACATGTTTTAGGCAAAATATCCAAAAATTACTGTTTCTAGAACACGTGCAGTTTTTGTGCAGATTTTCAGCTTTGATTGTTTACTGTGCCCGTAATTTAAATTCGATTGTTGAAATTTTGGTCTTATCTTATAGTTGCGTTTGTTTAGTTTGCGTGAAGTGCAAATATGTAGTAATTTGCATGAAAATAGTAATTTTTATGACGCTTAGGAGGCATAGACATGTATTTGTCTAAAATACGTAAATTTCCTTGTCAGACCTCTGGCTTTAATCGTTCACAGTAGCCACAAATTGTATTCGATTATCAAAATTTTGGTCTCATTTTGTAGCTGTCAGTCTGTTGTTTACGACAAATATAAATTTGTAGTACTTTCCATAAGAATACTAATTTTTAGAAGGTTCCTTATATTTTTGGGGGCAGGTTATGGAAACTTTTTCCCTTTACGGCATTGCTGTGGCTTCATTTTTCAACCGATGTGCTATATTTTGGCGTTAGTGAATAGATCAGAGTTTGAATTTTCCAAAAAGTATAAATTTGTGGCATTTCGCAAAAGTTTAAGGGCGGGTTTAGTGGTTGAAAGCCAGAAAAAACCCAATTTTTCACGCGTCAACACCCCAAAACTTTAAATTCATTTTTCTCCCCTTAAACGTGCGAATTTCGCGTTTTTACGTTTTTATTTAAAAGTTTAGCCCAAACTAATGTTTTGATGGTCGGAACATGTTTTAGGCAAAATATCCAAAAATTACTGTTTCTAGAACACCTGCAGTTTTTTTGCAGATTTTCAGCTTTGATTGTTTACTGTACCCGTAATTTAAATTCGATTGTTGAAATTTTGGTCTTATCTTATAGTTGCGTTTGTTTAGTTTGCGTGAAGTGCAAATATGTAGTAATTTGCATGAAAATAGTAATTTTTATGACGCTTAGGAGGCATAGACATGTATTTGTCTAAAATACGTAAATTTCCTTGTCAGACCTCTGGCTTTAATCGTTCACAGTAGCCACAAATTGTATTCGATTATCAAAATTTTGGTCTCATTTTGTAGCTGTCAGTCTGTTGTTTACGACAAATATAAATTTGTAGTACTTTCCATAAGAATACTAATTTTTAGAAGGTTCCTTATATTTTTGGGGGCAGGTTATGGAAACTTTTTCCCTTTACGGCATTGCTGTGGCTTCATTTTTCAACCGATGTGCTATATTTTGGCGATAATGAATAGATCAGAGTCTGAATTTTCCAAAAAGGATAAATTTGTGGCATTTCGCAAAAGTTTAAGGGCGGGTTTAGTGGTTGAAAGCCAGAAAAAACCCAATTTTTCACGCGTCAACTCCCCAAAACTTTAAATTCATTTTGCTCCCCTTAAACGTGCGAATTTCGCGTTTTTACGTTTTTATTTAAAAGTTCAGCCCAAACTAGTATTTTGATGGTCGGAACATGTTTTAGGCAAAATATCCAAAAATTACTGTTTCTAGAACACGTGCAGTTTTTGTGCAGATTTTCAGCTTTGATTGTTTACTGTGCCCGTAATTTAAATTCGATTGTTGAAATTTTGGTCTTATCTTATAGTTGCGTTTGTTTAGTTTGCGTGAAGTGCAAATATGTAGTAATTTGCATGAAAATAGTAATTTTTATGACGCTTAGGAGGCATAGACATGTATTTGTCTAAAATACGTAAATTTCCTTGTCAGACCTCTGGCTTTAATCGTTCACAGTAGCCACAAATTCTATTCGATTATCAAAATTTTGGTCTTATTTTGTAGCTGTCAGTCTGTTGTTTACGACAAATATAAATTTGTAGTACTTTTCATAAGAATACTAATTTTTAGAAGGTTCCTAATATTTTTGGGGGCAGGTTATGGAAACTTTTTCCCTTTACGGCATTGCTGTGGCTTCAATTTTCAACCGATGTGCTATATTTTGGCGTGAGTGAATAGATCAGCGTCTGAATTTTCCAAAAAGTATAAATTTGTGGCATTTCGCAAAAGTTTAAGGGCGGGTTTAGTGGTTGAAAGCCAGAAAAAACCCAATTTTTCACGCGTCAACTCCCCAAAACTTTAAATTCATTTTTCTCCCCTTAAACGTGCGAATTTCGCGTTTTTACGTTTTTATTTAAAAGTTTAGCCCAAACTAGTGTTTTGATGGTCGGAACATGTTTTAGGCAAAATATCCAAAAATTACTGTTTCTAGAACACGTGCAGTTTTTGTGCAGATTTTCAGCTTTGATTGTTTACTGTGCCCGTAATTTAAATTCGATTGTTGAAATTTTGGTCTTATCTTATAGTTGCGTTTGTTTAGTTTGCGTGAAGTGCAAATATGTAGTAATTTGCATGAAAATATTAATTTTTATGACGCTTAGGAGGCATAGACATGTATTTGTCTAAAATACGTAAATTTCCTTGTCAGACCTCTGGCTTTAATCGTTCACAGTAGCCACAAATTGTATTCGATTATCAAAATTTTGGTCTCATTTTGTAGCTGTCAGTCTGTTGTTTACGACAAATATAAATTTGTAGTACTTTTCATAAGAATACTAATTTTTAGAAGGTTCCTTATATTTTTGGGGGCAGGTTATGGAAACTTTTTCCCTTTACGGCATTGCTGTGGCTTCATTTTTCAACCGATGTGCTATATTTTGGCGTTAGTGGATGAATCAGCGTCTGAATTTTCCAAAAAGTATAAATTTGTGGCATTTCGCAAAAGTTTAAGGGCGGGTTTAGTGGTTGAAAGCCAGAAAAAACCCAATTTTTCACGCGTCAACTCCCCAAAACTTTAAACTCATTTTTCTCCCCTTAAACGTGCGAATTTCGCGTTTTTACGTTTTTATTTAAAAGTTTAGCCCAAACTAGTGTTTTGATGGTCGGAACATGTTTTAGGCAAAATATCCAAAAATTACTGTTTCTAGAACACGTGCAGTTTTTGTGCAGATTTTCAGCTTTGATTGTTTACTGTGCCCGTAATTTAAATTCGATTGTTGAAATTTTGGTCTTATCTTATAGTTGCGTTTGTTTAGTTTGCGTGAAGTGCAAATAGTAATTTTTATGACGCTTAGGAGGCATAGACATGTATTTGTCTAAAATACGTAAATTTCCTTGTCAGACCTCTGGCTTTAATCGTTCACAGTAGCCACAAATTGTATTCGATTATCAAAATTTTGGTCTCATTTTGTAGCTGTCAGTCTGTTGTTTACGACAAATATAAATTTGTAGTACTTTCCATAAGAATACTAATTTTTAGAAGGTTCCTTATATTTTTGGGGGCAGGTTATGGAAACTTTTTCCCTTTACGGCATTGCTGTGGCTTCATTTTTCAACCGATGTGCTATATTTTGGCGTTAATGAATAGATCAGAGTCTGAATTTTCCAAAAAGTATAAATTTGTGGCATTTCGCAAAAGTTTAAGGGCGGGTTTAGTGGTTGAAAGCCAGAAAAAACCCAATTTTTCACGCGTCAACTCCCCAAAACTTTAAATTCATTTTTCTCCCCTTAAACGTGCGAATTTCGCGTTTTTACGTTTTTATTTAAAAGTTCAGCCCAAACTAGTGTTTTGATGGTCGGAACATGTTTTAGGCAAAATATCCAAAAATTACTGTTTCTAGAACACGTGCAGTTTTTGTGCAGATTTTCAGCTTTGATTGTTTACTGTGCCCGTAATTTAAATTCGATTGTTGAAATTTTGGTCTTATCTTATAGTTGCGTTTGTTTAGTTTGCGTGAAGTGCAAATATGTAGTAATTTGCATGAAAATAGTAATTTTTAAGACGCTTAGGAGGCATAGACATGTATTTGTCTAAAATACGTAAATTTCCTTGTCAGACCTCTGGCTTTAATCGTTCACAGTAGCCACAAATTGTATTCGATTATCAAAATTTTGGTCTCATTTTGTAGCTGTCAGTCTGTTGTTTACGACAAATATAAATTTGTAGTACTTTTCATAAGAATACTAATTTTTAGAAGGTTCCTAATATTTTTGGGGGCAGGTTATGGAAACTTTTTCCCTTTACGGCATTGCTGTGGCTTCAATTTTCAACCGATGTGCTATATTTTGGCGTGAGTGAATAGATCAGCGTCTGAATTTTCCAAAAAGTATAAATTTGTGGCATTTCACAAAAGTTTAAGGAGCGGGTTTAGTGGTTGAAAGCCAGAAAAAACCCAATTTTTCACGCGTCAACTCCCCAAAACTTTAAATTCATTTTTCTCCCCTTAAACGTGCGAATTTCGCGTTTTTACGTTTTTATTTAAAAGTTTAGCCCAAACTAGTGTTTTGATGCTCGGAACATGTTTTAGGCAAAATATCCAAAAATTACTGTTTCTAGAACACGTGCAGTTTTTGTGCAGATTTTCAGCTTTGATTGTTTACTGTGCCCGTAATTTAAATTCGATTGTTGAAATTTTGGTCTTATCTTATAGTTGCGTTTGTTTGGTTTGCGTGAAGTGCAAATATGTAGTAATTTGCATGAAAATAGTAATTTTTATGACGCTTAGGAGGCATAGACATGTATTTGTCTAAAATACGTAAATTTCCTTGTCAGACCTCTGGCTTTAATCGTTCACAGTAGCCACAAATTGTATTCGATTATCAAAATTTTGGTCTCATTTTGTAGCTGTCAGTCTGTTGTTTACGACAAATATAAATTTGTAGTACTTTCCATAAGAATACTAATTTTTAGAAGGTTCCTTATATTTTTGGGTGCAGGTTATGGAAACTTTTTCCCTTTACGGCATTGCTGTGGCTTCATTTTTCAACCGATGTGCTATATTTTGGCGTTAATGAATAGATCAGAGTCTGAATTTTCCAAAAAGTATAAATTTGTGGCATTTCGCAAAAGTTTAAGGGCGGGTTTAGTGGTTGAAAGCCAGAAAAAACCCAATTTTTCACGCGTCAACTCCCCAAAACTTTAAATTAATTTTTCTCCCCTTAAACGTGCGAATTTCGCGTTTTTACGTTTTTATTTAAAAGTTTAGCCCAAACTAGTGTTTTGATGGTCGGAACATGTTTTAGGCAAAATATCCAAAAATTACTGTTTCTAGAACACGTGCAGTTTTTGTGCAGATTTTCAGCTTTGATTGTTTACTGTGCCCGTAATTTAAATTCGATTGTTGAAATTTTGGTCTTATCTTATAGTTGCGTTTGTTTAGTTTGCGTGAAGTGCAAATAGTAATTTTTATGACGCTTAGGAGGCATAGACATGTATTTGTCTAAAATACGTAAATTTCCTTGTCAGACCTCTGGCTTTAATCGTTCACAGTAGCCACAAATTGTATTCGATTATCAAAATTTTGGTCTCATTTTGTAGCTGTCAGTCCGTTTTTTACGACAAATATAAATTTGTAGTACTTTTCATAAGAATACTAATTTTTAGAAGGTTCCTTATATTTTTGGGGGCAGGTTATGGAAACTTTTTCCCTTTACGGCATTGCTGTGGCTTCATTTTTCAACCGATGTGCTATATTTTGGCGTTAGTGAATAGATCAGCGTCTGAATTTTCCAAAAAGTATAAATTTGTGGCATTTCGCAAAAGTTTAAGGGCGGGTTTAGTGGTTGAGAGCCAGAAAAAACCCAATTTTTCACGCGTCAACTCCCCAAAACTTTAAATTCATTTTTCTCCCCTTAAACGTGCGAATTTCGCGTTTTTACGTTTTTATTTAAAAGTTTAGCCCAAACTAGTGTTTTGATGGTCGGAACATGTTTTAGGCAAAATCTCCAAAAATTACTGTTTCTAGAACACGTGCAGTTTTTGTGCAGATTTTCAGCTTTGATTGTTTACTGTGCCCGTAATTTGAATTCGATTGTTAAAATTTTGGTCTTATCTTATAGTTGCGTTTGTTTAGTTTGCGTGAAGTGCAAATATGTAGTAATTTGCATGAAAATAGTAATTTTTATGACGCTTAGGAGGCATAGACATGTATTTGTCTAAAATACGTAAATTTCCTTGTCAGACCTCTGGCTTTAATCGTTCACAGTAGCCACAAATTGTATTCGATTATCAAAATTTTGGTCTCATTTTGTAGCTGTCAGTCTGTTGTTTACGACAAATATAAATTTGTAGTACTTTCCATAAGAATACTAATTTTTAGAAGGTTCCTTATATTTTTGGGTGCAGGTTATGGAAACTTTTTCCCTTTACGGCATTGCTGTGGCTTCATTTTTCAACCGATGTGCTATATTTTGGCGTTAATGAATAGGTCAGAGTCTGAATTTTCCAAAAAGTATAAATTTGTGGCATTTCGCAAAAGTTTAAGGGCGGGTTTAGTGGTTGAAAGCCAGAAAAAACCCAATTTTTCACGCGTCAACTCCCCAAAACTTTAAACTCATTTTTCTCCCCTTAAACGTGCGAATTTCGCGTTTTTACGTTTTTATTTAAAAGTTTAGCCCAAACTAGTGTTTTGATGGTCGGAACATGTTTTAGGCAAAATATCCAAAAATTACTGTTTCTAGAACACGTGCAGTTTTTGTGCAGATTTTCAGCTTTGATTGTTTACTGTGCCCGTAATTTAAATTCGATTGTTGAAATTTTGGTCTTATCTTATAGTTGCGTTTGTTTAGTTTGCGTGAAGTGCAAATAGTAATTTTTATGACGCTTAGGAGGCATAGACATGTATTTGTCTAAAATACGTAAATTTCCTTGTCAGACCTCTGGCTTTAATCGTTCACAGTAGCCACAAATTGTATTCGATTATCAAAATTTTGGTCTCATTTTGTAGCTGTCAGTCTGTTGTTTACGACAAATATAAATTTGTAGTACTTTCCATAAGAATACTAATTTTTAGAAGGTTCCTTATATTTTTGGGGGCAGGTTATGGAAACTTTTTCCCTTTACGGCATTGCTGTGGCTTCATTTTTCAACCGATGTGCTATATTTTGGCGTTAATGAATAGATCAGAGTCTGAATTTTCCAAAAAGTATAAATTTGTGGCATTTCGCAAAAGTTTAAGGGCGGGTTTAGTGGTTGAAAGCCAGAAAAAACCCAATTTTTCACGCGTCAACTCCCCAAAACTTTAAATTCATTTTTCTCCCCTTAAACGTGCGAATTTCGCGTTTTTACGTTTTTATTTAAAAGTTCAGCCCAAACTAGTGTTTTGATGGTCGGAACATGTTTTAGGCAAAATATCCAAAAATTACTGTTTCTAGAACACGTGCAGTTTTTGTGCAGATTTTCAGCTTTGATTGTTTACTGTGCCCGTAATTTAAATTCGATTGTTGAAATTTTGGTCTTATCTTATAGTTGCGTTTGTTTAGTTTGCGTGAAGTGCAAATATGTAGTAATTTGCATGAAAATAGTAATTTTTAAGACGCTTAGGAGGCATAGACATGTATTTGTCTAAAATACGTAAATTTCCTTGTCAGACCTCTGGCTTTAATCGTTCACAGTAGCCACAAATTGTATTCGATTATCAAAATTTTGGTCTCATTTTGTAGCTGTCAGTCTGTTGTTTACGACAAATATAAATTTGTAGTACTTTTCATAAGAATACTAATTTTTAGAAGGTTCCTAATATTTTTGGGGGCAGGTTATGGAAACTTTTTCCCTTTACGGCATTGCTGTGGCTTCAATTTTCAACCGATGTGCTATATTTTGGCGTGAGTGAATAGATCAGCGTCTGAATTTTCCAAAAAGTATAAATTTGTGGCATTTCACAAAAGTTTAAGGAGCGGGTTTAGTGGTTGAAAGCCAGAAAAAACCCAATTTTTCACGCGTCAACTCCCCAAAACTTTAAATTCATTTTTCTCCCCTTAAACGTGCGAATTTCGCGTTTTTACGTTTTTATTTAAAAGTTTAGCCCAAACTAGTGTTTTGATGCTCGGAACATGTTTTAGGCAAAATATCCAAAAATTACTGTTTCTAGAACACGTGCAGTTTTTGTGCAGATTTTCAGCTTTGATTGTTTACTGTGCCCGTAATTTAAATTCGATTGTTGAAATTTTGGTCTTATCTTATAGTTGCGTTTGTTTGGTTTGCGTGAAGTGCAAATATGTAGTAATTTGCATGAAAATAGTAATTTTTATGACGCTTAGGAGGCATAGACATGTATTTGTCTAAAATACGTAAATTTCCTTGTCAGACCTCTGGCTTTAATCGTTCACAGTAGCCACAAATTGTATTCGATTATCAAAATTTTGGTCTCATTTTGTAGCTGTCAGTCTGTTGTTTACGACAAATATAAATTTGTAGTACTTTCCATAAGAATACTAATTTTTAGAAGGTTCCTTATATTTTTGGGTGCAGATTATGGAAACTTTTTCCCTTTACGGCATTGCTGTGGCTTCATTTTTCAACCGATGTGCTATATTTTGGCGTTAATGAATAGATCAGAGTCTGAATTTTCCAAAAAGTATAAATTTGTGGCATTTCGCAAAAGTTTAAGGGCGGGTTTAGTGGTTGAAAGCCAGAAAAAACCCAATTTTTCACGCGTCAACTCCCCAAAACTTTAAATTCATTTTTCTCCCCTTAAACGTGCGAATTTCGCGTTTTTACGTTTTTATTTAAAAGTTTAGCCCAAACTAGTGTTTTGATGGTCGGAACATGTTTTAGGCAAAATATCCAAAAATTACTGTTTCTAGAACACGTGCAGTTTTTGTGCAGATTTTCAGCTTTGATTGTTTACTGTGCCCGTAATTTAAATTCGATTGTTGAAATTTTGGTCTTATCTTATAGTTGCGTTTGTTTAGTTTGCGTGAAGTGCAAATATGTAGTAATTTGCATGAAAATATTAATTTTTATGACGCTTAGGAGGCATAGACATGTATTTGTCTAAAATACGTAAATTTCCTTGTCAGACCTCTGGCTTTAATCGTTCACAGTAGCCACAAATTGTATTCGATTATCAAAATTTTGGTCTCATTTTGTAGCTGTCAGTCTGTTGTTTACGACAAATATAAATTTGTAGTACTTTCCATAAGAATACTAATTTTTAGAAGGTTCCTTATATTTTTGGGGGCAGGTTATGGAAACTTTTTCCCTTTACGGCATTGCTGTGGCTTCATTTTTCAACCGATGTGCTATATTTTGGCGTTAGTGGATGAATCAGCGTCTGAATTTTCCAAAAAGTATAAATTTGTGGCATTTCGCAAAAGTTTAAGGGCGGGTTTAGTGGTTGAAAGCCAGAAAAAACCCAATTTTTCACGCGTCAACTCCCCAAAACTTTAAACTCATTTTTCTCCCCTTAAACGTGCGAATTTCGCGTTTTTACGTTTTTATTTAAAAGTTTAGCCCAAACTAGTGTTTTGATGGTCGGAACATGTTTTAGGCAAAATATCCAAAAATTACTGTTTCTAGAACACGTGCAGTTTTTGTGCAGATTTTCAGCTTTGATTGTTTACTGTGCCCGTAATTTAAATTCGATTGTTGAAATTTTGGTCTTATCTTATAGTTGCGTTTGTTTAGTTTGCGTGAAGTGCAAATAGTAATTTTTATGACGCTTAGGAGGCATAGACATGTATTTGTCTAAAATACGTAAATTTCCTTGTCAGACCTCTGGCTTTAATCGTTCACAGTAGCCACAAATTCTATTCGATTATCAAAATTTTGGTCTCATTTTGTAGCTGTCAGTCCGTTTTTTACGACAAATATAAATTTGTAGTACTTTTCATAAGAATACTAATTTTTAGAAGGTTCCTTATATTTTTGGGGGCAGGTTATGGAAACTTTTTCCCTTTACGGCATTGCTGTGGCTTCATTTTTCAACCGATGTGCTATATTTTGGCGTTAGTGAATAGATCAGCGTCTGAATTTTCCAAAAAGTATAAATTTGTGGCATTTCGCAAAAGTTTAAGGGCGGGTTTAGTGGTTGAGAGCCAGAAAAAACCCAATTTTTCACGCGTCAACTCCCCAAAACTTTAAATTCATTTTTCTCCCCTTAAACGTGCGAATTTCGCGTTTTTACGTTTTTATTTAAAAGTTTAGCCCAAACTAGTGTTTTGATGGTCGGAACATGTTTTAGGCAAAATCTCCAAAAATTACTGTTTCTAGAACACGTGCAGTTTTTGTGCAGATTTTCAGCTTTGATTGTTTACTGTGCCCGTAATTTGAATTCGATTGTTAAAATTTTGGTCTTATCTTATAGTTGCGTTTGTTTAGTTTGCGTGAAGTGCAAATATGTAGTAATTTGCATGAAAATAGTAATTTTTATGACGCTTAGGAGGCATAGACATGTATTTGTCTAAAATACGTAAATTTCCTTGTCAGACCTCTGGCTTTAATCGTTCACAGTAGCCACAAATTGTATTCGATTATCAAAATTTTGGTCTCATTTTGTAGCTGTCAGTCTGTTGTTTACGACAAATATAAATTTGTAGTACTTTCCATAAGAATACTAATTTTTAGAAGGTTCCTTATATTTTTGGGTGCAGGTTATGGAAACTTTTTCCCTTTACGGCATTGCTGTGGCTTCATTTTTCAACCGATGTGCTATATTTTGGCGTTAATGAATAGATCAGAGTCTGAATTTTCCAAAAAGTATAAATTTGTGGCATTTCGCAAAAGTTTAAGGGCGGGTTTAGTGGTTGAAAGCCAGAAAAAACCCAATTTTTCACGCGTCAACTCCCCAAAACTTTAAACTCATTTTTCTCCCCTTAAACGTGCGAATTTCGCGTTTTTACGTTTTTATTTAAAAGTTTAGCCCAAACTAGTGTTTTGATGGTCGGAACATGTTTTAGGCAAAATATCCAAAAATTACTGTTTCTAGAACACGTGCAGTTTTTGTGCAGATTTTCAGCTTTGATTGTTTACTGTGCCCGTAATTTAAATTCGATTGTTGAAATTTTGGTCTTATCTTATAGTTGCGTTTGTTTAGTTTGCGTGAAGTGCAAATAGTAATTTTTATGACGCTTAGGAGGCATAGACATGTATTTGTCTAAAATACGTAAATTTCCTTGTCAGACCTCTGGCTTTAATCGTTCACAGTAGCCACAAATTGTATTCGATTATCAAAATTTTGGTCTCATTTTGTAGCTGTCAGTCTGTTGTTTACGACAAATATAAATTTGTAGTACTTTCCATAAGAATACTAATTTTTAGAAGGTTCCTTATATTTTTGGGGGCAGGTTATGGAAACTTTTTCCATTTACGGCATTGCTGTGGCTTCATTTTTCAACCGATGTGCTATATTTTGGCGTTAATGAATAGATCAGAGTCTGAATTTTCCAAAAAGTATAAATTTGTGGCATTTCGCAAAAGTTTAAGGGCGGGTTTAGTGGTTGAAAGCCAGAAAAAACCCAATTTTTCACGCGTCAACTCCCCAAAACTTTAAATTCATTTTTCTCCCCTTAAACGTGCGAATTTCGCGTTTTTACGTTTTTATTTAAAAGTTCAGCCCAAACTAGTGTTTTGATGGTCGGAACATGTTTTAGGCAAAATATCCAAAAATTACTGTTTCTAGAACACGTGCAGTTTTTGTGCAGATTTTCAGCTTTGATTGTTTACTGTGCCCGTAATTTAAATTCGATTGTTGAAATTTTGGTCTTATCTTATAGTTGCGTTTGTTTAGTTTGCGTGAAGTGCAAATATGTAGTAATTTGCATGAAAATAGTAATTTTTAAGACGCTTAGGAGGCAAAGACATGTATTTGTCTAAAATACGTAAATTTCCTTGTCAGACCTCTGGCTTTAATCGTTCACAGTAGCCACAAATTGTATTCGATTATCAAAATTTTGGTCTCATTTTGTAGCTGTCAGTCTGTTGTTTACGACAAATATAAATTTGTAGTACTTTTCATAAGAATACTAATTTTTAGAAGGTTCCTAATATTTTTGGGGGCAGGTTATGGAAACTTTTTCCCTTTACGGCATTGCTGTGGCTTCAATTTTCAACCGATGTGCTATATTTTGGCGTGAGTGAATAGATCAGCGTCTGAATTTTCCAAAAAGTATAAATTTGTGGCATTTCACAAAAGTTTAAGGAGCGGGTTTAGTGGTTGAAAGCCAGAAAAAACCCAATTTTTCACGCGTCAACTCCCCAAAACTTTAAATTCATTTTTCTCCCCTTAAACGTGCGAATTTCGCGTTTTTACGTTTTTATTTAAAAGTTTAGCCCAAACTAGTGTTTTGATGCTCGGAACATGTTTTAGGCAAAATATCCAAAAATTACTGTTTCTAGAACACGTGCAGTTTTTGTGCAGATTTTCAGCTTTGATTGTTTACTGTGCCCGTAATTTAAATTCGATTGTTGAAATTTTGGTCTTATCTTATAGTTGCGTTTGTTTGGTTTGCGTGAAGTGCAAATATGTAGTAATTTGCATGAAAATAGTAATTTTTATGACGCTTAGGAGGCATAGACATGTATTTGTTTAAAATACGTAAATTTCCTTGTCAGACCTCTGGCTTTAATCGTTCACAGTAGCCACAAATTGTATTCGATTATCAAAATTTTGGTCTCATTTTGTAGCTGTCAGTCTGTTGTTTACGACAAATATAAATTTGTAGTACTTTCCATAAGAATACTAATTTTTAGAAGGTTCCTTATATTTTTGGGTGCAGGTTATGGAAACTTTTTCCCTTTACGGCATTGCTGTGGCTTCATTTTTCAACCGATGTGCTATATTTTGGCGTTAATGAATAGATCAGAGTCTGAATTTTCCAAAAAGTATAAATTTGTGGCATTTCGCAAAAGTTTAAGGGCGGGTTTAGTGGTTGAAAGCCAGAAAAAACCCAATTTTTCACGCGTCAACTCCCCAAAACTTTAAATTCATTTTTCTCCCCTTAAACGTGCGAATTTCGCGTTTTTACGTTTTTATTTAAAAGTTTAGCCCAAACTAGTGTTTTGATGGTCGGAACATGTTTTAGGCAAAATATCCAAAAATTACTGTTTCTAGAACACGTGCAGTTTTTGTGCAGATTTTCAGCTTTGATTGTTTACTGTGCCCGTAATTTAAATTCGATTGTTGAAATTTTGGTCTTATCTTATAGTTGCGTTTGTTTAGTTTGCGTGAAGTGCAAATATGTAGTAATTTGCATGAAAATATTAATTTTTATGACGCTTAGGAGGCATAGACATGTATTTGTCTAAAATACGTAAATTTCCTTGTCAGACCTCTGGCTTTAATCGTTCACAGTAGCCACAAATTGTATTCGATTATCAAAATTTTGGTCTCATTTTGTAGCTGTCAGTCTGTTGTTTACGACAAATATAAATTTGTAGTACTTTCCATAAGAATACTAATTTTTAGAAGGTTCCTTATATTTTTGGGGGCAGGTTATGGAAACTTTTTCCCTTTACGGCATTGCTGTGGCTTCATTTTTCAACCGATGTGCTATATTTTGGCGTTAGTGGATGAATCAGCGTCTGAATTTTCCAAAAAGTATAAATTTGTGGCATTTCGCAAAAGTTTAAGGGCGGGTTTAGTGGTTGAAAGCCAGAAAAAACCCAATTTTTCACGCGTCAACTCCCCAAAACTTTAAACTCATTTTTCTCCCCTTAAACGTGCGAATTTCGCGTTTTTACGTTTTTATTTAAAAGTTTAGCCCAAACTAGTGTTTTGATGGTCGGAACATGTTTTAGGCAAAATATCCAAAAATTACTGTTTCTAGAACACGTGCAGTTTTTGTGCAGATTTTCAGCTTTGATTGTTTACTGTGCCCGTAATTTAAATTCGATTGTTGAAATTTTGGTCTTATCTTATAGTTGCGTTTGTTTAGTTTGCGTGAAGTGCAAATATGTAGTAATTTGCATGAAAATATTAATTTTTATGACGCTTAGGAGGCATAGACATGTATTTGTCTAAAATACGTAAATTTCCTTGTCAGACCTCTGGCTTTAATCGTTCACAGTAGCCACAAATTGTATTCGATTATCAAAATTTTGGTCTCATTTTGTAGCTGTCAGTCTGTTGTTTACGACAAATATAAATTTGTAGTACTTTCCATAAGAATACTAATTTTTAGAAGGTTCCTTATATTTTTGGGGGCAGGTTATGGAAACTTTTTCCCTTTACGGCATTGCTGTGGCTTCATTTTTCAACCGATGTGCTATATTTTGGCGTTAGTGGATGAATCAGCGTCTGAATTTTCCAAAAAGTATAAATTTGTGGCATTTCGCAAAAGTTTAAGGGCGGGTTTAGTGGTTGAAAGCCAGAAAAAACCCAATTTTTCACGCGTCAACTCCCCAAAACTTTAAACTCATTTTTCTCCCCTTAAACGTGCGAATTTCGCGTTTTTACGTTTTTATTTAAAAGTTTAGCCCAAACTAGTGTTTTGATGGTCGGAACATGTTTTAGGCAAAATATCCAAAAATTACTGTTTCTAGAACACGTGCAGTTTTTGTGCAGATTTTCAGCTTTGATTGTTTACTGTGCCCGTAATTTAAATTCGATTGTTGAAATTTTGGTCTTATCTTATAGTTGCGTTTGTTTAGTTTGCGTGAAGTGCAAATAGTAATTTTTATGACGCTTAGGAGGCATAGACATGTATTTGTCTAAAATACGTAAATTTCCTTGTCAGACCTCTGGCTTTAATCGTTCACAGTAGCCACAAATTGTATTCGATTATCAAAATTTTGGTCTCATTTTGTAGCTGTCAGTCTGTTGTTTACGACAAATATAAATTTGTAGTACTTTCCATAAGAATACTAATTTTTAGAAGGTTCCTTATATTTTTGGGGGCAGGTTATGGGAACTTTTTCCCTTTACGGCATTGCTGTGGCTTCATTTTTCAACCGATGTGCTATATTTTGGCGTTAATGAATAGATCAGAGTCTGAATTTTCCAAAAAGTATAAATTTGTGGCATTTCGCAAAAGTTTAAGGGCGGGTTTAGTGGTTGAAAGCCAGAAAAAACCCAATTTTTCACGCGTCAACTCCCCAAAACTTTAAATTCATTTTTCTCCCCTTAAACGTGCGAATTTCGCGTTTTTACGTTTTTATTTAAAAGTTTAGCCCAAACTAGTGTTTTGATGGTCGGAACATGTTTTAGGCAAAATATCCAAAAATTACTGTTTCTAGAACACGTGCAGTTTTTGTGCAGATTTTCAGCTTTGATTGTTTACTGTGCCCGTAATTTAAATTCGATTGTTGAAATTTTGGTCTTATCTTATAGTTGCGTTTGTTTAGTTTGCGTGAAGTGCAAATAGTAATTTTTATGACGCTTAGGAGGCATAGACATGTATTTGTCTAAAATACGTAAATTTCCTTGTCAGACCTCTGGCTTTAATCGTTCACAGTAGCCACAAATTGTATTCGATTATCAAAATTTTGGTCTCATTTTGTAGCTGTCAGTCCGTTTTTTACGACAAATATAAATTTGTAGTACTTTTCATAAGAATACTAATTTTTAGAAGGTTCCTTATATTTTTGGGGGCAGGTTATGGAAACTTTTTCCCTTTACGGCATTGCTGTGGCTTCATTTTTCAACCGATGTGCTATATTTTGGCGTTAGTGAATAGATCAGCGTCTGAATTTTCCAAAAAGTATAAATTTGTGGCATTTCGCAAAAGTTTAAGGGCGGGTTTAGTGGTTGAGAGCCAGAAAAAACCCAATTTTTCACGCGTCAACTCCCCAAAACTTTAAATTCATTTTTCTCCCCTTAAACGTGCGAATTTCGCGTTTTTACGTTTTTATTTAAAAGTTTAGCCCAAACTAGTGTTTTGATGGTCGGAACATGTTTTAGGCAAAATCTCCAAAAATTACTGTTTCTAGAACACGTGCAGTTTTTGTGCAGATTTTCAGCTTTGATTGTTTACTGTGCCCGTAATTTGAATTCGATTGTTAAAATTTTGGTCTTATCTTATAGTTGCGTTTGTTTAGTTTGCGTGAAGTGCAAATATGTAGTAATTTGCATGAAAATAGTAATTTTTATGACGCTTAGGAGGCATAGACATGTATTTGTCTAAAATACGTAAATTTCCTTGTCAGACCTCTGGCTTTAATCGTTCACAGTAGCCACAAATTGTATTCGATTATCAAAATTTTGGTCTCATTTTGTAGCTGTCAGTCTGTTGTTTACGACAAATATAAATTTGTAGTACTTTCCATAAGAATACTAATTTTTAGAAGGTTCCTTATATTTTTGGGGGCAGGTTATGGGAACTTTTTCCCTTTACGGCATTGCTGTGGCTTCATTTTTCAACCGATGTGCTATATTTTGGCGTTAATGAATAGATCAGAGTCTGAATTTTCCAAAAAGTATAAATTTGTGGCATTTCGCAAAAGTTTAAGGGCGGGTTTAGTGGTTGAAAGCCAGAAAAAACCCAATTTTTCACGCGTCAACTCCCCAAAACTTTAAATTCATTTTTCTCCCCTTAAACGTGCGAATTTCGCGTTTTTACGTTTTTATTTAAAAGTTTAGCCCAAACTAGTGTTTTGATGGTCGGAACATGTTTTAGGCAAAATATCCAAAAATTACTGTTTCTAGAACACGTGCAGTTTTTGTGCAGATTTTCAGCTTTGATTGTTTACTGTGCCCGTAATTTAAATTCGATTGTTGAAATTTTGGTCTTATCTTATAGTTGCGTTTGTTTAGTTTGCGTGAAGTGCAAATAGTAATTTTTATGACGCTTAGGAGGCATAGACATGTATTTGTCTAAAATACGTAAATTTCCTTGTCAGACCTCTGGCTTTAATCGTTCACAGTAGCCACAAATTGTATTCGATTATCAAAATTTTGGTCTCATTTTGTAGCTGTCAGTCTGTTGTTTACGACAAATATAAATTTGTAGTACTTTCCATAAGAATACTAATTTTTAGAAGGTTCCTTATATTTTTGGGGGCAGGTTATGGGAACTTTTTCCCTTTACGGCATTGCTGTGGCTTCATTTTTCAACCGATGTGCTATATTTTGGCGTTAATGAATAGATCAGAGTCTGAATTTTCCAAAAAATATAAATTTGTGGCATTTCGCAAAAGTTTAAGGGCGGGTTTAGTGGTTGAAAGCCAGAAAAAACCCAATTTTTCACGCGTCAACTCCCCAAAACTTTAAATTCATTTTTCTCCCCTTAAACGTGCGAATTTCGCGTTTTTACGTTTTTATTTAAAAGTTTAGCCCAAACTAGTGTTTTGATGGTCGGAACATGTTTTAGGCAAAATATCCAAAAATTACTGTTTCTAGAACACGTGCAGTTTTTGTGCAGATTTTCAGCTTTGATTGTTTACTGTGCCCGTAATTTAAATTGGATTGTTGAAATTTTGGTTTCATCTTATAGTTGCGTTTGTTTAGTTTGCGTGAAGTGCAAATATGTAGTAATTTGCATGAAAATAGTAATTTTTATGACGCTTAGGAGGCATAGACATGTATTTGTCTAAAATACGTAAATTTCCTTGTCAGGCCTCTGGCTTTAATCGTTCACAGTAGCCACAAATTGTATTCGATTATCAAAATTTTGGTCTCATTTTGTAGCTGTCAGTCTGTTGTTTACGACAAATATAAATTTGTAGTACTTTTCATAAGAATACTAATTTTTAGAAGGTTCCTAATATTTTTGGGGGCAGGTTATGGAAACTTTTTCCCTTTACGGCATTGCTGTGGCTTCAATTTTCAACCGATGTGCTATATTTTGGCGTGAGTGAATAGATCAGCGTCTGAATTTTCCAAAAAGTATAAATTTGTGGCATTTCGCAAAAGTTTAAGGGCGGGTTTAGTGGTTGAAAGCCAGAAAAAACCCAATTTTTCACGCGTCAACTCCCCAAAACTTTAAATTCATTTTTCTCCCCTTAAACGTGCGAATTTCGCGTTTTTACGTTTTTATTTAAAAGTTTAGCCCAAACTAGTGTTTTGATGGTCGGAACATGTTTTAGGCAAAATATCCAAAAATTACTGTTTCTAGAACACGTGCAGTTTTTGTGCAGATTTTCAGCTTTGATTGTTTACTGTGCCCGTAATTTAAATTCGATTGTTGAAATTTTGGTCTTATCTTATAGTTGCGTTTGTTTAGTTTGCGTGAAGTGCAAATATGTAGTAATTTGCATGAAAATAGTAATTTTTATGACGCTTAGGAGGCATAGACATGTATTTGTCTAAAATACGTAAATTTCCTTGTCAGACCTCTGGCTTTAATCGTTCACAGTAGCCACAAATTGTATTCGATTATCAAAATTTTGGTCTCATTTTGTAGCTGTCAGTCTGTTGTTTACGACAAATATAAATTTGTAGTACTTTCCATAAGAATACTAATTTTTAGAAGGTTCCTTATATTTTTGGGGGCAGGTTATGGAAACTTTTTCCCTTTACGGCATTGCTGTGGCTTCATTTTTCAACCGATGTGCTATATTTTGGCGTTAATGAATAGATCAGAGTCTGAATTTTCCAAAAAGTATAAATTTGTGGCATTTCGCAAAAGTTTAAGGGCGGGTTTAGTGGTTGAAAGCCAGAAAAAACCCAATTTTTCACGCGTCAACTCCCCAAAACTTTAAATTCATTTTTCTCCCCTTAAACGTGCGAATTTCGCGTTTTTACGTTTTTATTTAAAAGTTTAGCCCAAACTAGTGTTTTGATGGTCGGAACATGTTTTAGGCAAAATATCCAAAAATTACTGTTTCTAGAACACGTGCAGTTTTTGTGCAGATTTTCAGCTTTGATTGTTTACTGTGCCCGTAATTTGAATTCGATTGTTGAAATTTTGGACTTATCTTATAGTTGCGTTTGTTTAGTTTGCGTGAAGTGCAAATAGTAATTTTTATGACGCTTAGGAGGCATAGACATGTATTTGTCTAAAATACGTAAATTTCCTTGTCAGACCTCTGGCTTTAATCGTTCACAGTAGCCACAAATTCTATTCGATTATCAAAATTTTGGTCTCATTTTGTAGCTGTCAGTCCGTTGTTTACGACAAATATAAATTTGTAGTACTTTTCATAAGAATACTAATTTTTAGAAGGTTCCTTATATTTTTGGGGGCAGGTTATGGAAACTTTTTCCCTTTACGGCATTGCTGTGGCTTCATTTTTCAACCGATGTGCTATATTTTGGCGTTAGTGAATAGATCAGCGTCTGAATTTTCCAAAAAGTATAAATTTGTGGCATTTCGCAAAAGTTTAAGGGCGGGTTTAGTGGTTGAAAGCCAGAAAAAACCCAATTTTTCACGCGTCAACTCCCCAAAACTTTAAATTCATTTTTCTCCCCTTAAACGTGCGAATTTCGCGTTTTTACGTTTTTATTTAAAAGTTTAGCCCAAACTAGTGTTTTGATGGTCGGAACATGTTTTAGGCAAAATCTCCAAAAATTACTGTTTATAGAACACGTGCAGTTTTTGTGCAGATTTTCAGCTTTGATTGTTTACTGTGCTGGTAATTTGAATTCGATTGTTAAAATTTTGGTCTTATCTTATAGTTGCGTTTGTTTAGTTTGCGTGAAGTGCAAATATGTAGTAATTTGCATGAAAATAGTAATTTTTATGACGCTTAGGAGGCATAGACATGTATTTGTCTAAAATACGTAAATTTCCTTGTCAGACCTCTGGCTTTAATCGTTCACAGTAGCCACAAATTCTATTCGATTATCAAAATTTTGGTCTCATTTTGTAGCTGTCAGTCTATTGTTTACGACAAATATAAATTTGTAGTACTTTTCATAAGAATACTAATTTTTTGAAGGTTCCTTATATTTTTGGGGGCAGGTTATTGAAACTTTTTCCCTTTACGGCATTGCTGTGGCTTCATTTTTCAACCGATGTGCTATATTTTGGCGTTAATGAATAGATCAGAGTCTGAATTTTCCAAAAAGTATAAATTTGTGGCATTTCGCAAAAGTTTAAGGGCGGGTTTAGTGGTTGAAAGCCAGAAAAAACCCAATTTTTCACGCGTCAACTCCCCAAAACTTTAAATTCATTTTTCTCCCCTTAAACGTGCGAATTTCGCGTTTTTACGTTTTTATTTAAAAGTTTAGCCCAAACTAGTGTTTTGATGGTCGGAACATGTTTTAGGCAAAATATCCAAAAATTACTGTTTCTAGAACACGTGCAGTTTTTGTGCAGATTTTCAGCTTTGATTGTTTACTGTGCCCGTAATTTAAATTCGATTGTTGAAATTTTGGTCTTATCTTATAGTTGCGTTTGCTTAGTTTGCGTGAAGTGCAAATATGTAGTAATTTGCATGAAAATAGTAATTTTTATGACGCTTAGGAGGCACAGACATGTATTTGTCTAAAATACGTAAATTTCCTTGTCAGACCTCTGGCTTTAATCGTTCACAGTAGCCACAAATTGTATTCGATTATCAAAATTTTGGTCTCATTTTGTAGCTGTCAGTCCGTTGTTTACGACAAATACAAATTTGTAGTACTTTTCATAAGAATACTAATTTTTAGAAGGTTCCTTATATTTTTGGGGGCAGGTTATGGAAACTTTTTCCCTTTACGGCATTGCTGTGGCTTCATTTTTCAACCGATGTGCTATATTTTGGCGTTAGTGAATAGATCAGCGTCTGAATTTTCCAAAAAGTATAAATTTGTGGCATTTCGCAAAAGTTTAAGGGCGGGTTTAGTGGTTGAGAGCCAGAAAAAACCCAATTTTTCACGCGTCAACTCCCCAAAACTTTAAATTCATTTTTCTCCCCTTAAACGTGCGAATTTCGCGTTTTTACGTTTTTATTTAAAAGTTTAGCCCAAACTAGTGTTTTGATGGTCGGAACATGTTTTAGGCAAAATCTCCAAAAATTACTGTTTATAGAACACGTGCAGTTTTTGTGCAGATTTTCAGCTTTGATTGTTTACTGTGCCCGTAATTTGAATTCGATTGTTAAAATTTTGGTCTTATCTTATAGTTGCGTTTGTTTAGTTTGCGTGAAGTGCAAATATGTAGTAATTTGCATGAAAATAGTAATTTTTATGACGCTTAGGAGGCATAGACATGTATTTGTCTAAAATACGTAAACTTCCTTGTCAGACCTCTGGTTTTAATCGTTCACAGTAGCCACAAATTGTATTCGATTATCAAAATTTAGGTCTCATTTTGTAGCTGTCAGTCTGTTGTTTACGACAAATATAAATTTGTAGTACTTTTCATAAGAATACTAATTTTTAGAAGGTTCCTTATATTTTTGGGGGCAGCTTATGGAAACTTTTTCCCTTTACGGCATTGCTGTGGCTTCAATTTTCAACCGATGTGCTATATTTTGGGGTTAGTGAATAGATCAGCGTCTGAATTTTCCAAAAAGTATAAATTTGTGGCATTTCGCAAAAGTTTAAGGGCGGGTTTAGTGGTTGAAAGCCAGAAAAAACCCAATTTTTCACGCGTCAACTCCCCAAAACTTTAAATTCATTTTTCTCCCCTTAAACGTGCGAATTTCGCGTTTTTACGTTTTTATTTAAAAGTTTAGCCCAAACTAGTGTTTTGATGGTCGGAACATGTTTTAGGCAAAATCTCCAAAAATTACTGTTTCTAGAACACGTGCAGTTTTTGTGCAGATTTTCAGCTTTGATTGTTTACTGTGCCCGTAATTTAAATTCGATTGTTGAAATTTTGGTCTTATCTTATAGTTGCGTTTGTTTAGTTTGCGTGAAGTGCAAATATGTAGTAATTTGCATGAAAATAGTAATTTTTATGACGCTTAGGAGGCATAGACATGTATTTGTCTAAAATACGTAAATTTCCTTGTCAGACCTCTGGCTTTAATCGTTCACAGTAGCCACAAATTCTATTCGATTATCAAAATTTTGGTCTCATTTTGTAGCTGTCAGTCTGTTGTTTACGACAAATATAAATTTGTAGTACTTTTCATAAGAATACTAATTTTTAGAAGGTTCCTAATATTTTTGGGGGGCAGGTTATGGAAACTTTTTCCCTTTACGGCATTGCTGTGGCTTCAATTTTCAACCGATGTGCTATATTTTGGCGTGAGTGAATAGATCAGCGTCTGAATTTTCCAAAAAGTATAAATTTGTGGCATTTCGCAAAAGTTTAAGGGCGGGTTTAGTGGTTGAAAGCCAGAAAAAACCCAATTTTTCACGCGTCAACTCCCCAAAACTTTAAATTCATTTTTCTCCCCTTAAACGTGCGAATTTCGCGTTTTTACGTTTTTATTTAAAAGTTTAGCCCAAACTAGTGTTTTGATGATCGGAACATGTTTTAGGCAAAATATCCAAAAATTACTGTTTCTAGAACACGTGCAGTTTTTGTGCAGATTTTCAGCTTTGATTGTTTACTGTGCCCGTAATTTAAATTCGATTGTTGAAATTTTGGTCTTATCTTATAGTTGCGTTTGTTTAGTTTGCGTGAAGTGCAAATATGTAGTAATTTGCATGAAAATAGTAATTTTTATGACGCTTAGAAGGCATAGACATGTATTTGTCTAAAATACGTAAATTTCCTTGTCAGACCTCTGGCTTTAATCGTTCACAGTAGCCACAAATTCTATTCGATTATCAAAATTTTGGTCTCATTTTGTAGCTGTCAGTCTGTTGTTTACGACAAATATAAATTTGTAGTACTTTCCATAAGAATACTAATTTTCAGAAGGTTCCTTATATTTTTGGGGGCAGGTTATGGGAACTTTTTCCCTTTACGGCATTGCTGTGGCTTCATTTTTCAACCGATGTGCTATATTTTGGCGTTAATGAATAGATCAGAGTCTGAATTTTCCAAAAAGTATAAATTTGTGGCATTTCGCAAAAGTTTAAGGGCGGGTTTAGTGGTTGAAAGCCAGAAAAAACCCAATTTTTCACGCGTCAACTCCCCAAAACTTTAAATTCATTTTTCTCCCCTTAAACGTGCGAATTTCGCGTTTTTACGTTTTTATTTAAAAGTTCAGCCCAAACTAGTGTTTTGATGGTCGGAACATGTTTTAGGCAAAATATCCAAAAATTACTGTTTCTAGAACACGTGCAGTTTTTGTGCAGATTTTCAGCTTTGATTGTTTACTGTGCCCGTAATTTAAATTCGATTGTTGAAATTTTGGTCTTATCTTATAGTTGCGTTTGTTTAGTTTGCGTGAAGTGCAAATATATAGTAATTTGCATGAAAATAGTAATTTTTATGACGCTTAGGAGGCATAGACATGTATTTGTCTAAAATACGTAAATTTCCTTGTCAGACCTCTGGCTTTAATCGTTCACAGTAGCCACAAATTGTATTCGATTATCAAAATTTTGGTCTCATTTTGTAGCTGTCAGTCCGTTGTTTACGACAAATACAAATTTGTAGTACTTTTCATAAGAATACTAATTTTTAGAAGGTTCCTTATATTTTTGGGGGCAGGTTATGGAAACTTTTTCCCTTTACGGCATTGCTGTGGCTTCATTTTTCAACCGATGTGCTATATTTTGGCGTTAGTGAATAGATCAGCGTCTGAATTTTCCAAAAAGTATAAATTTGTGGCATTTCGCAAAAGTTTAAAGGCGGGTTTAGTGGTTGAAAGCCAGAAAAAACCCAATTTTTCACGCGTCAACTCCCCAAAACTTTAAATTCATTTTTCTCCCCTTAAACGTGCGAATCTCGCGTTTTTACGTTTTTATTTAAAAGTTTAGCCCAAACTAGTGTTTTGATGGTCGGAACATGTTTTAGGCAAAATATCCAAAAATTACTGTTTCTAGAACACGTGCAGTTTTTGTGCAGATTTTCAGCTTTGATTGTTTACTGTGCCCGTAATTTAAATTCGATTGTTGAAATTTTGGTCTTATCTTATAGTTGCGTTTGTTTAGTTTGCGTGAAGTGCAAATATGTAGTAATTTGCATGAAAATAGTAATTTTTAAGGACGCTTAGGAGGCATAGACATGTATTTGTCTAAAATACGTAAATTTCCTTGTCAGACCTCTGGCTTTAATCGTTCACAGTAGCCACAAATTGTATTCGATTATCAAAATTTAGGTCTCATTTTGTAGCTGTCAGTCTGTTGTTTACGACAAATATAAATTTGTAGTACTTTCCATAAGAATACTAATTTTTAGAAGGTTCCTTATATTTTTGGGGGCAGGTTATGGAAACTTTTTCCCTTTACGGCATTGCTGTGGCTTCATTTTTCAACCGATGTGCTATATTTTGGCGTTAATGAATAGATCAGAGTCTGAATTTTCCAAACAGTATAAATTTGTGGCATTTCGCAAAAGTTTAAGGGCGGGTTTAGTGGTTGAAAGCCAGAAAAAACCCAATTTTTCACGCGTCAACTCCCCAAAACTTTAAATTCATTTTTCTCCCCTTAAACGTGCGAATTTCGCGTTTTTACGTTTTTATTTAAAAGTTCAGCCCAAACTAGTGTTTTGATGGTCGGAACATGTTTTAGGCAAAATATCCAAAAATTACTGTTTCTAGAACACGTGCAGTTTTTGTGCAGATTTTCAGCTTTGATTGTTTACTGTGCCCGTAATTTAAATTCGATTGTTGAAATTTTGGTCTTATCTTATAGTTGCGTTTGTTTAGTTTGCGTGAAGTGCAAATATGTAGTAATTTGCATGAAAATAGTAATTTTTATGACGCTTAAGAGGCATAGACATGTATTTGTCTAAAATACGTAAATTTCCTTGTCAGACCTCTGGCTTTAATCGTTCACAGTAGCCACAAATTCTATTCGATTATCAAAATTTTGGTCTTATTTTGTAGCTGTCAGTCTGTTGTTTACGACAAATATAAATTTGTAGTACTTTTCATAAGAATACTAATTTTTAGAAGGTTCCTAATATTTTTGGGGGCAGGTTATGGAAACTTTTTCCCTTTACGGCATTGCTGTGGCTTCAATTTTCAACCGATGTGCTATATTTTGGCGTGAGTGAATAGATCAGCGTCTGAATTTTCCAAAAAGTATAAATTTGTGGCATTTCGCAAAAGTTTAAGGGCGGGTTTAGTGGTTGAAAGCCAGAAAAAACCCAATTTTTCACGCGTCAACTCCCCAAAACTTTAAATTCATTTTTCTCCCCTTAAACGTGCGAATTTCGCGTTTTTACGTTTTTATTTAAAAGTTTAGCCCAAACTAGTGTTTTGATGGTCGGAACATGTTTTAGGCAAAATATCCAAAAATTACTGTTTCTAGAACACGTGCAGTTTTTGTGCAGATTTTCAGCTTTGATTGTTTACTGTGCCCGTAATTTAAATTCGATTGTTGAAATTTTGGTCTTATCTTATAGTTGCGTTTGCTTAGTTTGCGTGAAGTGCAAATATGTAGTAATTTGCATGAAAATAGTAATTTTTATGACGCTTAGGAGGCACAGACATGTATTTGTCTAAAATACGTAAATTTCCTTGTCAGACCTCTGGCTTTAATCGTTCACAGTAGCCACAAATTGTATTCGATTATCAAAATTTTGGTCTCATTTTGTAGCTGTCAGTCCGTTGTTTACGACAAATACAAATTTGTAGTACTTTTCATAAGAATACTAATTTTTAGAAGGTTCCTTATATTTTTGGGGGCAGGTTATGGAAACTTTTTCCCTTTACGGCATTGCTGTGGCTTCATTTTTCAACCGATGTGCTATATTTTGGCGTTAGTGAATAGATCAGCGTCTGAATTTTCCAAAAAGTATAAATTTGTGGCATTTCGCAAAAGTTTAAGGGCGGGTTTAGTGGTTGAGAGCCAGAAAAAACCCAATTTTTCACGCGTCAACTCCCCAAAACTTTAAATTCATTTTTCTCCCCTTAAACGTGCGAATTTCGCGTTTTTACGTTTTTATTTAAAAGTTTAGCCCAAACTAGTGTTTTGATGGTCGGAACATGTTTTAGGCAAAATCTCCAAAAATTACTGTTTATAGAACACGTGCAGTTTTTGTGCAGATTTTCAGCTTTGATTGTTTACTGTGCCCGTAATTTGAATTCGATTGTTAAAATTTTGGTCTTATCTTATAGTTGCGTTTGTTTAGTTTGCGTGAAGTGCAAATATGTAGTAATTTGCATGAAAATAGTAATTTTTATGACGCTTAGGAGGCATAGACATGTATTTGTCTAAAATACGTAAACTTCCTTGTCAGACCTCTGGTTTTAATCGTTCACAGTAGCCACAAATTGTATTCGATTATCAAAATTTAGGTCTCATTTTGTAGCTGTCAGTCTGTTGTTTACGACAAATATAAATTTGTAGTACTTTTCATAAGAATACTAATTTTTAGAAGGTTCCTTATATTTTTGGGGGCAGC
This sequence comes from Odontomyia ornata, assembly GCA_963969285.1. Classification (NCBI taxonomy): domain Eukaryota; kingdom Metazoa; phylum Arthropoda; class Insecta; order Diptera; family Stratiomyidae; genus Odontomyia; species Odontomyia ornata. The sequence continues at coordinate 84,877,628 of OZ017742.1, forward strand.
TTATGGAAACTTTTTCCCTTTACGGCATTGCTGTGGCTTCAATTTTCAACCGATGTGCTATATTTTGGGGTTAGTGAATAGATCAGCGTCTGAATTTTCCAAAAAGTATAAATTTGTGGCATTTCGCAAAAGTTTAAGGGCGGGTTTAGTGGTTGAAAGCCAGAAAAAACCCAATTTTTCACGCGTCAACTCCCCAAAACTTTAAATTCATTTTTCTCCCCTTAAACGTGCGAATTTCGCGTTTTTACGTTTTTATTTAAAAGTTTAGCCCAAACTAGTGTTTTGATGGTCGGAACATGTTTTAGGCAAAATCTCCAAAAATTACTGTTTCTAGAACACGTGCAGTTTTTGTGCAGATTTTCAGCTTTGATTGTTTACTGTGCCCGTAATTTAAATTCGATTGTTGAAATTTTGGTCTTATCTTATAGTTGCGTTTGTTTAGTTTGCGTGAAGTGCAAATATGTAGTAATTTGCATGAAAATAGTAATTTTTATGACGCTTAGGAGGCATAGACATGTATTTGTCTAAAATACGTAAATTTCCTTGTCAGACCTCTGGCTTTAATCGTTCACAGTAGCCACAAATTCTATTCGATTATCAAAATTTTGGTCTCATTTTGTAGCTGTCAGTCTGTTGTTTACGACAAATATAAATTTGTAGTACTTTTCATAAGAATACTAATTTTTAGAAGGTTCCTAATATTTTTGGGGGCAGGTTATGGAAACTTTTTCCCTTTACGGCATTGCTGTGGCTTCAATTTTCAACCGATGTGCTATATTTTGGCGTGAGTGAATAGATCAGCGTCTGAATTTTCCAAAAAGTATAAATTTGTGGCATTTCGCAAAAGTTTAAGGGCGGGTTTAGTGGTTGAAAGCCAGAAAAAACCCAATTTTTCACGCGTCAACTCCCCAAAACTTTAAATTCATTTTTCTCCCCTTAAACGTGCGAATTTCGCGTTTTTACGTTTTTATTTAAAAGTTTAGCCCAAACTAGTGTTTTGATGATCGGAACATGTTTTAGGCAAAATATCCAAAAATTACTGTTTCTAGAACACGTGCAGTTTTTGTGCAGATTTTCAGCTTTGATTGTTTACTGTGCCCGTAATTTAAATTCGATTGTTGAAATTTTGGTCTTATCTTATAGTTGCGTTTGTTTAGTTTGCGTGAAGTGCAAATATGTAGTAATTTGCATGAAAATAGTAATTTTTATGACGCTTAGAAGGCATAGACATGTATTTGTCTAAAATACGTAAATTTCCTTGTCAGACCTCTGGCTTTAATCGTTCACAGTAGCCACAAATTCTATTCGATTATCAAAATTTTGGTCTCATTTTGTAGCTGTCAGTCTGTTGTTTACGACAAATATAAATTTGTAGTACTTTCCATAAGAATACTAATTTTCAGAAGGTTCCTTATATTTTTGGGGGCAGGTTATGGGAACTTTTTCCCTTTACGGCATTGCTGTGGCTTCATTTTTCAACCGATGTGCTATATTTTGGCGTTAATGAATAGATCAGAGTCTGAATTTTCCAAAAAGTATAAATTTGTGGCATTTCGCAAAAGTTTAAGGGCGGGTTTAGTGGTTGAAAGCCAGAAAAAACCCAATTTTTCACGCGTCAACTCCCCAAAACTTTAAATTCATTTTTCTCCCCTTAAACGTGCGAATTTCGCGTTTTTACGTTTTTATTTAAAAGTTCAGCCCAAACTAGTGTTTTGATGGTCGGAACATGTTTTAGGCAAAATATCCAAAAATTACTGTTTCTAGAACACGTGCAGTTTTTGTGCAGATTTTCAGCTTTGATTGTTTACTGTGCCCGTAATTTAAATTCGATTGTTGAAATTTTGGTCTTATCTTATAGTTGCGTTTGTTTAGTTTGCGTGAAGTGCAAATATATAGTAATTTGCATGAAAATAGTAATTTTTATGACGCTTAGGAGGCATAGACATGTATTTGTCTAAAATACGTAAATTTCCTTGTCAGACCTCTGGCTTTAATCGTTCACAGTAGCCACAAATTGTATTCGATTATCAAAATTTTGGTCTCATTTTGTAGCTGTCAGTCCGTTGTTTACGACAAATACAAATTTGTAGTACTTTTCATAAGAATACTAATTTTTAGAAGGTTCCTTATATTTTTGGGGGCAGGTTATGGAAACTTTTTCCCTTTACGGCATTGCTGTGGCTTCATTTTTCAACCGATGTGCTATATTTTGGCGTTAGTGAATAGATCAGCGTCTGAATTTTCCAAAAAGTATAAATTTGTGGCATTTCGCAAAAGTTTAAAGGCGGGTTTAGTGGTTGAAAGCCAGAAAAAACCCAATTTTTCACGCGTCAACTCCCCAAAACTTTAAATTCATTTTTCTCCCCTTAAACGTGCGAATCTCGCGTTTTTACGTTTTTATTTAAAAGTTTAGCCCAAACTAGTGTTTTGATGGTCGGAACATGTTTTAGGCAAAATATCCAAAAATTACTGTTTCTAGAACACGTGCAGTTTTTGTGCAGATTTTCAGCTTTGATTGTTTACTGTGCCCGTAATTTAAATTCGATTGTTGAAATTTTGGTCTTATCTTATAGTTGCGTTTGTTTAGTTTGCGTGAAGTGCAAATATGTAGTAATTTGCATGAAAATAGTAATTTTTAAGGACGCTTAGGAGGCATAGACATGTATTTGTCTAAAATACGTAAATTTCCTTGTCAGACCTCTGGCTTTAATCGTTCACAGTAGCCACAAATTGTATTCGATTATCAAAATTTTGGTCTCATTTTGTAGCTGTCAGTCTGTTGTTTACGACAAATATAAATTTGTAGTACTTTCCATAAGAATACTAATTTTTAGAAGGTTCCTTATATTTTTGGGGGCAGGTTATGGAAACTTTTTCCCTTTACGGCATTGCTGTGGCTTCATTTTTCAACCGATGTGCTATATTTTGGCGTTAATGAATAGATCAGAGTCTGAATTTTCCAAACAGTATAAATTTGTGGCATTTCGCAAAAGTTTAAGGGCGGGTTTAGTGGTTGAAAGCCAGAAAAAACCCAATTTTTCACGCGTCAACTCCCCAAAACTTTAAATTCATTTTTCTCCCCTTAAACGTGCGAATTTCGCGTTTTTACGTTTTTATTTAAAAGTTCAGCCCAAACTAGTGTTTTGATGGTCGGAACATGTTTTAGGCAAAATATCCAAAAATTACTGTTTCTAGAACACGTGCAGTTTTTGTGCAGATTTTCAGCTTTGATTGTTTACTGTGCCCGTAATTTAAATTCGATTGTTGAAATTTTGGTCTTATCTTATAGTTGCGTTTGTTTAGTTTGCGTGAAGTGCAAATATGTAGTAATTTGCATGAAAATAGTAATTTTTATGACGCTTAAGAGGCATAGACATGTATTTGTCTAAAATACGTAAATTTCCTTGTCAGACCTCTGGCTTTAATCGTTCACAGTAGCCACAAATTCTATTCGATTATCAAAATTTTGGTCTTATTTTGTAGCTGTCAGTCTGTTGTTTACGACAAATATAAATTTGTAGTACTTTTCATAAGAATACTAATTTTTAGAAGGTTCCTAATATTTTTGGGGGCAGGTTATGGAAACTTTTTCCCTTTACGGCATTGCTGTGGCTTCAATTTTCAACCGATGTGCTATATTTTGGCGTGAGTGAATAGATCAGCGTCTGAATTTTCCAAAAAGTATAAATTTGTGGCATTTCGCAAAAGTTTAAGGGCGGGTTTAGTGGTTGAAAGCCAGAAAAAACCCAATTTTTCACGCGTCAACTCCCCAAAACTTTAAATTCATTTTTCTCCCCTTAAACGTGCGAATTTCGCGTTTTTACGTTTCTATTTAAAAGTTTAGCCCAAACTAGTGTTTTGATGGTCGGAACATGTTTTAGGCAAAATATCCAAAAATTACTGTTTCTAGAACACGTGCAGTTTTTGTGCAGATTTTCAGCTTTGATTGTTTACTGTGCCCGTAATTTAAATTCGATTGTTGAAATTTTGGTCTTATCTTATAGTTGCGTTTGTTTAGTTTGCGTGAAGTGCAAATATGTAGTAATTTGCATGAAAATAGTAATTTTTATGACGCTTAGGAGGCATAGACATGTATTTGTCTAAAATACGTAAATTTCCTTGTCAGACCTCTGGCTTTAATCGTTCACAGTAGCCACAAATTCTATTCGATTATCAAAATTTTGGTCTCATTTTGTAGCTGTCAGTCCGTTGTTTACGACAAATTTAAATTTGTAGTACTTTTCATAAGAATACTAATTTTTAGAAGGTTCCTTATATTTTTGGGGGCAGGTTATGGAAACTTTTTCCCTTTACGGCATTGCTGTGGCTTCATTTTTCAACCGATGTGCTATATTTTGGCGTTAGTGAATAGATCAGCGTCTGAATTTTCCAAAAAGTATAAATTTGTGGCATTTCGCAAAAGTTTAAGGGCGGGTTTAGTGGTTGAGAGCCAGAAAAAACCCAATTTTTCACGCGTCAACTCCCCAAAACTTTAAATTCATTTTTCTCCCCTTAAACGTGCGAATTTCGCGTTTTTACGTTTTTATTTAAAAGTTCAGCCCAAACTAGTGTTTTGATGGTCGGAACATGTTTTAGGCAAAATATCCAAAAATTACTGTTTCTAGAACACGTGCAGTTTTTGTGCAGATTTTCAGCTTTGATTGTTTACTGTGCCCGTAATTTAAATTCGATTGTTGAAATTTTGGTCTTATCTTATAGTTGCGTTTGTTTAGTTTGCGTGAAGTGCAAATATGTAGTAATTTGCATGAAAATAGTAATTTTTATGACGCTTAGGAGGCATAGACATGTATTTGTCTAAAATACGTAAATTTCCTTGTCAGACCTCTGGCTTTAATCGTTCACAGTAGCCACAAATTGTATTCGATTATCAAAATTTTGGTCTCATTTTGTAGCTGTCAGTCTGTTGTTTACGACAAATATAAATTTGTAGTACTTTCCATAAGAATACTAATTTTTAGAAGGTTCCTTATATTTTTGGGGGCAGGTTATGGAAACTTTTTCCCTTTACGGCATTGCTGTGGCTTCATTTTTCAACCGATGTGCTATATTTTGGCGTTAATGAATAGATCAGAGTCTGAATTTTCCAAAAAGTATAAATTTGTGGCATTTCGCAAAAGTTTAAGGGCGGGTTTAGTGGTTGAAAGCCAGAAAAAATCCAATTTTTCACGCGTCAACTCCCCAAAACTTTAAATTCATTTTTCTCCCCTTAAACGTGCGAATTTCGCGTTTTTACGTTTTTATTTAAAAGTTTAGCCCAAACTAGTGTTTTGATGGTCGGAACATGTTTTAGGCAAAATCTCCAAAAATTACTGTTTCTAGAACACGTGCAGTTTTTGTGCAGATTTTCAGCTTTGATTGTTTACTGCGCCCGTAATTTAAATTCGATTGTTGAAATTTTGGTCTTATCTTATAGTTGCGTTTGTTTAGTTTGCGTGAAGTGCAAATATGTAGTAATTTGCATGAAAATAGTAATTTTTATGACGCTTAGGAGGCATAGACATGTATTTGTCTAAAATACGTAAATTTCCTTGTCAGACCTCTGGCTTTAATCGTTCACAGTAGCCACAAATTCTATTCGATTATCAAAATTTTGGTCTCATTTTGTAGCTGTCAGTCCGTTGTTTACGACAAATATAAATTTGTAGTACTTTTCATAAGAATACTAATTTTTAGAAGGTTCCTTATATTTTTGGGGGCAGGTTATGGAAACTTTTTCCCTTTACGGCATTGCTGTGGCTTCATTTTTCAACCGATGTGCTATATTTTGGCGTTAGTGAATAGATCAGCGTCTGAATTTTCCAAAAAGTATAAATTTGTGGCATTTCGCAAAAGTTTAAGGGCGGGTTTAGTGGTTGAGAGCCAGAAAAAACCCAATTTTTCACGCGTCAACTCCCCAAAACTTTAAATTCATTTTTCTCCCCTTAAACGTGCGAATTTCGCGTTTTTACGTTTTTATTTAAAAGTTTAGCCCAAACTAGTGTTTTGATGGTCGGAACATGTTTTAGGCAAAATCTCCGAAAATTACTGTTTCTAGAACACGTGCAGTTTTTGTGCAGATTTTCAGCTTTGATTGTTTACTGTGCCCGTAATTTAAATTCGATTGTTGAAATTTTGGTCTTATCTTATAGTTGCGTTTGTTTAGTTTGCGTGAAGTGCAAATATGTAGTAATTTGCATGAAAATAGTAATTTTTATGACGCTTAGAAGGCATAGACATGTATTTGTCTAAAATACGTAAATTTCCTTGTCAGACCTCTGGCTTTAATCGTTCACAGTAGCCACAAATTCTATTCGATTATCAAAATTTTGGTCTCATTTTGTAGCTGTCAGTCTGTTGTTTACGACAAATATAAATTTGTAGTACTTTTCATAAGAATACTAATTTTTAGAAGGTTCCTTATATTTTTGGGGGCAGGTTATGGAAACTTTTTCCCTTTACGGCATTGCTGTGGCTTCAATTTTCAACCGATGTGCTATATTTTGGCGTTAGTGAATAGATCAGCGTCTGAACTTTCCAAAAAGTATAAATTTGTGGCATTTCGCAAAAGTTTAAGGGCGGGTTTAGTGGTTGAAAACCAGAAAAAAACCCAATTTTTCACGCGTCAACTCCCCAAAACTTTAAATTCATTTTTCTCCCCTTAAACGTGCGAATTTCGCGTTTTTACGTTTTTATTTAAAAGTTTAGCCCAAACTAGTGTTTTGATGGTCGGAACATGTTTTAGGCAAAATATCCAAAAATTACTGTTTCTAGAACACGTGCAGTTTTTGTGCAGATTTTCAGCTTTGATTGTTTACTGCGCCCGTAATTTAAATTCGATTGTTGAAATTTTGGTCTTATCTTATAGTTGCGTTTGTTTAGTTTGCGTGAAGTGCAAATATGTAGTAATTTGCATGAAAATAGTAATTTTTATGACGCTTAGGAGGCATAGACATGTATTTGTCTAAAATACGTAAATTTCCTTGTCAGACCTCTGGCTTTAATCGTTCACAGTAGCCGCAAATTCTATTCGATTATCAAAATTTTGGTCTCATTTTGTAGCTGTCAGTCCGTTGATTACGACAAATATAAATTTGTAGTACTTTTCATAAGAATACTAATTTTTAGAAGGTTCCTTATATTTTTGGGGGCAGGTTATGGAAACTTTTTCCATTTACGGCATTGCTGTGGCTTCATTTTTCAACCGATGTGCTATATTTTGGCGTTAGTGAATAGATCAGCGTCTGAATTTTCCAAAAAGTATAAATTTGTGGCATTTCGCAAAAGTTTAAGGGCGGGTTTAGTGGTTGAGAGCCAGAAAAAACCCAATTTTTCACGCGTCAACTCCCCAAAACTTTAAATTCATTTTTCTCCCCTTAAACGTGCGAATTTCGCGTTTTTACGTTTTTATTTAAAAGTTTAGCCCAAACTAGTGTTTTGATGGTCGGAACATGTTTTAGGCAAAATCTCCAAAAATTACTGTTTCTAGAACACGTGCAGTTTTTGTGCAGATTTTCAGCTTTGATTGTTTACTGTGCCCGTAATTTAAATTCGATTGTTGAAATTTTGGTCTTATCTTATAGTTGCGTTTGTTTAGTTTGCGTGAAGTGCAAATATGTAGTAATTTGCATGAAAATAGTAATTTTTATGACGCTTAGAAGGCATAGACATGTATTTGTCTAAAATACGTAAATTTCCTTGTCAGACCTCTGGCTTTAATCGTTCACAGTAGCCACAAATTCTATTCGATTATCAAAATTTTGGTCTCATTTTGTAGCTGTCAGTCTGTTGTTTACGACAAATATAAATTTGTAGTACTTTTCATAAGAATACTAATTTTTAGAAGGTTCCTTATATTTTTGGGGGCAGGTTATGGAAACTTTTTCCCTTTACGGCATTGCTGTGGCTTCAATTTTCAACCGATGTGCTATATTTTGGCGTTAGTGAATAGATCAGCGTCTGAATTTTCCAAAAAGTATAAATTTGTGGCATTTCGCAAAAGTTTAAGGGCGGGTTTAGTGGTTGAAAGCCAGAAAAAACCCAATTTTTCACGCGTCAACTCCCCAAAACTTTAAATTCATTTTTCTCCCCTTAAACGTGCGAATTTCGCGTTTTTACGTTTTTATTTAAAAGTTTAGCCCAAACTAGTGTTTTGATGGTCGGAACATGTTTTAGGCAAAATATCCAAAAATTACTGTTTCTAGAACACGTGCAGTTTTTGTGCAGATTTTCAGCTTTGATTGTTTACTGCGCCCGTAATTTAAATTCGATTGTTGAAATTTTGGTCTTATCTTATAGTTGCGTTTGTTTAGTTTGCGTGAAGTGCAAATATGTAGTAATTTGCATGAAAATAGTAATTTTTATGACGCTTAGGAGGCATAGACATGTATTTGTCTAAAATACGTAAATTTCCTTGTCAGACCTCTGGCTTTAATCGTTCACAGTAGCCACAAATTCTATTCGATTATCAAAATTTTGGTCTCATTTTGTAGCTGTCAGTCCGTTGTTTACGACAAATATAAATTTGTAGTACTTTTCATAAGAATACTAATTTTTAGAAGGTTCCTTATATTTTTGGGGGCAGGTTATGGAAACTTTTTCCCTTTACGGCATTGCTGTGGCTTCATTTTTCAACCGATGTGCTATATTTTGGCGTTAGTGAATAGATCAGCGTCTGAATTTTCCAAAAAGTATAAATTTGTGGCATTTCGCAAAAGTTTAAGGGCGGGTTTTAGTGGTTGAGAGCCAGAAAAAACCCAATTTTTCACGCGTCAACTCCCCAAAACTTTAAATTCATTTTTCTCCCCTTAAACGTGCGAATTTCGCGTTTTTACGTTTTTATTTAAAAGTTTAGCCCAAACTAGTGTTTTGATGGTCGGAACATGTTTTAGGCAAAATCTCCAAAAATTACTGTTTCTAGAACACGTGCAGTTTTTGTGCAGATTTTCAGCTTTGATTGTTTACTGTGCCCGTAATTTAAATTCGATTGTTGAAATTTTGGTCTTATCTTATAGTTGCGTTTGTTTAGTTTGCGTGAAGTGCAAATATGTAGTAATTTGCATGAAAATAGTAATTTTTATGACGCTTAGGAGGCATAGACATGTATTTGTCTAAAATACGTAAATTTCCTTGTCAGACCTCTGGCTTTAATCGTTCACAGTGGCCACAAATTCTATTCGATTATCAAAATTTTGGTCTCATTTTGTAGCTGTCAGTCTATTGTTTACGACAAATATAAATTTGTAGTACTTTTCATAAGAATACTAATTTTTAGAAGGTTCCTTATATTTTTGGGGGCAGGTTATGGAAACTTTTTCCCTTTACGGCATTGCTGTGGCTTCATTTTTCAACCGATGTGCTATATTTTGGCGTTAATGAATAGATCAGCGTCTGAATTTTCCAAAAAGTATAAATTTGTGGCATTTCGCAAAAGTTTAAGGGCGGGTTTAGTGGTTGAAAGCCAGAAAAAAACCCAATTTTTCACGCATCAACTCCCCAAAACTTTAAATTCATTTTTCTCCCCTTAAACGTGCGAATTTCGCGTTTTTACGTTTTTATTTAAAAGTTTAGCCCAAACTAGTGTTTTGATGGTCGGAACATGTTTTAGGCAAAATATCCAAAAATTACTGTTTCTAGAACACGTGCAGTTTTTGTGCAGATTTTCAGCTTTGATTGTTTACTGCGCCCGTAATTTAAATTCGATTGTTGAAATTTTGGTCTTATCTTATAGTTGCGTTTGTTTAGTTTGCGTGAAGTGCAAATATGTAGTAATTTGCATGAAAATAGTAATTTTTATGACGCTTAGGAGGCATAGACATGTATTTGTCTAAAATACGTAAATTTCCTTGTCAGACCTCTGGCTTTAATCGTTCACAGTAGCCACAAATTCTATTCGATTATCAAAATTTTGGTCTCATTTTGTAGCTGTCAGTCTATTGTTTACGACAAATATAAATTTGTAGTACTTTTCATAAGAATACTAATTTTTAGAAGGTTCCTTATATTTTTGGGGGCAGGTTATGGAAACTTTTTCCCTTTACGGCATTGCTGTGGCTTCATTTTTCAACCGATGTGCTATATTTTGGCGTTAATGAATAGATCAGCGTCTGAATTTTCCAAAAAGTATAAATTTGTGGCATTTCGCAAAAGTTTAAGGGCGGGTTTAGTGGTTGAAAGCCAGAAAAAACCCAATTTTTCACGCGTCAACTCCCCAAAACTTTAAATTCATTTTTCTCCCCTTAAACGTGCGAATTTCGCGTTTTTACGTTTTTATTTAAAAGTTTAGCCCAAACTAGTGTTTTGATGGTCGGAACATGTTTTAGGCAAAATATCCAAAAATTACTGTTTCTAGAACACGTGCAGTTTTTGTGCAGATTTTCAGCTTTGATTGTTTACTGCGCCCGTAATTTAAATTCGATTGTTGAAATTTTGGTCTTATCTTATAGTTGCGTTTGTTTAGTTTGCGTGAAGTGCAAATATGTAGTAATTTGCATGAAAATAGTAATTTTTATGACGCTTAGGAGGCATAGACATGTATTTGTCTAAAATACGTAAATTTCCTTGTCAGACCTCTGGCTTTAATCGTTCACAGTAGCCACAAATTCTATTCGATTATCAAAATTTTGGTCTCATTTTGTAGCTGTCAGTCCGTTGTTTACGACAAATATAAATTTGTAGTACTTTTCATAAGAATACTAATTTTTAGAAGGTTCCTTATATTTTTGGGGGCAGGTTATGGAAACTTTTTCCCTTTACGGCATTGCTGTGGCTTCATTTTTCAACCGATGTGCTATATTTTGGCGTTAATGAATAGATCCGCGTCTTAATTTTCCAAACAGTATAAATTTGTGGCATTTCGCAAAAGTTTAAGGGCGGGTTTAGTGGTTGAGAGCCAGAAAAAACCCAATTTTTCACGAGTCAACTCCCCAAAACTTTAAATTCATTTTTCTCAACTTAAACGTGCGAATTTCGCGTTTTTACGTTTTTATTTAAAAGTTTAGCCCAAACTAGTGTTTTGATGGTCGGAACATGTTTTAGGCAAAATCTCCAAAAATTACTGTTTCTAGAACACGTGCAGTTTTTGTGCAGATTTTTAGCTTTGATTGTTTACTGTGCCCGTAATTTGAATTCGATTGTTAAAATTTTGGTCTTATCTTATAGTTGCGTTTGTTTAGTTTGCGTGAAGTGCAAATATGTAGTAATTTGCATGAAAATAGTAATTTTTATGACGCTTAGGAGGCATAGACATGTATTTGTCTAAAATACGTAAATTTCCTTGTCAGACCTCTGGCTTTAATCGTTCACAGTAGCCACAAATTCTATTCGATTATCAAAATTTTGGTCTTATTTTGTAGCTGTCAGTCTGTTGTTTACGACAAATATAAATTTGTAGTATTTTTCATAAGAATACTAATTTTTGGAAGGTTCCTTATATTTTTGGGGGCAGGTTATGGAAACTTTTTCCCTTTACGGCATTGCTGTGGCTTCATTTTTCAACCGATGTGCTATATTTTAGCGTTAGTGAATAGATCAGCGTCTGAATTTTCCAAAAAGTATAAATTTGTGGCATTTCGCAAAAGTTTAAGGGCGGGTTTAGTGGTTGAAAGCCAGAAAAAACCCAATTTTTCACGCGTCAACTCCCCAAAACTTTAAATTCATTTTTCTCCCCTTAAACGTGCGAATTTCGCGTTTTTACGTTTTTATTTAAAAGTTTAGCCCAAACTAGTGTTTTGATGGTCGGAACATGTTTTAGGCAAAATCTCCAAAAATTACTGTTTCTAGAACACGTGCAGTTTTTGTGCAGATTTTCAGCTTTGATTGTTTACTGTGCCCGTAATTTAAATTCGATTGTTGAAATTTTGGTCTTATCTTATAGTTGCGTTTGTTTAGTTTGCGTGAAGTGCAAATATATAGTAATTTGCATGAAAATAGTAATTTTTATGACGCTTAGGAGGCATAGACATGTATTTGTCTAAAATACGTAAATTTCCTTGTCAGACCTCTGGCTTTAATCGTTCACAGTAGCCACAAATTGTATTCGATTATCAAAATTTTGGTCTCATTTTGTAGCTGTCAGTCCGCTGTTTACGACAAATACAAATTTGTAGTACTTTTCATAAGAATACTAATTTTTAGAAGGTTCCTTATATTTTTGGGGGCAGGTTATGGAAACTTTTTCCCTTTACGGCATTGCTGTGGCTTCATTTTTCAACCGATGTGCTATATTTTGGCGTTAGTGAATAGATCAGCGTCTGAATTTTCCAAAAAGTATAAATTTGTGGCATTTCGCAAAAGTTTAAAGGCGGGTTTAGTGGTTGAAAGCCAGAAAAAACCCAATTTTTCACGCGTCAACTCCCCAAAACTTTAAATTCATTTTTCTCCCCTTAAACGTGCGAATTTCGCGTTTTTACGTTTTTATTTAAAAGTTTAGCCCAAACTAGTGTTTTGATGGTTGGAACATGTTTTAGGCAAAATATCCAAAAATTACTGTTTCTAGAACACGTGCAGTTTTTGTGCAGATTTTCAGCTTTGATTGTTTACTGTGCCCGTAATTTAAATTCGATTGTTGAAATTTTGGTCTTATCTTATAGTTGCGTTTGTTTAGTTTGCGTGAAGTGCAAATATGTAGTAATTTGCATGAAAATAGTAATTTTTATGACGCTTAGGAGGCATAGACATGTATTTGTCTAAAATACGTAAATTTCCTTGTCAGACCTCTGGCTTTAATCGTTCACAGTAGCCACAAATTGTATTCGATTATCAAAATTTAGGTCTCATTTTGTAGCTGTCAGTCTGTTGTTTACGACAAATATAAATTTGTAGTACTTTTCATAAGAATACTAATTTTTAGAAGGTTCCTTATATTTTTGGGGGCAGGTTATGGAAACTTTTTCCCTTTACGGCATTGCTGTGGCTTCAATTTTCAACCGATGTGCTATATTTTGGGGTTAGTGAATAGATCAGCGTCTGAATTTTCCAAAAAGTATAAATTTGTGGCATTTCGCAAAAGTTTAAGGGCGGGTTTAGTGGTTGAAAGCCAGAAAAAACCCAATTTTTCACGCGTCAACTCCCCAAAACTTTAAATTCATTTTTCTCCCCTTAAACGTGCGAATTTCGCGTTTTTACGTTTTTATTTAAAAGTTTAGCCCAAACTAGTGTTTTGATGGTCGGAACATGTTTTAGGCAAAATATCCAAAAATTACTGTTTCTAGAACACGTGCAGTTTTTGTGCAGATTTTCAGCTTTGATTGTTTACTGTGCCCGTAATTTAAATTCGATTGTTGAAATTTTGGTCTTATCTTATAGTTGCGTTTGTTTAGTTTGCGTGAAGTGCAAATATGTAGTAATTTGCATGAAAATAGTAATTTTTATGACGCTTAGGAGGCATAGACATGTATTTGTCTAAAATACGTAAATTTCCTTGTCAGACCTCTGGCTTTAATCGATCACAGTAGCCACAAATTTTATTCGATTATCAAAATTTTGGTCTCATTGAGTAGCTGTCAGTCCGTTGTTTACGACAAATATAAATTTGTAGTACTTTTCATAAGAATACTAATTTTTAGAAGGTTCCTTATATTTTTGGGGGCAGGTTATGGAAACTTTTTCCCTTTACGGCATTGCTGTGGCTTCATTTTTCAACCGATGTGCTATATTTTGGCGTTAATGAATAGATCAGCGTCTGAATTTTCCAAACAGTATAAATTTGTGGCATTTCGCAAAAGTTTAAGGGCGGGTTTAGTGGTTGAAAGCCAGAAAAAACCCAATTTTTCACGCGTCAACTCCCCAAAACTTTAAATTCATTTTTCTCCCCGTAAACGTGCGAATTTCGCGTTTTTACGTTTTTATTTAAAAGTTTAGCCCAAACTAGTGTTTTGATGGTCGGAACATGTTTTAGGCAAAATATCCAAAAATTACTGTTTCTAGAACACGTGCAGTTTTTGTGCAGATTTTCAGCTTTGATTGTTTACTGTGCCCGTAATTTAAATTCGATTGTTGAAATTTTGGTCTTATCTTATAGTTGCGTTTGCTTAGTTTGCGTGAAGTGCAAATATGTAGTAATTTGCATGAAAATAGTAATTTTTATGACGCTTAGGAGGCACAGACATGTATTTGTCTAAAATACGTAAATTTCCTTGTCAGACCTCTGGCTTTAATCGTTCACAGTAGCCACAAATTGTATTCGATTATCAAAATTTTGGTCTCATTTTGTAGCTGTCAGTCCGTTGTTTACGACAAATACAAATTTGTAGTACTTTTCATAAGAATACTAATTTTTAGAAGGTTCCTTATATTTTTGGGGGCAGGTTATGGAAACTTTTTCCCTTTACGGCATTGCTGTGGCTTCATTTTTCAACCGATGTGCTATATTTTGGCGTTAGTGAATAGATCAGCGTCTGAATTTTCCAAAAAGTATAAATTTGTGGCATTTCGCAAAAGTTTAAAGGCGGGTTTAGTGGTTGAAAGCCAGAAAAAACCCAATTTTTCACGCGTCAACTCCCCAAAACTTTAAATTCATTTTTCTCCCCTTAAACGTGCGAATCTCGCGTTTTTACGTTTTTATTTAAAAGTTTAGCCCAAACTAGTGTTTTGATGGTCGGAACATGTTTTAGGCAAAATCTCCAAAAATTACTGTTTCTAGAACACGTGCAGTTTTTGTGCAGATTTTCAGCTTTGATTGTTTACTGTGCCCGTAATTTAAATTCGATTGTTGAAATTTTGGTCTTATCTTATAGTTGCGTTTGTTTAGTTTGCGTGAAGTGCAAATATATAGTAATTTGCATGAAAATAGTAATTTTTATGACGCTTAGGAGGCATAGACATGTATTTGTCTAAAATACGTAAATTTCCTTGTCAGACCTCTGGCTTTAATCGTTCACAGTAGCCACAAATTGTATTCGATTATCAAAATTTTGGTCTCATTTTGTAGCTGTCAGTCCGCTGTTTACGACAAATACAAATTTGTAGTACTTTTCATAAGAATACTAATTTTTAGAAGGTTCCTTATATTTTTGGGGGCAGGTTATGGAAACTTTTTCCCTTTACGGCATTGCTGTGGCTTCATTTTTCAACCGATGTGCTATATTTTGGCGTTAGTGAATAGATCAGCGTCTGAATTTTCCAAAAAGTATAAATTTGTGGCATTTCGCAAAAGTTTAAAGGCGGGTTTAGTGGTTGAAAGCCAGAAAAAACCCAATTTTTCACGCGTCAACTCCCCAAAACTTTAAATTCATTTTTCTCCCCTTAAACGTGCGAATTTCGCGTTTTTACGTTTTTATTTAAAAGTTTAGCCCAAACTAGTGTTTTGATGGTTGGAACATGTTTTAGGCAAAATATCCAAAAATTACTGTTTCTAGAACACGTGCAGTTTTTGTGCAGATTTTCAGCTTTGATTGTTTACTGTGCCCGTAATTTAAATTCGATTGTTGAAATTTTGGTCTTATCTTATAGTTGCGTTTGTTTAGTTTGCGTGAAGTGCAAATATGTAGTAATTTGCATGAAAATAGTAATTTTTATGACGCTTAGGAGGCATAGACATGTATTTGTCTAAAATACGTAAATTTCCTTGTCAGACCTCTGGCTTTAATCGTTCACAGTAGCCACAAATTGTATTCGATTATCAAAATTTAGGTCTCATTTTGTAGCTGTCAGTCTGTTGTTTACGACAAATATAAATTTGTAGTACTTTTCATAAGAATACTAATTTTTAGAAGGTTCCTTATATTTTTGGGGGCAGGTTATGGAAACTTTTTCCCTTTACGGCATTGCTGTGGCTTCAATTTTCAACCGATGTGCTATATTTTGGGGTTAGTGAATAGATCAGCGTCTGAATTTTCCAAAAAGTATAAATTTGTGGCATTTCGCAAAAGTTTAAGGGCGGGTTTAGTGGTTGAAAGCCAGAAAAAACCCAATTTTTCACGCGTCAACTCCCCAAAACTTTAAATTCATTTTTCTCCCCTTAAACGTGCGAATTTCGCGTTTTTACGTTTTTATTTAAAAGTTTAGCCCAAACTAGTGTTTTGATGGTCGGAACATGTTTTAGGCAAAATATCCAAAAATTACTGTTTCTAGAACACGTGCAGTTTTTGTGCAGATTTTCAGCTTTGATTGTTTACTGTGCCCGTAATTTAAATTCGATTGTTGAAATTTTGGTCTTATCTTATAGTTGCGTTTGTTTAGTTTGCGTGAAGTGCAAATATGTAGTAATTTGCATGAAAATAGTAATTTTTATGACGCTTAGGAGGCATAGACATGTATTTGTCTAAAATACGTAAATTTCCTTGTCAGACCTCTGGCTTTAATCGATCACAGTAGCCACAAATTTTATTCGATTATCAAAATTTTGGTCTCATTGAGTAGCTGTCAGTCCGTTGTTTACGACAAATATAAATTTGTAGTACTTTTCATAAGAATACTAATTTTTAGAAGGTTCCTTATATTTTTGGGGGCAGGTTATGGAAACTTTTTCCCTTTACGGCATTGCTGTGGCTTCATTTTTCAACCGATGTGCTATATTTTGGCGTTAATGAATAGATCAGCGTCTGAATTTTCCAAACAGTATAAATTTGTGGCATTTCGCAAAAGTTTAAGGGCGGGTTTAGTGGTTGAAAGCCAGAAAAAACCCAATTTTTCACGCGTCAACTCCCCAAAACTTTAAATTCATTTTTCTCCCCGTAAACGTGCGAATTTCGCGTTTTTACGTTTTTATTTAAAAGTTTAGCCCAAACTAGTGTTTTGATGGTCGGAACATGTTTTAGGCAAAATATCCAAAAATTACTGTTTCTAGAACACGTGCAGTTTTTGTGCAGATTTTCAGCTTTGATTGTTTACTGTGCCCGTAATTTAAATTCGATTGTTGAAATTTTGGTCTTATCTTATAGTTGCGTTTGCTTAGTTTGCGTGAAGTGCAAATATGTAGTAATTTGCATGAAAATAGTAATTTTTATGACGCTTAGGAGGCACAGACATGTATTTGTCTAAAATACGTAAATTTCCTTGTCAGACCTCTGGCTTTAATCGTTCACAGTAGCCACAAATTGTATTCGATTATCAAAATTTTGGTCTCATTTTGTAGCTGTCAGTCCGTTGTTTACGACAAATACAAATTTGTAGTACTTTTCATAAGAATACTAATTTTTAGAAGGTTCCTTATATTTTTGGGGGCAGGTTATGGAAACTTTTTCCCTTTACGGCATTGCTGTGGCTTCATTTTTCAACCGATGTGCTATATTTTGGCGTTAGTGAATAGATCAGCGTCTGAATTTTCCAAAAAGTATAAATTTGTGGCATTTCGCAAAAGTTTAAAGGCGGGTTTAGTGGTTGAAAGCCAGAAAAAACCCAATTTTTCACGCGTCAACTCCCCAAAACTTTAAATTCATTTTTCTCCCCTTAAACGTGCGAATTTCGCGTTTTTACGTTTTTATTTAAAAGTTTAGCCCAAACTAGTGTTTTGATGGTCGGAACATGTTTTAGGCAAAATATCCAAAAATTACTGTTTCTAGAACACGTGCAGTTTTTGTGCAGATTTTCAGCTTTGATTGTTTACTGTGCCCGTTATTTAAATTCGATTGTTGAAATTTTGGTCTTATCTTATAGTTGCGTTTGTTTAGTTTGCGTGAAGTGCAAATATATAGTAATTTGCATGAAAATAGTAATTTTTATGACGCTTAGGAGGCATAGACATGTATTTGTCTAAAATACGTAAATTTCCTTGTCAGACCTCTGGCTTTAATCGTTCACAGTAGCCACAAATTGTATTCGATTATCAAAATTTTGGTCTCATTTTGTAGCTGTCAGTCCGCTGTTTACGACAAATACAAATTTGTAGTACTTTTCATAAGAATACTAATTTTTAGAAGGTTCCTTATATTTTTGGGGGCAGGTTATGGAAACTTTTTCCCTTTACGGCATTGCTGTGGCTTCATTTTTCAACCGATGTGCTATATTTTGGCGTTAGTGAATAGATCAGCGTCTGAATTTTCCAAAAAGTATAAATTTGTGGCATTTCGCAAAAGTTTAAAGGCGGGTTTAGTGGTTGAAAGCCAGAAAAAACCCAATTTTTCACGCGTCAACTCCCCAAAACTTTAAATTCATTTTTCTCCCCTTAAACGTGCGAATCTCGCGTTTTTACGTTTTTATTTAAAAGTTTAGCCCAAACTAGTGTTTTGATGGTTGGAACATGTTTTAGGCAAAATATCCAAAAATTACTGTTTCTAGAACACGTGCAGTTTTTGTGCAGATTTTCAGCTTTGATTGTTTACTGTGCCCGTAATTTAAATTCGATTGTTGAAATTTTGGTCTTATCTTATAGTTGCGTTTGTTTAGTTTGCGTGAAGTGCAAATATGTAGTAATTTGCATGAAAATAGTAATTTTTATGACGCTTAGGAGGCATAGACATGTATTTGTCTAAAATACGTAAATTTCCTTGTCAGACCTCTGGCTTTAATCGTTCACAGTAGCCACAAATTGTATTCGATTATCAAAATTTAGGTCTCATTTTGTAGCTGTCAGTCTGTTGTTTACGACAAATATAAATTTGTAGTACTTTTCATAAGAATACTAATTTTTAGAAGGTTCCTTATATTTTTGGGGGCAGGTTATGGAAACTTTTTCCCTTTACGGCATTGCTGTGGCTTCAATTTTCAACCGATGTGCTATATTTTGGGGTTAGTGAATAGATCAGCGTCTGAATTTTCCAAAAAGTATAAATTTGTGGCATTTCGCAAAAGTTTAAGGGCGGGTTTAGTGGTTGAAAGCCAGAAAAAACCCAATTTTTCACGCGTCAACTCCCCAAAACTTTAAATTCATTTTTCTCCCCTTAAACGTGCGAATTTCGCGTTTTTACGTTTGTATTTAAAAGTTTAGCCCAAACTAGTGTTTTGATGGTCGGAACATGTTTTAGGCAAAATATCCAAAAATTACTGTTTCTAGAACACGTGCAGTTTTTGTGCAGATTTTCAGCTTTGATTGTTTACTGTGCCCGTAATTTAAATTCGATTGTTGAAATTTTGGTCTTATCTTATAGTTGCGTTTGTTTAGTTTGCGTGAAGTGCAAATATGTAGTAATTTGCATGAAAATAGTAATTTTTATGACGCTTAGGAGGCATAGACATGTATTTGTCTAAAATACGTAAATTTCCTTGTCAGACCTCTGGCTTTAATCGATCACAGTAGCCACAAATTTTATTCGATTATCAAAATTTTGGTCTCATTGAGTAGCTGTCAGTCCGTTGTTTACGACAAATATAAATTTGTAGTACTTTTCATAAGAATACTAATTTTTAGAAGGTTCCTTATATTTTTGGGGGCAGGTTATGGAAACTTTTTCCCTTTACGGCATTGCTGTGGCTTCATTTTTCAACCGATGTGCTATATTTTGGCGTTAATGAATAGATCAGCGTCTGAATTTTCCAAACAGTATAAATTTGTGGCATTTCGCAAAAGTTTAAAGGCGGGTTTAGTGGTTGAAAGCCAGAAAAAACCCAATTTTTCACGCGTCAACTCCCCAAAACTTTAAATTCATTTTTCTCCCCGTAAACGTGCGAATTTCGCGTTTTTACGTTTTTATTTAAAAGTTTAGCCCAAACTAGTGTTTTGATGGTCGGAACATGTTTTAGGCAAAATATCCAAAAATTACTGTTTCTAGAACACGTGCAGTTTTTGTGCAGATTTTCAGCTTTGATTGTTTACTGTGCCCGTAATTTAAATTCGATTGTTGAAATTTTGGTCTTATCTTATAGTTGCGTTTGCTTAGTTTGCGTGAAGTGCAAATATGTAGTAATTTGCATGAAAATAGTAATTTTTATGACGCTTAGGAGGCACAGACATGTATTTGTCTAAAATACGTAAATTTCCTTGTCAGACCTCTGGCTTTAATCGTTCACAGTAGCCACAAATTGTATTCGATTATCAAAATTTTGGTCTCATTTTGTAGCTGTCAGTCCGTTGTTTACGACAAATACAAATTTGTAGTACTTTTCATAAGAATACTAATTTTTAGAAGGTTCCTTATATTTTTGGGGGCAGGTTATGGAAACTTTTTCCCTTTACGGCATTGCTGTGGCTTCATTTTTCAACCGATGTGCTATATTTTGGCGTTAGTGAATAGATCAGCGTCTGAATTTTCCAAAAAGTATAAATTTGTGGCATTTCGCAAAAGTTTAAAGGCGGGTTTAGTGGTTGAAAGCCAGAAAAAACCCAATTTTTCACGCGTCAACTCCCCAAAACTTTAAATTCATTTTTCTCCCCTTAAACGTGCGAATCTCGCGTTTTTACGTTTTTATTTAAAAGTTTAGCCCAAACTAGTGTTTTGATGGTCGGAACATGTTTTAGGCAAAATATCCAAAAATTACTGTTTCTAGAACACGTGCAGTTTTTGTGCAGATTTTCAGCTTTGATTGTTTACTGTGCCCGTAATTTAAATTCGATTGTTGAAATTTTGGTCTTATCTTATAGTTGCGTTTGTTTAGTTTGCGTGAAGTGCAAATATGTAGTAATTTGCATGAAAATAGTAATTTTTATGACGCTTAGGAGGCATAGACATGTATTTGTCTAAAATACGTAAATTTCCTTGTCAGACCTCTGGCTTTAATCGTTCACAGTAACCACAAATTGTATTCGATTATCAAAATTTAGGTCTCATTTTGTAGCTGTCAGTCTGTTGTTTACGACAAATATAAATTTGTAGTACTTTTCATAAGAATACTAATTTTTAGAAGGTTCCTTATATTTTTGGGGGCAGGTTATGGAAACTTTTTCCCTTTACGGCATTGCTGTGGCTTCAATTTTCAACCGATGTGCTATATTTTGGCGTTAGTGAATAGATCAGCGTCTGAATTTTCCAAAAAGTATAAATTTGTGGCATTTCGCAAAAGTTTAAGGGCGGGTTTAGTGGTTGAAAGCCAGAAAAAACCCAATTTTTCACGCGTCAACTCCCCAAAACTTTAAATTCATTTTTCTCCCCTTAAACGTGCGAATTTCGCGTTTTTACGTTTTTATTTAAAAGTTTAGCCCAAACTAGTGTTTTGATGGTCGGAACATGTTTTAGGCAAAATATCCAAAAATTACTGTTTCTAGAACACGTGCAGTTTTTGTGCAGATTTTCAGCTTTGATTGTTTACTGTGCCCGTAATTTAAATTCGATTGTTGAAATTTTGGTCTTATCTTATAGTTGCGTTTGTTTAGTTTGCGTGAAGTGCAAATATGTAGTAATTTGCATGAAAATAGTAATTTTTATGACGCTTAGGAGGCATAGACATGTATTTGTCTAAAATACGTAAATTTCCTTGTCAGACCTCTGGCTTTAATCGATCACAGTAGCCACAAATTTTATTCGATTATCAAAATTTTGGTCTCATTTTGTAGCTGTCAGTCCGTTGTTTACGACAAATATAAATTTGTAGTACTTTTCATAAGAATACTAATTTTTAGAAGGTTCCTTATATTTTTGGGGGCAGGTTATGGAAACTTTTTCCCTTTACGGCATTGCTGTGGCTTCATTTTTCAACCGATGTGCTATATTTTGGCGTTAATGAATAGATCAGCGTCTGAATTTTCCAAACAGTATAAATTTGTGGCATTTCGCAAAAGTTTAAGGGCGGGTTTAGTGGTTGAAAGCCAGAAAAAACCCAATTTTTCACGCGTCAACTCCCCAAAACTTTAAATTCATTTTTCTCCCCGTAAACGTGCGAATTTCGCGTTTTTACGTTTTTATTTAAAAGTTTAGCCCAAACTAGTGTTTTGATGGTCGGAACATGTTTTAGGCAAAATATCCAAAAATTACTGTTTCTAGAACACGTGCAGTTTTTGTGCAGATTTTCAGCTTTGATTGTTTACTGTGCCTGTAATTTAAATTCGATTGTTGAAATTTTGGTCTTATCTTATAGTTGCGTTTGCTTAGTTTGCGTGAAGTGCAAATATGTAGTAATTTGCATGAAAATGGTAATTTTTATGACGCTTAGGAGGCACAGACATGTATTTGTCTAAAATACGTAAATTTCCTTGTCAGACCTCTGGCTTTAATCGTTCACAGTAGCCACAAATTGTATTCGATTATCAAAATTTTGGTCTCATTTTGTAGCTGTCAGTCTGTTGTTTACGACAAATATAAATTTGTAGTACTTTTCATAAGAATACTAATTTTTAGAAGGTTCCTTATATTTTTGGGGGCAGGTTATGGAAACTTTTTCCCTCTACGGCATTGCTGTGGCTTCATTTTTCAACCGATGTGCTATATTTTGGCGTTAGTGAATAGATCAGCGTCTGAATTTTCCAAAAAGTATAAATTTGTGGCATTTCGCAAAAGTTTAAGGGCGGGTTTAGTGGTTGAAAGCCAGAAAAAACCCAATTTTTCACGCGTCAAGTCCCCAAAACTTTAAATTCATTTTTCTCCCCTTAAACGTGCGAATTTCGCGTTTTTACGTTTTTATTTAAAAGTTTAGCCCAAACTAGTGTTTTGATGGTCGGAACATGTTTTAGGCAAAATATCCAAAAATTACTGTTTCTAGAACACGTGCAGTTTTTGTGCAGATTTTCAGCTTTGATTGTTTACTGTGCCCGTAATTTAAATTCGATTGTTGAAATTTTGGTCTTATCTTATAGTTGCGTTTGCTTAGTTTGCGTGAAGTGCAAATATGTAGTAATTTGCATGAAAATAGTAATTTTTATGACGCTTAGGAGGCACAGACATGTATTTGTCTAAAATACGTAAATTTCCTTGTCAGACCTCTGGCTTTAATCGTTCACAGTAGCCACAAATTGTATTCGATTATCAAAATTTTGGTCTCATTTTGTAGCTGTCAGTCCGTTGTTTACGACAAATACAAATTTGTAGTACTTTTCATAAGAATACTAATTTTTAGAAGGTTCCTTATATTTTTGGGGGCAGGTTATGGAAACTTTTTCCCTTTACGGCATTGCTGTGGCTTCATTTTTCAACCGATGTGCTATATTTTGGCGTTAGTGAATAGATCAGCGTCTGAATTTTCCAAAAAGTATAAATTTGTGGCATTTCGCAAAAGTTTAAAGGCGGGTTTAGTGGTTGAAAGCCAGAAAAAACCCAATTTTTCACGCGTCAACTCCCCAAAACTTTAAATTCATTTTTCTCCCCTTAAACGTGCGAATCTCGCGTTTTTACGTTTTTATTTAAAAGTTTAGCCCAAACTAGTGTTTTGATGGTCGGAACATGTTTTAGGCAAAATATCCAAAAATTACTGTTTCTAGAACACGTGCAGTTTTTGTGCAGATTTTCAGCTTTGATTGTTTACTGTGCCCGTAATTTAAATTCGATTGTTGAAATTTTGGTCTTATCTTATAGTTGCGTTTGTTTAGTTTGCGTGAAGTGCAAATATGTAGTAATTTGCATGAAAATAGTAATTTTTATGACGCTTAGGAGGCATAGACATGTATTTGTCTAAAATACGTAAATTTCCTTGTCAGACCTCTGGCTTTAATCGTTCACAGTAACCACAAATTGTATTCGATTATCAAAATTTAGGTCTCATTTTGTAGCTGTCAGTCTGTTGTTTACGACAAATATAAATTTGTAGTACTTTTCATAAGAATACTAATTTTTAGAAGGTTCCTTATATTTTTGGGGGCAGGTTATGGAAACTTTTTCCCTTTACGGCATTGCTGTGGCTTCAATTTTCAACCGATGTGCTATATTTTGGGGTTAGTGAATAGATCAGCGTCTGAATTTTCCAAAAAGTATAAATTTGTGGCATTTCGCAAAAGTTTAAGGGCGGGTTTAGTGGTTGAAAGCCAGAAAAAACCCAATTTTTCACGCGTCAACTCCCCAAAACTTTAAATTCATTTTTCTCCCCTTAAACGTGCGAATTTCGCGTTTTTACGTTTTTATTTAAAAGTTTAGCCCAAACTAGTGTTTTGATGGTCGGAACATGTTTTAGGCAAAATATCCAAAAATTACTGTTTCTAGAACACGTGCAGTTTTTGTGCAGATTTTCAGCTTTGATTGTTTACTGTGCCCGTAATTTAAATTCGATTGTTGAAATTTTGGTCTTATCTTATAGTTGCGTTTGTTTAGTTTGCGTGAAGTGCAAATATGTAGTAATTTGCATGAAAATAGTAATTTTTATGACGCTTAGGAGGCATAGACATGTATTTGTCTAAAATACGTAAATTTCCTTGTCAGACCTCTGGCTTTAATCGATCACAGTAGCCACAAATTGTATTCGATTATCAAAATTTTGGTCTCATTTTGTAGCTGTCAGTCTGTTGTTTACGACAAATATAAATTTGTAGTACTTTTCATAAGAATACTAATTTTTAGAAGGTTCCTTATATTTTTGGGGGCAGGTTATGGAAACTTTTTCCCTCTACGGCATTGCTGTGGCTTCATTTTTCAACCGATGTGCTATATTTTGGCGTTAGTGAATAGATCAGCGTCTGAATTTTCCAAAAAGTATAAATTTGTGGCATTTCGCAAAAGTTTAAGGGCGGGTTTAGTGGTTGAAAGCCAGAAAAAACCCAATTTTTCACGCGTCAACTCCCCAAAACTTTAAATTCATTTTTCTCCCCTTAAACGTGCGAATTTCGCGTTTTTACGTTTTTATTTAAAAGTTTAGCCCAAACTAGTGTTTTGATGGTCGGAACATGTTTTAGGCAAAATATCCAAAAATTACTGTTTCTAGAACACGTGCAGTTTTTGTGCAGATTTTCAGCTTTGATTGTTTACTGTGCCCGTAATTTAAATTCGATTGTTGAAATTTTGGTCTTATCTTATAGTTGCGTTTGTTTAGTTTGCGTGAAGTGCAAATATGTAGTAATTTGCATGAAAATAGTAATTTTTATGACGCTTAGGAGGCATAGACATGTATTTGTCTAAAATACGTAAATTTCCTTGTCTAAAATACGTAAATTTCCTTGTCAGACCTCTGGCTTTAATCGTTCACAGTAGCCACAAATTCTATTCCATTATCAAAATTTTGGTCTCATTTTGTAGCTGTCAGTCTGTTGTTTACGACAAATATAAATTTGTAGTACTTTTCATAAGAATACTAATTTTTAGAAGGTTCCTTATATTTTTGGGGGCAGGTTATGGAAACTTTTTCCCTTTACGGCATTGCTGTGGCTTCATTTTTCAACCGATGTGCTATATTTTGGCGTTAGTGAATAGATCAGCGTCTGAATTTTCCAAAAAGTATAAATTTGTGGCATTTCGCAAAAGTTTAAGGGCGGGTTTAGTGGTTGAAAGCCAGAAAAAACCCAATTTTTCACGCGTCAACTCCCCAAAACTTTAAATTCATTTTTCTCCCCTTAAACGTGCGAATTTCGCGTTTTTACGTTTTTATTTAAAAGTTTAGCCCAAACTAGTGTTTTGATGGTCGGAACATGTTTTAGGCAAAATATCCAAAAATTACTGTTTCTAGAACACGTGCAGTGTTTGTGCAGATTTTCAGCTTTGATTGTTTACTGTGCCCGTAATTTAAATTCGATTGTTGAAATTTTGGTCTTATCTTATAGTTGCGTTTGTTTAGTTTGCGTGAAGTGCAAATATGTAGTAATTTGCATGAAAATAGTAATTTTTATGACGCTTGGGAGGCATAGACATGTATTTGTCTAAAATACGTAAATTTCCTTGTCAGACCTCTGGCTTTAATCGTTCACAGTAGCCACAAATTCTATTCGATTATCAAAATTTTGGTCTCATTTTGTAGCTGTCAGTCTGTTGTTTACGACAAATATAAATTTGTAGTACTTTTCATAAGAATACTAATTTTTAGAAGGTTCCTTATATTTTTGGGGGCAGGTTATGGAAACTTTTTCCCTTTACGGCATTGCTGTGGCTTCATTTTTGAACCGAGGTGCTATATTTTGGCGTTAATGAATAGATCAGCGTCTGAATTTTCCAAAAAGTATAAATTTGTGGCATTTCGCAAAAGTTTAAGGGCGGGTTTAGTGGTTGAAAGCCAGAAAAAACACAATTTTTCACGCGTCAACTCCCCAAAACTTTAAATTCATTTTTCTCCCCGTAAACGTGCGAATTTCGCGTTTTTACGTTTTTATTTAAAAGTTTAGCCCAAACTAGTGTTTTGATGGTCGGAACATGTTTTAGGCAAAATATCCAAAAATTACTGTTTCTAGAACACGTGCAGTTTTTGTGCAGATTTTCAGCTTTGATTGTTTACTGTGCCCGTAATTTAAATTCGATTGTTGAAATTTTGGTCTTATCTTATAGTTGCGTTTGCTTAGTTTGCGTGAAGTGCAAATATGTAGTAATTTGCATGAAAATAGTAATTTTTATGACGCTTAGGAGGCACAGACATGTATTTGTCTAAAATACGTAAATTTCCTTGTCAGACCTCTGGCTTTAATCGTTCACAGTAGCCACAAATTGTATTCGATTATCAAAATTTTGGTCTCATTTTGTAGCTGTCAGTCCGTTGTTTACGACAAATACAAATTTGTAGTACTTTTCATAAGAATACTAATTTTTAGAAGGTTCCTTATATTTTTGGGGGCAGGTTATGGAAACTTTTTCCCTTTACGGCATTGCTGTGGCTTCATTTTTCAACCGATGTGCTATATTTTGGCGTTAGTGAATAGATCAGCGTCTGAATTTTCCAAAAAGTATAAATTTGTGGCATTTCGCAAAAGTTTAAAGGCGGGTTTAGTGGTTGAAAGCCAGAAAAAACCCAATTTTTCACGCGTCAACTCCCCAAAACTTTAAATTCATTTTTCTCCCCTTAAACGTGCGAATCTCGCGTTTTTACGTTTTTATTTAAAAGTTTAGCCCAAACTAGTGTTTTGATGGTCGGAACATGTTTTAGGCAAAATATCCAAAAATTACTGTTTCTAGAACACGTGCAGTTTTTGTGCAGATTTTCAGCTTTGATTGTTTACTGTGCCCGTAATTTAAATTCGATTGTTGAAATTTTGGTCTTATCTTATAGTTGCGTTTGTTTAGTTTGCGTGAAGTGCAAATATGTAGTAATTTGCATGAAAATAGTAATTTTTATGACGCTTAGGAGGCATAGACATGTATTTGTCTAAAATACGTAAATTTCCTTGTCAGACCTCTGGCTTTAATCGTTCACAGTAACCACAAATTGTATTCGATTATCAAAATTTAGGTCTCATTTTGTAGCTGTCAGTCTGTTGTTTACGACAAATATAAATTTGTAGTACTTTTCATAAGAATACTAATTTTTAGAAGGTTCCTTATATTTTTGGGGGCAGGTTATGGAAACTTTTTCCCTTTACGGCATTGCTGTGGCTTCAATTTTCAACCGATGTGCTATATTTTGGGGTTAGTGAATAGATCAGCGTCTGAATTTTCCAAAAAGTATAAATTTGTGGCATTTCGCAAAAGTTTAAGGGCGGGTTTAGTGGTTGAAAGCCAGAAAAAACCCAATTTTTCACGCGTCAACTCCCCAAAACTTTAAATTCATTTTTCTCCCCTTAAACGTGCGAATTTCGCGTTTTTACGTTTTTATTTAAAAGTTTAGCCCAAACTAGTGTTTTGATGGTCGGAACATGTTTTAGGCAAAATATCCAAAAATTACTGTTTCTAGAACACGTGCAGTTTTTGTGCAGATTTTCAGCTTTGATTGTTTACTGTGCCCGTAATTTAAATTCGATTGTTGAAATTTTGGTCTTATCTTATAGTTGCGTTTGTTTAGTTTGCGTGAAGTGCAAATATGTAGTAATTTGCATGAAAATAGTAATTTTTATGACGCTTAGGAGGCATAGACATGTATTTGTCTAAAATACGTAAATTTCCTTGTCAGACCTCTGGCTTTAATCGATCACAGTAGCCACAAATTGTATTCGATTATCAAAATTTTGGTCTCATTTTGTAGCTGTCAGTCTGTTGTTTACGACAAATATAAATTTGTAGTACTTTTCATAAGAATACTAATTTTTAGAAGGTTCCTTATATTTTTGGGGGCAGGTTATGGAAACTTTTTCCCTCTACGGCATTGCTGTGGCTTCATTTTTCAACCGATGTGCTATATTTTGGCGTTAGTGAATAGATCAGCGTCTGAATTTTCCAAAAAGTATAAATTTGTGGCATTTCGCAAAAGTTTAAGGGCGGGTTTAGTGGTTGAAAGCCAGAAAAAACCCAATTTTTCACGCGTCAACTCCCCAAAACTTTAAATTCATTTTTCTCCCCTTAAACGTGCGAATTTCGCGTTTTTACGTTTTTATTTAAAAGTTTAGCCCAAACTAGTGTTTTGATGGTCGGAACATGTTTTAGGCAAAATATCCAAAAATTACTGTTTCTAGAACACGTGCAGTTTTTGTGCAGATTTTCAGCTTTGATTGTTTACTGTGCCCGTAATTTAAATTCGATTGTTGAAATTTTGGTCTTATCTTATAGTTGCGTTTGTTTAGTTTGCGTGAAGTGCAAATATGTAGTAATTTGCATGAAAATAGTAATTTTTATGACGCTTAGGAGGCATAGACATGTATTTGTCTAAAATACGTAAATTTCCTTGTCTAAAATACGTAAATTTCCTTGTCAGACCTCTGGCTTTAATCGTTCACAGTAGCCACAAATTCTATTCCATTATCAAAATTTTGGTCTCATTTTGTAGCTGTCAGTCTGTTGTTTACGACAAATATAAATTTGTAGTACTTTTCATAAGAATACTAATTTTTAGAAGGTTCCTTATATTTTTGGGGGCAGGTTATGGAAACTTTTTCCCTTTACGGCATTGCTGTGGCTTCATTTTTCAACCGATGTGCTATATTTTGGCGTTAGTGAATAGATCAGCGTCTGAATTTTCCAAAAAGTATAAATTTGTGGCATTTCGCAAAAGTTTAAGGGCGGGTTTAGTGGTTGAAAGCCAGAAAAAACCCAATTTTTCACGCGTCAACTCCCCAAAACTTTAAATTCATTTTTCTCCCCTTAAACGTGCGAATTTCGCGTTTTTACGTTTTTATTTAAAAGTTTAGCCCAAACTAGTGTTTTGATGGTCGGAACATGTTTTAGGCAAAATATCCAAAAATTACTGTTTCTAGAACACGTGCAGTTTTTGTGCAGATTTTCAGCTTTGATTGTTTACTGTGCCCGTAATTTAAATTCGATTGTTGAAATTTTGGTCTTATCTTATAGTTGCGTTTGTTTAGTTTGCGTGAAGTGCAAATATGTAGTAATTTGCATGAAAATAGTAATTTTTATGACGCTTGGGAGGCATAGACATGTATTTGTCTAAAATACGTAAATTTCCTTGTCAGACCTCTGGCTTTAATCGTTCACAGTAGCCACAAATTCTATTCGATTATCAAAATTTTGGTCTCATTTTGTAGCTGTCAGTCTGTTGTTTACGACAAATATAAATTTGTAGTACTTTTCATAAGAATACTAATTTTTAGAAGGTTCCTTATATTTTTGGGGGCAGGTTATGGAAACTTTTTCCCTTTACGGCATTGCTGTGGCTTCATTTTTGAACCGAGGTGCTATATTTTGGCGTTAATGAATAGATCAGCGTCTGAATTTTCCAAAAAGTATAAATTTGTGGCATTTCGCAAAAGTTTAAGGGCGGGTTTAGTGGTTGAAAGCCAGAAAAAACCCAATTTTTCACGCGTCAACTCCCCAAAACTTTAAATTCATTTTTCTCCCCTTAAACGTGCGAATTTCGCGTTTTTACGTTTATATTTAAAAGTTTAGCCCAAACTAGTGTTTTGATGGTCGGAACATGTTTTAGGCAAAATCTCCAAAAATTACTGTTTCTAGAACACGTGCAGTTTTTGTGCAGATTTTCAGCTTTGATTGTTTACTGTGCCCGTAATTTAAATTCGATTGTTGAAATTTTGGTCTTATCTTATAGTTGCGTTTGTTTAGTTTGCGTGAAGTGCAAATATGTAGTAATTTGCATGAAAATAGTAATTTTTATGACGCTTAGGAGGCATAGACATGTATTTGTCTAAAATACGTAAATTTCCTTGTCAGACCTCTGGCTTTAATCGTTCACAGTAGCCACAAATTGTATTCGATTATCAAAATTTTGGTGTCATTTTGTAGCTGTCAGTCTGTTGTTTACGACAAATATAAATTTGTAGTACTTTTCATAAGAATACTAGTTTTTAGAAGGTTCCTTATATTTTTGGGGGCAGGTTATGGAAACTTTTTCCCTTTACGGCATTGCTGTGGCTTCATTTTTCAACCGATGTGCTATATTTTGGCGTTAGTGGATGAATCAGCGTCTGAATTTTCCAAAAAGTATAAATTTGTGGCATTTCGCAAAAGTTTAAGGGCGGGTTTAGTGGTTGAAAGCCAGAAAAACCCAATTTTTCACGCGTCAACTCCCCAAAACTTTAAATTCATTTTTCTCCCCTTAAACGTGCGAATTTCGCGTATTTACGTTTTTATTTAAAAGTTTAGCCCAAACTAGTGTTTTGATGGTCGGAACATGTTTTAGGCAAAATCTCCAAAAATTACTGTTTCTAGAACACGTGCAGTTTTTGTGCAGATTTTCAGCTTTGATTGTTTACTGTGCCCGTAATTTGAATTCGATTGTTGAAATTTTGGTCTTATCTTATAGTTGCGTTTGTTTAGTTTGCGTGAAGTGCAAATATGTAGTAATTTGCATGAAAATAGTAATTTTTATGACGCTTAGGAGGCACAGACATGTATTTGTCTAAAATACGTAAATTTCCTTGTCAGACCTCTGGCTTTAATCGTTCACAGTAGCCACAGATTGTATTCGAGTATCAAAATTTTGGTCTCATTTTGTAGCTGTCAGTCTGTTGTTTACGACAAATATAAATTTGTAGTACTTTTCATAAGAATACTAATTTTTAGAAGGTTCCTTATATTTTTGGGGGCAGGTTATGGAAACTTTTTCCCTTTACGGCATTGCTGTGGCTTCATTTTTCAACCGATGTGCTATATTTTGGCGTTAATGAATAGATCAGCGTCTGAATTTTCCAAACAGTATAAATTTGTGGCATTTCGCAAAAGTTTAAGGGCGGGTTTAGTGGTTGAAAGCCAGAAAAAACCCAATTTTTCACGCGTCAACTCCCCAAAACTTTAAATTCATTTTTCTCCCCTTAAACGTGCGAATTTCGCGTTTTTACGTTTTTATTTAAAAGTTTAGCCCAAACTAGTGTTTTGATGGTCGGAACATGTTTTAGGCAAAATATCCAAAAATTACTGTTTCTAGAACACGTGCAGTTTTTGTGCAGATTTTCAGCTTTGATTGTTTACTGTGCCCGTAATTTAAATTCGATTGTTGAAATTTTGGTCTTATCTTATAGTTGCGTTTGCTTAGTTTGCGTGAAGTGCAAATATGTAGTAATTTGCATGAAAATAGTAATTTTTATGACGCTTAGGAGGCACAGACATGTATTTGTCTAAAATACGTAAATTTCCTTGTCAGACCTCTGGCTTTAATCGTTCACAGTAGCCACAAATTGTATTCGATTATCAAAATTTTGGTCTCATTTTGTAGCTGTCAGTCCGTTGTT
Source organism: Odontomyia ornata (assembly GCA_963969285.1). Taxonomy (NCBI): domain Eukaryota; kingdom Metazoa; phylum Arthropoda; class Insecta; order Diptera; family Stratiomyidae; genus Odontomyia; species Odontomyia ornata. The sequence continues at coordinate 84,909,060 of OZ017742.1, forward strand.
TACGACAAATACAAATTTGTAGTACTTTTCATAAGAATACTAATTTTTAGAAGGTTCCTTATATTTTTGGGGGCAGGTTATGGAAACTTTTTCCCTTTACGGCATTGCTGTGGCTTCATTTTTCAACCGATGTGCTATATTTTGGCGTTAGTGAATAGATCAGCGTCTGAATTTTCCAAACAGTATAAATTTGTGGCATTTCGCAAAAGTTTAAAGGCGGGTTTAGTGGTTGAAAGCCAGAAAAAACCCAATTTTTCACGCGTCAACTCCCCAAAACTTTAAATTCATTTTTCTCCCCGTAAACGTGCGAATTTCGCGTTTTTACGTTTTTATTTAAAAGTTTAGCCCAAACTAGTGTTTTGATGGTCGGAACATGTTTTAGGCAAAATCTCCAAAAATTACTGTTTCTAGAACACGTGCAGTTTTTGTGCAGATTTTCAGCTTTGATTGTTTACTGTGCCCGTAATTTAAATTCGATTGTTGAAATTTTGGTCTTATCTTATAGTTGCGTTTGTTTAGTTTGCGTGAAGTGCAAATATGTAGTAATTTGCATGAAAATAGTAATTTTTATGACGCTTAGGAGGCATAGACATGTATTTGTCTAAAATACGTAAATTTCCTTGTCAGACCTCTGGCTTTAATCGTTCACAGTAGCCACAAATTGTATTCGATTATCAAAATTTTGGTGTCATTTTGTAGCTGTCAGTCTGTTGTTTACGACAAATATAAATTTGTAGTACTTTTCATAAGAATACTAGTTTTTAGAAGGTTCCTTATATTTTTGGGGGCAGGTTATGGAAACTTTTTCCCTTTACGGCATTGCTGTGGCTTCATTTTTCAACCGATGTGCTATATTTTGGCGTTAGTGGATGAATCAGCGTCTGAATTTTCCAAAAAGTATAAATTTGTGGCATTTCGCAAAAGTTTAAGGGCGGGTTTAGTGGTTGAAAGCCAGAAAAACCCAATTTTTCACGCGTCAACTCCCCAAAACTTTAAATTCATTTTTCTCCCCTTAAACGTGCGAATTTCGCGTTTTTACGTTTTTATTTAAAAGTTTAGCCCAAACTAGTGTTTTGATGGTCGGAACATGTTTTAGGCAAAATCTCCAAAAATTACTGTTTCTAGAACACGTGCAGTTTTTGTGCAGATTTTCAGCTTTGATTGTTTACTGTGCCCGTAATTTAAATTCGATTGTTGAAATTTTGGTCTTATCTTATAGTTGCGTTTGCTTAGTTTGCGTGAAGTGCAAATATGTAGTAATTTGCATGAAAATAGTAATTTTTATGACGCTTAGGAGGCACAGACATGTATTTGTCTAAAATACGTAAATTTCCTTGTCAGACCTCTGGCTTTAATCGTTCACAGTAGCCACAAATTGTATTCGATTATCAAAATTTTGGTCTCATTTTGTAGCTGTCAGTCCGTTGTTTACGACAAATACAAATTTGTAGTACTTTTCATAAGAATACTAATTTTTAGAAGGTTCCTTATATTTTTGGGGGCAGGTTATGGAAACTTTTTCCCTTTACGGCATTGCTGTGGCTTCATTTTTCAACCGATGTGCTATATTTTGGCGTTAGTGAATAGATCAGCGTCTGAATTTTCCAAACAGTATAAATTTGTGGCATTTCGCAAAAGTTTAAAGGCGGGTTTAGTGGTTGAAAGCCAGAAAAAACCCAATTTTTCACGCGTCAACTCCCCAAAACTTTAAATTCATTTTTCTCCCCTTAAACGTGCGAATCTCGCGTTTTTACGTTTTTATTTAAAAGTTTAGCCCAAACTAGTGTTTTGATGGTCGGAACATGTTTTAGGCAAAATATCCAAAAATTACTGTTTCTAGAACACGTGCAGTTTTTGTGCAGATTTTCAGCTTTGATTGTTTACTGTGCCCGTAATTTAAATTCGATTGTTGAAATTTTGGTCTTATCTTATAGTTGCGTTTGTTTAGTTTGCGTGAAGTGCAAATATGTAGTAATTTGCATGAAAATAGTAATTTTTATGACGCTTAGGAGGCATAGACATGTATTTGTCTAAAATACGTAAATTTCCTTGTCAGACCTCTGGCTTTAATCGTTCACAGTAACCACAAATTGTATTCGATTATCAAAATTTAGGTCTCATTTTGTAGCTGTCAGTCTGTTGTTTACGACAAATATAAATTTGTAGTACTTTTCATAAGAATACTAATTTTTAGAAGGTTCCTTATATTTTTGGGGGCAGGTTATGGAAACTTTTTCCCTTTACGGCATTGCTGTGGCTTCAATTTTCAACCGATGTGACCTCTGGCTTTAATCGTTCACAGTAGCCACAAATTGTATTCGATTATCAAAATTTTGGTCTCATTTTGTAGCTGTCAGTCCGTTGTTTACGACAAATACAAATTTGTAGTACTTTTCATAAGAATACTAATTTTTAGAAGGTTCCTTATATTTTTGGGGGCAGGTTATGGAAACTTTTTCCCTTTACGGCATTGCTGTGGCTTCATTTTTCAACCGATGTGCTATATTTTGGCGTTAGTGAATAGATCAGCGTCTGAATTTTCCAAACAGTATAAATTTGTGGCATTTCGCAAAAGTTTAAAGGCGGGTTTAGTGGTTGAAAGCCAGAAAAAACCCAATTTTTCACGCGTCAACTCCCCAAAACTTTAAATTCATTTTTCTCCCCGTAAACGTGCGAATTTCGCGTTTTTACGTTTTTATTTAAAAGTTTAGCCCAAACTAGTGTTTTGATGGTCGGAACATGTTTTAGGCAAAATCTCCAAAAATTACTGTTTCTAGAACACGTGCAGTTTTTGTGCAGATTTTCAGCTTTGATTGTTTACTGTGCCCGTAATTTAAATTCGATTGTTGAAATTTTGGTCTTATCTTATAGTTGCGTTTGTTTAGTTTGCGTGAAGTGCAAATATGTAGTAATTTGCATGAAAATAGTAATTTTTATGACGCTTAGGAGGCATAGACATGTATTTGTCTAAAATACGTAAATTTCCTTGTCAGACCTCTGGCTTTAATCGTTCACAGTAGCCACAAATTGTATTCGATTATCAAAATTTTGGTGTCATTTTGTAGCTGTCAGTCTGTTGTTTACGACAAATATAAATTTGTAGTACTTTTCATAAGAATACTAGTTTTTAGAAGGTTCCTTATATTTTTGGGGGCAGGTTATGGAAACTTTTTCCCTTTACGGCATTGCTGTGGCTTCATTTTTCAACCGATGTGCTATATTTTGGCGTTAGTGGATGAATCAGCGTCTGAATTTTCCAAAAAGTATAAATTTGTGGCATTTCGCAAAAGTTTAAGGGCGGGTTTAGTGGTTGAAAGCCAGAAAAACCCAATTTTTCACGCGTCAACTCCCCAAAACTTTAAATTCATTTTTCTCCCCTTAAACGTGCGAATTTCGCGTTTTTACGTTTTTATTTAAAAGTTTAGCCCAAACTAGTGTTTTGATGGTCGGAACATGTTTTAGGCAAAATCTCCAAAAATTACTGTTTCTAGAACACGTGCAGTTTTTGTGCAGATTTTCAGCTTTGATTGTTTACTGTGCCCGTAATTTAAATTCGATTGTTGAAATTTTGGTCTTATCTTATAGTTGCGTTTGCTTAGTTTGCGTGAAGTGCAAATATGTAGTAATTTGCATGAAAATAGTAATTTTTATGACGCTTAGGAGGCACAGACATGTATTTGTCTAAAATACGTAAATTTCCTTGTCAGACCTCTGGCTTTAATCGTTCACAGTAGCCACAAATTGTATTCGATTATCAAAATTTTGGTCTCATTTTGTAGCTGTCAGTCCGTTGTTTACGACAAATACAAATTTGTAGTACTTTTCATAAGAATACTAATTTTTAGAAGGTTCCTTATATTTTTGGGGGCAGGTTATGGAAACTTTTTCCCTTTACGGCATTGCTGTGGCTTCATTTTTCAACCGATGTGCTATATTTTGGCGTTAGTGAATAGATCAGCGTCTGAATTTTCCAAACAGTATAAATTTGTGGCATTTCGCAAAAGTTTAAAGGCGGGTTTAGTGGTTGAAAGCCAGAAAAAACCCAATTTTTCACGCGTCAACTCCCCAAAACTTTAAATTCATTTTTCTCCCCTTAAACGTGCGAATCTCGCGTTTTTACGTTTTTATTTAAAAGTTTAGCCCAAACTAGTGTTTTGATGGTCGGAACATGTTTTAGGCAAAATATCCAAAAATTACTGTTTCTAGAACACGTGCAGTTTTTGTGCAGATTTTCAGCTTTGATTGTTTACTGTGCCCGTAATTTAAATTCGATTGTTGAAATTTTGGTCTTATCTTATAGTTGCGTTTGTTTAGTTTGCGTGAAGTGCAAATATGTAGTAATTTGCATGAAAATAGTAATTTTTATGACGCTTAGGAGGCATAGACATGTATTTGTCAAAAATACGTAAATTTCCTTGTCAGACCTCTGGCTTTAATCGTTCACAGTAACCACAAATTGTATTCGATTATCAAAATTTAGGTCTCATTTTGTAGCTGTCAGTCTGTTGTTTACGACAAATATAAATTTGTAGTACTTTTCATAAGAATACTAATTTTTAGAAGGTTCCTTATATTTTTGGGGGCAGGTTATGGAAACTTTTTCCCTTTACGGCATTGCTGTGGCTTCAATTTTCAACCGATGTGCTATATTTTGGCATTAGTGAATAGATCAGCGTCTGAATTTTCCAAAAAGTATAAATTTGTGGCATTTCGCAAAAGTTTAAGGGCGGGTTTAGTGGTTGAAAGCCAGAAAAAACCCAATTTTTCACGCGTCAACTCCCCAAAACTTTAAATTCATTTTTCTCCCCTTAAACGTGCGAATTTCGCGTTTTTACGTTTTTATTTAAAAGTTTAGCCCAAACTAGTGTTTTGATGGTCGGAACATGTTTTAGGCAAAATATCCAAAAATTACTGTTTCTAGAACACGTGCAGTTTTTGTGCAGATTTTCAGCTTTGATTGTTTACTGTGCCCGTAATTTAAATTCGATTGTTGAAATTTTGGTCTTATCTTATAGTTGCGTTTGTTTAGTTTGCGTGAAGTGCAAATATGTAGTAATTTGCATGAAAATAGTAATTTTTATGACGCTTAGGAGGCATAGACATGTATTTGTCTAAAATACGTAAATTTCCTTGTCAGACCTCTGGCTTTAATCGATCACAGTAGCCACAAATTTTATTCGATTATCAAAATTTTGGTCTCATTTTGTAGCTGTCAGTCCGTTGTTTACGACAAATATAAATTTGTAGTACTTTTCATAAGAATACTAATTTTTAGAAGGTTCCTTATATTTTTGGGGGCAGGTTATGGAAACTTTTTCCCTTTACGGCATTGCTGTGGCTTCATTTTTCAACCGATGTGCTATATTTTGGCGTTAATGAATAGATCAGCGTCTGAATTTTCCAAACAGTATAAATTTGTGGCATTTCGCAAAAGTTTAAGGGCGGGTTTAGTGGTTGAAAGCCAGAAAAAACCCAATTTTTCACGCGTCAACTCCCCAAAACTTTAAATTCATTTTTCTCCCCGTAAACGTGCGAATTTCGCGTTTTTACGTTTTTATTTAAAAGTTTAGCCCAAACTAGTGTTTTGATGGTCGGAACATGTTTTAGGCAAAATATCCAAAAATTACTGTTTCTAGAACACGTGCAGTTTTTGTGCAGATTTTCAGCTTTGATTGTTTACTGTGCCTGTAATTTAAATTCGATTGTTGAAATTTTGGTCTTATCTTATAGTTGCGTTTGCTTAGTTTGCGTGAAGTGCAAATATGTAGTAATTTGCATGAAAATGGTAATTTTTATGACGCTTAGGAGGCACAGACATGTATTTGTCTAAAATACGTAAATTTCCTTGTCAGACCTCTGGCTTTAATCGTTCACAGTAGCCACAAATTGTATTCGATTATCAAAATTTTGGTCTCATTTTGTAGCTGTCAGTCTGTTGTTTACGACAAATATAAATTTGTAGTACTTTTCATAAGAATACTAATTTTTAGAAGGTTCCTTATATTTTTGGGGGCAGGTTATGGAAACTTTTTCCCTCTACGGCATTGCTGTGGCTTCATTTTTCAACCGATGTGCTATATTTTGGCGTTAGTGAATAGATCAGCGTCTGAATTTTCCAAAAAGTATAAATTTGTGGCATTTCGCAAAAGTTTAAGGGCGGGTTTAGTGGTTGAAAGCCAGAAAAAACCCAATTTTTCACGCGTCAACTCCCCAAAACTTTAAATTCATTTTTCTCCCCTTAAACGTGCGAATTTCGCGTTTTTACGTTTTTATTTAAAAGTTTAGCCCAAACTAGTGTTTTGATGGTCGGAACATGTTTTAGGCAAAATATCCAAAAATTACTGTTTCTAGAACACGTGCAGTTTTTGTGCAGATTTTCAGCTTTGATTGTTTACTGTGCCCGTAATTTAAATTCGATTGTTGAAATTTACGTCTTATCTTATAGTTGCGTTTGTTTAGTTTGCGTGAAGTGCAAATATGTAGTAATTTGCATGAAAATAGTAATTTTTATGACGCTTGGGAGGCATAGACATGTATTTGTCTAAAATACGTAAATTTCCTTGTCAGACCTCTGGCTTTAATCGTTCACAGTAGCCACAAATTCTATTCAATTATCAAAATTTTGGTCTCATTTTGTAGCTGTCAGTCTGTTGTTTACGACAAATATAAATTTGTAGTACTTTTCATAAGAATACTAATTTTTAGAAGGTTCCTTATATTTTTGGGGGCAGGTTATGGAAACTTTTTCCCTTTACGGCATTGCTGTGGCTTCATTTTTGAACCGAGGTGCTATATTTTGGCGTTAATGAATAGATCAGCGTCTGAATTTTCCAAAAAGTATAAATTTGTGGCATTTCGCAAAAGTTTAAGGGCGGGTTTAGTGGTTGAAAGCCAGAAAAAACCCAATTTTTCACGCGTCAACTCCCCAAAACTTTAAATTCATTTTTCTCCCCTTAAACGTGCGAATTTCGCGTTTTTACGTTTTTATTTAAAAGTTTAGCCCAAACTAGTGTTTTGATGGTCGGAACATGTTTTAGGCAAAATCTCCAAAAATTACTGTTTCTAGAACACGTGCAGTTTTTGTGCAGATTTTCAGCTTTGATTGTTTACTGTGCCCGTAATTTAAATTCGATTGTTGAAATTTTGGTCTTATCTTATAGTTGCGTTTGTTTAGTTTGCGTGAAGTGCAAATATGTAGTAATTTGCATGAAAATAGTAATTTTTATGACGCTTAGGAGGCATAGACATGTATTTGTCTAAAATACGTAAATTTCCTTGTCAGACCTCTGGCTTTAATCGTTCACAGTAGCCACAAATTGTATTCGATTATCAAAATTTTGGTCTCATTTTGTAGCTGTCAGTCTGTTGTTTACGACAAATATAAATTTGTAGTACTTTTCATAAGAATACTAATTTTTAGAAGGTTCCTTATATTTTTGGGGGCAGGTTATGGAAACTTTTTCCCTTTACGGCATTACTGTGGCTTCATTTTTGAACCGAGGTGCTATATTTTGGCGTTAATGAATAGATCAGCGTCTGAATTTTCCAAAAAGTATAAATTTGTGGCATTTCGCAAAAGTTTAAGGGCGGGTTTAGTGGTTGAAAGCCAGAAAAACCCAATTTTTCACGCGTCAACTCCCCAAAACTTTAAATTCATTTTTCTCCCCTTAAACGTGCGAATCTCGCGTTTTTACGTTTTTATTTAAAAGTTTAGCCCAAACTAGTGTTTTGATGGTCGGAACATGTTTTAGGCAAAATATCCAAAAATTACTGTTTCTAGAACACGTGCAGTTTTTGTGCAGATTTTCAGCTTTGATTGTTTACTGTGCCCGTAATTTAAATTCGATTGTTGAAATTTTGGTCTTATCTTATAGTTGCGTTTGTTTAGTTTGCGTGAAGTGCAAATATGTAGTAATTTGCATGAAAATAGTAATTTTTATGACGCTTAGGAGGCATAGACATGTATTTGTCTAAAATACGTAAATTTCCTTGTCAGACCTCTGGCTTTAATCGTTCACAGTAGCCACAAATTCTATTCGATTATCAAAATTTTGGTCTCATTTTGTAGCTGTCAGTCTGTTGTTTACGACAAATATAAATTTGTAGTACTTTTCATAAGAATACTAATTTTTAGAAGGTTCCTTATATTTTTGGGGGCAGGTTATGGAAACTTTTTCCCTTTACGGCATTGCTGTGGCTTCATTTTTGAACCGAGGTGCTATATTTTGGCGTTAATGAATAGATCAGCGTCTGAATTTTCCAAAAAGTATAAATTTGTGGCATTTCGCAAAAGTTTAAGGGCGGGTTTAGTGGTTGAAAGCCAGAAAAACCCAATTTTTCACGCGTCAACTCCCCAAAACTTTAAATTCATTTTTCTCCCCTTAAACGTGCGAATTTCGCGTTTTTACGTTTTTATTTAAAAGTTTAGCCCAAACTAGTGTTTTGATGGTCGGAACATGTTTTAGGCAAAATATCCAAAAATTACTGTTTCTAGAACACGTGCAGTTTTTGTGCAGATTTTCAGCTTTGATTGTTTACTGTGCCCGTAATTTAAATTCGATTGTTGAAATTTTGGTCTTATCTTATAGTTGCGTTTGTTTAGTTTGCGTGAAGTGCAAATATGTAGTAATTTGCATGAAAATAGTAATTTTTATGACGCTTAGGAGGCATAGACATGTATTTGTCTAAAATACGTAAATTTCCTTGTCAGACCTCTGGCTTTAATCGTTCACAGTAGCCACAAATTGTATTCGATTATCAAAATTTTGGTCTCATTTTGTAGCTGTCAGTCTGTTGTTTACGACAAATATAAATTTGTAGTACTTTCCATAAGAATACTAATTTTTAGAAGGTTCCTTATATTTTTGGGGGCAGGTTATGGAAACTTTTTCCCTTTACGGCATTGCTGTGGCTTCAATTTTCAACCGATGTGCTATATTTTGGCGTTAGTGAATAGATCAGCGTCTGAATTTTCCAAAAAGTATAAATTTGTGGCATTTCGCAAAAGTTTAGGGGCGGGTTTAGTGGTTGAAAGCCAGAAAAAACCCAATTTTTCACGCGTCAACTCCCCAAAACTTTAAATTCATTTTTCTCCCCTTAAACGTGCGAATTTCGCGTTTTTACGTTTTTATTTAAAAGTTTAGCCCAAACTAGTGTTTTGATGGTCGGAACATGTTTTAGGCAAAATATCCAAAAATTACTGTTTCTAGAACACGTGCAGTTTTTGTGCAGATTTTCAGCTTTGATTGTTTACTGTGCCCGTAATTTAAATTCGATTGTTGAAATTTTGGTCTTATCTTATAGTTGCGTTTGTTTAGTTTGCGTGAAGTGCAAATATGTAGTAATTTGCATGAAAATAGTAATTTTTATGACGCTTAGGAGGCATAGACATGTATTTGTCTAAAATACGTAAATTTCCTTGTCAGACCTCTGGCTTTAATCGTTCACAGTAGCCACAAATTCTATTCGATTATCAAAATTTTGGTCTCATTTTGTAGCTGTCAGTCTGTTGTTTACGACAAATATAAATTTGTAGTACTTTTCATAAGAATACTAATTTTTAGAAGGTTCCTTATATTTTTGGGGGCAGGTTATGGAAACTTTTTCCCTTTACGGCATTGCTGTGGCTTCAATTTTCAACCGATGTGCTATATTTTGGCGTTAGTGAATAGATCAGCGTCTGAATTTTCCAAAAAGTATAAATTTGTGGCATTTTGCAAAAGTTTAAGGGCGGGTTTAGTGGTTGAAAGCCAGAAAAAACCCAATTTTTCACGCGTCAACTCCCCAAAACTTTAAATTCATTTTTCTCCCCTTAAACGTGCGAATTTCGCGTTTTTACGTTTTTATTTAAAAGTTTAGCCCAAACTAGTGTTTTGATGGTCGGAACATGTTTTAGGCAAAATATCCAAAAATTACTGTTTCTAGAACACGTGCAGTTTTTGTGCAGATTTTCAGCTTTGATTGTTTACTGTGCCCGTAATTTAAATTCGATTGTTGAAATTTTGGTCTTATCTTATAGTTGCGTTTGTTTAGTTTGCGTGAAGTGCAAATATGTAGTAATTTGCATGAAAATAGTAATTTTTATGACGCTTAGGAGGCATAGACATGTATTTGTCTAAAATACGTAAATTTCCTTGTCAGACCTCTGGCTTTAATCGATCACAGTAGCCACAAATTTTATTCGATTATCAAAATTTTGGTCTCATTTTGTAGCTGTCAGTCTGTTGTTTACGACAAATATAAATTTGTAGTACTTTTCATAAGAATACTAATTTTTAGAAGGTTCCTTATATTTTTGGGGGCAGGTTATGGAAACTTTTTCCCTTTACGGCATTGCTGTGGCTTCATTTTTCAACCGATGTGCTATATTTTGGCGTTAATGAAAAGATCAGCGTCTGAATTTTCCAAAAAGTATAAATTTGTGGCATTTCGCAAAAGTTTAAGGGCGGGTTTAGTGGTTGAAAGCCAGAAAAAAACCAATTTTTCACGCGTCAACTCCCCAAAACTTTAAATTCATTTTTCTCCCCGTAAACGTGCGAATTTCGCGTTTTTACGTTTTTATTTAAAAGTTTAGCCCAAACTAGTGTTTTGATGGTCGGAACATGTTTTAGGCAAAATATCCAAAAATTACTGTTTCTAGAACACGTGCAGTTTTTGTGCAGATTTTCAGCTTTGATTGTTTACTGTGCCCGTAATTTAAATTCGATTGTTGAAATTTTGGTCTTATCTTATAGTTGCGTTTGTTTAGTTTGCGTGAAGTGCAAATATGTAGTAATTTGCATGAAAATAGTAATTTTTATGACGCTTAGGAGGCACAGACATGTATTTGTCTAAAATACGTAAATTTCCTTGTCAGACCTCTGGCTTTAATCGTTCACAGTAGCCACAAATTGTATTCGATTATCAAAATGTTGGTCTCATTTTGTAGCTGTCAGTCTGTTGTTTACGACAAATATAAATTTGTAGTACTTTCCATAAGAATACTAATTTTTAGAAGGTTCCTTATATTTTTGGGGGCAGGTTATGGAAACTTTTTCCCTCTACGGCATTGCTGTGGCTTCATTTTTCAACCGATGTGCTATATTTTGGCGTTAGTGAATAGATCAGCGTCTGAATTTTCCAAAAAGTATAAATTTGTGGCATTTCGCAAAAGTTTAAGGGCGGGTTTAGTGGTTGAAAGGCAGAAAAAACCCAATTTTTCACGCGTCAACTCCCCAAAACTTTAAATTCATTTTTCTCCCCTTAAACATGCGAATTTCGCGTTTTTACGTTTTTATTTAAATGTTTAGCCCAAACTAGTGTTTTGATGGTCGGAACATGTTTTAGGCAAAATCTCCAAAAATTACTGTTTCTAGAACACGTGCAGTTTTTGTGCAGATTTTCAGCTTTGATTGTTTACTGTGCCCGTAATTTAAATTCGATTGTTGAAATTTTGGTCTTATCTTATAGTTGCGTTTGTTTAGTTTGCGTGAAGTGCAAATATGTAGTAATTTGCATGAAAATAGTAATTTTTATGACGCTTAGGAGGCATAGACATGTATTTGTCTTAAATACGTAAATTTCCTTGTCAGACCTCTGGCTTTAATCGTTCACAGTAGCCACAAATTCTATTCGATTATCAAAATTTTGGTCTCATTTTGTAGCTGTCAGTCTGTTGTTTACGACAAATATAAATTTGTAGTACTTTTCATAAGAATACTAATTTTTAGAAGGTTCCTTATATTTTTGGGGGCAGGTTATGGAAACTTTTTCCCTTTACGGCATTGCTGTGGCTTCATTTTTGAACCGAGATGCTATATTTTGGCGTTAATGAATAGATCAGCGTCTGAATTTTCCAAAAAGTATAAATTTGTGGCATTTCGCAAAAGTTTAAGGGCGGGTTTAGTGGTTGAAAGCCAGAAAAACCCAATTTTTCACGCGTCAACTCCCCAAAACTTTAAATTCATTTTTCTCCCCTTAAACGTGCGAATTTCGCGTTTTTACGTTTTTATTTAAAAGTTTAGCCCAAACTAGTGTTTTGATGGTCGGAACATGTTTTAGGCAAAATCTCCAAAAATTACTGTTTCTAGAACACGTGCAGTTTTTGTGCAGATTTTCAGCTTTGATTGTTTACTGTGCCCGTAATTTAAATTCGATTGTTGAAATTTTGGTCTTATCTTATAGTTGCGTTTGTTTAGTTTGCGTGAAGTGCAAATATGTAGTAATTTGCATGAAAATAGTAATTTTTATGACGCTTAGGAGGCATAGACATGTATTTGTCTAAAATACGTAAATTTCCTTGTCAGACCTCTGGCTTTAATCGTTCACAGTAGCCACAAATTGTATTCGATTATCAAAATTTTGGTCTTATTTTGTAGCTGTCAGTCTGTTGTTTACGACAAATATAAATTTGTAGTACTTTTCATAAGAATACTAATTTTTAGAAGGTTCCTTATATTTTTGGGGGCAGGTTATGGAAACTTTTTCCCTTTACGGCATTGCTGTGGCTTCATTTTTCAACCGATGTGCTATATTTTGGCGTTAGTGAATAGATCAGCGTCTGAATTTTCCAAAAAGTATAAATTTGTGGCATTTCGCAAAAGTTTAAGGGCGGGTTTAGTGGTTGAAAGCCAGAAAAAACCCAATTTTTCACGCGTCAACTCCCCAAAACTTTAAATTCATTTTTCTCCCCTTAAACGTGCGAATTTCGCGTTTTTACGTTTTTATTTAAAAGTTTAGCCCAAACTAGTGTTTTGATGGTCGGAACATGTTTTAGGCAAAATATCCAAAAATTACTGTTTCTAGAACACGTGCAGTTTTTGTGCAGATTTTCAGCTTTGATTGTTTACTGTGCCCGTAATTTAAATTCGATTGTTGAAATTTTGGTCTTATCTTATAGTTGCGTTTGTTTAGTTTGCGTGAAGTGCAAATATGTAGTAATTTGCATGAAAATAGTAATTTTTATGACGCTTAGGAGGCATAGACATGTATTTGTCTAAAATACGTAAATTTCCTTGTCAGACCTCTGGCTTTAATCGTTCACAGTAGCCACAAATTGTATTCGATTATCAAAATGTTGGTCTCATTTTGTAGCTGTCAGTCTGTTGTTTACGACAAATATAAATTTGTAGTACTTTTCATAAGAATACTAATTTTTAGAAGGTTCCTTATATTTTTGGGGGCAGGTTATGGAAACTTTTTCCCTTTACGGCATTGCTGTGGCTTCATTTTTCAACCGATGTGCTATATTTTGGCGTTAGTGAATAGATCAGCGTCTGAATTTTCCAAAAAGTATAAATTTGTGGCATTTCGCAAAAGTTTAAGGGCGGGTTTAGTGGTTGAAAGCCAGAAAAAACCCAATTTTCACGCGTCAACTCCCCAAAACTTTAAATTCATTTTTCTCCCCTTAAACGTGCGAATTTCGCGTTTTTACGTTTTTATTTAAAAGTTTAGCCCAAACTAGTGTTTTGATGGTCGGAACATGTTTTAGGCAAAATATCCAAAAATTACTGTTTCTAGAACACGTGCAGTGTTTGTGCAGATTTTCAGCTTTGATTGTTTACTGTGCCCGTAATTTAAATTGGATTGTTGAAATTTTGGTCGTATCTTATAGTTGCGTTTGTTTAGTTTGCGTGAAGTGCAAATATGTAGTAATTTGCATGAAAATAGTAATTTTTATGACGCTTAGGAGGTATAGACATGTATTTGTCTAAAATACGTAAATTTCCTTGTCAGACCTCTGGCTTTAATCGTTCACAGTAGCCACAAATTGTATTCGATTATCAAAATTTTGGTCTTATTTTGTTGCTGTCAGTCTGTTGTTTACGACAAATATAAATTTGTATTACTTTCCATAAGAATACTAATTTTTAGAAGGTTCCTTATATTTTTGGGGGCAGGTTATGGAAACTTTTTCCCTTTACGGCATTGCTGTGGCTTCAATTTTCAACCGATGTGCTATATTTTGGCGTTAGTGAATAGATCAGCGTCTGAATTTTCCAAAAAGTATAAATTTGTGGCATTTCGCAAAAGTTTAAGGGCGGGTTTAGTGGTTGAAAGCCAGAAAAAACCCAATTTTTCACGCGTCAACCCCCCAAAACTTTAAATTCATTTTTCTCCCCTTAAACGTGCGAATTTCGCGTTTTTACGTTTTTATTTAAAAGTTTAGCCCAAACTAGTGTTTTGATGGTCGGAACATGTTTTAGGCAAAATATCCAAAAATTACTGTTTCTAGAACACGTGCAGTTTTTGTGCAGATTTTCAGCTTTGATTGTTTACTGTGCCCGTAATTTAAATTCGATTGTTGAAATTTTGGTCTTATCTTATAGTTGCGTTTGCTTAGTTTGCGTGAAGTGCAAATATGTAGTAATTTGCATGAAAATAGTAATTTTTATGACGCTTAGGAGGCACAGACATGTATTTGTCTAAAATACGTAAATTTCCTTGTCAGACCTCTGGCTTTAATCGTTCACAGTAGCCACAAATTGTATTCGATTATCAAAATGTTGGTCTCATTTTGTAGCTGTCAGTCTGTTGTTTACGACAAATATAAATTTGTAGTACTTTTCATAAGAATACTAATTTTTAGAAGGTTCCTTATATTTTTGGGGGCAGGTTATGGAAACTTTTTCCCTTTACGGCATTGCTGTGGCTTCAATTTTCAACCGATGTGCTATATTTTGGCGTGAGTGAATAGATCAGCGTCTGAATTTTCCAAAAAGTATAAATTTGTGGCATTTCGCAAAAGTTTAAGGGCGGGTTTAGTGGTTGAAAGCCAGAAAAAACCCAATTTTTCACGCGTCAACTCCCCAAAACTTTAAATTCATTTTTCTCCCCTTAAACGTGCGAATTTCGCGTTTTTACGTTTTTATTTAAAAGTTTAGCCCAAACTAGTATTTTGATGGTCGGAACATGTCTTAGGCAAAATATCCAAAAATTACTGTTTCTAGAACACGTGCAGTTTTTGTGCAGATTTTCAGCTTTGATTGTTTACTGTGCCCGTAATTTAAATTCGATTGTTGAAATTTTGGTCTTATCTTATAATTGCGTTTGTTTAGTTTGCGTGAAGTGCAAATATGTAGTAATTTGCATGAAAATAGTAATTTTTATGACGCTTAGGAGGCATAGACATGTATTTGTCTAAAATACGTAAAATTTTGGTCTTATTTTGTTGCTGTCAGTCTGTTGTTCACGACAAATATAAATTTGTAGTACTGTTCATAAGAATACTAATTTTTAGAAGGTTCCTTATATTTTTGGGGGCAGGTTATGGAAACTTTTTCCCTTTACGGCATTGCTGTGGCTTCAATTTTCAACCGATGTGCTATATTTTGGCGTCAGTGAATAGATCAGCGTCTGAATTTTCCAAAAAGTATAAATTTGTGGCATTTCGCAAAAGTTTAAGGGCGGGTTTAGTGGTTGAAAGCCAGAAAAAAACCCAATTTTTCACGCGTCAACTCCCCAAAACTTTAAATTCATTTTTCTCCCCTTAAACGTGCGAATTTCGCGTTTTTACGTTTTTATTTAAAAGTTTAGCCCAAACTAGTGTTTTGATGGTCGGAACATGTTTTAGGCGAAATCTCCAAAAATTACTGTTTCTAGAACACGTGCAGTTTTTGTGCAGATTTTCAGCTTTGATTGTTTACTGTGCCCGTAATTTAAATTCGATTGTTGAAATTTTGGTCTTATCTTATAGTTGCGTTTGTTTAGTTTGCGTGAAGTGCAAATATGTAGTAATTTGCATGAAAATAGTAATTTTTATGACGCTTAGGAGGCATAGACATGTATTTGTCTAAAATACGTAAATTTCCTTGTCAGACCTCTGGCTTTAATCGTTCACAGTAGCCACAAATTGTATTCGATTATCAAAATTTTGGTCTCATTTTGTAGCTGTCAGTCTGTTGTTTACGACAAATATAAATTTGTAGTACTTTTCATAAGAATACTAATTTTTAGAAGGTTCCTTATATTTTTGGGGGCAGGTTATGGAAACTTTTTCCCTTTACGGCATTGCTGTGGCTTCAATTTTCAACCGATGTGCTATATTTTGGCGTTAGTGAATAGATCAGCGTCTGGATTTTCCAAAAAGTATAAATTTGTGGCATTTCGCAAAAGTTTAAGGGCGTGTTTAGTGGTTGAAAGCCAGAAAAAACCCAATTTTTCACGCGTCAACTCCTCAAAACTTTAAATTCATTTTTCTCCCCTTAAACGTGCGAATTTCGCGTTTTTACGTTTTTATTTAAAAGTTTAGCCCAAACTAGTGTTTTGATGGTCGGAACATGTTTTAGGCAAAATATCCAAAAATTACTGTTTCTAGAACACGTGCAGTTTTTGTGCAGATTTTCAGCTTTGATTGTTTACTGTGCCCGTAATTTAAATTCGATTGTTGAAATTTTGGTCTTATCTTATAGTTGCGTTTGTTTAGTTTGCGTGAAGTGCAAATATGTAGTAATTTGCATGAAAATAGTAATTTTTATGACGCTTAGGAGGCATAGACATGTATTTGTCTAAAATACGTAAATTTCCTTGTCAGACCTCTGGCTTTAATCGTTCACAGTAGCCACAAATTGTATTCGATTATCAAAATTTTGGTCTCATTTTGTAGCTGTGAGTCTGTTGTTTACGACAAATATAAATTTGTAGTACTTTTCATAAGAATACTAATTTTTAGAAGGTTCTTTATATTTTTGGGGGCAGGTTATGGAAACTTTTTCCCTTTACGGCATTGCTGTGGCTTCATTTTTCAACCAATGTGCTATATTTTGGCGTTAATGAATAGATCAGCGTCTGAATTTTCCAAAAAGTATAAATTTGTGGCATTTCGCAAAAGTTTAAGGGCGGGTTTAGTGGTTGAAAGCCAGAAAAAACCCAATTTTTCACGCGTCAACTCCTCAAAACTTTAAATTCATTTTTCTCCCCTTAAACGTGCGAATTTCGCGTTTTTACGTTTTTATTTAAAAGTTTAGCCCAAACTAGTGTTTTGATGGTCGGAACATGTCTTAGGCAAAATATCCAAAAATTACTGTTTCTAGAACACGTGCAGTTTTTGTGCAGATTTTCAGCTTTGATTGTTTACTGTGCCCGTAATTTAAATTCGATTGTTGAAATTTTGGTCTTATCTTATAGTTGCGTTTGTTTAGTTTGCGTGAAGTGCAAATATGTAGTAATTTGCATGAAAATAGTAATTTTTATGACGCTTAGGAGGCATAGACATGTATTTGTCTAAAATACGTAAATTTCCTTGTCAGACCTCTGGCTGTAATCGTTCACAGTAGCCACAAATTGTATTCGATTATCAAAATTTTGGTCTCATTTTGTAGCTGTCAGTCTGTTGTTTACGACAAATAAAAATTTGTAGTACTTTCCATAAGAATACTAATTTTTAGAAGGTTCCTTATATTTTTGGGGGCAGGTTATGGAAACTTTTTCCCTTTACGGCATTGCTGTGGCTTCATTTTTCAACCGATGTGCTATATTTTGGCGTTAGTGAATAGATCAGCGTCTGAATTTTCCAAAAAGTATAAATTTGTGGCATTTCGCAAAAGTTTAAGGGCGGGTTTAGTGGTTGAAAGCCAGAAAAAACCCAATTTTTCACGCGTCAACTCCCCAAAACTTTAAATTCATTTTTCTCCCCTTAAACGTGCGAATTTCGCGTTTTACGTTTTTATTTAAAAGTTTAGCCCAAACTAGTGTTTTGATGGTCGGAACATGTTTTAGGCAAAATCTCCAAAAATTACTGTTTCTAGAACACGTGCAGTTTTTGTGCAGATTTTCAGCTTTGATTGTTTACTGTGCCCGTAATTTAAATTCGATTGTTGAAATTTTGGTCTTATCTTATAGTTGCGTTTGTTTAGTTTGCGTGAAGTGCAAATATGTAGTAATTTGCATGAAAATAGTAATTTTTATGACGCTTAGGAGGCATAGACATGTATTTGTCTAAAATACGTAAATTTCCTTGTCAGACCTCTGGCTTTAATCGTTCACAGTAGCCACAAATTGTATTCGATTATCAAAATTTTCGTCTCATTTTGTAGCTGTCAGTCTGTTGTTTACGACAAATATAAATTTGTAGTACTTTTCATAAGAATACTAATTTTTAGAAGGTTCCTTATATTTTTGGGGGCAGGTTATGGAAACTTTTTCCCTTTACGGCATTGCTGTGGCTTCATTTTTCAACCGATGTGCTATATTTTGGCGTTAGTGAATAGATCAGCGTCTGAATTTTCCAAAAAGTATAAATTTGTGGCATTTCGCAAAAGTTTAAGGGCGGGTTTAGTGCTTGAAAGCCAGAAAAACCCAATTTTTCACGCGTCAACTCCCCAAAACTTTAAATTCATTTTTCTCCCCTTAAACGTGCGAATTTCGCGTTTTTACGTTTTTATTTAAAAGTTTAGCCCAAACTAGTGTTTTGATGGTCGGAACATGTTTTAGGCAAAATCTCCAAAAATTACTGTTTCTAGAACACGTGCAGTTTTTGTGCAGATTTTCAGCTTTGATTGTTTACTGTGCCCGTAATTTAAATTCGATTGTTGAAATTTTGGTCTTATCTTATAGTTGCGTTTGTTTAGTTTGCGTGAAGTGCAAATATGTAGTAATTTGCATGAAAATAGTAATTTTTATGACGCTTAGGAGGCATAGACATGTATTTGTCTAAAATACGTAAATTTCCTTGTCAGACCTCTGGCTTTAATCGTTCACAGTAGCCACAAATTGTATTCGATTATCAAAATTTTGGTCTCATTTTGTAGCTGTCAGTCTGTTGTTTACGACAAATAAAAATTTGTAGTACTTTCCATAAGAATACTAATTTTTAGAAGGTTCCTTATATTTTTGGGGGCAGGTTATGGAAACTTTTTCCCTTTACGGCATTGCTGTGGCTTCATTTTTCAACCGATGTGCTATATTTTGGCGTTAGTGAATAGATCAGCGTCTGAATTTTCCAAAAAGTATAAATTTGTGGCATTTCGCAAAAGTTTAAGGGCGGGTTTAGTGGTTGAAAGCCAGAAAAAACCCAATTTTTCACGCGTCAACTCCCCAAAACTTTCAACTCATTTTTCTCCCCTTAAACGTGCGAATTTCGCGTTTTTACGTTTTTATTTAAAAGTTTAGCCCAAACTAGTGTTTTGATGGTCGGAACATGTTTTAGGCAAAATATCCAAAAATTACTGTTTCTAGAACACGTGCAGTTTTTGTGCAGATTTTCAGCTTTGATTGTTTACTGTGCCCGTAATTTAAATTCGATTGTTGAAATTTTGGTCTTATCTTATAGTTGCGTTTGTTTGGTTTGCGTGAAGTGCAAATATGTAGTAATTTGCATGAAAATAGTAATTTTTATGACGCTTAGGAGGCATAGACATGTATTTGTCTAAAATACGTAAATTTCCTTGTCAGACCTCTGGCTTTAATCGTTCACAGTAGCCACAAATTGTATTCGATTATCAAAATTTTGGTCTCATTTTGTAGCTGTCAGTCTGTTGTTTACGACAAATATAAATTTGTAGTACTTTTCATAAGAATACTAATTTTTAGAAGGTTCCTTATATTTTTGGGGGCAGGTTATGGAAACTTTTTCCCTTTACGGCATTGCTGTGGCTTCAATTTTCAACCGATGTGCTATATTTTGGCGTTAGTGAATAGATCAGCGTCTGGATTTTCCAAAAAGTATAAATTTGTGGCATTTCGCAAAAGTTTAAGGGCGTGTTTAGTGGTTGAAAGCCAGAAAAAACCCAATTTTTCACGCGTCAACTCCTCAAAACTTTAAATTCATTTTTCTCCCCTTAAACGTGCGAATTTCGCGTTTTTACGTTTTTATTTAAAAGTTTAGCCCAAACTAGTGTTTTGATGGTCGGAACATGTTTTAGGCAAAATATCCAAAAATTACTGTTTCTAGAACACGTGCAGTTTTTGTGCAGATTTTCAGCTTTGATTGTTTACTGTGCCCGTAATTTAAATTCGATTGTTGAAATTTTGGTCTTATCTTATAGTTGCGTTTGTTTAGTTTGCGTGAAGTGCAAATATGTAGTAATTTGCATGAAAATAGTAATTTTTATGACGCTTAGGAGGCATAGACATGTATTTGTCTAAAATACGTAAATTTCCTTGTCAGACCTCTGGCTTTAATCGTTCACAGTAGCCACAAATTGTATTCGATTATCAAAATTTTGGTCTCATTTTGTAGCTGTGAGTCTGTTGTTTACGACAAATATAAATTTGTAGTACTTTTCATAAGAATACTAATTTTTAGAAGGTTCTTTATATTTTTGGGGGCAGGTTATGGAAACTTTTTCCCTTTACGGCATTGCTGTGGCTTCATTTTTCAACCGATGTGCTATATTTTGGCGTTAATGAATAGATCAGCGTCTGAATTTTCCAAAAAGTATAAATTTGTGGCATTTCGCAAAAGTTTAAGGGCGGGTTTAGTGGTTGAAAGCCAGAAAAAACCCAATTTTTCACGCGTCAACTCCTCAAAACTTTAAATTCATTTTTCTCCCCTTAAACGTGCGAATTTCGCGTTTTTACGTTTTTATTTAAAAGTTTAGCCCAAACTAGTGTTTTGATGGTCGGAACATGTCTTAGGCAAAATATCCAAAAATTACTGTTTCTAGAACACGTGCAGTTTTTGTGCAGATTTTCAGCTTTGATTGTTTACTGTGCCCGTAATTTAAATTCGATTGTTGAAATTTTGGTCTTATCTTATAGTTGCGTTTGTTTAGTTTGCGTGAAGTGCAAATATGTAGTAATTTGCATGAAAATAGTAATTTTTATGACGCTTAGGAGGCATAGACATGTATTTGTCTAAAATACGTAAATTTCCTTGTCAGACCTCTGGCTTTAATCGTTCACAGTAGCCACAAATTGTATTCGATTATCAAAATTTTCGTCTCATTTTGTAGCTGTCAGTCTGTTGTTTACGACAAATATAAATTTGTAGTACTTTCCATAAGAATACTAATTTTTAGAAGGTTCCTTATATTTTTGGGGGCAGGTTATGGAAACTTTTTCCCTTTACGGCATTGCTGTGGCTTCATTTTTCAACCGATGTGCTATATTTTGGCGTTAGTGAATAGATCAGCGTCTGAATTTTCCAAAAAGTATAAATTTGTGGCATTTCGCAAAAGTTTAAGGGCGGGTTTAGTGCTTGAAAGCCAGAAAAACCCAATTTTTCACGCGTCAACTCCCCAAAACTTTAAATTCATTTTTCTCCCCTTAAAAGTGCGAATTTCGCGTTTTTACGTTTTTATTTAAAAGTTTAGCCCAAACTAGTGTTTTGATGGTCGGGACATGTTTTAGGCAAAATCTCCAAAAATTACTGTTTCTAGAACACGTGCAGTTTTTGTGCAGATTTTCAGCTTTGATTGTTTACTGTGCCCATAATTTGAATTCGATTGTTGAAATTTTGGACTTATCTTATAGTTGCGTTTGTTTAGTTTGCGTGAAGTGCAAATATGTAGTAATTTGCATGAAAATGGTAATTTTTATGACGCTTAGGAGGCACAGACATGTATTTGTCTAAAATACGTAAATTTCCTTGTCAGACCTCTGGCTTTAATCGTTCACAGTAGCCACAAATTGTATTCGATTATCAAAATTTTGGTCTCGTTTTGTAGCTGTCAGTCTGTTGTTTTCAGTCTGTTGTTTACGACAAATATAAATTTGTAGTACTTTTCATAAGAATACTAATTTTTAGAAGGTTCCTTATATTTTTGGGGGCAGGTTATGGAAACTTTTTCCCTTTACGGCATTGCTGTGGCTTCAATTTTCAACCGATGTGCTATATTTTGGCGTTAGTGAATAGATCAGCGTCTGAATTTTCCAAAAAGTATAAATTTGTGGCATTTCGCAAAAGTTTAAGGGCGGGTTTAGTGGTTGAAAGCCAGAAAAAACCCAATTTTTCACGCGTCAACTCCTCAAAACTTTAAATTCATTTTTCTCCCCTTAAACGTGCGAATTTCGCGTTTTTACGTTTTTATTTAAAAGTTTAGCCCAAACTAGTGTTTTGATGGTCGGAACATGTTTTAGGCAAAATATCCAAAAATTACTGTTTCTAGAACACGTGCAGTTTATGTGCAGATTTTCAGCTTTGATTGTTTACTGTACCCGTAATTTAAGTTCGATTGTTGAAATTTTGGTCTTATCATATAGTTGCGTTTGTTTAGTTTGCGTGAAGTGCAAATATGTAGTAATTTGCATGAAAATACTAATTTTTATGACGCTTAGGAGGCATAGACATGTATTTGTCTAAAATACGTAAATTTCCTTGTCAGACCTCTGGCTTTAATCGTTCACAGTAGCCACAAATTGTATTCGATTATCAAAATTTTGGTCTCATTTTGTAGCTGTCAGTCTGTTGTTTACGACAAATATAAATTTGTAGTACTTTCCATAAGAATACTAATTTTTAGAAGGTTCCTTATATTTTTGGGGGCAGGTTATGGAAACTTTTTCCCTTTACGGCATTGCTGTGGCTTCATTTTTCAACCGATGTGCTATATTTTGGGGTTAGTGAATAGATCAGAGTCTGAATTTTCCAAAAAGTATTAATTTGTGGCATTTCGCAAAAGTTTAAGGGCGGGTTTAGTGGTTGAAAGCCAGAAAAAACCCAATTTTTCACGCGTCAACTCCCCAAAACTTTAAATTAATTTTTCTCCCCTTAAACGTGCGAATTTCGCGTTTTTACGTTATTATTTAAAAGTTTAGCCCAAACTAGTGTTTTGATGGTCGGAACATGTTTTAGGCAAAATATCCAAAAATTACTGTTTCTAGAACACGTGCAGTTTTTGTGCAGATTTTCAGCTTTGATTGTTTACTGTGCCCGTAATTTAAATTCGATTGTTGAAATTTTGGTCTTATCTTATAGTTGCGTTTGTTTAGTTTGCGTGAAGTGCAAATATGTAGTAATTTGCATGAAAATAGTAATTTTTATGACACTTAGGAGGCATAGACATGTATTTGTCTAAAATACGTAAATTTCCTTGTCAGACCTCTGGCTTTAATCGTTCACAGTAGCCACAAATTGTATTCGATTATCAAAATTTTGGTCTCATTTTGTAGCTGTCAGTCTGCTGTTTACGACAAATATAAATTTGTAGTACTTTTCATAAGAATACTAATTTTTAGAAGGTTCCTTATATTTTTGGGGGCAGGTTATGGAAACTTTTTCCCTTTACGGCATTGCTGTGGCTTCAATTTTCAACCGATGTGCTATATTTTGGCGTTAGTGAATAGATCAGCGTCTGAATTTTCCAAAAAGTATAAATTTGTGGCGTTTCGCAAAAGTTTAAGGGCGGGTTTAGTGGTTGAAAGCCAGAAAAAACCCAATTTTTCACGCGTCAACTCCTCAAAACTTTAAATTCATTTTTCTCCCCTTAAACGTGCGAATTTCGCGTTTTTACGTTTTTATTTAAAAGTTTAGCCCAAACTAGTGTTTTGATGGTCGGAACATGTTTTAGGCAAAATATCCAAAAATTACTGTTTCTAGAACACGTGCAGTTTTTGTGCAGATTTTCAGCTTTGATTGTTTACTGTGCCCGTAATTTAAATTCGATTGTTGAAATTTTGGTCTTATCTTATAGTTGCGTTTGTTTAGTTTGCGTGAAGTGCAAATATGTAGTAATTTGCATGAAAATAGTAATTTTTATGACGCTTAGGAGGCATAGACATGTATTTGTCTAAAATACGTAAATTTCCTTGTCAGACCTCTGGCTTTAATCGTTCACAGTAGCCACAGATTGTATTCGATTATCAAAATTTTGGTCTCATTTTGTAGCTGTCAGTCTGTTGTTTACGACAAATATAAATTTGTAGTGCTTTTCATAAGAATACTAATTTTTAGAAGGTTCCTTATATTTTTGGGGGCAGGTTATGGAAACTTTTTCCCTTCACGGCATTGCTGTGGCTTCAATTTTCAACCGATGTGCTATATTTTGGCGTTAGTGAATAGATCAGCGTCTGAATTTTCCAAAAAGTATAAATTTGTGGCATTTCGCAAAAGTTTAAGGGCGGGTTTAGTGGTTGAAAGCCAGAAAAAACCCAATTTTTCACGCGTCAACTCCTCAAAACTTTAAATTCATTTTTCTCCCCTTAAACGTGCGAATTTCGCGTTTTTACGTTTTTATTTAAAAGTTTAGCCCAAACTAGTGTTTTGATGGTCGGAACATGTTTTAGGCAAAATATCCAAAAATTACTGTTTCTAGAACACGTGCAGTTTTTGTGCAGATTTTCAGCTTTGATTGTTTACTGTGCCCATAATTTGAATTCGATTGTTCAAATTTTGGACTTATCTTATAGTTGCGTTTGTTTAGTTTGCGTGAAGTGCAAATATGTAGTAATTTGCATGAAAATAGTAATTTTTATGACGCTTAGGAGGCATAGACATGTATTTGTCTAAAATACGTAAATTTCCTTGTCAGACCTCTGGCTTTAATCGTTCACAGTAGCCACAAATTCTATTCGATTATCAAAATTTTGGTCTCATTTTGTAGCTGTCAGTCTGTTGTTTACGACAAATATAAATTTGTAGTACTTTTCATAAGAATACTAATTTTTAGAAGGTTCCTTATATTTTTGGGGGCAGGTTATGGAAACTTTTTCCCTTTACGGCATTGCTGTGGCTTCAATTTTCAACCGATGTGCTATATTTTGGCGTTAGTGAATAGATCAGCGTCTGAATTTTCCAAAAAGTATAAATTTGTGGCATTTCGCAAAAGTTTAAGGGCGGGTTTAGTGGTTGAAAGCCAGAAAAAACCCAATTTTTCACGCGTCAACTCCTCAAAACTTTAAATTCATTTTTCTCCCCTTAAACGTGCGAATTTCGCGTTTTTACGTTTTTATGTAAAAGTTTAGCCCAAACTAGTGTTTTGATGGTCGGAACATGTTTTAGGCAAAATATCCAAAAATTACTGTTTCTAGAACACGTGCAGTTTTTGTGCAGATTTTCAGCTTTGATTGTTTACTGTACCCGTAATTTAAATTCGATTGTTGAAATTTTGGTCTTATCTTATAGTTGCGTTTGTTTAGTTTGCGTGAAGTGCAAATATGTAGTAATTTGCATGAAAATACTAATTTTTATGACGCTTAGGAGGCATAGACATGTATTTGTCTAAAATACGTAAATTTCCTTGTCAGACCTCTGGCTTTAATCGTTCACAGTAGCCACAAATTGTATTCGATTATCAAAATTTTGGTCTCATTTTGTAGCTGTCAGTCTGTTGTTTACGACAAATATAAATTTGTAGTACTTTCCATAAGAATACTAATTTTTAGAAGGTTCCTTATATTTTTGGGGGCAGGTTATGGAAACTTTTTCCCTTTACGGCATTGCTGTGGCTTCATTTTTCAACCGATGTGCTATATTTTGGGGTTAGTGAATAGATCAGCATCTGAATTTTCCAAAAAGTATAAATTTGTGGCATTTCGCAAAAGTTTAAGGGTGGGTTTAGTGGTTGAAAGCCAGAAAAAACCCAATTTTTCACGCGTCAACTCCCCAAAACGTTAAACTCATTTTTCTCCCCTTAAACGTGCGAATTTCGCGTTTTTACGTTTTTATTTAAAAGTTTAGCCCAAACTAGTGTTTTGATGTTCGGAACATGTTTTAGGCAAAATATCCAAAAATTACTGTTTCTAGAACACGTGCAGTTTTTGTGCAGATTTTCAGCTTTGATTGTTTACTGTGCCCATAATTTGAATTCGATTGTTGAAATTTTGGACTTATCTTATAGTTGCGTTTGTTTAGTTTGCGTGAAGTGCAAATATGTAGTAATTTGCATGAAAATAGTAATTTTTATGACGCTTAGGAGGCATAGACATGTATTTGTCTAAAATACGTAAATTTCCTTGTCAGACCTCTGGCTTTAATCGTTCACAGTAGCCACAAATTCTATTCGATTATCAAAATTTTGGTCTCATTTTGTAGCTGTCAGTCTGTTGTTTACGACAAGTATAAATTTTTAGTACTTTCCATAAGAATACTAATTTTTAGAAGGTTCCTTATATTTTTGGGGGCAGGTTATGGAAACTTTTTCCCTTTACGGCATTGCTGTGGCTTCATTTTTCAACCGATGTGCTATATTTTGGGGTTAATGAATAGATCAGAGTCTGAATTTTCCAAAAAGTATAAATTTGTGGCATTTCGCAAAAGTTTAAGGGCGGGTTTAGTGGTTGAAAGCCAGAAAAAACCCAATTTTTCACGCGTCAACTCCCCAAAACTTTAAATTCATTTTTCTCCCCTTAAACGTGCGAATTTCGCGTTTTTACGTTTTTATTTAAAAGTTTAGCCCAAACTAGTGTTTTGATGGTCGGAACATGTTTTAGGCAAAATATCCAAAAATTACTGTTTCTAGAACACGTGCAGTTTTTGTGCAGATTTTCAGCTTTGATTGTTTACTGTGCCCGTAATTTAAATTCGATTGTTGAAATTTTGGTCTTATCTTATAGTTGCGTTTGTTTAGTTTGCGTGAAGTGCAAATATGTAGTAATTTGCATGAAAATAGTAATTTTTATGACGCTTAGGAGGCATAGACATGTATTTGTCTAAAATACGTAAATTTCCTTGTCAGACCTCTGGCTTTAATCGTTCACAGTAGCCACAGATTGTATTCGATTATCAAAATTTTGGTCTCATTTTGTAGCTGTCAGTCTGTTGTTTACGACAAATATAAATTTGTAGTACTTTTCATAAGAATACTAATTTTTAGAAGGTTCCTTATATTTTTGGGGGCAGGTTATGGAAACTTTTTCCCTTTACGGCATTGCTGTGGCTTCAATTTTCAACCGATGTGCTATATTTTGGCGTTAGTGAATAGATCAGCGTCTGAATTTTCCAAAAAGTATAAATTTGTGGCATTTCGCAAAAGTTTAAGGGCGGGTTTAGTGGTTGAAAGCCAGAAAAAACCCAATTTTTCACGCGTCAACTCCTCAAAACTTTAAATTCATTTTTCTCCCCTTAAACGTGCGAATTTCGCGTTTTTACGTTTTTATTTAAAAGTTTAGCCCAAACTAGTGTTTTGATGGTCGGAACATGTTTTAGGCAAAATATCCAAAAATTACTGTTTCTAGAACACGTGCAGTTTTTGTGCAGATTTTCAGCTTTGATTGTTTACTGTGCCCATAATTTGAATTCGATTGTTGAAATTTTGGACTTATCTTATAGTTGCGTTTGTTTAGTTTGCGTGAAGTGCAAATATGTAGTAATTTGCATGAAAATAGTAATTTTTATGACGCTTAGGAGGCATAGACATGTATTTGTCTAAAATACGTAAATTTCCTTGTCAGACCTCTGGCTTTAATCGTTCACAGTAGCCACAAATTCTATTCGATTATCAAAATTTTGGTCTCATTTTGTAGCTGTCAGTCTGTTGTTTACGACAAATATAAATTTGTAGTACTTTTCATAAGAATACTAATTTTTAGAAGGTTCCTTATATTTTTGGGGGCAGGTTATGGAAACTTTTTCCCTTTACGGCATTGCTGTGGCTTCAATTTTCAACCGATGTGCTATATTTTGGCGTTAGTGAATAGATCAATTTTGGTCTCATTTTGTAGCTGTCAGTCTGTTGTTTACGACAAGTATAAATTTTTAGTACTTTCCATAAGAATACTAATTTTTAGAAGGTTCCTTATATTTTTGGGGGCAGGTTATGGAAACTTTTTCCCTTTACGGCATTGCTGTGGCTTCATTTTTCAACCGATGTGCTATATTTTGGGGTTAGTGAATAGATCAGAGTCTGAATTTTCCAAAAAGTATAAATTTGTGGCATTTCGCAAAAGTTTAAGGGCGGGTTTAGTGGTTGAAAGCCAGAAAAAAACCCAATTTTTCACGCGTCAACTCCCCAAAACTTTAAATTCATTTTTCTCCCCTTAAACGTGCGAATTTCGCGTTTTTACGTTTTGATTTAAAAGTTTAGCCCAAACTAGTGTTTTGATGGTCGGAACATGTTTTAGGCAAAATATCCAAAAATTACTGTTTCTAGAACACGTGCAGTTTTTGTGCAGATTTTCAGCTTTGATTGTTTACTGTGCCCGTAATTTAAATTCGATTGTTGAAATTTTGGTCTTATCTTATAGTTGCGTTTGTTTAGTTTGCGTGAAGTGCAAATATGTATAAATTTGCATGAAAATAGTAATTTTTATGACGCTTAGGAGGCATAGACATGTATTTGTCTAAAATACGTAAATTTCCTTGTCAGACCTCTGGCTTTAATCGTTCACAGTAGCCACAAATTGTATTCGATTATCAAAATTTTGGTCTCATTTTGTAGCTGTCAGTCTGTTGTTTACGACAAATATAAATTTGTAGTACTTTCCATAAGAATACTAATTTTTAGAAGGTTCCTTATATTTTTGGGGGCAGGTTATGGAAACTTTTTCCCTTTACGGCATTGCTGTGGCTTCATTTTTCAACCGATGCGCTATATTTTGGCGTTAAAGAAGAGATCAGAGTCTGAATTTTCCAAAAAGTATAAATTTGTGGCATTTCGCAGAAGTTTAAGGGCGGGTTTAGTGGTTGAAAGCCAGAAAAAACCCAATTTTTCACGCGTCAACTCCCCAAAACTTTAAATTCATTTTTCTCCCCTTAAACGTGCGAATTTCGCGTTTTTACGTTTTTATTTAAAAGTTTAGCCCAAACTAGTGTTTTGATGGTCGGAACATGTTTTAGGCAAAATATCCAAAAATTACTGTTTCTAGAACACGTGCAGTTTTTGTGCAGATTTTCAGCTTTGATTGTTTACTGTGCCCGTAATTTGAATTCGATTGTTGAAATTTTGGACTTATCTTATAGTTGCGTTTGTTTAGTTTGCGTGAAGTGCAAATATGTATAAATTTGCATGAAAATAGTAATTTTTATGACGCTTAGGAGGCATAGACATGTATTTGTCTAAAATACGTAAATTTCCTTGTCAGACCTCTGGCTTTAATCGTTCACAGTAGCCACAAATTGTATTCGATTATCAAAATTTTGGTCTCATTTTGTAGCTGTCAGTCTGTTGTTTACGACAAATATAAATTTGTAGTACTTTCCATAAGAATACTAATTTTTAGAAGGTTCCTTATATTTTTGGGGGCAGGTTATGGAAACTTTTTCCCTTTACGGCATTGCTGTGGCTTCATTTTTCAACCGATGTGCTATATTTTGGCGTTAGTGAATAGATCAGCGTCTGAATTTTCCAAAAAGTATAAATTTGTGGCATTTCGCAAAAGTTTAAGGGCGGGTTTAGTGGTTGAAAGCCAGAAAAAACCCAATTTTTCACGCGTCAACTCCCCAAAACTTTCAACTCATTTTTCTCCCCTTAAACGTGCGAATTTCGCGTTTTTACGTTTTTATTTAAAAGTTTAGCCCAAACTAGTGTTTTGATGGTCGGAACATGTTTTAGGCAAAATATCCAAAAATTACTGTTTCTAGAACACGTGCAGTTTTTGTGCAGATTTTCAGCTTTGATTGTTTACTGTGCCCGTAATTTAAATTCGATTGTTGAAATTTTGGTCTTATCTTATAGTTGCGTTTGTTTAGTTTGCGTGAAGTGCAAATATGTAGTAATTTGCATGAAAATAGTAATTTTTATGACACTTAGGAGGCATAGACATGTATTTGTCTAAAATACGTAAATTTCCTTGTCAGACCTCTGGCTTTAATCGTTCACAGTAGCCACAAATTGTATTCGATTATCAAAATTTTGGTCTCATTTTGTAGCTGTCAGTCTGTTGTTTACGACAAATATAAATTTGTAGTACTTTCCATAAGAATACTAATTTTTAGAAGGTTCCTTATATTTTTGGGGGCAGGTTATGGAAACTTTTTCCCTTTACGGCATTGCTGTGGCTTCATTTTTCAACCGATGTGCTATATTTTGGGGTTAGTGAATAGATCAGAGTCTGAATTTTCCAAAAAGTATAAATTTGTGGCATTTCGCAAAAGTTTAAGGGCGGGTTTAGTGGTTGAAAGCCAGAAAAAACCCAATTTTTCACGCGTCAACTCCCCAAAACTTTAAATTCATTTTTCTCCCCTTAAACGTGCGAATTTCACGTTTTTACGTTTTTATTTAAAAGTTAAGCCCAAACTAGTGTTTTGATGATCGGAACATGTTTTAGGCAAAATATCCAAAAATTACTGTTTCTAGAACACGTGCAGTTTTTGTGCAGATTTTCAGCTTTGATTGTTTACTGTGCCCATAATTTGAATTCGATTGTTGAAATTTTGGACTTATCTTATAGTTGCGTTTGTTTAGTTTGCGTGAAGTGCAAATATGTAGTAATTTGCATGAAAATAGTAATTTTTATGACGCTTAGGAGGCATAGACATGTATTTGTCTAAAATACGTAAATTTCCTTGTCAGACCTCTGGCTTTAATCGTTCACAGTAGCCACAAATTGTATTCGATTATCAAAATTTTGGTCTCATTTTGTAGCTGTCAGTCTGTTGTTTACGACAAATATAAATTTGTAGTACTTTTCATAAGAATACTAATTTTTAGAAGGTTCCTTATATTTTTGGGGGCAGGTTATGGAAACTTTTTCCCTTTACGGCATTGCTGTGGCTTCAATTTTCAACCGATGTGCTATATTTTGGCGTTAGTGAATAGATCAGCGTCTGAATTTTCCAAAAAGTATAAATTTGTGGCATTTCGCAAAAGTTTAAGGGCGGGTTTAGTGGTTGAAAGCCAGAAAAAACCCAATTTTTCACGCGTCAACTCCTCAAAACTTTAAATTCATTTTTCTCCCCTTAAACGTGCGAATTTCGCGTTTTTACGTTTTTATTTAAAAGTTCAGCCCAAACTAGTGTTTTGATGGTCGGAACATGTTTTAGGCAAAATATCCAAAAATTACTGTTTCTAGAACACGTGCAGTTTTTGTGCAGATTTTCAGCTTTGATTGTTTACTGTGCCCGTAATTTGAATTCGATTGTTGAAATTTTGGACTTATCTTATAGTTGCGTTTGTTTAGTTTGCGTGAAGTGCAAATATGTATAAATTTGCATGAAAATAGTAATTTTTATGACGCTTAGGAGGCATAGACATGTATTTGTCTAAAATACGTAAATTTCCTTGTCAGACCTCTGGCTTTAATCGTTCACAGTAGCCACAAATTGTATTCGATTATCAAAATTTTGGTCTCATTTTGTAGCTGTCAGTCTGTTGTTTACGACAAATATAAATTTGTAGTACTTTCCATAAGAATACTAATTTTTAGAAGGTTCCTTATATTTTTGGGGGCAGGTTATGGAAACTTTTTCCCTTTACGGCATTGCTGTGGCTTCATTTTTCAACCGATGTGCTATATTTTGGCGTTAGTGAATAGATCAGCGTCTGAATTTTCCAAAAAGTATAAATTTGTGGCATTTCGCAAAAGTTTAAGGGCGGGTTTAGTGGTTGAAAGCCAGAAAAAACCCAATTTTTCACGCGTCAACTCCCCAAAACTTTAAATTCATTTTTCTCCCCTTAAACGTGCGAATTTCGCGTTTTTACGGTTTTATTTAAAAGTTTAGCCCAAACTAGTGTTTTGATGATCGGAACATGTTTTAGGCAAAATATCCAAAAATTACTGTTTCTAGAACACGTGCAGTTTTTGTGCAGATTTTCAGCTTTGATTGTTTACTGTGCCCATAATTTGAATTCGATTGTTGAAATTTTGGACTTATCTTATAGTTGCGTTTGTTTAGTTTGCGTGAAGTGCAAATATGTAGTAATTTGCATGAAAATAGTAATTTTTATGACGCTTAGGAGGCATAGACATGTATTTGTCTAAAATACATAAATTTCCTTGTCAGACCTCTGGCTTTAATCGTTCACAGTAGCCACAAATTGTATTCGATTATCAAAATTTTGGTCTCATTTTGTAGCTGTCAGTCTGTTGTTTACGACAAATATAAATTTGTAGTACTTTTCATAAGAATACTAATTTTTAGAAGGTTCCTTATATTTTTGGGGGCAGGTTATGGAAACTTTTTCCCTTTACGGCATTGCTGTGGCTTCAATTTTCAACCGATGTGCTATATTTTGGCGTTAGTGAATAGATCAGCGTCTGAATTTTCCAAAAAGTATAAATTTGTGGCATTTCGCAAAAGTTTAAGGGCGGGTTTAGTGGTTGAAAGCCAGAAAAAACCCAATTTTTCACGCGTCAACTCCTCAAAACTTTAAATTCATTTTTCTCCCCTTAAACGTGCGAATTTCGCGTTTTTACGTTTTTATTTAAAAGTTTAGCCCAAACTAGTGTTTTGATGGTCGGAACATGTTTTAGGCAAAATATCCAAAAATTACTGTTTCTAGAACACGTGCAGTTTTTGTGCAGATTTTCAGCTTTGATTGTTTACTGTGCCCGTAATTTGAATTCGATTGTTGAAATTTTGGACTTATCTTATAGT
This sequence comes from Odontomyia ornata, assembly GCA_963969285.1. Taxonomy (NCBI): domain Eukaryota; kingdom Metazoa; phylum Arthropoda; class Insecta; order Diptera; family Stratiomyidae; genus Odontomyia; species Odontomyia ornata. The sequence continues at coordinate 84,941,389 of OZ017742.1, forward strand.
TGCGTTTGTTTAGTTTGCGTGAAGTGCAAATATGTATAAATTTGCATGAAAATAGTAATTTTTATGACGCTTAGGAGGCATAGACATGTATTTGTCTAAAATACGTAAATTTCCTTGTCAGACCTCTGGCTTTAATCGTTCACAGTAGCCACAAATTGTATTCGATTATCAAAATTTTGGTCTCATTTTGTAGCTGTCAGTCTGTTGTTTACGACAAATATAAATTTGTAGTACTTTCCATAAGAATACTAATTTTTAGAAGGTTCCTTATATTTTTGGGGGCAGGTTATGGAAACTTTTTCCCTTTACGGCATTGCTGTGGCTTCATTTTTCAACCGATGTGCTATATTTTGGCGTTAATGAATAGATCAGAGTCTGAATTTTCCAAAAAGTATAAATTTGTGGCATTTCGCAAAAGTTTAAGGGCGGGTTTAGTGGTTGAAAGCCAGAAAAAACCCAATTTTTCACGCGTCAACTCCCCAAAACTTTAAATTCATTTTTCTCCCCTTAAACGTGCGAATTTCACGTTTTTACGTTTTTATTTAAAAGTTAAGCCCAAACTAGTGTTTTGATGATCGGAACATGTTTTAGGCAAAATATCCAAAAATTACTGTTTCTAGAACACGTGCAGTTTTTGTGCAGATTTTCAGCTTGGATTGTTTACTGTGCCCATAATTTGAATTCGATTGTTGAAATTTTGGACTTATCTTATAGTTGCGTTTGTTTAGTTTGCGTGAAGTGCAAATATGTAGTAATTTGCATGAAAATAGTAATTTTTATGACGCTTAGGAGGCATAGACATGTATTTGTCTAAAATACGTAAATTTCCTTGTCAGACCTCTGGCTTTAATCGTTCACAGTAGCCACAAATTGTATTCGATTATCAAAATTTTGGTCTCATTTTGTAGCTGTCAGTCTGTTGTTTACGACAAATATAAATTTGTAGTACTTTCCATAAGGATACTAATTTTTAGAAGGTTCCTTATATTTTTGGGGGCAGGTTATGGAAACTTTTTCCCTTTACGGCATTGCTGTGGCTTCATTTTTCAACCGATGTGCTATATTTTGGGGTTTGTGAATAGATCAGAGTCTGAATTTTCCAAAAAGTATAAATTTGTGGCATTTCGCAAAAGTTTAAGGGCGGGTTTAGTGGTTGAAAGCCAGAAAAAACCCAATTTTTCACGCGTCAACTCCCCAAAACTTTAAATTCATTTTTCTCCCCTTAAACGTGCGAATTTCGCGTTTTTACGTTTATATTTAAAAGTTTAGCCCAAACTAGTGTTTTGATGGTCGGAACATGTTTTAGGCAAAATATCCAAAAATGACTGTTTCTAGAACACGTGCAGTTTTTGTGCAGATTTTCAGCTTTGATTGTTTACTGTGCCCATAATTTGAATTCGATTGTTGAAATTTTGGACTTATCTTATAGTTGCGTTTGTTTAGTTTGCGTGAAGTGCAAATATGTAGTAATTTGCATGAAAATAGTAATTTTTATGACGCTTAGGAGGCATAGACATGTATTTGTCTAAAATACGTAAATTTCCTTGTCAGACCTCTGGCTTTAATCGTTCACAGTAGCCACAAATTGTATTCGATTATCAAAATTTTGGTCTCATTTTGTAGCTGTCAGTCTGTTGTTTACGACAAATATAAATTTGTAGTACTTTTCATAAGAATACTAATTTTTAGAAGGTTCCTTATATTTTTGGGGGCAGGTTATGGAAACTTTTTCCCTTTACGGCATTGCTGTGGCTTCAATTTTCAACCGATGTGCTATATTTTGGCGTTAGTGAATAGATCAGCGTCTGAATTTTCCAAAAAGTATAAATTTGTGGCATTTCGCAAAAGTTTAAGGGCGGGTTTAGTGGTTGAAAGCCAGAAAAAACCCAATTTTTCACGCGTCAACTCCCCAAAACTTTAAATTCATTTTTCTCCCCTTAAACGTGCGAATTTCGCGTTTTTACGTTTTTATTTAAAAGTTTAGCCCAAACTAGTGTTTTGATGGTCGGAACATGTTTTAGGCAAAATATCCAAAAATTACTGTTTCTAGAACACGTGCAGTTTTTGTGCAGATTTTCAGCTTTGATTGTTTACTGTGCCCGTAATTTAAATTCGATTGTTGAAATTTTGGTCTTATCTTATAGTTGCGTTTGTTTAGTTTGCGTGAAGTGCAAATATGTAGTAATTTGCATGAAAATAGTAATTTTTATGACGCTTAGGAGGCATAGACATGTATTTGTCTAAAATACGTAAATTTCCTTGTCAGACCTCTGGCTTTAATCGTTCACAGTAGCCACAAATTGTATTCGATTATCAAAATTTTGGTCTCATTTTGTAGCTGTCAGTCTGTTGTTTACGACAAATATAAATTTGTAGTACTTTCCATAAGAATACTAATTTTTAGAAGGTTCCTTATATTTTTGGGGGCAGGTTATGGAAACTTTTTCCCTTTACGGCATTGCTGTGGCTTCATTTTTCAACCGATGTGCTATATTTTGGGGTTTGTGAATAGATCAGAGTCTGAATTTTTCAAAAAGTATAAATTTGTGGCATTTCGCAAAAGTTTAAGGGCGGGTTTAGTGGTTGAAAGCCAGAAAAAACCCAATTTTTCACGCGTCAACTCCCCAAAACTTTAAATTCATTTTTCTCCCCTTAAACGTGCGAATTTCGCGTTTTTACGTTTTTATTGGACGTGGTGGTTTAGCCCAAACTAGTGTTTTGATGGTCGGAACATGTTTTAGGCAAAATATCCAAAAATTACTGTTTCTAGAACACGTGCAGTTTATGTGCAGATTTTCAGCTTTGATTGTTTACTGTACCCGTAATTTAAATTCGATTGTTGAAATTTTGGTCTTATCTTATAGTTGCGTTTGTTTAGTTTGCGTGAAGTGCAAATATGTAGTAATTTGCATGAAAATAGTAATTTTTATGACGCTTAGGAGGCATAGACATGTATTTGTCTAAAATACGTAAATTTCCTTGTCAGACCTCTGGCTTTAATCGTTCACAGTAGCCACAAATTGTATTCGATTATCAAAATTTTGGTCTCATTTTGTAGCTGTCAGTCTGTTGTTTACGACAAATATAAATTTGTAGTACTTTTCACAAGAATACTAATTTTTAGAAGGTTCCTTATATTTTTGGGGGCAGGTTATGGAAACTTTTTCCCTTTACGGCATTGCTGTGGCTTCAATTTTCAACCGATGTGCTATATTTTGGCGTTAGTGAATAGATCAGCGTCTGAATTTTCCAAAAAGTATAAATTTGTGGCATTTCGCAAAAGTTTAAGGGCGGGTTTAGTGGTTGAAAGCCAGAAAAAACCCAATTTTTCACGCGTCAACTCCCCAAAACTTTAAATTCATTTTTCTCCCCTTAAACGTGCGAATTTCGCGTTTTTACGTTTTTATTTAAAAGTTTAGCCCAAACTAGTATTTTGATGGTCGGAACATGTTTTAGGCAAAATATCCAAAAATTACTGTTTCTAGAACACGTGCAGTTTTTGTGCAGATTTTCAGCTTTGATTGTTTACTGTGCCCGTAATTTAAATTCGATTGTTGAAATTTTGGTCTTATCTTATAGTTGCGTTTGTTTAGTTTGCGTGAAGTGCAAATATGTAGTAATTTGCATGAAAATAGTAATTTTTATGACGCTTAGGAGGCATAGACATGTATTTGTCTAAAATACGTAAATTTCCTTGTCAGACCTCTGGCTTTAATCGTTCACAGTAGCCACAAATTGTATTCGATTATCAAAATTTTGGTCTCATTTTGTAGCTGTCAGTCTGTTGTTTACGACAAATATAAATTTGTAGTACTTTTCATAAGAATACTAAATTTTAGAAGGTTCCTTATATTTTTGGGGGCAGGTTATGGAAACTTTTTCCCTTTACGGCATTGCTGTGGCTTCAATTTTCAACCGATGTGCTATATTTTGGCGTTAGTGAATAGATCAGCGTCTGAATTTTCCAAAAAGTATAAATTTGTGGCATTTCGCAAAAGTTTAAGGGCGGGTTTAGTGGTTGAAAGCCAGAAAAAACCCAATTTTTCACGCGTCAACTCCTCAAAACTTTAAATTCATTTTTCTCGGTCGGAACATGTTTTAGGCAAAATATCCAAAAATTACTGTTTCTAGAACACGTGCAGTTTTTGTGCAGATTTTCAGCTTTGATTGTTTACTGTGCCCGTAATTTAAATTCGATTGTTGAAATTTTGGTCTTATCTTATAGTTGCGTTTGTTTAGTTTGCGTGAAGTGCAAATATGTAGTAATTTGCATGAAAATAGTAATTTTTATGACGCTTAGGAGGCATAGCCATGTATTTGTCTAAAATACGTAAATTTCCTTGTCAGGCCTCTGGCTTTAATCGTTCACAGTAGCCACAAATTGTATTCGATTATCAAAATTTTGGTCTCATTTTGTAGCTGTCAGTCTGTTGTTTACGACAAATATAAATTTGTAGTACTTTCCATAAGGATACTAATTTTTAGAAGGTTCCTTATATTTTTGGGGGCAGGTTATGGAAACTTTTTCCCTTTACGGCATTGCTGTGGCTTCATTTTTCAACCGATGTGCTATATTTTGGGGTTTGTGAATAGATCAGAGTCTGAATTTTCCAAAAAGTATAAATTTGTGGCATTTCGCAAAAGTTTAAGGGCGGGTTTAGTGGTTGAAAGCCAGAAAAAACCCAATTTTTCACGCGTCAACTCCTCAAAACTTTAAATTCATTTTTCTCCCCTTAAACGTGCGAATTTCGCGTTTTTACGTTTTTATTTAAAAGTTTAGCCCAAACTAGTGTTTTGATGGTCGGAACATGTTTTAGGCAAAATCTCCAAAAATTACTGTTTCTAGAACACGTGCAGTTTTTGTGCAGATTTTCAGCTTTGATTGTTTACTGTGCCCGTAATTTAAATTCGATTGTTGAAATTTTGGTCTTATCTTATAGTTGCGTTTGTTTAGTTTGCGTGAAGTGCAAATATGTAGTAATTTGCATAAAAATAGTAATTTTTATGACGGTTAGGAGGCATAGACATGTATTTGTCTAAAATACGTAAATTTCCTTGTCAGACCTCTGGCTTTAATCGTTCACAGTAGCCACAAATTGTATTCGATTATCAAAATTTTGGTCTCATTTTGTAGCTGTCAGTCTGTTGTTTACGACAAATATAAATTTGTAGTACTTTTCATAAGAATACTAATTTTTAGAAGGTTCCTTATATTTTTGGGGGCAGGTTATGGAAACTTTTTCCCTTTACGGCATTGCTGTGGCTTCATTTTTCAACCGATGTGCTATATTTTGGGGTTAGTGAATAGATCAGCGTCTGAATTTTCCAAAAAGTATAAATTTGTGGCATTTCGCAAAAGTTTAAGGGCGGGGTTAGTGGTTGAAAGCCAGAAAAAACCCAATTTTTCACGCGTCAACTCCTCAAAACTTTAAATTCATTTTTCTCCCCTTAAACGTGCGAATTTCGCGTTTTTACGTTTATATTTAAAAGTTTAGCCCAAACTAGTGTTTTGATGGTCGGAACATGTTTTAGGCAAAATCTCCAAAAATTACTGTTTCTAGAACACGTGCAGTTTTTGTGCAGATTTTCAGCTTTGATTGTTTACTGTGCCCGTAATTTAAATTCGATTGTTGAAATTTTGGTCTTATCTTATAGTTGCGTTTGTTTAGTTTGCGTGAAGTGCAAATATGTAGTAATTTGCATGAAAATAGTAATTTTTATGACGCTTAGGAGGCATAGACATGTATTTGTCTAAAATACGTAAATTTCCTTGTCAGACCTCTGGCTTTAATCGTTCACAGTAGCCACAAATTGTATTCGATTATCAAAATTTTGGTCTCATTTTGTAGCTGTCAGTCTGTTGTTTACGACAAATATAAATTTGTAGTACTTTTCATAAGAATACTAATTTTTAGAAGGTTCCTTATATTTTTGGGGGCAGGTTATGGAAACTTTTTCCCTTTACGGCATTGCTGTGGCTTCAATTTTCAACCGATGTGCTATATTTTGGCGTTAGTGAATAGATCAGCGTCTGGATTTTCCAAAAAGTATAAATTTGTGGCATTTCGCAAAAGTTTAAGGGCGGGTTTAGTGGTTGAAAGCCAGAAAAAACCCAATTTTTCACGCGTCAACTCCTCAAAACTTTAAATTCATTTTTCTCCCCTTAAACGTGCGAATTTCGCGTTTTTACGTTTTTATTTAAAAGTTTAGCCCAAACTAGTGTTTTGATGGTCGGAACATGTTTTAGGCAAAATATCCAAAAATTACTGTTTCTAGAACACGTGCAGTTTTTGTGCAGATTTTCAGCTTTGATTGTTTACTGTGCCCGTAATTTAAATTCGATTGTTGAAATTTTGGTCTTATCCTATAGTTGCGTTTGTTTAATTTGCGTGAAGTGCAAATATGTAGTAATTTGCATGAAAATAGTAATGTTTATGACGCTTAGGAGGCATAGACATGTATTTGTCTAAAATACGTAAATTTCCTTGTCAGACCTCTGGCTTTAATGGTTCACAGTAGCCACAAATTGTATTCGATTATCAAAATTTTGGTCTCATTTTGTAGCTGTCAGTCTGTTGTTTACGACAAATATAAATTTGTAGTACTTTTCACAAGAATACTAATTTTTAGAAGGTTCCTTATATTTTTGGGGGCAGGTTATGGAAACTTTTTCCATTTACGGCATTGCTGTGGCTTCAATTTTCAACCGATGTGCTATATTTTGGCGTTAGTGAATAGATCAGCGTCTGAATTTTCCAAAAAGTATAAATTTGTGGCATTTCGCAAAAGTTTAAGGGCGGGTTTAGTGGTTGAAAGCCAGAAAAAACCCAATTTTTCACGCGTCAACTCCCCAAAACTTTAAATTCATTTTTCTCCCCTTAAACGTGCGAATTTCGCGTTTTTACGTTTTTATTTAAAAGTTTAGCCCAAACTAGTATTTTGATGGTCGGAACATGTTTTAGGCAAAATATCCAAAAATTACTGTTTCTAGAACACGTGCAGTTTTTGTGCAGATTTTCAGCTTTGATTGTTTACTGTGCCCGTAATTTAAATTCGATTGTTGAAATTTTGGTCTTATCTTATAGTTGCGTTTGTTTAGTTTGCGTGAAGTGCAAATATGTAGTAATTTGCATGAAAATAGTAATTTTTATGACGCTTAGGAGGCATAGACATGTATTTGTCTAAAATACGTAAATTTCCTTGTCAGACCTCTGGCTTTAATCGTTCACAGTAGCCACAAATTGTATTCGATTATCAAAATTTTGGTCTCATTTTGTAGCTGTCAGTCTGTTGTTTACGACAAATATAAATTTGTAGTACTTTTCACAAGAATACTAATTTTTAGAAGGTTCCTTATATTTTTGGGGGCAGGTTATGGAAACTTTTTCCATTTACGGCATTGCTGTGGCTTCAATTTTCAACCGATGTGCTATATTTTGGCGTTAGTGAATAGATCAGCGTCTGAATTTTCCAAAAAGTATAAATTTGTGGCATTTCGCAAAAGTTTAAGGGCGGGTTTAGTGGTTGAAAGCCAGAAAAAACCCAATTTTTCACGCGTCAACTCCCCAAAACTTTAAATTCATTTTTCTCCCCTTAAACGTGCGAATTTCGCGTTTTTACGTTTTTATTTAAAAGTTTAGCCCAAACTAGTATTTTGATGGTCGGAACATGTTTTAGGCAAAATATCCAAAAATTACTGTTTCTAGAACACGTGCAGTTTTTGTGCAGATTTTCAGCTTTGATTGTTTACTGTGCCCGTAATTTAAATTCGATTGTTGAAATTTTGGTCTTATCTTATAGTTGCGTTTGTTTAGTTTGCGTGAAGTGCAAATATGTAGTAATTTGCATGAAAATAGTAATTTTTATGACGCTTAGGAGGCATAGACATGTATTTGTCCAAAATACGTAAATTTCCTTGTCAGACCTCTGGCTTTAATCGTTCACAGTAGCCACAAATTGTATTCGATTATCAAAATTTTGGTCTCATTTTGTAGCTGTCAGTCTGTTGTGTTGTTTACGACAAATATAAATTTGTAGTACTTTTCATAAGAATACTAATTTTTAGAAGGTTCCTTATATTTTTGGGGGCAGGTTATGGAAACTTTTTCCCTTTACGGCATTGCTGTGGCTTCAATTTTCAACCGATGTGCTATATTTTGGCGTTAGTGAATAGATCAGCGTCTGAATTTTCCAAAAAGTATAAATTTGTGGCATTTCGCAAAAGTTTAAGGGCGGGTTTAGTGGTTGAAAGCCAGAAAAAACCCAATTTTTCACGCGTCAACTCCTCAAAACTTTAAATTCATTTTTCTCGGTCGGAACATGTTTTAGGCAAAATATCCAAAAATTACTGTTTCTAGAACACGTGCAGTTTTTGTGCAGATTTTCAGCTTTGATTGTTTACTGTGCCCGTAATTTAAATTCGATTGTTGAAATTTTGGTCTTATCTTATAGTTGCGTTTGTTTAGTTTGCGTGAAGTGCAAATATGTAGTAATTTGCATGAAAATAGTAATTTTTATGACGCTTAGGAGGCATAGACATGTATTTGTCTAAAATACGTAAATTTCCTTGTCAGACCTCTGGCTTTAATCGTTCACAGTAGCCACAAATTGTATTCGATTATCAAAATTTTGGTCTCATTTTGTAGCTGTCAGTCTGTTGTTTACGACAAATATAAATTTGTAGTACTTTTCATAAGAATACTCATTTTTAGAAGGTTCCTTATATTTTTGGGGGCAGGTTATGGAAACTTTTTCCCTTTACGGCATTGCTGTGGCTTCATTTTTCAACCGATGTGCTATATTTTGGGGTTAGTGAATAGATCAGCGTCTGAATTTTCCAAAAAGTATAAATTTGTGGCATTTCGCAAAAGTTTAAGGGCGGGGTTAGTGGTTGAAAGCCAGAAAAAACCCAATTTTTCACGCGTCAACTCCTCAAAACTTTAAATTCATTTTTCTCCCCTTAAACGTGCGAATTTCGCGTTTTTACGTTTATATTTAAAAGTTTAGCCCAAACTAGTGTTTTGATGGTCGGAACATGTTTTAGGCAAAATATCTAAAAATTACTGTTTCTAGAACACGTGCAGTTTTTGTGCAGATTTTCAGCTTTGATTGTTTACTGTGCCCGTAATTTAAATTCGATTGTTGAAATTTTGGTCTTATCTTATAGTTGCGTTTGTTTAGTTTGCGTGAAGTGCAAATATGTAGTAATTTGCATGAAAATAGTAATTTTTATGACGCTTAGGAGGCATAGACATGTATTTGTCTAAAATACGTAAATTTCCTTGTCAGACCTCTGGCTTTAATCGTTCACAGTAGCCACAAATTGTATTCGATTATCAAAATTTTGGTCTCATTTTGTAGCTGTCAGTCTGTTGTTTACGACAAATATAAATTTGTAGTACTTTTCATAAGAATACTAATTTTTAGAAGGTTCCTTATATTTTTGGGGGCAGGTTATGGAAACTTTTTCCCTTTACGGCATTGCTGTGGCTTCAATTTTCAACCGATGTGCTATATTTTGGCGTTAGTGAATAGATCAGCGTCTGGATTTTCCAAAAAGTATAAATTTGTGGCATTTCGCAAAAGTTTAAGGGCGGGTTTAGTGGTTGAAAGCCAGAAAAAACCCAATTTTGCACGCGTCAACTCCTCAAAACTTTAAATTCATTTTTCTCCCCTTAAACGTGCGAATTTCGCGTTTTTACGTTTTTATTTAAAAGTTTAGCCCAAACTAGTGTTTTGATGGTCGGAACATGTTTTAGGCAAAATATCCAAAAATTACTGTTTCTAGAACACGTGCAGTTTTTGTGCAGATTTTCAGCTTTGATTGTTTACTGTGCCCGTAATTTAAATTCGATTGTTGAAATTTTGGTCTTATCCTATAGTTGCGTTTGTTTAGTTTGCGTGAAGTGCAAATATGTAGTAATTTGCATGAAAATAGTAATTTTTATGACGCTTAGGAGGCATAGACATGTATTTGTCTAAAATACGTAAATTTCCTTGTCAGACCTCTGGCTTTAATCGTTCACAGTAGCCACAAATTGTATTCGATTATCAAAATTTTGGTCTCATTTTGTAGCTGTCAGTCTGTTGTTTACGACAAATATAAATTTGTAGTACTTTTCATAAGAATACTAATTTTTAGAAGGTTCCTTATATTTTTGGGGGCAGGTTATGGAAACTTTTTCCCTTTACGGCATTGCTGTGGCTTCAATTTTCAACCGATGTGCTATATTTTGGCGTTAGTGAATAGATCAGCGTCTGAATTTTCCAAAAAAAATAAATTTGTGGCATTTCGCAAAAGTTTAAGGGCGTGTTTAGTGGTTGAAAGCCAGAAAAAACCCAATTTTTCACGCGTCAACTCCCCAAAACTTTAAATTCATTTTTCTCCCCTTAAACGTGCGAATTTCGCGTTTTTACGTTTTTATTTAAAAGTTTAGCCCAAACTAGTGTTTTGATGGTCGGAACATGTTTTAGGCAAAATATCCAAAAATTACTGTTTCTAGAACACGTGCAGTTTTTGTGCAGATTTTCAGCTTTGATTGTTTACTGTGCCCGTAATTTAAATTGGATTGTTGAAATTTTGGTTTCATCTTATAGTTGCGTTTGTTTAGTTTGCGTGAAGTGCAAATATGTAGTAATTTGCATGAAAATAGTAATTTTTATGACGCTTAGGAGGCATAGACATGTATTTGTCTAAAATACGTAAATTTCCTTGTCAGGCCTCTGGCTTTAATCGTTCACAGTAGCCACAAATTGTATTCGATTATCAAAATTTTGGTCTCATTTTGTAGCTGTCAGTCTGTTGTTTACGACAAATATAAATTTGTAGTACTTTTCATAAGAATACTAATTTTTAGAAGGTTCCTTATATTTTTGGGGGCAGGTTATGGAAACTTTTTCCCTTTACGGCATTGCTGTGGCTTCAATTTTCAACCGATGTGCTATATTTTGGCGTTAGTGAATAGATCAGCGTCTGAATTTTCCAAAAAGTATAAATTTGTGGCATTTCGCAAAAGTTTAAGGGCGGGTTTAGTGGTTGAAAGCCAGAAAAAACCCAATTTTTCACGCGTCAACTCCCCAAAACTTTAAATTCATTTTTCTCCCCTTAAACGTGCGAATTTCGCGTTTTTACGTTTTTATTTAAAAGTTTAGCCCAAACTAGTGTTTTGATGGTCGGAACATGTTTTAGGCAAAATATCCAAAAATTACTGTTTCTAGAACACGTGCAGTTTTTGTGCAGATTTTCAGCTTTGATTGTTTACTGTGCCCGTAATTTAAATTCGATTGTTGAAATTTTGGTCTTATCCTATAGTTGCGTTTGTTTAGTTTGCGTGAAGTGCAAATATGTAGTAATTTGCATGAAAATAGTAATTTTTATGACGCTTAGGAGGCATAGACATGTATTTGTCTAAAATACGTAAATTTCCTTGTCAGACCTCTGGCTTTAATCGTTCACAGTAGCCACAAATTGTATTCGATTATCAAAATTTTGGTCTCATTTTGTAGCTGTCAGTCTGTTGTTTACGACAAATATAAATTTGTAGTACTTTTCATAAGAATACTAATTTTTAGAAGGTTCCTTATATTTTTGGGGGCAGGTTATGGAAACTTTTTCCCTTTACGGCATTGCTGTGGCTTCAATTTTCAACCGATGTGCTATATTTTGGCGTTAGTGAATAGATCAGCGTCTGAATTTTCCAAAAAGTATAAATTTGTGGCATTTCGCAAAAGTTTAAGGGCGGGTTTAGTGGTTGAAAGCCAGAAAAAACCCAATTTTTCACGCGTCAACTCCCCAAAACTTTAAATTCATTTTTCTCCCCTTAAACATGCGAATTTCGCGTTTTTACGTTTTTATTTAAAAGTTTAGCCCAAACTAGTATTTTGATGGTCGGAACATGTTTTAGGCAAAATATCCAAAAATTACTGTTTCTAGAACACGTGCAGTTTTTGTGCAGATTTTCAGCTTTGATTGTTTACTGTGCCCGTAATTTAAATTCGATTGTTGAAATTTTGGTCTTATCTTATAGTTGCGTTTGTTTAGTTTGCGTGAAGTGCAAATATGTAGTAATTTGCATGAAAATAGTAATTTTTATGACGCTTAGGAGGCATAGACATGTATTTGTCTAAAATACGTAAATTTCCTTGTCAGACCTCTGGCTTTAATCGTTCACAGTAGCCACAAATTCTATTCGATTATCAAAATTTTGGTCTCATTTTGTAGCTGTCAGTCTGTTGTTTACGACAAATATAAATTTGTAGTACTTTTCATAAGAATACTAATTTTTAGAAGGTTCCTTATATTTTTGGGGGCAGGTTATGGAAACTTTTTCCCTTTACGGCATTGCTGTGGCTTCAATTTTCAACCGATGTGCTATATTTTGGCGTTAGTGAATAGATCAGCGTCTGAATTTTCCAAAAAGTATAAATTTGTGGCATTTCGCAAAAGTTTAAGGGCGGGTTTAGTGGTTGAAAGCCAGAAAAAACCCAATTTTTCACGCGTCAACTCCTCAAAACTTTAAATTCATTTTTCTCGGTCGGAATATGTTTTAGGCAAAATATCCAAAAATTACTGTTTCTAGAACACGTGCAGTTTTTGTGCAGATTTTCAGCTTTGATTGTTTACTGTGCCCGTAATTTAAATTCGATTGTTGAAATTTTGGTCTTATCTTATAGTTGCGTTTGTTTAGTTTGCGTGAAGTGCAAATATGTAGTAATTTGCATGAAAATAGTAATTTTTATGACGCTTAGGAGGCATAGACATGTATTTGTCTAAAATACGTAAATTTCCTTGTCAGACCTCTGGCTTTAATCGTTCACAGTAGCCACAAATTGTATTCGATTATCAAAATTTTGGTCTCATTTTGTAGCTGGCAGTCTGTTGTTTACGACAAATATAAATTTGTAGTACTTTTCATAAGAATACTAATTTTTAGAAGGTTCCTTATATTTTTGGGGGCAGGTTATGGAAACTTTTTCCCTTTACGGCATTGCTGTGGCTTCAATTTTCAACCGATGTGCTATATTTTGGCGTTAGTGAATAGATCAGCGTCTGAATTTTCCAAAAAGTATAAATTTGTGGCATTTCGCAAAAGTTTAAGGGCGGGTTTAGTGGTTGAAAGCCAGAAAAAACCCAATTTTCACGCGTCAACTCCCCAAAACTTTAAATTCATTTTTCTCCCCTTAAACGTGCGAATTTCGCGTTTTTACGTTTTTATTTAAAAGTTTAGCCCAAACTAGTGTTTTGATGATCGGAACATGTTTTAGGCAAAATATCCAAAAATTACTGTTTCTAGAACACGTGCAGTTTTTGTGCAGATTTTCAGCTTTGATTGTTTACTGTGCCCATAATTTGAATTCGATTGTTGAAATTTTGGACTTATCTTATAGTTGCGTTTGTTTAGTTTGCGTGAAGTGCAAATATGTAGTAATTTGCATGAAAATAGTAATTTTTATGACGCTTAGGAGGCATAGACATGTATTTGTCTAAAATACGTAAATTTCCTTGTCAGACCTCTGGCTTTAATCGTTCACAGTAGCCACAAATTGTATTCGATTATCAAAATTTTGGTCTCATTTTGTAGCTGTCAGTCTGTTGTTTACGACAAATATAAATTTGTAGTACTTTTCATAAGAATACTAATTTTTAGAAGGTTCCTTATATTTTTGGGGGCAGGTTATGGAAACTTTTTCCCTTTACGGCATTGCTGTGGCTTCATTTTTCAACCGATGTGCTATATTTTGGGGTTTGTGAATAGATCAGAGTCTGAATTTTCCAAAAAGTATAAATTTGTGGCATTTCGCAAAATTTTAAGGGCGGGTTTAGTGGTTGAAAGCCAGAAAAAACCCAATTTTTCACGCGTCAACTCCTCAAAACTTTAAATTCATTTTTCTCCCCTTAAACGTGCGAATTTCGCGTTTTTACGTTTTTATTTAAAAGTTTAGCCCAAACTAGTGTTTTGATGGTCGGAACATGTTTTAGGCAAAATATCCAAATATTACTGTTTCTAGAACACGTGCAGTTTATGTGCAGATTTTCAGCTTTGATTGTTTACTGTACCCGTAATTTAAATTCGATTGTTGAAATTTTGGTCTTATCTTATAGTTGCGTTTGTTTAGTTTGCGTGAAGTGCAAATATGTAGTAATTTGCATGAAAATAGTAATTTTTATGACGCTTAGGAGGCATAGACATGTATTTGTCTAAAATACGTAAATTTCCTTGTCAGACCTCTGGCTTTAATCGTTCACAGTAGCCACAAATTGTATTCGATTATCAAAATTTTGGTCTCATTTTGTAGCTGTCAGTCTGTTGTTTACGACAAATATAAATTTGTAGTACTTTTCACAAGAATACTAATTTTTAGAAGGTTCCTTATATTTTTGGGGGCAGGTTATGGAAACTTTTTCCCTTTACGGCATTGCTGTGGCTTCAATTTTCAACCGATGTGCTATATTTTGGCATTAGTGAATAGATCAGCGTCTGAATTTTCCAAAAAGTATAAATTTGTGGCATTTCGCAAAAGTTTAAGGGCGGGTTTAGTGGTTGAAAGCCAGAAAAAACCCAATTTTTCACGCGTCAACTCCTCAAAACTTTAAATTCATTTTTCTCCCCTTAAACGTGCGAATTTCGCGTTTTTACGTTTTTATTCAAAAGTTTAGCCCAAACTAGTGTTTTGATGGTCGGAACATGTTTTAGGCAAAATATCCAAAAATTACTGTTTCTAGAACACGTGCAGTTTTTGTGCAGATTTTCAGCTTTGATTGTTTACTGTGCCCGTAATTTAAATTCGATTGTTGAAATTTTGGTCTTATCTTATAGTTGCGTTTGTTTAGTTTGCGTGAAGTGCAAATATGTAGTAATTTGCATGAAAATAGTAATTTTTATGACGCTTAGGAGGCATAGACATGTATTTGTCTAAAATACGTAAATTTCCTTGTCAGACCTCTGGCTTTAATCGTTCACAGTAGCCACAAATTGTATTCGATTATCAAAATTTTGGTCTCATTTTGTAGCTGTCAGTCTGTTGTTTACGACAAATATAAATTTGTAGTACTTTCCATAAGAATACTAATTTTTAGAAGGTTCCTTATATTTTTGGGGGCAGGTTATGGAAACTTTTTCCCTTTACGGCATTGCTGTGGCTTCATTTTTCAACCGATGTGCTATATTTTGGCGTTAATGAATAGATCAGAGTCTGAATTTTCCAAAAAGTATAAATTTGTGGCATTTCGCAAAAGTTTAAGGGCGGGTTTAGTGGTTGAAAGCCAGAAAAAACCCAATTTTTCACGCGTCAACTCCCCAAAACTTTAAATTCATTTTTCTCGGTCGGAACATGTTTTAGGCAAAATATCCAAAAATTACTGTTTCTAGAACACGTGCAGTCTTTGTGCAGATTTTCAGCTTTGATTGTTTACTGTGCCCGTAATTTAAATTCGATTGTTGAAATTTTGGTCTTATCTTATAGTTGCGTTTGTTTAGCTTGCGTGAAGTGCAAATATGTAGTAATTTGCATGAAAATAGTAATTTTAATGACGCTTAGGAGGCATAGACATGTATTTGTCTAAAATACGTAAATTTCCTTGTCAGACCTCTGGCTTTAATCGTTCACAGTAGCCACAAATTGTATTCGATTATCAAAATTTTGGTCTCATTTTGTAGCTGTCAGTCTGTTGTTTACGACAAATATAAATTTGTAGTACTTTCCATAAGAATACTAATTTTTAGAAGTTTCCTTATATTTTTGGGGGCAGGTTATGGAAACTTTTTCCCTTTACGGCATTGCTGTGGCTTCAATTTCCAACCGATGTGCTATATTTTGGGGTTGATGAATAGATCAGCGTCTGAATTTTCCAAAAAGTATAAATTTGTGGCATTTCGCAAAAGTTTAAGGGCGGGTTTAGTGGTTGAAAGCCAGAAAAAACCCAATTTTTCACGCGTCAACTCCCCAAAACTTTAAATTCATTTTTCTCCCCTTAAACGTGCGAATTTCGCGTTTTTACGTTTTTATTTAAAAGTTTAGCCCAAACTAGTGTTTTGATGGTCGGAACATGTTTTAGGCAAAATATCCAAAAATTACTGTTTCTAGAACACGTGCAGTTTTTGTGCAGATTTTCAGCTTTGATTGTTTACTGTGCCCGTAATTTAAATTTGATTGTTGAAATTTTGGTCTTATCTTATAGTTGCGTTTGTTTAGTTTGCGTGAAGTGCAAATATGTAGTAATTTGCATGAAAATAGTAATTTTTATGACGCTTAGGAGGCATAGACATGTATTTGTCTAAAATACGTAAATTTCCTTGTCAGACCTCTGGCCTTAATCGTTCACAGTAGCCACAAATTGTATTCGATTATCAAAATTTTGGTCTCATTTTGTAGCTGTCAGTCTGTTGTTTACGACAAATATAAATTTGAAGTACTTTCCATAAGAATACTAATTTTTAGAAGGTTCCTTATATTTTTGGGGGCAGGTTATGGAAACTTTTTCCCTTTACGGCATTGCTGTGGCTTCATTTTTCAACCGATGTGCTATATTTTGGGGTTTGTGAATAGATCAGAGTCTGAATTTTCCAAAAAGTATAAATTTGTGGCATTTCGCAAAAGTTTAAGGGCGGGTTTAGTGGTTGAAAGCCAGAAAAAACCCAATTTTTCACGCGTCAACTCCCCAAAACTTTAAATTCATTTTTCTCCCCTTAAACGTGCGAATTTCGCGTTTTTACGTTTTTATTTAAAAGTTTAGCCCAAACTAGTGTTTTGATGGTCGGAACATGTTTTAGGCAAAATATCCAAAAATTACTGTTTCTAGAACACGTGCAGTTTTTGTGCAGATTTTCAGCTTTGATTGTTTACTGTGCCCATAATTTGAATTCGATTGTTGAAATTTTGGACTTATCTTATAGTTGCGTTTGTTTAGTTTGCGTGAAGTGCAAATATGTAGTAATTTGCATGAAAATAGTAATTTTTATGACGCTTAGGAGGCATAGACATGTATTTGTCTAAAATACGTAAATTTCCTTGTCAGACCTCTGGCTTTAATCGTTCACAGTAGCCACAAATTGTATTCGATTATCAAAATTTTGGTCTCATTTTGTAGCTGTCAGTCTGTTGTTTACGACAAATATAAATTTGTAGTACTTTTCATAAGAATACTAATTTTTAGAAGGTTCCTTATATTTTTGGGGGCAGGTTATGGAAACTTTTTCCCTTTACGGCATTGCTGTGGCTTCAATTTTCAACCGATGTGCTATATTTTGGCGTTAGTGAATAGATCAGCGTCTGAATTTTCCAAAAAGTATAAATTTGTGGCATTTCGCAAAAGTTTAAGGGCGGGTTTAGTGGTTGAAAGCCAGAAAAAACCCAATTTTTCACGCGTCAACTCCTCAAAACTTTAAATTCATTTTTCTCGGTCGGAACATGTTTTAGGCAAAATATCCAAAAATTACTGTTTCTAGAACACGTGCAGTTTTTGTGCAGATTTTCAGCTTTGATTGTTTATTGTGCCCGTAATTTAAATTCGATTGTTGAAATTTTGGTCTTATCTTATAGTTGCGTTTGTTTAGTTTGCGTGAAGTGCAAATATGTAGTAATTTGCATGAAAATAGTAATTTTTATGACGCTTAGGAGGCATAGACATGTATTTGTCTAAAATACGTAAATTTCCTTGTCAGACCTCTGGCTTTAATCGTTCACAGTAGCCACAAATTGTATTCGATTATCAAAATTTTGGTCCCATTTTGTAGCTGTCAGTCTGTTGTTTACGACAAATATAAATTTGTAGTACTTTCCATAAGAATACTAATTTTTAGAAGGTTCCTTATATTTTTGGGGGCAGGTTATGGAAACTTTTTCCCTTTACGGCATTGCTGTGGCTTCATTTTTCAACCGATGTGCTATATTTTGGGGTTTGTGAATAGATCAGAGTCTGAATTTTCCAAAAAAAATAAATTTGTGGCATTTCGCAAAAGTTTAAGGGCGGGTTTAGTGGTTGAAAGCCAGAAAAAACCCAATTTTTCACGCGTCAACTCCTCAAAACTTTAAATTCATTTTTCTCCCCTTAAACGTGCGAATTTCGCGTTTTTACGTTTTTATTTAAAAGTTTAGCCCAAACTAGTGTTTTGATGGTCGGAACATGTTTTAGGCAAAATATCCAAAAATTACTGTTTCTAGAACACGTGCAGTTTATGTGCAGATTTTCAGCTTTGATTGTTTACTGTGCCCGTAATTTAAATTCGATTGTTGAAATTTTGGTCTTATCTTATAGTTGCGTTTGTTTAGTTTGCGTGAAGTGCAAATATGTAGTAATTTGCATGAAAATAGTAATTTTTATGACGCTTAGGAGGCATAGACATGTATTTGTCTAAAATACGTAAATTTCCTTGTCAGACCTCTGGCTTTAATCGTTCACAGTAGCCACAAATTGTATTCGATTATCAAAATTTTGGTCTCATTTTGTAGCTGTCAGTCTGTTGTTTACGACAAATATAAATTTGTAGTACTTTTCACAAGAATACTAATTTTTAGAAGGTTCCTAATATTTTTGGGGGCAGGTTATGGAAACTTTTTCCCTTTACGGCATTGCTGTGGCTTCAATTTTCAACCGATGTGCTATATTTTGGCATTAGTGAATAGATCAGCGTCTGAATTTTCCAAAAAGTATTAATTTGTGGCATTTCGCAAAAGTTTAAGGGCGGGTTTAGTGGTTGAAAGCCAGAAAAACCCAATTTTTCACGCGTCAACTCCTCAAAACTTTAAATTCATTTTTCTCCCCTTAAACGTGCGAATTTCGCGTTTTTACGTTTTTATTTAAAAGTTTAGCCCAAACTAGTGTTTTGATGGTCGGAACATGTTTTAGGCAAAATATCCAAAAATTACTGTTTCTAGAACACGTGCAGTTTTTGTGCAGATTTTCAGCTTTGATTGTTTACTGTGCCCGTAATTTAAATTCGATTGTTGAAATTTTGGTCTTATCTTATAGTTGCGTTTGTTTAGTTTGCGTGAAGTGCAAATATGTAGTAATTTGCATGAAAATAGTAATTTTTATGACGCTTAGGAGGCATAGACATGTATTTGTCTAAAATACGTAAATTTCCTTGTCAGACCTCTGGCTTTAATCGTTCACAGTAGCCACAAATTGTATTCGATTATCAAAATTTTGGTCTCATTTTGTAGCTGTCAGTCTGTTGTTTACGACAAATATAAATTTGTAGTACTTTTCACAAGAATACTAATTTTTAGAAGGTTCCTAATATTTTTGGGGGCAGGTTATGGAAACTTTTTCCCTTTACGGCATTGCTGTGGCTTCAATTTTCAACCGATGTGCTATATTTTGGCATTAGTGAATAGATCAGCGTCTGAATTTTCCAAAAAGTATTAATTTGTGGCATTTCGCAAAAGTTTAAGGGCGGGTTTAGTGGTTGAAAGCCAGAAAAACCCAATTTTTCACGCGTCAACTCCTCAAAACTTTAAATTCATTTTTCTCCCCTTAAACGTGCGAATTTCGCGTTTTTACGTTTTTATTTAAAAGTTTAGCCCAAACTAGTGTTTTGATGGTCGGAACATGTTTTAGGCAAAATATCCAAAAATTACTGTTTCTAGAACACGTGCAGTTTTTGTGCAGATTTTCAGCTTTGATTGTTTACTGTGCCCGTAATTTAAATTCGATTGTTGAAATTTTGGTCTTATCTTATAGTTGCGTTTGTTTAGTTTGCGTGAAGTGCAAATATGTAGTAATTTGCATGAAAATAGTAATTTTTATGACGCTTAGGAGGCATAGACATGTATTTGTCTAAAATACGTAAATTTCCTTGTCAGGCCTCTGGCCTTAATCGTTCACAGTAGCCACAAATTGTATTCGATTATCAAAATTTTGGTCTCATTTTGTAGCTGTCAGTCTGTTGTTTACGACAAATATAAATTTGTAGTACTTTCCATAAGAATACTAATTTTTAGAAGGTTCCTTATATTTTTGGGGGCAGGTTATGGAAACTTTTTCCCTTTACGGCATTGCTGTGGCTTCATTTTTCAATCGATGTGCTATATTTTGGCGTTAATGAATAGATCAGCGTCTGAATTTTCCAAAAAGTATAAATTTGTGGCATTTCGCAAAAGTTTAAGGGCGGGTTTAGTGGTTGAAGGCCAGAAAAAACCCAATTTTTCACGCGTCAACTCCCCAAAACTTTAAATTCATTTTTCTCCCCTTAAACGTGCGAATTTCGCGTTTTTACGTTTGTATTTAAAAGTTTAGCCCAAACTAGTGTTTTGATGGTCGGAACATGTTTTAGGCAAAATCTCCAAAAATTACTGTTTCTAGAACACGTGCAGTTTTTGTGCAGATTTTCAGCTTTGATTGTTTACTGTGCCCGTAATTTAAATTCGATTGTTGAAATTTTGGTCTTATCTTATAGTTGCGTTTGTTTAGTTTGCGTGAAGTGCAAATATGTAGTAATTTGCATGAAAATAGTAATTTTTATGACGCTTAGGAGGCATAGACATGTATTTGTCTAAAATACGTAAATTTCCTTGTCAGACCTCTGGCTTTAATCGTTCACAGTAGCCACAAATTCTATTCGATTATCAAAATTTTGGTCTCATTTTGTAGCTGTCAGTCTGTTGTTTACGACAAATATAAATTTGTAGTACTTTTCATAAGAATACTAATTTTTAGAAGGTTCTTTATATTTTTGGGGGCAGGTTATGGAAACTTTTTCCCTTTACGGCATTGCTGTGGCTTCAATTTTCAACCGATGTGCTATATTTTGGCGTTAGTGAATAGATCAGCGTCTGAATTTTCCAAAAAGTATAAATTTGTGGCATTTCGCAAAAGTTTAAGGGCGGGTTTAGTGGTTGAAAGCCAGAAAAAACCCAATTTTTCACGCGTCAACTCCCCAAAACTTTAAATTCATTTTTCTCCCCTTAAACGTGCGAATTTCGCGTTTTTACGTTTTTATTTAAAAGTTTAGCCCAAACTAGTGTTTTGATGGTCGGAACATGTTTTAGGCAAAATATCCAAAAATTACTGTTTCTAGAACACGTGCAGTTTTTGTGCAGATTTTCAGCTTTGATTGTTTACTGTGCCCGTAATTTGAATTCGATTGTTGAAATTTTGGACTTATCTTATAGTTGCGTTTGTTTAGTTTGCGTGAAGTGCAAATATGTAGTAATTTGCATGAAAATACTAATTTTTATGACGCTTAGGAGGCATAGACATGTATTTGTCTAAAATACGCAAATTTCCTTGTCAGACCTCTGGCTTTAATCGTTCACAGTAGCCACAAATTCTATTCGATTATCAAAATTTTGGTCTCATTTTGTAGCTGTCAGTCTGTTGTTTACGACAAATATAAATTTGTAGTACTTTCCATAAGAATACTAATTTTTAGAAGGTTCCTTATATTTTTGGGGGCAGGTTATGGAAACTTTTTCCCTCTACGGCATTGCTGTGGCTTCAATTTTCAACCGATGTGCTATATTTTGGCGTTAGTGAATAGATCAGCGTCTGAATTTTCCAAAAAGTATAAATTTGTGGCATTTCGCAAAAGTTTAAGGGCGGGTTTAGTGGTTGAAAGCCAGAAAAAACCCAATTTTTCACGCGTCAACTCCCCAAAACTTTAAATTCATTTTTCTCCCCTTAAACGTGCGAATTTCGCGTTTTTACGTTTTTATTTAAAAGTTTAGCCCAAACTAGTGTTTTGATGGTCGGAACATGTTTTAGGCAAAATATCCAAAAATTACTGTTTCTAGAACACGTGCAGTTTTTGTGCAGATTTTCAGCTTTGATTGTTTACTGTGCCCGTAATTTAAATTCGATTGTTGAAATTTTGGTCTTATCTTATAGTTGCGTTTGTTTAGTTTGCGTGAAGTGCAAATATGTAGTAATTTGCATGAAAATAGTAATTTTTATGACGCTTAGGAGGCATAGACATGTATTTGTCTAAAATACGTAAATTTCCTTGTCAGACCTCTGACTTTAATCGTTCACAGTAGCCACAAATTGTATTCGATTATCAAAATTTTGGTCTCATTTTGTAGCTGTCAGTCTGTTGTTTACGACAAATATAAATTTGTAGTACTTTTCATAAGAATACTAATTTTTAGAAGGTTCCTTATATTTTTGGGGGCAGGTTATGGAAACGTTTTCCCTTTACGGCATTGCTGTGGCTTCAATTTCCAACCGATGTGCTATATTTTGGGGTTAGTGAATAGATCAGCGTCTGAATTTTCCAAAAAGTATAAATTTGTGGCATTTCGCAAAAGTTTAAGGGCGGGTTTAGTGGTTGAAAGCCAGAAAAAACCCAATTTTTCACGCGTCAACTCCCCAAAACTTTAAATTCATTTTTCTCCCCTTAAACGTGCGAATTTCGCGTTTTTACGTTTTTATTTAAAAGTTTAGCCCAAACTAGTGTTTTGATGGTCGGAACATGTTTTAGGCAAAATATCCAAAAATTACTGTTTCTAGAACACGTGCAGTTTTTGTGCAGATTTTCAGCTTTGATTGTTTACTGTGCCCGTAATTTAAATTCGATTGTTGAAATTTTGGTCTTATCTTATAGTTGCGTTTGTTTAGTTTGCGTGAAGTGCAAATATGTAGTAATTTGCATGAAAATAGTAATTTTTATGACGCTTAGGAGGCATAGACATGTATTTGTCTAAAATACGTAAATTTCCTTGTCAGACCTCTGGCTTTAATTGTTCACAGTAGCCACAAATTGTATTCGATTATCAAAATTTTGGTCTCATTTTGTAGCTGTCAGTCTGTTGTTTACGACAAATATAAATTTGTAGTACTTTCCATAAGAATACTAATTTTTAGAAGGTTCCTTATATTTTTGGGGGCAGGTTATGAAAACTTTTTCCCTTTACGGCATTGCTGTGGCTTCATTTTTCAACCGATGTGCTATATTTTGGCGTTAATGAATAGATCAGAGTCTTAATTTTCCAAAAAGTATAAATTTGTGGCTTTTCGCAAAAGTTTAAGGGCGGGTTTAGTGGTTGAAAGCCAGAAAAAACCCAATTTTTCACGCGTCAACTCCCCAAAACTTTAAATTCATTTTTCTCCCCTTAAACGTGCGAATTTCGCGTTTTTACGTTTTTATTTAAAAGTTTAGCCCAAACTAGTGTTTTGATGGTCGGAACATGTTTTAGGCAAAATATCCAAAAATTACTGTTTCTAGAACACGTGCAGTTTTTGTGCAGATTTTCAGCTTTGATTGTTTACTGTGCCCGTAATTTAAATTCGATTGTTGAAATTTTGGTCTTATCTTATAGTTGCGTTTGTTTAGTTTGCGTCAAGTGCAAATATGTAGTAATTTGCATGAAAATAGTAATTTTTATGACGCTTAGGAGGCATAGACATGTATTTGTCTAAAATACGTAAATTTCCTTGTCAGACCTCTGGCTTTAATCGTTCACAGTAGCCACAAATTGTATTCGATTATCAAAATTTTGGTCTCATTTTGTAGCTGTCAGTCTGTTGTTTACGACAAATATAAATTTGTAGTTCTAATTTTTAGAAGGTTCCTTATATTTTTGGGGGCAGGTTATGGAAACTTTTTCCCTTTACGGCATTGCTGTGGCTTCATTTTTCAACCGATGTGCTATATTTTGGGGTTAGTGAATAGATCAGAGTCTGAATTTTCCAAAAAGTATAAATTTGTGGCATTTCGCAAAAGTTTAAGGGCGGGTTTAGTGGTTGAAAGCCAGAAAAAACCCAATTTTTCACGCGTCAACTCCCCAAAACTTTAAATTCATTTTTCTCCCCTTAAACGTGCGAATTTCGCGTTTTTACGTTTTTATTTAAAAGTTTAGCCCAAACTAGTATTTTGATGGTCGGAACATGTTTTAGGCAAAATATCCAAAAATTACTGTTTCTAGAACACGTGCAGTTTTTGTGCAGATTTTCAGCTTTGATTGTTTACTGTGCCCGTAATTTAAATTCGATTGTTGAAATTTTGGTCTTATCTTATAGTTGCGTTTGTTTAGTTTGCGTGAAGTGCAAATATGTAGTAATTTGCATGAAAATAGTAATTTTTATGACGCTTAGGAGGCATAGACATGTATTTGTCTAAAATACGTAAATTTCCTTGTCAGACCTCTGGCTTTAATCGTTCACAGTAGCCACAAATTGTATTCGATTATCAAAATTTTGGTCTCATTTTGTAGCTGTCAGTCTGTTGTTTACGACAAATATAAATTTGTAGTACTTTTCATAAGAATACTAATTTTTAGAAGGTTCCTTATATTTTTGGGGGCAGGTTATGGAAACTTTTTCCCTTTACGGCATTGCTGTGGCTTCAATTTTCAACCGATGTGCTATATTTTGGCGTGAGTGAATAGATCAGCGTCTGAATTTTCCAAAAAGTATAAATTTGTGGCATTTTGCAAAAGTTTAAGGGCGGGTTTAGTGGTTGAAAGCCAGAAAAAACCCAATTTTTCACGCGTCAACTCCCCAAAACTTTAAATTCATTTTTCTCCCCTTAAACGTGCGAATTTCGCGTTTTTACGTTTTTATTTAAAAGTTTAGCCCAAACTAGTATTTTGATGGTCGGAACATGTTTTAGGCAAAATATCCAAAAATTACTGTTTCTAGAACACGTGCAGTTTTTGTGCAGATTTTCAGCTATGATTGTTTACTGTGCCCGTAATTTAAATTCGATTGTTGAAATTTTGGTCTTATCTTATAGTTGCGTTTGTTTAGTTTGCGTGAAGTGCAAATATGTAGTAATTTGCATGAAAATAGTAATTTTTATGACGCTTAGGAGGCATAGATATGTATTTGTCTAAAATACGTAAATTTCCTTGTCAGACCTCTGGCTTTAATCGTTCACAGTAGCCACAAATTGTATTCGATTATCAAAATTTTAGTCTCATTTTGTAGCTGTCAGTCTGTTGTTTACGACAAATATAAATTTGTAGTACTTTTCATAAGAATACTAATTTTTAGAAGGTTCCTTATATTTTTGGGGGCAGGTTATGGAAACGTTTTCCCTTTACGGCATTGCTGTGGCTTCAATTTTCAACCGATGTGCTATATTTCTGGGTTAGTGAATAGATCAGAGTCTGAATTTTCCAAAAAGTATAAATTTGTGGCATTTCGCAAAAGTTTAAGGGCGGGTTTAGTGGTTGAAAGCCAGAAAAAACCCAATTTTTCACGCGTCAACTCCCCAAAACTTTAAATTCATTTTTCTCCCCTTAAACGTGCGAATTTCGCGTTTTTACGTTTTTATTTAAAAGTTTAGCCCAAACTAGTGTTTTGATGGTCGGAACATGTTTTAGGCAAAATATCCAAAAATTACTGTTTCTAGAACACGTGCAGTTTTTGTGCAGATTTTCAGCTTTGATTGTTTACTGTGCCCGTAATTTAAATTCGATTGTTGAAATTTTGGTCTTATCTTATAGTTGCGTTTGTTTAGTTTGCGTGAAGTGCAAATATGTAGTAATTTGCATGAAACTCCCCAAAACTTTAAATTCATTTTTCTCCCCTTAAACGTGCGAATTTCGCGTTTTTACGTTTTTATTTAAAAGTTTAGCCCAAACTAGTGTTTTGATGGTCGGAACATGTTTTAGGCAAAATATCCAAAAATTACTGTTTCTAGAACACGTGCAGTTTTTGTGCAGATTTTCAGCTTTGATTGTTTACTGTGCCCGTAATTTAAATTCGATTGTTGAAATTTTGGTCTTATCTTATAGTTGCGTTTGTTTAGTTTGCGTGAAGTGCAAATATGTAGTAATTTGCATGAAAATAGTAATTTTTATGACGCTTAGGAGGCATAGACATGTATTTGTCTAAAATACGTAAATTTCCTTGTCAGACCTCTGGCTTTAATCGTTCACAGTAGCCACAAATTGTATTCGATTATCAAAATTTTGGTCTCATTTTGTAGCTGTCAGTCTGTTGTTTACGACAAATATAAATTTGTAGTTCTAATTTTTAGAAGGTTCCTTATATTTTTGGGGGCAGGTTATGGAAACTTTTTCCCTTTACGGCATTGCTGTGGCTTCATTTTTCAACCGATGTGCTATATTTTGGGGTTAGTGAATAGATCAGAGTCTGAATTTTCCAAAAAGTATAAATTTGTGGCATTTCGCAAAAGTTTAAGGGCGGGTTTAGTGGTTGAAAGCCAGAAAAAACCCAATTTTTCACGCGTCAACTCCCCAAAACTTTAAATTCATTTTTCTCCCCTTAAACGTGCGAATTTCGCGTTTTTACGTTTTTATTTAAAAGTTTAGCCCAAACTAGTGTTTTGATGGTCGGAACATGTTTTAGGCAAAATCTCCAAAAATTACTGTTTCTAGAACACGTGCAGTTTTTGTGCAGATTTTCAGCTTTGATTGTTTACTGTGCCCGTAATTTAAATTCGATTGTTGAAATTTTGGTCTTATCTTATAGTTGCGTTTGTTTAGTTTGCGTGAAGTGCAAATATGTAGTAATTTGCATGAAAATAGTAATTTTTATGACGCTTAGGAGGCATAGACATGTATTTGTCTAAAATACGTAAATTTCCTTGTCAGACCTCTGGCTTTAATCGTTCACAGTAGCCACAAATTGTATTCGATTATCAAAATTTTGGTCTCATTTTGTAGCTGTCAGTCTGTTGTTTACGACAAATATAAATTTGTAGTACTTTTCATAAGAATACTAATTTTTAGAAGGTTCCTTATATTTTTGGGGGCAGGTTTTGGAAACTTTTTCCCTTTACGGCATTGCTGTGGCTTCAATTTTCAACCGATGTGCTATATTTTGGCGTGAGTGAATAGATCAGCGTCTGAATTTTCCAAAAAGTATAAATTTGTGGCATTTCGCAAAAGTTTAAGGGCGGGTTTAGTGGTTGAAAGCCAGAAAAAACCCAATTTTTCACGCGTCAACTCCCCAAAACTTTAAATTCATTTTTCGCCCCTTAAACGGGCAAATTTCGCGTTTTTACGTTTTTATTTAAAAGTTTAGCCCAAACTAGTGTTTTGATGGTCGGAACATGTTTTAGGCAAAATATCCAAAAATTACTGTTTCTAGAACACGTGCAGTTTTTGTGCAGATTTTCAGCTTTGATTGTTTACTGTGCCCGTAATTTAAATTCGATTGTTGAAATTTTGGTCTTATCTTATAGTTGCGTTTGTTTAGTTTGCGTGAAGTGCAAATATGTAGTAATTTGCATGAAAATAGTAATTTTTATGACGCTTAGGAGGCATAGATATGTATTTGTCTAAAATACGTAAATTTCCTTGTCAGACCTCTGGCTTTAATCGTTCACAGTAGCCACAAATTGTATTCGATTATCAAAATTTTGGTCTCATTTTGTAGCTGTCAGTCTGTTGTTTACGACAAATATAAATTTGTAGTACTTTTCATAAGAATACTAATTTTTAGAAGGTTCCTTATATTTTTGGGGGCATGTTATGGAAACGTTTTCCCTTTACGGCATTGCTGTGGCTTCAATTTTCAACCGATGTGCTATATTTTGACGTTAGTGAATAGATCAGCGTCTGAATTTTCCAAAAAGTATAAATTTGTGGCATTTCGCAAAAGTTTAAGGGCGGGTTTAGTGGTTGAAAGCCAGAAAAAAACCAATTTTTCACGCGTCAACTCCCCAAAACTTTAAATTCATTTTTCTCCCCTTAAACGTGCGAATTTCGCGTTTTTACGTTTTTATTTAAAAGTTTAGCCCAAACTAGTGTTTTGATGGTCGGAACATGTTTTAGGCAAAATATCCAAAAATTACTGTTTCTAGAACACGTGCAGTTTTTGTGCAGATTTTCAGCTTTGATTGTTTACTGTGCCCGTAATTTAAATACGATTGTTGAAATTTTGGTCTTATCTTATAGTTGCGTTTGTTTAGTTTGCGTGAAGTGCAAATATGTAGTAATTTGCATGAAAATAGTAATTTTTATGACGCTTAGGAGGCATAGACATGTATTTGTCTAAAATACGTAAATTTCCTTGTCAGACCTCTGGCTTTAATCGTTCACAGTAGCCACAAATTGTATTCGATTATCAAAATTTTGGTCTCATTTTGTAGCTGTCAGTCTGTTGTTTACGACAAATATAAATTTGTAGTACTTTTCATATGAATACTAATTTTTAGAAGGTTCCTTATATTTTTGGGGGCAGGTTATGGAAACTTTTTCCCTTTACGGCATTGCTGTGGCTTCAATTTTCAACCGATGTGCTATATTTTGGGGTTAGTGAATAGATCAGCGTCTGAATTTTCCAAAAAGTATAAATTTGTGGCATTTCGCAAAAGTTTAAGGGCGGGTTTAGTGGTTGAAAGCCAGAAAAAACCCAATTTTTCACGCGTCAACTCCTCAAAACTTTAAATTCATTTTTCTCCCCTTAAACGTGCGAATTTCGCGTTTTTACGTTTTTATTTAAAAGTTTAGCCCAAACTAGTGTTTTGATGGTCGGAACATGTTTTAGGCAAAATATCCAAAAATTACTGTTTCTAGAACACGTGCAGTTTTTGTGCAGATTTTCAGCTTTGATTGTTTACTGTGCCCGTAATTTAAATTCGATTGTTGAAATTTTGGTCTTATCTTATAGTTGCGTTTGTTTAGTTTGCGTGAAGTGCAAATATGTAGTAATTTGCATGAAAATAGTAATTTTTATGACGCTTAGGAGGCATAGACATGTATTTGTCTAAAAAACGTAAATTTCCTTGTCAGACTTCTGGCTTTAATTGTTCACAGTAGCCACAAATTGTATTCGATTATCAAAATTTTGGTCTCATTTTGTAGCTGTCAGTCTGTTGTTTACGACAAATATAAATTTGTAGTACTTTCCATAAGAATACTAATTTTTAGAAGGTTCCTTATATTTTTGGGGGCAGGTTATGGAAACTTTTTCCCTTTACGGCATTGCTGTGGCTTCATTTTTCAACCGATGTGCTATATTTTGGCGTGAGTGAATAGATCAGCGTCTGAATTTTCCAAAAAGTATAAATTTGTGGCATTTCGCAAAAGTTTAAGGGCGGGTTTAGTGGTTGAAAGCCAGAAAAAACCCAATTTTTCACGCGTCAACTCCCCAAAACTTTAAATTCATTTTTCGCCCCTTAAACGGGCAAATTTCGCGTTTTTACGTTTTTATTTAAAAGTTTAGCCCAAACTAGTGTTTTGATGGTCGGAACATGTTTTAGGCAAAATATCCAAAAATTACTGTTTCTAGAACACGTGCAGTTTTTGTGCAGATTTTCAGCTTTGATTGTTTACTGTGCCCGTAATTTAAATTCGATTGTTGAAATTTTGGTCTTATCTTATAGTTGCGTTTGTTTAGTTTGCGTGAAGTGCAAATATGTAGTAATTTGCATGAAAATAGTAATTTTTATGACGCTTAGGAGGCATAGATATGTATTTGTCTAAAATACGTAAATTTCCTTGTCAGACCTCTGGCTTTAATCGTTCACAGTAGCCACAAATTGTATTCGATTATCAAAATTTTGGTCTCATTTTGTAGCTGTCAGTCTGTTGTTTACGACAAATATAAATTTGTAGTACTTTTCATAAGAATACTAATTTTTAGAAGGTTCCTTATATTTTTGGGGGCAGGTTATGGAAACGTTTTCCCTTTACGGCATTGCTGTGGCTTCAATTTTCAACCGATGTGCTATATTTTGACGTTAGTGAATAGATCAGCGTCTGAATTTTCCAAAAAGTATAAATTTGTGGCATTTCGCAAAAGTTTAAGGGCGGGTTTAGTGGTTGAAAGCCAGAAAAAAACCAATTTTTCACGCGTCAACTCCCCAAAACTTTAAATTCATTTTTCTCCCCTTAAACGTGCGAATTTCGCGTTTTTACGTTTTTATTTAAAAGTTTAGCCCAAACTAGTGTTTTGATGGTCGGAACATGTTTTAGGCAAAATATCCAAAAATTACTGTTTCTAGAACACGTGCAGTTTTTGTGCAGATTTTCAGCTTTGATTGTTTACTGTGCCCGTAATTTAAATACGATTGTTGAAATTTTGGTCTTATCTTATAGTTGCGTTTGTTTAGTTTGCGTGAAGTGCAAATATGTAGTAATTTGCATGAAAATAGTAATTTTTATGACGCTTAGGAGGCATAGACATGTATTTGTCTAAAATACGTAAATTTCCTTGTCAGACCTCTGGCTTTAATCGTTCACAGTAGCCACAAATTGTATTCGATTATCAAAATTTTGGTCTCATTTTGTAGCTGTCAGTCTGTTGTTTACGACAAATATAAATTTGTAGTACTTTTCATATGAATACTAATTTTTAGAAGGTTCCTTATATTTTTGGGGGCAGGTTATGGAAACTTTTTCCCTTTACGGCATTGCTGTGGCTTCAATTTTCAACCGATGTGCTATATTTTGGGGTTAGTGAATAGATCAGCGTCTGAATTTTCCAAAAAGTATAAATTTGTGGCATTTCGCAAAAGTTTAAGGGCGGGTTTAGTGGTTGAAAGCCAGAAAAAAACCCAATTTTTCACGCGTCAACTCCTCAAAACTTTAAATTCATTTTTCTCCCCTTAAACGTGCGAATTTCGCGTTTTTACGTTTTTATTTAAAAGTTTAGCCCAAACTAGTGTTTTGATGGTCGGAACATGTTTTAGGCAAAATATCCAAAAATTACTGTTTCTAGAACACGTGCAGTTTTTGTGCAGATTTTCAGCTTTGATTGTTTACTGTGCCCGTAATTTAAATTCGATTGTTGAAATTTTGGTCTTATCTTATAGTTGCGTTTGTTTAGTTTGCGTGAAGTGCAAATATGTAGTAATTTGCATGAAAATAGTAATTTTTATGACGCTTAGGAGGCATAGACATGTATTTGTCTAAAAAACGTAAATTTCCTTGTCAGACTTCTGGCTTTAATTGTTCACAGTAGCCACAAATTGTATTCGATTATCAAAATTTTGGTCTCATTTTGTAGCTGTCAGTCTGTTGTTTACGACAAATATAAATTTGTAGTACTTTCCATAAGAATACTAATTTTTAGAAGGTTCCTTATATTTTTGGGGGCAGGTTATGGAAACTTTTTCCCTTTACGGCATTGCTGTGGCTTCATTTTTCAACCGATGTGCTATATTTTGGGGTTTGTGAATAGATCAGAGTCTGAATTTTCCAAAAAGTATAAATTTGTGGCATTTCGCAAAAGTTTAAGGGCGGGTTTAGTGGTTGAAAGCCAGAAAAAACCCAATTTTTCACGCGTCAACTCCCCAAAACTTTAAACTCATTTTTCTCCCCTTAAACGTGCGAATTTCGCGTTTTTACGTTTTTATTTAAAAGTTTAGCCCAAACTAGTGTTTTGATGGTCGGAACACAATTTAGGCAAAATATCCAAAAATTACTGTTTCTAGAACACGTGCAGTTTTTGTGCAGATTTTCAGCTTTGATTGTTTACTGTGCCCGTAATTTAAATTCGATTGTTGAAATTTTGGTCTTATCTTATAGTTGCGTTTGTTTAGTTTGCGTGAAGTGCAAATATGTAGTAATTTGCATGAAAATAGTAATTTTTATGACGCTTAGGAGGCATAGACATGTATTTGTCTAAAATACGTAAATTTCCTTGTCAGACCTCTGGCTTTAATCGTTCACAGTAGCCACAAATTGTATTCGATTATCAAAATTTTGGTCTCATTTTGTAGCTGTCAGTCTGTTGTTTACGACAAATATAAATTTGTAGTACTTTTCATAAGAATACTAATTTTTAGAAGGTTCCTTATATTTTTGGGGGCAGGTTATGGAAACGTTTTCCCTTTACGGCATTGCTGTGGCTTCAATTTTCAACCGATGTGCTATATTTTGACGTTAGTGATAAGGCCAGCGTCTGAATTTTCCAAAAAGTATAAATTTGTGGCATTTCGCAAAAGTTTAAGGGCGGGTTTAGTGGTTGAAAGCCAGAAAAAACCCAATTTTTCACGCGTCAACTCCCCAAAACTTTAAATTCATTTTTCTCCCCTTAAACGTGCGAATTTCGCGTATTTACGTTTTTATTTAAAAGTTTAGCCCAAACTAGTGTTTTGATGGTCGGAACATGTTTTAGGCAAAATATCCAAAAATTACTGTTTCTAGAACACGTGCAGTTTTTGTGCAGATTTTCAGCTTTGATTGTTTACTGTGCCCGTAATTTAAATTCGATTGTTGAAATTTCTGTCTTATCTTATAGTTGCGTTTGTTTAGTTTGCGTGAAGTGCAAATATGTAGTAATTTGCATGAAAATAGTAATTTTTATGACGCTTAGGAGGCATAGACATGTATTTGTCTAAAATACGTAAATTTCCTTGTCAGACCTCTGGCTTTAATCGTTCACAGTAGCCACAAATTGTATTCGATTATCAAAATTTTGGTCTCATTTTGTAGCTGTCAGTCTGTTGTTTACGACAAATATAAATTTGTAGTACTTTCCATAAGAATACTAATTTTTAGAAGGTTCCTTATATTTTTGGGGGCAGGTTATGGAAACTTTTTCCCTTTACGCCATTGCTGTGGCTTCATTTTTCAACCGATGTGCTATATTTTGGCGTTAATGAATAGATCAGAGTCTGAATTTTCCAAAAAGTATAAATTTGTGGCATTTCGCAAAAGTTTAAGGGCGGGTTTAGTGGTTGAAAGCCAGAAAAAACCCAATTTTTCACGCGTCAATTCCCCAAAACTTTAAATTCATTTTTCTCCCCTTAAACGTGCGAATTTCGCGTTTTTACGTTTTTATTTAAAAGTTTAGCCCAAACTAGTGTTTTGATGGTCGGAACATGTTTTAGGCAAAATATCCAAAAATTACTGTTTCTAGAACACGTGCAGTTTTTGTGCAGATTTTCAGCTTTGATTGTTTACTGTGCCCGTAATTTAAATTGGATTGTTGAAATTTTGGTCTTATCTTATAGTTGCGTTTGTTTAGTTTGCGTGAAGTGCAAATATGTAGTAATTTGCATGAAAATAGTAATTTTTATGACGCTTAGGAGGCATAGACATGTATTTGTCTAAAATACGTAAATTTCCTTGTCAGACCTCTGGCTTTAATCGTTCACAGTAGCCACAAATTCTATTCGATTATTAAAATTTTGGTCTCATTTTGTAGCTGTCGGTCTGTTGTTTACGACAAATATAAATTTGTAGTACTTTTCATAAGAATACTAATTTTTAGAAGGTTCCTTATATTTTTGGGGGCAGGTTATGGAAACTTTTTCCCTTTGCGGCATTGCTGTGGCTTCAATTTTCAACCGATGATCTATATTTTGGCGTTAGTGAATAGATCAGCGTCTGAATTTTCCAAAAAGTATAAATTTGTGGCATTTCGCAAAAGTTTAAGGGCGGGTTTAGTGGTTGAAAGCCAGAAAAAACCCAATTTTTCACGCGTCAACTCCCCAAAACTTTAAATTCATTTTTCTCCCCTTAAACGTGCGAATTTCGCGTTTTTACGTTTTTATTTAAAAGTTTAGCCCAAACTAGTGTTTTGATGGTCGGAACATGTTTTAGGCAAAATATCCAAAAATTACTGTTTCTAGAACACGTGCAGTTTTTGTGCAGATTTTCAGCTTTGATTGTTTACTGTGCCCGTAATTTAAATTCGATTGTTGAAATTTTGGTCTTATCTTATAGTTGCGTTTGTTTAGTTTGCGTGAAGTGCAAATATGTAGTAATTTGCATGAAAATAGTAATTTTTATGACGCTTAGGAGGCATAGACATGTATTTGTCTAAAATACGTAAATTTCCTTGTCAGACCTCTGGCTTTAATCGTTCACAGTAGCCACAAATTGTATTCGATTATCAAAATTTTGGTCTCATTTTGTAGCTGTCAGTCTGTTGTTTACGACAAATATAAATTTGTAGTACTTTCCATAAGAATACTAATTTTTAGAAGGTTCCTTATATTTTTGGGGGCAGGTTATGGAAACTTTTTCCCTTTACGCCATTGCTGTGGCTTCATTTTTCAACCGATGTGCTATATTTTGGCGTTAATGAATAGATCAGAGTCTGAATTTTCCAAAAAGTATAAATTTGTGGCATTTCGCAAAAGTTTAAGGGCGGGTTTAGTGGTTGAAAGCCAGAAAAAACCCAATTTTTCACGCGTCAACTCCCCAAAACTTTAAATTCATTTTTCTCCCCTTAAACGTGCGAATTTCGCGTTTTTACGTTTTTATTTAAAAGTTTAGCCCAAACTAGTGTTTTGATGGTCGGAACATGTTTTAGGCAAAATATCCAAAAATTACTGTTTCTAGAACACGTGCAGTTTTTGTGCAGATTTTCAGCTTTGATTGTTTACTGTGCCCGTAATTTAAATTCGATTGTTGAAATTTTGGTCTTATCTTATAGTTGCGTTTGTTTAGTTTGCGTGAAGTGCAAATATGTAGTAATTTGCATGAAAATAGTAATTTTTATGACGCTTAGGAGGCATAGACATGTATTTGTCTAAAATACGTAAATTTCCTTGTCAGACCTCTGGCTTTAATCGTTCACAGTAGCCACAAATTGTATTCGATTATCAAAATTTTGGTCTCATTTTGTAGCTGTCAGTCTGTTGTTTACGACAAATATAAATTTGTAGTACTTTTCATAAGAATACTAATTTTTAGAAGGTTCCTTATATTTTTGGGGGCAGGTTATGGAAACTTTTTCCCTTTACGGCATTGCTGTGGCTTCATTTTTCAACCGATGTGCAATATTTTGGGGTTAGTGAATAGATCAGAGTCTGAATTTTCCAAAAAGTATAAATTTGTGGCATTTCGCAAAAGTTTAAGGGCGGGTTTAGTGGTTGAAAGCCAGAAAAAACCCAATTTTTCACGCGTCAACTCCCCAAAACTTTAAATTCATTTTTCTCCCCTTAAACGTGCGAATTTCGCGTTTTTACGTTTTTATTTAAAAGTTTAGCCCAAACTAGTGTTTTGATGGTCGGAACATGTTTTAGGCAAAATATCCAAAAATTACTGTTTCTAGAACACGTGCAGTTTTTGTGCAGATTTTCAGCTTTGATTGTTTACTGTGCCCGTAATTTAAATTCGATTGTTGAAATTTTGGTCTTATCTTATAGTTGCGTTTGTTTAGTTTGCGTGAAGTGCAAATATGTAGTAATTTGCATGAAAATAGTAATTTTTATGACGCTTAGGAGGCATAGACATGTATTTGTCTAAAATACGTAAATTTCCTTGTCAGACCTCTGGCTTTAATCGTTCACAGTAGCCACAAATTGTATTCGATTATCAAAATTTTGGTCTCATTTTGTAGCTGGCAGTCTGTTGTTTACGACAAATATAAATTTGTAGTACTTTTCATAAGAATACTAATTTTTAGAAGGTTCCTTATATTTTTGGGGGCAGGTTATGGAAACTTTTTCCCTTTACGCCATTGCTGTGGCTTCATTTTTCAACCGATGTGCTATATTTTGGGGTTTGTGAATAGATCAGAGTCTGAATTTTCCAAAAAGTATAAATTTGTGGCATTTCGCAAAAGTTTAAGGGCGGGTTTAGTGGTTGAAAGCCAGAAAAAACCCAATTTTTCACGCGTCAATTCCCCAAAACTTTAAATTCATTTTTCTCCCCTTAAACGTGCGAATTTCGCGTTTTTACGTTTTTATTTAAAAGTTTAGCCCAAACTAGTGTTTTGATGGTCGGAACATGTTTTAGGCAAAATATCCAAAAATTACTGTTTCTAGAACACGTGCAGTTTTTGTGCAGATTTTCAGCTTTGATTGTTTACTGTGCCCGTAATTTAAATTCGATTGTTGAAATTTTGGTCTTATCTTATAGTTGCGTTTGTTTAGTTTGCGTGAAGTGCAAATATGTAGTAATTTGCATGAAAATAGTAATTTTTATGACGCTTAGGAGGCATAGGCATGTATTTGTCTAAAATACGTAAATTTCCTTGTCAGACCTCTGGCTTTAATCGTTCACAGTAGCCACAAATTCTATTCGATTATTAAAATTTTGGTCTCATTTTGTAGCTGTCAGTCTGTTGTTTACGACAAATATAAATTTGTAGTACTTTTCATAAGAATACTAATTTTTAGAAGGTTCCTTATATTTTTGGGGGCAGGTTATGGAAACTTTTTCCCTTTGCGGCATTGCTGTGGCTTCAATTTTCAACCGATGATCTATATTTTGGCGTTAGTGAATAGATCAGCGTCTGAATTTTCCAAAAAGTATAAATTTGTGGCATTTCGCAAAAGTTTAAGGGCGGGTTTAGTGGTTGAAAGCCAGAAAAAACCCAATTTTTCACGCGTCAACTCCCCAAAACTTTAAATTCATTTTTCTCCCCTTAAACGTGCGAATTTCGCGTTTTTACGTTTTTATTTAAAAGTTTAGCCCAAACTAGTGTTTTGATGGTCGGAACATGTTTTAGGCAAAATATCCAAAAATTACTGTTTCTAGAACACGTGCAGTTTTTGTGCAGATTTTCAGCTTTGATTGTTTACTGTGCCCGTAATTTAAATTCGATTGTTGAAATTTTGGTCTTATCTTATAGTTGCGTTTGTTTAGTTTGCGTGAAGTGCAAATATGTAGTAATTTGCATGAAAATAGTAATTTTTATGACGCTTAGGAGGCATAGACATGTATTTGTCTAAAATACGTAAATTTCCTTGTCAGACCTCTGGCTTTAATCGTTCACAGTAGCCACAAATTGTATTCGATTATCAAAATTTTGGTCTCATTTTGTAGCTGTCAGTCTGTTGTTTACGACAAATATAAATTTGTAGTACTTTCCATAAGAATACTAATTTTTAGAAGGTTCCTTATATTTTTGGGGGCAGGTTATGGAAACTTTTTCCCTTTACGCCATTGCTGTGGCTTCATTTTTCAACCGATGTGCTATATTTTGGCGTTAATGAATAGATCAGCGTCTGAATTTTCCAAAAAGTATAAATTTGTGGCATTTCGCAAAAGTTTAAGGGCGGGTTTAGTGGTTGAAAGCCAGAAAAAACCCAATTTTTCACGCGTCAACTCCCCAAAACTTTAAATTCATTTTTCTCCCCTTAAACGTGCGAATTTCGCGTTTTTACGTTTTTATTTAAAAGTTTAGCCCAAACTAGTGTTTTGATGGTCGGAACATGTTTTAGGCAAAATATCCAAAAATTACTGTTTCTAGAACACGTGCAGTTTTTGTGCAGATTTTCAGCTTTGATTGTTTACTGTGCCCGTAATTTAAATTCGATTGTTGAAATTTTGGTCTTATCTTATAGTTGCGTTTGTTTAGTTTGCGTGAAGTGCAAATATGTAGTAATTTGCATGAAAATAGTAATTTTTATGACGCTTAGGAGGCATAGACATGTATTTGTCTAAAATACGTAAATTTCCTTGTCAGACCTCTGGCTTTAATCGTTCACAGTAGCCACAAATTGTATTCGATTATCAAAATTTTGGTCTCATTTTGTAGCTGTCAGTCTGTTGTTTACGACAAATATAAATTTGTAGTACTTTTCATAAGAATACTAATTTTTAGAAGGTTCCTTATATTTTTGGGGGCAGGTTATGGAAACTTTTTCCCTTTACGGCATTGCTGTGGCTTCATTTTTCAACCGATGTGCAATATTTTGGGGTTAGTGAATAGATCAGAGTCTGAATTTTCCAAAAAGTATAAATTTGTGGCATTTCGCAAAAGTTTAAGGGCGGGTTTAGTGGTTGAAAGCCAGAAAAAACCCAATTTTTCACGCGTCAACTCCCCAAAACTTTAAATTCATTTTTCTCCCCTTAAACGTGCGAATTTCGCGTTTTTACGTTTTTATTTAAAAGTTTAGCCCAAACTAGTGTTTTGATGGTCGGAACATGTTTTAGGCAAAATATCCAAAAATTACTGTTTCTAGAACACGTGCAGTTTTTGTGCAGATTTTCAGCTTTGATTGTTTACTGTGCCCGTAATTTAAATTCGATTGTTGAAATTTTGGTCTTATCTTATAGTTGCGTTTGTTTAGTTTGCGTGAAGTGCAAATATGTAGTAATTTGCATGAAAATAGTAATTTTTATGACGCTTAGGAGGCATAGACATGTATTTGTCTAAAATACGTAAATTTCCTTGTCAGACCTCTGGCTTTAATCGTTCACAGTAGCCACAAATTGTATTCGATTATCAAAATGTTGGTCTCATTTTGTAGCTGGCAGTCTGTTGTTTACGACAAATATAAATTTGTAGTACTTTTCATAAGAATACTAATTTTTAGAAGGTTCCTTATATTTTTGGGGGCAGGTTATGGAAACTTTTTCCCTTTACGGCATTGCTGTGGCTTCATTTTTCAACCGATGTGCTATATTTTGGGGTTAGTGAATAGATCAGAGTCTGAATTTTCCAAAAAGTATAAATTTGTGGCTTTTCCCAAAAGTTTAAGGGCGGGTTTAGTGGTTGAAAGCCAGAAAAAACCCAATTTTTCACGCGTCAACTCCCCAAAACTTTAAATTCATTTTTCTCCCCTTAAACGTGCGAATTTCGCGTTTTTACGTTTTTATTTAAAAGTTTAGCCCAAACTAGTGGTTTGATGGTCGGAACATGTTTTAGGCAAAATATCCAAAAATTACTGTTTCTAGAACACGTGCAGTTTTTGTGCAGATTTTCAGCTTTGATTGTTTACTGTGCCCGTAATTTGAATTCGATTGTTGAAATTTTGGACTTATCTTATAATTGCGTTTGTTTAGTTTGCGTGAAGTGCAAATATGTCGTAATTTGCATGAAAATAGTAATTTTTATGACGCTTAGGAGGCATAGACATGTATTTGTCTAAAATACGTAAATTTCCTTGTCAGACCTCTGGCTTTAATCGTTCACAGTAGCCACAAATTGTATTCGATTATCAAAATTTTGGTCTCATTTTGTAGCTGTCAGTCTGTTGTTTACGACAAATATAAATTTGTAGTACTTTTCATAAGAATACTAATTTTTAGAAGGTTCCTTATATTTTTGGGGGCAGGTTATGGAAACTTTTTCCCTTTACGGCATTGCTGTGGCTTCAATTTTCAACCGATGTGCTATATTTTGGCGTTAGTGAATAGATCAGCGTCTGAATTTTCCAAAAAGTATAAATTTGTGGCATTTCGCAAAAGTTTAAGGGCGGGTTTAGTGGTTGAAAGCCAGAAAAAACCCAATTTTTCACGCGTCAACTCCCCAAAACTTTAAATTCATTTTTCTCCCCTTAAACGTGCGAATTTCACGTTTTTACGTTTTTATTGAAAAGTTTGGCCCAAACTAGTGTTTTGATGGTCGGAACATGTTTTAGGCAAAATATCCAAAAATTACTGTTTCTAGAACACGTGCAGTTTTTGTGCAGATTTTCAGCTTTGATTGTTTACTGTGCCCGTAATTTAAATTCGATTGTTGAAATTTTGGTCTTATCTTATAGTTGCGTTTGTTTAGTTTGCGTGAAGTGCAAATATGTAGTAATTTGCATGAAAATAGTAATTTTTATGACGCTTAGGAGGCATAGACATGTATTTGTCTAAAATACGTAAATTTCCTTGTCAGACCTCTGGCTTTAATCGTTCACAGTAGCCACAAATTGTATTCGATTATCAAAATTTTGGTCTCATTTTGTAGCTGGCAGTCTGTTGTTTACGACAAATATAAATTTGTAGTACTTTTCATAAGAATACTAATTTTTAGAAGGTTCCTTATATTTTTGGGGGCAGGTTATGGAAACTTTTTCCCTTTACGGCATTGCTGTGGCTTCATTTTTCAACCGATGTGCTATATTTTGGGGTTAGTGAATAGATCAGAGTCTGAATTTTCCAAAAAGTATAAATTTGTGGCTTTTCCCAAAAGTTTAAGGGCGGGTTTAGTGGTTGAAAGCCAGAAAAAACCCAATTTTTCACGCGTCAACTCCCCAAAACTTTAAATTCATTTTTCTCCCCTTAAACGTGCGAATTTCGCGTTTTTACGTTTTTATTTAAAAGTTTAGCCCAAACTAGTGGTTTGATGGTCGGAACATGTTTTAGGCAAAATATCCAAAAATTACTGTTTCTAGAACACGTGCAGTTTTTGTGCAGATTTTCAGCTTTGATTGTTTACTGTGCCCGTAATTTGAATTCGATTGTTGAAATTTTGGACTTATCTTATAATTGCGTTTGTTTAGTTTGCGTGAAGTGCAAATATGTCGTAATTTGCATGAAAATAGTAATTTTTATGACGCTTAGGAGGCATAGACATGTATTTGTCTAAAATACGTAAATTTCCTTGTCAGACCTCTGGCTTTAATCGTTCACAGTAGCCACAAATTGTATTCGATTATCAAAATTTTGGTCTCATTTTGTAGCTGTCAGTCTGTTGTTTACGACAAATATAAATTTGTAGTACTTTTCATAAGAATACTAATTTTTAGAAGGTTCCTTATATTTTTGGGGGCAGGTTATGGAAACTTTTTCCCTTTACGGCATTGCTGTGGCTTCAATTTTCAACCGATGTGCTATATTTTGGCGTTAGTGAATAGATCAGCGTCTGAATTTCCCAAAAAGTATAAATTTGTGGCATTTCGCAAAAGTTTAAGGGCGGGTTTAGTGGTTGAAAGCCAGAAAAAACCCAATTTTTCACGCGTCAACTCCCCAAAACTTTAAATTCATTTTTCTCCCCTTAAACGTGCGAATTTCACGTTTTTACGTTTTTATTGAAAAGTTTGGCCCAAACTAGTGTTTTGATGGTCGGAACATGTTTTAGGCAAAATATCCAAAAATTACTGTTTCTAGAACACGTGCAGTTTTTGTGCAGATTTTCAGCTTTGATTGTTTACTGTGCCCGTAATTTAAATTCGATTGTTGAAATTTTGGTCTTATCTTATAGTTGCGTTTGTTTAGTTTGCGTGAAGTGCAAATATGTAGTCATTTGCATGAAAATAGTGATTTTTATGACGCTTAGGAGGCATAGACATGTATTTGTCTAAAATACGTAAATTTCCTTGTCAGACCTCTGGCTTTAATCGTTCACAGTAGCCACAAATTGTATTCGATTATCAAAATTTTGGTCTCATTTTGTAGCTGTCAGTCTGTTGTTTACGACAAATATAAATTTGTAGTACTTTTCATAAGAATACTAATTTTTACAAGGTTCCTTATATTTTTGGGGGCAGGTTATGGAAACTTTTTCCCTTTACGGCATTGCTGTGGCTTCAATTTTCAACCGATGTGCTATATTTTGGCGTTAGTGAATAGATCAGCGTCTGAATTTTCCAAAAAGTATAAATTTGTGGCATTTCGCAAAAGTT
Organism: Odontomyia ornata; assembly: GCA_963969285.1. NCBI lineage: Eukaryota > Metazoa > Arthropoda > Insecta > Diptera > Stratiomyidae > Odontomyia > Odontomyia ornata. Next base: position 84,982,488 of record OZ017742.1, read on the forward strand.
TAAGGGCGGGTTTAGTGGTTGAAAGCCAGAAAAAACCCAATTTTTCACGCGTCAACTCCCCAAAACTTTAAATTCATTTTTCTCCCCTTAAACGTGCGAATTTCGCGTTTTTACGTTTTTATTTAAAAGTTTAGCCCAAACTAGTGTTTTGATGGTCGGAACATGTTTTAGGCAAAATATCCAAAAATTACTGTTTCTGGAACACGTGCAGTTTTTGTGCAGATTTTCAGCTTTGATTGTTTACTGTGCCCGTAATTTAAATTCGATTGTTGAAATTTTGGTCTTATCTTATAGTTGCGTTTGTTTAGTTTGCGTGAAGTGCAAATATGTAGTAATTTGCATGAAAATAGTAATTTTTATGACGCTTAGGAGGCATAGACATGTATTTGTCTAAAATACGTAAATTTCCTTGTCAGACCTCTGGCTTTAATCGTTCACAGTAGCCACAAATTGTATTAGATTATCAAAATTTTGGTCTCATTTTGTAGCTGTCAGTCTGTTGTTTACGACAAATATAAATTTGTAGTACTTTCCATAAGAATACTAATTTTTAGAAGGTTCCTTATATTTTTGGGGGCAGGTTATGGAAACTTTTTCCCTTTACGGCATTGCTGTGGCTTCATTTTTCAACCGATGTGCTATATTTTGGCGTTAATGAATAGATCAGAGTCTGAATTTTCCAAAAAGTATAAATTTGTGGCTTTTCGCAAAAGTTTAAGGGCGGGTTTAGTGGTTGAAAGCCAGAAAAAACCCAATTTTTCACGCGTCAACTCCTCAAAACTTTAAATTCATTTTTCTCCCCTTAAACGTGCGAATTTCGCGTTTTTACGTTTTTATTTAAAAGTTTAGCCCAAACTAGTGTTTTGATGGTCGGAACATGTTTCAAGCAAAATATCCAAAAATTACTGTTTCTAGAACACGTGCAGTTTTTGTGCAGATTTTCAGCTTTGATTGTTTACTGTGCCCGTAATTTAAATTCGATTGTTGAAATTTTGGTCTGATCTTATAGTTGCGTTTGTTTAGTTTGCGTGAAGTGCAAATATGTAGTAATTTGCATGAAAATAGTAATTTTTATGACGCTTAGGAGGCATAGACATGTATTTGTCTAAAATACGTAAATTTCCTTGTCAGACCTCTGGCTTTAATCGTTCACAGTGGCCACAAATTCTATTCGATTATCAAAATTTTGGTCTCATTTTGTAGCTGTCAGTCTGTTGTTTACGACAAATATAAATTTGTAGTACTTTCCATAAGAATACTAATTTTTAGAAGGTTCCTTATATTTTTGGGGGCAGGTTATGGAAACTTTTTCCCTTTACGGCATTGCTGTGGCTTCAATTTTCAACCGATGTGCTATATTTTGGCGTTAGTGAATAGATCAGCGTCTGAATTTTCCAGAAAGTATAAATTTGTGGCATTTCGCAAAAGTTTAAGGGCGGGTTTAGTGGTTGAAAGCCAGAAAAAACCCAATTTTTCACGCGTCAACTCCCCAAAACTTTAAATTCATTTTTCTCCCCTTAAACGTGCGAATTTCGCGTTTTTACGTTTTTATTTAAAAGTTTAGCCCAAACTAGTGTTTTGATGGTCGGAACATGTTTTAGGCAAAATATCCAAAAATTACTGTTTCTAGAACACGTGCAGTTTTTGTGCAGATTTTCAGCTTTGATTGTTTACTGTGCCCGTAATTTAAATTCGATTGTTGAAATTTTGGTCTTATCTTATAGTTGCGTTTGCTTAGTTTGCGTGAAGTGCAAATATGTAGTAATTTGCATGAAAATAGTAATTTTTATGACGCTTAGGAGGCATAGACATGTATTTGTCTAAAATACGTAAATTTCCTTGTCAGACCTCTGGCTTTAATGGTTCACAGTAGCCACAAATTGTATTCGATTATCAAAATTTTGGTCTCATTTTGTAGCTGTCAGTCTGTTGTTTACGACAAATATAAATTTGTTGTACTCTCCATAAGAATACTAATTTTTAGAAGGTTCCTTATATTTTTGGGGGCAGGTTATGGAAACTTTTTCCCTTTACGGCATTGCTGTGGCTTCATTTTTCAACCGATGTGCTATATTTTGGCGTTAGTGAATAGATCAGCGTCTGAATTTTCCAAAAAGTATAAATTTGTGGCATTTCGCAAAAGTTTAAGGGCGGGTTAATGGTTGAAAGCCAGAAAAAACCCAATTTTTCACGCGTCAACTCCCCAAAACTTTAAATTCATTTTTCTCCCCTTAAACGTGCGAATTTCGCGTTTTTACGTTTTTATTTAAAAGTTTAGCCCAAACTAGTGTTTTGATGGTCGGAACATGTTTTAGGCAAAATATCCAAAAATTACTGTTTCTAGAACACGTGCAGTTTTTGTGCAGATTTTCAGCTTTGATTGTTTACTGTGCCCGTAATTTAAATTCGATTGTTGAAATTTTGGTCTTATCTTATAGTTGCGTTTGTTTAGTTTGCGTGAAGTGCAAATATGTAGTAATTTGCATGAAAATAGTAATTTTTATGACGCTTAGGAGGCATAGACATGTATTTGTCTAAAATACGTAAATTTCCTTGTCAGACCTCTGGCTTTAATCGTTCACAGTAGCCACAAATTGTATTCGATTATCAAAATTTTGGTCTCATTTTGTAGCTGTCAGTCTGTTGTTTACGACAAATATAAATTTGTAGTACTTTCCATAAGAATACTAATTTTTAGAAGGTTCCTTATAGTTTTGGGGGCAGGTTATGGAAACTTTTTCCCTTTACGGCATTGCTGTGGCTTCAATTTTCAACCGATGTGCTATATTTTGGCGTTAGTGAATAGATCAGCGTCTGAATTTTCCAAAAAGTATAAATTTGTGGCATTTCGCAAAAGTTTAAGGGCGGGTTTAGTGGTTGAAAGCCAGAAAAAACCCAATTTTTCACGCGTCAACTCCCCAAAACTTTAAATTCATTTTTCTCCCCTTAAACGTGCGAATTTCGCGTTTTTACGTTTTTATTTAAAAGTTTAGCCCAAACTAGTGTTTTGATGGTCGGAACATGTTTTAGGCAAAATCTCCAAAAATTACTGTTTCTAGAACACGTGCAGTTTTTGTGCAGATTTTCAGCTTTGATTGTTTACTGTGCCCGTAATTTGAATTCGATTGTTGAAATTTTGGTCTTATCTTATAGTTGCGTTTGTTTAGTTTGCGTCAAGTGCAAATATGTAGTAATTTGCATGAAAATAGTAATTTTTATGACGCTTAGGAGGCATAGACATGTATTTGTCTAAAATACGTAAATTTCCTTGTCAGACCTCTGGCTTTAATCGTTCACAGTAGCCACAAATTGTATTCGATTATCAAAATTTTGGTCTCATTTTGTAGCTGTCAGTCTGTTGTTTACGACAAATATAAATTTGTAGTACTTTTCATAAGAATACTAATTTTTGGAAGGTTCCTTATATTTTTGGGGGCAGGTTATGGAAACTTTTTCCCTTTACGGCATTGCTGTGGCTTCAATTTTCAACCGATGTGCTATATTTTGTCGTTAGTGAATAGATCAGTGTCTGAATTTTCCAAAAAGTATAAATTTGTGGCATTTCGCAAAAGTTTAAGGGCGGGTTTAGTGGTTGAAAGCCAGAAAAAACCCAATTTTTCACGCGTCAACTCCCCAAAACTTTAAATTCATTTTTCTCCCCTTAAACGTGCGAATTTCGCGTTTTTACGTTTGTATTTAAAAGTTTAGCCCAAACTAGTGTTTTGATGGTCGGAACATATTTTAGGCAAAATATCCAAAAATTACTGTTTCTAGAACACGTGCAGTTTTTGTGCAGATTTTCAGCTTTGATTGTTTACTGTGCCCGTAATTTAAATTCGATTGTTGAAATTTTGGTCTTATCTTATAGTTGCGTTTGTTTAGTTTCCGTGAAGTGCAAATATGTAGTAATTTGCATGAAAATAGTAATTTTTATGACGCTTAGGAGGCATAGACATGTATTTGTCTAAAATACGTAAATTTCCTTGTCAGACCTCTGGCTTTGATCGTTCACAGTAGCCACAAATTGTATTCGATTATCAAAATTTTGGTCTCATTTTGTAGCTGTCAGTCTGTTGTTTACGACAAATATAAATTTGTAGTACTTTCCATAAGAATACTAATTTTTAGAAGGTTCCTTATATTTTTTGGGGCAGGTTATGGAAACTTTTTCCCTTTACGGCATTGCTGTGGCTTCATTTTTCAACCGATGTGCTATATTTTGGGGTTTGTGAGTAGATCAGAGTCTGAATTTTCCAAAAAGTATAAGTTTGTGGCATTTCGCATAGTTTAAGGGCGGGTTTAGTGGTTGAAAGCCAGAAAAAACCCAATTTTTCACGCGTCAACTCCCCAAAACTTTAAATTCATTTTTCTCCCCTTAAACGTGCGAATTTCGCGTTTTTACGTTTTTATTTAAAAGTTTAGCCCAAACTAGTGTTTTGATGGTCGGAACATGTTTTAGGCAAAATATCCAAAAATTACTGTTTCTAGAACACGTGCAGTTTTTGTGCAGATTTTCAGCTTTGATTGTTTACTGTGCCCGTAATTTAAATTCGATTGTTGAAATTTTGGTCTTATCTTATAGTTGCGTTTGTTTAGTTTGCGTGAAGTGCAAATATGTAGTAATTTGCATGAAAATAGTAATTTTTATGACGCTTAGGAGGCATAGACATGTATTTGTCTAAAATACGTAAATTTCCTTGTCAGACCTCTGGCTTTAATCGTTCACAGTAGCCACAAATTGTATTCGATTATCAAAATTTTGGTCTCATTTTGTAGCTGTCAGTCTGTTGTTTACGACAAATATAAATTTGTAGTACTTTTCATAAGAATACTAATTTTTAGAAGGTTCCTTATATTTTTGGGGGCAGGTTATGGAAACTTTTTCCCTTTACGGCATTGCTGTGGCTTCAATTTTCAACCGATGTGCTATATTTTGGTGTTAGTGAATAGATCAGCGTCTGAATTTTCCAAAAAGTATAAATTTGTGGCATTTCGCAAAAGTTTAAGGGCGGGTTTAGTGGTTGAAAGCCAGAAAAAACCCAATTTTTCACGCGTCAACTCCCCAAAACTTTAAATTCATATTTCTCCCCTTAAACGTGCGAATTTCGCGTTTTTACGTTTTTATTTAAAAGTTTAGCCCAAACTAGTGTTTTGATGGTCGGAACATGTTTTAGGCAAAATCTCCAAAAATTACTGTTTCTAGAACACGTGCAGTTTTTGTGCAGATTTTCAGCTTTGATTGTTTACTGTGCCCGTAATTTGAATTCGATTGTTGAAATTTTGGTCTTATCTTATAGTTGCGTTTGTTTAGTTTGCGTCAAGTGCAAATATGTAGTAATTTGCATGAAAATAGTAATTTTTATGACGCTTAGGAGGCATAGACATGTATTTGTCTAAAATACGTAAATTTCCTTGTCAGACCTCTGGCTTTAATCGTTCACAGTAGCCACAAATTGTATTCGATTATCAAAATTTTGGTCTCATTTTGTAGCTGTCAGTCTGTTGTTTACGACAAATATAAATTTGTAGTACTTTTCATAAGAATACTAATTTTTGGAAGGTTCCTTATATTTTTGGGGGCAGGTTATGGAAACTTTTTCCCTTTACGGCATTGCTGTGGCTTCAATTTTCAACCGATGTGCTATATTTTGTCGTTAGTGAATAGATCAGTGTCTGAATTTTCCAAAAAGTATAAATTTGTGGCATTTCGCAAAAGTTTAAGGGCGGGTTTAGTGGTTGAAAGCCAGAAAAAACCCAATTTTTCACGCGTCAACTCCCCAAAACTTTAAATTCATTTTTCTCCCCTTAAACGTGCGAATTTCGCGTTTTTACGTTTGTATTTAAAAGTTTAGCCCAAACTAGTGTTTTGATGGTCGGAACATATTTTAGGCAAAATATCCAAAAATTACTGTTTCTAGAACACGTGCAGTTTTTGTGCAGATTTTCAGCTTTGATTGTTTACTGTGCCCGTAATTTAAATTCGATTGTTGAAATTTTGGTCTTATCTTATAGTTGCGTTTGTTTAGTTTCCGTGAAGTGCAAATATGTAGTAATTTGCATGAAAATAGTAATTTTTATGACGCTTAGGAGGCATAGACATGTATTTGTCTAAAATACGTAAATTTCCTTGTCAGACCTCTGGCTTTGATCGTTCACAGTAGCCACAAATTGTATTCGATTATCAAAATTTTGGTCTCATTTTGTAGCTGTCAGTCTGTTGTTTACGACAAATATAAATTTGTAGTACTTTCCATAAGAATACTAATTTTTAGAAGGTTCCTTATATTTTTTGGGGCAGGTTATGGAAACTTTTTCCCTTTACGGCATTGCTGTGGCTTCATTTTTCAACCGATGTGCTATATTTTGGGGTTTGTGAGTAGATCAGAGTCTGAATTTTCCAAAAAGTATAAGTTTGTGGCATTTCGCATAGTTTAAGGGCGGGTTTAGTGGTTGAAAGCCAGAAAAAACCCAATTTTTCACGCGTCAACTCCCCAAAACTTTAAATTCATTTTTCTCCCCTTAAACGTGCGAATTTCGCGTTTTTACGTTTTTATTTAAAAGTTTAGCCCAAACTAGTGTTTTGATGGTCGGAACATGTTTTAGGCAAAATATCCAAAAATTACTGTTTCTAGAACACGTGCAGTTTTTGTGCAGATTTTCAGCTTTGATTGTTTACTGTGCCCGTAATTTAAATTCGATTGTTGAAATTTTGGTCTTATCTTATAGTTGCGTTTGTTTAGTTTGCGTGAAGTGCAAATATGTAGTAATTTGCATGAAAATAGTAATTTTTATGACGCTTAGGAGGCATAGACATGTATTTGTCTAAAATACGTAAATTTCCTTGTCAGACCTCTGGCTTTAATCGTTCACAGTAGCCACAAATTGTATTCGATTATCAAAATTTTGGTCTCATTTTGTAGCTGTCAGTCTGTTGTTTACGACAAATATAAATTTGTAGTACTTTTCATAAGAATACTAATTTTTAGAAGGTTCCTTATATTTTTGGGGGCAGGTTATGGAAACTTTTTCCCTTTACGGCATTGCTGTGGCTTCAATTTTCAACCGATGTGCTATATTTTGGTGTTAGTGAATAGATCAGCGTCTGAATTTTCCAAAAAGTATAAATTTGTGGCATTTCGCAAAAGTTTAAGGGCGGGTTTAGTGGTTGAAAGCCAGAAAAAACCCAATTTTTCACGCGTCAACTCCCCAAAACTTTAAATTCATATTTCTCCCCTTAAACGTGCGAATTTCGCGTTTTTACGTTTTTATTTAAAAGTTTAGCCCAAACTAGTGTTTTGATGGTCGGAACATGTTTTAGGCAAAATCTCCAAAAATTACTGTTTCTAGAACACGTGCAGTTTTTGTGCAGATTTTCAGCTTTGATTGTTTACTGTGCCCGTAATTTAAATTCGATTGTTGAAATTTTGGTCTTATCTTATAGTTGCGTTTGTTTAGTTTGCGTGAAGTGCAAATATGTAGTAATTTGCATGAAAATAGTAATTTTTATGACGCTTAGGAGGCATAGACATGTATTTGTCTAAAATACGTAAATTTCCTTGTCAGACCTCTGGCTTTAATCGTTCACAGTAGCCACAAATTGTATTCGATTATCAAAATTTTGGTCTCATTTTGTAGCTGTCAGTCTGTTGTTTACGACAAATATAAATTTGTAGTACTTTCCATAAGAATACTAATTTTTAGAAGGTTCCTTATATTTTTGGGGGCAGGTTATGGAAACTTTTTCCCTTTACGGCATTGCTGTGGCTTCATTTTTCAACCGATGTGCTATATTTTGGGGTTTGTGAATAGATCAGAGTCTGAATTTTCCAAAAAGTATAAATTTGTGGCATTTCGCAAAAGTTTAAGGGCGGGTTTAGTGGTTGAAAGCCAGAAAAAACCCAATTTTTCACGCGTCAACTCCCCAAAACTTTAAATTCATTTTTCTCCCCTTAAACGTGCGAATTTCGCGTTTTTACGTTTTTATTTAAAAGTTTAGCCCAAACTAGTGTTTTGATGGTCGGAACATGTTTTAGGCAAAATATCCAAAAATTACTGTTTCTAGAACACGTGCAGTTTTTGTGCAGATTTTCAGCTTTGATTGTTTACTGTGCCCGTAATTTGAATTCGATTGTTGAAATTTTGGACTTATCTTATAGTTGCGTTTGTTTAGTTTGCGTGAAGTGCAAATATGTAGTAATTTGCATGAAAATAGTAATTTTTATGACGCTTAGGAGGCATAGACATGTATTTGTCTAAAATACGTAAATTTCCTTGTCAGACCTCTGGCTTTAATCGTTCACAGTAGCCACAAATTGTATTCGATTATCAAAATTTTGATCTCATTTTGTAGCTGTCAGTCTGTTGTTTACGACAAATATAAATTTGTAGTACTTTTCATAAGAATACTAATTTTTAGAAGGTTCCTTATATTTTTGGGGGCAGGTTATGGAAACTTTTTCCCTTTACGGCATTGCTGTGGCTTCAATTTTCAACCGATGTGCTATATTTTGGCGTTAGTGAATAGATCAGCGTCTGAATTTTCCAAAAAGTATAAATCTGTGGCATTTTGCAAAAGTTTAAGGGCGGGTTTAGTGGTTGAAAGCCAGAAAAAACCCAATTTTTCACGCGTCAACTCCCCAAAACTTTAAATTCATTTTTCTCCCCTTAAACGTGCGAATTTCGCGTTTTTACGTTTTTATTTAAAAGTTTAGCCCAAACTAGTGTTTTGATGGTCGGAACATGTTTTAGGCAAAATATCCAAAAATTACTGTTTCTAGAACACGTGCAGTTTTTGTGCAGATTTTCAGCTTTGATTGTTTACTGTGCCCGTAATTTAAATTGGATTGTTGAAATTTTGGACTTATCTTATAGTTGCGTTTGTTTAGTTTGCGTGAAGTGCAAATATGTAGTAATTTGCATGAAAATAGTAATTTTTATGACGCTTAGGAGGCATAGACATGTATTTGTCTAAAATACGTAAATTTCCTTGTCAGACCTCTGGCTTTAATCGTTCACAGTAGCCACAAATTGTATTCGATTATCAAAATTTTGGTCTCATTTTGTAGCTGTCTGTCTGTTGTTTACGACAAATATAAATTTGTAGTACTTTCCATAAGAATACTAATTTTTAGAAGGTTCCTTATATTTTTGGGGGCAGGTTATGGAAACTTTTTCCCTTTACGGCATTGCTGTGGCTTCATTTTTCAACCGATGTGCTATATTTTGGCGTTAATGAATAGATCAGAGTCTGAATTTTCCAAAAAAAATAAATTTGTGGCATTTCGCAAAAGTTTAAGGGCGGGTTTAGTGGTTGAAAGCCAGAAAAAACCCAATTTTTCACGCGTCAACTCCCCAAAACTTTAAATTCATTTTTCTCCCCTTAAACGTGCGAATTTCGCGTTTTTACGTTTTTATTTAAAAGTTTAGCCCAAACTAGTGTTTTGATGGTCGGAACATGTTTTAGGCAAAATATCCAAAAATGACTGTTTCTAGAACACGTGCAGTTTTTGTGCAGATTTTCAGCTTTGATTGTTTACTGTGCCCATAATTTGAATTCGATTGTTGAAATTTTGGACTTATCTTATAGTTGCGTTTGTTTAGTTTGCGTGAAGTGCAAATATGTAGTAATTTGCATGAAAATAGTAATTTTTATGACGCTTAGGAGGCATAGACATGTATTTGTCTAAAATACGTAAATTTCCTTGTCAGACCTCTGGCTTTAATCGTTCACAGTAGCCACAAATTGTATTCGATTATCAAAATTTTGATCTCATTTTGTAGCTGTCAGTCTGTTGTTTACGACAAATATAAATTTGTAGTACTTTTCATAAGAATACTAATTTTTAGAAGGTTCCTTATATTTTTGGGGGCAGGTTATGGAAACTTTTTCCCTTTACGGCATTGCTGTGGCTTCAATTTTCAACCGATGTGCTATATTTTGGCGTTAGTGAATAGATCAGCGTCTGAATTTTCCAAAAAGTATAAATTTGTGGCATTTCGCAAAAATTTAAGGGCGGGTTTAGTGGTTGAAAGCCAGAAAAAACCCAATTTTTCACGCGTCAACTCCCCAAAACTTTAAATTCATTTTTCTCCCCTTAAACGTGCGAATTTCGCGTTTTTACGTTTTTATTTAAAAGTTTAGCCCAAACTAGTGTTTTGATGGTCGGAACATGTTTTAGGCAAAATATCCAAAAATTACTGTTTCTAGAACACGTGCAGTTTTTGTGCAGATTTTCAGCTTTGATTGTTTACTGTGCCCGTAATTTGAATTCGATTGTTGAAATTTTGGTCTTATCTTATAGTTGCGTTTGTTTAGTTTGCGTGAAGTGCAAATATGTAGTAATTTGCATGAAAATAGTAATTTTTATGACGCTTAGGAGGCATAGACATGTATTTGTCTAAAATACGTAAATTTCCTTGTCAGACCTCTGGCTTTAATCGTTCACAGTAGCCACAAATTGTATTCGATTATCAAAATTTTGGTCTCATTTTGTAGCTGTCAGTCTGTTGTTTACGACAAATATAAATTTGTAGTACTTTCCATAAGAATACTAATTTTTAGAAGGTTCCTTAAATTTTTGGGGGCAGGTTATGGAAACTTTTTCCCTTTACGGCATTGCTGTGGCTTCATTTTTCAACCGATGTGCTATATTTTGGCGTTAATGAATAGTTCAGAGTCTGAATTTTCCAAAAAGTATAAATTTGTGGCATTTCGCAAAAGTTTAAGGGCGGGTTTAGTGGTTGAAAGCCAGAAAAAAACCCAATTTTTCACGCGTCAACTCCCCAAAACTTTAAATTCATTTTTCTCCCCTTAAACGTGCGAATTTCGCGTTTTTACGTTTTTATTTAAAAGTTTAGCCCAAACTAGTGTTTTGATGGTCGGAACATGTTTTAGGCAAAATATCCAAAAATTACTGTTTCTAGAACACGTGCAGTTTTTGTGCAGATTTTCAGCTTTGATTGTTTACTGTGCCCGTAATTTAAATTCGATTGTTGAAATTTTGGTCTTATCTTATAGTTGCGTTTGTTTAGTTTGCGTGAAGTGCAAATATGTAGTAACTTGCATGAAAATAGTAATTTTTATGACGCTTAGGAGGCATAGACATGTATTTGTCTAAAATACGGAAATTTCCTTGTCAGACCTCTGGCTTTAATCGTTCACAGTAGCCACAAATTCTATTCGATTATCAAAATTTTGGTCTCATTTTGTAGCTGTCAGTCTGTTGTTTACGACAAATATAAATTTGTAGTACTTTTCATAATAATACTAATTTTTAGAAGGTTCCTTATATTTTTGGGGGCAGGTTATGGAAACTTTTTCCCTTTACGGCATTGCTGTGGCTTCAATTTTCAACCGATGTGCTATATTTTGTCGTTAGTGAATAGATCAGCGTCTGAATTTTCCAAAAAGTATAAATTTGTGGCATTTCGCAAAAGTTTAAGGGCGGGTTTAGTGGTTGAAAGCCAGAAAAAACCCAATTTTTCACGCGTCAACTCCCCAAAACTTTAAATTCATTTTTCTCCCCTTAAACGTGCGAATTTCGCGTTTTTACGTTTTTATTTAAAAGTTTAGCCCAAACTAGTGTTTTGATGGTCGGAACATGTTTTAGGCAAAATATCCAAAAATTACTGTTTCTAGAACACGTGCAGTTTTTGTGCAGATTTTCAGCTTTGATTGTTTACTGTGCCCGTAATTTAAATTGGATTGTTGAAATTTTGGTCTTATCTTATAGTTGCGTTTGTTTAGTTTGCGTGAAGTGCAAATATGTAGTAATTTGCATGAAAATAGTAATTTTTATGACGCTTAGGAGGCATAGACATGTATTTGTCTAAAATACGTAAATTTCCTTGTCAGACCTCTGGCTTTAATCGTTCACAGTAGCCACAAATTGTATTCGATTATCAAAATTTTGGTCTCATTTTGTAGCTGTCAGTCTGTTGTTTACGACAAATATAAATTTGTAGTACTTTCCATAAGAATACTAATTTTTAGAAGGTTCCTTATATTTTTGGGGGCAGGTTATGGAAACTTTTTTCCCTTTACGGCATTGCTGTGGCTTCATTTTTCAACCGATGTGCTATATTTTGGGGTTAGTGAATAGATCAGAGTCTGAATTTTCCAAAAAGTATAAATTTGTGGCATTTCGCAAAAGTTTAAGGGCGGGTTTAGTGGTTGAAAGCCAGAAAAAACCCAATTTTTCACGCGTCAACTCCCCAAAACTTTAAATTCATTTTTCTCCCCTTAAACGTGCGAATTTCGCGTTTTTACGTTTTTATTTAAAAGTTTAGCCCAAACTAGTGTTTTGATGGTCGGAACATGTTTTAGGCAAAATATCCAAAAATTACTGTTTCTAGAACACGTGCAGTTTTTGTGCAGATTTTCAGCTTTGATTGTTTACTGTGCCCATAATTTGAATTCGATTGTTGAAATTTTGGACTTATCTTATAGTTGCGTTTGTTTAGTTTGCGTGAAGTGCAAATATGTAGTAATTTGCATGAAAATAGTAATTTTTATGACGCTTAGGAGGCATAGACATGTATTTGTCTAAAATACGTAGATTTCCTTGTCAGACCTCTGGCTTTAATCGTTCACAGTAGCCACAAACTGTATTCGATTATCAAAATGTTGGTCTCATTTTGTAGCTGTCAGTCTGTTGTTTACGACAAATATAAATTTGTAGTACTTTTCATAAGAATACTAATTTTTAGAAGGTTCCTTATATTTTTGGGGGCAGGTTATGGGAACTTTTTCCCTTTACGGCATTGCTGTGGCTTCATTTTTCAACCGATGTGCTATATTTTGGGGTTTGTGAATAGATCAGAGTCTGAATTTTCCAAAAAAAATAAATTTGTGGCATTTCGCAAAAGTTTAAGGGCGGGTTTAGTGGTTGAAAGCCAGAAAAAACCCAATTTTTCACGCGTCAACTCCCCAAAACTTTCAACTCATTTTTCTCCCCTTAAACGTGCGAATTTCGCGTTTTTACGTTTTTATTTAAAAGTTTAGCCCAAACTAGTGTTTTGATGGTCGGAACATGTTTTAGGCAAAATATCCAAAAATTACTGTTTCTAGAACACGTGCAGTTTTTGTGCAGATTTTCAGCTTTGATTGTTTACTGTGCCCGTAATTTAAATTCGATTGTTGAAATTTTGGTCTTATCTTATAGTTGCGTTTGTTTAGTTTGCGTGAAGTGCAAATATGTAGTAATTTGCATGAAAATAGTAATTTTTATGACGCTTAGGAGGCATAGACATGTATTTGTCTAAAATACGTAAATTTCCTTGTCAGACCTCTGGCTTTAATCGTTCACAGTAGCCACAAATTGTATTCGATTATCAAAATTTTGGTCTCATTTTGTAGCTGTCAGTCTGTTGTTTACGACAAATATAAATTTGTAGTACTTTCCATAAGAATACTAATTTTTAGAAGGTTCCTTATATTTTTGGGGGCAGGTTATGGAAACTTTTTCCCTTTACGGCATTGCTGTGGCTTCATTTTTCAACCGATGTGCTATATTTTGGCGTTAATGAATAGATCAGAGTCTGAATTTTCCAAAAAGTATAAATTTGTGGCATTTCGCAAAAGTTTAAGGGCGGGTTTAGTGGTTGAAAGCCAGAAAAAACCCAAGTTTTCACGCGTCAACTCCCCAAAACTTTAAATTCATTTTTCTCCCCTTAAACGTGCGAATTTCGCGTTTTTACGTTTTTATTTAAAAGTTTAGCCCAAACTAGTGTTTTGATGGTCGGAACATGTTTTAGGCAAAATCTCCAAAAATTACTGTTTCTAGAACACGTGCAGTTTTTGTGCAGATTTTCAGCTTTGATTGTTTACTGTGCCCGTAATTTAAATTCGATTGTTGAAATTTTGGTCTTATCTTATAGTTGCGTTTGTTTAGTTTGCGTTAAGTGCAAATATGTAGTAATTTGCATGAAAATAGTAATTTTTATGACGCTTAGGAGGCATAGACATGTATTTGTCTAAAATACGTAAATTTCCTTGTCAGACCTCTGGCTTTAATCGTTCACAGTAGCCACAAATTGTATTCGATTATCAAAATTTTGGTCTCATTTTGTAGCTGTCAGTCTGTTGTTTACGACAAATATAAATTTGTAGTACTTTTCATAAGAATACTAATTTTTAGAAGGTTCCTTATATTTTTGGGGGCAGGTTATGGAAACTTTTTCCCTTTACGGCATTGCTGTGGCTTCAATTTTCAACCGATGTGCTATATTTTGGCGTTAGTGAATAGATCAGCGTCTGAATTTTCCAAAAAAAATAAATTTGTGGCATTTCGCAAAAGTTTAAGGGCGTGTTTAGTGGTTGAAAGCCAGAAAAAACCCAATTTTTCACGCGTCAACTCCCCAAAACTTTAAATTCATTTTTCTCCCCTTAAACGTGCGAATTTCGCGTTTTTACGTTTTTATTTAAAAGTTTAGCCCAAACTAGTGTTTTGATGGTCGGAACATGTTTTAGGCAAAATATCCAAAAATTACTGTTTCTAGAACACGTGCAGTTTTTGTGCAGATTTTCAGCTTTGATTGTTTACTGTGCCCGTAATTTAAATTGGATTGTTGAAATTTTGGTTTCATCTTATAGTTGCGTTTGTTTAGTTTGCGTGAAGTGCAAATATGTAGTAATTTGCATGAAAATAGTAATTTTTATGACGCTTAGGAGGCATAGACATGTATTTGTCTAAAATACGTAAATTTCCTTGTCAGGCCTCTGGCTTTAATCGTTCACAGTAGCCACAAATTGTATTCGATTATCAAAATTTTGGTCTCATTTTGTAGCTGTCAGTCTGTTGTTTACGACAAATATAAATTTGTAGTACTTTTCATAAGAATACTAATTTTTAGAAGGTTCCTTATATTTTTGGGGGCAGGTTATGGAAACTTTTTCCCTTTACGGCATTGCTGTGGCTTCAATTTTCAACCGATGTGCTATATTTTGGCGTTAGTGAATAGATCAGCGTTTGAATTTTCCAAAAAGTATAAATTTGTGGCATTTCGCAAAAGTTTAAGGGCGGGTTTAGTGGTTGAAAGCCAGAAAAAACCCAATTTTTCACGCGTCAACTCCCCAAAACTTTAAATTCATTTTTCTCCCCTTAAACGTGCGAATTTCGCGTTTTTACGTTTTTATTTAAAAGTTTAGCCCAAACTAGTGTTTTGATGGTCGGAACATGTTTTAGGCAAAATATCCAAAAATTACTGTTTCTAGAACACGTGCAGTTTTTGTGCAGATTTTCAGCTTTGATTGTTTACTGTGCCCGTAATTTGAATTCGATTGTTGAAATTTTGGACTTATCTTATAGTTGCGTTTGTTTAGTTTGCGTGAAGTGCAAATATGTAGTAATTTGCAT
The DNA here is from genome assembly GCA_963969285.1 of Odontomyia ornata. Classification (NCBI taxonomy): domain Eukaryota; kingdom Metazoa; phylum Arthropoda; class Insecta; order Diptera; family Stratiomyidae; genus Odontomyia; species Odontomyia ornata. The sequence continues at coordinate 84,997,844 of OZ017742.1, forward strand.
GAAAATAGTAATTTTTATGACGCTTAGGAGGCATAGACATGTATTTGTCTAAAATACGTAAATTTCTTTGTCAGACCTCTGGCTTTAATCGTTCACAGTAGCCACAAACTGTATTCGATTATCAAAATGTTGGTCTCATTTTGTAGCTGTCAGTCTGTTGTTTACGACAAATATAAATTTGTAGTACTTTTCATAAGAATACTAATTTTTAGAAGGTTCCTTATATTTTTGGGGGCAGGTTATGGAAACTTTTTCTCTTTACGGCATTGCTGTGGCTTCAATTTTCAACCGATGTGCTATATTTTGGCGTTAGTGAATAGATCAGCGTCTGAATTTTCCAAAAAGTATAAATTTGTGGCATTTCGCAAAAGTTTAAGGGCGGGTTTAGTGGTTGAAAGCCAGAAAAAACCCAATTTTTCACGCGTCAACTCCCCAAAACTTTAAATTCATTTTTCTCCCCTTAAACGTGCGAATTTCTCGTTTTTACGTTTTTATTTAAACGTTTAGCCCAAACTAGTGTTTTGATGGTCGGAACATGTTTTAGGCAAAATATCCAAAAATTACTGTTTCTAGAACACGTGCAGTTTTTGTGCAGATTTTCAGCTTTGATTGTTTACTGTGCCCGTAATTTGAATTCGATTGTTGAAATTTTGGACTTATCTTATAGTTGCGTTTGTTTAGTTTGCGTGAAGTGCAAATATGTAGTAATTTGCATGAAAATAGTAATTTTTATGACGCTTAGGAGGCATAGACATGTATTTGTCTAAAATACGTAAATTTCTTTGTCAGACCTCTGGCTTTAATCGTTCACAGTAGCCACAAACTGTATTCGATTATCAAAATGTTGGTCTCATTTTGTAGCTGTCAGTCTGTTGTTTACGACAAATATAAATTTGTAGTACTTTTCATAAGAATACTAATTTTTAGAAGGTTCCTTATATTTTTGGGGGCAGGTTATGGAAACTTTTTCTCTTTACGGCATTGCTGTGGCTTCAATTTTCAACCGATGTGCTATATTTTGGCGTTAGTGAATAGATCAGCGTCTGAATTTTCCAAAAAGTATAAATTTGTGGCATTTCGCAAAAGTTTAAGGGCGGGTTTAGTGGTTGAAAGCCAGAAAAAACCCAATTTTTCACGCGTCAACTCCCCAAAACTTTAAATTCATTTTTCTCCCCTTAAACGTGCGAATTTCGCGTTTTTACGTTTTTATTTAAACGTTTAGCCCAAACTAGTGTTTTGATGGTCGGAACATGTTTTAGGCAAAATATCCAAAAATTACTGTTTCTAGAACACGTGCAGTTTTTGTGCAGATTTTCAGCTTTGATTGTTTACTGTGCCCGTAATTTAAATTGGATTGTTGAAATTTTGGTTTCATCTTATAGTTGCGTTTGTTTAGTTTGCGTGAAGTGCAAATATGTAGTAATTTGCATGAAAATAGTAATTTTTATGACGCTTAGGAGGCATAGACATGTATTTGTCTAAAATACGTAAATTTCCTTGTCAGGCCTCTGGCTTTAATCGTTCACAGTAGCCACAAATTGTATTCGATTATCAAAATTTTGGTCTCATTTTGTAGCTGTCAGTCTGTTGTTTACGACAAATATAAATTTGTAGTACTTTTCATAAGAATACTAATTTTTAGAAGGTTCCTTATATTTTTGGGGGCAGGTTATGGAAACTTTTTCCCTTTACGGCATTGCTGTGGCTTCAATTTTCAACCGATGTGCTATATTTTGGCGTTAGTGAATAGATCAGCGTTTGAATTTTCCAAAAAGTATAAATTTGTGGCATTTCGCAAAAGTTTAAGGGCGGGTTTAGTGGTTGAAAGCCAGAAAAAACCCAATTTTTCACGCGTCAACTCCCCAAAACTTTAAATTCATTTTTCTCCCCTTAAACGTGCGAATTTCGCGTTTTTACGTTTTTATTTAAAAGTTTAGCCCAAACTAGTGTTTTGATGGTCGGAACATGTTTTAGGCAAAATATCCAAAAATTACTGTTTCTAGAACACGTGCAGTTTTTGTGCAGATTTTCAGCTTTGATTGTTTACTGTGCCCGTAATTTGAATTCGATTGTTGAAATTTTGGACTTATCTTATAGTTGCGTTTGTTTAGTTTGCGTGAAGTGCAAATATGTAGTAATTTGCATGAAAATAGTAATTTTTATGACGCTTAGGAGGCATAGACATGTATTTGTCTAAAATACGTAAATTTCTTTGTCAGACCTCTGGCTTTAATCGTTCACAGTAGCCACAAACTGTATTCGATTATCAAAATGTTGGTCTCATTTTGTAGCTGTCAGTCTGTTGTTTACGACAAATATAAATTTGTAGTACTTTTCATAAGAATACTAATTTTTAGAAGGTTCCTTATATTTTTGGGGGCAGGTTATGGAAACTTTTTCTCTTTACGGCATTGCTGTGGCTTCAATTTTCAACCGATGTGCTATATTTTGGCGTTAGTGAATAGATCAGCGTCTGAATTTTCCAAAAAGTATAAATTTGTGGCATTTCGCAAAAGTTTAAGGGCGGGTTTAGTGGTTGAAAGCCAGAAAAAACCCAATTTTTCACGCGTCAACTCCCCAAAACTTTAAATTCATTTTTCTCCCCTTAAACGTGCGAATTTCTCGTTTTTACGTTTTTATTTAAACGTTTAGCCCAAACTAGTGTTTTGATGGTCGGAACATGTTTTAGGCAAAATATCCAAAAATTACTGTTTCTAGAACACGTGCAGTTTTTGTGCAGATTTTCAGCTTTGATTGTTTACTGTGCCCGTAATTTAAATTGGATTGTTGAAATTTTGGTCTTATCTTATAGTTGCGTTTGTTTAGTTTGCGTGAAGTGCAAATATGTAGTAATTTGCATGAAAATAGTAATTTTTATGACGCTTAGGAGGCATAGACATGTATTTGTCTAAAATACGTAAATTTCTTTGTCAGACCTCTGGCTTTAATCGTTCACAGTAGCCACAAATTGTATTCGATTATCAAAATGTTGGTCTCATTTTGTAGCTGTCAGTCTGTTGTTTACGACAAATATAAATTTGTAGTACTTTTCATAAGAATACTAATTTTTAGAAGGTTCCTTATATTTTTGGGGGCAGGTTATGGAAACTTTTTCCCTTTACGGCATTGCTGTGGCTTCAATTTTCAACCGATGTGCTATATTTTGGCGTTAGTGAATAGATCAGCGTCTGAATTTTCCAAAAAGTATAAATTTGTGGCATTTCGCAAAAGTTTAAGGGCGGGTTTAGTGGTTGAAAGCCAGAAAAAACCCAATTTTTCACGCGTCAACTCCCCAAAACTTTAAATTCATTTTTCTCCCCTTAAACGTGCGAATTTCGCGTTTTTACGTTTTTATTTAAAAGTTTAGCCCAAACTAGTGTTTTGATGGTCGGAACATGTTTTAGGCAAAATATCCAAAAATTACTGTTTCTAGAACACGTGCAGTTTTTGTGCAGATTTTCAGCTTTGATTGTTTACTGTGCCCGTAATTTAAATTGGATTGTTGAAATTTTGGTCTTATCTTATAGTTGCGTTTGTTTAGTTTGCGTGAAGTGCAAATATGTAGTAATTTGCATGAAAATAGTAATTTTTATGACGCTTAGGAGGCATAGACATGTATTTGTCTAAAATACGTACATTTCCTTGTCAGACCTCTGGCTTTAATCGTTCACAGTAGCCACAAATTGTATTCGATTATCAAAATTTTCGTCTCATTTTGTAGCTGTCTGTCTGTTGTTTACGACAAATATAAATTTGTAGTACTTTCCATAAGAATACTAATTTTTAGAAGGTTCCTTATATTTTTGGGGGCAGGTTATGGGAACTTTTTCCCTTCACGGCATTGCTGTGGCTTCATTTTTCAACCGATGTGCTATATTTTGGCGCTAATGAATAGACCAGAGTCTGAATTTTCCAAAAAGTATAAATTTGTGGCATTTCGCAAAAGTTTAAGGGCGGGTTTAGTGGTTGAAAGCCAGAAAAAACCCAATTTTTCACGCGTCAACTCCCCAAAACTTTAAATTCATTTTTCTCCCCTTAAACGTGCGAATTTCGCGTTTTTACGTCTTTAAAAGTTTAGCCCAAACTAGTGTTTTGATGGTCGGAACATGTTTTAGGCAAAATATCCAAAAATTACTGTTTCTAGAACACGTGCAGTTTTTGTGCAGATTTTCAGCTTTGATTGTTTACTGTGCCCGTAATTTAAATTCGATTGTTGAAATTTTGGTCTTATCTTATAGTTGCGTTTGTTTAGTTTGCGTGAAGTGCAAATATGTAGTAATTTGCATGAAAATAGTAATTTTTATGACGCTTAGGAGGCATAGACATGTATTTGTCTAAAATACGTACATTTCCTTGTCAGACCTCTGGCTTTAATCGTTCACAGTAGCCACAAATTGTATTCGATTATCAAAATTTCGGTCTCATTTTGTAGCTGTCAGTCTGTTGTTTACGACAAATATAAATTTGTAGTACTTTTCATAAGAATACTAATTTTTAGAAGGTTCCTTATATTTTTGGGAGCAGGTTATGGAAACTTTTTCCCTTTACGGCATTGCTGTGGCTTCATTTTTCAACCGATGTGCTATATTTTGGCGTTAGTGAATAGATCAGAGTCTGAATTTTCCAAAAAGTATAAATTTGTGGCATTTCGCAAAAGTTTAAGGGCGGGTTTAGTGGTTGAAAGCCAGAAAAAACCCAATTTTTCACGCGTCAACTCCCCAAAACTTTAAATTCATTTTTCTCCCCTTAAACGTGCGAATTTCGCGTTTTTACGTTTTTATTTAAAAGTTTACCCCAAACTAGTGTTTTGATGGTCGGAACATGTTTTAGGCAAAATATCCAAAAATTACTGTTTCTAGAACACGTGCAGTTTTTGTGCAGATTTTCAGCTTTGATTGTTTACTGTGCCGGTAATTTAAATTCGATTGTTGAAATTTTGGTCTTATCTTATAGTTGCGTTTGTTTAGTTTGCGTGAAGTGCAAATATGTAGTAATTTGCATGAAAATAGTAATTTTTATGACGCTTAGGAGGCATAGACATGTATTTGTCTAAAATACGTAAATTTCCTTGTCAGACCTCTGGCTTTAATCGTTCACAGTAGCCACAAATTGTATTCGATTATCAAAATTTTGGTCTCATTTTGTAGCTGTCAGTCTGTTGTTTACGACAAATATAAATTTGTAGTACTTTCCATAAGAATACTAATTTTTAGAAGGTTCCTTATATTTTTGGGGGCAGGTTATGGAAACTTTTTCCCTTTACGGCATTGCTGTGGCTTCATTTTTCAACCGATGTGCTATATTTTGGCGTTAATGAATAGATCAGAGTCTGAATTTTCCAAAAAGTATAAATTTGTGGCATTTCGCAAAAGTTTAAGGGCGGGTTTAGTGGTTGAAAGCCAGAAAAAACCCAATTTTTCACGCGTCAACTCCCCAAAACTTTAAATTCATTTTGCTCCCCTTAAACGTGCGAATTTCGCGTTTTTACGTTTTTATTTAAAAGTTTAGCCCAAACTAGTATTTTGATGGTCGGAACATGTTTTAGGCAAAATATCCAAAAATTACTGTTTCTAGAACACGTGCAGTTTTTGTGCAGATTTTCAGCTTTGATTGTTTACTGTGCCCGTAATTTAAATTCGATTGTTGAAATTTTGGTCTTATCTTATAGTTGCGTTTGTTTAGTTTGCGTGAAGTGCAAATAGTAATTTTTATGACGCTTAGGAGGCATAGACATGTATTTGTCTAAAATACGTAAATTTCCTTGTCAGACCTCTGGCTTTAATCGTTCACAGTAGCCACAAATTGTATTCGATTATCAAAATTTTGGTCTCATTTTGTAGCTGTCAGTCTGTTGTTTACGACAAATATAAATTTGTAGTACTTTCCATAAGAATCCTAATTTTTAGAAGGTTCCTTATATTTTTGGGGGCAGGTTATGGAAACTTTTTCCCTTTACGGCATTGCTGTGGCTTCATTTTTCAACCGATGTGCTATATTTTGGCGTTAATGAATAGATCAGAGTCTGAATTTTCCAAAAAGTATAAATTTGTGGCATTTCGCAAAAGTTTAAGGGCGGGTTTAGTGGTTGAAAGCCAGAAAAAACCCAATTTTTCACGCGTCAACTCCCCAAAACTTTAAATTCATTTTTCTCCCCTTAAACGTGCGAATTTCGCGTTTTTACGTTTTTATTTAAAAGTTTAGCCCAAACTAGTGTTTTGATGGTCGGAACATGTTTTAGGCAAAATATCCAAAAATTACTGTTTCTAGAACACGTGCAGTTTTTGTGCAGATTTTCAGCTTTGATTGTTTACTGTGCCCGTAATTTAAATTCGATTGTTGAAATTTTGGTCTTATCTTATAGTTGCGTTTGTTTAGTTTGCGTGAAGTGTAAATATGTAGTAATTTGCATGAAAATAGTAATTTTTATGACGCTTAGGAGGCATAGACATGTATTTGTCTAAAATACGTAAATTTCCTTGTCAGACCTCTGGCTTTAATCGATCACAGTAGCCACAAATTGTATTCGATTATCAAAATTTTGGTCTCATTTTGTAGCTGTCAGTCTGTTGTTTACGACAAATATAAATTTGTAGTACTTTCCATAAGAATACTAATTTTTAGAAGGTTCCTTATATTTTTGGGGGCAGGTTATGGAAACTTTTTCCCTTTACGGCATTGCTGTGGCTTCAATTTTCAACCGATGTGCTATATTTTGGCGTTAGTGAATAGATCAGCGTCTGAATTTTCCAGAAAGTATAAATTTGTGGCATTTCGCAAAAGTTTAAGGGCGGGTTTAGTGGTTGAAAGCCAGAAAAAACCCAATTTTTCACGCGTCAACTCCCCAAAACTTTAAATTCATTTTTCTCCCCTTAAACGTGCGAATTTCGCGTTTTTACGTTTTTATTTAAAAGTTTAGCGCAAACTAGTGTTTTGATGGTCGGAACATGTTTTAGGCAAAATATCCAAAAATTACTGTTTCTAGAACACGTGCAGTTTTTGTGCAGATTTTCAGCTTTGATTGTTTACTGTGCCCGTAATTTAAATTCGATTGTTGAAATTTTGGTCTTATCTTATAGTTGCGTTTGTTTAGTTTGCGTGAAGTGCAAATATGTAGTAATTTGCATGAAAATAGTAATTTTTATGACGCTTAGGAGGCATAGACATGTATTTGTCTAAAATACGTAAATTTCCTTGTCAGACCTCTGGCTTTAATCGATCACAGTAGCCACAAATTGTATTCGATTATCAAAATTTTGGTCTCATTTTGTAGCTGTCAGTCTGTTGTTTACGACAAATATAAATTTGTAGTACTTTCCATAAGAATACTAATTTTTAGAAGGTTCCTTATATTTTTGGGGGCAGGTTATGGAAACTTTTTCCCTTTACGGCATTGCTGTGGCTTCAATTTTCAACCGATGTGCTATATTTTGGCGTTAGTGAATACATCAGCGTCTGAATTTTCCAGAAAGTATAAATTTGTGGCATTTCGCAAAAGTTTAAGGGCGGGTTTAGTGGTTGAAAGCCAGAAAAAACCCAATTTTTCACGCGTCAACTCCCCAAAACTTTAAATTCATTTTTCTCCCCTTAAACGTGCGAATTTCGCGTTTTTACGTTTTTATTTAAAAGTTTAGCCCAAACTAGTGTTTTGATGGTCGGAACATGTTTTAGGCAAAATATCCAAAAATTACTGTTTCTAGAACACGTGCAGTTTTTGTGCAGATTTTCAGCTTTGATTGTTTACTGTGCCCGTAATTTGAATTCGATTGTTGAAATTTTGGACTTATCTTATAGTTGCGTTTGTTTAGTTTACGTGAAGTGCAAATATGTAGTAATTTGCATGAAAATAGTAATTTTTATGACGCTTAGGAGGCATAGACATGTATTTGTCTAAAATACGTAAATTTCCTTGTCAGACCTCTGGCTTTAATCGTTCACAGTAGCCACAAATTGTATTCGATTATCAAAATTTTGGTCTCATTTTGTAGCTGTCAGTCTGTTGTTTACGACAAATATAAATTTGTAGTACTTTCCATAAGAATACTAATTTTTAGAAGGTTCCTTATATTTTTGGGGGCAGGTTATGGAAACTTTTTCCCTGTACGGCATTGCTGTGGCTTTATTTTTCAACCGATGTGCTATATTTTGGCGTTAATGAATAGATCAGAGTCTGAATTTTCCAAAAAGTATAAATTTGTGGCATTTCGCAAAAGTTTAAGGGCGGGTTTAGTGGTTGAAAGCCAGAAAAAACCCAATTTTTCACGCGTCAACTCCCCAAAACTTTAAATTCATTTTTCTCCCCTTAAACGTGCGAATTTCGCGTTTTTACGTTTTTATTTAAAAGTTTAGCCCAAACTAGTGTTTTGATGGTCGGAACATGTTTTAGGCAAAATATCCAAAAATTACTGTTTCTAGAACACGTGCAGTTTTTGTGCAGATTTTCAGCTTTGATTGTTTACTGTGCCCGTAATTTAAATTCGATTGTTGAAATTTTGGTCTTATCTTATAGTTGCGTTTGTTTAGTTTGCGTGAAGTGCAAATATGTAGTAATTTGCATGAAAATAGTAATTTTTATGACGCTTAGGAGGCATAGACATGTATTTGTCTAAAATACGTAAATTTCCTTGTCAGACCTCTGGCTTTAATCGTTCACAGTAGCCACAAATTGTATTCGATTATCAAAATTTTGGTCTCATTTTGTAGCTGTCAGTCTGTTGTTTACGACAAATATAAATTTGTAGTACTTTCCATAAGAATACTAATTTTTAGAAGGTTCCTTATATTTTTGGGGGCAGGTTATGGAAACTTTTTCCCTTTACGGCATTGCTGTGGCTTCATTTTTCAACCGATGTGCTATATTTTGGCGTTAGTGAATAGATCAGAGTCTGAATTTTCCAAAAAGTATAAATTTGTGGCATTTCGCAAAAGTTTAAGGGCGGGTTTAGTGGTTGAAAGCCAGAAAAAACCCAATTTTTCACGCGTGAACTCCCCAAAACTTTAAATTCATTTTTCTCCCCTTAAACGTGCGAATTTCGCGTTTTTACGTTTTTATTTAAAAGTTTAGCCCAAACTAGTGTTTTGATGGTCGGAACATGTTTTAGGCAAAATATCCAAAAATTACTGTTTCTAGAACACGTGCAGTTTTTGTGCAGATTTTCAGCTTTGATTGTTTACTGTGCCCGTAATTTAAATTCGATTGTTGAAATTTTGGTCTTATCTTATAGTTGCGTTTGTTTAGTTTGCGTGAAGTGCAAATATGTAGTAATTTGCATGAAAATAGTAATTTTTATGACGCTTAGGAAGCATAGACATGTATTTGTCTAAAATACGTAAATTTCCTTGTCAGACCTCTGGCTTTAATCGTTCACAGTAGCCACAAATTGTATTCGATTATCAAAATGTTGGTCTCATTTTGTAGCTGTCAGTCTGTTGTTTACGACAAATATAAATTTGTAGTACTTTCCATAAGAATACTAATTTTTAGAAGGTTCCTTATATTTTTGGGGGCAGGTTATGGAAACTTTTTCCCTTTACGGCATTGCTGTGGCTTCATTTTTCAACCGATGTGCTATATTTTGGCGTTAATGAATAGATCAGAGTCTGAATTTTCCAAAAAGTATAAATTTGTGGCATTTCGCAAAAGTTTAAGGGCGGGTTTAGTGGTTGAAAGCCAGAAAAAACCCAATTTTTCACGCGTCAACTCCCCAAAACTTTAAACTCATTTTTCTCCCCTTAAACGTGCGAATTTCGCGTTTTTACGTTTTTATTTAAAAGTTTAGCCCAAACTAGTGTTTTGATGGTCGGAACATGTTTTAGGCAAAATATCCAAAAATTACTGTTTCTAGAACACGTGCAGTTTTTGTGCAGATTTTCAGCTTTGATTGTTTACTGTGCCCGTAATTTAAATTCGATTGTTGAAATTTTGGTCTTATCTTATAGTTGCGTTTGTTTAGTTTGCGTGAAGTGCAAATAGTAATTTTTATGACGCTTAGGAGGCATAGACATGTATTTGTCTAAAATACGTAAATTTCCTTGTCAGACCTCTGGCTTTAATCGTTCACAGTAGCCACAAATTGTATTCGATTATCAAAATTTTGGTCTCATTTTGTAGCTGTCAGTCTGTTGTTTACGACAAATATAAATTTGTAGTACTTTTCATAAGAATACTAATTTTTAGAAGGTTCCTAATATTTTTGGGGGCAGGTTATGGAAACTTTTTCCCTTTACGGCATTGCTGTGGCTTCAATTTTCAACCGATGTGCTATATTTTGGCGTGAGTGAATAGATCAGCGTCTGAATTTTCCAAAAAGTATAAATTTGTGGCATTTCGCAAAAGTTTAAGGGCGGGTTTAGTGGTTGAAAGCCAGAAAAAACCCAATTTTTCACGCGTCAACTCCCCAAAACTTTAAATTCATTTTTCTCCCCTTAAACGTGCGAATTTCGCGTTTTTACGTTTTTATTTAAAAGTTTAGCCCAAACTAGTGTTTTGATGGTCGGAACATGTTTTAGGCAAAATATCCAAAAATTACTGTTTCTAGAACACGTGCAGTTTTTGTGCAGATTTTCAGCTTTGATTGTTTACTGTGCCCGTAATTTAAATTCGATTGTTGAAATTTTGGTCTTATCTTATAGTTGCGTTTGTTTAGTTTGCGTGAAGTGCAAATATGTAGTAATTTGCATGAAAATAGTAATTTTTATGACGCTTAGGAGGCATAGACATGTATTTGTCTAAAATACGTAAATTTCCTTGTCAGACCTCTGGCTTTAATCGATCACAGTAGCCACAAATTGTATTCGATTATCAAAATTTTGGTCTCATTTTGTAGCTGTCAGTCTGTTGTTTACGACAAATATAAATTTGTAGTACTTTCCATAAGAATACTAATTTTTAGAAGGTTCCTTATAATTTTGGGGGCAGGTTATGGAAACTTTTTCCCTTTACGGCATTGCTGTGGCTTCATTTTTCAACCGATGTGCTATATTTTGGCGTTAATGAATAGATCAGAGTCTGAATTTTCCAAAAAGTATAAATTTGTGGCATTTCGCAAAAGTTTAAGGGCGGGTTTAGTGGTTGAAAGCCAGAAAAAACCCAATTTTTCACGCGTCAACTCCCCAAAACTTTAAACTCATTTTTCTCCCCTTAAACGTGCGAATTTCGCGTTTTTACGTTTTTATTTAAAAGTTTAGCCCAAACTAGTGTTTTGATGGTCGGAACATGTTTTAGGCAAAATATCCAAAAATTACTGTTTCTAGAACACGTGCAGTTTTTGTGCAGATTTTCAGCTTTGATTGTTTACTGTGCCCGTAATTTAAATTCGATTGTTGAAATTTTGGTCTTATCTTATAGTTGCGTTTGTTTAGTTTGCGTGAAGTGCAAATAGTAATTTTTATGACGCTTAGGAGGCATAGACATGTATTTGTCTAAAATACGTAAATTTCCTTGTCAGACCTCTGGCTTTAATCGTTCACAGTAGCCACAAATTGTATTCGATTATCAAAATTTTGGTCTCATTTTGTAGCTGTCAGTCTGTTGTTTACGACAAATATAAATTTGTAGTACTTTCCATAAGAATCCTAATTTTTAGAAGGTTCCTTATATTTTTGGGGGCAGGTTATGGAAACTTTTTCCCTTTACGGCATTGCTGTGGCTTCATTTTTCAACCGATGTGCTATATTTTGGCGTTAATGAATAGATCAGAGTCTGAATTTTCCAAAAAGTATAAATTTGTGGCATTTCGCAAAAGTTTAAGGGCGGGTTTAGTGGTTGAAAGCCAGAAAAAACCCAATTTTTCACGCGTCAACTCCCCAAAACTTTAAATTCATTTTTCTCCCCTTAAACGTGCGAATTTCGCGTTTTTACGTTTTTATTTAAAAGTTTAGCCCAAACTAGTGTTTTGATGGTCGGAACATGTTTTAGGCAAAATATCCAAAAATTACTGTTTCTAGAACACGTGCAGTTTTTGTGCAGATTTTCAGCTTTGATTGTTTACTGTGCCCGTAATTTAAATTCGATTGTTGAAATTTTGGTCTTATCTTATAGTTGCGTTTGTTTAGTTTGCGTGAAGTGCAAATATGTAGTAATTTGCATGAAAATAGTAATTTTTATGACGCTTAGGAGGCATAGACATGTATTTGTCTAAAATACGTAAATTTCCTTGTCAGACCTCTGGCTTTAATCGATCACAGTAGCCACAAATTGTATTCGATTATCAAAATTTTGGTCTCATTTTGTAGCTGTCAGTCTGTTGTTTACGACAAATATAAATTTGTAGTACTTTCCATAAGAATACTAATTTTTAGAAGGTTCCTTATATTTTTGGGGGCAGGTTATGGAAACTTTTTCCCTTTACGGCATTGCTGTGGCTTCAATTTTCAACCGATGTGCTATATTTTGGCGTTAGTGAATAGATCAGCGTCTGAATTTTCCAGAAAGTATAAATTTGTGGCATTTCGCAAAAGTTTAAGGGCGGGTTTAGTGGTTGAAAGCCAGAAAAAACCCAATTTTTCACGCGTCAACTCCCCAAAACTTTAAATTCATTTTTCTCCCCTTAAACGTGCGAATTTCGCGTTTTTACGTTTTTATTTAAAAGTTTAGCCCAAACTAGTGTTTTGATGGTCGGAACATGTTTTAGGCAAAATATCCAAAAATTACTGTTTCTAGAACACGTGCAGTTTTTGTGCAGATTTTCAGCTTTGATTGTTTACTGTGCCCGTAATTTGAATTCGATTGTTGAAATTTTGGACTTATCTTATAGTTGCGTTTGTTTAGTTTACGTGAAGTGCAAATATGTAGTAATTTGCATGAAAATAGTAATTTTTATGACGCTTAGGAGGCATAGACATGTATTTGTCTAAAATACGTAAATTTCCTTGTCAGACCTCTGGCTTTAATCGTTCACAGTAGCCACAAATTGTATTCGATTATCAAAATTTTGGTCTCATTTTGTAGCTGTCAGTCTGTTGTTTACGACAAATATAAATTTGTAGTACTTTCCATAAGAATACTAATTTTTAGAAGGTTCCTTATATTTTTGGGGGCAGGTTATGGAAACTTTTTCCCTTTACGGCATTGCTGTGGCTTCATTTTTCAACCGATGTGCCATATTTTGGCGTTAATGAATAGATCAGAGTCTGAATTTTCCAAAAAGTATAAATTTGTGGCATTTCGCAAAAGTTTAAGGGCGGGTTTAGTGGTTGAAAGCCAGAAAAAACCCAACTTTTCACGCGTCAACTCCCCAAAACTTTAAATTCATTTTTCTCCCCTTAAACGTGCGAATTTCGCGTTTTTACGTTTTTATTTAAAAGTTCAGCCCAAACTAGTGTTTTGATGGTCGGAACATGTTTTAGGCAAAATATCCAAAAATTACTGTTTCTAGAACACGTGCAGTTTTTGTGCAGATTTTCAGCTTTGATTGTTTACTGTGCCCGTAATTTAAATTCGATTGTTGAAATTTTGGTCTTATCTTATAGTTGCGTTTGTTTAGTTTGCGTGAAGTGCAAATATGTAGTAATTTGCATGAAAATAGTAATTTTTATGACGCTTAGGAGGCATAGACATGTATTTGTCTAAAACACGTAAATTTCCTTGTCAGACCTCTGGCTTTAATCGTTCACAGTAGCCACAAATTGTATTCGATTATCAAAATTTTGGTCTCATTTTGTAGCTGTCAGTCTGTTGTTTACGACAAATATAAATTTGTAGTACTTTCCATAAGAATACTAATTTTTAGAAGGTTCCTTATATTTTTGGGGGCAGGTTATGGAAACTTTTTCCCTTTACGGCATTGCTGTGGCTTCATTTTTCAACCGATGTGCTATATTTTGGCGTTAGTGAATAGATCAGCGTCTGAATTTTCCAAAAAGTATAAATTTGTGGCATTTCGCAAAAGTTTAAGGGCGGGTTTAGTGGTTGAAAGCCAGAAAAAACCCAATTTTTCACGCGTCAACTCCCCAAAACTTTAAATTCATTTTTCTCCCCTTAAACGTGCGAATTTCGCGTTTTTACGTTTTTATTTAAAAGTTTAGCCCAAACTAGTGTTTTGATGGTCGGAACATGTTTGAGGCAAAATATCCAAAAATTACTGTTTCTAGAACACGTGCAGTTTTTGTGCAGATTTTCAGCTTTGATTGTTTACTGTGCCCGTAATTTAAATTCGATTGTTGAAATTTTGGTCTTATCTTATAGTTGCGTTTGTTTAGTTTGCGTGAAGTGCAAATGTGTAGTAATTTGCATGAAAATAGTAATTTTTATGACGCTTAGGAGGCATAGACATGTATTTGTCTAAAATACGTAAATTTCCTTGTCAGACCTCTGGCTTTAATCGTTCACAGTAGCCACAAATTGTATTCAATTATCAAAATTTTGGTCTCATTTTGTAGCTGTCAGTCTGTTGTTTACGACAAATATAAATTTGTAGTACTTTCCATAAGAATACTAATTTTTAGAAGGTTCCTTATATTTTTGGGGGCAGGTTATGGAAACTTTTTCCCTTTACGGCATTGCTGTGGCTTCATTTTTCAACCGATGTGCTATATTTTGGCGTTAATGAATAGATCAGAGTCTGAATTTTCCAAAAAGTATAAATTTGTGGCATTTCGCAAAAGTTTAAGGGCGGGTTTAGTGGTTGAAAGCCAGAAAAAACCCAATTTTTCACGCGTCAACTCCCCAAAACTTTAAACTCATTTTTCTCCCCTTAAACGTGCGAATTTCGCGTTTTTACGTTTTTATTTAAAAGTTTAGCCCAAACTAGTGTTTTGATGGTCGGAACATGTTTTAGGCAAAATATCCAAAAATTACTGTTTCTAGAACACGTGCAGTTTTTGTGCAGATTTTCAGCTTTAATTGTTTACTGTGCCCGTAATTTAAATTCGATTGTTGAAATTTTGGTCTTATCTTATAGTTGCGTTTGTTTGGTTTGCGTGAAGTGCAAATAGAAATTTTTATGACGCTTAGGAGGCATAGACATGTATTTGTCTAAAATACGTAAATTTCCTTGTCAGACCTCTGGCTTTAATCGTTCACAGTAGCCACAAATTGTATTCGATTATCAAAATTTTGGTCTCATTTTGTAGCTGTCAGTCTGTTGTTTACGACAAATATAAATTTGTAGTACTTTCCATAAGAATACTAATTTTTAGAAGGTTCCTTATATTTTTGGGGGCAGGTTATGGAAACTTTTTCCCTTTACGGCATTGCTGTGGCCTCAATTTTCAACCGATGTGCTATATTTTGGCGTTAGTGAATAGATCAGCGTCTGAATTTTCCAAAAAGTATAAATTTGTGGCATTTCGCAAAAGTTTAAGGGCGGGTTTAGTGGTTGAAAGCCAGAAAAAACCCAATTTTTCACGCGTCAACTCCCCAAAACTTTAAATTCATTTTTCTCCCCTTAAACGTGCGAATTTCGCGTTTTTACGTTTTTATTTAAAAGTTTAGCCCAAACTAGTGTTTTGATGGTCGGAACATGTTTTAGGCAAAATATCCAAAAATTACTGTTTCTAGAACACGTGCAGTTTTTGTGCAGATTTTCAGCTTTGATTGTTTACTGTGCCCGTAATTTAAATTCGATTGTTGAAATTTTGGTCTTATCTTATAGTTGCGTTTGTTTAGTTTGCGTGAAGTGCAAATAGTAATTTTTATGACGCTTAGGAGGCATAGACATGTATTTGTCTAAAATACGTAAATTTCCTTGTCAGACCTCTGGCTTTAATCGTTCACAGTAGCCACAAATTGTATTCGATTATCAAAATTTTGGTCTCATTTTGTAGCTGTCAGTCTGTTGTTTACGACAAATATAAATTTGTAGTACTTTCCATAAGAATACTAATTTTTAGAAGGTTCCTTATATTTTTGGGGGCAGGTTATGGAAACTTTTTCCCTTTACGGCATTGCTGTGGCTTCATTTTTCAACCGATGTGCTATATTTTGGGGTTAGTGAATAGATCAGAGTCTGAATTTTCCAAAAAGTATAAATTTGTGGCTTTTCCCAAAAGTTTAAGGGCGGGTTTAGTGGTTGAAAGCCAGAAAAAACCCAATTTTTCACGCGTCAACTCCCCAAAATTTTAAATTCATTTTTCTCCCCTTAAACGTGCGAATTTCGCGTTTTTACGTTTGTATTTAAAAGTTCAGCCCAAACTAGTGTTTTGATGGTCGGAACATGTTTTAGGCAAAATATCCAAAAATTACTGTTTCTAGAACACGTGCAGTTTTTGTGCAGATTTTCAGCTTTGATTGTTTACTGTGCCCGTAATTTAAATTCGATTGTTGAAATTTTGGTCTTATCTTATAGTTGCGTTTGTTTAGTTTGCGTGAAGTGCAAATATGTAGTAATTTGCATGAAAATAGTAATTTTTATGACGCTTAGGAGGCATAGACATGTATTTGTCTAAAATACGTAAATTTCCTTGTCAGACCTCTGGCTTTAATCGTTCACAGTAGCCACAAATTCTATTCGATTATCAAAATTTTGGTCTTATTTTGTAGCTGTCAGTCTGTTGTTTACGACAAATATAAATTTGTAGTACTTTTCATAAGAATACTAATTTTTAGAAGGTTCCTAATATTTTTGGGGGCAGGTTATGGAAACTTTTTCCCTTTACGGCATTGCTGTGGCTTCAATTTTCAACCGATGTGCTATATTTTGGCGTGAGTGAATAGATCAGCGTCTGAATTTTCCAAAAAAAATAAATTTGTGGCATTTCGCAAAAGTTTAAGGGCGGGTTTAGTGGTTGAAAGCCAGAAAAAACCCAATTTTTCACGCGTCAACTCCCCAAAACTTTAAATTCATTTTTCTCCCCTTAAACGTGCGAATTTCGCGTTTTTACGTTTTTATTTAAAAGTTTAGCCCAAACTAGTGTTTTGATGGTCGGAACATGTTTTAGGCAAAATATCCAAAAATTACTGTTTCTAGAACACGTGCAGTTTTTGTGCAGATTTTCAGCTTTGATTGTTTACTGTGCCCGTAATTTAAATTCGATTGTTGAAATTTTGGTCTTATCTTATAGTTGCGTTTGTTTAGTTTGCGTGAAGTGCAAATATGTAGTAATTTGCATGAAAATAGTAATTTTTATGACGCTTAGGAGGCATAGACATGCATTTGTCTAAAATACGTAAATTTCCTTGTCAGACCTCTGGCTTTAATCGTTCACAGTAGCCACAAATTCTATTCGATTATCAAAATTTTGGTCTCATTTTGTAGCTGTCAGTCTGTTGTTTACGACAAATATAAATTTGTAGTACTTTCCATAAGAACACTAATTTTTAGAAGGTTCCTTATATTTTTGGGGGCAGGTTATGGAAACTTTTTCCCTTTACGGCATTGCTGTGGCTTCAATTTTCAACCGATGTGCTATATTTTGGCGTTAGTGAATAGATCAGCGTCTGAATTTTCCAAAAAGTATAAATTTGTGGTATTTCGCAAAAGTTTAAGGGCGGGTTTAGTGGTTGAAAGCCAGAAAAAACCCAATTTTTCACGCGTCAACTCCCCAAAACTTTAAATTCATTTTTCTCCCCTTAAACGTGCGAATTTCGCGTTTTTACGTTTTTATTTAAAAGTTTAGCCCAAACTAGTGTTTTGATGGTCGGAACATGTTTTAGGCAAAATATCCAAAAATTACTGTTTCTAGAACACGTGCAGTTTTTGGGCAGATTTTCAGCTTTGATTGTTTACTGTGCCCGTAATTTGAATTCGATTGTTGAAATTTTGGACTTATCTTATAGTTGCGTTTGTTTAGTTTGCGTGAAGTGCAAATATGTAGTAATTTGCATGAAAATAGTAATTTTTATGACGCTTAGGAGGCATAGACATGTATTTGTCTAAAATACGTAAATTTCCTTGTCAGACCTCTGGCTTTAATCGTTCACAGTAGCCACAAATTGTATTCGATTATCAAAATTTTGGTCTCATTTTGTAGCTGTCAGTCTGTTGTTTACGACAAATATAAATTTGTAGTACTTTCCATAAGAATACTAATTTTTAGAAGGTTCCTTATATTTTTGGGGGCAGGTTATGGAAAATTTTTCCCTTTACGGCATTGCTGTGGCTTCAATTTTCAACCGATGTGCTATATTTTGGCGTTAGTGAATAGATCAGCGTCTGAATTTTCCAAAAAGTATAAATTTGTGGCATTTCGCAAAAGTTTAAGGGCGGGTTTAGTGGTTGAAAGCCAGAAAAAAACCCAATTTTTCACGCGTCAACTCCCCAAAACTTTAAATTCATTTTTCTCCCCTTAAACGTGCGAATTTCGCGTTTTTACGTTTTTATTTAAAAGTTTAGCCCAAACTAGTGTTTTGATGGTCGGAACATGTTTTAGGCAAAATATCCAAAAATTACTGTTTCTAGAACACGTGCAGTTTTTGTGCAGATTTTCAGCTTTGATTGTTTACTGTGCCCGTAATTTAAATTTGATTGTTGAAATTTTGGTCTTATCTTATAGTTGCGTTTGTTTAGTTTGCGTGAAGTGCAAATATGTAGTAATTTGCATGAAAATAATAATTTTTATGACGCTTAGGAGGCATAGACATGTATTTGTCTAAAATACGTAAATTTCCTTGTCAGACCTCTGGCTTTAATCGTTCACAGTAGCCACAAATTGTATTCGATTATCAAAATTTTGGTCTCATTTTGTAGCTGTCAGTCTGTTGTTTACGACAAATATAAATTTGTAGTACTTTTCATAAGAATACTAATTTTTAGAAGGTTCCTTATATTTTTGGGGGCAGGTTATGGAAACGTTTTCCCTTTACGGCATTGCTGTGGCTTCAATTTTCAACCGATGTGCTATATTTTGGCGTGAGTGAATAGATCAGCGTCTGAATTTTCCAAAAAGTATAAATTTGTGGCATTTCGCAAAAGTTTAAGGGCGGGTTTAGTGGTTGAAAGCCAGAAAAAACCCAATTTTTCACGCGTCAACTCCCCAAAACTTTAAATTCATTTTTCTCCCCTTAAACGTGCGAATTTCGCGTTTTTACGTTTTTATTTAAAAGTTTAGCCCAAACTAGTGTTTTGATGGTCGGAACATGTTTTAGGCAAAATATCCAAAAATTACTGTTTCTAGAACACGTGCAGTTTTTGTGCAGATTTTCAGCTTTGATTGTTTACTGTGCCCGTAATTTAAATTCGATTGTTGAAATTTTGGTCTTATCTTATAGTTGCGTTTGTTTAGTTTGCGTGAAGTGCAAATATGTAGTAATTTGCATGAAAATAGTAATTTTTATGACGCTTAGGAGGCATAGACATGTATTTGTCTAAAATACGTAAATTTCCTTGTCAGACCTCTGGCTTTAATCGTTCACAGTAGCCACAAATTCTATTCGATTATCAAAATTTTGGTCTCATTTTGTAGCTGTCAGTCTGTTGTTTACGACAAATATAAATTTGTAGTACTTTCCATAAGAACACTAATTTTTAGAAGGTTCCTTATATTTTTGGGGGCAGGTTATGGAAACTTTTTCCCTTTACGGCATTGCTGTGGCTTCAATTTTCAACCGATGTGCTATATTTTGGCGTTAGTGAATAGATCAGCGTCTGAATTTTCCAAAAAGTATAAATTTGTGGCATTTCGCAAAAGTTTAAGGGCGGGTTTAGTGGTTGAAAGCCAGAAAAAACCCAATTTTTCACGCGTCAACTCCCCAAAACTTTAAATTCATTTTTCTCCCCTTAAACGTGCGAATTTCGCGTTTTTACGTTTTTATTTAAAAGTTTAGCCCAAACTAGTGTTTTGATGGTCGGAACATGTTTTAGGCAAAATATCCAAAAATTACTGTTTCTAGAACACGTGCAGTTTTTGGGCAGATTTTCAGCTTTGATTGTTTACTGTGCCCGTAATTTGAATTCGATTGTTGAAATTTTGGACTTATCTTATAGTTGCGTTTGTTTAGTTTGCGTGAAGTGCAAATATGTAGTAATTTGCATGAAAATAGTAATTTTTATGACGCTTAGGAGGCATAGACATGTATTTGTCTAAAATACGTAAATTTCCTTGTCAGACCTCTGGCTTTAATCGTTCACAGTAGCCACAAATTGTATTCGATTATCAAAATTTTGGTCTCATTTTGTAGCTGTCAGTCTGTTGTTTACGACAAATATAAATTTGTAGTACTTTCCATAAGAATACTAATTTTTAGAAGGTTCCTTATATTTTTGGGGGCAGGTTATGGAAACTTTTTCCCTTTACGGCATTGCTGTGGCCTCAATTTTCAACCGATGTGCTATATTTTGGCGTTAGTGAATAGATCAGCGTCTGAATTTTCCAAAAAGTATAAATTTGTGGCATTTCGCAAAAGTTTAAGGGCGGGTTTAGTGGTTGAAAGCCAGAAAAAACCCAATTTTTCACGCGTCAACTCCCCAAAACTTTAAATTCATTTTTCTCCCCTTAAACGTGCGAATTTCGCGTTTTTACGTTTTTATTTAAAAGTTTAGCCCAAACTAGTGTTTTGATGGTCGGAACATGTTTTAGGCAAAATATCCAAAAATTACTGTTTCTAGAACACGTGCAGTTTTTGTGCAGATTTTCAGCTTTGATTGTTTACTGTGCCCGTAATTTGAATTCGATTGTTGAAATTTTGGACTTATCTTATAGTTGCGTTTGTTTAGTTTGCGTGAAGTGCAAATATGTAGTAATTTGCATGAAAATAGTAATTTTTATGACGCTTAGGAGGCATAGACATGTATTTGTCTAAAATACGTAAATTTCCTTGTCAGACCTCTGGCTTTAATCGTTCACAGTAGCCACAAATTGTATTCGATTATCAAAATTTTGGTCTCATTTTGTAGCTGTCAGTCTGTTGTTTACGACAAATATAAATTTGTAGTACTTTCCATAAGAATACTAATTTTTAGAAGGTTCCTTATATTTTTGGGGGCAGGTTATGGAAACTTTTTCCCTTTACGGCATTGCTGTGGCCTCAATTTTCAACCGATGTGCTATATTTTGGCGTTAGTGAATAGATCAGCGTCTGAATTTTCCAAAAAGTATAAATTTGTGGCATTTCGCAAAAGTTTAAGGGCGGGTTTAGTGGTTGAAAGCCAGAAAAAACCCAATTTTTCACGCGTCAACTCCCCAAAACTTTAAATTCATTTTTCTCCCCTTAAACGTGCGAATTTCGCGTTTTTACGTTTTTATTTAAAAGTTTAGCCCAAACTAGTGTTTTGATGGTCGGAACATGTTTTAGGCAAAATATCCAAAAATTACTGTTTCTAGAACACGTGCAGTTTTTGTGCAGATTTTCAGCTTTGATTGTTTACTGTGCCCGTAATTTAAATTGGATTGTTGAAATTTTGGTCTTATCTTATAGTTGCGTTTGTTTAGTTTGCGTGAAGTGCAAATATGTAGTAATTTGCATGAAAATAGTAATTTTTATGACGCTTAGGAGGCATAGACATGTATTTGTCTAAAATACGTAAATTTCCTTGTCAGACCTCTGGCTTTAATCGTTCACAGTAGCCACAAATTGTATTCGATTATCAAAATTTTGGTCTCATTTTGTAGCTGTCAGTCTGTTGTTTACGACAAATATAAATTTGTAGTACTTTTCATAAGAATACTAATTTTTAGAAGGTTCCTTATATTTTTGGGGGCAGGTTATGGAAACGTTTTCCCTTTACGGCATTGCTGTGGCTTCAATTTTCAACCGATGTGCTATATTTTGGCGTGAGTGAATAGATCAGCGTCTGAATTTTCCAAAAAGTATAAATTTGTGGCATTTCGCAAAAGTTTAAGGGCGGGTTTAGTGGTTGAAAGCCAGAAAAAACCCAATTTTTCACGCGTCAACTCCCCAAAACTTTAAATTCATTTTTCTCCCCTTAAACGTGCGAATTTCGCGTTTTTACGTTTTTATTTAAAAGTTTAGCCCAAACTAGTGTTTTGATGGTCGGAACATGTTTTAGGCAAAATATCCAAAAATTACTGTTTCTAGAACACGTGCAGTTTTTGTGCAGATTTTCAGCTTTGATTGTTTACTGTGCCCGTAATTTAAATTCGATTGTTGAAATTTTGGTCTTATCTTATAGTTGCGTTTGTTTAGTTTGCGTGAAGTGCAAATATGTAGTAATTTGCATGAAAATAGTAATTTTTATGACGCTTAGGAGGCATAGACATGTATTTGTCTAAAATACGTAAATTTCCTTGTCAGACCTCTGGCTTTAATCGTTCACAGTAGCCACAAATTGTATTCGATTATCAAAATTTTGGTCTCATTTTGTAGCTGTCAGTCTGTTGTTTACGACAAATATAAATTTGTAGTACTTTCCATAAGAATACTAATTTTTAGAAGGTTCCTTATATTTTTGGGGGCAGGTTATGGAAACTTTTTCCCTTTACGGCATTGCTGTGGCTTCATTTTTCAACCGATGTGCTATATTTTGGCGTTAATGAATAGATCAGAGTCTGAATTTTCCAAAAAGTATAAATTTGTGGCATTTCGCAAAAGCTTAAGGGCGGGTTTAGTGGTTGAAAGCCAGAAAAAACCCAATTTTTCACGCGTCAACTCCCCAAAACTTTAAACTCATTTTTCTCCCCTTAAACGTGCGAATTTCGCGTTTTTACGTTTTTATTTAAAAGTTTAGCCCAAACTAGTGTTTTGATGGTCGGAACATGTTTTAGGCAAAACATCCAAAAATTACTGTTTCTAGAACACGTGCAGTTTTTGTGCAGATTTTCAGCTTTGATTGTTTACTGTGCCCGTAATTTAAATTCGATTGTTGAAATTTTGGTCTTATCTTATAGTTGCGTTTGTTTAGTTTGCGTGAAGTGCAAATATGTAGTAATTTGCATGAAAATAGTAATTTTTATGACGCTTAGGAGGCATAGACATGTATTTGTCTAAAATACGTAAATTTCCTTGTCAGACCTCTGGCTTTAATCGTTCACAGTAGCCACAAATTGTATTCGATTATCAAAATTTTGGTCTCATTTTGTAGCTGTCAGTCTGTTGTTTACGACAAATATAAATTTGTAGTACTTTCCATAAGAACACTAATTTTTAGAAGGTTCCTTATATTTTTGGGGGCAGGTTATGGAAACTTTTTCCCTTTACGGCATTGCTGTGGCTTCAATTTTCAACCGATGTGCTATATTTTGGCGTTAGTGAATAGATCAGCGTCTGAATTTTCCAAAAAGTATAAATTTGTGGCATTTCGCAAAAGTTTAAGGGCGGGTTTAGTGGTTGAAAGCCAGAAAAAACCCAATTTTTCACGCGTCAACTCCCCAAAACTTTAAATTCATTTTTCTCCCCTTAAACGTGCGAATTTCGCGTTTTTACGTTTTTATTTATAAGTTTAGCCCAAACTAGTGTTTTGATGGTCGGAACATGTTTTAGGCAAAATATCCAAAAATTACTGTTTCTAGAACACGTGCAGTTTTTGGGCAGATTTTCAGCTTTGATTGTTTACTGTGCCCGTAATTTGAATTCGATTGTTGAAATTTTGGACTTATCTTATAGTTGCGTTTGTTTAGTTTGCGTGAAGTGCAAATATGTAGTAATTTGCATGAAAATAGTAATTTTTATGACGCTTAGGAGGCATAGACATGTATTTGTCTAAAATACGTAAATTTCCTTGTCAGACCTCTGGCTTTAATCGTTCACAGTAGCCACAAATTGTATTCGATTATCAAAATTTTGGTCTCATTTTGTAGCTGTCAGTCTGTTGTTTACGACAAATATAAATTTGTAGTACTTTCCATAAGAACACTAATTTTTAGAAGGTTCCTTATATTTTTGGGGGCAGCTTATGGAAACTTTTTCCCTTTACGGCATTGCTGTGGCCTCAATTTTCAACCGATGTGCTATATTTTGGCGTTAGTGAATAGATCAGCGTCTGAATTTTCCAAAAAGTATAAATTTGCGGCATTTCGCAAAAGTTTAAGGGCGGGTTTAGTGGTTGAAAGCCAGAAAAAACCCAATTTTTCACGCGTCAACTCCCCAAAACTTTAAATTCATTTTTCTCCCCTTAAACGTGCGAATTTCGCGTTTTTACGTTTTTATTTAAAAGTTTAGCCCAAACTAGTGTTTTGATGGTCGGAACATGTTTTAGGCAAAATATCCAAAAATTACTGTTTCTAGAACACGTGCAGTTTTTGTGCAGATTTTCAGCTTTGATTGTTTACTGTGCCCGTAATTTAAATTCGATTGTTGAAATTTTGGTCTTATCTTATAGTTGCGTTTGTTTAGTTTGCGTGAAGTGCAAATATGTAGTAATTTGCATGAAAATAGTAATTTTTATGACGCTTAGGAGGCATAGACATGTATTTGTCTAAAATACGTAAATTTCCTTGTCAGACCTCTGGCTTTAATCGTTCACAGTAGCCACAAATTGTATTCGATTATCAAAATTTTGGTCTCATTTTGTAGCTGTCAGTCTGTTGTTTACGACAAATATAAATTTGTAGTACTTTTCATAAGAATACTAATTTTTAGAAGGTTCCTTATATTTTTGGGGGCAGGTTATGGAAACGTTTTCCCTTTACGGCATTGCTGTGGCTTCAATTTTCAACCGATGTGCTATATTTTGGCGTTAGTGAATAGATCAGCGTCTGAATTTTCCAAAAAGTATAAATTTGCGGCATTTCGCAAAAGTTTAAGGGCGGGTTTAGTGGTTGAAAGCCAGAAAAAACCCAATTTTTCACGCGTCAACTCCCCAAAACTTTAAATTCATTTTTCTCCCCTTAAACGTGCGAATTTCGCGTTTTTACGTTTTTATTTAAAAGTTTAGCCCAAACTAGTGTTTTGATGGTCGGAACATGTTTTAGGCAAAACATCCAAAAATTACTGTTTCTAGAACACGTGCAGTTTTTGGGCAGATTTTCAGCTTTGATTGTTTACTGTGCCCGTAATTTGAATTCGATTGTTGAAATTTTGGACTTATCTTATAGTTGCGTTTGTTTAGTTTGCGTGAAGTGCAAATATGTAGTAATTTGCATGAAAATAGTAATTTTTATGACGCTTAGGAGGCATAGACATGTATTTGTCTAAAATACGTAAATTTCCTTGTCAGACCTCTGGCTTTAATCGTTCACAGTAGCCACAAATTGTATTCGATTATCAAAATTTTGGTCTCATTTTGTAGCTGTCAGTCTGTTGTTTACGACAAATATAAATTTGTAGTACTTTCCATAAGAATACTAATTTTTAGAAGGTTCCTTATATTTTTGGGGGCAGGTTATGGAAACTTTTTCCCTTTACGGCATTGCTGTGGCCTCAATTTTCAACCGATGTGCTATATTTTGGCGTTAGTGAATAGATCAGCGTCTGAATTTTCCAAAAAGTATAAATTTGTGGCATTTCGCAAAAGTTTAAGGGCGGGTTTAGTGGTTGAAAGCCAGAAAAAACCCAATTTTTCACGCGTCAACTCCCCAAAACTTTAAATTCATTTTTCTCCCCTTAAACGTGCGAATTTCGCGTTTTTACGTTTTTATTTAAAAGTTTAGCCCAAACTAGTGTTTTGATGGTCGGAACATGTTTTAGGCAAAATATCCAAAAATTACTGTTTCTAGAACACGTGCAGTTTTTGTGCAGATTTTCAGCTTTGATTGTTTACTGTGCCCGTAATTTAAATTCGATTGTTGAAATTTTGGTCTTATCTTATAGTTGCGTTTGTTTAGTTTGCGTGAAGTGCAAATATGTAGTAATTTGCATGAAAATAGTAATTTTTATGACGCTTAGGAGGCATAGACATGTATTTGTCTAAAATACGTAAATTTCCTTGTCAGACCTCTGGCTTTAATCGTTCACAGTAGCCACAAATTGTATTCGATTATCAAAATTTTGGTCTCATTTTGTAGCTGTCAGTCTGTTGTTTACGACAAATATAAATTTGTAGTACTTTTCATAAGAATACTAATTTTTAGAAGGTTCCTTATATTTTTGGGGGCAGGTTATGGAAACGTTTTCCCTTTACGGCATTGCTGTGGCTTCATTTTTCAACCGATGTGCTATATTTTGGCGTTAGTGAATAGATCAGCGTCTGAATTTTCCAAAAAGTATAAATTTGCGGCATTTCGCAAAAGTTTAAGGGCGGGTTTAGTGGTTGAAAGCCAGAAAAAACCCAATTTTTCACGCGTCAACTCCCCAAAACTTTAAATTCATTTTTCTCCCCTTAAACGTGCGAATTTCGCGTTTTTACGTTTTTATTTAAAAGTTTAGCCCAAACTAGTGTTTTGATGGTCGGAACATGTTTTAGGCAAAATATCCAAAAATTACTGTTTCTAGAACACGTGCAGTTTTTGGGCAGATTTTCAGCTTTGATTGTTTACTGTGCCCGTAATTTGAATTCGATTGTTGAAATTTTGGACTTATCTTATAGTTGCGTTTGTTTAGTTTGCGTGAAGTGCAAATATGTAGTAATTTGCATGAAAATAGTAATTTTTATGACGCTTAGGAGGCATAGACATGTATTTGTCTAAAATACGTAAATTTCCTTGTCAGACCTCTGGCTTTAATCGTTCACAGTAGCCACAAATTGTATTCGATTATCAAAATTTTGGTCTCATTTTGTAGCTGTCAGTCTGTTGTTTACGACAAATATAAATTTGTAGTACTTTCCATAAGAATACTAATTTTTAGAAGGTTCCTTATATTTTTGGGGGCAGGTTATGGAAACTTTTTCCCTTTACGGCATTGCTGTGGCCTCAATTTTCAACCGATGTGCTATATTTTGGCGTTAGTGAATAGATCAGCGTCTGAATTTTCCAAAAAGTATAAATTTGTGGCATTTCGCAAAAGTTTAAGGGCGGGTTTAGTGGTTGAAAGCCAGAAAAAACCCAATTTTTCACGCGTCAACTCCCCAAAACTTTAAATTCATTTTTCTCCCCTTAAACGTGCGAATTTCGCGTTTTTACGTTTTTATTTAAAAGTTTAGCCCAAACTAGTGTTTTGATGGTCGGAACATGTTTTAGGCAAAATATCCAAAAATTACTGTTTCTAGAACACGTGCAGTTTTTGTGCAGATTTTCAGCTTTGATTGTTTACTGTGCCCGTAATTTAAATTCGATTGTTGAAATTTTGGTCTTATCTTATAGTTGCGTTTGTTTAGTTTGCGTGAAGTGCAAATATGTAGTAATTTGCATGAAAATAGTAATTTTTATGACGCTTAGGAGGCATAGACATGTATTTGTCTAAAATACGTAAATTTCCTTGTCAGACCTCTGGCTTTAATCGTTCACAGTAGCCACAAATTGTATTCGATTATCAAAATTTTGGTCTCATTTTGTAGCTGTCAGTCTGTTGTTTACGACAAATATAAATTTGTAGTACTTTCCATAAGAATACTAATTTTTAGAAGGTTCCTTATAATTTTGGGGCAGGTTATGGAAACTTTTTCCCTTTACGCCATTGCTGTGGCTTCATTTTTCAACCGATGTGCTATATTTCTGGGTTAGTGAATAGATCAGAGTCTGAATTTTCCAAAAAGTATAAATTTGTGGCTTTTCGCAAAAGTTTAAGGGCGGGTTTAGTGGTTGAAAGCCAGAAAAAACCCAATTTTTCACGCGTCAACTCCCCAAAACTTTAAATTCATTTTGCTCCCCTTAAACGTGCGAATTTCGCGTTTTTACGTTTTTATTTAAAAGTTTAGCCCAAACTAGTGTTTTGATGGTCGGAACATGTTTTAGGCAAAATATCCAAAAATTACTGTTTCTAGAACACGTGCAGTTTTTGTGCAGATTTTCAGCTTTGATTGTTTACTGTGCCCGTAATTTAAATTCGATTGTTGAAATTTTGGTCTTATCTTATAGTTGCGTTTGTTTAGTTCGCGTGAAGTGCAAATATGTAGTAATTTGCAAGAAAATAGTAATTTTTATGACGCTTAGGAGGCGTAGACATGTATTTGTCTAAAATACGTAAATTTCCTTGTCAGACCTCTGGCTTTAATCGTTCACAGTAGCCACAAATTGTATTCGATTATCAAAATTTTGGTCTCATTTTGTAGCTGTCAGTCTGTTGTTTACGACAAATATAAATTTGTAGTACTTTTCATAAGAATACTAATTTTTAGAAGGTTCCTTATATTTTTGGGGGCAGGTTATGGAAACTTTTTCCCTTCACGGCATTGCTGTGGCTTCAATTTTCAACCGATGTGCTATATTTTGGCGTTAATGAATAGATCAGCGTCTGAATTTTCCAAAAAGTATAAATTTGTGGCATTTCGCAAAAGTTTAAGGGCGGGTTTAGTGGTTGAAAGCCAGAAAAAACCCAATTTTTCACGCGTCAACTCCCCAAAACTTTAAATTCATTTTTCTCCCCTTAAACGTGCGAATTTCGCGTTTTTACGTTTTTATTTAAAAGTTTAGCCCAAACTAGTGTTTTGATGGTCGGAACACGTTTTAGGAAAAATATCCAAAAATTACTGTTTCTAGAACACGTGCAGTTTTTGTGCAGATTTTCAGCTTTGATTGTTTACTGTGCCCGTAATTTGAATTCGATTGTTGAAATTTTGGTCTTATCTTATAGTTGCGTTTGTTTAGTTTGCGTGAAGTGCAAATATGTAGTAATTTGCATGAAAATAGTAATTTTTATGACGCTTAGGAGGCATAGACATGTATTTGTCTAAAATACGTAAATTTCCTTGTCAGACCTCTGGCTTTAATCGTTCACAGTAGCCACAAATTGTATTCGATTATCAAAATTTTGGTCTCATTTTGTAGCTGTCAGTCTGTTGTTTACGACAAATATAAATTTGTAGTACTTTTCATAAGAATACTAATTTTTAGAAGGTTCCTTATTTTTTTGGGGGCAAGTTATGGAAACTTTTTCCCTTTACGGCATTGCTGTGGCTTCATTTTTCAACCGATGTGCTATATTTTGGGGTTAGTGAATAGATCAGAGTCTGAATTTTCCAAAAAGTATAAATTTGTGGCATTTCGCAAAAGTTTAAGGGCGGGTTTAGTGGTTGAAAGCCAGAAAAAACCCAATTTTTCACGCGTCAACTCCCCAAAACTTTAAATTCATTTTTCTCCCCTTAAACGTGCGAATTTCGCGTTTTTACGTTTTTATTTAAAAGTTTAGCCCAAACTAGTGTTTTGATGGTCGGAACATGTTTTAGGCAAAATATCCAAAAATTACTGTTTCTAGAACACGTGCAGTTTTTGTGCAGATTTTCAGCTTTGATTGTTTACTGTGCCCGTAATTTGAATTCGATTGTTGAAATTTTGGTCTTATCTTATAGTTGCGTTTGTTTAGTTTGCGTGAAGTGCAAATATGTAGTAATTTGCATGAAAATAGTAATTTTTATGACGCTTAGGAGGCATAGACATGTATTTGTCTAAAATACGTAAATTTCCTTGTCAGACCTCTGGCTTTAATCGTTCACAGTAGCCACAAATTGTATTCGATTATCAAAATTTTGGTCTCATTATGTAGCTGTCAGTCTGTTGTTTACGACAAATATAAATTTGTAGTACTTTTCATAAGAATACTAATTTTTAGAAGGTTCCTTATATTTTTGGGGGCAGGTTATGGAAACTTTTTCCCTTTACGGCATTGCTGTGGCTTCAATTTTCAACCGATGTGCTATATTTTGGCGTTAGTGAATAGATCAGCGTCTGAATTTTCCAAAAAGTATAAATTTGCGGCATTTCGCAAAAGTTTAAGGGCGGGTTTAGTGGTTGAAAGCCAGAAAAAACCCAATTTTTCACGCGTCAACTCCCCAAAACTTTAAATTCATTTTTCTCCCCTTAAACGTGCGAATTTCGCGTTTTTACGTTTTTATTTAAAAGTTTAGCCCAAACTAGTGTTTTGATGGTCGGAACATGTTTTAGGCAAAATATCCAAAAATTACTGTTTCTAGAACACGTGCAGTTTTTGTGCAGATTTTCAGCTTTGATTGTTTACTGTGCCCGTAATTTGAATTCGATTGTTGAAATTTTGGACTTATCTTATAGTTGCGTTTGTTTAGTTTGCGTGAAGTGCAAATATGTAGTAATTTGCATGAAAATAGTAATTTTTATGACGCTTAGGAGGCATAGACATGTATTTGTCTAAAATACGTAAATTTCCTTGTCAGACCTCTGGCTTTAATCGTTCACAGTAGCCACAAATTGTATTCGATTATCAAAATTTTGGTCTCATTTTGTAGCTGTCAGTCTGTTGTTTACGACAAATATAAATTCGTAGTACTTTCCATAAGAATACTAATTTTTAGAAGGTTCCTTATAGTTTTGGGGGCAGGTTATGGAAACTTTTTCCCTTTACGGCATTGCTGTGGCTTCATTTTTCAACCGATGTGCTATATTTTGGCGTTAATGAATAGATCAGAGTCTGAATTTTCCAAAAAGTATAAATTTGTGGCATTTCGCAAAAGTTTAAGGGCGGGTTTAGTGGTTGAAAGCCAGAAAAAACCCAATTTTTCACGCGTCAACTCCCCAAAACTTTAAATTCATTTTTCTCCCCTTAAACGTGCGAATTTCGCGTTTTTACGTTTTTATTTAAAAGTTTAGCCCAAACTAGTGTTTTGATGGTCGGAACATGTTTTAGGCAAAATATCCAAAAATTACTGTTTCTAGAACACGTGCAGTTTTTGTGCAGGTTTTCAGCTTTGATTGTTTACTCTGCCCGTAATTTGAATTCGATTGTTGAAATTTTGGTCTTATCTTATAGTTGCGTTTGTTTAGTTTGCGTGAAGTGCAAATATGTAGTAATTTGCATGAAAATAGTAATTTTTATGACGCTTAGGAGGCATAGCCATGTATTTGTCTAAAATACGTAAATTTCCTTGTCAGACCTCTGGCTTTAATCGTTCACAGTAGCCACAAATTGTATTCGATTATCAAAATTTTGGTCTCATTTTGTAGCTGTCAGTCTGTTGTTTACGACAAATATAAATTTGTAGTACTTTTCATAAGAATACTAATTTTTAGAAGGTTCCTTATATTTTTGGGGGCAGGTTATGGAAACTTTTTCCCTTTACGGCATTGCTGTGGCTTCAATTTTCAACCGATGTGCTATATTTTGGCGTTATTGAATAGATCAGCGTCTGAATTTTCCAAAAAGTATAAATTTGTGGCATTTCGCAAAAGTTTAAGGGCGGGTTTAGTGGTTGAAAGCCAGAAAAAACCCAATTTTTCACGCGTCAACTCCCCAAAACTTTAAATTCATTTTTCTCCCCTTAAACGTGCGAATTTCGCGTTTTTACGTTTTTATTTAAAAGTTTAGCCCAAACTAGTGTTTTGATGGTCGGAACATGTTTTAGGCAAAATATCCAAAAATTACTGTTTCTAGAACACGTGCAGTTTTTGTGCAGATTTTCAGCTTTGATTGTTTACTGTGCCCGTAATTTGAATTCGATTGTTGAAATTTTGGTCTTATCTTATAGTTGCGTTTGTTTAGTTTGCGTGAAGTGCAAATATGTAGTAATTTGCATGAAAATAGTAATTTTTATGACGCTTAGGAGGCATAGACATGTATTTGTCTAAAATACGTAAATTTCCTTGTCAGACCTCTGGCTTTAATCGTTCACAGTAGCCACAAATTCTATTCGATTATCAAAATTTTGGTCTCATTTTGTAGCTGTCAGTCTGTTGTTTACGACAAATATAAATTTGTAGTACTTTTCATAAGAATACTAATTTTTAGAAGGTTCCTTATATTTTTGGGGGCAGGTTATGGAAACTTTTTCCCTTTACGGCATTGCTGTGGCTTCATTTTTCAACCGATGTGCTATATTTTGGCGTTAGTGAATAGATCAGCGTCTGAATTTTCCAAAAAAAATAAATTTGTGGCATTTCGCAAAAGTTTAAGGGCGGGTTTAGTGGTTGAAAGCCAGAAAAAACCCAATGTTTCACGCGTCAACTCCCCAAAACTTTAAATTCATTTTTCTCCCCTTAAACGTGCGAATTTCGCGTTTTTACGTTTTTATTTAAAAGTTTTGCCCAAACTAGTGTTTTGATGGTCGGAACATGTTTTAGGCAAAATATCCAAAAATTACTGTTTCTAGAACACGTGCAGTTTTTGTGCAGATTTTCAGCTTTGATTGTTTACTGTGCCCGTAATTTAAATTCGATTGTTGAAATTTTGGTCTTATCTTATAGTTGCGTTTGTTTAGTTTGCGTGAAGTGCAAATATGTAGTAATTTGCATGAAAATAGTAATTTTTATGACGCTTAGGAGGCATAGACATGTATTTGTCTAAAATACGTAAATTTCCTTGTCAGACCTCTGGCTTTAATCGTTCACAGTAGCCACAAATTGTATTCGATTATCAAAATTTTGGTCTCATTTTGTAGCTGTCAGTCTGTTGTTTACGACAAATATAAATTTGTAGTACTTTTCATAAGAATACTAATTTTTAGAAGGTTCCTTATATTTTTGGGGGCAGGTTATGGAAACTTTTTCCCTTTACGGCATTGCTGTGGCTTCATTTTTCAACTGATGTGCTATATTTTTGCGTTAATGAATAGATCAGCGTCTGAATTTTCCAAAAAGTATAAATTTGTGGCATTTTGCAAAAGCTTAAGGGCGGGTTTAGTGGTTGAAAGCCAGAAAAAACCCAATTTTTCACGCGTCAACTCCCCAAAACTTTAAATTCATTTTTCTCCCCTTAAACGTGCGAATTTCGCGTTTTTACGTTTTTATTTAAAAGTTTAGCCCAAACTAGTGTTTTGATGGTCGGAACATGTTTTAGGCAAAATATCCAAAAATTACTGTTTCTAGAACACGTGCAGTTTTTGTGCAGATTTTCAGCTTTGATTGTTTACTGTGCCCGTAATTTAAATTCGATTGTTGAAATTTTGGTCTTATCTTATAGTTGCGTTTGTTTAGTTTGCGTGAAGTGCAAATATGTAGTAATTTGCATGAAAATAGTAATTTTTATGACGCTCAGGAGGCATAGACATGTATTTGTCTAAAATACGTAAATTTCCTTGTCAGACCTCTGGCTTTAATCGTTCACAGTAGCCACAAATTCTATTCGATTATCAAAATGTTGGTCTCATTTTGTAGCTGTCAGTCTGTTGTTTACGACAAATATAAATTTGTAGTACTTTTCATAAGAATACTAATTTTTAGAAGGTTCCTTATATTTTTGGGGGCAGGTTATGGAAACTTTTTCCCTTTACGGTATTGCTGTGGCTTCATTTATCAACCGATGTGCTATATTTTGGCGTTAGTGAATAGATCAGCGTCTGAATTTTCCAAAAAAAATAAATTTGTGGCATTTCGCAAAAGTTTAAGGGCGGGTTTAGTGGTTGAAAGCCAGAAAAAACCCAATGTTTCACGCGTCAACTCCCCAAAACTTTAAATTCATTTTTCTCCCCTTAAACGTGCGAATTTCGCGTTTTTACGTTTTTATTTAAAAGTTTAGCCCAAACTAGTGTTTTGATGGTCGGAACATGTTTTAGGCAAAATATCCAAAAATTACTGTTTCTAGAACACGTGCAGTTTTTGTGCAGATTTTCAGCTTTGATTGTTTACTGTGCCCGTAATTTAAATTGGATTGTTGAAATTTTGGTCTTATCTTATAGTTGCGTTTGTTTAATTTGCGTGAAGTGCAAATATGTAGTAATTTGCATGAAAATAGTAATTTTTATGACGCTTAGGAGGCATAGACATGTATTTGTCTAAAATACGTAAATTTCCTTGTCAGACCTCTGGCTTTAATCGTTCACAGTAGCCACAAATTGTATTCGATTATCAAAATTTTGGTCTCATTTTGTAGCTGTCAGTCTGTTGTTTACGTTAAATATAAATTTGTAGTACTTTTCATAAGAATACTAATTTTTAGAAGGTTCCTTATATTTTTGGGGGCAGGTTATGGAAACTTTTTCCCTTTACGGCATTGCTGTGGCTTCATTTTTCAACCGATGTGCTATATTTTGGCGTTAGTGAATAGATCAGCGTCTGAATTTTCCAAAAAAAATAAATTTGTGGCATTTCGCAAAAGTTTAAGGGCGGGTTTAGTGGTTGAAAGCCAGAAAAAACCCAATGTTTCACGCGTCAACTCCCCAAAACTTTAAATTCATTATTCTCCCCTTAAACGTGCGAATTTCGCGTTTTTACGTTTGTATTTAAAAGTTTAGCCCAAACTAGTGTTTTGATGGTCGGAACATGTTTTAGGCAAAATATCCAAAAATTACTGTTTCTAGAACACGTGCAGTTTTTGTGCAGATTTTCAGCTTTGATTGTTTACTGTGCCCGTAATTTAAATTCGATTGTTGAAATTTTGGTCTTATCTTATAGTTGCGTTTGTTTAGTTTGCGTGAAGTGCAAATATGTAGTAATTTGCATGAAAATAGTAATTTTTATGACGCTTAGGAGGCATAGACATGTATTTGTCTAAAATACGTAAATTTCCTTGTCAGACCTCTGGCTTTAATCGTTCACAGTAGCCACAAATTCTATTCGATTATCAAAATTTTGGTCTCATTTTGTAGCTGTCAGTCTGTTGTTTACGACAAATATAAATTTGTAGTACTTTTCATAAGAATACTAATTTTTAGAAGGTTCCTTATATTTTTGGGGGCAGGTTATGGAAACTTTTTCCCTTTACGGCATTGCTGTGGCTTCATTTTTCAACCGATGTGCTATATTTTGGCGTTAGTGAATAGATCAGCGTCTGAATTTTCCAAAAAAAATAAATTTGTGGCATTTCGCAAAAGTTTAAGGGCGGGTTTAGTGGTTGAAAGCCAGAAAAAACCCAATGTTTCACGCGTCAACTCCCCAAAACTTTAAATTCATTTTTCTCCCCTTAAACGTGCGAATTTCGCGTTTTTACGTTTTTATTTAAAAGTTTAGCCCAAACTAGTGTTTTGATGGTCGGAACATGTTTTAGGCAAAATATCCAAAAATTACTGTTTCTAGAACACGTGCAGTTTTTGTGCAGATTTTCAGCTTTGATTGTTTACTGTGCCCGTAATTTAAATTCGATTGTTGAAATTTTGGTCTTATCTTATAGTTGCGTTTGTTTAGTTTGCGTGAAGTGCAAATATGTAGTAATTTGCATGAAAATAGTAATTTTTATGACGCTTAGGAGGCATAGACATGTATTTGTCTAAAATACGTAAATTTCCTTGTCAGACCTCTGGCTTTAATCGTTCACAGTAGCCACAAATTGTATTCGATTATCAAAATTTTGGTCTCATTTTGTAGCTGTCAGTCTGTTGTTTACGACAAATATAAATTTGTAGTACTTTTCATAAGAATACTAATTTTTAGAAGGTTCCTTATATTTTTGGGGGCAGGTTATGGAAACTTTTTCCCTTTACGGCATTGCTGTGGCTTCATTTTTCAACCGATGTGCTATATTTTGGCGTTAGTGAATAGATCAGCGTCTGAATTTTCCAAAAAGTATAAATTTGTGGCATTTCGCAAAAGTTCAAGGGCGGGTTTAGTGGTTGAAAGCCAGAAAAAACCCAATTTTTCACGCGTCAACTCCCCAAAACTTTAAATTCAGTTTTCTCCCCTTAAACGTGCGAATTTCGCGTTTTTACGTTTTTATTTAAAAGTTTAGCCCAAACTAGTGTTTTGATGGTCGGAACATGTTTTAGGCAAAATATCCAAAAATTACTGTTTCTAGAACACGTGCAGTTTTTGTGCAGATTTTCAGCTTTGATTGTTTACTGTGCCCGTAATTTAAATTCGATTGTTGAAATTTTGGTCTTATCTTATAGTTGCGTTTGTTTAGTTTGCGTGAAGTGCAAATATGTAGTAATTTGCATGAAAATAGTAATTTTTATGACGCTTAGGAGGCATAGACATGTATTTGTCTAAAATACGTAAATTTCCTTGTCAGACCTCTGGCTTTAATCGTTCACAGTAGCCACAAATTCTATTCGATTATCAAAATTTTGGTCTCATTTTGTAGCTGTCAGTCTGTTGTTTACGACAAATATAAATTTGTAGTACTTTTCATAAGAATACTAATTTTTAGAAGGTTCCTTATATTTTTGGGGGCAGGTTATGGAAACTTTTTCCCTTTACGGCATTGCTGTGGCTTCATTTTTCAACCGATGTGCTATATTTTGGCGTTAGTGAATAGATCAGCGTCTGAATTTTCCAAAAAAAATAAATTTGTGGCATTTCGCAAAAGTTTAAGGGCGGGTTTAGTGGTTGAAAGCCAGAAAAAACCCAATGTTTCACGCGTCAACTCCCCAAAACTTTAAATTCATTTTTCTCCCCTTAAACGTGCGAATTTCGCGTTTTTACGTTTTTATTTAAAAGTTTTGCCCAAACTAGTGTTTTGATGGTCGGAACATGTTTTAGGCAAAATATCCAAAAATTACTGTTTCTAGAACACGTGCAGTTTTTGTGCAGATTTTCAGCTTTGATTGTTTACTGTGCCCGTAATTTAAATTCGATTGTTGAAATTTTGGTCTTATCTTATAGTTGCGTTTGTTTAGTTTGCGTGAAGTGCAAATATGTAGTAATTTGCATGAAAATAGTAATTTTTATGACG
The DNA here is from genome assembly GCA_963969285.1 of Odontomyia ornata. NCBI lineage: Eukaryota > Metazoa > Arthropoda > Insecta > Diptera > Stratiomyidae > Odontomyia > Odontomyia ornata. The sequence continues at coordinate 85,034,217 of OZ017742.1, forward strand.
CTTAGGAGGCATAGACATGTATTTGTCTAAAATACGTAAATTTCCTTGTCAGACCTCTGGCTTTAATCGTTCACAGTAGCCACAAATTCTATTCGATTATCAAAATTTTGGTCTCATTTTGTAGCTGTCAGTCTGTTGTTTACGACAAATATAAATTTGTAGTACTTTTCATAAGAATACTAATTTTTAGAAGGTTCCTTATATTTTTGGGGGCAGGTTATGGAAACTTTTTCCCTTTACGGCATTGCTGTGGCTTCATTTTTCAACCGATGTGCTATATTTTGGCGTTAATAAATAGATCAGCGTCTGAATTTTCCAAAAAGTATAAATTTGTGGCATTTCGCAAAAGTTTAAGGGCGGGTTTAGTGGTTGAAAACCAGAAAAAAACCAATTTTTCACGCGTCAACTCCCCAAAACTTTAAATTCATTTTTCTCCCCTTAAACGTGCGAATTTCGCGTTTTTACGTTTTTATTTAAAAGTTTAGCCCAAACTAGTGTTTTGATGGTCGGAACATGTTTTAGGCAAAATATCCAAAAATTACTGTTTCTAGAACACGTGCAGTTTTTGTGCAGATTTTCAGCTTTGATTGTTTACTGTGCCCGTAATTTAAATTCGATTGTTGAAATTTTGGTCTTATCTTATAGTTGCGTTTGTTTAGTTTGCGTGAAGTGCAAATATGTAGTAATTTGCATGAAAATAGTAATTTTTATGACGCTTAGGAGGCATAGACATGTATTTGTCTAAAATACGTAAATTTCCTTGTCAGACCTCTGGCTTTAATCGTTCACAGTAGCCACAAATTGTATTCGATTATCAAAATTTTGGTCTCATTTTGTAGCTGTCAGTCTGTTGTTTACGACAAATATAAATTTGTAGTACTTTTCATAAGAATACTAATTTTTAGAAGGTTCCTTATATTTTTGGGGGCAGGTTATGGAAACTTTTTCCCTTTACGGCATTGCTGTGGCTTCATTTTTCAACCGATGTGCTATATTTTGGCGTTAGTGAATAGATCAGCGTCTGAATTTTCCAAAAAAAATAAATTTGTGGCATTTCGCAAAAGTTTAAGGGCGGGTTTAGTGGTTGAAAGCCAGAAAAAACCCAATGTTTCACGCGTCAACTCCCCAAAACTTTAAATTCATTATTCTCCCCTTAAACGTGCGAATTTCGCGTTTTTACGTTTGTATTTAAAAGTTTAGCCCAAACTAGTGTTTTGATGGTCGGAACATGTTTTAGGCAAAATATCCAAAAATTACTGTTTCTAGAACACGTGCAGTTTTTGTGCAGATTTTCAGCTTTGATTGTTTACTGTGCCCGTAATTTAAATTCGTTTGTTGAAATTTTGGTCTTATCTTATAGTTGCGTTTGTTTAGTTTGCGTGAAGTGCAAATATGTAGTAATTTGCATGAAAATAGTAATTTTTATGACGCTTAGGAGGCATAGACATGTATTTGTCTAAAATACGTAAATTTCCTTGTCAGACCTCTGGCTTTAATCGTTCACAGTAGCCACAAATTGTATTCGATTATCAAAATTTTGGTCTCATTTTGTAGCTGTCAGTCTGTTGTTTACGACAAATATAAATTTGTAGTACTTTTCATAAGAATACTAATTTTTAAAAGGTTCCTTATATTTTTGGGGGCAGGTTATGGAAACTTTTTCCCTTTACGGCATTGCTGTGGCTTCATTTTTCAACCGATGTGCTATATTTTGGCGTTAACGAATAGATCAGCGTCTGAATTTTCCAAAAAGGATAAATTTGTGGCATTTCGCAAAAGTTTAAGGGCGGGTTTAGTGGTTGAAAGCCAGAAAAAACCCAATTTTTCACGCGTCAACTCCCCAAAACTTTAAATTCATTATTCTCCCCTTAAACGTGCGAATTTCGCGTTTTTACGTTTTTATTTAAAAGTTTAGCCCAAACTAGTGTTTTGATGGTCGGAACATGTTTTAGGCAAAATATCCAAAAATTACTGTTTCTAGACCACGTGCAGTTTTTGTGCAGATTTTCAGCTTTGATTGTTTACTGTGCCCGTAATTTAAATTCGATTGTTGAAATTTTGGTCTTATCTTATAGTTGCGTTTGTTTAGTTTGCGTGAAGTGCAAATATGTAGTAATTTGCATGAAAATAGTAATTTTTATGACGCTTAGGAGGCATAGACATGTATTTGTCTAAAATACGTAAATTTCCTTGTCAGACCTCTGGCTTTAATCGTTCACAGTAGCCACAAATTCTATTCGATTATCAAAATTTTGGTCTCATTTTGTAGCTGTCAGTCTGTTGTTTACGACAAATATAAATTTGTAGTACTTTTCATAAGAATACTAATTTTTAGAAGGTTCCTTATATTTTTGGGGGCAGGTTATGGAAACTTTTTCCCTTTACGGCATTGCTGTGGCTTCATTTTTCAACCGATGTGCTATATTTTGGCGTTAGTGAATAGATCAGCGTCTGAATTTTCCAAAAGGTATAAATTTGTGGCATTTCGCAAAAGTTCAAGGGCGGGTTTAGTGGTTGAAAGCCAGAAAAAACCCAATTTTTCACGCGTCAACTCCCCAAAACTTTAAATTCAGTTTTCTCCCCTTAAACGTGCGAATTTCGCGTTTTTACGTTTTTATTTAAAAGTTTAGCCTAAACTAGTGTTTTGATGGTCGGAACATGTTTTAGGCAAAATCTCCAAAAATTACTGTTTCTAGAACACGTGCAGTTTTTGTGCAGATTTTCAGCTTTGATTGTTTACTGTGCCCGTAATTTAAATTCGATTGTTGAAATTTTGGTCTTATCTTATAGTTGCGTTTGTTTAGTTTGCGTGAAGTGCAAATATGTAGTAATTTGCATGAAAATAGTAATTTTTATGACGCTTAGGAAGCATAGACATGTATTTGTCTAAAATACGTAAATTTCCTTGTCAGACCTCTGGCTTTAATCGTTCACAGTAGCCACAAATTGTATTCGATTATCAAAATTTTGGTCTCATTTTGTAGCTGTCAGTCTGTTGTTTACGACAAATATAAATTTGTAGTACTTTCCATAAGAATACTAATTTTTAGAAGGTTCCTTATATTTTTGGGGGCAGGTTATGGAAACTTTTTCCCTTTACGGCATTGCTGTGGCTTCAATTTTCAACCGATGTGCTATATTTTGGCGTTAGTGAATAGATCAGCGTCTGAATTTTCCAAAAAGTATAAATTTGTGGCATTTCGCAAAAGTTTAAGGGCGGGTTTAGTGGTTGAAAGCCAGAAAAAACCCAATTTTTCACGCGTCAACTCCCCAAAACTTTAAATTCATTATTCTCCCCTTAAACGTGCGAATTTCGCGTTTTTACGTTTTTATTTAAAAGTTTAGCCCAAACTAGTGTTTTGATGGTCGGAACATGTTTTAGGCAAAATATCCAAAAATTACTGTTTCTAGAACACGTGCAGTTTTTGTGCAGATTTTCAGCTTTGATTGTTTACTGTGCCCGTAATTTAAATTCGATTGTTGAAATTTTGGTCTTATCTTATAGTTGCGTTTGTTTAGTTTGCGTGAAGTGCAAATATGTAGTAATTTGCATGAAAATAGTAATTTTTATGACGCTTAGGAGGCATAGACATGTATTTGTCTAAAATACGTAAATTTCCTTGTCAGACCTCTGGCTTTAATCGTTCACAGTAGCCACAAATTCTATTCGATTATCAAAATTTTGGTCTCATTTTGTAGCTGTCAGTCTGTTGTTTACGACAAATATAAATTTGTAGTACTTTTCATAAGAATACTAATTTTTAGAAGGTTCCTTATATTTTTGGGGGCAGGTTATGGAAACTTTTTCCCTTTACGGCATTGCTGTGGCTTCATTTTTCAACTGATGTGCTATATTTTGGCGTTGATGAATAGATCAGCGTCTGAATTTTCCAAAAAGTATAAATTTGTGGCATTTCGCAAAAGTTTAAGGGCGGGTTTAGTGGTTGAAAGCCAGAAAAAACCCAATGTTTCACGCGTCAACTCCCCAAAACTTTAAATTCATTATTCTCCCCTTAAACGTGCGAATTTCGCGTTTTTACGTTTTTATTTAAAAGTTTAGCCCAAACTAGTGTTTTGATGGTCGAAACATGTTTTAGGCAAAATATCCAAAAATTACTGTTTCTAGAACACGTGCAGTTTTTGTGCAGATTTTCAGCTTTGATTGTTTACTGTGCCCGTAATTTAAATTCGATTGTTGAAATTTTGGTCTTATCTTATAGTTGCGTTTGTTTAGTTTGCGTGAAGTGCAAATATGTAGTAATTTGCATGAAAATAGTAATTTTTATGACGCTTAGGAGGCATAGACATGTATTTGTCTAAAATACGTAAATTTCCTTGTCAGACCTCTGGCTTTAATCGTTCACAGTAGCCACAAATTCTATTCGATTATCAAAATTTTGGTCTCATTTTGTAGCTGTCAGTCTGTTGTTTACGACAAATATAAATTTGTAGTACTTTTCATAAGAATACTAATTTTTAGAAGGTTCCTTATATTTTTGGGGGCAGGTTATGGAAACTTTTTCTCTTTACGGCATTGCTGTGGCTTCATTTTTCAACCGATGTGCTATATTTTGGCGTTAGTGAATAGATCAGCGTCTGAATTTTCCAAAAAAAATAAATTTGTGGCATTTCGCAAAAGTTTAAGGGCGGGTTTAGTGGTTGAAAGCCAGAAAAAACCCAATGTTTCACGCGTCAACTCCCCAAAACTTTAAATTCATTATTCTCCCCTTAAACGTGCGAATTTCGCGTTTTTACGTTTGTATTTAAAAGTTTAGCCCAAACTAGTGTTTTGATGGTCGGAACATGTTTTAGGCAAAATATCCAAAAATTACTGTTTCTAGAACACGTGCAGTTTTTGTGCAGATTTTCAGCTTTGATTGTTTACTGTGCCCGTAATTTAAATTCGATTGTTGAAATTTTGGTCTTATCTTATAGTTGCGTTTGTTTAGTTTGCGTGAAGTGCAAATATGTAGTAATTTGCATGAAAATAGTAATTTTTATGACGCTTAGGAGGCATAGACATGTATTTGTCTAAAATACGTAAATTTCCTTGTCAGACCTCTGGCTTTAATCGTTCACAGTAGCCACAAATTCTATTCGATTATCAAAATTTTGGTCTCATTTTGTAGCTGTCAGTCTGTTGTTTACGACAAATATAAATTTGTAGTACTTTTCATAAGAATACTAATTTTTAGAAGGTTCCTTATATTTTTGGGGGCAGGTTATGGAAACTTTTTCCCTTTACGGCATTGCTGTGGCTTCATTTTTCAACCGATGTGCTATATTTTGGCGTTAATAAATAGATCAGCGTCTGAATTTTCCAAAAAGTATAAATTTGTGGCATTTCGCAAAAGTTTAAGGGCGGGTTTAGTGGTTGAAAACCAGAAAAAAACCAATTTTTCACGCGTCAACTCCCCAAAACTTTAAATTCATTTTTCTCCCCTTAAACGTGCGAATTTCGCGTTTTTACGTTTTTATTTAAAAGTTTAGCCCAAACTAGTGTTTTGATGGTCGGAACATGTTTTAGGCAAAATATCCAAAAATTACTGTTTCTAGAACACGTGCAGTTTTTGTGCAGATTTTCAGCTTTGATTGTTTACTGTGCCCGTAATTTAAATTCGATTGTTGAAATTTTGGTCTTATCTTATAGTTGCGTTTGTTTAGTTTGCGTGAAGTGCAAATATGTAGTAATTTGCATGAAAATAGTAATTTTTATGACGCTTAGGAGGCATAGACATGTATTTGTCTAAAATACGTAAATTTCCTTGTCAGACCTCTGGCTTTAATCGTTCACAGTAGCCACAAATTCTATTCGATTATCAAAATTTTGGTCTCATTTTGTAGCTGTCAGTCTGTTGTTTACGACAAATATAAATTTGTAGTACTTTTCATAAGAATACTAATTTTTAGAAGGTTCCTTATATTTTTGGGGGCAGGTTATGGAAACTTTTTCCCTTTACGGCATTGCTGTGGCTTCAATTTTCAACCGATGTGCTATATTTTGGCGTTAGTGAATAGATCAGCGTCTGAATTTTCCAAAAAGTATAAATTTGTGGCATTTCGCAAAAGTTCAAGGGCGGGTTTAGTGGTTGAAAGCCAGAAAAAACCCAATTTTTCACGCGTCAACTCCCCAAAACTTTAAATTCAGTTTTCTCCCCTTAAACGTGCGAATTTCGCGTTTTTACGTTTTTATTTAAAAGTTTAGCCTAAACTAGTGTTTTGATGGTCGGAACATGTTTTAGGCAAAATATCCAAAAATTACTGTTTCTAGAACACGTGCAGTTTTTATGCAGATTTTCAGCTTTGATTGTTTACTGTGCCCGTAATTTAAATTCGATTATTGAAATTTTGGTCTTATCTTATAGTTGCGTTTGTTTAGTTTGCGTGAAGTGCAAATATGTAGTAATTTGCATGAAAATAGTAATTTTTATGACGCTTTGGAGGCATAGACATGTATTTGTCTAAAATACGTAAATTTCCTTGTCAGACCTCTGGCTTTAATCGTTCACAGTAGCCACAAATTGTATTCGATTATCAAAATTTTGGTCTCATTTTGTAGCTGTCAGTCTGTTGTTTACGTCAGATACAAATTTGTAGTACTTTTCATAAGAATACTAATTTTTAGAAGGTTCCTTATATTTTTGGGGGCAGGTTATGGAAACTTTTTCCCTTTACGGCATTGCTGTGGCTTCATTTTTCAACCGATGTGCTATATTTTGGCGTTAGTGAATAGATCAGCGTCTGAATTTTCCAAAAAAAATAAATTTGTGGCATTTCGCAAAAGTTTAAGGGCGGGTTTAGTGGTTGAAAGCCAGAAAAAACCCAATTTTTCACGCGACAACTCCCCAAAACTTTAAATTCATTTTTCGCCCCTTAAACGTGCGAATTTCGCGTTTTTACGTCTTTAAAAGTTTAGCCCAAACTAGTGTTTTGATGGTCGGAACATGTTTTAGGCAAAATATCCAAAAATTACTGTTTCTAGAACACGTGCAGTTTTTGTGCAGATTTTCAGCTTTGATTGTTTACTGTGCCCGTAATTTGAATTCGATTGTTGAAATTTTGGACTTATCTTATAGTTGCGTTTGTTTAGTTTGCGTGAAGTGCAAATATGTAGTCATTTGCAATAAAATACTAATTTTTATGACGCTTAGGAGGCATAGACATGTATTTGTCTAAAATACGTAAATTTCCTTGTCAGACCTCTGGCTTTAATCGTTCACAGTAGCCACAAATTCTATTCGATTATCAAAATTTTGGTCTCATTTTGTAGCTGTCAGTCTGTTGTTTACGACAAATATAAATTTGTAGTACTTTTCATAAGAATACTAATTTTTATAAGGTTCCTTATGTTTTTGGGGGCAGGTTATGGAAACTTTTTCCCTTTACGGCATTGCTGTGGCTTCATTTTTCAACCGATGTGCTATATTTAGGCGTTAATGATGAGATCAGCGTCTGAATTTTCCAAAAAGTATAAATTTGTGGCGTTTCGCAAAAGTTTAAGGGCGGGTTTAGTGGTTGAAAGCCAGAAAAAACCCAATTTTTCACGCGTCAACTCCCCAAAACTTTAAATTCATTTTTCTCCCCTTAAACGTGCGAATTTCGCGTTTTTACGTTTTCATTTAAAAGTTTAGCCCAAACTAGTGTTTTGATGGTCGGAACATGTTTTAGGCGAAATATTGTTACATGTACAAATAATTACATGTACAAATATTTCTGCGAGCTACTGTCGCAATTGTTTTAACAATCATTAAGAACATCAACAACTGAATTTACTTGAACCCATGAGAACCCAGAAGCATTATCAACATCTGAAAGTGAGTCACTGCCCATTCATGCTGGAATGTTCCCGGTTATTCACCAATGTACGAGAACTGAGTTGAATGATTAGAGACCCTATATAAAGGCGAGCTGAATGAATGGTGGGATTCATTCGACCGCGATAAGAACTGCGATAGTGTGTGGAAAGCGGATAGAGAAGTGATTTTCGTAATTGTGAAGCGATTTAGAAGACAATTGCGATAAGAAATTTATGGACAAGTGTTACATTTTTAATAGTGAAAATTAAAATTAGTGAAAGTGTTAAATCGATTATTGTGCATTATTGTAATTGAATAAACTCTTTTAACTTAAATTAAAAGACATTACGTTTTCACTTTCCCGGAACATTAAATTATTGGCCGCGGACCAAATATACGCGACAGTGGTGTCGAGAAGTGAGATTAAAATCTTGAAAGTGAAAATTTGAACATTTTCATAGTGCACAATAGTAAAATTTAAAGAAACATTAAAAATGCAACGAAGCCTAAACTTAAAAATTAATGAACTGACCATGTCGGAGCTTAAGAAAGAGTTGGAACAGCGAAACCTGGCTACGCAAGGTACAAAGGCCACACTGATTGCACGCTTGCGTGACGCAATTGAATCGGAAGGCGCGTATCTGGATTCGGGTGAGCCCTCAGATGCAGGAAAAGGCGCAGAAGGTGGTGAAGCAGAAACACCAAAACCAAAGGAACCAGAAAATGCGCTGATGCAAATGTTAATGCTGATGCAGCAAGAGCAGCGACTACAGTCATCCAATTTAACAGCGAAGTTAAATGAACAATCAGCGAAGCTAAGTGAACAATCAGCGCAGCTAAATGATTAGACATCCAGTTTAGCTGCGAAGCTAAATGAACAATCAGCGAAGCTAAATGAACAATCAGCGAAACTGGACCAACAAGCGTTCGAAATCAAGGCAGACATCACACAGAAGCTGAAAAAACAGTCAACCGAAATAAAAGCGGAGCTCAGTAGTCTCAACAGCCAAATTAAATGCGTCGAGGAGAAGGTATACCAGGTTGAGGAGAGAATCAACCTTGAGATCAGCCAGGTCGAGGAGAGAATCAACCATGAGATGGAAAAAGTGAAAAAGGACTTGGAAGCAGCAAAGGCAGTAGTAACCGCCCCACCAGCCCCAATTATAACCGCAGCGCAAAGCTCATCCAGAAATGTACAAGCACCAATATTCGATGGGCAAACGGTCTGGACTAATTACAAAACCCAGTTTGAAGCAGCCGCTCGCATAAATCACTGGAATGAGCAGGAACGAGCAACTGCATTGATTCTTGCTCTAAGAGGGCCAGCTGCCGAGCTGTTGCAGACGATCCCCGTTGAATTGCACTCAAACTCGAATGCTATAATGAATGCGCTCGACATGCGTTATGGAGACGATCATCTAAAGCAAATTTATCGGTCACAGCTAAGGCATCGGGTGCAGAAGTCTAGTGAAACCCTACAGCAGCTTGCTCAAGATATTGAGCGACTAGCACTTTTGGCTTACCCAGCCTACGACCCAGAACATCGAGATGATGCAGCGACAGAGGCATTCATCAGCGCACTAAAGGACCCGGAATTGCAACAAGCCGTGCGTTTAGCTCAAAAGCAAACGGTTAAGGACGCATTGGCTTACAGTCTGAACTTTGAGGCAGCGAAAAATGTGACTCGTACCACTGCCCGGGTCCGTGAGGTAGTGGCAGACGAGTGCAGGTGTGAGCGCGTGGAAATTGAGCGAGACCCGCATGTGAATGGTGCGCCTAGATGCTGAAATTGCGGGGAGAAGGGGCACCTGCAAAGAGACTGCAAGAAGCGGAGAAAACCGAGCTATTGTCCAGGGTGTGCAGCTAGGAGGAGATCCAGACTGAGTCAGGAGCCCAGAATGGAAACCCTTCAAACAGAGGGGTCGGGAAACATGTAAGAGCCAACTTCGTGGGGCAGAGGTTGGCTAGGAGGATCGACGTCCCCAGCACCACCATCATCGTGTCAAGACTACATCGTGGAGAAGCGGACTTATGTCTCCGGGTCAAGTTGACGGAGAACACTGCACCATAACAATCGACACTGGTGCAACCCGATCGATTATCCGACCAGACCTATTTAGACAGCAACAACTTCACAAGGGCAGAATTTTCTCACTACGAACAGCTACGGGAGAAACTGCACCTGTTCATGGAGAGGTCAACCTCCAGATACAGTTGGGAGACCTTGTGTTCCGACATAATTTTCTGGTCGCGAACATCATGGATGACTGCATTCTCGGAATGGATTTTCTGCGACCACATGGAATCACGTTGGATTTGGGCAAACGTGTATTGAAATGGCAGAATGTCGAAGTACTGATGGAGGATCCCAGCTTCCAAATTCCCAAGATGAATGTAGTGGTATTTACTGACACTGATGTACCGAATTCTTCCAAAAGCATTGTATGGGCCAAGCTTGATGGTGATTCTGGAGACCACCGATCTTATCTGATAGAGCCAACGAAGACGTCCGCATTGCACAGTTTGATTGTAGGACGCAGCCTTGTAAAGTCTTTAAGGAACGGATATGTGCCGGTTAGTGTCCTTAACACCGCAGACTCAACCACGAGCATCAAAGCGGGAGAAGTCATCGGCAGCTGCCAGCCTGTTTCCACCATCACCTCTTTGGAAGCTACTCACGACCATCATTGGAAAAGGAGGCAAGACGCGGACAAAGGCCGGGAATCCACGTCTGCAATATTGAAGCAGGTCAAATTGCCGGTGCAGCTATTCAAACGAGCCTCTGATCTGGTCACCAAGTACAGTGACATCTTCTCAACAAGCCCGGATGACCACGGCCGAACGAGTCTGGTAACTCACATCATAGATACACAGGGAGCCAAGCCGATTCGACAAGCACCGAGATGCCTCCCTTTAGCCAAGCAAGGAGAAGTGAGCGCGCTGATCTCGGACATGGAAAAACAAGGCGTAATTGAACCTTCTGTCAGTCCATGGGTCGCGCCTGTAGTTCTAGTAAAGAAAAAGGACGGTAGCACCCGTTTTTGTGTCGACTATAGGCAGCTTAACGACGTCACTAAGAAAGATAGTTACCCGCTCCCACGCATCGATGACATCATGGACACTTTAGCCGACGCAAAATGGTTTTCTACACTCGATCTCAAGAGTGGCTACTGGCTGGTAGAAATTGACAAGAAGGACCGAGAGAAGACGGCATTTTCAGTTGGGACCGGATTGTGGCAATTTTTGGTGATGCCGTTTGGGCTTTGCAATGCTCCAGCCACTTTCGAACGCTTAATGGAATACGTGCTACGTGGTCTAACCTGGAAAACCTGCTTGGTGTACCTAGATGACATCATCGTCATCGGTAGAACGTTCGAAGAGCATGTGCGGAGCTTAGAAGAGGTTTTCTCCCGATTGCGACTGGCAAATTTGAAACTTAGTTCCGACAAGTGTACCCTTTTTGCAGCTGAAGTAAAATACCTGGGACACGTCGTATCAGCAAAAGGGGTCAAAACAGACCCTGAGAAAATTGAAGCCGTGAAAAGCTGGCCAACACCAAACAACAAGCGCCAACTACGAAGTTTTCTGGGTCTGGTGACCTACTATCGAAGATTCGTCAAAGGCTTTGCCAAAATAGCTAAGTGTCTCCATCAGCTAACCGAGAAAAATCGTCCGTATGTCTGGAATGAACAATGCCAGACAGCGTTTGAGACCCTGAAGGAAAAGCTGTGTGAATCACCCGTGCTGGCGTATCCGAAACCCGGAAAAATGTTTGTAGTTGACACCGACGCAAGCAACGGCGGTATTGGAGCTGTACTCTCCCAGCAGATCAATGGCGAAGAAAGAGTCCTCTCTTATTACAGTCGAGTTCTCTCAAAAAGTGAGAGGAACTACTGCGTGACCAGGAAGAAGCTATTGGCTATAAAAGCGGCAACCAAGCAGTTCCACAAGTATCTATATGGCCAGAAATTTGTTCTTCGAACGGACCATGCATCACTGAGATGGTTGTTCAACTTCAAAAACCCCGAGGGACAAGTTGCGAGATGGATCGAAAGATTGCAGTCATACGACTACGAAATTGTTCATCGGAAGGGCGGAGTTCATGGAAATGCTGACGCCCTATCCCGCCGTTTATGTCCAGCTAACTGCAAGCATTGCCGACGGATGGAGGAAGAGGAACCGCTCGTTGATCTGCGATTGATAACGGCGGAATTCGATGAAGGTTGGTCATCGGAGGAGATTCGAAACGCCCAGTTAGCTGATGAAGACATCGGACCTTTGCTCGTATGGAAGGAGACGACTGAGCGACCTGAGTGGAAAGACGTTTCAATGCATGGCGCAACACTGAAAAGCTATTGGGCACAATGGAACTCCCTTCAGGTGGAGGGTGGCGTACTCAAGCGGAAATGGGAAACGGCGGATGGTATCTCCTATAGGATGCAAACTATACTACCCAAAAGCCGAATCCACGATGTGATTAAGGAAATGCATGAAGGATCCTCGGGAGGCTACCTTGGTGTTAACAAGACCTTAGCGAAATTGCGGGGAAGTTTCTACTGGCTCCACGCTCGAGAAGACGTAGAGGACTGGTGTCGCAGATGCACAATTCGCGTTTCCGTCAAAGGCCCAAAGCGACGACTGAGAGGACAAATGCAAACCTATAACGTAGGCGTGCCATTCGAAAGGATTGCTGTTGACATCGCAGGATCTTTTCCTGAATCCGATTGGGGAAATCGATATATGCTGGTTGTAGCCGACTATTTCAGCAAGTGGCCTGAGGTCTACCCCATTCCCAACCAGGAAGCAACTACTGTAGCCGAACAGCTCGTGTTAAATTGGGTCAGTAGGTACGGCGTGCCTTGCGAACTACAATCGGATCGAGGCCGAAACTTTGAGTCACTAGTTTTTGGCGAAATGTGCGAGCTGCTCGGAATACGGAAAACGAGGACAACACTGCTGCATCCCCAATCCGATGGTATGGTCGAACGTTTCAACGGCACGCTCAATAAACACCTTGCCAAGATGGTTGACGAGAACCAAAGGGACTGGGACCGACATATCCCACTATTTTTGATGGCGTACAGAGCTGCCGAACATGCATCGACGGGCCAAGCCCCAGCTAAAGTCATTTTTGGAAAGACTATTCGTCTGCCAGCTGATATAAAGTTCGGAACACCCCCCGAGAAACCCCATACCATCTCGGAGTACGCAACTGAGCTAAGACAACGGTTGAACCAGATACATCGGACAGTGCGAAAACACCTCGAATCGGCTACTGACCGCATGAAGACCAGGTATGATCTAAAGGCAAATTCTACTGGCTTCCAGCAAGATGACTTGGTGTGGCTTTATAACCCGCAACGGCGAAAGGGTAGGTCTCCAAAGTTGCAACATAATTGGGAGGGACCATACCGAGTTACAAAGCGAATCAACGACGTCGTATACTGGATACAGGAGCACAGGGGCGAAAAGAACTGAGGTGGGGGCAGTGTTACATGTACAAATAATTACATGTACAAATAATTCTGCGAGCTACTGTCGCAATTGTTTTCACAATCATTAAGAACATCAACAACTGAATTTACTCGAACCCACGAGAGCATTATCAACATCTGAAAGTGAGTCACTGCCCATTCATGCTGGAATGTTCCCGGTTATTCACCAATGTTCGAGAACTGAGTTGAATGATTAGAGACCCTATATAAAGGCGAGCTGAATGAATGGTGGGATTCATTCGACCGCGAAAAGAACTGCGATAGTGTGTGGAAAGCGAATAGAAAAGTGATTTTCGTAATTGTGAAGTGATTTAGAGGACAATTGCGATAAGAAATTTATGGACAAGTGTTACATTTTTAATAGTGAAAATCAAAATTAGTGAAAGTGTTAAATCGATTATTGTGCATTATTGTAATTGAATAAACTCTTTTAACTTAAATTAAAAGACATTGCGTTTTCACTTTCCCGGAACATTAAATTATTGGCCGTGGACCAAATAAACGCGACAATATGCAAAAATTACTGTTTCTAGAACACGTGCAGTTTTTGTGCAGATTTTCAGCTTTGATTGTTTACTGTGCCCGTAATTTAAATTCGATTGTTGAAATTTTGGTCTTATCTTATAGTTGCGTTTGTTTAGTTTGCGTGAAGTGCAAATATGTAGTAATTTGCATGAAAATAGTAATTTTTATGACGCTTAGGAGGCATAGACATGTATTTGTCTAAAATACGTAAATTTCCTTGTCAGACCTCTGGCTTTAATCGTTCACAGTAGCCACAAATTGTATTCGATTATCAAAATTTTGGTCTCATTTTGTAGCTGTCAGTCTGTTGTTTACGACAAATATAAATTTGTAGTACTTTTCATAAGAATACTAATTTTTAGAAGGTTCCTTATATTTTTGGGGGCAGGTTATGGAAACTTTTTCCCTTTACGGCATTGCTGTGGCTTCATTTTTCAACCGATGTGCTATATTTTGGCGTTAATGAATAGATCAGCGTCTGAATTTTCCAAAAAGTATAAATTTGTGGCATTTCGCAAAAGTTTAAGGGCGGGTTTAGTGGTAGAAACCAGAAAAAACCCAATTTTTCACGCGTCAACTCCCCAAAACTTTAAATTCATTTTTCTCCCCTTAAACGTGCGAATTTCGCGTTTTTACGTTTTTATTTAAAAGTTTAGCCCAAACTAGTGTTTTGATGGTCGGAACATGTTTTATGCAAAATATCCGAAAATTATTGTTTCTAGAGCACGTGCAGTTTTTGTGCAGATTTTCAGCTTTGATTGTTTACTGTGCCCGTAATTTAAATTCGATTGTTGAAATTTTGGTCTTATCTTATAGTTGCGTTTGTTTAGTTTGCGTGAAGTGCAAACATGTAGTCATTTGCATGAAAATAGTAATTTTTATGACGCTTAGGAGGCATAGACATGTATTTGTCTAAAATACGTAAATTTCCTTGTCAGACCTCTGGCTTTAATCGTTCACTGTAGCCACAAATTGTATTCGATTATCAAAACTTTGGTCTCATTTTGTAGCTGTCAGTCTATTGTTTATGTCATATATAAACTTGTAGTACTTTTCATAAGAATACTAATTTTTGGAAGGTTCCTTATATTTTTGGGGGCAGGTTGTGGGAACTTTTTCCCTTTACGGCATTGCTGTGGCTTCATTTTTCAACCAATGTGCTATATTTCAATGTATATGAATATATCAGCATCTGAATTTTCCAATAAGTATAAATTTGTGTTATCAGGCAAAGCTTACGGGCGGGTGTAGTGGTTGAAAGCAAAAAAATCCCAATTTTCCACGTGTTTACCCCCTAAAACTTTAAATTGATTTTTCTCCCCTTAAACGTGCGAGTTTCGCGTTTTTACGTTTTAATTTAAAGGCTCAACCCAAGCTAGTGTTATGATGGTCGGACTATGTTTTAGGCAAAATGTCTAATAATTGCTGTTTCTAGAACATGTGCAGTTTTTGTGCAGATTTTCAGCTTTGATTGTTTACTGTGCATGTAATTTAAATCCGATTGTTGAAATCTTGGTCTTATCTTATAGTTTCATTTGTTTAGTTTGCGTGAAGTGCAAATGTGTAGTCATTTGTATGAAATTACGAATTTTGTTGACGTCTGGGAGGCATAGACATGTATTTGTCGAAAATACGTAAATTTCCTTGTCAGACCTCTGGCTTTAATCGTTCACTGTAGCCGCAATTTCTATTCCATTATCAAAATTTCGGTCTCATTTTGTAGCTGTCAGTCTGTTGTTTACGTCAAATATAAATTTGTTGTGCTTTTCAAAAGAATACTGATACTTGTAAGGTTCCTTATAATTTTGCATTTCTGCAGCTTAATTTTCCAGATGCCAATCGATTCATTAACGCCAAAATATAGCATATCTGTTGAAAAATCAAGCCACAGCAATGCCGTAAAGGGAAAAAGTTTCATAATATGCCCCCAAAAATATAAGGAACTCTATAAAAATTAGTATTCTTACGAAAATTCTACAAATTTATATTTGACGTAAACAACAGACTGAGAGCTATAAAATGAGACCAAAATTTTGATAATCGAATACAATTTGTGGCTACTGTGAACGATTAAAGCCAGAGGTCTGACAAGGAAATTTACGTATTTTAGACAAATACATGTCTATGCCTCCTAAGCGTCATAAAAATTACTATTTTCATGCAAATTACTACATATTTGCACGTCACGCAAACTAAACAAACGCAACTATAAGATAAGATCAAAATTTCAACAATCGGATTAAACTTACGGGCACAGTGAGCAATCAAAGCTTGAAATATACACAAAAACTGCACGTGTTCTAGAAACAGCAATTTTTAGATATTTTGCTTAAAACATGTTCGCACCACCAAAACATTAGTTTGGGATAAGCCTTTAAATTAAACGTAAAAACGTAAATTTCGCACGCTTAAGGGGACGCTTAAGGGGAGAAAAACCGATTTAAATCCGCCCGTAAACTTTTGCGAAATACCACAAAGTTATACTTTTTGGAAAATTCAGACGCTGATCTATTCATTAACAGCAAAATATAGCACATCGGTTGAAAAATCAAGCCACAGCAGTGCCATAAAGGGAAAAAGTTTCCATAACCTGCCCCAAAAAGATAAAGAGCCTAATGAAAATTAGTAGTGTTTTGAAAAAAAAACTGCCGTAAACTACGGACTGACAGCTACAAAATGAGACCAAAATTTTGATAATCGAATAGAAATTGTGGCTACAGTGAACGATTAAAACCAGAGGTGTGGCAGGGCAATGGACGTATTTTAGACAAATGCATCTCCATGCCTCCTAAGCGTCATAAATATTAGCATTTTCTTGCAAATTACTGGTCGAGCTCCTAATCATTATATTAAGTCATTGATCAATAATATACATTAGTTCAGTTAGGAAATAGAAATTGTGTTTTACTTTGCCACCACAATAGTTTCAATAATATTTATATAATTTCCTAGATAATCCAAATATTAAGATGTCGACCCTAATGCAAAACTGACGATAGATACAAGCCATATGGCAGCAGCGCTTACTACCACACACATGACCATTAGTAGGCCGACTTTGCTGGCTAACTTACATGGCGTTATATGAAGAATTGTGGAGGTGCCAACAAAAATTCGAGGTTTTGTACGGTTTAGAGACGGATTTCTACAGTGAAATCCAGATGATCCGCGGAGAACACAATAGCGCTCCTAGTGAAGTGAAAATTATTTCAGTTCTTATACCCGTTTAATTTTTATCGCCTTTCAAAGTGAATTTATAAGAGTTTGTTTACATCTCAACGCTGAGCTATCAGTCGAAGGTGCAAAACGTGTGCTTCATTTACTCGTCTTGGAAAGTTTAGTTGGAAAGTTTAGGAGCACAATGGGCTATACGAGGTGAATTTATAGCATGCACGGAATGCGTTCGGCACGTTTTTTATTCGGAAAACTGTACATATGACGAAATATAAGCATTTGCTAATGCTGCAGTTGGGTGACAGCTACCGGAAGCTTGTCCATAGTAGGCCGACTAATACATATGCAAATTGCTACCATATGGCTTGTATCTATCGTCAGTTTTGCCCTAATGTCATATTATAACAGAACAAAATCATCCAACAAATTAGACGCACTAAACGGGGACCCCCCAATGTTCGTTGGTTCTTATCCATACTAAAGTGTATTACGGCGTCATCTGATGGAAAATTCGATGAACATACATGTCAAATTTTCGTTATCATCGTAAACATCAAATTTGTGTGCCGGTTGCCTGTAACAATTCGTTCTTTGCTGAAACTTTTGTCTTAAATCTGCCAAAATCTAAAAGAACAATTTGCTACTACCAAAAATGGATATCTCAGATTTTCTCGTTAGAAATGTAAGTAGGTTCTAAGATGTTCCATGAAGTTATCTTAACAAATTGTTTTCTATTTGCAGTGTCCAAAAAGTGCAATGTACATTCCCAACTTTATTACTTCGGAAGAAGAACAGCGAATATTAAAGCAAGTGGAAAACGCACCCAAACCGAAATGGACGCAACTCGCTCATCGCCGCTTAATCAACTATGGCGGTGTACCTCATCCGAACGGAATGATAGCGGAAAAAATACCAGACTGGTTGCAAAGTTTCGTAGATAAAATTAACAACTTAGGTAGGATGTGTATTTTTCACTGAAATCCTTTTAAACATTCCTAATTTACAGGCATTTTTGAAGAACGCAAAGCAAACCACGTCTTGGTGAACGAATATTTAGCAGGCCAAGGTATCATGCCACACACAGACGGTCCCCTCTTTTACCCGACAATCAGCACAATTTCTTGCGGATCACACACTGTCTTGGAATTGTACAAACATCAAAATGAGACAAATTCAGATCCACCGGAGATGAACTCCACTCCTGATTCAACTTCAACGAGTGAAACACACAAACGACAATTGTGTAGCAAATTGTTCCTGGAACCTCGAAGCTTGCTCATACTCAAGGACACACTCTACAACGAATATCTGCATGGTATTTCGGAAATTAAAGAAGATTTAATATGTGATGATATTAGGAACTTAGAGAACTGCGCTGAACAATATAAATTTGGTGAGCGATACCAACGGACCACCCGAATATCCCTTACAATCCGTCACGTCCCGAAAACAACGAGAATGAAGCTGAAATTTTGCACGTAAGTTCAAATTGTAGACAATTGACAAAAGCATTTTCCAACTCTGAATTAAAGAGGGTTGAATAGTATCCCAAGTGATATAAAACTTAGAAGCAATGAACATATTGTAATCAATTTAAGGAATATTGTGGGAATCATTGAATTAGGTATTACGGAAATTATTAAGCAAATTTAAAAAAGTTGTTTGATATTGAAGTATATTTTAAATTTAAAATAATTTTTATATAACAAACTATTGAAGTTGGCTTGCTGATATCAGAGTGAGATTACTTCGAAATAATATTTGAAGCAAGCCTACCAGCCGCGTGAATTATGTAGAAGTAAACAAATGTTTTGATTTCAAGTCTTGCAATGTTGTATGAGCGCTTTAAGTGTGTTGTAAATGTATGGAAGATAGGAGTATTTTTAAAGTGTTCCGTATGCGCATACTTTTGTACTGTAAAGTGCGCAGTAGGTTTGATATAAAAATATAATACCATTAATTTCATGTAACTGAAAAAATAGTTTTATATCAATTTTACAAAATTATTATTCACATGTACTTGACCTTCTCGCATTGAAAATTATACTACTGGCTGTGCCTACGGTTTACGATTAAGCTATGGAAAGCACCCAAAGCTCTTAAATATTCTGGAAATTTCGGGAAGCAATAAGCATAATGTTTACTTTCTTAACCTCTTAGCGTACTATTTAATTTCTGATAGAAAGTGCCCAAATTTAATACACGGGAGCCACATATCGGGCTATAACACCCTTCCAGCGATGCACATCTGCTTGCCTGTGCATGATCTGGTTTTTAGAACACTACAAGTAACGCTCGTGTTTATAATTTTTTGCCCAACCAACATACCATAGCACTTACTCCTGGTTATCACTTTGGGCCCGGATAGTTTAAAAGAGTGTATTGGAGGTTTTTCAATAATATATATATATATATATATATATATATATATATATATATATATATATATATATATATATATATATATATATATAAGATGAATTTTCTTCTCATAGTGATTTGGATGACACAGTAAATCAAAACACAACTGAGTTTCTCTGTAAGTAAAGATTTATTCAATTAATCTAGAAGTAAGATTGACATAAATTACTAGTATGAATAAAGAATTACAAAAACAAACTTTACCTGTAAGTAAAGAAACGACATTCAATGTTATTAATTACAATGTCAACTTCCAAATCACAATTGCTTAATATTCTTACCTTTTAATAACTTACTCGACAGCATTTATAGGTTACAATTCAATTTGTACAATTTGTATGTCGCGTTCTGTCACGATCACGATGGCACTTGGTGCGCGGGAATATTTAACACTTGATGCGCGGGAATATTTAAATCCAAGAAAATTATATTTTTCTTTACATTTCCCCCTCCCGCCGAAGATATAACAATACGACTGATCACACATCCTCTTCCTGGTCTTCAAGTGCAGGGGCTGGAGTTAGTTTCGAGACGTGGAAAAAGTTTGACTCTGATTTTCTTTGGTTAGTGTTTATCTTGTAAATTGTGTTTGATACTTTTTCTATGATTTTATAAGGTCCAATTCTCAATTCGTCAAGCTTTTTCCTATTCAGCTTATTTCCATCATCCACAAAAACGGTATCACCAACTTTGAAGTCTGCATCTCTTCACTTTTTATCATAAACTGCTCTGAAATGAAAATGGTAAATCAAAAACAGTTTTGGAGATGGAATGCATGTCTTTATTGTGTCCATCTATTTAAATACATTAATTGCGCTTACTAGACATAATTTACAAAATTATTAAAATTTCCAAAGTCGCGGAATTGCATGTCTGAGAATTTTGTGCATAGTGACGCACATTGGGGAGCACATTGAAAGTACGTAAGTTGATACGTAATATTTTTGTGGGAAAATTTATTTTTGCTGAATTTAGTATAAGATATTCTTAACAATTTCAATTATCGTGGGATTGGAATTTGTAAGAATTTGAAGGAGATAAAGTTTTATGGAATTCTAACATCCTCTCCCACTTGAAACACACCTGGGCGTGGTTCAACAGTAGTAGAAGATGTTGGCTGGGTCCGTTTTGATGGTCGTGGTATTGTATGGAATTTTGTTCCTGTGGTTTGCTTCCATTGTGGTTCCGGTGTTTTCGATTGGCCTAGTTGTCGTGAACGTAACCTGTGCCAAAGTTTCCATAGCGCCACTGCAAGTATGATAGCTAAACACAGGTAATTCAAAACATAGTTGTGCGTGTCGTGCATTGAAATTTGTTCTCGAAAGTCGGCTCGTTTGATTTCCGCAATCCCGTCTTTGAGTTGTTTCCATAATTGTTGATCGATGTCGATAGTGGATACATTTAATCGATAGTTTGGTTCGATGTCTCGATTGTCCAGATGCTCGGAAAGGTTTCCCAGAGGGTTAAAAGAAAAATTCATGGTGCTTTCGAACTGAGTGTTGCCGGCAATTGTTAAAGTTCGATAGTTTAAGTTGCACTGTGGACTTAGCTTCAAAATGCCGCTTCCACGAAGATGAAGGATTTTGAAGTCCCTTCCACAGAGCGCATCGAATGTTGTTTCTTCCTTCAAAACGTAGATCCACTGGTTTGCAGCATTCAGCTTGATCCAAGTATTCGTAGTGGGAGATACGTGCACCGCGCTAGTTGACGAAAAGTTAGCCAGATGAACCAGAAGGGCGACTTCGCATTCATACATGCTGGATTGAGCTGTATAGACAGGATGATGATGAGCGCAGATTAGTTCGGTCTCTGATAAGTGCAGGCATTTTCTACGTTCTTATGCTGAAAATGGGAAGAAATGATCTCGTTGGAAGTTAACCGCTAAATATTCAGTAGAAGGCTGTAATGAAGCTGAAATATTTTTTACGATTGTAGGAACAGAATACAGTTTAAGAAGCTGATATTCTTCTATTGTAGTGAGCGGTATTTGCATATCGAAGATGATATTTGATGCCGTCGTTCTGGTTCGAACTGTAGCTAGATTGTATATTTTATGGAAGGCGTCTGGAGAAACAGGTAGCATATAATTTTTTGGTAGATTCTCTCGTATTATTTGCAGTTGTTTTCGCAATTGTGTTGGTATTATCAATAATGGATTTATTTTTCCTTGGTAAGTGTTGGTAATTACTTGTATGAGCACATCTTGTATACTTTTGAAGTTGAAGAGTAAAATTGTGGTTTGTACTGCTAAGGAGCTGAAGATACTGAAAAGTGTTTCGATTTTTAGCGTTGTGTTTGTCAGGTGCTCATACTGGTTTTCGATAAATTTAAATTGTTGATTGATGTGTCTATTTTCCTTTTCCAAAATATTTGATGTGCAATCGAGTATCATCGTTTAGTTTTTTATTAACTTTAGTAGATAGCCTTCATTTTGCTTGATTTTGCTTATGTCGTCCTCATATTGGTTAGCAAAGTCTTCATCTAGTACCCCAAATAACAGATGAGCGGCTGAGCCAACGATGTTTAGCGGAGATCTTCGAACTCTTGCTTGGTGTTGTTGTAACAGTTCATTTTTCTGCTGGATTGTAATGTGACGCCTACGCTCGGGAATCGAAGTGATTCCGATCCCGAACCCTTGCAACCGGCCAGATGGATATGTCCTCGAAGTGCCAGCGGACTTCATCTGTCGTGCGGATATCGTTGCGCAGAAAATATTTTTTTTTCTGTCCAAATATTTAGATCTGTGGATATAAATATTCGAAATATAGAATTAATCCCAAACCCCGGCACATTTCGAGACATAGCCATCTGGAAATGCCCCTCCACCGTGGCCATCGAGAAAACTATGCCACTGGCGACAACTGGAGAGGCACATTGCCGCCATACGGCGTGCCATTCCACACACAGCTGTTTTGTCCGATGTGACAACCGGTGGATTTGACAGCCACATGGAGGTGATGGCAGTCAGTATACTTTGATTTGGACAGATGTTAGTGAATTTGGCGCCTCTTGTTGGACGTAAAAGTCGAGAAGTGTGTATGAAAATAACGGGTCATGGTAATTGCAGCTATTGTACGGACATTGGTTAATCGCTTGGCTAAGTAACAGCAATAAGAAAGTGAGTGATGAAAAACTATTAAGAGTCATCTTACCATGTGTTGTTTGTAGTTACTCGCCCCATGAATTGGATTCGCCGAAAACACCGAAGGAAATAGGAGCCTTGGACAAACTTGAAGCTTTGCACTCTGATAACTATTCTTCAAAATGCTTGTTGTAGTTCTTGGGGACTTGCACATTCCACATCGATGTAGTAGCCTGCCGTCAAAATTTTAAAAGCTATTGGTTCCTGGGCGCATGCATCATATCTTATGTACCGGCAATTTATGCACGAAAGAAAGCAATTGCTAGAGGCTGAATCAAGTGCCGCACAAAATCAGTTGCTGTACGAGTTTCTGACCCATTTACTGCGACAGAAAGAAGATCAACAGGCTCAAATTATGAAAGAGGTTAGTTTAGATAAGAAAGACTTAGAAAGTGTTAGCAATATTTTGTCTAGTGTGAGCGGAAAGGCACAAGAAGATAATAGTCAGGCGAAAGGTGACCATGCGGGTGAAAGCAGCAGTGCTGAAAAACCATCAGCAGTGGCAGAAGTTGAAGGCTTTAATAGTAGCATAACTGGTCTGGTTGATACTAGTTCTAGGAGTAATTTTCTTTCTCGCAAACGTCGAATGTACTCGCATTTCGACGACTTCGTTTCATCCTATTTTTCAGCTCGAAGTCAGGAACTATATCTAGGCACTGATTCCAGCCAACTGAACGTGCTGAAAATTTATCGAGTTTTAAGTGTTGATAAATTATTTCTTTTATCCATCTACAAAAATTCTGAAGAATTAACCTGCTAATCATATGATTATCTGAAAACGCTGGCAAATGATGTGCACATAGTTCGTGGTGATTTGGATGAGAATCTCAACTATCCTGAGCTAAAGCTCATACTGAAAAGTAAGACAAGTACCCCATTGCACATACACTTCTTTGCTTTAAGGGGACCGTTCTCGGAAATGAAAGTAAACACTCAGATCTGCAAACACATATTCACAGATGAGAACAATGAAAGTGAATATTATCTCCTACCCTTGCCAGATAGTTCAGAGTGCAATCGGTTATTGGCAGCTAAGGCAATTAACTTTAGATTACTAATGCTTCTTCTAGCTAAGTAATAAGCTAAGTAGAGAATTAAAAATGAGAATAATAATTGGATGATCTATAAATATATTTTTAGGGATTTTATTTAAACCAAAGAAGAAAAAGATTGACAAAATTCTATTTACAATTATTATTAGATTTATAAAATTTTAATATATTTGCTAGATATTTGTTTCGTACCATTGGAGGATAATTAATAGCTTGTCAAACTCAAGTTAATGATTTGTTGCACTATCTATGTGATACGTAGATGAACCAAAATAAATATTAATAATAACGATGAGATGTGCTATTGTCCGGAAAAAATTTATTTGATGCAATATTTATTTTCTGCCACGAGAAAGAAGTTTAAATAATGTTGATGATTACTTTTTACTAAATGATTGATGGCCTTTTTTTCGAAAATTAAACTTTCTCGCTGTTTCTTTTCTCATTAAAGCTTCCTTAACATCCTTCAAAATCATCCACGATAAATGCTCCTTCCAAATGTAACTTGAACGATTATTCTAAAAAAAATCCTAAATAATTGGTAGTTCCTTCCAAAAATAGTTCCAATAATAATTAATATTGTATTTCTAATACAAGTCCACTAAACCATTCTAAGTTTTACTTAAACCAAGATCAAATTGACTTGTAGATTTTCAAAATAACTAAGGTGCGATACAACAAATATATATCAAACAGATAGAACATCCATGAATCAAGAAATAACTATAAATAAATGAGTATTGTTAAGCTACATAGCTACTTAATTATAATATTTTATTCTAATTTCACTTATATTTAAGAGTGATTTATGCTGTCGTATTTTTCTGAGGATGAAGGTTGAACGAAAGATGTAAATCACATAACGAATTTAATCTGGGTATTACAATATGTAACTTTTCAAACCTCCATTCAATTTTTTTTGATTTTATGATCTGTTAGATTTAAATAGTTTCATGTAAAGTTCCTTGCATATACTGAGTGCAAAACGAGGTTCTAATTTTTCGACGGAACAATTATTTCCATTAGTCACATAGCATAGGAGTTTCAGTAGACTAACATTTGATAAATACGTATAATAATTAATATGAGAGCTAACTAGGATTAAACTTAACATTACTATGAATCAGATAATTTCAGATTACTTAAACTAAGTTGCATGAACCTAATACTCGTACTTCGACAATAATTTTATATTGCTTTGATTGCAAGCGATGTTCTAGTTTTCCTAAATTCACTAAATCCTCAGTTTATAAAACATAAATGCTTAAACTAATTCGCGTGTATGTTTCCTCCTAATGATTTACGGGTACAATGACTGCAAAAGTTAAGTTTTCCCATTATATAAGTATTAGGGAATTTTTGGATAATTTAAGTGCATGTATAGATAATCGTAGATAAACATAAACTTGCATGAGTTTCTTTAGTTTTTTTAATGGGAATAAATTTATCTTTCTCAGCGGATGGAGTGTAGTGAGTTAAGTTTAATATATTGAGCTTTATTTGGAAATTGTATTCTATCCCAAATTGGTCGGTTAAGACTATACCTTCAGAATTACTACTCTAAACTTTAAAATAGTTAAGCACAAGTGCTCATAGGGAAATACCTTAGTGTAGGCATTTCTCTTGGATTTATACTCACCATAATTAGTAGAATTACAAGAACGAAAACGCTAAATAACTAGAAGTTACTGAAATTGTTTGATTTTATACTTACATCGATGTTTTGTTCAATATCTTTATAATTATTAAAAATGAATTGCTAAGATAACCCACGACTTTCCTTTTCAGTGACTCGTTCTTTTTCGGTGGGAACAGAGAGTGTAGGGTAAGTATGCCGTCGCGAGGGTAGGGTTTCGACAAATCCGCTGAAGTCGGTTTCGCGTCGCGCGCGGTACGCGGTACCTTTGCTTGTTTCGTCATTTCATTAGAGTAGTTTTCGTCGGTTTAATTTCGAGTAGCATATTTTTCGGTACCGCGTCGGTGATTCGGTAACGCGCCTATAGGATTTTATAGCGTTTTTGATTTGAGATCTGTGGAGAGATCACATCCAGAACTAAAGTAACGTAGGTTTCCCGTTCTGGATGAGTAGTTATTGACGCGTTTGGAAAACGGGCATGTCCAGGTGACTGAAATATTGTAATTGAGCGTAACCCATTCGGAGACCCGCGACCGAAATCCTCTCCGAACTAGCTGGCCGACAAGCAGTCACCGCGTGAATGGGTTATGGTGCACGGATTGGTTGACCTGTTGGTACCATCCGTTGGCACTACTCAGACTTAACGTCTAGAACCGATGAGAGGTCGGTTCCGCGTTCGAACTTGAAAAGTTAAAATCATTACAGGATCTCGTTGTGCAGTCGAAAAAATTGCGATGTTAGTGTACTACAATATTGGCCAACATGGAATAGTTTATCTTGTGCCGAGCAAATACCAATCAGCTTAGTTGTGTGCCTTCCTAGACCATCGTACTCCGCCCAATAATTTGTTAAGTCGTAGTAAGTCACAATTTTCCAAGTGTTATCAGTTAATTTAATTCGGTTAACTTCTTCGAAGTAAATACCAGGGTTGTTTTTGAATGGGGTTATTTCTGCGATTGATTGATGTTGCGTTACTCTTTCGTCCCCAAAAATCAACGGTACCAACAGAATAACGAGGAACATTTGGAGGAGGGAGGTTCTTCCTCGTTTTGGCGTGGATGCTGAATCTTTGGTTTCTGCTCTCTTTCGAGACATATTTTGGGCGGCTGCTATTAGGTCAGAAGCGACAGGAGCTATTTTTGGACGGTTTGTGTGTATATTTTTGGTTTCGTCTTCAGTTAGAGGATGGTTGATTTTTGTACTTGAGGCTTCGCCTTGAGTAAGAGGCTCGTAGGTCGTTCCACCTGTACATTGCAAAGGACTGATGGTGTCAATTGCCCGTGAAGTTATGCCTGTTGCCGTTTTAATTTCCACCACTCTTACTCTACCGTCTAATCCCTTATAGACTTTTGTTATTCGTCCCATGCGCCAATTCATTGGTGGCAAATTCGCATCCTTGAGAATTACTAATGTCCCGGGTTCTAGATTTTGCTTGACCTCTTGCCACTTTGTCCGTGGTTGCAAATCCTGTAGGTATTGTTTTGTCCACCTCTGCCAAAAGTCCACATGCAGTGCTTTCACCAACTTCCATCGAGTTAGAAGAGGAATCTCTCCGGAGTTGATTTCGGGGTCAGGAATGGTCGATAACTGTTGTCCAATTAGGAAGTGGTCTGGGGTTAGCGCTTGAAGATCGTTTGCATCTACTGACATTTGACAAAGTGGTCGAGAGTTAAGGATGGCTTCATTTTGACAAATGACGGTGTTGAGTTCTTCGTAAGTGAGTGAAGCACTTCCTACCACGCGTTTCAGGTGACATTTTGCTGACTTTATTGCAGCCTCCCAGAGTCCGCTAAAATGAGGAGATCTCGGTGGGATGCGCAACCATTCGATTCCTTCACTAGTACACGTTTCTTCAATTGAGTCGAAGTGGTCATTGAAGAGTGAGTATAGTTCTTGAAGTTCTGAGTTTGCTCCAACGAAGTTTGTAGCATTGTCGCTAAATAGTTTTGAAGGTCGCCCTCATCTGGCAATAAAGCGTTTGAGGCATCCTATGAAGGCCGCTGAGGTTAAGTCCGTAGCTAGCTCGATGTGCACTGCCTTTGTGGAGAAGCATACGAACACTGCTACGTATGCTTTGGACGGTCGTTTTCCTCGTATCTTGAAGTGGATGTGAATGGGCCCGCAACAATCGACTCCAGTGTGGAGAAACGGCCTGGACTGTTGGACTCTTTCCGCTGGCAAATCTCCCATAAGTTGGGTGAAGAGTTTCGGTTGTAATCGAGCACACAGCATGCATTGCCGGACTATCGTGTTGCCATCCCCTTTCCGTTGATACACCAGAATGTTTGCCGCGAGATGTATAGCAGAGCCTGTGGTCCTGCATGCAAGTGCTTATGATGAAGGTGTGAGAAGATTAGCGGAGTGAATTCATGCATAGACAAGATCAGCATGGGGTGCTTTGTACTGAGGGGTAGCAGACTATTCCTCAGTCGACCACCTACTCGTATAATCCCGTGTTGATCTAAGAAGGGCGCTAGCGAGCGGAGATTGCTGTTATGGGCAACAGAATCCTTCTTCGTGAGGTGTTTGATGTCGTCTGCAAAGTGGTCTTGCTGCATCACAGATATGATTATTTGTAGTGCTCGTTTCATTTCGTCTGGGTTTGGTTTAAAGCTAGAATTCTTTTTTCTTGAGGCAGTTTGCAGTTTCCAATAAAGCGTAGTATGAAGGCAGTAACTTCTTGCAATCTCTGAAAATTATTATTATGTCGGATGTTTCGAATGATTGATAGTGGCTGAGTATGAGTACTAATCAACACCATTTGTTGCTTTCGTTGTTCAGGAAGTTCGAAAACAATTTCTTCGTTTTTAGTAGCTTTGCTTGAAAAATGTTGTAACAGAAAGGTTGGCCCTTTAAACCACTGCGTACTTGAGCATAACTCAGCAGGAAACATGCCTCTGGAGATTATATCTGCTGGGTCTTGTGTAGATTCAACGTGCTGCCATACTCCATCTTCTGTATGTTCTTGTATGTATGCGATTCGGTTGCCAACGAACGTGGTAAAGTTTGATGATGGTGATGCAATCCATTGAAGAACCGTTTGAGAATCGCTCCAGTAGAAGATTTTATCGATAGTAATTTGTAGAGAATTTTTCACTCTTCGCATGAATTGTGTCAATAATTTTGCAGCGCAAAGTTCCAGTCGAGCAACTGTGGTTTGTTTGTTTGGTGGAACTCGGCTCTTCGCACATAATAAGGTGACATCAATTTGCCCACCGAGGTCTTCAGTGCGTATATAGATGCATGCTCCATATGCAAGTTTGCTGGCGTCTGAAAAACCATGTAACTGTGTGCTCTGGCGTTTTGCGGAGATCATGGCATAACGAGGTAATTTTAAATCGCTTAAGACGGGAGGCTGTGATTTGTAATCTTTCCACCTCTTTTGTAATTTTTCCGAAAGTGGGGTGTCCCAGTCAATTTTCAATTCCCAAAGTTGCTGCATAAAGACTTTCGCTAATACCACTACTGGATTCACTAGCCCGAGGGGGTCGAATAGTTGTGACATTTGGGCAAGGACGGCTCGTTTCGTAACTGCCTGTTCGTTGTCTTTAATGTTGATGTTAATATTGAATTGGTCAGTAGATGGATTCCATATTAGCCCAAATGCCTTGATAGCGCAATTTTCTTTGAGGTTGGTTACATCAATTTCAAGTTATTGGAACACCATTTATGTAGGTGGAATCCCCTTCGTTGAAGCAATTGAATAAGCTGTTGTTGTAGACAAAGTGCTTCTTCCAAGTCATCGCTGCCAGTTAACAGATCATCGATGTACAGATCTTGGCGTACTACCTTTGCTGCCAAAGGGAAACCTCTTTCTTCATCATTAGAAAGACGCTGGAGACACTTCAACGCTAAGTATGGAGCACTCCTGGTTCCATATGTAACGGTCTTAAGCCGGTAAGTTGTTGGGCGCTCACCGAGTTTATCTTGCAACAGGATAAGCTGGAAATCTTGGTCTTCTTTGTGCATCCGAATTTGTCGGAACATTTTTTGGATGTCAGCCGTCATTGCGTACTTGAAACTTCGGAATCGAATTAGAATGTTGAATAAATCGTGTTGAAGTGTCGGACCCGAATGCAAGATATCATTGAGTGACAGATTAGTAGATGTTTTTGCTGAGCCGTCAAAAACAACGCGTAATTTTGTTGTCAAGCTGTCGGGTCGTAGTACGCAGTGATGTGGCAAGTAATAGTGTGGTTCGTTATGGTTGGATGCTTCGACAACTTCAAGATATCCCAGTGCTAGATATTCTTTTATGAAGTCAGAGTATATCGTTCGCAGCTCCGGGTTCTTTTCTAGTTTTCTGAGTAAACTTCTTAGTCGCTGTTCCGCTAATTGCTTTGAAGGCCCTAAGGAAGACGATGATTGAGAGAATGGTAACCACAGTATAAATCTACCTTCCTTATCTTTTGTAACCGTGGATTCAAAGAATTCTTCACAATGCTTATCGGCGTTTGACATTGTTGGTTTAGCAATTTCGACATCTTCTATTTTCCCGAAGCGCTCGAGCTGTTGTTCAAGGCTTGTTGCTATATCACAATACGTATTCTGTGGAGCTAGCTCGTTAATTTTTCCAATTGCCATCCATCCCAATTGCGTATTTTGTAAGAAAGGTAAATCAGCTCCCATTGATATCTTTTCTGGCGTTATCAGTGAGCAAAATATTTCTGCTCCAATCAAGACATCTATACCCTTTGGTTAATTGAACTGCGGATCTGCAAGTGAAAGATTTGACGGAATCGGCCAATTACTCGTTTCAAATTTCCGAGTTGGATGATCAGATGTTATCTCGTTGATAACGAATGCTTCTATTTGTGTTGCATAATTAGATGTTGTAGACTGTAGATGTAAGTACACTCGCCTGGATGAATGTTGTGTTACCGATTCCGAAGATTTGTTGAGTTTCTAGTTTACCTCTGAAGCCCAATTTGCTGTATAGTTTCTCGGTAATGAAGTGGAGCTGGGAACCTGAGTCAAGCAATGCTCGAGCTTGCACTGGCTCTCCATAGGCATTATTGACTGTAACGACTGCTGTTCCCAGTAAAACATAAGGTGTGTTTTTGTTGGTTGATTTCAGCGTTGTTAACGCCTTCCGTGCTAGACTTGCTTTACCAGGATCGCTTGAATTACCTTCGAGAGGGTGTTTTGCCTTGGTTGCCATTCCAGTTTCACTACTAGTGCCTTCTGGTAATTTCTGCTCGTGATGGAGCAGTGTGTGGTGTCGTTTGCCGCATTTGGTACAACTGCGAGATGTACACGCTTTAACTGAATGTCCAATCCGTAGGCAGTTGAAGCATAGTTGCCACTTGCTGACAGCTTACTTCTTATCAACGATACCCAAGTTTGTAAAGAGGTTACAATGGTGAAGGTGGTGGGATCCGTTGCACATCTTACATACGCTGTTGTTAGTAGACGTTAAATTTGTCTTGGCATTGATCGTTTTAGTGTGTGTCTTAACTGGTCGCACGCCAACTGCCTCGAGTGCCTGAAACCGGAATTCCAAAAATTTTAAAAACTGCTCCATTGTCGGTATTTCTCTTGGTGAGCTCAAAGATCGTTCGAATGCAACATGTGTTGCACTGTCGAGCTTTTTCAACAGCAGAAAGATGAGTTACCTTCAATGCTTGAAAGCCTCTGATGCACTCTTGCGTAACATCATGAAGAGCTTTGATACCACTACCAGTTTCGACAGTGATCGTTGGTTGTGAGATCAACTTGTGAATAATAGAGCTCACCAGCAGACGCTTGTTTTCATAGCGTTCTTTCACCAGTTTCCAAGCTGAATCGTAATTCTTGTCGCATACCAATAAATGTTTGATGAGTGCTTCTGCTTCTCCCAAAAGATTGGTTTTCAGGTACCAGAACTGAATGCGAGGTAGCTTGATGTTGGTTGACGCACCTTCCGGTATAGGTTCTACTGAAGAGCCGCTCGGTAAAATCTCCAATTGAAACGCTTCTACCTCTTCTTCCATGTGGTTGTATGACGTAATTTCATAGTTGTCTGGAATCTCATCCGCCGCTAAAATGTTGAAGTGTTTCTCCCTGATCGCATCCCAATGTTTGTTGATGGACTTCAACTGTAGCTCCATGCTTAGAGATTACCCGTTCACTAAGCCGGTTGAGAAGTCGCTGCAATGTCTGCATCAAGATGTGCTGAGTGCTGACCATTGACAAAACCTTGTTCGGTACACTCCGCACTTCCTGCCTGGATGATGATTCCATAGCTTCCTGCCTGGATGGTGATTCCGTAGCTTCCTGTCTGGATGGTGATTCCGTAGCACTGAACTCCATCAGAAGGTCTTCGATCAGCTCTAGTAGCCTGAAGGTCACCTTCTTGATCTGCTCGTAGTACTGGTTGCGAACATAAGGTGAATCCTTATGATCCTCGATGTCAACCAGAAGCAGCGTTTGATTCTGATGGAACTCTTCCCATAGTTGCATGAGGCGCTTCTTCCTTGATTCCAAATAGTCCTGGGTTTTCCTCAGCTGACTATCCTTGGAGAAGTTTCGCATCATCCGCTCGATTTCATCTCCTAGCTCTTGCTGCTTGCTAATGAGTCCTGACATCTTAAAGTCCTGTCACGGTCGCCAAATGTTGAAAAACTGCTCTGAAATGAAAATGGTAAATCAAAAACAGTTTTGGAGAGGGAATGCATGTCTTTATTGTGTCCATCTATTTAAATACATTAATTGCGCTTACTAGACATAATTTATAATTTAACGTTCCCATGGTCTGCTGTGACACGTGAGATGCAAAATTTCCAAAGTCGCGGAATTGCATGTCTGAGAATTTTGTGCATAGTGAAGAATGTCTGAAAGTGTGCAACGTGATCCCTCACAGCAGACCGTGGGAGCACATTGAAAGTACGTAAGTTGATACGTAATATTTTTGTGGGAAAAATTATTTTTGCTGAATTTAGTATAAGATATTCTGAACAATTTCAATTATCGTGGGATTGGAATTTGTAAGAATTTGAAGGAGATAAAGTTTTATGGAATTCTAACAGTAATTATGTGATTTGATTGTATTTTCCAACGCTGTCTTGAATCAAATCGTACTCGGTCTTTTTAATTTTCAGCTCATTTGGCAAAATTGTAACATCTGTGCCATTTAGAAGATACTTTGGAGCATATCCAGTGACAGTGTGCTCCGTTTCGTTATAGCTTTTTACACAATTTTGTGCTATAGTTGCTCATGCCATTTTAGCGTCATTTTCGTTTATCTTGCATCTGATTTTATTGATTAAAGTTTGATTTAGTCTTTCGTTTAAGCCATTTGAGAAGGGTGAGTCCACAGCAGTAAAAATGATTGGAATGTTTTTTTCATCCAAAAATCTTTTGAAGTCTCTGGAATTGATACCTGGGTATTGGTCTGAGAGAATCATGTCAATGTCGTTAGCTTCCGCACAATTTTTCACTAGTTTCATGAAATCATTTGCATTTTGTGTACTTGACGTCAAAATGTATGCGTACCTTGTGAAATGGTCTGACAGCAGGTGTAAGTATCTCTTCGTTGACCTTGAACCCCCAAATCCTCCAATCGTATCAATGGAACATATCTCAAACGATTTTGTCGCGGGACCTAAGTGGGACATCAATCCATATTTGTTTTGTCCTCTTGCTTTGTTCTTTAAACATACGTTACAACTTTCACAGATTCTTTTAATATTTTTTGTTTTGTTTTCTGCTGTGTACCATGAGCTGATCATTCTTTGCATCTGTTTAATTCCTATGTGACCCAGGTCTGTATGTACGTCTTTGATGAACTGTATGCTAAATTTCTCTGATAGGACCATTTTTTCTTTTTTTTTTTACTTTCTTGTAATAAATCCCTAAAAATTGTCTCACGTTCTTCCTCGTTTTTGGAGTAGGGGAGTTTTTTATCGATATTAAGTTGTCTTTCAGAGGTTTAACTGAATTATTCTGTATTATGTGCCCCAAGTACTTAACTGAATCGGCTGCAAACATACA
This sequence comes from Odontomyia ornata, assembly GCA_963969285.1. Classification (NCBI taxonomy): domain Eukaryota; kingdom Metazoa; phylum Arthropoda; class Insecta; order Diptera; family Stratiomyidae; genus Odontomyia; species Odontomyia ornata. Next base: position 85,067,429 of record OZ017742.1, read on the forward strand.
TTTAGAAAATTTTAGTCTTAGAGCTTCACTTTTAATTGCTTGAAAGAGCTGTTCCAAATGTTTGACATGATCTGAAAATGATTTTGAGAATACCAAGATGTCATCATGTAACATACTGTGAAATCTCCAAGCTTGTGTTTCCGTATTATGTTGCACATTATTCTCTGAAATATAGCCGGTGAGGTCTTTAAGCCGAATGGTAAGCAAGTCCATTGAAAATGGCCGTCCTGGGTGACGAATGCAGTTTTGTGTCTGTCTGAGACACGCAGAGGTATTGACCAAAATGCTGAATTCAGGTCCAGTGTCGAGAAAAACTTGCAATCTCTAGTTTTCACTATTACGTCCTCAATAAGTGGGAATGGCTGTGATTGAGGGACAACGATTTTGTTTAGGTCTCGAAAATCTATGCACAATCTTGACTTTTTAATTTCATCTCTTTTATAAGCTAATGTAACTGGAGCCGCAAACGGACTATATGATTCTTCTATTATTTCTTTTTCCAATAATTTTCCAATTTGATTTTCGATCTCCTTTTTGTCTTCAATTGTGCAACGATATGGCCTTTTACTGCAATATTTTTCTATTGACAGATCAATGTGTGCTTCATAATCCGTTACCATTCCAATATCATATTTGTCCTTTGCAAATACAGATTTATTGTTCAATATTCAATCATCAATCACTGCCTGTTGTTGATAGTCTAGATGATTTATCCAAATTTTGAAGTTTTCTTCACTGAAGTTCATGTTGAAGTTAATTAAATTATCAGATTTTATTTCCTTAAAAATGTCAATATCTGACTTATTTGTTTCCTTAGAAACTGCTTCAATTCTTTGTATAGGAACTTTCTGAGTGATTTCTAAGTTTTTATTTTGAATTAAGAAAAACTCTTTGATGCAATCTAATCCGATTAAAAAATCGTAATCAAAATTTTGGTTGTCTATTACAAAAACATTCATTTTTTTCTCCACATTAAAAATGGTTATATCTAGTGCTATTATGCCATTTGCCTTTTTAACGCCATTAATTGTTTTTAAATTAGTATTGCTAGGGTAACTCGATTCTTTATTGTTTATCTTCAATAACCTTGAATTTATCAATGACACATTAGAGCCAGAGTCATAGATTCCAAATACTTCAACATTTTTATTCAATACTAATTTTACTTTAATTAACGGCGGCACTATTAGTTTTTTTGGTCTTCATACTGCAGTTTACATTCTAATTCTGAATTGGTAATGTGCTTTATTTGTTTATTATTTGTTTCTTTTCCACTATTCATTTTTGTTTTGAACCAACAGGAATCTTCTGGATGATAGCGCACACCTTTTTGTAAACTTTCACAAATACGGCACTTTTCTTTCATTTGCTTAGTATCATCTTTCCTTCTTATAATTTTTTTCTTTCCTACCAAATGTTCTAACTTGCCAAGTTCATTAAACAAGTCTTTTGTATGTACAATTTCTTCTTTGTTGATTCTGTCCGTTATGAAATCCGGTAAGCCGGCAGCAATTATATCAATTAGGGTCCTTTGATCTATTGTTTTTCTGACTTCTAATAGTAGTTTTTCTTTTTTAATGGCGTATTCTAATAAAAATCCTGATTGATACTTGAAGAATAACGCATACTTGCTTGTAGTCTAACCTTTATTAGCGTAGGTTTGCAAAAAGTTTGATTTCCACTCCGACCACTCCGATTGTAAACTGTGCTTGATCATCATGGAAGAGTACCAATCTGCGCAGGATTTTTCAAGAAATAATCTGAAAATTTCTATTTTTTCCGCCTCTTTTACTATGTCAAACCTTGCACACTCTTTTTCAGATGTTTCCATCCAGTTATATGCACTCATACTTTTCCCGTCAAATTTTTCAATCACAAATCTATCAGCTAGTTTCTTCATACTTTGTTTTTCTTTGCTTTGTTGACTTTCAATTAATTTTTCCAAAATTTTTTACTAATGGATCTTCCGAATTATGTTTACTATCAATCCCTGATTGGCTTTGAGTAATTTCCTCAAGGAATTGGTTCGGGAAAATCATATTTTCATCCTCATCATAGTATGTTGTTAATAGAGCATCTGTCATCTTTATCCATACGCTTCTGCTTTGATGTCTCTTCTTTAGTGTATTTTTCACTGTAGCGAAAGCTTTAGAGGTTTGGACATGGCTGTGATACTGTAATACTGCTTGATATTCCTCCGGAATCAGGAAAACTTTGTCATCTTGTGTGGCAATTGAGGTTATGGCAATATAGTTAGACTTTCCGTCTATTGTTGATTTTACTTGAAACGTAAATTTCCACTTTTCCATTTTCTGACAATCAATGTCGTTTTATAAGATGAATTTTCTTCTCGTAGTGATTTGGATGACACAGTAAATCAAAACACAACTGAGTTTCTCTGTAAGTAAAGATTTATTCAATTAATCTACAAGTAAGATTTACATAAATTAATAGTATGAATAAAGAATTACAAAAACAAACTTTACCTGTAAGTAAAGAAACGACATTCAATGTTATTAATTACAATGTCACCTTCCAAATCACAATTGCTTAATATTCTTAACTTTTAATAACTTGCTCGATAGCATTTATAGGTTACAATTCAATTTGTACAATTTGTATGTCGCGTTCTGTCACGATCACGATGGCACTTGGTGCGCGGGAATATTTAACACTTGATGCGCGGAAATATTTAAATCCAAGAAAATTATATTTTTCTTTACATATATATCACACTAGCACATTAACTAGGTGATATCGCGCGAAGTAACTAGCAGACACTTTCACTTGGAACTGTAATTTATTTCACTCAAGAACTTGAAAACTTGGCGAGAATTGTTTTTATGTTATCTTAGCATCCAAGCACTTGAACTTGAGCTGAATTTGGTAATAACTTTCATACGAAATAAAACTGCGACTTGCTCGTGAACAACTGAAATCTTTATTTTCGTACAAAACAATTTATAACTGAATTTTGCTGACAATTGTTTTCTTGCAAGACAACATTTCTCACGACAAATTCCACACTCATAAAATTTCATATCTTTGGTTAACGCTAAGACAAGTATGCTATGGATGCAACTGAACATGAACTTACGTTTCATCTGGAACTTGTCGTGAGAATTACAGATAAAGCGCATTAATTGTGCTTGGAAGAATGTGTGCATAATTGATATATACAATTACAATGTTGAGGATTAGAATTATGTGATGAATAAAGTGAAATATAATTTTAGAAAATTTGAATTTAATGCATGAATTTATATCTTGGATGATTCTAGGTTTTTAGAAAATTAATAGATGAATTTAGGTTTTTAGGTTGACTTTAGATTGTAGACAATTGATTTTAGGCAATCGATAAATGAATTCAGGTAATGAAACTGTACATTTCCTCCCCGCCTTGAACGTCGTTCAAGAAACTTCCACTGAATACTCTGGTTGCAATGTTGACCTTGGCGCTGGAACTGGAACTCTCCTTAGAATTTTCACTCGTCTGGTCCAGGTAAGGTAGATGAGAAAAACCACCATCAAAGTTTATGCAACATATCCCGGAATAGTGTAATGATAATTGGTGAAGCTGTTTTCAATGAGGTTGAAGTCTTCTGGTATAAGCAATGAGGTTTGCAGTTTTTCGAGCTCTGTAATGGATGAAATATATGGGTGATAGGTATTTTTAAAACTAGGAGCTCTGAATTGAATTTCGTCAATTGGCAACGATAATAAGATATTTGTGCCGTTGTAGGATGTGTTGAAATTGCTTCAATTGAGGTCATCTCCAGTAATTGTAAACAGATCATGCTTGATCACGCAGTTGGATTGTATCATAGAGTTATAGACTAGAGTAGACAATAAACATCTTTTGCGTCGTAATCTCCCATTTTTTAGCAACACTGATTAAAATTCACGACTACCAACATATTTTTTCGAAAGACGTAGATTTTAAGGGGCAAACTAGCTTTGCTAATAATGCATGAATTTCCATTTAGAAAATGTGCCTCAGTAATGCATAATACATCAGTTTTAAACACAGATTGAAGTCTGGTATTAGTAATGATAATTGTTTATACCGCGACCAAAGGCTTTTCTTTGGCCGCTTGTATCCAAAAAAAAAGTTAAAAAATTTGGCCTGATACAAAATCTGTCCCTTGAATTCCAAAGTTTTTAATTAAGGCCAGATACAAAATCTGTCCTTTACTTATTGTTGAATTCCGGTCCAATACCACTATTCTCTTAACAAAGGGTTAACTGACCCACGCTTTTTATAACGAAACTACTGTCTACAATTATATCCTGCAACTGGCAACTTTATTATAAAATTTCTAACTTTAATTCTTCATGGAAGAGCATATCGCTGACTTTGCACAAGTGCATGTCTATGTCCAGCCAGCGACATGATCATGCTTCCACAAGTCAACATCATTCGTGGGAACGTGCTATCATATCGTTGACTGTGCACAATCGCATGTAGGCACGTCGCGAATTCCTCAGCTTTTAGACATGCAAAGTGATATTTGTTTTGACTGAAGAATTCACGACGTGCATCTGAAGATGATCATGTTTAATTTTATAATTTCATACAATTTAGATTTTAAATTGTTTCGTTTGTATTTCAATTAAATACGATATTAAATTTCAACAAAAATAATTTTAGATATTTTAGATTTAGACAAGAAATTTATAATTTTGTTGGGGTTTCAAGCATGCTCCCGGCGTTAAACGGCAGTTTAACCTGTTAACCGTAAACTGAAGGCTTCTGTTGACATCGATCTTGGAGCTGGAGTTGGGGCAAACGTAGGTTGCCTTGCCGGTTTACTGCATCCCCGACGTAGATGTTGGCACTCTACGTAAGTTAAAGCGAGAAGGCCAATGAATAATCCGCTGTAGCCTACTGTGAATTGATGGACGGCTTGGGATTCTGTTTTGGTAGATTGTAGTTCCGCATCTAGCTGGGCTTGTATCCCTCGTTGCATCAAGTCAAAATTTTTCTGGTCTGAGGCGATGTAAGTTCGGGTTGTTGTTAGTTCTTGTATTGTCGACTGAAAGGTAAATTGGGATATATTTCTGAGCGGAAGGAAATGGGTTTTAAAGTATAAAGGAAAAATTTTGTGAGCTCGGATGGCTAAGGTTTCTTCTCTGCAATCGATATTCACTTCAGAAGCCTGGCCCATAACGTAGATCCAGTGGTTTGGATTGGTTAAGGGGATCCATCTTTTCAATTCGGTAATAATTTTGAGGTGGCATTTGTTTTCTCGGATCAACTGATTAACGAAGCTGAGTTCACATGTTGCCACTTCTGATCCTCGTCGATGTAAGCGTCTTACTTGGTTGCAAAGATAGTGAAGGTCATTGGCCGATCTACAGGACTTCAACTCATTCTCTGTGATCGGATAGTATGTGTCTCAATGTAGATTTACAATCATAAATTCTACTCGAAGCTCTATCTCCGCTAATGTCCCGTTTATTGTCATGAGAATTGAAATGAAATGAAGCATTTCATATTGGTCGTACGATACCAATGGTATCTTCAATAGAAATATCATTTTTTTTATTTAAAGAACATATAATAGTGATAATCATATACATATAATAGTGATAATCCTGTAGAAACTAGATAAGTCCCCTGAAAAGATTGGCAATCGAACCGTATTTGGTAGATTTTCTTTTATGGACGTTACTGCTGATTGCAGTTGCTCCGGAGTTATAAGTAACGAGTTTAATTTGTCCATAAACGATTCCCATAGTGCGGTTTGAGTGCGTTGGTAATTATTTAATGTTAATGACAATTGTGTGGCTAACAGGTTAAAGATCTGGAGTGTGTTTTGTCTGCGCATCTCTTATGTCATATTGTTGGCAAGCTGAATGTTTTTAATTTATAGCAGCTTCCAGTTCGTTGAGGCGTTGTTCATTATGCTGTTCTGCCTGTGCCATAATATTTACTGTAGAATTTATCACTGACGTTTGACTCTTAAGCAGCTCACGTAGATGTCGATCACTGTTATCTAGCCGATCAATTACTTTCGCCATATATCCTGCATAGTCAGAGTCTAGCACGCCAAACAGAGCATTGACTATGTTTCCCAACACATTCAGTGCACCGCGCTTTCTTAGTCTTGGTCTGATACGTGTGCTGCGTTGCATCAGTTGATTGATTTTTTCAGCTTCGTTTACCCAGGATTGGAATTGCTGTAGGGTGCCTTCACATGAACTTTCGAGGCTTAATAGTTTATTTAAAAACCGTAGCTGATTTATTCCCACTTTTATTGTGTCCAAATCGTTCCAATATGGGGTTAAATCATAATATACAACCAGTTTCCATTCATTGAATATTAGATGTACTGGCCCCAAGTTTTCGACGTATAGACCGGGAGATGTATCAAACGCTTGTATTTTAATGGACCTGACAGGAGCAGGTAAAATAAGTCCTACCACTAGTAGAATCTGTAGGAATAAATTTCCAAGCCGTGGTTTTTATCTTGCTGGACTATCGGAAACTTTCTCTGGACTATTTATTGGTGCATCATCCATCTCCTTCTCAGCCACTGTCGACAAATGCTCAGCGTGGTTTTGCTGGTCAGATGATGGTTGTTCTATTGGCAATAGTGCTGATTTGTGAATGGGTCGTCTTAGCGTGCCAGAAGATGTTTTGAAGTCGACGGTTCTGACTAACCCATCTTTCCCTGTTATAGTTCTCATGACCCTGCCGAGGGGCCATTTCAACACCGGCGTGTTATCCTCTTTTAAAACAACCATCATTCCTGACTGGACATTGTTGCATTGTTGCTTCCATTTGTATCTGTATTGCAGCTCATTCAGATACTCTTTTGACCATCTCTGCCAAAATTTATATTTTAAGTCCATGACCAACCTCCATCGGTGCCCAAGAGGTAGTCGAGGAAATTCCGCATGAGCATCTATCGTACTTGTAAGCGGCGCGCCAATCAAAAAATGGCCTGAAGTCAGAGCTTGAAGGTCATTTGGATCGGATGAAAATGAAGTCAACGGTCGCGAGTTCAGGATGTCTTCTGCTTCAACGACTACTGTTTCCAATTCGTCATACGTTAGGCAGGCGTTAGCTAAGTTTTTGCAGATCATATGTTTGGCTGATTTTACCGCTGCCTCCCATAATCCACCAAAATGAGGCGCTCTGGGAGGAATGAAGTGGAAGTCCGTGCCTTTAGTTGTGCAGAACTTGATAATATTCTCCTGCACTTCTTTGTTTTGCAATTTTTCTTTAAGCTCCAAAAGTTGGTTGTTGGCTCCCACGAAATAAGTTGCGTTATCACAGTAGATATTTCGGCAATTTTCTCGTCGAGCTACAAACCGTTTAAGTGTGCCAATGAATGCATCCGTCGTTAACTCCGTTGCTAGTTCAAAATGAACGGCCTTTGTGGCAAAACAGCAAAACACGGCTAGGTGAGTTTTTTGCGGCTGCTTGCCTCGCTTTTTGAAATGGGTATAAAGAGGGCCAGCGAAGTCCACGCCTGTATTCAAGAACGGTCTTGCTTGATGTACTCGATCTGATGGCAGGTCTCCCATTAATTTTGACAGTACCTTGGGTTTTGCTCTAACGCATGTTATACAATTTTGCACCACGGATCGTGTCAATGTTTTGCCCTTGATAGGCAAATACCGCTGTCGTGCGATTGCTTGGAAGGCTTGCGGGCCAGCGTGTTGATGGTCTTAATGTATTTGGGTCAGGATCAGTTTTGTGATAGGATGGGCGTAAGGGAGAAGTAAAGGATGTTTGTGGTTGTACTCCAAATCAGACTGCTCGAGCCTTCCACCTACTCGCAGAAGTCCATTTCGATCTAGGAAGGGTGTAAGACTGCTAAGACAATTACTGCAACTAAGCTGCTCTGTTGATTGAAGTGATTTAACCTCTTCACGGAAGCCTTCTTTCTGGATTTCTTTGATTATGACTGAGGAAGCTTCATCCAGTTCTGATACGGTCGATGCGTCATTGTTCCGATTGGAGGTGATTTTTCTACGGGCCAATCTAGTGAAACGAATTACCAATGCCACAATACATTTAAGCTTACGAAAGGAATCTCCGTGGTTTATTTTGTTGATAAAGTGTGGCTCGGCTTCAGTGGTTACGAAAACACTTTTAGATTTTTTCTTTTGGCCACAACCAGCGTGTATCGATTTCCCCATTCGGATTCAGGGAAGGGTCCTGCGATGTCAACAGCAATCCTTTCAAACGGTACCCCTACGTTGTAGGTTTGCATTTGTCCCCTCAGTCGTCGTTTTGGGCCTTTGACGGAAGCGCAAATTGTGCATCTACGGCACCAGTCCTCTACGTCTTCTCGAGCATGGAGCCAGTAAAACCTTTTCCTTTTCCGAGCTCCGCTTTTATTTCCGTTGACTGTTTTTGGAAATCTGCCTTGATTTCGATCGCTTGTTGGTCCAGCTTCGCTGGTTGTTCGTTTAACTTCGCTGATTGTTCATCTAGCTTCGCAGTTAAACTGGATGACTGTTCACTTAGCTTCGCAGTTAAACTGGATGACTGTTCATGTAGCTTCGCTGATTGTTCATTTAGCTTCGCTGATTGTTTATCTAGCTTCGCAGTCAGACTGGATGACATCAGCATTAGCATTTGCATTAGCGCATTTTCTGGCTCCTTTGATTTTGGTGTTTCTACTTCTCCACCTTCTGCGCCGTTTTCCGCATCTGAGAGCTTACCCGAATCCAGATTCACGCCTTCCGACTCGATCGCGTTACGCAAGCGTGCAATCAGTATGGCCTTTGTACCTTGTGTGGCCAGATTCCGCTGTTCCAACTCCTCCTTGAGCTCTGATATGGTCAATTGATCAATTTTTAAGGTGAAAATTTCCTGGAATTTTTATTGTTTCGGTTATTTTTCCACCAGTTTCCACGTTAAACTTCACTATTGTGCACTTTAAAAATCTTTAAATGCTTTCACTTCCAAAATTTTCTTTCTCACTTCTTGACACCACTGTCGCATGTTGTGGTTCGCGGCCAATAATTTTAATGTTCCGGGAAAGTAAAACGCAATGTCTTTTAAATTAAATTAAAAGAGTTTATTTGATTACGTAAAAATGCACAATCACTTATTTAACTATTTCACAATTTTAATTTTCACTATTAAAATTCTACCTTCCACTTGTCCATAAATTTCTATCGCAATTGTCTTCTAAAAATCACTTCACTATTACTTGATCGCTTTTCAATTCGCTTTCCACACACTATCGCAGTTTCTTACTTTCGCGGTTCCAATGAATGATCCCCCCATTCATTCAGCTCGCCTTTATATAGGGGTCTACCTATTCAACCCATTTCTCGTACATTGGCGAATGTTCTGCCGAGAGGTACCTGGTAAATTCGAGCAAATTAATGAATGGAGTGACGTCACTTTCAGATGCTGATCATGCTTGGTGGGTTCTCGGGGTTTCGAGTAAATTCATTTTGTTGATGTTCTTAATGGTTGTGAAAACAATTGCGACAGTAGCTCGCAGAATTTTTTGTACATGTAACAGTATTGATGCGAGGGATCAAGTGTAGATTTTAAGTCAGCGTGGTTTAATTCAAATTTATTCCAAAGATCTCGAATAATTCCCAGTTTCGTGTCGAAGTATTGTGCATCCTTTCGAGAAGCACTGTCCTTTCTCAAATTCCTCTCCAGATTTTCTAGGGAGCCAGCTAAACGCTGTTGGTGTTCTAACAGTGAATTTATATTCATCTTAATGAGTTTGATGGCAGGCGAGTGTAAATTTGTACGATGGTAATCCCCACAGATGCTCGTGCAATGCAGTCAAACAATAAAATCTGAACCTGATTGCTGCTGAGTCCTAGGCGTGTATGATGATGATTTGCAAGGATCACAGTCAGGAAAAAACCAGAATCTGAGTATCAAATCCTAGGTGCACTGCGATGACGATGTCGAAGGATCGCAGTCAGGAACAATAAAGTTGGAACCTGAGTGACGAGTCCTAGATGACCTCTTGCAGAAAGCGATGTCCAAGATTACACGCAACAGCCAATAGGGCAAGGATTTTGTTACAGTTAAGGACAATTGTAGGAACTTAAGTACAACCAAAATCCGGCTCGACGGACCAATGTTTCGGCGCGGAAAACTGAATTCTGCAGACCGAAATAAGAACAGGATGATTCCTCAAAAAACCAGCCACACTAGCTGTTATTGAGGAATTTGGGATTATTCGATATATTCAATTGTTGTAGAATATAATGGAATTAGGGTAAACTGGGAAACTGGGAAACTGGGCAATAAACACGTTTTGTATGCTGTGAACAATACTTTCCAAGTGATTTCTACAATCATCATTAAATTATTTCAATTGCAATCAAGTTCGTTAACCCAAAATGTGCAAGCCAGCAATAATCGAAAATATGAAATTTTGATTGATCGCATAATTATGCGATGTGGTATTTAAGTTAAGAATGTTGACTCTAAAGAATTGCAAGATGGCATTTACATCAATTAAGAATATTGAACTATGGGCAATACGTTACAAAAATAATAAAATTGAAAATTGTGCTGGCTTGCATCTAAAGTTAACCGGATCAAAATCCATAAAAGTTGCAGTGGCCAGGTATTTCTCTTCAGAGTGGAAAACTCATACAACATAACTTGCATGAGCCTTCCCATCAGAGGAGAAGTACCCCGGGGATCAATTTATGTCATAGAGCTATGCAATTCGGTCACATAACCCTATGCCATAAAGAGGACCCTTGCTCGGGCCACTCAACCCGCGAAGTCACCTGAAACAAAGGGAGATTAATCGGTGCCCGATGGCTGGCTCATTTCTGGCGTGGAGAGCCTACCATCTTACCGGGTCCTATACCCGGTCAGAGCAGAAGGAAAGGAAAGACCGGGATATAAGTTCAATTCAACATTCCTTTATTCTCATTTACTTCTAACATGCCGATTGGTATCGTTTAATTTCAAGTTGTAACATTTTTCGCTATAAGTAATGTATTCGAGGGATTTTTTTTTTGTTTTTTTCTCGGTTAGAATAGAGATAATCAAATTCTAATGCTCTATTGATATCATTTTAGGGAGATAAATATGGATATTTAAAAAAATATGAAACGGTAACAAAAATGAGAATATACCAAAAAAATTCATACACAAAGAAACTATAAAAAAAATTTACATAAGAAATGATTTGCAAATAAACTAAAATAAAATTTACATAAAAAAAAGGTTTATAAAGAAAATATACAAAACCACATCCCCGCGAGCGCTCGAGAACGATGTAGGTATCCTAACAAGTGGAAGGATATAAATTTCTTTAACTGGCTTATTATTTCCGTTCGGCTATTGAAAAAAAAATAATAACACCAAAAAGTATAATATTAATTAAAAACTATTTCTCCTCCGGTATCTTCACATTTGGTGCATTTTGCGTTTTGTAGATTTTGTATTTTGTTGTAGATCTTAGTTTCTTTACAACCAACATTTAAAGGGTAAAACTTTGTAGATGTTTTCTTTCACTTTTAATTTTTGTTTTTAAATAAATTATTGTTTTCCAAGTTTTGTCACACGATCGATTAAGTCGAGCAATCGGAAGACTTTACAAGATCACGTTTATCCGCAACTTGATTTTCACGAAATATGGGAATCTGTGATTCGAAATTGGAATGAGAAAAATAATTCTGGCATGGGGAGAAAGCTTAATCCGTTGCCACCCGTTGCAATCTCTTCAAGGACACACGTTTGACATTTGAGTGCACATTCACTACACATTGCTATTCTTGCAAACCGTAATCCACGACCCGGTTATACAAGATACGATTAGATTTTTCTTCGAGCGTTTCATAACGCTTTCCACATGGAAAATATAATTAACCTGACATTCTCGTTTTTCACTCTTCGATTCCTATTCATCAAACAACTTATTCGTCATATTCTGCGAAATATGTTTAAAAGCCATCAACTCTGCTCTAGAGAAAACCGCCACACCGGCTAGAAAACTGTAATTCCCGCTAGATCAATTGTCATGTGCCACTATATTCCCGTTGACCACGTTGCATCCAAGAGAGCAATTAGCGGAGCACTGTCATTGCACATACAATTGAACATTAACCGCCATACACTTTCCCAAAAACCACCCAACGCATTCAATTTCACCGTTTTTCAGACTCGAGCACGCAAAAATTCCGTCAACAACCAAAAAAGCAAACAATGACGAACCCGCACTCTTTTCATCTATCTCGTACGAACTGTTGTCCGCTATTCTTTCTACACCTCATTTGGAACCGCTCATTCCTGTTCTGTCTTCTTCTGTTGTCCGATCCCAACTCCCAGTCAGATCTCATCCCGCGCGCAAATTCCCTCCGGTCGCGCGAGGAAACCAAACATCATTCTTCCATTCTGCCCATTTACGTTCTCGTTCATCGCATGAGAGTCTCTTCTTCACGCAATCTATCTACCATAGTCACTTGCACTCTATCCCGCAACAAATCGAATTCCCCTTTGTCTTGATCAGCAACAGAACTCGTTCTTGTCTTGCCTATGCGATTCACTTCAAATTGCTGCTGCTCTTGGGTTTGTTGTTGCTGTTGTGGATTTGAGTGGAGACGTCGCCGTGCAATTGAGTCCCAAACAAGTTAGATTTGCACATTATTAATGCTTTCTCCCACTTTGTATGTAATTTGTAGCAATGTAAATTTGATTTTCAAAGGCTCGTTTACTTATTTTGTATTTGCGCAAAGTTTTTGTTTGGAAAGTGATAGGTGAGAAGAGAGAAAAGGTGGTTGGGCGATTTGTTGATAAATTTGAATTCATTTTCAACGTGAAGATACAACAATGAATAATGCGTAGTAATATATCGAAATTTTTTTCTTCTTTCTTTATCACGTTGATTTGAAACAAAATTGATATGCAAGGTTTTTGTTAGTTATTGATTATTTTAAAGAAGACATTGGATATTTAAAAAAAATTCTAAACTGCATAATCATTAATGTCTGCTTAATTACCATGCTGTAGGGATGAAGGAGATAGGAAAGTTTTAGAGCAGTTTGATAGGGTAACTGCTCTATTACTACAGGGCAGCTAATTTTCTCGCGATCCCAAGGCGACGAGGATTGCGAAAAAGGAGCTGAAGGATCTTTCATTATAGCATGGGTTGTCTTGGGCGTCGGAATATGGAGTGACAATTAATAAAAGAAAACACAATTGACAGACGGACAGACTGATACGTATGTTTGTGTTTTGCCGTAAGTATACTCGTATAAACCTTGCGCGTGCTTGAAACTGTGTGCGGACGGACAGAACAGACGTAGATAAGTAGCTATCGGTGCAGGTCTTTTGCGTGGTATATCCCAACTTCTTTTCCCGATGGGTCCGTTATCAGATAACGATTGGGTCCTACTACCTTCTGTATACGGCTTTTCGAGGAGCGCCGGTTCAGCTTGGCATTGTAATGCCCAGTGGCATCACTTTGCCGGAAATTGCGCCGGAAAACCTCATCTCCTTCTTTAAAATTGGAAGGTCGTGACTTGAAGTTGTACTGCGCCTCATTTGCACGTCCCGCGGCCTTAATCTTCCGTCCGATTTGTTGGCGGAGGTCTCCTAAACATTCGTGGGGCTCCAGCGCAACGACGGGGTCTCCCAAACACTTTAATTGCCGTATCAGCCTGTATGATTTACCATGGCAAATCATGTGCTGTCCGAAGGCGGCAAAGTAAGGTGCGACACCGGTGACGGAATGATAAGATGATCGCAGAGCGCAAGTGATGGCGGACAATCTGCGGTCCTTTACGGACATTTGAAATTACCTATTCACTACAGAGCTACGATTGGCGTTAACGGCAAAATATTTACTTGCTTTAAGCCTTGTCAGGATATCTCCCCGCCTTATTGGTATGGGTGTTATGTTAAAGAGATCAAATTTTTGGAGATCTGCCAATGGCAAGCAGATAGTAACAACAAGATAATTCTTTAAAAGTCTTGCTTGAATTTTCATCAACTTATATATGTAGATGTAGAATATCTGGTTCTTCTGTTGGGAACTGGGTAGACGATGGCAAACTATTTTTAATAATTTTTAATTCCTGAACTAATTGTTGGGGTGAAAGAAGTAGTGGACTAATTTTCCCATGATGTGTGTCAGTAAGCACATAAATAATTGCTGCTTGAATTCGATGTAATTCAAATTCAGCAATCAAGAGTTGAAACGAGAGGACTGTTTGCGCCTGCATCATTTGTGTGTGGCAATCATCAGAACGGTTTTGGCGGATTTGGTTCATTATGTATTTGAGTTTTTCGTCGATTTCCGAGAACTAAGTTTGTGTGTTACGTTGGTTGAATTTCATAATGTTGATTGTAGAATCTACTATAAAAGTCTGATTTTTTACTAATTTTAATATGTGTTGTTCTATGGTTAATGCCATATTCTTTTCGTATTCTGCATCTAAAACACCAAAGAGTGAATTCGCCACGTTGCCAATAATGTTAAAAGCTCCCCAAAGTTTACGTCTAGACGAGAAAAAACCCTTTTCGAGGTTTAATTCGTTTTGCAAGTGCTCAAATTGTCTTGTTAAATGATTGCAACCATCTGTTAAGGGTTCAAACACAAAAAAAGAATTGTTCGAAGAAGAGAATGAAATTTAGATTTTGAATAACATCTTTATTCACCGACGGTTTGATTTCAAGTCCAAGCAAAATGAAATGAAAAGTACAATATGTCATTAGAATGTAATCGTAAAACAGCACAAGCAAAGCAGCAAACATAAACTTCCTCGCCACAACAACACATACAATCCAAAATTTTGAATTGCAACCGTATGATCGTAAATGCCTAACGGATGGCAAAATATCCAAAAACGTTTAAATGCGAATTGTATTAGCCAGAATGTAATGTTGTTGCTATCGTTATCGGTTGTACAGCAATGCAGGGCTCGATGGGGTAATATTTGATAATAGTTTTTGATTGTACGGAAATGCAGCGTTCGATGGACCGAGACTGAACATTCACCCCCCGTTGAAAGCGTTGCTTGCAATGTTTTCAAATATGTTATTACTGCATCTCAATTTTCGTAGTACTACGATGTCCAATGCTAAATACTGTGGAGAATTATGTTGGCTGTTTTACGAAAAATGTAAGGGAATAAAGGAATGATGATGGGATGCATTGGAGTTTTTAAACATTTAGATTGCGGGTACTAATGTGAAGTATGCAAAGTTTGGATATTGGTCTTTTAAACGTCTTGTCTTTCGTTTGAATGGTTGCGACGCGTACAAGACCGTCCGATCCAGGGTGAGTTTCTACGACACGTCCCATTGGCCAGCGAGATGGCATTAATCGATCTTCCTTCATAATCACCAGATCTCCGATTTCCAAGTTTGGTTCGATCTTATTCTATTTCGGGCGTTGTTGAAGTCGTGACAGATACTCGTTGCTCCATTGTTTCCAAAACGCTTGATATATTTGTTGTCCGACCTGCCATCTTGTAAGACAATGAGTTTGCGTGTCCAACAACGAAGGCTCGGGAAGCGTGAGTAAGCTATCGCCAATAAGGAAATGTCCCGGTGTTAAAGGCATCAGATCACTTGGATCGTGTCTGATTTCGCAGAGCGGTCTTGAATTAAGGCAAGCTTCTATCTGTGTCATAAGAGTGGTGAACTCTTCAAATGTCAGAGTAGTTGATCCAATTGTCCTCTTCGGGTTGACAGGGGAGGTGTTTAGTGGGTAGTCCAGTCGCGCATGGGAGTCCCACACTCTGTGCATGAATAGCATTCACCTCCCTACCACAAAAAAAAGGTCCTCTTCAAATGATATTTGGTGGATTTGGCACCTGCTTCCCACAGTCCTCCAAAATTAGGCGATGCTGGGGGATTAAAATGCCATTTTACACCTTCGTTTTCCAGAGTCGAAGCGATGCTTTTTCCTATTGTGTTGGCTATCGTTCTATGTTGTTTTGTCAAAATGGCATTAGCGCCCACGAAATTTGTACCACAGTCGCTATAAATATCTGTGCACAAACCCCTCCTGGAAGTAAACCGCTTAAATGCTGCCAAAAATCCATTGGTGGTGAGGCCACTTACGACTTCTAAATGCACCGCTTTGGTTGAGAGACATATAAAAATTGCCACATATCCTTTGTAATTTTTGGCTCCTCTTTCCTTGGGCATACGGATGTCAAAAGGTCCGCAGTAATCCACGCCAGTATGATTGAATGGCTTGGAGATGTTTACTCTCGGCGCCGGAAGGTCGCCCATTAGTTGTTGGCGAGTTTCGAATTTATATCTGCTGCAGGTTATGCACTTATGATTTGAGAGGCGAACTGTGCTTCGGCATTTTATAATCCAATATTGTTTCTTGAGCACTGCCATCATTAGTTGAACGCCGCCATGAAGAGTTTTATGGTGCACACTTCGAATTATTAATTCTGTGAGGTAATTGTTGTGAGGTAAGATAATTCCATGTTATTCATCGGAAGTCATGTCCGCGTGGCGTAGTCTGCCTCCGACTCGTAAAAGGTGATCAGTATGCAAAAATGGGTCAAGCTTCAATAGTGTGCTTAATTGTGAAATGGGTTTTCCTGTTCTCAATTGAAGAATTTCCTTTTGAAAATGATGGAACTGAATTCTTTTGTTCCAAAACGATAACGCATGATGAATTTCTTCGGATTTCAAGTACGATGATTCTCTCTCTTCAGCCTTCCGTTTGATGTTACTAGTGAAACGAAAGCAATAAGCAGTCACTCGGCACAATTTGGACAGTGATGAATATTTGGATAGAAGATCCCATTCCGGAGAGATCAACGTGAAGAGAGGAGATTTTTCGAATTTCTAGTTCGGTGGAAGAAATATTGGTGGGGTTTGGCCACATTTGGGCTTCTGATTTAAGCCAATGAGGTCCGTCCCACCACAAAGTGCATTTTCTTAAGTCTGCTGGTGAGAGTCCTCGAGATGCTACGTCGGCAGGGTTCTCCTTCGATGGTACGTGCTTCCAAGTATTGGCACCTAACAATTCATGGATTTGAGTTACTCTGTTTGCCACAAAGCTTTTCCATTTTGATGGATGAGCTTTTAACCAATCTATGACGATTTCCGAATCGGTCCATGTGTGAAGTGTAAAATTTTGTATTTGTACTGCCTTTATGACGGAGTTTATTAGCTTTGCAAGCAATAATGCGCCACACAGTTCTAATCTGGGCAATGAAATAGTTTTAATGGGGGCCACCTTCGTCTTTGCAGTCATTAAAGAAACCTTTCTACCGTTTCTACACTGAACGCAAACATAGATCACTGCTGCATAAGCCTTCACTGAAGCATCGCAGAAGCCATGAAATTCGACGTGATGGCTTGGATCCGTATAATGAATCCATCTTGGGATTTGAATTGATGGAATTTCTTGTAAAGAATTATAAAATTCCAACCACTTGTTGCTGATGTCGTCTGATATTGCTTCGTCCCAGCCAATACCGATGAGCCATAAATCTTGCAAGGGTCAAATAACTTAGCGATTTCGGAGAGAATTCTTCGTTTCGTTAGAGGTTTGATGAGTGGATCTGCGGTGGAACCTTCTCATTTTTAATATTATATAAATTTAATATAAATTTTAATTAATCTAGTTTAGTATTGTTGAATTTAAAAAACAGCATTAATTCAGTTGAATATTTTTTATTGCAAAAAGGAGTAACCTTAGGAAATATTTTTCTTGACATTCAAATTTTTATAAAATAAAAATTTAGTTAGAAATGAAATGGATTAGTAGATAGAATTCAAAACTGTGTACAATTAATTAAGATTTGTCATATAAGACTTTATTCATTGTTAACTTAAAATAAATAATTATTAAAAAAAAAGAATAACATATTTTCTTATTTGTAGTAATAAGAAGAAATACCAGAGATGAACATATAAGAACATATATGTGGGCGCAACCTTTACTTTTATGCCGTTCGGCACGTTACCACCACCAGATGTGGCGAGTATTTTCACCACATATATGTTCTTATATGTTCATCTCTGGTATTTCTTCTTATTACTACAAATAAGAAAATATGTTATTCTTTTTTTTTTAATAATTATTTATTTTAAGTTAACAATGAATAAAGTCTTATATGACAAATCTTAATTAATTGTACACAGTTTTGAATTCTATCTACTAATGCATTTCATTTCTAACTAAATTTTTATTTTATAAAAATTTGAATGTCAAGAAAAATATTTCCTAAGGTTACTCCTTTTTGCAATAAAAAAATATTCAACTGAATTAATGCTGTTTTTTAAATTCAACAATACTAAACTAGATTAATTAAAATTTATATTAAATTTATATAATATTAAAAATGAGAAGGTTCCACCGCAGTTCTATCTGAAAGGTATACAAAAAACAATCGTTTGCTGGATTCCATTGGGCACCTAATGCCTTTACGGGCTACTGAGACTTGAGATGCCAGATGAGTCGCGCTTGGTCGGCTATGCGGATGATGTTGCGGCTCTGGTGGCCGGACGCACCGTTGAACAAGCGCAACTTAGGCTAGGTATGCTAATGCGCCGAGTGAGGGACTGAATGACTGCTCGCGGGCTCAGTTTAGCACTGGAGAAAACCGAAGTGGTCATCTTGACAAAAGTGAGAATCCCTAGAGTAAGGATGATCAGTATTGGAGACATACAAATCGAATCGAAGCCAGCGGTGAAGTACCTGGGGCTACTGATCGACTCGAAGATGAGTTTCTCTGAGCAAATCAGGGCAACGGCTGAGAAGGCTGCTTCGGGAATATCGGCCCTGAGTCGACTTATGGCCAACGTAGGGGGACCTAACCCATCAAGAAGACGCCTCTTGATGAGTGCTGTAGGGTCAGTGCTACTGTACGGAGCAAAGGTATCGGGCGACGCTCTCAGCAAGGAAGTATACCGAAAACGATTGGCACAGGTACAAAGAAGAGGAGCACTGACAATTGCATCTTCGTATCCAACAGTCTCCGACTCGGCGGTGAGAGTGATTGCAGGCGTGATACCTGTCGCCCTCCTTGCTAGAGAGCGCCGCGCTATATACCTGCGCCGAAACGATGATGCGAGGGAGATGGTTGCCCGCGAGGAGAGACAACGCTCGCTCAACGATTGGCAGCAGTCTTGGGTGAATTGCACGAAGGGAAGGTGGACTGCGCGCCTCATCCCGGATGTGAGACCGTGGCTAAATCGAAGGCATGGTGAGACTGACTTCTATCTTACCCAGCTTTTGAGCGGGCACGGGTGTTTTCAGTCTTACCTGCACAAGATCGGTAAATCACGGTCCCCCGATTGTCGGTTTTGCCCAGGAGAGGAGGACAATGCCTGTCACACATTTTTTGCGTGTACAAAATGGGTCAGGCTACGAAGGGAACTTTACAGGGAAACGGGGGAGCTCACCCCGGATAATATAGTTGCGGTGATGCTCGAATCGGTTGACAAATGGAACCAGGTGGCACGTTATGCTCGGGCAGTCCTAAAATATAAAAGGGACTCACAGCAGCCGGAGGCGCTGGGGCTGGGGGATCGCTCTTCTGGCATTTCCTCTTCCCCTCTCCCCTACCGCTAGGAAAGGGACTCCCCAGCTTGAAGGCGCCCCACGGCGTAACAAAACGAGACCTGGCCCGAAGTAATGTGTCAAACGGTGCCAGGCTAGGTTCTCAGATTGACAGGGGAGGTGTTTAGTGGGTAGTCCAAGGGTATCCTCCATGGGAGTCCCACACTGCCAGACTCGGCGGGCGTAAATGCCTTCACCTCCCTACCACAAAAAAAAATGCCTTTACGTTGCTAGCCCCATCGATGCACAATGGTAAGACATTTTCATTGGTTTCCGCTGATATGTTGCGTAAAACCTCAGGTGAATTCGATGACCACTTTCGCATTTGAAATCCGCCTGATTTCATGATAGCCTTGACTTGATTCGTTTTTTCTATAGCTTTCGGAATGGTGAAGTCGCCAGTAATTAAGTCGTACACGTACAAGTCGTTAGATATAGTTTTGGATCCGATCGGATGTCTTTCTTCTTCATCTGATGCTAATTGCTTCAAAGTTCTGATCACGAGGAACGGTGCTCTTTTAGTTCCAAAGGTAACAGTTGAGAGTGCAAAGTCTTCTATGGGAGCGTTGGGTGTCTCGCGCCAGACGATACGTTGAAAGTTTGAGTCTCTTGGGTCAATCGTGATTTGGCGATACATTTTCGCAGCGTCGGCCATAAGAACAATAGAATATTTTCTCCATCGAAGTAGTAACGTTGCCAAATCGTCTTGAATTGTTGGTCCTTTCATAATAACGTCCTTCAATGATATCCCGCTTGATGTTTTTTGCGAGGCATCGAACACAACACGAAGCTTGGTGGTACAATTACTTTCTTTAATGACTGCGTAATGTGGGAGGTAACAAGAAGCGTATGTCTCATTCCCGTTGCGTTCCAAAATAGCATGCTCTTCTTCGGTAGTCTCCACTCGATACATATGTCCAAGAGTCAAGTATTCATTCAAACAAGAAGAATACTGGTGCTTTAATTCAGGATTCCTCTGGAAACGAATCTCCATTTGATGGAGCCTATTAATGGCTATATCTCGTGACTTGCCCAGGTTGGTGTTTCTATTATTTATGAACGGTAAGCCGATTTGGTATCGACCGTCTGAACACCGTTTAATGTTATCTTTGTAGAAATTTTCACATTTTTCTACTTCTTCGGTGATGAATTTCTCAGTTGGCGCTTCCTCCAATTCCCAAAATAGTTTTAACTGACTATCGGGTTGGCATTTTATGTGGAAATTTTGAATACTAGTGGCTCGAGGGTGACCAGTTCTAGAAGTGTCCCCTGAGAGAATCCATCCAAAAATGGTTTCTTGTGCGATTGGTGTTCCTGATGGGCCCATTCTGAAACCCGGTTGCATAATTTTTGCGTATACATCAGCCCCAATAAGTAGATCGATCCTCCTTGGTTGATTAAATAAAGGATCTGCCAATTTCAAGTCCTGAATATGATCCCATTGATTACAGAAGATCATTCGACTGGGTAGAAGATTTGTCAATGTTTTTAAGACAAAACAGTTTATACTAACTTTATTGAAGTTATCGAGAGATTTAAGTTGCAAATTTACTCTACTAGTAATTCTTCCTGCCTTAATATGACCAAGGCCCATCACATCCACACTTATGGAATCTCTTTGTAACCGAAGCGTTTGAGCTGCAGCCTCTGTAATGAACGAAGCTTGCGAGCCAGGCTCTATTATGACTCTCAATGTCTGTTCGATTCCCGATGGCCTTATTACTTTAATCATTGCAGTTGCTAGTAATATTTCTCTGCTTTTGAAACAGTTATTCGCCATGTATGAGTTGATATTCTCTTCAGTCGAAGTTGTTACGAAAGCTTGTGCTTGAGGAGACAATTGTTGGTCTTGATTCAAATTTCTATTTGTGGATGTACGTATATTAGCGGTTCCGGTTGCTGTATTTTAATCCGAAGTGTTCCGATGGAGCAGCGTGTGATGTCGCTTCTGACAGTCCCTATAGCTATGTTTGCTAGGACAGTTTGATGATAAGTGCGCTTGCCCTAAGCAATTAATACATAAGCCTTTAGCCTTGATTGTATTAAATCTCGAAGTATGTTTCATCGCGAGAAATTCTGGGCATTGCCGAAGATTATGTGATTGAAAGCATACACAACATATAGGTTTGGTCGCGGTGTAGAATGTTCTAGTTTGCGAAAAACTCTTATCTGGTTTGGCCTCCCTTAAACCTTCAGAGTGTGCAGATCTGAAGGATTTAGGTGGGAACGCTTCCAATGCTCTGAAACAACCTTCTAAGAAGTTTTGAACTTCTTTCCATTTTACTAAATCCGTTCACCCACTGAAACTTTGCTCCCAGAGCAATCTCGTAGTTGGTGGTAGCTTTTCGATCGTGATGTAGACTATCAAGTCATCCCAAGTGTCGACAGGAATGTCTAAGTTTTTAAGAATTTGTAGGCACTCTTCAGTGGTATCAAGCATAGCTCTAATACACTCGCAGTTCTCATAGACCGTTGTATTTTGTGATAAAAGGCGCTTTAATTGAGTATTTACTAGAGCACGTTTGTTATTATATCGCTCTGTTAGAAGCTGCCAAACAATGTCGTAATTGATATTGGTTACTTGGATTTGTCTAAGAAGCTAATGAGCATCTCCAGAAACATGAAGCTTGAGACATTGCAATTTTTGAGCAGGGGATAAACTTCGATTCTCATGAACAAGATGCTTAAACAAATCGTAAAACGAAAGCCAGTTTTCGTAATCACCGGAAAATTTCGGTAGTTCTTTTCTTGGTAATCTTATTCCAGTTTCTTTATTTGACTTAGCCACCATAGCAACCTCGGAAGACGCTTCGTATTTCTGTGTCACCTTTACTGGCTCGGATGGCCAATCTGTGATAAAGGCTTCTTGAATGAGAGAGTAAGATTGAATGTATAATTCTTCGACTTCGGAATAGACGTGGTTTTCAAAATAAGTTTTGCCGATAGGCGAAAGAATCTCATTGCCCACTGCCTTTAGCCCTACAATTATCACATTGTGAGCTTGAAAATCATCCCAATACTCTTTAAGCATTTGAAGCCGAGCTGAATAATAGGACTTTGTCTTCCTGTCTTTCCCATCCTTCTTGTAATTTCTTATAAATCGTTCAAGATTTTCTCTTAAGTTTGATTGTCGCTCGATCAGTTCATCCGTTGTATTCAGTTTGTAAATGTAAATACAGATAAAGAATTTTGCTAACTCCAACACGGGATTCACAATAGAGTATTTTTCTCAAAAATTCAATGATACTAGAGTACAACGTCCACTTTGTAGTTTCAAAGTCCCTTTGCCACGAAAAGTCACTACAGTTAAAACTTTAAGATTAGAATTCAGAACTAAAGAGTTCAAAGTCACTGTTCACAAAAACCCCAAGAATCCGAATTGTAAGTGTTACCACACAATTTCGCTAGAGTTCTAATTGTGTTTAGAGAAGACTCTCTAGATTTCAAATTGTTTTCACAAATCACTAGTGTTCATAAAGTTTCCGATATTCTTAAAAAATCACGTGAGTTCAAAATGATATCAAACTACACAATTCACGAGAGTTCAAAATATTTTCAAAATTCACAAAATCACTAGATTTCAAAATCTTCGAAATGGATTAAACATCCGGCTCGACGGACCATGTTTAGGGTTCAAACACAAAAAAAGGAATTGTTCGAATAAAAGAATGAAATTTAGATTTTGAATAACATCTTTATTCACCGACGGTTCAATTTCAAGTCCAAGCAAAATGAAATGAAAAGTACAATATGTCATTAGAATGTTATCTAAAAATAGCACAAGCAAAGCAGCAAACATCATAAACTTCCTCGGCACAATAACACATACAATGGACCATTCTGAATTGCAACCGTATGATCGTAAATGCCTAGCGGATGGCAAAATATCCAAAAACATTTAAATGCGAATTGTATTAGCTAGAATGTAATGTTGTTGCTATCGTTATCGGTTGTACAGCAATGCGGGGCTCGATGGGGTAATATTGGATAATAGTTTTTGATTGTACGGAAATGCAGCGTTCGATGGGCCGAGACTGAACACCATCATTATTCTCTGTTCTAGTGCATAGATTTTTCAATGCCGTTACTCTTAGTTCAAAGTTTTCTACCTCCCTTTGGTACGTGGATAAATTGTAATATACTAGTATTTTCCATTCGTTAGTGATGTGGGCCACTCTGCTGATATGCTCAAAGTGTAGTCCAAGCCTTTGATTGAATTGTTCATTTGTAATCTTAGATTCTGAATGAGCCATTGTTGCTAGACAGACCAGAAATAGACTTGTTAATAATCAGCCCATGGTTGCCTTCATCTTATTTCTTGAAGGCTCCTGATAATCTAACTGACGTGTTGAGTCGAATGTAGATTGCTCATGTTTGGATGATGTAGATAGCCGTTGTTTGTTACCTTCAGAAGATATTGTGTAAGATGTTGAGGACTATTAGTTCTCAATTTGTCGAATAGCGCTTTTGTCAGAATCTCCATCTTGGCCCAACTCATTTTTATTTTCTGCACATTTTTCATCTGTTTTAAAGAAATCGTCTGTGGGAAGCGGTGCAAGTCTCTGTATGGCCCTGGTTCTAATATCATTCGCGGTTTTAACATCAACAACTCGCACTGCCCCATCACTGCCATGATGAACTTTAATAATTCTACCCAGTGGCCATTGTAAAGGAGGAACATTATCTTCTTGAAGAACCACCATTGTGACCAGTTCAACATTCGTGACTCGATCCTTCCAACGCTAACGGCATTGTAGCTCATTTAAATATTCCTTAGGCCATCTGGTCCAGAATTCTAGTTTCAAAGCGGAAACTTACTTCCATCGTTCAGCCAAAGCAACTATGGGCTCTCCGATTAAAAAATGTCCTGAAGTAAGAGCAGTAAGATCGTTTCGATCGGATGACGTAGGAGTTATAGGTCTGGAATTTAGAACTGCTTCAATTACAATGATCACCGTTTCAAGTTAAAGTGGAAGTACTTCTCACTAGCAAATGCTTAGCCGATTTAACTGCAGCTTCCCACAGCCCTCCAAAATGGGGAAATCGAGCTGGGATGAAATGAAACTAAATTCTCTTAGAGCTGCACTCATTTTTAATGATTTCTTGTGCATAGCCGGAATATATGCTTGACTCTAGTTCAACTAACTGATTTCTAGCTCCAACAAAATTAGTGGCATTGTCACAGTATATATTGTCACAATGACCTCTACGCCCAACGAATCTTTTCAAGTCTCCAATGAATGTTTCTGTAGTCAGGTCAGTGGCTAGCTCCAGGTGGACTGCCTTTGTTGCAAAGCAACAAAATACAACGATGTAAGCCTTTTGAGGTTTCTTCCCACGTATTTTAAAATGTGCCCATACTGGGCCACAAAAATTGACTCCTGAGTTCAAAAAGGGTCCAGCTGGCTGCACTCTAGTATGTGAAAGATTACCCATTATTTGATTAAAAAGTTTTGGTTTGGCTCTACAACATGTGACACATTTTTGAACCACTGATCATGCCATTATTTTGCCCTTGATAATCCAGAATCTTTCTCGATCCATATTAAGCAAAGTCTGTGATCCACAATGAAAGTTTTATTCGTGAATCTTTTTCAAGAGCATTTTCACTATCGGGTCATTATAAGGCAATACAATTGGATGTTTAGACTCATCTTTTAAAAATGATAACTCAAGACGGCTTCCAACTCTGATGATTCTGTTTTTAGCAGTTGCACTATTAAACTGCTCGAAAACAACTACCTCAACCACAAATACACCAACACAAGCAAGCAGCTCAGAAGCAGTTACAACAACAACAACTGAATCAACAACCATTCGCTGGGTCCGGTGGTGCAAGTGGAGCTAGTGTGGCTCAATTTCTCCGCAAACAGCTGCAATGCATCATGCTATCTGAAACAATCAAAGCAAATGGAACCAAATAAACATAAATCAAATGCAACAGCAAATCCAGAAACCTACGTCCAATTTTGAAAGGAAGGTCCGTAAACGTTTCAGATCCAATTACAAGCCAAGCGGCTAGGATTCCTCCATCGCTTCAACTAACGTACCGGTCAAAAATTGATTTCCAGCAGCAGCACCGCCAGCCAGAAGCACATCCACGTAGAACATTCATGATAGCAACAACAACATGAATAGCAATAATAATGCTGTTTCCGCTCAAGACTACATTGATAACCATGTTACAGCGATAGCAGGTGGAGCGTTAGGGTTAGATGAGCGAAAGCAAAATACAGAAGACCGTGATAGTAAGCACGTAAATTTGAACTTCGAGGAAATATTGAAATTGGAATCGCTGAATGATATTTTAGTAAGCGACAATAATAATCGTAAAGCCGGATCTTCACGATTCAGCCAATGGTTCAAACATTCAAGTCCAACGAATCAGATGAATGCTTATGGGCCATCTGACAGCGCCAGTGGTCGCTACATGAGAAATTAAGCAGTATGCTCAATGTTGACTCCAATCATTCTTCGTTCGTACCGATAGCATCCGGTAACGTTCTGCAACAACAGCGAAGTCATCCATCTCAACACCAGGCGCAATCGGAAAGTAGTCAGGAAAAATACTTCCTACCAATTTCCCCGGCGTCTTGAAATATTCGCCTCATCATGCTCTACTCGAGTTCCAGCCTCCAGCCTCATCATGCTCTACTCGAGTTCCTTCTGAAAAATAATTTAATTACGCAAAATAATCAGGTCATGGGAGCAATAATTTAAACCAAAGCAATCTTCAAAACCAGAACCAATGCCCAGCGGGATCCATTACAAGTGTAGAGGAGTTAAAAGCACGTACGAGTATGCGTAAAAATGAAAGCTTAGATGGTCCGAATGCAGGCAATTGGCCAACACATAATCAGAATCATTTCAGCAAGCTCCTCGCTGCAAATTGAATTTCAACTGGCCCACATAACCAGGTCCATCCCCAACAACAGCAGCAACAACACCAACATCAACAAATGATCTTCCAGCAGATGCTTTTAAATCGCACACAAAAACAGCAACAGCAGCAGCAACATACATTGCAGCCGCAACAAATATTGCGGTAGAAACCTGTGCAAAGGGAGAGAAAAACACGATAGACTTGCCAAAGACATCACAAATCGAAAGAAAAAGCAGGGTGAATGTTCTTGCGGAAGTAAAGGAGTGCTGTATTGTCCGCGGGTGAAAAATTAAAACCCCAAAAATAAGTTCAAAAGTTGAGTGCGATGTTATAATAACTTACAAAAAGTAAAAGGGGAGAATGATGGATGTTTTATTGTGCCCGCCGTGATGGTTGGCCGCACGAGGGTTGTTTATTTTTTCGTTTGTGGAAGTTTTCTCGAAGTATGAAGAAATTGAAGCATGAGAAATTGAAAACGGAGTTTTTCATGATAATAATCATTGAACGATGCGAGATGTGATCATTTTTTTCAGTGGTTAAAACACATGCGAGAAAGTTTAATTTAGCGCAAATACGCGTTTATATTTTAGTCTGTGTCTGACTAAATAAACCGGGGAATATAACTGTTGAAACCGTCAGACTCACAACGAAATTGCTTCATAGCTAATGATTTTGAGTTGGCCAGGGTTTTATGAGTGTCAAGAAGCATTATAACTTGTTGTAATTGATGGAAATATTTCTGGCCCATCTACGCGATTACACTCCTATAGTGATCAAATGTTGGTATACAACTGTGAAATACAGTGCATTATGCGCTTTAACTGCAATTGCAGATATTATACCGGTATCTTTGATTTTTATCGACTCTCTCGTCCGGTAAAATCGCCAATACCCTAGGATGCTCTTATCATAATTCTCTTCGGTGCTAGTTCTAATAACAAAGAATCTGTGAAAGTCCCGATTAAATCACTCAACTGTTGCTAAAGCTCAGTTGGATAAAATGACGAACTCTACGCACTCCCATTCGCAGCCACATTTAACAAATAGTCACCAACACGACTGAGAGTGATGTGATTTGCTGAAAATTCTCCAAAGTGAACTATCTCTATTTCAAGTGATCGTGAAGAAACTCTTGCTCTGATGAAGTTCTATAGTAAAACCGGCTGTCTTCGATTGGAATTAATATATTGTGTCTGTGAGACCATTCTAACGTGAATTTCAAAACGTTCTGCCTAATTGTCACTCTGTGTAACATAACAGCAATTTGAATAACCAAATTTTGATGAAGTTTAAGGAAATTATCGAAGGAAATCGTCTTATAATTTAAAAATCAATACTTATTTTCAATTTGTATTAGCTGCCAGGACTTACTCACCCAATCACGAGCGTGCGTCGAATAGGATGGGCAAGTACCCTTTTGGATTGATTTCAATTTTTTTTTGATTTTTTATATCCATACTAATTTTTTTTAAATCCTTTTTTTAATTATTTATAATACATTTCTTTTTTAAACTTTTTTTAATATATGTTTATATTTTTAAAATTTTTGTAATATACACTTAATACAGGACTTGAAATAGTAAATTTCGCTAAAGCAGAAGGTGATATATTTTTTTTATAAATAAAATGGATTGCTAAATTGAACCGTCGGTCTTTCCATTCCGTCGGATCTGGCCGGGTATAGGAGCTGGTACGGTGGAAGGCTTTCCCCACCAAAAATGAGCTAGCCATCGGGCACACTCTAACCTTCCTTTTGTTTCAGGGACTCTCGCGGTTTGAGTGGCCTCGAGCAAGGTGCGTTTTTGTGGCGTAGGCTTATGTGATTCGCCCACATAACTCCATGATATAAATTGGTCATCGGTATATTTCTTTTCTGATGGGAAGGCTCATACAAGTTATGTTGTATGAGTTTTCCACTCAGAAGCGAAATATATGGCCACTGCAATATTTATGATTCTTGATCCAATTGGGCGGGTGCGAGGGGGCACCACCACCATCCGGTTGTCCCACTCTTATTTGTGGGCCATGAGAATCGTCGGGTAACGACACGGTTACCCTAAGTCCGTCTGTTTTGGTTTGTTTCAACTTGTTCTTTGAACAAGCAATTCCGTCCTCTTTGTAGTTACCTACAATTTTTCGACTTCGGTCGCCTTTTCCTTTGAGACCCAAGAACTCGTGAATGCGAAATTCTTTTGTAGTGGGTCCTTGTGTTGGGGGAATGAACCCGCCCCACGACACCGCAATGCTAGGCTACCAGCGCATTTACGCGTCCCCACACAAGGGCATTCTCGGTGGATACCAACATCTTCCTTCGCCGAGGCAGAAGACCATCGCTGCAGTTCTTCACGGACATTTTGATACTTACCTTGTCACTAAGTTTCAATTATTGGGCTTACCGTTACTGTGGGTTGTTTTTGTTTCCTTTCCATGTCTCCCGTGACTTCTAGATTGTTTAGTTGTAATGACGGCCATGATGATTCCTTACGATGTAAGAAGATTGGTCCGTAGAACCACACAGTACATGATTGAAACAGCCTTGGGAAAACTCTTCGAGACACTAAGTCCTGGATTTTCTTTTGACTTCACATGCTTCCACTGTTCTGGCAATGATTGTTCTTGAATTATGGCCACCCGGTTAGCCACAAACGTTTGATATGATGATGAAGCTGTATTAACCCACGCCAATACTATTTCTGAATCAGTCCAGAAATAAGTCTGAATGTCCTTGTAATTTAAATCAGCTTTTACTTTCGTAGTTAGTCGTACACTTAACATTCCAGCACACAATTCAAGTCTTGTTAATGTTTGTTTTCTTGATTGGAGCTACTCATGATTTGGCACAAAGTAGCCTGACGACAATTCTTCCATCATTCATGACTGAGCTGTATCTTCCTAGGAGTTTGCTGGGAGTAGCAATGTCGCGGAGTTCGAACATTTGTCAGATTAGGGAGCTCGTTTCTGAAAATTATCCATTCCTTTTCAATTTCGGCTGGCACAAGTTGGTCCCAAGAAATATCAAGCTGCCATAATATTTGAATAAGAATTTTGGCTGTAACCACTACCGGTGCCAATATTCCAAGGGGATCAAAAACTGTGCAATTTCCAAATTCATTGTTCGTTTTGTTATTCGATGAATCGCTGGTAGAGCCACATGAATTGAGAATTGGTCCTTTTCGGGAGACCACATTATTCCGAGTGTTTTCACAGAATCCTTGCCTTCGATGTTTGCCAATACCTTAGTGTTATTGGTGCACCATTTTTGTAACTTAAATCTGTTTTCCGCAGTATATCTTGTCCTGCCTAATGCTTTGGGATTTTCAAAAAATGGAAGTCTAACAATGAATCGGCCAGTAAAGTCTCTCGTTGTATTTGGAGTAAAATGAGTTTCAGAATGCTTCTTTGCAGTAGTCAGCATTGGCATCGAATCATTGATTTCCTCAAGTTTCCAGAATCTTTCTAAAATTGCATTCTTAGCTTCT
Source organism: Odontomyia ornata (assembly GCA_963969285.1). Classification (NCBI taxonomy): domain Eukaryota; kingdom Metazoa; phylum Arthropoda; class Insecta; order Diptera; family Stratiomyidae; genus Odontomyia; species Odontomyia ornata. The sequence goes on from OZ017742.1 coordinate 85,097,293, forward strand.
TCTGCGGTCAGTACAGCACAAGTTGTAATGCTTAAGGCTTGATTATTTATTTTTCCGGACAGCACCCAGCCAAACAACGTATTTTGGAGAATTGGCATTCCATCTCCGAGGGATATTTGCCCTGGTACTATCATTTGATGGAAGAACTCCGCACCAAGAAGAACGTCAATATTTTCAGGCTGATTGAAATTATTATCCGCTAAATTAATATTATCAGGAATATCCCACGCAGTAATATCCAGAGCTTGTGTTGGCTGCATCGATACTATAGATGGCAATACAAATGCTTCCAATCTGCCTTCAAATTGACCACACAAGGATTTCATGTTGACGTTAACTCGGCGGTTTGTGTCCCGTTTTTCCTTGCCAATGCCTTCGATGCTTAAAAATGATTTCGTCGTTGATATTTTAAGACGCCTTATTACACGTTCAGTGACGAGATTAACTTGGGACCCAGGATCCAACAGGGCCTTGCATTCAAATGATCTTCCATTGTTTGCAGTTAAAAGTACCCTTGCGGTTCCTAGTAAAATATAGCGCTTGTTCGATGCTGTTTTAGAAGCTGTCAAACTGGTTATAGCGGATGAGGTTATTTGTTTGTCGTTTGTCTGGGACTCAAATTTCCTTTTTTCGTATGGCTTCTGGGTAACATTTTTCGCTAGAGATGGTTCTAGGTGAAGCAATGTATTGTGCTTCTTTTGACACCTGGTGCATGGTCGAGAGGCGCAAGTGTTGTATTTGTGGCCCAATTTCAAGCAGTTGATGCAAAACTTATATTTTTGAACAAATTGCAAACGTTCAGAGGCAGTCATTTCTAAAAACTGTTTGCACGCATAAAGTCCATGGTAAGTGGCCTTGCAACAGAAGCAGCTGTTTTAATGTTTGTTTGTTTTTCCTTCCGGCCAATTGAATTCAATGACTGAAATCTGTATTCTAAAAATTTTAGAAAGGCGGCGATATTTTGGTTCTCTCTGGACCTTTGAATCGATTGTTCATACAAAATATGCGTTTGGCGATTCAGTTTATTTATCACTATGTATAAAATTAACGGATCCCAGGTAGAAGTGTCTACTCCACCTTCATGCAATGTATCATGAAATGTCCGTATGGCTGCAGCAGATGGACTTTCAGATGGTATGTTGTATTATTATTGTACAGGGGTACTGTTAAGCACGAGAGTGTTATTAACAATATTACTTTTTCTAACACGATTTAACTAAATTTCAATAATTATTTAAGATTTGCGCACACGAGCTTACTTTCACGATAAGATGGATTACATTAAGCGCTAATTTTATAGTAATTTGGATACTTAAAACTTCAGACTGCTGACGATGCAGTCTCAAGTGGACTGTACTCTACAGGTCGACAAGTCCGGACACAACTTAGTCTACTCCGTGGTGGCTGCTGGCTAGCTAGCTAATTCGGAGAGAAATTCCGTCGCAGGTCTTACGCGAACAGACTAAGTCCGAAATACAACAACTCAGCCACCGGTTCACATGCCCGTTTCAAACGCGTCAAAAATACAAACATACGGACAAGAAACCTAATTTACTTTATTCTGTATTTCCTCTTTTCATCCAGCCAACAACAAAAAAAAACTAAATTTAATTTCGCGTTCCCGAATATCCCCGACGCGGTACAGAAAAATATACTACGTTAATTTGACTCCGAAAAAACCCTACTCTAATAAAAATGCATAACAAACGATGGTACCGCGTACCGCACGCGACACGAAACCGGCCACCCGCGGATTTCTACAACCCTACTCTCGCAACGGCATACTTACCGTTCGCTATCGCTCCTGCTCGAAGAGAAGGGCATGCAGGAAAGGAAAGCCGTGTTATAATTTAGCTGTAGTGATTAGTAGATGTATCAATGTCCGTTAATGACAGCAGCGATGGTCTGCTGCCTCGGCGAAAGAAGATGGTGATGTCAGCCGAGATTGTCCTTGTCTGGGGACGCGTGAATGCGCTGGCAGGTCTACTAAAATTAAAACGACTCGATTTTAAATAATAATATCTCTAAAGGAACTCAAAGGCTTCTAGTCACAATTCAAGTTATGAGTTTCACGATTAAAACCAAACTTTTTTAATTTAGATCTTTCTATGTGAAGACTAATCGCGAACTGACTACAAAATCTAAATTCTTATTTCGAGAAAAGAATTTGCTTATATCTAAAGTAAGCATCTTTTGGTTTACTTGGAAGAAATCTGATATCGTTACAATGTACGAATGCGATATCATTACAATGTTATGACTATGGTAAGATTAAAAGTTGAGATTTTTGTTTATAGTAAATTTGCTGACTATTTTGAGTTTGTATTTTCGGAGTGTGGAGCACGTTAAATGGAATAAAAATGCTGACTATTAAGGATTTGAATGATAGGTGAGATTTTGAGTAAAGGGAAGTTAGCGTAAAGGTTAAAATTACTTTTCAAGCAAAGGGATGTAAAAAATAAGTTTTAAACAAGAATTGGATATGTGTTACGTTTGTTAAAGGGTGGCTTTAGTGTAGGTAAGGATGAAGGATTGGGTAGGGTTATGTCTGACGTAACTTTCAAATAAACGAGAAATTTTACTGGTTCGACAGCGTATGTAAAACGAAAATTGACCATTCACTCGTGCAATTGCTAATTTTTCGCTATCGGAGGTAAGTGGCGGCGACTCTCCTAAACAATAATTTTACGGAAATAAAAGAAAATAAGGAGATTTTAGCTACTAACTTCGCACATTTTCACGCGTTCGCGCGTTCAGCTCTCAACCGCACGTTCCTACGCTGACCACGTCTTATCGTTCCGAAATTTTTCATTACGTAGGTCCGCAGAAACTCCCCGCGAGCTCTTAACGGTCGCGGCAGCCACAGCGCCGATAAAAAACACAAGGCCGACAATGACAGCAAACCTGCTTCGGAAATTGGTGCCAGCCCTTGGCTACCAACCTTTGCACACCGGTTTTATCGCGACGATTGCCAACGTGTCACCGGTCATTCTTTTCCACACGCTCTTCCCCCTATTCTAGTTGCTATAAATTGAAATTTTGATAGGAGATAGGAGGGTTTTCGAGCAGTTTGATATTGCGACTGATCGAAAACAAAAATTAACCGAATGGCAATAAACTTAAATTTCATGACGAATACAATTAAAAGGTAACGTTTAAATTTGATATAAAGGAAAATTGAAAAAAATTACGTTTAATAATAATAAGAAAAAATTAAAGGGAAATGTTTATATTTGACATAAAGGAAAATTGATATAAAATTAAATACGACAAAAAATTTTATTAATTGCAATTATGAATCGAAGAAATTGTAATGATTTTTCTACCTTCAGCTCGAACGCGGAACCGACCTCTCATCGGTTCTAGACGTTAAGTCTGAGTAGTGCCAACGGATGGTACCAACAGGTCAACCAATCCGTGCACCGTAATCCATTCACGCGGTGACTGCTTGTCGGCCAGCTAGTTCGGAGAGGATTTCGGTCGCGGGTCTCCGAATGGATTACGCTCAATTACAATATTTCAGTCACCTGAACTTGCCCGTTTTCCAAACGCGTCAACAATTACTCATCCAGAACGAGAAACCTACATTACGTTAGTTCTGGATGTGATCTATCCACAGATCTCAAATCAAAAACGCTACAACAATCCACAGGCGCGTTACCGATTCACCGACGCGGTACCGAAAAATATACTACTCGAACTTAAACCGAAGAAAACTACTCTAAAGAAATGGCGAAACAAACAAAGGTACCGCGTACCGCGCGCGACGCGAAACCGACTTCAGCGGATTTGTCGAAACGCTAACCTCGCGACGACATACCTACCCTGCACTTCCCTTTCACGCTGAAAAAAAAACGAGCCACTGAAAAGGAAAGTCGTTAGTTGCTTAGCAATTCATATTATTTTTTTTTTTATTCAGGTCCTACAAATCGATATAATTTTTCTATCAAGAATGAGGTTAGAGACGGAACTCGGGAAATATCCGTTAGCAGACTTACCTTTCTATAGATATTTTCGGCACAAACGAGAGCGAAATCCGGACTCTGCCGCACCCAACAATTAGCAGCTGCTATCTCTGGTTCTTCCGATATTCCGCGACACTGGACATATTCGAAGACGACAGCCACGAAAAACTAAGCCGACATGTGGCTGTCAAAAATTTCGGTCGTCACCTCGGACAAAACATCTGTGCGTGGAATGGCACTTCATATGGCGGAAATGTGCTTCTCCAGATGTCGCCAGTGGCATAGTTTTCTCGATGGCCACGGTGGAGGGGCATTTCCAGATGGCTATGTCTCGAAATGTGCCGGGGTTGGATTAATTCTATATTTCGAATATTTATATCCACGGATCTAAATATTTGGACAGAAAAAAAAATATTTTCTGCACAACGATATCCGCACAACAGATGAAGTCCGCTGGCACTTCGAGGACATATCCATCTGGCAGGTTACAAGGGTTCGGGATCGGAATCACTTCGATTCCTGGGCGTAGGCGTCACATTACACATTCCCCCCCCCAAAATCGAAGTAATTACGATCCCGTCTCCTTTGTAAAAGGTCTTGGTTAGGGACGTGGCGGGTCGAAGATCGGTTTCGAAGGATAGGCTACAACCATGTTCGTGAAGACTCGACAGTGACTATATAGTAGGAAGTCAGGTGTTATTCGGAGGCCTTCGTCTAGGCAGAGATTTGGGATAAGCCAAGGTTTCTCGTGGGAATTAGTTGCACTTCATCGTCTAAGGTCTTTTGCGTGGTAAATTCCCAGGGTCTTACCAGTCATGTCCGCGATGAGGTATCGGGTGGGGCTTATGACTTGTATGACTCGACACTTCACGAATTTCTTGTCTAGTTTGGCATTGTAATGGCGGGTGGCATCGCTCTGTCGGAAGTTTCGACGATATATTTCGTCGCCGGCCTTAAAGCCAGAAGGATGAGATCGCAAGTTGTACCGCTCCTCTCCCATCCGTCTACTTTCTTCAATCTTCTCCCGCAGTTGATCTCGCAGAAGTTGGAGCTTTTCGTGCGGTTCTAGAACCACGATTGGGTCCTCTAGCGATTTCAGCTGCCGCAATAGCCGGTAAGCGCTCCCATGACCGATCATGTACTGGCCGAACACTGCAAAATACGGCGAAATGCCGGTCGTGGCGTGGTACGACGAGCGCAGCGCACTAGTGATGGCGGACAATTTGCGATCCCAGTCCCTCTGATTCGGGTGGACATAGGCGCGAATGGCCGCTATGAGCGTACGATTCAGTCGTTCGGATGCGTTGGCTTGTGGTGAATAGACGGCAGTTCGTTGGTGGATGATGCCGTATTTGGACATTAGGTCTCGGAACTTGCTGGAGGTGAACTGGACCCCATTGTCGGAGACAAGTTTCTCCGGAACTCCAAACATGTGAAAGACTCGTTTCTCCAAAAAGCTGATTATAGGTCCAGTGTGCATGTTACGTAGTGGTTCTATGATAGGGAATTTAGAGAGCTGGTCCAGGACCACGACAGCTCCCGTGTGACCAGAAGCAGATCGAGGGTAAGGACCGATAAGATCAGTGTACAAGCGCTGGAACACGCGTTCGGGGACCTCAACCTTACCCATGGGTGGCCGAAGAATGGTGTTGGGCGCTTTAGTGCACTTGCATAGCTCACAAGAGGCTACGTACGCTTTTATCTGTTGTGCCATCTTAGGCCAAAAGAAACAGGTTTTCAACCGCCTAAGTGTACGACCGTATCCGCCGTGCGCACTTGATGGGTGGTCATGAGCCCGCCTGATAAGATCAGTGGTTAATTCTTCGGGCACCCACAACTTCCACTGTTCTTCTTCTTGTATGGGGTCTCCGGATGCGTGTCCCATCCGTTTGTAAATAAATCCATCCGTCAACCGCAGTTCAGGAAGCTGGGGCTGTTGATTCTGGATAGTGTGAATCAGTTGGGTGTAGCTGGCTGACTTGAAGGCAGGATGGTCCAAATCGATCAATTGGGGGCTGTCGTCCTCTTGGACCAACTCGGCTCCTTCAGGGGCAAACATTCTGGATAGGGTGTCGGGGACTACATGCTGGCTTCCTTTTCGGTGGCGAATTGTGAAGTCAAATGCCTGTAGTTTCAGTGCCCACCTGGCCAATCTGCCGTTGAGATCAGTCTGGCTCATTAGCCATTTCAGAGAAGCGTGATCCGTAACGATTTCAAAGGTGTGTCCCTCCACATAGGCTCGGAAGCGTTTCACTGCCAACACCGCAGCTAGACATTCCTGCTCGGAGACCGTGTAATTTCGCTGGGCTGGGTTCAGCTTGTGAGACATGAAGGCTATAGGTCTCTCCTCGCCGTCTTGTGCAACCTGGACTAAGACTGCTCCCACCCCATGTTGACTCGCGTCACAATGGATTGAGAACGGTTTGTCAAAGTCCGGGCTGTGCAGTACGGGGGCTGTAGTCAGACTCTTCTTTAGCTCTTCAAAGGCTCGCAAGCTGGGCTCTTCCCAGACGAATTTACGTCCCTTACGCAGCATGTCGGTCAAAGGAGTGGTAATGGTGGCATAGTCACGTACAAAACGCTGGTACCATCCGCATAAGCCTAAGAATCGGCGTAACTGTTTGGTGGTCTTGGGTAGTGGAAAAACGTCAATCGCTTGAGTCTTTTCCGGATCGGTCTTGATATGCCCATGCCCAATGATGTGACCTAAATACTTCACCTCCGTCATCACGAACTGGCTCTTCCTTATGTTGATGGTTAATCTTGCCCTCCGGATGTGTAGAGCCACCTCCTGAAGCAGGTCGATGTGTTCGTCAAAGGTCTCGGCTATAAGCAGCAGATCGTCCAAGTAAACGAAAACTTGGTGCCGCAAATGAGGTGGTATCACCTTATCCATAAGGCGCGTCATCGTTTGGGGGGCATTACACAATCCGAATGGCATGGTCACGAATTGATATAGGGGCCGACCTGGGACTGTGAAGGCTGTTTTCTCCTTTGAACCGGGGTCTAAAGGAATTTGCCAGAAGGCGTCCTTGAGGTCTAAGCTCGTGATGAAATGGGCTTTAGGCAATCGACTCAAAATGCCTTCGATCAACGGTAGAGGATATGCGTCCTTGACTGTGACGGCGTTCAAGCGTCTGGCATCTAAGCATAACCGGACCTTGTTCGGCTTGACAACTAAGGTGACTGGGGAAGCCCACGCGCTCTGTGATTCTTCGATTACGCCTAATGATAGCATTCGATCCACTTCGGCATATAACGATTTTTCCTTCGCCGGAGATATGGCGAAATGTCTCTGTTTTATGGGTTTAGCGTCCCCCACATCTATCGTGTGGAACACCAGGGCAGTCCTCCCGAGACCTTCTTTCTCATGCGATGGAAAAGCCGATATAGCCGATTCGAGACGCAGTTGCTGAGTTACATCCAGTGTATGCCGTAGTAAGTTAGTGGGTTGAGATTGGTCAGGAACGGTGGTGACGGACTCCAGGGTCGAACCGGAAAATAGTGCCGGGGCCAAGTTAAATTTTCGAACGAAATCCACTCCTAGGTAAAGATTCTGGGTTAACTGAGGTATGATGAAAAATTCCATAGGTTTAGTTACTCCTTTAAAGGTGACATCCGTCATAATTTTTCCCACTACAGAGTGACGAGTTCCGTCCGCCGTGCTTAACCAGGAGGTGAAATGACGGATTTGGTCCGCGTGCTTTGCCAGTACCTCCCCTGCAAACTCGGCAGAGATGCAATTCACACTGGCTCCCGTATCGACTAAGCCTGATACTCGTTTTTGCAGGAGGTGTACTGACGCATATGGCCGGACATCCTCCCTCAATAATTCGTCTAAGTATATGTCCTTCAACACTTTTCTCGACTGCCTGACTTTTCTCCAGAAGCTCCGCATCCGACGCGTGGCTCGCTTGCTTCGCGGTGGGACAGTTGTGACCAATTCCTCATGGAAGATGCGCTGTCGAGTAGCCAAATAATTCCGCAGCCTAACATGAAAAGGTTTTACATGCCAAGGAACAATCGTCTCGCTATCCTTTCCCTGCGCGTTGGCCTCGGCGAAGGACGGCGTCGGTTGTGGAACTTCGGGAGAACTGTGGTTAGCGGTGCGAGTCAGCAGAGTTGGAGTCATGTTGGGAGCTGGGTCATAGCTGGTGATGGGGTCTGGATTGGTTCGTCCGGGGTCTAGGAGTGCCGACGGGTGGTCGCGGCACTCGGTGGCAAGTTTTTTCGCCCTTTGCAATTTGCACAATCAGGTGCGTATGTGTCGGCCTTCCCGCAACGGTAGCAGAAAAGCGTTGGCTCCGCTGGACATGCATAGAACCGATGTCCCGGTTGTCGGCAGTTCCAACAGACCGTCGGGCTTGTAATTGCTTCAAGGGAGGGTCGATCAATCAATGCTGGGTCCTCAAGCTCCGGTGGTGCTCCGCTCCTCGGTACTGGTACTGGATCAGCAAGCAGGTGGTCTGCTGCCATCAACTCCGCGGTGTGATGATTTCGGGGATTTGGTCCCGTTATGCGAGGTTGTGGACGGAAGGTACCACGCCGCTCATCCAAGTGTTCTTGTCTGCGGGCATGGAGGCGCAATCCCTGTATGGTGTTGATGGGAAAATGCAGAAGGCTGTTCTGGAGATCCCAGCGCATATTCTCTCTGATAATTTCTACCAATTCGTCCTCGGGCATGGTATTTCGCAAGCGAGTGCTCAATCTCACTATACTGGTGTAGTACTGGTCGAACGGTTCGTGAGCGCCTTGTTTCCGTTTCTTTATTTGCTCCCTTAGCTCTCTCTCAGTGAAGCCATCCTCAAATCGATTGCGGAAGGCTGCACTGAAAGAGTGCCAAGTGGGACGTGGCGTTGACTCTTTAAAGCTCCAGTACCAGTCGGCAGCGTCGCCGCTGAACAAAAGATGTGCATGCCGGAGGAAGGCCGAGGAATCACCTCCCAGGGTGCTGGATACCAACGCCTGAATCCGGAAAAGGAACCGGTCCGCCGATATCATATCGTTGAACCCTGTAAAGTTCAGGCGCCAACTCTCCATGATACGAGGCGTCGGGTCTCGAAAAGGTGCCAATGCGTTCCCGGGGGGAATCACATCCTCGATTGACCTGTGGTACTGAACTGCCTCGGGGGCTGGAGGTACCAACGGGGGTCCGGTACTGTGTCGCGGTCTGTATTCGGGAGCTCTGGGATCCATTCCCGAGTTCCTTGGAGGTGGGACCCATTGCTCGGATTGTCGGGAGTGGGGCATCGCCACACTGGGATTTGGCTCCCAGCCAAGCGGAGTTCTCACGCGGCTGGGTGGTTGGCTCAACGGGAGATTCTGGATCTTTCCCTCCAGGTTGCCAATCCTCTCCGACATATCCCTCATCAACGCCACGAGGGTGTCAATGGAGTGGGCGGAAGGCATGGTTGTCACCTCGGACACGACACTTGCAGCCGGAACTTCACCGCCTACTGCTCCTTGCAGGTCTAAGAGTGGTTGTGACGGTTCGGCTTCTGGAGCTCCTTTCGCCACTGCTCCACGCGTCGGTAGGGGCGTTCCGATGGGGACGTCTAGGGCGGTCCGCTCGATAGGTCGCCGACATAATGGGCAACTCTCTGACGTGAGGAGGAGCTGTTGTACACAGGCACGATGGAATAGATGTCCACAATCCAATCGCACGCTGTGTACGCCCTCCACTACGTCCTCAAAACAGATTCCACAGTTCGCGGGTTGGACCGTTTTGGACCGGGTCCACCGCTTTTCTGGGGTCCGCTTCGTTGCCATATTTGTTCTTGCTGGGTGTGTTTGATCCTATGTGTAACTAAAAGGGTAAAAAAAAAGAGAAAAAAATGTAAACTACGCCTACTCTAATAATGTAAACTATAGGTATATCTATTCGCTTAAGACTTATTTAGTGGCCGATAGTGGCGAACTATTTATATCGAATGAGAAGAAAATTTATTTGATATACACTTTCCTTTCCAGTGGTCGAACTCTTCAGCGGGAAATGAGAGTGCGTGGTAATCTGCCGAAGAAAGGGTGCTTCGGTCGATTTACGAAATTTATCCCCATACCCACATACATTACAAACCGTTTCTAATCTACGTTAAATGACTCGACGAGACAAGTGGTAGAGCTACCGTAACGACTTTGTACGCGGTCAAAATTCCCGACGCGTGGAAGCATTCCGGGCTTCGCAACTCCAGCATACGCCATCGAACGTTGAACCGATACCACTCGTCTAACACGCATACGAAATAGTTAGAATCCTTCCGCGACATAAAGGCAAGGTAGCCTTCTATTTTCTTGAGAGTCCATGCTGATAGGTAAACCCATCAGACTGGCAGTTCCATCAAGAAAATAGAAGGTCCTTACAGGGGTTAACCTGGGACAACACATCGGAAGGATTCTGTCGCGAAAGCAAAATCAAACAAAGGAGAGCGGAAGCTACAACTCACGTGAAGCGACCTCTAATGTGTATCACACAATTCCACTGCTCCTGATAGTGGGACTCGAGTACCAAAGTACCTTACATCCTCCGTAAAGGACCAACTCGTCAGAAGACGCGAAGTTCTTTCCCCCTTAGGATGTTTTTGGCCCCACGTTGGGCGCCATTTGTAATGATTTTTCTACCTTCAGCTCGAACGCGGAACCGACCTCTCATCGGTTCTAGACGTTAAGTCTGAGTAGTGCCAACGGATGGTACCAACAGGTCAACCAATCCGTGCACCGTAATCCATTCACGCGGTGACTGCTTGTCGGCCAGCTAGTTCGGAGAGGATTTCGGTCGCGGGTCTCCGAATGGATTACGCTCAATTACAATATTTCAGTCACCTGAACTTGCCCGTTTTCCAAACGCGTCAACAATTACTCATCCAGAACGAGAAACCTACATTACGTTAGTTCTGGATGTGATCTATCCACAGATCTCAAATCAAAAACGCTACAACAATCCACAGGCGCGTTACCGATTCACCGACGCGGTACCGAAAAATATACTACTCGAACTTAAACCGAAGAAAACTACTCTAAAGAAATGGCGAAACAAACAAAGGTACCGCGTACCGCGCGCGACGCGAAACCGACTTCAGCGGATTTGTCGAAACCCTAACCTCGCGACGGCATACCTACCCTGCACTTCCCTTTCACGCTGAAAAAAAAACGAGCCACTGAAAAGGAAAGTCGTTAGTTGCTTAGCAATTCATATTATTTTTTTTTTATTCAGGTCCTACAAATCGATATAATTTTTCTATCAAGAATGAGGTTAGAGACGGAACTCGGGAAATATCCGTTAGCAGACTTACCTTTCTATAGATATTTTCGGCACAAACGAGAGCGAAATCCGGACTCTGCCGCACCCAACAATTAGCAGCTGCTATCTCTGGTTCTTCCGATATTCCGCGACACTGGACATATTCGAAGACGACAGCCACGAAAAACTAAGCCGACATGTGGCTGTCAAAAATTTCGGTTGTCACCTCGGACAAAACATCTGTGCGTGGAATGGCACTTCATATGGCGGAAATGTGCTTCTCCTGATGTCGCCAGTGGCATAGTTTTCTCGATGGCCACGGTGGAGGGGCATTTCCAGATGGCTATGTCTCGAAATGTGCCGGGGTTGGATTAATTCTATATTTCGAATATTTATATCCACGGATCTAAATATTTGGACAGAAAAAAAATATTTTCTGCACAACGATATCCGCACAACAGATGAAGTCCGCTGGCACTTCGAGGACATATCCACCTGGCAGGTTACAAGGGTTCGGGATCGGAATCACTTCGATTCCTGGGCGTAGGCGTCACATTACAAAATGAAACCTTTCTTTTTTTCTCTCTTTTGTCGAACTCTGCAATTAATTTCGGTTAAGGGTTGGGAAGGTTTTCGAGCAGTCTGCTTGTGTGACTGCTCGATTACTACAGGGCAGTTTTCTCGCGATCACAAGGCGACGAGGATTGCGAAAAAAGGAGCTGAAGAATCTTCAGATGAAGGATCGATTGTCCGCTGCGTCGGTACGCGGGTGAGACGAGTGAAGAAAACAGTTGACGGACGGAAAGACGTAAAGTTACGTTTTTCTGTAAGTATGTAAACCTAGTGTGTGCTTGAAACTGAATGCGGACGGACAGAATAGGCGTTGGTATTTTATTATCGGCGGAGGTCTTTTGCGTGATATACTCCGATTTCTTTCCCCGATAGGTCAGTTAACAGGTAACGATTGGGTCCTACTACCTTCTGTATGCGGCTTTTCAGGAAACGCCGGCCCAGCTTGGCATTGTTATGCCTAGTGGCGTCACTCTGGCAAAAATTACGCCGAAAAACCTCATCTCCTTCTTTAAAATTGGAAGATCGTGACCTGAGATTGAACTGCGCCTCATTTGCATGTCCTGCGGCCTTTATCTACCTTCCGATTTTTTGGCGGAGGTCTCCTTAACGCTCGTTGGGCTCCAGCGCAACGACAGGATCTCCCAAACACTTTGATTGCCTAACAGCCTGTATGATTTACCATGGCAAATCATGTGCTGTCGTAAGGCGGCAAAGTAAGGTGAGACACCGGTGACGGAATGATAAGATAACCGCAGAGCGCAAGTGATGGCGGATAATCTACGGTCCTAATCTTTCTGAGTTGGTTGAACATAAGAACGGATCGCGGCTAACAGTGTCCGATTCAAACGTTCAGATGCGTTAGACTGAGGAGAGTATATGGGCGTTAGTTGGTGTTCGACACGGTACTGTTCGAGTAGGCCCTTAAACTGCCGAGATCTGAACTGCACTCCAGTATCCGAGTACACACTTTCTGGTACCCCGAACACATGGAATACTCGACTCTCTAGAAATTTCACGATAGATGGAGTCGTGAACTTGCGAATAAGTTCACCAGTGGGAATTTCAAGAGCTGGTCTAACATACCGATAGCTCCGATGTGTCCCATAGAAGCTCGAGGATATGGACCGAGTAGATCTATGTATAGACGTTGAAATACGCGCTCTGGGACGTTGAGTTGACCCATAGGAGGTCGAAAAGGCTGGTTGGGCGCTTTACTGATTTTAACAGGCGCTCACGTAGTCTTTGACCTGGGATGCCATTTTAGGCCAAAAGAAGTATTTCTTAAGTCGCTGGAGCGTCCGACTGTAACCTCCTTGGGCACTTAAAGGATGGTCATGTGCGCGGAAGATCAGATTTGTGTCATTTCCTCCGGTACCCAGAGTTTCCAGGACTCTTCTTCCTGCCATGGATCACCAGTGGCGTATTCATTCCGTCTATACACGTAGCCGTCTATCACTTTCAAATCAGGCAACTGTGATTTTTGGGTCACGATGGTTTGCCTCAACTCTCTGTAGCTGTCTGATTCGAAATGTGAGCTGTCCAAATCTATCTCAATGGGGTCCTCGTCATTCACTGTCGATTCGGCTCCCTCTGGTGAAAACATTCGCGACAGAGTATGTTCTGGGTCCCTTTCCAGTGTTTGATGGAAAACTTGAACCCTTGCAGTTTAAGAGCCCATCGGGCCAGGGAACCATGTAAGTCGGCTTGGTTCATCAACCATTGTAGCGAAGCGTGGTCTGTGATGATTTCAAACTGGTGGCCTTCGATATAGGCTCGGAATTTCTTGACAGCCATCACCGCTGCCAAACATTTCTGCTCGGGCACGGTATAGTTTCTTTGGGCCGAGTTCAGCTTATTGGACATGAAAGCAATGAGGGCTTCTTCTCCCTCGTCGGTCAATTGCACAAGCACGGCTCCTACTCCATGTTGACTTGCATCACAATGAATGGAGAAGGGCTTCTTGCGGGGCTGTGCAAGACCGGAGCTGATGTTAACGCTTGTTTTAGCTCTTCAAATGCCTGTCGGCTGAGCTCGGTCCAAATTAACTTCCCTTTCCGCAGCATGTCCGACAGGGGCGCTGAAACTGTGGCATAATTCCGAACGAACCTTCGGTACCAAACACACACACCAAGGAAAGGTCGTAGCTGCTTAACCGTTTTTGGTAAGGGGAACTCGTCAATCGTACGAGTTTTGTCCAAATCCGTTTTGATGGTGCTATGTCCGATGACATGTCCTAGGTATCGGATTTCGTTCATGACAAACTAACTTTTTTGTGCGTTATGGGTGAGTCCCGCCTTACTGATGTGCAGGGCTAATTCTTGCAGGAGTAAGAGGTGTTGGTCGAACGTTTCCGTGATGAGTAGAAGAGCCGGATCATCGTTTGCGGAGCATTACACAGGCCAAAGGGCATTGTGACGAACTGGTATAATGGTCGTCCCGGCACTGTGAAGGCGGTCTTATCCCTCGACCCCTCATCGAAGGGAATTTGCCAGAATGCATCGAGACTGGTTATATAGTTTGCTTTCGGCAGTCTCCCTAATATTCCATCAATCAGCGGAAGAGGGTACGCGTCTTTGATGGTCACTGCGTTTACCTTCCGGGCATCTAGACAAAGACGGACTTTACCTCGCTTCACCACCAAGGATACCGGTGATGACCAGGCACTTTGGGACTCCTCTATAACCCCTAACTCGAGCATCCTACCCAACTCTGCATACACTAACTTCTCCATGGCCGGTGAGATGGCATACTGTCTCTGCTTAATGGGCTTACTATTGCCAACATCGATGACGTGTGAGACCAGTGTGGTGCGGCCAAGGCCTTGTGTGGCGTAAGATGGCAAAGCAGCGATGGATGCTTCCAGATGTTGTCTTTGGTTAGGTGTCAGTTCATGCCTATCGGGTATAGAAGCGAGTTCGTTGATATATCTAGTATTTAAAGACAAATCTGTGAATAAATCTGAGGTCAATCCAAATTGAAGGACGAAATCGACGCCAAGGTACACGTTGTGAGTCAGTGACGGGATAATGTAGAAAGTAATATCATTCGTTTGAACTCTGAACGTCACGGGTGTTGTCAGTCTACCTTAGATAGGATGTTTGGTGCCATCAGCTGTACTGATTTCAGAGCGCCATGGCTTAATCAAGGTAGGATGTTGATGGAGTACCTTCGAGCCAAGGCTCGAGGCCAGACAGCTGATACTGGCACCCGTGTCAATCATTGCAATCGCGATTTCGCCCAACACTTTGATTGGGACGTAAGGTCTGGTATCATTCTCAGAAACCTCCGAGATGTTACAAAAGTTTAATGTTGGATGGCAGGTGCGCACTCTCTTGCAGAAACTCCGCCAACGACGGGTTGATCATTATGTTTTGCACGGGCGAGAGGTCACTTCTTCGGAAGCAAATATTCGCTCTCGAGCCGCCCGATATTCCTGCAGTCGAACATGGTATGGCTTTAGTACGTCCATTCGGGGCTGCCGAGGTTCTTCAGGCAGTGACTATGGTGGTCGCTTCAACACTGTCGTTGGTGAGGCTTCCGGAAGAGAGGGAACATCCGCAGTCCTAGTTGTCATGGCTGCTGGGATATCGTCAGGGTTGTCGGGGTTGGCAGCCGGCTGGGGCCCAACTGCGGGGCTTTCGAGTACCGCTGAGGTAGTAGGATACTCGCCCGTCCATTTTTGGGGTGGCACAATCGGGGCAGCCCGGGAAATAGGTGTTCGATTTACCGCAACCGTAGCAGAAAACCCTCCGCTCTGCTCAACATGCAACAAACCGGTGTCCAGTTTGTTTGCAGTTCCAGCAGGTCGTGAGGTTCCCCACCGCGGCTACAGTAAGCTGATCAGACTCCAGGTTTTCCTTCAGACCCGTGGTGTTATAATCTGGTGCCACTTCCGCGATTCCACGCCGCGGACCCGTCCTCGCTAGCAGGTAGGGCCGTCCCCGGAGGTCTTCCTCAACCCCCTCCAGTCGACTCACGGCCCTCAGCAGTGATTCCATGTTCTGCGGGTCTGAGGTTGCGACATGGCGAAGAAAGTTCCGGCCTTAGATTGCGTTTCAAGACCCGCAGCAGTTGCGTGGACGACATTGGTTCGGACAGCTGGCCGTTCAGCCGAAAGATGTCGGCCCGGTATTGATTTTGTCCAGGACCCTCTCATCCAGGTTGACCGCAGGGTACTCCATGCGGAGTACCTCCTTCAGCCGGAACCAGCGTATAGATGGTGGAGCCGAATGAATCCGCCAGTAAGCCTCGAGTGGTGCCCCCCTAAACAGCATCGGCAAGTATCCTGCCAGCGCTGTGTTGTCGCCTGCCAAGATTTCTTCGACCAGGGACTCCACCCGACCAATGAAAACTTCCACGTTCATGTCGTTTGGCTCCCCGCTAAAATGCAGACTCCAACCCTGGACGATGCTGGGGATATGCTTCGGCTTCAGCATATAAGGTTGCTCCTGCGGAGCCACTGGGCCTAGAGTCGGTGGTGGTAGTTAGTTGAGTCGTGGCAGAAGATCCCAGGAGTTCCAAGTAGTCTGCTCTCCGGGTCTGTGTCAGCCGGTTTATAACTGGGTCCCGAGATCGTCGTGCCGATT
Organism: Odontomyia ornata; assembly: GCA_963969285.1. Lineage (NCBI taxonomy): Eukaryota > Metazoa > Arthropoda > Insecta > Diptera > Stratiomyidae > Odontomyia > Odontomyia ornata. Next base: position 85,113,654 of record OZ017742.1, read on the forward strand.
TGAGTCGTTGTAGTGTTGACTCAGCTTTGTTACTGCGACGCATGAAGGCGTATATACGTTCCAATTCAGTGTAACAGTCACCGCAGATTTGCTCTGGTGAGCCATCTCCAAAAACAATGTTAATATTGATTTACTCCTTCAGAAAATCGACAAAACCCAGTCTCCTTGCTTTGTCGACCATACTTCGTAGGCAAAGCCGGCATGTGTATAAAATGTCCATTTTGCAGTACTAAAATTTTAACCCTGAGTAGAAATAAGTTAATGCTGAAAAATGCTATAGATAAAAATTAAATATTACAATAATGATACAAAATTATCACAAAAAGTGGCCGAAGTGGCGAGCTATACAAACTCCTCACATAAAAAAGGTATGCTTAAAATTTTAATTAGATTACCAAAAATTACGTTCTCAAAAAAAAAACGGTCTTTCCATTTTGCCCTCTTCACAGGCAAGGACACCAATGGCACACTCCTCCTACGCATACCAGGGACTACTCTCTTGCGGCACCATAAAGATCAGGGTTCGGGAGTGCCCCCTCATCCGCAAGTTTTCACAAGTTACAAGTTGTCAGCACAGGGTTGAATTCTGACCCACAAGCAGCGCGTGTCTTGTCACGGATTGTTACGGACTAGCTAAGCAGCCAATCACATAAATCAAGATCCATGTAATGAAAGACACTTAGGCACTGCTTGGTTTGGGGTGCAGATCAGAATCCTCCGCAAATATGGTGTTGGGATAATAACTTCCGAATACACATAGGGACTCTAATATCATTTGGCCTTACTAGTCATACAATGGTGGTAAACCACCAAAGTATGAGTCAAAAGCAGGTCCAAACGATATTGATGCCCGAGGACAACACATGTCCAGAAGTTATTAGTACCTGGGGCACGATTAGTGCAATAGCCCTAAGTAGTTACCTACCCGCCAATAATTTTGACACATTGTAGGGACACCTAGAGACGATGGACTGTCTGGTGCTCACGACTGATGATACAGCCGGGCATTTCGGGCTCCACGTTTAGGCGCCATTTTGTAGTGAATAGGTAGATGTAAATGTTCGTGAAGGACTGCAGCAATGGTCTGCTGCCTCGGCGGAAGGGGATGGTGATATCAGCCGAGAATGGCCTTGTCTGGGGACGCGTGAATGCGCTGGCAGGCTAGCGTTTCGGTGTCGTGGGGCGGGCTCATTCCCCTAGCACAAGGACCCACCACAAGTTCTTCAGGTAATTGAAAGAGTGTAGGAAAAGAAAGATTTGTTAACAATTTTGACGAATCATTGTACCAAAAGATGGATCCTTCTTAGGTAATATTTGTCAATATTTTCCAAATTGAATGATTTTTAAAGTATTGGGCTACTATTTCAGTTGTCAATAAAATCCCTACTCTTTTAAATTTGCTTGATTTTGAAAATAACTGGTTTGAAATAAATACACACGTGTTTAAAGGCTTATCAATATGAATTTCCTCACGTGCATTCAACTAACAACTAATTTTACTAACGTAACTAATGAGGAATATTTACATTTTTGTTGTGGATAGATTCTACAAATTTATTCCGAGCAAAAGGTTGATTAAAAACTCGAAAATATAAATATAATGTACAAAAAAAAATGAAGACGTGGTGAGTTATTTCACATGGGTCCAGTGTGGGGTTGTTAAACCCAAAGATAAATGCACGTTTAAAAAATTTTTTTGAGTGTCGTCAAATGTTTACAGATGCGTAAGAAGGCCTATTTATTGGCGAAACCAGGATAACAGATGAAACTGTCCTATAATGATTTGGCACTTCCATATTAGCCTCATAAATTGAAACGGAAAACTTCCATACAGGAGGCTCCATGGTAGAATACTGCACACAGTGGTAAAATCTAATAAACGGTTACATGCTTTAATCATTCTTCTCATCCTAAATAATACGTACAAACGTTCGATAAACTGATATCTGCACATTCGACGGGAGTTCATCCTCCTGCCATTCGTAGCTCTGCCTCTCGCTTTGTTCTTTGATTTCTACCCATTTAAACCCTTCGGCGCGAAACCAAAACTCCTGGGATGCTGGTTTGAAACTATGCGAACTGCTTGAACACTTCAGCCTGATATCCATTGACGTTAGGCCTATGGATATAACCTCCTTTGTTTTAATATGGGGTTAGGTGCTCCGCCCTTTTGCAAGCGTGTCCCGTTGGCTCCAATGGACTTGTTGCAACCATCGGCAGAACTCACAACTAACACGAAAAAGAAGGATTTTCACTGTTCGACTATGTGACGACAAAGAAGTCTCATGCTCTAATCCGCTAATGGCGGTTCACACCAACGCGCTTCGACTTCGATTTTCGGAAAGACTCCCCGTTTGAAATTCCCAGACAAAACTGACGTAGGATAGGAAGTCGTCAAAACTGACGCTAGATAGGAAGCCATACGGTAGCAATGTGCATTTGTATTAGTCGGCAGGGGCGTAGGGCCGATTCATTACGGGGCCGGATCCACGATGCCAACCAGGCATGGGGAGATTGAAGGACGCGCTGTTTAGCCATAAGCTGGTTTTACTTGTATGGCGGCAGAAGAGGTCGTGTGACGTATGGATGGCGAACCTTCCCGAGGCACGTTCTAGCAAGAAAAGGTCGGTGTGAGACCTTGAGCCCAGCTGGAGGCGATCGATGCTAAGCAGGGAATAACACCGGGGGAGAGAGAAAAAAAAGAGAGGACTTCTTTGATGGCGCTCTTCACTGTCGTAGGTCCTTGGCATGGTAAACTCCCAGTTCCTTCCCGGACATGTTCGCAATGGGATATCGCGTGGGACTTAAAACTTGTAGGACCCGACACTTCACGAACTTCTTGTCCAGTTTAGCACTGTAGTGCCGGGTTGCTTCACTCTGCCTGAAATTCCGTCGGTAGATTTCGTCGCCTGCCTTGAAGCCAGAAGGATGAGATCGCAAATTGTAACGCTCCTCCCCCGCCCGTCTAATATCTTCAATCTTCTCCCGAAGTTGTTCTCGTAGAATTTGGAGTTTCTCGTGCGGCTCCAGAACCATTATTGGGTCTTCCAAACATTTTAACTGTCGCAATAGCCACTACGAGTTACCGTGGCAGATCATGTACTGGCCGAACACGGCAAATACGGGAAGATACCTGTGGTGGTGTGGTATGACGAGCGCAGGGCACAGGTGATGGCGGAAATCCTGCGGTCCCAATCCTTCTGATCCGGCTGGGCATGGGCACGAATGGCGGCTATGAGGGTACGGTTCAGCTGCTCTGACGCATTGGATTGAGGGGAATAGAACGGTGGTCCGGTGGTGAGTAATACTATAAGTGGTTGATATATTCCACTTATTTATTTAATCAAAACTCAATTATATTCATTATATTAAATTATATTCAGATTCACCGATTGACTGACTCTCACTTCAAAAATTACACGCTATTTATACTAAAAACAAGTCTCCTATAATTACAATCAAAATTTGGCGAAGATAAAAACTAAGTATATCGAAATGACATTTACGTTATTTTTAACTGAGTGTTTTTGTAGTGTGAATAAAAAAATGTAACGCTACAATACCATACTTATCCATTAGCTCCCGAAATCTAGCCGAGGTGAACTGAACTCCGTTTTCGGAGACCAATTTTTCCGGTACTCCAAATATATGGAAAACGCGATTCTCCAGGAAGCTGGGTATCGGGCTGGTGTGCATGTTCCGAACTGGCCCAATAATTGGGAACTTGGACAATCGGTCCAGGACCACGACAGCTCCCGTGTGACCAGAAGTCGAACGAGGATACGGACCGATGAGATCTATATATATATATATGCTGTAACACACACTCAGGAAGCTCAAATTTATCCATCGGAGGCCGAAGAACAGAATTGGGCGCTTTAGTGCACTTGCACAGCTCACAGGCGGCTACGTACGCTTTTACTTGCTGCGCCATCTTAGGCCAAAAGAAGTAGGTTTTCAGGTGCCGAAACGTACGACCGTATCCTTCGTGCGTACTCATTGGGTGGTCATGAGCCGGTTTAATAAGGTCGATGGTCAGTTCTTGAGGCACGCATAACTTCAACTGTTCCTCTTCTTGCATGGGGTCTCCGGATGCGTGTTCCATCCGCTTGTATATAAATCCCTCCGTCATCCGCAGTTCTGGCAGCTGTGGTAACTGGCTCTGAATAGTATTCAGCAACTGGGTGTAACCTATTGACTTCAAGGCGGGATGGTCCAGGTCGATCAATAGGGGGCTGTCGTCCTTCTGGGCCAACTCGGATCCTTCAGATGCGAACATCCTTGATAATGTGTCCGGTACAACGTGTTGGCTTCCTTTCCGGTGTCGAATCGTGACGTCAAACCCTGTAATTTCAGGGTCTAACAGGATTTGCCAGAAAGCGTCTTTGAGTTCCAATCCTGTAATGTAATGGGCTTTAGGCAATCGACTCAAGATGCCCTCAATCAACAGTAGAGGGTATGCGTCCTTGACAGTGACCTTGTTCGGCTTGACCACTAAAGTGACCGGGGAAGCCCGAGCGCTCTGCGATTTTTCGATAACGCCTAGTGCTAGCATTCGATCAACTTCGGCATATAACGACTTTTCCTTCGCCGGAGATATGGCGAAATGTCTCTGCTTTATGGTTTTGGCATTCCCCACATCTATCGTGTGAAACACCAGGGCCGTCCTGCCGAGACCTTCCTTCTCATGCAATGGAAAAGCCGATATAGCCGACTCAAGTCGCAATTGTTGATTCACATCCAGTGTATGTGGTAGTGAGTGGGAAGTTGTGGTCGCGTCATGGACAGTGGCGACGGAATCCAGTATCGTGCCGGGGCCAAATTAAATTTTCGAACGAAGTCCACCCCTAGGTAAAGATTCTGAGTTAATTGGGGTATAATGTAGGATTTCAGAGATTTAGACACCCCTTTAAATGTGACATCCGTCGTAATTTTCCCCACTACGGAGTGACGAGTTCCATCCGCCGTGCGTAACCAGGTGATAAAATACTGGATTTGGTTCGCGTGAGTCGCCAGCACCTCTCCTGCAAAATCGGCTGATATGAAATTCACACTGGCTCCAGTATCGACTAAGCCTACCAGTCGCTTTTGCAGGAGGTGAACTGACGCGTATGGTCGAACGTCATCCTTCAATAGTTCGTCTAAGTGTATTACCCGCAACGCCTTCCTCGATTCCCTGGCCCTTATCCAAAAGCTCCGCATCCGACGCCTGGCTCGCTTCCTTCTCGGAAGAGTACTTGTAACTATCGACTCATTCAAGATGCGCTGACGAGTAGCCAGATAATCCGGCAGTCTGACGTGGAAGGGCTTAACATGCCAAGGGACCATCGTCTCGTTACCATTCTCTTGCGCGTCCGCCTCGACAACGTGTGACGCCGGCTGGGGAACTTCAGGAGAACTACGTTTGGCGGTACGAGTCTGTAAAGTTGGGGTCGTGTCTGGGGCTTGGTCGCAAATAGTAATATGGTCGGTATTGGTTCGTTCGGGTTCTAGGAGTGCCAACGGTTGGCTGCGGCACTCGCTGGCAAGTTTTTTCGTAACTTGCAATCTGGTGCATAAGTGTCTGCCTTTTCGCATCGGTATTCGAAGATCGTCGGTTCCGCTGGACATGCATAGAACCGGTGCCCCGGTTGTCGGCAGTTCCAAAAGACCGTCGGACTTGTAACTACCTCAACGAAAGGTCGGTCGATCATTGGTTCGATTTCGTGCTCCAGGGGTGCTCCGCTCCTCAGTACGGGTATCGGGTTGCCAATTATGTGATCCGCTGCCACTAACTCCGAAGTATTGTTATTTCGTGGATTAGGTCCCGTCATGCGAGGTTGTGAACGGAAGGATCCTCGCCGTTCAGCTACGGGCATGCCAACGGGCATGGAGGCGTAACCCCTGTACGGTGTAAATGGGCACATGAAGGAGACTGTTCTGTAGCTCCCAACGCATATTCTCCCTGATGATTTCCACCAGTTCGTCCTTGGGCATGGGTGTTCGTTACCGAGTGCTTAAGCGCAATATACTGGTGTAGTACTGATCGAATGGTTCGTGGGCGCCTTGCTTGCGTTTCCTCAGTTGTTCCCGTAGCTCTCTTTCAGTGAAGCCGTCGTCAAAGTTGTTGCGAAAAATTGCACAGAAAGAATTCCAATCGGGGCGTGGTATTGATTCCTTGAAGCTCCAGTACCACTCGGCAGCATCTCCGCTAAACAAGAGGTGTGCGTGTCTAAGGAAAGCCGAGAAGTCGCCTCCCAGCGTACTGGTGACTAAAGCCTGAATTCGAAACAGAAACCGGTGTCGTCGAGTGAAAGCCGGTGAAGCTCAGTCGGCAACTCTCCATGATGCGGAGCGTAGGGTCTCAGACTGGTGTCGATAAGTTCGCGGGATGAATCGCATCATCGGTCGGGCACTGTGTGTATCAACGGAGGTGCGGTGCTGTATCGTGGTCGGTACTCGGGGGCTCTGGGATCCATTCCCGAGTTCCTTGGAGGAAAGCTCCAATTATCAGCCGGTCTAGAGTGAGGCATACCCACACTGGGATTTGGCTCCCACCCAGATGGAGTTCTTACGCGGCCGGGAGGTTGGCTGATCTGGATGTTCTGGAAGCCTCTCGGATATCCCTTGCAGTAAGGTCAGGATTGTGTCGTTGACGGAGTTGGTGGAAGGCGCGGTTGGAACCTCGGCCGGGAGAACGGCAACAGGGACTTCTCCGCCCACAACGCCTTGGATGTCCAACAGTGGTTGAGGCGGTTCAACATTTTGCGATTCCTTTGCTACTGCCCCGCGCGTCGGGACGTGCGTTCCGAGTAGTGTAGAGCGTAAGCTACAACTGACGTGAAGCGACTGCAAGTGTGTGTCACACAACTCCACTGCTCCTGTATACCAAGATACCTTACATCCTCCGTACAGTACCAACTCGTCAGAAGATCTTTTACCCCCTTAGGATGTGTTTGCCCCACGTTAGGCGCCATTTGTAATGATTTTCCGTCTAAAATCGTTCGAACGAAATCGGAACCGACCTCTCTTTGGGTCTAGACGTGAAGTCTGAGTCGTGCTATTCGATCTAATTCATCGAAAAAAATAACTGACAGAATCACTATTTTGAAATTCTCTCCGCCTTTCATACGCTCGTCGCATTCCCGTATCCTGCCACAAGTTCCTAATAATAGGTGCGTAACCTCAAAACATATCGGTAGTAATACCCTGAGTTCTAAGAAAAATTTTGGCTGGTGTTGCTTCACATTCGGTATTCGGATCACCCTAGGGAATGTCAAGTTTCTCACGTGCGTCGACTAGCACCTGCAAACAGAAATCAAAAAAGTAATCCCTGAAACGCCAAAAAAATCGACTGATCAAAAACACACACCACTTGCCTTAAGATATTGAGGGCAATTCTTCCAGATTATGGTCGTCAGATTTGAATAATTTGGCTGTTTAGCGCACATCTCTCTATCTGGGTATATTACGCTAACCTTATTTAAATGATGAATTCTGAAAACTGAGATTAGTTTCACTTGTTTGAGCTACGGGTTTACATATACGAATATATCTATTTAAAAAAAATCAATTCGAGGGACAGGAGAGATTTTAAAAGTTGTATCAACTTAGTTATAATGAAACTTACAGTATATAAATTACTTCTCAATGCACATACCGACTTCGTTTTGGAGAATTTCTTCGAATGTGTTTTGACGATCCTCTTGCGCACTTCATCATTCATTCATTCATTCATTTTTCCCGAATTCTTTTACGTTTAGCGGACACTTCAAAAGCACGACAAATGGAGTTCTTCATCCCACCGTTAGCCGAACACTCACACTCACCATGTGGCTGTGTCAAACTTGACTTTGACATCCCACGACAAAACTTACGTAGGATGGGAAGTCGTCACAACTGACACGAGATGGAAAGCCACATGGCAGCAAGGTGCATCAGTATTGGTCGCCAGTGGCGTAGAGGCGATTCATTACAAGATGATGGCAAGGGTTTTCTCAATTTCAAGTTCCCATTCTTGAAAAAATTTTCATTTCCTGCACATTCTTCTCAGCAGTGTGCCGTTCGGTGAGATGAAACATTCCGACTGCGGATGGTTTTGCGAGTCGGCACAGTGTTCAATGGGGCAGTCGTCTTAAGAACCTTCCGGAATCCTGCATGTCCAACTATTGACAAAGGTTGCATGTCCTTATGAATCATGTATACAATACTTTGAGTGGTACATTTTCTTTCTTTAGTTGATAGTTTCAAGAGTTAGCACATTATTAGCAATCAAGGCTGACAAAACTTTACAAATTTCATAATGGCATATACCTTCGAAAATATCATGCATAATATCAGCAGTAAAGTTATCAATTATATGAAAAAAATAAATTTCGTTTAGTATACTAGCTTCCTTGATGCCAAAAATTTTAGGATCATTTAGCCTTAGGTCGGTATCATATCATCAATACTTCTAATGGCATCCACTGTTTCTTTGCAATCGGTTTGCATATCTTTTTTACACCTCTTGCATAGCCTACAAAATTTATCACAATTGAAGGGTTTGGTAAATCCCAATACCGATTTCAACCCTAAGTTGATACCCAGTACTAAGCCAAGCATAAAATGTACTTTGAATTCTCTTTCCTCTGTATGAATATCTAGGCCTTCTTGTGTTAAAAAGTTTATTTTGTTTTTAAGGAAATAGAGTGAAGAATTGACTCCGAACTCTTTAATGTAATTAGTTTTTACCAAGCCTGCAACGAAGATGTAATTGAGATTTGACAATAAGTACGTGGGCATAGTAGGAAAATCGTAGTGAATTCCACACAGAGTATCTTGGGAAGAGTGGCTGCAAAGAGCGTCATTTACTTCTAAATCATCCATGTAAATAAAGTAAGGTAAGACAATCTCGACATTATTAGTTTTCATTTTGTTTTCAATAATTTTCCATTTACAAAATTATGATAATCTGTTCGAGACTCCATGGAGCGAATATTATTCAAAGTTGCTCTTAGAATACCAAGCATTTCAAAAAGTTTTTGAATTTGAAATCGAATGGGTAAAACATAAGCTTTTGCATTTACTGGTTCCAATGTTGATTGACCATTTATTTTTGCTTCACGGACTTCATTGTTGTGTGGCAATGTGGAAATTTTAGAAGATCTCTTTCGAACATATATCTTATAAATTTAAACTCAGTGTTGAAGTTTTTCAAAGGATCAGAGCAATTACTGAACGCCTTCTCGAAGCTACAGGCAATAGCATCACTGGTCGGTTGGGAATGGAGAAGGGCTTTGAAAATACCGACAATCCTGGTCGAAATCTGCGAAACGCCTTTTTGAATTTGGATTGCATCTTTGCATCTTGAAGGGCCGTTTGTGAAAGGTTTTCGTAAAGTTCAGTTATATCTAAGCTTGTTTCTGACGAATGCTCTTTTGTTAGATTATTACTACTACAAAAATTTGAAGTGGTTTACAAGTGACAGTTCCCAACGTTTCTATCAAAATGATTTACTTTAAAAAATTCTTTATTAACTGCAAAGTCAGAAATTGTGTCATGGCTCCTCACTGAATATTTTTTAAAAGCTTTTCTAGAAGAAAATGTTTGAGAGCATTTCGATTGAGCGCATTTGTACGTACCATATGTAGCAATTTCGTGCCTAGTTTCCAAGTGGCTTGTAAGCTCAGAAGCATTTGAATAACTCAACTTACACATCGAACAAAAGTACACCATTAATTAAACTTATAATAATAATATAAAGCATTCAAAAACGATTAATGACTTGTTGAGAGCCCCTTAAATAGAATACTAATCCTGAAACTTTAGGTATAATTTTCATATTATTACTAGATATTTCAAAAAATATGTTTCTAAAAAATTCCAAACATTTATGCAATGCGGCGGGTATTCTAAGTTTAAAGTATGAAATACCTTAAAACATATGTCTAAACAAGAAAGAAATGAGTAAAAATTTAAATTTAACTCCATCAAAATATAAATAAAACTCTCTCAATGTTGTAATTGTAGATCCCACGACAATAATTAATGGCTGGATTTTCCCTCGATGCATAAAATTTCGTTTTCAATTCCTCTAAAGCAAGCTGAAGTTCCGATATGTCCTTTAAATGTAGGACAAGAGAGTCCTTCCCTTGTTTTATTGTAACTTTATTTGCTTACTGGATCCCTTTTCATGCATCAAACGTGTTGACGGTGTGAGTACAGCATTCAACAAAATAGTTGCAGCGCAATCACGAGAATCTATAAACCTAAAAACTAGATGAACAAGATAATTTTTACAAAATTTAATTATTTACCTTCTTCGTGACTCTCTCTTTGAATTTGATCCGAATGAATTTTTGATTCAACGTCTTTGATGTGCTCTTTGAAGAACGGAAAATTTTTTTCAATGAAACGGTTCGACTTCTGCAGCAACGAGACGAGTTAATCAACTTAAAATCAACATCCATCTGTAATCAAAAGAAGTTATTAGTGAGAACTAAATTCGCTTGAATATAAAATGAAACTTATAAGCAAAGGACCAAGTTCTCCATTTTTGAACAAATGCCACTCTTTCAAAATATTCATTAGGTTGTCATCCGGTGCTAAAATATGACAACCGTGTAATCTAAAAGCTTTCTTCCACTTGTCTAAGACTTCTTCATGTGGTTGGCTGTTGTATTTTAACCAGAACTTGATACTTTGCAATAAGTTTTCATCAATTTCCAGTGAAGGTTCTTCCAGAGCAGTACTTTGCTGTCCATCAGTCGCCTTTGGTTTGGAACGTTTAAGTTTGGATTTAATGTTGAAAAAACGATCGTGCAATTTTCTCTTAGGATGCTTCCTCACTCGATTCCGTTCAACGTAATAAGTATTCTAAAGAAAATTATTTTAAATTAAAAAAATAATACTTCTGAAGTCTGACATACTGCATTTTCAGTTGGAAAAGCTTCAACAATCTTCTCAGTTAACACTTTAAAATGGAATGGTTGTAAATTCGGGTGCTTTGATGCGACCAAATCTATAATGGAGTTGGCTATGAAACTGCTGATAAGTCGGAGATAGGTTGGAGTTATTTTTGTAGTAATCCAATACAGCTTGACCTTTAATACTTTGCTCTAATATTTCATTTATGTCAATCTAGATAAAATATGTTGTATTATCATTTCTAAAGTAAATATATTATCTCAAAAAATTGTCTTACATTTTCAAGTGAGTAGCTTAGGCTTCCTGACTTAAAAGATGAAGACGGACTGCAATGTTTCTGACTTTCATTGACCCATTTGATAAGGTCAGATCCTACAGAGTGAGTTTCAACCTCAATACAACACTATAAATGAATGAGAAATACAATACGGAAGCTTTTAATAGCAAAATTGTAGTTACCTGTTTGTTTTTCCAATATTTTAACTTTTCGCGAAATTTAGCTTTTACTCCAATAAGTTGAAATGAGAGGAACAATTGAGTAATATCCTCGTTGTTAAGGAAACGAAGCTCATCAATAGCAACTGCAGCATCTTACACAAAATATATGAAGGAATGAATTGTATGGATTGAAACATAATTTCATGCCTGATAACTCAATTTTCTTTAATCTGTTAAAAGCGTTAAATTTCAATTTCTAAAAAATTTTGCTCACACTTGACTAATTGATGCAGATGTAAATAGTTTGAAATGTATGTAGAAGAATCTGTAGTTACCTTTGAAATGAGAATAATATGCTTCAACTTCCCATGATTTTAATAGTTCAAAAAGTTCAAGATCCTTTACATTATTTATATGTTTTTCAATTCAGACTATCTCGCCATTGCTTTGTTTTTCCTCACCTATATCTGCTTGAAATGCGATTAAAATAAAGTATGTAGGTATTTCAACAAAGCTTGAATGACAAAGTGGAAACAATATTCTCAGCATAGTCTTTACTGAATAGTGTTCTTTCTGATCTTTTCACAAAGAACCATGACTGTAGCCTCTAAAGTGACATAAATGAGAAAATTTGCAGTGATGCCTGACAGACGGACAGACAGACTGCTACCGATTTTAATAGGGGTTTTGTAATTTTTTGTTACCATACCCTGTAAAAAAAGGTTTCCGAATCACTACTTATATGCGAGAGTGCAGTTTGAACTCAGACACTGCTAAACAAGTATAATATCCAAATGATATTGAATTTATCGCCATATGCGTACTTACATGTATGTATGCCAATTTGATGTTAAAAATAAAGACTAATATTTATCGGTTAAAAATATTATAGAGAAGATAAAATCCTGCAACTTTATGAATTCTTCCATTTCAAGCCTGCAACACAGTAGTTTAGCACAAAATGCTTTTAATTTATTGGAAAATTGTACATATATGTTATCCTGACAGTAATTCTTCGGCTCACCACCATTGCGCTCCAGGCTTGAATAATTTAGCATTGTTATTTATCTTGATCAAAACTACTTACCAAATTCAATCGTACACAAAAACACTAAATTTTATAGCTCCAGTCTCATCAATCATGAGGAAAGGCAGCAACTGTGGTCGAAATGCGTATTTTGCAACTGTACTTTATGTTTGAGAAAATATTTCTGCGCGAACAACAAAAACGAGGCAATTGAAATGATATCAATGGTGCGCCGGAAATAAAACGCAGAAATACACTTCACAAACTGCAAACGAAATGCCTTTTTTGTAACTGTACTTTACGTTTGAGAAAATATTTCTACGTGTACAACAAAGACGAGGCAATTGAAATGATATCAATATTGCGCCGGAAATTAAACGCAGAAATACACTTCACAAGCTGCAAACTAACGCCACGATTTATACTCATACACTTCACCACGTTTAGGAAGAACCGGCACACACGTTAACTCTCACTAACTAAATAAAAAGCCAGCTGAAATGAAACGCGTCTGTTTCAAATTGTTTACAGGTTCAAAGTGCAATGTTATAAGTAAGGAATGCCCACGAAAAAATATATGATGGATGACCAAGTTTTCATTCGATTTGAAAATAGACACGTTTGGTTGAAATGCAAACATGGTTAAATATTGTTTATAAACGCGTATGCTTTCAAATTGAACGTCACATTAGTTACCGTCCATATATTTAAATATTCATTGTTTAAATTAAACGCGTTTTTTAAACTTGCACATGGTTGCCCATTTAAGATAATATTGTTGACTTAAGTATTTTTAGGGTTTTGTACTAAAATACAAAACCCTATTGCAATCACGACCTGTGTCCGTCTGTCCGTCCGTCCGTCCGTCCGTCCGTCCGTCTGTATGTCACAGCACTTTTTCTCCGAAACTATAGAGGCTACAGCAATGAAACTTTGTAGAAAGGTCAGAAGTGGTGACCTCTTGAAAGTTCAAGGGTGAAAAAATTTTTCAAAGGCGTTTAAGGGGGTCTCCCCATATAGGGAGGTGACCCCTCAAAAAAAAATTTTCACCATTGGTAGTCGAGTAGGGTATCGTTGGAAAGGTCTCAATGAGATCTTTTCAAAACTAGTCTTAAAACTGCCTTATTGTTACCGAGGGGGACAGGGGAAGGGGAAATGTTCGAACTTTTCGCGTACCCCCCCTCGCGATTGGACACCTTCCATCCGAAAAATCTGAAAAAAATCATGAATGTAGGCCTTCATAAGCACAACAACAACAAATACATGAGAAGTCGAAATTCACTCAACTTTGTTAGTAATAGTATGATTTATCGATTTTGTATTTTCTTGAATAAAATCTAAACGGTACCTTTAAACTCAATAAAATTTTGCAAAAAGATGACTATTTATAAGATTGATCTTTTCTGAAAGTTTCATAAAGATCGAATAGTATTTACCGAAGTTATAGCGATTGTAATTTTCCTGTATTACTATGGAGCAATATGCCCTGTATTACTATGGAAACATATGGCTATGGAGCCATATGCGCTTTTTACCGACTTAGACACTACAACTATGCTAGAATTTGCATGAAAATATCAGAAGTGATAGGTATCATGAAAATGAGTACATACAATTGAAACAAGTCGAAGAGGCAGGAGAGAGCTCCTAGCAAAAGGGCTTTGCAACCATTCTAGAATTCGAAAAAATAGGCCATGAATCGATGATTACAGTATAGAAGAGTGGCCCCTGAAAAAAATTTCATGAAAGGTAGCCGATATGAGTATCAACTGAAAGTTCTCCATGAGAGCTTTTCAAAACAGTTCTTAAACTGACAGTTTTTGCTTCATGAAAAATGTGTTTCCTCCCTCGCGAATGGACACCCGTGATCTAAAAAATCTGAAAAAATTATCAAAGGAGATATTCATGGGTATAACTATAAAAAATACCTCAGAAGTCAAAATTCGTTCAACTTTGTTAATAATAGTATGATCCTCGAATTTCACATTTTCTCCAATAAAATCGACTTTGACATGTTTTTCTCTCCAATAAAATCGTCTTTGACATGTTTCTTGATTTTATTCGTTGCTGGTTACTGCATTTTGTAAGTTAAGTACAAAACCCTTCTGACATGAGCATAGGTCTGTCTACCCAACTTGTTTTCTTTTAATTCAACAAGAAATTTTCAAATAAAACGCATAATTTTCAAACATACTTTTAAAAGCGCTGCATGTTTATTTTTAACATGCGGATTTCTCTCAGTGATGAAATAGCTGATCGGGCCATCAATTTTTCTCTTCGTATTTGCGTGAGCTTTATTATTTTACGAAGAGAAATTAAAAGGTTTATCAAGAGCAAGTTTTACACATTTATTCTGCATGACTTGAAGCTTTGTTTTCAGGTTGTTTCCACATGAGCTTCATGCAGGAGCTCCATATAGCATAATGGGTTGAATCACAATTTTGTACAGAAGAATTTTGTTTTTAGTATGCAGAAGTGATTTGCGATTTAGTAGAGGATACAGGGTTAATATTGCCTTTGCAACCTTAGTATAAGTGTGTTCAATGTGGTCTTAAAACGTTAATTTTTTGTCAAGGAGAAGTCCCAGATAAGAACTTCGGTTAGGAAGCAGACAAGGCTTTTTCATCTTAGTGAAATATAGGGCTTTCGTTTTAGACAGATTAATTTTAATTTTCCAACGATGGAAATATTAGTATAGACTATCCAATGTGTTTTCTATCTTTTTTATAATTTCTGTGGGGTCTGTTGACTCTGTATAAAAGCAGATGTCATCTCCAAAAGTAGCCATCCTACTGTTGGCAGGCATAGGCATGTCGTGAGTAAATATATTAAGGAGTAGTGGGCTGAGGCAAGAACCTTGAAGGACTCCTGCTCTTACATGACGCTTTTTGGAACGGGTCTCTCTCATTTTAACTGAAACTTGCCTATCCTTTAAGAAAGACTGAGTGATATTAATTAGGTATGGCGGAAATTTTACGTCAATTAATTTGAATAGAAGTCCATCATGCCAAACAATGTCAAACGCTTTTTCCGTGTCAAAGGAAACTGTCCTTACGGAGAGTTTATGTCTAAGTGCCCAATGTACATCTTGTGTGATACGACAGAG
This sequence comes from Odontomyia ornata, assembly GCA_963969285.1. Lineage (NCBI taxonomy): Eukaryota > Metazoa > Arthropoda > Insecta > Diptera > Stratiomyidae > Odontomyia > Odontomyia ornata. The sequence goes on from OZ017742.1 coordinate 85,129,112, forward strand.
CTGTAGTTCGGTCGAATGCTTATGCCTGAAACGAAACTGAAAGTTTGGTATTATGTGGTTCACTTCAACAAATTTATTAATCCGCTTCAGCATTGTTTTTTCGAACAGTTTCCCAATGGAAGTTATGTTTTGTCCGGGTACTCGCGTGAAAATTAAAAAACAACAATTTCCTTTGTCGAGAAATACAATTTTTATTTCTCGAGAAATATAACTTTATCGTTACAATTTTATCCACGAACTTCTTTTTTGCAATAACTTACCTCTATTTATTATGGTTAAAAACATTACGTTAACAAAAATATAGAATTGACAACAAATGTAAATGATTTCGAAACTTACCTGCGGTCAATGGTCAATTTATAGATTAATATGATTTAAGTTTGCACGCGTAATTAAAAAGTTTCTAACGCAGTAAAAATCAATTAATTATGTCGCGCGTGTAATGAACATGCAATATAGACAATATTAAGGTAAGTGGAAATATTAAGGTAAGTGAAAATAATAAGGTAAATGTCCGTTGTGATAACTTTGATGGTAATAAGCTAATTGGTCTACAACTTATAGGGAGTAGTTGATTCTTGCCTGGTTTGTGAATGGGGATTACCATCGCCTGTTTCCATGGCGAAGGAAAGTAGCTAGTGTTGAGACAAGCATTAATAATGTGGCATATTAACGCAATAGCTTTTTTAGGCAAGTTTTTCAGGGCAATGTTTGGTATATTGTCAATGCCAGGTGCCTTGTTATTCTTTCGTTGCGTAAGTTCTATGTTTTTCGTCTTATGGCTGCCGCTAAACTGTTAATACCTTGCTTAATGTGTGGATCTCTTGTTTGTTGCCACTGTCGTCTAAGAGAATTTCTTTGTCTTATCAGCCGATATGTTTCTGCATCCAATTCTATGTATTTTTATGGAATTATCTTCGTAGGTGCATTAGTTTTCGTTGCTCCCCAAATAATTTTGTTAAGTTTTAATATTTATGTATCTATTTCGGCCACAGTTTTCATGGAAGTTGCACTGCTTGGAGTCAAAAAAATGCTATCGTTTATGAACTTCTTGAACCTAATCCAATTCGTTTTCTTATATTAAAGAGCCATTCGATATTGTCTTTCAACACATCTGCCTTTTTTAATTGAAAATACTACAGATAAATGTAGTCAGGAAGGAGCCTGCAAGACACAAAGCTCAGATATACAATATTAGAGCTTCCATGGCTGAATACAACGTCCAAAGTTGAACCAACTCCTCAATGAAAGCAATATGTTGGCTCCCTTGGTGAATGTACAATGATGTTATGTTCAGTCATGGTATAAAGAATAACAAGGTATGCTCGCTCATGAGAAAAGCTTTTTACATGACGTCACATGGATCGGAGCTTTCAGATAGAATGCATTTGTTAATGAATTTTATATGGATTTCAGGACTTGTTTGAAATAAAATCAGATAATTCTCATAAAAATCCATTTTCTTGCTTGATTTTTACCTTTGTAATTAATTTGATGCTCATACTAATATAAATAAAGCTTCAAGTTCAATATTGATAAAAGCAATTGCTCTGCTTCGGTATAAGTGTGCATTTTTAGCTAATAGTATGTTGAATATATTATTATCTGATCTGAATAAGGTAAAGTTTTAGCAAATATTTTAAATACATTAACTAGTTTTCTCCTCTGGAATACCAATACATTATCTTTAATTATCCATACATTTCAATTTATTTGTAAGCAACAAAGTAAATGAAGCGGTCAAATGTAGAAAAATGAATTTTTTTCAATTGTGAGACAAACGTTTCGTTCAATGTGACATTTTTCAGCAAGCATAAACGATTTTCAGGGGATCGTTAATTTTAAAATTTTATTCAATTCCAATTCAAGGACAATCAACGAGACACGTAACGTTTTCATTGACAAATCCTATGGAATTTTTATGAATTCAAATATTGCATGAATAAGTTGCCGGTAATTTTATTTCATGCAGGTAATTCGGTTTTACTACACATTATAAATATCACATTGCTCTCATGGAGATGTTTTCCTCACTTTTTTTTATTTTCCTTTGTATTTAATCTTGCGCATGCCTAAATTCAGTTTGAGTCGAAAATATGTTTTGCATCTATGAAACACTCCTTTAGCTTTACTATTAAGATCAAAATCGTTAGATTAAGTTATTAAATTCTGAATATAGGGTTTTCCAATAAGAGGTGTTATTTTGAATAGATCTTATGATTTAACACCTTGCGACTTCTTCCTTTGGGGCCACGTGAAAGAGAAGGTCTACGCAAAAAGCCCAGCTTCGGTTCAAGACCTCAAAGATATAATTCGTGAGGCTATCGAGGACATAGGGCACCCACTTCGTGATTTGGTTATGGAAAATTTCATGAAAAGGATATGGTCTTATAAGCGTGGTCGTGGTGGTCATTTGCCTGATGTTATTTTTCACTATTAACGGCATACCTTCTTCTTTATAATGAAATAAATATCCGATCATTTGTATTAAAAAATGGCATTTTTCTTTTAATATCAAAATCACACCTCTTATTGGAATACCATATACATCCGAGTCGCATATGATATCAACATTTGCCGATCCAACCGATTCGATCCATGTGACGTCACAAAAGCTTTAAATGGCGATCGAGCTTTCGTGAGCGAGCATACCTTGTTATTCTTTATAGCATGATGTTCAGTCATTAGGCTATGAAAAGCTCGGCCTGCCTTGTTCGCACACACACAGTTCCATTGCTGATGCAAAGCAATCAAGTCGCCGCAAACGAGATATCTATCGTTGTTAACAGACCTTTTCAGATCTCTTTGAATTGTTCTAGTTTTTCATTGGTCATCTTAGTGCCTGGAAAATAGACAGAAAAAATATTTATAATTATGTCTTGAATCAGAACACCAATGATTTCGATAAGTGCTGAATCAAAAACAGGTAAAATGCGATGTTTAAGAGATTTATTGATGGCAAGTGCTACGCCACCCCCGATTTTTCCTGTTCTATTTTTTTTCTATAAATTGCCTAATTAGGATGAAAGAGCTTGTCGTCCGTTCTTAGCCTGGTTTCTGTAATAGCAAAACATCTATATTCTTTTTAGCGCTAAAATCGAATGCTTCTAATGATTTATTTTTGATGTTTTGTGCATTCCAGTATAAACTTTTAAGACTATTATTCATACAGAAACTTAACTGCTAAACTAACAATAACATTAAACTCATCAGTTTTGGATTAGCAATTTGCAAGATTTTTAATTAATTCCTGGGATATTTCCAATAATGATGCAAGAGAGAATAAATTGTTGTTCAAATGCGATGAGTTTTGGTATGAGCTCGGTTGTTGTCTGGACTTCATAATAGAATAATAGAATTGACTATTAGGTGGGTTTTGTGGAGCTTTCTCATTTATGTGGGTTGTTATTTTTGCTGATCGGATTGATAAAGGTTGAACATTTTGATCGTGATTACTAAAGCTGTTTTGGATGTTTACCATTTGCATTTTACTTGAAGCTTTTCGTTTTGCAAGCATTTCTTTGATTTCAATGTACTCTTTTCTTGCTTTGCACGTAGTCGCGTTAGAGTAGTGATCACCACTACAATTGCCACATTTTATTTTATCACGTTCAGCGTCGGTGAGAATGCATGCAGTGTAGTTATGTTCACCACTTCAACTAATTAAGCACTTTGTAGATAAGCGGCAGTTAGATTCCATTAATTTTGTTGCTGTAATAATTCCAGCTTACTATTGTGTGTGCTGTTGCTTTTATTTTGCGTAGCTCGTTGATTTTGGTGCCGAGTTGCCGATACAATAAATAGTAGACACTGTCACGATGCTGGGCACTCGACTTGAACATTTTTATACCTATAGTTGTAATACTATGTTCAGATTTTAGTATTTTCTTGAGATTTTTATGGGCATTTCATGGAGCCCTGAAAGCAAAATTTTCAGCCGGCGCAGATCTGCACGTTGCAATGTGAAGTAGTTGACTTTTTCAGAGTTTAAATGCTTTTTCATTTTCATTTCCAAATCTTCAATATTCGTGAGAAGAGACGTCTTCCGATTGATTTCGGTCGCGGGTCTCCGAATGGATTACGCTCATTTACAATCTTCAGCCACCAATACATGCCCGTTTTCAAACGCGTCACAAAACAAAACCATACGGAGAGGAAACCTACTTTACATTACTCCGTATTTCTTCCTATAACCAGTCAAAGGACAAAGATCTAATCTTTATCTCGCGTTCCCGAATTTCCGACGCTGTACCGAAAAATATACTACGTTAACGTAATTCCGAAAAAAAAGCTACGCTAAGGAAAAAACCAAAATCAACTAAGGTATCGCGTACCGCGCGCGACGCGAAACCGACCTCAGCGGATTTTCTCGAACCCTACTCTCGCGACGGCATACCTACCCTGCACTTCATTTCCCGCTGAAAGGAAGAACCACTGGAAAGGAAAGTCGTGTTTGTAATTAGCAATTCATTTTGTTATTTAACTTCATTCAAGCTAACAAAACTTCTAAAATAATACTATTTGTATCTTCTTATTATTAATTGACCTACAATTCAGAAAATACTCTAAGACAATCAACGGTCGATTCGGATTACTTTCTATAAAATCTGAATTAATGTATTTATAAAGTATTGTTAGATCTATCTAAAATCTGGAAGACTTCACAATGTCCTCGAATGAATACTATTAGATCTTAGAAAATTAGTACAATACAAAATATATTTTCTTTCCTTCGATCTCCCTGTTTTGAATTATTCAGAAGGAACTTTCGCGCTTATATTGTAACTGCCTAAACTATTATAGATATGTTTCAGTTTCTTGTGTTTGTGAATACATATTCCAACTTTTCTTTATATTATATTACGAAATTTATAACAGATATATGGCATAGGACCTCTTTATATTATAGTGTTTTATTATATCACATACTGTATAAGGAATGTCCATTATATGAACCCCTAGTCTATCGATAATACGTGAATATTCAAAGTGGTCGTAATTATATTAAAAGTCGTTTTTTTTGTTGCTGGAAGTCAAAGTGAGCTACGGATTCCAAAAATTTCGTTTATTTTTGCTATTATTGATCTGTTTTCCACGTAGTAAATGTAAATTAGTGAAGTAGTCACTTATTTTGTTTTTTTTTTTTTATATATTTGTGAACTTTAGTGAAATTTCACTCATAGTTTACGTAATTAATCGACTTTAGCTTGATATCGCGTAATGTACGGGATCTTAAACCTATTTGGAGTCTATGTTAGAATGTGCCATTTTTAAAGAGATTCTATGCTTGAAGGGTAATATTAGTTTAATCTAACACCAAAAACGGATTGCACAGTGTACGTTTTTCTTCCTTAACCTCAAAACAGAAAGGAGATGATTTCCATTTAATTAATTTGCAATTGTCTGATCTTATTGACTACTTTCCTAAGTTATAATTCCTTAAGCAATAACTAGATGCATCCGTCGATAAAATATCTAAGATGACACGATTGAATGTGTCCCTTTCATCAATTGATGAACTTATGTCATTTGTTGATTTCGTTTGTCTTTAAATACGTACTTAGGGAATTGGTTGCCTGGTAGATTCTACGGGCGGTTTTGAGACATGCTTCTTCACGCACAACTGTGTGACTTTCTCCTCGTTTTTGGCGTGACACTTCATGTGAATGTTTTCCACTAATGTACTCACGAGTCCGAGGAATTCTTCCAAGTGATATCCTTTCCAGGGCGCCCCAATTTACCAACCGCGCATTGTGTAGCGTGTTTCTGATGTTCCATCCACGGATCGTCATTCGCTTCCCATCCATCCGGAGTTTTGTCGCAAATAAAACACGCAGCCGTATCAGTTTCACGTTCTCTGCATGGATTGATTGAAGATATCCGCGGTTAGTTTAACCATTACAATTCCAATTTGTAGGAAAGTTTTTCTTCCTGTTAATTTTAAGCCTTTTTGATGCTTGTTGGCACCGTTTTGGCTGCATATACCGTATTAGAAGCGGCGCTCGGTGATTTGTCTGGATTAGCCTGCTCACGAATATTCTCACCCACATTCAAGTTGTACACTGGGTTCGGGCAATAAATGAAAAGTGTATTATACTGTATGACGTCGGTATACTCCGGGACTTCTTCATGGGTGACGGCCACTACGTCCACACTTTACTCCCATGTGGCTGTCAAATCCTCTTGACATCCCACGACAAAATTGACGTGGGATGTGCGCTGGTCGCAACCAACGTGAAATGACAAGCCACCTAGCAGCAAAGTGTGTTAGTAGTGGTCGCCAGCGGCGTCGCATGATTCATTACAAGCATTCCTACCGGGGAAGGCTCCCCGTTTCTTTTCCTGTTACGAACAGGAGTGGCATTATCAATTGGTTTGACATTCACTTTTAAATTTTACTTGCACAGAATACAAAAATGACAGAAGTCAAAAGTTAATAGTTTATTCACAATAAGTCACTAGTGATCACTTTGAATTCGACTGCACCGTTCAATGGTCATTCCATAAATGAAAACCTAAAAACTATTTCAATTCATAATTTGAATGGGTTTGTAAAATGATTTCCTATAAGCTAAATCTGATTCCATGTAATGTACTGTCCAATTTTTGCTTGTTTTACTGAGAACGACTGCTTTTTCTGCCTTCCAACTTATTAAAGAAACGAGATTAAATTGTTTATAAAAGTTAAAATAACTACCCAAATTATAATTTTGCTCGCATTTCTTAAACGCTTTGAATATAGGAGATGAGCTCTTAACATGTTAAAAATGTTTTGAAATTACCAACTAAGTTCGTGCGCCGCACACTGTAGCGATCACAGGTTTTAAGTCGTTCGCGACGAACGAAAGATAAACACACAATTATACTGCGACCCAACGCTGTAGGCGGACTGCGCAATGTGGAATATACTCCGAAAAGAGGAATTGAAATACAGCGAAGTCAAATCTTTCGGAACCGTAGCAACGTGGTGGCTGTCGTCAACTTTCTTTCTCACATCACCAACTCGTATCTTTACGAACTTCGCAAAACCCTTCCTGGTTGAATAGCATAATCCAACTCTTATTTGCTGAGAAAAGAAAGTAGCAGGAATCGATTAATACAACGCGCGATAATTGAGAATTGACATAATCGAAACGGTTCAGGCAACCACCAGGGTAGTTTGCTTTTCCACACCCGCCTATATCCGGCTCCCAAAGTCTCTTCCACGCGTTCCTTCGAAAATTTCAAGATATTGTCGCGTGTTTCCGTTCGCGGCCAATAATTTTAATGTTCCGGGAAAGTGAAAACGCAATGTCTTTTAATTTAAGTTAAAAGAGTTTATTAAATAAAATGCACAATAATCAGTTAACACTTTCATTAATTTTAATTTTCACTATTACAAAAAAAAATCTAACACTTGTCCATAAATTTCTTATCGCAATTGTCTTTTTAAATTACTTCGCTATTACGAAACACACTTCCCACACACAATCGCAGTTCTTATCGCGGTCGAATGAAATGAACTCCCCATTCATTCAGCTCGCCTTTATATAGGGTCTCTACCTATTCACCCATTTCTCGCACAATGGCGAATGTTCTACCGAGAGGTACCTGGTAGGTTCGAGCAAGTTCATGAATGGAGTGACGTCACTTGCAGATGTTGATCATGCTTGTTGGGTTCTCGTAAATTCATTCGTTGACGTTCTTAATGATGATGAAAACAATTGCAACAGTAGCTCGCAGAATTATTTGTACATGTAATTATTTGTACATGTAACACTGCCCCCACCTCAGTTCTTTTCGCCCCGAAAAGATGTGTCGCTATTTGTAGTCAATTCTCCCTGGGTGTAATATGGGGCAAGACGGTCCAGATACACGATTTTCATTTTAGCTCTCGGCTTACGATGTTCCTGTATTCGGTATACGACGTCGTTGATTCGCTTTGTAACTCGGTATGGTCCCTCCCAATTATGTTGCAACTTTGGAGACCTACCCTTTCGCTGTTGCGGGTTATAAAGCCACACCAAGTCATCTTGCTGGAAGCCAGTAGAATTAGCCTTTAGATCATACCTGGTCTTCATGCGGTCAGTAGCCGATTCGAGGTGTTTTCGCACTGTCCGATGTATCTGGTTCAACCGTTGTCTTAGATCACTTGCGTACTCCGAGATCGTTTGGGGTTTCTCAGGGGGTGTTCCGAACTTTATATCGGCTGGCAAACGAATAGTCTTTCCAAAAATGACTTTGGCTGGGGCTTGGCCCGTCGACGCATGCTCAGCGGCTCTATACGCCATTAAAAATAGTGGGATATGTCGGTCCCAGTCCCTTTGGTTCTCGTCAACCATCTTGGCAAGGTGTTTATTGAGCGTGCCGTTGAAACGTTCGACCATTCCATCGGATTGGGGATGCAGCGGTGTTGTCCTCGTTTTCCGTATTCCCAGCTGCTCGCACATTTCGCTAAAAACTAGTGACTCAAAGTTTCGGCCTTGATCCGAATGTAGTTCACAAGGCACGCCGTACCTGCTGACCCAATTTAACACTAGCTGTTCGGCTACCGTAGTTGCTTCCTGGTTGGGAATGGGGTAGACCTCGGGCCACTTGCTGAAATAATCAGCTACAACCAGCGTGTATCGATTTCCCCATTCAGATTCAGGAAAGGGTCCAGCGATGTCAACAGCAATCCTTTCGAATGGCACGCCTACGTTATAGGTTTGCATTTGTCCTCTCAGTCGTCGTTTTGGGCCTTTGACGGAAGCGCAAATGGTGCATCTGCGACACCAGTCCTCTACGTCTTCTCGAGCGTGGAGCCAGTAGAATCTTTCCCGCAATTTCGCTAAGGTTTTGTTAACACCAAGATGGCCGCCCGAGGATCCTTCATGCATTTCCTTTACCACATCGTGGATTCGGCTTTTGGGTAGTATAGTTTGCATCCTATAGGAGCTGCCATCCGCCGTTTCCCATTTCCGCTTGAGTACACCACCCTCCACCTGAAGGGAGTTCCATTGTGCCCAATAGCTTTTCAGGGTTGCGCCATGCGTTGAAACGTCCTTCCACTCAGGTCGCCCAGTCGTCTCCTTCCATACGAGCAATGGTCCGATGTCTTCATCGGCTAGCTGGGCATTTCGAATCTCCTCCGATGACCAACCTTCATCGAATTCGGCCGTTATCAGTCGCAGATCAACGGGCGGTTCCTTTTCCTCAATCCGTCGGCAATGCTTGCAGTTAGCTGGACATGGGCGACGAGATAGGGCGTCAGCATTTCCATGAACTCCGCCCTTTCGATGAACAATTTCGTAGTCGTATGACTGCAATCTTTCGATCCATCTCGCAACTTGTCCCTCGGGGTTTTTGAAGTTAAGTAGCCATCTCAATGATGCATGGTCCGTTCGAAGAACAAATTTCTGGCCATATAGGTACTTGTGGAACTGCTTGGTGGCCTCTATTATAGCCAATAGCTCCTTCCTGGTCACACAGTAGTTCCTCTCACTTTTTGAAAGAACTCGACTGTAATACGAGAGGACTCTTTCTTCGCCATTGATCTGCTGGGAGAGTACAGCTCCAATACCGCCGTTGCTTGCATCGGTGTCAACCACAAACATTTTTCCGGGTTTCGGATACGCCAGCACGGGTGATTCACACAGCTTTTCCTTCAGGGTCTCAAAGGCTGTCTGGCATTGTTCATTCCAGACATACGGACGATTTTTCTCGGTTAGCTGATGGAGACACTTAGCTATTTTGGCAAAGTCTTTGACGAATCTTCGATAGTAGGTCGCCAGACCCAGAAAACTTCGTAGTTGGCGCTTGTTGTTTGGTGTTGGCCAGCTTTTCACGGCTCCAATTTTCTCAGGGTCTGTTTTGACCCCTTCTGCTGATACGACGTGTCCCAGGTATTTTACTTCATCTGCGAAAAGAGTACACTTCTCGGGACTAAGTTTCAAATTTGCCAGTCGTAATCGGGAGAAAACCTCTTCTAAGTTCCGCACATGCTCTTCGAACGTTCTACCGATGACGATGATGTCATCTAGGTATACCAAGCAGGTTTTCCAGGTTAGACCACGTAGCACATATTCCATCAAGCGTTCGAAAGTGGCTGGAGCATTGCAAAGCCCAAACGGCATCACAACAAATTGCCACAATCCGGTCCCACCTGAAAATGCGGTCTTCTCTCGGTCCTTCTTGTCAATTTCTACCTGCCAGTAGCCACTCTTGAGATCGAGTGTAGAAAACCATTTTGCGTCGGCTAAAGTGTCCATGATGTCATCGATGCGTGGGAGTGGGTAACTATCTTTCTTAGTGACGTCGTTAAGCTGCCTATAGTCGACACAAAAGCGAGTGCTACCATCCTTTTTCTTGACTAGAACTACAGGCGCGGCCCATGGACTGACAGAAGGTTCAATAACGCCTTGTTTTTCCATGTCCGAGATCAGCGCGCTCACTTCTCCTTGCTTGGCTAAAGGGAGGCATCTCGGTGCTTGTCGAATCGGCTTGGCTCCCTGTGTATCTATGACGTGAGTGACCATACTCGTTCGGCCTTGGTCATCCGGGCTTGTTGAGAAGATGTCACTGTACTTGGTGACCAGATCAGAGGCTCGCTTGAATAGCTGCACCGGCAATTTGACTTGCTTCAATATTGCAGACGTGGATTCCCGGGCTTTGTCTGTGCCTTGCCTCCTTTTCCAATGATGGTTGTGAGTAGCTTCCAAAGACGTGATGGTGGAAACAGGCTGGCAGCTGCCGATGACTTCTCCCGCTTTGATGCTCGTGGTTGAATCTGCGGTGTTAAGGACTCTAACCGGCACATATCCGTTCCTTAAAGATCTTACAAGGCTACGTCCTACAATCAAACTGCGCAATGCGGAGGTCTTCGTTGGCTCTATCAGATAAGATCGGTGGTCTCCTGAATCACCATCAAGCTTGGCCCATACAATGCTTTCGGAAGAATTCGGTACATCAGTGTCAGTACATACCACTACATTCATCTTGGAAATTTGGACGCTGGGATCCTCCATCAGTACTTCGACATTCTGCCATTTCAATACTCGTTTACCCAAATCCAACGTGATTCCATGTGGTCGCAGAAAATCCATTCCGAGAATGCAGTCATCCATAATATTCGCAACCAGAAAATTGTGTCGGAACACAAGGTCTCCCAACTGTATCCGGAGGTTGACCTCTCCATGAACAGGTGCCGTTTCTCCCGTAGCTGTCCGTAGTGAGAAAATTCTGCCCTTGTGAAGTTGTTGCTGTCTAACTAGGTCTGGTCGGATAATCGATCGGGTGGCACCAGTGTCGATTGTTATGGTGCAGTGTTCTCCGTCAACTTGACCCGGAAGGCATAAGTCCGCTTCTCCACGATGTAGTCTTGACACGGTGATGGTGGTGCTGGGGACGTCGATCCTCCTAGCCAACCTCTGCCCCACAAATTTGGCTCTTGCAGTTTGATGGTCCTCCATTCTAGGCTCCTGACACGGTCTGAATCTCCACCATCCTGGACAATAGCTCCATTTTCTTCGCTTCTTACAGTCTCTTTGCAGGTGCCCTTTTTCTCCGCAATCCCAGCATCTAGGCGCACCATTACCCTGCGGCTCTCGCTCATTTTCCACGCGCTTACACCTGCACTCGTCTGCCGCCACTTCACGGACCCGGGCAGTGGTACGAGTCGCATTTTTCGCTGCCTCATAGTTCAGACTATAAACCAATGCGTCCTTAACCGTTTGCTTTTGAGCTAAACGCACGGTTTGTTGCAATTCCGGGTCCTTTAGTGCGCTGATGAATGCCTCTGTCGCTGCATCATCTCGATGTTCTGGGTCGTAGGCTGGGTAAGCCAAAAGTGCTAGTCGCTCAATGTCTTGGGCTAACTGCTGTAGGGTCTCACCAGACTTCTGCACCCGATGCCTTAGCTGTGACCGATAAATCTGCTTTAGATGATCGTCTCCATAACGCATGTCGAGCGCATTCATTATAGCATTCGGGTTTGAGTGCAATTCATCGGGGATGGTCTGCAAAAGCTCGGCAGCTGGGCCTCTTAGAGCAAGAATCAATGCAGTTGCTCGTTCCTGGTCATTCCAGCGATTCGCCCTTGCGGCAGCTTCAAACTGGGTCTTGTAAATACTCCAGACCGTTTGCCCATCGAATATTGGTGCTTGGACATTTCTGGATGTGCTTTGCGCTGCGGTTATAAGCGGGGCTGGTGAGGTGGTTACTACTGCCTTCGCTGCTTCCAATTCTTTTTTCACTTTTTCCATCTCATGGTTGACCTGGCTAATCTCAAGGTTGATTCTCTCCTCGACCTGGTATACCTTCTCCTCGACGCATTTAATTTGGCTGTTGAGACTACTGAGCTCCGCTTTTATTTCGGTTGACTGTTTTTCCAGCTTCTGTGCGATGTCTGCCTTGATTTCGAACGCTTGTTGGTCTAGCTTCGCTGATTGTTCATTTAGCTTCACAGCTAAACTGGATGTCTGTTCATTTAGCTGCGCTGATTGTTCGCTTAGCTTCGCTGATTGTTCACTTAGCTTCGTTGATTGTTCATCTAGCTTCGCAGTCAGACTGGATGACATTAGCATCAACATTTGCATCAGCGCATTTTCTGGCTCCTTTGATTTTGGTGTGTCCACTTCTCCACCTTCTGCGCCTTTTTCCGCATCGGAGAGCTCACCCGAATCCAGATTCACGCCTTCCGACTCGATCGCGTCACGCAAGCGTGCAATCAGTATGGCCTTTGTACCTTGTGTGGCCAGATTCCGCTGTTCCAACTCCTCTTTGAGCTCCGATATGGTCAATTCATTAATTTTTAAGTTTAAGCTTCGTGGCATTTTTAATGTTTCTTTAAATTTTACTATTGTGCACTATAAAAATGTTCAAATTTTCACTTTCAAAATTTTTCTTTCGCACTTCTTGACACCATTGTCGCGTGTTATTGGTTCGCGGCCAATAATTTTAATGTTCCGGGAAAGTGAAAACGCAATGTCTTTTAATTTAAGTTAAAAGAGTTTATTAAATAAAATGCACAATAATCAGTTAACACTTTCATTAATTTTAATTTTCACTATTACAAAAAAAAATCTAACACTTGTCCATAAATTTCTTATCGCAATTGTCTTTTTAAATTACTTCGCTTTTACGAAACACACTTCCCACACACAATCGCAGTTCTTATCGCGGTCGAATGAAATGAACTCCCCATTCATTCAGCTCGCCTTTATATAGGGTCTCTACCTATTCACCCATTTCTCGCACAATGGCGAATGTTCTACCGAGAGGTACCTGGTAGGTTCGAGCAAGTTCATGAATGGAGTGACGTCACTTGCAGATGTTGATCATGCTTGTTGGGTTCTCGTAAATTCATTCGTTGACGTTCTTAATGATGATGAAAACAATTGCAACAGTAGCTCGCAGAATTATTTGTACATGTAATTATTTGTACATGTAACAATATTTAACAATCCAAACGAATGTGAAAAATTTACCAATTCCGGAACACCATCTTTCACGTCCACCGACGAGAACACTGCTATCAAATCCACGAAATTCGCACGACCGGTGGTTGAGTTTAATTCTATGACAGGAAGTATTAAGAAAAATCTCCAACCAATGACTTTTTCCCGTTTGACAATTACGCTCGCACACAAACGCACGTCATGCTATATGTCGATAGGCCGTCTTTCCTTCCATACGTCGCCGACGTCAAGAGGTGGTTACATAGCAAATATCTGCCATCCAACACTTTCCAGCTGATTCAAATGGTGTAGGGATGACCAATACCTGCTGGGTACCGCTACGCGGGTTATCCAAAAAGTTTGTGGTATAATACTAACGCCCAAAGAGCATACGCGTTGCGGATGTACTTTGTGGGTGATTTATCAAGTAGTTCGCGGGCTGAATTGCTCGACTAATACAGATCTCTCTGACGTCTTGTCGCTAACTGCCCACTCTACTTGAACGGCCTCTCTCCGCGTGTTGTGTTGCCATCGTGAAAATTTAAGATCGACAGCTCGGCCATCCTGCTTGAGCTTGCCCTCAAGATCCACTGTTGATCGTTCCATATCGTCGTGATCGTCTAAGGTATAATCTTCGTCATTTTGTTACTCCCTCCACGGGTAAGTTCCGGCTAGGGTCTACAGACCCGAGAAGCTTGTCCAAACTCCGGACATCGACGAAGTGCTTACGTGTTTTTTGCGCTTACAGCATTTATCACTGTATCAAAGATTTCCAGCGTTTCTACAGATTGCTCAGCAATCAACCGTTCGTTATTGCTGAGAATAGGTATAGTTTCTTCTGCAGAAGAGCTTTTAGAAGAATTAATGAGAGCTGTAGTGGAGACTACAGCATTTTTTTAAATTAACGCACGCCGTTTCATGTCAAACGTTGAATTCCATCGAATGAGGGTGGAAGTCCCATTTCATCTGGTCAAGCCTTAAACTGGTTGTATGCACTATTGTTTTTGTTGAAATACTTGCTGATTGCTTTCAGTTTAGCTACAACCGAACTTATTTCTTTAAGACCAGCTTGAGTTACTATGTTCAATAAACAAGCGAAGCAATTCCAATTTTCCCATCAACACAAACGCACTGCACATTTCTTGTTGGCAGCATGATCTGCAGAGGCGGATTAACCTTTTTGGCGCCCTAGGCTGGCTAAAATTTGCCGCCCCAATATATTTGGAATTTGAATGTGAAAAAAGAATAATCTTAAGAGAATATAATAATTATTTATAACTACTGTTGGTTTTAAAAATATTTTATTGATTCACATATTTACGCCTACATTTTAACGAAGCAAAATTATTTATCAAAACATCGAAATTTTCATTTTTTACCAATTCATTTTCAATGTGCAATAGTGTCAGAGAATTTAATCGTTCTTGGCTGATGGTTGTCCTCAAGTAATTTTTTATTCTTTTAAGCGTCGAAAAAGATCTTTCTCCTGAGCAATTCGATATCGCCGTACAAACGTACATACGTAAAGCGATTTCCACATTGGGATATATTGAATCTAATTTATTATTTTTGATCCATTTTAACAGCTCGGTCGGTGTAAATTTTTGTTTAGATATTTCATTCGCACTACATTGTGCTTTGAAATGGATGCATTCCTTCACAAAATTTAAATCTAAATCGTCAGGATAATTTTCTATTAAATGATTAGCTTTTACTTGAATCTCATCATTGTTTATTTGCTGTAATTTTACCAAAAATTCAAATTTTGAGGCAAGTTCTGCATATGACGTACGGCGACCTGTCAATTCGACAATCAAACTGTCCAAAATGCAATAGTAAATGTTAATCCTAAAGTGATCTCGAGATGTAAACGAATGTGCTTTAGTAGCTGAATCATCGAAATAAACTTTTTGTTTTTTTATTCTTTTTAAGTCTTTATCGTATTCTTTGTTTTCACTTATTAATAGAGCTTGATTTTCAAAATTATTAAATGACTCTTCACTCCTTATATCATTTAACAAAATAATCAAACCATCGTATAACATGACAACAGATGAAATGTCTATATTTGGATCTTGTAATTTTTTACTCACACCATTAATTCGTTGCAACAAAAATTCCCTTACGCACAAAAAAAAAGCAGTTTCAAGTGTTCCTAATTGCTTTAAAATACCTTCAGCTTGCAATTTCACAATAGGTTTTTGGGTAGAATCATTTGAAATTTTGATTAAAGCTTGATTTATTGGCTTCCACAAAAAAAGTAAACTTTCACACGAATCATGTCGAGCAGACCATCTTGTTCCAGATAATGTTTTAATTGTTTTAATTCTTTTTGTATCCAAATTATTTATTTCTAGATTTTTCTTGTATAGATCACATTCATTTTTTAATATTTCAGATCGGTGAGTTGATAAATTAAAAATATTGTTGAGTTCTTGGAATAAATTAAAAAATAGACAGCTTTCTTTGCAAATTTCTGCCGCACAAATGCCAACTAAATTTAAAGAATGCGCTGAACAAGGTATATATACAGCGTAAGGACACTTTTTTTTTATTTCCGCTTGAACGCCTTTGTTTATCCCAGACATATTCGCAGCGTTATCATAAGATTGACCACGACAATTCTTGATATCAATTTGTAGTTCCTCTAATGTTCTCATAATACCAACATTAGGTAAAAATGTCGAACCAACATTAGGTAAAAATGTTCTACTGGAGAGCCACTTGAATCCACATATCGCAAAAAAATGTGAGTTGATCTATGTGTGCCAAATCTGGTGTAGAATCAACAATTAT
Source organism: Odontomyia ornata (assembly GCA_963969285.1). NCBI lineage: Eukaryota > Metazoa > Arthropoda > Insecta > Diptera > Stratiomyidae > Odontomyia > Odontomyia ornata. Next base: position 85,145,323 of record OZ017742.1, read on the forward strand.
TGAATAATATTTTGAAGCCTTAACTTCTCTAACTATAGTTTTTGAAACTTCGTCAGCAATAATTTGTATGAATTCGTCACATATGGTCGAGGATAGATAGCTCGTGCCTCCTTTACCCGGATTTCCATATTCAGAAATGTGCGTAGCTAAAAAATCATCGTATATCGCAATTAATTCGAGAGACATCATGTAGTTCCCATTGTGAGGATTTCCAAATTGCTCTACGTGACCTCTGAGTGATAGGCCTCGAGATGAAAGAGCTTTAATCACATTCACGACTCTCTGAAGTACACTACGCCAATAAGTTCTTTCTTCTTCGATTTTCTCCAATAATTTTGCGTCAACTCGATTCGTTTTATTTCCTCGTAGTTTCATAGATATTAAAGCATTTTTATGAGACTGACTATTTTCGTGCTGACCAATTCTTACTTTATTTTTCCAGTCGTCGAAACCTTGTTTCTGTGATCCAAATTGAGTTTTTCTATCAAACAATGCACACGGCCCACAAAATACTTTCCCAGTACTTTCTGAGTAGATTAGCCACTTACGATGCACGTTTTCGCCGTTGGATAGAGTTGTTTCGAAATCAGCTTTCGAAAAATAACGTGGCCCTGTTGCATACTCGCGCTTACTTTTTTTTTAAATCATTATTCATATTTTGAGTAAAACCATTTGTCACGATATGATCTATGGTTGTGTCATTTATTACCCACAGAACCGGATCACTACTCACACTGACTGAGTCACATGGTTCACGAATTATATGCTGATCGTGCACCTTGTCTGTGTCGTTAATTGATCGAATTTCTTCTATCTCCATTGCTTCGTCACAAATATTTTTACACTGCAACATACTGCTGGCACCATTGTCAGAATCTTCTTCATTATCATCGTTCTTGTGAGTGTTGGTTTTAAACAGTTTGTCTATTTTCGGTGTTTTAGCGATTATTTCTTGATACTTCTCTTCTTTTCTTGCAGCTATTTTTCCATATTCACATCCACTCGATTTTTTTCTGATACTCATTTTATAAATGTTATAATTAATCGCCCACTATAATAATAAAAATTATTTTGACGCCAATTCTGCACAAGAATAACATATATCAGCGACCCGTGCTGCTTCAAAAGTCGCTGCACACTGACTAGTGTTCAAACGTGTCACTGTATCGAAACAAGTGAGCAAAATGTAAACATTAAGCATATAATATTTTGGCCAATGATGTTGCACGCAAGTGTATAATATTCTAAGTACTCCGCGCCTCCGCGAAAAAAGATCGCATACTCGCAGAGACCGCGGTCTTTAAGCCGAATTTTCACGCGCGCGGTCTTTAAGCCGAAGCAGCCCCGCGCAGTCTGCGACGACTCTAAAGTCGTCGACTCCAAATTCGTCGCAGACTGCGCGAGTTATCAGTAATAAACCTAAGCATATCCGAATATTGGATCCAGAACCAAGTCATTCATATAACCACTTGAGATTCTTTTAACGATTCATTGGATTCCAATATTTATGATTACTCATTTCCATTTCGATATAATGTTTACAAAATCATTTCAGTCAAAAGATTAAGAAGTTGCATTCTGCAAATTCAGCATATCTTCAAACTCTTTGTTTAAGATCATTTCAGTAGAAACCAATGTTTAGATTCAAATCCAGAAGATTAAGTTACAGAAATTGCATTCTGCAATTTCAGCAGTTCTCCGGATTCTTTGTTTGAGAATAGTACTTAAGTCTTTGATATGTTTAGGATTAAGTCAGTCTTTAGTGAACTCAGTTAAGTGAGATTCAAATTGTACTCCAGTGTTTTAAAATAATAAAAGTTTTAGTTAAATAAAATTCAAATTGTTTTTTAAAAACCTAAAAATAAGTTAAGGTTTTATAACTGGCGCAGTCGTCGTTCTAAGGAGGGAGGATCCCCTTGGAATTTGAACCTACAGTGAAAAGTGCAAAGTGTAAAGTTCGAATCACCGCTAAGTACATTGTACAAGGTGTATATTCTGACGAATACGGAGTAAAACGGGCTTATACCTAATAGTGAAATACACATCATAAAAACTGAACAAGTGTCTAGTGAAATAGAAAGTTTAAGTATTCAGTTAATTGAATATTCATTTAAATACAAGTGAACATCTTAATCTCAAGAAAATTGAGAGTTAACGAAGCATTGGCATTCAGTTAATTGAATACCCTTTCAATACAATTTCTCAAGAAAATTGAGAATTGTCAAAGTACTGGCGTTCGGTCAATCGAACACCTTCTAATTACAATTACTCAAGAAAATTGAGAATTGAAAGCATTGCAGTTCAGTTTATTGAACAGCATTTTGTTCCGGATTGAATATCATCATTTAAGCGCATCAATCAAGTCACCTATTAATCGCTCCAGCTTTTGTTCCGGTATCAAGATCAAGTAAGTCATCTCAACTGTTACTTTTAAATAAACGCTAGAATGGCAGACGAAGACCAACTCCCACCATTACCCTTGGAATTATCCTTCGAGGAAATAATAAAGGAAGCACGTAGATTACCTACCTACACAGGGAATAACAGTGAAATCGCACTTAATACGTGGATAGACGAAGCGGACTTACTATTATCCTTAACCCGAGATAATCAGCAACTATATATATTCAGGTTAATATTACATAAACTTCAAGGCCCAGCTAGAGAAGCAGTACAAAAATTGACAAATCCTGATTGGTCAAATGTTAAATCCTTGTTAATTTTTACATTCGGAATCAATGAAAGTTATAACAGTATTGTAAATAATATTCATAAAGTTAATATCAATAATGGGAATATTGATGACATTTATAGTGCATTAAATAATCTCTTGAATAAGTTAAATACAAAATACATTCAAGATCCGCGACAACAATTACATATAGAATTTTCTCCAATTAGAAATGAAAACCTTGTCCTTAACAAATTTAAATCGTTAATACCCGAATACAAATCATATTTATTAGAAATGAGGAATTGTAGTACCCTCAACGAAGCGTATAAAGTACTCACTGAAATTAGAGAAAACACACAAGATCAACGAAATCAGAATAATAATACTTATAAATCTAATAAAAATAACCCCCACCATAAAAATAATCCTCAAAAATATAATAATAATGCATATAATAACCACAATAATTACAATAATTATTACAATAATCAGTTTAATAGAAATAACCGTTTCCATAATAATCGATACCCACCTAATAATAATCACCAATACTATAGACATAACAATAATTATAATCGAAACCAAAATCCACCCGAAAGGATGCAAATCGACAACTCAGACAGACACAGACAACAAAATAACAGACAACAATATCCAGAACAAATGGATATAAATTTTCAAACAGCTGCCTCGGAAACCCTCTACCAATAATCAATTTAACAATTGAAAACCATACTATTCCTGTGCTCGTTGACACTGGTGCTTCTACTTCTAGCATAGATCCTGATTGTTTACCAAAATCAAACAAATTTATTTTGCCTAAACCAATTCCTATTAATAGTCTAACTGGTCAATATCATGTAACAGAAAAAATTAAAACAAATATGCCAAGCGAATTTAAATTACCCGAATCACATAAAATCCTTTGGAATTCAGTTAAATTTCAAAATCAAAACTTCAAAGCACTAATCGGACAAAACTTATTATATCCTTTAAATACGAAAATTAATATCGGAGAAGGAAGTCTCGAGTTAAATGGCCAAAAATTATATTTTAATTATGCCATTCCACTAGAAGTGAATGTACAAAGTGAGTTGGAATGCGAGAATTCTCAAATACAAAAATTGTTTAATAGATTGAACAATGAAGAGTCGATTTCGTTAAGAAAATTACTCAAGGAATATGACAATATATTCTATAAGGAAGGGGATGTTCTGACTTGTACGACTCAAACAAAACATGAGATCATTACGGGGTCAGACAAACCTTTGTACTCAAAAATATACCGATTTCCTCATGTCCATGAAGAGGAAGTTAAAAAACAAATAATTGATATGCTGAAACAGGGCATAATACAGCATTCAACGTCTCCTTACAATGCTCCCATATGGGTTGTCCCTAAGAAAATGGACAATTCAGGGAAAACAAAATGGAGAATCGTTATAGATTATAGAAAACTCAATGACGAAACTATTGAGGATAAATATCCTATACCAAATATTGAAGGTATATTTGATAAATTGGGGAAATCTCAATATTTCACCACCTTGGATCTTGCCAAGGGCTTTCACCAAATAGAAGTGAAAGAAAGTGATCGTCCTAAAACAGCATTCTCTACGCCACAGGGTCATTACGAATTTATTCGAATGCCTTTTGGTTTAAAAAACGCTCCATCTACATTCCAGAGAATGATGAATGAGGTCCTTCGAGACTATATCAATAAAATCTGCATCGTATACTTGGGCGATATTCTAATATTCGCTACGTCCCTACAAGAAATGGAGGATAATATAAAAAAGATTTTCAAAGAACTAGGCAAATATAAATTAAAAGTACAGATTGACAAGTGCAAGTTTTTCTCTAAAGAAACTGACTATTTGGGTCATGTGTTATCAACAGATGGTATAAAACCAAACCCGGACAAAATAAATGTAATCAAAAATCTTAAAATTCCAGATACAAAAAAAAGAATCAAATCGTTCCTTAGAATCACCGGTTACTATAGGAAATTCATCAATAATTATGCTAAAATAGCTTTACCCATTACCGACGCTCTAAAGAAAAATAAGGTTATTGACACCGAAGATCCAAAATTTATTGCAGCTTTCGAAAAATTAAAAGAACTCATAACAAACTATCCAATTTTACACTATCCTGACTTTAAACAAAAATTCACCCTTACCACAGATGCTTCTGATCACGCAATGGGGGCTGTATTATCCCAAAACGGACATCCCATATCCTTTGCCAGCAGAACATTAAATGAAGCAGAGAGAAATTATGCGAGAATAGAAAAGGAATTTATTAGCCATCGTGTGGGCAACACAATATTACCGACCTTACCTTTTCGGTGTAAAATTCACCATCCGTACAGACCATAGACCATTAGTCTGGCTAGCAAATTTAAAAGAGCCCAATAGCAAGCTCCAGCGTTGGAAAATTAAGCTCAATGAATACAATTTTACAATAGAATATGTAAAAGGAAAAGAAAACAAAGTTGCGGACTTTCTGAGCAGAATAAATGCAGATAAAGACGAAATAAATGTATTCACCGAAAAAATGGAAATTGACCTCGATAACATTAGTGATAATGCAACAATTCATTCTGGAGAGGAAGACCAACATGATCTTATACCAATCAAGGAAGGGATTGTAAATATATATAAGACGCAGCTAATAATACAAAAGAGGAAACAAAAGGAGTATGAACTAGCAAATAAAAATCGGAAAGTATACATTGATGAAAAGGACATGCATGATGAAAATAGAATAAGTAACATACTTCGGCGTTATATTCCTGAAAAAGGTACAGTTGGCATCTATTGCGAATTAAGCGACAGTCAATGGAGTAAAGTACAATCAGTAATTGTTAGCTTGTATTCAAACAACACAGGTCTTAAATTTCGAAAATGCTCCAATCATGCAACCGATTTAAAAAATGAAGACGACTGTTACGAAAAAATAAAGTCTGTACACAAAAATACCAATCATAGAGGTATTATGGAAAATTACGAAGAAATCAAAAATAGATATTACTTTCCAAAAATCATGAAATTACTGACCAAATATATTAATAATTGCGATGTATGCAATCTTGCGAAATACGATAGAAAGCCATTAAAACCGGAATTTAAATTTACAGAAACACCTAAGGATATAAATGAATTAGTACACATCGATATATTCATGATTGGAAAAAAACAGTTTTTCACAACAATCGATAAATTTTCAAAACATCTCTATACTAAAGAAACCATAGATAAAAATGCAATAACATTTATTAGACTCCTTTGAGAACACAACGCGATTATGGGAAAACCAAAAAAGATCATAGCAGACAATGAATTCAATATGGTAAATGTAAAAGATTATCTAAGACAGGAAAACATAGAAATACATTTCACATCTCCAAAATCCCATACTGGTAATAGCGACATGAACCGCTGTCACAATACATTATTAGAACAAATAAGAATATGTAATGTGACGCCTACGCCCGGGAATCGAAGTGATTCCGATCCCGAACCCTTGCAACCGGCCAGATGGATATGTCCTCGAAGTGCCAGCGGACTTCATCTGTCGTGCGGATATCGTTGCGCAGAAAATATTTTTTTTTTTCTGTCCAAATATTTAGATCTGTGGATATAAATATTCGAAATATAGAATTAATCCCAAACCCCGGCACATTTCGAGACATAGCCATCTGGAAATGCCCCTCCACCGTGGCCATCGAGAAAACTATGCCACTGGCGACAACTGGAGAGGCACATTGCCGCCATACGGCGTGCCATTCCACACACAGCTGTTTTGTCCGATGTGACAACCGGTGGATTTGACAGCCACATGGAGGTGATGGCAGTCAGTATACTTTGATTTGGACAGATGTCAGTGAATTTGGCGCCTCTTGTTGGACGTAAAAGTCGAGAAGTGTGTATGAAAATAACGGGTCATGGTAATTGCAGCTATTGTACGGACATTGGTTAATCGTTTGGCTAAGTAACAGCAATAAGAAATTACTCGCCCCATGAATTGGATTCGCCGAAAACACCGAAGGAAATAGGAGCCTTGGACAAACTTGAAGCTTTGCACTCTGATAACTATTCTTCAAAATGCTTGTTGTAGTTCTTGGGGACTTGCACATTCCACATCGATGTAGTAGCCTGCCGTCAAAATTTTAAAAGCTATTGGTTCCTGGGCGCATGCATCATATCTATTGTACCGGCAATTTATGCACGAAAGAAAGCAATTGCTAGAGGCTGAATCAAGTGCCGCACAAAATCAGTTGCTGTACGAGTTTCTGACCCATTTACTGCGACAGAAAGAAGATCAACAGGCTCAAGTTATGAAAGAGGTTAGTTTAGATAAGAAAGACTTAGAAAGTGTTAGCAATATTTTGTCTAGTGTGAGCGGAAAGGCACAAGAAGATAATAGTCAGGCGAAAGGTGACCATGCGGGTGAAAGCAGCAGTGCTGAAAAACCATCAGCAGTGGCAGAAGTTGAAGGCTTTAATAGTAGCATAACTGGTCTGGTTGATACTAGTTCTAGGAGTAATTTTCTTTCTCGCAAACGTCGAATGTACTCGCATTTCGACGACTTCGTTTCATCCTATTTTTCAGCTCGAAGTCAGGAACTATATCTAGGCACTGATTCCAGCCAACTGAACGTGCTGAAAATTTATCGAGTTTTAAGTGTTGATAAATTATTTCTTTTATCCATCTACAAAAATTCTGAAGAATTAACCTGCTAATCATATGATTATCTGAAAACGCTGGCAAATGATGTGCACATAGTTCGTGGTGATTTTGATGAGAATCTCAACTATCCTGAGCTAAAGCTCATACTGAAAAGTAAGACAAGTACCCCATTGCACATACACTTCTTTGCTTTAAGGGGACCGTTCTCGGAAATGAAAGTAAACACTCAGATCTGCAAACACATATTCACAGATGAGAACAATGAAAGTGAATATTATCTCCTACCCTTGCCAGATAGTTCAGAGTGCAATCGGTTATTGGCAGCTAAGGCAATTAACTTTAGATTACTAATGTTTCTTCTAGCTAAGTAATAAGCTAAGTAGAGAATTAAAAATGAGAATAATAATTGGATGATCTATAAATATATTTTTAGGGATTTTATTTAAACAAAAGAAGAAAAAGATTGACAAAATTCTATTTACATTTATTATTAGGTTTATAAAATTTTAATATATTTGCTAGATATTTGTTTCGTACCATTGGAGGATAATTAATAGCTTGTCAAACTCAAGTTAATGATTTGTTGCACTATCTATGTGATACGTAGATGAACCAAAATAAATATTACTAATAACGATGAGATGTGCTATTGTCCGGAAAAAATTTATTTGATGCAATATTTATTTTCTGCCACGAGAAAGAAGTTTAAATAATGTTGATGATTACTTTTTACTAAATGATTGATGGCTTTTTTTCGAAAATTAAACTTTCTCGCTGTTTCTTTTCTCATTAAAGCTTCCTTAACATCCTTCGAAATCATCCACGATAAATGCTCCTTCCAAATGTAACTTGAACGATTATTCTAAAAAAAATCCTAAATAATTGGTAGTTCCTTCCAAAAATAGTTCCAATAATAATTAATATTGTATTTCTAATACAAGTCCACTAAACCATTCTAAGTTTTACTTAAACCAAGATCAAATTGACTTGTAGATTTTCAAAATAACTAAGGTGCGATACAACAAATATATAGCACACAGATAGAACATCCATGAATCAAGAAATAACTATAAATAAATGAGTATTGTTAAGCTACATAGCGACTTAATTATAATATTTTATTCTAATTTCACTTATATTTAAGAGTGATTTATGCTGTCGTATTTTTCTGAGGATGAAGGTTGAACGAAAGATGTAAATCACATAACGAATTTAATCTGGGTATTACAATATGTAACTTTTCAAACCTCCATTCAATTTTTTTTGATTTTATGATCTGTTAGATTTAAATAGTTTCATGTAAGGTTCCTTGCATATACTGAGTGCAAAACGAGGTTCTAATTTTTCGACGGAACAATGATTTCCGTTAGTCACATAGCATAGGAGTTTCAGTAGACTGACATTTGATAAATACGTATAATAATTAATATGAGAGCTAACTAGGATTAAACTTAACATTACTATGAATCAGATAATTTCAGATTACTTAAACTAAGTTGCATGAACCTAATACTCGTACTTCGACAATAATTTTATATTGCTTTGATTGCAAGCGATGTTCTAGTTTTCCTAAATTCCCTAAATCCTCAGTTTATAAAACATAAATGCTTAAACTAATTCGCGTGTATGTTTCCTCCTAATGATTTACGGGTACAATGACTGCAAAAGTTAAGTTTTCCCATTATATGAGTATTAGGGAATTTTTGGATAATTTAAGTGCATGTATAGGTAATCGTAGATAAACATAAACTTGCATGAGTTTCTTTAGTTTTTTTAATGGGAATAAATTTATCTTTCTCAGCGGATGGAGTGTAGTGAGTTAAGTTTAATATATTGAGCTTTATTTGGAAATTGTATTCTATCCCAAATTGGTCGGTTAAGACTATACCTTCAGAATTACTACTCTAAACTTTAAAATAGTTAAGCACAAGTGCTCATAGGGAAATACCTTAGTGTAGGCATTTCTCTTGGATTTATACTCACCATAATTAGTAGAATTACAAGAACGAAAACGCTAAATAACTAGAAGTTACTGAAATTGTTTGATTTTATACTTACATCGATGTTTTGTTCAATATCTTTATAATTATTAAAAATGAATTGCTAAGATAACCCACGACTTTCCTTTTCAGTGACTCGTTCTTTTTCAGTGGGAACAGAGAGTGTAGGGTAAGTATGCCGTCGCGAGGGTAGGGTTTCGACAAATCCGCTGAAGTCGGTTTCGCGTCGCGCGCGGTACGCGGTACCTTTGCTTGTTTCGTCATTTCATTAGAGTAGTTTTCGTCGGTTTAATTTCGAGTAGCATATTTTTCGGTACCGCGTCGGTGATTCGGTAACGCGCCTATAGGATTTTATAGCGTTTTTGATTTGAGATCTGTGGAGAGATCACATCCAGAACTAAAGTAACGTAGGTTTCCCGTTCTGGATGAGTAGTTATTGACGCGTTTGGAAAACGGGCATGTCCAGGTGACTGAAATATTGTAATTGAGCGTAACCCATTCGGAGACCCGCGACCGAAATCCTCTCCGAACTAGCTGGCCGACAAGCAGTCACCGCGTGAATGGGTTATGGTGCACGGATTGGTTGACCTGTTGGTACCATCCGTTGGCACTACTCAGACTTAACGTCTAGAACCGATGAGAGGTCGGTTCCGCGTTCGAACTTGAAAAGTTAAAATCATTACAAATATTATCCGTAACCCATAATGAATTAAGCATTGATGAAAAAATGTACAAAGCAGCAGAATACTATAACAATACAATACATTCAGTAATTCATCATAGACCTTTGGAAGTCCAACATGGGATCATAAATAAAAATAAAATCCATTCATACCTTATAAACAAAAAATTAAAATGGCTAGCATATCATAACAAAAATAGAGAAAGGACACCCGAAATATTACCCAATAAGATATTTATAAAAAATCCCGCCAACGAAAGACATAAAGAGCAACCGAAATACAGAAGAGAAGAAGTAAGAACAAATCAAAAAGGTGAAATAATTCTAATAAAAAATAAAAAACTCAAAAATAAAATACATCCTGTTAGAATTAAACGAATTAAAAAATATACTGAAACAAATGAACTTCCCGCAGATAATGAAAACATCATAAAACAGAAATCCCTGATCGAAAATGCATTGAAGGAAGGACAACCAAATGAAACTTTAATATCAAAATTTGGAATAAATATAACCAGAGACGACATCGCTACATTGAAAGATAGCAATTGGCTAAATGACCAAATAATAAATTTTTACCTAAACCTTATCATGGAAAATAATGAACAAAATAAAATAGGAAAACCAAAAGTATATATAACAAATACATTTTTCGCAATCAAACTTCTCCAATCTGGATATGATTCAGTTAGCAGATGGACTCGTAAAGTTGATATCTTTTCATTCGATGTTATACTCATACCAATCCATGTTAGGCAAGTACATTGGAGTCTGGCCGTCATTGACTTTAGAGATAGAACAATAAAATATTATGATTCATTAGGACAAGACAACAACGAAGTCTTAAATACATTAGAGCAATATTTACAAAAAGAATCCTTAAATAAAAGGAACCAAACACTTGATACAACAACATTTATTAAAGAAAATGTAAAGGACAGTCCACGTCAGGATAATTCGAACGATTGCGGAGTATTTAGCTGTGTAACCGCAAAGTATATATCCCAAAATCAAGAATTAAACTTTTCACAATTAGATATTCCTCTCTTTAGACAAAAAATGATTCTCGAAATATTACAAGGCAAAATTTCTACGTAAGTGTATTTATTTTTTCAGAACCATACAAATAACGAAAATGTGGCCTCACCTATTAACTACCTTGATAATAATACAATTTGCCTCATCGGAAATTAGCATCGAAAAACTACAAACAAAATCCGGAATTATACTGATAAAAAAGGATCCAATTAGATTGATTGAAGACTATAGGCGAATATATCACAAAGTAGATTTGAAACAGTATGAAAAAGCACTCGAAGAAATAACCAAGAAAATAAATCCTAACCCTTATATTGAAGAAACTATTAAGAGTATTAAAGGAGAATTAAAACTATTACATTTTGATCATATTAATGCTAAACAAATTTCAATGTCAATAAACAGACCTAAAACCCAAAATACTACAACTACTACCCAAACATATAAACCCGATACATTAGCCGAAATTTGTGAATCAGAATCAAGGAAACTTCAAGGATATAAAGAATTGTGTAAGAATCTCGAAGCCGAATCTCAAAACAGGAATAAACGTGGTTTAATAAACGCAGTAGGTAATGTCTATAAGTGGCTTTTTGGTACAATGGACAACGATGACTATGAACAGATAACTGAACACCTTAAAATAATTGATTCAAACAATCACAAAGCAATTGAAACCATTAATGAACAAATAAAAATAAATAATGTATTTCAAAACAACCTAAACAAAATCATTTTAAATATAAATCAAACAAATAAAATGTATAATAAATTAAAGTTTGATATAAATAATACAACAATGATGATAGCGAATATACAACTAACCCATAACCTCGAACTTATAAAAGATGAATTAGAGAAAATAATCGACAATGTTAGTTCTGCAAAAACAGGAATAATGACAAGGTCTATACTTACACATGAAGAAATTGATTTGCATAATTTAACAATTGACGAATTGAAAGAAAATACTTTGAAGGTCTTAATTAAAAATGAAACTATCGTATTTGTCATCAGTATACCTATTTTGACTCCACCATTATTATCGTATTATATAAAACAAATACCAAATAAAAATTCAGAAACCCTAAACTTTAAAATAAAAGAAGTTGTTTTTTACAATGAAACATATTTTGAAACCGAAAAACGAACCAAATTATTAAATAATCCATTAGCATGTAAAACTACCAATTGTAAAATTCGTTTAAATAATAAAACTGATATTGAAGAAATTGAAAAGGGATTATTACTAATTGTAAACATAAATGAACAAATAAGCCAAAATTGCAATGAAAAAATATACTTTTTAAGTGGAATATATGTAATCCGTTTTGGTAATTGTAAAATAAATATTAGAAAGAAAACATATACTAACCAAATGAAAGAGTTCCAACAAATACTTATTTTGGAACCAAGTTTAAATATAGCCAACTATAGTTATGAATTAAATACAGAAAATTTACAAATACAAACAATTAGAAATATTGAACAAATAAAAGAAATTAATTATAGCCACAAACAAAATACAATCTTTAGTACGACATTAATTATCTTACTCACTTTAATATTACTTATTTTTTCCGCTCTGTATTGCTATTCTAAATATTGTAAAAGGTCAATTGAAATTAATGTAAAAACGGAAAAACAAAAAGAAATAGAATTACCTGTAACTGACATTGTTGAGGACAACAAAGAATCTAAGGAGGGAGGAGTTATCAGTAATAAACCTAAGCATATCCGAATATTGGATCCAGAACCAAGTCATTCATATAACCACTTGAGATTCTTTTAACGATTCATTGGATTCCAATATTTATGATTACTCATTTTCATTTCGATATAATGTTTACAAAATCATTTCAGTCAAAAGATTAAGAAGTTACATTCTGCAAATTCAGCATATCTTCAAACTCTTTGTTTAAGATCATTTCAGTAGAAACCAATGTTTAGATTCAAATCCAGAAGATTAAGTTACAGAAATTGCATTCTGCAATTTCAGCAGTTCTCCGGATTCTTTGTTTGAGAATAGTACTTAAGTCTTTGATATGTTTAGGATTAAGTCAATCTTTAGTGAACTCAGTTAAGTGAGATTTAAATTGTACTCCAGTGTTTTAAAATAATAAAAGTTTTAGTTAAATAAAATTCAAATTGTTTTTTAAAAACCTAAAAATAAGTTAAGGTTTTATAACTCGCGCAGCTACATTTCCGAAAAGTTTTTTGTTTACTTTGCCCAGACGATCATTTCGGGTCGATGCAGCTCTTGCGCTGACGTGTGTTTGAACTTTTGTTGTGTTATATCTATATTTATACGTATCGAAAATCTGAATGTGTATAGATATTTATGTATGTGAACCTTTCTGTAAGACAGTGTCTTCTGCATTATAATTAACACAATAAATTAATTATTTCTCGTTCAATAAATCTAAATTTTTTAGTCGCTTCTAAATTTGCCGCCCTGAAAATTTGCCGCCCTAAAAATTTGCCGCTCTAGGCCGTGGCCTGCTCGGCCTATACCCAAATCCGCCCCTGATGATCTGTTACAACTGCCGAAATCTTGCCTTGTATGTACCACAAAGTTACCATACTTTTCCACCCTGTCGCAATATTTTGTCCGGTGTGTTTTCGGTATATGGTGTACAGCCGAACAGATCGGAGGCCGTTGCGCTATAAAAACTATCATTGGCACGCGATGTCCATGCATCTACAGTCAGACAAACAAAAGCAGCCCTTTCCAAACGAGTTTTTACTAAGTCCACAGTTTCGTTGTAGAGTGCAGGTACATGTATTAGTGAATTAGAAACTGTTTTCCTTGTTGGCAGTTTATAATTTTGCTTTAACAGCAACAGCAGTCTTTTAAATTCTGGATCTTCTACAATGCTGAAAGGGTGGTATTCTTTTGTGATAATTGTTATAAGTTGGCGATCAATTTCTTTCTGCCTTTTCAATGTGAGACGATTATTCAAATAGCCTGTAATGTTAACACAGGTTGGTGTCACTGGCTGTTGAGTAAACTGCTGCACATTTCGTGCTGCACTTCTTGCAGCAGAAACAGTTAATAATGTTTTTGGAACTTCTTCTCGGCTAGTCGAAGTCGTTTGCCTTCCATTTGTTGTCCTGGATGTTTTTTTTTTTTAAATGGCGTATTATACCACAAGTAGATTTATTAGCCACTGAAAGTTGTTGCCCGCAGTAGTTACATTTAACTTTGCAGTCATCAGTGATTTCGGAAAAATGTATCCAGACTTGACTTTTTTGTTTTGAAGTCACTTTCTAAATGTGAAATAATGACAAATTTTTTCAATTAAAGGAAACTCAAAGTACCTTTGCTGATGTGAATGAAATTAACCAACAAACCAAGAGTCTTATTTTGCTGCCTACACTTTCACTACACTACACAATTTTCATTATAATTTCAAAATTCCTATTTAATCTAGTTCACCTCCTAAAAGCTAATATGAAAATGAAATGCTTTATTGAAACATTTAAATGTTTCCTTCAGAATTTTTCTCGAACGGAAATTTAGTAACAGTCGAGCATCACAACTTATTGTGTGATGCTAATAGAACTCACCCAGACCCAGTAATCATGCGATCATGGTATCGCAGCAGAATGGTATCACTGCAGTGCGATAATATCATTGCCGACATTCATATGATGCTATTATGTAAGCCCAGACAAAAGCGCAAAATATATCAAGCATTGTCGTATGAAATCAAGGTTTCATCGCGCAATGTTATCAGCGCAGTGCGTGGATACCACTGCTGGCGCTGGTATCAGTGTATCAACGCATCAAGATTTGACGCGTTACACACTTCAAGTCCAGAGACAGGGGCAGGCGTCACTCGCTTTACCTATGGACCCTGTTTGTGCCGCCAAGCGAGAACGCGGCTCGCCAGAACTCAAGCAATATACTAGCGGATAGATTACCCACTTCTTCGGCCTTCTTACCCTGGAAATTCTTATTTCAATGAATTTGCTAAATGGAAACCAAATAACTACAAGAACACTCTGTATCGAAGCGAAGAGGGTTTATCTCCATTCAGAACTAAACATGCGTGAAAACTAAGAGCATGTTACCTACAAAAAAACTTCGCCAAGGAACCAAAAGAGGTTTCCCTGCATATAACGAACTATACACGCGTAGAAACACCACCCGAACCAGAACTTTTTCAAGCAACACGATCACTAATCGAAAGATTCAATTCAATTGGTACACTTCACTTGGTTTAATGAAAAGCAATCGATACAAAATTACAAGTTGTTAAAAGAAACTTAAATCTACTTACAATAAATATGGGGCCCCCGAGACGTTATTGCCGCAGGGTACTATCCACTTCACCACCAAATGTTTCGCCGGTCGAAAAATGATCCTCCTAATTTTCTGGTTTTGCTCCCTCGCCAAATAAATGCTTCTCGAGTTCAGTAGAAAACCTCCTCCAAGCTCCTTCGCTATATCCAACTTGTCGAGCTTCACACCAATAGTAACGTCCTCCACTATCAAAAGAAACTGGCCAGTATCTTCGCTTTAAAATAATTTCGTCGTTATCACCTTACAACAGTCCACACGTGAAATAGATCACAACCATTACTCCTAGGTTCCACTCAACCTCGCATCCACCGTTTTGCAATCATCCGCGGCCATCCCGGGGGAATTGAACTTTCGTTCCATCGAATATGGCGCGCGATTTTTGTCAACGGTCGAGCGTTGGGACGAAAAATAAAATACTTTGGATAATTTAAAAAGGAACTTTATTTAGACTATTTTAGACAAAACACTTTCGAATAAATACAAACAACTAACTTTTCTTAAAAGACGAACACTTACTCGCAACCGTTTCTTAACAACAACCGTATCTTAGCAACGGTCTCTAAATACCTTATAACATTTTCTTATCGCTTATTAATGCTGACATTATCGTATTCTCTTATGCTTAATTGTTTCATATGCATATTTCTTTATGATTCATATACATATGTTTAGTTTGCATATTTCTTTATGATTTATATTATCAAAATGTTTAGTTTGCAGATTACTTAAAGATTCGTTATCATCGAATTTTATGTGTGACTAAGAGTCAGTAGTAATTGGGATTTTAGGCTTGGTCATCATAATTGGTTTTGGACTGGCCAATGACGTCCCTTGCGTGTAACTATCAGTGGTTGTTTAAATGCATGCATTTAGCTTTGGCGCAAACTAGTTGCTGTTACTGTTATTTGGTGCATGTTCGCGCAATTATTGAACTGTCGAGTACTTCTCGTTTCTCTTTTACTGCGCGACAAATATCAACTACGGTGGTTGACAGTAGTCAATGCTTGTATTTACCCCCGACGCCCGTCTTCGCGGAGTAATTTAAAAAAGCGCTTGTTTATTCCATCTGGGTTTGTTCTTCGCTGCCGGTTTTCTTAACACAATCACCCGCTGATTGTTTCGAGACGTGGTGACACGTCTGTGCGAGGAAAGTGTGAATCGTGGAGCGGCGATTGGTCTTCCGTGGAGGTATCAGAAATGTAAGTAAGTCATCCTTCCATAACTTGGTGAAATGTTCGATATTTACTGCTCGAAAGTATGTTTTCTCGTGTCATTAGTTTCATTACATTTTTTAACTTTCATCTAGATCAAGTAGACTCTATAAAATCTAAAAATTGCAAAGTATTGCCTCTCCGTTGCGTCTTAATTTTTCACTGATTGTAAATTAACGTCTGTTTACGTACGTGTTACGTCCTTTGCTGGGACGTATTGTGTGGCGGACGATACTTTACTAGTCGCCAGAATAAACCATTATTTCGTAGTGTTAAATTAAATTTTCTTTTAATTTTCACATTTCAAATGATTTCAATCCGTTTTGCTAAAGCATTTCGCAACGATCTTCACGGTTCAGCGTCAAGGGTTGTGGAAAACCTTCCTACAGCGATTGTTTTGACCTATCTGATTTGTAGTCTTCATCAACCATATTCCTATGCATAGCGCTTTGATGTCGTTCGGGCGGTTCAGCATGCCGAATGGTAGCCTCGGGAAAAGCTGGCGGCGGAGGTGGATAAGGTGATCCATCGGGTGAGTTGAAATGTAATGTCAAGTTCTTCGGTGAAGTTGACAAATCCGTTTACTTCATATGAAAGGGATGAACGTTGTTGACCCGTCCCTCTAGCAATTCGCTTTTCATACTATGCACATCAGAAGGACGCATACTTAATGGCTGGGCATGGAGAAATGGATCAGATGATCTTGCTATCAAAGGTGGGTTATTCAGATGACGAAATCCTTTTACCGAAAGTATTATTTTATTATTTTTATGGTTAGCGCTGGAGCTGTTGTTATTATTTTTGCTGCGGTTGTTGCTGGAGTGGCTAATGTTCGTGTTAATATTGTTTGAGGAATTTGATTCGTCTGCTTGCATTTGCGGTGGTTGACTTTATTGCTGATGATAACGGTAGTTGTGGCTATTGTTCCACTTCTTAAAAAAGCCTGCGCTTACAAGCTACATTACATTTACTCTCTTATCGTCTAGTTATTAATTGATCTTAGCAATGAATCTAACACCTTGGTTCGGGGTCTCCTCAAAATTGGTTCCGCAAGGCGGAGGGTTATGGCGGGGTAATTCGGTATCGGGTTGCTCGTCGGAGGCGGGCGTGGGGCACCACTCGCTCCCAATGAAGCCCCAAGGTTCGTCGAGCGAGACTACGACTCGCCGCAACCTTAAAAGTTGCTTTTGCCGCTCGCCAATCTACAAACTTGCAAATAACTCACAACAAACCGAAATGGGAAACTTGCAAATGATTCACTACAAACCGAAATGGGAAATCTGACGAATCAACGAAACCAAGGCGGACCGTTCCAACGCGCCAATAAATCTCGAGTTTGCCAACTGACTCACCCCCAGCTGAGGACTTCCTAACCTGTTATGAAATTGCACTAAACACTCACTAGCCCTACAATTCACCAGTCCCTTCGCACTATTGGGGACTAAGTCTATTTCACTAAAATGCACACGAATAAGAAAGCAAGGATACTAACTTAACGCATCGTATCCGAGCCAAGTTTACAGGTGACCAACTCAAAAATTCGGCAATCGTGCCTTTCAAAAAATACACCTTCCGTTACTATATGAAAGGAAAAAATTTATTAAACACAACATTTTCAGAGTAATTTCAACCAAACACTTACAATTCCTTTTTATGTTTCTACCTTACTTGCTAGCTGAACCGACCTCAATCAAAGCGGCGCCCCTGACTTTTCGCCTGTTTCTCCGGTTGAATTCGCTGATCATTTTAATTGAAGTTGCTCGCCGCATGTTTATCCTGTTGAATTAGCTTAAAATCTTGATTGATGTTGCTCGCCCACCCCTGTTTCTCCGGTTGAATTCGCTTCTATGTTTCCCTTTTCCTTTGCTCCGTTGAGATCCGTCCTCTTTGCTGTCTACAAGTCGAAAGAGACCTTCACACCTCAACTTGCTTTCACTTCACATTTGTTCTAACCCCCGTTATTTTTTCCGGTTTTCCGTACTCTCTTCCATCAGTGGTTCTCAAAGTGGCTCCATCACTTACAGTCGGGCGTTTATGCACTGCATTCCGCTTACCACTTGGTTGGCATTATTGGCGTAGTTAATGCAGCTGGACTAGAACACAATATACGTAGCAAATTCCTTGGCAAGCTACTTTTGATGCGATTTAATTTGACGGTTTTGTAATTGAGCGAATTCATTTTGGATTATGTTGGTAAATTCCAAGAGCCCAAGCTCGAACAATAATTTAGTGAATTCACCCTTTTGAACTACGAGTGAGTTGCATAGAGTCTTAAGGGGTCGTGTAATGCCGGTTGATGATCCGATAATTTACTAATATATATATATTGTTACATGTACAAATAATTACATGTACAAATAATTCTGCGAGCTACTGTCGCAATTATTTTCATCATCATTAAGAGCGTCAACAAATGAATTTACTCGAACCCGCGAGTAAATTCAACAAGCATAATCAACATCTGCAAGCGACGTCACTCCATTCATGAATTTGCTCGAACCTACCAGGTACCTCTCGGTAGAACGTTCGCCAATATGCGAGAAATGGGTGAATACTTAGAGACCCTATATAAAGGCGAGCTGAATGAATGGGAGAATCATTCATTCGACCGCGATAAGAACTGCGAAAGTGTGTAGGAAGTGTGTTTCGTAATAGTGAAGTGATTTAGAAGACAATTGCGATAAGAAATTTATGGACAAGTGTTAGATTTTATTTTAATAGTGAAAATTAAAATTAGTGAAAGTGTTAAACTGATTATTGTGCACTTTCTTGAATTAAATAAACTCTTAACTTAAATTAAAAGACATTGCGTTTTCACTTTCCCGGAACGTTAAAATTATAGGCCGCGAACCAATAACACGCGACAATATATATATATATATATATATATATATATATATATATATATATATATATATATATATATATATATATATATATATATATATATATATATATATATTTTCCGGTACCATTAAAATTTTCACAAAATTCAATATTACTCTAGTTTTTTACTTCCTTGGTTTGGGATAACTCCTATATTAAATACTCAATTTTGGAGCATTACAAATTTAATTTTTGTTCCCAAAACTAGTTGGAGGCTCTGGCTATGCCCCAGTTACCTGTAACAAAGCATCGTATTTAAGCTAGAGGGTGAATGGGGTATGCGGGGTCCTTTTCCATAGGCACATCAACGTAACAACTTGATGAAAATCGATCCAACTCTCGATTTAGCAAACACCATGGCTTCATATTGTCAGTCGCAAAGACCCCAGAGTAATGCTTCATTCGTCTTGTAGTCAAATTATTTCCAATGCTTTCCAATGGTTCTCAGGCTGACAGCGGAGGTGTTTAGTGGGTAGTCCAGTCGCCTTCTTGTGAGCATGGGAGTCCCACACTCTATGCGTAAATGGCATTCACCTCCCAAACAAAAAAAATCGTCGGCGAAGGACGGACTCTGAATCTCTTATCAAGTTCCCTCCTCTATAAATCTTCGGCGTCTTCCGTGTGCCGTCGAATCTTAGTTTCCATTTCCGTCTACTTTTAGTAATGTTATTGGCTGGTACATTTCGGTGCTCTTGGAAACTCAGCTCTGTTCCTTGCAACTGATCAGAAACAGATTGAATGATTCGATTCCTTACGACATCTCTCAAAGTGAAGTCGAATACCAATTCATGCGCAAAGAATCCAGCTGTCACGTACTTTATGCTGTTTATTGTGAACTGCATTCAGTAGAAATCGGCGTCTAGACCTTTCACGTCATTTCCTTTAAATACTGGAGTATCGGTTGGTTGGCCTCCTCAACTTGGCCATTGGTGTTCTTACTGCCATTTGAGTATGTGGAATCTAGTTTTTCTTGCAATATCGTTTGAGTTCGTTTCCAGTAAACGTTGTTGGTTTGTCTGCAACCACCCATTCGGGAAGTCCACAGAAACCAGTCATTTCGTTAAGCATCCTAAGAACAAGTCGCGCTTTGCTAGTCAGAACCGCTTGGAGGAATACAAACTTTGTGAATAAGTCGCTGATCGCTATTACATACAAATTTCCATTGCGGCTTCGTGTGAATGGTCCCAAATGGTCGACATGTACAGGTTTTGTCCCGGCCTGTTTAAAGTAACAACATTCCGGGCACGCTCGCATATATTCTCGTATTCTCGTGCAAACCAAAACAATTCTGGAACTCACTGCGAAGTCTTCAGTTCATGAAAGTGCCCCATTTCATCGTGGAAGGTTCGAATGATTCGTCAAAGTATTGCTTTTGGCACCACAAATTTTACGTCTGCTCCCACACATCTATCCAGACAATTATCCTTGATAGTATAGTCCACTCCGTAACTGTCTTATTTGGTCAGACAACCCCTTGCCATGCAACGCATCCATTATCCTAAGATTTTCGGATCTTAGAGCTGCATTCCTGCTAGCCAATCTTGCTGACATACTTCCAACATCCAAACCTGATCAGCTACAGGTGACATCTCGACTGCTGTACCAACAGGTGCACGACTGAGGGCTTCGACATGCTGCATTTTGTCACCCTGTCTATGAACTTTTGTAAAGCTATACTCTTGCAGCTTCAACCACCACCTAGTGATACGCGAAACCAGCAGAGTTTTCGCCATCGTTGTGCTGATGACAGCACAGTCAGGGACCACTGTAAAATTCTTATCGAGTAAGTACAGCCGGAAAAGTTCAACTTTCTCGACAATCGCCAACACCTTCAATTTATAGCTGTGGTATATCGCCTCGCTATCAGAACACTTCCTCCTATAGTACGCGACCGGTTTCCATTGATCGGTGACAGATTCCTGCAATAGCACTCCACACAAACCATGGGCACTTGCGTCAGTGTGTACCTCATGATTGCGTGTGATATCGTATACATCGAGGATCAGCTTGCTGACTAAGCAATCTCTAAACATCTCATATGCTTTCTGTTGCCCGTACGTCCATTTGAACTATTATGCTGGAAGAGTCTTCAGCAATTGTATTAAGGCCCCGGTGGTAACAGCAAGGTCCTTCACGAATTTTTTCGGTACTGGAAACTTTCTAATACTTTTGGTTTTCACGTCGCCTAGAACGATTCCCTCACTAGATATCTCATGTCCAAGAAACGCAAGTTCGTTCGACAGACATGTACCCTTGTTCAAACGTGGAGTGATGTTGGCATCCCCTAAAATTTTTAGAAACTGCTTCAGTGTCTCGAGCGCTTTGTTTGCAGTGTCAGTCGCTATAATGATTTCCGCTTCATGCGTTTGATGATTGTGGGCATAATATTGCTGTCCTTCGCCTGTTAGAAAGGCTGTATATTGCTTGGATGCTATGAGAGCTTGATCATAACCTGCCAATCTAAAGTTATTATGCAGCTTCGTCCTGGCGGGGAGAGACAGCTGTTCTTCCACCGATGGCATCGAGAAAGGCTTCTAGCGTACTCCGAGTTGCTTTCCCTGATTATTTCTTGGTTGCGAAGCTCCCGCATCATCTTCCGTGCCGCCTCGCGGTAAGGAAATGGCATTCTGCGTGGTCGACAAAGTACCGGCGTCGTGTCCGTTATTGAGATGTCCATATTCGCGAAACAACATTGTCCCAATTGCGATATCTCTTTAGCGAAAAAATAGTGCTAATCATCGATTATCTAAAACACTTGTATTTTCTCTTCATCCGTTATATGGACACATTTTATTTCCTCGAATTCTACAAACTTTTGTCTAACATATCTGATTCAGCACACAAATTAGGCTGCTTAAATGTGCCTTCTCGAATCCGGGATTTTTCGCT
The DNA here is from genome assembly GCA_963969285.1 of Odontomyia ornata. Classification (NCBI taxonomy): domain Eukaryota; kingdom Metazoa; phylum Arthropoda; class Insecta; order Diptera; family Stratiomyidae; genus Odontomyia; species Odontomyia ornata. The sequence goes on from OZ017742.1 coordinate 85,167,706, forward strand.
TCCAAAGTCCACTACGGCTGTCAATTCGATACCATTAACATTGACCGTCGTGCTAACCCTGGGTGATTCTGGGAAATCAGTAGATAATTGATTTACCCTTTTGCCTGGCAATGGGCACTCGTTTGTAGCATGTGACACCATGTTGCACTTTTCACAGCGATTACGTTTTTGCAGAATCGGGAAATCAATCGACCAATGTCCCAATCTGTTGCAATTATAACGGACGATCGCGCACTTATCCGATCGATATGGCTGCCGAATAGGATTCCGATCAAAGTGGTTCCTAGAAGGTATTTGTTCCACGGTACCGTGAAATGTCGTATTTCTGGTAAATCACCGCACTGCTGCTAACAATTCAGCTATTCCATTGAAGTACATTCCACCGAATGCCGTCCGCATCTCATGTGCTTGACATCTCTTAAAAATATTGGATAATGTCCGCGTCTGATAAATTGTCTCTCCGTCCGATAGCTACGACTCTGTACACGTACGAGTATTCCTCGATACTTTCATTGTGTTTTCTCATAATTATTGCAATCCTCAGATGCACATCTCTTTCCGTCTGTTCATAAGGAAATTCTTTTACGAATCGTGCCACAAATTCCTTAAACCGCCCGCTCACGATATCAGACCCATCAGTCCAAATTTTCGCGTAGCCACTCAATTAAGCCGGCAACGTACACTTCACTAATTTTTGTCTCACCCGTACACTTGCCACAAGCATCGAATACGCTTCAAAAATTGACCCAGTGACAGTGATTTTTCGTCTACGGGATCCTATGTTGGTAGCACGTCGAGGATCTCCTGTACAGAGTGAACTGATCTGACATTTGCCGTTGGCTCTCAAAGAGTTTCCTTCAAACGTAGAGTGTTTTGCTTCTCGTCGTCGTCGCCGCCGCAGGTCTTTCGGCCTGCTACGTTGCCAGTTTTTATCATCTCTTGTGCACACATACCGTTCGCATAAACATGTTCGCTTCATGTGCGTGAGCCGCTCCCAGGTATTTGGCATATCGTGTGGAAGCCCTCCGTTGCACCTCGTTTGCACGCAGTTGTCGAGTAAACGTGCCCGACATTTATTTGTGTTGCGTTGCTTTCGTTCATTTCGTTTGCCATTTTGGACCCGCCCGTTGCACCCCGTCCACATGCGTTCATCGATTAAACGACTCCGACGTGTGTATGGGTGTCGCTATTCGGTCCCTTTGCACCACTTTGGATGGCGAACGGTTGGCTGTGATACGGCGCTGCAATGGCCGCAACCGACAACGCCAACAAATGCACCAACTTCCGCAACTCGCCCATTTCGACTGAAAGCCGGGAAATTGCGACGTCGCCATCCTCTGGATCGCTGTCGATTTCTACCATTTCTCCTCCACATGCCTTATGCAGCCGCTCCACGAGTTGCAGTTTTGATCCGCCGCATGATAACTTGCACTTTTTTCACACTCATCGCAACACTTTCGCCGTTAACGATGAAATTTCCACTACCTTCATCACGCGGATCCCACTTCTGATTTTGTCAGGATGAAGTGAAAATGAAAAATTGAAATTGAGTAATTACGTTTATTCACTCTGAATATTCACATGAATCAACCGATCTGTCTGACGTCTTTTTGCTAACTGCCCACTCTAGTTGAACGTCCTCTCTCCGCTTATTGAGGTTGCCATCCTGGTAATCTATGGAATAAAATTCTTCCCGTGTTCCTTCTATTGCTGCTTTTATTTATTCACAACAATGATCTACTTGTGCAATATAATTTACATAATGTTACTAATAAAGTTTTACATTATATTAAAAATTACATATATTAATTAATTATTGACATGTTATAAATTATTTTATAATTTTTAAAGATGAGGTTTCTACATTTTTGTGTGATGTTCTACATATTTTGTGTTAAAGTGTATTTGTGAGTGAAAATTATAACTGAGTAGAATTTACATTGGAGTGTAAAGGTGGACTAGGGAATTGTTTAAGTTGAAATTAAAAAGCGTCTAACTCTGAATATTTGAAATAAAATAATAACGATGAGTTAGTTAATGAAAACGAAGAAGCAAGTATAACTTAATGAGTTGGATGTCCAAGAAACGAGGAAACGAAATTTAAATAGCCATGGATGGCTGTCGCCACATAATTTACCACGAGTATATACATCGGTTTGTAGGCCATGTGGTTAAATTTAATTTGTTCATTTTTACTATTGCCACATACTTTAATCATAAGCTAAGCACACTGAAGATTGTAATGATTTTCATTCACTTGTTGTCGACCACTTGCAGAAGGAAATGAGAATCGTCCTCTCAGCGATTAAAAGACGGAAAGTCCTGAACCTAGCCAACGAATCGTACCCTTAAAGTCAACAGGTTCGGGCACTCGCAGTCTACTCGGTGGTGGCTGCTGGTCAGCCAGCTAATTCGAAGAGGAATTAAGTCGTGGGTCTTGTAAAAGACAGAAATAAATAATAACTTGGACTAAATTATGTAATGATTTTTTTAAATTTCTTTGCGATCGCGGAACCGACCTCTCATCGGTTCTAGACGTTAAGTCTGAGTAGTGTCAACAGATGGTACCAACCGGTCAACCAATCCGTGCACCGTAACCCATTCACGCGGTGGCTGCTTGTCGGCCAGCTAGATCGGAGAGGATTTCGGTCGCGGGTCTCCGAATGGGTTACGCTCATTTACAATATTCAGCCACCTGTACACGCCCGTTTTCAAAACGCGTTACAAAAACAAAACCATACGGAGAGGAAACCTATTCTACGTTACTCCGTATTTCTTCATCAACCAGTCAAAAGTACAAAATCTGATTTTTATTTCGCGTTCCCGAATTTCCGACGCGGTACCGAAAAGTATGCTACGCTAACTCAACCCGACGGAAACTACGTTAAAAAAAAACTCAAAGTCAACTAAGGTACCGCGTACCGCGCGCAACGTGAAACCGACTTCAGCGGATTTTCTCAAACCCTACCCTCGCGACAGCATACTTACCCTGCACCTCATTTCCCGCTGAAAAGCAGAGCTACTGAAAAGGAAAGTCGTGTTTAATTAGCAATTCATGTTGTCTATTTTAATTATTTCAATGACATAAAACTTAAAAAGGAGTAGACAAAAATTTTTCTCAACAGAAAAATCTACATTCGCACTTTACACCAATAGTTTTTTCATAACACTTACTTGGTACCTTCTAGCAGGTGTCGCTGCCTTTGGGGGCTCAACCGGGATATCCTCCTGGGTTGCGGCCACCACCTCACATCCACTTTTTAATTGGTGTTAATTGCACTGGCACTAAATATGTCGTTTTTACTGTATTTTCTTATAATTTAGGGTAAAATGTGCAGAAAATGTCTTAAATCTTCCTTGCTGAACGGAATTATCATTGAAACAAGAAAGGATGTATCGAATCATTTTCAACTAATTTGGTCGTGTGTCTGATGAATGAAGAACTGTGCACAAAGGAATCTCTACAAGAAAGGTTAATATAAGTAACGTCGTGTTTTACGTTCTCCTGCGAAAGGTAATTTTAAGTCTTTCTGTTTTAATAATTTATCGTACCACGATTTTCACCCTGCGAGTACATGGCAACCGCGCGACTCACAACCACACTTTCCGCCATGTGGCTGTCAATTTTTCCGGTTGACATCCCACGACAAAATTGACGTGGGATGTGCAACCGTCACAACCGACCTGAGATGCCAAGCCACTCGGTGGCAAGGTGTGTTAGTGAGTCGCCAGCGGCGTCACAAGATTCATTACAATTATCTTGGTTTAATGTGTCTTTTATTATATACCTAATGTTGCTAGTTTGGTGGTTAATGTATAACTAAAATTCACATGTCCGTTTATACATAAAACTTAAACATAAACTACATATTCACTAATACATCAATAAAAATTTAAACGAAATAATCAGAAAGAACCATTATTTCCATGCAGGACGTGATTTTGTTGCAATTTTTGCTCGAATTTTTTGTCTGCATTTCGTCTAAACAACCAAACGCCACGGCACATAAGAATGTACTTAAAGAATTAATTCATTCGTGGCGGATATCCCACAATAATAAAAAGTGATAACCTTCCGTTCAATTCGGCTGAGTTCAACGAATTGCATTACAATTTAACATACAATTCAAATATTGAAGTCCACGCTACCCAAAACAGCATTGTTCTAATGATTGTTTCACATCTTGTACGTTCGAGATGTCCCGAAGGAAATCTAAACGGACCTCTCATTGGTTCTAGACATGAAGTCTTGGAACGTGACAACGGACTGTACTCATCACGCCGACAAGTCCAGACACTCTTAATCAACTCTACAACTGTGGTATGGCAAGCGCAATGTGTACAACAGAGACAACCGTACAATCACGTAGCATTCGAGTGCAACTCCGCTATGTCCGCTGTCGCTAACAATGTCCCAATTTTCCACTAATTTACTTCACAACTCCGGGATAACTTTTATGCACAATCGATTACCGACACATTCAGGAATTCCTTTATGATATTTTCGGCGAATAGTGAATTATTTTTAAGGGTTTTAATCCGAATACAACTTGCTGGATTAGAAAACACTGCGAGACGTGTAATGAACTGTTTCCGTCTTTCCACTCTTCCAAATTTAGTACACCGGTTCGGCGTACCCGATCAACGTTCTTACGTCCCTTTGTATGAACCTTCATATGGTTGCTTGAGTGCTAGTCGAGGTGCATCGACTCGGATGAGTGCGTGAGAACATGTGGGTAGCTCTTTGAAGATAAAGATCGGTTTGTTTCCGTGTCGAGACATTGGTCGAGGTCGTAAATCAATGAAATGGTTACGAAGTTGTTATACTAAGTCGGCTGGAGGCGCGTCCTGATGGTGCCGAAAATTCACCAGTGAGTTGTAATGGTTCGCCAAAAACTAGGTCATCTGGCGTCGCTTGCACGTCTTCTTTCCAAGTAGCCCGTATGCCCATCAAAATGATTGGTAACGTATCAACCCATGCGTTGGATGTGTGACATTGAATTGCAGCTTTTAGCTGACGATGAAGACGTTCAACGAGACCATTGGGTGCTGGGTGATATGTAGTTGTATGAATGTGCTTGCTGCCTAGTAAACGAGCTAATGCGTTGATTCGATCAGTCTCAAATTGCCACCCTTGGTCAGTGGTGATTTTCAGTGGCACTCCGTAGCGAGAGATCCAGCCAGCAAAAAGTGTTCTGGCTACGCAATCTGCGGAGATGTCGAGTGGAAAGGCTTCAGGAAACCGTGTGAATCTGTCTATTATTGTCAGGCAGTGTCTGTAGCCTCGTGAAGATGTAAATGGTCCGATGATGTCGACATGAATATGTTCGAATCGACCAGAGTGACCTGGAATGTACTGTATTGGCGCTGCAACGTGTCGAGTAATTTTGCTACGTTGGCACTCGATGCAGGCTTGAGCCCATGTTCTGCAGTGTCGTTTGATGCTTGGCCAAACGTATCTCTCTGATCCCAATTTGACTGTTGCTTTCTAGCCGGGATGACTTATGCTGCAAAAGCATCGAAAACACGTTTTCGTAGTTGCATTGGGACGAATGGACGTGCTGTGTCGATTGATTTATCGCAGTAGACTGGGAGATCGATGTTGGGACGGTGATCGGTGAAAGATGAAGTGAGTGATTGTCGTGTTGAAGAAACGTGCGAAGTTCTTCGTTGTTGGCTTGTGCGCGAGCGAAATCGATGATTTTGATTACTGCAGAGATTGTTTCGATTCTTGATAGCACGTCGGTGACGACATTATCATTGCCAGAGACGTGTTGAATGTCGGTTGTAAATTGGCGGATAAAATTAAGCCGGCGAAATTACCAAGTCGTTGCTTAATCAGGATTTTGCTTGAAGACGTGGAGGAGCGGTCGATGATCGGTGTAAAGTGTGATTTGTCTGTCCTCGAAGATGTGTTTGAAGCGAGAGAAGTTCACGATCGTAAGTACTGTGTTTACCTAGCGACGGTGAGAGCTTTTGGCTGAAAAATGCGAGCGGTTGCCACCTATCGTTACGGCGCCGATTGCAAAGTCTGAAGCATCGGTGAAGATGGCCCAAGGTGCTTCAGTGTTTGTATAAACGAGCATGACGAGTATCTCGAGCTATTTTTTGCAATTTTCGATGGCAGTTTCGCGTTCAGGTGTTCAGGGCACTGGACTAGAGCCTTTGACGTCCGATCCTTGGAGACAGTCGTTGAGTGTAACCTGAAACTTAGCAGCGTTTTTAAAACCTTTACGATAAAAGTTAAACATGCCAAGAAGTTTACGTAACTGTTTGATTGTTGATGGCTTGGAAATTCTGCTATTGCTCCCACTCGCTCTGGAAGTATGATGCCTGCTGAAGATACTCAGTAGCCCAGGAAATCCACCTCTGGCAAGCCAAAATAACATTTAGCGCTGTTGATGATGATGCCGTATTTTTCCAGGCAAGTAAAAAGCTGTTAAAGATGTTCGTGATGCTCTTTCTCCGTAGATGAAGCGACGAGAATATCATCGACGTATGGAATATAAAGTCAAGTCCTTGCGTGACTTCGTCAATGAAACGTTGAAAGGTTTGAGATGCTTCACGAAGCCCAAACGTCATGAATGGGAATTCGTAGAGACCGAATGGTGCAATGATTGCGGTTTTGCAAATATCCTCTGAAGCAACAGGGATTTTGTTGAAGGCACGAACGAGGTCGATTGTCGAGAAAATTGTTGTGCCTGAAGATTAGCCGTAAAGTCCTCTAACAGACGTATAGGGTATCTCTCAGGCAGCGTGCGATCGTTGAGTTGACAGTAATCTCCACAAGGTCGCCAGTCACCAGTTTCTTTGGGATCAGATGGAGAGGTGGAAACTATGAACTGTTTGACGGTCGTGCAAGTCCAAGCTTGGTCATTTTGTCGAATTCGTTTTTGGCAATTTTCAGTTTATCGGGAGCGAGACAAGGTGCTCTGCTGGCAATGGGTTGACTTGGCGTTGTTTCGATGCCATGCTCGGTTGAATGTTTAGCTGCTCTGCAGATGCCATCGGGTCGTGTTACGCCTGAGAATTGTTTTATGATCAATGAATAAGGACATTGATTTTGAGTTGGTTTAAAGAATGATACGTTACTGGAGCGAAATACCAATTGTTTTAGCTTTGCTTCGCGTGATTGCGATAAACATTCAATAAGAGTGTCGCGAAGTGTTTGGTATGGATTTGTGACGGGTGGATTGTTGATGATTGGCTCTAGCTCGATAACAGCACGCGTATCAAGATAGGCAGCATACCTGAATCGTGTTAATTCACTTGTAATGTTAAATAGCTCGAATTGTTTTTCAAGCTGTGTGAACCAAAGCGAGGGGTAAGTGAATGAGAAGGTCTTTGGTCTTCGCGCTGATTTATTGCTCACCGCATCGGCCTCGGTAGACGGTGAATCTCTGTTGTCGTTACTCATGATGATAATAATTCACTAGACACAATTCACAGATACACAGCTGTAGTTCTTACACATACACCAGCGCGGTACAACGTCTATAAGTACCCAGCAATGCGCCGGTTGTTTACTGTACGTAAATACACTGTGATCGGATTAAGCCGATTGTCTTATTATTTCGACTGCTAATCGCATATAATTTGCACGACACTGTTTTATAGATAAAATGAATGCATTATTGCACTGCTGAGGGGTGATTTGCACTATGTTCAGTGTTGTTCCGACAAGATGCGTTGGATTACGAAAGATTATGGTAGATTTTGCAATAACATAGCAAAATCGTCGACGTGATCGTTTTTGACGGGGTCACCAGTTGTAGGAATTAAATTGGTCTGTAAATGACAACGCGAATCCTTACTTGACTAACTATACATTTATTCAAAAATAACAACTAAATATTTGGGAGTTGGGAGTTACACGTGTTGCTTGATTGATAGCGTGTGCACGACTAACCGCTAAATACAATACAACTTCAGACAATGAGTGTTTGTGTGAATGTAGTGTAGATGCTTGCATATGTGTGAGAAATGTTTGTGCGGGTGTTCGAATACTGTAGCTGACCGCTACACATAAATCATATTTTTTTGTTCGCAAAATATTTGTACATTCGCTATAATTATTAAAAAAATTGTTTCATTAGGAAACAATATTTGACTCGCTAGTCTAGCCTTATATAACATACTTATATATCATTTCCAGTTAAGGATTTTCGTTTTATACCTGAGCTATACTTTATAATATAAAATACACATACAATACCCTGTACGATTATGTAAAGTTACATTTAAAAAAATTTTATTAATATATGTTGGATTCAGTTTCTACATGATATGGTTATAAATGCTGATATCGATTTCCATTGACTTTATAAGACTTTAGGATTGTATATTCTTTGTTGTACAAAAAACAAAAATACAATTTATATCGTTATCGACATATAATAAAAATATAATTCAGATATATTCAGATATATTTAATTTTAAGAAGGGCATCCTTTAATAACTTTCGATATGTTCGTTTTTAAACTTTCTACCTAATTTACGATATTTGAAAGGTTTATGTTTACCGTTAAATTAGGTATCAAAGAGATTCTGTTGTACTCCTCTCGTTTCATGAATTGGAAAAGATGTTTCATGAATTGCTACGTTTTAAGGACCCTAGCCTTTCGTAATCCTGTGTTATCAGGAACACCTAACTTATCTAAAATTATCGCGAAATTATTAACCATTTAAAAAAAATCCCCTTGCAGCTTAGGTGATAGACAAACTTAAAGGGACTTCTTGTGAAATTCTTAAGCCGTAACAGGAAACAAATCAATTTGTGCAGAAGCTATGTTAACTATTGAAATGGAATATTGGAAGCTGGGCACCATATCGTTACTTAGAATTTAGCCAATTAAATATCAAAAACGTAAAATGTTTCCAAACTAACTTAACTGATTATATTACTTAGATGTTGTTTAATAGGATCAGCTACTACTGGAAGTTGCCAAATTATATACTGTCCAATTATGTACAATAAAACTGGGACAGATAACAAGCTGTTTTTTTTTAAATTCACCCAAAATCAAATTTTACTCATCGGTTTTAGCTTTCTATATCTACGTGAATATCATTGGAACACCTAAGAACCCTTGCGTTATGTTGCAATAGATTTCACCTTACGATGATTCACTCAACAATCCTGGTTCCATTCATTGGCATTGTAGATTAGACTTTGTCGAGTAGTTTAAAAGCATGACTTAAATGAAGTTCTGTCTAACATGGAGTATCTGTGATTGATTGTCGTGGATAATCCGGCCATAAACCTTTAACAAAGCTTAAACAATCAATACAGAGCCGGCGCAAGTCATCAACACCGATGCCTTATGATTTGCGGGGCTCGGCTGCGTGCTACTGGTCACTTCTGTCCTCCAAAGTGCCGATAACTTCTTGGGTCGACTTTTTCCTGCAATTTTGTGCAAAACTTCTCCACCTCGAGATGTTGGCAAATCATTCAATACTTGCTTGAGCGCCTAGTTTGACAAGCTTTTCCACAGTAGCTCGTCCGAGCCTTGATGCTCCCATGCTCACTGGCACAACAACTCCCAGCCACGTATCACCGCCGATGAAATTTCCACATTACACAGTAATGCGGTCATATCATTCCTCATGCAATTTCTCTTAATCTTTCCCGAAAATCGCAGCGCGCTGTCTTTAAAATCGTGAAAAGTTCACGGTGTGAATTTTCACAGCCGTCACAAGCGGTGCCATTTGACATGGCACTTTATTAACACGTGATTTTCTTTTTTCCGCTCGACACCCGTCGACGTCAGTAGCGTAGGGTGTAGGGATTGACTGGTTTTCGTTTAGTTCGTTCAATACCCGTCGATGTCAGTGGCGTACAGGACTTCGAAACAAATGGCTGTCGCGAATGTTCTCGCACACACGAGTACTTCTTTCTTGCCCACCTCTCATTGATTATAAACGTGAAGTCTTGGTACATCCCAACAGAATGTACCCAACAGACTAACTAGTCCGGGCACCCTTAGTCTACTCCGAGATGACTGCTGACAGGCAAGCTAGTTCGGAAAGGAATTTCGATCGCAGGTCTTCCGCGAACAGACTAAGCCCCAATAAAATTTTTCAACCATCGATTCAAATGCGTTCCAAAGATTTCCCGAAGAAAACTATTCATTACTACTTTAGATTTTGCCTTCATGAGGCTACCAATAAGTCAACAACAGCTTCGCGCGTTCCCGATCTCAATACTGACGCGGTGCCAGACGTAAACTATTCTAATTCTAATTGAAACAGTATACTAGTCAATAATAGAGACCTCTGACAATATGTACGTTTTTTAAGGCGTACGACAGAGCGTGCACAAAATCTCCATTTATTGTTAGTGAAACTCTGATGAACTTTTCTGTCTTTTTTTATCTCCATACCACTGTAATATAAGTTTCATCGCCTGGCAACTTAGGCCTAAAGCGTTTGCCATATCTTCCTCCATGAGTGAAATAGATGATCCTTCATCTAGCATTGCATATCCCGACACAATTCCCGATGGTCCACCCAAAATCACTGGCAATACTTTAAGCAGTTGGTGACCTTGAACCATTTGACGACAATTTAAAACATATTCCGGCCTAGGTGTTGATTCGATGGTCTGATACAGTAGTATATGATGCATCCGACTACAGTTGTTAATTAAACAAGTTCGTTTTTTACGGCAAGCGGCTAAGCTATAGGAATTAGTAAAAGACTGGATTACTAATCTACAACTAAATTTATTCAATAACGTTTAAATAAATTGACTCGTATCGACACGTCGTTGTGACACGTAAAAACCACAAAACCAAAAGAGAACGAGTTGTCCTCGCATGCCGGTTAAATATTAGCTTTGTGCTGACATCGTCGTCTGCTCCGATCCACGGTGGTCGCCACTCCATATCGATGAATATGCTTCGCTTGCATAAGACGTCCACTTGTTGGATGTCAATCCACCAGCCAAATTGCTTACGTTGCATATCTCTGTTCTGCATGTGTTGCCTTGCGGTTGATATGCTTGCACAAGCATCCACATGTTGATGGTTTTTCACTTAATCATGGTTGAGCATCAATGCTATAGGAATTAGGAATGGGTGCTGCGTTCGTGGCAGTCGGGGGCTGTATGTCTGTCGGTCCGTCGATGAGGCGTTGCGGAGTATTGGCTGCGTTTGTGGCAGTCGAGGATCGCGTGCGTATGTGAGTGGCTGGTCCGCCACAGTACTCCCCCTGCAGTGGCGGAGCCACGATATTGAGCGGTGGAGTGCGTTATGATCCAGGTGTAGATGTCACGGTGCGCCTCCTGGCGCGGGGTCGCGACAACGTCCTGGCGTGTGTCGAGGGTGTCGGTCGTTTTGGGCGCTAGGTGTAAATGTCGCAATCCGCATCCTTGCGCGGGGTTTGAATATCGTCCTAGCGTGTATTGGGCGTGTTAGTTGTTGCATTCCAGTTGTGCCATGTTGGCGTTGCGCTGGCGTGTGTCGGTCGTTTGGGGCGTTGGTCCTTGGGGGCCAGGGTGAATGTCACGGTGCGCATCCTCGCGCGGGGTTTGGGCATCGTCTTAGCGTGTATTGGGGGGGCGTTGATCGTGTCGGATGTCTAATACGTACACCGGTCGCGGTGCGCCTCCTGGCGCGGGGTTGCGACAACTTCCGGGCGTGTGTCGAGGTTTGAGTGCCGGGGTGAATGTCACGGTGTGCTTCATAGCGCGGGGTTTGGAGATCCATCCGGCTAGCGTCGATCGTGTCGGATTTGCTAGTACGTGCATGGGGGCCGGCATTACCTAGCCTGCGGCCCGTAATGTTGGTGGAACCAACACGGCTGAGGGTGGAGCGTAGCGACTTCATCATCCTCCGACGATCGATCATCTCGTTCATGTTGAGTCGATAAAACCGCAACGGCGTCCTCGAGGTTGGAAACCCTGTTGGCGAGATCGCAGAATTCGTCAGTCCGACTCGGTCGGTCCGTCGACTCGATTAGCGTTGAGATGTTGGCGATGGAACGCGTGTTATCGGGGTGCGGGCGACTGCTTATCGCGGCGTTGACTGGAAGTGTAGCTCGCCTGCGTTGGATGTCGTGGGCGGCCAACAGTGCGTTGGTGAGGCTGCCATACTTGTCCTTAAGCGGCGGGTTGGTGACTGCCTGACGCACTTGTCTTAGTGCCTCCTTGTCGAGGCTTGCCACCAACCAATTGAATTTGGCATCATCCTGCGTGACGCCGTTCGTTGCAAGCGTCGCGTTGACGTGGGCCAGCCACAGGTCCAAATCGTCATGCCATACTGGTGGTATGTTGATTGTCGGCGTGGCTGCTGGTCGAATCGTGTCGGGGATCCCTTCGTGTGGCGTGGTTCCAGCTGGGGCAACAGTTGGTGGGACTAGTTCCAATAAATTCGACATCGTGGCCTTCGACTGCGTCAGGTGCGAACGTCGGGTGAATTTCTAGGCGAGGTCCCAAAGTGCTCTTGGTGGTGGTCGGATGTGTCCTTGATCGTGTTGTTGAGCGCTGTTCGACTTACAGGATCGCCACTATAGGAATTAGTAAAAGACTTGATTACTAATCTACAACTAAATTTATTCAATAACGTTTAAATAAATTGACTCGTGTTGACACGAATTCGTGACACGTAAAAACCACAAAACCAAAAGAGAACGAGTTGTCCTCGCATGCCGGTTAAATATTAGTTTTGTGCTGACATCGTCGTCTGCTCCAATCCACGGTGGTCGCTACTCCATATCGATGAATATGCTTCGCTTGCATAAGACGTCCACTTGTTGGATGTCAATCCACCAGCCAAATTGCTTACGTTGCATATCTCTGTTCTGCATGTGTTGCCTTGCGGTTGATATGCTTGCACAAGCATCCACATGTTGATGGTTTTTCACTTAATCATGGTTGAGCATCAATGCAAACCGAATGGGTGCTGCGTTCGTGGTAGTTGGGGGCTGTATGTCTGTCGGTCCGTCGATGAGGCGTTGCGGAGTATTGGCTGCGTTTGTGGCAGTCGAGGATCGGATGCGTATGTGAGTGGCTGGTCCGCCACATCCTTTTCTCGAACATGAGAAACAAAAATCATGCCTTTTTATTAAATTCCATCTTTTATCTACCGTCAGTAAATGAAACCTCTCGTACTCTGAGTCGAACTAATCCTTTCGACACAACACATACACTTGTCCTGTTTTGGAAGTACTCTCACTGCTTTGCAATATTCTGCAATGTCTGACGGTTTGTATTTATATTAGTTTGTCGAGCTTCACTGTTCGACGTGTGCTCTGTGTGCGTCAGTATGATGCTAACAATTCTTGTCAGTGCAGTGGTCCATTCCGAGAAGGAATCGACAGTGGGAAATGACTGTTGTTAAAATTTGTTTAAATACTTAATCAGTTACTTCCTCTCAATTTCACTAATAAGCATTTATTATGTTCAAACTTGTTTTAATTATTGATTCGTGTAATTAAATTTCCTTTCCATTCTAGTAATAAGTATGTCACTCATTAACTTCACTTGAAATTCGTCAGCAATAATTGTTCTTTACCTGAAATACGTTGAAGTTTAATTGTGATACGTCTACAATTTATTTAAGTAAGCACATATACTGTATTAAAATCAATTGGACAATTAATAATATTTCGTATTCGAAAAAAAAGCGTTAGCAAGCCTTCTTTACTTTCCTGCAGTGAGGCTGCTGTGCGGCGTGATTGATTTTTAAAATCTTCGTCGATAATCACAAGAATTGATCAGTTGGTGTTGCACTTATTGTATCAAAAATTCTATCTTCACTAATTGTTTTTATTGATTGTTTTCGTTGAATAAAACTTGTGATTTGGCTCTAAGCACTAGGCGCAACACTTAGTGCCATTCACGTAACTATTTAATCTGGTGATTCACCTGTTTAAAACGTCGAAACTGGCAGTACTCGTCTCGACAAAATCCCTTTTCCATAACATTTGTATTATAGTGGCGTGCTTTGCCCACTAATACTGCTTTGACGGCGGCAGTTTTGACACTAACCTTTACAGTAATGTTGTATTTAATAAATGTATTGACTTGAAAAGTGCAACCATGTTACGAACTTGATTTGATAATGGCAACACCAAATCAATCCTATCATCCTTGATTGGCATAATTTCATTCACCTTTTCAATTTGCGATCTAACAAGCACATCTGGTCTTCCAAAGTTGAATTTTAGTTCTTCAATGGCTTTGGGCACATCATCGGGAACTATGAGCATTGACGCGCCCATTTGCCTCGCACCACTCTTTAATGTTCTTTGCAAGCTAATAAGATTCTGCTTTTTTCCGTACCGAAACTCCATAGTTGTTTCATAGAAGGCATTGAGAAATATTGGCTATTCTTCTGACCACCTGTCAAATGGCGGCAATATGCATAAACCACTTCCGTATTCGGTATATAGAGAAAATGAGTGATTTGGAGTTGTCACAGACGAAAATGCAACCGGCTGAGAAGCCACTCTTGTTCCTCCCGGTGGCAGCCCAAAAAATGTACTTGGGGACACATTCGGTGATGTTTTCGTTGATAACGATACTGGCGGCAACAATGGCGGTGGTATTGAATCCATCATTGGCAACGACGAGCGAAATGGTGTGTCTCCAGATGCAACAATCTGCCCTTGTGTCGATGGCTCTTTCACTTAAAACTGATAATGCTCCGTTACTTCTTTCGAGACATGTTCTAACTTGTCTGGCGACTTGTCCGAGACGTGATTAAAATATTTTTTGATATCTGCGCGTAGCGCACTTAAAATTTTACTATTTTGATCACACGTTTTGCGGATTGAGCGACTAAGAGCAGAAATGCTTGCACTTAAATCACAACCCCTGAACGGCTCACCTCAGATCCACTACGGACACGCTTTGTTGAGCTTTCGGCGGCTCACCCTTTGTCTTTTCTGTTTCTTGACATTTTCACAAATCGATGCAAGACACTGGCAAGCTTCTACAATGCGAACTGTCGAAAGAGTCAAACAATGTAGCGACGTGTATAATTAAACTCGAGAAACTTAGGCAATCAAGATAACGTTATTTATGAATCGAGTAATATACAAAGTTGTTCAGATTATTACAGACTGTAGACAAGAATTCAAATTTTTGACGCGTTGACTCCTTGTTCGACTGACGTTTAGTTTTATTTTAGTGTGGCCAATGTTGCTGAGACTTAACGATTGACTTTGCCGGTATTGCCAGATGGTGTAGTATCTGTCAATAGAGTTGATTGTGGCCTTAACTGTTCATTTCCATATGTTCATAGGATTTAAATATGAACTTTAAAAAAAAAACAATTTTATATTTTTAATATCTTTCTACTTAAGTGTTTGTGTTAACTTTTCCTCTTACCCATTAATAAAAGCTATTACTTTCTAATTTTCAATCCACAAAAGCAATCGCTTTGAAGTACAAAATATCTTCACCTCTCAAATGTCTTTAAATATCGTCTCACATCTATTATGATTTAAAAGATCAAAAAAGCGATAATTTCATTAAATGTGCAATTTTGAAACACTTTTAAAGCAATTGATCTTGGATTCCCAATGGAGATATATTAAAAAATATTCCATTTCTAATTTCTCTTATCTAAATGACACCATAGTACGAGTTTTCCTCGTTCATTAGTAGAGTAAATTGAATCTACCTTGTTGCTACGAAACGTAAATAAACTTATCTCCTTCGATTAGCTGCAAGAAAAATCTTTTCAAAACATAAAATAAATATACAAAGTCTCTTTAACATTGTTCTTAATTCACACTAGAGCTATTTGAATGAAACAAAATAAACGAGACTATTTTGAATTTATTTAAGGGTGCGATGAAGGTATGGCTGCCACACGATAAAACAAGTCGGCGCCTTTTATTAAGAACGGATGAACTTCTGTCTTGAACGCCCATTCATCTAAGGGTAGTAATGCATCCTCGGAAAACAATAAGTATAAATACCTCAAAGTTTCTGCTCGGAGGAATATCTGCTGCGCATCATCTTTTCGTGGGTTATCTAGATAATATATCGAATGCCCGAATAACCGTGATCGGTCCGACAGTATTTTTCTAACGCTTGTATGGCATCCCAGCCCCAATTGCGATATTTTTTATCGTGCGTCAGTCGCCACGGGGTAAACTAACTCTCAAACGTTTCCGGTCCCAAAATTTAATATTTCTCTTGCCACATCAATGTTCAAGCTTCGACTGCATCACTTACTTGATTATCGTGAAAATCTAAATGCCTCAGGTCCAAGACGGATTCGCGCTCGGATACAACTCTCGTGGCATGCATTTGTCAATCCCTTGCCAACTTCCATGAACGTTTCCAGATTTCGTTCTGTTTCGTCGTCGCGCCAAATAAAAATATGCCACCCGCGAAACAGTTACTATATGCAATTTAACCGTATGAATTCTACTACTCAGAGCGGATCGCAGACATCGATCTGTTAAAAATAAACGATGCACTAGAGTCGAATTTCCCAGACAGGATTCACCCACCACCATCGATTTAAATAGTTTACATACCTCTTTGCGGCGTTCTCTTTTTCTCTCCACTCTGTGTGCCAACTTTTCAAGCGCTGAACGAGGTAAATACCCAAAATAGTAATTCCAGCCTTCAAGACGAATAAAGTGCAGGCAATAAAATATTTCACGCAACGATTTCTTGGAGATAACTGAAAAGAGCTCGAAATTACCACACTCAGACTTAATATAGCGAAACACACAGCACAACAAAAAACTCGGAACAATCTGCAACCAGCCGATGCCAGTACGTCAATCCGTTAGCCGACGACAACTACCCGCTTCTGAATCGACCACTCGAATGACATCTGTCCTCCGCTTGAGTTCGTTTAATGATGTTTCGTCAATTTGTTCGCATCTCGTGTAAGGATGATAGATTTCTTCGGGGTATCGCTCCGGAGTATCGGAGGTTATTACACCAATCCTCACTATGGGAACTTAGTTTGAAATTCAAAGGCGATGAATTGGTTGGTTTACTGCCGTGTACTCCTTCATTTTAACCTCCTAACAGTAACATTCCTTATGAATTTAAAATTGAATTACTAACACAACTTATGAATTGATATGATTAATTCATTTGCCTTACAAGTTCTTCGGCGCGTGGAGTGGTTCCTTGACATTATTTAAATTAAAATTTTGGAGTGCGACAAATTCTTCCCGTCCAAAAGCGTTTTAACCACGAAATGTTGTAGTGACCGCCGATCCCGTGGAGCGATACCCCACAGAGATCTGTCATCCCTATATTAATTTCCCAACCAGCTGATAAGGTTGGATGACAGACCTCTGTGACTGAACCGCCACTGACGTTGACAAGTAGTGAAATACGAGACTTCTATTCCACTCTGAAGTGTAACGCAACTATTCCACGATACTTGCGTGATGGACTGAAGAGAAGTGGTAACCTCTATCCAGGTTCCTTGTTTGAATGGCCTGCTGCGGAGCGTGGAGCGTTAATTAGTTATAAGTATCGCGTTTTGTAGTGACAAAACAGGACGTGGAGCATGATTAGCGGCGTTGGGGGATCAGGAAAAATCTGGCGGATAAGTTGACAAAAAAAGCTTCGTGAGGAGAAATGCTTTTCTCTACTCAGTTCGTAAGCATTGTGCCTCTGTTTACAGTTCTCGACATTTGCGAGAACCGGATTTCGCTGATCGTTGCTAATGCAGATGTTACGCTGGACATTAGACAACTATCTGGATCTTTGAGACTCTATGTTCGGCTCGATGAGAACTATCAAAAGCTCAACCTCCTGAGACCCAAGACAAAAGTATATAACCCACAATTAAGATTGCTACCTTTTATATCTAGGTACTACATATTATTAATAAAACACAAGAGAAAAAAATCCTCCCCCTCCCTTTTTGGCGCAAGAGATGGTATCACAGGTGATACCTTGGGACTGCATTAGTTTAAAACAAGGTTATTATTCATATTATTTTTAATTTTAATTTATATTTAAAATGGCACATTAATCAGACTATGGTAAAAAAAAGCTACTTGGAAGTGTGATAATCCAAAAAGCAGTTCCTATTCACATTAAAGCAAAGAAAAATATTACACTCGGAACATTTTACAAACGTCAAGTTTCTACAACTTTTATTTCGACATTTTGATCTATTATTTTGGGCTCCTTTAGCACAAGTTGGCAGATGCTTTGCTTCTTTCGTCCTTTTTGCAATGTGAGGTATTGGTTCAATGAGTCTGCGTTTTCTAGTTGAAATAGAAGGTATTTCATATATTATGAAAACAGGACTTTCACGAATGCTTGGACTGGAACGAGGGCTTTGCTGTGGGGTATTGCGTGTTACGCGTGCAAATTGTGGGGTGATTGACTAGAAACTAAGTAAATCATTTGTTTTGCTAAATCCAGCTTGAAATCGAAGTATTGGTCTATATTGTTCCTCTGGCGTCCAGATTTTGCGGCATCTTCCCAATATTGCACCCAACCTGCTGCTGCAGCAAAGTCAAAAAAGTGAAATTTTGTTCTAATAGTCCACTTACCAGTTCTTCCTCTCATGGGATATTTGCCAATAATACGATCCAGAAGATCAATGCCTCCCATATACTTGTTATAATTTTTTATAGCTACACGTTGCGACACTTCGATGTATTCCTCATTCTGCTTGCTCCAGCGACGACATGTTCCTAATGGCTGGACAGCCGCATCAGTTGATGCAACATGGATTGCTTTACTGTCTAACCATTTTACTACAGCAATCTTGTTGTCACCCCTTACAACACAATCGTAACTGCCTCCTCTAGCTTTTTCTAATGCAGCATCTGTCTTCAACAATACCCGCTTATTATCTTTTTTCTTTGAATTCCGCCGCTGGTACTCTGGCACTCTACTTTTCATTAATGTCCCAGTTGCCTTGATTCCCCTTTCTATTAAATTATCAAGGAGTGGAATAGATGTGAAGCATCGGTCAATAAAAGTGGAAGAACCTGTAGGCAATGTATCCACTAGTTTTAACACGAAATGACCGCCAAGATCAAGTTTTTTAGGTGACGGATACAGTGCTGATTCAATTGTTGTGGCCTTCTCCTGATATAAATACAAATCCAGCGGAATACCATTAGGATTGGCCATTAAAAAAAACGTTTATGCCTTCTGGGTTTGGTTCGCCTTTAATTACTTGCTTTTGTTTGCATTTTCCATTGAAAGGAATAATTTGCTCGTCAGTAGCGACACAATTACCCCTTTTATTTTCACGACAACCCTTTTCTACCGCAAAAACAATAGGACGTACTTTCCAAAACTGTTCATTCTGTCTGGCGTTTTGAGGAATTAGCTCATCTTTTGTAATCTTTAAATTAGATCTTAGTTGAAAATATCGATTACGAGTAATTGGGTTTGCTAAGTAGTCAACTTTTGTTTCCAATGCCCCGTACATTCTAATTCGTGGAAGACCAAGCACACTCATTGCCATTGAACATCCAAAAAACTGTCTTAAGTTCATCAGGCGTCGTATTCAGACATTTTCCCGTCCTTGATACGCTGCAAACATTTGTACATTCGGCCATAATTTCAAATAAATGGTCATCAATATAATGACCAAAATACTCTAAAGAACTCTTTACAATTACGTTATGATCGAATGAGACGTACAGATCGTCTTCATGTGGAGTAAAATCGAAATTTTCGCTGTATTTCCACCGTGAAAATATGTTTCGGGACGATTGGAGTTGTACGCGAAAAGATGAGAAAGGTTCATCGTTCGATTCAATCCAATATTCTTCATTAACAACAGTGGGATTCCCTCGCCAATTTCTTCCTCTCGGCATGCTAGCAGGTCACTTTCACCGTCACTGTGTAATGAATCATGCGACGCCGTCATTTCACGTTGGTTGCGACGGGCGCACATCCCACGGCAATTTTGTCGTGGGATGTCAAGAGGAATTGACAGCCACATAGCAGCGAAGTGTGCACGTAGTGGCCGCCACCCAAGAAGAAGCAAGAACTGAAAGAAGTAACATACGACAAATTTCATTTCAATCCCCGGTGGAAAGGAATAACAGGCTAAAAAGTATCGACCGATAAATTAGAGTATTACTTCAAATTCATTGACAAATTTGAGATTCATGATGATTTGGAGGTATAAAACGAATGAGTTCATTGCTTGAACTGGACAAAGGGGAATGCACAAGGGAAAGGAATCGAGAAGGCGAAAGTGTTGCTGCCAAAAGGCTTTTCCAAATATATAGAAGCATACGATCAAGGTCAGGACAATATCGACCTAGATGAATGGGACTCGGATTCAGATATTGAAATTTTGGATCATCTTTCGTTATCAGTACGATCGTTGGATCAATCATCGGATCAGATTTTACGGAACCAATTGATAAAGTTCGAGACGATTCAATAAATGATTTGATGGCAACAATAGGGAAATTAGATTCGAACGGAGTACAAGTTCTTCCGGAAGGTAGGAATAAGACGACATCGCCACAAGTCCATAGTTCAGCAAATATTGCGAATGTTGCTGAAGAGAAAGCTGACCAGAAAGACGATCCAAATGAAAGTAAAACG
Source organism: Odontomyia ornata (assembly GCA_963969285.1). NCBI lineage: Eukaryota > Metazoa > Arthropoda > Insecta > Diptera > Stratiomyidae > Odontomyia > Odontomyia ornata. The sequence goes on from OZ017742.1 coordinate 85,188,230, forward strand.
TGGCAATGTTTGCTATGTGTTAATTTAGCGGAACTGGCAAGTTCAGCTGAATGTGAAAGACATAATGCAGGAGAACTTGGCGCAAATGAATTAAAGATTATACAGAGGATATGTTTAGAATTATATTGCCAATACAAACAAAGTTTACCATTTAGAGAGCCAGAACCTGCAACACACACTGCCTATTATGAAATTATTTGTCACCCTATGTCGCTAGATGTTATCCGAACTCGTTCGGATCCATCAAGTCCGAATCACTGCAAAGACATTGCCACATTTGTGGCTGACGTTCGATTGTTGTTCAAAAATGTATACTTATATTATCAGGAGGATTCAAAAACATATGCGCATGCCCGTTATCTAGAACAATTTTTCGAAGAGCAACTGGCTAAATGGCTTCCTAAATACGCTCTCGTAAACAAATGTGAAACGAATGCAGATGAATGTCCTGTGAAAAAATGCGCAAAAATTCCGAATGAATGCCCTTAGAAAACAGAACAATTTCAACTGTTGGATAAGAAAAATCAAAAACGAAATAAAGGAGATTATATTTGCTTACAGGAATAGTTTCAGCATCGTAAGTTTAGGCGTATATTAACGCTATCGCCTGTTGGTGTCGCACATCGACACATTTAAACTCTTACTACAAGCAAAATATTAATTTATTGTTTAAACATAACTATACCTAAAATAAGAAACCATTTTTATTTACTCGAAAGAAAGCATGTAGTTATTCCAAATATGAAATGTTCATTGAAAATTTCACCGGTTAGATCTTAATCATATGAACAAATGCATACCAATTTCATTTGAAACATTAGATTACAGAGGTTAATTAATTTTATATGATAGAATGCTATCTAGATAATCAAAAAACGACAGAAAATCGTGCTTTCGTTGATTTTAGACGTAACTATAAATTAAAGACATTAAAATGTAGAACATTTACTTCCAATTCATACGAGAAATGACATTTATCAGAAACACTTTTTGTTTGAATTCTCCTTATTTTGGTTGCTTTTAGACGAAAATCAGGTAGACTGGCATACAATTTTATTAATTTGTTTTTATAGTTGATGTAGATGAGTGCTAAAAAAATGCAATTTAATACAAAATGATTATAAAACTGTAGAAAAAAAATACTATTACCTTTAGTAGAATATCTTAGTTAGAAATTTATATTGTATCGAAGGAATCGTTAGTTAGAATGTAGAGAAATTAGAGACTTGTTTAGCGTTAGTTATACGTTACAAACACACACGACAAAATCAGTCAACGAAAGAAGCAAACCAATCTTTAATTTGCATTAGTAGATAATTGAAATGAATATTCCTAATAGGGAAATTCTTCGTCAACGCGCTTATATACATATATTTTTGTGTTTATTTTTCTTTTCCTAAACATTCGTTATGTGAAATATCAATACATAATATATATTTTTATTTTTATATTTTATAGAAGCACAATCATTTACACAATGTACATAGTTTGATTTTCTTTGATGAATAGTGATTAATTTTTAAAAATTTGATTGTCAAAATTGCGGAATGCTATATGACAAAACAGCACTATTATAATTTGAAATTGGATAAAGACTGTTTATTTCGAAAGGAATGAAAATTAATTGATTGGAAACGACTGACTTCATACTTTCGATAGTACAAGTCTCCTTTCCAGTGCTCCTTTCTTTCAGCGGGAAATAGAGTGCATGGTAAATATGCCGTCGCGAGGGTAGGGTTTGAGAAAATCCGCTGAGGTCGGTTTCGCGTCGCGCGCGGTACGCGGTACCTTTGTTGTTTTGCCTTTTTATTAGCGTAGCTTTCGTCGGGTTGAGTTAGCGTAGCATATTTTCCGGTACCGCGTCGGAAATTCGGGAACGCGAAGTAAATGGTTTTGTTTTGTAACGCGTTTGATAACGGGCATGTATTGGTGGCTGAAGATTGTAGATGAGCGTAATCCATTCGAAGACCCGCGACCGAAATCCTCTCCGATCTAGCTGGCCGACAAGCAGCCACCGGGTGAATGGATTACGGTGCACGGATGGGTTGACCGGTGGGTACCATCCGTTGGCACTACTCAGACTTAACGTCTAGAACCGATGGGAGGTCGGTTCCTCGTGCAGACTTAGACATTTAAAATCATTACAACTGTTTTCTTCTTCAATATCTGATTCATCATAATTGAGCAATTTTATGATCTCACTATCAGATAGCTTACGAGTACTTGTAAAAGAAACAAATATAAGACCAAAATGCCCGAAGTATCACGTATGATACTCATGGAAAAACGTAAAATTTTAAAATAGTTCTTAAACTTTTCTATGAAATATTTATAGGTAAAGTAAAATTACAATATATTTAGAAAGATAAGAGTATGAAAACACTGAGATAATAACAAAAAATACTATTTACCTTGACGCGACTTCGCCATGTCAGTTAACGCAAAATTGTCAAACTTGCACTGATCGCGAATGATCCAAATTTTGACAAGTAACTGTTGAACGATGTATGAAAACACAAAAAGGAGAATTACTTTAGGTTCCAATAGACGGCGTTGGAAAAAATTTTAAACTAAATTATCACTGGTGATAATTTAGAAGGTTAAGGTATTTGAAGCAAAATTTTCATTACCTACACCTGAAGACACCTTGGCTGAGGACAGAATTGTACTTCGTAAGACAAAGTGAACTCTAGCATCCCAGATGATCAGACATACTTCCACGTCAACTTTTTGTCGCGAAGTGAAGTTTTCCTGCTTTTTCTGATCGTTCTTGGAACAATTTTACATCATTCTCGCCTGGTTGTGTGGTATCAATTCCAATTCTGTGTGATCTGTCTGCGATTTCATGCCGAGACTCGAGGCTGAGTGATTGCGAGCCAGAGGGGTCAATTGACAAGTGTGTAGTATATTTTTAACGGGGAAACTTCAGCTCCCAGGGTTAACACGCGTTCCGCGAGACGAGGCCGCGGTCAGATGTAGAAAAACGACAGCGTTGTATGCAAATCGTGCTCTACCACGGTGTGAGATCAATAAGGACAAAATGCCTCGGAGTAGAAAAGTCACTGTGTCGTTCCCTCGATGATGATGATCGCCACCTTCAAGCAGGATGCTCCCCGCAAACATACGAGCCAGTTTTCGCGAAGACGGCTCGTCCTTCTTAAAATGTTATAACGATTAATAAGGCTGTTGGTGATACACTTTCAACAAACCAAGTATCATTTTGCGGTTCCCAGAGTACCAGATGGATCCCCTGGTTTCGTCTCTCGACGGTAATTTACGGTTATCGAATTTATCTCTCGTAAGTGCTTTGCCTGCAATATTAAAACCATCATATCTGCCTACGAATGAAGGCGAATGATCAATAGGACATTTATCGGTTCGACTTTAACGAAATATGCTAGAATATTATGTGTTTACATGAAACAGTAATTTAGTATCCCTTATTCCTAATGTCCCTAGTTCTCAAATATAAATAGAATGAAATCGCCATCTCTTTTTTGACGACATTTGTATAAAGCTGATAGCTAAATTGGTAACGTAGAATTTCCCTCATCCTAGTCCTAGATCGAATTTTTATCAGAATAAAATATTTTTATACGATGATAAAACAACACAAAAGCGAATCCAATCTCACAAATAGAAAAAATATGCAAGCAAAGAGGAATTGAGGAGCTTGAAAAGTCTGTTTGACGTTATATTAAAAGAAAAGACATTACTATGCTAACCGCGGAATGATTCCGCACCTAAAGGCGGAGGGTTCTGACGTGGCTTCTTGGTGCCGGATTGATCGTCGGAGAGAGGCGTGGGGCGCCACTCGCTCTCTATGAAGCCCAATGAGTCGTCGAGCGAGACGACGACTCACCAAAGCCCAAAAAATATTAAACCCCCCACTTTACTTGGAAAATTCCCTATTCCACTAATTTAACTCCTACACTACCAAACATTGCACTCACCCAGAGTCTTCGCACTACTTATCAATTAGGAAAGGGCGCTGACTTACCACATCCCTTCCTTGCCCCCGAGCCAAGTTTACAAATCTCGGTGGGGTTGGAAAAGTATATTCGCTCAAAAACTCCGTACTCGCACTTCGTATATGACATACTTTTCTTTTTTGTACAAAAGATTATTTTCACTTAATTCTCATCAATCAATCACCTACAATTTATTCTATTTTGCCAAAATTTTATCTTACTTACTTTCTTAATTTTGCGCAAGATGTATGTATTTCCAAGGGGCGTCCCTGATTTTCTGCCTGCTTCTCTTCTTGAATCCAATTTTCACTTTCCAATTTTGAACTTGTAGTTGCCAGCCGTCTTTTTTCCCTGGGATATGCTTTCGCTGGAGTTTACTCGTTTGCTTTTCGTTCCGGGAGATCCATCTTCCTAGAGGTCTAAGCGCCAAAAGAGGGCTCGAACACCTCCTCCAGCTTCCACTTCACCTTCGTCGTAACCGCCGTTTTTTCGATTCCTCTTCCACGCCGGGCAATTTGGCTTTGCTTCGCAACACGCGCGTTCCACCAGTGGTCCCCAAAGTGGCACCATTCCTTTATATTTGTATCCGCAAGGATACGCCTAATTCTATTTAAAAACTACCCTTAAAATCACAAAAAAAAAAATTCAATAGTACTCTATTTTTAAAAGATTATACTGGCTTGGCTCGGGATATCCTAGATACCAAATATTGGAGTAACTAAAAACCGCTTCTTCATCTTTTTCTTCGATATTTTTCTGTAAGGTGGAAATATATTTGACAACATTCTTAAATAAAAGCATATCCGCTCCCATACTGACGGGATCGAACGATAGTAACAGATTTTTGAAATCATTAATGATCTTTCCTCTGAATTCTTAAGTGGATTCGAGAGTATCGCCTTCGGTTCTAGTTGTATGTTCTCCACGACTTGGAAAACGTTTTTTCTTTGGTGTTTGTACGGGGCGCGTATCCTTAGGACATGCGGCCACAACGATAGCATAATTTTGTTTCGTCATAATTTTTCTTATAGACTAAGAGCCAGTGCCTGCCAGACATACGTTAAAGTATAAAAGCTGCACATTTTTTTGTGTGTTCTCATTGGTATAGGGAACAATGTTTGGGCGTTACAAACCTTGAGTAACGGTGCCTTCGGTAGGTATCAGGTAATCAAGGTGTGCAATACCTGAGCTCTCTCACGTTAATTTTTAAAAGCTGAAATTTACACAGAATGCTCAAATGACCATTCTAAGTCATTCTTAAAAAGTCCAGACGTATCTGAAGGGTCTAACACTCCCCAGACGCGGTAGAAGGATAAATGCACTGTTTCTTTCGTTGATAGTTTAATTTCATTGTTGAAATCGGCTCTACATATAGTGCGATAGTATATTTTTGGAGCAAAATAATTTATTAATCTCCTGTATAAATCTTTGTGTTCCTCTCGATCTTTAACGAAATCTATTATTGAGGATTTCAATGATTCTGCTTCAGATTCATGAAGGGGTTGGACTTTAAATCGATGTTTTTTTTCTTTTAAGGTTGCAAAACACGCAAATTTTACAACTAATGTCAATATACTCGTATGCATCACTTTGGCTAGGAATCTCTTTTAAGGTTGAATCAAGATCACTTACATTCTCAAATACCTCGTGGGTCATTGAAGTTGATGCCTCTTGTTCTACAGTTTGTAAAGTTTTGTCTGATGATCTTGGTGTAGTAGAGCTGGTAGATTCATCCGTCGATGTTGATGGCGTTGGAATCACGTCTGGATCTTCCTAATGTTTTTTCATCACTGCTGTAAATGTCTTGTAGCACTCTCTATGGTAACCACCTTCCATCTCTCCACTTGGTAAAACCACATCTTTATATTTAAGTTTATATTTTTGTCGTGATTTTAATATACTTTTACACTTTTTCAATGTTTGTTCAAGAAATAAAATCACATTTCCACTACTCTCATGACAAAATATACAATCTACATTTTCTTCCATGATTATAAACTTATTTCACTGCAATTTTGCTCCTAAAATTTTCTTTCGAAGCACTAGCATCAACTTTCGGAGTCAAAAGTATACTGGCATCTGTTGAACCCAGTGCCCCAAAAAGACATTTAGAATTTTGACCTCGTACTACGTTTGGAGGGATTTTAAACCCTTCGAAATTTTCCAGCTGTTCAGAGTGTACTGTGGAATAGGCATTTACTCCATACCTGTATATTTCGTCATCTCTAAAACCCACTAATACTATTTTAATACTATTTATTTTAGCGTATAATCCGCTGGTACCCCACCTTTTACTGTGTCAAGGAATATATGAGACCCTCCAACTAGACCTAAATGTTTGAATATTCTTGCAAAATAATTCTCAAGAAAAATATATAAAATAATATTTAAAATATTGTCCCGTGTTTTCGGTTCGCGGCCAATAATTTTAATGTTCCGGGAAAGTGAAAACGCAATGTCTCTTAATTTAAGTTAAAAGAGTTTATTTAATTAAAAATGCACAATCATTTATTTAACTATTTCACCTAATTTTAATTTTCACTATTAAAATTCTAACACTTGTCCATAAATTTCTTATCGCAATTGTCTTCTAAATCACTTCACTATTACGAAAATCACTTTTCTACTACTCGAATAATATCGCTTCCCACACAATCGCAGTTCTTATCGCGGTCGAATGAATCCCACCATTCATTCAGCTCGCCTTTATATAGGGTCTCTAATCATTCAACTCAGTTCTCGTACATTGGTGAGTAAGCGGGAACATTCCAGCATGAATGGGCAGTGACTCACTTTCAGATGTTGATAATGCTTTTTGGGTTCTCGTGGGTTCGAGCAAATTCAGTTGTTGATGTTCTTAATGATTGTGAAAACAATTGCGACAGTAGCTCGCAGAATTATTTGTACATGTAATTATTTGTACATGTAACACTGCCCCCACCTCAGTTCTTTTCGCCCCGAAAAGATGTGTCGCTATTTGTAGTCACTTCTCCCTGGGTGTAATATGGGGCAAGACGGTCCAGGTGCACGATGTTCATTTTGGCTCGGCTTACGATGTTCCTGTATCCGGTATACGACATCGTTGATTCGCTTTGTAACTCGGTATGATCCCTCCCAATTATGTTGCAACTTTGGAGACCTACCCTTTCGCCGTTGCGGGTTATAAAGCCACACCAAGTCATATTGCTGGAAGCCAGTAGAATTTGCCTTTAGATCATACCTGGTCTTCATGCGGTCAGTAGCCGATTCGAGGTGTTTTCGCACTGTCCGATGTATCTGGTTCAACCGTTGTCTTAGCTCACTTGCGTACTCCGAGATCGTTTGGGGTTTCTCGGGGGGTGTTCCGAGCTTTATATCAGCTGGCAGACGAATAGTCTTTCCAAAAATGACTGGCTGGGGCTTGGCCCGTCGATGCATGTTCGGCAGCTCTGTACGCCATCAAAAATAGTGGAATATGTCGGTCCCAGTCCCTTTGGTTCTCGTCAACCATCTTGGCAAGGTGTTTATTGAGCGTGCCGTTGAAACGTTCGACCATACCATCAAATTGGGGATGCAGCGGTGTTGTCCTCGTTTTCCGTATTCCGAGCAGCTCGCACATTTCGCCAAAAACTAGTGACTCAAAGTTTCGGCCTTGATCCGAATGTAGTTCACAAGGCACGCCGTACCTACTGACCCAATTTAACACGAGCTGTTCGGCTACAGTAGTTGCTTCCTGGTTGAGAATGGGGTAGATCTCAGGCCACTTGCTGAAATAATCGGCTACAACCAGCATATATCGATTTCCCCAATCGGATTCAGAAAAGGGTCCTGCGATATCAACAGCAATCCTTTCGAATGGCACGCCTACGTTATAGGTTTGCATTTGTCCTCTCAGTCGTCGCTTTGGGCCTTTGACGGAAACGCAAATGGTGCATCTGCGACACCAGTCCTCTACGTCTTCTCGAGCGTGGAGCCAGTAGAACCTTTCCCGCAATTTCGCTAAGGTCTTGTTAACACCAAGGTGGCCTCCCGAGGATCCTTCATGCATTTCCTTAATCACATCGAGGATTCGGCTTTTGGGTAGTATAGTTTGCATCCTATAGGAGCTGCCATCCGCCGTTTCCCATTTCCGCTTGAGTACGCCACCCTCCACCTGAAGGGAGTTCCATTGTGCCCAATAGATTTTCAGGGTTGCGCCATGCATCGAAATGTCTTTCCACTCCGGTCGCCCTGTTGTCTCCTTCCATACGAGCAATGGTCCGATATCTTCATCGGCTAACTGGGCATTTCGAATCTCCTCCGATGACCAACCTTCATCGAATTCGGCCGTTATCACTCGCAGATCAACGGGCGGCTCCTTTTCTTCAATCCGCCGGCAATGCTTGCAGTTAGCTGGACATGGATGACGAGATAGGGCGTCAGCATTTCCATGAACTCTGCCCTTGTGAAGCAGTTGGGGCCTCACTAAGTCTGGTCGGATCGTCGATCGGGTTGCACTAGTGTCGTTTGTTAGGGTGCAATGTTCTTCATCAACTTGACCAGGAAGGCATCTGTCTGCTTCTCCACGATGTTGCCTTGGCACGGTGCTGGGGATATCGATACTCCTAGCCAACGTTCGCCCCACGAAGTTGGCCCTTGCAGTTTGATGGGCCTCCATTCTAGGCTCCTGACACGGTCTGGATCTCCACCACCCTGGACAATAGCTTGGTCTTCTTCCCTTCTTGCAGTCTCTTTGCAGGTGCCCTTTTTCCCCGCAATTCCAGCATCTAGGCGCACCATTCACCTGCAGCTCTCGCTCAATTCCCACGCGCTCACACCTGCAATTATCTGCCACTACCTCGCGAACCCGGGCAGTGGTACGGGTCACATTTTTGGCTGCCTCAAAATTTAAACTATAAGCCAATGCATCCTTGACTGTTTGCTTTTGAGCTAACCGCACGGCTTGTTGCAATTCCTTGTCCTCTAAGGCGCTGATGAATGCTTCTGCTGCTACGTCATCTCGATGTTCTGGGTCGTACGATGGGTAAGCCAAAAGTGCCAGTCGCTCAATGTCTTGTGCTAGCTGCTGCAAGGTTTCGCCAGACTTCTGCATCCGATGCCGTAGCTGTGCCCGGTAAATCTGCTTCAGATGATCGTCTCCATAACGCATGTCCAGCGCATTGATTATAGCAGCCGGGTTTGAATGCAGCTCAACGGGGATAGTCTGCAAAAGCTCGGCAACTGGGCCTCTTAGAGCAAGAATTAACGCAGTTGCTCGTTCCTGCTCATTCCAGTGATTTATGCGAGCGGCTGCTTCAAACTGAGTTTTGTAAACAGTCCAGACCGTTTGCCCATCGAATATTGGTGCTTGCACATTTCTAGATACGCTTTGCGCTGCGGTTATAATTGGGGCTGGTGAGGCGGTTACTACTGCCTTCGCTGCTTCCAAGTCCTTTTTCACTTTTTCCATCTCATGGTTGATTCTCTCCTCGACTTGGCTGATCTCAAGGTTGATTGTCTCCTCGACCTGGTATACCTTCTCCTCGACGCATTTAATTTGGCTGTTGAGACTACTGAGCTCCGCTTTTATTTCGATTGACTGTTTTTCCAGCTTCTGTGTGATGTCTGCCTTGATTTCGAACGCTTGTTGGTCTAGCTTCGCTGATTGTTCATTTAGCTTCGCAGCTAAACTGGATGTCTGTTCATTTAGCTGCGCTGATTGTTCGCTTAGCTTCGCTGATTGTTCATTTAACTTCGCTGTCAAATTGGATGACTGTTGTCGCTGCTCTTGCTGCATCAGCATCAACATTTGCATCAGCGCATTTTCTGGTTCCTTTGGTTTTGGTGTTTCGGCTTCACCACCTTCTGCGCCTTTTCCTGCATCTGAGAGCTCACCCAAATCCAGATTCACGCCTTCCGGCTCGATCGCATCACGCAAGCGTGCAACCAGATTTCGTTGTTCCAACTCCTCTTTGAGCTCCGATATGCTCAATTGATTAATTTTAAGATGTAAATTTCCTGGCATTTTTATTGTTTCGGCTATTTTTCCACGTTAATTTTCACAATTGTGCACTTCAAAATTTTTTTTTAAACGTTTTCACTTCCAAATTTCAATCCCACTTCTCGACACCACTGTCGCGTGTTTTCGGTTCGCGGCCAATAATTTTAATGTTCCGGGAAAGTGAAAACGCAATGTCTCTTAATTTAAGTTAAAAGAGTTTATTTAATTAAAAATGCACAATCATTTATTTAACTATTTCACCTAATTTTAATTTTCACTATTAAAATTCTAACACTTGTCCATAAATTTCTTATCGCAATTGTCTTCTAAATCACTTCACTATTACGAAAATCACTTTTCTACTACTCGAATAATATCGCTTCCCACACAATCGCAGTTCTTATCGCGGTCGAATGAATCCCACCATTCATTCAGCTCGCCTTTATATAGGGTCTCTAATCATTCAACTCAGTTCTCGTACATTGGTGAGTAAGCGGGAACATTCCAGCATGAATGGGCAGTGACTCACTTTCAGATGTTGATAATGCTTTTTGGGTTCTCGTGGGTTCGAGCAAATTCAGTTGTTGATGTTCTTAATGATTGTGAAAACAATTGCGACAGTAGCTCGCAGAATTATTTGTACATGTAATTATTTGTACATGTAACAATATTATAGTCAAATTTCGTTCAATATTATTAAATTATCCAAAATTTATTTAGTTATGTCATGATTATTGAATAATACATATCTATTTATGTATATTTTATATTATTTTAAAACTACAAAAAAATTCAAAAATACTGATAAATATTTTTTTTCCATTTAGTCATATACATATTTAAGTAACGACCTATCAATGCATTCGACTTTATACCACTAATTAATATTAAGCTAAATTGAATTTATTTACTTAAATTGATAAATAAACAATCTAAATTTAATTTTAATGTACTGAATAAATAATTTTTTCCGTATTAAATTCACTTAACTTAACAGTTTTCTGATGCTCTCTCATGTATAGATCTAGCTAGCCTTTATTCAGTCTCAGGAGGTGTTTAATCTTTCGAATATGTTTGGTTATTTAAAAATTATTGTATGATAATTTTTCAGTAATATTCACATATAATTTTCATTCATTATAAAATTTAAACTGCAGGAATACTCTCTTAAATGCATTCATGTACCTGAGCAATGCACTCTCAGTGCATTTGAGCTTCTACCGCGCCTGGGGGAGTGTTAGGCCCTTCAAATAGGTCTGGCCTTTTTAATAATGACTTAAAATGATTATTTGAACACTCTGTAAATTTCAGCTGTTACAATTTAACGTGAGAGAGCTCAGGTACTGCACACCTTGAATACCTGATACCTACCGAAGGCACCGTTACTCAAGGTTTGTAACCCCCAAACATTGTTCCCTACACCAGTGAGAACACGCAAAAAAAATTTCAGCTTTTATACTTTATCGTATGTCTGGCAGGCGCTGGCTCTCACTCTATTACGTCCCCTACAGGGTTTCGTTTAATCGTAAATTTTCCCTTCTTAACTGTGGGAAATTCGTGTCCGTGGTATCTTTAATATCTTGACCCTCGTAACTGCTTCTATTTATAACAGTTGTTGCCTCTTTGTTAGTAACGTTTAAAATCAAACTAACTTCCACCTTGTGCTTGAATTTTACCCACTTCGGGCAGTTTTGGTCCGTGGCCGTATGATCGCTGCTTTTGCAGAGTGTACATTTGATTTGAGGTGAGCCTCCTTCACACTCTGCAAATTCGCACTTTAAACACTTGCCAGCTTTATCCTTAGAAAAGGCGGTTAAATGTCTCAAGTCTGCCACGATTCCTGCACTATCTCAGCCTAAATTTGGATTATTGCAATTATGCTTGGTAGAAGGCGATCTTCGGATAAAGTATTTCTTTCGACTGTGATCTTAACTGGTTGGGTTGGGCTTTAATTCGTAGGATTTTCTAGATCCCTTCTATTTATTGTTATTGCATTTATGATTTCGATGTCTGTAAGCCCATTTCCAATGCATTTGCATGATAAGGCCAGGCTCAATAGTTCAGTTAGTTCGGGGCCTCGATGTCTCTAGCTACATAGGCTATTTTGTTGGACATCTGACACACGATAGTTAACCTCCTTGTATATAAGAAAAAATCGGATGGGGTAAGTCTAATAAATTTTCAATCGAATTTCCTTTCGAAATTTCCGGGAAAGACTTGTGAGTTAATGTTGTACCGACTTGGTTTGGTTTGAGGCGCAGTTTTTGCGTTAACTATATCATTGTTAAGTTCTATGCTGTTGGAAACAGAATCTATCCTCCTGGAATTGTTAACTTGTAAAGAGCTATTACTTGACTGCACTGGATTACCGGTTTGTTCAGGCCCCATTTTATCAGCACAAAAATATTTCTTTTCTCTGATGTCCAGAGTTTACTTTTCTCCTTATTTATTATTGTCGTCACCTGAAAACTCAAAGGAGGTCCTTATTTCATTCCACTTGCAAGGGCCGGTGGGTGCCCTTCCTAATTAACCTCCCTTACGTCTGAACATGAGTTTGGTAGCGAACACAATTAAAATATTTTAGAAGGCACTAATTCCAAAAAGATGGGAAGAGCAATGAATTGAGCATACATGTGCAGATATAGCCTCTAGCTAACGAAATAAAGAAAAATGTTCCGTCACTATTATTCACTATAAGCAGAAATTAAAAAGAAACCCGATCTGAATTTCACTTCAGCTATCCGCCAAAATAGTGGCGCTTTAAAGAAGAAAACCACTTAAAATCCTGGTACACTGTAGTCGCGACGAAGATGTATCCGACCGGACGTTCAGGAAAGGAATGACTTTACGTACTCATTTTTCTCCTTACTCCCGACAGAGAGGAAACCAACCAATACTTCCATAATCTGCTAAATACTTCTCTAATGCAGGTCCTCATTCCTTTTCTTATTTAATTTGGACTGGACGCGGATCCTTGGGAGTGCTGGATTGGTTAGTTTGGCATGTCTTTTAGTATACTTTTTGCTTCCTTCAAAGCTTAATCCACACACTTGATTGTTCTAAAATTAATTTTTCATGTACCAGATTGTCGAATATTTTTTTCTTCATGGTTACAACTTGGTTGCTTTTATCGGCTTTTATCAAATAAACCGGTTTCTTTCTGAGTTCCTGCACTACTTTAATATCTTTTGAATATTTCAACTTTATACCGATTATCTTGTCAACTTCGCAGCGAATCTCATCACGCGACCCCGGTGCTAGTCGTTTAATCCCCGCTTTCTGGTCGGTCACTGTCTTCTATCGGTGTTTTCTACAATAAAGAGAATACTAAACTTATATTTATTAAGTTTAATTCTGCTTCTGTGAAATTGATGTTTCACTTATTGATTGCGAGTCATTTGGAAAGTTTGCGGCCTTCTAAAGAAAAACACATAATTCAAGCCATACAAAAATTTATTTATCGACATAGTCTCGTTGCAAGTCAATAAATTTGGTGAAACACTTTCCCAACCCTTCAGGGCATCAGAAAAAAGTTCTTTATATAAACTTGATTTGACCTATATTTTTCCCCACCCAGAAATATTTTCAAGATGGGGAACAAAAAAATCACTCTGAGCTAGGTCTGGTGACTAGGGTGGGCGTTGAAGCACTTCGAACTTCAATTCGTCCAATTTCGGCATTGCGACCATGCATGTGTGGACTCGCGCGTTGTCTTGATGAAACAGCACCTTCTTCCTCGCCAAGTGTGGTCGCTTCTTCTTGCGTTCCGTCTTCAATTAGTCCAGCAACGCAGCGTAATAGGGTCTGTTAATCGTTTTACCTTTTTGAAGGTTAACTAACCATAATTACTCCACGGCTGTCCCAAAAAACTGTCGCCATCACTTACTTCTCCGGCAGGAAGAACGACCTTCGAATCTGCCATTCGCTTTTTCAGTTTCAAGAAAACTCTGAATTCATCTAAAAGCTGGTTTGCCATTTTATACTGAAGTATGTCAATTCTTGCGTTATTTATATACGGTCCTTTTAACTTTGAAAATGAAATAAAAACGAAGTTCCTTTTTCCGTATAAGTCTCTGTATTTACTGCATATACGTATTTCGAAGTCTTCTTGACCTCTTCCTCAGTACAACCGTTAACAGCACCTACCATAATATATTTATATAACTGTGATAATTAAAACTATCTCTTACAATTATCTACGTCACTATTTATCTTCTTGTGCTAGTCAAAAATATGTTTAAAAAGATGACTATTGCACCACTATTTCATCTTAATCCTACACGTATTTTGCTTATTTCTAAACGTTCATTTACATCTAATTTATTAAATTTAGGGACAGCTTTAACAACTGTAAAGTCATTTTGATTTATTGTATGTCTGCTTTTAATTATATGTTCTGCGACGGAAGACCTAAGACTATAATCCTTAATATTGCATTTTTTCTTCGATATGTACACTTCTGCTTCAATCTTCTGGGCATTGAATCTCGTACCCACAATTCCTTTCGTTTGTCCAACGTAAACCATTTGACACTCAGGACTGTGATTTTGTAAATCCTGTTAACTTCTTCTATTGATTTTTCGTCCTTTTCCTGAAATGCCGATTTTTTTTTTGCATGCTCTTCCTGCTATTGCAGCATACCTCGATGTCGTGCTTCGTTAACTTTTACTTAATGTCGTAAAATATGCTTGAGCTTGGGATACTTATTCTTCTCGTTGCACTTTTCCTAGCCTCTGGCTCCTGTTTAAATAATATTGCCCGCTCATACAACTATTTTCTACATCTCTTTTTATTGGTTATATTATCCACGTCACTCTTCCTGTACCTATTCAATATCGCTGTTACTTCTATATTTCGTCGTTCGCCCTCATAATCCTCCTGTGACAAAGGGATATTGAAATCGATGACGTATTAGAAATGGGCTAAGACCAGCAATGTATGTATTTTTGTATTTGTCAATTATTGACATTTCCTCGACTCAACAACGCTAAGAATTTGGTACAGGAATTTTTAAAAAAAAGTTTTAAAAGTGGAAAACGTGTGATTTAAATCATTAAATTTCAGTGAGCGTATCTTAAAGAATTGCTGTAGTAAAAAGAATGGTGTTCACTAACCTAGATTCATTAAAACGTGCGAAAAAATACGCTAAAGTTGATGCCATACTGTCAATACTGCAATGTCACTGCACTCAGCTAATCAAAAGATAGCAAAAATCTGACGATGTCATTATTGAGTCTAAGCAGCTGAGATTTTGATCAGCTGTGAATACGGACATTATATTACGAAGGTGACGGCCAAAGACACAAAAATTAATGGACACGAAATATATTTATTATCATTCATACGTGAGTGAAGGTTTTTTACTACATAAATACGTTCCCCTCCCATATGAATTGAAATCCCCCCGCCTTTCACGCGGGCATCCACACACTCAAGTTGCTCTCACAAAAATCCCAATCCTCTCATACTTTGACCCCCGATTGTCAACGTAAACTCAACCACATGATTGAAAACATATGGTGGTTCGTGCAAATTCTACAAATGACGGGAAATATCATTTCAAGTTGAATTTGAAATCGTACACGAAACAATTTTTAAGATAAATCATGTTGAATTTAGTGCAAAAGTGATAATGAATTAAACTGAAAAGCTTGACAGTGATCGCGAGTGTTGTGTCGGGAAAAGAAAACTGTAGTGATATATGAGGGATTGTAAAAAAGCTCTCGGAAGCATGCGAGCAACGTATCCTTCGTAGGGTAAGTCATGTTTAATCTTTTATTTCGTTTAAATTAGAATACCCGCATGGAAAATTCCTTTAGTTCAAGACGGAAAATTTCGTGGGAGACGTTACGTCAAACTTTTTTGAAAATCAAATCAACACCTGATACCATGCCAACTTCAGCCACATCACGATATGCTTCAACTATCGCGATGTATTTCGCATCCATTCTCTCTGCCAACTATGGCGACGGCAACACCGACATAGGATAAAAGCCATATGGTAATTACATACGTAGTATTCCTCCTTTAGACAAGCTCCTGTACGCTGTCAGCCAATTTAGGCAAAAGAAAATGCTTACATGGCGTAATATAAACTATGCTTCGCAAGATCAAAGTACAAAACACATTCCTTGCATGCTTAAAATTTAACCTTGCACTCACATAACTAATGGTTAACAAGCCGTTTCTATTTTTATTTTTGCACCTGAAAACACTTTATCTAATTAACTTTAAAGAACTTACGAAATTCGAATTCACTAAATCTCTAATAGCCACAACTGCAACAATACGCCGATTAATTCCGATTATATATTTCTCTTTCCACCTGATAGCGCTTCGTTTAAACAACTTTAAAGAATTACGGCGACAATAGTGTTCACTAACCTACATGCATTAAAACTTGCGAAAACATTTTTTAAAGTTGGTGCCATAAGTTTAAAAGTTCCAAAATGTAGTGCCGCGAAATGTATTTTTGTAAAACCAATTGCTATCACTAACGAAACACTTAAAACTTTGTTCCCCGACGTTTCGATACATAAAACACGCAATTTCCACTACGAAACTATTTTTAATCGGCAAGGTACAAGTCGAAAAGTAAGCTATCGAAAGAAATGTCACTGCACTCAGCTGATCAAAAGAAGGCAAAAACCTGACGACATCATTATTGAATGTAGGCAACTGAGATTTTGATCAGCTGGGAATGGACACGAAATATGTTTATTATCATTCATACGTGAGTGAAGGTTTTTTACCACATAAAGACCTTCCTCTCTTATAGGAATTGAAATCCCTCCGCCTTTCACGTCACTAGGGCATCCAGACACTCAAGTGGCTCTCTGGTTGCTCTCACAAAAATCCCACTCCACTTATACTTTGACCCCCGAATTGTCAACGTAAACTTAACCACATGATTGAAAATATATGGTGGTTCATGAAAATTCTACGGATAACGGGTAAAATCTTGTCAAGTTGCATTTGAAATTGTACACAGAACAATTTTTAAGATGAATCGTGTTGAATTTAGTGCAAAACTGATAAAGAATTAAACTGAAATATTTGACAGTGATCGCGAATGTTGCTGTTTCGGGAAAAGAAAACTGTAGTGATGTGTGAGGGATTGTAATAACAGCTATCGGAAGCATGCCAGGAACGTATCCTTCGTAGGGTAAGTCACGTTGAATCTTTATTTCGTTTAGATTAGAATACCCACATGGAAAATTGATTTAGTTCAAGATGGAAACTTTTTAGGGAGACGTCACGTCAAACTTCTTTGAAATTCAAATCAACAACTGATAACATGCCAATTTCAGCCACATCATGAAATGCTTCAACTGTCGCGATGTATTTCGCATTCATTCTCTCTGACATCTATCGCCACGGCAGAACCGACGGAAGATAAAAGCCACATGGCAATTGCATCTGTTGCATAGTCGGCCTTCTTTGGACAAGCTCCAGTAAGCTGTCAGCCAATTTTGGCAAAAGAAAATGCTTACATGGCGTAATATATACTATGTTTCGCATGTTAAAAGTACAAAACACATTCCTTGCATGCTTAAAATTTAACCTTGCACTCACATAACTAATGGTTAACAAGCCGTTTCTATTTTTATTTTTTCACCTGAAAACACTCTATTTAATTAACTTTAAGGAACTCACAAAATTCGAATTCACTAAATCTCGAATAGCCACAACTGCAACAATACACCAATTAATTCCGATTCTATATTTCTCTTACCACCTGATAACGCTACATTTAATCAACTTTAAAGAATTACGGCAACAATGCTGTTCACTAACCTACATGCATTAAAACTTGGGAAATCATTTGTTAAAGTTGGTGGCATAAGTTAAAAAGTTCAAAAATATAGTGCTGCGAAATGTATTTTTGTGAAACCAATTGCTATTACTAACGAAACACTTAGAACTTTGCTACCCGACGTTTCGATCCATAAAACACGCAATTTCCACTACGAAACTAAATTTTTTTAATCGGCAAGATACAAGTCGAAAAGTAAGCTATCGAAAGAAATGTCACTGCGCTCAGCTGATCAAAGGAAAGCAAAAACCTGACGACATCATTATTGAATGTAGGCAACTGAGGTTTTGATCAGCTGTGAATGGACACGAAATATATTTATTACCATTCATACGTGAGTGAATGTTTTTTACTACATTAGTACCTTCCTCTCTCATAGGAATTGAAATCCCCCCACCTTTCACGCCACTAGGGCATCCACCACAGTGGCTCTCTGGTTGCTCTCATAAAAACCCCACTCCTCTTATACTTTGACCCCCGAATTGTCAACGTAAACTCAACCACATGATTGAAAACATATGGTGGTTCGTGGAAATTCAACAGATCACGGGAAACATCTTGACAAGTTGCATTTGAAATTGCACACCGAACAATTTTTAAAATAAATTGTGTTCAATATAGTTGTTGTGTCGGGAAAAGAAAACTGTAGTGATGGGTGAAGGATTGTAAAAAAAAAAGCTCTCGGAAGCATGCGAGGAGCGTATCCTTCGTAGGGTAAGTCATATTGAATCTTTTATTTTGTTTAAATTAGAATACCCGCACGGAAAATTGATTTAGCTCAAGACGTAAAATTTGGTGGGAGACGTCACGTCAAACTTTTTTGAAATTCAAGTCAACAGCTCAAACATGCCACTTTCACGTCACATCATATGTAGTAGCCGGCTTTCTTTGGACAAGCTCCTGTATGCTGTGAGCCAACTTTGGCAAAAAAATGCTTACATGGCGTCAGGGATGTCGAGAGAAAATCTGGGCCCGATGGTAAACAATTACGGGCTCTAAACCTCCCCACATGAAACACAACTATAGATAGACTAAATGAAATATGTGCATGCTAATTCTATGAACAAAAGGGTTTTAAAATCTTCCTTAAAATTATTTTTGAAACAAATTGTTTCCATAACAAGCTATATAAATGTAAGTTGGTATATCAAAGTATTGAATAGAAATATAGAAAGCAAGTAGTCCACTTTTTGGAGTTAAGAGTTTTATTGTAATGTCAAGATAATATATTTAATTATTAATTATAATTCTAAATTAGCTTTTCTCGCTTTCTTGGCTGCAAAATTTCTTATCACAATATCAAAATTCAACTCCCTAGCTAATGGGGCCTCGATGTTAAGAGTGCCAAGTGCTGAAACACGCATTTGTGAAGAGCAATTCGAGCGAGCAAGAACACTAAATGAACTTTTAGCACTGGAGACAGTAACAGGTATAGTGCAAAATACACAGAGGGCAACACACACATTCGGAAAAATCGTTTCCAGATTTCGAACAAAGATCGCATTTAGAATGTAAAGGGTGATAACTCTTCTTCGAAGTTGCCTTTGTATATCTAAATCTTCAGAAATGTCCAATTTGTGTTTTTGGACGAAATTTGTGGCAACACTTCAAATTTCGGTTTCGTCCATCGCTGTAAAAAGCCATGAAAAAGAGAAACCATTATGTAAATCCTTCATGGCATTGAACCTATTGGATATTCTCGCAATAATCGAGTCGAAGATTACGTAGAAAGTGTTCCTTTTGAAATTGGTGTCTTGATCGTCTACACTTGTGTCATCGTCTTCTTCATTTTCATCGAAACACCACTTGCGTTTTTTCTTTCGAGTATTAGGGGATGTTGATCGAATCCCCAATTGAATGGCAACCGTTTTGCATTCACTTAAAATGTCATCTCATCGATTCAAATCAATCAAATTCAAGTCAGACAGCAAGCTTTCGAAATTTTGAGCTTCGATGTCGATAGTAGCGTCTCTGGCTTGAAGAATGATGCTCCTTTCATTGATAACTGTCAATATCTTAAACAAAATTGAAGACATCAGGATGCACTCAAATTTTTGCATGTCATTCAGAACGCCGTTGACATCACTACGAGTCTCCGCAGTCAGATTAAGTTTAGTTAAACCTTATAGTGCTTCACGTAATCTTTAAATATGTTTAGCAAAAGGTTTAACTGCTTCAGCTCTAGCAGACCACCTTGTATCTGAAAGTCTGTGAAAGGAACCCGTTCTAATTTTTTTGAGAATTTTCCACCCTCATGGACTGCTGCTGAAACTGGTAAAGCATTTCTGATCAACTCCGAAAAAAGTGATTGCTGCCTCACAGCATTCTGCAGCGTTAACACCACATAAATTCAGACTATGAGAATATGACGTTGTGCCCCATCATATAATGCTTTCATTGTCGTAGCCTTATGCTCGAAAGTCTTCCAGAGGAATGTTATACTTTTCTGGATATCGAAAATCAAACCAGTAATCGCCCGGCCAGTTTTTCGGTTACATCCGACAAAAGCCAGAAATCGTTCTTGAATTGTAAATATCTTTTTCTTCGAGTTAAAATGAACGTACCGCAAAATAAACGTAGTTTGATCGACGTGGCTCGAATCAGGTGTAGCATCAACGATGATAGCGAAGTATTTGGCACTGTTACGTTCCTTCAGTATGGTCGATTTAGCGTGTTCAGCACAGATTTGAATAAATTCTTTTTGAATCTCAACTGAAAGATAGTGGACCTGCAAACATTTGTGTTGTTGTTGACAAATCCTAACTTTCTCTAAATGTTCGCAAAGTATCGGGTCGTAATGACTGATCAGTTCTAAAATCCTCAAAAAATTTCTATTGTTCCGTTCTCCGAGAAGATTGTTAGCACCTTTGAATGAAAGGCCCATTTCGCCAAGAAATAGAATGGTGTCTAGGATTCGACGTAAAATTTAATGCCATTTTCTAGTTTCACTGATGATCTGTTCATTTAGCAGTGTATCAATTGAAGTTTCCTTTCGAAGTCAAATCTGCAACGAGCGCCATTAAACGTAGCACTGAATGTGGTCTGGATTATTCTCATGAGCTGATAACTTATCATACAGTTTTCTCCAAGCTTGATTGTTTGAGTACCCTGTAGGACAGCAAAGTTTTGGAAGATTGAAGGGGTTGGTACTTAACAAACGACAAGGTAAACAATACAAAGCGTTCATAAGGCTACTCCACACCAACCATTCTCGCTCCACCCTTTCCCTATTTGGCAAAGTCTTCGATAAAAGCGAGGCGGGAAATGGCTCATCGTTACGATCACGTGGAATAGAAACGGCATCTTTTGGTGACCTCGACGAATTATATCGATCACCACGTCGGAGTGGACAGATTCAGTACATACAAAGCCAATATCATAATCATTAAGCTACAGCTGTTCTTCTTGGATCCTTCGCATGGATTGTGTTTCCACTGAAGATGAACCATGATCAATGTCGATTTCAGAGTCTTCAGTTGCCAAGTTTTGAGTAACTACATCATTATTTGAAGCTTCCGTTGATTCGTCTCTTTCTGAAGAGACGGGTAGAACGTTGTTTTCATGGTTTAAATAATGCGCAAGATCTAAAAGCGATAAACCATAATATTAAATGTAAATCATTTAATCAGCATACTGACAACCTTGAACAGTCCTAACGATCGAGTTTTTCGGTCCAAAATTGTATCCGAAGAGGTTTCTTTGCTGTTTAGAATGTTCGTTTTCTTTTTTGTCTCGCTCCAAGCGTTCTTTGAGCTCCAGACTTGTGCTTGATGATAATGCATCTAATATGAAAATTTAATTTTTAATTACCCTCGATTTTGCTTAATGATATATATTGTAGCTAGAGGATTTATGAAATATTTAACAATTTGCTAAATTTATAATTCCTGTAAAGTCCTAAAGTTTGAAAAAATTTCTAACCAATAATCGCTTTCATCTCTACAAAATTTAATAACTTTTGAGAGATGAAAAACATAAGAAAATTTCTTCTCACAACTCGCGAATGGAATACTAATATTTGACGTATTATGGAAGGAGAGTGGAATTCGATCTATTACGAGATTTTATTTTACTCTGTCAACGTCAATTATATCAAAACTCTCGATCTGCCATTTGATATTTCGACATAATGTCAACAAATAAAATTCGTAGATGTAAAAAATATAATGCACAACTATTTGGAGATTGAGAGCTTCGCCATAACCATATGAATAAGAACTTCGAAAATTGCACGCAGCGATGCATACTTCAAAAATTCTCAGATCCCACTTTATGCGCACATACGCCACCATCTTTAGAACGTCGGCAAAATTCTCCCACAATGGTAATGAATGATTGTTTCTTACTCATGTGTTATTATGTCCAATCGCCACTGTTTTCTATTATGTTTCGCACAACGTGGTGAAAATGACAAGCAATTCCAAAGTGTTGCAGTCTGGACCACAACTTCTGTTAGAATGTCAGATGCACTGCGATCGTAGCGATAAGTAGCGCCTACATTGAGCAAGTTCACACGCTTCAGCGTGCTACCAGTTGCAAACAGGTTAACCTGGTTTACTTAGACGAAAGAGACGCGACGTCGAGAGAAGCCAGAATGTACTGAAAAGCGTTGCACATGTCAAAACAACCAAGCAGCACGATCTACAACAAATGTGTGCCCATCAGCTTCGCCTCAGAAATTTTTAGAAGGCTCAAGGCAATCTTTCATCCGTCGATAGTTCAAGGGAAAGATCATGCGAATCATTTATGGCAGATGAGAAATGTGTGCTTGGTCCTGGCGAGAAACCCGTGAAAACGCTGTGCGGCAGTGCGTAGATCGTCTACATTTGACGATGGATGGTAATGGAATGAGTATGATACACATACATAGATAAAATGTGTATCATATAGAAAATGTTGAGCCCGGTAGACCTGAGACAGTATCCAGCTAGTTTTATTGCGGCCACGTGTAAACTCGCCCATTCAACTGCGGCACGAGCAGCATGGTAAAATAAACACGCAAAATTTGAAACAAATTCTAAACCATTTCTCAATTTCGGCTCTAAATTCAATTATTGTATTATTTGCTAATTTACGATTTTTAGGAATTTTTTTCAAGTGGTAAGAATTTCAGGAGAAGAAAATACAAAATTTTTTATTGGTAAATAAGACCTGACGGGATGATTCCAACCATCTCCCCTTCTTCCGTTCAGGAGAAAAGACATCCAGTAAGGACTAGGCAGCTCGGGGTAAGCCACGTGAATAACAGAATTGACTCCTATTATCATCGAAGTTGCAATCATTTCATTGAATCACTCGAAATCAGCATGCTTTCTTGGAAATTTATCGACATGCATCCAACTCTTAATTTTCTTGATGTATTCTTCGAGGTAAAAGTAAGACCACATGCAATTTTTTTTAAGAAAATCAAAAATTTGCAGAAGTTGGCGGACAATTATTTAGTTCTTTTCATGAACTGCCTTTGCACATTGCAACTTCTTGCTTCACGAATCATCATTTCTGACAGTTGGTCTACTCTCTCGTGTGATCTCATTACTGGTCTTTTTGCAATTCGTTCATTCCAGCTGTTCAGTTCCTGAACAAAGTGCTGCAAATTACATAAGTCGAAATTCCTCCTATTAACTTCAAATACAAGTCAGCACAATTCAGCTGTTTAATCAATTTTATTGTTTTTATAAAACAACGTAGCATATTGTCTATAGTTCAATATTTTCAATTTATGTAAATGCTACCTTGCAATTCATTCACCTTAATTGTAGTAGTAGTTCAACCTTTTCAATTTGAATACCAGGTTGCATAATTATGCGATCAACAGAAATACACATTTACATTCTGGTTAAATGAGCTTGGCTGCCGTTAAAATAATTTACATTCTGATAAATAAATAAAAAAATACTCCTATATAATAATCATTTTTCCGTTGCCACCGATAAATTGGGGAAGCTCCACCGAACCTACTAACTCACCCGAAGACGGGCGAGGACGCCACTCGTTATTCGCCGAGCCTCCAAAATGTCGCCCGAACGAGAAAACGACCGCCCGGAGCAAAATTAACACCTGGAAACGTTTTGGTGCTCGCCGCCATCTAGCCGCAAAGATCACCCTCCAAGCACCCTACAACACCACAATACGAGTTAAAATATTACCACCGCCACACAAAACACAGCTTCCCACATCGGGGCAACTGAAATTAACGCCCCCTTATCTCTTAACACCGACCACACGAGATAGGGTTACAACCAAACTACCGTTCACTCCACCCTTCTGCCTGGTCACCGTCCCGGAAAAAGAATTCCCGAGCCACACTTCCCAAACTGAAAATGAATGTAATGTAAGAGTATATGATTGAAAGAAAACAAAACATAATTTTAACAATCGAATTCTTTGTAATCTATTATATTTTGTTTGTTTTAAACAATCTCTTTCAACAAAAATTTCCTCTGATAAAAATTCAAGCCACTTACATATGTTTATTTCCTACTCTAGCAAGGGGCCCCTTTCTTCGCCGGATCTCAGTCATCTCGTTCTAATTCCTCGATCAAAAGTTCAGGTTTTTTTTCCAATTCGAAAACAGATGCCCTTGTCGCATACCGCTACGTTTTATTCTTCCGCCAGTTGATGGAAAACTCCCAGAAGAGATAGCACGCCAACCTTCCCGGGTTTAAATAACCTCCGGTTAACGTTTTCCTCCCGTCCACCGAGAAAATAATGTTTCAAGGCTCACCACCGTTGGAGTAGTTCCCCGCACTTCGATTTCATTCACAACGATTTCCACTCGATGGCGATCCTGGTGGGAATTAAGTGCATTACACACTGAATGCATTTAACTGACTGTTCGAACTGTCAGTAATGTTTATTTACATCTCGACGCTGGATGAGGATCTTTTTTCGAGCCGAGGTATTTGTATTTCTTGGTTTTCCTCGTCTCCGCCGGTACTTGTATCGCCGTACCAATGCGTGGTGTGTCGTGCGTATTATTTGTCCACCAGTTCCACATAATCTTGGTCGTCGAATCTCTCGTCGTGAATGTCGCGGGTTTGTTTATTTACCCTTCCGTGGTGCATAGTATTGAATTTGTGCGGAGAAAGTGAATGCTGTGCTTCGACACGATGTCGCTACCCTGTCAGGAGAGGAGGTAAGATATTCAATAATTGTATCCGTGTTTCATCACGATAAAAATATTTGGTCCTCGCAGAATGATCGACGACAAAGTCCTCACTTGTGGGCGCTTAATAAAGATTAATTCGTCATCGCAAATAATTCCTGCCTTGACGAAATTCCGTCACTGATCACGGAAAACGAAAATATACGCCTTGACATGCTAGGTGTATATTTTCTGATGGATCGACCTCTTTGGGTTCAATATTTCTCGCTGCTGCTTCTTTTAATTGACGTTCCGCCTTGTGTTCGCACTTTACTTGTGCTTTAATTGCTGCTAAAGAAGTATTAGATTTACAAGTGTCTTCCTTCTGTATGTGTACCATTGCTGCCTCAGCAGTAGCTCTGGCTTCGTTACTCAGCTCGTGCCTCGTTGGTGGCTTGTATATATTCCTGTTGGATCTGCGTGAGTGTGAAGATGTTTGCGGTGGTGGAACATTAAGTTTGTGTCCTTGGACCGGAAGCTCACTGGCTGCACAGCTGATAGGATTTTCGGCTTTAACGACACGTTTTGTTAGATGGTGTTGAATTAAGCAAAAGAATTGGTCTCCCACAGCCCCACCTAGGGCGCCGTGTTAGATGACGTTGCATTAAGATAAAAGGTGTGATTGGTCACCTTCGCAGCAAAGAAACTAATTAGGACCATCTAATAACTGCATGATGGCAGTTGGATTTTAACGAACAAAAAGGTCACCGGCTAGGTCACCTGCGCGGGTGGGTTTTAACACCACAGAAGAATCAGTTGAAGGAAGGAAAGACACTGGTCTTCCTTTCCACCAACACGCACGCACTCTAACATTTGGCTCTTACATCATGATTTGATATCTTAGCTTACCGAACCATTACTTTTTATCCTTAACAAATTCCATGCTCACAGGGAAGAATATCACAAAGGCTGCATCGAGGATGACTACACGTTCGGAGAAGGCAGATATCCAACACGAGATGTCGACCTCCTTTCGTACTTCGTATTTCCAAAACAGGTCAATGGTCCGAAGTTGTCGACAAAACTGGACAAACGATGTTCGTGTCACACGCACAAGTAGTTAAATGTAGCCCTTCCTTGACACATTATGAAAGTCACAATGTGACAGCAAACCAGAAGCTCAGATTTAAACAATATGGTGGCCAGTATCCCAAAAACGAAGACATGCAAAAGAAACTTCTCTACGCATATTCAACCAGTCATTGGAGTTTCGCTTGCATAGATTTTTCTTTAAAAAAAAATTTTTTTTTTTCAAAGGTCACAAAATAAACTCGCGGCGTGCACTTTCAAAGTGTTCGAACTTGAAAACCCGTCAATACCCTGGATACAACTACAATGAAAACTTCACTATTTCACACATTAAGTTTATTCATGACACTCTTTTAATTTTGTTTGACAATTCAATACAATCCGACTTTCAACCTTTGACACATTAGTTTTTTTTCTTCTCACACAAATCCGCACGTCCGCCGTGGACGAGTCACAAAATCAACTTTTCTTCGAACAAAAATTTCAAACTATCTTTTTTTTCGATCAACATTCAATAAATGTCCTTTTCAGCAGAATCTTCAAAAATTATTTTACAATAATCCGGTACCGGCATCACATTCGCCGTTGCCTAGCTCCAAAAATCAACTCTTTCGAACAAAATTCTAAACCAGCAGCACGTCCGCCGTGGACGAGTGCACCAAATCAACCTCTCTTTTCATCCGCTTTTTCCTTCAAAAAAAAACCGCGTCCAACATTCGCGTCTCCAAAAACTCTATCTTCCAAAAAAATCCTCAGAAAACAAAAACCATTCATCCTACCAAACGAAGACTCTGCAATCTCCAGTCTATTCACGTGCCCGACAAAAAAAATTTATCTTCTTTCTTTTTTTTCTCGTCAATCGCTCGGGCGCATCAAAGCTCATATCCCCAACATAGCGAAATTCGTTGTTTACGTTTGAATTTTTATCATCTCCATTCAACCTGGCCGAGACACAATTTTGCTATTTTCCAATAGCTCGCCAATCACCTCAACACCAACAAAACGCATTTGGACCGAGAAGTACATTGGTGGCGCGAAACGCTTGCGCGTTCATCGTCCAAAAAGCTCACCATCGCGTTGTTTATATTAACCGCGCGGGATAGAATTTTCGGTCGAGATGATGGAATGCCGCACAAAAGGAAAACATGAAAATGTGTGCAGGCTAAGGGCATGCACCTACTGCAGCCAAGCGGTGATTGAAATGCTGCAACCTAAGGGTGGGTGCGCATGTACTGATAAAAAAAATTTCTATAAAATTGATTAAGCGATATTTTCCTATAAACGGATACGACAAAATATATACATAATTACTAAATTCAACCTCTAAAGTTCCGCAAACGTAACAGTTTGGATCCGCACTCAAAATCTTTTCCATGTAAATTTCGACAGCATACAGGCTCGAATTTAAATTAATCGAATTATATACTGCATAAAACTTCATTGGGAGTCTATCACAGAAAGTAGAATCGACGAAAACACAGGCAGTACGAAAACTTGATTTGGGAAATGATGTAAATGCCCGCAAATTATCGCAAATATCACGAACACCTCTTGTCGCATGGCGGGGACATCGATTCAAATTTCGGAAAAAGGCAAAAAATATTATGTGGCTTGCTTTCCGTAATCTAGTTTTATGAATGAAAATCAAAATCTCTTGCTATTGGCTACATTCTTCGATTATCACAAAAGTTAATAAAGTGTGGCTCGGTATTGCGTAGATTTAAACCTTACGAAATCGCGTATGGTAGTGTTCGGAGTGAGCAACTCTATGAAACCTCAATGTTCACCCGTAACATATTATTTACTATCCAATTATGTCGGATGCTTCAGCGAACTAGCTAACTGAAATAATAAACAAAATTATTGCTTCCTTTTTGATTCGTTGTACTTTTTATTTGATCATACCCCGACCTTCGAAGCACACACTTGCGTCTTCATCAGTGATAAAGTAACTAATCTTACATTGTTTTTAAAGCTACTTATATACCTACAACTTTTACAATTACAACCCTTACACTTGCTAACCTAATTACTTCCTTAAGTGGTTTTTGCAGCTAATAACTCTTTTAAGGGGTGAGAAATTATTACCTAGATTGGTGTTTAAAATTATCTCCTGTGGTTGTCTTGCTATAAACAGGCTTTCGTACGCGCCCTTTTTGTACGTTGATTTGAGTTCTTTGATCAATTCAAGATTTTCGTCGCTCATGCTGTGCTCTACAATATTGCTCCGATGGTTTAATTGTCCTGCTGCTTTTGTTGTGCCTGACTGCCGCTTCCGCCTCCTTGATATGTTCCTTAAATCTTGTTGTAATTAGTCGTTTCGTCTGACCTATATAGACATGTGAACACTCCGTACAGGTTATCCGGTAAATTTCTCTAACTTCCTCCTTGGTTTTCTTGTCCTTAGCTGATCCCAACATCAGTTGATGATTTCTACTGTGTGTGACGACCTGAAGATCATGCACATCTGCTAGTTCGACTCTAAAGTGTATCAACGATTTAAACAAATCCCGAAAAAATATTTAGACAGTTAACCGCGGCAAATAAACGTCTTCACGATTGAAACGCAATTCGTTTCCCGTACGAGTAGAAGAATTATGCATTTCACATGCAGGGGAAAGGGGCGCACATTAATTCATCAGCTCTCGGAGATCTATAGTAAGTTCTATATATACATCTTCGAAATTTCTTCGAATGTTCGACACTAAATAGAAGATTCTAACTCGACATCGTTCCCTGTCAAAAGGTCTCTGATTTCCCTGTCTTTGGTTTCGAAGTCCACCTGCATGGGCTGCAATCTTTCTTTTGACTTTTGGGCGTATACCAGCGTTCTCTTCACTTTAGCTATCTTTTTGTGGTGGGTAAGGACGCGGTTTAACTCTCCCAATGCTAGTTTTTGTCAAGCTATTAGCTTCACCGTGGTTTAACGATTTCGTTATATTTACTTGGACTTCTTCTTTATATGTTTATAGTTCCAGTATTTCAATAAATCTGAAATTCAAAAAGTCAAATCAGTCCGAAAATTTAAGCAAATCATAAATTGTCATATCCGGCTCGAATGACCAAAAAAATGTTTCCCGCACAAATAGTGTTTTCAATTATGCAGTAATTTGTAGGGAAAGCAGCGATGGTCTGCTACCTCAGCGGAAGAGGATGGTAAGATCCGCCCAGATTAGCCTTGCCTGGGGACGCGTGAATGCGCTGGCAGGCTAGCGTTGCCGTTTCGTGGGGCGGGTTCATTCCCCCAGCACAACGACCCACTACAAAAAGAATTTCGCATTCACGGATTCCGGGGTCAAGTCGAATTCGACCGAAGTCGAAAAAGGAGGTAGCCATCTAAGGGTTATAAATTGCAGACGAAAAAGGACAAACAGGACCTGGGGAAGACAGACGGACTTAAGGGGACTTCGTTGCTACCCGACGATTCTCATGGCCCACAAATAAGGTGGAGGTCGCACCTTCCCAACCGGATCAAGATCCAAACGTAGACGTGGCCATGTGTTTCCCATTTGAGTGAAAAACTCATACAAAAGCACTTTGTATGACTCTTTCGCTCAAATGAGAAGCACAAACGTAACCAGTTTATGCTAAAGAGTTTTGCAACGGAAACACATAGCCCTCTATCATAAAAGGGTACGCGAGCGAAAGGCCACTCTACCCGGCAAAAGCCCCTGTTAAGCGACAAAAAACGGTGGAGCGCGCCCGATGGCTAGCCCATATCAGCGAAAGGGCCTGCCATCGATACGGGTCCTATACCCGGTCTGGTCGCACGAAATGGAAAGACCGTAGTATTTAACTTTAACAACCCATTGTATTATATTTTATCTTCACAAAATTTTTTTCATTAATTATATTGTTTTTTCTTTGATTTCCCTTTTTTTATATTTAGCATTAATTTCTAAAAATAAAAGAAATTGAAATGAAATAACTATTATATGATCATACTAATAATGACAAAATAACTATTATGACAAATCAAATTGACAGAGAGATTGTAGTAATCGAGCAGGTACGGTTGTGAACTCCGTTCAATACGCGACATGCACACTGGAAAATACGCCAGCGCTAGTCCGGAATCGGATTCGCCCAGCGTTACAGTGCCCCAGAATGAAACAGAATCAATGACTACTGAATGCGCTGTCAGTGAAAAGCCCCAAGTGATACAAAACGAAATTGAGAGAACTTCAAGAACAGTGGAGATCGATGGCACAAGAGCCCAAAATCTCATCAAACCAAGGAAGTATGTTCCCTTGGCATCACGAAAACATATCTAATACAACTTCTCCATATCACATGTTTCAACCGCAACATAATCCTCAATCTATGTACCATACACAATGCCAAGATGGCCGTCCAAACTATCAGCAGCAACAAGCTCCATATCAAAATGTTTCGTTTGGAATTGCACCATATCGTAACGAAATGCACACAAGGAATCAAGGCGACAATGTTGCACAAAATGGAGAATCCAATCAAATGCAGCTGTACATTGATCAGGAATTGCCACAACCAGTAATTGACTGTTCTCCGTCAGCCAACTATTTGGGCGAATATTACAAAAAAAACATATTGGAACGATCTAATTAAGCATTGTGAAGTGATACAAATTATCTGTAATTTTAAATAGATTTGATACACTGCATGTTATGTTAAAAGTACAATCAGAATAACAAATTGTATTTTCTATAGTTTTTATACATATTTCAAATATCAGCATGTTTAAGCTTAAAGAATAAAATTCATAGCCAGCTAGTGCATTTGTACGAAAGAGCCCAACTCCACTGCTCAAATCGAATGCAAACAACTTGGCTAGTCGCAATCGTATTAAATCAGCCAATTCTCAATTGAGTTTGGCTTTGAGCCAGCGATCGCCAAACAAGAACACCCTTCATATCAACCTGGAAATGAATGATACACACCAAAATCAGCCACCACTGATAGGAATAAGCAATCTTATGCCTCACATTCGTCGTCCAATGGTGCGACGAATGCGATTCCTCTATCCACGTCCGTAGCGCATGCACATCCGAATGTAGCGGTAGGATCATTCTCGGGAATAGCACCATCCCCTTCGATAACAGACTCCTCGTCATCGTCATCTTTGAGCACTTCCAAGGGTAACAGCAATACTGTCATAGTGAACGGAACGAGCGGTGGCGGTAGCGGTAGTAGGATTTGCTGGTGTTGCTGGTGCTGTTGCCGGGGGATTGTGGCAAGTAGGGGGAGTCTGCTCGAAACCGCCATACAGCGCGGACGCCGCGTAGATGGGATCTTCTTTCTTTTGTGCGTTGGTAGACGGCAGAGCTGCTAATGTTTGCGCAATAATAAGGAAAACGAAATGAAATTAAAACGTTTGTGAATTTATTTCAAAAAGCATCATATTGAATTTTCTAAGTACTTATGAATTCGAATGAAGAAAAATGTGCAAAATTATCATTTCCTTTCTACTGTAGTTCCG
Source organism: Odontomyia ornata (assembly GCA_963969285.1). Classification (NCBI taxonomy): domain Eukaryota; kingdom Metazoa; phylum Arthropoda; class Insecta; order Diptera; family Stratiomyidae; genus Odontomyia; species Odontomyia ornata. The sequence continues at coordinate 85,219,607 of OZ017742.1, forward strand.
TTGTCCGTAAGTGGGAATAAACCTTTGTTTTCCCCCTAAGGTGGATTGTGTGAAAGCAAATTTTAGAAACACGTAAAAGTTTAAGTTAGCATCGAAAGTTCTCAGTGTTGATGTCTTGAAAGAATCCCCCGTTTCCGGTCCTGCAGAATTTCCCTGAAAGTGCGAACGTCAATTGCAATTTTCCGCTACACTTTATCTATCGCCCAGGGGCAGTGCAAAAAGACATTGGTGATGCGGTACCTTAGCCCTTGCTTAGTGTTCATTTTGTGATCGGGAAGTGAAGAATTTGCTGTGGTTACAGTTTCAACTTCACAACTGGAAATCAAGTATCGTGAAGAGATAAGATAGTACAAACCATGGTTGTGGAAATTCATTTAAATTTGTTAGCAAAAAATTCAGAACGAATGGTGAATTTAACTAGCGCGAAGACGAATGACTCACACCGGAGATGTGCATTTTGGTTTTAATTAAAAGAAGATAACAGCGTCAACAGAATGCAATGCACGCCATTCAGATATTCTCTCGGTGATTCTTCAGAGGTTTTAGCAGAAAGTATCTGTAAGATCTGCAGCAGTAAAACCTGATCACAAATTTCAGTACTGCAGAATTCGCAATTGTGACGTAAATAACAGTGAATTTGGTGCTTAAATATAGTTCGCTCCGTTCATCTCACGATAAGTTTTCTCTCGTTCCCGTTCAATTTCCCATCGACGAAAATCACTTTTCCGTGTGGGCATCAAAGTGCGAGATATCTAGTTTGGAAGCGCGAATCTATTCGCCTATGTATCTTTCGTATCATCCTCTAGTCCTCGACAATCGGAAAAAGCATTGAGGCAAATTCATGCAAATTTCGAAAGCAAATCATGTATCGGAAACCAAATCGGTGCAAAGCGGAGTTCGGAACAGCAAACAGATACTTTTCATTCAACCTTAATTTTAGTTCACATAGAACACTGTAACTAATTTGTTGTCTTAATCATACGTAAAGCGTGTCGGAGATTTTTTGACCGCAGCAAGAGATAAACATAGACCGAAAAAATCGCGAAGTGATAAATTTAATTTAATTAAGCTTAAATTTTAAACATTAGAAATAATAATCCGAGTTGCAGGCCTTACCCGCCCCGAACACGAGCGCTCGTAGGAGGAGGTTTGGGGTAAGTACCCTTTCTTTTTTCAAAATTTTTTTTTGCATGTTTTATTGAATTATATATTGATACAAATATAATTATGAATAGATAAAAATTCAAACGATTTAAAAAAATGAAATTTTCTGATAACATAAAATATAGTTGAAAGAATCAAATGTGTGTGAGTGCATTTATAAAGAATAAAAACAAAGTGAGCGAATTTGATGACAAAGTAGATGAAACGATTGAATTAACCTTTTATTGAAACACGAAAACACATATTAAACCAAAGAACCTGGACGCCTGCGTTTCGCTCGTTTACGTCTGTTGTCTCGGAATTTGATTAAATACAAATTATTAGATGAATGCTCTGATATCTCGTTTTATTTTCTGTACTTGATATAATGTTATTTTCTAAAAATAAAATGTATTAATACCCCGTAACTTTCGGTCTTTCCTTTCCTTTAGCTCTGACCGGGTATAGGACCCGTTACGGTGGCAGACTTTCCCCTTAAAACATGAGCCAGCCGTCAGTCACTCACTTATCTTTTCTTTTGTTTCAGGTACTTCGCGGGTTGAGTGCATAAATTGGTCACCGGGGTACTTCTCTTCTGATGGGAAGGCTTATGCAAGTTAAGTTGTATGAGTTTTCCACTCAGAAGAGGAATACCTGGCCACTGTAACAATTATGGATTTTAATCCGGTTGGTTGGGTGCGCAGGGGCTCCATCACCACCCGGTTGCCCCTCTCTCATTTGTGGGCCATGAGCCTCTCCGGGTAAGGACGAGGTTATCCTGCTTCCGCTTCTTTTTACTAGTTTCTCTTGTTCCATGAACAAGTCAGTTGCCCTGGTATACTCGTAGTTGCCTACACTTTTTGCGACTTCTGTTGCCTTGCTTATGTTCGACCCCGGAAATTCGTGAATGCGAAATTCTTTGTAGTGGGTCCTTGTGCTGGGAGCATGAACCCGCCCCACGACACCGCAATGCTAGCCTGCCAGCGCATTCATGCGTCCCCAGACAAGGGCATTCTCGGCAGATACTGACACCTCCTTCTGCCGAGGCAGCAGACCATCGCTGCAGTCCTTCACGGACTTTTGAAATTTACTTCTTCACTACAAGATAAGACATATCATGTTTCAGTTGCAAGTGAAAATTGAGAAAGAAGAACCGTAGGATAATAAGCATAATAAAATCATTCAAATTCATCAATGAATCGAAACGATATGTTGGAGTAAACAAATATTCAATTGGCTTGACATCGAAACAGTTTAATAAACTATATGTATACTATACATTGTACAGATTGATACAAATTATGAATATTGGCTTTCTCTTTTCATTTGCTTGCCCGATATATATATTCAGAAAGGCATGATCCCAAGCATGGCCTATGCAGACTAGATTTGGAAGGTTTACGCTTCTCCCTAGGACGTATTCTAATATGCACACAGATGAATATCTTCACAGAAACGCGATAGGTAATTAAGCAATAAAATACCGCAAACGAACCGGGAGAGAAAACCAGATAAGTCCTTTTCATTAAAATGTGTATCTCGCCTTGGACTTACGAGCTTGGAATTTGCAATTAGTTCTAATTATTTAGAAACGGTCCTCCGCCGTCGATGCATTAAGTTTTGCGAGACTTGGCTGCATGCTCTTGTTCTCCAACGTTTAGAAAACTGTAAATAGGGGCAAAATGTATATGAACCAAGTAGAAAAAAGTATTTCTCGTCACATACCTTTTCTTAGTTTGTTTCATTCCACAGAATTAGTTCTTCTAAGCACGATTCCATTTGAAAATTCATTCAATTTCAATTATTTATTTACCAAATCCCAATTCACTCCCGAATTTTAATTTCACTCTAAATTTCCGATTCGTTGACAATAAGTACTGTGGCGCAGCGGGGCTTCAAGCAAAAGGATTAAGTCGGTGGGAAAAGCTAACCTTCTGCACTCGCGGCCAGCAAAACTTCACTCCTCCTAACCACAAAAATTATTTGACAATCACTCACCTCGTGCCAATTCCATCTAATTCCCAATTTTAGTACACCTGTAAGGTGCTCATACACTATAAATTTTATGTGGCAGATTTAAATTTTAGAAGACAAATTTTAACTGAAGTAAAGAAAATGAAGAAAATTTTATGCAGTAATAAAAATTAAATCTCAGGGGAAATATAATTAAAGGGAAACATGGAAATTTAATGTAAAGGACAATTGATATAGAATTACGTTTAATATAAAGGGAAATTGATAAAAAACACTACATTTACCAATAATAATGAGAAAGAAAACTATTTTACAAATGACGATTATGAACGGAAATAATTAATTACTTTTCTTAATCTGCCATATAAAATCACAAGTAGAGGATAGGAAAGTTTTCGAGCAGTTTTCTTATGAAACTGCTCGATTAATTCAAATTGTTCCATCCACTTTACAAATATTTACTTAAAATCAAGCTTCAAACACAAACTATTTATTGAAAAAATGTTTTACGATTTTAACAATTAGAAACAATGGACAAAACGAAACATGAGATGTGCATTTATTGTATCTTTCAATGTCAACGCAGGAAAATAAAATTGAAATCACATGAAACCATGAAAATTAGTTACAGAAAAGTAAAGTAAAAGTGTGTAGTTAGCATGAAAATATAAATTTGCCTTAATTGGGACTCCGATGTCGCTGAAACGCTGTTGCATATCATAAAACTTTCCGTCCTTATAAATAGCCAGCACTGAATTTATACAAGTTAACAAATTACTCCGGTTGTTACCAAAAAAATATTTATTAACATACGGTTAGGGTTTCCCCGTCGTACACGAATTTAAGAATTACAATGACAGTTGACAATGTTGGATGTTTGGCGTAGGCCCTCTTGTGCGGCCCTGATGAGGACTCCTCGTAAGTGGGCCTTCACTACTAGCGTTCAGTCCTGATAAGGACTTTACTCTTAGCTTTCAGTCCTGATAAGGACTTTACTCTTTGGTTGATGTCTGGCGCTACCGAGTAGTCCTGATAAGGACTCTTGGCTTAAGTTCCTGCGTCGAGGTAACAAAAACTCAGGATTTATTTTAATGACAATTTATTTCGAATGAATGTGACAATTTACTTGGACGGCTTTGTAGCTTGATTGAAGCGAAGAGAGAGTTTGCGTTGAGCTCGTGCCGTCATATCAGATTATGAGAATCGAGAAGAACGGCACGAGCTATTTTGTATTTTCTGGCGGCGATTTTGTAGCTGCTGCTCAGCCGCGATGCGCTGCGAAAATCTGCCGCGGGAGCAAGATCTGCTTGCGGCGAGACGGAGTTGTTGAGGGTGGGGCGTCCCGAGCCGCACACAGATGTGTTAATTTATAATGATGCCGTTGCACTTTCCGTGAATGTGGGGAAGTGTTGACCGAAATGGTTTTCTTTGAAATTTAGATTTGCAGAATAAGCGTCTGGCGAAATTAAAATTTGCATGGTTGGCGGTTCCCCGGGAATCGTTAGTTAACTCTTCCCCGTTTAAATTCGGATGTCAACATACGATTAAAAAAACGGCTGGTTGTAAAACCTCGGAGTTTGATGCGTGGTTGTGAACGACTGCAGCGGTATTGCAATTGATGCGTGAGATGAAAGGTTTGTATTTGGTTGCGTGCTTGATTCTTGTCTTGTTGAAGGTTGGCTGATTGAAACTTTCCTTTTAAAAAATCTGGGAATTATAATTATAAGTGAAAGCCACAGAGTAAAAAGGCTTATCCCATAGTTGGTCCAGCGTTCCAAGATATTTCTGCCTTACAGGAGTTGGATTCGCTTTGTGTTGTTGATATGTAACTCGTTATGGCTTCCAGAGAAAGAATCTGTCTGTATTGTTTCTCGTAAGGCGTTGGTTGGAAGATAGCAGGAAGTGCTTGCCATATCGAGGCATCCCTTGCGGCGAAAGTGCGTTCCTTGAGCGTCAATGTGGCATTGTGGTATTTTATGACGAAATTGCCGCGAAGCTCTCGAGATTCATCATTAATTAGAACTGATCCATTAAAATCGTTTACTAGGATCATATCGGTGGTAATTTCGTCGATTTCGGGTATTTGCAAACCGCTGATTATGTTGCAGCTGGAGTTGTCTTCTTAGGATGTGAGGGAGACATGTAGAATTGCTAATTTCCAATAGATATGTTTGCTTACAAATGGACAACTCATTAAATGTTCTACAATCAGTTAGCATACCGTACATTTTGTTATGATTTCTTATGATTTTATTTTGGTGGATTTCTACAACTTATTTATTTTTCTTAACGGGTTTTGTAACCAATTTTTCAAATGTTTCAAATGTTGTAATAGGCATTTTTACAATATATAAAAGGGTTTTTTCATTTATTACAATTTTAATTTCGGCTGATTTAAGAGGATCGTCAATTGAGCTGTATGGAAAATTTTCTTGGTCTAAAATTTCAATCGCTTTATTTATTTCCTTTTCCGATAACATTATTGAATTTAAAGTACCAGTTTTTGCAAAATCCAAAGCATAATTAATTAATGTTAATTCTTCTTTCAATAATCTGAGTTTGTATTGTAAGCTTGTAGTTATCTCATGGTTATGATGTTCACTTAATTTAGCAAATTTTTGAATCTGATTGGAAATTCGTGTAAGGTTATTCATTCGGTCTGAAAGCGATTTATTTATTATGATTTGATTGTTGTTGTTTTTAAGTATATTGTTTATTTTGTCTTGGATGATATTAAAGTCATCATGCTCAGAATTACCTGCGACCAATTTTCAAGCAGTACCAATAAAGTCCAAAGATCTTTTAGCAATTCTTGGTTGTAGGTATCTCAGAAGTTGCTGGGTTTGGGCAAACTCATGGTCAAAGTAGGGGTATAACGGATTGCTCTTATTGATTTCACGTTCGACCATCATTGATATTTCAGATGTTACTTCAGCGTATTGCGAAATATTCACATCGTGTTTGATGTTGAAATTTCCTGTTGTTACCTTTGCCTGCCCTGCTCTGATGGTGATGATCTGGGAGTTTGTGTAGTCAAAGAAATTTACTTTACAGTTGACCATGTAAATGGTGAGTCTAGAAAACGAAATTTAATTGTGTATATCACTTTTATGAATTTTTTTCCCAGGTTCCGTGTTAACTGAAGTATTTTTATTTTCCCTAACAATTTCCTGCTTATACCTGAGGGTTAATTTTGAACCTAACCTTTTATTTCTTTTGACAAAAATGGCTTCTCCAACATTGTAGTTTTTTAAAGGCTTCCTTGTTTTATTGTGGTGATTTAGATCCTTTTCTCGTTTGTTTTCTAATTTTTCTATATTTTCCTGCCGTATTTGTTCAAATTCTTCAGAGGTTACTCTTGGCAGGCAGCCGAGATAGAGTTCTACAGGTTTCCTACTGTAGTGAATACATATTTCAAAGTCCGTGAAGGACTGCAGCGATGGTCTGCTGCCTCGGCAGAAGAAGATGGAGATATCCGCCGAGAATGCCCTTGTCTGGGGACGCGTGAATGCGCTGGCAGGCTAGCATTGCGGTTCGTGGGGCGGGTTCATTCCCCCAGCACGGGGACCCACTACAAAGAATTTCGCATTCACGAATTTCTGGGGTCGAGAAAAGCAAGGCGACCGAAGTCGCGAAAATTGTAGGCAACTACAACAAGGGGAAATGACTTGTTCAGAGAACAAGTGAAACCAGTAAAAAGGGACGGACTTAGGGTGACTTCGTCTTTACCCGAAGAGGGTCATGGCCCACAAATGAGAGAGGGGCAGCCGGGTGGTGATGGAGCCCCCGCGCACCCACCCAACCGGATCAAAATCCATAATTGTTGTAGTGGCCAGGTATTCCTCTTCTGAGTGGAAAAATCATACAACTTAACTTGCATGAGCCTTCCCATCAGAGGAGAAGTACCCCGGTGACCAATTTATGCCATAGAATGCAATTCGATTACATAACCCTGTGTCATAAAGAGGTACCTTGCTCGGGCCACTCAACCCGCGCCGTCACCTGAAACAAAGAAGTTAATATGTACCCGGCGGCTGGCTCATGTTTGGTGTGTGAGCCTGCCACCGTACCGGGTCCTATGCCCGGTCAAAAGAGCGGAAATGAGAAGACCGAAGTTGTATGTTTATTGCAACATTATTTTTTTTTATTTCTTTTCCATTGGAACTAGTTCTGTATTTACAAGAAGACGTACAATTTTCCGATATTTGACCCGACCTGATCTGACATTTAATTATGTGAAATATAATGTAACCGCTATTATAAACGATAAGAAAAACGTTTTTCTTACTAAATCGAATTTGTCAATACTCAAGAATTCAGCACGTACTTTAAGCTTACAAAAAGGAAATAATGTAAACAAATATAAACATCTTTCAAACGAATGAATATGCTTCAACAAAATAAACTTAAATGAAACTTTCGCATTTCTATCCCAAGCGAACATTTCGCGAATACAATAATACGTTTCTTTCATCCTTACATAAAAAAAATATCTCAAAGAAAAAAACATGTTGCTAAACTAATAATTTTGATATAAGATCAATCATAAAAATGTGTTAAAAGTATTCGACCATGAAAGGATTCATATTATACTATGTCCTTTTACATTAAATGAATATGCTCTTACAATAATGTGTGATCACCCTTCTTAAATTGTCTAAATTAAAATTTAAAAGAAATTAGACTTTCTAGACAACTATAAATGACATTTAACCAAATTTGTTAACATACTCTGCAGTTGTATCCGATTATTTGTTCAAATATTTTATGTTTGAAATTTTTTTTTTTTTTGTGTATATTATAGTTTCGCACTCTTCTTCACTCCATTTTTTTTTTAAACATCGAAATCCGAAACGAGAACTGCATTTAGTCATCACATAAGTTGAACTAAGGTTAAGGTATCGGCACATGAAATTAGATCAAGTATCGGAGCGATGATTTCTGCACTTTTCGAAAGTTCCTCTCGAGTTTGAGGATAATCACACATATGAGCAGTTATTCACACCAAATTTCCGTTAACCGTTTGTTACCTGTTAGGCTTTTGAGCGTGGAGAATATTTCAACCGATTGATGCTCCAATAACAACTTGACAACATAATGTTCAATAGTCATGTCCCGTAGAGTACATACATACATGTTTCAAATGTTGATGCTCCGATAAATTTTTCTTCTTACTTTATGAACTGTATCTAGAGCCTTTTCACTGTTCTATGCACTTGTCTTGTCTGTTCTGTCCTCGAAGTATATCGTGACTTCAAGATCTGGGTAGTTTCAAAAATCACCGGTACCAGTGTTCCGTTAAGTGCTCCTGCATGGGTTTGATCTCGATCAGGGGGAAGCACTAAGGGCAAATCGAGACACGGAAAAAGGACAAAAACTTACAGCATCAATTGCCGAGCACTGTACACTAATTGAGTTTGGAACAGAAAATTTCACTTCCAATTCTGCATGCAAGGAATATTTTCCTTTTAACAACACAAAGCACACTCGCAACCGATTCAATTTTTCATGCGCGAACTCTCGATCATCTTACTTTGCGCCGCGCTGAAAGTTTTAAAAGCGTCCGGAATAACGACAGAGCGTCTACGCCCGCCACGGCCAACTTCCCACACCAGACTCTCGCAAATCTGCCTCCGCTCATTGGATGTATCGAATATGGAGTTATGTTGGGTAGATCGTTCACTCATAAGAATTGTTACAAACAGTTCTATGACTGTAAGTGTATATTTTTGGGTATGACTATGATTTCGATGAGCGGAATGCGAGAATGTGTAATTTCCATATTATCAAGCCATAGTAGGATTTCCTATATGGAAATCGTTTGTTGGTTGTGTAGCGATTTAACAGGTTTGGCCTATACTATGCGGGAATTTCCTTTAACCCTTTGCCTGCGCCGAATTCAAATCGAGCAGTTTTAGTTATATTGAAAATATAATATATAAAATCTCTAAATTGACATAAAAAAAAACAAAAGTTAAATTTTACATGAGATTATCAAATAATTTAAATTAATAAAAAAAAATAATAAATTTAACAACCTGCCCGGTTACTACACTACCCGTCGTGGAATGGATACTGAAATTATATTCGTTCACTGCCCTTTGGAGCAATTCTTCGGAGGGGCGTTGGGGATCGTCTCTTTTAAGACATCTCATGATCTCAATAAGAGTTGAGTGAGGACGCTTTATTTGAACGTTCAATTCGCTCTTGTATGGGGGTGTTTTGTAAACATTTATGCGTAAATCGTCCTCCATCATGGAGGTTAAAGATATCGAGCGAAGGGGACCTTCGTTATCTACTGCAACATTTTCTAGTATGCAGAAGAAGAAAAGAATATCCCTCAGTAGCTGTTTTATGTCTTCCGCAGACTTCGACGGCAGAGCCTTTGCTTGAAGAAATTTGTTGAACTTGTCTATGGCCGTCAGAACCAGCTTCTTTTCGGCCAGAAAGATACCGATAGGCACAGTGTGACCAGAATTGTTCGGAAAAGGTGTGGCATTAAGGATTGGTTTGTTTGGGTGCCTTTCATACTTGTTTTCCTTCCACGTGATGCACCGGGCCACAGGTCTTTTAATCTTTGCAGACATACGTAGGAAATATAAATTATCTAGCATCTGCATCCTGTTTTCGGCATTTCTATGGGCTCTACGATGAGTGTTAAGTATTCTCTCCTCCTGTTCCACTTTATTCTGTAGATCCTCAACAATTTTCCGTGTAAAACGAATTTTATAGTTTTGAAAGTGTTGTGCGTAAATTTCCTGTATAAGTCCCAATGTCCTTTCATCGGTCATGAGTCTGTTGACCGTGTTGGGGTTCAAGTACCGCTTGAAAATTTGTATTATATCGTGTCCAGTGTTGTCTTGTTGTATTAAAGTATGTCTAGTGTAGCTATCTGGTAGCTCCTTTCATCACCTCTATTCAAAAGAAGTTGGTTGCGAAAAACATTTACTGGAGTTTCCACTATAGGAATCAAGTTTTGGGAAGAACTTTGAGCGCTATGCTCGGTGGGTGTTAGTGAATTAACTTCAGGGGAATTTGGTAGCCTTGATAGGAAATCTGCAACAACGTTTGCCTTCCCCGGCTTGTACAAGAGTTCGTAATTATACACTTCTAGGGCAGACTTCCAGCGCTTCATTTTGGTGTTTGTGTTCTTATTGCTCAGTGCATAAGTAAGAGGCTGATGATCGGTGTATATTCTGACCTTACGTGATCCATACAGGAAGTTTCTTAACTTTTTAAGTGCCCATATGATGGCCAACATCTCCTCGTTTGCTGTGTAGTTTTCCTCGGTTTTATTTAAGGTGCGCGACAAGAAAGAGACTGGTTTATTATCTTGGGAAAGAAACGCACCAATGGCATAGTTAGACGCGTCTGTTGTTAATTAGAAGTCCTTTTCAAAATTTGGGTGCGACAGAACAACATCTTTAGATGTGTGTTTTCCTTAATTTTAAAAATGCGTCCATGGCTGCCTTGTCGAGAGTGATCTTAGTATTTTTTGAGATGTGCTTGGACAGTCGTCCATCCTCCCCTCTTAAAAGGGATGTCAAGGGCTTTGCAAGTTTTGCGTAATCAAGTATAAAGCGGCGATAATATCCTGACATTCCAAGAAAAGATCGCAGATCTTCAATGTTCTAGGTGGGGAAAATGAAGCAATTGCCTCCACTTTTTGGGGGTTTGTTTCTATACCGTCGGCACTCACAATGAATCCCAAAAATTCAACTTCTCTTTTAAGAAACTCGCACTTATCTGGTTGTACTTTCATGTTTGCATTTTCAAAGGTTTTAAGAACAATTTCTAGGCTCTGAAAGTGATCTGCTTCGATGATGATTTCGTCGATATAGACGTAGCATCGTAATCCAATATGTTCTCGAAAGATATCGTCTAATGCACGTTGGAATATGGAGGGTGCGTTTTTGAGCCCGAAAGGCAACGTAAGGAATTCGTATTTACCATTATTGATCGAAAAGGCGGTTTTCTCAACATCTTTATTTCTGAGAGGAATCTGGTGGCACCTACTCTTTAAGTCAATAATGGAGAAGAGTTCGTTTTTCCCGAGGTAAGAGAGCACTTCGTTTATCTCAGGAATGGGATATTTATCGGAAATCGTGACTGAATTTAACTTACGGTAATCGATTACCATTCGAAACTTTTTTCCCTAGAAGAGTCCATTTTTTTGAGGACAATCCATACAGGAGAATTGTATGGTGATCTAGATGGTCTAATGATACCATCATCCAAGAGGTGCGCTACCTCTTTTTCGATTTCGGATTTTAATGCGGCTGGATAAGGGTAAGACTTGCTGTAGATGGGGTCGTTCGTGTTGTACGTATTTCTCCTTGCACTGTTGTAATATAGGTCAGCTTTTTATCTGGCTCGGAGAAAAGGTTGAAAAACTTATCCAAAATAGTTTTAAGTTGTCTCTTTTGTCCTAACGTGAGGTGCTCTGTATTAATGTCTAGTTTGTACACAGATTGCGATGCATGTTGTTTGACCGGAAGTTGTATGCCAGGGCCGATAACCATGAAGTTCCCCTTCGTATGAATAACTGCATTCATAGCTTTAAGGGAATCGTTTCCAATTATTCCTGTAAACGTTTTCAGGCTGGGTAAAATGAAAAATTTTAGTTTTCCGATATTTGATTCGAATAGGTCGACAAATGCATGGTGTGTTATATCAACTGTTCCTCCAACGGAGTTTACGCTCGTGGCTCGTTGTTTTTTATGGGATTTTTTATGTAGCGAGCTTGAATATAATTCTTATTTGAACCGGTGTTTATTGCAAATCTTAGCAATTACGCCGCTCCTCGCTTTCCTTTCGATGTAAGGCAGTGAAGAGTTGTTTAATCTAAAAAATGAATGTCATCCTGGTTTTCGTTAATTTCGGGAGATTCTAAATCGTCATCGCGTAAATCAGTAGGGAAAGGTTCGGTATCTTCATCAGCAAGAAGATCAATGAGTTCTTGCCTTTCCATTTCTTGTTGGAGATGCTCCATTGTTTCGTTCGCCATTTCTGGTGATACATTTTCTGTCAAGTATATGCGTTGCTGTTTATGTCCATGTGTGTGGTCAAGAGGTTGAAGTCTTTTTGGGGCATAGGAAGATCTTGGTCCAGGTCCATTTTGATAATTGACTGCATGGGTTCTAAGGGGCTGGTCGATATCCATGGGCTCTATTCCTCGTGGCTTAGGTGGCAGTGGCAACTTGTTGGCGTATTGCTGAGGAAACCTCGGCTGATAGAATCTTGGAGGCTGAGGGACGCTCAGATTATAGACAAGTTTGGGATAAAAGGTTCGCCTTAGCATTTGTTGAGCAGATGGTCGTGTTTGATTCAAATGATTTTTCTTCGGAGGAAGCGTGTTGCGCGTGATAGTTCATATTTTCCAATTTGAGACATAGATGTAGAGCCTGTGGTAGGTCAACTGGCTCACGGGTACTTAAGAGTTTAGGAACGTCTCCTGATAATCCTCTAATGAAAGTATCGAGAGCCTTGTCTCAATAGCATTGAGTCATATTATTCAATGATTCCTGGCCAATATCTTTTGAAGAAAGTTTATTTAATATGAGTGAAGGTATACAGCTTGGTAAAATTCGTGTACGCTACTATTCCCTTGGATCAGAGTAGTCATTTGGTACTCGAGTGTACCCAAGTCCCTCTTGTCTGCATAGTGTAGTGTCAGACACTTAGAGATTTTTTCCCAATTTAGTGGAGTGTTGTATGACTACAATGCAATATCGGCTTGGCCAACTACCTTATTCCTGATGACAGACAGGATACCATAGTATTTGGGGGTTCCTTTAAGATGTTCATAGATTCTATGTATCCTTTAGACACTTTTCCTCCACGAACTATATTCACCAGGATTGCCTGAAAAATCTCAAACTTTTTACGACATCAGGGATTCGATCCATACCAGACAAACTCCTATCGTGACCTGCATTTATACTCACATCCGATTCGTTGTTTATATCGGATGCTGGATAAATCAATCTATTGAAAATGTGTGGCACCTGCTCTTGGACAGATTGCAACACAATTCGGCTAATAAGGTCGGTCAGTTCGTTTATAGTGATATTTTCGTTTCGTGCACCTGCAGGATTCTGTGGAGCCTCAATAGCTGGCCTATTGTGGGCATTGGCAGGTGGATTATTTTGAAATTCGTCCCCATTATTATTTGGGGCAGGAAGTCGCGCTGGGCGAATGAGGTTTTCTGGATTCGACACATTAGAAATTTGTAAAGGGTTAGAAACCACACTTTCCTTTTGATCAAAAATCACAAAAGATATTGAGTATCAGAGTTACCCGCGCAAGTTACGAGAAAGGGCACAACAACAACAATCAAAGGAAATGACCACAACTTCAACGCGCAGGTTAACAGAAAAAGGCACAACAACAACAATAAAATATGACAAAAAATCAAATGGCAGCTTTCTAAGCGAAATTTGTATTATTAAAAACCGACAAAGCAGCGATTCTTGGAGAATACTTTGTATTAATTTTCACGTTTACACTTTGGTCAAAAATCCAATTTTCAAGGCAACACTTTATATGTATAAAAACTCGAATATAAATAGTCGATCAGCCTTCACCTTCATTATATTATTATTATTCAATTGCTGAAAACCCGATCTTTTTTCCGGATAAAATGATGGAAATAAATTTTTTGCATATATATTTTTAATTGTTTATTAAGAAGGCATTAAATAAATGATGAAATACCACAAAAGCTTATAAATAGATTTTAAATAACTTTCTTTTTTTCAATATCTCAAAATGTTCAAAGATTTAATAGAAAGAAATAATGTTCTTCTTTTGTTCTTTAATTTGTTCCAGTTGTTCTTCATGTTTGAATGGCCACTGTATTCCCAAATGTGTGGGATCTTCCCTTGGACTGTCGAACTGTATCCTTTGGCATATTCCTTTTCGCCGGTTTTGATTATTCCCGCTACTCAGGGGCCTATTCGGATATGCGTACGGTCTTCGGAGCTTGGTTGTCGTTCCGGATATTACTTTATTCGCAAGCACGGAAACTGTTTATTGTCCCGGATCTTATTTGGTTATTTTCCACAAAAAAAACTTCGCACAGGCACGCAAGTGGACTACACGCCAGTCTCAGCTATGTGTAAGGATCTTCGGGGTACTTATTTGTAAAATAAATTTTACAAATTGATCCATCCACTGATTTTAACTAAGTGTTATTAACTTGTATTTTTTTCTTTTACGCACGCACGTTCACAGCCCCACGTTGGGCGCCAGTTAACAAATTACTCCGGATGTTACCAAAAAAATATTTATTAACAGACGGGTAGCGTTTCCCCGTCGTACACGAATTTAAGAATTACAATGACAATTGACAATGTTGGATGTGTTAATTTATAAAAATGTTATGCTGCCGTTGCACTTTCCGTGAATGTGGGAAAGTGTTGACCGAAATGGTTTTGTTTGTAATTTAGATTTGCAGAATCAGCGTCTGGCGCGAAGTTTCCCTGAATATGTAAAATTTGCATGGTTGGCGGTTCCCAGGGAATCGTTAGTTAACTTACATATTGTCGCGTGTTATGGTTCGCAGCCAATAATTTTAATGTTCCGGGAAAGTGAAAACGCAATGTCTTTTAAATTAAATTTAAAAGAGTTTATTAAATTACGTGAAAATGCACAATCACTTATTTGATCTATTTCACAATTTTAATTTTCACTGTTAAAATCTAACTTCCACTTGTTCATAAATTTCTATCGCAATTGTCTTCTAAGATCACTTCACAATCAACGAAAATCACTTTTCTATTACTCGAACAATATCGCTTTCCACACACTATCGCAGTTTTTATCTCGGTCGAATGAATGATCCCCCCATTCATTCAGCTCGCCTTTATATAGGGTCTCCAGTGGTTCAATGCATTTCTCGTACATTGGCGAATGTTCTGCCGAGAGGTATCTGGTATATTCGAGCAGATGAATGGAGCAGTGACTCACTTCCAAATGTTGATCATGCTTGGTTTCGAGTAAATTCATTTTGTTGATGTTCTTAATGGTTGTGAAAACAGTTGCGACAGTAGCTCGCAGAATTATTTGTACATGTAACACTGCCCCCACCTCAGTTCTTTTCGCCCCGAAAAGATCTGTCGCCAGCTGTAGTCAATTCTGCCTGGATATAATATGGGGCAAGACGGTCCAGGTGCACGATGTTCATTTTGGCTCGGCTTACGATGTTCCTGTATTCGGTATACGACGTCGTTGATTCGCTTTGTAACTCGGTATGGTCCCTCCCAGTTATGTTGTAACTTTGGAGACCTACCCATTCGCCGTTGCGGGTTATATAGCCACACCAAGTCATCTTGCTGGAAGCCAGTAGAATTTGCCTTTAGATCATACCTGGTCTTCATGCGGTCAGTAGCCGATTCGAGGTGTTTTCGGACTGCCCGATGTATCTGGTTCAACCGCTGCCTTAGCTCACTTGCGTACTCCGAGATGGTTTGGGGTTTCTCGGGGGGTGTTCCGAACTTTATATCAGCTGGCAGACGAATAGTCTTTCCAAAAATGGCTTTGGCTGAGGCTTGGCCCGTCGATGCATGTTCGGCAGCTCTGTACGCCATCAAAAATAGTGGGATGTGTCGGTCCCAGTCCCTTTGATTCTCGTCAACCATCTTGGCCAGGTGTTTATTTAGCGTGCCGTTGAAACGTTCGACCATTCCATCGGATTGGGGATGCAGCGGTGTTGTCCTCGTTTTCCGTATTCCGAGCAGCTCGCACATTTCGCCAAAAACTAGTGACTCAAAGTTTCGGCCTTGATCTGAATGTAGTTCGCCAGGTACACCGTACCTACTGACCCAATTTAACACTAGCTGTTCGGCTACGATAGTTGCTTCCTGGTTGGGAATGGGGTAGACCTCGGGCCACTTGCTGAAATAATCGGCCACAACCAGCGTGTATCGATTTCCCCATTCGGATTCAGGAAAGGGTCCTGCGATGTCAACAGCAATCCTTTCAAACGGTACACCCACGTTGTAGCTTTGCATTTGTCCCCGCAGTCGTCGCCTTGGACCTTTGACGGAAGCGCAAATCGTGCATCTGCGGCACCAGTCCTCTACGTCTTCTCGAGCGTGGAGACAGTAAAACCTTTCCCGCAATTTCGCTAAGGTCTTGTTAACACCAAGGTGGCCTCCCGAGGATCCTTCATGCATTTCCTTAACCACATCGTGGATTCGGCTTTTAGAAAGTATAGTTTGCATCCTATAGGAGCTGCCATCCGCCGTTTCCCATTTCCGCTTGAGTACGCCACCCTCCACCTGATGGGAGTTCCATTGTGCCCAATAGCTTTTCAGGGTTGCGCCATGCGTTGAAACGTCTTTCCACTCAGGTCGTCCAGTTGTCTCCTTCCATACGAGCAATGGCCCAATGTCATCATCGGCTAACTGGGCATTTCGAATCTCCTCCGATGACCAACCTTCATCGAATTCGGCCGTTATCAATCGCAGATCAACGGGCGGCTCCTTTTCTTCAATCCGTCGGCAATGCTTACAATTAGCTGGACATGGAAGACGAGATAGGGCGTCAGTATTTCCATGAACTCCGCCCTTCCGGTGAACAATTTCGTAGTCATATGACTGCAATCTTTCGATCCATCTCGCAACTTGTCCCTCGGGGTTTTTGAAATTAAGTAGCCATCTCAGCGATGCATGGTCCGTTCGAAGAACAAATTTCTGGCCATATAGGTACTTGTGGAACTGCTTGGTGGCCTCTATTATAGCCAATAGCTCCTTCCTGGTCACGCAGTAGTTCCTCTCATTTTTTGAGAGAACTCGACTGTAATACGAGAGGACTCTTTCTTTGCCATTGATCTGCTGGGAGAGTACAGCTCCAATACCGCCGTTGCTTACATCAGTGTCAACTACAAACATTTTTCCGGGTTTCGGATACGCCAGCACAGGTGATTCACACAGCTACTCCTTCAAGGTCTCAAAGGCTACCTGGCATTATTCATTCCAGACATACGGACGATTTTTCTCGGTTAACTGATGGAAACACTTAGCTATTTTGGCAAAGTCTTTGACGAATCTTCCATAGTAGGCTGCCAGACCCAGAAAACTTCGTAGTTGGCGCTTGTTGTTTGGTGTTGGCCAGCTTTTCACGGCTTCAATTTTTTCAGGGTCTGTTTTGACCCCTTCTGCTGATACGATATATTCCAGGTATTTTACTTCAGCTGCGAAAAGGGTACACTTGTCGGGACTAAGTTTCAAATTTGCCAGTCGTAATCGGGAGAAAACCTCTCCTAAGTTCCGCACATGCTCTTCGAACGTTCTCCCGATGACGATGATGTCATCTAGGTACACCAAGCAGGTTTTCCAGGTTAGGCCACGTAGCACGTATTCCATCAGGCGTTCGAAAGTGGCTTGGAGCATTGCAAAGCCCAAATGGCATCACCACAAATTGCCACAATCCGGTCCCAACTGAAAATGTGGTTTTCTCTCGGTCCTTCTTGTCGATTTCTACCTGCCAGTAGCCACTCTTGAGATCGAGTGTAGAAAACCATTTTGCGTCGGCTAAAGTATCCATGATGTCATCGATGCGTGGGAGCGGGTAACTATCTTTCTTAGTGACGTCGTTAAGCTGCCTATAGTCGACACAAAAACAAGTGCTACCATCCTTTTTCTTTACTAGAACTACTGGCGCGGCCCATGGACTGACAGAAGGTTCAATAACGCCTTGTTTTTCCATGTCCGAGATCAGTGCGCTCACTTCTCCTTGTTTGGCTATAGGAAGACGTCTCGGTGCTTATCGAATTGGCTTGGCTCCCTGTGTATCTATGACGTGAGTTACCATACTCGTTCGGCCTTGGTCATCCGGGCTTGTTCAGAAGATGTCACTGTACTTGGTGACCAGATCAGAGGCTCGCTTGAGCTGCACTGGCAATTTGACCTGCTTCAATGTTGCAGACGTGGATTCCCGGGCTTTGTTTGCGTCTTGCCTCCTTTTCCAATGACGGTCGTGAGTAGCTTCGCAGGAGATGATGGTGGAAACAGGCTGGCAGCTGCCGATGACTTCTCCCGCTTTGATGCTCATGGTTGAGTCTGCGGTGTTAAGGGCTCTAACCGGCACATATCCGTTCCTTAAAGATCTTACAAGGCATCGTCCTACAATCAAACTGCGCAATGCGGACGTCTTCGTTGGCTCTATCAGATAAGATCGGTGGTCTCCAGAATCACCATCAAGCTTGGCCCATACAATGCTTTCGGAAGGATTCGGTACATCAGTGTCAGAACATACCACTACATTCATCTTGGGAATTTGGACGCTGGGATCCTCCATCAGTACTTCTACATTCTGCCATTTCAATACACGTTTGCCCAAATCCAACGTGATTCCATGTGGACGCAGAAAATCCATTCCGAGAATGCAGTCATCCGTAATGTTTGCGACCAGAAAATTATGTCGGAACACACGGTCTCCCAATTGTATCTGGAGGTTGATCTCTCCATGAACAGGTGCAGTTTCTCCCGTAGCTGTCCGTAGTGAGAAAATTCTGCCCTTGTGAAGTTGTTGCTGTCTAACTAGGTCTGGTCGGATAATCGATCGGGTTGCACCAGTGTCGATTGTTATGGTGCAGTGTTCTCCGTCAACTTGATCCGGAAGGCATAAGTCCGCTTCTCCACGATGTAGTCTTGACACGATGATGGTGATGCTGAGGACATCGATCCTCCTAGCCAACCTCTGCCCCACGAAGTTGGCTCTTACATGTTTCCCGACCCCTCTGTTTGAAGGGCTTCCATTCTGGGCTCCTGACTCGGTCTGGATCTCCTCCTAGCTACACACCCTGGATAATTGCTCGGTTTTCTTCGCTTCTTGCAGACTCTTTGCAGGTGCCCCTTCTCTCCGCAATTCCAGCATCTAGGCGCACCATTTACATGCGGGTCTCACTCATTTTCCACGCGGTCACACCTGCACTCGTCTGTCACTACCTCGCGGACCCAGGCTTTTGATTATGTGTTTTGCGACGAAAGACTTAAAACTCTTCGATATATGCACTTCTGCTCCACACTTATGCTACTTGAATCTCGTACCCACAATTCTTTTCGTTTGTCCAACGTAAACTGTTTGGCACTCAGGACATGTGACTTTGTAAATCCCGTTCACTTCTATTGATTTTTCGTTATTTTCCTGACATACCAAATTTTTTAGCATGCTCCTCCTGCTATTGCTGAATACCTCGATGGGAAGCTTCGCTAAATTTTTCTTGATGTCGTAAAATATGCTTAAGCACACGGGATATTTATTCTTCTTGCTGCACTTTTCCTAGCCGCTGTCTACTTTTTAAATAATATTAACTGCTTATCCAACTGTTTTCTTCTCCTCTTTTCATTGATTATATTTTCCACGTCACTCTCCCTGTACCCATTCAATATCGCTGTTGCTTGTATAACATATATCGTCGTTCTTCCTCGTAATCCTTCTGTGACATTGGGATACTGAGCATTCTGTGAACCATACTAATGGTATGGAATCTACTAAATCACTAATAGCCGCCTTTTTTGTGGATTCGAGTCGCTAATTATGATGCGTTGCGTAGCTCCCGGTTTCCTGTAAATTGATAATGTTAAATGGGCTAGGACATGCTTTGTTTTTATATCTAGGAATGGGATTGATCCTTCCATTTCCGCTTCGACTATTAATTTAAGGGTCTTATTACGCGTCAGCGTTCACAATAAAAAAAAAATAATATAAAATAATATTCACGTTTTATTTATTAACGATTAATAATTAAAGTTGTATTATTTATAACTTATAAAAAAAGGTGATAAGTAAAGCGTTTTTACAAAAGCGGTGTGACGCGAGTCGCGGAATAACTAGTAATGAATTCATAATGATAGTCGCATGCAAGTCTTTTCACGATTTTGGATCTTCAGACAGCTGACGATGCAGTCTGAAAGAATTCTCGTGTTCATGAGAAAATGCTTATTCTCATGAACATTTTCCCATATCACGTGGTTCTCATGTTCATGCAGACGCTGACTATGCAGTCACGTTGCATGAACTTTTCTAACGTAAAATATAAATTAATCAAAGTCCACGTGGACTTACATGCGCCTAACCAACAATTTATTTGTTACGCGCCAGGATAATGGATTTCCTTAATCGCAATGCCGCCCTGCGATGAAGATGATTGGTCCTGAAATTTATAGTGTTACGTCACAAACGTCTATTTTTAACCTGTACAGATTTTTTAAAAACCTTCAAAACTTTGAAAGGACCAATCCATCGATTCATCACATCTTTGGATTTTTTTTCTGACGAATACAAACATCGTCGTTGACTTTATAGCTATAAACATTTCCATTTTTGTCTAATTTGCCATCGTACCTCTCTTTTGCTTTCTTTTTCATGCTCCAATTAAATTCTACAGCTTGTTCTCTAATTTCTTTGAGCTCATCTATTTGTTTCTCAAGCACTGAGTCTGATGGTTCGTTTTCTGTTTCCGTTACAATCTGATTGACGGGTACGGTTTCCTTCCAAAAAGTAACTCTTCTGCAGATATTCCGGTTCCCTGACTCACACATTGGTTAAAACATAAGCATGTCATGCCTCATGCTTCCTGTAGTCCTAGATCCGTTTCGTTTATGACACTACGCAAAAATTCGTTTAGCCTTGTGTGTGATCTTTCAACACAACCATTTGATTGCGGGTGTCTAGAGCTGATTATAGTCACACCATGCACAAGTATAGTCTGGCCATTCACTGACATTCGGCGGTTTTGATTTTCGAAATTAAACTTAGAATTGTGTGCGTGAAAATGTATGAACGTCAGCTGTTCGAACGTCATCAACATATTATGTCAATTTTGACACAAGCAATTTAGGTTTGTGATTTTTTAATTAAAATGTGTTTAATTCAGACAATATCGCTAAACGCTGGTTAATGCTTCTAGGACCAGAGTATACTTCTGTGTAGTCAGTAGAGGACAAGAGAGAAGGAAAAAAGTTTTTACTTTCGATTATTTCTTCTTTATTTATGTGGCTAATACAAATGTTTTCAATTTGGTTACATTTCATTTTACTTCAGTCTACAGTAAGAAATATTTGAGACTAGTCATACTTCTTTCCGAATTTTAAATAATAAGGGAATCTTGAAAAAGTGTGTGATTACCTCTAATTTTAATTTTTAATTTTTTATGAACTCAGAGTTTTTTAACTGTGTCGTAGTACTTTTTTTTATCACTGAGAGCTGGTTACAAATTGAAGTAGACTAGCAAGAAAGGAGTACTTCACAGCATTTTGCGTCCCCCCCTTATACCGATGTTTTGTCATTGCCTGGGAGGAACACGTAGGCGTCGACGAGGTGTGAAGTGCAGATCACACGAACGTCGTGCAAAGATGAAAGAATGATGGAGAGATTGGTAGGGAATGCAGGTGTTAAAAAAAGGCGGAGAAAAATTAGATTTAAGTAGTTTTTCAATTAAATTTAACGTATTTTAGTTTTAACATGATAGATACAAAGCTCCACATTCATGCATCGGTTGGCAAGTAAAATATTTATTCAATAACATTTTGTATACATTCCACAAGAAATTAAAATTTACTAACCTGGTGATACATTCTTGAAACATCGCCACTTATTCCTTAAATAAGTCCCTGTTTATGCCGGCCCTGGATTGATTCTCTCACTCTAGTCCTTCCATCCTCGAAGAATTGTTATTTACGCACATATACGCGGTAATTTTATTTGATATCGGCACTTTATATCGGCACAATTGATGTTAGTAATGAAAAAGAGAAATGTCACTTTCAAACTGTCATATTACGTGTATCTGCCATTTCTCAAGTTCGAAAGTTGTTTCCGAATTTCGAATAAACTGTTCGATAAATTGCCCGTTTCATATGTTCAGGTGTGATTCTTTCAGATTTCTTTTATTCATTTATAACATGATAAGTCCATTATTTTCAAATATGTATTTTTTTTCTAATGTTTGAATAGATCAAGAACGCATATCAAATGACTTTTAGATTTTATCTCATCTCAAACAAAAGCTCGGCAGTTTTTCAAATTTAATGGTTTTTGCCGGCTACGCAATGTCCAGACTTTACTTCTTCATGGAGTGACTTTAGAGCTGATAGGAATCATCTCTATTCCAAGCCGTTTGCAAAGTTCGGTAACGATTTTTCCTGTAAGAACGTTGCTATTGTCTGATAAAATTTCCTTTGGAATTCCGAAATATGAATTAACACTGCGTTATTACAGCATTCGCAATATGCTTCCTTTCCTCTCTTTTTACATAGATGAATTTTAAATACTTAGATAAATTGTCCTATATCGTCAAAACTTTAAAATCGTTACCATTCTTCCATTTAAAAGAAACGACATCCATGCATGTACGGTCAAATGGTTGTTCTTTCAATTTTTCGATGATCATTGGGGTTTTGAGGTTTCTTCGGATAATTTTCTGTCTTTGGCATTAGTCGCAATTTTTAAACAAGTCCCTGATGTCTTTCCAGCGATAGCTTCGTCGTAAAACCAACTACGCCCGTTAATCACGAGGGATTTTCCTCGCGATACGACCGGACACCTGAGCAAGTGAGTCGCTCTGGTTCTACAACAGAGCTGTTCGTCTCGAGAGTCCTAGTCCTACAATAGGCTCAATACCAGTATGTCCGGCACGTCGTCGTCGGGTAAGGCAGCCTGTTGTTATCAATTGCGCTGCCTCCCTAAGAACACGGTAGTTCAGACTCTGGTCCACCACCAGATTCCGGGCACTTTGTAGTCACTGTTCACAACACCGCACCACATTCGCTAATCCCTGGAAGAAATTGCACCAAAGAAAAACCACCTAAGACTTGACCAAACACTTCCTATACAAACGATGCCCACTACCGAGGAGTTCAACTAATTCAAACGAAAATCTCCTTTTAACTGAACAGAAAATTAAAATTTATTCCTCTTTCTTTGATACAAAAGGTGAACTATGTGTAATGATTTTACTTTTCAAATTCGAACGCGGAACCGACCTCTCATCGGTTCTAGACGTTAAGTCTGAGTAGTGCCAACGGATGGTACCAACAGGTCAACCAATCAGTGCACCGTAACCCATTCACGCGGTGACTGCTTGTCGGCCAGCTAGTTCGGAGAGGATTTCGGTCGCGGGTCTCCGAATGGGTTACGCTCAATTACAATATTTCAGTCACCTGGACATGCCCGTTTTCCAAACGCGTCAATAACTACTCATCCAGAACGGGAAACCTACGTTACTTTAGTTCTGGATGTGATCTCTCCACAGATCTCAAATCAAAAACGCTATAAAATCCTATAGGCGCGTTACCGAATCACCGACGCGGTACCGAAAAATATGCTACTCGAAATTAAACCGACGAAAACTACTCTAATGAAATGACGAAACAAGCAAAGGTACCGCGTACCGCGCGCGACGCGAAACCGACTTCAGCGGATTTGTCGAAACCCTACCCTCGCGACGGCATACTTACCCTACACTCTCTGTTCCCACTGAAAAAGAACGAGTCACCTTAAAGCAAAGAAGTGTATGTGCAATGGGGTACTTGTCTTACTTTTCAGTATGAGCTTTAGCTCAGAATAGTTGAGATTCTCATCAAAATCACCACGAACTATGTGCACATCATTTGCCAGCGTTTTCAGATAATCATATGATTAGCAGGTTAATTCTTCAGAATTTTTGTAGATGTATAAAAGAAATAATTTATCAACACTTAAAACTCGATAAATTTTCAACACGTTCAGTTGGCTGGAATCAGTGCCTAGATATAGTTCCTGACTTCGAGCTGAAAAATAGGATGAAACGAAGTCGTCGAAATGCGAGAAAGAAAATTACTCCTAGAACTAGTATCAACCAGACCAGTTATGCTACTATTAAAGCCTTCAACTTCTGCCACTGCTGATGGTTTTTCAGCACTGCTGCTTTCACCCGCATGGTCACCTTTCGCCTGACTATTATCTTCTTGTGCCTTTCCGCTCACACTAGACAAAATATTGCTAACACTTTCTAAGTCTTTCTTATCTAAACTAACCTCTTTCATAATTTGAGCCTGTTGATCTTCTTTCTGTCGGGGTTTGGGATTAATTCTATATTTCGAATATTTATATCCACAGATCTAAATATTTGGACAAAAAAAAAAATATTTTCTGCGCAACGATATCCGCACGACAGATGAAGTCCGCTGGCACTTCGAGGACATATCCATCTGGCCGGTTGCAAGGGTTCGGGATCGGAATCACTTCGATTCCCGGGCGTAGGCGTCACATTACATATGCTGAGCTGGCTTCCAGACCCAATTGCAGGGGAGCCCACCGTGCTAAAGAGACTTATTGGGTGCGAGGCTTAGATGATAAGAAAAAAAAAAGTCATATGATATATACCTTTTTTCGGTGGGGTGAGCAGCTATAGATTTTCAAAAATGTAAAAAAAAATGTTGCATGGACATACTTGGGCGTGTCAGATATGGATAGAATCCATGTTTAACGTATTTTAAAAAATGTATGTATGTTAATCTGATTGTTTCCATGATGGGGATTGTCGTACGTAAGGGTTGAAAATAAAAAAAAATGTTATCGAGCGCGTCAGATTTTCAAAGGGGATGTTAAGTGAACTTAAAAAAAGCCATCATATAATAATCCGGTGATTTAGATGTGACGCAAACTCGCGGCCATTATTAGAATGTGCAAAAAAGAGTCGCCATCTTGAACTACTCAAGCACGTCAGATTAAGATATATATGGTTCATCTTTATGCCCTGTACGTGTTGTCTCATAATTTGACGATTACCTGTAGGGATGCGCCTAATCTGACAATTAAAAAATTTTTTTTTTCATTTTTCTAAATCATGAAACTTAATTAATTGAAAAGCTCAAGAAATAGCATGTAAGTTAAAAAGTGTGAATTTTTTTAAGGAGAATACTTGTATTTATAACAAAATAATTATAAAAAATTAAATTTTTGTGAGTATTTTTTTTCAATCGTCATCTTCATCGGTAGAATCATATTCCTCCTCTGGCTCTATTTCATCTTCAGATTGCGTATCTGTAACAAGAAATCATAAAAATAATTAACAATATTTTTTATTATAAATAACGTGTTTTTTTTAATTATTGGAGAATAAATATACCTAATTCTTGAGTATCCCCAAGAATATCAGGTGTTATGACGACATCTTCATACGCTTTCGGCAATTGATCATCTGCAAACCAGATCATTTCGAGCTTTTCATCTACAACTTTCCATCCATATAGTCTGTTGGTAATAGATCAATAATTTTTGCATTATGGGCATTACACCACAAGCATGCAATGAATCTTGTGCGTAACACTTGTTGGAGTAACTCCAATTCACAGGGCGGCAAATTGCACGCATCGTAATTCCGGAAACTCAAGGAAAAAGGTTGTAATTTGTCTTTTACCTTATACGTCTTATTGAAGATGACAATCCTGGCTTTATTGACATCGTCTAACTTTTTCAGTCCATACAAATGGCAAGTAAAAGACTGTATGATGTTAACAGAATCCTGCACATTATGCTCCTTTGATCCCAAATTCTGAAATGCTTTTTGGAAAATTTCGGAGTTCATTAGAAATTGTTTGTTTTTTCCTCGTCGGTACAATGCTGGGTTGAAATCGCAACCCGTGAAGGCATGCAAAGCTGGTAGCGCCTCCGTAATGTTTGGGCCTAATTTATTGTAAAGAGTGGATACGTCTATGTATCGGCGTGCATTGCCAACTCCAAGATCTATCCAGACTTCTACTGTTGCTTGCAGGTGCTTCATATTCGCCAACATGATGACCACAATATCAATATCAGAAGTTCTGATTGTAATAGTAGAATCTTCTTTTTGTCCGCAAGCAAGAAATACTATCTTCGTATCCGCTTCTTCGTGATCAGGGCATGACAATTCATAATTAATGGTGCGTGTTACTTTATTATTAGTAACAGAATATTCATAACACAAATCATGTATTATGTAAATTACCTTACTGCCTATAATCGCTGCCATCTCCTGATCAGCCCAATGATCGATGAAAAACTTGACAAAAGCTTCTTTGAACTTTATACTTTTCAAATCCTTTGTAAAGTCTGCTGTTCTCGTTTGTTGAGGACCGGAGATGTGGAATTCCTTGTCGTCTACATTGCCTCGAAGAGAATGCTCATAATCTTTGATTGAGGGTGTAAAGTAGCGATCAAATACAATGGCAACTCTACTTGCAGCGTTATTGATAAGGCATTGCAATATCTTTTTGGACACACCTCCAAAAGTGCGGGGCATTTCTTTAAAGGTATTTTAAAAAAAAAACCATCTACAATTACAAGATCAACTTGTGATGGCGGTGGCTCCATATCTTCGACTTGTTTTTCTAACTCATGAATGAGTACTGACTTATCAGTCTTATTTAAAGAACCATCTATATGGCACAGTGATAACGGCATGGGAGTTATAGGAAAACTAAGCACTTTCCCCAGGTCTATACTCGTGTCAAGAGATAGAGCTAATAACCAACCAAATAAATCCCGCTGCAATTTCAGTTCATGCACTTTTCCACCAATTTTCATTTTTCTTTTCTTCTTGAGGCTTGCAAAAGTTAGCACCGGATTTTTTTTTTTCAATGGCTGGTGAAACCTGTCTGAATTTAAATTGCATTCCATTATGAATTGATCTCGCAGAAATGTTCCTCCAGACACTGTCTTTTGCAAACAGTTTGTAATTTCTAAAGGGGCAGCTTGCCCTGTTGAAATGTTTAACAACTGACCACTATCAATAGAAGGAGAGAATGGATTAATAGTCTGCAGGACACTGTTCGAACAAGCTACAATTTGGATGTGTTGTTTTTTCATTCTATCTGGGTGTAGATCCGCAGCAATACTATGGTAGTTTTCATCAAGCCCTGCACGAGTAAGTGCATAAGAGATGATTCTTGTTCGCGCTCCATGACTTTTAGCCCAACGCTGTCTAGCCGCAATTGAATTTATCAGGTTAACAATTCCAGTAAGACGACGAGCAGCATCACCATTTATCGTCTGCTCTAACGTTAAATCCATAGGAATTCATGAGAAAGGTTTTATGGTTCTTCTAATTCCAAACAAACCTTTAGCCATTTCAGTTCGGAGGCCTGGATGTGTTTCATCTACGTGTTACAGTAAATTAATGTAGTATACTAGCCATCGACTATAGTTGGGTTGATTGTAATAGAAGAATAAGCCGACGATTTTCGCAATGGTATATAAGTACAAATCTAAATCTCCAATTCTAATACTTTTAATGAATAAGTGGTAAAGATTTATGAAATCGATGTACATTGCGTAAAATTGTGCTGTTTTTCCGTGCTTGCCGTCTAATGTATCTTCTGTATATTCCTGATAAGATTGAATGAGACGTTGTGTTTCTGCATGCTGAATTTGTGGAGAGACATCTTTATAAGCCAAAAATGTGGCAAGATATTCCAACACTGATTCCCCAACTGTCAATTGTTTGTTTTCCAAAAATGCTTCGAAATGTAATTGCTGCAATGTCAATGCCATGAGAGAATGTAAGCACTTACATCTGTTGTAATTTTTTCCGCTAATAAACCCTCCCATTGAACCATTAGCGATCAATTCACATTCAGTCATGATATTGCTCACGCCACAATCTTCAATGAAAGTGCCAACTGCCTTAAAAAAAAGCCATTTCAATGTGAAAAGCCCCTAAATGAATAAAAATATTGTCAAATCAAGGAGATTCTTGAGCTTGAATACAATAACTAGTGCGAGCTATAGCTAGATCATAGGTGATCTGCATATAAGGAGCTTTACATTCATTTGCAATATCCTGACTCAATTCTAGAGTTTTCAAGACAGTTGAATTATTGGTAGGAGATTGATTTATGGGAGTAAGGTACACGGAGAAAAAAATTAGCCATTTTTCTAATATTTTATATATGCTTTCTCCCATGTTATATAGGGTATTTTTGGACAGTGCGAGAATATTGCTATTACTGCGTTTAGTGTATATTAGCTCATTATAGCGTAGTTTGCCCCAAACATATCGTCAAATCAACAAAAAGCTATAAGAAAAACATCTAACGGCCATCGCAAAATTGACATTTGAATTGGTATTTCTTACAATGAATCAAATTTTAGAATACCATTTTTCACTGAAGCAACTGTAATTTTTTTTGCAGAATTTAGCATACTTCGATAAGCCATATGCTAAAAACTATTGCTTTATGCACCATGTTAAATAACAGTAAGATGTAACATGTATGATATAAACCCATAAAGGTTATGGGTGATGGTACCAAAACCTTTCACGAATATTCAAATAGTGGAATTGTTAAATCCTATAAACTATTGAGTCCTTTCCAATAAAGCGATTCGAATTCGGTTCGACACTATAGGACGGACTTATACTCGTATGCTTCATAGTCCTTTTACAAATCGCTTGTATAGAAAATGTTTCCATAGATATAGTAAATAAAAAATTTTGCTTCAAGTTTGCATAGTTTTATTTGCATAAGAATTCAAAAATGTCCGTGTATACAGAACAGCGTATGTAAAAACAAATACGAGCAATATCATAATGAAATCATATCAATTGCATTCAATTTCATCACAAATGTTGTGTAATTACATAAATAATATATTTGCATTTGTAAATGCAACAAAAAAATGGAACATCAAAGTCTTTTTAATTTCATTCTTATATTCTATTGGAACAAAACAAGAATCGCATTCATGGCAACGAAAATAAATTTTAGTGAAACATTTAGACAACATAATTTAAAGATTTGACAGTGTATACTTCTTTCAAATTGTCATAAGTATTAATATCGATTTTATACAAGGTGAAATTTTAAGAATAACTAATATTATGACAACACAAATGAAAATCAAAATATTCTGTGATAAGTATGTTAATAGCTGCGTAAACACAATTACCAATTTGGCAAATAAAGTCTATTCTCCCGAATACTGGATATCCATCTTTTTCGTCAATTTCTATTACCTTGTTAACAGAGTAGCGAACATTACCAATTTTCGCCCATTTATAATATTTTACTTCGGAGTTAGTGCTGTCTTTGTAAATTTTCAAAACGAAATCATAATTCAGAGTGGTAGGCAGAAACTCTTTACTAAACTCAAATGTCGATTTAAATTTTATTTGCACACAACTAAAACTATCTCCTAATAAGTATCTCTCCGCAATTGTATGACATATATTTCTTCTTGAGGTCGTGGATAAAGCAATGCTCTTAAGTACTTTATGTTTGGATTCAAATCGCATAGAAGAAAAATGAACAATGGGACCGACAATTTTAATAATTCGTGCATAATGGAGCATAAAATGATGTAACAAAAAGAGTTTATGATGCTCCTCAATTGTATCTTTTAATAAGGTAACAATAAAACTATCCACTTTGTCCAACATAACAAGGTCAATAATATTTCTCAAATAAATAAACAATTTCCAATGTTCGTCCCCATCTTGTATGGTTTCTGCAATCAATAAAGGCAAATATCTGGTAAACCAAAGAATTTCTAATGAAGAGTATTTTAAGTGTCTACATTTTAAATGTTTCTTAGAAATAGGTTGTGGCTTATTTGCATTCTCATGATTGCCGTAATTACAAAAATTAATTTTTTCGTTTAAACTTTCTAGTGTAAAAAAATTCTTGTCATATATATAAAAATGTAATATGAGACTTAATTCATAGTTTACTACACCTTCAAACAAATCGTGCATTATATCTACTGAATAATTTTCAGTAGCATGGAAAAACAATAATTCATTAAAAATACATGGTGCATTTAACCCTGTCAAACTAACATTATTCGTTGCTAAGTCTTGTGCATAATTTACTTTATTTCTCAAAAGAGATGCACTTTCTATTGTATTTGTTTTACACATTTGGCGAGTCATTTTACAATGTCTGCAAAAAAAATTTGCCACAAAACAATCAGTAAAACCTAGAAATGAATTTAATCCTTTATTGTCGCCAATAAAGGCAACCACGATAAAATTGACCTTTTCTCCTAAAATTGACACCCCATTGGACTCTAATAGTTTTAATTCGTCAAGCAGTGGTTGAAACGCTCGAAGACCGCTTAACTTTCTATCTATAGCATTGAAAAGCATACAAAGAAAAATATATTCTAACTTTGAAAGATGACTTCGAGGAAGGCAAGGACAAGGAACGTAAACTCCCCCGATTTGTTGAAGACCTGCTCTTCAACCCAGAGGATTATTTGTTTCAAATTCATCATAGTAAACTATCAACGGAAGTACAAAATTTTTGTAGGTTTCAATTTTGGATTTCCAAAAAGTGGTTTGTATCACGTTAGAAATTAAACTAGTTTCATCTGTCATCAAACAATTATAGTGCCTTTTAACTTGAACTAATACCCCGTCTGCTTCGAAAAATCGAATTAAAGTTTTTTGTAAAGAAATGAATGATACTTTGATATCAACGCTCATCAGGCAAATCTTATTACCTTTTTTAACTTTATCAATTCTATGGCCAACCGTAATAGACTGGGATGTGAAGTAAAGCCCAGATGATTCTAATATCCTGTTTCTTTTATGTTCAGTTAATATTGGTAATAAACAAGATTTGAGCTCCCCGAACGAATGTAAAAAACTTAATTGTGAACTGCCAATATCATGATTATTACATTTTGAAATATCATTTGTTACAACATTTCCCAAGTCAACAGCTAATAGAGAATTTAAACAAATTTGGAATGATTCTATAATGCACTGTATACTTTTTTTTTACATATTTTTGGGTCTTTATATAAATTAGTTAACAAAGTTATATTTGCATTTTTAATAGACTGCTGCAAATCAAAATTATGCAAAAAATTATCGGATATTTCTTCACCACTATGATTGAAAACCGAATCAGTCAAATCATAACGGGAAGACAAATCTTTTGGAAAAGTAGTCAGGTCCGTCAGCGGATTATAATTATTAATTGGCAGATTATTGACTTGGTTTAATTGGTGTCGTTTTAGATGTTTTAGAAAAGAGTTCAATTTATCAAATATTCTCATTGGTTTACAAAACGTACATTTAAAGGAACTTTCATTCTTGTGAAAAAAAACTTATATGTGATCCATACTTCCTTATGGATAAAAAGGTAAAAGGACACGTAAAACATCTAATCATAGTTAATTAGTCAATAGTTACTTAAATCTGAACTTAACGTATTTAGTTTAATGTATGATTTGTCCCACTCAGTGGTAAACTTATACACGTATGTTTGAAGAAATAGCCAAAGAGGCTCACAGCTTTCCGCGTACTTAGCGTGAACAGCATTGATTATTTTAAAACATGCGTCGACAGCTTCTAGTGGGGTTTCAAAATTGTACAGACAATCATTTACGAACACATAGGACGACTGAATATCATCTGTAAAATAAAAGCGAGAGTTTTGGTTACATCACGTTACATTGAATTACGTATTTTAATTTACCATAGTTTGCTGCAACAAGAAATACGGTGGGTTGAAATTTTTGACCAGCTTTCCTCAGCTCGTTTTTAAGATTTTCTTTTCTGTTGTTCAATTCTGATAATCCCTAAAAGAATATATAGGTCAATGGATAAAAAACGACACTCCTTGCGTATATCACTTAATATAAAATAATTACACCGCAAAAACTTTAATTACTAAATGGACGATAGCAATTTGACTTAAAAATGGCAAAGTTTTAAAATAGTTAATCATATTTAGCAAAAATATAAAATTTTGATGAGTATGATTAAAATATGGCTAATTAGCCAGACAAGCAGAGCTTCTATGAGATTAGATATTAATGATTGTGTTCATCCTATATGTGGTGACTTTTCTCCCAAATGTATCAAAATTTTTCTAATACGAGTATATGTATAAATTTTAATTGAACATATATTCGGAGATTTTGCTTAAGTTTCTAACAGGTTGAAAACTGTCTCACAACATTGGTGGATGTATGGACGTATGTAATTATTTTACAGTACGTACAATTACTAACATACGTTTCGTGGGTGTAAAAAGTAATACATTTGTAAAAGATAATTACCGGGACCCAGCACATAAATGAGTTCAGGACTTCTGCGCCAGATAGCCTTGTTCTTTTTCCAGTCAAACTTTTTTTGGTGTAAATAGATGATTTGAAGATTTTCGCCAATATGACCATCCCTGCTAACAAACTTTTGTCTGTTACATAGTCGGTAGCCATTTTTCGATGGTGTGCGGCGTATTTGATTAATTTGGTATTTCCTATCACCCATGAACTTAAAAAACTTTGCGCATTTGGATACAAAGCGTTGAAATCATTGATTAATAACTCGGCACCTAACTGACAATTTAAGCAAGGAAATTGTGAGAAGTATTTATCAATTTCACACCCATTCGATTTTATCAGTTGAAGACGGTAACTTCGTGATTCATCCCAATAGTTCGTAATTAATGTTTCGTCATCTAGATGACTCTGCAAATAGCTGATCTTTTCTTTTAAGAGTTCTTGATTCTCATGTGTGTCACTTTCTTGCGATTTTTGCGAGGTACTACTTCTTAATTTACGTTTTAAGTGGTTATAAGTTTCCCACAGCTTTCCACTGGCAAGCCTCTTAGATACATTGTTGTATTTAATAAAATAGATGGCGGGATTTTCATTCGGGAAAAGCTCAACTATTGCTCTCGACAATTCTACAAAGCGGTCAGTGGTTATTTTGGGATTTTCGGAAATGCCTACTTCTTTGTGCACAAGAATTGATGCCAGCTTATTTCGATTCGAATCATTTAGAAACTTATGTTCATTATAATATTGTTTAATTATTGTTCCATTCGGGCACTTGAGATAGTCTTCGATTGTATCTTTAACTGATTTTACTTCTGATGGTACTATGTAAAAGCTTTGTTGTCGATAAACAGGCGTAGATAAACTATTGTTTGCAACTAGAACGTGTGAAGTATCTGCTGAAGTTTTAAGCATATTTTTCAATGAGTCATCAGTGAGTGTTCCGTCAGGATCAGCCTCATTAAAGCACTTGGACATAGTCTAGCAATTTTTAAAGAAAATGGAATTTTGTGAATATTGACACAAATTATTTTTTTGAAAGTATCGACGAAAAATAAAATCATCAATATTTCTCTCTACGACGCAATTGATGGCTGATTCTAGGAGTATATTATGTTAAAAATCTTTGTGTCTGGCGTATGCGCTAACGCAAGCCAATGAGATGGATAAACGATATAAGCAGTTGCTAAGTTTTGTATTCTTTTCCAAGTTTTCGCTCTATGTATGGATATCTAAGTCACCCAAAATCATTTATCATTTAGTTCAAAAGTAATTAATTTTTCTCTTGCTATCAGCATTGCAACTGTTAGAATAGTATTCGTGTGAATACATTTGCACAATTTTTTTTCCTCAACTTTAAGGCGCTGCCCCTAGTAAAACTGCAAATTTGAATAAATTTTACAACCATCTATCTCAGAAACCTTACGAATATTTGCAAAATTTTTTAGGTAAAAATCAGAATGAACTTTTGGCTATTAAATCGCATTAGTTTCAACCCTTTTTATGTCTTGTTTGTGTATATTCTAAATTTCTACTTTTCCAAAGAGAAGAAAACTTACACGCGGAAAATTTCCCGAGCTAAAGCCATCATTTAATTCATCAGAAGAAATTGTAAAGGCACTGCAGTTGCTGACGGTAGCCGTAGTTGCTCTTGAAATCCCAGATTCCGTCTATGAGAAGTAAGTTAAAATAATTGTAATTGAGTCACGTCAATATCCTCAAAACTTTACCTCATCTTGTTGAAATTCCGTCTTGAATTTCTTCCAAAATAGCAAACGTGGACCTGCTTTGGGAATTATTTCTTTAAGCGCCTCATAATTTAATGCCCGAAATGCTTCTTCATTGAACTCTTGATCTATAAAGTTTTATTGGTTAGAATTTTTCGCCAAAACAGTTTTTCTTTATAAAATGCATTATTAAGATCGAATTTTTTTCTGGCCATTGTATTCTACCTTACACCTTCTTGGACTAATTTTTGAGCTAGAAAATTATAATTATATCTATTAACAACTAAACAATGTAGAAGAGGCCGTAAGACGTATAGGAACTTTCAAAATGTTTCAATTGTGTATTTAATACAACGTCTTCATATTGAGTTTGGACGGTCACTGATTTCTTTATCTAAGATATATTAAAATAGGATCAGCAACTTATATATCAAAAGATCTGATATTTTTGCTCTCTTAGGTTAACATTTGATATTTTGTCAAAGTGAGGGCGAAGTTGATTGGAAAAAGTTTGCACTTACTTTAACGAAATATCAAATGTTCACCCAAAAGTGTGAATATATAAAAACTTTTAATAACAGATTCTCACTCATTAATAATTTTACAAGCTATTTCTATGTATGGTTTTTTGGGGGATGGTGCACTTCTCTGTTAAAGCAACTACGCATCGCAAACGCAAAACAATTCACGAAACAACCTGAGCACTAAGAAAATTACGCGTGAAATAGAAGGCTCGATCACTTCCAGAATTCAAAAATCCAAGACAAACGCCCTCGGAAGCAAAACACTTTACCCAGCACACCAACGTTAGAAATATGTATTTTACATTACTTTACAAACCTCACGCAAGTCACTTATTTACAGCCGTCAACGTCTCCATTTACAAGAATCAAAACCGATGCGGATATGGTCATTAATCACCTTAAAACTTCAAGTTTCACGCTTGTAAATGTTAACTGTGCAAATGAAACAGATTTCTGCACACACTTCACACATTTCGAATGCGTATGTGCAGCCATGCGAAACTGCATCACTCCCGAATTATTCATTTTCAGTCGTTTATCACACTAAAGTTTATCACAAAAAAAATGTGCAACTTACCTATAAAAGATTGCAATAAAGATGAAAATCCCCATTCTAAATGATTTCCGATGAAATCCATTCCTACGCTCTTATGTATGCACGCACTCACTTTCACTTATAGATGCTGACTAAAACCGCTAGAACTCAATGCGCGTTGTCCGTCAACATTCACATTGCGTGACAAAACGTGCTGCCACCGCGCAAAATTCCCATTAATATTGTAATATCACCACTTTTTTTATCCAACTTAACGAAGAGTTTATGTCTTCGTTACTATTTAAATGGCCAGGAAATATTGGAATGTTTCCTATACTCCATAGAAAAAAATTCAGTTCAAATTTTAAAATGCATTTCAAGAATGGTTAACTTATTAACAATAATGTAAAGGAAAATGTGCAATAGACAAAATAAAAAAAACCACAATAGATGGCTTGTTTTGCTAATTATATGTTAAATGAATGTAAGTATTGCAGATATATATTCACAATATAATCATATAAATTTTCATATTAGATTATACGGGAATAGTTACTATTTATTTTGTACTTGAGAAAATTATTATTGAATCCTGGGCTATGTGCATAGTAATGATACCATATGGCATTTTTACAACATTTTTAGGAGTTAGCGAAACAATTAAAGCACCCAACATTATTAATGTGACGTTTTATACTAAAAAGAAATATTACTATTTACCATAGTATACTACTATGTCAATATAGCAAGAAAGGCAGCTCAAATTTTTCTCAGTGTATGAAACTTTTTCCACTCGTGAATCGTCTATCAAAATCTTGCTGTGAAATCCGACCCACATTGGAACATCTGAAATTTTATACCTATGTAATAACATCCACGTAATGTCCAGCTCTTGCGACATACTCAAATTTTGTGGAGCCTTGTTGAGCTCCGATATTTCAAGTTGACTCCAGGTGGTAATTTTTAAATTTTTAGTAAATGGATGCATTTCAAAAGTGATTTCTTCAAAAGCCCTGCGTTTTCGGTTTTTTTGTTGTTGTGGTTGTAACGAGTAATTCAGAAAAACTGCCACGCGTAATCTCATCGATTGTTGAATTTTCATGTACACAAGGGCTAGAAGATTCCACAGACACAGGGTCCGGATCTTGCACAATATCCTGGAAAATTATCCCCACTGTATCATGTAGTGTATCTTTGCCGTTTAGGGTTTCTACGAAGCGGTCGAAATTGTCGAATGCGACACCAGTATTTAAGTCCGGGCGGCGTAGAATATTTTCAGGACATATGTAGACACTATTTACCGTTGAAAATGTCAGCTCCGTCTCTAGTTCTTCTAGAGTTGTGTAAGAGCAACAGTGTCCATATTTTGACAGTATGCTAATAACTTTCTTACTGTTACATAAGCTCTTCACCGCCAGACCTAGAGTGATGTGCTTAGATGTTTTAATTTTGTGGCCAGAAGCTGCGTAAATCAGATCTTGTCCAATGGAAAAAATAGAAAGTTCGTTCTTATTCTTTTTAGTTTCACGTTCTTTTTTGGATATGAAATACATCACCCCAAATGAGTGATTTCAAAAAACAAGTAAGAAGCTCTGGTAAGTTGTCGCATTCTCCCATCATCAAATCTTCAGCCTTGAATTCAGGATTTCTTTGCGGAGTTGGGTCGCAACTATACGAATTGTTTCTTTCTCTGCCATTGTTTTAAATAAATCCTTGTTGGTCAAAAAACTGGCGAAAAATGGAGCAAGAAACTTTTTCTTTTCAGCGTAAATAATCTTAATCTTTTTGTCGAAAGTTTCCATTAGTTTTCTTTCCAAATGACGGTCCGAGAATGAAGAATCAGAAATAGAATGAGACAGTAAACTGTATTGGTGTTGTAGCAATTGTTTATAATCGTTTTTTATGAAGTCAAAAAAGAAGCATTCATTATTTTTGACCACTCTTTCTTCTAGCATATCACATAGAATAGTATACGCAGTATTGCAAGCCTTTCTTTTTGTTAAAAATTCGCTATTTTCATCCTTATAAATTTCTCGCAAGTATTGATCCTTGCAACATTTATGGTAAGGAATTTTAGAATCATCACTGAAAGAACTAAGCTTTTCCAGCATCGATACATCATTTTGTTCCACGGCTGCGTTCTTTATATTCTCAATAGTTTTTAATTTATTGATAGCTAAGCGAACTTCATGACCATGATACCGTTTACGTTGTTTTTTGCAATTGAAGCACGTTTGCAATGCTGAATCGTTATGAGTGACAGGCTCAGCTGTATTGAGTGAATCATTGAAAGTCTCAGAGTCTTCTTCAATTTTGCTGTATCCTCTCGCTCTGCAAATTTTTTAACAAAAATATAATACAGTAGATTATTATGGGATAAAATTAAAATATTGGTAAAAAAATAGATTCTTTCATATCATACTCGTATAATGGTATTAATAGTTTTGTCGATGCAGGGAACAATGTTGTTTTTTTAGAATAATATTTTTTTTTTGTTGAAAAATTTAACTAAAAATTTATTCAATGAAACAAATTTTTTTGAATTATTTACTATATGAAAGCATATTAGCACTTGCTCATCTTTCGATGTTCCTGCAGCCTCAGTAGACGTGGGATCAAGAGTAGTTTGTGATTTAGAGCACTCTTCGGAAAAAGGAACTTGTGACTCGGAGCACTCTTCAGAAGCAGGAGCATGTGATTTGGAGCTATTCATAGAAATCCGATGCATTGTCATATTTCACTACACTTTGCCGTTGTTGTAAATGCTGAACGTCTCGCGGTATTTTCAACGCTGTGAATAATTTATAGCATTGTGCGTGATATACTATATTTAGTGAAGATTCTATCGAAAGTTCGAGATTATCGTATGTCGCTCGAGATTTTCGAAGAATAGGTTTGCTCCGACGATATTCTAAAATATCTATACATTTTTGTAATGTTTCCAATGTAAATTTAATTGTTTTTTGCAAAGTTGTTTCACCACAAAATACACACTGTACATTAATATCACTCATAGTAAATATTTATAAACTTAAATTCACGAAATAAACAAAAACGTTGGTAATACGTTGTAAACAACAAGTCGTGAACGAGTCTCTGTGATCAGCTGTCATGGCAACAGAAACCAGAGTGAGGACGGAATGAGAGAGCAATAGACAGAGAAAAAGTTAGAAAGGAATAGAAACGTGGAGAGGGGAATGAGAGAGCAATAGATAGAGAAAAAGTGAGAGAGGAATAGAAACGTGGAGAGGGGAATACAGGCATCGCGTAGTTGCACGAATTAAACTTTATTGATTAATTTTTATTACCTCGGCTTGTAGAAATCGTCAGATTATATATTTCTCATAAATCTTGATGTATTATCTTCAAAATAAAAAAAAAAAATTAACCACGCTCGAAAATGCCGAGATGACGTTTTTTTCAACTTCGTAGCCCTCCCCTTTCTTTACGTCACCCTTAAATTGTCAGATTAGAGGAATATACACGTTTTAGCATGTAACTGACTAACTCTACCTTAATCTGACGCGTCCGAGAATTTCAAATGAACAATTTTTTTTACTAATCTGATCCTTTATCTTTGACGGGCGTCCTTATAAATGAGGTTCATATCTGGTGGAAGTAAATAGCTGGGTACAAGATATCTTACTGTATATTAACCTGCCGCGCTTTAGTAAATCCCGAAATCCCCTCTTGGGCTCCCCTACTACAAGCATAAGCTCCACGCGCGAATAACGTATTTCCCAACGTATCGATTTAAAAAAAACGAAACAGTTTTCTTTTCGTAGTTAAAATTTATTTTCGTACAGTAACTTAGGCTATCGTAACAACAACTGATGATCGATCAGTCAATTGCTCTTTTATTGATTCGTAATTATCTTTTGTGTCATCAGTTTTAACTGACCCAATTGGGTTGCAACTATGGTGAAAGAGCAATTGACTGCTAACAGCATTTTTAGCATATGGCGTAATGTTTGGTTCTGACCTAGTTATACTGCTGGTTGAATATGCATTATCGATGTTGGGTGAATGGCCATTATTTATG
Organism: Odontomyia ornata; assembly: GCA_963969285.1. Lineage (NCBI taxonomy): Eukaryota > Metazoa > Arthropoda > Insecta > Diptera > Stratiomyidae > Odontomyia > Odontomyia ornata. The sequence goes on from OZ017742.1 coordinate 85,258,592, forward strand.
TTAGGTGAATGAACATTTCCTTATGTTACTCCTCCTCGGTTTAACTGAAGATTCTCCTGAATCTTTACATTAAAATGATTATACAGTATATTTTTTCCAAGGCAAACAGTGAAAATAACCATTAATACTATAAACATTGTGATAGCAATATTAATGCCATATGATATCAGTTTATGCTTTTTTAACTCTTTTATTTCCTGATTATTTTCGAAATTGCTTGTAACTAAATTGTCAAATGTAATTGATTTTGAAAAATTAAAGTTAGATTTTGGATAGGGATAGAAGTATTTATTATGTTCTAAAACTTCTCTGTTGGAGAATGTTTCTTCCATTATAGTTACTTGACAATTAAAGAAATTAACAAGATTATTTCTTTTTAAAACAATTTTTCTCTCATCGCAATTATGCTTTATCTCTAATTCTTTAGCATTTTTCACAATAATGCTCTCTTCACTTAAAATTTCTACTTGCGTTTTATTATTGTGTATTAACTTACAGTTTTTCTCCAATGTGCAATGTGTACTTAATTTTAAGTTTTTGGCGATTACATTAGGTTTATATGTATATGTATAGTTATTTATTTCCACAATATACTCATCCTCGCTATCTATTTCAAAATTTTCCATATTTGGTACAGGGGTGATAAGTTTCAAATCGGTTACAATATAACTTCTTGGAACTTTGATAGCTATAACAATGTATTTGTTCTTATATTCTAATATTCCCATTTGTGAAAGTTTAAGTTTATAAAAATCGATATCATATTCCTCAATTTCTTCCATAGTTAATATACTTGGATGTAACAAATTATGTTTTGCCGATACAATATTATCCTGGATTTGGTTGACTTTATTTTCCAAAAATCTTAACTTTATTATTTGTTCCAAGAATAATTGTTGGTGTAAGATTTGCTTAGTTGTACCTTCCAATCCTTTAAAAGCTTCCAAAATTTTTCTTCTATCGTTATTTATTATGACTTGCAATGATTTTATGGATTCATTAAAGTGATTGTTAATTTTGATTTGCCCATTGAGGTTGTTAATAGCATTATGATTATTTTCTTCAATAATTTCCAAATGGTTGAAAATTTGTTCTCTATCATTACTATCCATCGTCCCAAAAAGCCATTTTTGTGCATTACCTACAATATTCAACAAGCCTCTTTTCTGTCTTTTTACTGGACTAGGAATAATAGACTTTATCTTCGATATAACTGTATTTATCTCACTAAAAATCGTTTCCTTATTCTCAATATCCAAGTGTTTTATATTAACTCTTATATTTGAGACAGTATCTAACATATCTTCTGGATTAACTAAGTGTAAAATAATGCTGGTTTGATTAACTATTTCTATTGTTCTCAATTTAATTTTTGTATAACCCGACTCATCATCAATTTGTTTTGTTTGAATGCTCCCTGTGTCGCTGATATCGTTATGATTATTATGAAAAGAATTGCCTTAAATTTATATGGTTTTTTAATATTTGTTAAATGCACATTTTCAAGTTTCTTGATTTTATATCTAGTTTCATCTTTATGCCTAACATGTTTATAATTTTTTATTGGTCCCTGTTGCCTATTTTCTACATAATCTTCCCGTTTTTCATTGAGCTTGCTAATTTTTTTCTCTTTATTTTCCTTTACTATCTTACATAAACTCTTCGCATCGACTTCTTCCTTAGCTTTTCTTGGCGTAGTTTTTATAGTTGAATGATATCTATCATTATAATTTCCTATTACTAACTGAATTTTAGCCTCAACTGACAAACTTTTATCGTCGATACCTGTTACTTTTTCTAGGATTGTTGAATGCAATCTTTCAACATCTGCATTGCCAGTATGGCTATTAGGTTTTGTCCAGTGTATTTCTACATGACATTCCCTAAAATATTCTTTCAACTGTTCTGCTATGAATTCATTGTCTAGAATCATCTTTTTCGGTATTCCGAATTTTGCAAAGTGCTCAACTAAAATCGCTTTCTTCGCCCTCCAGTTTTTATCATTTATGGTGTATGCTACTGCAAACTTAGTTAGCTTGTCTATTATGGTTACAAATGCTCGTTTCGACAAATAAAAAATGTCCAAATGTAGGATTTCATTTTTTTGTGTTGGAGTCTCAGTTATCTGAAATTTTGGTTTAATAGGATTACGGTCATATTTTATTTCTTGACACTTTGTGCAATTATTTATTACTAGTTGTATATGTTTTTGGAGTTTGGGAAAATATACCTTTGATTTTAATGAATAATAAGTCTCATTTATTCCGCTGTGCATTGATTCCTTCGTATGATACATGGAAATTTGTTTGTGTAGCTCTTCTTCAGTTTGAATCTCTGTAGCTCTTATTGTACACCTCAGAAAATTTACATTCTCATCGTTCGAAAATAAATCTATTATTGCTTGCTGGACTCGATTATAGTGATGATCTTCCACTTCCGAGAATATTCCTGTGATTCCTTTCTTTATGAATCTAGTTAAAACATCCTTAATTTTACTGTCTCCTTCTAAAGGGTTTAAATATATAATTCTGCGTCCGTGTAAAATTTCTATCTCCTTACTTATATTGTAGGTTAATATAAGCTGTGTTTTAAATTTATTAACTATCTCATCTTTTATTCCAATATGGTCCAATTGCTGTTCGTCTACAGAGTGTATTGTATCTGTTAAGTCCATGTTTGATTCGGTGTCATTATTTTCTGAAATTTTAGGTGTATCCTCAAGTCTACTTAGAAAATCTGCGACTTTATTTTCTTTCCCTTGTAGGTACTCTATTTCAAAGTTAAATTCTTGTAATTTTAAAATCCATCTCTGGTTACGTTGCGAAAATTCCTTTCCCTTATACTTGCTATTTAAATATTTTATGGGTGCATGGTCAGTAATAATTTTGAACTTTCTTCCATACAAATATGGTCGAAAATAATTTACAGAGTAAACGATTGCTAAAAATTCTTTATCCGTAACGCTATAATTCTTTTCGTGATTATTTAAAGTTCTCGATACAAAACAAACTGGATGTCCGTCCTGAGATAGAACAGCTCCGATCGCAAAATTACTAGCGTCAGTAGTCAATGTGAATGTTTTGTCATATTCTGGGAACTTTAATATGGGGTGTGCAGTAATTAAGGCTTTCAGGTTTTCAAAGGCTGAAATATATTGAGGATCATTTATGTTAATTTTTTCGTCTTTTTTCAAATATTTGATCATTGGGTACGCTACTTTAGCGTAATCCCTTATAAATTTTCTGTAAAAACCCGTCATTCCTAAGAACCCTTTTAGTTGTCTCTCGGTCTTCGGTAGACTAAGATTTTCAATGTCTTTGATTTTGTTAGGATTTGGTTGAATGCCCTCTTTCGTTAATATATGGCCTAAAAATTCTGTGTCTCTCTTCATGAAGCTGCACTTATCAGCTTGTATTTTAAGATTGTGCTTTTGTAAAACGTTAAAAATTTTGTCTAATGATAATATATGTTCTTCCAGAGACGTTGAAAAAATCAGTATATCATCAAGATATACCACACATATTTTATTAATATATTCCCTTAATATATTGTTCATCAGCCTCTGAAACGTTGCCGGTGCGTTTTTCAACCCAAACGGCATTCTGACATACTCATAAAGGCCTGATGGTGTAACGAAAGCAGTTTTTTCGATATCATCTTCTGCTACCAGTATCTGATGATATCCCTTCGCCAAATCCAATGTACTAAAATATTGGGCTTTTCCCAACTTATCTAATAGCCCAGTCATATTAGGTAAAAAAAGGGGTCAACCTCGGAATGAAAGATAATAAGCTGCAAATTGGTATGAACCTTTGTTTTGTCATTCTAAATGTTGTCTCAAAAGTCACAATCGTTATCGTGTTCGCGTCTCAAGATATTCAAGGTCAAAGGTCACAAAAATCGGTTTTTCGCGAATATCTGGCTTCCTATCGGTTAAATGAGATTTGCATTTATTATAAAAGTTGTAGGCTATAAAATTCCCTACAACTTTTGTTTAAACTTTTTTTTCATACGACCAACCGTTTTGAAGGTAGAGCGCGAAGAGTGCACATCGTACAGTCATATACGGCCTAACGCAAGGTCAAGCGTGAGTTATGGTTATCAGTACGTTATAAAGTCAATTATTTACTTGGAAATTATAATTATTAAACATAATGCCTATTATTTATGTACTAACTATTAATTATTTATATTTAATTAAAGTTGCAACGGTACAATTTCAAACTAACGAATAATCTTGACTCATACAAAGTGGAGAGAGTGGCCTTGAATACTATAGAACATCTGTCCCGGCAATGAATAGAAAAGGGCATAGGGTAGGGACAAGTATTTCCAGGTATATAAGTATTGAGAAATTTACGCGTTTTAAAGAAAAGATATATAATGTCGTGTTAACTTAAAATAAAACTAAAATATATAATCCAGAATTAATAATATTTTATACCAGTACGTTATCAGTACGTTATAAAGTCAATTATTTACTTGGAAATTATAATTATTAAACAATGCCTATTATTTATGTACTAACTATTAATTATTTATATTTAATTAAAGTAAGTACTTGATTATTTATATATAATTATTCATATTTAACTATTTAAGTATAAAATATTATTAATTCTGGATTATATATTTTAGTTTTATTTTAAGTTAACACGACATTATATATCTTTTCTTTAAAACGCGTAAATTTCTCAATACTTATATACCTGGAAATACTTGTCCCTACCCTATGCCCTTTTCTATTCATTGCCGGGACAGATGTTCTATAGTATTCAAGGCCACTCTCTCCACTTTGTATGAGTCAAGATTATTCGTTAGTTTGAAATTGTACCGTTGCAACTTTAATTAAATATAAATAATTAATAGTTAGTACATAAATAATAGGCATTATGTTTAATAATTATAATTTCCAAGTAAATAATTGACTTTATAACGTACTGATAACCATAACTCACGCTTGACCTTGCATTAGGCCGTATATGACTGTACGATGTGCACTCTTCGCGCTCTACCTTCAAAACGGTTGGTCGTATGAAAAAAAAGTTTAAACAAAAGTTGTAGGGAATTTTATAGCCTACAACTTTTATAATAAATGCAAATCTCATTTAACCGATAGGAAGCCAGATATTCGCGAAAAACCGATTTTTGTGACCTTTGACCTTGAATATCTTGAGACGCGAACACGATAACGATTGTGACTTTTGAGACAACATTTAGAATGACAAAACAAAGGTTCATACCAATTTGCAGCTTATTATCTTTCATTCCGAGGTGAAAGCCCTAATATGACTGGGCTATAAGATGCTATCGATATTAGGAAGGGGATATTTGTCATCTATTGTAACTTGGTTATGCTTTCTGTAATCTACAACAATTCTATACTTTTGTTTTCCCGAATTATCAATTTTCTTTGGGATCACGATTATAGGTGAACTGTACCGACTGTTACTCTTTCTAATAATTCCTTGTTTCTCCATTTCTTCCATCTGTCTTCGAACCTCAGCCTCATGTTGTGGTGGGTATCTATATAATTTCGAGTTTATTTGTTGGTCCGTCGTCGTTTTGATTTGATGAACCACGGTATTAGTGTTGGTTAACTGGTCTCCCTCCTTGAACATTAATCTCCTGTATTTGTTCAACAGCTTTTCAATGGAATCCTTTTCTGTTTTATTAAGATGAGCGGTTTGAATGTCACATACTCCACTCATATCTAGCACATTCACTTCTTCCAGTGATTTTGCTAAGAACGGAAGATGTACACCATTAATTAACAATATTTCCTGCTGTTGAATATCGATTAATTTAACGTTCTTCGTAATCCAGTCCATTCCTATTAAAAAATCGTATTGTTTATTTAAATTGATTTTCGTCCATCTTATCCTGGCGTTCATGGGTTGATTGAATTCCTCAGGACATTCCGTTTTTACCTGCTCTGTTTGATTCGTAACTATACCTTGAATGGTATTAATTTTAACAGGGGTTTCTTCAATAACTTTAAATAGATCTGCTGGAACTCTGCTTGAATTTAAAAGACTGATTGTCGAACCTGTATCAATCATTGCTACGTATCCTCTTCCCTTGAAAGTGACCTTAATATAAATTTTCTTTTCTTCCGAGGCTAGTTGGTAAAAAACTCATTTGTATCTAAAGAATCTACATTTTCCCTACTAATACTATCAACATCCATGGGCTCCAGTCTTTGTTGACTTGATCTATTTTGTGCGGAACTTTTATTATTTTTCTGATATCTAGATTGATTGGAATTATACTGCCTAGATTGACCTGAACCTGGGTTATTTCTGTTAACATCATATTTCTGTGGACTGAATTGATTTTCTTTTGTAAGGTTTGAGGCACTTTTATCACTGTCACCAGAATTATTATTTTGCACATTTCTATTAAATTTATTACTTCTGTGGGAATTAAATTTTTCAATATTTAAGTTATATCTATCTTGGCCAATATATTTATACAGAATTGTACGTATGTTAGCTAAAGAAAACTCATTATATATTTCCGCTGCCACTGCACCTGCTGTTACTTCTTTTATTTTTAAGATTAATGCACTGGTTAAACATGTTAGAATTTGATCCCTATTCTCACAAAATGCTGAATATTCCGTAATAGAATCGACAATTTCTTGAATTCTTAATAATAGTTGATGAATTGTAAATACCTTTAAATTACTAATCTCCTTGGTGATTTGCAGCTGATCTTTCACTGGACGAAAGTGTATCTTTAATTTCTCCTTACATTGTGCCCAAGATTGTGGTATGTCCACTGCCAAATAGTTCTTCGTTTCGCCAATGATCTTCTCATTGTATATGATCTGGAATACCTGTGGTGCTCGATCGTTGTATTCATCTAAAACCTGCTCTACAGTTGCGATGAAAGATGGTAGCGTTCCAGGCTCGCCCTTAAATGGTTGCATGTATTTGATCCTTTTTTCCACCGATGTCCTCCAGTTGTTTCCCTGGTTTTGTCTGGCTAGGATTTCAGTCAGGACGACCAGACATTGTTCGAGTTGCTGTTGTGCCATATTCACTCCGAATATTTTAACTACTTTGTGTTCAGTATCGTGCTAAAGTTTGCTTCACGACACTATATCACTTTAATCGAAATTGTGCTCAGCTCGTTTCTTCGTATCGTGCTAAAGTTTATCTCACGACACTATGTTTTCCACTTTTAAACTACAATTTCTTTTACTTCATATCTCGATTCGATCACTTTCCTTAAGCCGTTTACTTGTAAAGGAACACCGACTGCGCCAATAACGTATTTCCCAACGTATCGATTTAAAAAAAACGAAACAGTTTTCTTTTCGTAGTTAAAATTTATTTTCGTACAGTAACTTAGGCTATCGTAACAACAACTGATGATCGATCAGTCAATTGCTCTTTTATTGATTCGTAATTATCTTTTGTGTCATCAGTTTCAACTGACCCAATTGGGTTGCAACTATGGTGAAAGAGCAATTGACTGCTAACAGCATTTTTAGCATATGGCGTAATGTTTGGCTCTGACCTAGTTATACTGCTGGTTGAATATGCATTATCGATGTTGGGTGAATGGCCATTATTTATGTTAAGTGAATGAACGTTTCCATATGTTACTCGCGCGTGAAAAGTGCTGCGTATGCACATTTGCATGTATGGAAGCGATATCACGGATCTGATAGTTTGTTTAATAAATTGCTGATCACGTGGAGTCTATGCCTGGATAGGGATTACATTTCCAGGCGAATTGTGATGACTAAAATGTGGCATAAAATTACAATAACTTTATTGCAACTGAAAGGAAATGCATTGTTGCAGTTCAAAACCAATAAATGAAATTAGATGGATATAAGATTTCAAAATTATTGATTAAGTTTAAATTAAAAAACGGGTGAGATTCAGCAAATACTATCAAACTCCATAGGTTCGGTATAGATTTGTTTTTGTGGGTGAGAATTTCGTCCACTGCCAGATCTTTAATTTTGTTGCCTATAATTATTAGAGGTACTAGATTGTTTTTTTAAGTTTCGTCTACTGGAATTTCGGTAATTAGTGTTGTAATCGTTCGCTCCTCTATATTGATCGCTAGAATTTTCTAAATGCTGATTATAATTTTTTTATTGTTCTTGAAAACGATTGTTTGTCGGAATTTGTTTCTGAAATTTGTTGTGTGTATTGTCAGGTACTGGTTTACTGTTATCAGAATCGTTACTTTAGTTATTGTGAGCATTCATTATAGGTGATGAGTTTTGATTAAATTCAGAAAAATTTTTGTTATTTTTAAATTGTTTAATGCGAAATTCTGGCCTAATGCAGGAATCTTCAAATCTCCTTAGTTTTATAATTGCTAATTTTTGATTGATATTTTGATGTTCGTATATCTTTTCATACAAAATTTCTTGCGTCATTTCCTTCACTGTATTTACTAGTAAGGAATTGACACTACTTAAATCTACATGCAATGATTTTTATGAAAAAGCTTAACTCGTCTGATTTAATTTTAATTTTTTGTATATTAAACGCAAGATCACTTACATTCTTGCCTTTCAAGTTACAAATCCTCCTGTAAATATCTGCCGGTCCCGTATCTGGTCAATATAGCTGCTTGAGTTCCTGTTTGATTTCTTCCCAGTTGTCTGTTCCTTCCATGTTGATTATGCCTTCCTTCGCTTCTCCCTGAATTTCCTCGTAAAAAATGATTCTTGTGGAAGCTTTTCTGGCTTCTTCATTCGGGATTCCTCCGAGGTAGTATTCCGTACTGGCAATAAAACTATTTATGGTTACATTTGATGTGCCAGTGAAATTCGCAATATAACGAATTTCCTTCATTAGGTTTTCGCGCACTTTCACTTCTGCTGTTTCTTTTTCTAATTGAAGCCGTCTCAGTGCATCCGCTAATTGTGCGATTTGATTATCTCGTCTCGCAATTTCATGTTGCAACTGTTCTACTTGTCCCGCTATGTCGTCATTTAAAATGCTGCGCTGTGTAGTGAATTTTTATGTTTCAAACTGTCCGTAAAGGACTGCAGCGATGTTCTGCTGCCTCGGCAGAAGAAGATGGAGGTATCTGCCGAGAATGCCCTCGTCTGGAGACGCGTGAATGCGCTGGCAGGCTAGCATTGCGGTATCGTGGGGCGGGTTCATTTCCCCAGCACGAGGACCCACTACAAAAACATTTCGCACTCACGAATTTAGTTGTTGTTCAAGAGGCGACCGAAGTCGCAAAAAGTGTAGATAACTACACTGAGGGAGATAGTACTTGTTCCGAGAACAAGTGGAATCTGAAAAGACAGGCAGACTTGGGGTAACCTCGTCATTACCCGACGAAGCTCATGGCCCACAAATGAAAGAGGGGCAACCGGGTGGTGATGGAGCCCCTTCGCACCCACCCAACCGGAATAATTCCATATTTTGTTGCAGTGGCCAGGTATTCCTCTTCTGAGTGGAAAACTCATACAACTTGACTTGTATAAACTTTCCCATCAGAAGGGGAGTACCCCGGTGACCAATTTATGCCGTAGAATTATACAATTCGATTGCATAACGCTATGCCATAAAGAGGAACTCTGCTTGGGCCACTCAACCCGCGAAAATCGCAGCTTAAGAAAAAACAATGCAAAACATTTTTCCTTATCGTCAAAATGAACACGATGCTTTTCAGACCCCGCTATTATTCCCATTCCCTTCTTTTGCCGCGATCACTTTACAGTTCTAGCCCCTCTTGCGGAAAGCGTATTTATTGCACTTGGACGATGAATATCATATTTTATACGGTCAGATCTAACAGATAATTTTGACTGAATTTCACTTAGTTATTCTAATCTTTTTCACAGCTGGTTTAATTCGAAATTAAGGGCACAATTTGCTCGGATGCGAGTAGATAAACCGGCTGAAGAAAAAACTTTTCAAACTGAACAATACACCTCTCCGCTCGGGATACACCACGAAGTCCCTTTTCTTAAATCTTTCTTTCCTCGATTTTTCATCCAAAAATTTTTGACGTTCGCGCACACGAAAAATTCATTTCTTCCCTTGATTACCACACCTGCGCCCTGTCAAAAATCTTAAATCGTCCCAGATCAATTTTAAAGGGCTGCGTTCGTTTGTTAAGTTGATCTGGGACATTTTATGCCTGAATTTCCTTTAACGCTTTCCCGGCGCCGAATAATCGAGCAGTTTTAGTTGTGCGGAAGAAAAGAAAACAAAACAAAAAAATAATAAATAAAATCAGAGAAAAAATCTATAAATTGACATAAATAGAAATAGAATTTGAATTCTATGTGGATTGATCCCATAATTTAAAGGGAAAAAAGGAAGAGAAAAAAATAGTGAATTTAACTAACTGCTCGATTACTACAGCTGATCACAAAAAGCACTAAATCTTTTATTACTGTTCATTCACATGCACTTTTAAAACTGTTCTGCTAATAGTCATAGTTTAGTTTAAGTGTTTATTTTGTTTTGGGAATATGAGCAGCCTAACTCATAAGTTTGAGAATCGTTTTAGGCTTAATTGATCCCCCAAAACAGATAATTTTATTATATCACGATAATTAAGTTCGTATTAATAGCGATTAGCTGACTCACAATTCTTTGATTGAGGTCAGTGGCGAATCCTTCTAAGATTCTGCCTAGGGCTTTGCAAAACCCTTATTTTTACATTTTCACGATTACTTTCGATCGCGGATGCCGAATCTTTTCATAATCGTATTTACCGACTGCGTCAGTTTTGTATCGAGAGGTGGCTGAAGTTAAAAAAAAATTTATTTGTTCACAAATTCACTCCAACACCTTTCAGTTCAAATTAAGCAAATCAAACCCTATTTTAACTGAATTTACGAATATGTACACGCGTTCGCTTAATTAGTATAGGTCAAAACGACTGGGGCGAGGTCATGTATCGAGGGAGCTTAAATAATTAAATTATGCTGACACCATGTCTGCGATTAGACATGTGTAATTTATGAAATTCTATCGTTGCATTTTCCTGAATCAGGTAAATGCAACGATTGCAGTAAATTCTCTATAGAAATATTATTTTAAAAGGGTTTTTGGTTACCGTATACATGACTAGCTAGATGGTAAACAATTGCTACGAACAAAATATCCAAACGACTCATAGCAACCATTTTCCATCCCTCATTCAAGAGTGAAAATCTTAATTAATAATTAGTTAATTTACGAACACTGAAAGTAGTCCTTATCGTCTTTTGTAGCACTCTAATTAAGCCTCGTTCTAGTACAAATGGCATATGAACTCCCCCAAATCCTCAATTAAGTCGCCACAAAATCGAGCATTCTGCATGCCCGGCGGACCATTTGTAAATTGTCGAGCTATAGAATGCCAAACTTGTCTAAACCCAATGCCTAATTAATACCCACTACTAATCACACTATTTCTTCTTTATCACACACTTAAACTATCACCTTTTTAAGAAAATTCAAAGCTTGTGCAAGATGGGGGACAATTATTTATTTCTTCTATCATTTCCTTTGCACATTGTGACTTCTAATTCACTTTTTTTTCTCGATCGAGTTGTCATTTCTGACATCCGGTTTTTCTCCCGATTGAACCTGGTTCTGCTTCGGTTTGTTTTATTACAGTATGTGTATAAAATGATTATCACCCTAGAGCATTAACTAGGTGATATCGTGAAACTAAGTTATCAGGCACCTTAACCTGTAACTATAACCGAAGATAAAAATGTTTGAAGTTAGTTAACAGGCACCTTAACCTGTAACTACCGACGAAATTGAATGTGGATAATCACATATCACTCCAGCACATGGACTGGGTGATATCATGCAGACTCTAAAGTAAAGTAAAATATCTTATTCAAGCACTTGGAACTTGGATAGAATATTTCACGCCAAACCCGATCTCAAGCACTTGAACTTGGTCTAGTTAATATAAAATATTCTCATTTTATGTGTGACAAAATCACACATATATCACGGTAGCACATGGACTAGGCGATATTAAGAATATTTCCCATTAGTTTGAATTAACTTAGTCAAGCACTTGAACTTGCTAAGACTGATTTGGAACCAGGCACTTGAACTTGTTCCCTTTTTACTATTTAATCAAAACTAAGAGGCACTTGAACCTCTAGTTGTTGACGACAGAAAAAAAAACCCATGAGTTGCAATGAACAATTGACTTTATTTCACGACTGTCTGTAGAATTTATAATAATTTTATGCTTATTAAGCATAACCTCTTCTCGCGTATGTACATTTTTTTTTATACTGTTGTTTGACATGTAAAGTTTTATCTCACACGGTTTTAAATATCATATCTGAAAGGTGGCGTCCTCCATTGTCTATACACTGAGCAAACCGAATTCTGGCGTTTCTCATCACTTTTTCGAGCATAGCGATGGGTATGTTGGCCGTTTCTTCCTGAATGTTGGCCTTCAGGTCTTCCAGGGTCCTTGGGCGATTGGTGTAAACGCGGGATTTCAAAAAACCCCACTAAAAAAAGTCGCATGGGCTCAAATCGGGGGAGCGCGCTGGCCACTGCAAATCACCCCTGAGGGAGATGAATCGCTCTGGGAAGTGGTCCCTCAAAACGGCCATTGATGCCCTTGAAGTGTGAGCTGTTGCTCCGTCTTGTTGGAACCACATGTCCCCTAAGTCCATATCATCAAGTCGTGGCAAAAAAAAATCCTGGAGCATGCTCACATAACGATTGGAATTGACTGTTACTGTCAACTGATTTTCTTCGAAAAACCATGGACCAACAATCCCAACTGATGAAATGGCACACCAAACAGTCACTTTTGGCGAATGCAGAGGCCTCTGATGGAGTTCTCGAGGATTGTTGGCAGCCCAATAGCGCATGTTTTGTTTGTTAACGTATCCATTCAAGTGAAAATGAGCTTCATCACTGTAAAACACAATCGCGTCTTCAGGGACGTTTTCGAGAAGCGCTTCACATGCATTTCTTCGAGAATCGAAGTCGCGTTCGGAGAGTTCCTGCGCAGTTGCTAACTTGTAGGGATGGAAATGAAGGTCATTGTGAAGAATTCGCCGTAAAGAACGATCAGATATCCCAAGGGCAGACGCATGCTTCCGCGCAGAACGCCGCGGAGATCGCAACATTGAAGCTCTTACTGCCTCGATGTTCTCACGTGATCTGACGGGCCGTGGGACTTCATTTCTTCTTCGCGTCACATTTCCGGTATTCCGAAAGGATTTAACCCAGTAAAGAATTGATTTTCGGTCCGGGACACGGCCTAACGGAGCGACGTTGAAGTGACGTCTAAAGGCACGCTGGGTTGCAATCACCGACTTTCCGTTCGAAAAGTACGCTTCAACGGTAAATGCACGCTCCGCACTGTTCCAACGCATGATAGCGACTAACCAAGGGATGAGCAATACTTTAAAATCACCTCTCTCGAATGAGACTACTAGCGCCGCGCTATAACAGTTAGCACTTTAAGGGCGGGCATTTCAAAAAAGGAAGTTATGCTGCCGCACCCTGTATATCTTCAATTCTTATCACAGCCAATCCCGTGAATCACGTTTCGCTTGAAAGAATATGCCAGCGAGCATTTAAATGTTTATGTCTAGAAATAGGTTCCGAGTGGATCTTAGTTCACTTGGAATTGACTGTGTTGAGTAAATTAATTTGTTACAATGTGATACTTTGAGTTAGCTTGAGATTTTACTTGAATATAATTTTATTTTTAGCTGAATTAACTGTTTGTTTTTCTTTTTTTGCTTTTGAATTTCATGATTGTAGATTATTATAATTGAATTGAAGTAAATTGAATTGAATTGAAATTATTAAATTTAAATTTGTTGATTTTAGAATCGTACATATCTTTGTAAATTCTTCTTTCCTGTGGCTCTGCATGATTATTTTATTACACACTCAATATTTTGTGAAAGTATAAATTTCAATTCCATCCACGATCAAAATTTTAAACCCACTCAATTAGCAAAAAAGTGAGTGCCACAACTTCCTAAGCCATAAATCATAAATTTACTCAAAACTTTGTTACACGACTAAGACGAATTCTGGACCCAAAGGGGAAACCCAGAATTCGATTGCCGCTGAGAAATTTCCTGAAGACCCAACCGGCTCTGGAAACGGTCCGAAGGTAGGGCCACTTGCCCAAAACCTCGTGAATTCCCTCTGCGCTGCGGGGCGAGATACAGCTTACGGCAATTTCATGACATACAAAAATAGCTAGTTAGAATTAGTGATGTGCCTGATGTCCGTATTCGTATCCGCAGATATTCGGGGTGAAATATATATCCGTATTCATATTCGTACCCGTTACTTTTTGACCGGATCTAAAACGGATCTTCCATATGATAATTGAGTGAGACCACTTCATGAAAGTTGTAAAAATAAAAGTAAATTCTTTTGATTTAAAGTGGCGTACTTTACCTTTTTTTTGAAAATTAAGTATTTGATGTAGATTACTCCAAAGTAAACAATGAAAAATAGTTTATCTTGGAAATGTCAGGAAGTTATAATAATTAAGGTATCTCGATTGTTTAGTAAAATGAACTTTATTAAAATAATATAGAAAATGTTACAACGATTTGAGAATACGCGACAATATATAATTAGTCTATATACAACACGACGGTTCTTCTTCTAAGAAGATTCTTAATTCGACTGACAAGTGTCAACAAGTATAGGGGTTGCTACACCGATACAATTTCATTCCCGTTTGAACATCACAACAATATTTGTTAGTGTCTCTGATCACATACACACACAAGTGCGTATTGCTGCGCGGAAATAAGCGTGAATATTTCCAACACGCTCTCTCAATGCGCACGTCACTTACATATACTTAGACCTATCCCCTCTAAACAATTTTTGTGACTTAAATTATTCAACGATTTTGTAAGTATATCCGCGATCATATGATCGGGTGGCACATGCTCTAGCGCTAGCATATCAGCAATTATTGCTTTGCGCACAAAATAATGGTTAATGTCAATGTGTTTTTTACGCGCGTGTAACACATGATCCTTTTGGTAAACACTGAGTTCCACGATTATCCACATATAATAAAATGTCTGTCCAGTCGTCTAAACCAAGCTCACATAGTAAACTGCGCAAGTAGATCGCTTCTTTTGCCGCTTCTGCTAAACTGACATATTCCGCTTCTCTTATGATAACGCAACAGTCCGTTGTTTTTGCGACTTCCATGTGATCACTGCAACGCTTAATGAAAATGTGTATCCCTTAAATGACGCGATCTACGGAATTCCCGCCCCAATCGGCATCTGCGTAGCCGAATAACGAGTCATCTGTTTTTGTATACGAGTATATCACACCGACATTAGCAGTTCCATCTAAATATCGCAGGACTCTTTGCGCTGCCATCCAATAACATTTACGTGCTTTATTCGAAAACTGTGCTAATCGCGACACCGTGTTCGCAATATCCGATCACGTTGCAACCGATAAATGCATTAAAGCGCCAAGTAATGCGCGGCACGGATACTTTTCGCACGAATTATCATCACTCGCGTTGGCAAAGCGCATATTCACTTCCGATTGTGTTCCAATCGGATTGCATTTGTCCATGCCATACTGTCTCAAAAATCTTTTTATATAGCCACTCTGAGAAAGTATAATTCGATACTTTTGCTGATCAATTTCAAGACCTAAACAAAATTGCGTTAGTCCAAGGTCTCTTATTTTGAAGTCTTCTTGTAAACTTGTTTCAATAAATTCATACACTCTGTCATTAATAAATCATCTACCTACACTAACACATACAGATCACTACCACAAAGTTCACCGAAAAATAAACATGGTTCATTCGTTGTCGCCTTTAATCCCAGGCTCTACAATTTTTCACTGTCGTTTATACCATTCACGGCCAGCCTGCTTTAATTTGTATAGCACTTTCTTTAACTTGCACGCATTACCGCCGTTTTGAGACTATTTAGCATCTCTCTTGCACGAGTTCCGATACTCCAATTTTTTGCTGCAATTCTAACGAGCATTTTATTTAACATTTCCGGTGCACGAATGATAACATCTTTTTTTTTAAATTCCATTCAAATATACGGTTACCACATCGAATTGCCAAATTTTCATTTCAAACTGCACAACAAGCGCTAACAATAATTTCAGCGTTTGCAATCGCACAACTGGCGCGAAAGTTTGATGATAGTCATCACCGTATTTTTGACTTTATCCTTTAGCCACCAAACGCGCTTTGCGTCGCTCGATCTCACCATCGATACCGTGTTTATTTGTCAATACCCAACAACAACCGCCGACATTCTTGCGATTGTCCTTCTGGATTATCTCCCGTGTGTCGTTTTTAATTAAATTAGACACTTCAGTCTCCATTGCATCTAAACACTCATCACATGCGTCACTATTTAACGCGTCTTGCACACCGGTTTCCGCAATACCCGCGAAAACGTCATCATCATCATTGTCTTCACCAGCTTTACTGCGTTTTTCGTCAGTATCTCCCTGGCTAGGTGCGCTCTCGACCTAAATAATTTTCTTGGTCGCCCTCTTCTTCCTGAACGTAGTAAGCGCGGTCTTCCAGGAGCTCTAAACATCTCATCCTCCGCTTGCACTCGTATTTCAGGTATCGCATTTTTGCGCATTCCGCTGAAATTTTCCAGTGATGAAAGTTCAATAATTCCCTGATGATCTTCATCATCTCTCAGCGCGTTTTCTTTTGATGCAATGTGTTCATCAAATACAGAATTTTCATCCGCTATTTTGAGCGGTTCTTCAATAAATTTCACACCACGCGCATGTACAACTTTTCCCATACTTGGTATCCAGATCCGACATCCTTTGTTATCTCTCGGATAACCTTCAAACACGCCTTCCATCGATCTGCGCGCTAATTTATCCTTCGTCGGATTTTTGTCAAGCACAAAAACTTTCGATCCAAATATACGAAGATAATTCATTTTAATTTATTTCTCGCCCACTTCTCATAAGGAATGCCACCTTTTAATGTACACGTGGGACATCTTTTGCCCAAATGACATGCTGTGGCAACGGCTTGCGACCAAAATGATGCTCATAATCCAGACTGCAATAATAAGCATCTCGCCATTTCTAATAATGTACGATTCATTCGCTCGGCCCCTCCATTCTGCTGTGGAGTACGCGGAAAAGTCAATCGACGTTCGATTCCTTGACTTGCTAAATAATTGTCAAACGCAATATTGCAATATTCGCGACCGTTGTCAGACTGCAAACATTTTATTTTCTTGCCAGTCTGTTTTTTTCACTAACTGTTGATACAATTTAAACGCATCGAATACAGCGCTCTTTACGCGCAGAAAATAGACTTCACTCCATCTCGTGCTATCGTCGATGAAAGTAACGAAATATCTCGTTCGATTCAGTTCAAAACGGACCCACTACGTCAGAGTGCACAATTTTTAAAATTTCTGAACAAGGTTCCCGATCCTTGAGAAATGGTAGCGCAGTCATTTTTCCCTTAAACATATTGCACTGCGCGAAATACACTCAATGTTTTTCACATTAACCGCAAGAATTTTTTCGTCATTTACAAGCTTAACTAAGTCTTTACCGTTTAAATGGCCCAGACTCTCATGCCACTTCAACAGTTCAGAGCAATTGGACTGGACGACTGCCTCCGCACAATTGTTATTTTCCCGAACGTAATATAAATCGCCGCGCCGATCCGCAAATATCGGCATTTTACCGCACTCATCACGTATATACGCGTCATTTTTCCAAAAAACGACCTCATGTCCTTTATTGGTAATTTTTGCAACTGATACAAGGTTTTTGCGCAAATCAGGCACGTAAAGCGTATCTTTAAACTCAATTAATTTATCGCCATGGTCACTTGACACTGACACATGCACAATGCCTTCTCCTTTAATTTTTGCCTACGCTTGACAGGCTAAATTTAGTTTTTCATCATTTGACTCACACAACGACTTAAGTCGCCCTTTATCACCATACAGGTGCGTGGTACAACCACTGTCCAGTAACCAGGCACGATTTGCCGTCTCCGTCTTCGCACTGTAAACATCATTGTTTATATTTGGAATCACAGTACGATTCACCGCGTAAGAATGATCAACACTATTTGTTGATTTATTTCTCCGGACACCTTGGGACTTTTTGGGGTTACGTTCACCTTACGTCTAACGGTACCACATTTATAGCACTTTATTCCGCTATATCCCATTGTCGCTTTCTCCTTTCCTTTCTTTGTCTGGTTTTGGTGCGAATTTGTGCGATTTCCGGCAGCCATAGTCGTGACAACGCTTTCAGGATTTTGCTTCCTAGCTTCGCTCTCCTCCATAATTTTTATCTTCAGTGCCTCCGCCGCTGGTAGCTCATCCCGACACTCAATCGCGTACCTGATCTTCTCATACTCGAATGAGGAAAGAAGGCTATACAACAGCATAATCGCCAATGAATCACCGATGATCTGCACGTTCATATATTCTAATTTATCCACGACATCGAAGAATTTCCCAAGATGTTCTCTCACGTCACCACCTTCTTCTAAGCGCTGAAGCATAAGCTGCTTCAAAAGTGTTGCCTTTCGCGCGGGCCCTTTCGACGCATAAATTGATTCCAGCGTGAGCTAAATATCCCTTAAATCCACGCATTCACGGATTTGCTTCAATTCTGAAGGAAGATTGGATAATATTGTCGCGTGTTATGTTTCGCGGCCGAAAATTTTAATATTCTAGGAAAGTAACAACGCAATGTCTTTTAAATTAACTTAAAAGAGTTTATTTAAAAGAATGCACAATTATTAATTTCACTACTTTACAACTTGTCTATCAATTTTTACTACAATTGTCTATCACTTCACAATCAATATCGCTTTTGATTCGCACTCCACACTATCGCAGTTTTACTATATCGCGGTTGTAATAATCCCCCCATTCATTCAACTCGCCTTTATATAGGGTCTCTAGTCATTCAAGCCATTTCTCGTACATTGGCGAACTACCTGGAATAATCGAGTTTAATAGGGCAATGTTGATCAGGCTTGGTGGATCTTCGAGTACATTCTTTTGTTGATCATGATGTTCTTAATGGCTGTGAAAACAATTGCAACAGTAGCTCGCGAAATTATTTGTACATGTAACAATATCAAATCCGCTTTAGCTTTACTGTCCTTATTCCGCCATTTTTCCAGTCCGGCTATATCCGATTCACTAAGTTGTTTAGCACTCCCATAAACATGTTCCCATAAACCGTTTTTCGTTAGCAGCGCCTCCATTTGCCTAATCCAAGTATCATAATTATCTTTGGATAGCAATTCCTAGCGCAAACTAGATATAAAATTACTTTCAGCCATTTTAACGAAAATTTATCGCAACCGGTACACAACCGAAAAACGCGCGAACACATTAAACGCTTATAACAACCACAAAATTAATCAAGACACAAAAATTAATATAGGTGCACTGGGCCCATAACCTCTACGAAATGTGAGGAAGTTATAATAATTAAGGTATCTTGATTGTTTGGTTAAAATGAACTTTATTAAAATCATATAGAAAATGTTACAACGATATAATGAGTCTATATACGACACGACGGTTCTTCTTCTAAGAAGATTCTTAATTCGACTGACAAGTGTCAACAAGTATAGAGGTTGCTTCGCCGATACAATTTCATTCCCGTTTGGACCACACAACAATATTTGTTAGTGCCTCTAATCACATACCACTGACGTAACTAGGATTTTGTTTCGGAGGGGGTCCAAATGATGGTTGATGCCAAAAGTGTCAGTAAGGGAGACACCAGAAATTTTTAAAAGTAAGGAACAAAATGACGACTACAGACGTGTAGTTTTCGCACAAAAGTAATATAATTTATATGAATTGTTATGACTTCTTCTTTTTGGTAGCACTACAGCCCCTTTCGAGCCTTCGCTTCGTGCAAACAGCGCCTGCAACTGCCTCGGTCCATAGACTGCGTCCTCCAGTTTCAGAAAGTTTTTGTTATGAAACTTTAATGTAAAAAGAAAATGTTTAATTTAAAATGACACACACATTTTCACTTACATTTTAAATTGTATGCCTACAATGAATACTATTGCAGTGAATGATAACTAATATGTATAAAAAAATGAAAGAAAGTATATACCCTTTAATTCTACTATTTATTTTAAATTTAGTATACAATTGTTTCATTCTCTACTTAAGAACTTCCTCAGTACTACGTTATATGTATAAAGTAAGCCCCGCCACTCAAATTTGCGTCTTGTATACACAAAGTATAATCATTTCCAGTATAACTTAGCATAATATTTTGTATAAACTAATTAAAATATTGCCTGTACTTTATACTTATTTCAAGCTATATTTATTACTCAATAATATACTTATAGTACTTATAACATTCAGAAAATAATACTTATAAAATTCAGAAAACATCAACTCAGAAAAAATACAACATACGAAAACAAGTAAATCATTCTATTTAAGTTTAAAGCGTAATCTTTGGAAAAAGCATTCATTGGTTTTAATCTAAAATCAAACATGTAGAAAAGTCAAATGAAACTGATAAGATAACAAGACTTATAAGCACAACCTCCGGTCCTTTTTCCTTGCCATAATGTCCAACACATTATTTGGATCAACGGCAATATCCCAGTGACAAGACAGGAGCGCTAGAGCACTGAGCCTATTGTTACTGGTTCTATTTCTTAGCATCGTCTTCACTTGTTTCATTGTGGAAAATGTACGCTCAACGCTTGATGTTGTGACGGGAAACGTTGCCAAAATCACGAGAAGGTTGTTGATGTTAGGGAAAAATTGTTTGTCACACAGCTCTAAAACCTCTAAAACTTCAGTTTCCCTCTTTACTGCCTTTATTTTGTGACACCAAATCTGATACTCTCCTGATAGGGCCGCCAAAGAACATTTGTCGTCAAAGAATGGTGACAAGGCTGCTAGCTTGTTGGCATTATTAGGTGAGGCAAAACCAGAAAGTATTTGAAAGGCAATCAAAATGTCTTCATTTTTGGTAAACCTTTCTTTTAAACTTGCAACTACATTGTCCAAGCATGGTATTCATATTGCAACTCTGTAGTACTCCTCAGTTGAGCTTGTTGGGGGATTTTCTCTGCAAGTTTGTCTTTTGTTGACCCTTGGAACTTGGATTTCAACACCGAAAATGTCATTCGATAGCTTCGAGGCGGAAACAAATACTTTTTTAAACTCAACTTCAGCGTTATTGCGCAGTTCCTGCAGAGTAGAGATAATGTCATTTGAACATCTCACAGCACTAGCTAAATCATAAGAGACACTTTGAAGGTATATTGACAATGGAAGCGTGACACTTAAGAGCCTTTCACACACCAACTAAGAAATCAAGAAGATTTTGCAATATTTTCACCAGTCATATCAAAAATTGGAACAAATCCCATGAAGTCCTCCCGCAGAACTGGTTTTTCGTTTTCAAAAGCAACATACCAGATACACAACGATAGTTGTTCAATGTTGGATACATCCATTGTCTCGTCAGCCAAGATTGAAAAGTAGTCTGTTTTTTTTATTTTTCTAACGATGATTTCTTGGACAATTGTAGAACTTATTTCGATTACTTCATTTTGTATTTTAGGGCTGAAATACGAAGCATTTTTTCGACAATTCAAAATGTGCATTTTTAAATGGTGATCACCAAAGTTGGCTCTGATCCTCAATAAAGCCCTGAACTTCCCATCTTTTTTCCTAGGTTTTTGAAGAGTGAGAGGTCCACTGTCATCATCTCCTCTCAAAGGAAGCTCATTTTCTCTCCACAAAAAAGAATTGTTTCTATAATAGGTCTAAGAGCATTTCTATTTTCCTCACGTTCTTTGGTACGTTGACTGTTTAACTGGGTTGCCACAACTTCAATGTTCCCTGACATGACTTTAAGGAAATTATCTGCATTCAATATGCTCTTACAATGGTATTGAAGTTTGCTGTGGCTATCAAATTTTTTAATTGCGTTTTTCCAGCGTCTGAATGGGCTGATAACAAGTGATCCAGGATTTTCGTGGTTGCCTTTACCCATTCCACAGGCCTCATTATAAAATACAAAGCACACTTTGCAGTATGCATCATCCTCGGTTTCGGAGTATGCTAACCAAGGCCACCTATCTACCCAACAGGGCTGAAATTATAATTGTTTCTTATTGACTTCCGTTGAAGGATACTTAAATGAGTGACTGGGTATTATTTTGGTCGATAAAATATTCTTCCTCAAATCCATGCTTCTTTATGCTTGCCACGTCAAAAGTATCAAGTTGGAATCATAAGAAGTCACTAGAACCCTCTGGTACCAGAATATCTTTTGACTGCGTTTGGCTTACAGACGTCGCTATAGTTTTCGGTAACATAAGTGTCGAATGCAAGCCTGGCTCGAGCGGCGTATTTCCCGACAGTATCTCATCACAGCTTTCAGAGAGAATTGTTTCTGTAGACTCTTGCAGTTCTGATGATGAAGGATCCCCTAGAAAAAAAACATGAACTGCAAATATTTATGTATGGAGCACGATGCAATAAGGCCCGTTGCTTACTTTAGCTAGCTGGACTGGCTGGCTGGTTGACATTGTACGAGATGGCTTAGCTGATACATCCAGCACTCGAGCTGTACAAACTAACTCAGCTCACACAGTTATTTGATCATGCTGTCAGTAAAGAAATAAGTTGTTTTTTGGCATTTGTGTTTGCTTGAAATATGTGAATTTTCGCATCCAGCCATCCAGCCAAAGTGAGCAACGGGCTTAAAGTCTAGGCCTATTCGTACGATAGGAATAAGGTTCTGCAGTATGATTGTAACATTTGTCTATATCGCGAACCATACACGTGAAATATGTGTAAATGATCTAGTAAGTAAAAAAGTGACAGCCAGAATACTGGAATATTATTAATAGCTAAAAAGTTAATTGTTGGATTTATTTGGATTATTTAAATAAAGAAGTTTGCCATCGAGCCCAACAGTTGTAATTTTCAAAACCACAGTTGCACAATTAAAAATCGAGTATACATTGGAATATTTAAACGATTATAAGCAGTTGCAACTTCTTTTCGGGAAAACTATTAACTAAAAATATAGGCATACTCGTACAATTGAATATTACAATACTTTCAAAGCTTTTGCGTGAAACCCAATAAGCAGTGGTGGCACTGCATTGGAAATGTACGAGGAATCACACAGAATAGTATTGCAGCATTAAACTTACCTATTGAAACTTTTTGTTGTTTTGAGAAGAAAGATTTACGAGTATTACTAAACAAAAAAAAATTTAAGTCATAAATACACAATTTAATGATCACTGAGACACACTACTCTAACTATCTCTAAGCGAAGGCCCGATAGGGGCTGTAGTGCTTAAAAGAAGAAGAAGAAGGAGACACACTAACACACTGTTTGGTACCGAAACGAAAAGGCCTGACAGGCGACAAGGGGCCCCGTGAACACTAAAAAACAATAACAGACTAGGCTAGACACATAGACTGTAGAGGATTACAGGTGACACCTAAATTTCTGCTAGCAGCGAGTACCGGCACTATGCGGTGGCAGGCAAGAGCGAAAATAATTATACTGCGTTCCGATGCCCACGACGCAGCTCGACTAGTAGCTCGACAAGCAGTATCAAAATAAAGGTATTGGTGAGCACTTCAAGAATCTGATATCAAAAAGTCAACTTCAATCAGAGGGTCCAGGAAGAGCCAAAATGTACGAAAAATGTTGTATCGGTCATCCACCCCCTTCGCGATTGGACACCTTTGAAAAATCTGGAAAAAACGAGGAGGTGGGTCCTCACGAGTACAAGGCAACAAAAAAGTCACAAATCGAAATCCACATAACTATGTTAGTAATAGTATGATTTGTGAATTTTATATTTTGTTCCATAAAACCATAACGGTACCCTTAAACTTCTTGAAATTACCCAAACATGTGCACCAAGACATTTTCCTTATGCACTGAAAATTCCATTAAAAGCAGATTATAAACAAGTGAGATGTAGCCATTTGATTTATAAGAATTACAACGACAAAATCACGTCGCCACTATCAGTACGTTCAGATATTTGGTCATACAATTTATTTAGTTCTCGTACCAAAAGAATGACATCGGATGTATATGTAGTTGAGGCGCTCATTTTTTCGTGATACTCTCCAGAGGTTTTAATTCTTGTACCACAATCCACGCCCCAGAATCGAGCTGATTTATTTTATTATTCGAAGAATAAAGCGGCTACGAATCCTTAATGCAACCAAGTCTTTCCAACATATAATAGTGTTGGTAGGTCTTGCAGAACTTTTAAAACACTTTGGTTGAGCCGGACTGGTTTCTCCTCTAGTTTTTGTTTTGCTATTTTTGAGTGGTTAAAATGTCCTGCAATTTTTCTGCATTTTGAAAGTAAAATGGAGACCGTTTCATTTTTTAATGTTTTTGTGACTACCAGATGCAGTTTATGAGCAACACATTCAATATAAGTGAAATTGGCTAAAGTGCAGGCTCGCTTAATATTGGCTCCTCCGTCTCTTACCACACAGTGTACATTTTGTGTTGAGATTTCCCACATCTCAAGGTTGGACTGAAACATTGCCGCAATACAACCTCCTGTGTTCTTCAAGGAGTTCCGGTTTTAAGTCAATATTTTTTGAGATGAAATCGTTTGCAATGCCGTGGCATGTTAAGGATAAAAGTGAAACTCTGGAATAGGAATCTGACCGAACATCTACCGTAAATGATACTTTATCAAAATCCTTTAACATATCTTTCATTTTGGATAAAACTTTACCATAAATTTCATTACATATAGGTTCAGTAAAATATTTCCTGCCTATTAAAGCGTAATTCGGAGCAAGATGATCGATTAATCGCCGAAAGCCCAATTTTCTACGTGTTGAAACGACAAATCACATAAAGCTATCATTTCAGCGATAAGATGATCTATCCTTATTGACTTGGTTTCGTATTATCCCATAACTTGATATTTTCTAAATATTCCTTGAAGTTTGTTTGTCTGAACTCCCGTCTTGCTGTTTGAAGAGATGTTCCATGCTGGACGTTCTCCTCGAAACTCTTCTTGGCGAAGTTTTCTTCTAACAATGTCTCATATTCCCTCCGATGTTTCATCTGGAGAGGATTTTTCAATTAAGTTGTACCTTTTCCCTTCCAAGAATAGCTTCCTGCGCAGATTTTGCATTTGGTGCATTCATCACTCACTAATAAAAAATATCTCCAAAAATCACTGCAAAACTTTTTTTACATTGTTGTCAAAGTACACACACAACGTTTTTCAATGATAAGAAACAACATGTACATCGCCTCGCGCTAGACAAAACTAGAAAAGAAAGACCCTGACTAAATCTTTCCGACACTAATTCTACACTGTCTAAGTTAAATTATAAAAACTTGATTATATTAAAAAACAGAACTTTATTGGTTCCAGGTTTACAAATTAATGTACAAGAAATTCTTATGTTAATTAATTTATTCGATGTCTTAGCTTGCGTTGCATTTCCGCCAGTTTCGTCGAATCACTTGGGTGAATCGCACATGCTGCTGCGTTTGCGGGAACGTGTCACTTGGGTCGTTAACTCTTCCCCTTTTAAGAATGATAGCCCACTATCGTTAAAAGTATGGAAGGTTGTTGAATCACGCCTGTATCTGGTTTGGGATTACTGGATATGTAATTATTGGTGAAATGTTTGCATCCGATTCTGTCGTTGCTTTCACTTCTGTAGCAATGTCCTTTGGTGTTTTCGGATGTAAGTTCTGGATGCAAAATTTCAGTATTAAGCAGGCTGATGTTATGATTGTTATGGTAATGATTAGGCCGTATGAGCTATTCGAAAATCAAGGAAATGTTTAAAAAAACACAATTGAGGGCTGCTGCCCGAATCTTTATTCGTCAACGTCTAATTACAAACTAGGTCTAACATTAAGTGCATGAAGGTAAAATGAATATTCGCGATTCCGGGAAACTGCATACGTTCGCTGTTCTCACGATACTTGCGTTAGATAGTTAGATATGTGGTCAGCATTTTAATTTTAATGTTATCTGAGATAACTCATCCGGGCTGAAATGCAATCGTCCTCGATTGCTAGAAAAACGGTCCGTCGTAGAATTTAGATGCTCGCTGATTTAAATGAATTTGATTAGGAATGACTGGCGGTAATGGTTGCACTGGCTGTAATTGTTGCACTGGCTATAATGCTTGCACTGGCACGGTGGGTATTGGTGAATTGCTTTCTGATCGATTTATTTCAGGATCTTGTAACAGATGATTGATTACGATCTTGTCGCTGTTATTTCGTTTGAATCTGAGAAGTATAATTATTAGTGAATTGATTATGGCTATTGTTATTGAGGAATTTGTCCATGTTGTTATTATGTTTCCTGCTTCCAAGAGTTTAATGTGGTGAGTATTGTTAAGGTAAATTTCTTGCATCATTTCAAGCGACAGGATATTATGGTAACGTTTTTCTTGAGGGGTTCGTTGAAGGACCGGTGGAAGTGCCTGGTATTTAGAGATTTCGTAAGCCGAAAAAATTAGTTTGCCAATGTTGATGGTGGCGTCATTGAAGTTTATCAAAAATGCTCCATCGAGATCATGGGGAACGTCATTTACCTGAATTGTTCCGTTGAATCTGTTTAGTAGTAGAATCCCTGAAGTTATTTCCTCTATGACGGGTATTTGCTTTCCATTGATGAGGTTGCACTTTGAATCGATGAGGTACTTAAATCTAACAAATCTTTCTGATCACAAATAGTTAAATTTCCGAAATTCAAACAATTACTTTTGATGGCATAAATTGGTTCATGATTTCTAATGATTTGCTCGTATGGAATTCCTACAATGGTATTTTTTCGGTTTACAGGTTTTACAATCAGGTATTCGTACGTATCTAAAGTGGTGACTGGGATGTTCACAATGTATAGTAGTATCATGTCGTTCATTAATATTTTTACCTCCACTCTGTGATGAAAGGAGTCAGCAGCCATAAACTTATGGCCCGGCACGAAGTATTTCATATTAATTTCATTGGCACATATTTCATCGGAATTTACAGTATATATTAAAAATGAAAATAATACCCGATTCTTGTTTTGCGCTGTGGAATTGTCAAGCCATAACGTAATTTTTAAAACGTCTCTCTTGCTAATAAAGAACTGGTAAAATGTACTGATCAACTCTTCTTTGTTTCGTTTGAACAAAGCTTCATGCCAGAGAGCTGCAAATGGATTGCTGTTTCTTTTTTTTTCCAACTGGAACAAAACTTTCGTTGTACACTGTTAAACGATTTTAAAAATCGCACTTTTAAAAATTTCAAGCCGTGGTAACATTATAACTTTTTTCTAAATCTGCGCAATACATCTTTTCTCCTACTTCTTCATCTCTTGCGGCATCTTCTCTGTATTTTGCTCGAGATTTGTTTGCTCTCTCAATATGTTTGCTCCACGTTATACACACAACACAATTTTCATCGAGATTGTCCTTTGTATGACTTTTATTATGTAAGTTAAACAGCTCGCAACTCCCGCATTCTTCATGCCCAAGGTTAGCAAGTGACACATTCATTTTATTTTCTTTACCTGGTATTTTTCATACGAACATTTAAAATTGGGATTTTTGTTAAGAAAGTCTTCATGCATTGCGGTGAATGAGAGATCACTTGGTAGATAAAGGCGGCGTGGTGCATGTTCCCTGCGGTAATGCGAAATGGTTGGATTGAATGTTGAAATGTGCTAGCGAATGACTTCACAGTTTATTTTATTTTGGGACTCTTTTGTACATCTCATGTCTGCCGCAGGCACTACAGATTGTGCGATTGTGCGAACAACCTTGTCATTATTTCCATTAAAACCAAGGGTTGTTCAAAAAAATATTTTACATACACTATGTGAAGTGCTCTTTTCATTTTTGAGCATATAATTACATATGTGAATTATTTCTTCGATAGCTCTCCTGGTGTAGAGTGTGATAATACACGCTATCTAAAAATAAACACAATTAGAATTAACGACTCACTCATTCATATTCTGAAACAAATTACCATTATCATTGTCATTCAAAACCAAAACATGTGACGGTAATTCATTTCCGTACACAAACGCCTTGACATTGAATTCAGAGCATGTATACATATCTCAGATTACAAGAAATGTTCTCTACAGTACATTGCCATCATAAAATGTTTTCCCTTTTGCATTGTGCTAAGCTTCATATTGCACTAATGCAAGAAGCACGGCTAAAGATATTGTATTACATTACACTTCTGAATTTTCATTCATAGTCTTGGCGATTGGGTCATTATAATGTTTTGTAAATGATAGTTGGAGTATGAATATGTAAAATGAGGATTTGTGAGTTAGCAATTTAGTAAATCGTATTGATGACACATTGGTCACGTGAAGAAGTCTTGTTCACAAATTAGTCATTAAGGAATTTAGAAGTAACTAATTTAGGTCATAGAATTTGTATTTAAGGCAATGTCAAAGTGATCAGAAAAAACAGTCGATCTCTGTCGTTCTTGAAGCACACTGCTACAATTGGCGTGTCTTTTATTTCTTTAGTAATATTGGCTCTTCGGATGCCATCAGCGTAGCGCTTGCGCTACACAGGTATTTACTTGAAGTCCTTTTGAAGCAAAGTCCCTAAACCTACGATACTTGCCTACATAAGTAGCTACAACTGTCGTCCTTTGCTTTACAGCAGTTGATGATATGTGATGCAATATGAAAGACTTTCTTTTTTTTCATCTGTTATTTTCCAAAACTCAAAATTAAAAAATTCTCTTCTTCTCAGATATATTTTGGGTGCACTTCTTTGAACATTGCTCCCCACAACCGTTCTTCAGACCATGTTTTTCCACAAATGTATCATATTTCCTCTTTTTTTCCCACACTCACTGATATTTCATACTTTTGCCTTTTTCGTGCAGTTCCCTTTTCAGTATACTAAATATTTGATTCGTCACTAGAATTATTAAAAGGAGAGTTAATGTTCTGCCCATTGTCACTGTCGGCAACATCGTTCTCGTTAACTTCATCAGGTATTGTTATTTGAATGTTCTCTGTAGGCTCAGATTCACCCTGTAGTAGTGATTTTTTATCAGTTTCCAATATATTTGGTATAACATGGCTCCGAGTGACATGAATCTGATCATCTTTATTATTAGAATCACATGTTTTTTCAACCTGAGAAGATGAACCTTCGCCTGTTAAAGTTCCCTGTGTTATCGGCTCCTTAGAGAAGGAAATTATCTTCGAAATATTAATATTGCTGTTGCGAACACCACCGTGGGTGCTCTATCACTCCATTTCCGACACAGTATTACTATTCACAACCACGTTGTTGTTGCCTAAACGTTTTTTGGAGAACACAAGTTTCTTGTTTCGTTTTCTTATTTAAAGCCAGCATAACTAACTTACGTCCCCAAAATCCATTAGATTTGTCCATGATTAGATCTAAAAGAATAATATACGATGTCTAATAGTTACCTCAAAGTCAACATAAAATGTTAAATTTTCTTTTTTTCAGTGGTGAATTATAATATAGTATTACTGGCAATATAAAAACATGTACCTTTTTTCTCTTCACTTTTTTTCAATGTAACTACTATAAAAATTAATTTTCAAACTGGATTTGACAGTTGATAACTAAACAACAAAATTTACAGATGAGGCTGAACCCTTTACAGCGCTAATACTGCGGCAAATTGAGGTATCAATCAGAGAAGCTACTAAGTAATGTAGACGTTTCTCTGTGAATTGTAAATTGCCAGAAATCCTAGGCAAAGTAGACGCATCTCTGGGAAGCGGCCGTTTTGCTTAGAAATATGAGTTACGTCCAAACTGCTTAGGTTTTTGTTTTATTTTTGAGACACGTCTTATATTTCTACCACTTTAGCTGCACAACACGGACAAGATACGTCTATTTCGTCAGGGAATGGATTAAAACAACTCAAAATGTCCTTATATAAAGGAAAAAGAAATTCAGTGAATGAGTATAATGACTATTAAAAATAATGGCTTCCAGTATTTAATGGGAGGAAAATGGAACGGATGTTTTTGCTAATGCTCGATGAATAGCTGATTGTTCTTAACATAGTTATATCATAAATACTTTCTTCATTAGTTTTTCAACGATTTGCGAACGATTATAGTTCAATTTATATCAATGGTCGTTATTAAAAAATTTCTCAACACTAAAGTATATATATATATATACATTTACATATAATATATATATATATATATATATATATATATATATATATATATATGTATAATTAGATTTATATATATATATATATATATATATATATATATATATATATATATATATATATATATATAATTAGATTTATATATTATATATATATATATATATATATATATATATATATATATATATATATATATATATATCTTCGCAACTTACATTGCGAAGAGATATATAAGTTGCAAGCGCGTCTCTAACTGCGATTCCATCTTCGTCGTCACATTCTACTTTAGCTATATGCGTGTTATCTTCATTGTTTGCTCGGTCTGCTAATTCACTTAGCCAGGACGCCATAACGAAATCGCATTTTTCATTTAAAAAAATTACATAATATAGAACACGCTTTAGCGATGGTATGACAATTTGTCTCGCGAACCTCAAGACCTTGACTGAACATAGCAAAGCTAGATTTTATACCAACGAATGTGTCTAATATAATACCTTAGCATTGCGACAAGATATTATTAAATATTTCAGCTTCTTCAGACAAGGAATCGCTGTCTTAGTAAGGGTTCATTAGGTGTTTTGATAAGCGAAAATTTGAATTAACAACTAAACAAATCAGAACCTGAGTTTCTCCAATGACTATTGATTTCGTTATCAGTAGCTCATTTGTTTCGAGATCTTGTTGCAAACCCCTTTTTCCGTATTCCAGTGAATCAATGATGCTTCGATTTACGCCTGCTTCCAGTGAGGTGAACGATCGTCTATGGTCGACTGTCGCTAACAGTATCACAGAATACCATCCTTCAGAGTTTAGGTATTTTCTGAGGTTTGAAGACATTTTTATATGGCACGCATCAAGAGTGCCATACCACTTTGGGATTACCATCCGCTCGGCACCAAATTTTCCCCACTCAGTGTGCCAGACACATACAGAGTTAAAAAATCGAAAATCATGTTTTTTCGCATATCTGCGACACTTACTAGTCTGGTTGCTCTGCAACGTGCAATAAACTTCAATGATCAATACATATAACAATTGATTTCATTTTATTCGCTAAAGATTCCAGCATGAAAGCTGAACTGCACGAACTTAAAAGGCCGGACACGATATTAGTGTATATAACCTCTGCATTTATGTATTGAATTCGCAGTGTTATTGTGATGTATTGTTAAATTGAGCCCACCGTATAGTTAGAGGAGGAAAACACGATAAATATCAATATTAAAAGTGATTTAACTTTATACATTAACTGAACTGAAAAGATACACTATGATAACTGTTTTGAAATGATAATTATGAGAGCAGCATAGGCTTTTCACGTTGTTTGTTTTTATAGATATCTGGTGGATGTAACTTGCGCTTGCGGTATATCGAAAATCGATGCATTTTGATCCGGCATTATATCCGTGTGAATAATTTTTGCTGACAATGTGATTTTCAGGTTCCTACTTTCTTTTTTTGGTATCATGGTCGTCTTTAATATTTTCAACATGTCTTCAGAAAATATGCTTTTGTAAATTTGATGCATTTATACAAGTATGGGAACATATTGGTCAGTTATAGGTTGTATTTAAATAGTTTATTGGATTGACAGAATTCATTACGTGGCGATTATTATTTAATTCAGTTCTTTCGTTCGCTTCGCCTAAATCTTGTGCACTAACATCCCCCCGGCCAGTGCTTGCTGAGATTCTTTAGCTCTACACTCTGTCTCTTTTGGGAATGTTTTATCGAAATAATTGATCGTATTATCCGACTCGCGGAAGTAGTTGTGTTATTTGCTTTTCCTGGGATGGCGGTATGGCGTGTCCGCAGACGTACGCACTAATTACATGCATTCAGATACTTATGTTATTCTACGCATTACTTGCAACCCAAAAACAATAATAATTAATTATATTCAGTGAAAAGAAAATTTTTCTTTTTGTAAATTATTTCTTTATTTAAGCCTTGATTCACTGTAACTACTTATTCCGGCGTTAATGTAAGTTCCTCTCTTACATACGGACTCGCGTGAATAGGTACGCGAGGGTTCCTTCCAAATGGTGGGGCGAGAATCAGGGCCAATGGTAACACAAGAAAATACGAAACAAAAAAAAATTCTAAAAAAACATAAGCAAAAGGAAAAAGAATAAAGATAAATTTATTGCTGTAATTAAGTGATACATAAAATTAAATGAAAAAAATAACTAAATTTAAATAAATAAAATTATACATTGTTTAAAGGAACCTATTTCTTCTTCTGGTTGATCAAAATAGTCACCAACAAAACATCAGCAAATTACCCAACAACATCGAGCAGACAAAATTTTTCTCGTCGCAAAATAGACTGCATTCATTATTTATTCAATACGTAAGCACATTCACCTTTTACATACACTTAGCAATGAAGCAACACACAAAACCTATTGAAATATTTTCTCGATTTACAACAGACCCCTCAAGAGAATTTGAAGAAAAGCCCTTTTTCCAAAGGAAAAATTAAAAATCAAGGAAGAATATTCCACTCTAAACCGCGAGGTTTCCGGCAGGGGCAACTGGTCCCGGTAGCTCGTCGAAAGACGCGCGTGGGCGCCAGTCGCTAATACCAAAGGGGCCCTTAATGAGCCGCCAAGTGACAAGCACGGCTCACCAGAATTCAACACCTACCACTGAACTTTGAAACAAATAACAACCGTTTCAAACCTGTGCCAAATCGAATCTTTGTATCCCCGCACTACTTTCCTTTCCCAATTAAAATAATAACGAAATTCCAAAAACCAAAAGTCAGACAACGCAAACTCGGAAAATGAAAATATTTTTCGCCGAACACTTTCCTGGTGATTAGTTTTCTTGGCGGAATATATCCCCCCGAGCCAAACTTCATATTCGTTGAAATTTAAAAAACGGAAGTGAGGGAAAAAAAAGAAATGTGCTATTAAAGAAAAAGAACAATATATCTAAAATAAAAAATAAACATTTACTTGTATAGTACACTTCTCTTGAGGGGGCCCCTTGTTGTTGCTCCTCTCATCTCGCCTCCAGCGATTCCATATCTTTAAGTCAAGGCTGTTTTGTAGTGAATAATTGGTGTAAGAATGTCCGTGAAGGACTTCAGTGATGGTCTGCCGCCTCGGCGATGGTAAGATCCGCCGAGATTGGCCTTGTCTTAGGATGCGTGAATGCGCTGGCAGGCTAGCGTTGCTGTATCGTGGGACGGGTTCATTCTCCCAGCACAAGGACCCACTGCAAAAGAATTTCGCGATCACGAATTCTCGGGTCTCAGAAAATGTCGACCGAAGTCGAAAAATGGAGTAACTACCTGAGGGTGAAAATTGTTTATTCAGAGAACAAGTTGACACGGGTAAGAAAAACAAATTTGCGGAGACTTCGTCGTTACCCGACGATTCTTATGGATGTGGTGCCCCCTCGCACCCGCCCAACCGGGTCAAGATCCAAATGTTGACGTGGCCATGTATTTCCCTTTTCAGTGGAAAACTCATACAAACATACTTTGCATGAGCTTTCCCATCAAAAGAGAAATATAGACTGGACCGCTTTATTTTATAGAATTGTGTGATCGGATCACATAATTCGACACCATAAAAGGGGACGCGAGCGGAAGGCCACTCAACCCGGCAAAAGCCCCTGAAAACTACAAATCGGTGAAGCGCGCCCGATGGCTAGCCCATTTTCTTGAACCGCCTACCCTCGGTGTGGGTCCTATACCCGGTCAGATGGGACAGAATAGAAAGACCGAGTGTGTGTTTTTAACAATTATTGTATTAGTTTTCTCTTCTTTGCATCGTGACAATATTACCAGGTTGAAGGATGGGAGTACAAAATATAAAAATAAAGAACCTCGAATGAAACAGTTTCACATTTTGGTTATAAAACATAAAAGCTAAATACATTATTCAACATTGCAAACAATTATGCGACAGAACTAAATTATAGGAGTTTAATAGATGTTATTTTCATCGGTTTAAAATTCAATGATATCGATAAGCACACTTGTGCTTTATTAAAATTAATACCGACTAGAAGAATAAATCTCAGTCCATCCTAATTATGGTGGTGTGAATAGTTGAAATTTCACAACACAATGAGTTCTTGACTTGTACGACTATTTTCAGTTTAAAACGACACCAACATGAAGATACTAGGGCGATGCAAATTATAAGTGGATATAAAGACCTTGTTTTTGAATTAATTTACTTCTGATATATTAAATATCTCTATTTTTGTTTACTTTCTTGCTTAATTCAAAAACTTCTGTTGCAAACGTAAACAAATATGCATTTATGAACACTTTATATAATACAAAAATGATATAAAAAAATTAAAAAAGTAAGGTACTTACCCCTCCTCCTCGACGAGCGCTCGTAGATGGGGTGGGCACATCTGTAACTCTTATCAAAATTTTTTTATAATTTTTTTAATTTTCACTTAATTCCTTTACTTTAAATTTTCACTGAACTACGAAAAGAAAAAAAAATTACGAAATATGGAAATCAACTAGATTCAATGCATAAATTCAACCCCCTTTTTATTAAAGTCAACTCATGCCAGAGTATTTAAATAAATCAATTCACAACAATCGCAACAAAATTAATTTCAAACAAAGGCGAAGAAAACAACTTAATCACCCCTTTTTATGCTGCCAAGCGCTCTAAAACATCACTTATCCGCTTGCCAGCGCCTCGAAATGATACGAATTTAATTTGGCCTTATAAAGTCCGGTCCATTCGGAAACGATTAATTTACCATTTCCGACACTTGATTGTCTACGTATTGTGCTTTTGTACCGGACATTCAATTTATTGGACTTTTCTTTTAATTGTTCACTGGGCATTTATTTTGTGTCAATATTCACTTGTATACAGTTTTTATATTATTTGATTTTGCACTCTTTTCAATTTTTTATTCACGGATCATACAAGTAAAAACAATTCGTACCTACAACGCTTGTCGTCCTCACCAGTCTCCCGTTACCAACTTTTGTGATCACCCCTTACTGCCTACACGTCTCAACCCTAACTAGTTGCTGAACCAGTTTACGCATACTTAAACTCGCTTAAACCTTTCAAATTATTCGCAATAACTGTCACTTAATCTTGGCGATTAAACGTTTTCAAGTAGTTTTTCATTTTCTAAATCATACATACGAGTATTATTTTAATTTCACTTCTATCACTTCCGCACCTACTGCACATCAAATCAATTCTTTCAGACTTTTTTCTGTCATTTATAATCTAACTTCTTGTAATTCAGTACCAAGGTCTCATCAAGTTAATTCTTTCAACCATTTCATATCACTTCATTTTAATTGAAAAAAAAACTATACCTCTTTTGAGCTATTTAAAATACTTAATTTATAATTTTACTAACAAGAAACACATTTGACTACATCCTTTTCAGTCCATCTCTCGCTAATAAAAGATACCTGCATTGGCAGATCAGATGAAAATTTTTCTCTAAATCAAAACTACGATGTGTCCAACAATATGGTCAAAACTTGAATGACTTTTATTTCATAATTTTTTTACTTTTGTCCGGTGAAAACAAATGCACTTCCCATGAGAATTGTCATAAAATTGTAGGTGTACAATTGCATTTGCAATGTGTTCCATCCTCTGGTTTGCAGACAGATCGATCACATTGCGCTCGACGTGAGAAACTTTGTCCAGCGTGCATGAATGATTCCACAAGTTAGCAGTTTCATTTGCGCTAGACAAAACGCGTTTCTCATTACATGATGCGAAAATAATGATGCACCTTAAACATTATGCTGATACAGCGGCAATTAATGAATCATAAAAAATACAGTTGTTGGCTGATACGAACTCGTACACCATGTGATTACTTGATTCTGTCGGTTTCTGGGTTTTGTTCCTGAATAGACTTCCCTGATATTGAAAATGCTGTCGTTGCTTGAATAGACTTCTCCAATAAAACAATACTGTCGTTGCTTGAATAGACTTCCAGTGGTTGCTTGAATTAAAATACAGTCGTTGCTTCCCCGATAAAATCCGGAATACAAAAAGAAAGGGATTTTCTTTATTCCTGAGCTTGTGTTCAACGGTCCTCCGCTATTTGCCGAACAATTCTCGGGTCCCCGCTGTTCCACTTATGCATGGAATTTATCGAAGACAACAATCATGGTGGGTAGCTGGATTCCATTCGACTTAAGAGCTTGTTTGTTCACGGTTGAATCAGAGAGAGAAGAACATATTTGCTGAGTCGCTGCTTGGAAGGTGAATAAGTGCTGCGTGCATGAAAATCATGCGGCAGGGCGGTATTAAAATCAATTCTAGCAGTTTTCTTACGTTTACATTGGAAATATATACGAGTACATATTGATACTTTGAAAATATTTATATCGAAAATTTC
Organism: Odontomyia ornata; assembly: GCA_963969285.1. Lineage (NCBI taxonomy): Eukaryota > Metazoa > Arthropoda > Insecta > Diptera > Stratiomyidae > Odontomyia > Odontomyia ornata. The sequence continues at coordinate 85,295,164 of OZ017742.1, forward strand.
TATTCGCATAACAATCTTTTGAAATTACTTTATATTACTCTGCAAACTTTCAGTATAGTTCCACTCGAAAAGGTTCTCTGGATCGGCTATCTTTGAATTAAATGCTCACGCCCAAAAGTGTTTGGGGAGGGGTCGTTCTCCTGTCAGCAAAGGATGAAAATTTAACCGTAACAAGAATTCTCCCTCAAATTTCAGTTTTTAGTCATTCTTGTAGTGTAGAGTCAGTGCGGTAGCTGGCGTCATGTGCGCCACCTGGCATGACTTGAATTTTCCCCCCTCCAATACAGTAAAGTCCGGTTAAAACAACGGCCAAAGGACCGGTGATACGACGTTGTACTAACCGGAAGTCGTACTGAACGAATCGACAGTTTTAATTTGTGTTAAAATTAATGCATATATACATATTGTCGCGGCCAATAATTTTAATGTTCCGGGAAAGTAAAAACGCACTGTCTTTTAAATTAAGTTAAAAGAGTTTATTTACTAAAAAAGCACAATAATTAATTTAAGAACTTCACTAATTTTATTTTTCACTTAGTCTTTAAATTTTTAATTCAACTGTCCACTAAAATCACTTCACAATCACTCAATAAATATCGCCTATTTCAATCAAAGTATTTCATTTATTTCATATAACAAAGAATGAAAGAAGTATAATTTTAATTTAAATATCAGCATTCGTAGTTTCACATAAACTTAACCAAATGTACAGTATACATATACTTAAATGCAGAATGAAGAAGAAAATAACTGTGCACGTATATAATGTACCTTTCTATATTATATATCATATAACTAACAAAGAAATATCAAGTGCAAAAAATCTGTAATTTTTGATTGCTTTTGGTATTTATTCCTGTAGTAAGAAGCACAGACTGCATTATGCAAACGAGACATTACTTTTCATAGTGTCATCATGAAAATTAGAATACACAAACACATTCAGCCCTTCAGCTGCTTTTAGAGCTTCAGATGCACTTGGAGTGGTACAATTTTCTTTCGGGCCGTCGTCATTATTATCGTCGCTATCTTGGCTGTTGCCGATAATATTTTGTAGAATATTTTCGTCAGTCGGCTCCTCCACGTTGCGAGATTATCATCATCAGGAGAATATTCTTCAAGTTTTTTATTTCCTGTGGACAGTCCTTTATTCAGAGCTGTCGCCCAGACAGACAGCGGCACATCGTCATCATCATCATCGTTGTCGGCAGCAACACTCGGACTGTCTCGGACAAATCCAGCGTGTTTATAACTGATGCTCGCAAATTAGACCAAACGTTGGTTTACCACTCGGTCACATCCCTCTGTTCAACTAACAAAGATTCCCCAGCAAATTTTTCCGGTGACAATATTGTGTCGACTCCTGAAGCGGTTAATCCAACTCGCCGAACAATCAAAAATAAGAATTTCGAACTCTTTAGCAAAAAAATTTGCCTTTTGCTGAAGCATAGGCCCATTCACGGGTGTTCCCCGATTACGCTGCAGCTTAAACCATTCTAGAAGTGCCAAATCAACTTGTCCTTGAGACAACTCCCTCACGTGTTTAGGTTTTAAAACATTCGCATTGAACAAAGGTTCTATCTTGTGTTTATTTTTCCTAATTGTGGAAATTGTCGAATGATTCACGCCGAATCCCTTCGCAATCGTTACATTAAACTCGTCAGCTTCTAAGCGTTGTATAATAAAATTTTTTTCTTTAACGGAGAAACTTTTTCGTTTTATAGAAGCAATTTTGGCACGCGCACTCACTCATCACCGGCAAATAACTGCCGTAAAATAAACACTCGCATTCCAATCAGCGACGAGCAGACAAGGAAGGTGCGCGGGTCGGAGATAGCTTCTTATCTACGATTAGTTTGTAAACACGTCAACGCTCGTCGTCGTTGTAATCGGACAATTTTGTGTGAAATTCAGTGTTAAAAAGCGGTCGGTCGTTGTAAGCGGAGTCGTAATAAACGAATGTACTTTCATAGTGGCCCATATTAAAACCAAACATATGCCTATACTAACGTCGCTAAAAACGGTTGGTTGTTATATGCGAAGTCTTGCTAAACGCACTACACTGTACTTATTTTCTCATTGGAAAAGAGAAACGACAATACAACTTTGGAAGTCTTATTTAATATTTTATAAGACAAGAAATAAACAAATGCAGATCAAAAATAGCACAACCCAAAATTTTTTATTAATATGTTTTAATTTATAGTAAATTAAAAATTGACTTTTCGGGCTTTTTCCGAGGCTAGTCGCTCTATTATTTGATCTACAGCTATACTTTTTGCAATTTCGTACTCAATTGATGCGAGTAATATGGCAAGATTGCTTAAACGTTCCTGGCCAATCTGTGATCGTAGCAATTTTTTATTTGTTTTAATTTGCTTCAGTGACGTATTTAAAGCTTTCACAAGGGGGGGTCCAAAGGTCAAGGTAGACAGAAAGTAATAAGTTACTGATAATTACATTATGCTCTAAAATGCAGCTTTTTTACACCACTCTAAGCTATTTTATTCAAATTACATACACATTAAAGTAGCTGCGAGCAAAGCATCGTCAAACAAATACGAAAGGAATGTTGGCAAAATATTGTTTATATGTATTTACACATAAATAGTTTTAATGAGAAAATTATAAAACATGAACACACTTATCTAGAATATCTATTTACATTATTTACACCTTTTAGTCATTGTTAAGTTATAGTAAATTATGGAAATTCCCTGATGGATAAAATGCATTACCGTTTGGCCCAATCTATTAAAAAAAAACCATGAGGTGCACTCAATGCCTAAGTAAGATATTTAATTTTAATCATTTTGTATTTCGATTTACTTACACCGTTAAAAACTCATATCTTACGTTCGCTAGACATATTAGAAAACATTTACGCACAATATTTTAGCAGTAATACGAAAATAATGTTTTTGGTATACCACCAATGTCTTATCCTCTTTTACATAACTAATTTTGTAGATTTACAAAAACGCAGTCCACACTTCATTTTTTGTAAAGTATGCTGTGAAATGTACAATAATTTTAAACAGTATTTTAAATGCATATGTGCTAGTTTCTTTGAAGCAAAGAACTTATTCAAACTTACTTAAAGTATTTAATTGAGCCTTTTGCGCCGTGTTGCTATCATATTAAGGACTTCTTCTGCGTCTAGCTGGATCGCTAAATCACGATGAACGCTCATCAGCGCAAGTCCAATGAGTCTTTCATTTCCCATGCTGTTTCTGAGATAGTTTTTCAACCTCTTTAGGGTTGAAAAACCAAAATCTTAAGCAGCATTTAGATGGTTGGGAAGAACTCTTGGTCGCATTTATCAAGAGTTGCTAGAGCAGTTGACGGTTTTTCGGGTATTGATTCCCTGTGATTGTGCCATATTTCATATTCACTAGGAAAGGAGTTTGCAATCCTTTCTCCCAGAAAAAACAATGCTATTTTCCCTAGGTTCTCTTTAACAGTTTTCTCATTTTTTATGTTCTCGGGCAGAATCATCTGTATTCCTTTGATAGTCTCCTCGTGTGGCTTAAAGCGAACATTAAGCTCCATAATTACATGGTCAACAAATGGATAAAATATATTCCGCCGATAATATTCTTCCGCACTTTCTCCTGGAACATTACCAAGCTGTGTTTGCCTTCCAGTTGTTCGTGGAGCAATGATGCCACTTGAACTCAGCTCCATTGCTTGGTCGAAAAGTATTTTAAACTCGGTTTCATTTCGAATATTTTCGAGAGTATTTTTAACCGACGTCCCGTAGCTGGTTACGTTTGTCAAATCTACATTCACCTTCTGCATTGCATTGTTTAAGTTTGTTGTACATGAAAAAACTTTTTTCAGAATCACCAACGACATAATAAATTGGCTACTTTCTATGGCTGCATGCATTTGGTATGCTTGACTCGCCACATCTCTGTTAGTAGATTGTTGAAGTGACTCAAGCGTGGATCTTACTACAGGATACATTTCTGCAAACCTCTCAACCGCCTTATGCTTTTCTGTCCATCGAGTCTCACAGAGAGAGAGAGAGAGAAGGGTTGAATGAAGAGAATTAGTTTGGTCTGCTATTTGTTTAAATATAGATTGTCGAAAGAAATTGACAGTGCTTTTGATAGTGCCGATACAGTTTCGTATCATTGGTATCTCACTTGAATGTACCAGAACTAAGTTCAGCACGTGAGCTACACAGTGCACAAACTGTGCTCTTGGGTATTTCTCCGCAATTATTGCTCGTACGCCTCTTAGTCTGCCGCTCATTATTGCAGCCCCATCAAAGCCTTGTCCAATAAATTTTGTCATATCCAAATCATACGACAAGAGATTCGTTATGATTGTAGTCGCTAACGATTGTGCTGAAACATCTTCTAGATAAACGAATTGCAGGAAATCCTCACGAACAACTGATTTTCCGGAGGAGCAATCAACGTATCTCAGGCATAGCGCTTATTGTTCCTTTCGTGAAATGTCTTGGGTTTCATCTGCCAATAAGGTAAAATAACCTGCCTTTCTAACCCTTTTAATAATTTCGTTCTGTATAACTGATGAAGTATACATCGCTCTATTGTGGTTGGTTTGTGTCAGTAAATGACTTTTAAGTACTTCGTCACCAGATCGTGCACGAAAGCGAAGAAGTGCTCGGAAATTGCCGTCATTATGATCAGGTTCATTTATTCCAATTTCACCGGAGTCATGGTTACCTCTTAATGGCATTTCTTGTCTTCCACAAACAAGTATTGTTTCAATGATGGCTTTAAGTCTTTGTCGAATTTCTTCGGCGATCTTGTTGTTTTCTGTATTGATACTCTCTGGTACATTAAGTGTTTTACCTTCTGCTACCTTTACAAAATTTGCTGCTTGTTCAAGAGCAAATTTATGGTATCTCATGCCTGTATGCTGATCGAAGTTTTCCAATGCATTCTTCCAATTGTTAAATGGTTTGCTAACTAAGGCTCCAAGTTTCTAATCACCGCGGCCACCTTGCATTTTGCCGAGCAAAATACATACTTTGCAAAGCGCTCCCTGCATTATGTTTGAATAAACTAACCATGTATACCGTGTGGTCCAATGTCGCTGAAAAGAAAGATTCTTTTTGCCTGTAACTGGAAATTTGAATGTTTCAGGTGGGCTCCTAGGTTCCTTCAACGCACGCAGCTTTTCTTCATCGTTCTTCGGAGGATCACATACATATTTCCCAATATCGAACTCCATGGGTGGATCTGGAAGTACGTCGATCCTAGCTGTAAAAGAAGGAAATGAACGAAGCCGAACATGGATAGAAAAAGAGAAGGAATAGAGACAGAAAGCAACACATCCACGCACAAAAAATATTTTGATGGTGGGATTTTACGTGATAAATGGCGCAAACGTTTTTATTGTATTTGCTATAAAGTGGAAGCTAGTGAAAAATGTCTTAGCCTAAACACCTTTTTCCGAAGAAAACATAAACACTCTTTCAACATACATACATCTCCAGTTGTGAAAAATGAGCTTTAAACAAATGTTTCGGCTGATAAATCTCCAGAGTGGCATATATATATATATATATATATATATATATATATATATATATATATATATATATATATATACATATATATATATATATATATATATATATATATATATATATATATATATATATATATATATATATATATATATATATACATATATATATATATATATATATATATATATATATATATATATATATATATATTTGCCACTCTGGAGATTTATCAGCCGAAACGTTTGTTTAAAGCTTATATATATATATATATATATATATATATATATATATATATATATATATATATACATATATATATATATATATATATATATATATATATATATATATATATATATATATATATATATACATATATATATATACATATATATATATATATATATATATATATATATATATATATATATATTATATTCCAGTAGCTCAGTTATCTAGATGATTATTGATCAGTGCTCTGATTACACTTCTATTAATACGTTTGAATAAGTTTTTGTTTTATTTTTTTTTTTCTAGTTTTCCGTCGATTTGGGAACCGTTTTGGTGAATGTAAGAGAGTAAAAAATATACGAAGCTAAATATAAGGAGCAAATATCAATGCTGTCGTTTTCAAATATTACTTTGCATTTAGTTGAAAGTTTGGCAATGTATTGCTATTTTCAAAGCTGAGTATGATTTGCCAGTTTCTTCACTCAGCATATTTTTACAAGTGAGAAAATCTTGGTACGAAGAAACACCAAACCGATGATACTTTGAAGCATTATTTTCAAATTTTTTTCAAAACTGACATGTAGCGTTGACTGTATAGCGCGCGCATATTTACTGGTAAAGTATACTTTGGTAGCGAAGATGATACATGTTACCATTAGGCAAATAAGCAAAATGATATTTTGTTTAGAAAAACAGGACACACGCTACTTCGGAGCATAGCCAGTAGAGCTCAAAACAAAATTTTTCGGCAACAATAAAATTAGAATAAAAACATAAGTTTATATGAACAAGAATGAATGTTTATTAACAAAACATAAGCTAAAACTTTTACTGAGAGAAATATTTGCAAGAAAACAGTTAAAACTCAGCTTACCAGATAAATTTGTTAAATAAGTCATAGATTAGTCAAATACAGTAACAATTTTTCGGTACTTCTTACGATAAAATAGTAGCCGTTACTAGAAAATGATGAAATGTACTATTTTAAAATTAGAAGGACTTAAAAAATGGTTACTGTATATAATAAATACACGATTATATTTAAAAAACTGATCTGATCAAAAAAAATATTGAGACACCTTTCCATATACAAATATCTAGACTGCACTGTACACGACGCGACCTAGCCGCCAAATTTTAATTTTGTGGCGTGTTGCGTTTCACGAACGATGTTTATGACCACTTTCTTTGTTATAATTTTACTTACCTTTCTTTACTTGATTGCTAGATGGACCTGTGCCATCTCTGTCAGCTTCAGCATGGTTTTCATCCTCTGATTTTGAAGAGTCCTTTCTTTTGAAAAAATTCAAAAGAGTTATTTTCTCTGATACTTTTTTCACTTTTTATTTTTAGTAAGCCACACTCGTATTTTGTTGTTCGCGCATGAACTAATCCTCAACCATAGATTCATACATAGACTACAGAATAAGAAATGGCTCGAGAGAAATTAAGCATTTAGCAGCGTGTGATTGTTTCGTTGCATGGTATCTCGCTCTGCCCTATTCCAATTCATATCTAACTGGAGTTGTTTACATGATTGCAGTCACGTTCTTTTTTGTGCATTTGGCATAAGTTTGCAATTCCACTTTGGGCCGTCGTCGATTACCCCAATAGACCTTTCTCCTGAAAATGGCTTTAAACAAAAATTTAGACCGAAACATTCAAGTTTTTGTCACTGTCACGTCACCTCAAAAAAGTGGAGGGCGCTCACAGAAGGTTATATTCACAAATTGTTTTTGAAATACAGGCGTCAATCCTCAACATGGATTTGAAGAAAACGGTCATTATCTACGATCTCACTATATCTCAAGACCTGTCTTTTGATATCTTGGTGGAATACCTATGATGAATATTAAATTTTGAGTGGTCATGTGTCGTATATGGAGGGACCATCCTTAAAACCTTTAAAAAATTGCATAATATTTTAACTTTCGAGAAACCACCACTTTTGGCCTTCCCTCAAAGTTTGATGATTCGAGTTTCTGAGGAAATTTGCTGTTATGAACGGGCAGTCGAACAGACAGGACGCGAAATTAGTAGGTCTTTGTAAAATTCGTTTGACAAAGCCGTAAAAATAGGCAATGGCGCGCAAGCAATGAGCACGAAACACAGCTGAGAAGGCAAAATTTCTTTTTAAGGATTCTGCCTAAAAGAAACTTTTTGTACTTCACACATACAATAAAAAAGTCGAATTTCAGCATCAAAAGTCAATCGGATAATTCGAAAACCAAATTTCTCTGTCGATTTTTAATCCATAAAATGCGCCTGGACTACTATGAGAGTGACTTTTTTGTCACCCGTGCGCGCACGCCTATGTTAAACCTAGCGGCACGGTGACAGTTTCGTCACAGGCTTGTTCGCTGAGAGGCGGACAAAAAAGTCACCCGGTTGTCACGTCGTAACGTGCGCGCATCTCCATACATGTTCATAGACTTGATGCAAGTGACGAAACTGTCATCGTGACTATAGTCACCCGTGCCCGCTAGCGGTAGGCGCGAATTATATGGACTCTTGCGGGTGAAGCTGGAGGCAAGCGTGCTTTCGTCGCGAGAGCATTTCATGGGTGGAGGATTGTAAAGGGGAACGAAAGGTGAAGAAAGACTGTATATTTCGAGAGCATAAGGTTTGCGTCCAGTAGTTTATGTCTTTGCCCGCAACGAATGCCAGCCTCAAGGAATTCTTGTACATGCATGGTATGGGTAAAGCGACAAAGTTTCCTCGAATATAAAATCCTTGTAACCACTTCTGCTTCTGATAGAAACATTATGAGAAAAAGAAACAATCGTTTCAGCGAATAGAGCAATCACAAAACAAAAGACAGTCGAGATTAGCTATACTCGAGTATTCGAATATATAGGGAAAAGGGGTACAACTACAAACTTATTTTTTTAAAGGTGGTAAAAAATATTTTATGTTACTTCCATAGTCTCTGAATATGCATGGCCAGGATGATTAACAATTCGCTAGAGCTTAATCCCATATGGGTGCAAAGCAGAAAGCAACACATTTTCTACTGCCTTGAATTAGCACGAAATGTTTCATGTGAAATGAAGCAGCTTGCGATCAACGTTCGGTGATATGAATAGAAAAATTAAAATGTCTTTGCATTGCCCCCTAGCCTTCCAATAGACAAACTCTAAATTCAAAAACAACGTTTTAAGCCTTATGCTACTTTTCTGTATGCTAATTTTCAGTTGCGAGATGTTTTCATTTTTTTTTTCTACATCTTTGGGAAATTACTTCGCTTTTAATTGCAGATACCATGATGGCCCGTGATCTCGATACCACTTATTCTACTCTTTCCACCCTTGGCGACACTTTTCAGAGATATGGAATGCTCCTCTATTCTCTGTTCTTGTCGCTGCTGAAATTTCTATTAAAAAATTTTTAATTCAATATTATTTAGCTTTTCCGTATGCTAAGGGAGGGGGTCCAAACCCCTAAACCCCCCCCCCCCCCCCCTTATATACGCCAATGATTTGCTTCAAGATCTTTCGCAGCTTACAGAAGTGACCGGAAGCGTCAATGCTAGGCAAAGTGCAATCCCTATGTAAGCCATATTCTTCATGAAAGTTCAGAAGTGCAATGTATTCTGCATTTTTTAAATCAGGCAGCAATGATTTCATTTACTGTTTATAGCTTTCAATCTCTAAACATAATTCATTGGCATTTATGTTAATTCATCTTTGTACTTTAATGCGAGATCGGTTGCTGATTTTTTAAGTTCTTCAGTGGATGTATCGTTTAACGAAGATCCTGTTAGGAATCCAAGATCAGAAGCTACCATATACAAACTTTGAAATCTCCATTCCGTTTGCTGAATAAGACTGTCTAGTGCACAGTAAAGCTGAACCTTAAATTTTTGATGAGGAGTCATTATAGCCGCTTCATCCTTGGCCGTTTCGTCTTATATTATTATAACCTTTCGTTTAAGTTTTTCAGAAAATTCTGGTTCTATCAACAACTCATTTGCTATTTTTTGCGGAAAAATTTTACACGGCTCTATCTGATTATTTCTAGAATCGTTGAAAAAATCAACAAGCCTTTTTTGCGGAAAAATTTTACACGGCTCTATCTGATTATTTCTAGAATCGTTGAAAAAATCAACAAGCCCCTGCAAATATTTTGATAAACCTCGATGGAAACGGTTTTCTGCTGTAGAATGCGATTAACTTTATCTATACTCCTAAGAAGATGATCCCAAACGACCAATAAATACATAAATTCAAAACTAATCATTTTTAAAATGGTTTTTGCTGAGGATGTTTTCATCAGTACCATCTGTAATGGTATTTAGTGTTTTCATTACCTGCGGTAGTTGAGTAAGCAATGCGTGAATCGAATTATATTTTGATGACCATCTCGTATCAGACTGGCCCTTCAGAGTCCAATTCAAATTTGATAAAGCTTGCAAACGTTAAATTGATCCGGAAAAATAAATGAAAATACTTTGCACTGTCCCGAAAAATGTAGTTAATTCTGGTGTTACAGACGACGCATGTACTCCAACTAAATTAAGTGAGTGAGCACTAAATGGTAAAAATCTGGCATACTGATTCAGTTGCAAGATTCGCGCTTGAATTCCTTGATATTTACCCGCCATATAAGCACCATTGTCATATGACTGCCCCCTGCTGTCTGATAATATCAGATCGTCTTGATTTAGTTTGCTTACGATTTTGTCCATAAGTCCACCGCCGGTTTTTCATCAGTTTTTATAAAAGCTAAAAAACTTTTTTCAACCGTACACTTTCCATTATTTGTTATGTAGATGCGTACAATTTCTGAAATTTATTCTTGGTGGCTGATATTCGAGGTACAATCAAATGAGGTACTGCAGTATTTTGCTTGCAGAATTTTTGCCACAATTTTATTTTTGACTTCTGATCCTAGTGCTGAAATTATTTCATTGTGTGTAATTGGTGAGAAATAAGAAAGGCTGCCTTTGGTGATAAAGGACATGAGTTCCACAATACTCAAAAATATACCAGATTTACGATGTCCAATTTGTTCGACCCCTCCTCTCAGTGGCAGATTGTTGTTGGCACAAAACATTAATACGTCTATGACTACCTTTAGAATGTGTCTCCACTTTTCTTTTCTGCAAATATTCCACATTGTAATTCTCTGTCTAAAGTTTTACCTTTCATTAATCGCATTTCCATTTCTTTCCATGTTACATAACATTTACGATCTTCTACAGTGTTTTCATGTTCTCCAATTCTTGGATTCAAATGTTTCCAACCACGAAAACCTTTTGTGAAAATTGTTTCTTTCGTACTGAATAATAAACATGGAAAACAAATCACTGTAAATGAGCCACTTCCACTCTATTTTTTTATTATTTAACAAGGTCTTCTGAAACCAATCAGCTGAAAAAGTTCTGCCATCATCAGTCATTGAAAGCCTTAAATCGGAGTCTTTTCCCTGCTCTGGTCCACGTTCAATGAGACAACATCTAACCTTGTCATTCTTTTTTGGCCCATGACCAGGGGTCATTATAATTTATGCACACAGGATTTCCAAAGTCAGTATCTTCCGAATCCAAAGTATTTAATTTCGGTACGAGTACATCACCTCAAAAAAAAGCAATTGTAAGACCGTCATAATGAACTGCGTATCCTCGTGGAGACACTTCACTCAACGAGATTGATTGCAAAGCACAATCTGCGCTAAATGTTTGCCAGTCAACCTTATCAATAGGCTAGATTTTATTAAATAAACAAAAAATTACTAATAAAGCGCTACGAGCTACTTGCCACTTGTAGGGAGGTGAAGGTACACTCTATATGCATAAGTTATCAATTCAAAAATTCGGGTGACATTGACGCCTCGCAGCGGCCGGCGAGCAAACTATTCAATAACACTAATACGAAACAAAAAATAAATTGATAAAAAAACTACATTGGGTACAAACAAGTAAAATATCTGTAGGCAGATTAAAGAGTGTGTCTAGCCTGTGCCTATTTGTTGTCATAAATGAGACCATTAAAACAACTAGGTACGTTTTTCCGCTTGCACTACTTGGTTCCCGTTATAATTCAACCCCACACACTTCTTGTTTGGATTAACTATGAACACAGTGAATGTGATTTGACACAACACGACAGTATAAAATAATACCTTTTTGAACCACCTATCTAAGCTAATACTAAATATCAGCAACAATAAAATATATCAACGCATATCGTGGTTGTGATTTTTATCTGAATCAGTTTCATTATCAGTGTTATCCTTGTTTTCGTCTTTATCAAGTAGCTCATCAATATTTTCTGTAGAAGTTGTGCTTCTTTCGGACAGCGATGTAATTGTCATGTCACATTGTTCTGGATTCGCCGATATCAACTTGCTAAATGTGTGGGCTAATTTTTTGAGTTCTACTTTGCGTGTACTTCTGATCTTTCGAAATTGGAATCCAAACAGCTTTTTCGGTAGTGGCATTCTAAATAGACAATCACAATAACTGAAATACCTTGACTAGAATTGTAATACTTTAGAATGACGTTTTGTGTTCACTTCACAAATAACTTAATAATAAATTATCCAACTGAAACATAGCCTATCTTTATTGCACTGTATAACAATAAGTATTTACTGTCTTCTCCACTGGTTGTTGAATGATGGCTCGAATTTTTTCACAAAAAACCGAGTCACTGTTAACAACGATGCCGAGGCAGGTTTCTTACTAAGAGTGACTTGTTTGGCTTGTTTGATAAGAATGATCGTCATTCTATTCAAAAATACCATGCGCATGCAACATTTATGGTGGCATTCATGTTATGCTCCGTTTAGGTACTGGCCGAGAACAGACGAAGAGACACGAGCACGAATATGTTTACGACTTTCAGGTTTCCGAGAGCCAAACAGTTACTTTCGATTTTCAAAACCGGTTTCAAGAGCACATAATGTGTTCCGATGTGGTTCCGATGCACCCCGGATGCAAACAAAATGCAGTTTTATGATTATGACTAGAACTATCTAGCAAAAATTATGAAGAAAAGCTATTTCAAAATTTTCTGTTTTCTGTGTCATTATTTAAGTTCATTATTTCAACCTAGTTGTCCCCATGACTTTCCTGTGACATTATAATTACGAGTAATGATTATTTCTAACGTTAAACAATGCTATTTTTTCTTGTTTTCTGTAAAAAATCTACAGTTTTTTGCACATGGAACGAAAAACAATAAATTGTGCACATAGGGTATAGTTTGTGTAAGTTAAGGGCGCGTTTATAATCTGCATGTTTATTTTAGCTGCCCTTCTGCGCAGTCTTGGGTTGTGGAATGCACCCCAAAAGTTTGTACCGCTGGCGGCCGCCCGTCTGGCCAGCTCTTAGCTACGACACTCTAAAGAATGTTTCATATATTTAATATATTCGTAGACGAAATGTATGTTTTGTGTGCTATTTTAATGACACTTCATTTTATTATAAAAGTAAAACACGTAGCGTAAAACGATACATTAAAATGAAAGGAAAATAATACATTTAAGTGACTAAAATTTAATAGCGCAGAGACGTGATATGCACTCGTTGCTTGTCGCTCTCAAACTGAACGAGCATGGCTGATGGGCTAAAGTGCAACTGTGCACAGTTTGTTCAGTTACACGCATATTTTTCGTTGTATACTAACAATATTATTAACAACTAGCAAAAGAAAACAAGTAGATTTCTGTTGCGCGTTGGTATTATTTGTTCCACCTGTAACTATTAAAACGCGTTAGATTAAATGGAAGTCAAGCTTATTTTGCGAGGGATACAAGCAGACTGACTAATAGTAGCGAGTGGTTTATCGACGGAAGGTACGTCAATATGTGTGTGTCTACATATACATTTTCAACAATTTTGCATACCTGATTCCATTCAACTATCTATACATACAATCTAAAAATGAAATCATAAACAAAAGATGAAATGCCACTGTTTCACAAATAAATACAACGAGCCCTTGCCCGTTCACTTGCATTCGTGTAAAAATAGCCCGACTATTGAATTTCGTCGTCGAATGTAGATCTGTCAGAGCGTATGAACTAACAAGCGAGTTCACATAGAACAAATCCCCAACCTAACGGTATTCAACCTTCAAAGATCGATAGAATTCAAACTGGTTGCCACATCCACGGTTAGCTCATTTAACATTTAAATTAATACAAAAGGCAGTACAAAGCTGTTAATATCTTTACAAATCATTTCGTGATTTACGACACGTTCCAACTTTTCTTTCATCTCTGCTCGAGGTAACGCGTCGGATATTGAATTGCGCGTGGAAGATTCTCCGATTTAAGTGTTTATTCGGTTTTCAATTACATGAAGATTGACAGTTACAATTTTATCAGAATTTCCCATTTCCGTGTGAGCGGTTTAGTAATAGCGGAAGTTCTTGTTTGAGAGTGTGTAGCAACGGTTTTGAGCGCAGTAGACATATAAGGGAAATGAATTATAAATAATTCTTTTGGAATATCATCTTGATATTCTTCAGACCTATAATTTGCTTAATATCTTGATATTTGATTTACGTATTTATCAATTTCTTTGCTTTCAATGGTTTGTTTGAAATCAAAACTATATATTCATATGGATGTTAAAAGTACGGCGACACATCGAAGATAAATATTTGGACACTTTTCTGTAACTATGAGTAGCAATAGCAGAAAGTGTTGGAAGTAGAGATTAGAATATTAACATATGGTGTTTTTTAATGTTAATTCTAAAAACGCTTATTGATCACCGCTGCCTGTAAAGTTGTCAGAAGTATTAGCACGACATATGGGGTCTGTGTGATTTGACCGCTGCCATCCACCGACACACCTCCAATGAAACGCATAGGATCCCGGTAGTACACGTAGCATTTGTCTGGCCTCCAAGTCACACCTACAGACAGCTCCTGATGTTTGAACACCGGTATGAGTTTCTAGATTAATTTGGTCGTGGATGGATTTGAACGGTCAATTTCCACCTTGCACGTTGCACGGTAATCCACGATGGATTTTACGTTCAACCGGTCCCTTGAAAAAATGCTGTTGATTTTAATTACAAGCTGAAGGGAACTGTCCCCTTCTGCAGTTAACATTCTTTGCATGTCATTTTAGTGTCGATAATCCATTAACCAAAATAGCTTTGTAAATAGGATAAAGTCCATTCAGGCATATGAAAAGAAAAATTTTATTATTGACGAACAGTTACATCTAAAGTCTAGTTACTTACACGTACCGCTGGGTCAACGTTACGCCTTCTAGTTCTCTTCTACGCTTATGTGGCAAAACAATAAAACTCTTCAGCCACTTCACCATATTTCTTGGACCACATTGTGTTTCCTTGACAAGAATATCCCATTACACCTTCAGCTTTCCAAAACTTGAATTGTAAGGCGATCACGCTTGACTACATTGCCATGAATTAGCGGTGACACTGTTCCATCCAATTCGCTGACTCGTGCCGCCACACACTGCGCACAGGCCACATGAAGGCATTCCAATAATATGGGTCGATCGTCGGCCAGCGATCTGTCATTCAGACACTTGTAACCACCTGATTAGGGCTGCCATAGTGCCGAATGCCAAGTACTTCTCTGAAAACAAGTCAGCAAGTTATTACAGTTTCATTGTTTGCTTGGTCAAGTGAAAACGAGAGGGATCTCAGTAATTTTGTACTTTGTGACAAATTTGCTGAAATAAATTCTTTTATTAGAGATTCCAGTATATTCGGGGAGCGAAGATATTGTGATAACCTTCAATGAATGTAGTATTATTTATCTTGTCGTGAATACTAGAAAATGTGGGGCCCATGCGCAAGTGGAAAGCGTAGTTGTTGCTTATCGAAACGGATAAATCGGACGGAAACGCTTCCTGATTCGCAGGATTGCTAGTTTGCGTCGCCTGGCCAGAAGGATCGACTTGATTTGTGATGATAATACCCAAGAAGATTTTGATTCGTGAGTGGGCGAAAATTTAAGATGCCAGTCAGGCCGGCCACACTAAATTGTTCGGGTTAGGCATTCTCGCAAATTACAAAAACTTGAAACCGTAGATGGGATAGAAAATGTCGTTAGTCGTGAAAATGGGAATTTCGTTAATCGCGAATGAATTTCTTAATAAAATCGATGACGAAAAATTTCATTAAATACACAATTTCACTTAATTTGTAGAATTTCTGAAATTCCCGAACTTAGGATGCAGGAAACAACAACAGCCAATTTGCATTTGGCTTTTAGTGAAAAGAGCAATATCGCCAATAAATACCGAAAAATTATTTTTATTGTTCACTAGTAAATACCATGAACGCATAAGCCGAAGGTCCCAGGTTCAAATCTCGTTGGGAGCAACGTGATTTAGTTCAGGGGATTTTTCGGACAGACTATGAGTGTTCACTCAGTGGTGATATGTATTGATTTGATCAGATCATAGGTGAGCAGGCATACGGGAGCATGGTACTGACCAAACCAACTTCCGAAAAAATCAATACGGTCATGAAAATGAGATTATCTAACTATCTCTAAGCGAAAGCCCGAGAGGGGCTGTAGTGCTACAAAGAAGCAGAAGAAGTAAATACCAGTAAAGCACATATGTACGAATACTTCATATATGTATAACAATTCACTTTAATTGCCAAAAATGATTTTCATATGTATAGTTTTTGAGTAAGAATAATCAAATATTACAATGTAAAAGTTATGACACATTAAATAAAATATAACTGATTCCATGCCATTGGAATGCTGGGTATCGGGCTGCAACGTCGCGGGCGAGGTGGTTATCACAATATCCTTTTTGTTCCCCTGGAACTACTGGGGACCTTTCCTTCGCACTGCACCGCGGACTAATGATTTTGGAGAATCACTGTTGTATTTTCCGTTCCGCATCTTTCCGGGATTCCAAATCTGGTGTTGATATGCGGATCATAACTTTCGAAAAAAAACGGATTCGTAAAAATTGTTACTTTCACTACTTTCAAAGAATACAACTCCCGTTTTACCGATGCCGCGATAGCTGCCCCACGTTGGGCGCCAGTTAATAATAACACAAGTCAGTTACTTAAAAAAAATCACTTCAGGGATGAACCCTGATCTTTATTTCTCGACAGTAACTAACAAACTGGATTCAAACTTAATATCTAAACATAATTATTGCTAATAATTAATGCTGCGTTAGCTACCTGTACTTTCGATGTCGAGGAAATGTTGCAGACACGATGTCAGCAATTTTTATGCACATGCATTCAGGTAAATTTGGATAGTTAAAACTTTCTTTCCGGGCACGTTTTAAGTTATACCTCCGAAAAATGTCATAAATTCTCAAAATTATGATCAGCAATATAAGCTATTCGTTTGTTATGAACTGTTTCGAAGTCTTTTACTTTGTTATTCGTCAAAATTGATGAAATACCCATTAAAAAAGAAGTAGTGAATAAGTATAAGACCCAATACTTATTGAATACTTCTTCTTTAATGGGTATTTAATCAAGCAATTCTTCTTCAGTGGAATGAGCTGTTGCCAAAGTGGCGTCGTCTTCATTATTTTCTACATTGAAGAGAGCTGGTATTTCCGAATGAGTTTGTTTTAGTCTCCTTTTTTTCTACTTCGCTCTGATTTTCTTCCGACTAGGGATGCAACATTGCTCATAAAAAACGTCGTTATTAGAGCATCGATATTTTGAAAAGTGAAACATCGATTTTTATGAACGATATATCGATGTATTTATCGATGTTTTTTCAGCAGAAATGAGACACTGCTTCATTTATTTTAACATTTATTTTTAAATAATAATCAATATTTTATTTTAGCAGAAAATTAGTATGTATATATTTATTGTTTGAACACAGAATTCAAAAATAATAATTTTGACAACCTGGTACCCAGTAAGCGGTTTCTATCTTGGGTAATCGTAGCTCAAGCTTCAGAGAATAACTGCTCACTTGGTACCGAAGTTGCCACGATAGGCAAAAAGGTCATAGCTAAATTATAAAGCCTGGGAAATAACCCCATCATGTCATCCCACTTCTCAACGCATTTCCCTTTATAGGAGTAACAGTAGACGACATGACCATATGAAATTCTGTTTCTGCTTTAGTTTTATCTTTTGTATTTTTTTTCGTATCATTGCACGTCAATATTTTATGGTAGCTCCATATGTCACTTTCATTATTATCGCCTTTTTCCGATTCGTTAGAATGTTACAAACCAGTATACCCTATGTATACTGATAGGAACTGGGAGCTCAACTTGATGCGTATCCTCCACTGCAACACCACTTACCTGCTACTCTGTCCATTCAATACCAGAACACCAAAGACGAGAGTTACATGTTTAAAGAATTTAGTTTTATTTTAATGTTGATATTTTAAATTAATTACGTTTACACTTCTTTAATTATTTTTAACATCTATCCATACTGGGTGAAGCCCTTTTCTTGCGAAGATGTCTGGGAAATAAAAAAAAATAGGAAAGGATTAGCTGATGGTGGCTACGCAGCGTAATACGCAATCAAGCCGAAGGATGTTCGCGGCTTGAGCCAACACCTCACCATCTAACTAATCTCAGGGCTGGAACTACTGCAACAGCTTTACAACAACTGCAACACGCACTACTGCCCTGATGACTCGATCTGAACTTGTAGAAAACTGAATTCACTGAATTCGGACACGTTGGTAGTATCGTACCACTACTGACTGCTACTGGCTCGTTCGGCTGGTTTTAAATGGTTCTCCAGCAAGCTTTCGGCCTCGATTCACTCTTAAAATACTGATTAACCGAAACGTGTTGCTCTCAATTTAGAAAAGCTCTTTCCTCCCCGCTCCGTCTCACTTGTTCGAATGGTGAATCTCTTGCGGCGAATTGGTGAGTGAGTGAGAGCTTTTCTTTAAAGCTTTTCTTTCGGCTCTCTCTCCAGCTTTACCCCGCTGGTAGCATTCTCCAAAGCTTAACGTGTGCGTCTTCGTCGATTCTATCACTTATGTAAATAAAGCGATTTGTGAAGTCTTTTCGCTTCTTCAATGGTCATCCGGTATACAGGTATGATTCGACGACCATGGTGTTATCTACTTGGTTGGCGGAGCGGAGTATGTACAACGTCGTAGATCGCTTGTAACATTTGTGATTGCTTATGTAAAGGGATCTGCGAAGTCTTTTCGCTTGCTCATTGGTCGTCAGGTATATAATTCGACGACAATGGAGGTGTGTGCTTGGTTGGCTTATTGTATATCGCTCGTGACAAGAAAACTCATCTGCGCTCGTTTCATTACTCATTAAGTAATTGTTTATGTAATTTATAACTTTTCCCTTCGCAATATGATCTTTAAAATGCATTAAGTTGAAACGAGCACCCAACGTGGTAGCAATTGGCAACGATGAACATTGCTCTAGTTTGTCAAACTTCTTTGAAACTTCCTTGTCAATTTCTACTTTCAATGACAGAGTGCATTCAAATGTTGGTGAGTATTTATCTAGCATGTTTCGTAAGCAGCTTTCGAGAGGAACGATTCTACTCACTGTGATATAATTTTTGCCCACAAATTTCTTTTGTCAATCTCTCAAAGGGTTGCAAAATTTGAATGGTTTCGCGCAGACAGCCTACTTCACTTGAAGTTACCATCGGTGGCGCATCTGAACTGCATAACAATATCGCACCAATTATTTCAAATAAATCCACAAAACGTTCCAACATATAATAGGTCGAATTCCACCGCGTACACACGTCTAATATTAGTTTCTTTGCCTGGCCTTCCTTTATTCCATTCTCTCTTTGCAACTTTAGACTTATCCAATGTATTCGTGACAACTAAATTCACTGTGTTTGCAAAATAAGGTATAATTTTTTTCTCCAAACATTTTTCGATTTACTTTCATCACCGTGCTGTCATTATCAGTTACTATAGTTACTTTATCAATGGAAACATTCCACTCCTGCAAAAAATTTGTAAGTCTCTTTTGTACGTATTCAGCTGTATGTTTCTCAAACAGCTCAAAAATTCCCAGAGATGCGCTCGTGAGCTTGGAATATTTTAAAAAATGTATGCTGACTCCAGCAAACGACTTATTTTTCATTGTCTCAGTACATATGTCATACGTAATAAAGTAATGTTCTGCTTCTTTTATATATTTTTTGAAAACTTCTGATATGGTCTCATATTTTTCGTCTATACGTTTTTAAAAAGTTTCTCTTAAAGGGATTTTATATAAAGGCACAACTTCTTTCATTAGTTGTATAAATCCCTTCCCTTCTATAACTGTAAACGGTTTGTGGCCCATGATGATGAAATTCACAATCGAACCAGTGATTTTTTATGTTTGTTACCTTCTGCACTTGATATGCTATTAATATTATTAAATAATTCCTTGACATTTGAGGTGGGTCTATTAGGGATATGTTTGGAATCGAAAATAACAATATCCGTAGCAATACTAGTACTTGCTACGGGTTGTTCACATTGAACTTCTTCGTTTATGTTATCATCATTAAAAGTCTTATTTTTCTTTTCAACTGGCTCCTCTGCTATAACCTCCTGTAAACCTTTGGGTGCACCTTCTCTAGATGAGCCCACATATTAGAAGTATTACCTGACGTTCTCATGTTTTTATTGCAAAGTTTACAAACAGTTTCTTTATCATTGTCACATTTCTTGAAAGGCCACCCAGGATTAAGTTTAAAGCCTTTATTAATCTGATGAGGTCTTAAAATTTGGTATAAGGGAACATGTTAGACAAATGGCGAATTTGATACGAACAACGAACCAAAAAAGGTATTCGTTGGGAGATCTGAAAGGCGAATACAACGCTGGTCTGACTCGGTCAAGGAAGGCAGTTCGGAATTGGAGGACGCGGTCAATGGACCGAGACATTTAGAGGCGCTATTTGCAGGATGCAAAGGCCCGAGAGGGGCTGTAGTGCTACGAAGAGGAAGTTCCGTCAAGCCTTGGGTATCATTTGCACTCGCCGCTAGAGGACTAGCAGTAAATAATGTGAATGAAAATAAAATCTACCAGCAACTTAAGTCTTTATCAGAAAAAAAAACCAACAAACAAAATTTCGAAATTAACTTTCAAATGTCAAAAAAAACTTGCCATTCAGCTAGATTCCTATGGATGGACTTCGTTTCATCTCGATCAACGTCAACTCTATTGTTACTCTACATCGACGTGACTATCTCCTTGAATTCATTGTTAAGCAAAAGCCTGACATGACTCAATGACGTTCAAAGTTTTTGAATTCATAACAAACTATCGAGTAAACGATGACGAGGGAGAAAGTACCGGCATATTAGTCAGAAGACCCTGTCGTTTAAAACATATTGATAAAGTCGAATTCAAAACTTTGAATTTCTTGAAGTGTCCGTAAGCCTCTGTTTTGTTTTTGAAGCAATTAAACAAGTAAAAACGTCGCATCTCTATTAAATTAATTCACTGGTAAGGAAACTGTCGAATGCACTAGACGCTCTCGTTTGCTACATTAAAACCAACATCACAGGACTTATGCAGATAACGTACCGATAAATAGATGCTGTAAAATTTTCAACTCTATGAATAAACGAGTATATTTCTCTCCATATATGACCAAAAACTCTTTTTTTTTTCGTAGCACTACAGCCCCTTCCGGGCCTTCGCTTAGAGATAGTTAGACTAGCTAACCAGAACGTATAATACTTGAACAGATTTATAGTCCGTCCGAAGAACCACTCGAACTAAATCTCGTTGACGCCAGCGAAACTTGAACCAGAGACCTTCGGCTTACGGGTTTAGTCCTCTAACCATTGAGCCACGCAGACTAAACAATGTCTTACAAATTAACAAATGCTTTAAAACAAGTTTCACGTGAATTAGTTTTTCACTGTGCGCTATTTTTTTATCATTATAACATATAATATATACCTAAACTTACATTCAATATTTTTGCTGGTAAGACATTCAAAAGACGAACAAACATGTAGTTCCCAATCAAATATAAAATACTTACATCTGATGATAGAGGCCATTCCGCTTCGATAACGAGATTCGTTGAATAATTTATACTCGTGGGATCCGGCTCTTTGTTTTCTTCAAAATTCACCGAAAAAACATCAGCAAATAAGTGTATCACATAGAATGGCAATACTCACAGAAGTTTGTTCAGGAATAATATCCAATTCATTAACATTATCCACCTTATTAGAAAACAGCATCTTCGGATCATTCTAATCAACAAAATGGAAACAATAGATTCAATATGTCCTCACTAATAGATTCATTTTAGTAATTACCATGTGTTCTATATTAAAAGATTCCTCTGCAACGACTTTGTCAAAAGCATATTCCGTCCAAATGCTTCCAGTTGTGCCTCCAATCGTCTATGAAGAGATATTTAGTAAATAGCAAAAAAAATCATAATGCAAAACTAGGTTTTATATTATATTCAAATATTGACTCACCTCAAAAGTACATTTCATCCTCTTAACCATGAGCTCTCGACTATCGCTATGTATATCAACCTGCAAGTGGAAACATAATAAAGCCCATTGAATATATTGTTACATGTCCAAATAATTCTGCGAGCTACTGTCGCAATTGTTGGCGCAACTATTAATAATATCATGATTGATAAACGAATGTACTCGAAAGCACAAGAATCGATCAAGTAGACCCATGATCAATATTTGCAAGTGACGTCACTGCGGGCATTCAAAATTGCTCGAATATTCTAGGTAGTTCTCGTCAGAACATTCGCCAATATACAAGAAATGTATTGAATGACTAGAGACCCTATATAAAGCCGGGCTGAATGAATGGAAGGGGGTAATAATATAACCCCGATAGTAAAAAATGCAATAGTGTAGCGCGCGAGTTGAAGGCGATATTGATTGATAGTGAAGTAAAGATTTTTCGTGATATATTTGAAGACATTGGAAACAATAATCGACAGGACAAGTGAAAAGCAAATGTGTAAAATAGGGAAATTGATTATTGTGCATTCTTAGTAAATAAACTCTTTTAACTTAATTTAAAAGAGAGTGCGTTTTCACTTTCCCGGAACATTAAAATCATTGGCCGCGAGCCTTAACACGCGGCAATATCATATAATGAGTTCTAATTACAGGAAATAGGCCTACTACGGTACTATTTACAGTGGCATCATGGTCCACAAGAATACTAAAGCGATTCTGTAAAAGCGTTGAAAAAGTACATTTATGGTCAGGTTTTCCGAATTCTGAGAACATATCTACCATTGGTGCAGGTACGCTAGTACCATCCTCCGTTTCATTTTGTTGTTTTGCTACCATTCCGCATACTTTGCAAATTCAAAGTAATCAGAAATCAAAATGAGTGCCAGAATGCGTCAGATAAAAAGAATCAGGCGTACAAAGAATATGTAGGTAGGAAAACCAGGACAAAGAGATAACACTATGAAAATTTCAGAAGACTAGCGAATAAGATAATTAGAATTAAGAAAATAAAATAGTATGACGACCAATTGAGAAGTCTAGATGTAAGCTTAGCAAGCAACAAAACAAGACAAGCATACAAAGTAGTGAAAAGCGTGAAACGTGGTTATCAGCCCGAGACCACGCTCTGTGGTGATGACATCGGCAATATCATCGCTGATGAAACCAAGATTAAGGAAAGATGGGCATCATATTTCAAGAACCTCCTTAATCCTCCGCACAGTCCCAGAACATCGGAGCCTATAGATGTCTGCGGAGAGCTTCCATTGGCCCAACTCTGAGTGAAGTTTGTTCCATCATCAAAGCCCAAAAGAATAATAAAGCGCCGGGCATCGATGAGATTCCAGTGGAGCTCATCAAATATGGTGGTAGTAGTGTTCCTCAAGCTATTCACAGTCATCCAGTACATTTGGCAATGAGAACATATGCCAAAAAAGTGCAGCCAATCAATTACAGTGGAACCTCGTTATAACGCGCATATTGGGCGGCACACAACATCCGCGTTATAAGGAGAACCGCGTTATAACGAGCGGCACGGTAGTACCAAAATAAATTTACTCGGAAGGATTTGCATAGCTGCATAATGAAACATCTCAAAAGCTTCACATTTTAATAACAGAACCATTTGCGTATTTATTGTCTTATTGTAATTTATATAACATAATGATACATCTTAAGAAGCACATATACATATGCATGTATCAGTTTATTTATATACATAAGGTACGCTTGAAAATAAATACATATTCGAGATAATTTTACCGACATTATTTAAATTCATCGCTTAAAAAATTGAGCAATTTTCGTTTGTTTGGTTGTTGATAAGTTCTGCAGCATCTCTTTTTTGAAAGATGCTAATTGCAACAGTCTGACACTGCTAACATTTTCTTGTAATTCAGCCCATCTTATTACAGTTTCCATGGCATTTATTGCTTTTTTGGTTGTTGGTGGTAAATCAGCTATCCCACTGACGATTTCTTCTTCACCTATTCCTTCTTGATAATCTTCATCACCACAAACGGAATCGATGATCATTTCGTCAGTCATATTCTGACAAATATCTTCTTTAGCGTCCACATCTAACCAATCAGTCAAAGAATCATGAGTAATTTCCGGCCCATTCAATATTTCCCGGATACGGTAAATTTCAGCCTCAGTGAAGATATGATCTGAAGCTG
This sequence comes from Odontomyia ornata, assembly GCA_963969285.1. Taxonomy (NCBI): domain Eukaryota; kingdom Metazoa; phylum Arthropoda; class Insecta; order Diptera; family Stratiomyidae; genus Odontomyia; species Odontomyia ornata. The sequence goes on from OZ017742.1 coordinate 85,319,489, forward strand.
AACCTGAATGTGTTATGGACAGGTTAAGATCAGCTTCATTATTAGATTCATTTAATTTTTTCCAACGATCTCGAATTGTCTCCGATGTGATTGCCTGCCAGGCTAATCCAATACTGTACGACACGTCTTTAAGATCCATTTTTTTTTTAATGTAATGACTTCAATGTCTGATGCTAATAAAGACTTCATCATTTCTCTCCTGTAATTTGTTTTGAAGGCACTAATAATGCCCTGATCTAAGGGTTGTATAAGAGCTGTTGTATTTTTTGGAAGAAACATTACTTTTATCTTTCCATCGTCAGACACAAGATTATCAGCAGGTGGATGAGCTGGGCAAAGCTTTTTTTTGTGGTAGGGAGGTGAAGGCATTTACGCCCGCCGAGTCTGGCAGTGTGGGACTCCCATGGAGGATACCCTTGGACTACCCACTAAACACCTCCCCTGTCAATCTGAGAACAAAGCTTTTGGATCTTGTCTCAATTCTCTCAGAAATTTTTGGACAGAAGGAACAAAGGACTTATGAAACCAGTCATGAAATATACTCGAAGTCATCCAGGCCTTTGTGCTGTTCTTATAAACAACCGGCAGAGATTTCATGTTGATTGACTTAAAACATCGTGGATGTTGACTTTTACCTATGATGAGTGGCATTAACTTATGACTACCAGCTTTATATACACAAAATAAAACTGTTATCCTTTCCTTGCTTAATTTTAATCCTTCCTTTTGTGGGTTACTGTTAAGATCTAATGTTTTATTTGGCAACATTCTGTAGTATAACGCAGTCTCATCACAGTTATAAACTTGTACATCAGAATACTGCCGCGCCTTCAATATCACTAGTCTTTGCTTCTCCAGAAATAGAAATTTGATAGATGCCATGTCGTTTTTACCAACGCCACAACCAACCGTCAGAAGCCTTAAAATCTCCTTCTGCTTTTAAGCTTGCATGAAATTTTTCAGCTTGCAACTTCAAAGCAGTTCCAGAAACAGGAATACCTTCACTTCTTTTTTGCACAAACCATTCATAGAGGCAATCGTCCACATTTTGATTTATTTATTTATTTATTATTATTCGGTCTATGGATTACAATATCTTACAGACTATACAAAAATATCATAACTGATACATAAATTAATTAAACAAAGCAAACAGATTTATTTTGAAACGGTATTCGTTTAAATGAAAATCAAGATCTTTTGCAAAGTTATTACAAAGATGAATGCATCTGTTGATAGGCTCATTAGCCGCATAATTAGTTTTATGAATTTTAATGTCGAACAGTCGATTAGTCCTCAGTGATCTAGGAAGCTCATAAAAAACGAAACGATCTCGTAATTCACCACAATTTATTTTACCTGAAAGAATATTTTAAACGAATAATAGAGAATAAGAGGTTCGTCTGTCAGTTAAAGATTGCAAACCAAGAAGCTTACGTCGAGCATCATAAGCTGGGAGATCATTGGGCCAATACATCTTTTTGAGAGTTGAACTCGTTCAATCCGATTCGAATATTCAACATAAAAAGGGTTCCAAATGATGGAACAATATTCAATGACGCTGCGAACCAATGCTACATAAAGTGATTTGATTGTCATTGGGTCCTTAAAGTTTTGCGTGTTTCTCTTTATGAACCCGATCATAGCATAAGATTTCGAAATAATATAATCAACGTGAAAGTTAAAACTAAAATTAGAGTGGAATAATACACCTAAGTCTTTCATTTCTGGCTTGCGTATTACTGCGTTATCGCCGAGCATGTAATTATAGGAAATAGCCTTTATGCTTTTAGAAAATGTTACAACAGAGCACTTGTTGAAATTAAGAGTAAGATTATTAAGAGTACACCAATCAAGGAAACGCGTTAGGTCACTCTGAAGTTTGTGGCAATCAGATGATTGTGCAATTTTAGGGAAGAGTTTCACATCATCAGCAAACATTAAAACATTTGGAGAATTTAAAACACTTTGGTAAATCATTAATGAAAATCAGAAAAAGGAGTGGCCCACAATGTGTGCCTTGAGGAATGCCAGAGGTGGCATCTATCAAAATCTCAGAAGTTGTTTTACCTATTTTCGCGACAAGTTTTCTGTTAACTAAAAAGCTTTTTATAAATCTAAGCCAAACATCAGACAAGCCCAATTTACTTAATTTTAAAAGTAGAATATTGTGATCAACTTTATCAAAGGCTTTCGAGAAATCAGTAAAGACAACGTCTAATTGCATATAGCATTCTAATGCACCAACAATGTCGCCTGAGATTAATGCCAAATCAGTATAAGTTGACTTTCCCGGCAAGAATCCATGTTAGCAGTCACATATTGCATTTTTAACGTGATCAAATAATTTGTTCTTAATTATATGATCAAATAATTTCGGAAAAGTACATTGTTTGACAATGGCTCTATAATTATTTATGATATTACGGTCACCAGATTTGAAAATCGGAATAACATAACATGTTTTCCAAGACTCTAAGAAAATACCTGATTTAAAGCAAAGATTGAACAGAAAAGCAATGGGCTTAACTTTAACGTCAGCACAACGTTTAAAAAATATTGGGGGGAAGTCACCACGTTCAAACTTAAAACTAGGTTTTAAATTTGATATAGCGCAAAGTACATCCTCAGTAGAAACATCAACATTGTCTAAGATACCGACGTTCGGATAGTCAAAACTAGCTATTGAATTAGTGGAAGACAACCCATGATTGTTTTCATAGACAGTCTGAAAAAACCTAGCAAAAAGATTACATGACTCAAGTGAATTATTAGACTTGTCACCATTAAACTCCATGCTCGACGGAAATCCATTTGTTTTGCGATTAGAATTGATATAATGCCAAAAAGATGAAGGATTTGCCTTCAAATCACTCTCAATCTTAAATAAGTACTGATTGTATAGAAAATTGTGTAAATAATCGATTTCGTTTCGTTTTTGAAAAAAGTATAATCTATCTTCCTCAGAGTTTGATCTTTTAAATTTTTTGAATGCTTTGTTTTTTACATTTTTTAAGTTGGCTAAGTGTGAATTAAACCAAGGATGTTTATTCCTTAATACTTTATGTTTTTAAGGGACAAAATTAGAAATGGCATGAGAGAACTTATCGCAAATAAATTTGTAAGCATCATTTGGGTCATCGAATGAATCTAAAACCGACCAGTCAACGGTTTTAAACATTTCAATAAGCTTTTCAAACTTTGCTTTTGAAAAATCAAGTTGATCAAAAATATCATCATCGCTAGTTTCATCAAATTTATAAAACTCGAATTTTACTGTAAGTGCTGTGTGATGCATACTGTTATTGAATATTGGTGATAAGTTGCGCTCGCAAGAACATTTTAAATCATTTGTAATATATATCAAATCCAAGATTCTATTTAATTCATTTATAGTACTATTGATCTGCTGAAAATCATTAGATAAGAAATAGCCCATTACCATGGATTCAATATCTGATTTAATATTTAGAGGCAATAAAATTCCATCATCATGAGCCCATAATACATTACCTAAATTAAAGTCCCCAAGAACAATACAATGAATATTTAAATCTAATGAATTAACTATAAACTCTAAGTTATCCAAATGATTCTTGTATACACTTATATGACTATTTGAAGGAATATAAGAAACACAAACAATTACGGCATGCTTTTCATTGAAATTTAGGCGAACGCAAAGTTGTTCAACGGTAGCATTATTTATATGTAGCTGAACGATTGAACTATTGAGATCAGCTCGCACGGCAATTAAAACACCTCCACCTCTCACGAGTCCAGTAGCAAGTGGGCAACAATCGCAACGATAGACATGGTAATAACTACTAAAAATTTCTGCAGTCGAAATACTATCGTGAAGCCATGTTTCGATCAGAACAATAATATCATATTCACGCAGGTGCGAAGCGAGTAATAGCTGCGATGCTTTTGTTCGGATACCACCAGCATTTTGATAGTAGATGGAGTAGGTCCTCATTGAAGATAAAGCCGTGACTTCAATATTGTTCATAGCAGATGTCGAAGAATTTGAAGAGATAATTATTTGTTTTTTGGGCGAAGAGAACGCTTTATTGTTTCTGGTTGAAGTGATGTCTGAGGAAGATCCAGCCCAGGTTGGAGAGAATGCAATAAAGTCTCTTCCGTATGTTGTGGAGGAAGAGTCGTTGGAGATTTCTCTAGGTTTTTTGGCTTATCATATGTGATAAACGGACACAATTTTACAGAAATAGGCCAAATTTCCTTATCAAAAACCTTGCTATATAGAGAAGATGGCACACCTAGCTTGAAGTTGATGAACCGTAGATTCGAAATGATCGCATCTTTTTTAATGAGCTTGTAGCAAGTAAGCATGTTTGCATTTACGTTAAGTTTGTTGGCTACGTAATTACGAATAGCATCCGGTTCAGTTTGGATACTAAATTTAGATACATGCAAGTATTTTATTGTATGCACCACATAAAGAGTATCGCTATCTGCCGCAGTACCGAAAATGTTCTTACTCTTATTTATGGATCGGATTTTTGGTTTTTTGCCAACTGTTGTCCAATTTTTTGCAGTAGATCTTTCGCCGATAGTATCTACAATCTGCTCTATATCGTTCTCAGGAATGGCAGATGTGGCAGTAATCGGTAACGATAAGTTTGATGGACTATCAACATCATTAGTAGGCACACTCTTTATTCTTCTCTTGCGTTCCTCTTGCAGCGTAGATGCATAGCACGTTGACTTCTTGATCCACGTAGCAACATCGGAAAGTTTAGAGTCAAATTTCGTGAATTTAAAATGCAACTCTTTTAGTAGCTCAAACTTTTTAAAAGTGTTCAAGTCAGACAGCACAACACAAGAATTGCACTGCCATAACAGATTAGGCGAACTGTTCAAAGCATTAAAGAGAATATCAGTTAAATCGGCACACTGTAGGTGAAAAACTCGCTCACAAAACGAAGCACATCTTATGCAATCGCGCTTATTCACTGTAGCTTTAACATCAATAGCACACTTTGCACAAAAAGTTTTATTAACCATAATAGAAGAGTTTCGACTTTGGAGCACGGATCAACACGTAGAAATGAAATGTATTAAAAAGAAATCACTAAAATCGTATACACTATAATAAGCTTTTCAGCTAAGGCACACACCCTTTCGATGAAAGCACTTTTAAGTATAAGTTTAAAAGTAAAAGGCAATTATATAATAGGTGGCACTGAATGATCACTGTCAGATTCAATGTAAACAAATTTGTCTTCAAGATATTAAATGAACATGAAAATTAATTAGCACAGATGCGACACCCATAGAATCACACCAACAGAATCACTGTTACGAACCGCGGCACGCAAAGATTCAAGCGGTATGACTTTCGATAGCCTATACGCCAATATCAGAATATAAATTTGAAAAATAAAAGCAGCAAAAAATACACACGATCGACTCCAGTAATGACACGATGTACTACTATATATATATATATATATATATATATATATATATATATATATATATATATATATATATATATATATATATATATATATATATTGTCGCGTGTTATTGGTTCGCGGCCTATAATTTTAATGTTCCGGGAAAGTGAAAACGCAATGTCTTTTAATTTAACTTAAAAGAGTTTATTTAATTAAATAAAATGCACAATAATCAGTTAACACTTTCACTAATTTTAATTTTCACTATTAAAATTAAAATCTAACACTTGTCCATAAATTTTTTATCGCAATTGTCTTCTAAATTACTTCACTATTACGAAACACACTTTGCACTCAAACAATCAATTGTCTTTACTTCGCGTTCCACTATATCGCAGTTTTCTTATCGCGGTCGAATGAATGATGATCCCCCATTCATTCAGCTCGCCTTTATATAGGGTCTCTACCTATTCACCCATTTCTCGTTTATTGGCGAATGTTCTATAGAGAAAATTAATGAATGGAGTGACGTCACTTGCAGATGTTGATCATGGTTGTTGGGTTCTCGGGGTTTCGAGTGAATTCGTGTTCTTCATTGTTGTGAAAACAATTGCGACAGTAGCTCGCAGAATTATTTGTACATGTAACACTGCCCCCACCTCAGTTCTTTTCGCCCCGAAAAGATGTGTCGCCAGTTGTAGTCAATTCTCCCTGGGTGTAATATGGGGCAAGACGGTCCAGATGCACGATTTTCATTTTAGCTCTCGGCTTACGATGTTCCTGTATTCGGTATACGACGTCGTTGATTCGCTTTCTAACTCGGTATGGTCCCTCCCAATTATGTTGCAACTTTGGAGACCTACCCTTTCGCCGTTGCGGGTTATAAAGCCACACCAAGTCATCTTGCTGGAAGCCAGTAGAATTAGCCTTTAGATCATACCTGGTCTTCATGCGGTCAGTAGCCGATTCGAGGTGTTTTCGCACTGTCCGATGTATCTGGTTCAACCGTTGTCTTAGATCACTTGCGTACTCCGAGACCGTTTGGGGTTTCTCAGGGGGTGTTCCGAACTTTATATCGGCTGGCAAACGAATAGACTTTCCAAAAATGACTTTGGCTGGGGCTTGGCCCGTCGACGCATGTTCAGCGGCTCTATACGCCATCAAAAATAGTGGGATATGTCGGTCCCAGTCCCTTTGGTTCTCGTCAACCATTTTGGCAAGGTGTTTATTGAGCGTGCCGTTGAAACGTTCGACCATTCCATCGGATTGGGGATGCAGCGGTGTTGTCCTCGTTTTCCGTATTCCGAGCAGCTCGCACATTTCGCCAAAAACTAGTGACTCAAAGTTTCGGCCTTGATCCGAATGTAGTTCGCCAGGTACGCCGTACCTACTGACCCAATTTAACACTAGCTGTTCAGCTACAGTAGTTGCTTCCTGGTTGGGAATGGGGTAGACCTCGGGCCACTTGCTGCCATAATCGGCTACAACCAGCGTGTATCGATTTCCCCATTCAGATTCAGGAAAGGGTCCAGCGATGTCAACAGCAATCCTTTCAAACGGTACCCCTACGTTATAGGTTTGCATTTGTCCTCTCAGTCGTCGCTTTGGGCCGTTGACGGAAGCGCAAATTGTGCATCTGCGACACCAGTCCTCTACGTCTTCTCGAGCGTGGAGCCAGTAGAACCGTTCCCGCAATTTCGCTAAGGTCTTGTTAACACCAAGGTGGCCTCCCGAGGATCCTTCATGCATTTCCTTAACCACATCGTGGATTCGGCTTTTGGGTAGTATAGTTTGCATCCTATAGGAGCTGCCATCCGCCGTTTCCCATTTCCGCTTGAGTACACCACCCTCCACCTGAAGGGAGTTCCATTGTGCCCAATAGCTTTTCAGGGTTGCGCCATGCGTTGAAACGTCCTTCCACTCAGGTCGCCCAGTCGTCTCCTTCCATACGAGCAATGGTCCGATGTCTTCATCGGCTAGCTGGGCATTTCGAATCTCCTCCGATGACCAACCTTCATCGAATTCAGCCGTTATCAGTCGCAGATCAACGGGCGGCTCCTTTTCCTCAATCCGTCGGCAATGCTTGCAGTAAGCTGGACATGGGCGACGAGATAGGGCGTCAGCATTTCCATGAACTCCGCCCTTTCGATGAACGATTTCGTAGTCGTACGACTGCAATCTTTCGATCCATCTCGCAACTTGTCCCTCGGGGTTTTTGAAGTTAAGTAGCCATCTCAGCGATGCATGGTCCGTTCGAAGAACAAATTTCTGGCCATATAGGTACTTGTGGAACTGCTTGGTGGCCTCTATTATAGCCAATAGCTCCTTCCTGGTCACACAGTAGTTCCTCTCACTTTTTGAAAGAACTCGACTGTAATACGAGAGGACTCTTTCTTCGCCATTGATCTGCTGGGAGAGTACAGCTCCAATACCGCCGTTGCTTGCATCAGTGTCAACTACAAACATTTTTCCGGGTTTCGGATACGCCAGCACGGGTGATTCACACAGCTTTTCCTTCAGGGTCTCAAAGGCTGTCTGGCATTGTTAGTTCCAGACATACGGACGATTTTTCTCGGTTAGCTGATGGAGACACTTAGCTGTTTTGGCAAAGTCTTTGACGAATCTTCGATAGTAGGTTGCCAGACCCAGGAAACTTCGTAGTTGGCGCTTGTTGTTTGGTGATGGCCAGCTTTTCACGGCTTCAATCTTCTCAGGGTCTGTTTTGACCCCTTCTGCTGATACGACATGTCCCAGGTATTTTACTTCAGCTGCGAAAAGAGTACACTTGTCGGGACTAAGTTTCAAATTTGCCAGTCGCAGTCTGGAGAAAACCTCTTCTAAGATCCGCACATGCTCTTCGAACGTTCTCCCGATGACGATGATGTCATCTAGGTACACCAAGCAGGTTTTCCAGGTTAGACCACGTAGCACGTATTCCATCAAGCGTTCGAAAGTGGCTGGAGCATTGCAAAGCCCAAATGGCATCACCACAAACTGCCACAATCCGGTCCCAACTGAAAATGCGGTCTTCTCTCGGTCCTTCTTGTCGATTTCTACCTGCCAGTAGCCACTCTTGAGATCGAGTGTAGAAAACCATTTTGCGTCGGCTAAAGTGTCCATGATGTCATCGATGCGTGGGAGCGGGTAACTATCTTTCTTAGTGACGTCGTTGAGCTGCCTATAGTCGACACAAAAACGAGTACTACCATCCTTTTTCTTTACTAGAACTACAGGCGCGGCCCATGGACTGACAGAAGGTTCAATAACGCCTTGTTTTTCCATGTCCGAGATCAGCGCGCTCACTTCTCCTTGTTTGGCTATAGGGAGGCGTCTGGGTGCTTGTCGAATCGGCTTGGCTCCCTGTGTATCTATGACGTGAGTTACCAGACTCGTTCGGCCTTGGTCATCCGGGCTTGTTGAGAAGATGTCACTGTACTTGGTGACCAGATCAGAGGCTCGTTTGAATAGCTGCACCGGCAATTTGACTTGCTTCAATATTGCAGACGTGGATTCCCGGGCTTTGTCTGTGTCTTGCCTCCTTTTCCAATGATGGTTGTGAGAAGCTTCCAAAGAGGTGATGGTGGAAACAGGCTGGCAGCTGCCGATGACTTCTCCCGCTTTGATGCTCGTGGTTGAGTCTGCGGTGTTAAGGACTCTAACCGGCACATATCCGTTCCTTAAAGATCTTACAAGGCTTCGTCCTACAATCAAGCTGCTCAATGCGGATGTCTTCGTTGGCTCTATCAGATAAGATCGGTGGTCTCCAGAATCACCATCAAGCTTGGCCCATACAATGCTTTCGGAGGAATTCGGTACATCAGTGTCAGTACATACCACTACATTCATCTTGGGGATTTGGACGCTAGGATCCTCCATCAGTACTTCGACATTCTGCCATTTCAACACACGTTTGCCCAAGTCTAACGTGATTCCATGTGGTCGGAGAAAATCCATTCCGAGAATGCAGTCATCCATAATGTTCGCGACCAGAAAATTATGTCGGAACACAAGGTCTCCCAACTGTATCTGGAGGTTGACCTCTCCATGAACAGGTGCAGTTTCTCCCGTAGCTGTCCGTAGTGAGAAAATTCTGCCCTTGTGAAGTTGTTGCTGTCTAACTAGGTCTGGTCGGATAATCGATCGGGTAGCACCAGTGTCGATTGTTATGGTGCAGTGTTCTCCGTCAATTTGACCCGGAAGGCATAAGTCCGCTTCTCCACGATGTAGTCTTGACACGGTGATGGTGGTGCTGGGGACGTCGATCCTCCTAGCCAACCTCTGCCCCACGAAGTTGGCTCTTACATGTTTCCCGACCCCTCTGTTTGAAGGGCTTCCATTCTGGGCTCCTGACTCGGTCTGGATCTCCTCCTAGCTGCACACCCTGGACAATAGCTCGGTTTTCTTCGCTTCTTGCAGTATCTTTACAAGTGCCCCTTCTCTCCGCAATTCCAGCATCTAGGCGCACCATTTACATGCGGGTCTCGCTCGATTTCCACGCGTTCACACCTGCACTCGTCTGTCACTACTTCACGAACCCGGGCAGTGGTACGAGTCACATTTTTCGCTGCCTCAAAGTTCAGACTGTAAGCCAATGCGTCCTTAACCGTTTGCTTTTGAGCTAAACGCACGGCTTGTTGCAATTCCGGGTCCTTTAGTGCGCTGATGAATGCCTCTGTCGCTGCATCATCTCGATGTTCTGGGTCGTAGGCTGGGTAAGCCAAAAGTGCTAGTCGCTCAATGTCTTGGGCTAGCTGCTGTAGGGTTTCACCAGGCTTCTGCACCCGATGCCTTAGCTGTGACCGATAAATCTGCTTTAGATGATCATCTCCATAACGCATGTCGAGCGCATTCATTATAGCATTCGAGTTTGAGTGCAATTCAACGGGGATCGTCTGCAACAGCTCGGCAGCTGGGCCTCTTAGAGCAAGAATCAATGCAGTTGCTCGTTCCTGCTCATTCCAGTGATTTATGCGAGCGGCTGCTTCAAACTGGGTTTTGTAAATAGTCCAGACCGTTTGCCCATCGAATATTGGTGCTTGTACATTTCTAGATGAGCTTTGCGCTGCCGTTATAATTGGGGCTGGTGGGGCGGTTACTACTGCCTTTGCTGCTTCCAATTCCTTTTTCATGTTTTCCATCTCATTGTTGATTCTCTCCTCGACCTGGCTGACCTTTTCCTCGACCTGGTAAACCTTTTCCTCGACCTGGTCAACCTTTTCCTCGACGCCTTTAATTTGCTTGTTGAGACTACCGAGCTCCGCTTTTATTTCGGTTGACTGTTTCTCCAGCTTCTGTGTGATGTCTGCCTTGATGTCTGCTTTGATTTCGATTGCTTGTTGGTCCAGCTTCGCTGATTGTTCGTTTAGCTTCGCAGCTAAACTGGATGTCTGTTCATTTAGCTGCGCTGATTGTTCGCTTAGCTTCGTTGATTGTTCATTTAACTTTGCAGCTAAACTGGATGTCTGTTCATTTAGCTGCGCTGATTGTTCATCTAGCTTCGCAGTCAGACTGGATGACTGTTCATTTAGCTTCGCTGATTGTTCATCTAGCTTCGCAGTCAGACTCGATGACATCAGCATTAACATTTGCATTAGCGCATTTTCTGGCTCCTTCGATTTTGGTGTTTCTACTTCTCCACCTTCTGCGCCTTTTTCCGCATCTGAGAACTCACCCGAATCCAGATTCACGCCTTCCGACTCGATCGCGTCGCGCAAGCGTGCAATCAGTGTGGCCTTTGTACCTTGCGTAGCCAGATTTCGCTGTTCTAACTCTTCCTTGAGCTCCGACATGGTCAATTCATTGATTCTTAGATGCAAGTTTCGTGGCATTTTTATTGTATTGGCTTTTTGTTTTTTTTTCAACAGTTTTTACGTTAGATTTCACAACTGTGCAGTTTAAAAATGTTTAAATGTTTTCACTTTCGAAATTTTCTATCTCACTTCTCGACACCACTGTCGCGTGTTATTGGTTCGCGGCCTATAATTTTAATGTTCCGGGAAAGTGAAAACGCAATGTCTTTTAATTTAACTTAAAAGAGTTTATTTAATTAAATAAAATGCGCAATAATCAGTTAACACTTTCACTAATTTTAATTTTCACTATTAAAATTAAAATCTAACACTTGTCCATAAATTTTTTATCGCAATTGTCTTCTAAATTACTTCACTATTACGAAACACACTTTGCACTCAAACAATCAATTGTCTTTACTTCGCGTTCCACTATATCGCAGTTTTCTTATCGCGGTCGAATGAATGATGATCCCCCATTCATTCAGCTCGCCTTTATATAGGGTCTCTACCTATTCACCCATTTCTCGTTTATTGGCGAATGTTCTACCGAGAAAATTAATGAATGGAGTGACGTCACTTGCAGATGTTGATCATGCTTGTTGGGTTCTCGGGGTTTCGAGTGAATTCGTGTTCTTCATTGTTGTGAAAACAATTGCGACAGTAGCTCGCAGAATTATTTGTACATGTAACAATATATATATATATATATATATATATACCTTTTTTCTGTTTCTGGCTTGAATAAAATTCTCCGCCCGGATTTGATCGTTAAGTTGAGAAGTACTGGAAAGGAAAGGTCCAAGTCTTGTCTTCTTTCGAGTAAGCTTGTCAACAAATAAATTTAGTTTTTTCTCCTCTGCTATCCAACCCCTTACAGTTCCCTCAGGTATCCCGTATTCTCTTCTAACATTTGTTTTAGAAACTCCACTCTTGACTTTGGCGATGATGTCAAGCTTTTCTTTGACGCTGTAGGCTTTTCTTTTATTCATCATGCCTATAATAATTAAACACTATTTGAACATACACAATCGCGCAAACTCAATACATATATTCCCTATCCACAAAAAAGGTGACAAGCTACAGTGCGAAAATTATAGAGGCATATCACTACTTTGTACGGTGTACAAATTATTTTCTCAAATCTTAGAAAATAAAATCGGATCATATGCCAACAGTATTATTGGGGAGTATCAAGGTGGTTTTAGGGCAGGTAGATCAACAACAGACCAATTGTTCACAGTCAAGCAGGTACTTGAAAAATGCTGGGAGCTTGAATTAAAGCAAGCATACGACATTATTGATCGTAAGGTACTGTACCAAATAATGCTTTTCTTTGGCATCCCAGCCAAATTTGTCCGTCTTACCAAATTGACAATGACGTCGTCGACCTCCCAAGTTCGCATCAATAACCAACTCACCGATGCCTTTGACACAAATATCGGACTAAAGCAGGGAGATGGGCTGGCCTCATTGCTATTTAATTTGGCTCTGGAGTACGTCATACGAAAGCTACCTGTCGACACGCGAGGTACATTACTATGCAAGTCGAGCCAAGTAGTAGCCTATGCAGACGACATCAAAATTTGGCACGGTCATTGACAACTGCCAAAGAACTTTTCCTAAAACTCGACAGGGAAGCAAAACTAGAAGGGCTACAAATTAATGAAAATAAAACAAAGCTCATGACGCAGTCGAGGAAAAATACCTCAAATACACAAAATATCACACTTGGCGAATATGATACCGAGAATGTTACTGAATTTGTGTATTCAGGCGCCAAAATAACGAAAATGGGCAATGAAAGAGATGAAATTTGCCGAAGAATACAGCTAGCAAATATTTATTCAGTACTGACGATATTGAAGACCAGTTGCATACACAGGAAAATAAAGCTCCAAATATACAAATCTGTGATAAGACCTGTGTTATGCTATGGGTGTTAAACATAGGCCCTAATCCAAGCATCCGCAAATATACTGAAAGCCTTTGGACGACGCGTGCTGAGGCGAATAATCGGAGCGAAGCTAGACGGTGACCAATGGGGAATTCGATACAACCATGAGCTGTATGAAATTTTTGACGAACCGGAGGTCTCAACGATTGTAAGACTGCGGAAGCTACAATAGGCTGGACACATGAATCGTATGGATGCACAACGGATACCCAAGAAGGTTTCGTTGAGAGAACTGAAGGCCGGAGGCCAGTATGGAAACCGAAGAAATGCTAGTCTGACTCGGTCGACGAAGACAGTTCATCGCTGCTCGGATTTCGGAAATGGAGGACGCGGTCAATGGACCGAGATAGTTGGAGGCGCTATTTGTAAGAAGCGAAGGCCCGAGACGGGCTGTAGTGCTAAGAAGAAAAAGAAGAGAAATCAAAATAAATAATTGTAAAAAGTATCTCATGGTAGCTGTAATGTGACGCCTACGCTCGGGAATCGAAGTGATTCCGATCCCGAACCCTTGCAACCGGCCAGATGGGTATATCCTCGAAGTGCCAGCGGATTTCATCTGTCGTGCGGATATCGTTGCGCAGAAAATATTTCTTTTCTGTCCAAATATTTAGATCTGTGGATATAAATATTCGAAATATAAAATTAATCCAAACCCCGACACATTTCGAGACATATCCATCTGGAAATGCCCCTCCACCGTGGCCATCGAAAAACTATGCCACTGGCGACAAATGGAGAGGCACATTGCCGCCATGTGGCGTGCCATTCCACACACATCTGGTTTGTCCGATGTGACAACCGGTTGGATTTGACAGCCACATGGAGAAGACGTACAAGTAGACAATTTCTTAAATATTCAGTTAATTATTGAAGATTATCTGATTTAAATTTTGTCTAATTTAATTCTTCAACTATTTGCTAAGTTATTATTGCAAACTGTGCGCGTAGCTAGCGAATAATTCGACATAAAACGTTTTTCTTCTACGTCGTCCAGAACGTGTCATGGTGTGGCGTCGGTAGCGACTTGGCGCGGTCCTGGATTGGTTAAAACTATTAAGAGGTAATTTTTTTTCGTTCGGCTTACATCGACGAATGCCTTACCATGTTTTGTTTGCAGTTCATCGCCCCCTCGTCGTCGAAGCGCCTCAGCATTCGACCCGCCTAAAAATCTACCCACCCGTAGAAAGTCAATAGCTACATTTAGTGGTGCTAATAGTAGCAATCCGAATATTGTGGAAGACGAAATGCCATTTGACGGACAAAAGAATCAACGGAGGGGATTCTGCTTCATCACGGTCGAGTCAGAACAAGTAAGTGGCATAGGAAATATCGGCAGTGCCGGATGGTGGTGGTTGCCCGATTGTTACAACCGGGTCTGATTCCGATCTAGCCGGCAATGCATTGGTCACGGCTCGAGGTCAACAGTATCGATTAAGTCCAGTAGGATCTGTAAATAATTTAGCCAGCTCAAGATGTTTGACGGGAGCTGTGAGCAACCGCATTAGTCCCATCGAAAGTCGGCCTTTTGTCAATAAATGGGCTTGCAATAGATGTACTTATGAGAACTGGCCAAAGAGCCTGAAATGCTCGATGTGTGGTAATTTAAAAGAACATAATAATGAAATAGTTGATCGAAGTAGTGCAAACAACGCAAAATTGTTTCCAGATAAAGATCTTAACGAAGAGAACTCTACTGCAGTAACCTCAAACAAAACGATGTCCAATAATAATATTAATAATAAGCGGAGTAGTTATAATCGATATCAATTAGGTTCGTCAGACACTACAAATTGTGATTCCATTCAAGAAAGACAAGCAAGGCGGGCGCGGCAGGTGAGAAGACAAGTCGAAATTGAGAAGTGAAAAAAATGACATTTGAAACAAGTCGCGACCACGATTTTTATTTTCTAAGCAAAAAAACAGTAAATATCCCGACGTGTGTATGCCAAAAGGATACGCAATTGATTCGCGAAGCTAGCAAAAAGTATTTTGAACATTTTGTTCGTCTTGGATGCGCCAGGAGCTGGCCAAATGAGTTTTTGTAGTGCTGACCTAATTTTAACGGGATCAAGTTGATGTCAAGAAACAAGCATAAATTATAGCTGGGGGAAAGCGGCCCGGACGTGAATTTCATATATTTTGTGATGTTTGCCGAAAAGCTGAAAGGATAACCCACAAAACTTACAAACACAACAAATCAACCAACCAGCCAGATTATTGTAGCCAAACCGACTTCCATAGCCTCCAGGCTGATCAACTCACCCCACGAAGCGACACCAGCGATTCCCCTCAAAAATAAATATTTGAGGTTCTCTTCACTTGAACAGGGTACAGTTTTTTTCCTTTTGATTAATATTAGTAAGCGTGCAAGTCGTACCTTGGTTTCGAGGGGCAATTGTTTCCGTACCCGGCACCAATCAAGAAAATAGTTTAACAGTAGCAGCAGCCGGGAGATAACATTGTGCGAACAACCATCGCCACTCGACACCCAAAAATGGATCTGTGAATATTGCACCTATGAGAATTTTCAACCATCTTTGAAATGCACTATGTGTAAAGGATTAAAACCGCTTCTTAACGAGGACATTTTTCGATTAAGCCCACCACAGCCAAGTCCAAACAGTTGTCATCCGCTTATCGAGGCATCAAGCTTAAGTTTCTCGCAAAGCAATTTAAATGCATCTGGTGGTCCATCAAATCAAGATGCATCCAAAGCAAAATGGCCATGCCCGAGATGTACTTACTTAAATTGGCCACGCTCTAAACGCTGTGTACAATGCTACACAAAACGGAATGAAGATGATTGTGATATGGACACAGTAATATCACCACCGGGAGCTATAACAACGCCTACAACGATTACGCAAACTCATAATACAATAAAAAGCAATACTATTCAAGATCAAATGAAGAATTTAACAATTGGTGAATTAGGAAATGATGGTGGTGGCCCAAGATCAACATATGGCAACGATAGCACATCTGCGCCACCGTATCCCGCATCACAAGCCGTCTAAGGAGATTGGATTTATCATTAACTTTTTAAAGTAATAATAATTCACAAATAATCTAGAAACCCTACAACTAAC
Source organism: Odontomyia ornata (assembly GCA_963969285.1). NCBI lineage: Eukaryota > Metazoa > Arthropoda > Insecta > Diptera > Stratiomyidae > Odontomyia > Odontomyia ornata. The sequence continues at coordinate 85,335,747 of OZ017742.1, forward strand.
CCATTTAAGAAAACACGATAAATAAGAGAATGAAATTTTATCAAACAGAAACGAAAAATCTATTTAGCTAATTTAATTATAAAGGATAACGATACAATATAGGCAACTTAAATTTAATTACACTAGATAAAAACAAACAAAACGGTAGAATTTCAGACTTAAGTTAATAACATCAATTTAAATGTATTGCAGGATTTAGAAGCATGTAAAGATTTAACTTTAGTTTATGTATCGATTATTACATTAACACAACAGAATTAACAACCTGAACAACTGTCAACAGAACACGTAAACGGCAAGCTGGAACGAAAAGTAAACAGCACATCGACCGAGAGAGCACTTAATTTAAATACACAACAAGGCGGATTTGTTCGAGCAACAAACGACTGAGCCGGGTTTTGTATTTAGATGAAGCAAAAATCATTTACTAATATATGAACACATGACAACCAACCAACCACAACACGATAATTTGCATTATCTTAGTTTACTTTACTTTAGCTTAGTTATGTTAGATTAGTTCCATACGCTTTTAACCTTTGAATTATTAAGGAGAAAATCAATTTCAACAAATTTGAACAAGGATTAGTAAAATGGCTATTAACCGTATTTTTCAATAATCATTAAACCTAATATTAAACACGAATGATTAATTGTATAAAATTCTCATACAGATTACGACAAAATAGGATATTTAATTAGAGTAGCTTACAGGATGAGGATAGATAAAAATAGAAATATTTTTCTGGAATAAGCTCAGAATTGCCTGACGTAATCGTTTAGTTGCAACAAATATAAACCCATTTAAAATAAACACCTAGAGCAAAAACAAACACTTAGTGATACATACGCAAGTTAAAAATTCATAGAGTATAACATATAATCCTCTTGATAAGTTTAATTTATTTCAGTATTTTTCTTCATTTGTTTTTATAATCTATCTGGAATGAATAAAGCCATGAATTGTTAAAATTTAACCACGACTTTCCTTTTCAGCGGTTCTGCTTTTTCAGTGGGAAGAGAGAGTGTAGGGTAGGTATGCCGTCGCGAGGGTAGGGTTTCGACAAATCCGCTGAGGTCGGTTTCGCGTCGCGCGCGGTACGCGGTACCTTTGATTGTTTCGTCATTTCATTAGAGTACTTTTCGTCGGTTTAATCTCGAGTAGCATATTTTTCGGTACCGCGTCGGTGATTCGGTAACGCGCCTATGGGATTTTGTAGCGTTTTTGATTTGAGATCTGTGGAGAGATCACATCCAGAATTAACGTAACGTAGGTTTCCCGTTCTGGATGAGTAGTGGTTGACGCGTTTGGAAAACGGGCATGTTCAGGTGGCTGAAATATTGTAATGGAGCGTAACCCATTCGGAGACCCGCGACCGAAATCCTCTCCGAACTAGCTGGCCGACAAGCAGCCACCGCGTGAATGGGTTACGGTGCACTGATTGGTTGACCTGTTGGTACCATCCGTTGGCACTACTCAGACTTAACGTCTAGAACCGATGAGAGGTCGGTTCCGCGTTCGAACTAAAAAGGTTGAAAATCATTACATAGCTTCAGATACCGATTTCAGATGATTGGTGTCAGTGAACTGCAGGAAAACTATGAAAATTGAATGAGTAATTTCATTATATTACAATCAACAATCCTACCGATAGTGGAAGTGCACCAATATTCAAGCTTCCGTCACAACAAACTTTACATAGCACGAGATCATTCGAAATAACCTAAAATAATCTTCAATTAGTTTAACATAATTACAACCTTTATAAAATTTTACGTATATTTAAGAAAGCGTTTGATTTTGACTTTCGTTGCTATCCAGTGGTACACACTCAACAATATGCGCCATACCTTTCGACGAAGTTTCCTTAATAGAAAGCAATTGAAATAAAATTATTCGTGCCATCTGCTCCAATAATTCATTAAAAATTTACCATGTGATTGTTTCTAGTGATCATGTCATTGCTGACGGTTTCAAGCTCATTCTGAAAAAGTGATCCTTTATGTTTTTACTATTTCATAAATTAAACTTACCACTTTGGGAGAAAACGGAACTGCAGCTTCATGCAAGATATTTTTGCCTTGACACTCAAACAAAAACTCCTTTGCAAATGCGTACTACAAATGTTGGAAGTTTTGGTCAGCGGGCGCATTCTGTTTCCAATACACTGCAGCCAAAGCGCCCTCTTATGCTCATTCTCGGGAAATCTGTAAAAGCAATAGTTAGAACAGTTTTCATCTTGTTTCAACGACAGTTAGTATTTTTTTATTCAATGTGAATTTTTAATTTATATTTAAAGTAAAAATTCAGCTGTGAAAGCGTTGGTTATTTTTATTTCTGCCTGTGTAAAATACTTTAGAGCACATGACTCTAGTATTATTAGTTAATCACAAAGCTAAAAAGTATTTTTCTGAATTCACTCCCTGAGAAGTGCTACTTTCTGAAGAACTAACAGTAACTTAAAAGAAAATGGAATTACTACAATATGCAAGTTTAGAAATTAATTAAAAATCTATTCGCAATGCTACTTTTAAGCCCAGAATAACTTTTTTTTGTGAAAAGCCGCCGGACCTTGCTTTGTTGTGTGTGCAGATGCGATCCGACCCCTTTGAGTCATCTTCCGTGTCTTCAGAAACAACAAACTAAGGCACGACGGTTTTTCAAGTTAAACGCGAATTGGCCTGCGGATATCAAATAAAAAAATAATCGACCAGAATTAATTGTTATTTAATTGCCCCCACTAACAATGACTTTGTACTGCCAATGGACGAAGGAGAGCAGATTTAACGGAACTATGAACTCCACACGAAGTTGATTACCCGAAGAATGAAGCCACGCTCATTCAAACAAATTCCATAAAATGTGTTTTACTTTCAAGAAAATATAAATTATTTTCACTAATTTACGCAAAGAACTTTTCCGTACTCATACATAAAATTGATTTTAGTTCACTTATTTATGGAATGAAATCCCCAGTGGATGCGAACTGGAATCATTTCCACAATGTAGAATGACACACTTCATTTCACTCACTTTAGTCTTTAATGTCGTTTCGCGAATCGTTACCACTACCGCTTTTTCACGTTCACCTTATTTTAACTCCTGCGCATTCACGCTTTAAATTTCGAAACAAAATTTCTTAGCCGGTTTCGCGTAATGACGAACTTAATTCGACAGAATGGCTCCGATCTAGGAATTGTTTACATTCCGCTTGGTCAATTTGACAGATAATTGACTTCGGATAAAATTGCTTGAAACCGAACGAGCTTGCAACGAAACATGGGGAAAATTTAATACCAGCTGCGCGCGCATGATGCGTTTAAAAAATAAATTGTAAAGAAAAGTGTGTTGAGCTTGCTCAAGGCATATTTTGTCTAACGGAAATTTTCACTGGCTGTCGGTTCTGAACACGAATGTAGCCGACCATGAGCGCGATAATCTTAAATGTAAATATTTGTTTAAATTTTCTTTTTATGAATGACAAAATTATGATATTGAGGATTACATGCTCTCATCAGTTACAAAATATATATGTGAAGTTAAGAGAATCAATTTTCATTCATTCTATTGAATTGGTAAAGCAGATATATACTCAAGGTTAATGCGTTGAATAACAACGAAATTCCCAGCTATTATTCTTAATTTGTGAATGAATTTTTGATCGTTTTCTAATTAAATTCATATTCGAGGTGTTATGTTCTTTTAATGTTTGGTAAGTGTATATTTTCCCACCTGCCCAAAGATTATTGAAATTCCCACAAAATTTCTGGCATAGTGTTTCATATTGCGATATTGCTGCGACGAATATAGCCGATCATATAAACAGCTGATGAGGGGAAAAATAGCTAGTTCAGATTTTTTGGACGCTCACGTACAGTCATGTACATGGGTATGCTCACTTTATTTTATCTTCAATCTCTTTGCTTGCGATAGTACCTCGTAAGGCCTAAAAAACGTTTAATTTATTTGTCTGTTTTTGGAAGTTTAATGCTTTGTATAACTGTCATGTTTTCAGGATTAGGTTTTAATCCTTCCTTCGTTATAACGTGGTCTAAAAAGTTTATTTCTTTTTTCACTAAGGAACATTTGTCAATTTGCACTTTTAATTTATGAGGTTTTAAAATGTTAAAAATATCAGTCAAATTTTTAATATGTTCTTTCAGAGACCTGCTGACAATCAAAATATCGTCTAAGTAAACCACACAAATTTTGTTTATGAAATAACGAAGAATGTCATTCATAAGCCTCTGAAATGTTGCAGGAGCATTTTTGTGACCAAATGGCATGAATTCATACAATCCGTGTGGGGTTATGAATGCAGTTTTATGCGTATCTTCTTTTTTAATGAGAATCTGGCGGTATCTTTTAGCCAGATCTATTGTTGAGAAATACTGTGCTCTACCCAACTTGTCGAGGATAGAGTCAATCATTGAGCCTACTATAATCAATGACAATTCTGTACTTTTTTCACCTGAGCAGTCAGTTTTTTTTTGGGTCTACAGTTGAAGGATTTAAATATTTTGACTTGCTTTTAGAATTATACCTTGGACATCCATTTCAGGAATTTGGCGTCTTACTTCTTCTTCATGTTTTGGAGGGTAGCGATATAGCTTAGAATTTATCTGTTGGTCCGTTATAGTTTTTATCTCATGTTCAATTGAGGTTGTACTTGAAAGTCTCTCTCCTTTTTGAAAAACACTCCATACTATTTAATTAATTTGGAGAGTTCACGGTATTCTTCTGGATTTAGGTGATCGAGTTTCAGTGACATGTAATTTTCGTGTGTAGTTTCGAGTAAACATATTTCTTGACTTGAAAATGGGTTGCTAAAAAATCGAATTGGTTGCCCATTAAGCGTAATTATCTTATTTTCTATGTCAATTATTGTTTCAAGAGCATCAAGTAAATCCATCCCAATAATAAAAATATATTTTCTATTTTGTAAACTCCTGACTTTCAGCGGATATGAGCCTCTAATTACACTATGTTCAGTTTCGTTATATTTTTCTGTGCACTCGTGAGCAATAGTTGTCTAAGGAATTTTGTCTCTTCTTTCATCAATCTTGCAATGAATCTTATTAAGCAAGGTTTGTTCTAACCTTTCGTTCAATCCATTTGAAAATGGTGCATTTACTGCAGTAAAAACGATAGGTAAAACTCCAGCCTCGTTTGCAACGCCAGTTTTTGCTCGAATAGTGAGGCTTCCTTTTTTTCGGCTGACGATGGAACTCGTTTACTGGAAGCTCGCTAATGGTTGGCATTTTACTCTTTGGGATTGGAAATGCGTATCCCACTTCTGAATTTGTCAGATTAAAACAGGAATAGTTTATACTGATAGAAGGACTTTATTAGATTGATCGCAAAACGAGACTCTCTCGAGTGCGTGAAACGCACTCGTATTTATATGGGTTCTGGCACACTATTACTAGTATGGGTTGATGGTGTTGGTGCGTGTGCTGCCTGCACGTGTGACACTTCTAATGTTTATTATAAAGGTTGAAATGTTAACCGGCCAGAGTTCCGACATACGCGTCGCGAGACTGGGGGCGAAGCCAAGTATCCACATGATTTTTATTGAGGAAATCTGCTGATGCAGCGTGGAAATGAACTTTGCAGTTTTAAAGTAAATCTGCTGACTCAAGTGCATGTGGCAACCAATTTCCAATTTCGCATGAGAAACTTGTGGAAATTGCCGGCACGTTCCCGCTTGCGTTTGTGGTTTTTTTAGAGGGAAAACTGAACGGATACGTAATTTAATAATAATTGTGTCATGACTATGTGTTTTTTTGGGTGCTTTTATCGTTGCTTGCACCTCAATTTTCACTTAAAGCCAACAATTAGCTTAAACGTAAATTTAATTTGAAAGGAATCATACGCCCTTATTAAATTCTAGTCTCTAGTTTCTAATGTACAGTGAAAAATTTGTCATAATATTCCATGCAAGCCATTATTAAACCTAGAAAATTGGTACTAACAAAACAAGAAACACTAGAAAAAAACGTTTTTGGTTACCAATAGTAAGTACTTGGTTGCACTTGGTTCTAAAAACATTAATTCCTGATGGATATCTTTTCTATCAATACTTTCAAAACATGATCTGACACAAAATTAAAATTAATTAGACACCCCTTAGTTCTTTAACTGTTTTATCCTATGTTGTAGGTATATCTGACCGGAAGTTAGATAAAAAAATTAAACGTAGGTTGGCTGGAACGGTATCTGACCTTAAGTCGGATACCCCACGATAAAAACGATTTACTTGCCGGGTATATTCGAAAAATGTTGTAGGTATATCTGACCGCAAGTCCGATACAAAAATTAACTTCAGCTAAATGGTCTGAATGACACAGGATATGGTGAGCAAGTGGGGAAATTTATTTACATCAATTGAACTTAAATACTGAATAACAAAGTTAATTATTCCTAGTCACCATTTTTCTGCTTTTACCTTTCCAAGTTCAGCGCTAGTTAGTTCATCGTCACCGAAATATGCTTGCGCAGGTTTTTTTACACGCGCAACAATTTATTATTGCTCTATGCGAATTTTAATTTTAATGGAAAAATTGTACATCCACCTGGATATTATATACAGTACAAGGAAAAAATATAGATGTTGATGAATTACTTGTACACCTTGAACTTGCTAATTTGCTGATTGTGTAAAGGCATTTGAATGTTCAAGTTAATATTAAAGTAATTGGCCTCGCCGATTTAGAAGCAATTTAATAGTTTGATGAATTGCTTGTACATACAGAAATTTTGCTTTAATTATTATATTCTAACATATTGCTTTTACATAAAGGAATCTTTTACTTTAGTTATTCAATTCTAACAATCTTTCTTCACTTATTGAAATCCTATACTTTATTTATTGGATTCTAACATACCGCCCACTAAGAACCACCGTGCTAGTTCTTTTGAAGAAGGTTCTCTGAACTATACCATCGAGCTTCTTCTCTACTATGAATTGTATTACTTTGTCTTTTACAATAATAAATGCAGAAAATAATCATGAAAAAAAGAGTTATTGCAATAGAAATATATATCGATGCAATATGACGACGCAGCGGCTTCCAGTAAGTGTCGAGAAACTCCTGTTGATCATCGTTTGCTTCTTTACCTGAGGTCAAAAAGAAGTCTGAGACTTGAAGCAATAATGAACCGTTGAGTACTGGAACGAAATCGGAGGGTGGCATGCTGAAACCTGTCGTGACAAGCTTAAAATAGACATCTAGTGTCGAAGTGACTTGGGGATTTCCTGCCAACAGGAGAGCTTCTGATGTAGGTAGTGAGCAGTCTGGTGCAAGTCGAACAATTCCTGTATCCTATTTTATCTAAACTTATCTAGGAAAATAATTTTATGGAAAAATTAAATAGGCACCAGTAAATAAAACACTTAATTATGACTTAGTTGTATACTTTATTTCTGTTTATTGTAACAACGCGCGCCGATGGCCAGATCGAGACTGTCCCGATTCCCGTGTTGCGGTCGACCGCGTCATCTCTATATCTCTTTCTTTCCTACACTACCTTTCTGATGGCTGCATCGCCCCCGATACCTACTTCCTCCTCGGACGACAAATCCTCGAATGAACTCTCAACGGTCATGCCTGCATCTTCACATTCTGGATATGGCATCATATGATCAGCTGACGTCGTAGTCTCCTTGGGTCCTATGTGGTCACCGATTTTTTCAACTCTGTACCATTCATTAGGCTTAACTGTCACAACCCGATAAGGGCCCAAAAATTTCCGCTGGGCTTTTAGACCTCCTCCAAACTAAGTCCTTTTAATAGCTACCATATCGCCGACATCATACAGGCTTGCGGCTTTACGCCGACGATTGAACGTTTTGCAATTTTCTTCTTGAACTTTCTTCATGTTGTCCATAGCTTTGCTTCTCAGTTCCGATTGTTCCTTCGGAATGATTTCTAAGATTTCAGCTTCAATTATTTCACGCAGCTTTAAGTCGTCTTTCGTATGTATAGCTGTTCCAATCAGTATCTCGAATGATGAAATTCCAATACTACAATTAAACAAAGAATTAATGTTCTGTTGGGCACTCTGCTGAATTTTCGATAGGCAGCTTCGTTAACACTGGGATAATCATTCGGTTTAGCCCCTCTACTTGACCATTACCACGTGGCGCATCCGTCGTGATGGTAATGTGTTCTATTCCCTCATCTCTGCAATATTCGGCAAAAGCATTCAAAGTGAATGCGGTCCCTCGGTCTGAAACAATTCTACGTGGGTTTCTGAAAACAGTGGCTTGTTTCTACAAAAGCGATATAACTTCCTCCGTTGTCGTTGACTTCGTTGGATATAGCCACACAAACTTGGTGAATGCATCCTTAACAGCGAATATGTGTTTGAAACACTTCCTGGTCGACGGCATCGGTCAACATGATAGGTATCTAGTGGCCCACTACCTTTGTCAATCGGATATAACAAGCCCTCCAGCTTTCCGTGTTTCTTCTCGGCTAATATACAGACTACGCATGTATCGATGAATTTCCTTATGCGGGCTTACATATGCGGGAACCAAAATTCCGGTCGAAGATAATATTCGACTTTCCTCACGCCGAAATGACCACGTTCGTGTGCACTTCTTGTAACGTCATACTGCATTGCCTTGGGTACAACCACTAGAAGAGCTCCTCGTTCTTCGCGGTAAAGAATTCCTTGTCGCAGTTTGAAGTTCCTTTTGTTTCTCGTCATTTAGATCTTGAATGAGTTTTTGTAGTTCGTTATCGTTCTGCTGGGATCGATGCACTCGTTCTATTAATGCGTCTACTCTCTTCTCATAAGATATACTGATGCCGGATATCGGCTTAGAGCATCCACGTGCTTCATAGCCCTGCCAGGTCGATGTTCAAAGTTATAATTAAATTCGTCGATTAACAACGCCCAACGTGCCACTCTTAAGAACGTCTCCTTTTTTGCCATGGTTAGGGCAAGAGCTTGACAGTTTTTAACAATCTTCACCGGATTACCCAACAAATAAACGCGAAACTTATTCAATGCTTTCACAACGGGTAAATCTCCAATTCATAGCTGATATACTTCTCCTCTGCAGGCGTCGTCTTCCAACTCGCGTAGTAAACTGGATGAAACTTTCCATCTTCATAGTCTCTCTGCAAAAGTATGGCACCGAGTCCTTGCTTAGACGCATCCGTATGTAATTCTGTTTCGGATCCGACTCGATACAACTTGAAAACGGGGCCATGTGCGAGTATGTCCTTTAGCTGTTGAAACGCTTTAGCCTGGTCTTCCACAAATTTAAACTTTATTCCGTCTTTTAACAGACTAGAGAGAGGACGAGCTATAGTCGAAAACCCTTTGATAAATTTACGGAAAAAGCTGATCAGCCCTAAAAAAATTTGTACGTCCTTCGCTGTTTTTGATCGCTTGGACTCTGTTACAGCCATAGTTTTTTCCTTTCCTGGCATAATAGTGCCATTTTTGACAATCTATCCTAAGTATGTTACTCCACTCTCTTTTCCAGGAATATACACTTTCCCCAGTTAAACGTTACGTTGTGTTCACTTGTGACCTTGAACACTCTTTGAAGTTTCTCTAAACCATCTTGTTCATCTTTGGCCGGAATTATCAAATCATCTAAGTAAGACAATACGATTCCATCCCCCAACAGGTCTCTAAATACTGCTCTGATGTGTTGTTGAAAAACTCTGCCGGTGAGTTGCAGATACCAAAAAGAACGCGTGAGAATTCGAACTGCCCATCGGGTGCAACGAACGCCATATACTTTACGCTGTTCTTTTCAACTGGCACATGATAGGATAATTTTCTAAATCCAGAGTAGTGAATACGGTGGCGTCCTGCAATCTATTCAGCTGGTCCTCAATCAAAAGCAACGGAAAACGGTCCCTTATCATGTTCTTGGTTAGTAGAAAATAGTCTACACACATTCTAATCTTTCCATTTTTTTTTCGTTGCTAGTACTATTGGGCTAGAAAATTCCGACGAACTAGTTCTCACCACGCCCTTTTCGATCAAATCATTGACTAGATCGCTCACGATATCGCGCTGCGCCGCCGACAAGCGTCTTGGATTTTGTTGTATTAGAACATCGTCGTTTAGGATAATTTTCATTTCCACACCGGGATTCTTTATCGGTCGCGGTTTGTAGCTTTCAATAAAATTTCTTAATGTTCGGCCTATGGTTCGGCCTTTAATGTGCGGCAACTGCATACTGGGCCCTTCAACGACGTTTATGCGCATAATCTCCTTCACTGCGTCTTGGAAGTTGTTCTTTGCTTCGAGCTTACCCGTATGAGATTCAGCGTTAAGCTCTACCAATATAGCATTGCCATTTCTTAGGCGTACTTCAACGGAGTTTGTGAGCTCTGCTCCGAGCGAAATATCGCATCCCACATAATCGTCCGGAACAACGTGCATCTGCAAAAAAAAGTTAAATCCATCCACACATACCGGTGCAGTGAAGCTACCAAGCGTTCTCAAACCAACTGAACCTATGCCATGAAAGAGTACTGTCGACGCCTTCAAAGCAGGTGCATCCAGACTTTCGTAGGTGCTACTCGTCATTAAGTGAAGATCACTGCCAGAGTCGAACATAGCTTTAATATCCTTTCTGCACACCTTCACCATTTTGTACGCGTTCCTGTCCATTGTATTTGATGCATTACAGGGTTTTCTATCTGCCTCCCGTTCAATTCCTTGTTGTGCTCCTTAGCATTGTGCTTTAGTGTGTCCAAACTTGTTGCACCAAAAACACTTCAACCCCTTCAACTTATCCGGACACTCACGGGTCAAGTGTTGTTTATGTTTCAACTCATCGCTTCAACACTATACCGCTTGGACGTTTTTCACTACCAGCATTTTCGTTCGATTTTGTCGAGCCTTTCCGATCTTGCAAGGGAATTTCCTGAAGCGCAAGTAGTAAAGCGGACATTGACCCAAAACCCTGTAAACGAGCTACGTCACGCAATTGTAAATCCAGAATATCATCAATGGTATAATTTACAATTTCCTCTTCGTCCAGGCCAAGGTGATCCGCGAGAATCGTCTTATCATGTACGTGGTCGCAGAACGTCTCATTTCTCTTCCAAATCTGATCTTCGAATTGTCGTTGCATTATAATTTTATTTGTTCGGCGATAAAACAAGTTCGTCACGGGACAACACAATATTATACTCCGGCTTGGAGTGAAACCACTCCGTTGCTTTTCCCTTTAGCCGTGTTCCTATCAATATTTTCGTCGTATCATCGTCGAGTTTATACGCCCGTCGGAAAAACAAAACCTGCTTCTCCCATGTTTCGTAGATATCCATCTTTCCATTGAAAGCATTGAGAAGGTCTGCTAGCGTCGCAACATTTATCTTGGGTGTAGTGTGCACCACCGAACTCAAGCGCACTACCGGCGAATGTTCTATGTCGGCATGCACGTCTTCATTGTTCTCGGTACGACTACCACTTTCGCCACTAACACTATTACCAACTGATTGGCTTCGCCGTAACATCTCTATTTCGCGACGCGCTAAGGCGAGTTCCCGTTCGGCTAACTCTTTCTCGCGCTTAATTATAATTTTACTTCGCGCCCACGGACAGTCTCCGCCACTAACACATTTGCACTAATGCCATCCTCCTCGCCCGACGCACCGTTCACTGAATTGTTTTCCGCCGTTTCACGAAATTCCACGATCCACTGACCCAACAGATTTGCTGTGGCAATGCGTTTCATCAATTTGGCTTTATTTCCCGATAGACTAAGGCCTTTTGCTTTTACTATTTCTTTTGATTGCGGCACCGTGAGCCTACACGCATCTTCTTTCACTTCGCTCATATTCCGTGATTTTTCAACACAGTTAGCGTCACTGTTTTTTTCTTGCCGTGTCGAACACCTCTTAGTTTTCACATAAAACTCCTCAATATCTTGGTTGAGCCCCCATGTAGGAAAATAATTTTATGGAAATATGAAATGGGCACCAGTAAATAAAAATACTTAGTAATATCTTAGTTGTATACTTTATTTCTGTTTATTGTAACCACGCGTGCCGACGGCCAGATCGAGACTGTCCCGATTCCCATGTTGCGGTCGGCCGTGTCATCTTTCTTTCCTACACTTATATAGTATTTCACAAATACACACATTCATCTTCTATTCTCAATCGATAAACTATAGCACTATCAATTTTCCTGTTTTCAAATATTTCATATGACCGGTTGGTCAAATCTGTTCAGGAAAAAATCAGCAGCATACATTTTTCTTTATCGTTTTTTCAATATTCACTTGCATCACAAATATGCTACTTGCATAAGATCTAATTTGCAGTAACACAATTGGCACGTGATTGTTTTCTTTTCCTTTTAAATATTTCAAGTAGCGTGAAAGCATTATACCTACTTGTGCGTGCTTATGTGGGAGTAGGATCTGATGACACTTTGCTTGTGGCTACATTCCAGCTGAAATGACTGATGGCACGCTGTAGTTGCCGCAATGGATGTATGAAGGCAATTTCTTAAGATTGGACACGATAAACGAGTCCGCCACCAATTTGCCAATGGTAGCGAAACGCCAGGAGTATCAGCTACAGTATAATTGCTTGCTTTCACCGATCATTAGCAAACAACCAGATTATAACCTTCAACCACTAACATATAACCACCGCAGAAGAACTGTTGGCTTGACGGTTTGTAGAAAAATCATTTGGTCCGGTGTGGTGGAAACGTTTGAAAAGCTGGTTGTAGTACACTTGCCAAGCCTGTTATTGGGGGTCGAAAAGATAAAATTTCACCTCGTAGGTTATAGATAAGGCGCGTACTCACCCATTCGTGGACAATCTTGTTGTCGGCTTAAAACGAATGTAACTTCTGCTTAATTATTTTTCTCATAACTTCGCCACTTCTTTGTGGGAACACAGAAATTTTGCAAATCTTGCGATTTGCAGCAATAAACAAGATTCGCAGACGACAGCGACAAAAAACGAAATCGCAAGTTATCACGGTGGTTCCCGGACAGAGCTCTGTCATCTGACACTTGTCGACTTTCAGCTGGGGTTGCCAAGTGCCGACTATCAGATCCCTTTGCGAGACCAACCTGCAAATTATTACGCTGTAATCAAACCTTCTAAAAATACTTGATGATGCTGATAAATAATATTAATCCCATTGATATGCCTTTAGGTTTTAATAAGAGTTTATTTTGGATGGTGCAAAATTTATTATTTACATTATCTATTATTTTTATTGTTTAAAATGATTATTCTTCTCATTGAATGAGTTTACGTTTATTATAGTTTGATTATGTTAAGAATTTGAATAAGTGCTCTAATATTAAGGGATAAAAAATATTTATGAGAATCGCAGGCACAGAATACTTAGTTAGTGAATATTTCGCCCGAGATTGATTTAATTTTTACTACCGATTGCTGTAAAAATAATAACGACTGAAATGATGTGATCCGATGATTATTCCAAATAAAACAACTACGAACAGTATTACTTACATTGGATGTTTATTGTTCAACGGTCAGAGGAACAGAGAGAGGCGATTAATGTGAGCACTGCTCTTATATACGATATCCATATGCAGACAATACATCAAATAAATGTCGAGATATTTCTATCTAACATTTGATTTAGGTGTTTCGTCACAATAATACTTAATTACTACTGCTAATCGTTTGGACGTCTCTATGTTTATAGTTTCATCTATAATTAAGGAAAAAACTTTTCTTTTATTGTTTGGTTTTAGTTCCTGAACAAGTTTTTTCAAAAACTGGTGCTAAACCATAAGTGATAGCAGCAGCTTTCGTTCGTTTGCACGCAAAATTTTTGGCAATTTCAAAGTCTGGAAAACTTTTAACGATTACCTCACTTAGAAAGTCCATTAAATTATGCTCAGCCAGCAATACGCAAAATCTTATTTCCGCCTTCTTGACTTCTTCGTGCACGGGAGTTATTTTAAATAGAGTTGCTACCTGGAAAATATTTGAATCAAATAAAAACAAATATTTGGAACATTCTCTGATGTCAAAAATGTCATTATAAAATCAGATAATATCAGGTATTAAGTAATTAGTATTATACCTAGGAATAGGTACTACAGGAAGCCCAGTATTCCCCTTCACGCGTAGTAGAATTTTTTTAGTGTTAGTAAAACATGTTCATAATATTGGTACATCAGTGCCGTAAGGAATAAAGCTATTTTGAGTAGGGGCAAAATTATTTAGATTTAAATTTAGCGTAAGGAATACTAAGGAGAAATTAATCTCTTTATTTGCTATATATGAACAATATATATGTACATATATATATATATATATATATATATATATATATATATATATATATATATATATATATATATATATATATATATATATATATATATATATATTGTATTTATACATATATGTAATATATATATATATATATATATATATATATATATATATATATATATATATATATATATATATAGAAATGTGTATGTTCATAAATATATATTACCTTGCATATATATTACCTTGCATATATATATATATATATATATATATATATATATATATAAACTATGCAGTAGAACTCCAATTATCCGAATCAATTGGGACCGAACCCCATTCGGATAACCGAAAATTCGGATAAAAAAGGTTATATTGTAAAGGAAAAGAGCATGTTTTCGGTACTGTTGGATTATAATTAATTACTCTAGTGTACCTACACTAACAACGTTTAGAATATATTATGAACGCCAGTACACAAAATGTTAAATGATAAGTGTTACATACATACCTTAATATGTAATTTCTTGAAAATGTACTGTTGTCACAGGATTTTATTTTTTGAACATTTCGTGGCGAGTACGTTGCCTTGACGTAGTAGAACGTTTCCGAGCGGCGAGGTGCCGCAGGCGCTTGATGGCTTAAAGTTGTACTGTATCACATTCCGGTTGCCGCTCCATCCACTTTAAGGCGTTTTCTAAACAAATAAACGCTTCTCCGTGCGTGGGAACATTTTCATCCTTAGTTTCTTCTCCGGTTTCATCGTTGTCTTTGGTATCACTCTCTGCAATTTCATCATCTATCATAATAGGAAATCCTTGGGTCGTCTTTATTACATTGAAGCCACTCCCCCACATCATCAACATCGCATTCTTAACAGCCCGTCATTTCCTTGGCAATGTCAACAAATCCTACCATGGACAGACCGTGTTCCTGTTCATCAACGGCAGCTGTTGTTTGCTGTTGTTAGTGTTTACTTTGGTTTTCGTCTTCCAGTTGTTCCTTTGTTGATGTGCCGTTTATTCTATTCAAAGTCCATTAATGCACTTTTTTGGTTTGTGTAGGTCACTGGCAAGTTGTCAACATTTTTAAAAGCTCTTGGCTTCCTTGCTTTGCCAATCATTAGCAAAGCTAGCCGATGGTTGCCTGTAGAGCTAGCACAAACGAGAATGTTGACGCGTTCCTTACTGACCTTATGCCCTGGAGCACTTACCTCTCTTTTAGATGCCAATGGTTACCTAGGCAACGCCTTTTAATTTAAACCAGTTTCATCAGCATTGTAAACAAAATCCGCATCGTAGTCTTGTTTGCTTTTCAAAAGTTTCCAGAAAGCTATTGGCAGCTTCACGATCGGCAGACAGTTTTTCTCCCGCTACATCTAACTCCCAAATGCCATGCCTAAATTTAAAATTGTGGAGCCAACCTTGGCTTGCTTTAAACTCAACCATGCCCATTTTTCACTAAATATCAGTGCTCCTTCATATGAAATTTGACCTGAAATCGTTTGTCCAATTGAACGTTGCCGTAGGAACCACGTGAAAACCGCGATTTCAAGCTGTCCATTTTTAGCTTTTTTCACCATCTTTACCATCTAATGCACTTACAAAACTTGAAACTTTAGCGCTGTTAGGACCCGATATTGTAGCTGCTCCGATGCCAAATCTCTCTAAAAGTTGTTTTCCAGGCACATCTTTATTTAATTGATTGACAATTTCCACTTTATCACTCAGTGAAAGCGCAACACGTTTACGTTTTGTACTCATTTCGGACACTAAATCCAGCAGTATACGCTAAACGCAATGTCAACACGAACGACAGCAGAAGACGCTAAACGTAATGTCGACACGTGCAGTGGTCGAATGCTCGGATGCGGATAGATACTCTAGTGCGCAGGTGCGGGTGAACTTAACCAACAAAGATGAGAAGAGCAAAGCAGATAAAGCAGACTGGTGGGAATGCAGGGAGCGCATGTTAGAGTAATGGTGGATAGTGAAAGCATCGTTGCTATAGTAATGACACATAGGCATTGCCTGTATACTATCCTATTGCACGTGCTGGCGCTGTATTTTTAAATATTTATTTCGCCGAAAATCGATTCGGATAATTGGCGTACGGATAATTGAAATTCCACTATATATATATATATATATATATATATATATATATATATATATATATATATATATATATATGTAAATATAACTGTTTATATATACATACATAACTGTGTATATATATATATATATATATATATATATATATATATATATATATATATATATATATATATATATATAAGTATATATATATATATATATATATATATATATATATATATATATATATATATATATATATATACACATATATATATATATATATATATATATATATATATATATTGTCGCGTGTTATTGGTTCGCGGCCTATAATTTTAATGTTCCGGGAAAGTGAAAACGCAATGTCTTTTAATTTTAGTTAAAAGAGTTTATTTAATTAAATAAAATGCACAATAATCAGTTAACACTTTCACTAATTTTAATTTTCACTATTAAAATTAAAATCTAACACTTGTCCATAAATTTTTTTATCGCAATTGTCTTCTGAATTACTTCACTATTACGAAACACACTTTGCACTCAAACAATCAATTGTCTTTACTTCGCGTTCCACTATATCGCAGTTTTCTTATCGCGGTCGAATGAATGATCCCCCCATTCATTCAGCTCGCCTTTATATAGGGTCTCTACCTATTCACCCATTTCTCGCACATGGGCGAATGTTCGACCGAGAGGTACCTGGTAGGTTCGAGCAAATTCATGAATGGAGTGACGTCACTTGCAGATGTTGATCATGCTTGTTGGGTTCTCGTGATTTCGAGTGAATTCGTGTTCTTCATTGTTGTGAAAACAATTGCGACAGTAGCTCGCAGAATTATTTGTACATGTAACACTGCCCCCACCTCAGTTCTTTTCGCCCCGAAAAGATGTGTCGCCAGTTGTAGTCAATTCTCCCTGGATGTAATATGGGGCAAGACGGTCTAGATGCACGATTTTCATTTTGGCTCTCGGTTTACGGTGTTCCTGTATGCGATATACGACGTCGTTGATTCGCTTTGTGACTCGGTATGGTCCCTCCCAGTTATGTTGCAACTTTGGAGACCTACCCTTTCGCCGTTGCGGGTTATATAGCCACACCAAGTCATCCTGCTGGAAGCCAGTAGAATTAGCCTTTAGATCATACCTGGTCTTCATGCGGTCAGTAGCCGATTCGAGGTATTTTCGCACTGTCCGATGTATCTGGTTCAACCGTTGTCTTAGATCACTTGCGTACTCCGAGATCGTTTGGGGTTTCTCGGGGGGTGTTCCAAACTTTATATCAGCTGGCAGACGAATAGTCTTTCCAAAAATGACTTTGGCTGGGGCTTGGCCCGTCGATGCATGTTCGGCAGCTCTGTACGCCATCAAAAATAGTGGGATATGTCGGTCCCAGTCCCTTTGGTTCTCGTCAACCATCTTGGCAAGGTGTTTATTGAGCGTGCCGTTGAAACGTTCGACCATTCCATCGGATTGGGGATGCAGCGGTGTTGTCCTCGTTTTCCGTATTCCGAGCAGCTCGCACATTTCGCCAAAAACTAGTGACTCAAAGTTTCGGCCTTGATCCGAATGTAATTCGCAGGGTACGCCGTACCTACTGACCCAATTTAACACTAGCTGTTCAGCTACGGTAGTTGCTTCCTGGTTGGGAATGGGGTAGACCTCGGGCCACTTGCTGAAATAATCGGCTACAACCAGCGTATATCGATTTCCCCAATCGGATTCAGGAAAGGGTCCTGCGATGTCAACAGCAATTCTTTCGAATGGCACGCCTACGTTATAGGTTTGCATTTGTCCTCTCAGTCGTCGCTTTGGGCCTTTGACGGAAGCGCAAATTGTGCATCTGCGACACCAGTCCTCTACGTCTTCTCGAGCGTGGAGCCAGTAGAACCGTTCCCGCAATTTCGCTAAGGTCTTGTTAACACCAAGGTGGCCTCCCGAGGATCCTTCATGCATTTCCTTAACCACATCGTGGATTCGGCTTTTGGGAAGTATAGTTTGCATCCTATAGGAGCTACCATCCGCCGTTTCCCATTTCCGCTTGAGTACGCCACCCTCCACCTGAAGGGAGTTCCATTGTGCCCAATAGCTTTTCAGGGTTGCGCCATGCATTGAAACGTCTTTCCACTCAGGTCGCCCAGTCGTCTCCTTCCATACGAGCAATGGTCCGATGTCTTCATCGGCTAACTGGGCGTTTCGAATCTCCTCCGATGACCAACCTTCATCGAATTCCGCCGTTATCAATCGCAGATCAACGAGCGGTTCCTTTTCCTCAATCCGTCGGCAATGCTTGCAGTTAGCGGGACATGGACGGCGGGATAGGGCGTCAGCATTTCCATGAACTCCGCCCTTCCGATGAACAATTTCGTAGTCGTATGACTGCAATCTTTCGATCCATCTCGCAACTTGTCCCTCGGGGTTTTTGAAGTTGAGCAACCATCTCAGTGATGCATGGTCCGTGCGAAGAACAAATTCCTGGCCATATAGATACTTGTGGAACTGCTTGGTGGCCTCTATTATAGCCAATAGCTCCTTCCTGGTCACGCAGTAATTCCTCTCACTTTTTGAGAGAACTCGACTGTAATAAGAGAGGACTCTTTCTTCGCCATTGATCTGCTGGGAGAGTACAGCTCCAATACCGCCGTTGCTTGCATCGGTGTCAACTACAAACATTTTTCCGGGTTTCGGATACGCCAGCACGGATGATTCACACAGCTTTTCCTTCAGGGTCTCAAAGGCTGTCTGGCATTGTTCATTCCAGACATACGGACGATTTTTCTCGGTTAGCTGATGGAGACACTTAGCTATTTTGGCAAAGTCTTTGACGAATCTTCGATAGTAGGTCGCCAGACCCAGAAAACTTCGTAGTTGGCGCTTGTTGTTTGGTGTTGGCCAGCTTTTCACGGCTTCAATTTTCTCAGGGTCTGTTTTGACCCCTTCTGCTGATACGACGTGTCCCAGGTATTTTACTTTATCTGCGAAAAGAGTACACTTCTTGGGACTAAGTTTCAAATTTGCCAGTCGTAATCGGGAGAAAACCTCTTCTAAGTTCCGCACATGCTCTTCGAACGTTCTACCGATGACGATGATGTCATCTAGGTATACCAAGCAGGTTTTCCAGGTTAGACCACGTAGCACATATTCCATCAAGCGTTCGAAAGTGGCTGGAGCATTGCAAAGCCCAAACGGCATCACAACAAATTGCCACAATCCGGTCCCAACTGAAAATGCGGTCTTCTCTCGGTCCTTCTTGTCAATTTCTACCTGCCAGTAGCCACTCTTGAGATCGAGCGTAGAAAACCATTTTGCGTCGGCTAAAGTGTCCATGATGTCATCGATGCGTGGGAGTGGGTAACTATCTTTCTTAGTGACGTCGTTAAGCTGCCTATAGTCGACACAAAAGCGAGTGCTACCATCCTTTTTCTTGACTAGAACTACAGGCGCGGCCCATGGACTGACAGAAGGTTCAATAACGCCTTGTTTTTCCATGTCCGAGATCAGCGCGCTCACTTCTCCTTGTTTGGCTATAGGGAGACGTCTCGGTGCTTGTCGAATCGGCTTGGCTCCCTGTGTATCTATGACGTGAGTGACCATACTCGTTCGGCCTTGGTCATCCGGGCTTGTTGAGAAGATGTCACTGTACTTGGTGACCAGATCAGAGGCTCGTTTGAATAGCTGCACCGGCAATTTGACTTGCTTCAATATTGCAGACATGGATTCCCTGGCTTTTTCTGTGCCTTGCCTCCTTTTCCAATGATGGTTGTGAGTAGCTTCCAAAGAGGTGATGGTGGAAACAGGCTGGCAGCTGCCGATGACTTCTCCCGCTTTGATGCTCGTAGTTGAATCTGCGGTGTTAAGGACTCTAACCGGCACATATCCGTTCCTTAAATATCTTACAAGGCTACGTCCTACAATCAAACTGCGCAATGCGGACGTCTTCGTTGGCTCTATCAGATAAGATCGGTGGTCTCCTGAATCACCATCAAGCTTGGCCCATACAATGCTTTCGGAAGAATTCGGTACATCAGTGTCAGTACATACCACTACATTCATCTTGGAAATTTGGACGCTGGGATCCTCCATCAGTACTTCGACATTCTGCCATTTCAATACTCGTTTACCCAAATCCAACGTGATTCCATGTGGTCGCAGAAAATCCATTCCGAGAATGCAGTCATCCATAATATTCGCAACCAGAAAATTGTGTCGGAACACAAGGTCTCCCAACTGTATCTGGAGGTTGACCTCTCCATGAACAGGTGCAGTTTCTCCCGTAGCTGTCCGTAGTGAGAAAAATTCTGCCCTTGTGAAGTTGTTGCTGTCTAACTAGGTCTGGTCGGATAATCGATCGGGTGGCACCAGTGTCGATTGTTATGGTGCAGTGTTCTCCGTCAACTTGACCCGGAAGGCATAAGTCCGCTTCTCCACGATGTAGTCTTGACACGGTGATGGTGGTGCTGGGGACGTCGATCCTCCTAGCCAACCTCTGCCCCACAAATTTGGCTCTTGCAGTTTGATGGTCCTCCATTCTAGGCTCCTGACACGGTCTGAATCTCCACCATCCTGGACAATAGCTCCATTTTCTTCGCTTCTTACAGTCTCTTTGCAGGTGCCCTTTTTCTCCGCAATCCCAGCATCTAGGCGCACCATTACCCTGCGGCTCTCGCTCATTTTCCACGCGCTTACACCTGCACTCGTCTGTCACTACCTCGCGAACCCGGGCAGTGGTACGAGTCACATTTTTCGCTGCCTCAAAGTTCAGACTATAAGCCAATGCGTCCTTAACCGTTTGCTTTTGAGCTAAACGCACGGCTTGTTGCAATTCCGGGTCCTTTAGTGCGCTGATGAATGCTTCTGTTGCTGCATCATCTCGATGTTCTGGGTCGTAGGCTGGATAAGCCAAAAGTGCCAGTCGCTCAATGTCTTGAGCTAGCTGCTGTAGGGTTTCACCAGACTTCTGCATTCGATGCCTTAGCTGTGACCGATAAATCTGCTTTAGATGATCGTCTCCATAACGCATGTCGAGCGCATTCATTATAGCATTCGGGTTTGAGTGCAATTCAACGGGGATCGTCTGCAACAGCTCGGCAGCTGGGCCTCTTAGAGCAAGAATCAATGCAGTTGCTCGTTCCTGCTCATTCCAGTGATTTATTCGAGCGGCTGCTTCGAACTGGGTTTTGTAAATAGTCCAGACCGTTTGCCCATCGAATATTGGTGCTTGCACATTTCTAGATGAGCTTTGCGCTGCGGTTATAATTGGGGCTGGTGAGGCGGTTACTACTGCCTTCGCTGCTTCCAATTCCTTTATAACTTTTTCCATCTCATGGTTGACCTGGCTAATCTCAAGGTTGATTCTCTCCTCGACCTGGTATACCTTCTCCTCGACGCATTTAATTTGGCTGTTGAGACTACTGAGCTCCGCTTTTATTTCGGTTGACTGTTTTTCCAGCTTCTGTGCGATGTCTGCCTTGATTTCGAACGCTTGTTGGTCTAGCTTCGCTGATTGTTCATTTAGCTTCACAGCTAAACTGGATGTCTGTTCATTTAGCTGCGCTGATTGTTCATTTAACTTCGCAGCTAAACTGGATGTCTGTTCATTTAGCTGCGCTGATTGTTCATCTAGCTTCGCAGTCAGACTCGATGACATCAGCATTAATATTTGCATTAGCGCATTTTCTGGCTCCTTTGATTTTGGTGTTTCTACTTCTCCACCTTCTGCGCCTTTTTCCGCACCTGAGAACTCAGCCGAATCCAGATTCCCGCCTTCCGACTCGATCGCGTCACGCAAGCGTGCAATCAGTATGGCCTTTGTACCTTGTGTAGCCAGATTTCGTTGTTCCAACTCCTCTTTGAGCTCCGATATGCTCAATTGATTAATTTTGAGATGTAAATTTCCTGGCATTTTTATTGTTTCTTTAAATTTTACTATTGTGCACTATAAAAATGTTCAAATTTTCACTTTCAAAATTTTTCTTTCGCACTTCTTGACACCATTGTCGCGTGTTATTGGTTCGCAGCCTTTAATTTTAATGTTCCGGGAAAGTGAAAACGCAATGTCTTTTAATTTTAGTTAAAAGAGTTTATTTAATTAAATAAAATGCACAATAATCAGTTAACACTTTCACTAGTTTTAATTTTCACTATTAAAATTAAAATCTAACACTTGTCCATAAATTTTTTTATCGCAATTGTCTTCTAAATTACTTCACTATTACGAAACACACTTTGCACTCAAACAGTCAATTGTCTTTACTTCGCGTTCCACTATATCGCAGTTTTCTTATCGCGGTCGAATGAATGATCCCCCCATTCATTCAGCTCGCCTTTATACAGTCTTCCACAAAAGTCAAGGTACAGAGAATCGGTAACTGAAAATTGTATTGCTGAATCAATATTTTTATTTGAAAACCAAAAGTTATGAAATGGTAATAATACGAGTTCTGTTAAATTTAAGTTTTCATAAATTTAAAGGGATTCGGCAATAATGATCATTGAAGACAATAATTTTTTGTTGGCAATGTCTCTTTTCTACTCCACAAAAGTCTTGGTACAGTTGCAGAAAATGCCCTGTTATTTGTAAAAAGGGGAATCCCCCAAGTTCATATTATCAGAGTGAGTTAACAACCGTAGGCCGCTGTCTTTAATATCGCGTCCGTATTCGTGGTGTATCTTTTATTTAATAAAATGTTTAAAAAATGAGTCGAAAGGAGTTGAGTATTAAGGAGCGTGAAATAATTATTAATCTGCATTCAAATCAGAGCAAATCATATTCTGAAATAGTTGAACTAGTGTTGCGAAGTCGGTTAACCATTCAAAAAGTGATAAATCGATTTAAGAAGGAAAATAGAGTGGAAAATGTGCCCCGAACAGTTCGTCCATCTATGTAAACTAAGTGCAAAGGACAAGAGAAAAATTTCGCGAATGGTAAAACAAGATCCATTTCTAAGCTGTAGAGAAATCTGCGATGTTCTTGGAATTAATGATAAGAAGGAGGTTAGCGCAGAAACTGTGCGTAGAGCTGTCGTAGAAGCTGGATTTTCATCTCGTACGCCTAGAAGAAAACCTCTTGTAAGTTCCATAAACAAACAAAAAAGAATAACGTTTGCAAAAGCATATATTGACAAACCAATAACGTTTTGGGATAATGTTTTATTTTCGGATGAGTCTAAATTTTGTATATTTGGTGTAAATGGGCATAAGAGGGTCTGGCGAAAAGTAGGAGAAGCATTTAATCCCAAGAACACTATTAAAACAGTAAAACATGGAGGCGGTGGTGTTATGGTTTGGGGTTGCATGGCTGCTGCTGGAGTTGGAAATCTGACATTCATCGAAAATACTATGGATCAGAACTCTTATTTAGAGGTTCTACGAAACAACATGAAACAAAGTGCAGCCAAATTAGGTATGCGAGAAGATTTCTTGTTTCAACAGGACAAGGACCCTAAGCACACTGCGCATAAAGTTCGAATGTGGCTATTGTACAATACTCGCATGCTTGCTACACCGGCTCAAAGCCCTGATTTGAACCCTATAGAGCATCTTTGCAATGAGCTTAAGACAAAAATCCGAAAAAGAGTGATATCAAGCAAGGCGCAGCTTAAGGATGTTATATTGGAGGAGTGGGCCAGAATCAGCAGCGAATTTACTAAAAAATTGGTATATTCTATGCCTAAAAGACTGAAGTCAGTAATTCAGATGAAAGGATATCCGACAAAATATTAAGAAAAGTATAATTCAAATAACTATGCAAGACTATAATTACAATTTGTATCATTTTTCTTTAGGTGTACCATGACTTTTGTGGACTTCATTCATTGACTTTCCAACACATCATATGTAATAATATATTAATACGACAGAATTTTCGTTTTGTTTTACATGAATTTAAAGTGTAATGATTATAGTTGAAGTAATACCAAAAAATTTTTATCACTATAGGTTTTTTAAATAAAAATATCAAACAATTTTCATGATATTTATCACTGTACCTTGACTTTTGTGGAAGACTGTATAGGGTCTCTACCTATTCACCCATTTCTCGCACATGGGCGAATGTTCGACCGAGAGGTACCTGGTAGGTTCGAGCAAATTCATGAATGGAGTGACGTCACTTGCAGATGTTGATCATGCTTGTTGGGTTCTCGTGATTTCGAGTGAATTCGTGTTCTTCATTGTTGTGAAAACAATTGCGACAGTAGCTCGCAGAATTATTTGTACATGTAACAATATATATATATATATATATATATATATATATATATATATATATATATATATATATATATATATGTTTGTATATAAACCTATATATATATATAAACATATATATATATATATATATATATATATATATATATATATATATATATATATATATATATATATATATATATATACTAGTACATATGTATATATTTAGTTTAAATTTGAAGCAAGAAAACCGAGATTCCTTTTAGGTAAAAGGATTATCTGAGAAATATTATTTATGATATTCATTTCGGAGATAATAGCCCCTAGAATGACAAATTTAAATGAAAAAAATTCAAATTTAAAAAAATTCCTTTTAAAAAACGCTATTTAGTTTATTGTATAACAATACTTCCCATATACATGTATTTCGAAAACAAGTTGTTTTCTTTAGCAGTGGTAAGGGTGTAAAAACCTCAATAAAGAACGGCTGCTATTCATACTCAAAAGGATAAAGAACAAAAGGATTCAGTTTTTCATACCCTTACCACTGATGAAGAAAACAACTTGTTTTCGAAATACATGTATATGGGAAGTATTGTTATACAATAAACTAAATAGCGTTTTTAAAAAGAATTTTTTAATTTGAATTTATTTCATTTAATTTTGTTATATTATTTATTTATCATAAATCTGAAATAAATATCAGTTTTTGAATTTTTTTCCTAAAAAAAATACAGAAAATAATCCAAAATTAATTAATATACATACTTTCAACCCCCTCAAGATAATGATTTTTTTGATGCCGCCATTCATTTAGAGGGCCAAGATATTATGTCACTCAATATTGTTTGATATTTTATTCCGAAACGTAAACAAAAATTTGCACCATCAATTTCAAACCGTAACCATTAAGTACGCGGCTTATCAAGATTAACAAAATTCATGGCACGAGAAAAGAAACAAGTTAATTAATGAATTTCGTTATTAGTTTCATCTAAAATATGAGTTTTCACTAACGCGCGGTTAATATTTTCTCGCACTTCTTCACGAACCACTTTATTTTCCACGATTTTTTTTCACTTTCAATTAAAAGCACCGATATTTGAAGCCGATTTGAAACGAACACCACGCTTTGCCGCTTTCGAATGTTTCCCGGATTCGCGATGCGTTAATCAAACGAAATTTACCAAATTAACGTACGTTTTGATTCGATTTCGCGATTTGTTTACATTGTTACCTGACACTTATCACAGTAGAACAGCCAACATGACATTAGTAGCCCATGCTGTGTCTCTTTTCGTCCTATGTACGCTATCCATGTCATACAACTTCTCCTCCGTTTGATTTTACTTCACTCATGCACACTGTATATGTGCTATATCGGGCTTCCTGTAGTACTTATTCTTAGTATTATACTTACTGAAGATTGTCCTGTATATCCAATTAGATTTTTGTGTGTTTGCTTGTTTCACAGTGGCCCTTTAGTACACCGCAGCACCAAATTACAACTACATGCCTTGCAATAAGCACTATTGTCACTGAATCTAGATTTTTCTAACCAAGTCGAAAATCCCGGCATTTGCTCCCATTCTGATCGATAGACTTATTCATATAATCGTTTACTCATAGCGAACGATTAAAGTGTTTGCACCTTTTTATTTCGATAAACTCTCACGAAATGAAAGGGCAGGTAGGAAAAATCATATCTCGAGTTAACTCTTCAAACACCAAATTTGCGATTTATTCGGTGAATGAATAGAAAAACACTCGTATTCGTATGTATTTGGATTTTGAAGTGGACTGTACGAGTATATGCATAAAACTAAACGTATATAAGTTAATAAAGGAAGGATTAATTCGTTTCGTGGCAACACTTACAAAATCTACTTAAACACCAAATTACATTCTATCTGCAAATCATTTTTATTAGATAAAAATGCTGACGCTTTGTCTAGCATTTTTCATGTGAAAACCAAAATGTTAATGAGAAATTCCATTTTCCCATGCTGCACTGCTTTGTGGTGCACTGCTTTGTGGTGGTTTGGAGGAGCTAACGAACGATCCCGTCCGTCTGGGAATCGTTCGTTAGCTCCTCCCCGCTCAGGTACAATTGTCCGCAATTGTTTTTTTAAAAATACGGAAGGTCGTTGATCCTTGTATGTTTTCGTTTTGGGCTGGCTGATACTGGTGATGAGGGTTGAAGTGATATGGATCGCGACTGTATTGGCTGTTCTGACTTACTTTCTGGAATAGACGAATTTATGATTATTTTTGAATTACCTTTTCTGGGGCAAAATCTCTAGAAAAGAACTGTGCTCGTGAAAACCCCTAGCAGGGCGATGAGTGTATGAGGTGAGTTGATGAGTTCTGCTATTTGTTAGGAGCAGCTCGATTTTCCCGGTGTTGTTAATATGAAGTTCATTCATCATTTCTAATGAAAAAAGCTCTCGGTAGGCGTCGCCTTCTGGTGCTGGTTGGAGTATTGCCGGAAGTATTTGCATCTTTGATACTTCTCGGGAGGTGTATGGTTAAGGTGACCATTTATTTTTTGACTCAAAACGGGACATTGATTTATTTAGGTTAATTAATAGGTAGTCAATGAAAAAAACACTTTTTCAAAGTTATTTATTCGGAAAAAGTCAGTTAACTTAAAAGTTACAAATTAAAAAATATATATAACCGAAACGTTTAGTTATATTTATATCTATCAGAGGAACAAGTTTGCTTTAGTGTAGCTGGTGACGATTTGAAGTAAGAATAAAACTCTTGGCATGTTTTTTTTATATTCATCTTAATTATCAACATCGCCTTTAGAACTGAGATTTGTAACTGGGTTTTCTCAGATGGCCACAATTTGTTCATCATAGAGAATACTCTTTCTACTGGAGCATTTGTAGCAGGCAAACATAAAATATATTCAATTAAAATAGAAAAGTTTTCACGCTGAAGATTGTTGGCTTGAAAGTGTTTGAATACTTCCACCCAACGAGTTTCCGTGGAAACATTTAGATTATTCCATTCAGTTACTATCTGTGATGTAATGTAGTTACAAATTAACGAAAATTCGTCAAAAACTTCTGCATCTTTATTACAGTCAATATATTCTTTTTCAATTAATACATCCAGAGATTTTTGAACGTCTTCCCATGCGAGGACCTTTTTTAAATCGGCCCAATAAAATATCTCCTTTTTTTTTAAGTAAGAAAGCAAGTCCACTGTTCCAGATATTCACGGCTTGTTCCATAAAATTCTGTAGCCGCTCTTTTCACAAACTCTTTATCTATGTTAGTAACATTATCTTTCTATTTCACTATTAATTGACGGACCATAAATGGACGAAACTGATTAGTCTGTTTCTGAGTCAAATTGTCTTTTAATTGATTGACTTTTTTACAGCTTCAATTGCTGATACCGTCTGTCCTTCCAGTTTCAATACAGCTTGATGAAAACTTGCTGACTGACCGTGTAAAAGATAAAGCCACAATTCGCATGTGGGATCTTCAAAAAAATTTTTAGTAACAGGGGACATTTTTCAATGCTCAAAAAGTAGTTTTTTAATGGCTGATACATTTTTAAAACCCTTTCTAAGGCAGGCATAAGAGCAAGCCATCTGGTTTTACTATAGCCGAGCATTTGTTGATATTCCGTTTCAGTTTCGGCGCAAAACTCCTTCAGAGCTTCAACTCGAATCGTGTAATTATAAAAAAAAATGAATATATCTTCACAATGATGCTTTCGTAATCTACGGGTAGCCTGTCTGCAGCTGATTTTATTGCATTGTGTATTACATGGGCTCCACATCCAATACCTATCAATGGGTTTTTCAGAGATGATTGTAATTTCGTTAACACATTGTTAGTTCTTCGCCTAGCCGCGCCTCCGAAATTAACGTTGGCATTGTCTCCGCAAAATGCCACGACTTTTGCTGTCAAATTATTATCTGTCAACACTAATTGACGATGATGTCAGAAGTCTCACCTGGTTGGTCTTGGAGATCTAAAATTTTTACTTGCACACCTATACGTGAGGTTGAAAAAAGCGTACTAGAATAGGGTATATTTTTTTGTTACCGTGGTTTGAAGCATCGTTTAGTATTGTAATACAATTGGACTTATCAAGATCGTCTTTTGATTCTTTCATCGCTGTAGGCGTCAAAACATTCACTACAATAGCTTCTGATTTCGTACGCGCGCATGTAAATTTGGGATCAAAACATGATTGAATTAATTTCGACGCACAATCATTAGGGCGAAAACTGTGGTTTTCTTGTATCGTGTGATAAGCCCAGACACCTTCTGCCGCGGCGATATCCAGATCCTTTAAAGTTGGTGTATTCGATTTCTTGAAAAAGGTTAACATCGAAGAACTCGAAGCAGCGGCGCGATCGGCATTTTTATGTTTTTCTGACTTCAAATACTGTTCAATATCACTGGCACCACTGTGGGAAACGCTAAATTCTGTACGACACTATTCACATCTGATATCTGAGGGAATATTTGTTTGCTCGATAAACGGATATTTTGATTGTAAGTTAACATTGAACGTACACTTGCGTTTCGGCATTTTAACTTATGGTTCCAAAACAAAAGAAGTTCAAGTTATTTACAGGGTACGCGAGCATCAAACAACAACAAAACAAATATCGAGAAGTGAGCGAACGAAAAATTGGTCAAACGATTAGAAAACAAAGCGCGAGCGATGACGTCTTCGCTGCTCTTGGCTATCGTCGCGTCGACCGACGACGCGGTCTCGCTCTTCTTGCACACCACTCGCGTCCAGCCGGCTCGACTACTCAAATTTTCGCGCGGTTTCAGAAAACGGAACAATTTGGCGTCCCAGAGATCATTTCGGGGACACCGGGACATGTAACTATAAAAAGGGACAGTCCCGTTCAAAACGGGACGTCTGGTCACGTTATGTATGGTTGGCCATTTAGTTTAATGGTGATGTTGTGAAATTTTATTAGGTATGTCTCGATTGGCTTCTGCGTAGTGTTTTCAGCTTCGATGATTCCGAAGAAATCGTTGAAGAGCAGGATACCGGTTGATATTTCGTCGATTGCAAGGATGTGATGCCCAGAAGTTTTATTGCAGGCGGCGTTTGAACCTTTGAGCAACCTTGGTCAGCAACTTGAACTACTTATGTCTATAATATCTGTTTCTAAGCAAATTGAAAATTGATTAAGTTGTTTACAATTTTTTGTTACTGCAAATATTTTGTCCTTTTGTTTCAAAATTCTATCAAATACAATATCGTTAATTAAATTTCTTTTTTTGATCGGTTTTATTAGAAGTGTGGCGGCACGAGATGTCCCGCCATCAGCACCTCCACTCTCGTCCCTCGCCAGATCTATACTTGCCAGCCTAAATCGCCCCACCGGCTCAAGCAATCCATCATGAGAAATATGGAATTCATATGACACCGTTCTTCTAGATTCTCACATGTTGATATAGGAGAACGGATTCATACACCCAGTCTCTCAGTGTGTTTTAGCGCTGCACTCAGTAACAACGACAGCAACGTCCTCAGTAACAACTACAGCAACGTCCTCAGTAACAACGACAGCAACGTCATCAGTAACAACGACAGCGACATCATCAGTAACGACGACAGCATCACCATCCTCGTCCTCGTCCGACCATTTATTTATCAAAGAGTAAAAGAATAAAATACTAGTAAGAGTAAAAGTTGACCTTTAAAGTGGTGACCCCGAGTCGGCCAACAGCATGGTGCTTGGACGAGACGACGAGGATGCCGCGCGCATCGCCACGCAGCACGACGCATAGCTCTTGGTCTCACTGGAACAGCCGCCCAGCCAGCCAGCAACAGCAGGTCAAAGCCGACAGCCTCTGCCTACAAGAGCGACACCATTCGACCTACTACAACAGCCATCAGCGCAACAGGTATACGGTGTAGGCTACTGTAAGCTGCCATCCTTCTGGCGTACTAGCCCGGAGCTGTGGTTTTTCCAGGTTGAGTCCCAATTTCAGGTGCACCAGATCACAAGGGACTCAACCAAGTACCACCTCACGGTATCATCATTGGACCACAAGACAATCACGGATGTAGCAGACATCATCCGTGCGCCACCCGAGCACGACAGGTACGGAGCGCTCAAAACAGCCATCGTCGCCTGCCTCACCGACTCACCTGATGCGCAGCTACATAAGTTGCTCACAGGTGTCGAGCTTGGAGATAGGAGACCATCGCAGGTACTACGGCACATGCGTTCCCTCGCTGGAACGCGGGTCAGCGACGATGTTCTCCGAGTGAGATGGCTTGACCTCCTGCCCCAGCAAACGCGCCGCATGCTTTTATTAATCAAAAATCAGACGCTAGAAGAGCTTGCCGCTGTCGCAGACGAGGCACAAGACATGGGCCCGGGAGTTATGGCCACGTCATTCCAACCACCCACGCTCGCAACAACTCCCACATCTGGTCGTTCCTCACCGCACACTTCTTCGGACCAAGTCGTAGTCTAATTAGCTGCCTTGCGTCTGGCAGTTACACAGCTAACAGCCTTGACTCGAGAAGCGCTTCAACAACCACACGCCTGCACCAATACGCTGCGGGAGCGCACCTCTTCAAGAGATGTAAGCCAACGACGGGGATGCTCCGCCACTCCCGGACCAGATAGTCGCACTGGACACTGCTGGTATCACACCAAGCACGGGGCCTTAGCAATGCGATGCATACAGCCCTGCTCTTTCCCAGCTCCAGAGCACACCATTAGGCGCTCGGAAAACTAGGGTTGCCGGCGTTGTACTCAGCGGACACCGCTGGCAACACCTCGGAGAAGCGCCTGTATGTCTCCGACCGTACTACAAAAACCAGGTTTCTGGTAGATTCCGGCTCCGCCCTCTCTATCATCCCAAGGCATTTCATC
Organism: Odontomyia ornata; assembly: GCA_963969285.1. NCBI lineage: Eukaryota > Metazoa > Arthropoda > Insecta > Diptera > Stratiomyidae > Odontomyia > Odontomyia ornata. The sequence goes on from OZ017742.1 coordinate 85,367,184, forward strand.
GCCAAGCCTCTTCGCAAACAGAACCTCGTACTACAGGCAGCCAATGGCACTCCCATCACCACGTTCGGATCTCAGCAGCTCACCCTGGATTTCGGGCTACGCCGGCCCCTCCACTGGTCGTTCGTCATAGCAGACGTCCAGACTGCCATTCTAGGAGCCGACGCACTAAAACACCATGGTCTACTCATCGACCTTCGCAACCGACGCCTCATGGACGATCTCACCAGACTCTCCACAGCCTGCGCCATCGGTCCAGTTTCAACTATACACAGCATTAGCGCCGTCAACAATGGTTCGTCCTTAAAGGGCACCATTGGAGACCGGTGCAAAGCGATCATCAGCAAATATGCAGATGCACCCGCACAACCCGGGAAACTAGCCTCGGTAGCTGACCTACCTGTCCACCACCAGATAGTCACCAATGGACCACCGGTTTTTGCGAGACCACGTCGCCTCGCGGGAGAACGCCTCACTGCAGCAAAAGCCGAGTTCGCCTTCTTGCTGGAAAGAGGCATAATTCGAACTTCATCGAGCCAGTGGGCTAGTCCTCTGCACATGGTGCCCAAGGACGGCGGCCGTTGGCGAGGTACTGGGGATTACCGTCAACTCAACACTCAAACTCGCCCGGATCGTTATCCACTACCCATCATCGAGGATTTGATCCAAGAGGCCAGCGGCACAGTTTTCTCGGTAATTGGCCTCCAGCGTGCCTTCTACCAAATCCCGGTGGCTCCTGAGGATATCGGTAAAACGGCAGTCACCACGCCTTTCGGACTTTATGAGTTCCTGGGAATGCCTTTGGGTCTACGCAACGCAGCCCAAACGATGCAGCGGACTCTAAACCATCTGCTGAGGAAGCTGGATTTCGTCCGGGTTTATCAGGATGATATCCTAGTATTCTCGGCCAGCCACAACCATCACCAGCGCCACCTCGAGCAACTTTTGCCCATGCTTCAAGCGGCAAATCTCCACGCTAACTGGGATAAATGTCAAGTCGGTCAGGCTGAGGTCATCTTTGCCGGATACCACGTCTGCGAAACAGGATTCCGACCACCAGCCCCCAAGACACAAGCCATCGGATCCTTTCCCAAACCGGCCGATTCATCCCAGCTAAGACGTTTTCTAGGGATGCTGAACTTTTATCGCCGCTGCATGCCACACGCTGCCGAATCCCAAGTGCCACTCTCGGAACTGCTAAAAGGATGTACGACAAAGAGAGCACCACTCACCTGGACACCAGAGGCGGAAGTGGCTTTTGAACGCTGCAAGCAAGGCATTGCCGAGGCAGCCACGTCAGCCTTTCTTTCGCCTCTGCACCCATTGGCACTTCGTACCGACGCATCCAGCACTGCCATTGGCGCGGCCTTGGATCAACAACAGAGCGACGGCACTTGGGTACCGTTAGGTTTCATCTCAAGGAAGCTCTCCGAAACCGAACAGCGCTACTCAACTTACGACCGCGAGCTCCTTGCTATCTTTGCTGCCATCAAGTTCTTCCAGCGCATCTTGGAGGGAAGGCACTTCGTCATTTATACCGACCACCGGCCACTTATATTTGCTCTGACGCAACGCTCAGGCAAAGCCTCACCCCGTCAAAGCAGGCAACTGGATTTTATCTCCCAATTCGATTCGCGGGTGGAGTACACACCAGGGAACGACAACATCGTCGCCGATGCACTATCACGTGTGGAGACGGTCGCGATACCCCCCGCAATCACAGCTCAAGCCATCAGCGAAGCACAGGACACAGACGAACAGTTGCCCCACCTCCTGGCGAGTCCCCGTCTCAAACTGCATCAGTTGATGTTGGATGGCTACTTAGGATACTACGTAGAGTTTAACGGCACCATTAAGCCTTACCTGCCGGTTGCACTCCGCCGTCAAGCCTTCGACATCGTCCATCAGCTATCACATCCAAGCGGATGTGCCACCTCGAAGCGCGTAGCGCTGAAATTCTTTTGGCCTAGTCTGCGGAAAGATGTATCCCGGTGGGCCAAGCAATGCGTACCGTGTCAGCTATCGAAGGTCCACCGCCACAACCGTGCCGAACTGGGAAATTTCAAGACGCCGGACGGGCGCTTCGATCACATTCATGTGGACCTGATCAAGCTGCCACAATACGAGGGACACGAGAACTGCCTCACCATTATCGACCGCTACACACGGTGGCCTCAAGCAGTGCCAGTGCGTGACAGCAAAGCTAGCACCATCGCCAGGGCACTATTCGACCACTGGATCTCCATATTTGGCCCGCCACTAGAGATCACATCGGACCAAGGACGCCAGTTTGAAGCCGACCTATTGCATCAGCTTGGACGCCTCTTGGGCATCAACCGTGTCCACACTGCTCCATATCACCCTCAAGCCAATGGCATCGTCGAACGGATGCACCGCACCCTCAAAGCAGCGTTAAAGTGCGTTCCCGAGACACCATGGCTACAGGCACTCCCACCGATCTTACTGGGCCTACGAACCACATTCAAGGAGGACCTGCAAGCCTCTCCGGCAGAAATGGTTTTTGGCACATCGCTCCGGATCCCGGGCGAGTTCATTACACCTCAAAACGTACCAGCCAGTTGCCCACAAGACTTCGTCACCGACTTACGCCACCTTTTCCAGTCGATTCGACCAGTTCCGTCAGCCAGACACTCCGTTCATCAACCATTCGTTTTCAAGGACCTGAACAGCTGCGAATATGTCTTCCGCCGCATCGACGCAGTCAAAAAGCCGCTCGACCAACCGTACTCCGGACCACACCGAGTCATCAAGAGGATCAGCGACCGCACCTACGTCATAGACGTAAATGGCGTCACCAAGACCCTCTCCACCGACCACTTGAAGCCAGCGTACTTGGAGCATTCCGATGCCCATCCATCAACACTATCGTTACCACCCACCCAGCCAGCCTCACCACAAGCGCCCACACCAATCCCACCGCTGGCATCACAGGCGACTCAACCGGCCGATGGCAAACTGATACAGCAGCCACCCTCATCGGCACCACAGTCACCTATACTACCGCCCCCGCTACCAAATCAGGCGTTTCACCCGGCCGCCACCTTGCTGCCAAATCAGGCGATTCAACCCCCCGCCAAGAAGAAGGTCACCTTTTCACTCCCTTCGACGAGCAGGAAGGTCATTGGGGAGGGAGTGACTGTGGCGGCACGAGATGTCCCGCCATCACGGCGCAAACAAACTCTCGTCCCTCGCCAGATCTATACTTGCCAGCCTAAATCGCCCCACCGGCTCAAGCAATCCATCATGAGAAATATGGAATTCATATGACACCGTTCTTCTAGATTCTCACATGTTGATATAGGAGAACGGATTCATACACCCAGTCTCTCAGTGTGTTTTAGCGCTGCACTCAGTAACAACGACAGCAACGTCCTCAGTAACAACTACAGCAACGTCCTCAGTAACAACGACAGCAACGTCATCAGTAACAGCGACAGCGACATCATCAGTAACGACGACAGCATCATCATCCTCGTCCTCGTCCGACCATTTATTCATCAAAGAGTAAAAGAATAAAATACTAGTAAGAGTAAAAGTTGACCTTTAAAGAAGCGTGTTATACGTTTCTTCCCTAGTCATTGGGATGTTTATTATGTATAAAATTGTGAACTGATTTGGAATACTTTAAATTTCCGCGAAATCTAAAACTTCTTCGACGGAAGAGAAAGGCAATTTTTCTTTATGCAATATTTCTACGGCTAATTTGATTTCTGTTTTAGACAAAATCAGTGAGTTTATAACTCCTGCTTTAGCCCAATGTAAGGCAAAATTTATATTTCTCAATTCTTCCTTCATGAGTTTAGTCTTGGCTTGTATTTTCAAAATAATGTTAGTGCTACTCAGTGGCGGCTCGTGCGTTTGTAACCGGGGGGTTCACAGCTCACAGTAATAGCAGTTGCTACAATCAGAAGGGCTTTAAACTAAGTTAGCGTTACAATGTAATTGTACCTCATTACACAAGTCATTACCACATTTCCGAGTCAATATGAAATATTTCATACTATTTCGTTTTCATCTTGCCTTCCATTTTTCTTACCTTTGACATGCGAATTTTTCAAGATACATAGAATTGAGTAGCAGTTCGAATACGAATTTAATTTAGAATAAAATGTCATGAAAAAATACAGTTTTTGCTATCTAAGCACAATTTTTATTTTATTCATTATAATGAATCTTTATAAGTAATTTTTAATAATTGAAATATTGAAAATAAGTGGAATAATATTTTACAAAAAAAAATGGGTACAAAAACAAATGAACAAGTAATGCAAGTGCAGTGCTTGTACGCAAAATCCAATCTTCTTTCTTTTTTAGCGGCAAATTTGTCGATTACCATGTCGTTAAAATTTTGCGATTCCTGCAATAATTTTTTTTCGATTGAAAGCATTTCTAACGCAGTAAGTCTGTCTTGGCTCATCGTTGATCTTAAAAATGTTTTAATTCTTTTTTGAGTCGAAAAAGACCTCTCTGCTTCAGCGGTCGTCATAGGGATAGTCACTATGAGTTTCAAAAGCTGAGAAGTGGCATAAAATAAATTCTCAAGGCAGTTTTCTTTTATAAACTTGAGAAGATTAACGGCACCTGATAAATTCCTGAAGTCAGGCCTTTTATATATGATTTCAAGTTCCGTTCGTAGCCTGACTGCATCTAAAAATGGATAAGCTTCGACAGAACTATTTAAATACGAGTAGTTGATCGGAAAGTCTGTTGCAAACTGAAGAAAATTTTTCGCTAAGAAAAGATTTTAAGCACTTAAATGATTTGTGAAAGCAAACCTATCAATAGCATGGCTTATGATTGAATCACAAATTTCATTGGCTGCTACAATTTGCGTAATGTAAGGATCGTCATTTTTTCTTTGCGTTTTAGCACTAGTCATTTCTGTAGGGATTTCATCTTGAATATTTTCAATATTATTTCTTTCATTTTGAATAGATTGTTTAAAACTCATATCGCATTCTTGAATTCCAACTGCATCTATACTAATTTTCTGTAACTGATTGTATAAAATATCGCAATGTGGCATTATACGACTGAAGATGGTCAGCCAAAATAGAAAGACAGGATCTTGAAGCATACGAGATATTGCACATGCTTGATTGATAGTTAGAGTCTGCTTTGAAGTTGATTTTATTTCTTCCATGCACTCAATTAAGGAATTCCTATTTTGATATACAGTGGTAACAACTCTACTTTTGAAATTCCACCTTGTGTTGGAAGTACGTGGTATTCGACGACCAACAATTGCGTCTAAAATGGCTACTCGTTGCGGAGAAAAAAAAATACTTATATCACTCAAATTAGAAAAAAAAACGCGTACTTGTTGATTTTGTTTTGCACCTTGAGATAAAACCAAATTTAACTGATGGGCATAGCAATGAATATAAAATGCATATTTGTAATGCGTTTGTATAATTTTTTGAACACCCCCAGTTTGTCCAGACATAACGTTGGCACCATCATAGCTTTGCGAAATTAGCTTTTCGGGGTTGTTGACCACTTTTTCCAAGACTCCATGAATAGCTTCCGCCAAACTGACAGCATCGTGCCCATTAGGGTTTAAAAACGACCAGAAACGTTCCACAGGACTACCATCTTGAAGAACATACCGAAAAACTACTGACATTTGAAAAATGGAAGACACATCTGTGGTCTCATCAGCAATCACAGATACAAAGTCAGCGCAGAGTATTTCTTTCTTGATGGTCTCTTGCATAATTTCCAACATGCAGTCCAACAATTTATTTTGGATTGTTTTTGAAGTACCTTTGAAAACGGTAGTTTTTTCTATGTGGTCTTTCAAAGCTGTATCCAATTCAGCAGTAAAATTTATGAGGCCACGAAAAACTCCTGGGCTTAGTGACTTTTGCGTCTCGTCATGACCTCAAAGAGCGAGCTCAAATACTCCACAAAATTTTACGCAGTCTATGATTTTAGATAAAAAATACCGATTTTTCCGCACTTGCTCGTTGTTTTGTTCGATACTGCGTCTATAAGCACTGTCAAGTTGTTGCCTAATATCTTGCTTACCTAGTAAGTTGAAGCCTAGTTGGGCATTGATATGAGATGCTGCACTCTCATGCTTTTTAATTTTTTGAGCAAGATGGCTCAAATCGTCAACACCTGTTTTTGTCCAACTAGAATCTGAGCTTTTACTACCGAACAAAACGCACGGAAAACAAAATAACTTGTTTGTCACTGCACATCCACAAATCCACTTTGTTTTTTCATATGTTTCCGGTTTAAATTCGCGCTTGAACTGTCTCGATTTCGAGTTCGTCACTTGGACAATTTCAATTTTAGGAATTGGTCTTCCGAGATTTCTAAACTTGGTTTTTTCATCTAAGGAAAGTTGTTTAAAGTTTTCTCTAAATAAACTAACGCAACATTTTTCACAATCCATAATTAATTTTTTAAATTTTCGATTGGCAGCCCAAAGTAATGCTAAGAATTACAAAGATTTGAACTGATGGAGCACTCTAAATTCGTGCGCCGAGTGCAGTACAAATTATGGTTAGCACTTCTAATACTTTTAACCCCCCAAAAACCAAAATTAGGTGCACGTGCGATCGCGACATACTCATGTTCATAAGACTATCTCGGATGCGAACGAGGAAAACGAAATTGAGCACAAAGAATGGAGGAAAATTCCATCAGGCTAGTGAACATATGAGTTGATTTTCTTTGAAGAATTCATCTGGGAGGCCCGTCATTCACTTTAAAGACATTACTATTGATAACTTAGTTGAGGGTTGGCGCTCTGAATAATTCTTGCTGAATACATTTTTATGCTTTTCTACTTCCTTCTCAGGGGGTCACGTGCTCCTGTGCACATATGCTAGAGCCGCCACTGGTGCTACTCTTACTGTCCTCCTTAAGCAATTTTAGAATTTTGTTAGTGATTCTAGTGATATTATTGATCCGATCGTTATATAGCTGGTTAATGACAACTTGTCTGTTTTTCCTTCCCAGGACGTTGTTAATTTTTTCCTTAATAGTGATAAAATCCTCATGATCCGGATTTCCGGCGAGCCATTTTCAGGCTGTTCCTATGAAGCTAAGTGACCTTTTTGTCCTACGAGGACTTAAGTTTTCAACGAGCGCTTCGATTTGTTCAATTTCATGGGCTAGGTAGCGAGATAGTGGATGATGCTGGACAATGGACAGATTAAGGATATGGTGCATTCTGGTTATGAATTTCTTGTACTGATTGACGTCTATTTTGTGAATAATTTGGAAGTTTCCGTCTCGTATTCTTGTTAGGCCTACGTTAAACAATACTATTTGAGAATTCGTATAGTCTAGAATTTGTATTGTACCGCTCGTCAAGCAGATGAGAAATCTGAGGAGAAGAAAAAAGGAAAGAAATAAAAGAGACTAATTTCGAATTTTATCCTTATGGACACGTTTTCCGGATTTTATAAGAATTGTAGTTTTTTTATTTTCTTTAACTATTTCCTGTCGATAGCGAGGTGTTAGTTTTGACCCTTTTCTTTTGTTTTGCTTTACGTATATAACTTGTCCAATTTCATAGTCTTTTGTCGGCTGTTTTCTTTTGTTATGGTTATGTAAGTCATTGTCCTGCTTAAGTCTAAGTTTGTCACCGTTTGATTGTCTCGTCCTTTCAAATTTTTCTGGGTTCATTCAAGGTGATCGTCCTAAGTAGAATTCGATATGTTTTTTGCCAGTAGTGGAGTGAATAGTAAAATTGTATTCATTTACAGCGCGCTCTAGGAGTTCCTCAAAAGATCGAGGTGTTGATTCCTTTTTTAGGCAACGCATGATACCTGTAAGAGTAGAATGGAAGCGCTCAACCTGTCCATTCACCTCGCTTTTGAAGGGAGGTGTCTTGTAGAGCTTGATCTGTAGCTTATCTTCCATCATAGATGTAATAGCATTTGACCTAAGGGCACCTTCGTTGTCGACAACAACATACTTCGGTACACAAAAGAAGAAAAGGATATCCTGAAGTGGTCTTCTAATATCCTCAAGTGAGCGAGATGGGATGATCTTGGCTATGGCAAATTTGGTAAACTTTTCTATGGCTATAAACACGAGATGGTTCTCCGTTGGGAAAATATCTATGTGGACAATGTGACCAGGATAATTACGAATTGGTGTTTTTTTCTGAAAAGGGCTTATTGGGGTTCCGGTTGTATTTGTTCTCCTTACATACAGGTATGGTGCAGAGTTTGACCAGTCTCCTTATTTTGGCACTCATCTTTGGGAAATAAAAGTTTTCTATTATTTAGAGTCTAATTTTTCAGCATTCCGGTGAGCTCTTTTGTGGACTTGGAGGATTCTTTCCTCTTGCTCAGCTTCAGAAGGGATATCTTCAACTGTCTTTTGTGTGTATCGAATTTTATAGTCCCTAAAATGATTTGAATATAGGCCCATGGTTGACTCGTCTGTCTGTAGACCGTTAATTGAGTTGGGATTAAGGTAACGTTTAAAAATATTAATAACGTCCTGTCCTGAGTAATGTCTTTGAATCAGTATGTGCCTTGTGTAGTTTTCGAAGGGGTGTGTGATTTGGTAACTATTCTCTTCGCCAAGTTTGAAGATAATTTAATTTCTGAACACGTTGACAGGGGACTCTACGCAAGGTTTTTAGTTTTGGGATGAACTCTCATCGCTATGTTGTGTGGGGGTCATGGAATTAACTTCGGTTCCTCAGGGCGGTCTCGAAAGGGAATCAGCCACTATGTTTGCTTTACCGGGTTTATATTTTTGTTCGTAGTGTAATGATTTTTTTAATGCCCGTGTAGGACATGGGTGCCGATGGTCTGGCATAAGTGTCAGCGAGCTATAAACAACACCGAGCTCAGCTAACTAGCTTCGCTTAACGACCGCGTACGCGTGCTTGACGACTAGCATTTGCGGGATCATATGAGGCGGGGTCTTGTCGAGCCACGAAGCTGCACTACAAAATACTTATCATGCGTACTCTACTCTACAAGACGCACCGATCAATTTTTATTGTCTTTAGAAAAGTTCTATTAGGTGTCAATTAAGCTACTCTACAGTAATTCAATATTTTTTTTTACCTCGTTAAAGTTAGCGGACACGGAGGCTTGAGACAAACGCAAACATTACACAAAAAGCAACCGTTACTTTCACAGAAGAAGGTCGTTGCATTACAAGGGGAATGTCAAACCTAAAGATGTTAAAGTGGCTGAAGTGAACCACTCATCTCTGCCTAAAGGATGGAAACTTGACGGATGCAGTTTACTTTACACTAGTAAAACAACAAACTAAGCAGTTTCGACGGGGTGACCGACCACCTTATCTCTTCAGGAGCAGCCACTCCTGATCACCACGGGGCTGCTCGACTGCTTATGTTTATTACAGGGCAGTCTCTTCGATGCCGACCCAGGCATGGAGAGACTGAAGGATTTCGCTCTACACTAGTGAAGAAACAATTGTTTCCGCAGTGGAGAGATGGTTGTTATAATTTTAGGCCCCTCTCCTTGAATACAAGTCCCTGTCTTCTACGAAAGTATGCTAATAAAAACCGCTAACCAATCATAAAAACAAATCGGGTGTCGGTCAGGGCTAATTGATGATGCGGATTTTATCACTGCCGGTCATCAGATTAGCTCCCAGCAAAAACTGACGCAATTCCAAGCAATGTTTTTGAAAACCCCTGGCACCATCAGTTTGTTCAAAATTAGAACTGTCCGACTTCAAACTGTATAAAAATGTGCAAACCTTTCTTTTGGTAACATTAAGGGACGCACTACTCTATAACATCATCGGCATGTTCAGGCGACTGAGCCACCACGAATGAAGAACTCCAGAAGATGCTATAGACCTTATTATACCGAAGACAAGACAAACAACACCAAAAGAGAGTTTATCGGTGACTCTATCTTTACTTTACGGAACCCTCCAAAGTATGCTACGTTAATATCAAATGGTGAGGGCGACAATAAAAATTGAATCGGTTCATCTGCCGACAGCAAAATTAAAAATGTGAGAACTCGAAGGAGAGTGGTTTTGTTTCTCCTTCGGGCCCCACGTTGGGCGCCATTGTAATGATTTTTTTAATGCCCGTGTAGGACACGGGTGCCGATGGTCTGGCATAAGTGTCAGCGAGCTATAAACAACACCGAGCTCAGCTAACTAGCTTCGCTTAACGACCGCGTACGCGTGCTTGACGACTAGCATTTGCGGGATCATATGAGGCGGGGTCTTGTCGAGCCACGAAGCTGCACTACAAAATACTTATCACGCGTACTCTACTCTACAAGACGCACCGATCAATTTTTATTGTCTTTAGAAAAGTTCTATTAGGTGTCAATTAAGCTACTCTACAGTAATTCAATATTTTTTTTTGCCTCGTTAAAGTTAGCGGACACGGAGGCTTGAGACAAACGCAAACATTACACAAAAAGCAACCGTTACTTTCACAGAAGAAGGTCGTTGCATTACAAGGGGAATGTCAAACCTAAAGATGTTAAAGTGGCTGAAGTGAACCACTCATCTCTGCCTAAAGGATGGAAACTTGACGGATGCAGTTTACTTTACACTAGTAAAACAACAAACTAAGCAGTTTCGACGGGGTGACCACCTTATCTCTTCAGGAGCAGCCACTCCTGATCACCACGGGGCTGCTCGACTGCTTATGTTTATTACAGTAGTTATATTTCTCGAATATTGCCTTCCAGCGTTTCATCTTGCTATTTGTGTTTTTGGAGCTAAGGGCATATGTTAGGCGTTGGTGGTCTGTGAAAATCTTAAACTTGCTAGACCCGTACAAGTAATTTCGAAGACTATTCAGAGCCCATATTACCACCAACATCTCCTTTTCGTTCATCGCATAGTTCTCTTCAGATTTCCCTTGAGTCCTCGATAAATACGAAATTGGTTTGTTGGCTTCTGATAGTACTGCTCCGATGGCATAATCGGACACATCGGTGGTAAGCTCAAATGGTTTTTTAAAATCTAGGTGTATTAGTAAGACGTCTTGCGAAATGAGGCCCTTTTGATCTCTTTGAAGGCATTCAATGCATTCTTATCAAGTGAAATGGGTTTATTTTTTGAAACGTGTTTGGGCGTTTGTCTATCCTCCCCTCTTAAGAGTGCTGTCAGGGGATTAGCGATCTGAGCGTAGTCTTGTTTGAATCGTCTGTAGAATCCTGACAGTCCAAGAAATGATCTAAGGTTCTTGAGTGTTTTGCGAGGTGGAAAATTGGCGATTGCCTCGACTTTTTTAGGGTTTGTTCGTATTCCCTCTTCGCAAACAATATACCCAAGGAACTCAACTTCTCTTTTCCGGAACTCGCATTTATCTAGGTTGATTTTCATATTTGCCCTTTGAAGTGTCTTGAATATAATTTCCAAATTGTCAAAATGTTCTTTTTCGTCTTGCCCAAAGTCTACTACGTCGTCGATGTAAATACGACATCGCTTCCCGATATGTTCCTTTAATATGTCGTCTAATGTTCTTTGAAAGATGGCTGGGCCATTCTTTAGCCCGAACGGTAGGCGAAGGAGCTCATATTTTTCGTTGTTTATTGCGAATGTGGTTTTTTCTATGGCACATTCTCTTAGGAGAATTTGGTGGAACCCGCTTTTTAAATCAATAATTGAAAAGAATTGGTTTTCGCCTAAGTTGGGAAGGACCTCGTTGATGTCTGGTATAGGGTTTGCATCTGTAACTGTGATTGAGTTTATTTTTCGATAGTCAAAGAGCATTCTGAATTTTTTTTGCAACAGATGCACCCTGTTTTTTAGGCACGATCCAGACGGGTGCGGTATATGGGGATTTTAAAGGTCTGATAATGTTATCCTTCAATAGTTTCTGAATTTCCTTTTCAACTTCACCTTTAAGGGCCATAGGATAAGGGTAGGATTTAGCGTAGACAGAGTCATTCGAAGTAGTGCGGATTTCTCCTCTGACGGAGGTTGTATAGGTTAACTTTTCGTCCGATTCCGATGATAAGGGTTTGCATTTAGTCAAAATTAGCTTAAGCCGTTTTTCTTGCTCTTTATTCATATGGGAGGTTCTTAAGTTCATGTGGTTAACAGACTCGGATATGGGCTGTTTCAATGGAATGTCTATATGAGGTTTAATTGACATTACGTTAGAGCTAGCATAGATAACAGCTTGGAATTCTTTCAGAGTATCGTTTCCTATTAGTCCTGCAAAGGTTTAAAGGGAAGGTATGAGTGATGAGTTATATTTATTGGTCCACCCGCTGAGTTTGTTGTAAAGGGTTTTTCGTTTGGGGTAGGGTTGCATACAAAAAATGGTTAGATATAGTTGTTGTTTGATCCGGTGTCAATCACGAATTTAAGCATTTCACCGCTCTTTGCTGCGCATTCGATGTATGGCAATGAAGAGTCCTTTAGTCTAAAAAATGAATGCCACCTTGTTGGCTTGCGCTCTTGGAGTCGAAATTTGTCGTTTCGTTTGGTACGTCCTCGTCGTGTTCGTTGTGTGCAGCGTAATTATCATATTCGTAACCTGTAGTTTCGTCTGGTTCCTCTAAACTCGGAGGAAATGGAACAGTTTCTTCAAGAGACAGATATTCAAGTAGATCCGCTTGATCTATCTCTTGTTCTTTATTGTAATTGTGGGTGTAATAAGTGCGCTGTTGTTTGTTACCAAGATGAGCTTGTTGGGATGCCATCCTTTTAACGGGAAATGCTCGATGTTGTGGCCTGTTCTGGTAATTTACTGCATGAGTCCTTATGGATTGGTCCACGTCCATGGGCTCGTACCTACGTGGTTTAGGAGGCAGTGGTTTAATATTGGGAGGAGGGTATTGCACCAGCCTTTAAAATTGTGGGGCTGGTAGAACACGAGGGTTATGGAAGAGTTCAGGCCTAAAATCTTTCCTTGGAATGTAAGCATGTTGCACCGGTGGTTTATAATGGTTTTTAGGAGGGATTGGAGGAGGTATGTTCTGAGATGGCTTCCTAGTCATAGCATGTGTGTTATTTGAATACTTCTGTTGCCCTGAACAAGTGTAGTCATCTGGTACTCGAGCGTACCAAGATCTCTCTTGTCGTGAAGTGTTAGACACTTCGAAATTTTGCTCCAATTTAGAGGAGTATTGTAGGATTCCAAGGCTATGTCAGCTTGACCCACAATTTTGTTGCGAATTACTGAAAGGATGCCATAATACTTAGGCGTACCTTTCAGGTGGTGTAGATCTTTAGGATCCTCTCGACACTTTTCCTCCATGAGGAATATTCGCTGGGATCGCCTGAAAATGTCCTCAAATTCTTGACAACGTCAGGGATCTTATCCATGTCTGATAAATTTGCGTCAACGCTACCAGTTATCGTTGCAGTCATCATTCGCATCAGACGCTGGGTTCATGATAGAGTGGAAAATCTCTCTACCCTGGGTGTTAAGGGCTTGCGCGACTATTCCTGTTATTAGCTGAACCAGGCATTGTTGTTTCCACTACCTTGAACGATTGGGGAATTGTTCTGAGGAGGATTTTGACCCGGATTATTTTGGGTCTGTGTTTCGTTTAAATTAAGTCGCGGTGGGCGAATGAAGTTACCTTGATTAGGCATTACGGAGCGATAAGATTACTTTGAGGGAAAACAGTTTTTTCTTTCCCGATGCGCTACCTTCCCGAAGAAGAACAACAATTTTTTAAATCAAGAAAGTATATAGAAAATATGGCAATAGAAATTTTCCTTTTTGTTTAGAGGAAAAGAGATTTTAGTACCTAGATAATGTGTAAAAAATCTTCTTCACAAGGATTCACGTTTCCGAGAGATTGTTCGATAAGGATCTGCAATAAAGAGATAGTTCTTTCGCGTGAATATTCAATTCTGCTTCACGATACAGGCATGAAAAAAAGGAATCAATGTCCATTACATAAAACAGAGATGCTTATCATACGAAAACACGGAATCTACTGCACACAGCTATACGCACATCAGAAATTGATACCAGAAACTCAAAACTTCACCATTTATTGTCATGCACATGAATGGCACAAGGAAACACAAGTCAAAACAATTTCTCACAAGCTGTTATAATTAATCTAGAAACGGTCTCAATTCAGTTCACTTTTTTTAACAATTCACTGATCTTCCTTAAAATTCAATATAAAATTTCCACTTTTTCAAATGAAAATATTCGCTTTTCTTACGTGGTTCAATTTTCAAATCAGATTTTCAAATCGAGTAATTATATTCGTCGATGTACTCAAAAAAATCTTACTATTAATCGATTCGCAGTAAAAATTTTTATCATATCCGTTCACATACTCTTAGTTTTATTTTTCTTTAAAAAGCGGACATTTTTTGAAATTTTCCACAATTTTTCTATTTCCTTTTTTTAAAAAATATTTGAATATAAAATATAAATGAGTGTTTAAGAAATGTTCCCCTTACAAGGTTGTTACCAAGGTTCTCATCCTCTTTTTATCCTTGTTGAACGATTGTCGACTGAGAGGGCGGCTGTTAAGTCCTTGAATCCTTAAATACTTTTTGCCTTCGCTACTAAAGGGCCTCGTTCTCTCCACAAACATCATGTTTCGCCGCTTTGTTTTTGCGTGCGATTAGAAAAAATCACTTCCGCGGATTTTCACTTATTTCGAGCGGTACGCACATGCGTAACCCGCGTTCTTTTCTTTTCGTTTTAATTACTTGCGGTGTCGCGACAATCGTCCCTGTTCGGGCGCCAGTTAATAAACGAAGGATTAATTCATTTAAAAAAATATTTATTTACAGGCAAAGCCTGGCAACATTTACAAAATCTACTCAAACACTAAATTACATTCTATCTCCAAATCATTTTTATTAGATGAAAATGCTGACGCTATGTCTAGCATTTTTCATGTGAAAACCAAAATGTTGATGAGAAATTGCATTTTCCCATGCTGCACTGCTTTGCAGTGCTCTATTACCATCCGTCTGGGGATTGTTCGTTAACTTGCATGCATTCTAGTCTAGGTAGACACTTATGCTTCCTGCGAATGATTCAATAGCAAAGGGCGATATATAAACAATGTCAGCAAAGTATGTATTGTCAACAATGTCAGCAAAGTATGCATTGGTATAGGGCAGAGTGGGATAAAATGGGAAATTTGTTTTTGGTTTGAAGCATTTTGTACCGTTCTGTCTGAATTTTTTTTTAATCGGGAATGTCTCTTTTGTATGTATCGCAATTACGCTGAGATCTTGTAAATTTTAGCAAACTGCGACACTATCTGCTAACGCGCCAAAGCGGCTGCATATCCTGCTAGATTTGCAGTTTCCTGCTAATACTGGTAACGCTGTAACTCATATCGACTAACTAAAGAAATACTTAATCAATATTAAAAATCCACGTTCGATGTAAATATTTAGTTTTCATTGGTAAAAAATTTCCAGAATATTTTTTAAGTAGTAAACATTACATAGAGAAGTAACAGTAAAAAGTTTGATTGCAAAAAATGATTAGAAGCAAGGAAATTAACAGCTTCGAAATTCGTGGCTAATCAAAAGACTTCAATTGATACAATATAATTTTCCCATTAATGAATCTTATCTTCCATACATAAGCAAAATCAAATAAAACTATGATTTATTATAAGGAAAGTGTTCACTTTAATTCTTATGATATAAAAATACTTAGTGATATTTTAATTTGATCACTTTATCCTAAGATAACCTCCGTTGAATTAAACAAGAGGAACGTTATGTTTAGTATCAAATCAATTGTTTACAAATTGAATAAAATAAAATCTAATATAAATCCCAAAGTTTTAGTCTTTGTTCATCATAGGCATTCCTATATTATTAATATTTAAAGGTTCTTCGGACAGGGTAAGTACAACAAATTTTTTTAATCTTGTAGTGTTCAAGCAAATTTTAGAAACTGAATAGACAGCTGACCCTTGAATAACAAACTAATTAAAACAACTAGAAGTAGCAGGAGAGTCATCCTGCCAGAAGGGTATTGTAAAATAATTAGTAAATCAATCAACGTCTCCTGAATATCAAAACTCAACTCATACATATGTTCCATAAATTAACCACGGAAAAAGAATATATGGTTATTATGTATTTTATTGTAACTAGCCGCCATTTTATTTTCAGTGTTTGAGTAGTCATGATAGCATATCAAGTTTACAAAATATTTCTACAATCTTCAACAAAATCCTCAAACATCTGTAGTGTTTTATTATCGCCTATAACTTAGCCCTTGATGACTCGATTTTTATGAAACTTTCAGAAAACATGCGTATTATATCAAAAAATCCAGGTACAAACTTATGGCGTATTTAAGGGTCAGCTTTCGATTTTATAAATGAAAATTTAAAACTCATAAAATGAACTATTATTAACAAATTTGTAGGAATTTTAACTTCTGAGGCATTTGTTGGCCTTGGACTCACAAAGACCTACTTTCATGATTTTTTTCAGATTTTTCTGTCCAAGAATCTCCAATCACAAGGGGAGACACAAGTTTTCGTACATTTCCCCTCATCCTGCACCCCTCCATGCAAATGCTTCAAGTTCAAGACATGTTTTGAAAAGTTCTCATTAAGATATTTCATTTGATACCCATATTGGCTACCTTAGGTAAACAAATTTTTTAAAACGTTCACCCTACTGTATAAGGAGACCCCCCGTAAACATCTTAAAAACAAATTTATTATAAACTTCGACTTTTGAGGGGGCACCAATTTTGACCTATGTAGAAAGTTTTATCACACTTGCTGTGACGCTCGCAAACACAAACAGGTTGCGATTTTACAAGGGTATTAAAAAAAAAATATTTTACAAAAATTGGGTTAAGAAATTTTTTATTAATCTACAAAAGAGCGAGTTTTAATCCCAAGAGTAGATTGATTCGGTTTGGGATTCGAGTAGTTTATTTCTGGCGTCGCGTCGGTGAATAATCGGAAATGCGTAGATTTTGATTGATGATGTCTTCTGTTTCTTTCTGTCGGACCGTACATACGATCTGAGGGAGATGGAAATAGACTAATGTAGAATAGAGTCATTTTGATGGAAGTCGCTTCGACACATTTTTTTTGATTCGGTGACTGAGAAAATTGTAGCCGGACTAAGTCTCCTCGCGGAAGACCTGTGTTCGAAGTTTTTCTCCAAGCTGGCTAGCCTGCCAGCAGCCACCTCGGAGTAGACTAAGGGTATAAGGACTTGTTGATCTAGTGGGTGCAGTCCGTTGGCACATTCCGAGACTTCACGTCTATGACCGATGGGAGGTCGGTTTGGAAAAAATCGTTACAGTTGGAGAACTGAAGGGCGGAGACCAGTGAGGAAACACAGTCGACGAAGACAATTCATCGCTGCTCGCACTCCGAAACCGGAGGACACGGTCAATGGACCGATACAGTTGGTGACGTTTTTTGCTCAGTCCAAGAGGAGCGGTAGTGCTACGAAAAAGATGAAAGCAGCAAGTATATCTAGCTGGTCCATGCTCATTTATCCATCTTGGACGTTTTCGCTGTTGTTACAGCGGATGATTTTCAGTTTAATTATTCTTACCTCGTAGCGGGATCGCCTGATTGTGTCGATGGTTATACCAAGCTGGGAGGCCATGCAAGGGTTAGCACTAGTCCTTATAGGGGCAGGTGATCAAAAAAAGACCAGCTATAATCTACAGTCCGTTTCAACCAAACCTACACAACCAACGCTAAGCAAGACAATGTAGTGTTTGACGGTGGAATAAATGTCCGTTTAGGACTGCAGCGGTGGACTGCTGCCTCAGCGAGCCCAAGATTCCTGCTAAGCTGGAAAAGGCCTTGTCTGGGGATCAGTAAGTGCGCTGGCAAACTACTTTGTGGTATCTTGGGGCGGGTTCTTTTCCCACAGTACAAGCGCCCACTACAAAAATATTTCTCGTACTACGAATTATGTGATGAGATAGTATGAGAGTCACTCGCAGTATTTAACTAAAACAAATTCAGACGCTATAATATTGTATATATGTAATATAACAAGAAGACATTTAAGATTCAGCTTAATTAATGATTTTAACAATATTGAAACAATATATTGGAGTAACACTGGTTTTTCTCTTAAAACAAAAATATATTTATTGTATACGTCACTAAAGTTTTTCTTGAATTAAATCATTCTATACACGTATGTCTGCACATCGTATGCTAAGAACAAAACCCTTCTGACACGAGCCTGGTTCTGTCTACCCAACTTGTTGTTGTTGCCTTCACCATTTAATATTGACGTACCATACTTTGAAGGGTCCCGTAAAGAAAAGATAGAGTCACCTATAAACTTTCTTCTGGTAATTAGTCCTGAACGACACCTGGTTTTGTTTTTATGATAGGTTAGCGGTTTGTATTAGCATACTTTCGAAAAAGACAGGGACTTATATTCAACCATCTTTCCGATTCGGAAACAATTGTTTGTTCAGTAGTTAAGAGCAAAATCCTTCAGTCTCTCCATACCTACGTCGGCATCAAAGAGACTAGCCTGTAATAAACATAAGCAGTCGAGCAGCCCTGTGGTGATCAGGGATGACTACTCCTGAGGAGAGAAGCTGATCACAACGTCAAAACTGCTTCGTTTGTTATTTCACTAGGTTTAGATTAACTACACCCATCAAGTCTCCATCCTTTAGGCAGAGGTAAGCGGCTTACTCCAGCCACTTTAACATCTTTAGGTTTGACATTCCCCTTGTAATGCAACGATCTTCTTCAGGAAAAGAAACAATTGCTTTTTGTACAATGTTTGTGTTCGTGTCAAGCCTTCGTGTCCGCTAACTTTATAGAGACAAAAAAATAATTTGGAGTTACTATAAAGTAACTTAATTGGCACAATTGTTAATAGAACATTTCTAAAGATAATAAAAATTGATCGGAATATCTTGTAGAGGAGAGTGCACGTGATCAATATTTTGTAGTATAGCTTCATGGTACGAAAAAACCCGCCTCATATGATCCTGCAAACAGTTAGTCAACAAGCACGCGTACGTGGCCGTCAAGCGAAGCTACTCAGCTGAGCTCGGTCTTCTTTTTAGCTCGCTTACATTTGTGCCAGACAATCGGCACCCTTGTCCTATACGGATTTCGACGAAAATAAATCATTATATAGTCATATTGACAGAAAATATTTTATGGGACGTATTAGTAATTTTTCTTACAATATATTGCAATACATGGAAAAATACACAGGATGCGTCAACAAACTCCGGAAGAACTTCACATTAATTTGTCGCTGTCGTGGACCTCAGCGACAGTAGTCATGAGTAGACGTGTGGTGCATTCATGCATGAATTCTAAATGGCAGAGTCGGTGCAATCGAGTGCGGGATACAATCGAAGAGCGGCGGTTATTGAAAGTCTTCGCGCTGGATGGTCGCTAACAGAAATTATAAGGATTTTCCTCATCCGAAATCCACAGTTTACGATTTTTCTGAATTGTGGGGAAGGTCCTCCTAGTCCACCAAAATTTTCAAATATGTTCTGGCCCACTCCTCGTCGTTCAAAATGGCGTCAACAGAAAAGAAATCCTGAATGTGTGCCGATCACTGACGCTTCCACTTTAATGAATCCCTTAGATGCTTTCACCTGGCTTTGCACGCGGAATCCTCTTGGGATACCCGCAATCACTTTCTCAACACTTTTTCAAAGAACAATTTTTCATCTCCTCATTGTCTTGCTGCTCAATCATATGATGGACCCCAAAACTCCCTCGTTTGACTCAACCAAAATTTGACGGACACCAAAAAACATGTCTTGGCAATGTCAGATTACAACTTCAACAGTTCTCTTGTTCGGTTCGTTCGCTATGGCGAGTTCACCATGCGCTTAGTAAATTTTTATCGTACGGTTTTATATATAGAGGAGCGTTGTGGCCAACAGGGCATTAGAAATTTATTTGAATTTATATCCGGTGACAATATAAAGCAGGAGATACAGGCATATGCCGAGCAGCAACATTGGAATGGAGTCGACCATTAGTGTTGAGAACTAAAGTTATCGTACGTCGATAGGCTCACCGCGCATGCGTGAGCGAAACCCAGTATTAAGGCGCCGGAGCGCACTACTTGCGTCACCAGTAATTTTTCTTTAGTTGGTCTGTGATTGTTGCCCACGAGACGTGTGTAATAAGAAGTTCCTTTACGTGTATATAAAACAAATAAAGCGTACTCATATATATTCAAAGTTATCTTTCTCTTCAAACCTATCGTCCCCTTTTCCCTTCGATAATCTCAACAGGTTCTAGGCCCAGGCAAGCAGCCTGTGTAACAACCGATCATTGAAGTCAGAGAATGATAGAGAGAAAACGGTTATCTCGATTTTTTCTTCCTAGGTGGTCGACACGTGGTCGCCGTTGTAGTGTGCCGGTAAACGCGTACGGGAAAACAATCGAACGAAAATGGAGAAATTAACACTGATGAAGAACATCAAGAAGTTTGATGGCTCGAATTTCCAAGCATGGAAATTTCAAATGAATTCGATGCTTATCGCGAACGCATTATAAGGCGTTGTTACGGGTGTGCGAGTGATGCCGGCAGACGCAAACTCGGCCCATGGCAAAAAGTGGGTGAAAGACAACGCGACGGCCATGTGCATAGTTTCCTCGTCGGTAGAGGATTCTCAGCTCGACTGTATGTTCAACTGCACTACAGCGAAGCAAATGTGGGACAAATTGGTGAGAATTCACGAGCAAAAATCAGCGCCGAGCAAGATGCTCTTGCTACAGAAGTTCCACGGACTTCGCATGGATCTAAACGAGTCGGTTGTACAATACGTTTCCCGGGTACAAAACATGGCGTCTCAACTGCAGGATCTGGGAGAAGCGGTTTCGGACACGTCCATAACGGCGAAGGTACTTGGCAATCTACTGGTAAAGTATAATGCTCTCCAGACAGCATGGGACAGTGTACCCGAAAAAAGTCAAACCCTTGATAATCTACTAAAACGATTATTGAAGGAAGAAAGAAGACTTGAAGGTGACGATGACGTCACTCGAGCGTTAGCCGCTGTTAGTCTTGGCGGGAACCAACAAGAAAAAGTTCGCCGCGAATCAAAACAATAACAGTGAGAAAAACCGCGAAAGTAGATATACGAGTGTCGAGTGTTTCTATTTTAAAAGGAAGGGGCATGTAGCTCGCGATTGCCGGAAAAAGCAAAGGGACAAAGACAATGCCGATGAAAACCCTCGCGATTGTGCGTTCGTCACTTCGACAAATGAACAAAAACAGTGACAAGTGAAATCAGAGACAGTGCCGAGTAGCGAGGTCGTAGAACGACTCATGGCAGTCGACACAAGCGATGTCTGGATTACCGACAGCGGTGCGTCCAGGCATATCACTTACCGACGGGACTAGTACAGTGAGTTCGAACCAAGCAGTGGCGATTCGATATCGCTCGGGGACAATGGCGTGTGCGACATTACCGGTAGTGCACTGTGCTCACCGATAGACAAGTGAACGGTAAATGGTGTGAAGCTCGAATCGAAAACGTGCTCCAAAGATTTGAAAGAACATGTTTTCAGTCGGCGTATGCACTGAAAAAGGTTTCAATGCTTGGTTTAGAGGAAAACTAGTAACAATTAGCCGTGACGGTGAAGTTTTCGGTGTCGGTGTGCAGCGAGACAATCAGATTTACCAAATGCTCTTTAAAGTGAGAACACCAAGTGTTGCGAGAGAAGCAAATGTGTCAACTGTCAACTTGCGTGTCTGGCACGAACAAATGGGACACGTAATCAACAAATTTTTGCGTAAAATCACGCAAAAAGGGCTGATTCGAGGTGTGAAATTAGCGGACATTGACAATTTCTTCTGTGAATCGTGTGCTTTCGGAAAAGCACACAAAAAGGAACACAAAACCGGGAGAATACATACATTCGGACGTATGCGGACCATTCTCAACAGAGTCCATCGGTGGTGTAAGATTCTAAATAACCTTCAAGGATGATGCATCAGGATTTCGGTATGTTTACTTCATGAAACACAAGTCTGATGTTTTCGATATTTCCAAGAAATACGAAAGGTTGATCGACAACAAGTTCGGCAAACCAATGAACCGTGAAATGAAGCAATATCTCGTGGCTTGTGGTATCGAGCTGGTAAACTCGGCACCTTACACTCCTCAGCAAAACGGGAAAGCCGAGCGCGACAACAGAACGATCATCGAGAGTGCGCGCACGATGACAACGGCAAAGAAACTTCCTCTGTTGCTATGGGCGGAAGCAGTCGGTACAGCTGTGACCGTGCTCAACCGAGTTCTAGCTACCGGTAAAGAGAAAACGCCATACGAAATCTGGTTTCGAAAAACACCAGATCTGTCCCATTTTCGAGTGTTCGGATCGGTTCCGTACATGCATATCGATAAACAATTTCGCAAGAAGTTAGATCCAAAGGCTACAAAGTTGACCTTAGTTGGGTATCAGAGCGACTCGATGAATTACCGTTTGTAAAATCCACCGAACAAGAAAATATCTGTATCGAGAGACGTCACATTCAACGAGAAGTCGCAACTTGAGGCAGAAAAAGGAAAAGAATTCAAATACATTCTTCTAGCGGACGAAAACGAAGATGGGGCAGAACCCGTCGATCGGCAACAGGACGTAGAATGCCAAGAAGCTCAAGAAGAACCTGAAAGAAACGAACAACCAGAAGATCCTCGAGAAGAAGATCAAAATTAACCGGATAATGACAGACAACTGCGGGATCGTGCAAACATCCGATGACCGATAAGGTATGAGGTCGACTTCGCTGAATATAATCCGCCAAATACATTTCAGGAGGCGATGAGCAGTGCCGAGGCAGAAAATTGGACCGAGGCGATTCAGGAAGAGTTTGACGCGCACGAGAGAACGAGACTTAGTCAATCGTACCAAGGAAAACGAATTGAAAGCCCATAGATTTGGAATGGGTGTCCAAGGATATACGAGACACGTCAGCTGACGTATACCGGTACAAAGCGAGACTTTGTGCACGAAGATTTCAACAAAAAGAGGGGGGGTCGACTACACGGAGACCTTCTCGCCAGTCGTGAGATACGATTCGCTGAGAGTTATATTAGCCATGGTGGCGGAACAGGACTTGGAGCTCACACAGTTTGACGTGAGAACACCCTTTCTTCACGGCGAGCTGAAGGAAGAGATCTGCATGGAAATTCCGGGAGGAATTTTGTGTGTAAACTGAACAAGTCCTTGTATGGCTTAAAACAAGCACCCAGGTGCAGGAACGAAAAGTTTCGTGAGTTCTTAGAGAAATATCATTTTCGCGAAGCGGAAGCCGACAAGTGTATCTTTCAAGGACGGGTAGAGGGTGTAGATGTGTTTTTAGCGCTTTTTGTAGATGACGGAGCCATCGCAGCAAAAACAAGTAAAGCCCTCGAGTCAGTAATCTTATCATTGGCTAACGCGTTCGTAATTACGATCGGGGATGGAAAGTTATTTGCCGGATTACAAATAGAACCAAATCGAGTAAAGAAAACCATGCTCTTGCATCAAGAAGCGTATGTGAAGAAAATTCTCAATAAATTTAAGATGATCGATGTAAAAGCGGCAAGTGTGCCTGCCGATCCGCACGCGCAACTGGTTCCAAACGATCGCGATGATGAAAACTCAAGTACGGTACCGTTTCGAGAAGCAGTGGGCTCGTTAATGTTTCTTGCGGTTGTGACGCGGCCGGATATCGCGTATTCAGTTAGTAAATTTCTTAGCAATCACCACGAGAGCGACTGGCAAGCAGCGAAATGAATCTACCGGTACTTGGTCGGAACAACGAAAGTCGGGATAATGTACAAAAGCAGCGGGAGTAACTCGGAGTTACAGGTATTCAGACTCGGATTTCGCAAGTGACGTGGAGACGCGTAGATCTACCACGGGGTATGCGTTTTATCTATCGAACGGGATTGTGACATGGTCGTCCCAACGACAAAAGCTAGTCACACTAAGCACAACGGAGGCTGAGTACGTTGTTAAATGATCTCGGGTGTCTACCGGTAACTGCGACAGTTCTTCGAGTAGACAATCAAAGTGCAATCCGATTAATCAAAAATCCGGAGTTCCATAAGCGAACCAAGCATATAGACATTAAGCATCACTTTCCCCGCGAAACTGTGGAGAGTGGAGGAATATCGGTAGAATATGTTCCTACGGATCAGTAGCTAGCTGATATATTTACCAAAGCACTTCCAAAGAGACAGTTTCAACATCTACGTAACGGTTTAGGCATAGGGCCCTCGACGCACTCAAACGGCGGGGGTGTTGAGAAGTAAAGTTATCGTACGTCGATAGGCTCACCGCGCATGTGTGAGCGAAACCCAGTAGTAAGGCGCCGGAGCGCACTACTTGCGTCACGAGTAATTTTTCTTTAGTTGGTCTGTGATTGTTGCCCACGAGACGTGTGCAATAAGAAGCTTCTTTATGTAAAACAAATAAAGCGTACTCATATATATTCAAAGTTATCTTTCTCTTCAAATGTATCGTCCCTCTGTCCCTTAGATAATCTCCACAATTAGTATTATGGACTTCGTTGAACTGGGACAGACCACAAAGAGAAAGAAATGAACAGTCAATGAGAGAAGATGAATTAGAAGAAGAGTCGGAGGAAACAGCTAATTCCGCCCAATCAACGGTAGATAGATTAAAATCACTGCAAATAAGGATTTCGGACTGAGGGTGACGTACCATCAGATAGGAAGCGAGATCATCAAAGAAAGACTCGTATAATTGCAACGAGGAATTACAAAGAATATATACAGATGAAATCAGTAAGGACGCATTATTTTGACAATAACGCATTCCAAGGCATGGGAAAAATTAAAACCATTAGACAGAGAATTATGGCGACAAACAAGATTCCTCCACCATCCGACTTATTTGTGACGTTCAGTCACACCTATAAATAATGTGATCAGAAAAGAGTGTTCGAATCAAGAATATAAGTTTTCAGCCACGTCTCAGAAAGACAAATCACGGTATCTTTCCTGAGCTGATAGAAATGAGATCTTCAAGCTTAGTTCTCAATTCTCGAACATTTTGATAAAAAATGGAAACTGGATTGATTTGCTAGTGGGGGCGAAGTTAGCACTGTGAACAATGGAACATTTAGGGAATCATTATCCAATATTACATGACGACTGAGGGACTCTATAGATACCGAAAATTTCTTCTTCTAACCGACACTAATTAATGAAGATTCTTCGTAGAAAACATTAAATCTTCTTATTCATTCAAACCAGGCGTTTATTTAATATGTATGTAGGGTGAAAGTACCATTAAATAAGATGAAGAAAAAAAGCAAACTCTATCGGAGAAGTTTGAACGTATTGGTTAGAAATGAGTGCGGTAAATGATGAAAATTCGTGGAATGTGGTGAGTGCGAAGGGATGGTGTGGTTTAAAACAAATTTTTTGAGACAATTCCAACGTACGATCAAAAAGAAAAGATAATTCTGCTTCAAAAATCAACAATCATTAATTCGCAATCGGAGTGGAATACCTTTAATATAATACCATATAAACCGGTTGCGACTGAAAATGTTGTTTATAAGAAATTTGAATATAAAACAATAAATATTTCACTCGTTTTATATTATAATTAAAGTTAACCCTACGAGTAATTGCATAAATATAACTATTTGGAAGGACTTTGAGATCTGGCTTTTTTATAACTCGAGCTGCCTTCGTACACTGGACTCATTTCCATCGGCGACTTAGTGTCCGAGGGACTGACTGTCCTGTAGGATGATGCAGCCTGCTTAATATACGAGGGACTTCCCGAATCATATAATATCTCTATGTCTTTGTCATCATCATCTACATGCATTTTCCATTCATTTTCCTCATCTGAGGAACTATCATCTAAATTGCTCTGCAATTCTTTGATTGCTCGCATCAAAACAAGAAAATCACTTTTCCTTGTTTCTAATTTCCGCTGCAACTGTGCCTTCCTTTCTTCTAGTTCATTGAGCTCCTTTTTCAGGGCGTCCAGTTGTTCGGTTGTCTTTTTACGATCGGGTTGAGCATTTATCACTTTAGCCAGTGCATCATATTCCATGCGATTTTTCCTAATCTTTTTGGCCAAAATCAAATCCTCTTTACTCGACTCAATCTCTCGCTTAGCAATTTCAATACTACTTTCTATTGTGTCAGATATTGTTTCATAGTTTTTCAATTCCTGCTTCATCATTTTCGTGGCAAAATCCGATTTTGTGACAGCAAACTCACACTGTGCTAATTGCGCCAGCAAACGATCGTACATAATTTGACTGAAAAGTCAACAATAAGAAACAAACGAAATTCATTAGTATTTTTCTTATGGAATTAAATGACGATTTTTTTTAAAATAAACATGAAAAAATAGCTTAAATTCGATATCGTACTTATTCTCGGGCGAGTCGTTACTATTGCACCATTTTAAGAACGTTTTAAGAAGAACATTCAACCTTCTGTCGTCACCTGTGCCGTCTCCGTCAATCAGTAGACGTCGCTTGATAACATCCTCTGAAAAATAAATGGTAAGTAAAATATAGTTAGATTTATTCGTAGATATTATACCATCAGTCATTTTTAAGCAGCCCTGTTTAGTCCGGGAACTAGTCAAAACATAACCTGAATTGTAGTTTGACAGAAGTAAGGAAATTATGGGGAAACATGGGAGAAAACAAACGCACGAACAGGGGAACATCAAAGAAAAGCAATGTAATTCACCACTACCATCAGGAAAGGTGAGTATTAATTTATGACGGTTAAATTTTCAAAATTGTTTGTATTCACAATGGGCAATGTGATCACACTGCTGAGATTCTTCATTGAAGATATTAACACTTCTTATTCGTTCAAACCAGGCGTTTATTTAATATGTATGGAAAGATGATAATGCTACTACGTTTATACCAGATTGTTTTATAATTTTGGGTGTGCTTGGTAATTTCAATACAAGTCACGCTCAAAATTACATAATTGACAATTTGTAAATTGTCTGACATCAAGTAATTTGTAGTCTTTTTTCTTTTGAATAACCGTCGGGCCTTGCGGCTTTGAGTGAGCAAACGCTTTTCGACTCCAGTGTCTAAAGGATGCGCGGAAGGAAATGACTTTATAAAGGCGTAGGATGGGCTAGCAAGTAGGCCGTATGTTAGGCCAGGTAGAGGGATGTTGGGTTTTCATTTTTTGGATTGTTAGATGTTCATTTGCTCTGGTTCGTCTCATTTCCGTATTTGTCGGAGAGGGTATTTTTTTTTTATGTCCATGCATGCACTGGTTTGTACAGAAAGCCTGAGACGGATTGGAAACACTATATATTGAATAGAGAAATTTATCAAACTGCTAAAGTGACAAGAGCCGATATCTTCATATTGAAACTTCTTCGGAATTATATCGCAAGATCTGTAACTGAGCGAAAACCCTTGGATTATATTGAGGCTTGTCTCATTACTAGCTTCGTTCCTCCAGAAGCATTCATGTATTAGGACATGAATTGATATGTTTATGATTCTAACGGTGTCCCAATCTGTATCACATATATAAACTGGCCACCGATAAGAATATAAAATATCCTCCGAATTTGAGTTCATGAGACCAACAATTCCAATGGAGATAATCATTTGCTAGATTTGTTGAGGCTGATCGAGCTAGAATGGAGTAATCTAGGTATTGGCAGCTAAATGACAATGTCTAAATTATTCGTGTTTATTTTCTGTTTTTGTATTTTTCGTTACTTACTATTTTAGTTTCAGCTCAGTGTTGCTACATTTAGTATTGTTGTTGCTTTCTTCTATTAAAAGTTAAGAATCGCTTTCAATATTTAGGACAGGTATATGTTATGTTTATTGCATTAGGCTTAGAGATAAGATTTAAAGTTTATATTAGGAATATTGTGACAGCATTTTGATAAAAGTATATAAAGTTTTGATTGGACTTGATTAGAATTAGGTTACAACATATTAGTTGTAGGGTAAAAGTTTACTGTTGTGTTGCAATTATAAATAATGGTTGAATAGTGTTGGTTGGTTTTTTTCTTCTTTTCAAATTCAATCAAGAAACCTAAAATAATTTTAATTAAATGTTTTTTTTTTTGAATAAATGTTTTTTTGATCGATGATGTACAAATTTGGAGAGCCATTTGGAGCATAAAGTTTTATAATTTTCATTGTTTGGCATTTTTTTATATTCTTTGAAAATGTATAACGATTAGAATTCAGGAAGGGCCTTTAACTTTGCGAGTTTGGTCTAGTAGTGAGAAAATTGCTTCGGAATTTGTTATCAGTTCTTCATTGATAATGTTACCGTCTGTCTTTGTTTTTTTTTTATATGTTTCAAGCCTTCTAGGATCTCGTCTCAGTCCTTTGCATTGTCTTTGCTGTTATAGTGTTTGTCATAGCATCAGGCTTGTGTGCTTGGTTTTCTAGTGCCTAGCATAGTTAGTCTACCTTGTAGTCTAAGAAAAATTGTAAGTACTCCTTGTATCTTTTTAGGGTTTTTTTTTTAACCAAAATGGGAATATTATTGAAATCGGAACGTGTGCCCGTCTGTTCGACCGTCCATCTATTCGACCGTCCGTCTATCCGTTTGTGTATCATAGCAGTTTTTCTCCGAAACTATAGAAGCTACAGCCACGAAACTTTGTGGAACGGTCGGAAGTTATGACTTCTAGAAAGTTTTGGGATGGAAAACAATTTCAAATGGTTGTGAGGAGGTGCTCCCATATAGAGCATCCCTCAAAAACAATTTTTTCGTCAAAAGTGGTCGTTCGAAATTAAATAAAAGATCTTAATAAGATAATTTTAAAACAAGTCTTAAAATAAATTTACAAGCTTAATCATTACTTAAAATTTCAGAAAGATAGAATCTTATTTAAAAAAATTATGGGGAATTAAATTTTCCTGTATTACAACAGCAACTATATATGGATTTGGGGGAAATATTCACTTTTAATCAACTCAAACACTACGGGTTTGGTAGGTTTTGCATGAAAGTTTCAGTAATTATGTGTACAATGAATGTCTTTGAGAATTTGTTCAACGGGTAACCCAGACAATGTTTAACACATCGGTATAAGGGGGCACACAATATATTGTGAGCTAGTCCTTTTCATGAACATCTAGTCCGAAAGTCATGACCAGCCCTCAGAGATAAAAAAAATTCAATATAATACGACACATTCAAAAAAAACTCTGAGTAACTGTCACCAGATCTCGCCGTTAGGGTAAAAAAAACGCCCTAAAATACTGGGCTAATAAAAGCAGAATTACTGGTCCACGCTTCAATCAGTGCTCACTAAAGGCTCCCTTAGTCTTTTCTTAAATACCAAAAGTGAGTTTGCTTTCTTAACAATTTCTGGTAGCATTTAGTGTTCTAAATGCGTTTGTTCTGACGAAATTGCATTATGGAGTACTTATTTAGACAGTATATCCAGGCTGCGGACCAAAGCGTATCAAACACTCTGAAGCTGCCAATGCTTACTCAAACTAGTTTCTTGATGTGCTTCGGAAAATCCTCATATCTTCTTAACAATCCTATTATTGGGGCTAATTGCCTTCTTAAGCTATTTATGTTTGGCAACCAGGTCATACGATCGTCTGTGATAACACCAAGATATTTCATTTCTAGTACTCTTTGCAATTTTTCACCGTTAATATTTAGTTCGATATCTATGTCTCCTTTATTCTTTTGTTTAAAAACAATATATTTTGTCTTTGAAGTGTTCAATACTAATTTGTTTTCAATTAACCACTGATGTATTTTTCCTAGATCCTCGTTGAAAGTGTTCTCAATGGCATTTTTGTCTCGTCCTGAATAAAGTAGAACTATATCATCAGCATATGATGTGTAATATCCCGTCAGCCCACATGTATTTTGATCATTTGTGTATAGCAGGGACAAAGTTGGGCCAAGTATTGAGCCTTGGGGAATTTCTGTTTGCGTAGGTGCATGATCGCTCAGGATATTGTTGATTAAAGTTCTCTGTGATCTTCCCTCCAAGTAACTCTTAAACAACTGCTTAGGACTACCCTGAATACCGTACGATTCAAGTTTAAGAAGCAATAGGTCATGATCAACTGTATCAAATGCTTTTTTCAAATCCACAAAAATTGCGATGACATAATCACCTCTGTCAAGTCCTAGATTGATGAAACGTGTGACAGAATGTAGGGCATCCAAAGTACTCCTGTTCTTTTGAAAACCAAACTGATGTTGGCTTACGATAGAGTTTTCAACTAAGAATGATGTCAATAGGATTGTTTAGTATTTTTTCAATTATCTTACTAAATCCCGTCGCGAGCGCAATCGGGCGATAGTTATTCGGGTTGAGAAGATCACCACCCTAAAATATAGGAACTATTTTTGCAAGTTTTTCTTCTTCCGGAAATGACCCATTTCTAATATGCACGTTTATAAAATTTGCCATAATCTCGGCTATGTCCTTTATTATACTAATCTCATTCATCGTGATGCTATCGATGCCTGGCACTGTATTCTTTTTCAATTCATTGATAACATTTAAGACTTCCCTTTTATTTGTTTGATGAATGTAAAGTATGGAATTTATTGAGATATTTGTAGTATTTAAATTCCTTGCTGAACTGGCAACGATTTTTTTAATGATTCTTCCACCAATTGTTGAAAAAAAGTTATTCAATGAGTTCGCCGCGTCACGTGGATACGATGTATTAGAGGGCCCATCAGGATTCAGTTGAAAGTTTTGTAATATACCCTGGGTTGAAGAGTTATCCTTTACCTCATTTATTATTTTCCATATTTCGCTACTAGAATTTAGCCTCTTTCACCAGTCGTTTCGATTCTTTTTTCGCTTGAATATATATTTTCTATTGTTCTTCCTGTTGTCCATGTATGCCTTACTTTTTTAATACTTGCATCAATTACTTTTTTCGTTATTCAAGTCCGTAGTCGATACCTGATTTTTTTCTCAATCGTAGAGCTTTGCTTAGCGGATATGATGATATTTTTGAGTTCAATAATACTTTTTGGTTTCCGCTTTTTCAGTAATTCTC
Organism: Odontomyia ornata; assembly: GCA_963969285.1. NCBI lineage: Eukaryota > Metazoa > Arthropoda > Insecta > Diptera > Stratiomyidae > Odontomyia > Odontomyia ornata. The sequence goes on from OZ017742.1 coordinate 85,398,126, forward strand.
ATATGTTTGATTTAAAGAGCTCGTTGTCTAGATATCTGAACGTTTTGTAAGTCGGCGTCTGTTTGTTCAGGGTTTGGCCTTGAATCGCTATTTTTAACATCGACTCTTAATTTGTACATTATTGCATGTGTGTATACATTGCCGGAAAAAGCGATAAAGTTCTGTGAAAACTTGTCAAACTACTCAACGCGTGCTAGTGAGGTGAACCCAATACAGATTACCACTAAAGGTGGTGGAAAAGTTGTGTTCGCGTATGTGACATACGAGTAAATCGCCAAAATTGCAATCCTAGCAAGTGCCACGTGTTGCATTCGAGTTTACCAATCGCATTCAGTATTCAAGGGCTTATATAAATTTGCAAAGGAACGAACAGGGTGTCAAAGGTAAAAATAGGAAAAACTAGAGAATTCGTTGAGCGTAAGTTGCAAGAAATGGTATTATCAAGATGCTCATTGAAGAATTCCGTGTAACGCTGCCGCTGACCGTAAAAGAGTATCAAGTCGAACAATTATACCCAGTAGCGGGAAACATTCGCGATTAGGCGGGAAATATTTGTCGAGTCAATACACACATAAAATTTACAATTTTAAATCTAAAGTACCAGCATTTAAGTGGCAACCTGTAACTTATAATTTCGTTATAGTTTATACTACGCTGCCTGAATTCAAATGTACACGCATTTAAGGTGTATTATCTCATTTGACCCTCCTAAGAACTAAACTGTGTTCTTTAAATATGGCTTTCGTCGTAATCTATTTGTATATATCTAGTATTAAGTGTCGTAAAAAAAAAGAAAGAACAAAATAACAAATAATGTACTTATTAAAATCCAGGAAATCTAATACAAGTAATAGTATATGTCAAATAGAATTATCGAATATTCCTAGATTCCATTGTTTTCAGAAAAATCTAAAGATATAAAACGTTCCAGACAATATATACTAATATGTGGATGTTTTTTTTTCTTTAAACAACAACACCACACTACACACAACATTAGGCAAACAAATGAAAAATTAAGGAAGCACACATTTATGTTTTTCTTTTGATCTAAGCATATAATTTACAAATCTTTTGTATTTGGCAAAACGAAAGGAAAGAGTTCATTCGTCAATATTTAGTCAGCAATGAAAACGCACAGTATATACAAAAAGGTCTCAAACAACTTGAATATTATGAATAAAGCTGCTGATTGCAATATTTACCCCTTAGTTTAGTAGTTATATTAAGTCTAACTTATATAGAAATGATTTCATTTGTATAATTTATTAATTATAGTTTTAATAATTTGATTCCAACGGGGTACCCCACTCTTAGTTGGGGGTCGTAAGTATTCGTAGTTAATCCAGTATCGGCGTCGATTTCTTTTGTCAACTCCTTTGGTAGGTTACCTCGGCCTCGACACCGTTGAACTGACAGATTTTGATCGAATAATTTGTGGTAATGGGCCCTTTCGCTAGGGGAAAACGCCCATGACACCGTGACGCTAGCCTGCAAGCGCATTCACGCGTCCTCAGACAAGGCCAATTCCGACGAGCACTTATATCTTCACTCTCTGAAGCAGCAGACCATGGCTGCTTTGAACATCCTGTAATCTCTACAATGTATAGATTTACATCAAGCAGACGTAAAACGGGTCGAGTGATCAATAAAAAAGTTTAGCATAGAAGTGCTTAAAGGAGAAAATCAATCTGAATATAATTCGTAGTTACAAAAAATATTGAGATTGCATTAGTTAAAATAAATTAAAATGATTTTCGCAGCTCTAAGTGTGATGGTCACCATCATCCGTGTGTGTCTATAGTGAGATGAAGAGACTTTATAATAGTGCACATATCGCAACCATTTTCTAAAATTTTTCCCCTTTAATAATTTTTCAATGTTATCAGTGTATTTCAATTAAATTTTTTATGAGAAATATTAATTGATAATATAAGCATTTCTGTTACAAATTTGATGCGTTTAGTATTATATATGAGTACCAGAGTACAGGGATTTTCAGAAATATCAAATTAATCACTATCGCGAATAAATTTATTATTAAATGCTTATTAAAGTTAAATTATTCACAAATACTTTTTGATTTTCAGAAAAAAACAGAAAAAAGAAAACCGATTTCAAACCGCCATAAATGTCGTCTGTTTTTACCTATTTTATTTTAGATAATTTTTATGTTTCGAACTTTTGCGCTTCCATAAAATTTATTTTATCCTGTTAAAGGCATTATGAAGCCATTTTCTTTTTTCTTAGCCTTATTACAACAACATTTTGTAGTAATCGAGCAGCCCGCCTAGTCAAACTGCTTGAGCTGCTTTCATGAAGAGGGCGATTTCATAATAATAATAACTCAATAAGTGCGGAATAATTTGATACGCAACTTATTATATTATTATTGCTAGCCCTAAACAATTTCCACCACTATCACCGCTACCATTATCGATAAAAAATTTCTCCGATCCCTACTCAATGAGCTTACAAGAAAATTTCAATTCACTAACAAATAAAATCGACAATGACAACACCATTGCTATACAATTTAGCGAAGCATTGCGAGATTTGTTGGGACGAGAATCTTCTGTTACCACCATCAGGAAGTTCGTTGAGGGAGGAGTTAAATGGGATTGAAACTAAGCGGGACTCACATTTTAAACGACGAGTAGGATGGCCGTCGCGTTAGTAGTGCTGTGGGTTTTATTTTGAATGTCAAAATCAGTTTTCCTGATCTTTGTTGAGTGACTTGTGCGAGCCAGCCGAATTCCTTAATTTGTGTACATTGTGGTAACTTCATGCTCGTTAAAACTATTCCGTATTTGATATATAATTAATGAGTGCATTGCGTGATACAATGGGGTATTAAAAATTTACGGAAAAGGCGAAAAATTTCGATGAATTGAACCCGTCATCGAAAGCGAACGGGACAGAGTTTTCTGCCTCGATCAACTGGAGGAAGGCTGTGAGATCGATTCCAAACCATAAAATTCGAGAGTTTCTTAGAGATATCATTTATTTGGTTCGGTCCGCGTGGTGATAAGTTGTATTTGTCAGTCATTTTACCTGTGCGGTCAAAATTTGCTCGTGTTTTGTGTTATAGTGTCGAATATTCCATCAGTTTGTGACAAAATGCAGCATTCACGCTCATTATGATTATTCGAGCTCGTAAAGTTGCATATGATAAGATATGTGCAAATTATCGACGGATAACAAGCAGATTTTACTCCTTTCGTTCCGTGGCAAATCATGTGACGGTTTACTTGGAATCGTACCTGCTTACATAAACTCTTAAATGCAATTTTTGAAATGGGAATCTAAAATGTATGCGAGACAATTGAATGAAACTTATGCAAATTAGCGGAAATGGAAAACAAACTCTCCGGTGACCGCACATTCGGAGCCCCAATTGTGCTCGTTTCAGTTATACGTTTCGGGAAGAAAGGATGCTGTAAGCATTTGTAGATCTTACCCTGCCCCAACAACGAGCGCTTGTCGGACGAAAACTGGATAAGTACCCTTTTATCTCCATATTCATATTTTGTTTGATAAATTTTGTTTCCATATTCATATGTCAATTGACAAAATTTATGATGATTGAAAACTAGGCCCACAATCACTTTTGATGTTTTATAGGCCACGCGAGAAATTTATAAACATCATTTTTCCTTTAAGTGGAAAGTAAAACGTTTGAAAAATTTACTCATGCTGATATACATGAGTAATTTACTCATGTTGATATGCATGACCGTGTTGCCTATAGATAGGTCTTGTAAGAGTTGAAGCAGATATCAATATTGAATTCTAATAGAAAATAGGAGAGACTATACTTGATGTTAATTGATGTATTGTATTTTTCGAGTCGTACATTGTATTCCCAATTATGTGCTGGGACTAGAATTCTCATGGTTAATCTTAAAAGAAAAAACACTGAGGACTGAGTACTTATGTAACAATTTCAAATTAAATGTATACTAATAAGCCTAACTTCTATGGAAAGAAAATTTATTCGATTCATAATTACGGATCAAGATTTATGAAAATTTCATCATTGTACTTGTTTATTTGAAAAGAAAATGAATGAATAGATGGAAAAAAAGAAAACTGGTTTTTTTGCTATTTCCCTTGAACCTTGAAAAGGCATGGGATCGGCCACATTGGCTGGCCTCCACTTATAAGCTAGCCATTGGGTGAGCTCACCCTTTTTTGCTGTTACAGGTGCTCTTGCAGGTTAGAGTGGCCTTTTGCACAGGTTTCTTATTTATGGTAAAGATTTATTACTTTAAAATAAATCGGAAACAGTTTTATTTTTCATTTACGGAAAAAATCCAAGCGAATTACGTTTGCATGAATTTTTCATTTCAACGAAAAATATATGGCCGCGTCTATAATGAATCTTGACCTAGATAGAAAGTACGAGGGCGCATCGCTGTAGTGAAAGTAGGTATAAGGATGTCCCTACAGGACTACAGGGATGATCTGCTGCCTGCTGGTATATATTATCCGGAAAGCCTTCCATCGTTGCGGGTCCTATACCCGGTCAGGGTTAATGAAAGGAAATACCGATTTTCAATTTCTAGTCATAACCCATTATTTTTATTTCTTTCCTTTATAGCCTCGACCAACTATTACACATATCCAAGTAAACTATTTATTTTACTACACGAGAATTTATTTTACGAAAGCTTAAGAATTATTTAAGCGCTTTTGCAATTATTGAAAAGAACTTGTGTATGTACGTGTTTTTGTTACTACTCAAAACAAAATCAACTTTAGCGATATGTCTTTGCAGCCGAAAAAAGAATTCTTTAAAATTACGCAAAAATAAAAATGAAATAAATATGTGGGTTGTTTCAAATTTCGGTGGTATGTTACGCGTGCTTAACAAAAATCCTAATTTTTACACACTATTGAAAGCAAAAAGAAAAAACAAGTTGGGTAGACAGACCTACACTCATATCAGAAGGTTTCGTATTCAACTTCTCAGAAATGTAGTCACCAGCAACGAATAAAGTCAAGAAATATGTCACAGAGATGTGCACGTTTATAAGAAAATCCATTGTTTTTCTATTTTCAACGGTCGCCATTTTGTTGCAAACTAACAAAAATCACTCAAATCCTGAATTCCAAAAAATATTGTTATTGACCTTATTTTAAAATTTCAAGAAGATCAAATCAAAACTGCAGTGACTGATTCGATCGAAAGTCCATAAAATACCAAAATCATGTATTATTGTTCTTATAATTGGAGAAATTTCAAATGGCTATAACTTCCGCGTATATAATTCGATTTTCATCAAACTTATAAAATTTAAGGACCCTTGACAGGACTACTTAAATCTCGAATTTCGTTAAATTTAAGGGTACCCATACCATTTTATTGAGGAAAATGTGAAATTGAAATATCATAATATTATTAACAAAGTTGAGCGAATTTTGACTTCTAATGTATTTGTTGTTGTTGTACTCGTTAACACCTACCCCCATAATTTTTTCAGATTTTTTCGATCACAGGTGTCCAATCGCGAGGGGGGCACAAATTTTTCGTGTATTTCCCTTCCTGTGCACCCCTCAAACCAAAAAGTGTAAGACCTGTTTTGGAAAGTTCTCATCAAGACCTTTTATTTGATACCCATATCGGCTACCTTTGATGAAATTTTTTTCGGGCCCACTCCTCTGTATGGGGAGACCCCCTTGAATATCTTATAAAAATTTTTTGTAGCTGATTTTTGAAGTGAGCGCCACTTTACACCTATATACAAAATTTGATGTGTCTAGCTTAAGTAGTTTACGAGAACAGTGCTGTGACACACGGGTGGACGGATAGACGGATAGACAGACGGACAGACAGGACGCGATTTTAGTAGGGTTTTTTAAAATTATTTTACAAAATCCTAATAACACGTACATCATCTCTATGTAAAAAGGTAAAGGAAATTTAAATTTAATATTCTATATATTTTTTTTGCTTTGTTTCTTTTCCTTCTCCTGTCTCGCTTTGTAATCAATTAGGTTTTGAGATTATGTTATATATATTTAATACACTAAATAGTAATAATCAGTCAATTCTTTCATATCATTTTGTTTTCGCTGACAGGATAGTTCATCTAAAACCTTGAATTCCTCTTGTTTTTAATCATGAAATATAAATACGTAACTTTTTAAAATGTTCTAATGTGTAATTATTAAATCTTCTCAACTAAGCAAACAAAATGCCGCAGTGTTTTCCTTTATTTTAAAACTAGTTCATTCATTAATTGCGTTTACGGTAAGGTGACACACGTACATTGCTTTCTAACTAGTGATTAACCCCCGAAACAAAACCCAATTCAAATGCTAATCTACAAATTCTCACGTCAAACACCATTGAATCGTTCGCGAAAATTTCTTGGCTAACGACGAAAATCAAATTTCACATAGCAATGTGTTGCACAAACAACCGAACAATATACACCCTAATCACCCAAACTGCTATATTGTCATTCACTCTCATTCAATCATATTTCAGATCTTTCAGATCCTGCTAGCATGCACTTAGTGTAAATGAGATAACATTGCAGATTTTGAACGGTATGGGAAAATGAAATTTGCACTTGCATTCTCATAAGATTTTTCAGACGGGCAGTTTTACAGGTGAATATTTCACAGTGGAATTTCAACACAATCCATTAATTATAATTGGTATATTGCTCAATTCATTCGCGGTATTGAACACTCATAATAATTTGGATACTATTCCAGACGATTTGGACGTATTAAAATGTAACAAAACACAATCACTTTTCCCACTGTACTCCCAAGGGAAAAAGGCGACGACCACGAACCGTCTCTTGTACATCTCCGTCTTGGTACTTGCACTCCTTCTCAACTTAATTCCACTTCTTCAATATACGCGCTTATTGAGACTTCGCGATCAATCTTTCGCTTTTCCTGTCGACTTCGCTGCTTGGCGATTTGAAGCGGACTCGTCGGGTATGGTTTTAGATTGCAGTTCACACAAAATTTTTCTAATAATAATTAAACATTGCAAGTTTACACTAACATGATCATTTCACTCAACTTTATTGTGCACGGCTCGGGAATAGCACACACAACCACGCGTATTCATGCAACGAGCTCGCTTGCGATCTCAAACCAGACTCCCCAATCCGTACCCAAAGCTTGTATTTCTTCTTTTCTTCCATCCCGGTAAGAAGGATTAATTGATCAAGTAGAGTTAATATTAGTATAAGCATTGTAATTAGTGATAAGTAAGGTTAGGGATTAAGTTAAAAGGAAGCAGCTATGCTTCGCCACCGTAGTTCTACTCCACTCCCACAATGAGCATTGGCAGGAAAATTTGGAGCTAAGTAAGCGCCACCTACCAAAGAACGATTCCAGGGTGCACAAACATGTCCAACGCTAAAGTGTTACTATTTTGCTTCGATTTTCGTAGCATATGCTCGGTGCGTTCTAGTGCTTCGTTGGCTTCTAGATGGTTAATGGATGGTTGGATAGTAAGTAAGTAGATATACTCGTAGCATATAAGAAATAAAACAAAGAAAAATTCCTCTGGATTAATGTAAAATTTGCAAATATCTGTTGCCCGGGACTACAAGAAAGAAGTGTACCTTTAGAAACGCTGTTCCTGGAAGACATGCTGGCATTACTTTCAACATGATGTGATTCTTTGAAAAGCACTGACAAGTGCATCAAAATTCTCAAGTCCAGTAATCACAAAGTATTCGCAGCACACCAAATATTAAATTAAGATACTAACAAGAGCTCGAACAAACCATAAAAACTGACAAAATTTAAGTCAATAGTGCGACCAGTGGTCAAGGAATTGAAAATTACAAACTGTGGATTTGAGCATTTACCCGCCGATGATTTTGTTAAACCACAATGGCAAACGAGAATGAAAAGCTTTATGTTTTTGCTTGCAAAAACAGGAATAACACTATCCAGGGGTAATATCACTGGTAGCTTCTCATAGGCACTCTTGGAACTCGCTCCCCATGCACTTCCTCGTCACACCTAGACTAGTGGCTTGTAGCTCAATTTCTTGTTGGAAGTTTCCATGATGTAAGTTCCTCGCAACCAACAAAATGTACTTACGACATCCTTGACCTTATCGTCTGACATACAGTCTATTGCCTTGTCGAAATATTCCTTCGTAAAATCTAATCGAACTTATAATATATGAATACCAGTCTTATAAATAAATTGTTAGTTGATTGCTAATATAAATCCTACATAGAGAACAAGTGTCCTAATAAGATGCTAAGCAATCAGCACAATCGTCATACAAAACACAAATGTTTGCAAGGGAACAGTACGATACATCTTTGTCATTCTTGGAATATCACACACAGAGATCCTTCTTCTTCCGTATACTTCTTGTTTTATTTTGAGTGAAGCTTGATTGTCGCATTACAGATCTTGGTTGAATTGGAGCACGGCTTAAAACAGCAGATTCAATAGTATTCTGGCACGATATGGGTGTCTATATCTGTCATTTTGAAGCCTCAGGTTTGGCAAATTTCAAATCTTACTGGCTAGATGCATTAAAATTCGGTTCGAAAATCGCATCAATTGTCTTGCGACTGCAAGAAGTAGCAATGAATTCGTATCAAGAGGAAGAGTATCGTAGCTTCTACGACTGTCCGAACGGGCTTATTCTTTAATCGAAATACTATCTAAGTATACACTTCTATAGCTAATTAAGTTAGCGTTGAGCACCCCAATAATGTGCTGGATAAAAGCAGTTGTATCGCAGAGATTAAAGAAGATATTAAAAACCAATTCTATTTGACACAATTACAAGAAAATGTACTAACGAAATCCTTGATCTTATCGTTTGACACGTAGTCCATTGTCTTGCCGTAATATTCCTTCGCGGTGTAAACCAAATACGCTACCATAAACGCGTACCTTCTTTGTCTTAAAGTATTTCGCGATGGGCTTAAATATTTGCAATATTTTCCGCGCGAGGACAACCAAATGAAGATCTAACCGCCAGAATCGGAATGACGATCATGCATGTATACACTCCTCAAAGTATCAAAACAAGAAATTATACTACAACCAAAACAGGTAGATATTGCTGTTATCGATAATGCAGATAATTGTACGCGAAAGAAAGATGGCCACCAAGAAAAACAGGGTTCGAATCCAAGGAAAACGCTGTTAAGTTGAGCAGTCGTGGTAGTTGTTGTAGCCTTGAACTTGGATTCTTCAACTCAAGAAATAGAGCCGTTGCGACAAGTTAATAAAAGAGCTAACAACGGTCGAAGCGGTCTCTTTCACGGATTCTTTTAATGACGAGAAGGACGATCTTGCTGAAATCAAACACTGCAAGTTTATGATATGATCATTTCACTCAACTTTATTGTGCACGGCTCGGGACTAGCACACACAACCACGCGTATTCATGCGAGCTCGCTCGCGATCTCAAACCAGACTCCCCGATCCGTACCCAAAGCTTGTATTTCTTCTTTTCTTCCATCCTGTGCATACGGTGAATCGCCTCAGCTGATTCCATCAGCCTTGTTCCCTTCTTTTCCGTGATGTAATACACTGTTGAGGAGTATTACATCAGCGTTCCTCAAACCCGGAATTTTACATGCAGATTTGAAAGTTTTAAAACAAAATTTAATTAAAGTAGAAAAAATTGATGTGAAGGAAGGAAATTTGCAATGTAGGAACGAAATTTAAATGAGGTAAAGAAATTTTAACTAGAGTAAAGAAATGAGAATTTTAAATAGCTGTAAGAGCTAAATCTCATGACGAATAAAATTAAAGGGAGACATTTAAATTTTAATATAAATGAAAATTGATATAAAATAACATTCGATAAGATTAATAAAACGAAAAAGTATTCTACAAAAATATGTTTGCAAATAAAATCAATTACATATTTTTTTCAAATCTGCCGCAAAAAATTCCGAGTAGGAGATAGGGAGGTTTTCAAGCGGTTTGTTTGTGTGACTGCTCGATTAATACACCACTTATACCCGCATGCCCCAGTTCTTATTTGGGGGTCGTGAATATCGATTGTAACGACGAAATCCTCTTGAGTCCCGTACGCATTAATCAGGTTCGGTTAGTCGTTTTTTATTAGTCCATCTTTGGTAGGCTACCTCGGCACCGACACCGTTGAATCGAAACATTTTATCCTCTAATTCGTAAATGTGAAATTTTTTTTGTAGCGGTCCCTTGTGGTGGGGAAAAGAACCCGCCCTACGACAACGCAATGCTAGCCTGCCAGCGCATTCACGCGTCCTCAGACAAGGCCAATTCCAGTGAGCACTAATATTTTCGCTCGCAAAGGCAGCAAACCATTGCTGCAGTCCTAAACAGACAATGAATAACCTGTTAGAAAACACTACAATTTTTAGAAATAAATTTTTTAAAAATTGTGATAAAAAGTAGCAACACCAATGAATTTTGAAATTATGATTGATCTCATGATATTCGGTCACAAAAATCTAATCGTTTCTAGTTTCTATCATGTCTTCAACTATATGTGTAAGAAGAATTTATTAGTTAGTTGGTTATTCTTTACTACTTGCTTTAAAGACATATTCAAAAAAACTATCCCTGTGATTTTCCCATCATTTGATCGTTCCCACCATCTATGACCCTTGCAAAAAGGGTTTTTATAAAATTTGCTTAAATATATTTTATTATTTTAGTGCAAGAAATGTTTCTGTTATCTCTTTTGTTAATATCTCTAGAGTATATGTTGTCTGTTATATGCAACCTTGATAATGGAAATCAAAAATCCATCGATCAGATATGGCGATAAATTTGTCTGTTTTTACTGAAAAATCTTGTTTACCATTGTCTAATTTCCTTGTTCTTCAAATGGGACCTAATAGACAGTAAATCCAACAGTTTACGGAAAACACCTAATACTTATCCTTGTTTCAAAGTAATGCGAGGATATATATAAATAAATCACCATAAAAATTTATATGTGAAACTGATAACCTACTGTCCTTTGAAAAATTAAATCAATTAACTTTTAAAAAAATTATGATTTTAGGTACCTAGGAAATGTTTGAAAGTGTTTAAAAACTGTCCAAGAATATTGAAGGGAAATATTGAGTAGGGCATCCCTAACTCCTAGTTCAATAAGTGTCAAATTCTTTTCACCACAGCAAGTCTCGTGTCACTTCATAACACGAAAATCGGACTGTCGACGATTTTCACAATCTTGCGGGTGGGAGTTTGTTTTCGTACTTTTAATTATTCACTTGGACATATTGATCCACTAAATTTATATCGTGTGAGAAGTGTTTATAATATGAAATCAAAATTCATAGTGTCGCGATGCTAAAAATATTGAAATTTTCGCAGACAAGCCGCATATCAAATGCGTGTCGATTCACTTGCTCAATGTCGAATAAGGTGAGGAAGGCTCAATTGCCGTAGGTTACTCTTTAGATATGACCCCTCTCTTGGCGAAGGGTTGGGGTGAGAGACTTGTTTTCATTTTCTAACCCCCAGCAAGTTGAATAATTTAACCTACATATTAGTTGGTGTATGTTTGCTTTTAATTTTCTAACCTTTACAATTTGCATAAGTCCTTTCTGTCACTCGTTATGTCTAATGTTTGTTATGTTTATTGCAGACTGGCCTTGTGCTTGGAGTTCATATTCAATCGGAAGATAAGTACAAACTAACAACATGCGCTAAAATCTACGATAAGCAGTTGAATGGCAAAATTACAGAGGCGCTTAAAATGTAAGTATATTTTTGGATTCTGAAAATTTAATGTGTAGGAAGGTAGGAATGCATGCTTCGGTTGAGTTGGAGTTGATAAAAATTGTGAAGAGCTTAAATTTTTTCTAACGAGATCAGTTTGCTTACTATTGAGAAGTTACGTAAAAGTCTCTTAAATCCTTGTATAATTCGATTTAATGCTATTTGATATGTGTTTATAATACTCGAAGGATGCTCGGGTTTGAATTAATACAATAAGAACTCGGGCACATTTCTATGGTTTCGGAAGATGCTGCTGCCGTTCGACCGGGCTTTATCTGAAGAATCGTGTTTTTTCTGGACTCATATGCAAAAACAAAAGTTTCGAATTCATAAAGCATAAAAATCAGTATTTGTTCGTATAAATTGACTCCTGTAACACATTCTATCTGATCGCGATTTAGGAAAGTAGACGAGAAATGTGCTGATTTTTATGCTTCATTATCTTAGAAAGGAACAACTTTTAGCGCAAACAAGTAGGACAAGTACGGCTGCTTAGAACAACCTCGATTGAACTACATTAAAGCCTTGTGAAGAAGCATTTGTTAAAGTTGCAGCAAGTACCGAAGAATTGCGCCATGCAGAAAGAACAATCGGTTTCTTAACTGATGCTTAATTGGGAAGTAATAGTCAGTTGTGAAAAGTTTAGACGAGTACAATATCACCCCAAGACCATGCTCTAACATTGGAAGAATGGACGTCGAGAGGTTCGTCAAGGTTCTCACAGCAGGTGAGCCGCTGCAGGGAGCTCCGGAGGGGACAGAAGAACTGGCAGCTCAAGACGTGGTGAACTTTACTATGAGCATAATCATGACTGCTTGCTGCGCTTCTATGTCACGTCGAAGACCCCGGCACGGCAAGCCCCCAGTGTACTGGTGGTCTACTGAAATCGCTGAAAAGCGGAGGGAGTGTCACAAGCTTCGGCTTGAGGCTCAACGGGCGCGGAACCGTGACGAGGCATGCAACCAGGTGGCAGCATATAAGTCGGCCAGGAAATGCCTTCGCAAACTGATCAACAGTAGCAAGGCTCGCTGCTGGCAAGACCTAGTGGACAATGTGAACAAGGATCCGTGGGGCCTTGGCTACAAGCTGGTCATGGGGAAACTTGGTGCCCTACGGAAGCCTTGTATACATGACGCGAAAAAGATGGACGCGATAGTGCGGGGACTCTTCCCCGCCCATCCCGACCGTGTTGATGCTTCCATGGTGAAACAGCAGTAGAGTGCCCACTCTTCACACAGCTGGAACTGGAGGAGGCAGTCCTCTCCTTGAAAGCGAGGAAGGCTCCAGGTCCAGATGGTGTTCCAGCTGAGGTGTTGCGGCTCGTCTATCACCATTGTCCTGACTTGCTGCTCAGCACATTCAACGCTTACCTACGGGACGGGGTTTTCCCGGTACGATGGAAGGTGGCGAGGCTCGTGCTGATCAGCAAGGGGAAGGGAAATCCCGAATCGCCGTCTGCATACCGCCCGTTATGCATGCTAGACACGGCTTGGAAAGTGCTAGAGAAACTCATCAAGGGAAGACTCACTGACGCGATTCGTGCTCCTGGGGACCTATCTCCTCGGCAGTACGGCTTTAGAGCAGGACGTTCTACCATTGATGCGATTGCAGAGGTGGTGAACGCGGTCCAAAAGGCAGAGGCATATAGTCGCACCAAGCGACGGATCGTCCTGTTGGTGACACTCGACGTCTGGAATGCCTTCAACTCCGCTAGATGGGTGGATATTCTGGACACGTTGGAAAAGTCTTTTCAAGTTCCAGAATATCTAATGCGGCTTTTGAGGAACTACCTAAAGGACCGAAGCCTGCTCTACGACACGACACAGGGCCAGTAAAGGATGGCAATTACATCGGGTGTTGCCCAGGGATCTATCCTTGGTCCGGACCTGTGGAACGTGTCTTACGACGGGCTACTGAGACTTGAGATGCCAGATGAGTCGCGCTTGGTCGGCTATGCGGATGATGTTGCGGCTCTGGTCGCCGGACGCACCGTTGAACAAGCGCAACTTAGGCTAGGTATGCTAATGCGCCGAGTGAGGGACTGGATGACTGCTCGCGGGCTCAGTTTAGCACTGGAGAAAACCGCAGTGGTCATCTTGACAAAAAAGAGAATCCCTAGAGTAAGGATGATCAGTATTGGAGATATACAGATCGAATCGAAGCCAGCGGTGAAAGACCTGGGGCTACTGATCGACTCGAAGATGAGTTTCTCTGAGCAAATCAGGGCAACGGCTGAGAAGGCTGTTGTCGGGAATATCGGCCCTGAGTCGACTTATGGCCAACGTAGGGGGGACCCAGCCCATCAAGAAGACGCCTCTTGATGAGTGCTGTAGGGTCAGTGCTACTGTACGGAGCAGAGGTATGGGGCGACGCTCTCAGCAAGGAGGTATACCGAAAACGATTGGCACAGGTACAGAGAAGAGGAGCACTGAGAATTGCATCTTCGTATCCAACAGTCTTCGACTCGGCGGTGAGAGTGATTGCAGGCGTGATACCTGTCGCCTTCCTTGCTAGAGAGTGCCGCGCTATTTACCTGCGCCGAAACGAGGATGCGAGGGAGATGGTTGTCCGCGAGGAGAGACAACGCTCGCTCAACGATTGGCAGCAGTCTTGGGGGAATTGTACGAAGGGAAGGTGGACTGCGCGCCTCATCCCGGATGTGAGACTGTGGCTAAATCCAAGGCATGGTGAGACTGACTTCTATCTGACCCAGCTTTTGAGCGGGCACGGGTGTTTTCAGTCTTACCTGCGCAAGATCGGTAAGTCACGGTCTCCCGATTGTCGGTTTTGCCCAGGAGAGGAGGACAATGCCTGTCACACAGTTTTTGCGTGTACAAAATGGGTCAGGCTGCGAAGGGAAGTCTACAGCGAGACGGGAGAGCTCACCCCGGATAATATAGTTGCGGTGATGCTCGAATCGGTTGACAAATGGAACCAGGTGGCACATTATGCTCGGGCAGTCCTAAAATATAAAAGGGACTCACAGCAGCCGGAGGCGCTGGGGCTGGGGGATCGCTCTTCTGGCATTTCCTCTCCCGCTAGGAAAGGGACTCCCCAGCTTGAAGGCGCCCCACGGCGTAACAAAACGAGACCTGGCCCGAAGTAATGTGTCAAACGGTTCCAGGCTAGGTTCTCAGATTGACAGGGGAGGTGTTTAGTGGGTAGTCCAAGGGTATCCTCCATGGGAGTCCCACACTGCCAGACTCGGCGGGTGTAAATGCCTTCACCTCCCTACCACAAAAAAAAGGACCATGCTCTGCCGTGATGCTATTGGAGATATAAAAATAAAAACGAAAAATAGGCATCATATTTCAATAACATCAATCCTTGCATAGCTTCAGAATTGAGGAGCCAATACATATTCCCGGAGAGCTCCCATTAACTACATTTTACTCTGGGTGGTGTTTGTTCTACTATCAAAGCCCAAAAGACTAACAAAGTTCTAAGATAAAATATCAGTAGAGCCCAGTAAATGTGATGGTCGCGGCGTTCAGAAAGGCATCCGCACAGTGATCAAGCACTTTGAGATCCAAAAGCTAATTCGCGTGAATGGATGTGTAGAATTGTTGGCAATCTGGGTAGCCAGCTGTCTTCGATCAACACCATCCATAAAGGCATTGTACTGAGCAACACATCGAGGTTGATCAATTTGCACGGGCTTCTTCTCGATGATGCTCCAACGTTTAGCCTTACCTAGTGGTTTGACTCCGCAACATGAAGTCACTGTTACCACGTTATTGTCATTTATTCTAACCATACGTGTCTTTGAATTAATTTCTGCGACTTGATGAAAAGCACTTCTTGGCTTTTGTTACCTCGTAGAATAAAAACTACGTATTCTTTACTTTGTAACGATAACTTTAATGGATAATTAACATTGTTCTTGTCTTAAATACTTAATTTTAGCTTTACACAGCAAATTGTTTCTCTAATAGTATTCGAATTTTTCTTCATACAAAGAACTCTACGCGCACTGCAGTCAGCAAAAATATCAGCAAAGTTTAATAATTGATTTGCGCGTGCAGACGGAATTTGCATACAAAGGAAGTGAATGATAGAATTACATCAGTGCAATGATTTTAGTTTGCTATTTTTGAAGAATGTGGAATAGAGGATAAATTTACAAATGTTAATAAATGAGTGATGAATGATTTTCGATCTGAATGACAAGATTAACTTTAGATTTAAAAGATTAAGGTTTTACACAAATGAATATATGCAGGTTGCTTAGACATGCTCCCGGCCGTTGAAAGCGCTGAGGTTTCAAGAAAGTGTATTTCTTCGTGTTTGAGATCTGAAGTCCACGTTCCTTGGGGTAGGTTGTGGTTTACTTGGATGTTGCCTAGAGGCCTTGAGCCGCTTGAATTTGACTACTCCATGAAGAAGTAGGTGTCCAGTGATGAGAAAAAGAGCCAAATATCCTGCTGATACATGGTAAATTTTGGGGTCGAAATCATGAGGAAGGTTGCTCTGCTGTTTTATTTCCAAAAGCCTGGCTTTGAGTCGTATGTCATCAGAGTTGTTCGCAAGTCGTATACTGTGGAAGTTTTGCATGTTTTCGTGGCTATCCAGATGATGAGCGATGATGGTTGACTTTAAGACCACAGATGATAAGAAGGACGAATCAATGCTGTTCGAGAATTGATGATGTGCCGTGAGCGTTAGAGCGCCTTGCTTCATATTGCAGTTGGATTTGAATTTGAGTGATCCTGAGCCTAGTAGCTTGGTCTGATAGTTGCTTTCGCCACAAACTATGTTGATAGGTGTGTCTTCTTTAAGATTGTATACCCGGGTGTTTTTATCGTGAAGCTTAATCCAATTTTCTGAAAAATTTGGGAAGATCGTTAGTTTGCAAGTGTGAGGTAATTCGTTGGCCTGATTCAGCAATTTCAGTTCGCATTGTGCCAATCCAGTAGCGCTGTGGTTTATCTGATGGTTGTTTATTACAGATGTATTTATTTTCATTCAGTAATATCCAGGTATTAATGTCATCTTCAGACATAATGATGTATTGATCTTTGTGAAGTGATGCTGCCAGAAGTGTCGTGTTAGGGAGGATGCGAACAAATTGTGCATTCAGTTTGAAAGTGACTGAAACTACCTTGAACAACTGAAAGATTTCAACGTTTAACAGTGTGTCAGGTATGGCTTAGGATCAGGACTAGGTCTTGAGCAATTTAAAAGAAACACACAATTTAACAAATTCACACAGTTTTATTTAATGCTCAATGATCGCTCTTTCTACGTTTTACTCGTTTCCCGGCCGGCGAACGACTACTTCTATTCTCCCAATCACTCAGTCTCTGTGACAGCTCGTCCATACGGCACTGACCCGAGGTCATCATCTTCCTCGTCGTTATCATCTTCAAACGGACTAATACCTGGAGCGAGAGAACACCATGGCTTCATGTTCTCTGTAGCAAATACTGTCGCATACGGTTTTTTTTACTGGTACCTCGCTGCATATCTTCGACCACATAGCGATCGTGTCGAAGAATCATGATCACCTGGTATAGGCTCTTGAATGTCGGCTCCAACTTCTTCGATTCACCCGTTGCTGCTGGGGCGTTTCGAACAACCACTAAATCGCCTTCTTCATACTTCGTTGGTGTCCGATGTTTTGCGTCAAATCTCGCTTTCCACTTCAATCGTTCGCGATGAATGTTTTCCAATGCTACTTTCCGCTTCTCTTGGACATCGTTGTTAATCATTTCGTTCTCATCGGCTGTACGATGCGGTTCGACACCAAGTCCAACAACTTGAAATCGAATATGATCTCGTTAGGGGTAAAACGAGTCGTGCTTTTTTGTTGACTATTCAAATTGAACTGCATCACATGAAATCCCATTGACGTTTGTCGTTATCTGCCGTCCGCAGATATTGCAGAATCGTATGTTTGGCTCTCTCAATCTCGCCATTCGCTCGGGATGACCGTACCGCAATTTTTGTGTGTTGGATACCATTATCACGACAGTATCCCTCAAACATTTTAGATGTAAAGGCCGTCCCTCGATCAGTTACAATTTTCGATGGCAACCCGAAGTATGATAACTCATTCATCAATTGTATTACAGGTTGAGTTTTTGTGCTTCGTACTGCTTTCAATACTATACTCGTATACTTACTAAACGGATCTCGAACTCCAATCACGTGCTGATTGCCTTTGCTGCTCCTGGGAAATGGTCCCAAGTGGTCAATATGTAAAACTCGGAATGGGATAGGTATGATCTCCTTACCGTGAAGCTCACCTTCCCGTTTACCACTAACCTCCTTGTGATAGCAACATTCCGGGCACGCCTTAATATACTCAACAGTTTTGCGCATTTTCGGGAACCAAAACAAGTCACGCAGCTTCTGTAGAGTCTTCTCTTCTCCAAAGTGTCCCATCTCGTCGTGGTAAGTACGAAGATTCGCCATCTGATCGCATTTGGCACCGCAAACTTCAGCTCGTTTCCGTTTTTGCGATGTAACCGTCCGTTCTTCATCACATAGTCGATTCTTATTTGTTTCTCTTGTTCGGAATGTTCGATACCACACAGGATGTTGACAGTGCGTCTCACCTTCTCGTCCTGATGTTGCAGTCCAGCCAACCAGTCCAGTTGACTGACTTCGACACGTAGAATCTTTTCCGTCACCAGCGTCGGTAGATGTTCGCAGAGTGCACGGCTGAGGGCATCCACGTGTCTTATCCGTTGTGCTGGTCGATGAGTGAGAGTGTAATTGTATTCCTGTAATCTAACCCACCACCTGGCTACTCGTGGTATGAGCGGTGTTGAGCTTGGTTGCACTAATCGCAGCGCAATCGGTGACGATGGTAAAATGCTTCCCTAACAGGTACATCTTGAAACGGTCCACGCTCTCCACCACTGCAAGAGTTTCCAATTCATTGCTGGAATATTTTTGTTCAACTAAACTACATGTTCGGCTGTAGTACACAACAGGTTTCCAATGTTGATCATCCATACGTTGGAGTAAAATCCCTGAGATACCGAACTACTAGCATCAGTGTGTACCTCGTGGTCGCTGTTCGGGTCGTAAATGTCCAACACTGGCTTGTTTATTAGGGCCCTTTTTAACTCGTTAAAAGCCGCTTGTTGCGCTTCCGTCCACACGAAGTTACTCTCTGTCTTCAGGAGCAGATTCAGCGGCGCAGCATTCGTCGCAAAATCTCCCACGAAGCGTCTGAAGTAGCTGGCTAATCCTAAAAATCGTCGGACCTCCGTAGCCGTAGTAGGAATTGGATATTCCTTAACACAATTCGTCTTAATATCTCCTGGTGTGATTCCATGCACAGAGATGGTGTGTCCCAGAAACGTAAGCTCGTTGGCCAGAAAAATACATTTGTTGAGTCTTAATGTCAATCCAGCATCCTCGAGAAGAGACAGAAACTCTTTTATTGTCTCCAAATTTTCGTCGATGCTATCGGTGGCAATTATGACCTCATCCACATAGCCAATCGCCTTAGGACGCATTTTGCTTAAAATTGTGCTCATCACTCGCTGGAATACCGCTGGAGCATTAAGCCCGAATGGCATACAATTAAATTCATACTGGCCCGTTGTCGTACAAAATGCAGTATACCGCCTGGATTCCTCCTTGATCGGGATCTGATAATATCCACACATTAAGTCAAATGTGCTAAACCAAGACTTGCCAGTCAGTCGAGCCAGTTGTTCTTCTACTGATGGCATCGGAAAAATCTCTTTTCGAGTGATGGCGTTCAATGCTCGGAAGTCGATGCATAAACGATCACTGCCGTCTGCCTTCTTCACCAGAATCGTCGGTGATGCAAATTCCGATCGGCTCTCTCTTATAATTCCGTGCTCCAAGAGCTCGTGAACGTGTTTGTCCACGACAGCTCGCTTTGCAAATGGTATCCGATAAGGTCGTTGTCATACCACCTTGCTACTGTTGAGAACAATTTCCATATCCGCATACTTGTACCGTCCGAGAAGCGATAATTCATCGCTAAAACAACGTTGGTATCGTTTCAATACTTCATATAGTTGTGCCTTCACGGAGTCCTCAATGTCACCATGTTGACATTTCGGAGAATTTAAAACGGTTGAGCAGCTTCCGCCATCGATCACCAAGCGTACCTCATCCTTGCCTAACACGTCGATACATCCAAATGCTCGTCTTTCACTAAGTAAAGCTCGGTTTCTACGCTGGCCTTCTCCACACAGATGTTCGTCACGACCTTTTCGCTGCTGCTGATACGTCCCCGGCGAATCCATTCAAAATCGTCCACGCAGTTGTGTTGACATTTCGAGTTTCTGTATGACAGACTCCGAAACTAGTGATCTGTCGCTAGCTGTATCGATGATCGCATCTAACGATTGCCCGTTGATCCAAACTTGCATTCGCGCAATTCGTGAGGTAGCCTTGCTGATTTGGTTGACCCGATCATTTGACATACGACACTCAGCTGTCGTGTGATTCGTCTCTTGAAACTTTTGGCATCTCTCGCGTCGTTGTGGCCTTGAACAATCACAAGATATATGTCCTGGTTGACGACAGTTGTAGCATACTCGCGGTCTATCGTTGCTCCTAATTTCCGTATTCGATTGTGTTGAGTTGTTTACAGGTGGCCGCGAAGTTGTTGTACACGTAGCTCCACCCGTTGCTACAGCCGCACAAAATTGCTTAATTGCGGACAGCAATTCTGTTGTCGTTTTGAAATACATACTTCCGATGCTGTTCTGCAATGCTTGATGTTTGACATTTCTCCGAAAATATTTAATTATGTCTGGTTCACACAGGTTGCCTTGTCTACCAATTGCTACGTCGGAAATAAAAACTCTCGATCATTTCGGTTGATTGTCGGCATGTCTCGATCATACGAAGATGGACGTCAGCACTGCTTTCCGACGATGGGAAATCATGCAACAACTGCTCTGCAAATGATTCCCATCCGTTGTGGATCTCTTCGATCCCGTCTAACCACAGCTTTGCGTAGCCCTTCATATTCGCCATGACTGCACACATAAGCATCTTCTCGTCCCAGGCATACGCTTCGCATAGTCGACGTACTCTTCTCACGAACTGTAATGGTGTGAGCAAGGTTGGCGATGACGGATTGAATGTGGGGAGGATGTTAATGATATCTCGCACACAGTGTATATTTGATTGCCTCATCACTGTATCTGATTCCTCCACTTTTCGATCCAATACACACGTCTCTCTAACCGAACCATCTTGTATTGATTTCTCGCATTCGTTATTTTTCGACGGCGCACTTACTTTACCGCTTGCACCTTGGGTTTGCCTCTCGTCAATGCATTTCACTGTGTTTGCCAGAGATTCCATTAGCGTATGGAGATTTTTCACGTCTTAGGACAGCCTTCCGAGAGTGTCGCAATCATCATTTTCGTTGTCGTCGATATCGTCAATATGATCAGCTCCGATGGCTTCTGTGAGCCGCAGAATGAGATTCTTATTCCCCTTCGTCGACAACTCTTTTGCACTAAGATGTCTTTTTATAGCCCAAGCTGTTAATTCACATATTTTAACGACCGGCATCGTATATTTTTTTTTGTTTAAGCGCGTATTTTCGCCATAATGACTAATGTTCACCAAGAAAATTCGCGCACACCGAGCAAAATAAGTCCACACGTAGTTACCACTAAGTCAACCATACCGGCCCGTAGCCATGTAATCCAACCTTTTCGCGCGCGCACACAGATACAAATCGGTAGCGCATACACAAGACTTTCACAAAGCGTCGCCGCATCGTTCACAAAGTTCCACTTAGAACAAGTTCGGACTTGTCGTTCACACCGTTTTTTTTTTAAATCACTCGTATCCCACTTCTGACTGTCAGGTATGGCTTGGGATCAGGACTAGGTCTCGAGCACAGTTTTATTTAATGCTCAATGATCGCTCTTTCTACGTCTTACTCGTTTCCCGGCCGGCGAACGACTACTTCTATTCTCCCAATCACTCAGTCTCTGACAACTGGAACATTAATTTTGAAGATGGCCTTGTCCTTCATTATTACTGATTGAACAGTCATGATAGAGTACAGCTGTAGCAAAGATGTATGTCCTGTTTGGCCCGGAACTGTTAATGATGCTGGTATATTTTCCCTGATGAAGCGCAGTATGAAACTTCGATCTTTATTTAGGCGGCTCAAAGTAGAATCCACAACAGAAGTTTGATTTTTTTATTAATGTTATTATACACTACACGAAATAATGATAGGACCAAGACAAAAATCATTACTGTGTCAATGTAATATAAGAAAAAATTTTTTTCTAAATAAATGTAGTTTATTACTGCTATATAAATTCATGTGGTATAAAGGAACATTGCTTCAATACTCAGTACTTCATTTAATGACTGTCAAAAATTCTGCCAAGCGAAATAATTATAGGACCATTGTTACTGTTAACGACTTTTGGTATATAAAATTCGTCTTTGAGTAGTTCTAGTAGTTTGTACTAGCACCTCGGTTAATTATAACGTGTTGCAGGCGACGTGGCATGGAAGTTATAACTGTTTGGACAGTATCCTGACTAATGTTCTTCCATTCAGTGTTGACAGCTGCCCGTAGCTCTCGGACGGAGTCGTATTGACGACCTTGGTGAAAAACCCGCTCGAATAGTATTGACCAGATGTTTTCAATTGGGTTTAAATCCGGGCTACATGGTGGCCACTCCAGTAATGGAATTCCACGAGATTCTAGAAAGTTCTTGGTATGTCGCGCGGTGTGCACCGCAGCATTATCTTGCTGAAATATCCATTCAGCTCCGTGTGTTCCGAAATCAATTAGTACGTCATCAAGCAACTCCACATATTTGACAGCGTTCATTTTTGTGGAAATAAAACATATAGGGGACTTGCCGTAATATCCAATAGCAGCCCACACCATTAAGGATCCTCCACCGAAATTTCTCGCCATCCTTTTTTGCTTTTTTGTACGCTTATCGTGCCAATATCTTTGTAGGCCGTCAGGTACGTCGAGGTTGAATTTTTTTTCATCGCTGAAAAGTACTGTGGTCCATTCCTCTTCCCAAAATTGGTACTTCTCAGCAAAATTCAATCTTAGCTGTTTGTGGCGTGCTGTCAATTTAGGTTTAGGATCCCGTTTGACATACTCTAACTTACTATCTGCCTTCAAAATTTGTTACACGCGTCTCACACCTACTTGAAGTCCTAAAGTGCGTTGAATTTCTGCTGGGCTGTTGCCCTTATTACAAGCCAGCCTTTTAATTTCTCTGGTTTCTCTGGCAGACACCACTGGCTTTCTACGTGAACTCTTTTTTTTTACCATAGTTGTCTTTTAGTTTCAGGAAATTTATAACCACAGTCTTACTTCTTTTCATTCGAGATGCTATTTCTCTGGTTGTTGCGCCACTATTCCGATAGGCGAGAATTTGTCCTCGTTCTATTTCCGTCAATTGCTTTCCTCGACCCATTTCAGTGTGATTCGCGCAGCTGTCGATTTAAAAGTTAGTTGTTACAGTAACCAAAAATACAATTCAATTTACCTAATTAAATGAAATTAAATATTATATGATTTGTTATTTCTTTGTAATTTCCTTCTTTTTACGTACACTTCTGGTCTTATCAATATTTCGCACTAGAATGTTTTTGAATTACGCCGCAAACGAACGTATTAGCAGAAAACAAAAATCGAAAACCGGTTCTTGGGAAATACCGATCTGTATAATCCCATAGCGCACTGCACTAACGCAACTCTATTTCTATTTGTGTATTATTGCAGTTTTGTGTGTTGGTCTTATCATTATTTCGTGGGGTGTATGATGTTCGTTCAAATTAATTTTTTTTTTTATGTTTCTGCCATATCTTCTGCGTAAGTTTGGTCTAGGATTCCAAACAGTTTATTACTTAGCGTTCCAACAAAATCAAATGGGGATCGTTTCTTTCGAATTCCAGCGGTCCTTTCCAGAAGCAAGTTATTATTAGCCTGTATTGTATCCAATTGAGATTGGAACTGTGTCAAAAGGAGATTGTAGCGTCCTTGCTTATCGGGTTCAGTCATTTGGCAGATTTCTTTTAGCTTTTTGTGATTGTTTCGTAGATTATGCATATCTTTCCAATATTCTGTCATATTGTAGTATGCTATTATGTTTCAATTATCCATTACCAAGGAAATTTTGCCTAAATCTTCAAAATATATTGGTATTTCCTTTGTGAAGGGCTTTATGAGAAAGTTGTTTTGAATTGCTGGAGTATCTGCCTCAATGTTGGGTAAAAATAGTACAAGGAGTGCCAGTGCTAGCTTTGCTAGTTTTGCCGTCCGTATGATTGGTGGTGCCTGTGATCTTCTAGCCTGCAGTTGCTTTGATGACGGGTTTGCAGTTGACGTTAGAGAGGGCTGTGGATCTTTGCATTCCTGGGCTTTCTTCAAGTCGCTACAGTGGTAGTGTAACCAGTTAGAGTTCATTGGATGAATGACATGTTTGTTTAGTTTTTTGAGCTTATTAGGGAGCTTCACTAGGGGAGGGCTTCCATAATTCTGGCTGACTATAAGGGTTGATGCGCAATCAGGTAGTGATGGATTCTTGTCCAATTTCGAAGTGCTGGACTCTGCTGGACTTAGTAGTTTCGTGGCCGTTTAGTCTGAGGTGTTGACATTGGACTCTTCATTGTGCTGTAAGTATTCACTCGTCGAATCAATTGGAAGAGGGCATAAGTTATGAACAGCTCTCTTAAGTATGTCCTGCACGGTTTTCACGTCAACTACTCTAGTGACTCCGTCTGATCCTTCGTATAGCTTAATGATTCTTCCAAGTGCCCATTTGAGAGGAGGAACGTTATATTCCTTCAGTAGAACTAATGTTCCCAGGAGTATTTTCGTTTTCCCGGTTTTCCATTTACCTCTGGTTTGAAGCTCCTGAAGACACTCTTTTGACCACCGTTTGCAGAAATCTATTTGACAGAACTGAACGAGTTTTCATCGTTGTAATAATTTAACGTTGCTTTCTAAGTATTCTGGATTAGGTAATGTGCTGAGCGGTTCTCCAATCAAAAAATTACCTGGCGTTAGAGCTTGCAGGTCGTTCGGATGACTTGATAGAGGGTTCAATCGACGCGAGTTGAGAATGGCTTCGATTTAGGTAACGGTTGTGTGGAGTTCTTCATAAGTTAGTGAAGCACCGGCTACAACTCTTTTTATGTGGTATTTCGCGGACTTTACGGCAGCCTCCCACAACCCTCCGAAATGAGATCTTGGAGGAATACCACCATTCAATATTTTCATCTACACAGTAAGTTTGTATCTCGATCTGGATTGGTTTATTTGAAAATAGCTCCCGTATCTCCTTCATTTCATTTTTTGCACCTACGAAATTAGTGGCGTTATCAAGAAGATCTTGCGGGGACGACCCCTGCCCAGAAAAGCATCTTTTGTCAGGTATGAAACCAATTACAGATGTACAGCCTTGGTACTGAAACAGATAAAAACAGAGATATATGCTTTTACAGGTTTCTTTCCTCTGATCTTGTAGTGTATCTGAATTGGGTCGCAGAAATCTACTCCTACATTTGTAAATTTGAACTATTTCCTTTGTTACATTTCCCATGATCTGTGTGTATAGCTTTGGTTTTGCGTTGCAGCATCGTATACACTTCTGTACAACACTTTGCGCTAAGGTTTTCCCATGTATAGGCCAAAATTCTTGTCGTACAATTGCAAGCAATGCTTGAGGGCCTGCATGAAGATGTTTCTCATGAAGATATTGAATCAACAGGCTAACTACCTCATTTGAGTGTGGCAGAAGAAGCTGGTGTTTTGCTTCATATGGTAAGTTTGAATAGTCGATTCTACCTCCTACTCGAAGTAGTCCCTTGTCGTCAACAAAAGGCTTGAGATGGCTGAGAGCGTTTCCTGCTGGCAAGGTTGCATGCTTCGTCAGATATTTTAAATCTTGCTTGAATACCGTGTGTTGGACTTCCCTAATAATAAAAAAAAACGCATCGTGAAGCTCTACAGGAGTTATCAGTCCAGTTTTTAAGCCTTGATCTGGCTTTAAGTTTTTTGCAAAGCGCCTGATGTAAGCTGTCGTTCGTTGAAGATATTTAAATGAATTTCTATTATTTATCATACTCAGGATTGACGTTGATGGTTGTACTGACACCAAGGTATTGCCTTTCTTTTCCTCATCCGTTTCAAAATGTTTTACTGGGGGTTTTGGCCATCTATTATTGGGCAGTTCTAAGAATTTGGGTCCACAAAACCAGATTTTGGATGTGGATAAGTCTCCTGGAGTTGCACCCCTCGATAGGATATCTGCTGGGTTATCTGCTGTTGGTGCATATGTCCATTGAGTTGCCTTTGTACTTTCTTGAATGAAAGCTACTCGGTTTGCCACAAATGTTTTCCAATTTGAAGAAGCTCCCTTTATCCAGGACAATGTGATTGTTGAATCTGTCCAATAATAAATATTTTCCATTGGTGTACACAAC
Source organism: Odontomyia ornata (assembly GCA_963969285.1). Classification (NCBI taxonomy): domain Eukaryota; kingdom Metazoa; phylum Arthropoda; class Insecta; order Diptera; family Stratiomyidae; genus Odontomyia; species Odontomyia ornata. The sequence continues at coordinate 85,424,298 of OZ017742.1, forward strand.
GCCTTTTGAAGCTTCATAATGAATTTAACCATCAGGTGAGCGGCGCATAGTTCTATATTTGTAATCGAATTCATTTTCGCCTTCACAAAATACTCCAACTGAAAATAGAAAAAGACAGCTTCCTTTTAATTTTGTGTATTTTATTTATTTTTATTCTCGAAATCGATTTTCGACCGTAATCGTTCGGTAATCGCTGAAGAAGACCGAACGATTACGGTCGAAAATCGATTTCGAGAATAAAAATAAATAAAATACACAAAATTAAAAGGAAGCTGTCTTTTTCTATTTTCAGCATAGTTCTAGCCTAGGAATTGTTACCCGCTCGGGGGGTGCAGCTCGAGAACGTGCACATAGGTGTGTTACGTAGCGTCCAGTTGGATTCGCTGACCATATGTAAATTGCTGCTCCAAACGCACTTTCGTCTGATACCGCACGTCGGAGAATAACGAGTGAGTTCAGATTACTAAGCTCTTCACGAAACTTGCGCCATTTGGTTGATAGTGCTTCAGGAATTTGACAGTCCCACTCTAGTTTAAGCTGCCCGAGTTCTTGAATGAAGATTTTCCCTTTGGAAACGATAGGGTTGATGAGGCCCAAAGGATCGTAGATGTGCATTATGTCACTGAGAACACTCCGTTGGGTAATTTTGTCCACAGATGATAAATTCACTTTGATCCCATAATTGTCGGTATTGGGATGCCAAGCAATACCGAGAGATTTAGTGTAGTAGTCATCCTCCATTTGACGTAGTCATCGTTTGGAGGTCTTCCTTAGGAATATTTTCGACCAGTTTAGAGTGGTTTGCACACCATTTCCGAAGCCGAAATCCACCTTCTGAAAGCAAGGCACGTAATTCACGTTGGACGCGTAAAGCTTCTTGTAGTTTATTTCTTTATTTGTTCATTTATTTATTTATCCCATCTTACAGACTAAACAATCCAATAACAAAATGAAACGCAAAGAATAATTACAGCAATATTTAAATGAAAAAGAATGATAGTTTGTTGGATCCGGATAAAATGTCATCCACATAAAAATCTCTTAATGCAGCCTTGGATCCGAGAGAAAACCTCTTTTGTTTTGTTTCGGCCACATACTGTAGAGTTCTCGTAGCTAAGTAAGGTGCGCTTGCGGTGCCATTGAAATTGTTCGCAATCTATAGAATTTGATTGCCTCTGATAGATTGTGTCTCCACAAGACGGTCTTCTTCTGCTACTAGAATTTGCCTATACATCTTCTCTATATCCGCAGAGAAAACGTATCGGTGTATCCTAAATCGAACCAATATTGAGAACAGCTCATCTTGTACTACCGGACCGACAAGTAGTAAATTGTTCATGGAGATGTTTGTCGAAGTTTTGGAAGATCCATCGAAAACGACTCGCAATTTTCGGTTGTGCTATCTGGTTTAAGCACGTAGTGATGCGGCAGAAAATAACGGCTTTTTGGAATCAAGGCTGGATCAATCAATTCCATGTGATTGAGAGCTAGTAGTTCGTCCATGGATTGTTTATACTGCTGTTTGAGTTCGGGATTCCTCTCCAAGCGCCGTTCTTGGCATAGCAAACGTCTGATTGCTATCAGTTTAGATTCTCCCAAAGAATTGGGCGATTCAGCAAATGGCAGCCTGACTTCATACTTTCCTTCTGGACTCTTCCGAATTGTAGTGTTGTTCGCATTTTCTTTCATTTTCCGTCATGGCTGATGAATTGGATTCCATATTCTCGAGCTCCCAAAATCGCTTTAGCTGATCTTTAATTGAGCTGGTAGCTATGTTGCGTACGGTTGAGAGATTTTGATAGGCTGCGTTTACTTTTCCCAAATCGATCCTGCCTAGAATAGAGTTCTGTAAAGTTGGCAGATCTTATGAAAGCTTTATTTTCTCAGGTGACATTAAATCAGCGTAGATCTCGGCTCCTATTAAGATGTCAACCCGTTTCGGCCATGACTTTATCTGTAAGCGTGGTCGCGGTGGTCATTTGCCTGATGTTATTTTCCACTATTAACGGCATACCTTCCTCTTTATAATGAAATAAACATCCGATCATTTATATTAAAAAATGGCATTTTTCTTTTAATATCAAAATAACACCTCTTATTAGAAAGCCCTGTATAATGGCAACGGAAGAGGTCCTAATAGATTTTCAATTAGACTTCAAATTTACTAAGAAATAAACTTCGATTTGTTTTGCTAGTTCACTGCCCGATTCTTCTTAAAATTATATTTTGGTCAATTGAATTTCAACCCAACACGATCACATCATCTTATACGCGATCATCAAGATCAAATGAAAAATTGATTGGTTTTTAATTCAACCTGTCGAAACTGTGTCGAGTAAACGTTCAAATCCCAATCACAACCGACACGCAATTCTAAAATTGAATTTTATATTCACCAGCCCCATCAGTTTTCGAGCAATTCATATCTCTTTCCTTCATAACAGAAATTGAAACGATGTACGCGAAAAAGTACTTCCCGTCCGCCCGCACGAAAATCTCTTTTCTTTCTATTCCCATGTACACGGTAAATTGCATCAGCTGCTCGCTCAGCCGAGTTCGATTATATTCGGTGATGCGATACACAGTTGGGATGCTCTGTCAGTGTGCCCATGTCCGAAATTTTAATGGCAAATTTTTAATTTTTCAAGAAAAATTGACTGAAGTAAAGAAAAATGAAAAAGAATTTAAATAGTAATAAAAGTTAAATCTCTTGAAGAATATAATTAAAGGGAAACGTTTCATATGAAGGAAAATTGATATAAAATTACTTTTAATAATAATAATAAGAAAGAAAACTATTTGATAAATTACTATTATGAATGGAATTATTTAAATATTTTTTCCCAAATCTGCCATGAAAATTTCGGATAAGAGTTAGGACGGTTTTCGAGCAGTTTGCTTGTGTGACTGCTCGATTACTACAATTAGTAACAGCCTTTGCATTCAAAATATCCCAGGCTGTCCTCCCTGCCACATCTGTTGCCGCTGGACGCACTGTTGTTCCGTTTACCAAGTTTTCCATACCTGATTCTGCCCGGACGATTATTTCCAGCTGGAGCTGCCATAGAAAGAAGTTTTTCCCGCTTAATTTCTGCAACTGAAATTGTTTAAGAATGTCCATGGTTCCTGAGTTGCACGAACCGTTTTCCAATCACTAATTGAACTACCACTAGACACACCCGACACACCTCACGTGACGTCGAGTTCTTTGTTCAGTCTACTCACAATTTCTCACCCAGTTCCCACACGTGACACTGGGCCCATAACCAGTTAAGAGATCATGATTGTTTCGTGGAGTGTGAATTGAAGAGATATTGAATTGAAGAAGTTATTTTAAAGAAAATACAGATAACTTTTATTTAAACTTAATTAGCAGCTTTACACTGAACTACCCACAATGCTGGTTTTACAAGAACTTAGAGCACACCCTTGATTGGTAGTTAACCAAGGAACAACTAGTGACATCCACCTCTTACAATGTTGCCAACCACGGCAGAACAAAATATATTAAAATGATATAGAAAGTACAACTGAAGAAAGTGTCTAAATTAAACATATTATTTTCAACAGGTACAAATAAGCGGTCTTGAGATCTTTCGGTATCATCTACTATATTAAAATTACAATATCGATGACGGGGTAGACAGGGAAAGCGGAAGAACATTATTAAAATTTGTCCCCTGCTGTGGACCGAAAAATCTGAAAAAAGCATGGAGGTAGTTCTCTATGACTCTCTCTATCGACTCAGACACTACAGACTTGCTAGGGTTTGCATGAAGGTTTCAGAAAGGATATAACATATATCATGCATATCTTTGAGAATCCATTCGAGTTATATCAGTAATCGTAAAACAAAGTGGTGGCCGTTTTAAATGGGAATATTGAGTAAATTTAAGTTATTTTCCCCCAACTTCAGCATTTAAGGTACATTTTCTTCTTCTTAGCACTACAGCCCCTCTCGGGCCTTCGCTTCCTGCAAACAGCGCCTCCAACTGTCTCTGTCCACTGACCGCGATCTCCAATTCCAAAATCCGAGCAGCGATGAGGTGTCTTCGTCGACCGAGTCAGACCAGTGTTTTCTCGGTTTCCCCACTGGCCTTCGGCCTTCAGTTCTCCCAACGAATATTTTTTTGGGTATCCGTTTTTCGTCCATACGATTCATGTGGCCAGCCCATTGCGTCTCATAATCGTTGAGGTCTCCGGTTCGTCAAAAATTTCATACAACTGATGGTTGTATCGAATTCGTCATTGGTTCCCGTCTAGCTTCGCTCCGATTATTCGCCTCAGAACCCGTCGCTCAAAGGCGTTGGATATATTTGCGGATGCTTGAGTTAGGGTCCATGTTTCACACCCATAGCATAACATAGGTCTTATCACAGATCCAAGTATAGGAGCTTTGTTTTCCTGTGTATGCAGCTGGTCTTCAAGATCGTCAATGCTGAATAGAATATTTTATTTGCGAGTTGTATTCTTCGGCGTATTTCGTCTCCTTCATTGCCCGTTTTCGTTATTTTGGCGCCTAAATACACAAATTCGCTAACATTTTCGATACTGTATTCGCCAAATGTGATATTTTGTGGATTTGAGGAATTTTTCCTCGACTGCGTTATGAGCTTTGTTTTATTTTCATTGATTTTTGGCCCTACTAGTTTTGCTTCGCTGTCGAGTTTCAGGAAAAGTTCTTTGGTAGTTGTTAATGACCGTGACAAAATGTTGATGTCGTCTGCAAAGGCTACTATTTGACTCGACTTGTATAGTAATGTACCTCGCGTGTCGACAGGTAGCTTCCTTATGACGTACTCCAGACCCAAATCGAATAGCAATGGGGCCAGCCCATCTCCCTGCTCTAGTCTGATATTTGTGTCAAAGGCATCGGTGAGTTGGTTATTGATGCGGACTTGGGTGGTCGTCGACGTCATTGTCATTTTGGTAGGACAGACTAATTTGGCTGGGATACCAGAGCAAAGCATTATTTGATACAATACGTTACGATCAATACTGTCGTATGTTTGCTTGAAGTCAATGAAAATTTGGTATACGTCTATGTTGAGCTCCCAGCATTTTTCAAGTACCTGCTTGACTGTAAACAATTGGTCTATTGTCAATCTACCCGCTCTAAAACCACCTTGATACTCCCCAATAATACTTTTGGCGTATGATCCGATTTTATTTTCTAAGATTTTAGAAAATATTTTGTACGCCGCACAAAGTTGTGATATACCTCTATAATGTTCGCACTGTAGCTTGTCATCTTTTTTGTGGATAGGGAATATAATTGATTGGCTCCACTCTTTCGGAATATGTTCTTGTTGCCAAATGTACCGGATGTCTTTGTGAATAGCTTGATGAACACTACTGCCACCATATTTGATGAGCTCCACTGGAATCTCATCGATGCCCAACGCTTTCATTATTCTTTTGGGCTTTGATGATGGAACAAACTTCATCCAGAGTTGGTGGGGCCAATGGAAGCTCTCCGCAGATATCTATAGGCTCCGATGTTCTGAAGCTGTGCGGAGACTTAAGGAGGTTCTTTAAATATGAAGCGCATCTTTCCTTAATTTTGGTTTGATCAGCAATGATATTGCCGATGTCATAAGGACAGAGCGTGGTTTTGGGCTGATAACCACGTTTCAGGCGTTTCACAACTTTATATGCTTGTTTTATGTTGTTGCACACTAAACTTACATCTATACTTCTCAATTGTTCGTCTACGATTTTCGTAGTGTCCACTCTTCGTCCTGGTTTTCCTACCTACATATCATCGAACCAATCATTCCTCTTGCGCCGGGCTTGATGTCCGATCGTCTGTTCTGCCACGGTCCTGATAGCCGCTTTCACTTCCATCCAGAGCTCGTTGCTAGTCTTTAACGATGCGTCTGGTAAGATGGGAGCCAGCTGGTTGTCGAGGGTCTCTGTGAAATTTTCGGCCACCGACGCCGTTTGGAGCCTTTCGATGTCAAATTTTTGTAGCGGGCTGGTCTTCGCCGAATATGCCTTGACATACGACATTGATAGGTTAGTTTGATCAAGTAATGATCTGAGTTACAATTGGCTCCTCGGTATGTACGGACGTCAAGTATGCTCGAGGCCCAACGTTGTTGGATCAGAACATGATTGATCTGGTTTTGTGTGTTGCCATCCGGTGATACCCAGGTAAATTTATGAATGCGTCGATGTAGGAAGCAAGTCGAACGTATGACTAGATTTCTGCTACATGCAAAGTCGGTCATGCGCTGGCCGTTATCATTTGTTTCATCATGGAGTCGTTCCCCGATGAGATAGCTCATTGCCAACCTTAGCGTTGAAATCACCCAGAATTATTTTTGTGTTGTTTGTGGGCAATGAGTCGACGAGTCTTTCCAGGTGATTGTAAAACGTTTCCTTCGTTTCTTGGTCCTTTTCTTCGATCAGGGCGTGAACATTTATCAGCCAGATTTTGAAGAATTTCGCTTTTATACGGATCGCACACAACCGTTCATTGACTGCCTTAAAATCAATAACGTGCGATTTGAACTCCCTATCCAAAATGAAGGCCACTCCGAATTCTCTTTTCCCAGTAGGCTTTCCACTTTTGAATATTGTGTGCGATCTCATGTCTTGAATGTCGTTTCCAGTCCAATTCGTTTCCTGGACTGCCAGTATTTTGAATTGATATTGACTGGCCTGTTGTAAAAGGTCCTTAACAACGCCTGGGTAATTGAGTGATCTGACATTCCAGGATCCAATGCCATAGTCCTTTTTTCGTTTGCGAGGTCGTTGCCGTGAGTCCAATCCATTCCGAGGCCCTTCTGCAGGTTTCAAAACATTTAAAGGTTTTACAGGGACGGGGAGTTAGCCCGTCGCCCAATCTCCATTCCGGCGGCATGGTTATTACGTCGATTCCGTTATCAGGCGCGGGAGATTCGCCTTCACCCTCTTACGTCCTCAGAAAAGAGGTGTGAGTAGGATTTAGTAGCCGAAGCTGTAGCTGTATTTACAGTTATTAGCATTTTTCGGCATTTAATGTTACATTATTGGGGAATCAGTAAAATTAATTTGCACCCCGAGAGCATTTACTACCATTTTATTGGGGGGCTTGGGATGAGGAATCATGGAATTATGGGTTGGGGAAACAAGGGGTTCGCTCCTCCTTTATCAAACGGGCTTGGGACCGTCTACGGCGGAGGTACATTTTAAAGGTGTCAAAATCATGGTAGTAGGTTCTTATGAGTACAACAGTAACAAATATCTTAGAAGTTGAAACTCAATCAACTTTGTTAATAATACAAGTCGTAATATTTGTAAACATAACCTTTTTCTCAGTAAATTCATATGGGTACCCTTAAATTTAAATTTAAGTAGTCCAAGGAAAGGTGCTTATACTCTGGAAGTTTCAATAAAGTCAAATCGTATTTACGAAGTAATAGCCTTTTCTCCGAATACAATAAAAACAATGTACAGTTTTTCTACCATTCGGGCTTTCCATCGAAATAGACACTACACTTTATAATAAAAACATCTTTAAGATTTCATTCGGTCAAAGGTTGCTAGTAATATTGCTACAAAAAGGCGGCAGGTTAAAATGGAGTGATAATGGTTTTTCTTTTAAAGCGAGTATGTATTTGTTGAGAAGTCGTTAAAGTTTTTCTTGAGTTTATTCATTATTGGTATCTGCATAGCGTAGGTTGACTCTTACCCAACTTGTTTTTATTTAATCAGATACCTATGTAAGGACTTTGAACTTTACGCTTTAACTCTACTATATAATAAACATAGGCAATATGTTGTAGCGAATTGCCCGAATTTTTTGCATAAAATGTCTTCAATTATAGTATGTGATGATGTATATGTTTTTTTAAATAAATTTACAAAAACTATTAATTTATTACTAATGAATTTGATAAGGCATTATTTAGGTTTCTTTTAAAATGTAGTCGAACTGAAACATATTGCCTGTGTATACTTTTTACTCTTCATATCTATCAACACAATTTTATGCACTCCTGCACACTGAAAATTAAAAATTACTTTTGAAAATCATACACAAGTAGTTAAATATTGGCATTTTTGTTTCAGATTGACTGCATTTTAAAAGATGTTAATGCTGCAGTGAATTATTTAATATCACTTACAATACGAGCAATTACGCCCCTCATTAAGGAAAACGAAGAAGCCATTTTATATCACATGAGAGCGGGATGCTATAAAATACCACTGGTGGATAGAAGATAAATCAACTGCAGTATACCACGATTTGGATACAATGACATCCCGCCGCCCACGTTCGCTTTCTCCGATGGGAGTGGATTCATCACATCATCACTGTGACGATAAAAAACGAAGACCAGTTGCGCTGAATGGAATAAGTTCAACGGTGGAAGATAAAACGAACGACTTTTTATGCCCAATTTGTTTCGATATTATCCGTGAAGCGCACATAACACGATGCGGACATACATTTTGTTACGATTGTATACATAAATCGATTTTAACATTTAAACGTTGCCCCAAGTGCAACGTCGTGCTTAACTCTGGCGAATCTATATTCCCGAACTATTTACTCGACGAACTTATTTTGAAGCACAACTTGAAGATGCAACTGCAGGATGGATTGGGTGGAGGTACTACAAGTAGTAGTACTGGGGGCGGGCCAGATGGCTTGAAAAACTTTTTGTCTAGTGAATCGCAAAAACTTTCGTTAACTGATGTAAATATTATGCTAGAGATTTTAACGCAAAGAAAGCAATTGCTAGAGGCTGAATCAAGTGCCGCACAAAATCAGTTGCTGTACGAGTTTCTGACCCATTTACTGCGACAGAAAGAAGATCAACAGGCTCAAATTATGAAAGAGATTAGTTTAGTTAAGAAAGACTTAGAAAGTGTTAGCAATATTTTGTCTAGTGTGAGCGGAAAGGCACAAGAAGATAATAGTCAGGCAAAAGGTGACCATGCGGGTGAAAGCAGCAGTGCTGAAAAACCATCAGCAGTGGCAGAAGTTGAAGGCTTTAATAGTAGCATAACTGGTCTGGTTGATACTAGTTCTAGGAGTAATTTTCTTTCTCGCAAACGTCGAATGTACTCGCATTTCGACGACTTCGTTTCATCCTATTTTTCAGCTCGAAGTCAGGAACTATATCTAGGCACTGATTCCAGCCAACTGAACGCAGATTCTAAAATGAAAGGTGCAACAGTCCGTCAAGGACTCGATACATTCCGCGACAATCTTGTTAAATTCTCACGTTACAGCTCCTTGCGTCCATTAGCTACTATGCACTACTCTAGTGACCTTCACATAAGCTCAACTATCGTATCCACTATTGTGTTCGACAAAGACAATGAATATTTTGCAATTGGAGGTGTTACAAAACGTATTAAAGTTTACAACTATTTGGATGTAGTACGCGACACCGTCGATATCCATTATCCTTATGTGGAAATGGTGTGTAAAAGCAAGATTTCTTGCATAGCTTGGAACTCATACCACAAAAACATCCTGGCGTCCAGTGATTATGAGGGTGCTGTCAACATTTGGGATGCAACGACGAGCAAATTGACAAAATGCTTTCAGGAACACGAAAAGCGCTGTTGGAGTGTTGATTTCAATGAAGTCGATACTCGGCTCATAGTGTCAGGATCAGACGATGCTAGGGTGAAACTGTGGTCTTTGAAGGATGAGCACTCTATTGCGACATTAGAAGCGAAGGCGAATGTTTGCTGTGTTAAATTTAATCCAAAAATCTCATACCAATTAGCTTTCGGTTCGGCAGATCATGACGTTCATTTCTATGATTTGCGAAACATGAGTCGTGCAATATGTGTGTTCAAAGGACATAAAAAGGCTGTATCATACGTGAAATTTCTCAATACACATGAAATAATTTCAGCAAGTACAGATAGCCAATTAAAGTTATGGAACGTTAACTCGCCACCATATTCGCTGCGTTCATTTACGGGTCATGTAAATGAGAAGAATTTCGTGGGTCTTGCTACTGATGGAGATTATATAGCGTGCGGTAGTGAAGATAATTCAATGTTTATTTATTACAAAGGGCTTTCAAAACCGTTGTTTAGTAAAAAAATCGAAGTCGGGCAACGAGTGTCTGACTTAGAGCGATCAAATGATCTTAATGAATTTGTTTCGGCAGTATGCTGGCGTAAACAGTGCAATGTTGTCTTAGCTGCTAATAGTCGCGGTCTTATAAATATTTTAGAACTAGTTTAAGAAGGAATCGATTTCAATAAAGGTGTTCTCTCCGAACATTGATAAAAATGTAGAAATTGCTGTTTGTGTAGTAGAAATTTGACTACTACTAGCTAAACAGTTAAGCAAATCACAGTTAAGCAACTCTTCATAATTTTAATTTATTGAGGTTTTACATTTCTCCAATTCTAAAGTAATATACTTTCAAGTAAAACGCCCATTCTCTCAGTATTGAACAATTTGAAGAAAACACTATACCGGCACATCTAGTGTAGATAATTTGCAAGATTTGCCAAATAAATTACATAGTTAAATTTACATAGACTATAGCGAAACACAAGTCATTTATAATTTAAGCTAGGTTAGAAAACATTATTCTCGATTATTGAACGTTTTTTAATATCATGATATCTTTTAATTCGATTTTTCTATTTAAATTAAATGGTTTTTTATATTTGATTTTGTACAATATTATTGATTATGATTTTTATATTTAAGCGCTCAGAAAAATGAATCAAATAAGAATAAATATTTGCAATTGAGATACTTTTGTTTTTAATTTTTCTTTGCATCACTAGAATTTTTGGGGGCTGAATTTAAAAAAAAAACAAAAGTCTGAAAATTCAAAAAATATTGTTGAGTAACGGTATAAGTCTAAATCAAAAAAATTTATCGATCGATTACAAAGTGGAGTATTTAATATTATGTAAAGCATGTTAATATAAGATGGGCAACTTTTGTCATATATTTTTGCTAAGATATAAACAAGCGAAGGTACAGATTAAAATATTTAAACGGTTTACTTTTTCAATGGCCACAAATCATTGCTTTTATGAATTTATGTGCATCTTCCGCTAAAAATTGGTACAATTGGTTAATTAGCAGTTCTTATCGAGTTAGTGGACATTTAAAAAAAGTACATTAATTAACAAAATACAAAGCAAGAAGAACGATCCATAATGAAGTAGTAGATTATTTTTATTTGATGGGAGCTTTAAGCCTTCCTTACTCAGGAAGACCTTATCATTTCGTCATTATTGTTATCGAATTCCATCTATTTATGATTGTTGATTTTCATCTATTTATGTGGGTAGTTATTTCATAGTCGATCTTTGCAACCGGGGCCGTTTGCGGCTTTGTAAATTTACGCTAGTAAATTCTTCTCTAGGCCCAATACTTTCTTAAACGCTTCGCAAAGAAACTTTTCGCAAAAAGAATCGTTATATGTTCATGTAACGGGTAAAAATTGGGCTGTTCTGCACTTAGTTAACTCTATGATCATCCATTTCCGGTAGGACTGTTATCGATGAATTTATATTTTCTTTGGTAGAAAGTTAAAATACGTCTTTTGCAGTCAGTTGTTGGAAAGGAAGTAAAAAAAATTTATTCTCTTCTCGACACCCAAACTGATCACTGAATAGATCTTTTATTTCCATATTTTTCCTATTTATAACACAATACAACTTAATCATCAAATTTACAATCGAATTACAACCACCCGAACAGAGTTCAATAATCAGTTGCTGCAATGAAGTTCAATAAAACGCAAAGTGCTTACTTATAAAAAATGAACATGCAAACAAATCAGAGTTCAATAAATTGTATAGAATGCTTCAATGCACTTTTCTAGGTTTATGTACATTCTTCTTCTTAGCACTACAACCCCTTTCGGGCCTTCGCTTCCTGCAAACAGCGCCTCCAACTGTCTCGGTCCGTTGACCGCGTCTTCCAATTCTGAAATCCGAGCAGCGATGAACTGTCTTCGTCGACCGAGTCAGACCAGCATTTCTTCGGTTTCCCCACTGGTCGCCGGCCTGCAGTTCTCACAACGAATACCTTCTTGGGTATCCGTTGTTCGTCCATACGATTCATGTGTTCAGCCCATTGCAGCTTCCGCAGTCTTACAATCCTTGAGACCTCCGGTTCGTCGAAAATTTCATACAGTTCATGGTTGTATCGAATTCGCCATTGGGCCCCGTCTAGCTTCGCTCCGATTATTCGCCCCAGGACCCGTCGCTCAAAGGCGTTCAATATATTTGCGGATGCTTGGGTTAGGGTCCATGTTTCACACCCATAGCATAACACAGGTCTTATCACAGATTTGTATACTTGGAGCTTTGTTTTCCTGTGTATGCAGGTGGTCTTCAAGATCGTCAATACTGAATAGAATATTTTATTTGCGAGCTGTATTCTTCGGCGTATTTCGTCTCTTTCATTTCCCGTTTTCGTTATTTTGGCGCCTGAATACACAAATTCGCCAACATTTTCGATACTGTATTCGCCAAATGTGATATTTTGTGTATTTGAGGAATTTTTCCTCGACTGCGTTATGAGCTTTGTTTTATTTTCATTGATTTTTAGCCCTACTAGTTTTGCTTCGTTGTCGAGTTTCAGTAAAAGTTCTTTGGTAGTTTTTAATGACCGTGACAAAATGTTGATGTTACCCGCATAGGCTACAACTTAGCTCGACTAGTATAGTAATGTACCTCGCGTATCGACAGGTAGCTTCCTTATGACGTACTCCAGAGCCAAATTGAATAGCAATGGGGCCGGCCTATCTCCCTGCTTTAGTCCGATATTTGTGTCAAAGGCATCGGTGAGTTGGTTATTGATGCGGACTTGGGAGGTTGTCGACGTCATTGTCATTTTGGTAAGACAGACTAATTTAGCTGGGATGCCGAAACCAATCATTATTTGGTACAGTACCTTACGATCAATACTGTCGTATGTTTGCTTGAAGTCAATGAAAATTTGGTGTACGTCTATTTTGAACTCCCAGCGTTTTTCAAGTACCTGCTTGACTGTGAACAATTGGTCTGTTGTTGATCTACCTGCTCTAAAACCACCTTGATACTCCCCAATAATACTGTTGGCGTATGATCCGAATTTATTTTCTAAGATTTTAGCAAATATTTTGTACGCCGTACAAAGTAGTGATATGCCTCTATAATTTTCGCACTGTAGCTTGTCACCTTTTTTTGTGGATAGGGAATATAATTGATTGGCTCCACTCTTTCGGCATATGTTCTTGTTGCCAAATGTGCTGGATGACTTTGTGAATAGCTTGATGAACGCTACTGCCACCATATTTGATGAGGTCCGCTGGAATCTCATCGATGCCCGGCGCTTTATTCTTTTTGGCGTTGATGATGGGACAAACTTCATCCAGAGTTAGTGGAGCCAATGGAAGCTCTCCGCAGACATCCATAGGCTCCGATTTTCTGGAGCTGTGCGGAGGATTAAGGAGGTTCTTGAAATATGATGCCCATCTTTCCTTAATCTTGATTTCATCAGCCATTATATTGCCGCTGTCATCACGACAGAGCGTGGTTTTGGGCTGATAACCACGTTGCAGGCTTTTCACTACTTTGTATGCTTGTCTTGTGTTATTGCTCGCTAAACTTACATCTATACTTCTCAATTGGTCGTCATAGTATTTTCTTTTCTTAATTCTAATTATGTTATTCGCTACTCTTCTGAGATTTTCATAGTGTTCTCTTTTCGTCTTGGTTTTCCTACCTACGTATTCTTTGTACGCCTGATTCTTTTAATCTAACGCATTCTGGTACTCATCATCGAACCAATCATTCCTTTTGCGCCGGGCTTGATGTCCGATCATCTGTTCTGCCACGGTCTTGATAGCCGCTTTCACTTCCATCCAGAGCTCGTTGCTCGTCTTTAACGATGCGTCTGATAAGATGGGAGCCAGCTAGTTGTCGAGGGTCTCTGTGAAATCTTCGGCCACAGACGCCGTTTGGAGCCTTTCGATGTTTAATTTTTGTAGCGGGCTGATCTTCGCTGAATATGCCTTGACATACGACATCGATAGGTTAATTTGATCAAGTAATGATCTGAGTTACAATTGGCTTCTCGGTATGTACGAACGTCAAGTATGCTCGAGGCCCAACGTTGTTGGATCAAAGCATGATCGATCTGGTTTTGTGTGTTGCCATCCGGTGATACCCAGGTCATTTTATGAATGTGTCGATGTGGGAAGCAAGTCGGACGTATAACTAGATTTCTGCTACATGCTAAGTCGATCAGGCGCTGGCCAATGTCATTTGTTTCATCGTGGAGGCTATATCCTCCAGTTGTTCCCCGATGAGATAGCTCATTGCCAACCTTAGCGTTGAAATCACCCAGAATAATTTTTGTGTCGTTTGTGGGCAATGAGTCGACCAATCCTTCCAGGTGATTGTAAAACGATTCCTTCGTTTCTTCGTCCTTTTCTTCGGTCGGGGCGTGTACATTAATCAGCCAGATTTTGAAGAATTTCGCTTTTAAACGGATCGCACACAACCGTTAACTGACTGCCTTGAAATCAATAACGTGCGATTTAAACCACTCCGAATTCTCGTTTTCCAGTAGGCTTCCCATTTTTGAATATTGTGTGCGATCTCATGTCCTGAATGTCGTTTCCCGTCCAATTCGTTTCCAGTCCAATTCGTTTCCTGGACTGCCAGTATTTTTAATTGATATTAACTGGCCTGTTGTAAAAGGTCCTTAACAACGCCTGTGTAATCGAGTGATCTGACATTCCAGGATCCAATGCCATAGTCCTTTTTTCGTTTGCGAGATCGTTGCCGTGAGTCCAATCCATTCCGAGGCCTATCTGCAGGTTTCGGAGCATGGTTATTACGTCGATTCCGTTATCAGGCGCGGAAGATTCGCCTTCACCCTCTTACGTCCTCACAAAGGAGGTGTAAGTAGGATTTAGTAGCAAAGCTGTAGATGTATTTGCAGTTATTGGCATTTCTCGACATTTAATGTTACATTATTGGGGAACCAGTAAACCCAATGTGCACCCCGAGAGCATTTACTACCATTTTATTGGGGGGCTTGGGATGAGGAATCATGGAAGCTATTGGTTGGGGAAACAAGGGGTTCCCTCGTCCTTTCTCAACCGGGCTTGGGACCGTCTATGGCGGAGTCCTTATAATGGTAGTCTGATATCCCTCGTTACATCTCGTCTTCGGATTAGTATTGTCGGTATCTGGTGGTCTCCGCAATCTCCAGATTATGACGATAATGGATGCTGACGGTTGCATCCAGAAGAATAGTATGATGTCGCATCTGATGATGCCAATTAGTTGCCAGAAACTCGGATTGTGGGAGAGCTTGCTGTTGTGTTTGGTGAATAAATTTATCGTCGTGTTTAAGAAGTGGTTCCGCGGAGATGCAAAGGTATAACAAATTAGTGTTTGTAGCGTTGTCTTGCATCAATCGTACGGGCTTAATATATGTTGACTGTACATTTACGGTTTCCGATATTTGGGAGTTAGCGCGTATTATGGCTGTTGAACTTTTGATGCTGCGATGAGAACCCATTTCTATGATACCCACTCCTTGGATTTTAACATCTTATCGATGTCCACTGCATGTTATGGCGATTGATTGCACTGTATAGGATAAGAACAACCAGTTGTTGGTTCGGGTTAGCTGCTTCCATAGCAAATTCTTAACGTGTAACTTGTTGAGTGGACAAGGCATCTTATTTGTTCGCTCAAAAATCTCATCTAAGATGCAGTTAGGATTCTCGTTAATGCTCTGAAGTATGCTCACTGAGCAATGACGCCTATCGTTTGAAACTTTTTCACATTGGTCAAATTGTTTAGGACATCGTTCAAAATAAACTTGGTCATCGTAATTTACTCCAATGTAATTCGTTGAGACGTCAGGAATTGAATAATTTCCATCGTTTAAACTGGCATTCCAGTACAATGTATAAGTTCGAAGTCCCTTTGTTCGACTATTGGGAAAACCCTGATATGATTATACCGTTTCCATTTTTTGTAATTTGTGTCCTCTTTAACTCCCTCGGTTCGATCAATAATCCCTTTACTAACTTTGACTGTACTAGTGCCAGTGTTTTGTGCATGGTGGTTTTTTTGTGGTAGGGAGATGAATGCCATTTATGCACAGAGTGTGGGACTCCCATGCTCGCAAGCAGGCGACTGGACTTCCCACTAAAAACCTCCCCTGTCAACCTGAGAACCCAGCCTGGAACCGTTTGACACATTACTTCGGGCCAGGTCTCGTTTTGTTACGCCGTGAGGCGCCTTCAAGCTCGGGAGTCCCTTTCCTACCGGGAGGGGGGAGAGGAGAGGGGAAGAGGAAGTGCCAGAAAAGCGATCCCCCAGCCCCAGCGCCCCCCGGCTGCTGTGAGTCCCTTTTATATTTTAGGACTGCCCGAACATAATGTGCCACCTGGTTCCATTTGTCAACCGATTCGAGCATCACCGCAACTATATTATCCGGGGTGAGCTCTCTCGTCTCCCTGTAGAGTTCCCTTCGCAGCCCGTCCCATTTTGTACACTGTACTGTACGGCGCTCTCTAGCAAGGAGGGCGACAGGCATCACGCCTGCAATAACTCTCAGCGCCGAGTCAGAGACTGTTGGATACGAAGATGCAATTCTCAGTGCTCCTCTTCTCTGTACCTGTGCCAAACGTTTTCGGTATACCTCCTTGCTGAGAGCGTCGCCCCATACCTCTGCTCCGTACGGTAGCACTGACCCTACAGCACTCATCAAGAGGCGCCTTCTTGATGGGCTGGGTCCCCCTACGTTGGCCATAAGTCGACTCAGAGCCGATATTTTCGAAGAAGCCTTCTCAGCCGTTGCCGTGATTTGCTCAGAGAAACTCATCTTCGAATCGATCAGTAGCCCCAGGTACTTCACCGCTGGCTTCGATTCGATTTGTATGTCTCCAATACTGATCATCCTTACTCTAGGGATTCTCTTTTTTGTCAAGATGACCACTTCGGTTTTTTCCAGTGCTAAACTGAGCCCGCGAGCCGTCATCCAGTCCCTCACTCGGCGCATTAGCATACCTAGCCTAAGTTGCACTTGTTCAACGGTGCGCGACTCATCTGGCATCTCAAGTCTCAGTAGCCCGTCGTAAGACACGTTCCACAGGTCCGGCCCAAGGATATATCCCTGGGCAACACCCGATGTAATTTCCATCCTTCGTTGGCCCTGTGACGTGTTGTACAGCAGGCTTCGGTCCTTTAGGTAGTTCCAGCGTATCCAGAACATCCACCCATCTAGCGGAGTTGAAGGCGGTCGTGACGTCGAGTGTCACCAACAGGACGATCCGTCGCTTAGTGCGACTATTTGCCTCTGCCTTTTGGACCGCGTTCTCATCAATGGTAAAACGTCCTGCTCTAAAACCGTACTGCTGAGAAGATAGGTTCCCATTAGCACGAATCGCGTCAGTGAGTCTTCCCTTGATGAGTTTCTCTAGCACTTTCTCAGCCGTGTCTAGCATGCATAACGGGCGGTATGCAGACGGCGATTCGGGATTTCCCTTCCCCTTGCTGATCAGCACGAGCCTCGCCACATTTCATCGTACCGGGAAAACCCCGTCCCGTAGGCAAGCGTTGAATGTGCTGAGCAGCATGTCAAGACAATGGTGATAGACAAGCCGCAACACCTCAGCCGGAACACCATCTCGACCTGGAGCATTTCTCGCTTTCAATGAGAGGACTGCCTCCTCCAGTTCCGGCTGTGTGTAGAGTGGACACTCGACTGCTGTTTCACCATGGACAGCGTCAACGCGGACGGGATGGGCGGGGAAGAGTCCCCGCACTATCGCGTCCATCTTTTCCACGTCCGTAGGGCCCCAAGCTTCCGCATGACCAGCTTATAGCCAAGGCCCCACGGATCCTTGTTCACATTGTCCACTAGGTCTTGTCAGCAGCGAGCCTTGCTACTGTTGATCACTTTGCGAAGGCATTTCCTGGCCGACTTATATGCTGCTACCCAGTTGCATGCCTCGTCGCAATTCCGCGCCCGTTGAGCTTCACGTCGAAGCTTGTGACACTCCCTTCGCTTTTCAGCGGTTTCAGTTGACCACCAGTACTTGGGGCTTGTCGTGCCGGGGTTTCCGACGGGGCAAAGAAGCACAGCAAGCAGTCGTAATGATGCTCATATTAGAGTTCACCACGTCTTGAGCTGCCAGTTCTTTCGTCCCCTCCGAAGCTCCCTGCTGTGGGCACCTCGACGAACCTCTCGACGTCCATCCTTCCGATGTTCCATCCAGTTGTAGAAGGCCGAGAGCACGGGCGTCAGGAGACAAAATCACTTATCTCAAGCAGAATGCACTGATGATCAGTGGCTGAGTAGTCCTCTAATACTTGCCAATTGTATATCCTCCGTACTAAGGACTCCGAGGCGAATGTCACGTCCGGTATGGTTCCCTCACAGCCAATACGGCGGAAAGTCGGCGTATTTCCGAAGTTTAGTACGAGTAGGGCCGTCCTGGCTGCCATTTCCAGGATTCGTTTTCCCCGCGAATCCGTTTGAGGCATGCCCCATTCGATTGCTTGAGCGTTGAAGTCGCCCCCAAGGAGCACTTTGCCCTCTGCATTCGAGACAGCGCCCTCCTGAGCATTATGCATGGCTTGGAAAGATGATATCGATTCGTTAGGCGTTAGGTACACAGTAGAGAAGCACCGAACCCACACGAAACCATCCCCCCGTCCACAAATCTCCGCTTGAAAGTCACGGTTCCGAACCCAGATGGCGGCAGTACCAGCTTCGTCAGAATACCATAATGTAAGACTTTTATTATGGTGTTGCTCACTCAGCAACAAGAATTCGGCTTTCATGTCCCTCGCAAACTGCTCAAGCAGATCTTGAGCGGTTGAACTGCGGTGTAGGTTTAGCTTCAAGATGCGGGTCATCGGAGTTCTGATTTTGCCTTGGCCAGGGCTTCCTGGAACACCCGGCATTTTCCTGATCCCAAGACGTGTCCAAAATCAGGTTTTGGATCAGCATCCTTGCAAAGAATACAGTGTGCCTTTTTCGTACACTCTTTTCTTTTATCTTCCATTTCAACGCATTTGTAACATAGGGAACTCCTATCGGGTCCTTTGCATATTTGTGTGGTGTGACCATAACCAAGGCATTTGAAACATTGAAGAGGCGTTGCTCTTCGCCGAATCCTACAGACAACCCACCCTATTCGTACTTTGCCCTTGTTCAGGAATTGTTCGGCATTCTTTTTGGTCAAGTCAATTATGGCCGTACGTTGTCCCCTATGGGACTGCCTGTCCTGTTTCGCATCAGGTCATTTTTTTGATTGGGTGTCCGGGCGAACTTTGGTACTTTTTGAAGGAGTTTCTTTGCAGCTTTCTTCGCTCCTTTTGTAAGCACTATCTGGAACGCGTGATCTGGTGCTCCACGCCCATCAGGTGTCTATTCCTTCTTTCTTTTATCCCGATCTCCTTCGATTGGGCTGGACGCCATTCTTTTATTGACTTAATGGTGGAGCTATCTGCATGTTGCCTTTAGATTTCGCCCCAAGCGCCTCTTTAGCCTTCGGTTCGTCTGCGGCCGTTAACTAGCTCCTCCGATAGTGCCCTATGCGATCTAAGAGCTCCTCTAGTTCAAGGAGCCCAACCTTTACTGCTTTGCTGATTTTTGGGGAGTTGCATGCAGATTGTATTATTTTCAGAACATCTCCTGCTTTTCGTAATAGCCTTTCTTCTTCGTATCGCTGGGCGGCAATTGTACTTTGCAACCATCCTTGGGAGAGGTTATCGCGTTCCGTTTCCGAATGGAGTACTTCCGCCACATGGTCACTCGTTGCTTTTCATGCCGTAATCTCCACGTTGGCTTCAGGGTGTTTCTTTACTATGTCGGGATTTGCGACCCTTGCATCGGTTGCTTCGGTAGCGATCGCAGCAGTGACAATCGAAATTTCTAAGCTCTTTATATTATCTTCCACCGCTCGAACACCTGAAACGTCCTGCAGAGTTTCCCGCTTTTCCTTAATAGGACGCTCTGGCGTTCGCATCATTTTTTGCTGCGCCCGAACGCCGCAGGCATCTCAATCTGAACCAGACTGTCTGCTGATCTCCTTTTTTCGTCCGTCTTCACTGTCATCGTGTTATTCGTCGTTTTTGTCATTGCTAGTACCGCTCTCGATGCACTGTTAACATCGTGGCTGCAAACGCTGGTTGCGTCGTCGTTATTATTTTTTATTTTTTTGGATTTTTTTGATCTTTTGATTTTGGTTGCTCCAGTTTTATTGGGTCCCACCTCGGAGCCGCTATCTCCGTTCGTGTGTGTAGTCGCATTTTTGGTCCCATGGTTATCTTTGCAGAGCAGGGAGGTCATACGAGGGTTGGCGCAAGCCCTTATGGGGACAAGTGCTCAGAGCCAGACCAGCGCTAATCGAGAGTCCGTCTCAACCGAACCTACGCCACCAACTCAATTATGCGAACTTTGAACGTACTCTGAGGCCTGCCAAGGTTTTACCGGGACAGAGACGGTATGATAGTTGAATTGGAGCCGTTCACTCACGATTTTCACCTCGGCGCTACTGTGCAAAGCAACTAGGTTCAAATCATCACATCCGCCAGCCCAAAGCATCAATTCCAGTTCGTTGTCCAAAGCGTAGTCCAGATCCAATCAGAGTCGTTACCTGTCATCCCAGGAGGGAACCCCACGGCGCCCCCATATCCTCGGGTCCGTGGGGGCGGCGCTCCCCAAAGCATGCTAGCTTCCAAGAGTGCTCTTGTCGACCGGCATTCCCCCTGCGGGGAATGTTACTTCACTTTAGTCGGAATGTTACTTCACTAACTATAATAACTTTAACCGGATAGTTCCATTTTGAATGTTACTTCAGAAATAATTTAACTTTGTTCAATTCGGGAAAATTTAGGGGACCACATGCCAGTCTCAGACATGTTTAAGGATCTTAAAGGCTTGTTTGCAAGGAATATTTAATTTCTCGCAAACTGATCCATCCACTATACGCACGCACGATCGCAGCCCCACGCTGGGCGCCAGTAAACTCTTTTACTTCAAGTTTAAAAAAAAATTTATTTGTAATGACAAACGGGTAGAGGTTCCCCGTACGAATGAAAACATTGTAATGTCTATGATTACAAAGATTCATTTGATTTATATAATTTGACTGCTGTAGTTGCAGTTTCCCCGAATATGTGAATACCATTGCTTGTTCTTGGTTCCCACGAATTAGCTAACCGGGAATTTGCTGCATTAGCGTGTGGCAGGTAGAATCGTGGGATCGCTCGTTAACTTGTATACCTGGTGCTTTGTTTTCCTATGTATGCAGTTGGTCTTCTAGATCGTCAAAACTGAATAAAATATTTTATTTGCAAGCTGTACTTTTCGGCGTACATTTCGTTTCTTTCATTACCGGTTCCTCGTTTTATTAAGCCATGGGGAAACCTTTCCCAATGGGAGAGGAGCTAAGAAGAGGGATAATTATGAAAGCTCCGCCCCAAATGCCTGCAGGCGATCAAATATGCCATTTCCATTGTAAGTTTGTAAGCTGCTTGCGAGTCTTCCATGCCCCGTCGGAGACCCCGACATGGTAAGCCATCAGTATACTGGTGGTCAAACGAGATCGCCGAACAAAGAAGCGAGTGTCACAAACTTCGGCGAGAGGCCCAGCGGGCGCGAACACGGGAGGAGGCAGACACTAGGCTAGCAGCATACAGGTCCGGCAGGAAATATCTTCGCAGGCTTCTTAACAAGAGCAAGGCCCGATGCTGGCAAGACCTCGTGGACGATGTAAATAGGGATCCGTGGGGCCTTGGCTACAAGCTGGTCATGGGGAAACTTGGTGCCCTACGGAAGCCTTGTATACATGACGCGGAAAAGATGGACGCGATAGTGCGGGGACTCTTCCCCGTCCATCCCGTCCGTGTTGACGCTGTCCATGGTGAAATAGCAGTCGAGTGCCCACTCTTCACACAGCTGGAACTGGAGGAGGCAGTCCTCTCCCTGAAAGCGAGGAAGGCTCCAGGTCCAGATGGTGTTCCAGCTGAGGTTTTGCAGCTCGTCTATCACCATTGTCCTGACTTGCTGCTCAGCACATTCAACGCTTGCCTACGGGACGGGGTTTTCCCGGTACGATGGAAGGTGGCGAGGCTCGTGCTGGTCAGCAAGGGGAAGGGAAATCCCGAATCGCCGTCTGCATACCGCCCGTTATGCATGCTAGATACGGCTGGAAAAGTGCTAGAGAAACTCATCAAGGGAAGACTCATTGACGCGATTCGTGCTGCTGGGGACCTATCTCCTCGGCAGTACGGCTTTAGAGCAGGACGTTCTACCATTGATGCGATTGCAGAGGTGGTGAACGCGGTCCAAAAGGCAGAGGCATATAGTCGCACCAAGCGACGGATCGTCCTGTTGGTGACACTCGACGTCAGGAATGCCTTCAACTCCGCTAGATGGGTGGATATTCTGGACATGCTGGAAAACTTTTCAAGTTCCAGAATATCTAATGCGGCTTTTGAGGAACTACCTAAAGGACCGAAGCCTGCTCGACGACACGACACAGGGCCAACGAAGGATGGAAATTTAATTACGTGTTGCCCAGGGATCTATCCTTGGTCCGGACCTGTGGAACGTGTCTTACGACGGGCTACTGAGACTTGAGATGCCAGATGAGTCGCGCTTGGTCGGCTATGCGGATGATGTTGCGGCTCTGGTCGCCGGACGCACCGTTGAACAAGCGCAACTTAGGCTAGGTATGCTAATGCGCCGAGTGAGGGACTGGATGACTGCTCGCGGGCTCAGCTTAGCACTGGAGAAAACCGAAGTGGTCATCTTGACAAAAAAGAGAATCCCTAGAGTAAGGATGATCAGTATTGGAGGTATACAGATCGAATCAAAGCCAGCGGTGAAGTACCTGGGGCTACTGATCGACTCGAAGATGAGTTTCTCTGAGCAAATCAGGGCAACGGCTGAGAAGGCTGCTTCGGGAATATCGGCCCTGAGTCGACTTATGGCCAACGTAGGGGGCCCAGCCCATCAAGAAGACGCCTCTTGATGAGTGCTGTAGGGTCAGTGCTAATGTACGGAGCAGAGGTATGGGGCGACGCTCTCAGCAAGGAGGTATACCGAAAACGATTGGCACAGGTACAGAGAAGAGGAGCACTGAGAATTGCATCTTCGTATCCAACAGTCTCCGACTCGGCGGTGAGAGTGATTGCAGGCGTGATACCTGTCGCCCTCCTTGCTAGAGAGCGCCGCGCTATTTACCTGCGCCGAAACGAGGATGCGAGGGAGATTGTTGTCCGCGAGGAGAGACAACGCTCGCTCAACGATTGGCAGCAGTCTTGGGGGAATTGCACGAAGGGAAGGTGGACTGCGCGCCTCATCCCGGATGTGAGACCGTGGCTAAATCGAAGGCATGGTGAGACTGACTTCTATCTGACCCAGCTTTTGAGCGGGCACGGGTGTTTTCAGTCTTACCTGCACAAGATCGGCAAGTCACGGTCTCCCGATTGTCGGTTTTGCCCAGGAGAGGAGGACAATGCCTGTCACACATTTTTTGCGTGTACCAAATGGGCCAGGCTGCGAAGGGAACTCTACAGGGAGACGGGAGAGCTCACCCCGGATAATATAGTTGCGGTGATGCTCGAATCGGTTGGCAAATGGAACCAGGTGGCACATTATGCTCGGGCAGTCCTAAAATATAAAAGGGACTCACAGCAGCTGGAGGCACTGGGGCTGGGGGATCGCTCTTCTGGCAATTCCTCTTCCCCTCTCCCCTCCCGCTAGGAAAGGACTCCCCAGCTTGAAGGCGCCGCACGGCGTAACAAAACGAGACCTGGCCCGAAGTAATGTGTCATACGGTTCCAGGCTACGTTCTCAGATTGACAGGGGAGGTGTTTAGTGGGTAGTCCAAAGGTATCCTACATGGGAGTCCCACACTGCCAGACTCGGCGGGCATAAATGCCTTCACCTCCCTACCACAAAAAAAAAAATGTAAGTTTGTATATGTAGTCGCCTTGTAGGTCCAATGATTATCTTTGTAAAGCTGAGATGCCATGAGAAGGTTACAACCAGCCATTATGGGGATAAATGCACCGACTCAGACTTGTGTATAATATCAACTACATGGAGGCCTGCCAAGTTTTTACCGTGTTGGAATACTTAAATTGTAGCCGTTCGTGAACATTGGTCGTGCTGTGCTAAGCTCCTATATCTAAAATATCATCAGCCCAAAACGTGAACTCATCTTGATTGGTCGAATCATAGTCAAGATAAAACAGGGTCGTATTAGGCTTAGTTATTTAGCTCTCAAGATTTTCTCAGTATGTGGACCATTCAATACTATTCCTGTTTTTTCGTATCATTTATATGGCTACTAGAACAGCTTAGTTTCGTTGTCTGTTTAGTTCTGTCCTAGCTGAAGGTTTGTGATCAGCTAAGGAAGTTTTGACGGTGCAGGTTACATCGTTAGATTTGCACTTTGAAGAGAAGTCGCGTTCTCTAGCTTAAATATATTCAATTGAAAATATTTTAAAGATATCTTGTCATATTTATCAACAAAAACTTGTTCAGTTCTATTGAATACAAACCTTCCTTGAATTAACTGCTAATATATCAAATATGCTGGCCTTTGTATCAAACATTAGTTACTTAAAAAATAGTCCAAATGCCCACTTCCCCCAAAAAATTACTAATCTTAAATAAAAAGGACACGATTAGTCTTTCAGCAAAAGTTCTCAAATAAAAAAAAATATTCCTTGCATTATTGATAACAGTAGATAACCTTAAAAAAATGAAAAGTTAACATTAATCAAATACTGATAATAAGAGATATAAAATCATATACACAACTATTTCGTCAGTTTTATATTTTTAGAAATTTTTATTTCATATTTTTTTTATTTTTACTGCAATTATAAAAATTAAAACTATATACGTAGTTAATCGATTCGAATGTGAGTTATAATTTAAGGAAAATTCGAAATGGAACGACTTTGAATATTAAATGCAGTATACAATATATATCCCAGAAAACAGAAAAATTGTTCAAAATATTTGGGTAAAATGAATGGTCCCGTTTCCGTTCTTTATTATTTATTAGTTTTCTTTTATTCATTTAAAGCTTGTCGCTGGGTTTGTGACATTTTTATAGTTGGAAGTTTGTGAGCACCATCGGAAACGTTCATACCAGTCTAAATCATCCGATTTCATGGTCGTAATTCTGAAATTAGGTGAAACTGTTCATACCAAGTTTGCGTGATTTCGTTTGGCATTTCTGTCAGATTTTTTTATTCAATACAGGTAAAAATATCAAATGTATTTTATCAGTTGTAAAATTTGCATTAACTGATTAAATTCGATTCAAATTTCAATGCTCTGTGGTCACTTGAGACTCCCCAGATATGCCCACCGAAATTTCATCTTTTAAAGCCACATCCTTCAACGTTAACATATGTATGTATGTACATACAGTGGCGGACAAACGTCTACAACTCCTTATATTGAGATTCTGGTTAATTGGAAGCTTTAAACAAAAACACATTGATGTACATTTTTCAGTAACGTAAATATATCTATCAAAAAACAAAGACAACAACGTCAACGCAAGGAGAAATTCGTAAAAACATAAAAAAAAATGAATGGACAAAAGTCTACGACAGTCAAGTGTTGGCTGACTTGTACCCAAAATATTTTCAACTGAACGTATTGGAAATGTTAAAAATTTTTGCTGGCTTAATTTTTGGTTGGACCCCCTTTCACATCAATTACTGCTTGCAGTCTTCGCGGCATAGAGGCAACTAAATTAGCAGTTTCTACAGATGTGTTTTTCTCCCATTCTGTAACAAGCGCTTCCTTCAACAAATTTTTATTTTTAATGTGACATTTTCGAATTTTCCGTTCCAAAGGCTTCCATACATGCTCTATTGGGGTTAAATCTGGATTTTGCGGAGGCGAATTAAGCTGCCTGGGAGCGTAGTACAACAACCAGTTCTTGACGAAAAGTGCTGTATGTTTTGGATCATTGTCTTGTTGGAAAATCCATCTATCTCCAAGAGCCAACTCCTCTACTGATGGCTTCAATTGTTGTTCTAACAGGTTCTTGTAAACATAACGGTCCATCGTAGTTTCAACAAAAGCCAATCTGCCAACCCCAGATGCAGCAATGGCTCCCCAAACCATCACATTACCTTCACCGTGCTTGTCAGTAGGAATCAAATTGTTGTTCTCTAAAGCGATGTTCTTTTTCCTCCATACATTACTGTGACCATCACTTCGAAAAATTTTGAATTTGGACTCATCTGCGAAAAGGACGCGATTCCAAAAATCATTGTCCTTGTCAATATGGGCCTTGGTGAACTGCAAACGCAGAAGTCGATTTTTGGCGGATGTTGATGGCTTTTTACGTGCAGTTCTACTTTAAAACCCATTAATATTTAATGCTCTCGTGATGGTTCTTGCATGGACATCCTTTTTCCAGTTCCAGTTGTTTCGCCAAATCTAGAGCACTTATTTTTGGATTACTGTTCACTTCTTTTAGAATAAAACTAATGTCTCTGTGGGATAACTTTTTCGCTCGGCGAATTCACGGCTTATTTTCAATGGAACCACTGTTTTCAAAGTTTTTTATGATTGTATACACAAGAGTTCGTTTAAATTTCAATAATTTCGCGATTTCCGAGCACGATTTTTTGTCTTTTATATACTGTACGACCAAATTTCGGATATCACTAGAAATTTCTTTTGGCGATGTCATTTTGCGGTCCTTACAGTTAGATGCTAGCGATAAAACTAAAACAGAATTGCAGCAGCACATATACGGAATGATAATATCAAGTAAAAAATATTGATGACATTGCGTTACGTTTGGTTGGAAATTTTTGTGTATAACGTAGTCAACACTGACTGTCGTAGACTTTTGTCCATTCAATTTTTTTATGTTTTTAGGACTTTCTCCTTAATTCTGGTATGAAAAGTTTTTATTTTTATTTTTTATGAATATATTTACGTTACTGAAAAATGCACTTCAATGGATTTTTGATTAAAGCTTCCAATCAACCGTTATCTCAATATAAGGAATTGTCGTAGACTTTTGTCCGTCACGGTATATTTTCTCGGCGGTGAGAATACTCGATATATAGAACGGCCACTTAATTTGTGCGAGGAGTACGGTTGAAAGGGTCAATCATTGACACCTATCATTAAATTACTGTCTATCTAAATTGATTATTTTACTTGCAAGTATTGTCATATGCACTTATAAAAATTAAAGAATTTGACCGTTTTGTATTTAGTACGAGTATTAATACCCATTTGTCAGCGAGGAATACAAGTATATTGTCAAAATGGATCATGTATCTTAAAAAGCATTTGACCAGGGATCACATCTTCTTACTTATTTTACTCTAAGAGATCTTACTAATTGTACCCTTAGGGATATAACAAATACCCTCTGAATCTTTTGGCATCACGAAATATCAATAAAAATAGAAAACAACAAGCTAACGAATAGAATTTTTGTAAAAATGCTAACAAATGTCATTTAATGTTTAAAGTCATCCAAAATCGTCTAAAAAGTAATAAAATTTGTAGATAAGCACTCGTCCACCGATTACACGTTCAGATAAAGATAATACAAAAGAAATACAAATCAGTTTTAATTGAGAAAAAAAAGTATTCTGACGTTACCTATGTTTAGAAAAAATAAAAATAAAATAAAAATTAAAGTTGATTAAGAAGCAATATTATATAATAATGAAAATATTTGTTGACGATATTTAGCATTAATCAAATGCACAACTATTATATGAATGTAGAGAGCGAGTAAATAAATGCGTGCAGAATTTGCGAAATTTATGTGTTTTTATGCAATGAAAATCTTTATCAATAAGAAGAAATAGGGAGATGAGCAATTAAACAGAAAAATTAATTTGTAGCGACTTAAACATGCCTTGCATATGTTGCGACACAAGTTCTCACTCCCTCACATCCTACAATGATCATTCCTGTTTTATTCTTTTTTAACCGGTTTGCTCACTATCGCAATTAAATATCGTCCCGAACACAAACAACCAACTTCTCAATTTTATCCTTACCACCAATCATACCAAAATATCCTCGATTTAAAAAAAACACCTTCCGAATATGTCAAACCTGCACCCCATCATCCTCCGCTTGAGATTCGTTTATCTCAATCCAAATGCACTCCTTTTTCCCCAAGATTTAATTTTCGCAAAGCCAAGTATGCAGCCATCCAGATAGAGCTGCACGATATTGACTGGAATCGATTGCTGCGGCAGCTAAATGTCAATACAACGCTGTCTACCATAGTATACTCATGTAGTATCCACACTCAATCTAGCCTCCGGAAAAATCCGAACACAAGCCAAAGAGCGAACCATAAATCTTCGGTAGCCAGTAAGTAGGTAAATGCTGATGGGAGGGTTGGCGCGAATATAAACATGTGCTTTGATGAGAGATTTCAGGAATGCCAGATCTCAAAAAATCAATAACTTTGCAGAAAAACAAATTCGTTCCTTACAATCTCTTAGTTAGGGTTTTGTAAAATACTTTTACAAAACCCTACTTAAATCGCGCCTGTCTGTCCGTCCATCCGTCCGTGTGTCACACTACTTTTTCTCGCAAACCGTATAAGCTACAAACATAAAATATTGCATATAGATGTAAAGTGATGCCATCTTCAAAGTTTCACTATAAAACAAATTTTACAAGGTGCTTAAGGGGGGTCTCTATATATAGGGAAGTGGCCCCTGAAAAAAAAATTTCATCTATGGTAGCCGATATGGGTATCACTGAAAGGTCTTAATGCTAACATAGTTGAGTGAATTTCGACTTCTCACGTATTTGTTGTTGTTATACTCATTAAGGCCTACATTCATGATTTTTTTCAGATTTTTCGGATGAAAGGTGTCCAATCGCGAGGGGGGGGGGGGGAGGTACGCAAAAAGTTCGTACCTTTCCCCTTCCCCTGTCCCTCTCGGTACAGTTAAGGCGATTTTGTTTTGAAAAGATCTCATCAATACCTTTCCAATGATACCCTACTCGACTACCAATGGTGAAATTTTTTTGGGGGGGCCACCTCCCTATATGGGGAGACCCCCCTTAAACCCCTTTGAAAAAAATTTTCACCCTAGAACTTTCAAGAAGTCACCACTTCTGACTTGTCCACAAAGTTTCATTGCTGTAGCTTCTATAGTTTCGGAGAAAAAGTGCTGTGACATACAGACGGACAGACGGACACAGGTCGTGATTGCAATAGAGTTTTGTATTTTAGTACAAAACCCTTAAAAATATCGATTCATGTTCAAATACAAGAATACTTCTCGAGCCGTAGCGAGGTAAGTCGTAATATACTTGTCTGTAGGGTGTAACGGCTGTGAAATCCAGGGTTTCTACTTAAAGTTACAGATCTTGCGATATGATTCAGAAGTCTCAATATGAGGATATCGACTCTCGCCACTTTAGCAGTTTGTTAAATTTTTCAGTTAAATATAAAGTGTTTCCAATCCGTCTCAGACCTTCTGTACAAACCAGTCCATGCACAAAGATATTTGTTTTCTCTTCCCATAATCTTTCCATAAAACTAGAACTCTAGTTATACCAGATCTGACATCCATATGTCAACATTGGTAACAGTTAACTTTGACCTTTCGATCGATGAATCTGGAGTGAAAGCGTCGTCGAAGGGCCGTGACTACTTTGTGTGCTTTGCTGAGCATGATTCAGACATGTTAAGTATAGTACAGATACTATGATCGAGATGAACACCGAGATATCGAACACAGGATTTATGTAGAACCCGTTTTGAACTACTCTCGTCAGCCATGATGTGGAAATTCTTCCAATTACGTCTCCGGTCTTGACTGACCTCTGCACTATTGTTCGAAACAAAATTGTTTCGCACTTCTGCGCATTAATTTTCATTCGCCAAATGGCGGTGTACAGCTGCACATTTTTTGAAAATTGCTCTGAAATATTGCAGATTTTCCCTCTGCCGTATTTATGATCACGTTGGCGAGACGTTAAAATCAAGGCCGTTCAATAGCTTGCGGAGGAATATTGAGAAGAGCAGAGGCGTGGTAACTGCTCCCTGCTGTAGACATTTAAGACATGTTGTTGAACACTTCAGGCAAATGTCGGAGAACTTTATTTGGAATATTGTCAAAACCACATGATTTCTTCTTGTTTATCCTGCCAAATATGAAACACATATCTTCATAGCTGACAAAATAATCCAGAAGATTCATGGTCGGTATAAGGTAAGATGTTAATGTTTCATTGAAATGAAGAATTGATTGGCCGTTCAGGGTTGATTTGAAGTCGGAAGCTCTTGCTTCAACGACCTCTGAAATCATTTCATTCCCTCTCTCAGGGTTTGGTAGATGAACCAATTCAAAATATGCTCCAATCAGGGCAAGTTTATGCAATCCATCACATATAATCCTGTTTCCATTTTTGTCCGGAGTTCAGACTATCAATTTTGATACCAGCCCTATCGAGAAGATTTATCTCATCACTAGCGACTCAAAGATTCGATACCTTCACTCGAGACTTTTTTCTCGGAATAAGCTTTTCACTTTCGTGAAAACGACATCTGGGTCCTGTGGGCTAATACCCTGCAATTTTTCTGCCCATTGATTGCTGACCTCACTCCTGAAATACGAACGGATTAAGTTCTGGACATTATTCATGTGTAATTTCAACAAAGCCAACGAGGGATGGTTGTAGTCCAAAAATCGTCAATAAATATTGTTGACGCGTGTGCGAAGAAGGCTTTTCAATCTTTTCAACCTTGCAATCGATGTTTAATCTTGGGAACTACTTTCTCAATTTTTTTCAATGTCAGTTTGTCTCATGATTAAATTGAAACAAGTTGGGTACACAGACCTACGCTCATGTCAGAAGGGTTTTGTATTCTATTTACGAAATGCAGTCACCAGATCGAATCAAATCAAGAAACATGTCAAAAACGATTTTATTCGAGAAAATATTAAATACGAAGATCATACTATTATTAACAAAGTTGAACGAATTTCGACTTCTGAGGTTTTTGGTATTGTTATACTCATAAGTATCTCCCTTGATAATTATTTCAGATGTCCATCCGCGACGGAGGAAACACATTTTTCATGTATTTCCCCCCTGTGCCCCCACTGAAGCAAAAACTGACAGTTTTACAACTGTTTTGAAAAGCTCCCATGAAAACTTTCATTTCATACTCATATCGGCTACGTTTGATGATTTTTTTTTTCAGGGGCCACTCTCCTGTACTGTTATCATCGATTAATGGCCAATTTTTTCGAATCCCAGAATGGTTACAAAACCCTTTTGCTAGTTGCTCTCTCCCACCTTCTTGACTTGTTTCACTTATGAGCATTAATTGTAGGTACTCATCTTCAGTCATTCATTAAATTGAATCAAGTGTTCAAAGCATGCACATTAAACGTTGAAGTTGGGAAAAAATAACTCAAAATTATTCAATCTTCGCATTTAAAACAGCCACTATTTTGTTTTACGATTACTGATACCACTAGCTGAACCGATTCTCAAAGATATACATGACACCAATCATTCCTAAAATTTTCATGCAAATCCTAGCAAAACTGTAGTGTCTGAGTCGGTAAAAAGCGCATGTTGGTCCATAGCCATATGTTGCCATAGTAATAAATGCAGCGCATATTGTTCCATAGTAATACAGGAAAATTCAAACGGCTATAACTTCGCTAACTTACAGGATAGATCAACCTTATAAATAGACATCTACGTACTGAATTTCATTGAATTTAAGGGTACCGTTAAGATTTTATTTAAGAAAACATAAAATCGATAAATCTTACTATTACTAACAAAGTAAAGTGAATTACGACTTCTCACGTATTTGTTGTTGTTGTACTCACCAAGGCCTACATTCCTGATTTTTTTCAGATTTTTCGGATCACAGGTGTCCAATCGCGAGGGGGGGGGGGGGGACACCAATTTTTCGTGTATTTCCCCTCCCTGTGCGCCCCCCGAGGCAAACTTTGCCAAACTAAGACCTGTTTTGAAAAGTTGTCATCAAGACCTTACATTTGATACCCATATCGGCTACCTTCAATGAATTTTTTTTCGGGGGTCACTTCCCTATATGGGGAGATCCCCCTTAAATATCTTATAAAATTTTTTTGTAGTTGAACTTTGAAGAGATCACCACTTGACACCTACACACAAAATTTAATATTTCTAGCTTAAGTATGTAGTTTCCGAGAAAAACTGCTGTGACACACGGACGGACGGACAGACGGACAGACGAACAGACTGGTCGCAAAACTAGTAGGGTTTTGTAAAATTATTTTACAAAACCCTAAAAAGGAGAAAAATCAACCAACGCTATTCAAAAATTAATGATAATACTAACAAAATACCTGTAGTGAACGTTTATCCTACATCTAATATGTTGTAACCTAATGCTAACCGAGTTCAACCAAGAAACTTTATTACATACATACTAATACAATGCTAACGCAATATTCCTTACCCAAACGTTAATCTTCATCACTACTTTGATACACATAACATATACTTATCTTAAATATTGAAAACTGTCCCTAATTTTTAACACAAACAAACCACAACACTAAATGTAGCGATACTACGACTAGCATTCGTTGCAAACAGAGATGCTTTTAAAAGCTAATTTTAAAACGTATCTTCGAAACTAATATTTTAAAACTTATCACATCGTCGAATTATTCGCACAATTTATCGTATCTAGGTTTTACTTGCGGAGAAGTCTCAAAAAGTTCAAAAAAAAGAGAAACGTTTTTTTTCACTGGGGGCATGTAGGAACGCGACGGCTTCCCACCTCTGGGGGACCGGGGGCCAGGCATTTCAAATGCACCTAATGAACATGGGAAACGTATTACACTATCAAGCGAAGAACTGGAAGGAGTTACTAGAGAAAAGGAAAAAGTTACCAGGGAAAATAAAGAGATGAAACCCCGAATTCAAAATTTGGAGGAAATGACTCTTAAATTACCAAACGTCAATAAAACTAAAGTGATTTAGCCACAAAGAACGTTCAGAAAAAACGAAGCCATAACATATAAGACCAGCGAAAATAAAGTAGCCACGCAAAAGGCTCAACAAACAAAGAAACTAACAATACAAGATGCAAATAAGACAACAATTCATAATGCCGATATCATACTAAGCGCGGGAGGAGATAACGACATTGGAGACTGCTATGCGGTACTTACTGCGCTGGATAACGATATATAGTAGATACCGAGATGAAGTGCCAAGAAAACATAGGTAATATTAATGATTCTAGTGATAATTTTATTGAATGCTTAAAATCAAAAAATAAGGAGAAGGTGAAGAAGCCTACCGGTCTGTCTGATCTCGTTGAAATGTTGCTAGAAGCAAATTCATTAGTGTGAAAAATTTTGCTACAAGAAGATTAACTATTGAAGGCAAAATGTTACCATTTTATTCGGTACAAATTTCAAATAATAGTACTCCAAGAGCCCTCCAACAAGTAAGGTACTTGTAATTTTCCCCAAAACAAAGCCAAGTACATCGTCTAGCTCCGTCAAGCCCGGCGTATCATTTGCATTTGTTGCTAGAGGACTAGCCGGCAACAATGTAAATAAAAAAAATAATTAGTGCCAATAATGAGCTGCTTCTCAAAATTTACCACCAGCTTTGAATCTCTTTCGGAAAGAATAAATAAGCAAGATTTAAAAATCAATTTCGTTTTTCCACGTTTCGGCCACCATGCTTCCAAATAGTTTGTCATCCAGTTACATTTCCATGGTTAGGCTTTGTCTCATCTCGATCAACGTCAACTCCATTGTTACTATACATCGACGTGACTATTTCCTTGAATTCATTGTTCAGCAAAACCCTGACATGCTCTCACTAAAACCCACCTCAA
Organism: Odontomyia ornata; assembly: GCA_963969285.1. NCBI lineage: Eukaryota > Metazoa > Arthropoda > Insecta > Diptera > Stratiomyidae > Odontomyia > Odontomyia ornata. Next base: position 85,458,173 of record OZ017742.1, read on the forward strand.
TTCATAGAACTCCATGACATTTAAGGTTTTTGAATTCGTAAGAAACGATATCGTAAACGGTGATGGTGCAGGTGATACCGGGATATTGGTTAGAAGACCCTATTGTTTCTAAAATGTTCAATCAAAAACTTTGAGTCTCTTGAAGTACCCGTTATCAAAATCTCTCTGCCTATGCAAGTGGTCAAAATATTCTCAAGTTCAAGGAGAAGCTCAATTCCTTGTTTGAAGTACTCGAATTGAACAGGCTGCATAATTATTATATTCTTACTTATGCAAATTCTTTTTTATTTGTGTAGCTATATCAGTGAGTTGCTTTTAATATTTTTTCCTGAAATACTATTAGAGAAGAAAAATGTTAGAATAAGTTGGTTTCGACGTGTGTACTAATTCTCCTTAGGCCATCACGCTATCAGACACACGCGGGTGATGGTGATCACCATGCTTAGAGGTGAGAGAATTATTCTAATTTATTCGACTTATGCGAGTTCAATATGTTTTTGTAACTACGAATTATGTTCAGGTTATAGGAGGCAGAATTTTTAGCAGAGCTTCGGTAGTGCTAACGTGCGCTATACGGGCTTCCGATTAACGGACGGTGTGAGCCTGGTCTGATTTTAGGTCCTTCGTAGGAATAGCGTGATGACTCAATCCTGCAGACTGCAGATTCGTTCGTGGCTTGAGGTGATCCAGGGCAAGCGAGCTGGTACCTACGCCAGTCTTTGGCGACCAAAGCCATGCGGAGTTCAGGACCAGCTTCAAGATCTACTTGTTTATTCACCTTCAATGCCTTCCAGATGTCAGTTGGGATATTCTTATCCTGCCCTTACAGTAACATTATAGTGCTATTTGCTGGCACTTTTCAATAAGAATTTATTGTACCATAGTAGAAATAATACATCTAAGAATGATAAAGTAGTCATTTTGCCCTCGTCGATTTGTATTAATCTCTTTATAGGAGTCCTGTTCACTTTCGTATGGCCCAAGCGTTTAGTGATCCGGTGCTATTTGTCCGAGCTAAAGTATACAAATTTTCGGAACTGGCTTTTACCTGACTAACTTGCCTCACTTTATGCTTTGATGAACTGAAGGATTTAAATCATGAAACGACACTCAAGTGCCTGGGAAAATGGAATAGATGAAGACGTTTCCAAATATTAATGTAATAATATATGAATATGATACATTCAAGAAAGTTAATCGTTGCATAGTTACTTTTGCCCTGAGATATTTGCCCGTTTAACCACTACACATCTAGCCCCAACTGACAATTTTTCAAGGGAGATGATGGCATCAATTTGATGTAAAATAATCCCTATAAAATATTATTTTACTATCCCTGAGCCACCTGCCCCATCAAACATCGGAAAAGTTTCCCCAAATGTAGCAATAATGAGTTAAAATTCAAAACTATGAAACAAAAAATTACGAATAATTCAGACATTGTCATTCAGCTACCAATACCTAGATTGCTCCGTCTCAGCTCGACTAGCCTCAACGAATCCAGCAAATGAGTATCTCCATGGGAATTGATGGTCTTGTGAACTCAAATTCGGAAGATATGTCATCTTCTTATCGGTGGCCCGTCTATACATGTGATATTGATTGGGACACCGTCAGCATCAAAAACATATCGATCAATGTCCCAATACAGGAATGCTTCTGGAGGAACGAAGCCAGTAGCGAGGCAAGCCGCAATATACCCGTCTGTAGGGTGGAACAGCTATGAAATCCAAGGGTTTTCGTTCACATTCACAGATCTTGCGATATGATTCCGAAGAAGCCTCAATATGAAGATATCGACTCTCGTCACGTTAGGAGTTTGATAAATTTTTCTATTTGATAAAGTGTTTTCAATCCGTCTCAAGCTTTCTGAACAATCCAATTTATGCACGAAAACATTTACTTTGGAAAACTATTAATCTTTTCATAGTACTAGCACTCTGGTTGTACCAGATCTTACTTCCATATGTCAAAACTGGTCTAACCAGAGTCTTTTAGCAGATAACTTTGACCTTTTAATCAATGTATCTGAAATGAAAGAGTCGTCGAATGGCCATGAGTACTTTGTGTGCTTTACTGAGCATGATTTTGACATTTGCACTATAGTACAGATACTGATCGATATGAAAACCGAGGAATCGAACGCAGAATTTATGTAGAACCCATGCTGAACTACCGTCACCATCTATAATGTGAAAATCCAATTACGTTTCAGGTCTTGACTGGCCCCCTGCAGCGTTGTCCGAAATACAATTATTTCGCACTTCTGTGCATTGATTTTCATTATGTAGTAATCGAGCAGTCGCCTAGGCAAACTGCTCGAAAAACATTTCCGGGCGAAAACCATTTTTTTTTCTACTCAAAAATCCTTAAATATTATTTAATTTTTATTTGTAATTCAAAAATAAAAAAAAATTAATATTAAAATGTCTTAATAATAAAATCAATTTTGAATTATGTCTTACTATTAATAATAAATTTAAAAAAAAATGAAACTTTAAATAATAATTTATTAAATTGATCTTCATTCTAAATTTTCATATATGTTATCTATAATATAAAACAAGACAGAACTACGCTCGTGTCAGAAGGGTTTTGTACTTAATATACGATATGCAGACATATGGGTATAGAATGAATTAATTCTAGAAAAACTTTAATGACATGTATAACAAATATAGTTTTGTTTTAAAAGAAAAACCAGCGTTACTCCATTTTAACTGGTTAATATTCTTCTTCTACTTCTTAGTACTACAGCCCCTTTCGGGCCTTCGCTTCCTGCAAACAGCGCCTCCAACTGTCTCGGCCCGTTGACCGCGTCTTCCAATTCCCAAATTCGAGCAGCGATGAACTGTCTTCGTCGACCGAGTCAGACCAGCGTTTCCTCGGTTTCCCCACTGGTCTCCGGCCTTCAGTTCTCCCAACGAATATCTTCTTGGGTATCCGCAGTCTTACAATCCTTGAGACCTCCGGTTCGCCAAAAATTTCATACAGCTCATGGTTGTATCGAATTCGCCATTGGCCCCCGTCAAGCTTCGGTCCGATTATTCGCCTCAGGACCCGTCGCTAAAAGGCGTTCAATATATTTGCGGATGCTTGGGTTAGGGTCCATGTTTCACACCCATAGCATAACACAGGTCTTATCACGGATTTGTATACTTGGAGCTTTGTTCTCCTGTGTATGCAGCTGGTCTTCAAGATCGTCAATACTGAATAAAATATTTTATTTGTGAGCTGTATTCTTCGGCGTATTTCGTCTCTTTCATTGCCCGTTCTCGTTATTTTGGCGCCTAAATACACAAATTCGCTAACACTCTCGATACTGTATTCGCCAAGTGTGATATTTTGTGTATTTGAGGTATTCTTCCTCGACTGCGTCATGAGTTTTGTTTTATTTTCATTGGTTTGTAGCTCTACTAGTTTTGCTTCGCTGTCGAGTTTCAGGAAAAGTTCTTTGGCAGTTGTTAATGGCCGTGACAGAATGTTGATGCCGTCCGCATAGGCTACTACTTGGCTCGACTTATATAGTAATGTACCTCGCGTATCGACAGGTAGCTTCCGTATGACGTATGAATCGAATAGCAATGGAGCCAGCCCATCTCCCTACTTTAGTCCGATATTTGTGTCAAAGGCGTCGGTGAGTTGGTTATTGATGTGGACTTGAGAGGTTGTCGACGTCATTGCCATTTTGGTAGGACGGACTTATTTTGCTGGGATGCCAAAGTAAAGCATTATTTGGTAACAGTATGTTACGATCAATACTGTCATATGCTTGCTTGAAGTCAACGAAAATTTGGTGTACATCTATGTTGATCTCTCAGCATTTTTCAAGTACCTGCTTGACTGTGAACAATTGGTCTGTTGTTGATCGACTTGCCCTAAAACCACCTTGATACTCCCCAATAATACTGTTGGTGTATGATCCGATTTTATTTTCTAGGATTTTGGAAAATATTTTGTACGCCGTACAAAGTAGTGATATGCCTCTATAATTTTCGCACTGTAGCATGTCACCTTTTTTGTGGATAGGGAATATAATTGATTGGCTCCACTCTTTTGGCATATGTTCTTGTAGCCAAATGTACTGGATGACGTTGTGAATAGCTTGATGAAGACTACTGCACCATATTTGATGAGCTCCACTGGAATCTTATCGATGCCCGGCGCTTTATTATTCTTTTGGGCTTTGATGATGGAACAAACTTCATCCGGAGTTGGTGGGGCCAATGGAAGCTTTCGGCAGACATCTATAGGCTCCGATTTTCTGGAGCTGTGCGGAAGATTACGGAGGTTCTTGAAATATGATGCCCATCTTTCGTTAATCTTGGTTTCATCAGCGATTATATTGCCGCTGTCATCACGACAGAGCGTGGTTTTGGGCTGATAACGACGTTTCAGGCTTTTCACTACTATGTATGCTTATCTTGTGTTGTTGCTTGCTAAACTTACATCTATACTTCTCAATTGGTCGTCATAGTACTTTCTTTTCTTATTCCTAATTATCTTATCCGCTACTCTTCTGAGATTTTCATAGTGTTCTCTCTTCGTCCTGGTTTTCCTACCTACATATTCTTTGTACGCCTGATTCTTTTTATCTAACGCATTTTGGCACTCATCATCGAACCAATCATTTCTTTTGCGCCGGGCTTGATGTCCGATCGTCTGTTCTGCCACGGTGCTGATAGCCGCTTTCACTTCCATCCAGAGCTCGTTGCTCGTCTTTAACGTTGCGTCTGAAAAGATGGGAGCCAGCTGGTTGTCGAGGGTCTCCGTGAAATGTTTGGCCACATCGATAGGTTAATTTGATCAAGTAATGATCTGAGTTACAATTGGCTTCTCAGTATGTACAGACGTAAAGTATGCTCGAGACCCAACGTTGTTGGATCAGAACATGATCGATCAGATTTTGTGTGTTGCCATCCGGTAATACCCAGGTCATTTTATGAATGCGTCGATGTGGGAAGCAAGTCGAATGTATAACTAGATTTCTGCTACATGCAAAGTCGATCAGGCGCCATCCGTTATCATTTGTTTCATCGTGGAGGCTATATCCTCGAGTCGTTCCTCCATGAGATAGCTCATTGCCAACCTTAGCGTCGAAATCGCCCAGAATTATTTTTGTCGTTTGTGGGCAATGAGTCGACCAATCCTTCCAGGTGATTGTAAAACGTTTCCTTCGTTTCTTCATCGTTTTCTTCGGTCGGGGCGTGAACATTAATCAGCCAGATTTTGAAGAATTTCGCTTTTATACGGATCGCGCCAACAATTAGTTGCAATATTTCTAAAATCATTGACTGAGCCGAATCTAAATTTTTTTAGGGTCACTCCTCTATATGGGGACCCCTTTGAAACTCTTTGAATCTTTTTTTAACCCCAAAACTTTCTAGAAGTCATAGCATCCGACCTTTCCACAAAGTTTCATGGCTGTAGCTTCTTTAATTTCGGAGAAAAACTCCTGTGACAGACGGATGGTCACAGGTGCCGATTTAAATAGGGTCTTGTATTGTAGTATCAAAAGTTTGATGACGGCAACGCTATTTAGAAAATGAATTTCAGTCTTATCTTGTCGGAAAGAAACGACCGTTGCCAGCACGCAGAGAGCTTGCCAAGTAAGGCTCCGTTGCCGACATGCGCGGGGTCGCGTCGTGATCAGCAGGAGGATTGTGAAGCGGGACTCAGATGGGCGTTTGTGAAGAGATCTGGCGAGTGGCGGAAGGTTCTGCTTGGCGCGTGAAAAACTATTGCGTGGTGGCATATGCGAAAACAAAAAATATCTTCGGTATCGACTTTGGATGAGATGCAAGCGTGCGGTTGTGATGCCAGAACCAGTCGGTCAATGGTTTAAAATTCCTCTTCGAGCAGAGTTTCGTTTAGCAGAAATTTTCAAAAGATTCATTGTCAAGACATTCGTGCGAACGGCGTTCTGTCTCGAGCGCCTAAGAGAATCATCCTCCGCCTGGTGTAGTGTATTCGAACGGTGAATTTGAGTGGAGTTAAAAAAGATACATATTTATTTTGAAATGTTAATTAACAAGTTGGGTAGACAGACCTAAGCTCATGTCAGAAGGGTTTTGTACTCAACTTACAAAATTCAATCACCAGTAACGAATAAAATCAAGAAACATGTCAATGAGATTTGCTCGTTTAAAAGAAATTCCATTATTTTTCCATTTTTACCTAACAAAAATCACTCAAATCATGAAATCTTATCTGAAAATTTTAAGATCAAATCAAAACTGCAGTGTCTGGTTCGATGGAAAGTCCATAAAATACCAAAATAGTGTGTTATTGTAGTTGTAATTGGAGAAATTTCAAATGGATATAACTTCCGTGAATATGATATGAATTTCATCAAACTTACAGAGCATTAGGACCTTGTGTCAGGTTGGGTTTAAAGGCATCCATACGATTTTATTGGAAAAAATGTGAAATTCGAAGATCATACTATTATTAACAAAGTTGAACGAATTTTGACTTCTGATGTATTTTTTATTGTTGGTTACATATTTTACGCTTGGGATAGTAAAGCTAAAGAAAATATATAAAATATTCAGGTGGAAACAAAATTTTTTATTCAATATAAAGATTGAACCTTGCCATTATACGTGAAGCACAACATCATTCAAATGTCTTCCACGTCACCTTTTGAGGTAATTTTCAATGACTTTTCGGCACATTTCCGGCAATATCTCGGCCATTACTTCACGAATATTGGTTTTCAATTGCTCAAGGTTTTGAGGATAGTTCGCGTAAACACGATCTTTCGCATAGCCCCATAAAAAGAAGTCCAAAGGTGTTAATTCGCAGGATCTTGCGGGCCGATTGACATCACTCAATCTCGAAATTACGCGTCCTGGAAATTTCTCTTACAAAAGTGCTCGATTAGCCTGTGTTGTGTGGCTTGTGGCTCCGTCCTGTTAGGACCACATGTTCTCCAGATCATAATCTTCAATTTCAATCCAAAAATAATCGATTAACATCCGTCCATTGCGGTCAGAATTGACTGTAATGGCTCTTCCTTGATCGTTTTCAAAAAATACGGGCCAATAACATCAGCAGACCATAATGCCCACCAAACGGTCACTTTTTCCGGATGCAAAGGCCTTTCTGCGATCACCTGAGGATTTTGAGATATGCGGGAATTCCGTTTATTTACGTAACCACTGAGCAAAAAATGAGCCTCATCACTAAAGAAAATTTTGTTCGAAAAATCGTTATCAATGGCTTGCTGTTCAATCACCCAATTCGCATACATTCTGCGTTGTGTTGGTCTTGAGGCTTAAGTTCTTGAGTGAGTTGGATTTTGTACGGATGGAAATGCAAATCCAAATGCAAAATCTGCCATAATGAGCCGTAAGACAAGCCCAAATGTTGAGCACGTCGAGGAATCGACAAATTCGGGTCTTCCTCCACACTTTGAGCAACGACAGCGATATTTTCAGCAGAACGAATGTTGCGATGATGCACAGGCCTTGCAATATCAATAACCGATCCTGTCTCTTCAAATTTTCTCACTGTGTTCGAAATTGTTTGCTGTGTAGGTCGATTATGTCGACCGTAATCGGCTCGTAAAGCCTAAAATGTTGATACAGCAGAATCACCATTTTTATAATAAAATTTAATAATTTTAACGCGTTCTTCGACTGTTAAGCGATCCATATTTCTAAATGGCAAACCAACTAAAAAAACATGCTTTGGATGACATTTAATTCTAGCAGATGTCAAATGGCAGGGTTATACTTTCCTACTACGAAATGGATAACCCTGTATCTCCCTTGATAATTTTTTCCAGCGAGGGTGAAACACATTTTTCGTGCTCCCAATGAAGCAAAAACTGTCAGCTTAAGAACTGTTTTGAAAAGCTCTCATAAAGACTTTTCATTTGATACTCATATCGCCTACCTTCGATGAAATTTTTTTTTCAAGGGCCACTCCCCTGTGCTGTAATCATTGATTCATGCGATCAGAATTTTTTTTCGAACCTTAGAGTGGTTACAAAGCCCTTCTGTTGGGAGCTCTCTCCTGTCTGCTCGACTTGTTTCACCTATGAATATTAATTGTAGGTACTCATCTTTAGTCGTTCATTAAATTGAATCAAGTGTTCAAAGTATGCACCTTAAACGTTGAAGTTGGTTAAAAATAACTCAAAATTATTCAATCTTCGCATTTAAAACAGCTACATTTTTTTACGATTACTGATACCACTAGCTGAACTAATTCTCAAAGATATTCATGATACCTATCATACCTGGTACTTTCATGCAAATCCTAGCAAACCTGTAGTGTCTGAGTCGGTAAAAAGCGCATATTGTTGCATAGCCATACCTTTCCATAGTAATATGTTACAGCGCATATTGCTCCATAGTAATACAGGAAAATTCAAACCGCTATAACTAACCATTCGATCTTTATGAAACTTGCAGAACAGGCCAGTCTTGTAGGCAACCATTTGTATACCAAATTTGGTTGAATTTAAGGGTAGCGTTAAGATATTATTCAAGAAAATGTAAAATCGATGAATCATACTATTACTAACAAATTGGAGTGAATTTGAACTTCTCACGTATTTGTTGTTGTTGTACTCATAAAGGCCTACATTCATGATTTTTTCAGATTTTTCGGATGAAAGGTGTCCAATCGCGAGGGGGGGTTTTACGCGAAAAGTTCGTACATTTACCCTTCCCCTGCCCCCAATGCTACAAATACGGCAATATTAAGACTTGTTCTTGTTTTGAAAAGATCTCATTAAGACATTTCCAAGGACACCCTACTCGACTACCAACGACGAAATTTTTTTTGAAGGGTCACCCTATATGGGGAGGCTCCTCTTAAACCCCTTTGAAAAATTTTTCCACCCCAAAACTTTCAAAAAGTCGCCACTTCTAACTTTTCCACAAAGTTTCATGGCTATACTTCTGTAGTTTCGGAGAAAAAGTGCTTTGATATCCAGACGGACGGACGGACAGACGAACAGACGGACACAGTTCGTGATTGCAATAGGGTTTTGTATTTTAGTACAAAACGCTAAAAATTGATTCAATTGATAAAGTGCGCCTGATATACATTGTGACAACGAAGTAATTTAAATTCCGCAGGTAGATGATATTTCAAAAAAATGTATTTTGTTAAGTTGTCTGTCAACCAGTTTGTTTACAGCAGCTACTTAAGTCGGTACACTTCAGTAGTACGTTGCGATTTTTGTGATTTTTTTTATTGTGACCGAATTTAAATCCAAAAACGCAATAAATACCATCGAACAACCGCCGTATTCACCGAATTTGGCTCCGTGTGATTTTGATGGATAATTAAATGTTTTGCGTGTTATTTGCAATTCCCAGGTACTTTTTTGTCACAATATAAAACAAAACTCATTGAAGGAGCTTAAGGTCATCCCAAAAAGTGCTTATGAAAAGTGTTTTGAGGACTGGAAAAATCGTTGGCGTAAGTGTAGTGAGTGCATCTGATGGGGATTACTTTGAAGGCGATAAAATAAATCTTTCTTTCTTTTTAAGCACCCCCTCGGGCCTTCGCTTAGAGATAGTTAGAGTATCTAATGTTCATGATCGTGTTGATTTTTCTGGAAGTTGGTTTTTGATACGGTCTGATAAAATCAGTACATATCACCACTGGGTGAACACTCGTAGTCTGTCCGAAAAATCCCCTGAACTAAATCACGTTGTTCACCAACGAGATTTGAACCCGGGACCTTCGGCTTATGCGTCTCAAGCTCCAACCACTAGACCACAGAGTACCGATAAAATAAATATTGATGAGTAATTAAATATTGTATTTTGCGTTTATTTGCGATTTCCGGGTACTTTTTTGTCACAATGTATATTATTGTTTGGTGAATGTTAGTGATTATAATATATGTAGATATGTACGAATCATTTCTGTGTCTCAACCTCTGACAGTTATATTCAAGTAAATATCAATTTTCTGATTGTTTTTCGATAATTTTGCGTTTCGCGTGTTAAAACATGTCGAATAACATGTGCGGGATTGAAAAATGTCGAGGTGTGGGAGAGAGTGGGTCGCGGAAGTCGAGTGGGAACGACGTGCGTTATTTGGCTGTTATACAAACGAGTTGCAAATCAATACAGGGCTTGAGTTATATGCTTAGTTTGTATCAATTCAAAGTTATAGTTTTAGTGTGAAGCCTTTTAAAATACTTTCCCGGGAAACCTAACCCAAAAATAGAAAATTCAGATGAAGATGAAAAAACGATTAAGAGCACCCTATCATCGTTATCGGTTAATCAACGGAGTAAATAAAGCTTACACTCTTATTTGAGGGCTGCGGCCGTAAGTATACATGGTAAAGACGAGATCTTCTCGAGTCCCGCTCGCTTTCGCTAAGCCCAGGCAGTCGTTTGCTTTGGCAAAACGCATCTTTCCAGTAGGTTACCTCGGCCTCGGGACCTATCGATCCGAACACTACTAGCTGGTAATTTGTGAATACAAAATTCTTTTGTAATGGGCCTTTGTGCTAGGCAAAAGTACCCGCCCCACGACGCCGCAATGCTAGTCTACCAGGGCATTCACGCGTCTTCAGACAAGGCCAATTTTGGAGAGCGCAAATATCTTCACTCGCCGAGGCAGCAGACCATCGCTGCATTCCGAAATCACTACAATTCGCCTTTGCAGCTTCCGCAGTCTTACAATCGTTGAGACTTCCGGTTCGTCTAAAATTTCATACAGCTCATGGTTGGATCGAATTCGCCATTGGTCCCCGTCTAGTTTCGCTCCGATTATTTGCCTCAGGACCCGTGGCTCAAAGGCGTTCAATATATTTGCGGATGCTTGGGTTAGGCTAACACAGGTCTTATCACAGATTTGTATACTTGGAGCTTTGTTTTCCTGTGGATGCAGCTGGTCTTCAAGATCGTCAAAACTGAATAAAATATTTTATTTTCGAGCTGTTTTCTTGAGCGTATTTCGTCTCTTTCATTTCCCGTTTTTGTTATTTTGGAGCCTAGATACACAAATTCTCGAACATTTTCGATACTGTATTCGCCAAGTGTAATATTTTGTGTATTTGAGGTATTTTTCCCCAATTGCGTCATGAAATTTGTTTTATTTTCATTGGGCTTTGTTCCATTTTTAAGCTAATTGGGCGAAAGCTTTAAGGGCAAGAAGTCCTTTCCTTTCTTCAAGAACGGAAAAACCTTGGCTTTTTGCACTGATTTGAGAAGATGAATCGTTCAATACGTTCTTGAAATTCTTCGTTTTAAATTTTATTTTCAACTGACACTAACAATGGAAAAATCTAATACATTAATCGACAGGCCTAGTTGGTCATAGAAAAATTCTAATTTGTACTGTAATTAACATGACGTTAAATAAAGGGTGGTCCAACAAAAATGCACAATATTAATTGTTAATAAAACAAGAAGTTTTCAGAGAATTATGTTAATATTTTTTATTATAATAGAAGGATCTATGACACGGTGGCATACTTCTATCCGATAGTCCATATTTTCAATGAGTCTGAGACATAATTGAGGTTCAATGTCGTTAACGTGATGAATTATCTCATTCTTTAGCTCTTGAATTTTTCTTGGCTTATTGAGGTACACTTTTTCTTTTAAATATCCCCAGAAAAAGAAGTTCAACGGTGTCAACTCACATGATCGTGACGGATACTTAACATCGCCATAACGTGAGATAACACAGCCATTGAATTCCTCGCGCAAAAGAGCCATTTTTTCGTTGGCTTTGTGGCAAGTGGCATAATCCTGTTTGAACCACATATCGTCCAGGTCCATAACTTCAATACCTGGCGACAAAAAGTCCGTTATCATCTCGCAATAGCGAACACCATTCACGGTAACTGCTTGGCCGTCCTCATTTTCGAAGAAGTACGGCCCGATGACGCCGCCAGCCCATAAACCGTACCAAACAGTCACTCTTTGTGGATGCATCGGCTTTTCAACAATCTCTTGTGGATTCTCATTTGCCCAAATGCGGCAATTCTGCTTGTTAACGAATCCACTGAGGTGAAAGTGTGCCTCGTCGCTGAAGATGATTTTCTTTGTAAAGTCACAATTCCCTTCTGTCAACCAACCATTCGGCGTATTGCCGACGCTTGAAATGGTCAGTAGGCTTCAGGTCTTGAGTCAATTGGACCTTGTGAGCGTGTAAATTCAAATCTTTACTCAAAATTCGCATCGGTGATGTTCGTGAGATGTTCAATTGTTGGGCACGACGACGAGTCGAGATTGACGGCTCTTCTGCCTCACTATCGCGAACAACAGCAATGCTTTCCGCAGAACGAACTGGGCGAGCATGCACAGGCGATTCTACATTTCCTACAGACCCGGTTTGCTGAAATTTGCGCACAATCCTCCCGATTGTGGACACATTTGGTCGATTATGCTGACCAAAAAAATCACGAAGTGCACGAAATTCATTTTGATTAGAACGCCCATTTTTGTAAAAGGCTTCAACAACCTTAACGCGCTGCTCAATTGTGTACCTATCCATGATTTAATTTGTCGAACACTGAAACAAAAAAATGTCAAATTAAGTTGGGCGCAAAACTTGACGTTAAGGTGTGACTCACAATTAACATCGTGCATTATGGTTGGACCAACCTTTACTAGGGTATTTCAAGCTGTTGATACATTATACTCGTACTACTCTTATAATTAAACATGACGTTAAATATTGAAGTGTTTCAAGCTTGAAATACACAATGGACCATACTCATAAAATTTGCTTACATTAATTTTTTTCAAGATAAAAGTATTCCATTGTGATCTCCTAAACCCCTTGTTATCGATATTTGCAAGCATACAATTTGTTATAGTTTATTAGACAATCAAATCACTTGTAATTAATTGTTTATTTTTATATTTAGTTCCGGCCCACCGAAAGCCAATAGCTCTCGTATATTTTGGGGTTTATGTCAGAAACATGAAGCCATAGCTATAGTTGGTATTAATGATCCAAAGAAGTACAGCCCACTTGAAAATATAAATGCTGAAAACGAAGTAGTCCGATTGGCCGCTTCGTCTGGAGCTAAAAGTCTCGCTGCGGAAAATGTTTTACGTATAAATATAGAATCGTTTGATAAGCCGGAATGTGCGGCTGTTGGTGCTCTTCTTGGAACTTTCAAGTATGAGGGCCTGAAATCAAAAAAACCACCAAAGGCAGAAATAATTTTTTCGCACGATTTCCTCGAAGATGAAACCAAAAAGGCCTTTGATCGAGGTGCAATTCTAGCTCAAGCACAAAATTTCACTAGAAGGTGAGAATAACACGGATCTTTTGTAGATTTCAAAAACATACATAGTCTAATATATTTTATTTCCTTGTTATGTTTTAGCTTAATGGAAACTCCTGCAAATCTTATGACACCCACAATTTTTGCTGAAACGGTTACCAAAAAACTTTCAAAATGGGAGGTTGAAGCAATAGCACATGATGCAGCCTGGGCAAAAAATCTTGGAATGAATTCATTTCTTTCAGTTGCGCAAGGAACTGACCAACCTCCAGTGTTTTTAGAATTGACCTACTCAAAAGGTAACAGCGACGAACCTTACATTTGCTTCGTAGGGAAAGGTGTGACGTTTGATGCTGGCGGAATAAGTATAAAACCAGCAGCTAATATGGCAGACATGCGAGCAGATATGGGAGGAGCAGCCAATGTTGCTGGTGCATTGTTGGCTATAGCTCAACTGCAGTTGCCTGTTAACATCAAAGGTAGGTGGATTTGGAAACGAGATGCATATTGAATTCTAAAAACATTTTATTCAGCTCTTATACCCCTGACTGAGAATTTAATAAATGGACATGCGACCAAACCAGGCGACGTGGTAACGGCGATGAACGGAAAGACTATTTGTGTGGACAATACAGACGCAGAAGGAAGACTAATTTTGGCTGATGCACTTTGCTATGCTGAAAAGTTCGTAAAAGTATTCTGTGAAAGCATTCAAATTAACATTTTCTTCCCGTTTCAGATTCAAACCAAAATTCATTCTAGATATAGCCACTTTAACTGGTGCCATTGTTGTAGCTTTAGGTAATTGCGTAGCAGGAACATTTTGCAATGATGAAGAGCTCTGGAAAAATATTCATGCTGCTAGCATGTCCACTGGTGATCGTTTTTGGCGAATGCCATTGTTTAGCCATTACACAAAACAAATAACAGACTACGAAGGCTACGATGTTCACAATACTGGAAAGAAAGGTGGTGGACCTTGTACAGCAGCAGCATTTTTGAAAGAATTCGTTCCAAAAGACACGCCATGGGCTCACGTGGATATGGCCGGTGTAATGAGTGCCTGTGACGATCAACCATACACTAATGGCAAAATTTTCCCGGGACGACCCATGCGAACATTAGTGGAACTTGTCCAAAGATATTCAGCCAAACCAAAAGAATGAGCAAGCGATCGATTTAAAACATTCATTGCTTCCAGTTAACCTGCATTTTACGACAAATCTTGAAGGTACATGCAGTGCAAGTTAAAACATTTAAACCTCACTGTAATGATAGAAAATCTAGCATTGTCAAATTGTTTTGTATGAAGAAGATATTTTTAACTAAAAATATTTTAGAATAAAAGTACAGATTACAACTAATCATTCGCACATTTTCATTGCGTCGTAAAATCTATAAATATACAATAGTTGATTTAATCAAATTATCCTCTAAACGTCAAAAACGTAGTAACAAGTACAGGTACTGTATACTTCAAAATCAAATGAACTAAAGAAAATTCCTCAGTGTCTACTTGTGCCGGTATTTATAACACTATCTTCAGACAAACTAGTTATAAACGTCGTTATACCATCTAGAAACGCTGAGCTTGACTTCAAACAGAAGTCTATGTTGGACAAACTGATCAACAATATCACCGACGGGGAGACGGTTGATACACAATTATAATTTTTAGTTTACTAGCTATTCCAGCAGAGTGTTGCTTTGCAATACCTGACTATTAATCCTCTAAAGTCGCAGATATGAAGTAGTTGAAATCAACTTGCCACAAAGTATGGCACGACTCAATAAATTGGAACGACTCGATAAATTGGCACGACAACTAGTTCTTGCTAATCTGTTTAGCCCATAATTTTGAGGATTGGATGAAAATTATTGCCACAGTAAACCATGAAAAAACTATTGGCATACAACTGGGCCCCCTACAAAGATCTAATCTGTAGCAGGCTAATTTCTACTACTAAACTTTGTCAAAAATTATGATTTGGTACCTTAAGAAACTAGAAAGGTATCGGCTTAAAAATGAAGCCAACGTATTGGCAATCGGATAAAAATAGTGGCTACGACAAACAATCACATCAAGGAGTCCAAGCAAATACACCCACGCAACTCGTTTCTATGTCTTTTGGGTGGCTTTTAGGGGCGACAGTGTGCAGAAATGATTTTTCGACAACGTAAATTCACATGTGGGCGGGGTCTGGAATTATTAAAAATTCAATTTTTACCCGGAAACTTTTATGCACTTTTGAGAAATAGCGCTTTGAAGTTCGAGTCAAAATAACATTGAAAATTTTCAATATTTTGAATTTTAACTTGCGAGACACTCATGAAACTATTGCAAAGTGTCACAAATTTATTCCTGCCGAAAAGAATAAGTGCTTGCCAATCCGTTGTTCCAATTGTTGTCAATCGGACGAAAATTGTGGGCACAGCAATGCCATACCGGAAACTTCTGCTACCGTCTAGCAGTCGTTGCGGATAGACGTGTTTTTAAAAGCTTCTGTCCAGAATTTTTAAAAATTAAAATGATTTTAAAAAACTTATAACATCGTCGAATCATTCAAACAATTTATCGAGCATTTGGATTTTACTTGCGAGGAAGTCTCCAAAAGTTCAAAAAAGAAGAAACGTTATTTTCCGCCGGGGGCATGGAGGAGCCCGACGGCTTCCTACCGTTGAGGAACCCAGGGCCAGGCATTTCAAATGCCACGAATGAAAAAATACTGAAACGAAAAAACGATCAAGAAAGCTTTGAGCATGGAGAGGACATTACTCTTTCAAGCGAAGAATTGGGAAGAGTAACCAGAGAAAACGCAAGAGTTACTAGAGAAAATGATGAGATGAAACTCCAAATTCAAAATTTGGAGGAAATTAACAAATGTCAACAAAACAAAAGTGATCAAGCCACAAAATACGTCCGGGAAACAAAAAGTGACAACAAATAAGACGAACGAAAAAAAGAAGCGGGAACAAACAAGATAAACGAAAAAAAGTAGGCACGCAAAAGGCTCAACAAACAAATAAAGCAACATTACAATATACGAAAAAGTCATCAATCCATGATGCTGATATACTAAGCGCGGGAGGAGCAAACGACAGCGTAAATTACTATGCGGTACTTGCTGCGACGAATGAATATATGGATACCGAGATGGAGTGCCAAGAAAACATAGGTAATATTAATAATTCTAGTGATAATTCTATTGAAAATAAAAAAATAGGGAGAAGGAGATCGGTGTGTCTCCTGGTTCTGCTATTAAAAATAATAAGATAACTGAGAAAGTTCGTAAGTTCGTCCTATTAATGTCTTTGGGTAGCACGGAGGGGATATGGTTCGACAATTGACAGCCGAACATAAGATCGATAATTTCGAAGTTGAGAGTGACCGCTGATAAATTCACAATTAAAACAAAAACACTGACTGATTTCAAGCTAGCGAAAGATGCTCTTAATAGTGCACAAGCTCCCCACTTCACATACACGCCAAAGGCGGAAAAAAATCAAGACCTTTCTGTTGAAAGGCTTGGATTGTGGGGAGAATACTGTTGATCTCGTTGAAATGTTGTAGGAAGCAGCACCAGCTGTGAAGTTCATCAGTTTGAAAAATTTGCTACCAAATTCTTTAATGTTGAAAATTTTGCTACCAGGATATTAACTGTTGAAGGCAGAATATTACCATTTTATTTGGTACGCATTTCTAACGATAACAGTCCAAATGCCCTCTAAAAGGTAAGGTACTTGAACTTTAGAGTTGTGAAGTGGGAGCATCTTCAAAAAACTGAGGTCAACCAGTGTTACAGGTGTCAAAGATTTGGTCATTCGGCTGCCAATTGTGCCAAAATTAAAGTCAAAAGCGCTTTATTGAACACTAATCGTTATAAGTTTTAAAAGAATATAGAGCAAGTTCCAAACAATAATAATATGAATACTTAATGGCCCGAATTATTTATATTTTTAACACAACAGTGAACTTTACTCCTACACCTAATATGTTTCAACCTCATTCTGATAAAATTCAATCAAAAACTTTGTCTTATACTAAAAACTGCTATCATAATATTCCTAAGCTAAGCATTTAATCTTATCTCTAAATCTTATATAATAAACATAACATATACCTAACCTATCCCTAATTTTTAACATAAATAAACAACAATACTAAATGTAGCAATAATGAGCTGAAACTCAAAAACTAAGTAACGAAAAACTGAAATAAGCACGAATAATTTAGATATGGTCATTCAGCCACCAATACCTAGATTGCTCCGTCTCAGCTCGAACAGCTTCAACGAAACTAGCAAATGAGAATCTCCATTGGAATTGTTGGTCTCGTAAACTCAAATTTGGAGGATATTTGATCTTATCTTGTCGTATCGGTGGCCCTTCGATATATGTGATATATGATTTGGACGCCGTCAGAACCAAAAACATATCGATTCATATCCAAGCAAATAAATGCTTCTTGAGGAACGAAGCCAGTAGCGAGGCAAGCCGCAATATATCCGTCTGTAGGATGGAACGGCTGTGAACCCAAGGGTTTTTACTCACAGTTGCAAATCTTGCAGTATAATTCCGAAGAGGTTTCACTATGAAGATATCGACTCTTGTCACTTCAGAGTTTGAAAAAGTCTTCTATTCGATATAAAGTGTCTCCGATCCGCCTCAGGCTTTCTG
This sequence comes from Odontomyia ornata, assembly GCA_963969285.1. Classification (NCBI taxonomy): domain Eukaryota; kingdom Metazoa; phylum Arthropoda; class Insecta; order Diptera; family Stratiomyidae; genus Odontomyia; species Odontomyia ornata. Next base: position 85,476,077 of record OZ017742.1, read on the forward strand.
TACAAACCAGTACATGCACGAAGACATTTCCTTTCGAAAACTCTTAATTTTAGTAAGTACTAGCACTCGAAGTGAAAGTCAAAGTCGAAAGCGCTTTATTCAATATTAATTGGTATAAATTTTTCAAAGAATATAAAGCAACTTCCAAACAATAACAATACAAAAACTTAATAGCCCAAATAGCTCTCTAAATTTATACGTTATCATTAAACACATTTCATCAAAAAAAACTATAGCAGATTCAAATTAATTAAGATTATTACATTCTGGTTGTACCAGATCTGATATCCATATGTCAAAACTGGTCTAACTAAGGTCTTGTAACAGATAACTTTGACCTTTTGATCAATTTATTTGGAATGAGTCTTTGTAGGGCCATGACTGCTTTACTGAGTTTTACTGAGCATGATTTTGACGTGTTCAGTATATGTAGCACAGATACTGATCGAGATGAACACCGAGGTATCGAATAAAGGATTTAAGTGGAACCCATTCTGAACTATCCTCGCCAGCCATAATGTGAAAATCCTTCCAATTACGTTTCAGGTCTTGACTGACCCCTTGTAGCGTTGTCCGAAACAAAATTGTTTCACACTTCTGTGTATTAATTTGCATTCGCCAATTGTCAGTGTACAGCCGCATATCATTAAACATTTTTTGAAGATTGCTCTGAACTATTGTAGCTTTTCCATCTGCCATATAGATGATCAGATCATTAGCAATTGCTACCAACGGTCGCGTTGGCGAGGCATAAAAATCAAAGCCATTCAATAGCTTGCGAATGAATATTGAGAAGAGCAGAGGCGCAGTAACTGTTTCCTGCTATAGACCATTCAAGATCTTGAGTTTGCGCATTGTTGTCTGATTTCCATTAGTTACAACAAGCGATTTCCCGTATAACATATTGCACACCATGGCGACAAGGTGTCTGGGGAACCTGTCCTGAAGGAGTTTAAAAACTAGTCCATCTAACCACACCGTATCGAAGGCTTTCTCCATATCAATGAGACACGATCCAACACATTCTCTATCATTTAGTTTCCAACAGAAATCTAAGATTACTTTCGTTATCGCATGTATGGTGGAATGCCTGGCACGAAAACCAAATTGGCAATTCAGCATCAACTCATGTTTCTCAATCTGGGCGTTTAATGCTTTGTTTAGTATCAATTCAAGCACCTTGCTGATGTTAGGCAGTAAGCTGATTGGGCGATATCTTTAAGGCCAGAAAATTCTACGTCTAGCACTCGTTGCGTGTAGACGTGTTTTTTATCGCTCCTATCATTAATTTTAGGAATCAATTCGTTTTTCACAAAAGCGAACATTTATCGAATACCTAAAATTTGTTTCCTGAAGAAGTATCAAAAAGCGGAAATAAATTCAGAGGAAGTCCCGGCTTATGAACATTCCCTTTAATCTCTGTGCAAAAGCAACGAGATGGAAGAGCCCGATGGCTGCCGCCATCAACCAGAACAATTGTCTCCATCGCCAACTATGACGGGCGAAAATTTCATCAGTCAGCGAGATCGAGCAATTAATCAAAGCTAACGAGAAAGCTGAGAAGGTTGAGGAAGAAAACGAAGAACGCAGACTTCGAATCCAATCGCTAGAAGAACTAATTGGAAAATTGACGTTGAAAAAAGCAAAAGAAACCAGCAAGAAACAAAAAGAAGTGAAGTCAAAAGCGACCGAAGAAAGATTTCCGCTACAAGAACCTGATTAAGAGGATATCCTCAGCGCAGGCGGCGTAAACGTCAGCACGAAATATTATGTAGCGCTAGCTGGATTAGATGATTCTATGAGTATTGAAGAGGACACAGGTAACAAAACCTCTGAACATTGTATTACTAAACTTGATAATGGGTTAATCGAATATTTAAAAATTTGGCTGCTGGTCCGTCTGTCAAGTTTAATCAAAAGAAAGAAAAAGACCCACCAATCAATGTATTTGGGCAAACAGGCAAAGATATGTTTCGGCTTTTGGCAGCCGAAAATAAGTTAAATGATTTTGAGGTCAAGAGAGTCAACGCCGATTAATTGACAATTGGAACTAAGTCATTGGTTGATTTTCAGGCAGAAAAAGTGCGCTGAGTTCTAGAGATGTTCTGCATTTTACACACACCCCCAAAAGCGAAAAAAATCAGACGTTTTTATTGAAGGGTCTGGAGAGGGCAGTCGATCTCATTCAGGTGCTTCAAGAAATTGCGCCAGAAATAAAATTTGTTATAGTGAAAGAATTTGCAACAAGGAGATCGATTTTCGAGCGTAGAAACTTGCCTTATTACTCAGCAAAGATTTCCATCAAAAGCAGTTCAAGTTCCCTACAAAAATTAAGGTACCTAAACTTCCGTGTGGTGAGGTGGGAGCACCTCCAAAAAAACAAGGTCAAACAGTGCTACAGGTGCCAAAGATTCGGTAATTCGGCTGCCTATTGCCCCATGAGATATAGATGTGTAAAGTGCAAGGATGTTCATGCTCCCGGCGAGTGCAAATTGGCTCAGACGGAGCTAAAAGAAAAACTATATCGTGTGAACTGCGGCGTCTTTGATTATCCGGCATCATATCGAAGATGTCCCCGGTATCATGATGCAAATGTAAAATTTACTCTAGAACAAAGTCCAGCACACCGCAGTGTGATACCTACCAACTTCATCAAGCCCGGGGTGTTGTTTACACTTGCTGCTAGAGAAGCAGACAATGTAAACAAAATAAATAATGTAAGTGGAAATAATGAGCTGTCTCTTAAAACAATTAAATTCTTTTTCAGAGCGAATCGATATACCGGATTCTATAATTAACTGTTCTTCCGCGCTTAGGACTTTCAAATGCCTCAAAATAAGTTGTCATCCAGTCACATTCCCATGGATAGGATTCGCCTCATCTCAATCAATGTCAACTCCATTGTGAGTCTACATCGATGTGACTGTCTCTTGGAGTTCCTTGTCAAACAAATGTAGTGAAATGAGTAGTTAAAATGTCCGTTTAAGACTGCAGCGATGGTATGCTGCCTCAGCGGAAGAAGATGTTGAGATCCTCCGAGATTGGCCTTGTCTGGGGACGCATGAATGCGCTGGCAGGCTAAAGTCAAAGTCAAAGTCAAAAGCGCTTTATTTAATACTCATCGTTATAAATTTTAAAAGAATATAAAGCAAATTCCAAATAATAACAATCAAAAAACTTAATGGCCCAAATGGCTCTCTAAATTTGTACGTTATCATAAACTCATTTCATCAAAAAAAAAAAAAACTATAGCAAATGCAATTAATTACGATTATAACATATTTTTACAATTCAATTGGAAAAAGGAGAAAAAACCAACCAACACTATCCAAAAATTATTTATAATTAATACACAACAGTGAAACTTTGATCCTACACCTAATATGTTGTAACTTATTTCTAATAAAATACAATCAAAAAAACTTTATCTTATACTAAAAATACTATTACAATGTTCCTAACCTAAGTGTTTAATCTTATCTCTAACGGAATATAGTAAACATTACATATACCTAACCTATACCTGATTTTAACAAAAATATATAAAACAATACTAAATGTAGCAATAATGAGCTGAAACTCAAAAACTAAATAACGAAAAACACCAAAACTGAAAACAAACACGAAAAATTTAGACATTGTCATTCAGCCACCAATACCTGGATTGCGCCGTCTCAACTCGATCAGCTTCAACGAATCTAGCAAATGAGTATCTCCATTGAAATCGTTGGTCTCGTGAACTCAAATTCGGAGGATATTTTATCTTCTTATCGGTGGCCCGTCGATATATGTGATATATGACTGGGACGCCATCAGAATCAAAAACATATCCATTCATGTCCAAATACACGAATGCTTCTGGAGGAATGAAGCCAGTAGCGAGGCAAGTCGCTATATACCCGTCTGTAGGGTGGAACGGCTGTGAAATCCAAGGGTTTTCACTCACAGTCACAGATCTTGCGATATGATTCCGAAGAAGTTTCAATATAAAAATATCGACCCTCGTCACTTCAGCAGTTTGATAAATTCTTCTATTCGATATATAATGTTTCCAATCCGTCTCAGGCTTTCTGTACAAACCAGTACACGCACGAAGACATTTCCTTTCGAAAACTCTTAATTTTTCCATTGTACTAGCACTTTGGTTGTACCAGATCTGACATCCATAGGTCAAAACTGGTCTAACCAGTGTCTTGTAACAGATAATTTTGACCTTTTGATCAATGTATCTGGAATGAAAGAGTTTTCGAAGGGCCATGACTACTTTAAGTGCCTTACTGAGCATGATTTTCACATGTTCAGTATAGTACAGATACTGATCGAGATAAACACCGAGGTATCGAACACAGGATTTATGTGGAACCCGTTCTAGACTACCCTCACCAGCCATGATGTGGAAATCTTTCCAATTACGTTTCAGGTCTTGACTGACCCCCTGCAGCGTTGTCCGAAACAAGATTGTTTCACACTTCTGCGCATTGATTTTCATTCGCCAATTGTCAGTGTACAGCTGTACATCATTGAACATTTTTTGGAGATTGCTCTGAACTATTGTGGCTTTTCGGTCTGCCGTATAGATGATCAGATCATCAGCAAACGCTACCAATGATCGCGTTGGCGAGACGTTAAAATCAAAGCCGTTCAATAGCTTGCGAATGAATATTGAGAAGAGCAGAGGCGCAGTAACTGTTCCCTGCTGTAGACCATTCAAGACCTTGAACTCGCGCATTGTTGTCAGATTTCCATCAGTTACAACAAACGATTTCCCGTATAACATATTACACATCATGGCGACAAGGTGTCTGGGGAACTTGTCCTGAAGGAGTTTAAAAATTAGTCCATCTAACCATACCGTATCAAAGGCTTTCTCCATATCAATGAGACATGCTCCAACACATTGTTTATCATTTAGTTTCCAACAGATATCTGAGGTTACTTTCGTTATTGCATGTGTGGTCGAATGCCTGGCACGAAAACCAAATTGGCAATTCGGCATCAACTCATTTTCCTCAATGTGGGCGTTTAATGCTCTATTGAGTATCACTTCAAACACCTTGCTGATGTTAGGCAGCAAGCTGATTGGGCGATAGCTTTTGGGGCATGAAGATTCTTTTCCTTTCTGACTGCGCTGGCAGGCTAGAGTTGCGGTGTCTTGGGGTGGGTTCTTTCCTACTAGCACAAGGACCCACTACAAAAGAATTTCGCATTCACGAATTAAACATGGAAAAATGTCGATCGACTGGTGTCTAGGCCAATGTTTGTTCGAAGGACAAATTGGGCCGAGCAAAAACGGCCGGACTGGTGAAGATTTCGTCGTTACCAACGATGTTTACGACCCACAAATAAGAGTGGGGCATCCAGATAGTAGCGATACCCCCTCGAACCCTCTCAACTAGATCAGGATCCAAACGTAGACGCGGCCATATATTTCCCATTTGAGTGAAAAACTTTGTATGACTCTTTCCCTCAAATGAGAAATACAAACGTAACTGATATATGCTATTGCGTTATGCGATGCAATCACATGACCCTATATCATAAAAGGGCACGCGAGCGGAAGGCCACTCTACCCAGCAAGAGCCCCTTCTAAACAAAAGAAAAGGAAGAGCGCGCCCGATGGATAGCCCATATTAGCGGAGGAGCCTGCCATCGATCCGGTTCCTACACCCGTTTAGGTTGAACGGAATGAAAACACCGAAGGATAAGTTTTGACAATTCATTGTATTCATGTTTTTTTTTTATATATTGTAACATTTCTGTTTTTGTATTTACTTGTTGGTTTATTTTTTTTCGCTGATTATTACCGCATTAATATTAAGTTAGTCTTGTCAAAGTCAAAAACGATTTATTTAATACTAATCGATATAACTTTACAAAGAATGTAAAGCAAATCCCAAACCATAAACATACAAAAAACTTAATGGCCCAAATAGCTCTCTAAATTTATACGTTACCATTAAACATATTACTTCAAAAAAAACTCTAGCAAATTAAATTAATTAAAATTATTACATATTTTGAAAATCAATGGGAAAAAGGAGAAAAAACCAACCAACACTATCCTAAAATTATTTATAATCTTAACACAACAGTGAACTTTGATCCTACACCTAATATGTTTTAACTTAATTCTAATAAAATTCAATCAAAAACGTTTTCTTATACTAAAAAAATTCTATAACAATGTTCCTAACTTAAGCGTTTAACCTTATCTTTAATCTAATATAATAAACATAACATATACCTAACCTTAAACCTAATTTTTAACACAAATAAACAACAATACTAAATGTAGCAATAATGAGCTGAAACTCAAAAACTATATAACGAAAAACACAAAAACTGGAAATAAACACGAATAATTTAGACATTGTCATTCAGGCACCAATACCTAGATTGCCCCGTCTCAGCTCGATCAGCTTCATCGAATCTAGCAAATGTGTATCTCAATTGGAATTGTTGATCTCATGAACTCAAACTCGGAGGATATTTTATCTTCTTATCGGTGGCCCGTCGATGTATGTGATATATGACTGGGGCGCTGTCAGAATCAAAAACATATCGATTCATGTCCAAATACACGATACCTGGACTGCGCTGTCTCAATTTGATCAGCTTCAACGAATCTAGCAAATAAGTATCTCCATTGAAATTGTTGATCTCGTGAACTCAAGTACGGAGGATATTTTATCTTCTTATCGGTAGCCTGTCGGTAGATGTGATATATGACTGGGATGCCGTCAGAATCAAAAACATATCGATTCATGTCCAAATACACGAATGCTTCTGGAGGAATGAAGCCAATAGCGAGGCAAGTCGCTATATACCCGTCTGTAGGGTGGAACGGCTGTGAAATCCAAGGGTTTTCACTCACAGTCACAGATCTTGCGATATGATTCCGAAGAAGCTTCAATATGAAGATATCGACCCTCGTCACTTCAGCAGTTTGCTAAATTCTTCTATTCGATATATAATGTTTCCAATCCGTCTCAGGCTTTATGTACAAGCCTGTACATGCACAAAGACATTTCCTTTCGAAAACTCTCAATTTTCCCATAGTACTAGCACTCTGGTTGTACCAGATCTGACATCCATAGGTCAAAACTGGTCTTACCAGGGTCTTGTAACAGATAATTTTGACCTTTTGATCAATGTATTTGGAATGAAAGAGTTTTCGTAGGGCCATGACTATTTTAAGTGCCTTACTGAGCATGATTTTCACACGTTCAGTATAGTGCAGATGCTGATCGAGATAAACACCGAGGTATCGAACACAGGATTTATGTGGAACTCGTTCTAAACGACCCTCGCCAGCCATGATGTGGAAATCTTTCCAATTACGTTTCAGGTCTTGACTGACCCCCTGCAGCGTTGTCCGAAACAAGATTGTTTCATACTTCTGCGCATTGATTTTCATTCGCCAATTGTCAGTGTACAGCTGCACATCATTGAACATTTTTCGGTCTGCCGTATAGATGATCAGATCATCAGCAAACGCTACCAATTATTGCGTTGGCGAGACGATAAAATCAAAGCCGTTCAATAGTTTGCGAATGAAGATTGAAAAGAGCAGAGGCGCAGTAACTGTTCCCTGCTGTAGACCATTCAAGACCTTGAACTCGCGCATGGTTGTCAGATTTCCATCAGTTACAAGAAACGATTTTCCGTATAACATATTACACATCATGGCGACAATGTGTCTGGGGAACTTGTCCTGAAGGAGTTTAAAAACTAGTCCATCTAACCACACCGTATCGAAGGCTTTCTCCATATCAATGAGACATGCTCCAACATATTGTCTATCATTTAGTTTCCAACAAATATCTGAAGTTACTTTCGTTATTGCATGTGTGATTGAATGCCTGGCATGAAAACCAAATTGGCAATTCGGGATCAATTCATATGTCTTAATGTGGGCGTTTAATGCTCTGCTGGGTATCACTTCAAACACCTTGCTGATGTTAGGCAGCAAGCTAATTGGGCGAAAGCTTTTGGGGCAAGTTTATCCAATCCTTCACATATAATCCTGTTTCCATTTCTATCCGGAGTCGTACTATCAATTTCGATACCAGCCCTATCGAGAAGATTTATCTCATCACTAGTGACTTCAAGATTCGATACCTTCACTCCAGATTTCTTGCGGAATATGCTATTCACTTTCACAAACACGCCGTCTGGGTCCTGTGGGCTAATACCCCTCAATTTTTCCACCCATTGATTGCTGACCTTACTCCTGAAGTATGACCGGATTAAGTTCCGGACATTCATTAGATATAATTTCAATAAAGCCAACGAGGGATGGTTGTAGTCCGAAAATCGTCAATAAATATTGTTGACGCGTGTGAGAAGAAGGTTTTTCAATCTTTACAACCTTGTGATGGTTGGTGTTTCATATCCCTCCATATTGTTTCGATGTTTAATCTTGGGAACTACTTTCTCAATCGTTTCCAACGTCAGCTCCTCTAACTTCGACAAATAGACATCTATTTCATCGTTAGTTAGATTCCTGTCATTCGGAACCATTGAGCAAGAGTTGCCACCATTAGAAGGGGGACATTGCTTCTGGCACTCCCGATTAAACTTCTTTTGAAACTTTCCCCGGTCTGTTTTTTTGAAATTCAGCCGATGATTTTCATGTTGAACTGGAATGAGGAAGAAATCATCCCTGTGATGATTGATTTCCATTATGATTGCGTTATGGTTGCTATCATAAGGAAGCACCTGGAGTTTCCGTTGAGGACTATTAAAGTTGAATTCGAGTCTTGCGTCAGCAATGCAAAGGTCCAAATATGAATTTGTTCTAGGGTATGTTGGGAACTCCGACCCATATAGATTGCACCTGTATTCAATTTGGTTCTCTGTTATCCACGATTTCAGGAAGACACCTCTTGGATTATTGGTGGCGTTCAGCCATGATGTATGCTTGGCGTTCAGGTCACCAGCAAGAATATAATAGTTATGCAGCCTGTTCAATTCGAGTATTTCAAACAAGGAATTGAGTTCCTCCTTGAGCTTGAGAACAGTTCCGCCAGTTGCATAGGCAGAGATAACGAAGAGGTTATCCCCACCTGGCAGTGAGATTTTGATAACGGACACTTCGAGATTCAAAGCTTCTGAATTCACCTTTTTCAATATTTTGGAAACGAAAGGGTCTTCGTACCAATATCCCGGTGCCACCACCCCCATCACCCATTACCCTATCGTTTCTTATGAATTCAAAATCCTTGAATTTCATGGAGTGCCATGAACTGAGGTGGGTTTCGGTTAGAAGCAGGATGTTAGGCTTTTGTCTGGCAATGAATTCAAGGAGATAATCACGCCGATACAAATTAAAAATGGAGTTCACGTTGATCGAGATGAGACGAACCTTATCCATGGGAATGTGACTGGATGACAAATTATTTTGAGGCATTTGAAACCCCTAGACGACGGAAAACAAGATTAATTTTTGTATCTTGCTTATCGATTCTTTCCGATAGAGAATTCAATTGCTCTAAAATTTTGAGAAGCAGCTCATTATTGCCACTTACATTATTTACCCTATTTTCCGCATTTTCTGCTGGTCCTCTAGTGGCTTGTGCAAATGATACTCCGGGCTTGACGAAGTTCGGAGCTAAGACACTACGGTGTAGTTGTGTTTGCTTTGGGACAGATTTTAATCTCGCATCGCATCGTCGGTGGCCCGTCGATATATGTGATATATGACTGGGACGCCGTCAGAATCAAAAACATATCCATTCATGTCCAAATAAACGAATGCTTCTGGAGGAATGAAGCCAGTAGCGAGGCAAGTCGCTATATACCCGTCTGTAGGGTGGAAAGGCTGTGAAATCCAAGGGTTTTCACTCACAGTCACAGATCTTGCGATATGATTCCGAAGAAGCTTCAATATGAAGATATCGACTCTAGTCACTTCAGCAGTTTGATAAATTCTTCTATTCGATATATAATGTTTCCAATCCGTCTCAGGCTTTCTGTACAAACCAGTACATGCACGAAGACATTTCCTTTCGAAAACTCTTAATTTTTCCATAGTACTAGCACTCTGGTTGTACCAGATCTGACATCCATAGGTCAAAACTGGTCTAACCAGTGTCTTGTAACAGATAATTTTGACCTTTTGATCAATGTATCTGGAATGAAAGAGTTTTCGAAGGGCCATGACTACTTTAAGTGCTTTACTGAGCATGATTTTCACATGTTCAGTATAGTACAGATACTGATCGAGATAAACACCGAGGTATCGAACACAGGATTTATGTGGAATTCGTTCTGAACTACCCTCGCCAGCCATGATGTGGAAATCTTTCCAATTACGTTTCAGGTCTTGACTGACCCCCTGCAGCGTTGTCCGAAACAAGATTGTTTCACACTTCTGCGCATTGATTTTCATTCGCCAATTGTCAGTGTACAGCTGTACATCATTGAACATTTTTTGGAGATTGCTCTGAACTATTGTAGCTTTTCGGTCTGCCGTGTAGATGATCAGATCATCAGCAAACGCTATCAATGATCGCGTTGGCGAGACGTTAAAATCAAAGCCGTTCAATAGCTTGCGAATGAAGATTGAGAAGAGCAGAGGCGCAGTAACTGTTCCCTGCTGTAGACCATTCAAGACCTTGAACTCGCGCATTGTTGTCAGATTTCCATCGGTTACAACAAACGATTTGCCGTATAACATATTACACATCATGGCGACAAGGTGTCTGGGGAACTTGTCCTGAAGAAGTTTAAAAATAAGTCCATCTAACCATACCGTATCAAAGGCTTTCTCCATATCAATGAGACATGCTCCAACACATTGTCTATCATTTAGTTTCCAACAGATGTCTGAGGTTACTTTCGTTATTGCATGTGTGGTCGAATGCCTGGCACGAAAACCAAATTGGCAATTCGGCATCAACTCATTTTCCTCAATGTGGGCGTTTAATGCTCTGTTGAGTATCACTTCAAACACCTTGCTGATGTTAGGCAGCAAGCTGATTGGGCGATAGCTTTTCGGGCATGAAGATTCTTTTCCTTTCTTCAAGATCGGAAATACCTTAGCCTTTTTCCACTCATTTGGGAAATATGAATTGCTCAACATGTTGTTGAACAATATGCAATAGTTCCTAATAGCAACCTCAGGCAAATGTCGGAGAACTACATTTGGAATACCATCATTACCACATGATTTCTTGTTGTTTATCTTTCGAAATATGAAACACAAGTCTTCATAGCTGACAAAATAATCAATTAGATTCAAGCTCGGTATGAGGTCAGATGTTAATGTTTCATTGAAATGAAGAATTGATTGGCCGTTCAGGCTTGATTTGAAGTCGGAAACTTTTGCTTCAACGACCTCTGAAAAAATTTCGTTCCCTCTCTCAGGGTTTGGTAGATGAACCAATTCAAAATGTGTTCCAATCAGGGCAAGTTTATCCAATCCTCCACATATAATCCTGTTTCCATTTCTATCCGGAGTCGTACTATCAATTTCGATACCAGCCCTATCGAGAAGATTTATCTCATCACTAGTGACTTCAAGATTCGATACCTTCACTCGAGACTTCTTGCTGAATATGCTATTCACTTTCGCGAACACGCCGTCTGGGTCCTGTGGGCTAATACCCCTCAATTTTTCCGCCCATTGATTGCTGACCTCACTCCTGAAGTATGACCGGATTAAGTTCCGGACATTCTTCAGATGTAATTTCAACAAAGACAACGAGGGATGGTTGTAGTCCAAAAATCGTCGATAAATATTGTTGACGCGTGTGAGAAGGAGGCTTTTCAATCTTTTCAACCTTGCGATGGTTGGTGTTTTATATCCTTCCATATTGTTTCGATGTTTAATCTTGGGAACTACTTTCTCAATCGTTTCCAACGTCAGCTTCTCTAACTTCGACAAATAGACATCTATTTCATCGTTAGTTAGATTTCTGTCATTCGGAACCATTGAGCAAGAGTTGCCGCCATCAGAAGGGGGACATTGCTTCTGGTACTCCCGATTAAACTTCTTTTGAAACTTTCCCCAGTCTGTTTTTTTGAAATTCAACCGATGATTTTCATGTTGAACTGGAATGAGGAAGAAATCATCCCTGTGATGATTGATTTCCATTACGATTGCGTTATGGTCGCTATCATAAGGAAGCACCTGCAGTTTCCGTTGAGGACTATTAAAGTTGAATTCGAGTCTTGCGTCAGCAATGCAAAGGTCCAAATATGAATTTGTCCTAGGGTATGTTGGGAACTCCGACCCATATAGATTGCACCTGTATTCAATTTTGTTCTCTGTTATCCACGATTTCAGGAAGACACCTCTTGGATTATTGGTGGCGTTCAGCCATGATGTATGCTTGGCGTTCAGGTCACCAGCAAGAATATAATAGTTATGCAGCCTGTTCAATTCGAGTATTTCGAACAAGGAATTGAGTTCCTCCTTGAGTTTGAGAACAGTTCCACCAGTTGCATAGGCAGAGATAACGAAGAGGTTATCCCCACCTGGCAGTGAGATTTTGATAACGGACACTTCAAGAGATTCAAAGCTTTTGAATTCGACTTTTTCAATATTTTGGAAACAATAGGGTCTTCGTACCAATATCCCGGTGCCACCTCCCCCATCACCTATTACCCTATCGTTTCTTACGAATTCAAAATCCTTGAATGAATTGAGGTGGGTTTCGGTTAGAAGCAGGATGTCAGGCTTTTGTCTGGCAATGAATTCAAGGAGATAATCACGCCGATGTAAAGTAACAATGGAGTTGACGTTGATCGAGATGAGACGAATCCTATCCGTGGGAATGTGGCTGGATGACAACTTATTTTGAGCCATTTGAAAGTCCTAAACGCTGAAAAACAATGTTAATTTTCGAATCTTGTCTATCGATTCGCTCTGATAAGGAATTTAATTGTTGATAAATTTTGAGAAGCAGCTCATTATTGCCACTTACATTATTTACCCTATTTTCCGCATTTTCTGCTGGTCCTCTAGCGGCGAGTGCAAATGATACTCCGGGCTTGACGAAGTTCGGAGCTAAGACACTGCGGTGTATTTGTGTTTGTTTTGGGGCAGATTTCAATCTTGCATCCTGATATCGGGAGCATCCTCGATATGATGCCGGGTGACCAAAAACACCGCAGTTCACACAATATAACTTCTCTTTTGGCTCCGTCTGAGCCAATTTGCACTCACCGGGAGCATGCACGTCTTTGCATTTAACGCATCGGTAATGCATGGCGCAGTTGGCAGCCGAATGCCCAAATCGTTGGCAGCGATAGCACTGGTTGATTTCTCGTTTCTGGAGGCGTTCCCACCTCACCACTCGAAAATTTAAATACCTGATTTGCTGAAGAGCGCTTGGACTGCTCTTATTTGTTATTTGTACCAAATAAAGTGGTAAGTTTTTTTTTCTACCGTCGACCTTCTTGTCGCGAATGTTTTCACTGAGATAAACTCGATTTGTGGCGCCGTTTCCTTGAGAACCTGAAGAAGATCGACGGTATCTTCTCCGCAGTCCAAGCCCTTCAGCAAGAACGTCTGGTTCTTCTCGCTCTTGGGGGTATAGGTGAAGTGCGGAACCTCCCCAGAATTCAAAGCATCTTTCGCTGATTTGAAATCAACCAGTGATTTCGTTCTAATTGACAGCTTCTCAGAATTTATTCGTTTGATTTCGAAATTTGTCAATTTGTTTTCGGCTGCCAACAGCCGAACCATGTCTTTTCCGCTTTGCCCGAAGACATTAATCGGCGGAATTTTCTCGGTATTCTTGGCTACTTTTTGAGGAGGACCAGCAGAACTACGGGCTGGTTTCTTCTCCCTATTTCTACTTTCATTATTTTTATTTTTTAAATATAAGATAAAATTATCGTCTTTGTTACCTTCGTCTACCTCCATGTCCTGCTGGAGTCCATCCAGCGCCGCAAAGTAGTTCTGGCTTTCGTTCGTGCCACCAGCACTTAATACCTCTTCAGTTATTATTGGAGTTGCAGCTTTCTTCTGTTTTTCGATTTTTCGTATCGGACCACTCTCTTGAACTTGTTTTGCCGTCTTGAACATTTCTTCATACGTTTGAATTCTTGCCTTTAGCTCTTCGATTTCACTTCGAAGGCGGCACACTTCCTGTCTATCCTCGAGCACTTGTGTTTTGCGACCGGCATCTGCGGTATCCTGGGTGCTCGTGTGTCTCCGCTTGTTGACACTTGCCAATTTCACACCGTCATTTTCCCCGGGGCCCCCCAACGGAGGGAAGCCGTCGGGCTCCTCCATACAGCAGTCCCGAGTTGTCGTTGGTTTGGCCTTTTCTTGGTTTATGGGTACGGTTGGTCGATGCCTTCGACGATAAATTCTTCCCCAATAAAATCAAAACTTGCTTTTGACTGGCTCGTAAAAAATTATTTCAATATTTTGAAACTGACTTTTGTGAAAAATTAATTAATTTTTAAAATTAATGACAGGAGCGATTTAAAACACGTCTACACGCAACGAGTGCTAGACGTAGAATATTAAAAACACGTCTACACGCAACGAGTGCTAGACGTAGAATCTAACGTTTCAGGTCTTGACTGGCTCCCTGCAGCGTTGTCCGAAACAAAATTGTTTCATACTTCTGGGCATTTACGAGTATTTTCATTCGCCAATTGTCAGTGTACAGCTGCATATCTACACGCAACGAGTGCTAGACGTAGAATATTTAGTACCAGATCTGACATCCATATGTCAAAACTGGTCTAAACAGGGTCTTGTAACAGATAATTTTGACCTTTTGATCAATATATTTGGAATGAAAGAGTTTTCGCTGGGCCATGACTACTTTAGTGCCTTACTGAGCATAATTTTCAATGTCAGATCTGGTACAACCAGAGTGCTAGTACTATGGAAAAATTAAGAGTTTTCGAAAGGAAATGTCTTCGTGCGTGTACTGGTTTGTACAGAAAGCCTGAGACGGATTGGAAACATTATATATCGAATAGAAGAATTTATCAAACTGCTGAAGTGACTAGAGTCGATATTTTCATATTGAAACTTCTTCGGAATCATATCGCAAGATCTGTGACTGTGAGTGAAAACCCTTGGATTTCACAGCCGTTCCACCCTACAGACGGGTATATAGCGACTTGCCTCGCTACTGGCTTCATTCCTCCAGAAGCATTCGTGTATTTGGACATGAATCGATATGTTTTTGATTCTGACGGCGTCCCAGTCATATATCACATATATCGACGGGCCACCGATAAGAAGATAAAATATCCTCCGAACTTGAGTTCACGAGACCAACAATTCCAATGGAGATACTCATTTGCTAGATTCGTTGAGGCTGATCGAGTTGAGACGGGGCAATCTAGGTATTGGTGGCTGAATGACAATGTCTAAATTATTCGTGTTTATTTTCAGTTTTGGCGTTTTTCGTTATTTAGTTTTTGAGTTTCAGCTCATTATTGCTACATTTAGTGTTATTGTTTATTTTTGTTAAAAATTGAGGATAGGTTAGGTTTATATTATGTTTATTATATTAGGTTAGAGATAAGGTAAAACGCTTAGGTTAGGAACATAGTTATAGATTTTTTTAGTATAAGGTAAAGTTTTTGACTGCATTTATTAGAATTAAGTTAAAACATATTAGGCGTAGGATCAAAGTTCACTGTAGTGTTAAGATGATAAATAATTTTAGGATAGTGTTGGTTGGTTTTTTCTCCTTTTTCCAATTGAATTCTAAAAATATGTAATAATCCTAATTAATTGAATTTGCTATAGTTTTTTTTGATGAAATGTGTTAATGATAACGTATAAATTTAGAGAGCCATTTGGGCCATTAAGTTTTGTATTGATATCGTTTCGAATTTGCTTTATATTCTTTTAAAATTTATAACGATCAGTATTAAATAAAGCGCTTTTGACTTTGACTTTGACTTTGAGCATAATTTTCACATGTTCAGTATAGTACAGATACTGATCGAGATAAACACCGAGGTATTGAATACAGGATTTATGTGGGACCCGTTCTAAACTACCCTCACCAGCCATGAAGTGTAAATCTTTCCAATTACTATTGTGTCTTCCCATCAAGTCCTTGGTCTTCCCGCTGGACGGCTGACTTGTGCTCTATCCTTTAATGCTCTTCTGGGTTGGCGGTTTCCTTCCATCCTTTCTACATGGCCTGCCCATTGCAATTTATGTAATTTTACGCAATAGGAAACAAGTGGAGGCACCGGTATATTGGTTAGAAGTTATTTTCTTATCGGTTGCCTGCCTGTATAAATTCTTTGTTTGTCGATGTTAGAAACTTGTTGTTTACGTACAATTTTCTACCAACGGGCGTGGGTGTCCGGGTTCCTCCATCCTACTTTTCAGCGGGGAAGGTGCTTCCAATGTAACTCACGGTAGTAGTACTTGACCGGCTCTTCAAAACTTTCTCTAAATGAATCGATTACAAAGATACAACAAACGATAAAAAATTATTAGTTTAAAAGTTTACAAAAAATTATTAATTTAAAATTAACATATCAATGGCAAGAGCGATTAAAAATACGTCTGAACACCATGAATACTAGACGTAGCAGTACCTAATGGAAAGTAAACTCAATACTTTGGAGGCAATAGAATTCCAATGTCATACCCGGATATACGAGTTTGCAAAAAAAAACAATAAAAAAACATATATACAAATGAATCTGATAACCTACTCTCCTATGGAAATCAGTTTAAAATATACACATCCATTCTCTATTTAATAAAATTTTATTATTACACTAGCCATTCAATCATATCCATACAATCGCTTAATTCTCAGTGAGTCTCCAGCGCTTAAAGTATCTTGAATTCCAATTAATTCTTGCATTTCAGTATTTTTCGTGCGAATCGTAATTTCACCGTTATGACTAAATGCATATGGCGAATAATGCGTAACGCTTAGGTAATCGTATGGAACACAATAGTCCCAAGATACCTTTGAATCTTGCTTTGGGAACTTTGAAGAATAATTAGGAGACACATTCTTCCACTGGATTTCAACATGATCATCACGATCATAGGACGAGCTTTGGTGATAAAATCCAAGAGCGTGCATAATTTCATGTAAAATAGTTCCTTTCTCTAAACAGTTTACGCCATCTTCTAAATCTCGTTGCAGGTTAAGATCGTTATGGTCATCTTGGCGACCTAAATGTGCCCAGCATCCTGTGGGTTCCGCCTGAAATAAAATGAAAAAATACTTGTCTTAGTTGTTCAATGACATTTGTAAGAAAAATATCTGAAAGAAAATTGTTAATGATTTTTTCTGGAAAAGACTCGACATACATCAAACATGAATTCAAATTAAAATGCCCCCCCATTGAAAGTAATTCAATGATCCAATTGAAGCAGTAGGTAAGTACTTCTTTGCCTAGTCTCAGGCTTATTAGTATTAGTATGTGTCGGAATCTAGGTAAGATAAGAAGCCATATGGCAGCAGCGCTTACTATCCCATACATGACCACATGTAGGCCGACATTAATTAGAGCATGAACGCATAAGCAAAAGGTCCCAGGTTCAAATCTCGTTGGGAGCAATGTGATTTAGTTCAGGGGATTTTTCGGACAGACCATGAGTGTTCACTCAGTGGTGATATGTACTGATTTAATCAGATCATATCATAGCTGAGCAGGCACACGGGAGCATGGTACTGACCAAACCATCTTCCGAAAAAAAAATCAATACTGTCATGAAAATGAGTTAATCTAACTATCTCTAAGCGAAGGCCCGAGAGGGGCTGTAGTGCTACAAAGAAGAAGATATGAAGAACTGTGGAAGTGTCAATGAAAATTTGAGCTTTTGTGCAATTTTGAGATGGGCTTCAACAGTGAAATCCAGACGGTCCACGGAGAGCATGTAGTAATTTGGAGTAGATAAACGTCCGTAAAGGACTGCAGCCATGGTCTGCTGCCTTGGCGAGAGAGGATGGTGATGTTCGCCGAGATTGGCCTTGTTTGAGGATGCGTGAATGCGCTGGCAGGCTAGCATTTCAGTGTCGTGGGGTGGGTTCTTTTCCCCACCACAAGGGCCCAATACAAAAAAATTTCACATTTACGAATTTGCAGATACAAAGATGTATCGACCGAAGTCGAGGCCAAGGTAACCTACTAAGGGTTGGAATTGCTGAAGCAAATGGCAAACGCGGCGTGGCAAAAATAGACGGAACATGGGGGACTTCATCTTTACCGACGATACTTATGTCCCCCAAATGAGAGTGGGGCATCCAGGTGAAAGCGGTGCCCTCTCTCCTTGATCCACACAAGCAGAACTGCTCACTTGATGCGAACAGCGACCATACGGTGTCTGTCGTGACGGCGGTTGACGAGCACCCCATCTATCTACTTTAGATTGTATTGTAGCAATGAAATTCGTGGATAAGCGGCGTTATAAAGGGGTTGCCGTGTCCAAATTTTAATTGTAGATTTAAATTATTGATTCTTTTTGAAATTTACAATTAAAATATCAGTATTATGATGGTTTTCGAGCAGTTCGCTTAGGCGACTGGTTGATACTACAAGCATAATAGCACTCCTTGCGAAGTGAGAATTACTTCAGTTCATACACCTGTTTAATTTTTATTGCTGTCCGAAGTGAATGAAAACGAGTTTGTTCACTTCTCAATGCTTAACTATCTGTGGAAGGTGCAGAAAATGGACTTCATTGACATGAAACATAGTATACATTACGCCGTGCAAACATTGCTTTTACCAAGTAGGCTGACAGCTCACGAAAGCTAGTCCAAAGTAGATTGACTACTTCATATGCAAATTGCATCCAGTATGTCAGTATGTGCGATCAAACTGTCATATTGACTGTTAAGCTTATACAAGGGTCGTTGCATTAAATTTGGCATCCGTAGCCGCATTAAATTTGGAATCCGCAGTAATTAATGTGGATTTGGATTTTGTGCTAGCCGCGACAAAATCACATCTGTTGTTGGCATGTACTTGTACGAGGTGCGACAATTAAGTAATGAGACTGATTTTATTGCCGCGCTTGTAGTAAATCTGTGACCATGAAACTCCCTTCCTCTTCCTTTGCATCCTTCTCTTCTCCATTGATATATTTGCCATTGCTCTAGCTTGTTTAGTTCGCCTGCTGTAACGTGTTGAGTAGACGTGTGTTGGTGGTACTCGTCACGAAAATGGAGAAACGAAATCAAAAAGCAACGCGTCGCGATAAAATTTTGCACCAGATTGGGCGAAAAAGGTTCGGAAACGTACGATAAAAGTGCATGGTGATAGTGCTTTTAATCGTGCCCAGGTGTTTCGATGGCATAAAGAGTTTAAGGAGGGGCGTGGAAGACGAGGCGCGGAGCGGGAGACCATCGAGGTGCGGACTGACGTGAATGCACAGCATGTGCGCCCCCTTATCCGTGAAGATCGGCGTTTGACAGTTCGAATCAAGTCTACTATCGCCAAATACTTGAAAGATTGTGAAAACGAGTCAACAGGGTGCGCCCAGACATCGCTCGTAACTGGATCCTACATCACGACAACGCGCCATGCCACACCGCCCGCAGCGTGTTGCAGTATTTGGCCTCTAAAGGGATCGCCGTATTGCAACAGCCACCTTATTCGCCCGATATGTTATCCTGTGACTTTTTTTTGTTCCCTAGAACAAAATCGGTGGTTAAAGGAACCCATTTTGAGTCGATTACGGACATCCATGTGGCCGTGACGATGGTACTCATGGACATCTCAGTCGAAGCGTTCCAGAAATGCTACGAAGCATGAAAAACGCACTGGAATCATTGTATAGCTGCCCAAGGAGACTACTTTGAAGGGGATGGCAGAGTTGAAGAATAATTTTTAAATATACGGTTTTCATGGAATCAGTCTCATTACGTAATTGTCACACTTCCAAGTTCGACCAGTATGTGGCCCGACCGCTTTGGTCGTATTGCTTTGATGGCAGTGTTGGCGTCTTCGGGCCTTTATAGAGGATTGAGCATCTTGGGGTTTTACGAGTGGTGCCTGCTGCCGGGATCTTCGTCAGGGTTTCTTTTTCTCCTGTTTCGCATCAGGTCTTTTTTCTTGTTACGCGTCCGTGCGAACCTTATTTTCTGGCACCTTTTGAAGGGGTTTCTTTGCGGCTTTATTCGGTCCTTTTGGCAGCACTATCTGAAACCCCTGATCTGGCGTTCGGCGCCCATCAAGTGCCTCTTCCTTCCTTCTTTTAGTCCGATCTCCTTCGATTGTGCTAGACGCCATTCTTTAGACTTAGCCCTCAGCGTTTCTTTAGCCTTCTTCTTTTCTTTGGCTTCCTAGCCTTCTTCGACCTTTAACCAGCTCCTCCAATAATACCCTATGTAGCCTAGGAGCCCCTCTAGTTCAAGGACCCCAATTTTTACTGCTTTGTTGATTTTTGGTGAGTCGCATGCAGATTGTACTCTTTTTAGAACATTTCCCACTTTTCGGATTAGTCTTTCTTCATGTCGCTGGGCGGCAATTGTACTTTGCCACCATCTTTCTTGGGAGAGGTTATTGGCTTCCGTTTCCGTATACAGTACTTCCACCATTTTTTCGGCATTGACGATGAAATCACACAACGTCGATTTATTTGTTTGGTCACTCCTGTCTTTCCCTATGGTAATCTCTTCGTGGACTTCAGGATGGTTCGTAATTATTTCAGGATTTACGACTTCAGTCACTTCGGTAGCGATCACAGCAGTGACTATCGAACATCCGACACGTCCTGCAGACTTTCCCGCTTTTCCTTTTTAGGACGCTCTGGCGTTCGCATCATTTTTTTGCTGCGCCCGAATCTCAATCTGGATAAGAAAACTGTCTGTTAATCTCCGTCTTTCGTTTGTCTTTACTGTCATTTTATTAATCGTCGTTTTCGTCACCACTAGTAACGCTCCCGATGTGCAGGGAATATCGTGGATGCAGCCGTCGTTTGTTATTTTTGCTTTCTTTTTTGGGTTTTTCCTATCTTTTTTAAAGGCTTTTAGTTGCTCTCCTCGAAGCCGCTATCTCCGTTCCTGCCATGCAAGGGTTGGCACAAGCTTTTGTGAGGGCAAGTGCTCAGAGCCAGATCAGCACTAATCGGGAGTTCGTCTCAACCGAACCTACACCACCAACCCAATGGTGCAAACATTGAGTTGGTGGTGTAGGTTCTGTTCATACGGATCCTTTGAAGGTAGTGTCGGTGACATCATTAACGGTTTGAGTCAAATCAACAAAAACAATACCAATCGTAAGAAAATGAAGTTCAGTAACAAGTATTGGTAGTCGAAAAGCCTTATGAAAATTTGGAAAATGAAGAGAGAAGCGCTCGGGAAATTTAAATACTTAAAAAAGCCGGTTAATTGGTCGGATGAAAATCAAAAAAAAGTCAAGTGGAAAGCCACTGTAAGAAACCCTACAAGAAAAGGCTGGGCGAAAGCTGTCCTTGATGTCTGCGAGGTCGGTAGCATCAAAAGCTTTTGAAAGTTTACCAATAAAATTCAAGTCCCATAAAAGCAGGAGCTTATGCAATCAGGAGGACGAAGTAGAAAGTCTTCGTTTTCTCCAAGACATCAGAAGTAATCTTTAACTACCGTTGACCTCGAGCATATCTTCAAAGTACGAGTAGAAGAACTGTTGCAGATTCTTGACAATCAGAAGAAGTCCTCTGCGACGGGTGTTGACTCCATTGATTATAACATGCTGAAAATCCTTGCAGCAAAGCACCTATAGTCTCTCGTTGAAGCATGCATTAGTGCGGTCACAAAGTGTAGCCTTCCCGAAGCCTGTAGACTTATCAGAATTGCCCAGTTTTAAAACTCCACAAAGATCCAACAAATTGCGACAACTACAGACCCACATCTCTGAGCAGCGTTCCTATTAAGATGTTCAATAAACTGATTAAAATCAAAATCGACGGATTCATCAAAGATAATATCCTATCTCCAAATCGCTATGCTTGTCTAAAAAATTAGTCATGCTATTTTGTTTGAATTTAATAACTTTTGCAGCAAACTTTTTTCAAAATGCAATGAGTTGATTCGATAGCCAAATGTTCATTCCGACTTCTTGCTGAAAAATTTTTGTAAATATTCGTAACGTTTCTGAGGTGAACGGCTGTAAAGTTTACCCAAATTTTCAGTTTCACTGGGGGCTGCACCTTAACGCATTAATGTTAAAGATCACTACAAATAAAGGTTTGAAGATTAAAATAGCCGCCGTCCTGGCTATCTCTTAACGCGTATGAAAATGTTGATTTCAACGTTGTACAATGTGTGTTCAAAAAGAAACGAGACTGAGCTAAAATAGAAACGACAGGAGCTTTGTTCTGATGAATTCGAGTTTATTTTTTCAGAATAGTCTCCTCTAGCCTCCATACACTTTTTTGTGCAATCCAAAAGCTTTTCGAAAGAGTGTTTCAGGTCATTGAACGGAATGTACTTCAGGATATCGGCCTTTTAGATGCCCTCTACGGACGCAAAGCGTTTTCTTTTCATTGCTAAATGCAAAGTTCTGAATAAGAAGAAGTGACAGGATGCCATATCAGGTGAATACGGTGAGTGATTGATGGTTAAAATGCGATTTCTAGTCATAAAATCAAAAAAAAAAAATATGACAAAAGTCTCGTTTATTTTTGAACTTATTAACTTGTGCGAAACAAAACGTGCACAGAACTTTCGCAAACCCAAATGATCGGTTAAAATGCGATAGATCGATGTTTTGGAGATATTTAACTCCGATAATATGAATTTCAACGATGATTTTGGATCATTATTATATATATATATATATATATATATATATATATATATATATATATATATATATATATATATATATATATATTTACATACCACGTATACCTAATTTTTAGCACAAACAAACCACAAAAACACTAAATGAAGCAACAATGAACTGAAACTTCAGCCACCAATATCTAGACTGCTCCGTCCCAGCTCGAGCAGCTTTTACGAAACCAGCTAAAGAGTAGTTCCGTTGAAACTCAAATTTGGAGTGTATTTTAACTTCTTATCGGTGGCCCATCTATGTATGTGATCTATAGGGTGATTCATTATGAGGTTTGGTTTTTAATCTCAAATAAAAGGCATAAAAGTGAATTCTATGGTAAATATTTTATTGTGAATCGAAGGAACAATCTGCGACCTTTTCTTTTTAAAGATTATCTTATTTAAATGTTCACGACGACTACGCTATAAATTGTTCATCCTAAGGATCCAATTTTGGACGATGCATTCCACCGTAGTGACTAATGTCTCATAAATGACACGAGTAATGTTGGCTTCCAAAGCGTCGATTGAAGCTGGCTTATCCCTGAAGATCAGAGACCATGTAACCCCAAAAAAAATAATCTAAAGGTGTGACATCACATGATCTAGGCAGCGTATTGGCTAGAGTGGTTTCGGTTGGTCAAAAATTCGCACCATAAGTTGCACTTAGAGCACGCAAAACATTTTTCACAGAACGCTGATCTTTGGAACACAGCTGAAAAATTTTGATAAGCTGTTGCGATGTAAGTCTTTCCATGATGATTTGTCAAACAATGCCGAATAAAAATTACATTCCAGTTTAATAGGAGTCACGTGCAGCCTACTGAAAATCAAACCTTATAATAAATAACCCTCTATAATTGGGAAGCCGACAAAATCAAAAACATATTGATTCATGTCCAAATACACGAATGCTTCTGGAGGAACGAAGCCAATAACGGGACAAGTCTCAATGTATTCGTCCGTAAGGTGGAACTGCTGAAGTGAAGTGAAGTACCTGGGGCTCCTGATCAACTCGAAGATGAGTTTCTCTGAGCAAATCAGGGCAACGGCTGAGAAGGCTGCTTCGGGAATATCGGCCCTGAGTCGACTTATGGCCAACGTAGGGGACCCAGCCCATCAAGAAGACGCCTCTTGATGAGTGCTGTAGGGTCAGTGCTACTGTATGGAGCAGAGGTATGGGGCAACGCTCTCAGCAAGTAGGTATACCGAAAACGATTGGCACAGGTACAGAGAAGAGGAGCACTGAGAATTGCATCTTCGTATCCAACAGTCTCCGACTCGGCGGTGAGAGTGATTGCAGGCGTGATACCTGTCGCCCTCCTTGCTAGAGAGCGCCGCGCTATTAACCTGCGCCGAAGCGAGGATGCGAGGGAGATTGTTGTCCGCGAGGAGAGACAACGCTCGCTCAACGATTGGCAGCAGCCTTGGGAGAATCGCACGAACTGTGGACTGCGCGCCTTATCCCGGATGAGAGACCGTGGCTAAATCGAAGGCATGGTGAGACTGACTTCTATCTGACCCAGCTTTTGAGCGGGCACGGGTGTTTTCAGTCTTACCTGCACAAGATCGGTATGTCACGGTCTCCCGGTAGTCGGTTTTGCCCAGGAGATGAGGACAATGCCTGTCACACATTTTTTTGCGTGTACAAGGTGGGTCGGGCTGTGAAGGGAACTCTACAGGGAGACGGGAGAGCTTATCCCGGATAATATAGTTGCGGTGATGCTCGAATCGGTTGACAAATGGAACCAGGCGGTACATTATGCTCGGGCAGTCCTAAAAGATAAAAGGGACTCGCAGCACCCGGAGGCGCTGGGGCTGGGGGATCGCTCTTCTGGCATTTCCTCTTCCCCTCTCCCCTCCCGCTAGGAAAGGGACTCCCCGGCTTGACGGCGCCCCACGGCATAACAAAACGAGACCTGGCCCGAAGTAATGTGTCAAACGGTTCCAGGCTAGGTTCTCAGATTGACGGGAGGTGTTTAGTGGGTAGTCCAGTCGCGCATGGGAGACCCACACTCTGTACATAAATAAAATTCACCTACCTACCACAAAAAAATGTATGCGGTTACAAGGGTGGGGTTTTAGAAATCCGCATTTGGCCGGTTTCGCGTCGCGTTCGGTACGCGGTACCCTAGTTTGTTTTGAGTTTTTTTCTTAGAGTCGGTAATTACGTAGTTGAATTAGAGTAGAAGATTTTTTGGTACCGCGTGAGGAAAAAGTAAAAGAAAATTTGAGAACGCGAAATCAGATCCAGTTTTTGTTGTTGTCTGACATGACTGAATAGAAGTTAAATACGGAATAACGTAAGGATGGGCTTCTTTTCCGTATGTTTGTATTTTCGACATGTTTGAAACGGGCACGCGATGGTGGCTGATCATGAATTTTTTGGACAAGATGCTCATGAAAAGGACTAGTTCACATTATATTGTGTGCCCCCTTATACCGATGTGTTAAACATTGTCTGGGTGGCACAAAGGACAAAGCGACGTAATGTGAATGCAGATCGCACGAGCGTTGTGCGACGAAGAAAGAGTGATGGAGAGAGTGGTAGGGAATGGAGGTATTAAAAAAAAAAAGAAATATCACACTTTAAAATAATACAGCTATTGTTGATTCTTTATTTTTGTCGTTTTTCAACGTGGGTGTACTTCATTAAAGTTGTAAAATTCTGTTGTAAAGATAACTTTTAATGAAAGCTATGCTTTTACTCACTGTGAAATTAATGTAACTGTACTTTTGAGGATCATAGCCACCGAGTGGGTAAAAGTGAAACTTCGCTCTTTGTTCAATTTCTTTTAATGCTGACATTATTGCTGTGCGTTCTGATTCGGCTGTAAAACATAAAAATTATATTACTCGTAGCTTAACTTGGACTAAATTGCGAGTAAGTTAGCTTTGGATATGAAACAGATTAAAAAATTGTCCTACTATGCAAATCTAAACTGATGCTGGTCGAGGGGCTGACATGGGGGTTAAAGCAAAAATGGTTGGAATTCTGAGAAGGCGAAATAAAAGGAAGCAAAATAACATTCCTTCATGCTAGAGAATATAACTGTTGTAGCTTAATAAAAGTACTTACAAAATTGGTTTGATATAACATAGAAAGCTGAGCCAGGCCATCGACGTCGGCTGCTCGTGATCGCATTCCTAGATGATGGTAAGCGTATATCACCTTCGAAATGGCCCCCTTTTTGATAAAGTCTTTGTCTTGCTATAATTTTCTGTTTGTCGTAATTTGCGGAGCAACAAGAGAAAATAGCTGCTAATATAATAACTAACAATTTAAATGACATTTTTATAATTTATTTAAAGCAGAAAAAAAATTCAAAATAAAATAATGGAATTCGCAAATTACCAAATCAAAAGTAAATAAGGTTACTAGGATCAAATGTCAAGTGAATTTAAATCATGGCTGCTGTTCAAACAATAATGGAGTAAATAGTTCTAGATTTGAGGAATCTGAAAATCATTTGTTTTTCATTAAATATTAAAATTATTCGAAAGATAAAATATCACTTCTTGGGGTCTCTAAAAATTTGTTTTTAACAGTAATCTATTAAAATCGGTACCTGCCCATCCGACCGTCCATCAGTGCGCCACAGGAAGTTTTTACAGGAACTATGGGAGCTATGATCACGGTAACCCCTACGCCAGGTCTAGCACTCGTTGCGTGTATTTCAATCAGTTACTCTGAATTCTACGTCTAGCACTCGTTGCGTGTAGACGTGTTTTTCATCGCTCCTGTCATGAATTTTAAAAATTAATTAAATTTTCGCAAAAGTCAGTTTCAAATAATTGCAATATTTTTTTACGAGCCCGTCAAAAGCAAATTTTGATTTTATTGGGAAAACCATCACCGTCGAATTATTCGAGCATTTATCGAATACCTGAAATTCATTTCCTGAAGAAATATCAAAAGTGGAAATACGTTCAAGGGAAGTCCCGGTCTGAGAACATTCCCCCTAGTCTCGCTGCGAAAGCGACGAGATGGAGGAGCGCGATGGCTTCAGCCATCAATCAGGATCATGCCCATCGCCAATGATGACGGGCGAAAAAAAAACTAAAAAGAAGTCACGAGAATAAAGCAGAAAAACCGAAAAATCTATCGGTTATGGAAATCGAACAGCTTATCCAAGAAAAAGAGAAAGCTGAAAAAATCGAAAAAGAAAATGATGAACTCAAGCTTCGAGTTAAATCTTTAGAAGCACTTGTCGGAACGTTAACGTTTAACAAGGAAAAAGAAAGCAAGAAGGGCCGACAAGCAAACCCAAAAACCGAAGAGAAGAAAATTAAGAAGCCACAGGAAGAACCTAATCAAGAGGATGTCCTCAGCGCAGGAGGCGCAAACGACAGCAGAAATTATTATGCAGCGCTAGTTGGTCTTGAAGAAACGATGAACGTTGAAGAGGATACAGGTAAAACGTCAAAATTAGATAATGATTTCATTGAGTATCTTAAAATTAAAAATCGGGAGAAAAAACCAAAAGGTTTGTCTGCTGGCCCGTCTGCTGATCCGTCCGTTAACATTAATGAAAAACAAGACAAAGTTCCACCAATCAATGTGTTTGGGCAAATGGGCAAAGATATGGTTCGGCTTTTGGCAGCCGAAAATAAACTAAAAGATTTTCAGATAAAGAGAGTCAATGCCGATAAGTTGACAATAAGGACTAAGTCGCTGGTTGATTTCGAGGCAACAAAAAGTGCCTTAAATTCTGGAGATGTTCCGCATTTCACGTACACCCCGAAAAGCGAGAAGAACCAAACCTTTTTATTGAAGGGTCTGGACTGTGGTGAGGACACAATCGATCTCCTTCAGGTGCTCCAAGAAGCTGCACCAGAAATACAGTTTATTTCAGTTAAAAACTTCTCAACGAGAAGATCGATTGTGGAGCGCAAAAACTTGCCTCACTAATTAGTCCAAATTTCCAGCAACAGTAGTTCGAGTGCCCTGCAGAACTTCCGCGTGGTGAGGTGGGAACGCCTCCAGAAAGGTGAGGTCAACCAGTGCTACAGGTGTCAAAGATTTGGGCATTCGGCTGCCAATTGCGCCATGAAATATAGGTGTGTTAAATGCAAAGACATTCATGCTCCCGGCGAGTGCAAATTGGCTCAGGCGGAGCCAAAAGAAAAACTATATTGTGTGAGCTGCGGTGCCTTTGGTCATCCAGCATCATATCGAGGATGCCCCCGGTATCAAGATGCAAAGTTTAAAGTCACTCCAAACAAATTCAAGCACACCGCAGTGTGACACCTGGCAACTTCGTCAAGCCCGGGGTGTCATTTGCACTTGCTGGGAGAGGACCAGCAGACAATGTAAATAAAATAAATAATGTAAGTGGCAATAATGAGCTGCTCCTTAAAATTTATCAGCAATTAAATTCCTTATCAGAGCGAATCGATAAACAAGATTCGAAAATTAACATTGTTTTTCAGCATTTAGGGCTTTCAAATGCCTCAAAATAAGTTGTCATCCAGCCACATTCCCATGGATAGGATTTGTCTCATCTCGATCAACGTCAACTCCATTGTTACCATACATCGGCGTGATTATCTCCTTGAATTCATTGCCAGACAAAAGCCTGACATCATACTTCTCACCGAAACCTACCTCAGTTCATGGCACTCCATGACATTCAAGGATTTTGAGTTCGTAAGAAACGATAGGGTAACAGGTGATGGGGAAGATGGCACCGGAATATTGGTTCGAAGACCCTATCGCTTCCAAAATATTGAAAAAGTCGAAAAGTTGAAATGAAATGTCCGTTATCAAAATCTCACTGCCAGGTGGGGATAACCTCTTCGTTAACTCTGCCTATGCAACTGGTGGAACTGTTCTCAAGCTCAAGGAGGAACTCAATTCCTTGTTTGAAATACTCGAATTGAACAGGCTGCATAACTATTATATTCTTGCTGGTGACCTCAACGCCAAGCATACATCATGGCTGAACGCCACCAATAATCCAAGAGGTGTATTCCTGAAATCATGGATAACAGAGAACCAAATTGAATACAGGTGCAATCTATATGGGTCGGAGTTCCCAACATACCCTAGGACAAATTCATATTTGGACCTTTGCATTGCTGACGCAAGACTTGAATTCAGCTTTAATAGTCCTCAACGGAAACTGCAGGTGCTTCCTTATGATAGCGACCATAACGCAATCGTAATGGAAATCAATCATCACAGGGATGATTTCTTCCTCATTCCAGTTCAACATGAAAATCATCGGTTGAATTTCAAAAACACAGACTGGGGAAAGTTTCAAAAGAAGTTTAATCGTGAGTACCAGAAGCAATGTCCCTCTTCTGATGGTGGCAACTCTTGCTCAATGGTTCCGAATGACAGGAATCTAACCAACGATGAAATAGATGTCTATTTGTCGAAGTTAGAGAAGCTGACGTTGGAAACGATTGAGAAAGTAGTTCCCAAGATAAAACATCGAAACAATATGGAAGGATATGAAACACCAACCATCGCAAGGTTGAAAAGATTGAAAAGCCTCCTTCTCACACGCGTCAACAATATTTATCGACGATTTTTGGACTACAACCATCCCTCGTTGTCTTTGTTGAAATTACATCTGAAGAATGTCCGGAACTTAATCCGGTCATACTTCAGGAGTGAGGTCAGCAATCAATGGGCGGAAAAATTGAGGGGTATTAGCCCACAGGACCCAGATGACGTGTTTGCGAAAGTGAATAGCATATTCCGCAAGAAGTCTCGAGTGAAGGTATCGAATCTTGAAGTCACTAGTGATGAGATAAATCTTCTCGATAGGGCTGGTATCGAAATTGATAGTACGACTCCGGATAGAAATGGAAACAGGATTATTTGCGAAGGATTGGATAAACTTGCCCTGATTGGAACACATTTTGAATTGGTTCATCTACCGAACCCTGAGAGAGGGAATGAAATATTTTCAGAGCTCGTTGTAGCAAAAGTTTCCGACTTCAAATCAAGCCTGAACGGCCAATCAATTCTTCATTTCAATGAAACATTAACATCTGACCTCATACCGAGCTTGAATCTTATTGATTATTTTGTCAGCTATGAAGACTTGTGCTTCATATTTCGCAGAATAAACAACAAGAAATCATGTGGTACTGATGGTATTTCAAATGTAGTTCTCCGACATTTGCCTGAGGTTGCTATTAGAAACTATTGCATATTGTTCAACAATATGTTGAGCAATTCGTATTTCCCAAATGAGCGAAAAAAGGCTAAGGTATTTCCGATCTTGAAGAAAGGAAAAGAATCTTCGTGCCCCAACAGCTATCGCCCAATCAGCTTGCTGCCTAACATCAGCAAGGTGTTTGAAGTGATACTCAACAGAGCATTAAACGCCCACATTGAGGAAAATGAGTTGATGCCGAATTGCCAATTTGGTTTTCGTGCCAGGCATTCGACCACACATGCAATAACGAAAGTAACCTCCGACATCTGTTGGAAACTAAATGATAGACAATGTGTTGGAGCATGTCTCATTGATATGGAGAAAGCCTTTGATACGGTATGGTTAGATGGACTAATTTTTAAACTCCTTCAGGACAGGTTCCCCAGACACATTGTCGCCATAATGTGTAATATGTTATACGGGAAATCGTTTGTTGTAACTGATGGAAATCTGACAACAATGCGCGAGTTCAAGGTCTTGAATGGTCTACAGCAGGGAACAGTTACTGCGCCTCTGCTCTTCTCAATCTTCATTCGCAAGCTATTGAACGGCTTTGATTTTAACGTCTCGCCAATGCGATTATTGGTAGCGTTTGCTGATGATCTGATCATCTATACGGCAGACCGAAAAGCTACAATAGTTCAGAGCAATCTCCAAAAAATGTTCAATGATGTACAGCTGTACAATGACAATTGGCGAATGAAAATCAATGCGCAGAAGTGTGAAACAATCTTGTTTCGGACAACGCTGCAGGGGGTCAGTCAAGACCTGAAACGTAATTGGAAAGATTTCCACATCATGGCTGGTGAGGGTAGTCTTGAGCGGGTTCCACATAAATCCTGTGTTCGATACCTCGGTGTTTATCTCGATCAGTATCTTTACTATACTGAACATGTTAAAATCATGCTCAGTAAGGCACTTAAAGTAGTCATGGCCCTTGGAAAGCTCTTTCATTGCAGATAAATTGATCAAAAAGTCAAAATTATCTGTTACAAGACACTGGTTAGACCAGTTTTGACATATGGATGTCAGATCTGGTACAACCAGAGTGCTAGTACTATGGAAAAAGTAAGAGTTTTCGAAAGGAAATGTCTTCGTGCATGTACTGGTTTGTACAGAAAGCCTGAGACGGATTGGAAACATTATATATCGAATAGAAGAATTTATCAAACTGCTAAAGTGACTAGAGTCGATATCTTCATATTGAAGCTTCTTCGGAATCATATCGCAAGATCTGTAACTGTGAGTGAAAACCCTTGGATTTCACAGCCGTTCCACCCTACAGACGGGTATATAGCGACTTGCCTCGCTACTGGCTTCATTCCTCCAAAAGCATTCGTGTATTTGGACATGAATCGATTTGTTTTTGATTCTGACAGCGTCCCAGTGATATATCACATATATCGACGGGCCACCGATAAGAAGATAAAATATCCTCCGAATTTGAGTTCACAAGACCAACGATTTCAATGGAGATACTCATTTGCTAGATTCGTTGAAGCTGATTGATTTGAGACAGCGCAATCTAGTATTGGTGGCTGAATGACAATGTCTAAATTATTCGTGTGTATTTTCAGTTTTGGTGTTTTTCGTTATTTAGTTTGAGGTGATTTAACACCTTGCGGCTTCTTCCTTTGGAGCCACGTGATAGAGACAGCCTACGCCAATAGCCCAGCGTCGATTCAAGATCTCAAAGATGAGACTATCGAGAACATAGGGCAGCCACTTTGCGATTTGGTTATGGAAAATTTCATGAAGAGGATATGGTCCTGTAAGCGTGTCGTAGTGGTTATTTGCCTGATGTTAATTTTTTTTATGAACGGCATATCTTCTTCTTTGCAATAAAATAAAGATTTGATCATTTATATAAAAAAATGGAATTTTTCTTCTAATATTAAATATACACCTCTTATTGGAAAACCCTATATCAACCATAAACACGTGTTATTGTCGTTGTAATTCCATATCATTGAAATGGCTATAACCCACTTGATTATGTTTCGATCTCAATTAAATTTTGTGAACATATATATCTTATCTCAGTCTATATAATTGCAAAATTTCAAGAAGTTTAAAGGTACCATTTTGGTTTTATGGGCAAAAATGTAAAATCTGCAAATCATACTATTATTAACAAAGTTGAACGAATTTCGATTTCTAAGGTATTTGTTGCCCTTGTACTCATAAAGACCTACGTTCTTGATAATTTTCAGATGTTTCACCTGAAATGTGTCCAATCGCGAGGGGGGGGGGGGGCTTACACAAATTTTGCCTACATTTTGCCTTCCCCTGGACCCCCTAATTCATAAAATGTTTTTTTTATTTCAGATTATAAGAGTTCTAATCAAAACCTTTCATTTGATACCCCACTCGACTACCTTTGATTAAAGAAAATTTTTAAGGGCCAATTCATTATTAGGGGGGACCCCCCTTAAACATTTTTGTTAAGTCCTTAACTTTTGAGAGCCCATCACTTCTGACCTTTTCACAAAGTTTGAGCATTCTAGCTTCTATAGTTTCTGGAGAAATCAGCTGTGACGCACGGACAGACGGACGGACGGGCATACGGACGGACAGACGGACGGACAGACAGGTCGCGAAACTAGTAGGTCTTTGTAAAAAAATTTTTTGCAAAGACCTAAAAATGCAAAAATTAGGAGAAAATAAATAAGAAAAATTACTGAGGGCTGAGAAGAAGACAGTAAACAAATCTTTTGTAAGCAAAATACGAAAGGGGGAAGGGCCCAAGCTGAAGGTCATCATGGTTACGAGGTAATCTGAGCATGGATGAGTGAAAATACAACAAACTACGTGCAAATGGAACATCAAAGATATTCGACAATCTTGTAGAATGAATAACGCGCCTCATAGGCACCTGGTTGACTAGGCGAGCATCGAGCAAACCACGGCAAAGCCTGTAAAGGAAACATTAATCAAGGTAGAGTTGACGCATTTTCAGCGAAGGAATATTGAGGATAGCTAAGCGTGATTCATAAAAAATGTAGGGTATCTGGAATTTCAAGAAGACGATCCTGGTAAATCTTTTTTGTACAGCTTCTAGCGTGAACTTCAAACACTTCAAATGAGGCGACCAAACTGGCGAACAGTACTCAAGGATGGGACGAACCAAACTAGAATATAATTTAACACACGATAAAGGATTGAAAAAAATAAAAGAGTTCCTTAAGATTAAGCCAAATATGCGAGAGGCTTTAGAAATAATTTTAGAAATATGAACATCAAACTTTAATATAGAGTCAAAAGTGACACCCAAGTCCTTGAAGTGTGTCACTGTACATAGGTACGAATTATTTAGCGTAAATTGAAAGCTAATAGGACAAAGGTTATTAGAAAATGAGAGATGGATGCTCTTAGAAACATTTAGTGTAAGTTGGTTATGGAAACTTCAAGATAAAATGACATTCAAATCATCTTGAAGCAAAGCACAGTCATCGATTGACGACACTACTTTGAAAATTTTGACATCATCTGTATAAAGAATGCAAAAGGAGTTGATGACAATAGATGGTAAATCATTTATGAATAGAGTGAACAATAGTGGGCCCAGAATGGATCCTTGAGGAACACCAGAAGACGGGTGGAAGGGAGTAGAAAGACAGCCTTGAAAAGATACCTGACTGACACGATTGGATAAGTAAGAGGATAACCAGTGGAGCAAATAATCAGGAACGTTAAGAAATTTAAGTTTGCTAAACAAAATATTGTGATTTACCGAGTCGAAGGCTTTAGAGAAATCCAAATACATGGTTTTGACTTGTAAACGGTCCTCCATGGCTTTTGAAGTAACGGTCATGAATTCTAATAAATTCGTTAAAGTCAATCGCCCTTTGATAAAACCATGTTGTTCAGGAACAAGCAACTCATGAGTAACTGAAGAAAGGTGCAAGTACACGATTTTCTCCAGTAGTTTGGAGGAACAGGGTAATAAAAAGAAAGGCCGATGATTGGCAACGTTTTAGGTACTACCTTTTTTAAAAATAGGAGTAACATAGGATCTGTTCCAACACGAAGGAAAAGAGCCTGAAGATAAGCTAGCATTGAAGAGAAAGGAAAGGGGGATACAAATAGAAGTAGCTAATGATTTCACAAAATGATTAGGAATACCATCGGGACCTGAACTAACAGAGTCATCAAGTTCTAAAATAAGCTTCATAACATCTTCTGCATAGCAAGTAAAAGGGAATGAAGGTTGCGTGTTTACGATTGGGAACGAAGGGCTATTGCTGGGAGTAGCATTAAAAGTAGAAAAAACTTGAGCTCTAAAAAGTTCACTAATCTCGAGAGGTGAAGTTGCTAAACAGCCGTTCAAATGAAGCGAGGGTGGGAAAGTGGAAGAGGATTTAAGAGAGCGTATGTATGTTCAAAATGGTTTTGAGTGATTTGAATTTAAAGAGCCTTCAATACTATGAAAATAAGAAATTTTAGCGATTTTTATGTTTTTCTTAGCTACCGACCTCAGATGACAAAAAGCTGTACGTGACTCAGGAGGTCTGTTACGTGAAGAACTTTGACGAGCTCGATCTTTAACTTGCAAGGCTCGCCTCACATCGAGAGTGAACCAGGGACAGTCAGAAGAGTTTCTTATACTGACAAGTGGAGTCGTGTTAGAAATAGCAGCGTTTGAGAAACCATAGAAATTGTTACAGCAAGTATCCGAGTCAAGACCACGAAAGAAGGAGGACCAATCAACAGAGCGAATTGTTTCTGAAAGTTGCTCATAATTAGTTTTATAAAAGTTATAGCGCTGACGCTCTTTCCGGTGATAACGAACAGAAGCAGTATAGGAAATTTCAAAGCGTAAGGGAGGATGATGGGGATCAGGGGAGAGATAAGGAAAAGAACTGGAGGTGAGCATAACAACGATTGCTCCATACTACAAAAGAATAAGTCAAGAAGATGATTATTAACGTTAAGTAAATTATTAAATTGAGCCAGGGAGCACATGGATGTAAAAGAGCAAATTAAAGACCAAATTTGAGATGAGTCAGAGTCAACTTGATTGTCATTCCATGAGAGTTTAGGAAGGTTAAAATCTCCACATAAAATAAGGTGACAGTTTGAAAAGCGCGATAAGAAATTACTGGATATTTCGGTGAAGAAAGTATTGTAGACCGTAAAAGAAGACTTACAAGGTATATAAGTGCAAAAGACAAGAAGAGAAAGGGAAGACAAAATGACTATTTTTGACCCCACACATTCTACAGGAGCAGTGAAAAGTAAATTTGTTAGAGGGAAGCCAGTAAAGGTATTCTTGTAGGTGACTAGGACACCTCCTCCGTCTAACTTGTTGGAGATAGATCTATGACGATCGGGTCAAACAATTGTGTGATTGGGAAAAATTTCAGAGTCAAATATATTATCAGTCAACCAAGATTTGGAAATACAGATTATATCATTGTTAGAGAGAGAATAGGATAAAGCTAGATCCTTCAGCTTGGATCTTAAGCCCCGAACATTTTGATAATAAATAGAAAATTTATTGTTAGAAAATTAAAAGTTATTAGGAAGAACGGATATTACAGCTATGGAAGAAAGATCAGTAGAGAACGAAATTTTTTTTCCTTGATGTTATGAAAGATTTAACTAGCACTCCAGGCGGCCAGCAATCAGGGTTCAAAATGTTGTCACACGATGCCGGAACAGTCAGTTTGAAAGAGGCTATAACTCTGTTGATTAAGTTGTCCCTCGTCAGCTTCTGGCAGCTAATTATTTTCAGAGATGAGCCAAATTTCTTACTTACATAATCCACAATGTCTTCGGTGGATGTGCTATACGCAAGCCTTGATATGAAGATTTGTTTCGGTGGCGCTACAACTTGGAGCGATGGCAAATCCTTAGGAACATGCCGCATATCGAAATTTTTTGGAATGGCTCCCTGATGAGATGAAGATCTCTGCGCCATACTTCTTGTAGTGATAGACGAAGAAGGCTGAGAAGTTGGCAAAGGGTCTGCAATACCGCTAATTATTAGCGTTGTGTTACTTGATGAAGATGAGGGCATACTCTGCGGTAGATAGCCTGACGTGATGGGCAGATTCGCACCTTTTGACGAAATATTTTCGTTGTTTGATGACGATGTTGATGATGATAAATGCTTACTCAAGCTCTCTGTTGTAGGGGATGAAGTCTCAGATCCAACCACCGATAGAGGCTGGTCACAAGAGAGAGGAAGTTTAGATTTCTCGGAAGAGAATGCTACAGTAGACCGTAACAAAGAATCAATATCCGAAAACCCACTTGAACACTTCGTTTGCAAGTAGCTCAGTTCCTCCGAGAGTACTCTGATTGTCTAATGAGCAAGACGCAGGCGAAAATCGTCGACAGAAATTGAAAGTCTCCTGCAGGAATCACAATACCACTGGACACCATTGCCGGCTTTATTCATAGTGTCAGCTATAGAACCTTTAAGGTTAACACACGTTGCATGAAAGGATCGGTCACCAAAACCAAAGCAGACTTGTCGATTGAGTCCACACATTTTACCGAGTTGCAAGCCATGGTGTGGTCGGAGATAATAAGAAATATATATTTATAAAAAATGAAAAATTATGTATTCTAGGGTTAAATGTTTCAAGGGTTAAGTGATACAGATTAAATAAAAATTGGATAGAAGACCGCCTAACGCTAGGCAAATCCTGTAAAGATAGCTATGTCAAAGCTTTCTGATTAAATGAAATTTTACAAAATTGCCCATAATAAGGCGCCCAATTAAATAAAGTTAATGTTTGCAAAGTTTACAGAAACAATAATTTTTTTTAAGAAGTTTGCTCTACACTCGTAGATGGCACTAAAACTTGCGAATATAGGAACTTGTCTTCGCGTCATTTCCTATATTAACAAAACATCTAAATTTTATATAGTCATAAATAGTATTTATTAAGCGCACAGAAATGAACTTTATCGGTCGGAGTATAAAACCAGAAGAAATTTACACAATAATATAAACTAACATATTTAAAAGTTGTTCGGCACCTCTGGCCTAATTCACGGAGAGATGGCGCTTTGCCGCTTACAGGTCCGCTACAATGCTTCCTCCCTTAGATGTGTCAACATCGAATGTGACTCTCCGCTTTTTGTTTTGATTCGGTCCCGCGTGTTTTTGTAATTGGAAGTCTTTGGCTGTCAAAATCGGAGAACGGTGATGGCGTTGGTTTTGCAATGTCTAGGTTTAAAACGTAGGCCGGTTTCAATCTGTCGATTGATATTTGTGATGCTCTGCCGTCCATGAGGATTTTGAGGATTTTATCGGACGTTCGCTCAAGTACGTGAAGTCTGCTGCAAAGATTTTTGGCCGCGTCGACTCGTACAAAGACGTGACTGCATGTTGCCAAGTCCTTGAAAATAAATATGCTGCTATGTCGATGGTGTTCAATAGGTGATGGCCGCAGTCGTCGCATGTCTTTCGAAATTTAGACACAAATGCTATCTGGTCTCTTACTCTCCGTATCCTCAACAAAATCTCCTGGTACCATGGGACCGAATACCATTTCCGCTGCAGTACATTTAATGTCCTCTTTGTAGGCAGATCGAATGCCGAGAAGAACTGTAGGCAGAGCTTGAAGCCAGTTTTCGTCTTCATGACACATGAGTGCTGCCTTTAAAGATCGATACCAGCGTTCCACCATTCCATTTGATGAAGGATGGTAAGCAGTCGTCCTGATGTGCTTACAACAAATTATTTCGGTTAGCGAACGGAAAAGCATCGATTCGAATTGGCTACCGCGATCTGTTGTAACGATCCTTGGTGTAACGAAACGTGAGATCCAATGGTGATAGAAATTGGTTAGCGACTATGTCGGCGGTGATATCGGTAATTGGTACGGCTTCCGTCCATCGCGAGAAACGATCGATCATCGTAAGGACATATTTAAAATTGTTTAAGACTGGCAATGGACCAACTAAATCGAGATGTATGTG
The DNA here is from genome assembly GCA_963969285.1 of Odontomyia ornata. NCBI lineage: Eukaryota > Metazoa > Arthropoda > Insecta > Diptera > Stratiomyidae > Odontomyia > Odontomyia ornata. The sequence continues at coordinate 85,513,917 of OZ017742.1, forward strand.
GTCGAATCTTTTATCTGGCGCTGCAAACTTTAACGGGAAAGTCGTAACGTGCCAGCTAGTTTTAGAGCGTTGGCACTGAATGCATGATTTTGCCAACTCGCAATATCCTTGTGCATTTTTGGCCAGACGAATTTTTCACGTAGTAAACGACTGGTATCCTTCCCACTGGGGTGTGATATGCGGTGCACAGAATCAAATGCTTGACGCTGAAGTGCTTGTGGTATGTAGGGTCATGTGAAACCTTTAGATAAGTCACAGTACAAATGCTTTCCACTCTTCTGTACTCTCTGCAAATCCAACGATGTTTCCGAGTGTAACAGACTTTGTAATTCGCTATCATGTTGTTGTTCCGCTGCTACATCTGCCATATCGAGTGCTTTATGTGCAGTAACTGCATCACGTCGAGATAGATAGTCTGCCACAATATTTGTTTCACCTTTAACGTGGAGTATGTCCGTCGTGAACTGGGAAATACACTCCAGTTGTCAGATTTGGCGTGGTGATGCTTTTGATGACTTCTGTGTGAAAGCGTAGCACAGTGACTTGTGGTCGGTTCGTATCACGAATTGGTGTCCTTCTACTCTGTCTCGAAAATATTTGATAGCTGAATAGATCGCCAGCAATTCTTTATCGTAGCCACTGTAGTTTTATTGAGCGTCACTGAATTTTATATCCATCGACAAATTGTTCCAGTACTGCTCCCATCGCGAGATTTGAGGTGTCCGTTGTTATAGCCAGCTGAGTGTTTTTAACCAGATGTTTGATACAAGCTGCTTCTGCTAACAATTTTTTACTGTCTTCAAAGGCATCAATTGTTGTTGACGTCCAATTTACAGGCCTTTTATAATTTTTTTCGGGAATCGCGCAAGAATTCATTTAGCGGAGCAAGTACTTCTGCGGCATTCTTTAGATATTTTCGATAAAAATTGATCATGCCCAAAAATCTCCGTAGACTTTGAATAGTTTTTGGCCTTTCACATTCCAGTATTGCATCAACTTTTTCTGGTAGCGGCTTGATTCCTTCGCTGCTTACCAGAAATCCCAAATAACGTAGCTCGGGTTTTCCAAAATTACATTTGGTGACATTAATTTTGATGCCGTGTTCCTTTAATCGAGCCAACACTTCCTGTGAATGTATCCGATGTTCCTCTTCTGAGCTGGACGCGAAAAGGATATCATCCAGGTATCAAAAACTGTAGCTTAAATGTTGATATACTTTTGAAAGGTTTGGGCTGCATTCCGGAGTCCAAAAGGCGACGTCAAGAACTCAAAGAGTCCAAAGGGTGTGATAACCGCTGTCTTTTTGATGTCCTCATCTGCAATTGGCACTTGATGATAGGCACGGATTAAATCTATGGTCGAAAAGATTGTCTTCCCGTGTAGATTATGATTAAAATTCCTGCCACCGGATATCGATCTGGTATCGTAACTGCGTCAGTTTTCTGTGGTCACCACAGGGTCTTCATTCTTCGGACTTTTTTTGGGACTAAATGTAGTGGACTGGCCCATGGGCCACTTGAAGGACAACATATTACATTTTCCACCATGTACTCAAACTCAGCCTTTGTGGATTGATATTTGTCCTGCGGTAATCGGCGAACTCGTTCCGCGATTGACGGGCCTTTTGTCTATATATGGTGTTGGAGTATTGCCTTTTTGGTTTGCAGTGTTGTCACAGAACTAGTCAGCGCGGGAAATTCGGCGAGGATGTTGTGGAATGGCATCCATCGATTTACAGTGGTGACTGCTTCGGCTGGTTTATCTGAAAGTGTTGCGATAGCTTCAAGATTTGTCTTACCATCCACCAACCGCTTCCACCTGACATCAACCAGCAGTTTGAAGTGTTGTAGAAAATCAGCTCCAAGTATAGGATGATCCACTGTGGCGATGCAAAAACGCCATTTAAAAATCCTCCGTAGTCCAAAGTCGAGCGAAAGGATTTGTTCTCCGAACGTGTTGATTGTTGTTCCATTTGCAGCGTACAATTTCCGTTCTTCCTGACGCGTGTTGCCTTGGCTAGGGATTACCGATACCTCTGCACCTGTATCCACGAGGAATCTTAGCCCTGTTTGCTTGTCGGTTACTAATAGGCGGCTCTTGTTTAAGTGGACATCATAGCTGACCGCATTTGACGATGATGGTTTTAGTTTTACTATTCGGAAAATTGGTATGGCGGACGGCAATTATTCGCGTTTTCCCCAAATTTCCGGTGATAAAAACAATTTTCTCATCTGTACCTTGACGTATGTGTGTTTGAAACCTTGGGCACCAGGGAGCACGTGAACGGGATCGATTTTTATAATGTGCATGTTGATTTCTTGCATTCACTTCTAATTTGTCGAGTCGGTTTAATATTTCCACGAGAACTGGATCTGAGCTCGGAGCAGGAGTTTTTGATGTCGATGCTATTACAGCTGGGGCAGTGTTGAACTCCTCGACAATTTTGTCTGCCATTTCGAGCAGTTTTGCGATGTCTCTTTCGGTTGATACGGACATGATGGCGCGTACATGCACTGGTAGACGTTGTAACCATAAGGCACGTAGAGCATCTTCTGGCAGTTGCGAGACTGCCATGTTTTGCATCTAACGAAATAGATGTGATGGCTTTTGGTTACGCGATTCGAGCTCCGTCAGCACTTGCGTTAGCTGCTGCTCAGCAGACGCCGCAAATCGAGCAATCAATTGCGTTTTTAGCTCCTCGTATTTATTTCCGACCGGCGGATGTTTTACTACCTCCGCAACTTGCTTGAGGATGGTAATATCCTGGGATGTCACTACTGCATTAAATTTTGCCGTATCTGAATACACTTCATATTGACCGAAGGTGGATTCAATCTAGGGAAACCAAAGTTCAACTTGCGACTCCCAAAATGACGGTGATTTTACATCACGCACGGCTTCTAGTTGAGGGGGTTCACTACCGGGCCACAATTCACGCACGAGATTAAGCGGACTTTTCGGAGTTTCCGTAGGAATGTTTCTCTCTGCGGGCGTTGACGATTCGCCACCGGTCGCCATTGTTTTTATTTTTTGTTTTTCACACTTGTATATTAATAACAATAAAACGTAAGGATCACCAATTATAGGAACTTGTCTTCACGTCGTTTCCTATATTAACAAAACATCTAAATTTATATAGTCAAAAATAGTATTTATTATGCGCACAGAAACGAACTTTATCGGTCGGAGTATAAAACCAGAAGCAATTATATACACAATAATTTAAAGTAACACATTTAAAAGTTGTTCGGCATCTTTGACCTAATTCACGGAGAGATGGCGCTTTGCCGCTTACAGGTCCGCTACACGAAAAATAGAACAATGAGAATGAGTTCTTGGCAAACGAAGAAAATTATACTGGAAGAATAACACTTTCGTCTTAGCCAAGGCACACCACTTTCAATAAAATCTTGAAAACGATGTCACCATGTCACAAACCGACCAAATTATATTAAGATTGTACGTAAATTACACTCGGAAATAATAAAGAGAAAACCAGCCAAAATGCAAGCGACACTCCTCGTTGACGTTTCGATGTGTAACTGTTTAATCCGTCATTTATAATCTTATTTCCATCTGTGCCCAGAGTCGTACTTTCAATTTCAACACAAGACCGATCTGAAACGTTTTTTTCATTACTAGTGATGTTGAGGTTTGACGCCTTCACTTGCAACTTCTTACGAAATACGCTTTTCACTTTCGCGAAAACGCCATTTGGGTCCTAATGATCCTCAGTTTCTCTAACCACCATATGCTGACTTCACTCCAGAAGATTGAACAGATTAAGTTCCGGACATTCTTAAATTGTAATTTTAATGGGGATGGTTGTAGTCTAGAAATCGCCGATAAATATTGCTGGCTTTTCAATCTTTTTAATCTCGCGATGTTTTGTATTTCATATTTCTCAATCCATTCTTGAAAGCTACTTTCTCAATGGTGAACAATATCAGCTTTTCTAACACTTTGATAAATAGAGATATATTTCACAGTTTGCTAGATTTTGGTCATTCGGAATGATTGGAACACCTTTGAAATTTTCCCGATTCATTTTTCTAAAATTTTTCCTATGATTTTTGTTTTAAATTGGAATGAAGAAGACATTATCCCTTGATTTATTTCCATCATGATTGTGAAGAGGACTATGCAATTTAGATTCAAGCCTTCCGTCAGCAATTTAGAGGCCCGAATATAAATTTACCCTAGAGTATGTTGGTACACACCGAGGAGCCAATCGTAACTCAGATCATTACTTGATCAACGTAACCTATCGATGTCGTATGTTAAAGGCATTTTTAGCGAAGACGAGCCCGCTACAAAAATTTGAGATCGAAAGGCTCCAAACGGCGTCAGTGCCCAAAAACTTCACGGAAAACCTCAACAATCAGCTGGCTCCCACCTTATCAGACGCATGGTTAAAGACAAGCAACGAGCTCTGGATGGATCACGCATACAAGGATTACATAGGTAGGAAAACCAGGACGAAGAGAGAACACTATGAAATTCTCAGAAAAGAAGCGAATAAGATAATTAGAATTAAGAAATGAAAATACTATGACGACGAGTTGAGAAGTATAGATGTAAGTTTAGCAAGCAACAACACAAGACAAGCATACAAAGTAGTCAAAGGCCTGAAACATGGTTATCAGCCGAAAACCACGCTCTGTCGTGATGTCATCGGCAATATTATCGCTGATGAAACCAAGCTTAAGGAAAGATGGGTATCATATTTCAAGAGCCTCCTTAATACTCCGCACAGCTCCAGAGCATTGAAGCATATAGATGTCTGCAGAGAGCAGAGCAGAGAGTTTGTTCCATCATCTATACCCAAAAGAATGATAAATAATGAATGTTGCCTTCGTGTTTCTAGCCAGCCCTTCACTGCCGATGGATGAGGTTCTCCATCCCAACCTATTTCTTGTTGCCATATGATTTGGATGGTGATTTTTTCTGTTACTATGCAGTGTTGCAGCCAACCATGAGGGCCAAATAACCTGGCCACTTCTGAAAGAATCAAGCGCTTTGTAAGCTTCTCGACATCCTTCTTTTGAACTTTGAAGGAAAAGGTGTCTTGTGCTGTATGTTATTGCAATCCTAGTGTGTTAACTTCTTCAGACAATGCAATGTTTAGCGATTTTTGGCTCCCTCGATTGGATTCCGGAATTGACTTTAAAAGGTCTGCCTCGTTGGCTGACCAATTTGTTAAGGGGAAACCTACCTTTCCGAGAGTTTTTCTGAGCTCACATTGTAGCTGCTTTAAGTGCGTTAAGTCATCTTAGCCAGTCAATAGATCATCAACATAAAAATCCTGAAGTATTGTCTCAGAAGCTTCTGGATAATTGCCAGGTTCGTCAACCGCTACTTGTTGGAGAGTGTGAACGGTGAGGAATGGTGCACATGCGGTGCCATAGGCGTCCGTAGTCAGTCTATAATGCCCGACTGGTTCGTTTTTAGAGGTTCTCCACAGAAAACGTTGGTAATCGCGGTCATTTTCATGCACATGGATCTGCCTGCACATTTTCTCTATGTCAGCAGCGATGACATATTTGTGTGTACGCCATCTTAGAAGTGAATCAAACAGATCGTTCTGAATGGTCGGTCCAATTTGCAGTACATCATTTAGAGATATGCCACCTTTAGTTTTCTGGGATGCATTGAAAATGACGTGTAGCCTTGTTGTTTAGTTTTTTTCTTTGATAACTTCATGGTGTGGAAGATAATAGCAATCCGCACTATACAATAGATGGTCGAGCACCTTTTGCATATCACCAAGCGCTAGGTACTTGCTCATAAATGCATGATATTCCTTCTGTCGTTCAGGATGGCTAGATAGACGCTGTTCAAGTTGCCGGAACCCGATGTCTGCAATCAACGTTGTTTTTGAACGGTAACATTACGGTGTATATCCCATCTAACTCTCTTTGCGCGTTCTGAGAGAAGTGATTTTCAGTTTGCACATCATCTAGGGATGACTCTGCTGGTTGATGAAGTGCTTCAATTTCCCAGAATCGCCTCACAGCTATGTCCAGGTCCTTTGTTGCTACAAACGTCATAGAGGTTGATCCAACGAGAACCCAACCTAGTTTTGTGTTTTGTGCACATGGGTTGCCAGAAATGAAACCGCGTTCTAAGATGCTGCCATAGATATCTGCTCCTAGCAGAATATTGATCTATGCAGAGTAGTCAAACTCAGGATCTGCTAGCTTCAACCTCCTGATGTGTTTGGGAAGGGTGACATATATGCTGGTTGTAGGCAAGATAGCTGCGATTTTCGTGATGACCATAGCTGAAAATTTCATAGATGCGTCTGCTTTATGACTATCGATGGCTGCTGTGATGTTGACAGCTCCACGTGACGTTACTGCCTCTGAGCATCCAATGCCTCCAATAGTTAGTTTGAAGTGGCTGCACTGCAATCCCAAAAGTTGCGCAGTGGACTCTGTTATGAATGACTGTTGTGAACGAATATCCAATAGTGCTTGAAGTTTCATTGTTTGATCTCCACTGTTTCTAACTGATATTAGTGCAGCTGCAAGCAAGACCTGTGTGTTGCACAACATCGCATCGTGTGCTTATATTTGTATGGTGGTTGACTATAGGCGCTTTTGATGAGGCTGATTTTAGCATTGCAGCCTCTGTTACATGTAGCAGTATGTTGTGTCACTTTGAGCAAAGCTTGCAAGTCTTCTTTGATTGGTACTGTTTCACTGCATGCTTGTCGGATAAATAATTGAAACATGAACGTGTGTTCTTCACTAGTTCCCGTCTTGCAACCACTGTTGCTTTTTTGAACTGTTTACATTCGAACAGGCGGTGTTGTTCGTTGCACATAGCACATTGGAGTGATGAAACCTGTAAACCATGCGTAACCACCTTCTTCTGTGGTTTCATTCCTGAGGATGGGTTTGCGAGTGTTAACGTTTCCAGCATTGTAATCTTCTGCGTGAGGAAGGTTATAAATTTCTTCAAACTTGGTACCTCTCTACTGTCGCTGATCAGCTTTTGCCATTCAGCTCTTGAACCTTTATCGAGTTTGCAGTTGAGCATGAATACAATGGCAAGGTCAAAGTCATCGATGTTCAATGTTTTGAGACTTCTTGTCAGTTGATTGGTTGTGTTTACCATCTCTCTTAACCCTGCTGCTTAGTTTTTGGAGCAGTTACTTGTATTCCACCAGCGCTGCATAAGCTCTTGGGCTATAATCTTTGTATTGTCGTACCTGTCACACAAAGTGACCAAGCAGCTTCATAATTGTCACCCACAATAGCTTAATGGCCTATCAACTTCTTAGCTTCTCCCTTTACACTACTTCGGAGATACTGCATTTTCTGCACGCTCGGGATGCCTTGATACTCATGAATCATGCTTTTGAACGGGTCCGGAAAAGAGATCCAGCTACCATCATTCCCGTCAAAAACAGGGATTTTAACTCGCTCTAGTCGTAACCCGTTATTGGCAGTGGTAGATAGTTGCAACTGTTCTGAACCAGTAGCCTTGTTGCGAGTGAACACATAAAACATGCAACTTGTTGATCCCTTCCTTGAAAATGGTTTGCTGCTCCTGGACAAGATCTTCGATGTAAGCATACTCTTCGTTGTATTTGGCAATGAGTTCATGGTCGCCTTTTTCTCTTAGCTCTGCATAGGCCTTCGCATGCATCTCTTCGCAAGCTCTCCATTTCTCTTCCAGGTGGGCTAGTCTCGCTTCGAAATAGGCTAGAGAGTGTCAGCTAGAACCGTCTCTTTTAAAATTTGTCACAACACAAGCGATGCTATCGAAGCTCAATTTTTGCGGTGCTGCTTGGCTGGCCATGTCTTTGATTGTATACTCACGTCCTTGAGAGCTCTTGGTGAGTTCCTGTGCCAACACACACAGCTAAACATCCTGCAACACAATTCTTTGACAAAATGAGCTGGGATGAATGTCTTGCGGCGAATGCTCTAAATGATACCAGGCACCACTACTTGATTGTACCCTGGGATTCCTTGAACGGCAGAAGTCCTGTGATGGCTTTAGGGATGCGTGTCAACTTGCTCATTCGTACAGTATCCTGATTTGAAGAACCTTGAGGGTCTTCGAGAGGGGTTCCTTTCTAAGTCTTGTGATATCCGGCTCGATGGACCAATGCTCTGGAAATGAAAAAAATTGCTTCTTGAAGCGGCTGTAATGTTAAAATGTGAAATAAAACTCCCTTGTTCAACTTCTATTGAGCACCAATACTTTATTGTATTTTCAACAGTAATTTTTATACATAAAATTTCATTAGCTTGCATTTCATTCTGGTATGCAAGTTCATTCATTCACCCAAACGTTCAGCAAATTCCATTTAGGTTGCTTATATTTGCTGATTTGCAGAATGCAACCATGCACCCCAATGTTGATCTGGTGGGCAATGTTCTCTGTTGGAATTTGCTGATCGATGCGGTCGATGATCGATTGGTTTGCTGTTGGATGGTTGTTGACCTGCTACTGTTGGGCGATGTTATATTGGGACGCATTTGATGTTCCGCAAACAAATGATGTATAAGCGCTTGTTGGTGGTATGTTTGATGTTTTTGTTTTAACACTATTCCTAACAGGAAGTAAGGGTAAAGAGAAGAAGGTATCATTATGAGAAATGAAAGCATATTGCGTTTTAATATATATGGACCATTTTATTGAATTCAAAAAGGAAAAAAATAAACAAAATAATTCCATATAAAAGCTAATTAAACCCTCTTTTTAGTGAAAGAAAAGAAAATATTTCAACCATCACAAACAAAATATTTTCTTTTGGGTTACCGAAAAAAATAGGTTTAAAAAAAATAATTAATTTAAATGTATAATAAAAATAATAATAAAAAAATTGGTTGTTTGTAAAGTCGGTTTGCTGACGATAATTTTACGTGCTAACGTCATTAGAAAACATTGATGAAAAATTGCATATTTTATTTCAAATATATTATAGAAGATTTTCTCGCAAGGTGGTTGGCCTGTTCAACTTGTCATTTTAGACACATTGCTATGACATGTTTGATTTTAAACATTAATTTTAAATCTTACATTAATAGGTACGTACGATCATTTTTTTCATTGAATACTAAATAAAAGCCGTTGACTCTTCGTACGATCATTTATATGAGGCATAATATTTTTTAGTCAAAACCGTAACATAACTTATTATTACTGCACTCGTCGACCGATCTTACTTTTTTTTTTAACAATCAAAGAACAAACATATGATATATATTGATAATCAAATTCTTAAAATGCAAGAATTAACTATCTTTTATGCCGCAATTGTTGCTCTAATAAACAATGGAAACCACATTTACTTTTCATTCACTTTATAAACAGTTGACAAAACAGTTCACGTGTAGGTTGTGTGCTGCCACTGTCTCTGTTCTACTCGGACGCATAGAGAGATGCGTCACAAGTCGAACGTTTAGGCCGATCGTGCCTCTCTATCACATGTTCCGCGCTTTCACTTGCACGCTCGGCTCAGGCGAAACGTGACGATGAGTCATGCTTTTTCCTGCATGTAGCCGGCGTTAATCGATTTATAGGACGTTATCACGTCAAAAATAAAAGTTGCTCAATCCCTCCGATGATGCTGAACGCTCTGCAACTGGAGGAGGGCAGTGAAAAATTACGGTTAAACGTTTTTTTTGAAATAATAGGAAAGTTTCACCAAAATAAGGAGAATATCCGCCACTAATGTGCTTTAAAGTTTTTGGTAGATTGCTACACTCCTTATGTTTTCTGTCGAAGGAACATTGATTTCACCCTTATGGATTGACAGTACTACAAAATTCAAATTCAATATTGTCTAAGTTTATTAAAATTTACTGCTCCCTATTTTAATCAGCACTTTCAAACCCTGATTCTCATGGTGCCGCAACAGAGTAGTCCCTGTGACGCCACAGGGGAAGTGTGCCATTGGTGTCCGTACTTGGAAAGAAGAGCGAAACGGAAAGACCGATTTTTTTTTGATAACGTAATTAGAAATTTTTAGCATGCCATTTTTTTTTTGAGGAGTTTGTACAGCTCGCCACTTTCGGCCACTTTTTGTGATAATTTTGTCTTATTATTGCAATATTTAATTTTTATTTATAGCATTTTTTAGCATTAACTTATTTCTAGTTAGGTTTAAAATTTTAGTACTGCCTAGTGGACACTTTATACTCATGCCGACTTTGCCTACGAATTGGCGAAGAAATGTACTCACTGGGTGAGTGTATGGTCGACAAAGCAAGGAGACTGGATGTTGTCGATTTTCTGAAGGAGTGCGTCAATATTAACATTATTTTTGGAGATGACTCACCAGACCAAATCTGCGGTGACTGTTACACTGAAGTGGAACGTATATACGCCTTCATACGTCGCTGTAAAGAAACCGAGTCAACACTACAACGACTCAAATTGGCACGACGACCTCAGGAACCAACCATGAACCGGCCGACACAGACCCAGAGAGAAGACTACCATCAATCTGAGGATCCGGATCCAGCGTCTTGATACCAGCCTTGGAGCTCCTGGGATCTTCCGCCACGACTCAACCAAACACCACCACCGACTCTAGGTCCAGTGGCTTCACAGGAGCAACCTTATACGCTGAAGCCGAAGCATATTCCCAGCATCGTACAGGCCTGGAATCTGTATTTCAGCGGAGAGCCAAAGACCCTGAACGTAGAACTGTTCATTGGTCGGGTGGAGTCCTTGGTCGCAGAAATGTTGGCAGGTGACCACGCGGTCCTGGCAGCATACTTAACGATGCTGTTTAGGGGCACAGCACTCAAGGCCTACTGGCAGATTCATTCGGCTCCACCATCAATCCGCAGGTCACGGCTGAAGGAGGTACTCCGCATGGAGTACCCTACGGTCGATATGGATGAGAGGGTCCTGGATAAGATCCATGCCAGATGGCAATGTCCGGACGAGCCCTTTCATCAATATCGGGTCAACATTTTTTGGCTGAACGACCAGCTATCTGAGCCAATATCATCCACAAAGCTGCTGCGGGTCTTGAAACGCAACCTAAGAGCGGAACTTCGTCGCTATATTGCGGACTCAGACCCGCAGAGTATGGAAGCACTCCTGAGGACCGTGAGTCGTCTAGAGAGGGTTGAGGAAGACCTCCAGGAATGGCCCTACTTGCTAGCTAGGATGGGTCCGTGGCGTGGAATCGCGGAAGTGGCACCAAATTATAACACCCCGAATCTGGAGGAACACATGGAGTCGGATCAGCTCGCTGTAGCCACGGTAGGGAACCTCATGACCTGCTGGAACTGCAAGCACTCCAGACATCGGTTCCTTGCATGTCGAGCAGAGCGTATGATTTTCTGCATCGGCTGCGGGAAGCCGGACTCCTCCTTCCCGGACAGCCCTGACTGTACTGCTCCAAAAAACGGCCGAACGAGTACCCGACCACCCAAGCGGTACTCCAAAACCCCGCAGTGGCTCCCCAGCCAGCTACCAACCCCAACAATCTTGACGATAACCCACCAGCCATGACCACTATGACTGCCGATGTTACCTATCTTCTGGAGGCCTCGCCAACGACAGTGTTGAAGCAACTACCGCAGTCACTGCCTGAAGAACCTGCAGGAATACCGGGCGGCTCGAGAGCGAATATTTCCTTCCGAAGAAGTCACCTCTCGCCCGCGCAAACAAAATGGTCAACCCGTCGTTGGCGGAGTTTCCGCAAGAGAGTGCGCACCTGCCGTCAAAAATTAAACTTCTGTAATATCTCGCCGGTTTCTGAGAATGATACCAGACCTTACCACCCAATTAAAGTGTTGGGCGAATTCGCATTTGCATTTGCCAGTATCAGCTGTCTTGCCTCGAGCCTTGTCTCGAAGGTACTCCATCAACATCCTACCTTGATTAAGCCCTGGCGCTCTGAAATCAGTACAGCTGATGGCACCAAACATCCTATCCAAGGTAAACTGACAACACCTGTGACGTTCAGAGGTCAGACGAAGGATATTACCTTCTACACTATCCCGTCACTGACTCAGAACGTGTACCTTGGCGTCGATTTCGTCCTTCAATTTGGATTGGCCTCAGATTTATTCACAGATTTGTCTTTAAATACTAGATATGTCAACGAACTCGCTTCTATACCCGATTGGCATGAACTGACACCTAACCAACGACAACGTCTGGAAGCATCCATCGCTGCTTTTCCACCTTACGCTACCCAAGGCCTTGGCCACACCAACCTGGTCTCACACTTCATCGATGTTGGCAATAGTAAGCCAATTAAGCAGAGACACTATGCCATCTCTCCAGCCATGGAGAAGTAGGTGTATGCAGAGTTGGATAGGATGCTCGAGTTGGGGTTTATGCATTCTGGCAAGTTCTACTCGATGAGGGGTCCAGGGATAAGACCGCCTTCACAGTGCCTGGACAACCATTATATCAGTTTGTCACAATGCCTTCTGGCCTGTGTAATACTCTGCAAACGATGACCCGGCTGATGGACAAAGTCATTCCATCTCATCTGAAACACCAAGTGTTCGTGTACCTGGATGATCTTCTACTTATCACGGAAAAGTTCGACCAACACTTCTTACTCCTGCAAGAAGTCGCCCTGCACATCAGTAAGGCGGGACTCACCATTAACGTACAAAAAAGTAAGTTTGTCATGAACGAAGTCCGTTCATAGGGCATGTCATCGGACATGGCACCATCAAAACGGATCCGGACAAAACTCGTGCGATTGATGAGTTCCCCTTACCAAAAATGGTTAAGCAGCTACGACGTTTCCTTTGTGGGTGTGGTTGATACCAGGGGTTCGTTCGGAATTATGCCACAGTTTCAGCGCCCCTGTCGGACATGCTGCGGAAAGGGAAGTTCATTTGGAACGAGCTCAGCCGAAAGGCATTTGAAGAGCTAAAACAAGCCTTAACATCAGCTCCGGTCTTGCACAGCCGCGACGTTAAGATGCCCTTCTCCATTCATTGTGACGCAAGTCAACATGGAGTAGGAGCCGTTCTTGTGCGATTGACCGAAGAGGGAGAAGAAGCTCCCATTGCCTTCATATCTAATAAGCTAAGCTCGGCCCAAAGGAACTATACCGTGTCCGAGTAGGAATGTTTGGCAGCGGTGACGGCTGTGAAGAAATTCCGAGCCTTTATCGAGGGCCACCAGTTTGAGATCATCACGAACCACGCTTCGCTACAATGGCTGATGAACCAAGCGACTTACATAGACGCCTGGCTTGATGGGCTCTTAAACTGCAAGGGTTCAAGTTTTCCATCAAATACCGGAAAGGGACCCAGAACATCGTACCCGATACTCTCTCGCGAATGTTTTCCCCAGAGGGAGCCAAATTGACAGTAAATGACGAGGACCACATCGAGATAGATTTGGACAGCCCACATTTCGGATCAGACAGCTACAAAGAGTTGAGGCAAATCATCGTGACCCAACAATCACAGCTGCCTGATTTGAAAGTGATAGAGCTATGTGTATAGATGGAATGAATACGCCCCCGGTAATCCATGGCAGGAAGAAGAGTCCTGAAAACTCTGGGTACCGGAGGAAATGACACAACATCTGATCCTGCATGCACATGACCATCCTTTAAGTGCCCGCGGAGGCATCCCAGGTCAAATGCTACGTGAGCCCCTGTGAGACCTGTAAAGGCGCTAAAGCGTCCAACCAGCCTTTTCGACCTCCTATGGGTCAACTCAATGTCCCGTATTTCAGCGTCTGTACATAGATTTACTCGGTCCATATCCTTGTTCTTCTATGGGACACATCGGAGCTATCGTTGTGTTAGACTAGCTCTCGAAATTCCCACTGGTGGAACCTATTCGCAAGTTCACGACTCCATCTATCGTGAAATTTCTAGATAGTCAAGTATTTCACGTGTTCGGGGTTCCAGAAAGTGTGTACTCGGACAACGGAGTACAGTTCAGATCTCGGCAGTTTGAGGGCCTACTCGAACAGTACGGCGTCGAACACCAACTGACGCCCATATACTCTTCTCAGTCGAACACATCTGAACGTTTGAATTGCACACTGTTAGCCGCTATCCGTTCTTATGTTCATCCAACTCAGAAAGATCGGGAATGCAGATTATCCGTCTTATTATTCCGTCACCGCTGTCTCACCTTACTTCGTCGCCTTCGGACAACACATGATTTGCCACGGTAAGTCATACAGGTTATTACGGCAACTAAAGTATTTGGGAGATCCTGCTGGAGCCCCACGAGCGTTTAGGAGACCTCTGCCAACAAATCGGACGGAAGATAAAGGCCACAGGACGTGCAAATGAGGCGCAGTACAACCACAGGTCACGATCTTCCAATTTTAAAGATGGAGATGAGGTTTTTCCGCGTGATTTTTGCCAAAGTGACCCCGCTGGGCATTACAATGCCAAGCTGGATCGGCGATTCCTGAAAAGCCGCATACAGAAGATAGTAGGACCCAATCGTTACCTGTTAACTGACTCATCGGGAAAAGAAGTCGGGTGTACCACGCAAAAGACCTGCGCCAACAATTACATATCTACGTCTGTTCTGTCCGTCTGTACTCAGTTTCAACCACACGCAAGTTTACACACTCAACGTAAATATACGTGTCAGTCTGTCCGTCCGTCAATTTTTTTTTATTATTGGTCTCACTCCGCACTCTGACTCCGAGGACAACCGATGCCCTAGCTGAAGATTCTTCAGCTCCTTTTTCGCAATTCTCGTCGCCCTGGGATTGCAAAAAAATTAGCTGCCCTGTAGTAATCGAGCAGTTACACTATCAAACTGCTCGAAAAGCTTCCTATCTCCTTCACCCTGGCAGCAAGTGACAACCGATTATCAAGCGCCAACATATCAAAATTTTCAGCCACATACATTGATCTCAGTTGCATTAGCAACTACAATAATCCCATGGTAAAAGAAATCTACCGAAAACAAAAATATTCATATACTAAAACTAAACGATATAGATGTGCATCAGTACACAACAACAGAAGTTTTAAAATGTCTTCGCCTTTCAAAAAATTCAGTATGCTTAGAAGTAAAAAGAGACCCAGTTATCAAAACACCAGGATATTGTGTATTGTGCAAAAATGTATAAGTACAACCATCAGTGCACCAGAAAAGTTTTTTTTTCTTGTCCCGATGGATGTCGAAAGGTATGGCCAAAAGCTATAAAAGGTTGGATCTCTTTAGGCGAAAAGCAAAGTTTATTGTTGTGAAGATCACTTTTGATATGTAGAATTAACTGTGCTATTTTAGTCAATAAGTTTAGTTTAGAGAGCTAAGCACAAAAAATAGATAGAAACAAGTTGGGTAGACAGACCTATGCTCATGTCAAAAGTGTTTTGTACTCAACTTACAAAATGCAGTAACCAGCAACGAATAAAATCAAGAAACATGTCAAAGACGATTTAATTGGAGAAAATGTGAAATTCGAGGATCGTACTATT
The DNA here is from genome assembly GCA_963969285.1 of Odontomyia ornata. Classification (NCBI taxonomy): domain Eukaryota; kingdom Metazoa; phylum Arthropoda; class Insecta; order Diptera; family Stratiomyidae; genus Odontomyia; species Odontomyia ornata. The sequence goes on from OZ017742.1 coordinate 85,529,329, forward strand.
ATTAACAAAGTTGAACGAATTTTGACTTCTGAGATATTTGTTATAATTATACCCATATATATCTCCTTTGATATTTTTTTCAGATTTTTTAGATCACTGGTGTCCATTCGCGAGGGAGGAAACACATTTTACATGTATTCCCCCCCCCCCCCCCTGTGCTCCCACTGAAGCAAAAACTGTCAGTTTAAGAACTGTTTTGAAAAGCTCTCATAGAGAACTTTCAGTTGATACTCATATCGGCTACCTTTCATGAAATTTTTTTTCAGGGGCCACTCCTCTGTACTGTAATCATCGATTCATGGCCTATTTTTTCGAATCCTAGAATGGTTACAAAGCCCTTTTGCTAGGAGCTCTCTCCTGCCTCTTCAACTTGTTTCAATTGTATGTACTCATCTTCATGATACCTATCACTCTTGAAATTTTCATGCAAATTCTAGCAAAGCTGTAGTGTCTAAGTCGGTAAAAAGCGCATATGGCTCCATAGCAATATGTTTCCATAGTAATACAGGGCATATTGCTCCATAGTAATACACGAAAATTCAAATCGCTATAACTTCGGTAAATACTATTCGATCTTTATGAACCTTTCAAAAAAGATCAATCTTATAAATAGTCATCTCTTTGCCAAATTTTATTGAGTTTAAAGGTACCGCTTAGATTTTATTCAAGAAAACACAAAATCGGTAAATCATACTATTACTAACAAAGTTGAGTGAATTTCGACTTCTCATGTATTTGTTGTTGTTGTACTCGTAAAGTCCTACATTCATGATTTTTTTCAGATTTTTCGGATGGAAGGTGTCCAATCGCGAGGGGGGGGGGGGGGGGTACGCGAAAAGTTCGTACATTTCCCCTTCCCCTGCCCCCCTCAGTACTTATAAGACAATTTTAAGACTTGTTTTGAAAAGATCTTATTGAGACCTTTCCAATGACACCCTATTCGACTACCAATGGTGAAAATTTTTTTTTGAGGGGTCACCCCCCTATATGGGGAGACCCCCCTTAAACGCCTTTGAAAAAATTTTCCACCCTTGAACTTTCAAGAGGTCACCACTTCTGACCTTTCTACAAAGTTTCATGGCAGTAGCCCGTATAGTTTCCGAGAAAAAGTGCTGTGACATACAGACGGACGGACGGACGGACGGACAGACGGACACAGGTCGTGATTGCAATAGGGTTTTGTATTTTAGTACAAAACCCTAAAAACGTATCAAATAATCAATGCAGAAGCAATCAAACTCGATCAATCATACAAGAACCTGATAGCATTAAATATCGCAAAATAAATAGTAAAAGATAGAGAGGGAAGAGGAAGATGGAGGCCTAACCAAGAGAAAAATTCTTTCAAAAGAGAAATCCCTTCGAAAAATTCCTAGATATTATAATACGGCCAATTACCATAATAAAGTTAGCACAACGAAACAACAGAACCCTTCGAATCATTACTCACATCAACCAAATCAACATGTATTGCAGCAGCAACATACATTGCAGCAGCAACATACATTGCAGTAGCAACATGTATTGCAGCAGCAACATACAATGCACCAGCAACATGCATTGCAGAAGCAACATGTAATGAGAGGAATAAAGGACGGAAGAAGAATGCCGGTGGAGAATGAGGGCGAACGGATTTGGACTTGATCCCATAGCGGGGAGTCTGGTTTGGTGAGCCACGGAGTGAACATCGAGGAGCAAATCGTCGCGCATTAGAGGAAGATAGTCCACTGCTCGTTCCTTAAATATGGCGATAGATTTTCGCGAGGGATCTGTGAGAGTTGTTCGAGCGTAATAGTGTTGTTTACATGAGCTTACCTCACGTTTTTTGTCTGTGCGCCGCGAATTTTCACAAATAATTGATGCAAGCACTGTTTGGATTGACTCAGTTGTTTAATTTCGTCTGGGACGGAATGTAAGTTAGGTCGAGTTTCCAATTCTGGTTTCATATGGAAAGTTGTGGATAAAATGATCTAAATCAATCGCGTAGATAGAAAAAAAGGGGTTTCTGTGCGTGCAATCATGATGGATTTGTGCGGGTGTCGAGATTATTTTGAGTGAAAAGCATCATAGAAGATTTGCAAGACGGGACCGCAGATTGCGACTTGTGAAAAATGAAACGTCATAGCGGAAAAGAACACACACAAATATGATATCATACTAGCGATAATTTTAAACTTAAAAGGGAGTTTTATTGAAGCTGAGTGCTGGCAAGGAACGGGTATAGAAAAATAACGAAAAATTGCAACTTGAAAAATAAAAATCTCGAATGTTTTGTGCGGTTACAACAATAAGTGGTCCCATTTTCAAGAACAATTTTATATATTGGACTATCAGCCAACTTAAAAATAGTTTAAATGAATGTATTGTACCATTTCTATTTAGACTTTTGAGTTGTAGGAAGCAAATAAAGAGTGACTAGTACAATGCGAATCGAATCGGTTAGGAGAAACTCGAAGTTTGTTCGTTGCAGAGGGAATTTTAGGAGAAAAGAATTAAACACAAAACCGAGAAAGCAAAGATTGTGTTAAGGTAGAAGTCATTGGTGTATCGAAGTGTGCGACAGAAACATGACTTTGGAATGAAACGATGGTAGTTACCGAACACACATTCAAAACTTTACCTAGAAATAATTATTTTGTCAGTGGGAAAACCGTACTGAATGATGGCCAAAAATCATGACCTAGACATTTTTGGATAAAATGCTCGTAGAAGGGAGGTCCTTTCACAAGAGACCACATCTGTTTCGTGACAACGGCAACAACATCAGCTATAAAAGCAACAAGCAACCATCATCAAGAAGATCGTCAGAAATAAGTTCTCAATTCGGATTTCAAACACCAAAAACTATTAACAATTAATATATAATCCACCTTTTCATAATATTAAAAAACCACATCACCAGCGGGCGGCCAGCGTGGATGTTGGTGAGTACCGAATTTATTATTTAATTGCATGTTGATAGAATTTTTGCTTAATTGCATGTTAATAGAATTTTTGCTTATATAATAATGATATTATCTACATCGCGAATTGTAGAAAAAAAATTATGTAAAATATGTTATTTATTATTGTAGAAGCTTTACACAGTATTTTTATCGAAAATTTGTTTACAAGATATGAAAAAATGGAAGATATAAGCATATGCATATCGTAAAAAGGAAGAATAATTGCTCACAGTTTAAATGATTAAATACTAAACGAATTCTCTAGAAATATATATATACATTATAAAAAAAATCATATATCATAATCCCATATATAGCACAGTAGCATTCAATATAAAACACATAACCTAATACTCTGATGTATTAAGCACCTCCAGCAATATCATTATTCCACCCTCGTTTTGAACAAATAAAAATAATAATAAATAATAATAATAATAAATTAAATAATAAATAAAAACAAATCATTCAGTACATTTAAGCATTGTACTAAGTTGCTGTCAATGAAGTGCGAATAATTGTTTTTGTTGATTGTTCCATAATATCAATGTAACACATGATTAGTACCTATCGAGTTCCGACACTAGTTTAAGCAAGTAATTAAATGGAAATGTCGCATTAAAGTAATACACTTCGGTCTTTTCATTTATGTTCTTTTGACCGGGTACAGGACCCGGTACGGTGGAAGGCTTTTCCCAAAAAAATTGAGCTAGCCATCGGGCGCGCTCCAACTTTCTGGCCCTGAGTGACCTTTAGTCAAGGTGCCTCTTCATAGCATAGGGTTATGTGATCCGATCACATAACTCTATGACATAAATTGATCACCGGTATATTTCTTTTCTGATGGGTAGGCTCATACAAGGTATGTTGTATGAGTTTTCCACTCAGAAGAGAAATATATGGCCACTGCAACATTTTGGATCTTGATCCGGTTGGGCGGGTGCGAGGGGGCACCACCATCTGGTTGCCCCACTCTTATTTGTGGGCCATGAGAATCGTCGGGTAACGACGAGGTTCCCCTAAGTCCGTCTGTTTTGGCTTGTTTTGACTTGTTCTTTGAACAAGCAATTCTTTCATCTTTGTAGTTACCTACAATTTTTCGACTTTGGTCGCCCTTCACTTTGAGACCCAAGAATTCGTGAATGCGAAATTCTTTTGGAGTGGGTCCTTGTGCTGGGGGAATGAACCCACCCCGCGACACCGCAACGCTAGCTTGCCAGCGCATTCACGCGTCCCCAGACAAGGGCATTCTCGGCGGATATCAGCATCTTCCTTTGCCTAGGCAGCAGACCATCGCTGCAGTCCTTTACGGAGATTTCTACCTACCTAATCACTACATATCTTTCCATGAAATGCTCGTGCTTCGAAGTTTCTGGGGAGGGCCCATTCTCCTATCAGCGAAGAGTGAAAATCCACCCGTAGCACTGGATCATTTATTTTTGAACTCAGTTTAGAAAACAATAACTAAAAATACAAATTGAAAGAATCTATTGTCCGAAATACAATAAATATATTTAGGAAAACATTTATCTCATACAAATTATTTAAAATCAAGAATATTTAATTTTTACTGTGTATTGGTAACAATTTCACTTTCAGGACAGTTGTACATAGCTCTTATTTTTGCAATATCCTTTTCACTTAGATCATCAGATCTGCCAATAACGTTTTGGAACGCAGGATCTTTGGTTCGGATGGTTATGTTACCATTTTTACTAAAAGCATATGCACTGTAATGCATTACGCTCAAGTAATCGTATCCAACCGAGAAGTCAGTCACACGATCTGGTCCATATTTAGCGAAATTGGCAATTTTGCCCGGTCTGACATTGGCTGCAATAATTTTAACGTAATCGTCCCGATTTGCGGCGCTTTGCTGATGATAGAAACCTAGTGCGTGGTTGAACTCATGCATCACAATGCCTTTCGAAATACAACCAGGTATCTCCAGATTTAGTTCCTGTCGTCCGGACAATCTGCCAACGTATGACCAACAGCCTGATTTAGTTGCCTGAAAATGTTGAATTGTAAATTGAAATTATATTTGTCAAGCCTAAAAATATAGAAGTTCAATTTTTGCTGTACCTGAACATAGATGTAGTCACGCTCGTGAATTCTTTCAACAAATTGCAGGCATGTGTTGGCTTCGATTTCGCGAATTCCCTCCAGAATAACATTTCTTTGTGCAGAAGCTAAGATGAAAAATGAACCAATAGAACTTATGGGCAGAAAAGTATATGCATGTTGTTGAATGTAAATTATTTAATTTCAAATTTTAATGTTTTATATCATCCATGTTATACAATTGCAGTTTCTCTGCCCATTCGTTTGTCAAATAGACAGTTTTTTGACCAAGAACTATTGTGCTAATATAATCAAACGGTAAGACTGCTAAACCTCGCAATATGGCAGTTAGAGTTCTCACTTCGTAAGCCGAGGGTCTCTAGTTCAAATCCAGTTGGTGACAACGAGATTTGTTACGAGTAATTCTTCTTCGAGCAACTCCACCATAGACGGTCCCAAGACCGTTTGAGAAAGGAGGAGGGAGCCCTTTGTTTCCTCAACCCACAGCTTCCATGATTCCTCATCCCAAACCTCCCAATTAAATGGTAGTAGATGCTCTTGGAGTGGCACATTGGATTAACTGGTTCCTCAATGATGGTACATTAGATGCCGAGAAGTGCTAACAATTGTAAATACAGCTAGGGGAAGTAAGGACAAAACGACAGGGTGTTTTTTTAATAATATTTATTTATTTAATGGTATTATAATCAGTCTCAATCGTTTTCACTCATCTTAGGTTCATTGACTATCAGTAGCACAGTCTTTTTTAATTAAGTAGGAACTATAATAAAATATATATTAAGAAAAACATGTAACTAATCACGAAAACCTTTTATATATAGTACAGATAAAATGAAATATAAGGTAAGAACATAATGACATACTAATTTTTAAGAACACAGTTTACAAATAAATCGTTTGGGCCTCTTTGGGATATCAGCACATGAGGTATGAGCCCAAAGGGAACAAGTCATACATCGTAACCAACCTTCCTCGGGCTTAGAACGGGAAAAGAGGTCATTGTAATAAATGCAAGCGCAGTCACTATCGTCGTCTTCTATCTCGCATAAGTAATCTTCGCTTCCTGAGCTATCATATACCAGAGCAGTTGCACGCTGCCTTGATGCTCTCAATCTCTTCTCTGATGGTAGAGCGTTTTTGAAAGCAGGAATATTTATTTCATCCTCATCAAAAATGTTTTTTTTCACCTGTCTCTTCTTTTTTCCGGTGGATCCTTTGGTTGGTTTTTAGCAATAATTTCTGGTATAGTTGGAGTAGAAGTTAAAAGCCAATCACCTTTGACAGGTTTCAACTTTCTTTTCCCTTGGCCTCGAATGAACTGCCCCTGTGGTGCTGGCGAAATAGTAGCAACTGGATATCTCAGTAATTGCTTTGATGGGCCAGGTCTCATACCATCATCGTACGCTGCTCCAGCTACCTTAACTGTATTAGACTCCTCTTCACATGTTTCCAAACTCAGGTTCATCACATCAGAAACAACAACTCCAATATCATTAATGGTGGTGGCTTGCTTTGTGTTTTGTCAAGAATCGACTTCATCGTCATTTGTTGCTGATGGATGTAAAAAAGATGCAACATCTTTACTCGGATCATCTTGGATTGAAGAGTTGTTGAGACATTTAGTTGACGGTAAACGTGAGCTGGGAAGTTTAGGTGTAGTGTCTGCAATATCCTCCTGATTCAACGGAATATTTGTGATCTCTGCGGGTTCAAACATGTAGTCTTGAAAAATATCAGGATTAACAGGCCAGATGCCTGTCTTTTTAAAGCCATTACATGCGCTCTGAACAGTTGCGGCTTTTCCATACGCTTCATTAAACAAGTTCTTCTTCTTCTTCTTCTTCTTAGCATGACAGCCCCTTTTAGGCCTTCGCTTCCTGCAAACAGCGCCTCTAACTGTCTCCGTCCATTGACCACGTCATCCAACTCCAAAATCCGAGCAGCGATGAACTGTCTTCGTCGACCGAGTCAGACCAGCGTTTCCTCGGTTTCCCCACTGGCCGTCGGCCTGCAGTTCTCCCAACGAATACCTTCTTGGGTGTCCGTTGTTCGTCCCTACGAGTCATGTGTCCAGCCCATTACAGCTTCCGCAGTCTTACAATCCTTGAGACCTCCGGTGCGTCAAAAATTTCATACAGCTTATGGTTGTATCGAATTCGCCATTGGTCCCCGTCTAGCTTCGCTCCCATTATTCGCCTCACGACCCGTCGCTGAAAGGCGTTCAATATATTTGCGGATGCTTGGGTTAGGCTCCATGTTTCACACCCATAGCGTAACACAGGCCATACGACAGATTTGTGTACTTGGAGTTTTGTTTTCCTGTGTATGCAGCTGGTCTTCAAGATCATCAATACTGAATTAAATATTTTATTTGCGAGCTGTATTCTTCGGCGTATTTCATCTCTTTCATTGCCCGTTTTCGTTATTTTGGCGCCTTAATACACAAATTTGCTAACATTTTCTATACTGTATTCGCCAAGTGTAATATTTTGTGTATTTGAGGTATTTTTCGTCGACTGCGTCATGAGCTTTGTTTTATTTTCGTTGATTTGTAGCCCTACTAGTTTTGCTTCGCTGTCGAGTTCCAGGAAGAGTTCTTTGGCAGTTGTTTTTGACCGTGACAGAATGTTGATGTTGTCCGCGTAGGCCACTGCCTGGCTCAAATTGTATAGTAATGTACCTCGCGTATTGACAGGTAGCTTCCGTATGACGTACTCCAGAGCCAAATTGAATAACAATGGGGCCAGCCCATCTCCCTGCTTTAGTCCAATATTTGTGTCAAAGGCATCGGTGAGTTGGTTATTGATGCGGACTTGGGAGGAGGTTGACGTCATTGTCATTTTAGTAAGACGGACCAATTTGGCTGGGATGCCAAAACCAAGCATTATTTGGTACAGTACGTTACGATCAATACTATCGTATGCTCTTTTCAAGTCAACGAAAATGTGATGTACGTCTATGTTGAATTCCCAGCATTTTTCAAGTACCTGCTTGACTGTGAACAATAAGTCTGTTGTTGATATACCTGCTACCTTGATACTCCCCAGTAATACTGTTGGCGTGTGATCCGATTTTATTTTCTAAGATTTTAGAAAATATTTTATACACCGTACAAAGTAGTGATATGCCTCTATAATTCTCGCACTGTAGCTTGTCACTTTTTTTGTGGATAGGGAATATAATTGATTGGCTCCACTCTTACGGCTTATGTTCTTGTTGCCAAATTTCCTGGATGACTTTGTGAATAGCTTGATGAGCACTACTACCTTCATTGTGGATAGGGAGTTCAAATTGCACGTTATTGATTTTAAGGCAGTCAATGAACGGTTGTGTGCGATCCGTGTAAATGTAAGATTCTTCAAAATCTGGCTGATTAATATTCACGTCCTGACTGAAGAAAAGGACGAAGAAACGAAGGAATCGTTTTACAATCTCCTGGAAAGACTGGTCAACTCATTGCCCACAAACGACAAAAAATTATTCTGGGTGATTTCAACGCTAAGGTTGGCAATGAGCTATCTCATCGGGGAATGACTGGAGGATATAGCTTCCACGATGAAACAAATGACAACGGCCACCGTCAATTGACTTTGCATGTAGTAGAAATCTAGTCTTACGTTGGACTTACTTCCCTCGTCGCTGCATACGTAAAATGATCTAGGTATCACCAAGTGGCAACATACAAAACCAGATTGACCATGTTCTGATTCAACAACGTTGGGTCTCGAGCATACTTGACGTCCGTACATACTGAGGGCCCAATTGTAACTCAGATTATTACTTGATGAAAAAAACCTATCGATGTCATATTTCAAAGGCATATTCGGCCAAGATCAGTCGTCTACAAAAATTTGACATCGAAAGACTCCCGACGGATTCTGTGCCCGAAAATTTCAGGGAGACCCTTGACAACCAGCTGACTCCTATCTTATCAGACGTATCGTTAAAGATAAGTAACGAGCTCTCGATGGAAGTAAAAGCAGCGTTTAAGATCGTGAGAGAACAGATGATTGGACATCAAGCCAGGCGCAAGAAAAATGATTGGTTCGATGATGAGTGCTAGAATTCGTTAGACAAAAAGAATCAGGCGTACAAAGAATACTTAGATAGGAAAACAAGGATGAAGATCGAACACTATGAAAATCTCAGAAGAGTAATGAATCAGATAATAAATATTAAGAAAAGAAAATATTATGATGACCAACTGAGAAGTATAGATCTAGTGAGCAATAACACAAGACTAGCATACAAGGTAGTGAAAAGCCTGAAACGTGGTTATCAGCCCAAAACCACGCTCTGTCATGATGACATCGGCAATATCAACGCTCATCAAACCAAGATTAAGGAAAGATGGGTATCATATTTCAAGAGCCTTCTTAATCCTCCGCACAGCTCCAGAGCATTGGAGCCTATAGATGTCTTTGGAGAGCTTCCATTGGTCCCATAAACTTTGGATAAAGTTCGTTCCACCATCAAAGCCTTAAAGAATAATAAAGCCTCGAGCATCGATGAGATTCTAGTGAAGCTCATCAAATATAGTGACAACAGCGTTCAGAAAGATATTCATGAAGTCATCCAGCACATTGGGCAACAATAACATATGCCGAAAGAGTGGAACCAATCAATTATATTGCCTATCTACAAAAAGGTGACAAGCTACAGTGCGAAATTTATAGAAGTATATCACTACTTTGTACAGCGTGCAAAACATTTTTAAAACTCTTAGAGTATAAAATCGGATCATACGCCAACAGTATTATTGGGGAGTATCAAGGTAGTTTTGGAGCAGAATGATCGACGAAAGTTATAATTTGTGTTATAATTGCAGCAAAAAAGGACGTTTAAAAAGATGTACAAAAGTGACACACTGCTCTCCCAGCCAAAGAGCTCAACTAAGGCCATATGATTTGAAATTCGTGCCAGGTACAGACCAATGCCGGGTTTCCCGGGAAGCTCTAAACTGAGTCAAAGCACATCCGCAATGAGCCGTATTTTACAGATTAATCTACATTGGAGTACACTCGCGCAAAATCTACCCAAGCAGTTTGCGAGAGAAGTTGAATTGCTACTCTTCAGTGAGCAACACCACAACCGAAGCTCCTCGATATGGTATCCTAACAAATCTAGTATTGCCGACAGCTGGGATCGGAACAGTGCTGTTTTTCTTGCGGAGAGTTATGAACGTTATGATAGTTTCGAGTGAGTTCGGTGATCAACGACTTCATTCTTTAGTGCTTACCTAATGTCGAACAAACTGACATAATTTTGCCAGGCCAAGCTTAATGCTTTTAAGGATGCTGTTTTGAATGCAGATGGTCAAGTATTCGTTGGGGGAGATATCAGTGCAAAAGCAATCAAATGAGGCATGTCTCAAACTGATCCGCTAGGAAAACAAGTTCTAGAGGTGGCAAATAAGACTAGGCTCCCCGTGGTGAACACCAGCGATATGTGAATTTTTCGTTGTGTTGGCTGTAAAGTAACAATATCTGACTAGCCCAGTCATATTAGGGCTTTCACCTCGGAATGAAAGATAATAAGCTGCAAATTGGTATGAACCTTTGTTTTGTCATTCTAAATGTTGTCTCAAAAGTCAAAATCATTATCGTGTTCGCGTCTCAAGATATTCAAGGTCAAAGGTCACAAAAATCGGTTTTTCGCGAATATCTGGCTTCCTATCGGTTAAATGAGATTTGCATTTGTTATAAAAGTTGTAGGCTATAAAATTCCCTACAACTTTTGTTTAAACTTTTTTTTCATACGACCAACCGTTTTGAAGGTAGAGCGCGAAGAGTGCACATCGTACAGTCATATACGGCCTAATGCAAGGTCAAGCGTGAGTTATGGTTATCAGTACGTTATAAAGTCAATTATTTACTTGGAAATTATAATTATTAAACAATGCCTATTATTTATGTACTAACTATTAATTATTTATATTTAATTAAAGTAAGTAACTTGATTATTTATATATAATTATTCATATTTAACTATTTAAGTATAAAATATTATTAATTCTGGATTATATATTTAAGTTTTATTTTAAGTTAAAATGATAGTAAGAGTATATATTTTACACATATTTTTATTTATTATTAAATACGGCATAATATACATTTATCAAAATGTGAGTTCAAATATCAAAAGTATCTTTGTTGATTTTAATTGTAATGAAATTGGAAATGGAAGCTAATTATCTTCTTCTTGTTCGTCGTCTTCTTCTTCTTGTCGCTCAAAAATGTTCCTCATTATCTGTCATGTTCATCTCCAAACCTTCCAGAATATCGGGATCATATGTATTTTCTTCATCGGGATTACTTGGATACAGTGAAGCGTTGAGGCAAGCTTGTCCGTTGCACTGGCCGCAAGCTAAAGAACATTGTAGCCCTGATTTTCTGCATCCACAGCGGGAACCACAACCATTTTTGCAATTGCAAAATATTACGTTTAGTAGTTCGGCTGGTGCTGGAGGTAATAACGTTCGTATGGGCTCCAGGATTTCATTTTCAAGCATCCAGCCCCATTCTTTAGGTTCTAAGTCCTTCCCTAACCACGTTTGAATCTGGTAGTAGACACGTTTTATGTGTTGATGAGCTGCTACACTTGTTGGTGGAAGTGTTGACAGTTGTACAGGTTTATTTAGTTTTGTAAATTTGATGAATTGCGTGTAGCGGAAATGATCAATGTTGTCCTCAGATTTTGGAGCATTATATAATGCCAACAAGATGCGCACTCCATTTTCTAATAATGTTTGTTTTGGGCAGTTTTCTTGTTGAAATACTTCCACCAGTTTATCTAAATCAGGAATTTTTTCCAATGCTCTAGTAACAGTTTTTTTTCCTTTTTTAAATAGCGCAGAAGTCGTGTCACAGCCACTGAATGCGTGTAAAAATAAAATGTGCTTTTTAGTACGAGGATATTGGTCAAAACTTTTAGTAGAATATATTTGTGTTTTGACATTGCCTTTGCCAACTTTTTTCAAAAAAATTTCCTGATGATGTGACTGAGTACGTCCAATTAAAATAACGAGCAAATCGATATCTTCTCCTATGATGACAGCAGTCTTTTGATGTTCTGATAAGGCAATAGCTGTGTCAATGATGAGTTAAATATGAATAATTATATATAAATAATCAAGTTACTTACTTTAATTAAATATAAATAATTAATAGTTAGTACATAAATAATAGGCATTGTTTAATAATTATAATTTCCAAGTAAATAATTGACTTTATAACGTACTGATAACCATAACTCACGCTTGACCTTGCATTAGGCCGTATATGACTGTACGATGTGCACTCTTCGCGCTCTACCTTCAAAACGGTTGGTCGTATGAAAAAAAAGTTTAAACAAAAGTTGTAGGGAATTTTATAGCCTACAACTTTTATAACAAATGCAAATCTCATTTAACCGATAGGAAGCCAGATATTCGCGAAAAACCGATTTTTGTGACCTTTGACCTTGAATATCTTGAGACGCGAACACGATAACGATTGTGACTTTTGAGACAACATTTAGAATGACAAAACAAAGGTTCATACCAATTTGCAGCTTATTATCTTTCATTCCGAGGTTGACCCCTTTTTTTACCTAATATGACTGGGCTAGACGCGATATTCGTCTCTGAGTCTTTAGTATGGAGGGTATACAATTGGAGAGTATGTGATGACTATTCCGCTGGCGATTATTAGTGCTTACTGCATAAGATTTGTAATGCTGTCTCCCAACGCCTGTACTCTCGACCTTCCACGGTTGGATGGATTTCTGGGATGGTGGGTGTCGAGACGTTTATCAAGGTGCTCATGACAGGTGCGCCATTGTTGAAAGATTCGCAATGGGCAGAAAAGCTAGTAGCTCAAGACGTGGTGAAGTCAACTATGAGCATCAACACGTCTGCTTGCTTCTATGACCCATCGAAGCAAGAACTCCTGCACGACAAGCCTCCAGGACGCTGGTGGTCAATTAAAATTGCGGTAAAGTGAGGCAAGTGACACAAGCTTCAATATGAAGCTCAACCAGTTAGCAGCATATAAGTTGGCCAGGAAATACCTTTGCAAAATGACTGACAGTAGTAAGGATCTATGCTGGCAAGATCAAGTAAACAGGGTGAACAGGGAATTGTGGGGCTTTAGCTACAAGCTTGGTGCTCTATGCAAGTTCTATATATTGGGTCTATAACTTGCGTTTTTTTTTTTCAAAATTTGAAGGTTTATTTAAGAAAGAATTTGTACAACAGTATTATTCAAAGTATTGCTCATCTAAAGCTTTGACCTTTTCCCATCTTTCTCGCAATTTGTGTCTGCCATCCCAAAAGAACCGTGCCGGCTTGGCAGCCAAGAATGAATCAAGCCAATTTTTGATATCCTGCTCTGATGTGTACCGTATTCCAGTGACGGCGTTCTGTATTGATTGTAACAAATGGTAATCAGAAGGGGCAAGGTCTGGGCTATTAGGCGGGTGGGGTAAAACTTCCCATCACTGTTTTCCAAATAGTTCTTAACCGGAAAAGCAACGTGGGGCCGAGAGTTGTCATGATGGAAAATTATTGTCTCGTGTTTGGTCGCATATTCCGGGCGTTTTTTGGCTACTGCTCTCTTCAAATGGATTAACAGTGTTCGGTAGCGTGCTCCGTTGATGGTTTAGTCTGGTCTTAGCAGCTCATAATACAGCACACCCTTCTGATCCCACCAAATACAGAGCATTACCTTCGCGCCATGGATATTCGGCTTTGCCGTTGATTTGGCTGGCTGGCCGGATTTCACACATGATTTTTTGCGCTTGGGGTTATCGTTATGGATCCATTTTTCATCACCAGTAACAATCTGATGCAAAAACGACTTCTTTTTGTTGCGTTCCAGCAGCATTTCGGACAAGCAAAACCGCATTTCGACGTCTCTCGGCTTGAGTTCATGTGGAACCCAATTTCCTTGCTTTTGAATATATCCAGCTGCTTTTAAACGTTTTGAAATGGCTGCTTGAGTGACATCCAAAGATTCTGCGAGCTCTAATTGTGTTTGGCAACAATCTTCATCGAGTAATGCTTCCAGTACTTCATCTTCAATTTTTTTTAGCTGCCCAGGAAATTCATCGTCTTCCAAGCTAAAATCACTACTTTTAAATCGTGCCAACCACTTTTGGCAGGTTCGCTCAGCTAGAGCATGTTTACCATAAACCTTCACCAAAATACGATGGCATTAAGCAGCAATTTTCTTCATATTAAAGTAATGAAGAAGAATTCCCCGCAAAAACACTTTTTCAGGAACAAAGCTCGACATATTTGAGTGAAAAAAAAATGATTGTTGTTAACGCTTCAAATGAATGGCATACACTGAAAAGACGTATAATGACTGTAGCTTTCCAATGCATGTTCGGAATATTGGAACGATATAATATTATACAAGTTACACCATCTCTTAGCAAACCGCACGAATTAAGTTAAAGGCCCAATATATAAAGCAAAGAAGATAGGTGATATAGTACGGGCTCATTTCCCCGCCCGCCTCTTCCATGTTGACGCTATCCACGGCTAAACAGTAGTCAAAGGCCCAGTCTTCTCTCGGCTGGGACTGAAAGAGGCAATCCTATCATTGAAACCAAGAAAGGCTTCAAGTCCAGATGGCATCGCAGTCAAGATCTTGCAGCTCGTCTTTCAGCATTATCCTGACTTGCTGTTCTGTACATTCAACGGTGACATGTAGGAAGGTGTCATCCTGAAACTTTGGAGGGTATAGAAATGTATACTGATCAACAACAGGAAGGGGGTCCTAGGTTGCCCTCTGCAAACCACCCGTTATGCATGCTAAACATGGTTGGGAAAGTCATCAAGGGAAGACTTACTGACGCGATTCGTGCTGCTGGGGACCTATCTCCTCAGCAGTACAGCTTCAGAGTAGGACGCTCTACCATTGATGCAATGGCAGAGTAGGTAGCCGCGACCCAAAATGTTGAGGTGCATCGTCATACCAAGTGACGGGTAGTTCTGTTGATGATACTAGATATTCAGAGCACCTTCAGCTCCGTTAGATGGGTGGATTTTTTGGATACCCTGAAAAACACATTCGAAGTTCCAAAATATCTTATGTGGCTTTTAAGGACTGCCTAAAGGACCGAAGCCTGCTTTTCAGTAGATGCAGGGCCAACGAAGGATGGAAGTTACGTCATATGTTGATCAATGCTCTATCCTTGGTAAAGTCCTGAGAAATATATCGTATAATTGTCTGAGTCGGGCCTGATCGGCTAAGTGGATGATATTGCAGGGCTAGTTGCTGAATGCACCTTCAAACAGACACAACTTAGACTAGATATATCAATGCGCTAGGTGAGGGACTAGATGATAGCCGCGGGATCAGTCTGGTACTGGGAAAAACTAAAGTGGTCATACTTACTGAGAAGAGAATCCTCAGAGTAACGAAGATCAGTATTGAAGAAGTTCTGGTTGAATCGCAAGCATCAATGTGATATAACAAACTGTACGAAAAAAGTCGTTCGTGAATTGAAATTGTTCGGAGTGGTTGTTAATTTGAATTAAATTGTAATAACTAGAGACCCTATATAAAGGCGTGCTAAACAAATGGGGGGATTATTACAACTTCGATAAAGTAAACTGTGATAGTGTGGAGTGTGAATTAAGAGCGATATTGATATTAAAGTGATAGACAGTAGTAATGCAAATTGATAGACAAAGTGAAAAAGAAAGAAATTAGTGAAAGTGTTAAATTCGTGATTGTGCATTTTTTTGGTAAATAAACTCTTTTAACTTAATTTAAAAGACATTGCGTTTTCACTTTCTCGGAACATTAGAATTATTGGCCGCGAACCATAACACGCGACAGTGGTATCGGGAAGCGAGAAAGAAAATTTCGAAAGTGAAAACATTTAAACATTTTTAAAGTGCACAATAGTGAAATTTAACGTGAAAACTAATTAAAAAAAGGAAATCAATTGACCATGTCGGAGCTTAAGGAAGAGTTGGAACAGCGAAATCTGGCTATGAAAAGTAAAAAGGCCATATTGATTGCATGCTTTCGTGACGCGATCGAATCGTAAGGCGTAAATCTGGATTTGGGTGAGCCCTCAGATGCAGAAGGTGGAGAAGCAAAAACACCAAAATCAATGGAACCAGGAAATTCGCTGGTGCAAATGTTGATGCTGATGCGGCAAGAGTAGCGACAATTGTCATCCAATTTAACTGCGAAGCTAAATGAACAATCAGCAAAGCTGGATCAACAAGCGATCGAAATCAAGGCATATTTTCAAAAACAGTCAACGGATTTGAAAGCAGATTTGCAAAAACAGTCAACCGAAATAAAAGTGGAGCTTGGTAGTCTGAACAATCAAATTACATGCATCGAAGAAAAGGTTTACGTGGTCGAGGAGAGAATCAACCATGAGATCAGCCAGGTTGAAGAGAGAATCAACCATGAGATGGGAAACTTAAAAACGGAATTGGAAGCAGCAAAGGCAACAGTAACCACCTCACCAGCCCCGCCCAAACCGCAGTGCAAAGCACATCCAGAAATGTGCAAGTACCAATATTCGATGGGCCAACAGTCTGAACTATTTACAAAACCCAGTTTGAAGCAGCCGCTCCCATAAATCACAGGAATGAACAGGAACGAGCAACTGCATTGATTCTTGCTCTAAGAGGCCCACCTGCTGAGCTGTTGCAGACCATCCCCATTGAGTAGCATTCAAACCCGGCTGCTATAATGAATGCGCTTGACATGCGTTATAGAGACGATCATCTGAAGCAAATTTATCGGTCACAGCTACGGCATTGGATGCAGAAGTCTAGCGAAACCGTACAGCAGCTAGCAAAAGACATTGAGCGACTGGCACTTTTGGCTTACCCAGCTTATGACCTAGATCATCGAGATGACGCAGCAACAGAAGCATTCATCAGTGCATTAAAAGACCAAAAATTGCAACAAGCCGTGCGTTTAGCGCAAAAGCAAACAGTTAAGGACACATTGGCTTACAGTCTGAGCTTTGAGGCAGCGAAAAATGTGAGCCGTACCACTGCCCGGGTTCGCGAGGTAGTGACAGATGATTGCAGGTGAGAGCGCGGGGAAATTGAGCGAGACCCGCATTTACATGGTGCGCCTAGATGCTGGAATTGCTGAGAGAAGGAGCACCTGCAAAGAGACTGCAAGAAGCAAAGAAAACCGAGCTATTGTCCAGGGTGTGCAGCTAGGAGGAGATGCAGACCGAGCCAGGAGCCCAGAATGGAAGCTCTTCAAACAGAGGGGTCGGGAAACATCTAAGAGCCAACTTCGTGGGGCAGAGGTTGGCTAGGAGGATCGACGTCCCCAGCACCACCATCACCGTGTCAAGACTATATCGTGGAGAAGCGGGCTTATGCCTTCCGGATCAAGTTGACGGAGAATATTGAACCATAACCATCGACACTGGTGCAACCCGATCGATCTTTCGACCAGAACATGTGAGGCAACAACTATTTCAAAAGGACAGGATTTTCTCACTACGGACAGCTACGGGAGAAACTGCACCTGTCCATGGAGAGATCAACCTCCAGATACAGTTGGGAGACCTTGCGTTCCGACATAATTTCCTGGTCTCGAATATTATGGATGGCTGCATTCTCGGAATGGATTTTCTGTGACCACATGGAATCACGTTGGATTTGGGCAAACGGGTATTGAAATGGCAGAAGGTTGAAGTATTGATGGAGGGGCTCAGCGTCCAAACTCCCAAGATGAATGTAGTAGTATGTATGTACCGACACTGATGTACCGAATTCTGCCGAGAGCATTGTATGGGCCAAGCTTGATGGTGATTCTGGAGACCAACGATCTTATCTGATAGAGCCAATGAAGACATCCACATTGCGCAGTTTGATTGTAGGACGAAGCCTTGTAAGATCTATAAGGAACGGAAACGTGCCGGTTAGAGTCAACACTACAGACTCAACCGCGAGCATCAAAGCGGGAAAAGTCATCAGCAGCGGCCAGCCTGTTTCCACCATCACCTCTTTGGAAGCTACTCACGACCATCATTGGAAAAGGAGGCAAGACACAGAAAAAAGCCCGGGAATCCACTTCTGCAATATTGAAGCTGGTCAAATTGCCAGTGTAGCTACTCAAGCGAGCCTCTGATCTGGTCACCAAGTACAGTGAAATCTTCTCAACAGCCCGGAAGACCAAGGCCGAATGAGTATGGTAACTCACGTCATAGAAACACAGGAAGACAAGCCGGTTCGACAAGCACCGAGACGTCTTCCTAATGCCAAACAAGGAGGAGTGAGTGCTTTGATCTCGGAAATGGAAAAACAAGGCGTTCTTGAACTTTCTGTCAGTCCATAGGCCACGCCAGTAGTTCTATAGTAAAGAAGAAGAATGGTAGCATTCATTTTTGTGACGATTATAGGCAGCTTAACGACGTCACTCAGAAAGATGGTTACCCGCTCCCACGCATCAATGACATCATGGAGACTTTAGCCAACGCAAAATGGTTTTCTACACTCGATCTCAAGAGTGGCTACTGGCAGGTAGAAATCGACAAGAAGGACAGAGAGAACACAGCGTTTTCAGTTTGGACCAGATTGTGGCAATTTATGATGATGCCATTTGAGCTTTGCAGTGCTCCAGCCGCTTTCGAATGCCTGATGGAATACGTGCTACGAGGCCTGACCTGGAAAACCTGCTTGGTGTACCTAAATGATATCATTGTTATTGGGAGAACGTTCGAAGAGCATGTGCGGAACTTAGAAGAGGTTTTCTCCTGATTGTGACTGGCGAATCTGAAACTTAATCCCGATGAGTGTACCCTTTTTGCAGCTGAAGTAAAATACCTGGGACACGTTGTATCAGCAGAAGGGGTCCAAACAGACCCTGAGAAAATTGAAGCCGTGAAAAGCTGGCCAACTCCAAACAACAAGCACCAACTACGAAGTTTCCTGAGTCTGGCGACCTACTATAGAAGATTCGTCAAAGACTTTGCCAAAATAGCTAAGTGTCTCCATCAGTTAACCGAGAAAAATCGTCCGTATGTCTGGAATGAACAATACCAGGTAGCCTTTGAGACCCTGAAGGAGAAGCTGTGTGAATCACCTGTGCTAGCAGATCCGAAACCCGGAAAAATGTTTGTAGTTGACACTGATGCAAGCAACGTTGGTATTGGAGCCGTACTCTCCCAGCAGATCGATGGCGAAGAAAGAGTCCTCTCGTATTACAGTCAAGCTCTCTCACAAAGTGAGAGGAACTACTGCGTGACAAGGAAGGAGCTATTGTCTATAATAGAGGCCACCAAGCAGTTCCACAAGTACCTATATGGCCAGGAATTTGTTCTTCGAACGGACCATGCATCGCTGAGATGGCTGCTTAACTTCAAAAGCCCCTAGGGACTAGTTGCGAGATGGATCGAAAGATTGCAGTCATACGACTACGAAATCGTTCATCGGAAGGGTGGAGTTCATGGCAATGCTGACGCCCTATCTCGTCGTCCATGTCCAGCTAACTGCAAGCATTACCAACGGATTGAGGAAAAAGAACCGCTCGTTGATCTGCGATTGATAACGGCCGAATTCGATGAAGGTTGGTCATCGGAGGAGATTCGAAATGCCCAGTTAGCTGATGAAGACATTGGACCATTGATCGTATGGAAGGATACAACTGGGCAACCTGAGTGGAAGGACGTTTCAATACATGGCGCAACCCTGAAAAGCTATTGGGCACAATGGAACTCCCTTCAGGTAGAGGGTTGCGTACTCAAGCGGAAATGGGAAAAGGCGGATGGCAGCTCGTATAGGATGCAAATTTTTCTCCCCAAAAGCCGAATCCACGATGTGGTTAAGGAAATGCATGAAGGATCCTCGGGAGGCTACCTTGGTGTTAACAAGACCTTAGCGAAATTGCGGAAAGGTTTTACTGGCTCCACGCTCGAGAAGACGTAGTGGACTGATGCCGTAGATGCACCATTTTCGCTTCCGTCAAAGGTCCAAAGCGACAACTGAGAGGACGAATGCAAACCTACAATGTGGGTGTACCGTTTTAAAGGATTGCTGTTGACATCGCAGGATTCTTTCCTGGTGAGGAAATCGATACACGCTGGTTATACCTGATTATTTCAGCAAGTGGCCCGAGGTCTACCCCATTTCCAACCAGGAAGCAACTACTGTGGGCGAACAGCTAGTGTTAAATTGGGTCAGTAGGTACGGCGTACCTTGCAAACTACATTGGGATCAAGGCCAAAACTTCGAGTCACTAGTTTTTGGCGAAATGTGCGAGCTGCTGGGAATACGGAAAGCAAGGACAATATCACTATCACATGGAATGGTCACATGTTGCAACGGCACGCTCAATAAACACCTGGCCAAGATGGTTGACGAGAACCAATGGGAATGGGACCGACCTATTCCACTATTTATGATGGCGTACAGAGCTGCCGAACATGCATCGACGGGCCAAGCCCCAGCCAAAGTCATTTTTGGAAAGACTATTCGTGTGCCAGCTGATATAAGGTTCGGAACCCCCCCCCCCCCCGAGAAACCCCAAACGATCTCGGAATACGCAAGTGAGCTAAGACAACGGTTGTACCAGATACATCGGACAGTGCGAAAATACCTCGAATCGGCTACTGGCCGCATAAAGAGCAGGTATGATCTGAAGGCAAATTCTACCGGCTTCCAGCAAGATGACTTGGTGTGGCTATGTGACCCACAACGGTGAAACGGTAGGTCTCCAAAGTTGCAGCATAATTGAGAGGGACCATACCGAGTTACAAAGTGAACCAATGACGTCGTATACCGCATACAGGAACACCGTAAGCCAAGAGCCAAAATGAAAACTGTGCACCTGGACCGCTTTGCCCCATATTACACCGAGAGAGACTTGACTACAACTGGCGGCACATCTTTTCGGGGCGAAAAAAGCTAAGGTGCGGGCAGTACAAAGAATTCTGCGAGCTGTTGTCGCAATTGTTTTTACAACCCTTAAGAAGATCATGATCAACAAAACGAACGTACTCAAAAACCCACCAAGCATGATCAACATCTGTAAGTGACGTCACTGCTCCATTCATTAAGCTGCTCGAATATTCCAGTTAGTTCGCCAATTTAAGAGAAATGGATTGAATAAATAGAGCCCCTGTATAAAGCCAAGCTGAATGAATGGGGGGATTATTACAACCGCGATAAAGTAAACTATGATAGTGTGGAGTGCGAATTTAGAGCGACATTGATATTGAAGTGATAGACAGTAGTAATACAAATTGATAGACAAAGTGCAAAAAAAAAAGAAATTAGTGAAAGTGTTAAATTAGTGATTGTGCATTTTTTGGTAAATAAACTCTTTAAACTTTATTTAAAAGACAGTGCGTTTTCACTTTCCCGGAACATTAAAATTATTGGCCACGAACCATAACACGCGACAGTATTCTGGGCCGAAATCGAAATCTCCAAACGTATCGTTCAGTAATTTGTGATATGTATTCAACTAGAACCAACTGTTAAACGTCAAATGCATCCAGGAGGGAGTACTTTGGCGACTAGCGGTGACTACAGGCTACGCCAGGATATGGCGACTAGCGGTGACAATGAAATGACAACACAAGTATCGGTGGAGTAAAATTATTTTGACGTTCCTTGTTCCTTGTTATCTCTCTCGCGCTATCTAACCACCTTTGTGTGATGTTATGATCTTTTCGCTGCGAAATACTTGTATATATCTGTAAATTAAGAAGACTTGGTTATTATTTTTGTAGACATAAGTGGAGTGAATCCCCAATAGGGATCCTTACAAGGAAACAGGGGAGCTTCTCCTGGATAATCTGATCGGGGAGAGGCTTGCATCGGCTAACAAATAGAATCATATACTACATTAGGCTGGGGCAATCTTGAAAGCTAATAAGGGAGTCACAGCAGCCAGTGACGTTGGAATTAAGGATCACTTTTCTAGCAATCCCTCTTCATTCTTCCCCTCTTTTGTTAGAGGAGGAATCCGCTGCTTGAAGGCGCCCTGAGGTTTAGGCCAAAGTAATGTGTCAAATGGTCCCAGGCTAGGTTCCCAGGGTAACAGGGGAGGTGTTTAGTGGTTATTCCAGACGATCTGTGTGTCTAGAAGCTCTACAATCAAGGTGCCCCCAGCTTTTACCTCCCTACCATAAAGAAAAGAAGCCATTGAAACTTTCCACCCAAAATGTTTGTAATAAAGTGATCAAAAATTTGTCCAATAGCGTCATTGTTTTGCAAAAGATCTTGAGGTGGTCATCTAAATGATATAGTATTGCACACAAACCATCAAATTCTAAGCACTATAGTACAGAAAAAATACAAAAAGTAAAATTTAAGTCTTTAATTTATGTTTACTTTTCAAACCACAAAATTAATAACTCACAATTGATATTGCAATTAATCGCACTCACAAAATTCGTTATAAAGTATAGAATAAATTTTCATTCGAATTTTTTAGTTCCAAATATTTTTTTCTAAGACTTACCGAATTCTGGATCGATTTGATAAAATATCGTATTATTGGTCCATCTGCTACTGACATCAATTAATCCGTTTCTTGATGCGAGTGGACTTGCAAAACGCATATCACCTTCAACGAAATCACCTTTCTCGAAAAGTTTCTGAGCATCGATTACCTCATTTTCAGGTCGAAAATTAATGCACTCGAACATTCGCGTTGTTAAAACGATCAAAAATAATTGTAATAACAACATTTTGAAGATAAAAAGATTTTTCTTGTCGGATTAAAAGAATGTGTTGTAAAATGAACGATTGAAGTCCAACTGAATTTTACAAAACGCATTTCAAATATTATTAGTTCGGTTTTGCGACTCTAAAAGTCGTTAATTGAAAGTAGAAGGATACCATTTCCGGATGCAGAATTACTGTTTCATACGAACATTGTATGATATGGAGATTGCAGACAAAAATATATATTAACACATATGTGCCTAATTAATTAAGCAAGAAAATTTTAAATAATTAAAAAAAACATACTTAGCTACTTAGTGGCATTGACACGGTATTTTCAATAAAAGAAGTGCTAGCTAGCAAGTATTCGCTCAAAACACATATGACCACGCACTTGGTACATGTGAATAACACGTCAATTTAAACTCATATGCAATAAAACGCTTTCATTTATTCTAATAGAAAGACATTGACTTAAAATTTCGTTAATGAACAAAAACTATAAGTACCAATTGTCAAGAATCAAAAGTAACAATGATAGACGAGAAATGTTTAACATAATTTCGCATCAAAAACTGATATAAATAATGATCACACTTAGTCAGAAAAGCGATTTACAGGAAAAACACAAGAGAACAGAAATCTCAAAAAAAAACTCACAAGAATATTTAAGTTTTATTTAATTTATTAAAATTTTAAAGCGTTGCAGGCAATTGATTGCAAGTTGGAAAATTTTCTTAGGCATTACATCTTTGTTTGGATGGCGTTAATAGCAATTAATTATGCGTATGGAGCTTATCCAATATGAATACTTGAAATACGCGTTCAAGGTGGCAGTCAGCGAGATATAGTCGTAATAAAAACAATCAAAAACACTTCAAACCATTTGAAAACAATATTTACGGCCTAAGGCAAAATAAATTTTTTCAGAATGTTCCAAACTATTATTTTGCTGAAAAAATAAAGTGTGCTTTGGGCAACGGATTCTGCAATTATTCTTTGTG
This sequence comes from Odontomyia ornata, assembly GCA_963969285.1. Taxonomy (NCBI): domain Eukaryota; kingdom Metazoa; phylum Arthropoda; class Insecta; order Diptera; family Stratiomyidae; genus Odontomyia; species Odontomyia ornata. Next base: position 85,553,022 of record OZ017742.1, read on the forward strand.
GTATTTAGCTTACTGTAATTATTGTATTTAGTTATTTAAATTTTTACGGTGGGATTTTTTGCATTGAAAATTTTTTGACCATTGTTATCTATGTACATCTGAAAATAACCTGCCTTCTAAATCATTTAAGCGTGAATTTTGATCTGTATTTATAATATAACGTCTTATAAAGTGCCTGTAGTAATCGAGCAGTCGCCTAAGCAAAGTGCTTGAAACCATCATGATGCTGATCCAAATTTCAATTGTAAATTTAAAATAATATTAATCATTTAAATTTGCAATTGAGATCTTTGCATTTGCAATGCAATGGAAAGTAGATGGAAGGCTTGTCAACTGCCGTTGTGAGGAGTTCCGCAAAGCGACGAGCAGCAACAACGGAGAGTCTTCTGCAGAACGCCACGCATTGAGCACGTCGCGAAAACCGCGCCAGCAAGGAAAAAAGTGCGTTTTCGGGAAAAAATTGATTGCGAGGGGAGATTGGACGGCGTGGATTTTGAACATTAACGCATTGAGCGAATTTTGCCAATTAATATTGTGTAAGGTTGGTTCATTCTTGCATCCCTCGATTTGATTATAACAGAGATCCCCTAATAACCCTTGTATATCGAGTGACTTGGGCTTCATTGTTATAGATTCCCTAATAACCCTTGTATATCGTGTTATATTTAGCAAGGATTATCGTCACTGACAACCATACAATTCAGAAGCTACATGAAAATAACATCTGAACAATTGAAAAAAAATAAAAATACGCAATGTTCTGGAAAGTAAAAAATTCAATGAAACACGCACTTTGGTGATGTCTCTTACCAGAATGAGTTTATTATGCTAGTATTTACATATTTATAAACATTTTATTTCCTTACATTTCAATTAAGTCTAAGTATTTTGCTGAATTGAAATTAATTGTCTCGATTGTTGACTCCAATAGAAAAATTTGTTGATTGTTGCAGCTCGTGCGAATTGATGGATTTGTTGCTAGTGAATCTGCTGACACGCGTACTCGTGAGAAGTTCATTAATCCAACAGGAAAGGTTATTGATGGTTGGAGCTTGTGCAGAATTGATCATATGTCACTGATGGAATTGCTGACACGCGTACTCGTGCGAAGTAGCAATTTGCCAGTATGAAAGTTTATTGATGGTTGGAGCTCTTGCAGAATTGATCATACTATATGTCGCTGATGGAATTGCTGACACGCGTACTCGTGCGAAGTTTAGCAATTTTCCAATATGCCGATGCAGGTGTTTTGAGCAGACAAACTGTGTTCAGTAGAATTGATGAGAGCAATACAATGGATGTATCTTCGACATTACCGCCCGCCATGAACCGTCCGAGGTTCTTTGTGATTAAAGTTAGTCGACGTTTCGTACCATGTCGTCCGTTGCGGTTTTGTTATTATTTGGACTTTTTTGCAACGATACCGTATCAAGAGAAAGCATACTGATGTGATAATCAAGGTGATTATGACGGAAAGGCTGATGTTTGCTCCGTGTGGTCCAATGGTTGACGTCAGGAATGCCTTCAACTCCGCTAGATGGGTGGATATTCTGGACACGCTGGAAAACTCTTTTCAAGCTCCAGAATATCTAATGCGGCTTTTGAGGAACTACCTGAAGGATCGAAGCCTGCTCTACGACACGATACAGGGCCAACGAAGGATGGAAATTACATCGGGTGTTGCCCAGGGATCTATCCTTGCTCCGGACCGGTGGAACGTGTCTTACGACTGGCTACTGAGACTTGAGATGCCAGATGAGTTGCGCTTGGTCAGCTATGCGAATGATGTTGCGGCTCTGGTCGCTGGACGCACCGTTGTACAAGCGCAACTTAGGCTAGGTATGCTAATGCGCCGAGTGAGGGATTGGATGACTGCTCGCGGGCTGAGTTTAGCACTGGAGAAAACCGAAGTGGTCACCTTGACAAAAAAGAGAATCCCTAGAGTAGGGATGATCAGTATTGGAGACACACAAATCGAATCGAAGCCAGCGGTGAAGTACCTGGGGCTACTGATCGAATCGAAGATGAGTTTCTCTGAGCAAATCAGGGCAACGGCCGAGAAGGCTGCTTCGGGAGTATCGGCTCAGAGTCGACTTATGGCCAACGTAGGGGGACCCAGCCCGTCAAGAAGACGCCTCTTGATGAGTGTTGTAGGGTCAGTGATACTGTACGGAGCAGCCTCCTTGCTAGAGAGCGCCGCGCTATTTACCAGCACCGAAACGAGAATGCGAGGGAGATGGTTGTCTGCGAGGAGTGACAGCGCTCACTCAACAATTGGCAGCAGTCTTAGGTGAATTGCACGAAGGGAAGGTGGACTGCGAGCTTCATCCCGGATGTGAGACCGTGGCTAAATCGAAGGCATGGTGAGACTGACTTCTATCCAACCCAGCTTTTGAGTGGGCATGGGTGTTTTCAGTCGTGTACAAAATGGGACGGGCTGCGAAGGGAACTCTACAGGGAGACGGGAGAGCTCACCCCGGATAATATAGTTGCAGTGATGCTCGAATCGGTTTACAAATGGAACCAGGAGGCACATTATGCTTGGGCAGTCCTAAAATATAAAAGGAACTCACAGCAGCCGGGGGCGCTGGGGCTGGGGGATCGCTCTTCTGGCATTTCCTCCTCACCTCTCCCTTCCCGCTAGGAAAGGGACTCCCCAGCTTGAAGGCGCCCCGAGGCATAAAAAAACTAGACCTGGCCCGAAGTAATGTGACAAACGGTTCCAAGCTGGGTTCTCAGGTTAACAAGGGAGGTGTTTAGTGGGTAGTCCAGTCGAATGGGAGTCCCACACTCTGTGCATAAATAGCATTCACCTCCCTACCACAAAAAAAAATGGGCGACCAAGAAGTAGTCTGGTAGCCCTCGATGATCTCCTGTTCTTGTTGGATGTACGTTCCAAAGGATTCCTCAGACTTAATGATCTTTGGTGCTGAAAGATTAGGAATGTTTTGTTGGTGTAGTGTCTGATTGAGAACAGGTGAATGTGGAAGCAGGTAGATGGAAAGGTTCCTCGTTGCGCCTCGTTGCGGCTTTCCAAGAGGCAGTGAACAGTGAATTTCCGACTCAGTCCTGGGAAAGTCGTATCACTCCAGTATCATTGAGGATCACGTTTTTGCGACCACCTTGACAAATAGTCTGCGCTGAGGTTGCTGAGGGCGTTGTAGACATCCAGGTATGTGCATCGTGCAGTTATTTCCAGACTATACTCTTTAGTTTGAAAATATTTACGGCTCACGGATCTCTACCAAATACCTTATGCACCTCATTGATTAAGCAATTTGGTTTCAAATTGACATCATAAATTATACTGGTATCCACTAAGTATTGATCGGCTGCAATCCTAGAGAGGTTGTCAGTAGAAGCTTCAAAATATTTTTGCAAGTCATAGTTCACACCCAACATTGCTGATGGTATATCAAATGCTTGGAACGTGTTGTTTCCGATGTTTTCTGGAACTAAGGTGGGTTTTGTAATACGGGCGCTTATCGATAATGGGAAGGAATGTTGAGAAGTTGATACTGTTTTCATCCGAATTGGTTTGGATGGGTTCGATTGCCTGATATAAGATCTGCAGATGATCTGGAAGCAGCGTTTATGTTTGATTGATGTCCTGAAAAGCATCGTTTGCTCTGATGCATTCCCAAATGCTTGTTGGTGAAGCAAGGGTTGATAGTAAACTGGAATACTTGCGGTGAACTTCTTGAAGATAGTTTTCTGCCTGCTGGTATGTAGCCAAGAGGTGAATGCTGATTCTATTATGATATATAGTTTTGTACCAGTGGCTCAGTTCATTGATTCGGTTTTTCCCTTTTTGCAGCTGAGCTTGAAATCAGTTTAGTTGGGTACCAGATCTGCCTGAGGTACTGTTGAGGGTTTTCACTGCCCTGAGTATGAGCTTGTCCTCACTGTTCATGGAGCGTATGATTTTCTTTTGATTTTCAGACAAGCCGTTGATGTCCTTGTAGACCTCGTCGTTCACGGTGTAGATTGCAGTTAAAAGAGTTCCTAGCACACCTCTTCGCAGTCTACTATGCAGCAGCTTTAGTGTAAACATTTTATGGACAATTTCTTCCTTAAACTCTTCCAAGTGGTGGATTAGCTCAGAGCATCCGATTTCGTTTGAAAAGCTGGAGCTGGATTAGCAAAGTCCACGAGATTTTGTTATGACCGCTTCTATGTTAGCTTGATCATATTGAAGATTGGTCCAGGGTAGTGTCAGTTGCATCTTCAACGATCTTCGGGGTATTTGTGCTGTTCCAAGGTGCTCGATGTAGAATCCAGGTGTAAGTTGTGTGATATTAACGTTGCAATTCATTTGTGCGAGGAAACAACAGACTACTAGTAGGGAAGATAGTAATCTTGAGGCTAATCCTGTGGGTTGTAATTTTTTCGGAGTTGGGCTTACAGATTCACCTTTATGTTTCTTTGCGTAGTCTGATAAGTACTCTGACCATGTATTTCCGATTGGTGCGATTTTGGATCGTTTCTTTTAACTCACCTCTGTAGTCGTTACAAGCGTAGTCGTTTGAGGTAGCTGCTTTTGTTGGTTTGTTGGAGGCTCCGGGTTTGTATTGGCAAACGGTAGATGGCAGATTTTGACGATAGGGCGTCTTGTGACTCTACCGTGAAGTTTGCCGGATACAACGCAAATAATACCGTCTGATCCAGGATGTACATCCATTGCTCTTGCGAGTAGCCAATGTGTGGAGGGGAAGTTGTCAGTTTTGACAAGGACAAGATCTCCAACCTGGAGATTGGGTTGTTTCGTCATCCATTTTGGCCGTGCTTGTAGTTGGCTGTGATATTCGAGCTTCCACCGATTCCAGAAATGTTGCTCAATCCGTTGAACTGATTCCCGTTTAGAGCTGATGGATTTATTTGATGGGATGGATGGTATCTCGAACAAGTTACATCCCGTCAAAAGGTGCCCAGGAGTAAACGCTGTCTGGTCGTTGGGGTCACTGCTTACCTCACATAAAGGTCCGAGTTTAGACAGGGATCTATTTGTGCGAAGAGGGCGTAGAACTCTTTGATCGTTAGTAACTGTTGACCAACTGCCCTTATCAAGTGTCGTTTCATCGATTTTGCTCCAGCTTCCCAGAGCCCAAAGTGCGGGCTGCCGGGAGGAATGAATTTTCAGTGGATTTCCTCGTTAACAAGAAGTTCTTTCCAGTGCTTCGCGGCTTCCTTGTATGCCTCCCTCAACAGCCTTTCACTGCCTAGGAAGTTTGTCCCACAGTCACTGTATATGGTGTGACATTTGCCTCTTCGGGCACTAAATCATCGGATTGCCGCGATGCATGTCGGTGTTGAAAGTTCACTAACGGCTTCCAGGTGGAAAGCTTTAGTTGCGAAGCAGACGAAGACGGCGACGTACGCTTTCGTTATTTCAACTCCACGTCCGCCATTCCATTTAATGGTTAGCGGCCCGGCGTAGTCTAGTCCTGTCTGTGCAAAACGTTTCTTCATTTGAAACCTGGGGAAGGAAGTTATCCCATTAACTGATTTGCTGGACGCGCCATGAATTTAAAGCAAATGACGCAATCCCTCAGTATGCGCTTAACGAAATATTGTGCAATGACAATCCAGTATTGTTGTAGTAAGACTGCCAAAACTAGTTGTATTCCTCCGTGTATTGTTGTCAGGTGATACTGTTTCACAATCAATTTCGCAAATGAGTCGCGAGAAATTATGACCGGATGTTTGGCATCCTCACTGATTGGTACATGTTGCAAATTTCCTCTAACCCTGAGGATTCCATGGGCGTCAATCCAAGAATTTAGGGTCTTAATGCTGCTGCTGTTCTTGTTGCGTAATATTTGTAATTCTAGTGGACAGATGTGTTGTTGGGATAAGTGTATGCACTTAATTTTCGCTTCTTGTAGCTATTCGAAAGTTAAATAATCTGTCCGTTTGTGGTTTGAGTGGGAAGCATTATAAGTGAATTGGCGCATGTAAGCCATCACTTTAAGAAGTTTTGGAAGTGACGAGTATCTCCCGAAAATTTCTGGCTCTGGAGTGCGTTCAGTTGCAATTATTGCAACTGAACGTGTTTCATCCGTAACAATTTCCTGTTTCCTGCGTTGAGTTGTTCGTTATATGAATTACTGGATTGGTAAGCCAAACCCGCTCTTTCCACCATAGAGTTGAGTGAAGCAGTTGTTCCGGAGGGTTCCCATTGACGCCAGATTAGCTGGATTGTCATTTGTAGAAACGGGATGCCAATTACTAGGCACTGACTCTTCATATATAACGCTCACGCGATTCGCCACAAACACTTTCCAAGTTGCCGCAGGCTTTTGAATCCAGGCCAAGACAACTTTTGAGTCAGTCCAGAAGTATGTTTTAATATTCGTCCACTTACATGCTTGTTTTACCTGTTTCATTGTTTCTAACAGGAGAACAGCACTGCTGAGCTCAAGCCTCGGTATTGATATCGTTTTCAATGAAGCAACCCTGGATTTTGCGCTAAGCAAGCTAGTAGATATGCACCCGTTTGCATTCAATACTCGTACGTAAATTGAAGCTGCATTGGAGGCGTCACAGAAACCATGTAGTTCGATGGTTGCGTTATTTGTGCAGTTGTTCCCTCTAGGAATGTGAAGTTTTTCGAGAACTAGTAATTGCTTGCGGGTGTCATTCCAATCTTTTGCTGCGGTTGGAGGAACCTCGTCATTCCATCCTAATTTTAGTAGCCATAATTTCTGCATGGTGATTTTTAATGTGACTTTACACGGTTGTAGCCAGCCCAATCGATTACATAGTCTCGCTAACTCTGAAAGTATTGAACGCTCTGTTAGCTTTTGTTCTTCTGTAAACCGGACTTGGAATAAAAAGACATCTTCTGCACGATGCCATTGTGGTCTAAGCGTTTTAATTTCGTCTGAAAGAGCTATGTCTATTGGTTTTTGATTTTCTCAATCTTTCTCTGGAATAGCTTCTAAAAGATCTTGGTGATTAGCTGACCATTTTCGAAGATGAAAACCTCCTTTGTGCAGCTCTACTCTGAGTTCTGCTTGCAAGTGTTTTAAGTGGGCTAAATCATCTGAGCCGGTCAAAAGATCATCGACATAGAAGTTCTGGAGTATCGTTTCAGTGGTTTCTGGGTGGGTGACACGTTCTTCAATTGCCAGTTGTTGAAGAGTCCGTATTGCTCAAAACGGTGCGCAGGCTGTACCGTATGTCGCTGTGTTCAATCTGTAGTGACAGATTGGGTCTTTAGTATAGAATCTCCACAATATGCACTGGTAGTCACGATCGCTGTCATGAATTCGTATTTGCCTATACATTTTTTTCTATGTCGGCAGCAACGACGTATTGGTAGTTTCGCCATCTCAGTAGCAGATGAAGGAGATTAGTTTGTATTTTAGGACCAACATATAACAGGTCATTCAGGGATTTTCCACCTATTGACCTCTGCGATGCATTAAAGACCACGCGTAACCTTGTCGTAGAGCTCGACTCCTTGATGACTTCATGGTGTGGAAGATAGTAACAATCTGTATTCTGGACTAAATTATCTGGCACTTCTTCCATATGACCAAGGTTTAAATATTCTTTCATGAACGCATGATATTCATTTTTTTGCTCGGGATGATTTGAAAGGCGTTGCTCTAGCTGTCGGAATCTAATGTGTGCAATGCGAACAGATTCCTTTAGTTCTTCTCTGTGATCAATATTCGATTTAAATGGCAGCATAACTGTGTATGTTCCATCTAAGTTTCTACTCGTCTTTTCAGAGAAGTGTTTTTCGACTTGAGCATCCTCTGGTGCTGGCTGTATTGTGGTTGACGGTTCTTCAATCTCCCAAAAACGCCTGAGAGTCTTATACAGTTCTCCGTCTGCTACGAAAGATAGAGAGCTCTTATCCGTTTGCATGCTGGCAGTTGATCTGAAGAGAATCCATCCGAGTTTCTGTTTTGTGCGCAAGGATGGCCATGAACGAACCCATTGTCCAGGAAGTTGCCATAGGTGTCCGCTCCAAGATGTAGATCGATGTAGGATGGCCGGTTGAAACCGGGGTCTGCCAACTTTAATTTCTTGAGTCGTGGAGATAAAGCAACATTGATGCTTGTGGCGGGTAGTATTGCTGTAATTTAGGGGATGATTAGTGCTGGAAAACTCAAAAATGTATCGTTGTCCTTATTCCTGACCAATGCTGTAAGTTCAACTGCTCCTCCGGCTCCGGCTTCTGAACACCCATTACCTCCTATATACTTTTTAGAGTATTTGCGTGTTAGGCCTAATAATTGGACTGCCGATTCTGTGATAAATGATCTTTGTGAGCCGATATCCAAGAATGCTCGTAGCATGACAGCTGTACCTTCACTATTTCTGACAGTCATGAGTGCTGTTACAAGCAGTACTTGAGTGTTACAAAGAAGTGCATTATGTGCTTGGGTCTGACTGGTAGTTGGTTTCGATGGGGATGATTCCGTAGGCTTTAACCTGTCATCTACAGCGTGCAGTAGAGTATTATGCCGCTTGAAGCAGTTTTAACAAGTTTTCTTGGATTTGCATTGCTTCACTGCATATTGTTCCGAAAGGCAGTTGAAACATAACCTTTTGTTTTTAACCAATTCGCGTCGTAAATCCACGGCTGTCCTCTTGAACCGTTCACATTCAAACAACCGATGGGGGTTGGTGCACAAAGCGCACCGTAATGTTGCCAGTTGTGTACACAGATGGCTGTGGTTGCCCTGAAGAACCAGCACGATGTTTGTAGATACAGTCCTTAAAGATCGTCTTGTGTTCTAAGACCAAATCCTCGATACAGGCATGATTCCCGATATATTTTTGCAGTAAGCCATTTTCGTTTATCTCCTGCAAATGCGCTTGGGTTTTAGCATGTAGTTCTTCACATGCCTTCCACTGGTCTTCAAGACGGGCTAATCTTGTCTCGAAGTATGCCAATGAGTATCTACTGGCAAAGTGCAGCTTTTGTGCTGCTATTGGATTGGCCATTGTACTCTTGGATTGCTGATCTGATTAAAATAGCACACCAGTTCCTTCTGAAGAATTGCGAGCTGCTGCACCAACTCTTCTGCAGTGGTTCTTCCCAAAATTCAACCTGTGGCTTAAGTCCTTCTGCAACGTTGGGATTGCGGTGCTGTTTGCCAAGTTGAACCTGCGGTTGGCGAGAATCCTTCTACAGCGTTGAGATAGCGGTGGCGTTTGCCAAGTAAACCTGTGATTGGCTTTGACTCTTCAAATTGAACCTGCGATCGGCAAGATCCTTCTACAGCATTGAGATTGCGGTGCTGTTTTCTAAGCTGAACATGCGTTTGGCTTTTATTCCTCAAATTTAACCTGCGATCGGCTTGAATGCTTCTGCAACGTTGAGAATTTGGTGTTGTTTGTCAAGTTGAACCTGCGCTTAGCTTCAACTATTCCAATTGAACCTGCGATTGGTTTGAATCCTCCTCTTCAAATTGAACCTGCGATTGGTTTAGACCTTTCCTCAAATTTACCCTGCGATCGGCTTGAATCCTTCTTCAACTCAAATTGAACCCGCGATTGGTTTGAATCCTCCTCTTCAAATTGAACCTGCGTTTTGAATCCTTCTGCAACGTTGAGAAATCCGGCTCGACGGACCACTGTTCTGGTAAGAGACATCATCAAAGTGCGTGTTTAGTTGATTTTTTTTACTTTCCAGAACACGCATCATTTCATTGAATGCCGAGCACATGAGACTCCGTATTGGATGCTAACGCAGTGTACAAAAACGAGGCAGTGCCGCAAAACGACGAGGAACTACGGAAAAATTGTGTTGAAAAAAACATGTTTAAATTCATTCAAATTAGCCAAATTTACTTGACCATCGTAATTTGTATTGCATTTCACCTTTCTGTGTGCTCAAAGTTACGTACAACCGACGGGTGTTCTTGTACTGGATGTGTGTCGTAGTCCCGTGCTAATCTTTTGACAGTGCGAAGAAGCTCGCGATTGGCGACAGTGAATAGGTGTTCTTATCCTTGGGCCAACTTATTTAATCATGGTGCAGTTTGCACGGTTTCAAATTTGAACCTTAACTTGAATGTCAGTTTCCGCGAAACCTTTCGCTCTATTCGTCCATCCGAGAAAAAACGATAATATTATATCAACCTAAATATTTGCGGTGAATTCTCGAAGAAAGGGTAATCGCGAAGAGCTCGGCGAAAAGCAATACAGATTTGTTTTCCAGTGGATTTGGTGAAGGCGGCTGTGAACAGTTTAGATTTCATTGAAAACTATTCAACGGTGCTAGTTTGACAGTTTTTATTGTTATCTGTTCATCATCGTCATCAATCGAATTCATTCATAGTTGCAAGGAATTTAATATTCGCATACTGAATTTTTCAAACTGAGAGTTTTTCCACAAGCAACCAGACGCATCGTCAGCAAAATGCACAAAGTCAAGTTCATGTTTACTATTACTTGTACTCGTGCACACCTTTTCTTGGATTTTTTTTTGGCTATGCGACACCTAGACTGCCAGATAGTCAAGATTAATATGCATTTTGCTGACGACGTGGGAATTTTGTTTGGTGCTTATGTTAATGCTAGCAAGTAAGTAAAATTCTTTTCATATATAAAGAATTAAAATGAAAATAAATTAGTAAGTCATTTAACCCTATTCGCCGATGTTTTAATTAAAGGAAAGCTCTATGAAATTATCTCGCTAACAAGTGCCGTTGATATTTAAATAAAGTAAGGACTTCAAGGTAATATCGCAGTAAAAAGTGCCGTTTGATATTTACAAATTCACTTGGTTTAAAAACCAAATGATAACGCAGTTTTCAAGTGCCGTCGTTGTCGGCGATTGCACTATTCAACGCAATATCCCGGTTCAAAAGCAGTGGATATTGAACAAGATTAACCCACTCTGGCAAAGGAGCCAGATCGTGAATATTTGGCGACCGTGACAGGACACATTGCACTCCTACTGCTCAAGGACACATTCTATTCTACGTTCCCGTATCCGCGTTCTTCACATTTAAAAGGATCCGAATAGCTTCGACATGGATAAGCTCATCGTCGACCATGAGGGCACTGGAAAGGAAATTCAGAGGATCATCTCAAATGCGGGAAAGGATCCGGCACAACGTAAGACTTTTGATTATTATCAAGAGCGATTGTGGCGGCTGGAAGAGGCATGGGAGCAGTTCGAGTCTACCGATACAGAGATCAGGAACCATCTTGCCGTGCAACCGCAGGATGACTATTTCATCAGAGATTACTACACTTCCATTGCGTCACTTCATTCAAAATATAAGGAGTTGTTTAAGGCACAAATTCAGGTGCTTTCATCAAACATTGAAGCCAGGAAGGTACCCACACAAATCCAGACGCTATCATCAAACATCGAAGCAAAGAAGTCACCCATTACTCAAGAGAGTGATTCAGCTAAGGATAATCCTATACGCCAGCTGCTGAGGAAGGCCAACACAATCAGGGGGCAGTTAGACCACGTTCTACGCAGGTTGGCGGAAACACCTTCTGGACAATCAATAGCCTTCTATCAAGTGCAAAAGCAAGCCATCTCTGAGTACTGGCAGCAACTCGAAGTTTTACACCATCAGATCTGTGAAACAGTTGATGATCCTGAACCACTTGGTTATGACGTTAAGGGATTTTTTAGTCCACAGGACCAAGTTTAACTGGCCATTTCCAGCCAAGTGGACCACACCAGATGCCCATAAACGATCAGACTTTAAGATCCAATCGTAGCATAAAAATTAAGCTACATAAAACAGAAATTCCGAAGTTCGGCGAAAAGTATTTAAATTGGCGTCAGTTCTACGACCTGTTTTCTGAAGTGGTTCACAAATAAGATATTTCACCATGTTAAAAACTGTGGTATCTTCGACCCAAGCTATCAGGGGAAGCTGAAAATTTAATAAAGCACTTGCCATTATCCAATGCAAATTGCTCTGCAGCCTGGCAGATCCTCAAGGAATGCGACGAAAATCCGAGATTGATCGCAAGTGCGCTATTGGCGAATTTGCTTGGGCAATCATCTCACATGATTGAGTCAGCTGCAATTATCAAATCACTCCACGATATCACACGTGAATGCATAAAAGGATTGGAGGACGTCGGAATCTCAACCATAGGATGGGATCCTCTGTTGTGATCTATACTTATACGCAAGTTGAACAAAACTGCACACGTTCTGTATGGGCAGTAGTTAGCTCATCCAAGACGACTTCAAACCATCAAAGGGCTCTTGAGTTTCTTAAAAAACAGATTCCAATCCCTGGAAGCACTCGGCTCTAAACCCAAGGCAGAGGGCGAAAAACGCTCAGTATCCGCAAAGTCTTTAACTGCAGTGAACACCAATAACTGTATTGCTTGCAACGCAAGACACCCATTTTTTGCGTGCAAAACTTTCCTGACCTTAACTCCCGAAAATCGAATCAAGCTTATTCAAAAGCACTCAAAATGCGTTAACTGCCTACAAGTAGACCAAGCGCGAAAGAATTGTACGAGGGGAACTTGCAGACATTGTTCCAAAAACATCATACGTTGCTACACCTCGACAAGAAGCAAGATGTAGCAGGAAAGAAAGCAGCTCAACGGTCGAAACTCGAAACCTTGTCGTCCACCATGAAACAAGGTATTCCGGTTAGGCAGGAAGGTGAAGCATCGTCCTTAGCTACCAGTATAATGAAACCACAAGCGAAGTAAATGATGCTGAGTACAGTGATAGTTACCATTCAAGGAAATGATGGCGCCAATACAACGTGCAGAGCTGTTTTGGATTCAGGGTCCCAAGTAAATTTGCTATCAGAGCGATTATGCCAGAAGATGAAATTGACCAAAGATTCGAGCAATCTTAAAATATTTGGCATTGGAAATATCCCAACAGCCATCGAGACAGATCAACGTGAGTGATTGGAGAATTCCCGACAACATAAAACTGGCTGGTCCTCACTTCCATCGGCCGGACAAGGTAGATTTGTTGCTGGGAGTAAAATTTTACTATCAATTCCTATCAATAGGCCAGATAAAATTGGGAGAGAGCCATCCCAGTCTTCAAAACACTGTATTTGGTTTGATCATTGGCGGATGCATAGGCGGAACAAGCAGCGATAATGTTACCTGCAGAGTTGGCATTCAAGATGATGCAACTTTAATACAAGTCGAATGATTTTGGAACCTGGACAGTTTGCCGCAAAGGAAGCAACACTTGTCTCCAAGTGAGAAGCAATGTGAAGCTCATTTCGCCCGATGGACCAAGCGTAACGCAGATGGCAGATATGAAGTTTCCTTACCCTTCACTACTGATCCACCCACGTTGGGCGAATCAAAAGACATGGCCTTGTGAAGCTTTTATGGTTTAGAACGCAAACTGGCACGTCAGCCTGACTTGCAGCGAGAATATGTTGAATTCATGGCTGAGTATTTAGCTCTGGGTCACATGGAAGAAATCACTGAAGTTTCCAGCATACATTACTACCTTCCTCATCACTGCATCACCAAGCCAGACAGTGTCACAACCAAAATGCGGGTAGTTTTCGATGCATCGGCGAAAACAACATCCAATGTAGCTCTCAATGATATCCTGCGTGCTGGTCCTACAGTTCAAGAAAATCTTTTTTCGATATTCCTACGGTTCAGATAACATCGATACGTCCTAACAGCAGATATTGAGAAAATGTATCGGCAGGTCAGTATCAACCCAGACCAAAGAAGCTTCCAGCTAATCTTTTGGAGACGCTCTCCTGAAGAACCAATGAAAAAGTATCAATTGAACACCGTAACATATGGGACACGACCAGCATCATATTTAGCAACAAAATATTTAGAGGATCTAGCACGTAAAAATCAGTTAAAATTTCCGTACGCATTCCAGGCACTACTTCAAAACTGTTACGTCAACGACATCATGACTGGAAGCAACAGCTTGCCGGAATTATTTTAAACCCAATCAGAACTCAAAGCCCTACTTTTCCAAGCCGGATTCAACCTAAGGAAATGGTGCGCGAATGATAAACGCGTACTAGATCAAATTCCGCCTCAAGACATTCAGCTGTACCTCGACTTCAATGAAAGCAGTGATGATTACATCAAAACCCTAGGTTTGACTTGGTCACAAGCATCTGAGGTCTTCAAAATGAAGTTGACAACGACCAGTTTAAATAGATATACAAAACGCACCGTCGCGTCGGACATACATATTCAGCATATTCGACCCTCTAGGATTCTTAGCCCCAATCGTTACGACTGCAAAAATAAAACTTCAAGCTATCTGGAAATTAAAGCTAGACTGGGATGCTGCTCTGCCTATGGAAATGCACACATGATGGACAATCTTTCACGAAGAATTAATAACCATTGAAGATACTGTTATACCACGACACATGTACTCCCACGGCCTACCAAAGTCAAGACAGCTTCACATATGTGCCAATGCCTCAACTGAAGCTTTTGGTGCTGCCGCATATATATGCTTTGTCAAGCAGGATAACACTATTGTTGTTCGATTACTATGTGCTAAATCACATGTAGCACCCATCAAGATGATCACCTTTCCCAGGTTAGAGCTTTGTGCAGCAAAATTGGCTGCAGAACTGGCAGATCGAATCAAACAGATTCTCAACTTGACTGACGTTCCAACTTATTACTGGACTGATTCTCTAATAGTTTCATCCTGGATACAATCGCAATCATCAGTCTTCGACACGTTTGTTGCCAACCGCATTGGCGCAATTCATGAGCTTTTGAATCCGCAGCAGTGGCGGTACGTAGAAACAAAAAGAAATCCAGCTGACGTTTCAACGTGACCCATAGCACCGAGTTAACTCAAAACCTGCGATTTATGGTTCTTCGGTCAAATTTTCCCACGCGGCAGCGAAAAAGAGTGGCCAGCGGCTTGCAAAGCACACGCAACCTCAGAAAATTACGTGGAACGGAAAATAACCTCCCTAACAGCTACGACTTCAACCAACTTCGTTTTCGAAATCGGACACAAAAACTCGTTTGGCAGATTGTTACGAATAACTGGTTATGTTCTACGGTTTATAAATCGATGCAAGAAGCAAACCTCAGAGAACTCAAGTCCAACTCTAGCATTAACACAGTTAGAAAGGCAACAAGCACTATGCATCATCGTCAAGGCAATCCAATCTGAGAATTTCAAATCTGAAATCCGCAGCTTGCAGCAGCATCATCAATTTCACAAATCGAGTCCATTGACCAACCTCACCCCATTCCTAGACGAACACGGCATTTTAAGAGTAGGAGGAAGATTGGATGCAGCCAATTTACATTTTGATGCAAAACGCCCCATATTACTGCTATACTTGGACAGTATAACACGATTAATAGTGGAGGACATTCATCGAAAGCGCTCACACGTGGAGCCCATTACGAAACAGAAATTTTGGCCCATCAAATGCAAGACTTTAGCGAGATCAATCGTACATAAATGCGTAAAATGCACTCGAGCCAATCCAAAGTTACTCTCCCAAATAATGGGTAATTTACCAGCACCAAGGGTACAATCTGGACGACCATTCATTAACACCGGCGTTGATTTTTGGGGTCCAGTATACTATCACTTTTAAATCTGAGGAAAAGGCAACAAAAGACTACATTGCAGTTTTTTCTTGTTTTACGACAAAGGCTGTGCATTTGGAGTTGGTGTCCAATTTTCATCAGCGGAAGGCGCGGCAACTGTCGGAGAATTAATTGCGATAATGCAACAATCTTTGTTGGCGCGAGAATCCAAGTGCTAGAAATTTCAACGTCAATTTATTCGGACTCAGCTCAAAACACCATTACCAACCAACGCAGTGAGAAAGGCATCGACTTTCATTTCATACCCCCAAGAGCTCCGCATTTTGGAGGGCTCTGGCAAGCCGCTGTAAAATCCGCCAAAGAATTGATGAAGAAAACGATAGAACCAGTATCACTAACGCACGAGACGTTAACCGTTCTAGTGGAGATCGAGGCAATTCTTAATTCGAGGCCCTTGACGCCACTTTCATCTGACCTCAATGACCTAACCGCATTAACACCGGGGCATTTCTTGAGCGGCGAACCACTAACCGCTCAAATTGACTGTGGTGCATAGAGCAAGAAGGGCGGACTGCTATCAGCCTGGCGAGAAATAAACAACATCAAACGTGAGTTTTGGCAAAGATGGTCCGAGGAGTACTTGCATCTTCTACAAAACCGTTACGGATGGAAAAAGGCAATGCCAAGCGTTCTTATTGATATGATTGTTATTATCAAAGATTATTATCAAAGATAACATACCCGTAATGAAATGGCCTCTTGGCCGAATAATTTGCACGTACAAGGGAAATGATGGATTTGTTCGAGTTTTTGACCTCAAAACTGAAAACAACATCTTGACCAGGCCCATACGCAGGCTCGCACCATTACCCACAGAATCCGCAACCTTCTGAGAAATTCCGAATTCTAGCGCGGAAATTGATGAAGAGACGCGAAACCAGGCCGCAACCACCGCTGTGAAGGATCCTCAACCTCTTCGAAAACAACACTGTTCTAGCGATACAAATCCTCAAAGTGAAGGAGCACCCAGCAAAAGGAAGGAATTTAGCCGTGGAGCGCTGCTCACAACGATATTCGCTTGCCTATTAATGCCTACTAGTCACGCCAATCTAGCCAAATTTGAAGCGCAACGATTCAACATGACATTCGGAGTCAACTTTGAGAACATTGGGGCAATTTTTCATGTCACAGATGAATGGAAAATCATTGTGTACTTTGACTTATCTCCATACTGGAACGAAATGACGTCGTTTTCGAATGCAACAACGGCCCTACAGCGCTTATGCGACCTAATGATACATAAATCAAACTGTGAACACCAACTGCTTCAATTTGAGCAAGACCAACGCGAACTGAAACTCGATAGTAGCTTCCTCACGATCAAGAAAATGAAACGAGGTGCACTCAATGTAGAGGGGAATCTCGCAAACTCATTGTTTGGAGTGCTGGACTCGGTGTGCGGAGGAAATGTCTCCAACTATCAGTAACATTAAAGCCGATCACCACCATTTAACGAAGTTACTAAGAAATCAAACATCAGTTGTAGATTCGACTATCAACCTGATAAAGATCGACCAAACAAGGGCTCAAGAAAAATTCAGCAGAATTGAACAAAAAATCAACTTGATACTTGAAGATAAACGCGAATGACACGGAACATACTTAACAAAGACTTTCCAAACAATGACCACTCTCTGTCTTCAGCTGGTAGCAACAAGCGCCAATTTGCACCGCATTCAATCAACTATCATTGATGTACTGACCGATGCTCATCACGGAACTCTAAGTCCTCTACTATCATCACCACAACAGCTTCATGAAGAGCTGAAAAATATAAAGGGGGCATTACCTGCAGGAGCGCATCTACCTGGCTAAGACGACGATGTATTGACATTATACCAATTGATGAGGACTGCTGGAAGAATCGTGGATAACTACGCCATGTTCACCGTACGAATACCCCTTACTGACAAACGCAACCACCAATTATCCAACTTCACTCCTATACCCGTAATAGTAAACAAAACGCTGGTTTCAATAAAGTTGTCTACCAAACTACTCGCCGTTATTGCTCACCAAGACACCTACTTCACAATGACTGAAGCCGAGCTTAACACATGTTTAAAGACAGAGAATCAGTCCTTTCTGTGCGACAAAGCAGGTCTTGTATATCATACTGGTGCGCAATTTTCATCTTGTGAAATGAACCTGTTAACAACTGAGTCCACGCAAACTTGTCAAACCGAAGTTATCCCACTGAAGCAAACCTGGATGCAACTTGCGACAAAAATAAGTGGATTTTTGGTTTACCGAAACAGATGCGATTACAAGTGGTATGCGGAAACCAAAATTTTAAACTCCAGCTAGATGGAGCCGGAATACTTACCCTGGACCCAGATTGCGTGATGAAGCACGATTCAGCTACCATTTCGGGGCGCAAAGTCATCTCCAGTCAAGTCAACAGCTCATTCAAAGGCAAAAATATTGTGATTGAAATCCCATTACCTGTTCCAACCATGTTACTTCCAGGAGACGACGAGGCGTATCAACCACACCTAAATTTGTTGAATAACCTACGACAGACCCTTCGTAAAGAGGCCTTTGAGTTTTCAACTCATACGAACCACCAATCCGTGGGGTATCACACCATCCCCGGTTACGTATCAATCATACTGATCCTGGCCACTATGAGTGGAGCATCCTGGAAGTGCTGAAACAGCAGCCGCAAGCAGAAGCCTATTCCGGTACCCCGGGCATACAAGAAACCAGATTTTTCAATTGAAATACAACCATAGTATTGAACGATGTTCAACGCGGGTAGAATGTTCATCATCACCCTCAACATCATCGTCATCAATCCAATTCATTCTTCATACTTACGAGTAATTTCATAGTTGCGAGTAATTTAATATTCACATACTGAATTTTTCAAACTGAGAATTTTCCAGCAAGCAACCAAACGCATCGTCAGCAAAATGCACTACGAGTAAGTTAAGTTCATGTTTACTATTACTTGTACTCGTGCACATCTTTTCTCGGATTGCTTTTTGGCTATGCGACACCTAGACTGCCAGATAGTCAAGGTGAATATGCATTGTGCTGACGACGTGGGAATTTTGTTTGGTGCTTATGTTAATGCTAGCAAGTAAGTAAAATTCTTTTCATATATAAAGAATTGTAATGAAACTAAATTAGTTAGTCATTTAACCCTATTTGTCGGTGTTTTAATCAAAGGAAAGCTCTAGGAAATTCTCTCGCTAACAAGTGCCGTTGATAATTAAATAAAGTAAGGACTCCAAGGTAATATCGCGATAACAAGTGCCGTTTGATATTTACAAATTCGCCTGGTATAAAAACCAAACGATAACGCGGTTTTCAAGCGCCGTCGTTGCCTGTGATTGCACTATTCAACGCAATATCCCGGTTCATTGGATATTGAAAAAGACTAACCCATTCTGGCAAAGGAACCAGATCGTGAACATTTTTCACTTCGTTTGTAATTGCTAAGGAACAGCGCGTGTGTTCAAGTGTTTGATCGGCTCGTCCACGCATCCACCCGGTGCTCAATTGAACGTATAGTAAAAAGTGTTCAGAATTGTCTGTCGACAAGCAGCGTTATAGCAGGTGTTTGTAATGAGTTAAGGGTTTTGGGGAAGGAGATAGTACCGGTACAATTTTAGAATGGAAACTTAAAAACAAAATACATGGCTTAGATGTTGTGGACTCTTTTATATTTGTGTATGGAGAACGGGAATTTATGATATTAGTTCATTTAGAGATTTGTATGCAAAGGCAAAATATCAGATTGGATAAGTAGTGGCAAACTATTCAATGCAAGCATGCTGGAAATATTATCAATAACTGGACATAGTGTAGCGTTGAAATTGAGATAGTCTGATTCGGAAAAAAAAGTATTAGAGGCTCAATCCTCATGCGTTGCGAATCGACAATATATTGCTCAACAATAGTGGAGATAACACTCTTGAAAACTATTGTTGTCACAGGTACCGCACTTGGTGAATTATTTGCGTGGAAGCCACAATTTGCTAAATTGGAGTGCAATCAGCTAATCCATGAACCTATACTTTGGCGTACATCTGGGCACAATGTAGTAATTTGTTCCATTGATGTTAATTTAAAGCATTCACTCATAACAACGTCAGATGATGGATCAGTGAGATTATATACGATTTTGGAAGATCAAAGACCTGAAAAAAACCTTTTCAAACTTCGAAGCAGCACAAATTTTGCCTATTCGCAGTGTTTGCGGCCATAACGCAGGAGTTTTCAAAGCAAAAATTGTAGAAAATGCTGGTAAACCTTTCCTTACATCAGCTGGAGAAGATTCATATTGTCACATGTACAAATAATTCTGCGAGCTACTGTCGCAATTGTTTTCACAACCATTAAGAACATCAACAAAATGAGTTTACTTGAAACCACGAGAACCCACCAAGCATGATCAACATTTGAAAGTGAGTCACTGCTCCATTCATTAAGCTGCTCGAATATACCAGATACCTCTCGGCAGAACATTCGCCAATGTACGAGAAATGCATTGAACGGGTGGAGATCCTATATGAAGGTGAGCTGAATGAATGGGGGGATCATTCATTAGAACCGCGATAGTAAAACTGCGAAAGTGTGGAGGGAGAATTGAAAAGGCGATATTGATTGAGTGATTATAAAGTAATTTTAGAAAACAATTGCGATAGAAATTTATTGACAAGTGGAAGTTAGACTTTTAATAGTGAAATTAATAACTGTGCATTCTTTTAAATAAACTCTTTTTAATTTAATTTAAAAGAGATTGCGTTTTCACTTTCCCGGAACATTAAAATTACTGGCCACGAACTAAAACACGCGACAGTGGTGTCAAGAAGTGGGAAAGAAAATTTTGGAAGTGAAAACGTTTAAACATTTTTAAAGTTCACAATAGTGTAAATTAACGTGGAAACTGGTGGAAAAATAGCTGAAACAATAAAAATGCCAGGAAGCTTTCATCTAAAAATTGGCCAATTGACCATATCGGAGCTCAAGAATGAGTTGGAACAGCAAAATCTGGCCACACAAGGTACAAAGGCCATACTGATTGCACGCTTGCGTGACGCGATCGAGTCGGAAGGCGTGAATCTGGATGTGGGTGATCCCTCAGATGCGGAAAATGGCGCATAATGTTGAGAAGTAGAAACATCAAAATCAAAGGAGCCAGAAAATGCGCTAATGCAAATGTTAATGCTTATGCAGCAAGAGCAATGACAACAGTCTTCTAGTTTAACTGTGAAGCTAAGTGAACAATCATCGAAGCTAAATGAACAATCAGCGAAACTAAATGAACAATCAGCAAAGCTAAACGAACAGTCATCTAGTCTAACTGCGAAGCAAGATGAACAATCAGCGAAGCTAAATGAACAGTCAGCAAAGCTAAATGAACAATAAGTGAAGCTGGACCAACAAGCGATCGAAATTAAGGCAGACATCACACAGAAGCTGGAGAAACTGTCAACCAAAATAAAAGCGGAGCTCGGTAGTCTGAACAAACAAATTAACGGCGTCGAGGAAAAGGTTGACCAGGTCGAGGAAAAGGTTTACCAGGTCGAGAAAAAGGTCAGCCAGGTCGAGGAAAGGATGAACGATGAGATGGAAAAAGTGAAAAAGGAATTGGAAGCAGCGAAGGCAGTAGTAACCACCTCACCAACCACGCTTACAACCGCAGCGCAAAGCACATGCAGAAATGTTCAAATACCAATATTCGATGGGCAAACGGTCTGGAGTATTTACAAAACCCAGTTTGAAGCTGCCGCTAGGGCAAATCACTGGAATGAGCCAAAACGAACAACTGCACTAATTCTTACCCTAAGAAGCCCAGCTGCTGAGGTTTTGCAGACGATCCCCGTTGAGTTGCACTCAAACCCGGCTGCTACAATGAATGCGCTTGACATGCGTTATGGAGACGATCATCTAAAGCAGATTTATCGGTCACAGCTACGGCATCGGATGCAGAAGTCTGGCAAAACCCTATAGCAACTAGCCCAAGACATAAACATTCATTAGTATTGTTTTTAGGGTTTTGTGAAATTTTTTTTACAAAACCCTATTACTTGTAAAATCGGTACGTCAGTGTGTCACAGCAGTTTTTTCCAAAACTATGGCAGCTACAGACTCCAAACTTAGTAGGCATATTAGAAGTTCTTATTTCTCAAAACTTCAGGTATTAAAAATTTTTTGAGGGGTTCATAAGGGTGGGTCCTCCATATCGGAAATGGACCCTTAAATTTTTTTTACCGAAGGTAGGCATGTGGGGTGTCATGTGGAACGTCTTAATGAGACCTCTCCAAAACAGGTTTTAAAGCAGTGGTACCAGCCGCATGGGGTGCAGGGGGAGGGGAAATGTTCGAAAAATGTGTGCCCCCCTCCCGTTTGCACACCTTTGATCTGAAAAATATGAAAAAACCATGGATGTAGGTATTGATGAGTACAACAATAACAAATACCTAAGAAGTTTAGATTCACTTAACTTTGTGAATATTATCATTATATATAAATCCGACATTTTTCTCAATAAAATTACAAGGACACCCTTAAATTCGATGAAACTTGGCTACTAAGTAGCCCCATACAAGTTTCGCAAAAATCAATACAAATTTACGTAAGTTATACCGATTTGAATTTTCTCCAATTACAACAACAGTTACACTGGCTTTTTCGACCAAATGGGCTTTCCATCGACCCAGACACTACAGTTTTGATTGGATCTACAATACACGAAATTTTCAAAAAAGATGAATTACATCAATATCTTTGAGAAGTCGTCCACTCAATAATGTAAGTAGCATCGCAACAAAATGGCGGACTCATAAATTCAAATAATGTTCCTTTTTCATTGAAACCAAATATTTGATGTTAATAAGTGACTGTTTATCATATAGTGAGTACAAACCTCTTCTGACACGAACGTAGGTCTGTCTAGCCGACTTGTTGATATTACACATCTGAATAGAAAAGCGATGCGACTTTAGAAAAGGAATTTTTTCAGAATATTATAAGTAGGACAAGACTTGATATTATACTCTTATTAATCCAATCGACAAATACGAATTCATACCTACTCGCATTTTGAATATTGAAAGGTTCGGCAGCTTAAGAAAAGTGTAAAGTTTTGAAAAGCGTAAGTGCTTTGTAACCCTTACTAAATTTCCATAGTGTTAATAGCAAAATAAAGGGTTTTCCAATAAGAGGTATTATTTTGAATACCCCGCTATTTCGGTTGATGTCACTTTTGAAGTTGTCATTTTTTGACATTTGACAATTAAAAACTACACCGTTGCTAAAAATGGGACAATACACGCTTCAACAATGCATTGAATTTTTAAAATTCATTCATAGTGAAAATTTGGCAGAGACGGTTCGTAAAATTCGAATATTTTTGGGTCGTCGTGCAGCACCTTGTCGGACCGCAATGCAGATATTGGTGGGAAAATTCGGACTGTTAGGACAACTTAGTAATGTGAAGAATAAAATCCGGGCACGTCACTCAAGAACAGCCTAGAATATTGCTGCTGTGGCAGAAAGTGTTGAAGACAACCCAGGTTTGTCCATTCTTCGCCGTTCTTTGGAACTAGGCATTCCACAAACGTCATTACACCGTATTTTGCATAAAAATTTGGGTCTTAACGCTTATAAAGTTCAGTTAACACAAGAACTCAAGCGTCGATCATCAACAACGTCGTGTCTTTGCTGATTGGGTCTTTGAAATACATGAAAATGATCCAGAATTCCATCGAAAAATCATCTTGAGTGATGAGGCTCATTTCCACCTCGGTGGCTTCGTCAACAAGCAAAATTGTCGCATCTGGGCCTCGGAAAGCTCGAGTTATTGTTGACAGGCCTCTTTATCCTCAATGTGACTGTTTGGTGCGGTTTATGGTCTGGCGGAGTCATTGGACCTTACTTTTTCGAAAATGAGGCTGGAGCAACAGATACGGTGAATGGATTGCGCTATCGAGAGATGATTAATGATTTTTTATGGCCGGAATTGGATGGTATTGATGTGGACAACGTTTACTTTCAACAAGACGGCGCTACGTGCCACACAAGCAACGAAACCATTAATCTTTTACGGGAAAAGTTTCCGGACCGTGTTATCCCTCGAAGAGGTGATCACATTTGGAAACCTAGATGTTGTGATTTAACACCTTGCAACCTTCCTTTGCGGCCACAAGAAAGGAAAGGGTTACTCCAACAGCCCAGCGTTGGTTCAAGACCTCGAAGAAGGAATTCGTGAGGCTATCGAAGACATAGGGCAGCCACTTTGCGATGTGGTTATGGAAAATTTCATGAAAAGGATATGGTCCTGTAAGCGTGGTCGTGGTGGTCATTGGCCTGATGTTATTTTTTCTTCATTATTAACGACATATTCTTTTCTTAATAATGAAATAAACATTTGGTCATTTATGTTAAAAAATGGCATTTTTCTTTTAATTTCAAAATAACACCTCTGATTGGAAAACCCTGTGCAATTTATACCTACTTGCATTTTAAATATTGAAAGGTTACACGGTTGAAGAAAATGTAGTGAATGGAGGTATAGAAGTGTCCGTAAAGGACTGCAGCGATGATCTGCTGCCTTGGCGGAAGAAGATTATAATATCCGCCGAGATTGGCCTTGTCTGGGAATGCGTGAATGCGCTGGCAGGCTAACGTGGCGGTGTCGTGGAGCGGGTTCTTTCCCCCAGCACAAGGACCCACTACAAAAGAATTTCGCATCCACGAATTCTCGGGTCACAGAAACAGTCGACTGAAGTCGAATAAAGGAGGTAACTAGCTAAGGGTTGCTAAGATCTTTGAAAAACAAATTTTGCCGCGCAAAAACGGACGCACTTGCGGAGACTTCGTCATCACCCGATGATTCCTATGGCCCACAGTGGGGCATCCAGATAGATGTGGTGCCCCCTCGTACCCTCCCAACCGTATCAAGATCCAAACGTAGACGTGGCCATATATTTCACTTTTGAGTGGAAAACTCATACAAACATAATTTGCATGAACTTTCCCATCAAAAGAGAAATATAGACGTAATCAATTTATGTTATAGAATTATGCGTTCGAATCACATAACCCTATACCATAGAAGGGCACGCAAGCGGAAGGCCACTCTACCCGGCAAGAGCCCCTGTTAAGCGTCAAACGGTGGAGCGTGCCCGATGGCTAGCCCATGTTAATCGGAAAACCTGCACTCAATGCGGGTCCTATATCCGGCCAGTCTTGAAGGAATGGAAAGACCGAGTTTATCTATCCATCTTTCTTCCATAATAAGTGACCAACAACTTGAAATGCTAATTGTGCTTAATAGTAACGCAAAAGAAAAAATGACTTCAAATATGGGTCATACATATAAATAACCAAAAATGTAAATTTAGTCAAAATTAGAATTTAATAACAAACGGAAAATAAAATTTATAAAAGATGAAGCAATTGAATGAGTCTCAAAGGGGTGTACAGCTGATCTTAACGTTGAATTGTGCATGTCGTTTCTTCTTTTGATTTTCCATTTAAAAACTTGGTATTGATATGTATGCAACGACCGCTCCCCAAGACTTCAAAATTTCATTTTTTTTCTTATCACATATCAAAGTAATCTAACTGTAGAACGTTCTCATTATTTGGAGGGATTTGCGTACGTTTCTCTTATATATTTTTTTTTATAAATTAACAGTTTTTTAATAAAAAACATTGAATACTAGAAATAATATTTCCGATAATATAGCTAATACATTTGACTATAAAAAAGTTAGGAAAAAAACAAACGGGTACTCACCTACATCCACGCCGGGCGCCCGCTGGTGATGTGGTGAGATTTTCCTATGTGAAGAAATTAATAAAGCACAACAATACTCATGACTATGGTAAGTAAATTTGAAGGCATGTAGAAAAAATTGGTATTTTGTTTTTACTTTTGTATGTAGTCGCTCCTCTAAATACAAATTTGAATAGTTCTTCTTATATGAGAACACGTAACCTCCTACAACATCTATATTGTTTTCTTCTTAAACTTTATTCATATTTTTCTCATATATTTTAAAATATCATCTGAATTACTTTATTTTTACTTTTTGCTTTTTTCTTTCGAATCTCTCGTATCTACTACATTAGCTAGTATGTTCATTTTTTTTTTCTTTTAGCTTTGTATTGACTTTACACACTTTTTGCTTTAACATTATAGTTAAGTAAAAATGTTTCAAAATCGCAATAATTTGGTGCTGCGAACAACGTAATGTTGTTTTTCCGCAAAGAATTCACATCCATCTTCCACGACCTGTTGAGCACGACATATTACTCGTAAATGTAAATCATGTCGATTTAAAAATTTCGATAAAACCTCTACGCCAAATGTAAAGCTAACACCTCGATCATTTTCACCCCAACCTTGTACATCTTTATCAGGATCGGGAACATCAGTAGGCCGCATCAATCGACGTATTTGTCCCATACCTTGTAAATCATGGCTTAAACCACCATGACAACAAAATATTTTCGCGTCAATAATTGCTGCTATCGGTAAACAATTGAAACAATCTGTGAATGTTTTCCAGAATTTTACATTATACCGTCACTTGCATTCATCATAGAATCCGTAAATTCTATTAATACTGGCGCACTCGTGGTTACTGCGTAGTAAAAAAGAAATTTTCCGGGTATTTGACTTTTTAGGCAAGCAACAAATAAACTGTTTAAGCGGTTGTTTTCCTCTATCGACATAATCGCTCAAAATTAAATAATTGGCTGCTGGTGGGAATCCACCGTAGTCGAATACTCGCAACAAATCTGTATACTGTGCATGTATATCACCGCATATAATTACCGTTGCTTAGAATCCGAGCAGGATTGGCCGTTGCAGAAAAATCTAGGTCAGATACACGTTTCGAATATAATTCGCTCAATTACTAAGTTCCCCATTTCGTTTCCAGCGTGCCGGAATATAGCCATAAGCACTATTGTTCAAGCTTACTCTTAGCTCTTGGTTGAAAGCCATCCATACATATTTGTTTGCGTCGGAATGAGACGCCGAATGCAATTATTCATGGTAGGTCAAGTGACGACAGCATAAAAGTCAAAGTCAAAAGCGCTTTATTTAAATTCCAAATAATAATAATAAAAAACTTAATGGCCCAAATGGCTCTCTAAATTTATACGTTATCATTAACACATTTAAAAAAAATCAATGAAGATTTACATATTATTTCATTCAATTGGAAAGGAGAAAAAGCCCAACCAACTCTATCCTAAAATTTTTTATAATCTTAACACAACAGTGAACTTTGATCCAACACCTAATATGTTTTAACTTAATTCTAATAACATGCAATCAAAAACTTTATCTTATACTAAAAAAAATTCTATAACAATTTTCTTAACCTAAGCGCTTAACCTTATCTCTAGCCTTATATAATAAACATAACATATTCCTAATCTATAACTATAAATAACAATACTAAGTGTAGCAATAATGTGTTGAAACTCCAAACACGATTAATTTAGACATTGTCATTCAGCCACCAATATCTGGATTGGGTCGTCTCAACTCGATCAGCTTCAACGAATCTAGCAAATGAGTATCTCCATGGGAATTGTTGGTCTCGTGAACTCAAACTCCGAGGATATTTTATCTTCTTATCGACGGCCCGTCGATGTATGTGATATATGACTGGGACGTCATCAGAATCAAAAACATATCGATTCATGGCCAAATACACGAATGCTTCTGGAGGAATGAAGCCAATAGCGAGGCAAGTCGCTATATACCCGTCTGTAGGGTGGAACGGCTGTGAAGTCCAAGGGTGTTCAATCACAGTCACAGATCTTGCGATATGATTCCGAAGAAGTTTCAATATAAAGATATCGACTCTCGTCACATCAGCAGTTTGATAAAATCTTCTATTCGATATATAATGTTTCCAATCCGCCTCAGGCTTTCTGTACAAACCAGTACATGCACGAAGACATTTCCTTTCGAAAACTCTTAATTTTTCCATAGTAGTAGCACTTTGGTTGTACTAGATCTGACATCTATGTGTCAAAACTTTAACCAGGGTCTTGTAACAGATAATTTTGACCTTTTGATCAATGTATTTGGAATGAAAGAGCTTTCGTAGGGCCATGACTACTTTTAGTGCCTTACAGAGCATGATTTTCACATGTTCAGTATAGTACATATACTGATCGAGATGAACACCGAGGTATCGAACACAGGATTTATGCGGAACCCGTACTAAACGACCCTCGCCAGCCATGATGTGGTCTTGACTGACCCCCTGCAGCGTTGCCCGAAACAAGATTGTTTCGCACTTCTGCGCATTGATTTTGAATCGCCAATTGTCAGTGTACAGCTGCAGATCATTGAACATTTTTTGGAGATTGCTCTGAACTATTGTAGCTTTTTGGTCTGCCGTGTAGATGACCAGATCATCAGCAAACGCTAGCAATGATCGCGTTGGCGAGACGTTAAAATCAAAGCCGTTCAAAAGCTTACGAATAGAGATTGAGAAGAGCAGAGGTGCAGTAACTGTTCCCTGCTGTAGACCATTCAAGACTTTGAACCCGCGCATTGTTGTCAGATTTCCATCAGTTACAACAAACGATTTCCCGTATAACATATTGCACACATGGCGACAAGTGTCTGGGGAACTTGTACTGAAGGAGTTTAGAAACTAGTCCATCTAACCACACCGTATCGAAGGCTTTCTCCATATCAATGAGACATGCTCCAACGCATTGTCTATCATTTAGTTTCCAACAAATATCTGAAGTTACTTTCGTTTTTGCATGTGTGATTGAATGCCTGGCACGAAAACCAAATTGGCAATTCGGGATCAATTCATATGTCTTAATGTGGGCGTTTAATGCTCTGCTGAGTATCACTTCAAACACCTTGCTGATGTTAGGCAGCAAGCTAATTGGGCGAAAGCTTTTGGGGTATGAAGATTCTTTTCCTTTCTTCAAGATCGGAAATACCTTAACCTTGAATTGCTCAACATGTTGTTGAACAATATGCAATAATTCCTAATAGCAACCTCAGGCAAATGTCAGAAAACTACATTTGGAATACCATCAGTACCACATGATTTCTTGTTGTTTATCCTGCGAAATATGTAACACCTCTTCATAGCTGACAAAATAATCAAGAAGATTCCAGCTCGGTATGAGGTCAGATGTTAATGTTTCATTGAAATGAAGAATTGATTGGCCGTTCAGGCTTGATTTGAAGTCGTAAACTTTTGCTTCAACGACCTCTGAAAAAATTTCGTTCCCTCTCTCAGGGTTTGGTAGATGAACCAATTCAAAATATGTTCCATTCAGGGAAAGTGTATCCAATCCCTCACAAATAATCCTGTTCCCATTTCTAACTGGAGTCGTACTATCAATTTCGATACCAGCCCTATTGAGAAGATTTATCTCATCACTAGTGACCAAGATTCAATACCTTCACTCGAGACTTCTTGCGGAATATGCTATTCACTTTCGCGAAAACGCCATCTAAGTCTTTTGGGCTAATACCCCTCACTTTTTCCGCCCATTGATTGCTGACCTCACTCCTGAAGTATGACCGGATTAAGTTCCGGACATTCTTCAGGTGTAATTTCAACAAAGCCAACGAGGGATGGTTGTAGTCCAAAAATCGTCGATAAATATTGTGGACGCGTGTGAAAAGGAGGCTTTTCAATCTATTCAACCTAACAATGGTTGGTGTTTCATATCCTTCCATATTGTTTCGATTTTTAATCTTGGGAACTACTTTCTCCATCGTTTCCAACGTCAGATTCTCTAACTTTGAAAAATAGAGATCTAATTAAAAACACGTCTACACACAACGAGTGCTAGATGCAGAATTCACAATAGGGTCTTCTCACCAGTATCCCGATGCCACCTCTCGCATCACCTGTTACCCTATCGTTTTTAACGAGTTCAAAATCCTTGAATGTCATGGAGTGCCATAAATTGAGGTGGATTTCAGTAAGAAGCATGATGTCAGGCTTTTGCTTGACAAGGGGTCCAAGAGACAGTCACGTCGATATAAACTCAATGAAGTTGACGTTGATTGAGATGAGACGAATCCTTTCCATGCGATTTACTTGACTTTGTTTTGGAGTAAATTTTACCTTTGCATCTTAATACTGGGAGCATCTTCGATATGATGCTGGATAACCAAAGACAGCGCAGTTCACCCAATTTGATTTTTCTTTTTGCTCCGCCTGAGCTGATATGGACTCGCCGGAAGCAAGAATATCTTTGCACTTTACAAATCTATATTTAATGGCATAATTGGCAGCCGAATGCCGAATTTTTGGCACCGAAAGCACTGGTTGACCTCAATTTTCTGGAAGCACTCCCGCCTCACCACACGCAAGTTCAAATACCTTAAATTTTATAGGGCACTTGAGCTGCTTTTGCTGGTAATCTGTACTAAGTAATACGGCAAGTTTTTCGCTCGACAATTTATCTCCTTGTTGCGAAATCTTTAACAGAAGGAAATTCTGTTTCCAGTGCAACTTCTTGAAAACCCTTAAGGAAATCGACTGTGTCCTCTCCGCAGTCCAAACCCTTCAATAAAAATGTCTGGTTTCTTTCACTTTTGGGGGGTGTACTCGTATGTGAAATGTGGAACATCTCCAAAATTCAACGTACTTTTTTCTACCTGAAAATCAACCAAAGACGGTTCTAATAGTCTCTTTATCGGCATTGACTCTCTTGTTCTCAAAATCATTTAATTTATTTTCGGCTGCCAAAAGCCGAGCCATATCCTTGCCTGTTCGCCTAAATAAATTGATTGATGGGACTTTTTCTTTCTTTTGATTATCCTTAACAGATGGACCAACGGACAAAACTTTTGGTTTTTCTCCCTATTTCTAATTTTTAAATATTCGATAAATCCAATATTAGCTTTAGTTATACAATGTTCAGAAGTTTTGTGACCTGTATCCTCTTCAATACTCATGGAATCTTTTAATCCAGCTAGCGCTGCATAATAGTTCGTGCTGGCGTTTGCTCCGCTTGCACCGGGGACATCCTCTTGATCAAGTTCTTGTTTCGGTTTCTTAGATTTCTTTTCTTCAGTTGCTTTTGACTTCACTTCTTTTTCTTTCTTGCTGGTTTCTTTTGCTTTGTTATTTTCCAACTAGCCCAAAGTCTGAGCTCTTCGTTTTCTCTCTCATCCTTCTCAGCTTTCCCGTTGGCTTTAACTGCTCGATCTCAATGACTGATAAAATCTTCGTCTATCCTTCGTTGTTATCGAATCTTCGTTTTAGCTTTTTTCGCCCGTCATGATTGGCGATAGACACGATCGTTCTGGTTGATGGCTGAAGCCTCCCTATCCACAATGAAGGCCACCCCAAATTCTCGTTTTCCAGTGCGCTTCTTACTTCTGAATATTGCATGCGATCTCATGTCTTGAATGTCGTTTCCAGTCCAGTTCGTTTCCCGGATTGCCAGTATTTTTAATTGATATTGACTGGCCTGTTGTAAAAGGTCCTTAACAGTGCCACGGTAATTGAGTGATCTGACACTCCAGGATCCAACGCCATAGTCCTTTTTTCGTTTGCGAGGTCGTTGCCATGAGTCCAAAATGTTCCGAGGCCCATTTACAAGCTTCAAAACATTTTAAAGTTTTCCAGAGCCGGGAAGTTAGCCCAGCAGCATGGTTATTACGTCGATTCTGTTATTAGGCGTGGAAAATTCGCTTTCGCCCTCTTTCGTTCCCACAAAGGAGGTGTAAGTAAAATTTAGTAGCAGACTATGGATGTATTTACAGTCGTGAGCGTTTATCGCCATGTAATGTCCCATTATTGGGGAACCAGTAAACCACAATGCGCGATCCCGAGAGCATTTACGGGAATTCAATTGGGGAACTTGGGATAAGGAATCATAGAAAGTATGGGTTGGGGCAACAAGGGGTTCCCTTCTCCTTTCCCAAATGGACTTCGGCCATATACGGTAGCGTCCTGTCTTGGTTCAGCTAACCTGAATGTTGAAATAGGTCGCAATACTGTTTACAACTCGGTTTGACCTTGCCAGTTCATCCACACGATTCTCGTGGCCAGCGCATTGCAGCCTCCTGTAGTCTTGCAATCAAAGACATAAATAAATGGAGAGCAACGAGGATCTGTGTACTCATCCAGGTGGGAAGAACGTTTTACAGATAAATACTCGTACTTTACGCTTACGAAACTATATGATTCCCTCTGCTTCTCCTTCCTCTTTGTTAACCGAGAGTTTTCTTTCCTCTCTTCAAAAGAATCACTTCCGTCACTGACACCCGCGCACCCCCTACAAGATTTCATTGCACGTGCACACAATCGCGCCTTTGTTATCATTCGTTGAATAGTTTGAGTACAACACCACAAATGTTCTCTCACAAACTCATACGTCAAAGCTGATGAAAATTGATACATTTTGAATAAAAAACGTGAACTGAAGTAGAAGAAAGCTGCAACTCCAATAATAACTGAAGAGGTATTAAGTGCTGGTGGCACCAACGAAAGCCAGAACTACTTTGCGGCGCTGGATGGACTCCAACAGGACATGGAGGTAGACGAAGGTAATAAAGACGATAATTTTATCTTATATTTAAAAAATAAAAATAATGAAAGTAGAAATAGGGAGAAGAAACCAGCCCGTAGTTCTGCTGGTCCTCCTCAAAAAGTAGCCAAGAATACCGAGAAAGTTCCGCCAATAAATGTCTTCGGTCAACGCGGCAAAGACATGGTTCGGCTGTTGGCAGCCGAAAACAAATTGACAAATTTCGAAATCAAACGAATAAATTCTGAGAAGCTGTCAATTAGAACGAAATCACTGGTTGATTTCAAATCAGCGAAAGATGCTTTGAATTCTGGGGAGGTTCCGCACTTCACCTATACCCCCAAAAGCGAGAAGAACCAGACGTTCTTGCTGAAGGGCTTGGACTGCGGAGAAGATACCGTCGATCTTCTTCAGGTTCTCAAGGAAACAGCACCACAAATCGAGTTTATCTCAGTGAAAACATTCGCGACAAGAAGGTCGACGGTAGAAAAAAAAAACTTACCACTTTATTTGGTACAAATAACAAATAAGAGCAGTCCAAGCGCTCTTCAGCAAATCAGGTATTTAAATTTTCGAGTGGTAAGGTGGGAACGCCTCCAGAAGCGAGAAATCAACCAGTGCTATCGCTGCCAACGATTTGGGCATTCGGCTGCCAACTGCGCCATGCATTACCGATGCGTTAAATGCAAAGACGTGCATGCTCCCGGTGAGTGCGAATTGGCTCAGACGGAGCCAAAAGAGAAGTTATATTGTGTGAACTGCGGTGTTTTTGGTCACACGGCATCATATCGAGGATGCTCCCGATATCAGGATGCAAGATTGAAATCTGCCCCAAAGCAAACCCAAATACACCGCAGTGTCTTAGCTCCGAACTTCGTCAAGCCCGGAGTATCATTTGCACAAGCAGCTAGAGGACCAGCAGAAAATGCGGAAAATAGTGTAAATAATGTAAGTGGCAATAATGAGCTGCTTCTTAAAATTTATCAGCAACTAAATTCCTTATCAGAGCGAATCGATAGACAAGATTCGAAAATTAACATTGTTTTTCAGCGTTTAGGACTTTCAAATGCCTCAAAATAAGTTGTCATCCAGCCACATTCCCACGGATAGGATTCGTCTCATCTCGATCAACGTCAACTCCATTGTTACTTTACATCGGCGTGATTATCTCCTTGAATTCATTGCCAGACAAAAGCCTGACATCCTGCTTCTAACCGAAACCCACCTCAATTCATGGCACTCCATGACATTCAAGGATTTTGAATTCGTAAGAAACGATAGGGTAATAGGTGATGGGGGAGGTGGCACCGGGATATTGGTACGAAGACCCTATCGTTTCCAAAATATTGAAAAAGTCGAATTCAAAAGCTTTGAATCTCTTGAAGTGTCCGTTATCAAAATCTCACTGCCAGGTGGGGATAACCTCATCGTTATCTCTGCCTATGCAACTGGTGGAACTGTTCTCAAGCTCAAGGAGGAACTCAATTCCTTGTTTGAAATACTCGAATTGAACAGGCTGCATAACTATTATATTCTTGCTGGTGACCTGAACGCCAAGCATACATCATGGCTGAACGCCACCAATAATCCAAGAGGTGTATTCCTGAAATCATGGATAACAGAGAACCAAATTGAATACAGGTGCAATCTTTATGGGTCGGAGGTCCCAACATACCCTAGGACAAATTCATATTTGGACCTTTGCATTGCTGACGCAAGACTCGAATTTAGCTTTAATAGTCCTCAACGGAAACTGCAGGTGCTTCCTTATGATAGCGACCATAACGCAATCGTAATGGAAATCAATCATCACAGGGATGATTTCTTCCTCATTCCAGTTCAACACGAAAATCATCGGTTGAACTTCAAAAAAACAGACTGGGGAAAGTTTCAAAAGAAGTTTAATCGGGAGTACCAGAAGCAATGTCCCCCTTCCAACTCTTGCTCAATGGTTCCTAATGACAGGAATCTAACTAACGATGAAATAGATGTCTATTTGTCGAAGTTAGAGAAGCTGACGTTGGAAACGATTGAGAAAGTAGTTCCCAAGATTAAACTTCGAAACAATATGGAAGGATATGAAACACCAACCATCGCAAGGTTGAAAAGATTGAAAAGCCTTCTTCTCACACGCGTCAACAATATTTATCGACGATTTTTGGATTACAACCATCCCTCGTTGGCTTTGTTGAAATTACATCTGAAGAATGTCTGGAACTTAATCCGGTCATACTTCAGGAGTGAGGTCAGCAATCAATGGGCGGAAAAATTGAGGGGTATTAGCCCACAGGACCCAGATGGCGTGTTTGCGAAAGTGAATAGCATATTCCGCAAGAAGTCTCGAGTGAAGGTATCGAATCTTGAAGTCACTAGTGATGAGATAAATCTTCTCGATAGGGCTAGTATTGAAATTGATAGTACGACTCCGGATAGAAATGGAAACAGGATTATTTGTGAAGGATTGGATGCACTTGCCCTGATTGGAACACATTTTGAATTGGTTCATCTACCAAACCCTGAGAGAGGGAACGAAATTTTTTCAGAGGTCGTTGAAGCAAAAGTTTCCGACTACAAATCAAGCCTGAACGGCCAATCAATTCTTCATTTCAATGAAACATTAACATCTGACCTCATACCGAGCTTGAATCTGATTGATTATTTTGTCAGCTATGAAAACTTGTGTTTCATATTTCGCAAGATAAACAACAAGAAATCATGTGGTACTGATGGTATTCCAAATGTAGTTCTCCGACATTTGCCTGAGGTTGCTATTAGGAACTATTGCATATTGTTCAACAACATGTTGAGCAATTCATATTTCCCAAATGAGTGGAAAAAGGCTAAGGTATTTCCGATCTTGAAGAAAGGAAAAGAATCTTCATGCCCCAAAAGCTATCGCCCAATCAGCTTGCTGCCTAACATCAGCAAGGTGTTTGAAGTGATACTCAACAGAGCATTAAACGCCCACATTGAGGAAAATGAGTTGATGCCGAATTGCCAATTTGGTTTTCGTGCCAGGCATTCGACCACACATGCAATAACGAAAGTAACCTCAGACATCTGTTGGAAACTAAATGATAGACAATGTGTTGGAGCATGTCTCATTGATATGGAGAAAGCCTTTGATACGGTATGGTTAGATGGACTTATTTTTAAACTTCTTCAGGACAAGTTCCCCAGACACCTTGTCGCCATGATGTGTAATATGTTATACGGGAAATCGTTTGTTGTAACCGATGGAAATCTGACAACAATGCGCGAGTTCAAGGTCTTGAATGGTCTACAGCAGGGAACAGTTACTGCGCCTCTGCTCTTCTCAATCTTTATTCGCAAGCTATTGAACGGCTTTGATTTTAACGTCTCGCCAACGCGATCATTGGTAGCGTTTGCTGATGATCTGGTCATCTACACGGCAGACCAAAAAGCTACAATAGTTCAGAGCAATCTCCAAAAAATGTTCAATGATGTACAGCTGTACACTGACAATTGGCGAATGAAAATCAATGCGCAGAAGTGTGAAACAATCTTGTTTCGGACAACGCTGCAGGGGGTCAGTCAAGACCTGAAACGTAATTGGAAAGATTTCCACATCATGGCTGGCGAGGGTAGTTCAGAACGAATTCCACATAAATCCTGTGTTCGATACCTCGGTGTTTATCTTGATCAGTATCTGTACTATACTGAACATGTGAAAATCATGCTCAGTAAAGCACTTAAAGTAGTCATGGCCCTTCGAAAACTCTTCCATTCCAGATACATTGATCAAAAGGTCAAAATTATCTGTTACAAGACACTGGTTAGACCAGTTTTGACCTATGGATGTCAGATCTGGTACAACCAGAGTGCTAGTACTATGGAAAAATTAAGAGTTTTCGAAAGGAAATGTCTTCGTGCATGTACTGGTTTGTACAGAAAGCCTGAGACGGATTGGAAACATTATATATCGAATAGAAGAATTTATCAAACTGCTGAAGTGACTAGAGTCGATATCTTCATATTGAAGATTCTTCGGAATCATATCGCAAGATCTGTGACTGTGAGTGAAAACCCTTGGATTTCACAGCCGTTCCACCCTACAGACGGGTATATAGCGACTTGCCTCGCTACTGGCTTCATTCCTCCAGAAGCATTCGTGTATTTGGACATGAATGGATATGTTTTTGATTCTGACGGCGTCCCAGTCATATATCACATATATCGACGGGCCACTGATAAGAAGATAAAATATCCTCCGAATTTGAGTTCACGAGACCAACGATTTCAATGGAGATACTCATTTGCTAGATTCGTTGAAGCTGATCGAGTTGAGACGGCGCAATCCAGGTATTGGTGGCTGAATGACAATGTCTAAATTTTTCGTGTTTGTTTTCAGTTTTGGTGTTTTTCGTTATTTGGTTTTTGAGTTTCAGCTCATTATTGCTACATTTAGTATTGTTATATATTTTTGTTAAAATCAGGTATAGGTTAGGTATATGTAATGTTTACTATATTCCGTTAGAGATAAGATTAAACACTTAGGTTAGGAACATTGTTATAGTATTTTTTGTATAAGATAAAGTTTTTTTGATTGTATTTTATTAGAAATAAGTTACAACATATTAGGTGTAGGATCAAAGTTTCACTGTTGTGTATTAATTATAAATAATTTTTGGATAGTGTTGGTTGGTTTTTTCTCCTTTTTCCAATTGAATTGTAAAAATATGTAATAATCGTAATTAATTGCATTTGCTATAGTTTTTTTTTTGATGAAATGAGTTTATGATAACGTACAAATTTAGAGAGCCATTTGGGCCATTAAGTTTCTTGATTGTTATTGTTTGGAATTTGCTTTATATTTTTTTAAAATTTATAACGATGAGTATTAAATAAAGCGCTTTTGACTTGACGTGAACTGAAGTGTCGAACTCTGCATGCTTTGCATAAATTTGAACGATTTTTTTGTAAAAGCACTGGATGAATAGTTCAAGGCACCGATTCACGCTATTAGAAATCGTAGTTGCAAGGACCTTCTAGCAGGAACACTCTACTACTTGTTTAACTTGTTTTAGTTACGAGTGCTATCGTATTGTTGGTTTTACTTTATTATTATCTTTTACTCGCTTTTGTTTTCATATTTAACACAATTTTGTAATTGGATATATGTTATTGTCTATTAAATGGAATGAAATAAATAAATAAATTTCTCAACTATCTGCTTGACTGTAAACAATTGGCGTATTGTCGATCTGTCCGCTTTGGAGCTACCTGAATACTCCCCAGTAATACTGTTGACGTATGATCTCATTGTCTTTTCTATGATTTTTGAAATTCGTGTATTTACTCCGTACAAAGTAGTTGATCTGACACCTCCTCCTCCTTGAGTTAATTGAAATTACTGCCGTTATTTTCCTAATTGCTTTGTTTTTATACATTCTAATGTGGGAAAAAGTTCTGTGAGAAAAGTCGTTATGCTGACGGATCATAATGATCCGTGAGACAAATTTTTCCAGGTGAAAATTAACACTGGTCATTTCTTCTTACTGTCTGGTATTTGGAATTTGTAGATGAATTTGATCAAGTTGGGAGTGTTAAATGTATGAAATGTAGAATCTGATGATGTTGGGAATGTTAACTATGGGAATATGTGTTAGTTAATTAGATTCATGGGGATATTTTTTTTTTATGGAATTTGTGTGCGAACAGTAGTAATAGACCTCTATAGCTTTCGCACTGTATGTTCACATTTTTTGTGGATAGGGAGTATAATTGATGGGCGTTATTCTTTTCACAATGTTCTTGCTGCCAAATGTGCTAGATGACTATTTGAACACCGCTGCTATCATATTCTAATATGTAGCTCCAATTGAATTTCGTCAATGCCCGGTGCTTTATTATTCTTTTTGGCCTTGATGACGGAATAAAATACATCTAGAGCTTCGGAAAAATAATTTTGCGGCTCCCCTTCTAATATGGAGTGAACCCATTTTCAAAACCGCAGAAAATTTTATCCATACCCAGACTTTCAAGGGATCATCACTTCTGATCAAAATATAAAGTTTAGTGTTTGTAGCTGGTATAGTTTTGGAGAAAAGGTACTATGATATACAGATGGATAAACGGATGGGCCGGCAGACGGATAAACTAAACCGGTTTCGATAGGGCTTTGCAAGTAGTAAAAAACCCTGAGAGCGTAATGAATTAAGTGTTCATTTATTCGATTGCATTGTAAAATATTAGTTGTAACCCCCGCTTTAGGACATTTTTTTGACCAAACATTTTTCCTCAAAAATTTCACATCAGTGAGGGTCAAAAATGAAATTTAAAAATATAAGTCAAAACGAATATTAAGGTACATTTTCGGCTAATTCCTATACGAACTCCGGCTTCGGTTCTTCGAATAATTTCAGATCCGTACATTCGCTTTATTTTCAGTATGTCCGATGCACTCAACACTTTTTGCCCAAGCTTTCCATTTACGTGAGCATTTTTGGAGATAATAGTGGGTTGCCCATTTTTACTAAAGGCATACTCATTGTAGTGCATAATGCTTAAATAATCATATGGAAGGCATGCATTCCACGTATCACGTACCAATCTAAAAGCATAACGCATTTCTGGCTGAACGTTTTCCCACCGTATTTCGATAAAATCTTCGCGGTTGGGAACTGAATGTTGATGATGAAATCCCAAGCTATGCAAAAGCTCGTGTTGAATGACACCTGTACGTACGCAAGTACTGCGGTCTGCATAACTGCGCTGCAAGTTAAGCACTTGACGCCCGCCCTGACGTCCGACATATGACCAGCAACCTGTATCCAATGCCTGCAATTATATAATTAAAATTAAATTTGATATCTAAACCGATTTATTAAAAATGATTGTTATGGACAAAAAAGTTTAAATTTATCATCAGAGTTTTGGGCATGTAGTTATTCCTACGTTACTAGTTTTTTAGGAACTTCGCAGTTTTCGTACGAGGTAAACAGTACTCATCCGGAGCTGCCACACCAGTCACCTCAGGGCAGCTCGACTACGTGGGTTTCAGATGTCTGCGAATCCATATACACTTGCCAGAAAATGTATCCGTACATGCAACATAACAAAGTTATCGTTGTATTGTTTCATAGTATTTACTATTTAAAAAGACTCTGAAAATAGCTCTACTTTAAATTGCGATAGGTTAAAAGTGAGTGCATTCTTTTTTTATTTTTTTGTACACTAGAATACATGATGACACCCAAAGTTACCGAAATCAGTGCTGAGGAGAGGAAGATTATGCTGAAACTTAAGAGTCAAGGGAAGAATTACCGCGAAATTGGTCAAATAGTAGGCAGAACTCACTCTCTGTCCAGTATGTGGAGAAAACATTTAATGCAAGTGGTTCGATTATGTCGAAGCCTCGTTGTGGTCGACCCTCCATACTGACTGAATGCAAAAAAAGGAACGTTTTGAAGGCTGTTCAAAAAAATTCTCGAGTAACTGCTTCCCAATTTGTTACCAAATAAAAGACTTTTTGGCAAGGTTTTCCACGAAAATACTAAAAGAGAGATGGATCTCGCTCACGCACAGCACGTAACAAGCCATACATTTCGGAAGTGAACAGGAAGAAACGTGTGAATTTCACAAAAAAATATACTAACAAGCCTCCAGAGTTTCGCGAAGAAGTCCTATTCTCTGACGAAAGCAAACTTTGCATATTTGGCATTGAAGGAAGAAAGTTAGTTTGGCGGAAGAGCGGTACTGCCCTCGAAAAATAAAATTTCGTACCAACTGTGAAACATGGTAAAGATGGTGTGATGGTCTGGGGGAGTATGGTGGCAGAAGGAGTTGGCCAACTGGTGTTTATGGAATCAACTATGGATCAATATGATTACCTTCATATTTCGAAGTCGAATTTGAAGCAAACCGCTCAACAGTTGAGGCTTGGTGACGATTTCTGGTTCCAGCAAGATAATGATCCCAAGCACACAGAACACCATATGAAGCTTTGGTTGCTCTACAACACAAAACATTAACTGTGTACGCCACCCCAATCCCCAGACCTTCATCTCATTGAGCATTTGTAGGACTTATTGGAGCACAGGATCCGTCAGCACAGCATTACCTCGAAGGAATTGCTGAAAAACGTCATCGTCGAAGAATGGGGCAAAATTATCTGGCAGGACACAGTCAAATTGGTTCACTCCATGCCAAATCAACTTGAGGAGGTCCTAAGAGAAAAGGTTATCCGACAGTTATTAAGCTCTGATATGTAATAAAATATTTGAGCATTTCAAATTAATATTATCATGTACGGATAATTTTTTTTTGGTTCGATTAAGTGAAGCTTTGTTTTTATTTTGTAAAATCTAGTTTTTAAAGGAATACCAAAATAACAGTAACGATGTATCGCTGGTTGCGTCGTCGTTATTGTTAACAGCACATCGGGAGCGGTACTAACGACGACAAAAACGATGATTAATACGAAGACAGTGGATGAAAAACCGAGATTAATAGCCTGGTTAAGACTAAGATTTCTGCGGCGTTTGGGCGCAGCAAAAAAAAATATGCAAACGCCAGAGCGTCCTCTGATAGAAAAGCGGGGCGCGCCAGATGTTCGAGCGACGGAGGAAAATATAAAGAAACTCGAGAATTCGATGGTCACTACTGCGATCGCTAATGAAGTGATTGAAGCAAGGTCACTAAGAACCATCCTGAGGTCAGACAAGAGATAACGGCAGGAAAAGAAATGAGTGAACAGGCAATTAAAACGACGATGTGCCAACGTCGAAAAGGTGGCAGAAGTACTGTATTCGGAAACAGAAGCCGAAAACCTCTCCCAAGGACGATAGTGGCAAAGTACAATTGCCGCCCAGCAACATGAAGAAGAAAGGCTATTCCGAAAAGTGGGAGTT
This sequence comes from Odontomyia ornata, assembly GCA_963969285.1. NCBI lineage: Eukaryota > Metazoa > Arthropoda > Insecta > Diptera > Stratiomyidae > Odontomyia > Odontomyia ornata. Next base: position 85,593,971 of record OZ017742.1, read on the forward strand.
GTTCAGCATGCGACTCGCCAAAAACCACCAAAGCAATAAGCATTGGGCCCCTAGAACTAGAAGAGCTCCTAGACCGCATAGGGCATTATCGGAGGATCTGGTTAAAGGCCGAAGAGGACCAGAAGGCCGAAGAAGAGCAAAACACTAAAGAAGAGCTGGGGGCGAATTTTATAGGGCACGTGCAGACAGCTCCACAATTAAAAATTAATCAAAGAATGGCGTCTAGCCCAATCAAAGGAGATCGGGATAAAAGAAAGAAGGAAGAGGCACTTGATGGGCGCGGAACATCAGATCAGGGGTTCCAGACAGTGATGACAAAAGGAGCAAAGAAAGTTGCAAAGAAACTCTTTCAAAAAGTTTCATAAAGCAAAATTTGCACGGATGCCCAAGAAAAACGACCCGATGCAAAACTATGATTTTGGATACGTCTTGGGATCAGGAAAATGTCAGGTTTTCGCGGAAGCCTTAGCCAACGAAAAATTAGAACTTCAAACACTCGCATTTTTGCAGCTAAACCTACACCGCAGTTGATCAAAATCTGCTTGAGCAGTTTGCGAGGGACCTCAAAGCCGACTTTTTGCTGCTAAATGAGCAACATCATGATAAAAGTTCAGCATCATGGTATCCTGATGAAACTGGTACTGTGATTTCCAGGTGGAGAGCTGTGGACGTGGGGATGGTTTTGTATGGGCTTGGCACTCAGGGACCACCTTCTTTAGTGTGTACCTAACGCCAAACGAATTGATATCATCTTTCCAAGCCAAGCTTCAGGCTTTGGAGGGCGCTGGCTCGAACATAGACGGGAACGTGCTCGTTGGAGGAGAGTTCACGCTAAAGCAATCGAATGAGGCATGCCTTAAACAGATCCGTGAGGAACATGAATCCTAGAAATAGCGGCCAGGATGACGCTCGTCGTACTAAACACCGGCAATATGTTGACTTTCCGCCGTATTGGCTGTGAAGGAACCATACGGGACATGACATCCGCGTCAGAGTCCTTAGTACGGAGGATACACAAGTGATTATCAGTGCATTCTGCTTGAGATAAGTGATGTTGTCTCCCGACGTCCGTGCTTTTGGCTTTCTACAATTGGATGGAACTTCGAGAGGACGGTCGTCGAGAGGTTCATCGAGGTGCTCACAGCAGGTGCACCGCTGCAGGAAGATCCGAAGGAGATGAAAAAACTGACTGCTCAAGACGTGGTGAATTCAACTATGAGCATCATTTCGACTGCTTGCTGCACTTCTAGGCTCCGTTGAAAACCCCGGGAGTGTCACAAGCTTCGACGTGTGGCTCAACAGGCGATAAACCGTGACAAGGCATGCAACCGGGGGGCAGCATGTAAGTTGGCCAAGAAATGCCCTCGCAAATTGATTAACAATGGCAAGGTTTGCTGGTGGCAACACTAGTCGACAATGTGAACAAGGATGCGTGGGGCCTTGGCTACAAATTAGTTATCTGGAAGCTTGGTACCATACGGAAGCCTTGCATACATTATGCAGAAAAGATGGATGAGATATTGCGGGCAATCTTCCCCGCCCATCCCGTCCGTGTTGACCCTGTCCATGGTGAAACAGCAGTCGAGTGTACACTCTTTACACAGCCGGAACTGGAACAGGCAGTCCTTTCACTGAAAGCGAGGATGGCTCCAGGTCCAGATAGTGTTCCAGCTGAGGTGTTGCAGCTTGCCTATCACCATTACCCTGACTTGCTGCTCAGCCCATTCAACGCTTGCTTTCGGGACGGGGTTTTCTCATTACGATGGGATGTGTCGAGGCTCGTGCTGATCAGCAACGGGAAGGGAAATCTCGAATCACCGTCTGCATATCGCCCATTATGCACGCTAGACATGACTGGGAAAGTGCTAGAAAAACTCATCAAAGGAAGACTTACTGACGCGATTCATGCTGCTGGGGATCTATCTCTTCGGCAGTACGGTTTTAGAGCAAGGTGATCTACCATTGATGCGATACAGATGTGATGAACGCGGTCTAAAAGGCTGAGTTATACAGTCACAGCAGGTGGATATTCTGGATACGCTGGTAAACTCTTCAAGTTCCAGAATATCTAATGCGGCTTTTGAGGAACTACCTAAAGGACCAAAGCCTGCTCTATGACACAACACAGGGCCAAGGAAGGATGGAAATTACATGGAGTGTTGCCCAGGGATCTATCCTTGGTTCGGACCTGTGGAGCGCGTCTAACGATGGGCTGCTGAGACTTGAGATGCCAGATGAGTCACGCTTGGTCATTTTGACAAAAAAGAAAATCCCTAGATGATCAGTATTGAAGACAAACGAATCAAATCGAAGCCATCGGTGAGGTGCCTGGGGCTACTGATCGACTCGAAGATGAATTTCTCTGAGCAAATCAGGGCAACGGCTGAGAAGGCTTCTTCGGGAATATCGGCTCTGAGTCGACTTATGGCCAACGCAGGGGGACCCAGCCCGTCAAAAAGACGCCTCTTGATGAGTGCTGTACGGTCAGTGCTACTGTATGGAGCAGAAGTATGGGGTGACGCTCGCAGCAAGGAAATATACCGAAAACGTTTGGCGCAGGTACAGAGAAGAGGAGCACTGAGAATTGCATCTTCGTATCCAATAGTCTCTGACTCGGCGGTGAGAGTGATTACAGGCGTGAAACCTGTCGCTCTCCTTGCTACATAGCACCGCGCTATTTACCTGCGCCAAAACGAGGATGCGAGGGAGACGGTTGTCCGGAGGAGAGACAGCGCTCGCTCAACGATTGGCAGCAGTCTTGGGTTAATTGCACGAAGGGAAGGCGGACTGCGCACCTCATCCCGGATGTGAGACCGTGGCTGAATCGAAGGCTTGGTGAGACTGACTTCTATCTGACCCAGCTTTTGAGCGGGCACGGGTGTTTTCAATCTTACCTGCACAAGATTGGTAAGTCACGGTCTCCTGATTGTCGGTTTTGCCCAGAAGAGGAGGACAATGCCCGTCACACATTTTTGCGTGTACAAAATGGGTCAGGCTGCAAAGGGAACTCTACAGGGAGACGGGAGAGCTCACCCCCGGATAATATAGTTGCGGTATGCTCGAATCGGTTTACAAATGAAACCAGGTGGCACATCATGTTCTAGCAGTCCTAAAATATTAAAGAGACTCACAGCAGCCGGAGGCGCTGGGGCTGGGGGATCGCTTTTCTGGCATTTCCTCTTCCCCTTTCCCCTCCCGCCAGAAAAGGGGCTCTTCAGCTTGAAGGCGCCCCACGGCGTAACAAAACGAGACCTGGCCCGAAGTAATGTGTCAAACGGTTCCAGGCTGGGTTCTCAGGTTGAGAGGGGAGGTGTTTAGTGGGTAGTCCAGTCGCGCATGAGAGTCCCGCACTCTGTGCATAAATGGCATTTACCTCTCTACCAAAAAAAAACTGGTTCGAAGATATTTGCGCTGTTCTTGCAATTCGTAAAACTCGAACATTTTTGGGTCGTCGTGAGGCACCTAGTCGGACCGCAATGCGGAAATCGGTGGAAAAATTCGAGCTGTTGGGACAACTTGGTGATGTGAAGAATAAAATCCGTGCACGTCACTCAAAAACAGCCGAGAATATTGCTGCTGTAGTCGAAAGTGCTGAAGACAACCCAGGTTTGTCCATTCCTCGTCGTTCTTTGGAATAAGGCATTAGACCATATCCTTGTGTTGCGAGTGAACACATGAAACATGCTCGGACATATTCCCGCTTCGTAACTGCAATAGTAGCGAGCAAACAACATCTGTGTACTCGCACTTCGCCAGTGAAAATTAGCCATAGAAACACATGCGCAAGTAAATAAGCGAGCAGTTAAGTAAACGAGAAAGTTCAACCCGCAATGATATTTACATCATGAACGAACGGGGTGCTTCGAAGAGAGGTAAGCGGAAAGGAAAACCGAAAGTTCCGGCATAAAAACTCTTTCGCTCAATGTCCCCAGTTTCGCTATCTTACCTTAAGAGATCTTGGGAAAGCCGAAAGCTTAAACTGAAAGCACTCTTTCGAAGTCGGAAGCTTAAGCGAAAAACACTCTTTCGCTCAATTTCCCCAGTTTCGCATATTCAACAGCCGAGCAAGCGAGACGAAGCGGGGAGGAAAAACTTTCGTGGAACGAGAGCGCACGTGTTCGGCTACTCAGCACCTTTAAAGAGAATTTAGCTTTCATTTAATGTTCTTGGGCAGTCTTATACCAGTGAGTCTTGTTCAAATCCAAAGGGGAGCGTGCTGCTACCCATTCTTTATCTACATCGTTGCAAGTATTCGCGTTTAAGTTTAAGTTGAAAGTGCTGTCCAGTCTCCGACAAAGTGGTGAGGGGTGAGGTGTTGGCTTGCGTCGCGATCCTCAACCGGCCCTTTGGCGCTTCACGCCGTATCGCCACCCCGAACCATTTGTACGACAAATTGTTTCCCTCTTCAGGCTGGCTGATAGGTAGAAGTTAAAAATAATTAATTAATTAAGTGGAAATATAATTAACAAATTCAATTGTTACTAAATGTTTAAAAAAATGGATAGTGTAATAAAATTCATTCTCTAAAGTTAACTCTCGTATTTTGTTGTTCTATTTTAAATGGACAGAGTAGCAGGTAAGTGGTGTTAACAGCGAGTTATTTCCCCGGGAGCCTTGATGATGTATATTGGGTACACATCAAATGAGCTCCCAGTTAATACCAGTATACATAGGGTATACTGGTTAGTAATACTGGTCGTGTAAGCGTGGTCAAGGTGTTCATTTGCCTGATGTTATTTTTCACTATTAACGGCATACCTTCTTCTTTATAATGAAGAAAAACATTTGATCGTTTATGTTAAAAAATGGCATTATTTTTTTAATATCAAAATAACACCCCTTATAGGAAAACCTTGTATTATAAGTGATAACCGACAAGTATCAACGCGAGAATTCACCATTATTTTGATGACAATAAGATAAACAAGTTGGGTAGACATGCCTTTGCTCATGTCAGAAGGGTTTTGTACTCAACTTACAAAATGGAGTAACCAGCAACGAATAAAATGAAGAAACAGGTCAAAGACGATTTTATTGGAGAAAATGTGAAATTCGAGGATCATACTATTATTAACAACGTTGAACGAATTTTGACTTTTGAGGTATTTGTTATAGTTATACCCATAAATATCTCCCTTGATAATTTTTTCAGATTTTTTAGATCACGGGTGTCCATTCGCGAGGGAGGAAACACATTTTTCATATATTCCCCCCCCCCTGTGCCCCCACTGAAGCAAAAACTGTCAGTTTAAGAACTGTTTTGAAAAGCTCTCATAGAGAACTTTCAGTTGATACTCATATCGGCTACCTTTCATGAAATTTTTTTTCAGGGGCCATTCCTCTGTACTGTAATCATCGATTCATGGCCTATTTTTTCGAATCCTAGAATGGTTACAAAGCCCTTTTGCTAGGAGCTCTCTCCTACCTCTTCGACTTGTTTCAATTGTATGTACTCATCTTCATGATACCTATCACTCCTGAAATTTTCATGCAAATTCTAGCAAAGCTGTAGTGTCTAAGTCGGTAAAAAGCGCATATGGCTCCATAGCCATATGTTTCCATAGTAATACAGGGCATATTGCTACATAGTAATACAGGAAAATTCAAATCGCTATAACTTCAGTAAATACAATTAGATCTTTATGAAACTTTCAGAAAATATCAACCCTATAAATGGTCATCTCCTTGCTAAATTTTATTGAGTTTAAAGGTACCGTTTAGATTTTATTCAAGAAAAAACAAAATCGATAAATCATACTATTACTAACAAAGTTGAGTGAATTGCGGCTTCTCATGTATTTGTTGTTGTTGTACTCACAAAGGCCTACATTCACGATTTTTTTTCAGATTTTTCGGATGGAAGGTGTCCAATCGCGAGGGGGGTACGCGAAAAGTTCGTACATTTCCCCTTCCCCTGGACCCCTCGGTACTCATAAGGCAACTTTAATGCTTGTTTTGAAAAGATATCATTGAGACCTTTCCAATGACACCCTACTCGACTACCAATGGTGAAAATTTTTTTTGAGGGGTCACCTCCCTATATGGGGAGACCCCCCCTTAAACGCCTTTGAAAAATTTTACCACTCTTGAAATTTCAAGAGGTCACCACTTCTAACCTTTCCACAAAGTTTCATGGCTGTAGCCTCTATAGTTTCGGAGAAAAAGTGCTGTGACATACAGACGGACGGACGGACAGACGGACACAGGTCGTGATTGCAATAGTGTTTTGTACTTTAGTACAAAACCCTAAAAATGACTTTTAATTCCTTTGCCGGTTATTTGAACGTAATTTTATTTGGTTTTTAATTGATAAATTTGAAAAAACAAAAACACCAGAAAAATAATGAAATGTTCAATGGAAATAATTTTACAAAACCCCTACTAAAATCGCGCCTGTCTGTCCGTCTGTCCATCCGTCTGTATGTCTCAGCACTTTTCCCCACGATTCGTATAAGCTACAAACATAAAATTTTGCATATAGGTGTAAAGTGGTGCCCTCTTCAAAGTTCCGCTACAAAAAAATGTTTATAGGGTTCTTAAGGAGTGGTCTCCTCATATAGGGGAGTGGGCTCCGCAAAAAAAATTTCATCTAAAACAGCCGATATGGGTATCAAATGAAAGGTCTTGATGGGAACAGCTTTTAAACTGACATTTTTTGTTTCGAGGGGTGCACAAGGAGGGGAAATACACGAAAAACTGGTTTCCCCCCTCGCGATTGAGCACCTGTCATCAGAAAAATCTAACAAAAATATGGAGGTAGGTGTTGAGTACAACAACAACAAATACGACAGAAATTAAAATTCACTTAGCTTTGTTAATAATAGTATGATCTTCGAATTGTACATTTTTTCCCATGAAATTGTATGGATACCATTGAACACTACGAAATTCGACATTTAAGTATTCTCACAAGAGGTCCTCATACCATGCAAGTTTGATGAAAATCTAATCATATTCCCGGAAGTTATAGCCATTTGAAGTTCCTCTGATTACAACAACAATAACACACAATTTTGCTACTTTATGGACTCTCCATCGAATTAGACACTGCATAAAAGTAATCAAATACTAATTATAAGATGCTAAAATAAATACGTTTTGTTATTCGTTACGAAAAAGTCAATAAAAGTATCCATGGGAAAAAAAAGGAAAATATTTTTTTTTCATGGTGCCATCATACTTTTGGAGGGGGGTGTAAATTTAACGAATTGGTTGACTGAATTAAATTTAGAATAATAAATTACATTACAAATTTTCTTCAAAATAGGAATATATACTTACATCTATGAAAACGTAATGATTTTTATCAGGAATATCAGAAGCTGTGAATTTATCTACAAATTTGACCCCAGTTCGGTGATAAATTTCTTGCATTGCATGTTCAATCAATAACGTTTCATTTGGAGCTTGAAAAAAATAAAACAAAAATGGATTATAGAAATTATATGAAAATTTTGCCTAAAATTTTCAATAAATTAACTACATTTTGGAATGTGTAGAGTTTGCATATGCCACCATTTATAGAGCACAACTCAGCATTGCGGGCGATGTCTAGCATTCGTTGCCAACACACGTGGTTTGAGAAGCTCATCAATAACTTTCAAAAATTTAAATAATTTTTTAAAATGTCACTTTACAACTAATTTTTGAAAACGTTTATCGTCGAATTATTCCACCATTTTGTCGAATATTTAGATATTACTTGCGGAAAAGTCTCAAGACGTCCGAAAACGACGGAATGGAGGAGCCCGATGCCGCCCCCACCCCCGCTGGGGGACCACGGGCCAGGCTTTCAAATAAAACTAATGAAAAGGAAAAACGAACAAGAAAATTTTGAAATTGGGAAGCAATTATTACGCTATCAAGCGAAGAACCAGAAAGAGTTTCCACAGGAAATGAAAGAGCTACCTGAGAAAATGAACAAATGAAACACCGAATTCAAAATTTCAAGTAAACAATCCGTAAATTATCTAATTCCAATCCAACCAAGGCGATTAAGCCACAAAGTACATATGGAAAACCAGGAGCCATAACATATAAGACGAGCAAATATAAAGTAGCCTCGCAAAAGGCTCAACAAGCAAAGAAACCAACAATACAAGATACGAAAAAGACAACAATACATGATGCCTATTTCATATCAAGCGCGACAGGAGATAACGACAGCGACCACTAATATCCGGTGCTTGCTGTGATAGATATGGATACTGAGATGGAGCGCTAAGAAAATCTAGGTAATATGAATGATTCTATCACTAGAATATCGAATATTTAAAGTCTAAAAATAACAAGAAGGAGAAGAAGACACCCGGTGTGTCTGCTGCTTCTTCTATTAAAAATAATGAGACTATTGACAAATTTCCTTCCTAAGATAGATAATTTCTAAGTTAGGAGAGTGACCGCTGACGAATTGACAATCAAAACAAAAAACTAGCTGATTTAAAGCTAGCCAAAGATGCTCGAAATAGTGCTCCCCACTTCAGTTACATACCAAAGGCGGGAAAAAATCAGACCTTCCTGTTGAGGGGCCTGGACTGTAGGAAAAAGACAGTTAATCTGCTTGAAATTTTTCGGGAAGCAGCGCCAGCTGTCAAATTCATTAGAGTGAATTTCTTTGCTACAAGATGATCAACTGCTGAAGGCAAAATATTACCATTTTATTTGGTGCGAAGTTCAAAAGATAGCACTCCAAGTTGTAGTGCAGCAATGGTCGGCTGCCTCAGCGGAAGAGGATGTTAAGATCCGCCGAGATTGGCCTTGTCTGGGAACGCGTGAGTGTGCCGACAGGCTAGCGTTGCGGTGTCGTGGGGCGTGTTCTTTCCCCCCAGCACAAGGTCCCACTACAAAAAGAATTTCGCATCCACGAATCCCGGGGCAAGAAAATGTCGACCAAAGTCAAAAAGGAGGTAACCAACTAAGGGTTGGAAATTGCTGAGGCAAAGGGCAAACTGGACCTGGGGAAGGCAGACGGACTTAAGAGGACTTCTTCCTTAGCCGACTATTCTTATGGCCCACAAATAAGAATGGCGCATCCAGATGGAGGTGGTGCCCTTTCGCACCCTCCCAAATGGATCAAGATCGAAACGTAGACGTGGCGATATATTTTCCATTTGAGTGGAAAACTCATACAAACATAATTAGCATGAATTTTCCCATCAAATGAAAGATATAGACGTGGCCAATTTATATTATAGAATTATATGATGGAATCACATAACTCTTTACCAGTAAAGGGCACTCGAGCAGAAGGCCACTCGACCCGGCAAGAGCCCCTGTCAAACAAAGAAACGGAGGAGTGCGCCCGATGGCTAGCCCATATGAGCGGAGGAGCCTGCCATTGATGCGAGTCCTATACCCGGTCAGGTCGAACCAAATGGAAAGACCGTCGGTTACGGTTTAACAATTCATTTTATTCATTTGAATTCAATGGCAACTAACATTAATGAAAGAGGACCTACAAGTTTTACGATATTCGATCTGATATTAAATTATGTTCAAGTGAAATACAATCGCTAATATGGACGACCTTTACATTATTTTACTTGTTTCCGTAAATTTAATTGAACCTGTTCTTAAATTCGCTGCAGTGTTGAAAAATGTAAATTTTGTAATTTAGAAAATGCTATGTATGCTTTTTGGCCAAAAAGAAAAACGTTCGTAAATTTATTCTCGTTAAATTCAAGGAATGAGTTTCATCAATCAAACACTTCAGCCTAATAAAAATTTTTAATGGGTTACGAGCTAGGCCCAACAAAACCTGAATTTATGCTTGAGATATTATTTTAGGAGTGCAAAGCAACAAAAATATTGGTACAACTTGAAGATTTTTAGGGACAAACGGGGACAATCTTCCAAATTATTTTGAAGAAAGGCGTTGACAATTAATTTGGCAGTAATACCTTTTGCAGTCGACAAACTATCGAAAAACCTTTCACTTCGCTTTTAGTTCTGCCAAAAGAAATTTCGTTGTCAAGAAGTGATTGTAGTGCCGGTTCGAGCAATTCCCGGGGGAAAAGTAGGAGCTTAAGTCCCTATGGAAGCTTGAGCAAGAATTTCCACATGGCACTGGACGATTTTTAGTAATACCTTTGCGAGTCTCGTTTTGATTTCTATATAATTGAGCATTTATCTCCTTCCATCCTCTCATGCCGTGATAGACAAAAGAAAACATAAATACAATCCGAATGTTTGATTAGCGATTCACTGCCTGAGAGTTAACTTTTACCAATTCGAAATATAAATATTCGCAATCCGTGGTTTTATCGCCACTACGAGGGTCATTCAACAAGTACTTAGCCTACAGAAGAAAAACGAAAATTTTGGAAAGGTGGCAATTTATTTTTCCACGTAATCTCCTTCAAGCTCGATACACTTGGCCCAGCGATGCTCTAACTTATTCAACCCGTCCAAAAAATACATTTTCTCGAGGGCTGGAAAATAGGCCTCCGTGGCACCAATGACCTCCTCATTCGATCGAAAGCTATTCCCGGCGAGTGATTTTTTCAGGTTTGGAAACAAAAAGTAGCCACAGAGGGTCAAATCTGAAGAGTACGGAGGATGGAGCACGTAGCGCGATTCGACCAATTTGGCCCTGGCGGAGGTGTGAGCCGGCGCGCTGGCGTGGTGGAACAGAACTTTTTTTCTTCGCCAAGCGGGGCCACTTTTTTTTCAATTCGACGTCTGCATAGTAGCGCCCGAATCACACCTTGTGAATCCCAGAGAACGGTGCCATCACCGTTCCGGCCGATCAAACAGTCTTCGCCTTCTTCGGAGCACGTTCGCCGGGTGAAGTCCACGGTTTCGACTGTTCCTTGGTCTCTGGTATGTACCAGTGAATCCATGTTTCGTCGACGGTCACAAAACAACGCAAGAATTCCGCCGGATTGCGCTGAAATAGCGCCAAACACGTCGCCGATGTGGTCTCACGGTTGCGTTTGTTTTCCGGTGTGAGCAAACGTGGCACCCATCGCGCCGACAGCTTTCTCATGCCCAGTTCTTCGTGTAGAATATAATGCACCGTTCCTTTTGCAATGCCCACAGTCTCAGCTATCTCTCGAACCTTCAATCGACGGTCTTCCAACACGAGATCGTGGATTTTTTTAACTTTTTCCTCCATAGCAGCCGTTTTCGGGGCATCTGGGTGTGACTAATCAAAAACCGACGTGCGGCCACGAACAAACTCGTTGAACCAATTCTTGACGGTCGCCATCGAAGGAGAAGAGTCATCGTACATAGAATCCAACCGATCTTTGATTTCGCTGCGCTTTTTCCCTTCCAAAAACAAGAATCTAATCCCTGAATATTGTTCTTTTTCCATTTTTGTACAACCGACCGACACGCTCGTTTCCAAAGGCTATCAAAACAAAACTAATGAAGGGAATTGACTGAAACTTTGAAAGTAGGCTACTAAAAGAATGTACTCCACGATGGTAAAACTCTTTTGTAATAGCAGCTTCATCGGGCGGTGAAGCTAAGTACTTGTTGAATGACCCTCGTACGTTTCATTTGAAAATTAGTCTATTTGGGCCCCGTCACATATACGTAGATACAAACTTCCGGCATCTGACGACTGAGCAACCATGCATCACCAAAATCACAATGGTTTTATAATAAAATTGAAGGTTAGTTATAATGATGAACTCCAGCAAATGCTCCAATCTAATACATGTACTTGGCAAGGTTATACAATTATGGCTGACTACTTCTTTTTCACTGATTGCGTTGCTGTGTCATGCTTAATCTTGAGAGGTCCCTATTCTCAGCCAAAACTACAATACGAACCATTCATCGCAATGCAAGAAACTGAAGCAAGTTTGGGATACGGACGCGAAAAACCCACGGGATGTTGATACCAATTTATTTCCTTAGTCAAGCGCGCTAACCCAATCGTGTTGATATTAATCAAATGCAGTTCGCTGCTTCTGGATTGACAATTTCAAAAATGAACGCCTTCAGCTTAGGACATGCTTACACACGGCGACTGGGTTGATAACGGCTCAATGATTTCTTGCGCTATTTTTAATTGTGCGTCATTTTCCGTCCGTTCGGATAATATCACGCACGATATGAGCAAAGATTATGCAGTATGAAAAGCAAGATGTTCCGCTCATTCAAAAAAGGCGTATTTCAGCTTCCGGAGTGGATACAGCTGATGCCTGTGTTAAATATCCTTGCTATGGATATCGCAACTTTTCTTTGTTTCATATAAATTGAATTGTTCAATCGGAGCGCTCCACTAAACATTTAAAGTTTATTTGAATTTTAATTATTTTGGTACAACTTCAACATTTTCGTGTTTTGCGAATGTCGGAAGCAATGCAAGCACCATAGAGAGCAAGGTTCAAAATTTGGCAAATATTCAAAAATGGAAAGTTGTCGTCAGATAGAATTATTGATTTTAAAGATAATTACTTCATCTCTCATTCCTTATTTGCAAGAGTTACACCACCAGCTTGACTGAGCGGTCGCAGTATTTTTCGAGTTTACAATAACATGAAAGAAAACTTATTAAGCTTCAAACTAGGAACAAAACAACTCATAGTTTAAGTTAATGATTATGGTGCCAAGTGAATTCTAGCCTTCACCGAGCACACCCAGGCATCATTTGTTATCCAATGCTCGCTACTTGTTTTGCAACAAATTGCATAATCGCCGCCACAGCATCGTAGATTTACACGCCAAATACGTGCAATGAATTCTGTTCTGGTCGTGGTTTATGATTCATTATTTTTACCGTTGACAAATTTTTTATCGACTGGTTCAGTTGCATGCCGCCCGGAGGTTATCTTATCAGCACGTTCACCCCGAAACGGCCACAGCGCACTTGTAAAAACACAGTAGCTTATACGTTCGCTTTAAACTGCTGAGTAGCAAATGCAGAACTTGTCCTCGGTCGAAGTGAATGACAGAAGTCTTATTGCTAAAGTTTTTGTGACTGCTATTAATCGCGCTGAATCCTTACCTAGAGATAGAACTCAACGCATAGGCGACCACCTTTAATATTATTTATTTCACTATGCGCACTTAAACGGAATTTGTTCGCGACGAGAAACTTTGCACCGCGGAGATTGAACCAAACCTCACTGCTTGGCGATTTGAAGCGGACTCCTTGATCTGTCCAAATCTCCTCTTGTTCTTCTCTTTTCCCGTGTACCGCTAAATCGCATGAGCTGCTAGCTCAGCCGGGTTGGCTTACATTCCGTGATGTAATACACCGCTGGACTATGCTAAATCAGTGTTCCCACATCCTAAATTTCAATTGGCAGATTTAAAAAATTGTTTTAAGGAAAATTGATTAAGTAAAGAAATATGAAATAGATTCTAAATAGTAATAAAAGTTAAATCTGATGAATATAATTAAAGTGAAACGTTTAAATTTACTATAAAGGAAAATTGATATAAAATTACATTTAATAATGATAATAAGGAAGAAAACTATTTTACGAATTACGATTATGAATGAAAAGTAATTAAATATATATTTTGTTTAATCTGCCATTAAAATTTTGGATAGGAGATAAGAAGATTTTCGAGCAGTTTGCTTGTGCAGTCGTTTACTACAAAGTGCCTTCCAAGAGGTAAGACACTTGAAGTTTAGAGTTGTGAGATGGGAGCGTATTAAAAAGCTGAGGTCAGCCAGTGTTCGGTCATTAGGCTGTCAGTTGTACCATGCATTATCGGTGCATTAAATGTAAAGATATTTATGCCTCCGATGAATCCCAATTGGTTCAAATGGACCCAATAGAAAACTTAAACTATGTTACTGGGGAGATTTGGTCACCCAGCGTCATATCGAGGATGCTCCCGATATCAAGATGCAGAAGTAAAATTTTCCTGAAAACAAACTCAAGTACACTGAAGTGTAACATCATCTAGCTCCATTAAGCCCAGGATATCATTTGTACTTGCTGTTTGAGGACCAGTAGACAACAATGTTAATAAAATAAATAATGTAAGTGGCTGCTTTTCAAAATTTACTAAAAGCTCGAATCTTTTTCGGATCAATTTCGTTTTTCTACGTTTAGGTCAACATGCTTCAAAATAGTTTGTCAGCCAGTCACATTTCCATGGATAAGCTTTGTCTCATCTCAATTAACTCCATTGTTACTGTACATCGACGTGACTTTTTCTTTGTATTTATTGTTAAGCAAAAGTCTTACATCATGCTTCGCACCGAAACCCACCTCAATTCATGGCACTCCATGGCATTCAAGGATTTTGAATTCGTAAGAAACGATAGGGTAATAGGTGATGGGAGAGGTGGCACCCAAATTTTGGTTGGAAGACCCTATCTTTTCCAAAATTTTGATAAAGTCGAATTCAAAAACGTTGAATATCGAAGTATCCGTTATCAAAATTTAACTGCCAGGTGGGAACAAACTCTTCGTTATCTCTGCCTATGCAACTGGTCGAAATGTTCTCAAGTTCACCGAGGAGCTCAATTTCTTGTTTTGTAATAATCGAGGAGCTATGGCTCTAAAAGCCAGCGCTGCCACAGGCACACAGCACAAACTCAATTTAACAATGAGTAACCGTTCAGTCACCTTCCCCATCGCAACCCTCGCTTTTTTTTCACATGAAAAATAAGTCAAGAAAATTTCTTTTGTGCTTAATTTCCGGGAAACAAAATTCTAAAACTGTTTAAAATTTTAATGTGTAGTGATTTTATTACAATATCTTTTGAACATAATTTATAGAATTGCCGTGTAACGCGGTATACAAATGCTTAGAACGAGACGGTTAACCCCTTAAATTATATGAACGATAAAATGACTGTATCATGTAAACCCCTTAAAATTTGTCAAATTTTACCCATTCAAACCATAATATTAATTAAAAATTGTTTTGTTTGTCGCATACATCACATTACGTCTTGGATGCTAGCGGATAACAAACATATGCTAAATTAAATTAATAATTGTTGTGTTGATTCGTCTCTTCAATAAATTTTCCGCACTGTAAAAAGCCGCGGTCGATTCCTTTAAGAGCGAGTGCATTTCTATTCCAAGATTATCAACAAAATCAGAATAAATCATTCAGAAAACGCAACTACCGCTTGAACACTGCACCATACTGTTAACTGCAGTGAACTTATAGTAAAAAGTGCTTAGAATTGCAATTTTCTTAAGCTCGTACATTCAGTGATAGTAACGAAGCATTATTCAGCTGAAAAAAATTATTGCCACGCCGGTATAGACTGCAGTTGAAGAAAAAATATCAAAACTTTAGGAAAAAACGTTTTAATCTGAAAAGATAGCCATTAGAACCGCGTCAGAATATATTGAACTTGATCAGAGCATGCAAAAGTAAAAGCAATAATATTTTGTATGATATCGTGTCGAACGCGACACTACACAAACGCAGAACAAACGAGTGGAATCCTAGTGCTTGCCTTTGGTTCAATGAGATAATGGAGTCGATAGCAATTCGAAATGGGTCTGCAACTACACTCCGATCGAGTCGGATTCCCTTGAAAAGGCACTCAAGACTATAAAAAAAGAACTCCTTAACTGAATTGAAAACAGTTACTTGAAAAATAGTGAAAATCAAATGACAAACTTAATTTTTGGGTTCTGTTACGGGTGGTGGCCGGTTCTTGTGTAGCAGATACACGGAACAGTTCGTAAAATTATTCGATTCGAACGGAGTATATAGAGGATAAAGCAAGTTATATACTCCAGGGAGTGTGGTGATCGCAATCACATGAAATTTAACGCGATTCTATACTTGAGGGAGTCGAGTTGGAACTGTGAACGCGTGCGGTCGCGAAGAGGGGAGATGGAATTTGGTTTTCGCGCGGATTAGTGGCACGCGGAGCGAATTGGAAAAGACGGGGAGTGAGAAAAAAGCGCGCGATTAGCGTGGACGTGGTTAGGGATAATTTGGAGTGTAGAGAGACTGTTGAAACGGTATCGTGCAAATTATGAACGCTTCGTTAGTCGTGCGGATTAGTGAAAACTGAGATAAAACTCGTGTTCCGCTAAATTGTATGGTGGAAGTGTTTCGCTTGGGTGTGCAAAAATTTCTCCCTCCCTCAAACCATCTGTCGGGAAGTTATTCTCTAGCTCCCAGAAATAATCAGGTCCTCAAAGGAGAGAAAAACGAAAAGAATTGCGAAATAGATGACAAAATCTAAAGAAAAGAAGGGGGAATGTTCTGGCGGAAGAAAAGCGAGATTAAGTGATTCCTCTTCATGGAAGTAACGTGATCGTCATCTTCCAGTTGTTTAACATATGATTTGTTCCGCACAAAACACGGTTTTTTTGTTGTGATATTGCATTCAACGCGTACACAAGTGTTTTCCCCATGTCGCGATAGTGCCGGATGGTGGGACTCTGGTCGAATTAAAGGTGAAATATCTTAAGAGTTACCTCGCCAATGCGCAAATGACATGCGAGTAATGCGACTACATAATAATGCAATTGAAAATAAATACCGAAAAAGATAATCAAACATAATAAAATTGACAAAAAAAAAAAAACAAAAAAAAAGGCAAATATGATGTTCCAGTGAAAGTTGAAAGTAGTGGTGATCTGTGCTCATTCAAAACAAAATTTTTCCTTGATCTTTCCGAGAATTAGTTGACATCTTGTTGATGAACTTTCGACTTTGCTAAATGAAAGCCATTTACAATGAAACCGGCTGCCTTTGATTTTCTGTGGTAGCGCTAAGACTGAATATCAGAAAATTGTCCTGAACTGCCGTTGGAGTACTTAGCGGGAAAATTAGATCAAAATTATTGACCCTCGTATCGCCTTACAATGAACTAAGAGTCGTTATGTTGTCACTCCGATTATACCAGAAAAATTCTCAGAATCTCCTTTTACTGAGGGTGCTATAACTAAAACTGTTCGGAACCGTGTTCAGAAGTTTTATGGAGAATTCGGAGCGAGTGCAATAGAAGTCTGCTTTCGGATAAAGTATTGTAATGAGAAAAAAAAAAACAAAAGTAACGAAAATAAGGTGCCGACAGGGTCCTCAGCGATTCATGACCAGCGTTTTTCCATTGCTCACCACCATTGGCGAAGAGCGAGCTAAGTTTCGAATTTTGTACATGGGAGCGACGATTATGCAGTGCAATAAGTTTATAGTTAAAGACCAACAGGATTATTTAGACCGAAAAATTGCGGTGTTTGCGTAGTTTGTAGCCTTTTGCTACTCGATCAAAAAAAAAATTATCGCACAAATCGAAGCAGAAAAGGGAATTCTAAAGAAAAACGTTTTAATTTGTATGAATTTCGTTACCACGTGCGCGTTTAGCATTTACCAACAATTATTACATTACAGGACCATCTGCATCGTCGTCGAGCGCTCGGAGGACCATGCGGGTGAGTACCCTTTTGTTGCCTTAATTTTGTCATATATATACTATTTTTCATTTGTTTTATATCTACATTTTTTACATCTTTTTTATACATTTTTATATTTGAGCTTAAATTTTTTTTTCTCAATTAATTAATTTATATATTCTCGTCGATTTAATTCCTTATAGTTTTTTTTACTTATTTAATTACAATTTATAGGTGGGTGGGGGGAAATTTTAGATCGCATTAAAATTTTTCTTTTTTTGTACGTACTTCGATTGGTTAGGTTTGCATTGAATTGTTGTTTCTCGGATTTAAGATGTAGTTAAATAAAAAGATGAGTTAAATTGAACCATAGGTCTTTCCCTTCCGATTTCTCTAACCGAGTATAGGACCTGGTACGGTGGCAGGCTTCCACCCCAAAACATGAGCCAGCCGCCGGGTACAAACTAATTCCTTTTTTTTTTGTTTCAGGTGAGGTTTTGGGTTGAGTGGCCTAAGCAGAGTGCCTTTTTATGGCATAGATTTATGCAATCCAATTGTATAATTCTATGACATAAATTGGTCACCGGGGTACTCCCCTTCTGATGGGAAAGTTCATACAATTCAAGTTGTATGAGTTTTCCACTCAGAAGAGGAATACCTGGATTTAGTCCGGTTGGGTGGGTATGAAGGGGCTCCACCACCACCCGGTTGCCCCCCTTTCATTTGTGGGCCATGAACTTCGTTGGGTAACGACGAGGTCACCCCAAATTCGCCTTTCTTCTCAGGTTTCACTTGTTCTTGTAACAAGTGCATCTCCTTCGGTGAGGTTATCTACAGTTTTGCGACTTCGGTCGCCTTTTTGATCTGAAAGCAATTCGTGAATGCGAAATTGTTTTGTAGTGAGTCCTCGTGCCGGGGAAACGAACCCGCCCCACGACACCGCAATGCTAGCCTGCCAGCGCATTCACGCGTCTCCGGACGAGGGCACTTTCGGCAGATACCTCCATCTTCCTCTGCCGAGGCAGCAGAACATCGCTGCAGTCCTTCACGGACTTATGGAAACTCTCTTAATTCACTACAGTTTGAAATACTCGAATTGAACTGACTGCGTGGTTTTTATATTCTTGCTGGTGTGCTGAACGCCTGGCATACACCATGGCTGAACGTCACCAATAATCCAAGACGTGTATTTCTGAAAGCGTGGATAACAGAACAATTGAATACGAATATAGGTCAGAGTTCCCAACAAACTGTGCGACCAATTCATATTTGGACTTTTGCTTTGCTGACGCAAGACTTGAATTCAGCTTTAATAGTCCTCAACGGAAACTGCAGGTGCTTCCTTATGATTGCGACAATCACGCAATCGTAATGGAAATCAATCATCAGTGGGCTGATGTCTTCCCCATTCCAGTTCAACATTAAAATCATCGGTTGGATTTCAAAAAATAGATTGGAGTTGATGATGAAATAACTTTATTGATTGACTATAATTATGCTACAAACATTGGCGATACATTTAAGAGCTCTGAATACATATTCATTTCTGCTATGATAGTAAGCTTAAGGTGAACTGGTTTTGATTTTTTTATTCTTTGGAATTCAGACATTAATTTAAGGGAAAGGTTTTACAAAAAAGCCTTACATGAACTGAAACTACGAGATGACTTAATTACTGCCTTAACCTACTTGTGGACTATCCCTTTACAGGGGAAATAAGAGGTGTGTACACTATTAACGAAAGGTAGGAGTAGCTGAGACAGTAAAGAATTTCCAATTTTTCATATTAAGCACATAGCGCGGCGAGGTAATAGCTTTAGCTAATAGTCTGTCTCTGCGCTACCAGGCGCATTCTCTCACAGATTCAACTTTAGGAGGTTTATGCAGCATTAGAGTCGAGAACTAGAAGTGTTTGTCAAGCGCCATTTTCAGGTATCGATTTTGGGTGACGAAGCTTGGTTTTTGCGCATTCAGCATATTGGAATAATGCTAGAGCACCATACAGAATTAAGAGCTTTATCTCCATTTTTATTATCGGTGCTTTATTTTTTAAGCTTAAATGGGACTTTCTATGTAGCAATGGATACTGTGTTAGAACAGATCGCAATGTCTTATTACTAGTTACATACATGTTCAATATGATCTCGAAACGGTAGCTTCTTGTCTAAAATTAGCCCAAGGTACGTGAGTTCATCGCTGCATAGTTTTAAGCAATGTTCAAACGATGGTGAAATGACTGTCAGAACACCTACTATATTATAAGGCCTCAAAGTCAAAGTCAAAAGCGCTTTATTTAATACTCATCGTTATAAATTTTAAAAGAATATAAAGCAAATTCCAAACAATAACAATCAAAAAAAACTTATTGGCCCAAATGGCTCTCTAAATTTGTACGTTATCATTAACTCATTCCATAAAAAAAAAAAACTACAGCAAATGCAATTAATTACGATTATTACATATTTTCAAAAATTCAATTGGAAAAAGGAGAAAAAACCAACCAACACTATCCTAAATTTATTTATAATTAAAACATAACAGTGAAACTTTTATCCTACACCTAATATTTTGTAACTTATTTCTAATAAAATACAATCAAAAAAACTTTATCTTATACTAAAAAATTCTGTAGCAATGTTCCTAACCTAAGTGTTTAATCTTATCTCTAACGGAATATAGTAAACATTACATATACCTAACCTATACCTAATTTTTAACAAAAATATATAACAACACTAAATGTAGCAATAATGAGCTGAAACTCAAAAACTAAATAACGAAAAACACCAAAACTGAAAATAAACACGAATAATTTAGACATTGTCATTCAGCCACCAATACCTGGATTGCGCCGTCTCAACTCGATCAGCTTCAACGAATCTAGCAAATGAGTACCTCCATTGAAATCGTTGGTCTCGTGAACTCAAATTAGGAGGATATTTTATCTTCTTATCGGTGGCCCGTCGATATATGTGATATATGACTGGGACGCCGTCAGAATCAAAAACATATCGATTCATGTCCAAATACACGAATGCTTCTGGAGGGATGAAGCCAGTAGCGAGGCAAGTCGCAATATACCCGTCTGTAGGGTGGAACGGCTGTGAAATCCAAGGGTTTTCACTCACAGTCACAGATCTTGCGATATGATTCCGAAGAAGCTTCAATATGAAGATATCGACTCTAGTCACTTCAGCAGTTTGATAAATTCTTCTATTCGATATATAATGTTTCCAATCCGTCTCAGGCTTTCTGTACAAACCAGTTTATGCACGAAGACATTTCCTTTCGAAAACTCTTAATTTTTCCATAGTACTAGCACTCTGGTTGTACCAGATCTGACATCCATAGGTCAAAACTGGTCTAACCAGTGTCTTGTAACAGATAATTTTGACCTTTTGATCAATGTATCTGGAATGAAAGAGTTTTCGAAGGGCCATGACTATTTTAAGTGCCTTACTGAGCATGATTTTCACATGTTCAGTATAGTACAGATACTGATCGAGATAAACACCGAGGTATCGAACACAGGATTTATGTGGAACTCGTTCTAGACTACTCTCACCAGCCATGATGTGGAAATGCTTCCAATTACGTTTCAGGTCTTGACTGACCCCTTGCAGCGTTGTCCGAAACAAGATTGTTTCACACTTCTGCACATTGATTTTCATTCGCCAATTGTCAGTGTACAGCTGTACATCATTGAACATTTTTTGGAGATTGCTCTGAACTATTGTAGCTTTTCGGTCTGCCGTGTAGATGATCAGATCATCAGCAAACGCCACCAATGATCGCGTTGGCGAGACGTTAAAATCAAAGCCGTTCAATAGCTTGCGAATGAAGATTGAGAAGAGCAGAGGCGCAGTAACTGTTCATTAAACATTTTTTGAAGATTGCTCTGAACTATTGTAGCTTTTCGGTCTGCCGTATAGATGATCAGATCATCAGCAAATGCTACCAATGATCAAGTTGGCGAGACGTTAAGATCAAAGCCGTTCAATAGCTTGCGAATGAATATTGAGAAGAGCAGAGGTGCAGCAACTGTTCCCTGCTGTAGACCATTCAAGACCTTGAACTCGCGCATTGTTGTCAGATTTTCATCAGTTACAACAAACGATTTCCCGTATAACATATTGCACATCGTGGCGACAAGGTGTCTGGGGAACTTGTCCTGAAGAAGTTTAAAAATAAGTCCATCTTACCATACCGTATCAAAGGCTTTCTCCATATCAATGAGAAATGCTCCAACACATTGTCTATCATTTAGTTTCCAACAGATGTCGGAGGTTACTTTCGTTATTGCATGTGTGGTCGAATGCCTGGCACGAAAACCAAATTGGCAATTCGGCATCAACTCATTTTCCTCAATGTGGGCGTTTAATGCTCTGTTGAGTATCACTTCAAACACCTTGCTGATGTTAGGCAGCAAGCTGATTGGGCGATAGCTTTTCGGGCATGAAGATTCTTTTCCTTTCTTCAAGATCGGAAAAACCTTAGCCTTTTTCCACTCATTTGGGAAATATGAATTGCTCAACATGTTGTTGAACAATATGCAATAGTTCCTAATAGCAACCTCAGGCAAATGTCGGAGAACTACATTTGGAATACCATCAGTACCACATGATTTCTTGTTGTTTATCTTGCGAAATATGAAACAAAAGTCTTCATAGCTGACAAAATAATCAATAAGATTCAAGCTCGGTATGAGGTCAGATGTTAATGTTTCATTGAAATGAAGAATTGATTGGCCGTTCAGGCTTGATTTGAAGTCGGAAACTTTTGCTTCAACGACCTCTGAAAATATTTCGTTCCCTCTCTCAGGGTTTGGTAGATGAACCAATTCAAAATGTGTTCCAATCAGGGCAAGTTTATCCAATCCTTCACAAATAATCCTGTTTCCATTTCTATCCGGAGTCGTACTATCAATTTCGATACCAGCCCTATCGAGAAGATTAATCTCATCACTAGTGACTTCAAGATTCGATACCTTCACTCGAGACTTCTTGCGGAATATGCTATTCACTTTCGCGAACACGCCGTCTGGGTCCTGTGGGCTAATACCCCTCAATTTTTCCGCCCATTGATTGCTGACCTCACTCCTGAAGTATGACCGGATTAAGTTCCGGACATTCTTCAGATGTAATTTCAACAAAGACAACGAGGGATGGTTGTAGTCCAAAAATCGTCGATAAATATTGTTGACGCGTGTGAGAAGAAGGCTTTTCAATCTTTTCAACCTTGCGATGGTTGGTGTTTCATATCCTTCCATATTGTTTCGATGTTTAATCTTGGGAACTACTTTCTCAATCGTTTCCAACGTCAGCTTCTCTAACTTCGACAAATAGACATCTATTTCATTGTTAGTTAGATTCCTGTCATTAGGAACCATTGAGCAAGAGTTGCCACCATCAGAAGGGGGACATTGCTCCTGGTACTCGCGATTAAACTTCTTTTGAAACTTTCCCCAGTCTGTTTTTTTGAAATTCAGCCGATGATTTTCATGTTGAACTGGAATGAGGAAGAAAGCATCCCTGTGATGATTGATTTCCATTACGATTGCGTTATGGTCGCTATCATAAGGAAGCACCTGCAGTTTCCGTTGAGGACTATTAAAGTTAAATTCGAGTTTTGCGTCAGCAATGCAAAGGTCCAAATATGAATTTGTCCTAGGGTATGTTGGGAACTCCGACCCATATAGATTGCACCTGTATTCAATTTGGTTCTCTGTTATCCATGATTTCAGGAATACACCTCTTGGATTATTGGTGGCGTTCAGCCATGATGTATGCTTGGCGTTCAGGTCACCAGCAAGAATATAATAGTTATGCAGCCTGTTCAATTCGAGTATTTCGAACAAGGAATTGAGTTCCTCCTTGAGCTTGAGAACAGTTCCACCAGTTGCATAGGCAGAGATAACGATGAGGTTATCCCCACCAGGCAGTGAGATTTTGATAACGGACACTTCAAGAGATTCAAAGCTTTTGAATTCGACTTTTTCAATATTTTGGAAACGATAGGGTCTTCGTACCAATATCCCGGTGCCACCTCCCCCATCACCTATTACCCTATCGTTTCTTACGAATTCAAAATCCTTGAATGTCATGGAGTGCCATGAATTGAGGTGGGTTTCGCTTAGAAGCAGGATGTCAGGCTTTTGTCTGGCAATGAATTCAAGGAGATAATCACGCCGATGTAAAGTAACAATGGAGTTGACGTTGATCGAGATGAGACGAATCCTATCCGTGGGAATGTGGCTAGATGACAACTTATTTTGAGGCATTTGAAAGTCCTAAACGCTGAAAAACAATGTTAATTTTCGAATCTTGTCTATCGATTCGCTCTAATAAGGAATTTAGTTGCTGATAAATTTTAAGAAGCAGCTCATTATTGCCACTTACATTATTTACACTATTTTCCGCATTTTCTGCTGGTCCTCTAGCGGCTTGTGCAAATGATACTCCGGGCTTGACGAAGTTCGGAGCTAAGACTCTGCGGTGTATTTGGGTTTGCTTTGGGGCAGATTTCAATCTTGCATCCTGATATCGGGAGCATCCTCGATATGATGCCGGGTGACCAAAAACACCGCAGTTCACACAATATAACTTCTCTTTTGGCTCCGTCTGAGCCAATTTGCACTCACCGGGAGCATGCACGTCTTTGCATTTAACGCATCGGTAATGTATGGCGCAGTTGGCAGCCGAATGCCCAAATCGTTGGCAGCGATAGCACTGGTTGATTTCTCGCTTCTGGAGGCGTTCCCACCTCACCACTCGAAAATTTAAATACCTGATTTGCTGAAGAGCGCTTGGACTGCTCTTATTTGTTATTTGTACCAAATAAAGTGGTAAATTTTTTTTTCTACCGTCGACCTTCTTGTCGCGAATGTTTTCACTGAGATAAACTCGATTTGTAGTGCTGTTTCCTTGAGAATCTGAAGAAGATCGACGGTATCTTCTCCGCAGTCCAAGCCCTTCAGCAAGAACGTCTGGTTCTTCTCGCTCTTGGGGGTATAGGTGAAGTGCGGAACCTCCCCAGAATTCAAAGCATCTTTCGCTGATTTGAAATCAACCAGTGATTTCGTTCTAATTGACAGCTTCTCAGAATTTATTCGTTTGATTTCGAAATTTGTCAATTTGTTTTCGGCTGCCAACAGCCGAACCATGTCTTTTCCGCTTTGACCGAAGACATTAATTGGCGGAACTTTCTCGGTATTCTTCGCTACTTTTTGAGGAGGACCAGCAGAACTTCGGGCTGGTTTCTTCTCCCTATTTCTACTTTCATTATTTTTATTTTTTAAATATAAGATAAAATTATCGTCCTTATTACCTTCGTCTACCTCCATGTCCTGTTGGAGTCCATCCAGCGCCGCAAAGTAGTTCTGGCTTTCGTTGGTGCCACCAGCACTTAATACCTCTTCAGTTATTATTGGAGTTGCAGTTTTCTTCTGTTTTTCGATTTTTTGTATCGGACCACTCTCTTGAACTTTTTTTGCCGTCTTGAACATTTCTTCGTATATTTGAATTCTTGCTTTCAACTCTTCGATTTCACTTCGAAGGCGGCACACTTCCTGTCTATCATCGAGCACTTGTGTTTTGCGACCGGCATCTGCGGTATCCTGGGTGCTCGTGTGTCTCCGCTTGTTGACACTTGCCAATTTCACACCGTCACTCTCCCCGGGGCCCCCCAACGGAGGGAAGCCGTCGGGCTCCTCCATACAGCAGTCCCGAGTTGTCTTTGGTTTGTTGCCTTTTCTTGATTTATTGGTACGGTTGGTCGATGCCTTCGACGATTAATTCTTCCCCAATAAAATCAAAACTTGTTTTTGACTGACTCGTACAAAATTAATTAAATTATTTGAAACTGACTTTTGTGAAAAATTAATTAATTTTCACTTTGAATATGTTTGAGTGCATTTTCTATGCACTGGATGATAGTTTTTGGGTCGTTTCCTGTCGCATAAAGGCAAGTGTCGTCTGCAAAGGTTAATTATGGTTTAATAGAAAGTCAGACCAAGTAATATTATAGACAAGAGCCTTGTGGTACACCTACAGACATATCTTTAATTGGCAAGGAACTTTCTCGGATCTTGTCATGATATTTTCTGTCTCGCAACAATGTTGCTATAAATGTCGTTAAATAAGTTAGAAATGCGTACTTCTTAAGCATATGTATATAGCACCCATTTGTGCTAAACGGCGTCGAAGGCTTTTTTTATATCTAGGGTGACCATACCTATTGAGCATTTTTCATTCAACGCAGTTTTATTGTCTTTTGTAACATGCAATAATTGATGTTGCGTTGAGCATCCATGCCTGAGGCCAAAACGAAAGTGTACAAATATATTTTGACCATTTTACGAACTTGGAAATCCTTTTCAGAATGAGTTTTTTGAAGAGTTTTGCGAATGCGGGAAGTATATTTATTGGTCTGTAGCTTTCAGGAAGATGCGGATCTTTTCCTGAACGTAGTATTGGAATAATGCGTGCGCCTTGACAGCTCGGCTAATCCTGAACTTGAGCTCGGCCCGAGCTCACACTCAGCAGTCTCGTCCAGCTCTGGATGTGATTGGCACCACGGCTTCATTTTATCGCTTGTGTACACTGATGTAAATTCCCTCCCAAATTTTTAGTTCTTCGGCATTCCTTCCACCACGTATCGGTCAAATTGAAGAACCTTCCTTATTTGGTAAGGTCCATGATACCTTGGCACCAGCTTTCGCGATTCTCTGGTAGGTGATAGGGCGTTTTCGATCACAACGAGATCACCAGGTTGATACATACGTAGTTGACGGTGTCAGTCGTTGAATCGGGTCTTCCATTGGTTCCGCTCGGTCATGATATTGCGGGCGGCCTCGGTTCGTTTCTGCTCACTACGCATTGCTTGCGTCGATTCTTCCTGAGATGGTTGTGGATAGCATGCTTCAGTGGAAAATCGAGTACTATTTCATTCGGGCTGAACTTTGTGGTTAAGTTCTTCAAGGAGTTCATGCTCCATTGCATAACTTTCATCGGCTGATACCACTTGCAGCGGTCGGTAGTCGACATACAGAGAAAAGTTAGAATATTGCGATTCACTCTCTCGATTTGTCCGTTTGCCCGTGGGATACGGAAGCAGTTTGAACATGATCGATATGGTGATCTCAGTAATAGGTTTCCAACTTCCTCAATGTGTGTGCGGTTCCACGATCAGTGATCAGCCGGTTCGGCCATTCAAAGAATGTAGTTAATTCATATATCATATCGATCACAGGCTTGGATTTGGTCGATCCCACAGCTTTCAGAATTATATACTTGCTGAATGGGTCGACCGTGGCGACGATGTGCATATTGCCTTCCGTACTACGTGGGAATGGTCCAAGAAGGTCCAGATGTAACACGCGGAATTGCACTGGATTGACGTCGTACGTGTGGAGTTAACCCTCTAATTTTTCAGCAAGCGTTTTATTATAGCAACATTGCAAGCAGGATGCAATCTACGACGCTGCATAATTTTGCATTCTTGCAAGCCAAAAGCTCGGTCGAATTCGTTGCAAGGTTTTCTCTACTCCAAAATGACCCATGGTGCCCTGGTAAAGCTTCACGACTCGCCAGCGGATAGAAAACGGTGCAACGAATCCTCCACGTTCTCTATCAATTCTATATAAGCAGCTGTGCTTGATTTTGTATTTAGCTACTAGTTATTTCCTTTGTGGTGACGGCTGGTTGCTTTGTATGATACCGATGATTTTTATCAATTCGGGATCGCGAGCTTGCATGGCGGCGACCTAATCTTCGGTTCTGGCCTCGATTGACATCGTGCTGATGGAAGCGGCATCCTCGGGTCCAGCACGCTTGGTATTGGTATCGTCGGGTGCGGTTTGGTGTGCGTAAATGTTGTTGATTTTGTCCGCATCAAATTTGGCGTCAATTTCACGGAGTTCGTCAGAGACGCTTGGTTTGGGATTTTGAGTTCGATTTGCATTATGCTCTCAGTAATATCACCTATAAGTACAGGCCCCTCGATGGGTGAATAGCTAGGATCGTCCAAGTGTGGCATAGTGCTTTCAGGTCGATGTACGACCTAGCATCATACTCTTGTAGTCTCAGGAACCATCTGGCTATGCGCGGAATCAACGAAAGCTGCCTTTATTGTGCTCTCAGCAGAGCAATCGGTTACTACCCGGAATCTTTTTCCCCATGAAATATAACCGATTGAGTGCTTTGACTACGGCTAGTATCTTCAGCTCGTAGCTTTGATACTTCCTTTCGCTGGGGTTATAAAATCGGCTAAAGAAGAATGCAGGTTTCCAAATTCCAGCCTCGGCTTCCTGTCATTCGTAATCTCATTTTAGATCACAGACTATCAGTACTGGCTCATTGCATAGCATACGTCTCAGCTGACGGAAGGCGTTTTTGTGTTGGGTCTCTTTCGTCCTTAGTATATTGGTCCGTGGTTGGGCGATCATTGCATAATCCTTAATGAATTCATGGGAGGATCCGGTCATACCAAGGAATTGTCGAGCCTGAGTGACATTAGTCAACGTCGGGAATTTTTCGATAACGGATGTCTTCTTCGATCCGGGTTTTATCAAATCGCCAATAATTCGATGTCCTAAGAACGGCACTTCTTTCGCAAGGAAGTCACATTTTACCAGTCGAAAAGTCATTCCGGCTCCTCAGACTAACTCGATGAATGACCACGATGCGGCCCCTAAACGATGACTTCGTCAACATACGGCACGGCTTCTCCGGATTTCATCCTCTGGATTGACGGTGATAGGGCTTTCTGGAACAGGGTATGCACATTCACGAGCCCGAGCGGCATAGCATTGAATTTGAGCAGACCCTCGTGAATCACAAAAACGAGGCATTTTTCAGATGCTTCTTCGAGTGGTATCTGGTAATACCCAGCCATTAAATCTAACGTCATGAAGTACTCGCTCCCAGAGATCGAAGCTAGTTGTTTATCCACTGAATGCATCAAGAATGGTTGTTTAGTCATTATTGCGTCGAATGATCGATAACTGACCCATCGTTGAACTTCACCATTAGCCTTTTTCACTGAAATTGCTGGTAAAGAGTAATCGGACTCACCTTGTCCATGACCAAATTAACATGTGCGCCATTGTAACTCTCGAATCTTCCGCCAGCACATCCCTTCAATATTACCTTTTTTCTCTTGCTTATACGAGACGTAAAATGAGCACCGCTATGATGGATTAACTATCGGTCGCTTCCTGGGTCTACAAATGCCTTAAGTTGATGTCCGTTTATCGTCACTAATGATGTGTGAAACTCGCGGAGGGAGTCTCCCTGCGGTATAAGTGTCATTGCTGCCTCAGTAGCATCTCTGCAAGAGGTGCGTGAGTGTAAAGATGCTTGCGGCAGGATTGTTGAGTTTGTGTCCCTGGCCGGGAGCTCAGTGGCAGCGCACTCAGCACTCAGGTTCGAATTTGACTTAGTCGAATTACATACTGCATCGAAATTCATCGGGAGTCTATGCCGGAACGTAGAGTCGATGAAACCACAGGCAGTTTCATACTGATTCGAGGTAGTGATATAAATGCTCGCCGGTTATCACGCATACCACAAACGCCTCTTGTCGCGTGACGGGAGCAACGATTCAGCTTTGAATTTCCTCCCAGCGTTGCATGTTATTTTGTTTGCGACGCAATTTCGATTGCCTCGAGGAGTTATTTGCTTTATGCTGCCGCAGATGTTGATTAGATGACAAAAGTTTCCGCTACCGTATGTATTTTGCGTTTCATTTTGGCGCTTACTGCTAGTTGCGTTGTCCATAATTGTGGCATGTAAATTGGAAGCAACCTAGCTACTTGAGTTTACTTGCATAAAGTTACAAAGCAAAAATTATTATGTGGCTTCCTTTTCGTAATTTAACCAATAGTTCTTTTGTGAATGGAAATTTACATTACTTGCTGATAGTTACATCATCAGATTACCAAAAAAATTAATGAGGTGCAGCTCGGTATTGCGTAGGTTAAACTCTTACGAAATCGCGTATGGTATTGTTTGGAGTCTCAATGTTCACCCGTAACACGTTTCAAGTCTATCTCAAAATACATGAGGATATCTTGCGTAAGTTTGATTCCCAGGAAATATATTCCATAAATTTTTAAATTAATGATTTCTAAGAGAACGCTCATGTTTTCAAGGGCAGATGAGTCGATTTCAGGTAAAAGATGATGCCGAATAGACCTTCTAATGGCTATAGCTACTCCTCCACCAATTCTTTTACATCGGTCATTTCTAGAAATTTGATAATATTAATTTCTAAATTCATTTTCTGCTATTTCCGTGATAGCACAAACATCGATATTATCAACTACTTAAAAAAAATCAAACATTTCTTTGGATTTATTACGAATGCTTTGTGCATTTCATAGCGAAACTTTAAATTGTTCACCCATGCAAGAATTTAATTACTAAATTTACAACGATCTCAAATTGATCTTGTTAGGTAAATTTCTCGAGAGAAATTTATTAGGTAAATTTCTCGAGAGAAATTTACCTATTGCGGAGAGCATCATATATATATATATATATATATATATATATATATATATATATATATATATATATATATATATATATATATATATATATATATATATATATATATATATATATATATATATATATATATATATATATATGTAAGGAGCAGATGTTCTCAAACCAGTTTTCTCTTCCAACGGCACGTACTTGTTAATGGGCGTTGAAACAGCATTGGCTTCTGCCATGTTGAACTTCTGACTCAAACGGATTGAACCATCTTCTGCACGTTCAATGAGCATATTCAGGAAACAGCCAAGCGGCTCACGTGTGATCTTGAACTCCCTCTCCAGCTTCCTCAGGAACTCTTGAATCACATTCTTCTGTGTTGCAGCAACCAGGCCATTATCAACACAAATGACAATGGTCAGCTTACCTTCACCAGACATACACAAGAAAAGACATGGATCAGCTTCACTCTGGACGAGGACAAAGTTGGTTAGAATCTCCTTGAACCGGTTGTTCCAGCACCTTGGAGATTGCTTCAGTCCGTAGAGACTTCCAATCAGCTTGCACACACGACCAGAACCATTTTCAAAACCTTCAGGTTGATCCATGTATATTTCTACATTCAAAATACCGTTTAGAAATGCCGTCTTCACATCAAATTGGGCCAACTCCAGACTTTATTTGGCAGCAACATTTAGAATCGCCCTGAAAGTATCAAATCGAGCTACGGGACTAAAAGTTTCATGATAATCAATACCTTCTTGTTGACTACAACCCTTTGCAACAAGCCTAGCTTTCTAGCGACAAGCCTTCCGTTCTGCATCTCGTTTGATACGATAAACCCAGCGATAAGCAATTGTCTTCCTTCCTGGGGGTAACACCGTTAAAACCCAATTTGAATTTTCCTTCAGTGAAGACATTTCTTCTTTCATCGCAGCCTTCGAGTGTTCACGATTATCCGACTTCGTGGCTTCTTTGTAGTCTTGAGGTTCTTCTAACTCTGCAAGAAACACTTCACTCGATTTTACAGGTTTCTGAAGTTTACTTCTATGTAGAAGACGTCGTTAGGTGGTATCTTTTGCAGCCTAAGAAGTTTCTTCAATTCGCGGTTCAGCAGGAACGACTGGTAACACTGGGAAAATCACGAGGCTCGATAGGATCTTCAAATTCTTCAACAGAAAACAAAGCTATAATTTTAGAGGAATGCTCTGGATCAAAAACGACCTCACGACTTCGGACTTGTATCCTTCTTCCACACACGAAAACTATCGATGTCTTCCGAGTAGCCAACAAAAACTGCTTCGACGCCTTTAGTATCCCACTTCTTCCGACGTTTTTTAGGCACCACCACCCAGCATGTGGTTCCAAAAATATGAAACCTATTCAAATGAACACTCTTCTCAACGAACAACTCGTACGGAGCTTTGCCCTCTACAGAGCTTGGACCAGTTTGGTTGAGAATGTAAGCCGCAGCGTTGACAGCTTTAACCCACAGAAACTTCAGCAGATCCTTGCTAACAAGCATGTTTAGTGCTAGCTCACCAATTGCCCGGTTTGATCGTTCAGCACAACCATTCTGCTGAGGCGTATAAGGATTCGTAGTCACCATCTTTCACATCTTCTTGTTGTCAAATTCCTTTCCTCCATCGCACTGGAACACCTTTACCGGTTGACCTCGTTGAGTCTTCACCAACTGCAACATTTCTTTAGCCTTGTCGAACACCTCAGATTTTTCCTTCAAGAAATAAACCATACGAAATCTTGGATAGTCATATGTGAAGCAGACAAAGTACCTGGCACCAGCAATAGACTACTGTCCAAGTGAAACACCGACATCAGCATGGATCACTTCTCCTACCACAGATGAACGCTGTTGACCTTACTTGAACGGTTCTCGATGTTGTTCACCTTCTACACAAGATCCACAGAATTTGTCATCCTGTTGTACTCGAATTCCGTGATTCTTGAGTATCTTCACAACATGTCTTTTATTCTGATGACCTAAACGCTCATGCCAGATTTGAAGAGAGTCCTTGACCGCCAGATTAGCCTCACTCACACAGCAAGTGTCCGGTTCCTTGACCTTGAGCATCATCTTGAATAGCTGACCACATCGCACACCTTAAGCCTTGACAACTGCCATTCACAGCTATCCTTGGATGAGCGCAAAGTCATACCTTTGTCCAGTGCACGCGTAACCGAGAATAAATTTCTCCTAGCTTCCGGATCACACAGCACGTTTTCCATGTGACAAGAAGTCCAACGGCCATTCACAAGCGCCTCAAAGTCAATATTTCCTCTTCCAAAAGCACTCATCACAGAAAGCCTCAAAGAATGAACACCACTCTTTCTTGAAGGTCATGTGGTCCGTCGCACCAGAATCGATGATCCAAGCTTCGTTCTTGCCTTCCGCACTGAACACTTCGCTAACGAACGCTAACGAACCCCTACTTTCAGAGGTCCCATCACTCTTCTTCTTCCTGATTGGACAATCTGTTTTAAAATGACCAGTTCCGTGACAACCGTAGCACTTGAAAGCCGACGTCTTCCCCTTCTGGTGGGGCTTGACATCATCTTTGGCCTGCTTATCAGCTGCACCTTGTTGACTTCCACTTGCACCTTGTTGACTTCCAATTGAACCTTTGGTCTGGATCTTCAACTTGGTTGCCATCAGTGCCGTCATTGTTGATCAGGTTATCGAGGGTCTGCTGACCATCTGACCTGGCCCACCAAGCTTGCCTGAAACCTTCAAAGCTGTCAGGCAACGTTTCCCGCAACTTGACCATTAAAGCTGACTCGTCGGGGTTAACTTTCAACTGCTGCATGCATAGATTCAAACCTTCAAATTTAAATTCATGTGGAAACTGGAAAACTCGTTTGTTGTTCATAAAAACCATACAATTTGTTCCACATCTGATGAGCAAGCGACGATCAAAGTCATGACACTCGAATCTAGTGTCTTGATGATGATGTGACAAGCGGCACGATCTGCCTTATCTCAAATTTTCATTGCTGCGTTGTGGGCATCAATCGTAGCCACATTAGCCCCCAGCACCGGTTGAAACAACTCTACAATACTCACTTCGTATGCTCCTTCAGTTGCTCGCAATAAATTGCGCACCACTCCAATTGAGCTACGCTCTGCTACCATGATATTGTTTTATAGACAATAATATGATTTTAATAAGCCAACGTTTTAACACAATGTTTATTGACAGACAGATTGACAGAAGTGAACAAAGTGACAAATGACAGTTGTAGCATTAGGCCAAAGGAATTAATATTGAATTCAAAATATCAATGTTTTACATCAATACCTAGAACTGCACCAAATACACTAGCACTTGTCCTAGCCAAAAAATTACCAGCCAGACTAAGAGCTGAACAACTCCTTGCCAAAGAAATTGGAAAAAGCTTAAGCCGCCAAGACTTCAGAGAAATGATCACGGAAAATCAAAAAAACTCAAACTATGCCACAATGTACAGAAAATATGTCAACATCTACAACAACAGCTGTTTTGGTTCTGTGCTACCAAATCCACACCACATAAACTTTCTAGTCTGATAATTTCATTAACAACATCCCTAACAATTTCAAAATAATGAATTATGACTTCAGCAATTCAATTGAAGCAGTTTTTCAGAACCTTTCGGCTAATAAAGCAAACATAGTCTTCACGGACGCGACAAAAAACAAACTAGGTACTGGTATAGCCGTGCACTGCTATAACTCTCAAAAGATATTGAAATACTGCTTAAACGCAGACTCAACAGTAATAAATGCAGAATTAAAAGCTATACATAAAGCTGTAAATTACGCAGAATCTGATCCCAAAAATACCCTACCCATTTTCAGTGACTCCAAGAACGCAATAAACGAGATCACAAACAATACAAATCACAAGCTCATCACAGAAAAAATCAGAATACCCCTTAACAATAGATCTAACTCACCACTGCTCTTATACTGGATACCAAAATCGGAAAAATTTCACAGTTTCGAACTGGTTAACAAAGCAGCTAAACTGGCCATAGCGCAACGTTCAGAGGTCGACTCATTTCTTGAATGGGATGACTCTATCAAAAAGATCAACGACTCCATAAAAATATAATGAAATGAATACTATCGTAATAACAGCAAAAACCTAGCATACAGCCCCTGGCTTCAAACTGACCTCATATTCATATCACAACCATGGCTTCACTATTTCCCCCGAACAGCAACACACAGAAACAAATAAACAGGATTCTCCTCAACAGAGCCTCCAACCACAAAAGATTAAAAAAAGCAAAAATAGTTCCATCCCAAGGGTGTAAGTGGTGCGACATCAGAGACGATCTTGAACATAGACTCCGAAACTGTGAACACTTTGAAATTCTAAGAAACAAGTATAAAATCTTTCAAAATAACGATCCCATATCAAAATTTTTTAACAAGAACAATGAAAAAGCACTTACTCAATTAATTGCATTTCTTGAAGAAGCAAACTTAGAACTTTAATACCATGCAAATAATCCTCTCAATTTCGAGAACTAACGTTTAATTCCCCAATAGAAGTACTCGATCAAATAATCTACTAACCATTCCAAACTAATACTAACACACAGCATCATACTAACGCAGTAAAGAAAAACTTGAAAAAAAGCACTATACTATCATAAGTCCCTATTGGACACTTATCGATATATCGACGGCTTGTGCGCTTAAGCCATAGCCAATACACATTTGGAATCAAAAGCAGGATCTGGTTAAGACATACTTTTATTTTAAGACTAACTGTTTGATAATGATATCGGAAGAAGATGTCATCCACATAAAATTTCCTTCCTACATTCACTCATGAGAATGTAGAAGAACGGTTCTCGTACCTATTTGCAAAATTTGCCGTTATTTAGGCTCGCAAGCGAAGATTCGTCGAGGCACTAACGGCTGCTTTCGACGTGAAATGTGCGTCTGAAAGCGGTACTTGTAGCTCGGCAGCGTGTGGTATGCAGCCGCGGTAGAAATTCATCATCCCAAGGAAGCATATCAGCTGCGAGGAGTCAGCTTGCTTGGGAAATTCTGCTATGGCCTGTGTCTTTGGAGCTGGTGATCGGAAACCTGACTTGTTCACTTGATAGCCGGCAAAAACAGACTCGTCGTGACCGATTTGACATTTGCCCTAATTGGCTTGGAGCTTAGTGGCTCGCAACACGGAGAGAAACTGGTCGAGGTGGTATTGGTGTTGGTTATGGCTGGCAGAGAACACCAAAATATCGTCATGGTAGACTCGTACAAAATCCAGCTTCCTTAACAAATGGTTAAGGGTGCGCTGCATCGTCTGAGCTGCATTTCGAAGGCCCAAAGGCATACCTAGAAATTCAAAAAGGCCGAATGGCGTGATAACTGGTGTTTTAACGATGTCTTGGTGAGCGACAAGGATTTGGTAAAAGGCACGCTGAAGATCGATGAACGAAAATATAGATCCACTGGCCTTAGATCCTCGATTATTGGTAATGGGTAGCGGTCGGGGCGAGTTTGGGCGTTGAGCTGGCGATAATCTCCAGAGGCTCGCCACCGGCCCTCGTCTTTGGGTACCATGTGGAGAGGGCTAGCCCATTGGCTCGATGATGGTCGAATAACACCTCGCTCCAAGAGAAAATCAAATTCTGCTTTCGCGGCGGCAAGGCGTTCTCCCGTAAGACGACGTGGTTTTGCAAACACTTGTGGGCCAAGAGTGATAATCTAATGGTGAACGGGAAGGTCAATGATGGAAGCCATTTCACCGGGCTGTAGAGGTTTGCTTGAATATTTGGCGATGATCCTTTTGTATAAGTCTCCAACAGTGTTTGCAACGCTGCATGTGTTGATGACGGCGCTGATACTGTGCATTGGTGGCACTGGGCCGAGGTCGCAAGCTGTGGAGATATTTGTGAGGTCGTCTAGAAGGCATTGATTTCGGAGTTCAATAAGTAGACCGTGATATTTAAGAGCGTCGGCTCCAAGGATAGCAGTCTGGACATCTACGATCAAAAACGTCCAGCGAAATGGATGGCGTAATCCAAAGTCCAGCTTGAGTTTCTGGGTGCCAAAAGTGGTTATTGGCATGCTATTGGCCAGTTGTAGCTCGAGGGTTTGTTTATGAAGAGGTCTTTTAATGAAGTACCTTGGGATAATGGAGAAAGAGGACCCGGAGTTCACTAGGAACCCAGTTTCGCTGGTTCGGTCGGAAACGTAGAGGTGTTTTTCGGATGTGTTAGTGGAATTGCCCGCCGTGTACAGCGCCAGGGATCTTAGTTTTCCAACCGCCTAGTGTTGGCATCTGGACATAGGAACGAACAGGGCTGTTTGCACCGCATCGCAAGGGCTCCATGCTTGCTGTGATACCAGCAATGTCCCGTGCGAGGATCCGGTCCTGGAGTGGCGGAGAGTGCTCTTCGTTGGCTCAGATTTCTTGATGATGGGCACTCCCACAAGGTGTTGGCATTGGTCTGCGGTTGCTGGATCGCCCCGTGAGTCAGAGTAGTCAGTTGTGCGATCACTAGGCGCAGGGTGGCTAATTCGACCGTAAAAATTGTCCACGAAATCACGTGGTGAGGAGATGCCAGATGATGGGGTGGTTGCGCGCGTTGATGGTTAAGCAGAAGTGGCCACCACTGTTAGGCCCAGCTCGTATGCTTCGTCTGGGAACGCGGCAAGCTCTTCTAATGTCTGATTTTTAATCAGCAAGAGCATGCGCCGCGTTTGCTGGGGCAGGAAATCAAGCCACCTGACCTGAAGGACGTCATCGCTGACGCGCGTACCAGCCAGAGAACGCATATGGCGCAGTAGTTGTGATGGTTGCTTGTCTCCAAGCTCAACACCTGTAAGCAGTTTATGCAGCTGTGCATCAGATGAATCAGTGAGGCAGGATACGATGGCACACGAATGATGTCTGCTACCTTTGCGATGGTGTCGTGGTCCAATGATGATAGCGTGAGGTGATACTTCGGTGAATCGCTCATCACTTTGTGGACCTGGAATTGAGACTCAACCTGAAAAAACCAGAGCTAAGGGCTGGTGTGCCAAAAGGAAGGTATCCTGCATTGGCCGATGGCATTGACCTTCTGAGCCGGTGACAAGCACTCGATAGGTGGCGCTGGAGGTGCTTGTTGCGGGAGAGCAAAGTCCATGGTTTCTTCATTTTGCCATGTTGTCGCTGCTTGTTGTTGTGGTCACCACTTCGGAATCAAACGCAGGATCTGGTTAACATATACTTTTATTTTAAGACTAACTTTTTGATAATAATATTGGAAGAACATGTCATCCGCATAAAATCTCCTACGTAGATTCACGCATGAGAATGTAGAAGAACGGCTCTCGTACCTATTTGCAAAGTTTGCCGTTATTTAGGCTGGCAAGCGAAGATTTGTCGAGGCACGAACCGCTGTTTTCAACGTGGAATGTGCGTCAGAACGTTTCGAGGTGCCACAAATTGTTTCCGCGGAAATCATTGCTCAACATTTTTTCGTCTATGAGATGTTTCCAAAAATTTATCAAATGCCAATATTTGGTTGCAGGCTTATTGAAAAGATGCGCTTTGACTCGTTCGTGATATAGAAGATGACTCAAAGGAGTCGAAATGCGTCTGCTCAGTTAAAAAGGCAAGGCCCAACGGCTTTTGAAGTAGAAAAAAAAATTAATATTATTATATCATTGATACAAAAAATGTTGGATTAATACAAAAATGGTCCTATTCAAGATTACAAAATTTTATTCAAGGAGTGAAATTGATGGTTTTTTTGTTGAATATTTACAAAGTGGGGAAATTTACGGTAGATATTCAACGTATTTACAAATCCATAGCTCGGATGTGTTGACTCTTCAGGAAACTAGTGAAGCTTATTTGGTTGGTTTGTTCGAAGATACCAAGCTCGTGCGCTATTCATACTAAGCTTGTTACCATATTGGCCAGAAGATCAATTCCCTCGTCGCATTCATGGTTAAAGTGCCTAAATTGATTCAAAAAATATTGAATTCATTCGAAATTGTCCTTTTCAGGACTAAAAAATTCCATTTAAAGAGATTTATTCGAAGATACAAATTCATGCACTATTCATGCTAAACTTATCATCACCATGCCGAAGCATATTCAACGATTTTGTTTATTTGATAACCGCAGACAATTTTTTCTTTTCTTGAAAAGCGGTCGGGCCTTGCTTTGTTGTGTGTGCTCACATAACAAAGCAGGGCCTGACGGCTTTTCAAGAAAAAAAATTAAATAAAGTTTATAGTTCCATAGTCAGTAGTGTGTTGGCGCTTGAAGAAGCAAGTGAAGCTCATTTAATTAGTTTGAACTTAGGAAAAATATTTTACAGGTAGGTTAAAAAATCTTACAAGGCATAAAAAATATAGCAGCAGCATAATGACTCTTCTTCTTTCATGGATCAGTCAAATGGATGACATTGCAGAAACTACTGGCGATTTAGCCAACCAATGAGGATCCATTGAATTAAACAGGTACAGAAGGAATCAATACAATCACAAGAAATGACATCGCTTGTTGCAGGAATTGAAATGAATCTTTCAACAAAATATTTTCAGAAGCCTATGCAAGTTTAGAAAATGCAATGAAATATTTTGAACCAGTGATATAAATTTGGACAGAAGTCTTAACGTCAATAACAAAATTAGTGCAGCTTATGAATGCTATCGAGACCTATTTGATAATTAGAAAAAACAAGCTCAAAAAGTTCGAATTGGAACATTCTTCAAGCCTAAGGTAGTATGCATTGCATTTCTTATATTTTTTTCCATAGTGATAAAACCAATCAAAAAGTTCTACGCCAGTCAGTAATAAAAATAATTACTGATTGGATAAATATGTATTCAGAGGTCAAATTCAAAATCAAAAGCACTTTATTATAAATTAAAAAAATTATAAAGCAAATTCCAAACAATATAAATACTAAAAACTTAATGGCCCAAATGGTTCTTTAAATTTATACATTGTTAATCAATAACATTTAATCAAAAAACACTATCAAATTCAATTTAATTAAAATTAACAAATACTATTCAAAAATTAATTATAATATTAACACAACATAACTTTTATTCTTAATCTATATTAATATGTTAAAACCTAATTCTAAACCATTTAATCAAAAGCTTTTTCTTAGACTAATACAATTCTATGACAAAAACCCTAGCCTAAACGTTTAACCTTATCTCTAATATGTATAAAAATATGCCTAAATCTAATTTACGCCAGCGAGCCCTGCAAGGTAATTCATGATTAAATCTTTCACAAAAATATTTATTGTTTTGTTTATTTACCTTTAAATATCATTAGGGTTGAATATTTCACCAGCCCACTTGAAAAATTCCAAAGTAGGGTCCAACTACATTTGCTTTGCCCGTTTAAGGAATATATATTTGGCAAAGTAGCCAGGAAGGTCTGTTTTCCTAGCTCCAAAGCTGGGAAGCGATCGTTTCAAATGCGACAACTGCCCCTCTATCGTATGAGTATGTGCACCACTCTCGGGGTCAATAAAATTCAGCGAGTGGTTCACTTCTAAATGGCTGAACCCTTCGTCCTCAAGGCAATCGTAAGCCTGTAAGCAATATTGAAATGCGATACTTATCCTTAATTAGAAATAAAAAAAACGTTCTTTCCAGCAATCTGAAATGATTGTGGTGCCGGGCAATATGTAGGTTTTTATTATTGGAAGTAATTTTCCTTTACTTCTTTGTGGAACGGGGACAAAAAAACATTTCCCCGTTCCTCTCTCCACACCTCCAAACACCCATTGCCCTTTGACGATTTGCCCTCTGTTGTACTTTCACTTCCCGAATTTAGATTCGTCGATTTCGACAATGGAAGATTGCTGTTGCCAAAAATGGTGCCCTGCCGTAAGCTTCGCCTTATATATATATATATAGATATATATATATATATATATATATATATATATATATATATATATATATATATATAGATATATATATATATAGATATATATATATATATATATATATATATATATATATATATATATATATATATAGATATATATATATATATATATATATATATATATATATATATATAGATATATATATATATATATATATATAGATATATATATATATATATATATATATATATATTATATATATATATATATATATATATATATATATATATATATATATATATATATATATATATGTATATACGGTAAAAAAACGCTTTTGATATTTACTTTATAAACTAAGTAAATTCAACTATTTCCACGAAGTTAAAATACATTTTGACTTTGACACTTAATGCTGTCAATTAATGTCAATATCTCAAGTACAGCTGATACATACGATAGGAGCTACGCTACATACGATAGGAGCTATCCTATCATATATCTTCACCCATGCTATTCAATTCGCAGGTATTTGCCGCGCTTGAATTTGACCTATCTTCATCGGCTAATCTCAGGCGCTAAACTTTGTTCTAAAAAGCTCTTCCCCAGCAGGGTAATTATTTGCCTGTCATTCATACCTAGGTTGCTCCATTTCAGCTCGACAAGCCTGAGTATCTCCATTGGAATTGTTGGTATCGTGAACTCAAGTTCGGAGGATATTTTATCTTTTCATAGGTGGCCCGTCGATATATGTGGTATATGATTCGGATGCCATCCGAACCAAAGACATCGATTCATGTCCAAATGCACGAATGCTTCTGGTGGAATGAAGCTAGTAGTGAGGTAAGTCGCAAGATACCCGTCTGTAGGGTGGAACGGCTGTGAAATCCAAGGATTTTCACTCACAATTACAGATCTGCGATATGATTCCGAAGAAGTGTCAATGTGAAGATATCGACTCTTGTCACTTCAGCGGTTTGATAAATTTTTCTATTCGATATATAGTGCTTCCAATCCATCTCAGGCTTTCTGTACAAACCAGTACATGTACCAAGACATTTTCATTCCTTTTCCATTGTACTAGCACTGGTTGTACCAGATTTGATATCCATATGTCAAAACTAGGCTATCCAAGGTCTTATAACAAATAACTTTGACTTTTTGACTAATGAATCTGGAATGAAAGAGTCGCCGAAGGACCATGACTACGTTTTGTGCTTTACAGAGCATGATTTTGACATGTTCAGTATAGTACAGATACTGATCGAGATGAGCACCGAGGTATCGAACACAAAATTTATGTGGAACCCGTTCTGAACTACCCTCACCAGCCATGATGTGGAAAGCCTTCCGATTACGTTTCAAGTCTTGACTGGCCCCCTGCAGCGTTGTCCGAAACAAGGTTGTTTTGCACTTTTGCGCATTGATTTTCATTCGCCAATTGTCGATGAAGAGCTGCACATCATTAAACATTTTTTGAAGATTGCTCTGAACTATTGTAGCTTTTCGGTCTGCCGTATAGATGATCAGATCATCAGCAAATGCTACCAATGATCGCGTTGGCGAGACGTTAAAATCAAAGCCGTTCAATAGCTTGCGAATGAATATTGAGAAAAGCAGAGGTGCAGCAACTGTTCCCTGCTGTAGACCATTCAAGAGCTTGAATTTGCGCATTGTTGTCAGATTTCCGTCGGTTACAACAAACGATTTCCCGCATAACATATTACACATTTTGGCGACAAGGTGTCTGGGGAACGCGTGCTGAAGGAGTTTGAAAATTAGTTCATCTAACCACACCGTATCGAAGGCTTTCTCCATATCAATGAGACATGCTTCAACACATTCTTTGTTGTTTAGTTTCAAACAGATGCCTGAGGTTACTTTCGTTATTGCATGTGTTGTCGAATGCCTGGCACGAAAATCATATTGACAATTCGGCATCAACTCATATTTCTCAATGTGGGCGTTTAATGCTGTTGAGTATCACTTCAAACACCTTGCTGATATTAGGCAGCAAGCTAATTGGGCGATAGCTTTTCGGGCTTGAAGATTTTTTTCCTTTCTTCAAGATCGGAAATACTGTAATGTGACGCCTACGCCCGGGAATCGAAGTGATTCCGATCCCGAACCCTTGCAACCGGCCAGATGGATATGTCCTCGAAGTGCCAGCGGATTTCATCTGTCGTGCGGATATCGTTGCGCAGAAAATATTTTTTTTTCTGTCCAAATATTTAGATCTGTGGATATAAATATTCGAAATATAAAATTAATCCAAGCCCCGACACATTTCGAGACATATCCATCTGGAAATGCCCCTCCACCGTGGCCATCGAACAACTATGCCACTGGCGACAAATGGAGAGGCACATTGCCGCCATGTGGCGTGCCATTCCACACACAGCTGTTTTGTCCGATGTGACAACCGGTGCATTTGACAGCCACATGGAGGCGAAGACGTACAAGTAGACAATTTCGTTATTATTGCAAAACTGTGCGCGCGACATAAAACGTTTTTCTTCAGCGTCGTCCAGAACGTGTCATGGTGTGGTGTCGGTAGCGACTTGGCGCGGTCCTAGATGTGATGAAAAACTAGTAAGAGGTAATATTTTTTCGTTCGGCTTACGTCGACAAATGCCTTACCATGTTCTGATTACAGTTCATCGCCCCCTCGTCGTCGAAGCGCCTCAGCCTTCGACCCGCCTAACAATCTACCCACCCATTGAGTGGAAATACACCTAGTCCCTTCGGAACCACAACAGCAGCTCCTATCGGAATTTCAAGGTTATACATAACGCGCAAGATGTCGTAGCAGCCACAGTCGGTGCTGAAGCAACAATTGTCGCGACAAAGGTGTCGAATCAATCTATTAATGATGGTAGTTCGCCATCAACAACACCATCACACAATCAGGCGCTGACAGGACAAATTGTTACGGCTCAAGGAGGCTGTGGAGGATCCCAATTTGCCCAGCTAAGTATCGGGATTAATTATAGGAAATGAGGCATATGGGGTTGCTGGGTTGTCTAGCACAAGTAGACTCGATGGCCTAGCAAGAAATATCTCTTGGACATCCATGATTGCCTAGTTGTGTGATTAGTATTTGTGTCAGTTCTGCAGACCGGGTCAAATATCGGTATTCATTGGGCAGTGTTTATATTCCGCCCGGCGTATTTTACCGACTGAAAGCGAAAGTATATATTTGATTCTTTGAGAATAAAACCATTCCTCAAAGACTTCATTTCCAAAGCAAGTTTCCGGCGGTCCAATCGTTCGGCGCCGCATATCATGGAAGTTCCTGATTTGTATTACAGTCGCGATGAATATGTTGAAACGGCTTCGGGTAATAAATTAAGTCGGCAAACTGTCCTCTGTGGATCTCAGAACATTGTCTTGAGTGGGAAAGTTATAGTTCAAAGCGGTGCTATAATTCGAGGCGATCAAAGAATCAAAAGAACTGAAACATGTGAGCGCCATAAAGAATAAATTTTTCGTGATGAGTTAAATAGAAATGTATAAATCTAAGTCGACATCTTAGACTATTGGACTTTTGTATGTAAAATTACCAACACCTTTATGTGCCTATTGATAGCGCTTGACGCGCATACGGTATTGTTTTAAAACTATTGTTTTATAATAATGTAAATAGTCCTTGTATTATATCTAATAGATAAATTCTAAAAATGTTACCTTTCATTAACTTGAAAACATAGGCTTGTATAGAACAAAGTAATGGTCATGATATTATTCATTCTTTGTTGCGATCTAATAGGAGATTGTCAAATGCTCAATACAATGCAAGAAACAAGCGTTGAGTTGATCTTATCCAGTGGAAATCAAAAACTTAAAGAGCCAATAGAAACTAATGCAGCCTATCGTTCAGTCTTGCCGATAAAACTGAAGAAGTTCTTAAAAATTATTTTTTTTTCTAATCCAGTTGACTTGTACTTACAATTGTATGGAGTCCATTGACAGAAGATCTACATTTGATTATTTCTTGGGAAAAATCTTTAAATTAGAGCAGCATGTAATGGAAGTGGTAAAAATAAAAGAACTCGATAGCAAGTAGAACAAATAACTGATACGTTAATAAATAAAATTTTCGGGGAAATAAAAACTCGTTGTGATCGTCGGTTTTTTTTCGTCGCGTGCATTTGGATCTCCGCACTAAGATCCGCTCGGGTAATCTCGTCGTTCGTTCGCTTTCGGCCTACCGACCATAAATCATACTATGGGAATCTAGTCAAAACGGCACAATTCTTATAATTGTAAATTTTTTTCATATATAAGCCAAGATTCGTGATATTCTGGAATGATTTATGTACATGTGGTTATGATGAGGGTAACAAATAGTAGTGAATGATTGATTTGTATTTTGATGAAAGTTCCCATTTTATGTTAGTAGGTTAAGAACAATAGTCCTTTAAAATGAAAACATAAGTTTGCTTAAAATTAATTGAAACAAACAAAAGGTCAATCGTGATTTCGTATTTACCTAAACCAAATTCACGGGAATTCGGTCGCGTCGCGTTTTTCGCGTTTAATTCGGGTGACCCTAATAATAATAAAATAAGATGGGTATAAAAGTAATAAAGAAATGTGAACACATTTTTAGGGATAATAGTTTTTTTATTAAAGCGTTTTTGTTTAATTTTTAATACGCACATAACCTTGACACACATACATGCATATACAATGTATTTAATTTTTCAAACAAAATTTTCTACTAGAAGGTTCCTTTTGTCTTCTGTTTTCGATACATATTCTAATATTGCAAATAATCATTTAGTTTTTAAGAAAACGATTTAGTTTAAATGCTCATATGCTTCTTTTTAGTATTGTTCGAAGCATGAATTTCTTATCGGTTTGGTAAATGAAAATTTAGGTTTTCAACATATATCCTTGAATTCAAAGAATAAAATATAAGAAAAATTCCAAGGAATGAAAGAATCTAAGGCATTGAAAAATAACTATCTGGGGAAGGAAAAAACAAAAATCCTGTTAATTATTCGATCATTAGTTGTTCCGTTATTTTTAGTACAAAATTTTTTTAATAAAATAAAGTAAGATAAACCAGAAAAATTACTAAGCCAACAC
This sequence comes from Odontomyia ornata, assembly GCA_963969285.1. NCBI lineage: Eukaryota > Metazoa > Arthropoda > Insecta > Diptera > Stratiomyidae > Odontomyia > Odontomyia ornata. The sequence goes on from OZ017742.1 coordinate 85,638,732, forward strand.
TATATATTGCTATTACGCTATTATAAAACAAAAGGAAACTATGTCATATGATCAGATTGTATCGAAATTAGAAATAATTAAAAATGAATTGCTAAAACTTTAACCACGACTTTCCTTTTCAGTGGCTCGTTCTTTTCCAGTGGGAACAGAGAGTGTAGGGTAGGTATGCCGTCGTGAGGGTAGGGTTTCGACAAATCCGCTGAGGTCGGTTTCGCGTCGCGCGCGGTACGCGGTACCTTTGATTGTTTCGTCATTTCATTAGAGTAGTTTTCGTCGGTTTAATTTCGAGTAGCATATTTTTCGGTACCGCGTCGGTGATTCGGTAACGCGCCTATAGGATTTTGTAGCGTTTTTGATTTGAGATCTGTGGAGAGATCACATCCAGAATTAACGTAACGTAGGTTTCCCGTTCTGGATGAGTAATTGTTGACGCGTTTGGAAAACGGGCATGTTCAGGTGACTGAAATATTGTAATTGAGCGTAACCCATTCGAAGACCCGCGACCGAAATCCTCTCCGAACTAGCTGGCCGACAAGCAGTCACCGCGTGAATGGGTTACGGTGCACGGATTGGTTGACCTGTTGGTACCATCCGTTGGCACTACTCAGACTTAACGTCTAGAACCGATGAGAGGTCGGTTCCGCGTTCGATCTGAAAAGTTGAAAATCATTACAATACCTTACCCATATTCCACTCATTTGGGAAATATAAATTGCTCAACATGTTGTCGAACAATATGCAATAATTCCTAATAGCAACCTCAGGCAAATGTCGGAGAACTTTATTTGGAATACCGTCAGTACCACATGATTTTTTGTTGTTTATCCTGCAAAATATGAAACACAAGTCTTCATAGCTCAAGCTCGGTAGGAGGTCAGATGTTGATATTGCATTGAAATGAAGACTTGATTGGCCGTTCAGGCTAGATTTGAAGTCATAAACTTTTGTTTCAACGACATCTGAAAACATTTCATTCCCTCTTTCATGGCTTGGCGGATGAACCAATTCAAAATGTGTTTCAATCAGGGCAATTTTCTGCAATCCATCACATTTGGTTATCGATTTATCGATAGTGCCCTCAGACCGGGGAACCAAACGCGTCCCCAGGGTTGCGGATAGGGGAAGACCTTTCTCGAAAGGTTCGGTGCGAATAACCAATAAGCAGCCGCGGACAATGGTCGGCAGTGAAGGGAGAGTCTCAGGACAAATACCTGAGTGGCAATGATCTTCATTGTGACATGACGAAATATATGGCGTCATCAATTATCCATATATCCTGGCAGTAGGTAAAATGCTATGGGAACGGAAACCCAGATAGAAAACCAAATCATGCAGGTCCATAAGGGGAACCAAATTACGGTGCAGGGGGTCGGATCCCCAGTACCGGCGGCAGAGGGTAGTGAGCGAGCAGGCTCCCGGCCGTCGTCATCCAGCGACTGCAATGTTATAGAAGTGGTGAACTTGGCTTCTGTAACAGATATAACTACAAGCAAACAGGACGCTAGCACGGAGAACCCTTTCAGGCGAAAACCGCTGTTGGCAAGAACACCGATAAAACAAGTCACCGATTGCGGGGGGAGGCAGCAAACCCCAGAAACACTGTCAAAGTCAACACCACAGGTCAAATCATCGGAGACAGACTACAGACGGACTAACGAACGAAAGAAGGCAGAGTGCGTTGTGCAACCTGGCATCATTGCGGCCTTTGGGCGCAGTAGAAGGACTATGCGCACCCCGGAGCGTCCAGTGCAAGACGTACACAATCCGGATCAAGCTGCGACACCAACAGAGGCCAGTGTAAGACTGAGGGAAGGAGAAGTTTTGCCGTTGGCCGACGCCACTTCAAACGCGACCCAAGCGATAGAAGCAAAAGGGCTAGGAAACGGGGGCCACTCCCAAGAGGTGGCGCCAAATAACACAATCGCCCTTGACCGCGCCGAAGAGGAGCGGCTTACTCGGAAAGTGGGGACTATCGTCAAACAACTGAGGGCTGCCTGCGAAGTGCAGAAAAACATAGGCAAGAGTGTCAAGAATGGCATTCTTGAACTGGAGGAGCTTTTTGGCCGCATAACGCACTACAGGCGGAGGTGGCTTGCAACCGAAAAGCACCAAAAAGACACGCTCTCCCTCGAGGCATCAGTGGGTCCTAGCAGCAGCAAAAGAATGGCGCGTAGCCCAAGTGAAGGCGACCGTGAAAAAAGGAGGAAGGACGAGACCATAAACAAAGTTGACACTCCAGGCGAGGAGTTTCATGTGGTGCGAAACAAGGCAGCGAAAAAAGCGGCCAAAAAACTACTCCTAGAAAAAACAGACAAAGAACTCAACCACGAAAAGAACAAAGAACCCCCCGATATACCGCAGAAAACAAAAAGCGAACCGTGGCGCAAACCCTTGCGAGAGGCACTGCTTATCAAACCCACTAAGGGCCGAACCTACGCAGATGTCCTCCGTGAAATTAAAGGAGCGGTCAAGCCAGACGACACCAAAACTGCCATCAAAGCAGTTCGACCAACATGGACCGGTGGCCTGCTGGTGGAATTCGGGCCAGAGGCCACAAACGAAGATGCATTCTGTGACGCGGTTCAAAAGGTTCTTGGAGATGCGGCAACCGTTGCCTCGCTCGAACCTATAGCCACCCTGGAAACCAGGGACCTCGACTGCGTCACGGACAAAGCTGAGGTAGCGGATGTCATTAGGAGGGAGTTCCCCAGCTTAAGTGAAGTCAAGGCACGATTAACACGTGAAAACACAAGGGGGCAACGCATGGCTATTGTCGAACTAGCTGATAAAGACGCCCAGCAAATCCTGGCGAAGGGCAAAATTAAGATAGGTTGGGTGATCTGCAGAATACGGAGAAGAGCGATCCCTATCCGCTGCTTCAGATGCTTCGAATACGGACACACAGCGTATGGCTGTAGGGGACCCGACAGGAGATCTCTGTGCTACAAATGTGGTGAAACGGGGCACAAAAGGAAGGACCTCAAACATGAGCCGGGGACAGGGAGATGCTGGGTTTTCAAGGAGGCCCTAACTAAAGCCAAATCGATACTCAAATGATCCGTATCCTGCAGGTCGATTTGCACCGAAGCACAAACGCCCAGGACCTACTTGAGCAGTTTGCGAGGGATAAGAAAGCTGAGCTCCTGTTGCTGAGCAAACAACATCATAACAAGGACTCGCAAGCATGATACCCTGACAAATCTGGTACCTCGGCCATCTGGGTTCGAGACAGCGCCCGCCTTCAGGTGCAGGGCCATGGACGCGGGGATGGTTTTATGTGGGTGCGGTGTTCAGGGATAACATATTTCAGTGTTTATCTGACGCCTAACGAGGCAATGCCATCTTTTCGAACCAAACTCGATGACCTTGAGGACGCTGTCTCGAACACAGAGGGCCACATGCTGGTCGGGGGAGACTTCAACGCTAGAGCCATTGAATGGGGTATGCCACAATCCGACCCAAGGGGAAAGCAAATCTTGGACATGGCGGCCAGAACAGCGCTTTTTATCCTAAATACTGGTAACACCCCTACTTTCCGCCGCTGGGGTTGCGTAGGAACCATACCCGATGTGACACTCGCTTCGGAGTCCCTGGTACCTAGAGTACACAACTGGCGAGTACTAGAGGACTACTCGGCTAGTGATCACCAGTATATAGCGGTTGAGATTCACGACAGTGCCACTCTGCGTGCATATGCCAAAACTTCAATCCTCGGATGGAGGACTGGGAGGATGGACGTTGAGAGGTTCGCTGACGCGCTTACGGCAGGCGCACCGTTGCTGGGAGCTCCACCAGGGAGTGGAGGGCCTACAGCCAAGGACTTGGTGAATTCAACTATGAGTACCATCATAGCTGCTTGCGAGTCTTCCATGCCCCGTCGGAGACCCCGACACGGTAAGCCTCCAGTATACTGGTGGTCAAACAAGATCGCCGAACAAAGAAGCGAGTGTCACAAACTTCGGCGAGAGGCCCAGCGGGCGCGAACACGGGAGGAGGCAGACACTAGGCTAGCAGCATACAGGTCCGGCAGGAAATAACTTCGCAGGCTTATTAACAAGAGCAAGGCCCGATGCTGGCAAGACCTCGTGGACGATGTAAATAGGGATCCGTGGGGCCTTGGCTACAAGCTCGTCATGGGGAAACTTGGTGCCCTACGGAAGCCTTGTATACATGACGCGGAAAAGATGGACGCGATAGTGGGGGGACTCTTCCCCGCCCATCCCGTCCGCGTTGACGCTGTCCATGGTGAAACAGCAGTCGAGTGCCCACTCTTCACACAGCTGGAACTGGAGGAGGCAGTCCTCTCCCTGAAAGCGAGGAAGGCTCCAGGTCCAGATGGTGTTCCAGCTGAGGTTGTGCAGCTCGTCTATCACCATTGTCCTAACTTGCTGCTCAGCAAATTCAACGCTTGCCTACGGGACGGGGTTTTCCCGGTACGATGGAAGGTGGCGAGGCTCGTGCTGGTCAGCAAGGGGAAGGGAAATCCCGAATCGCCGTCTGCATACCGCCCGTTATGCATGCTAGACACGGCTGGGAAAGTGCTAGATAAACTCATCAAGGGAAGACTCACTGACGCGATTCGTGCTGCTGGGGACCATTCTCCTCGGCAGTACGGCTTTAGAGCAGGACGTTCTACCATTGATGCGATTGCAGAGGTGGTGAACGCGGTCCAAAAGGCAGAGGCATATAGTCGCACCAAGTGACGCATCGTCCTGTTGGTGACACTCGACGTCAGGAATGTCTTCAACTCCGCTAGATGGGTGGATATTCTGGACACGCTGGAAAACTCTTTTCAAGTTCCAGAATATCTAATGCGGCTTTTGAGGAACTACCTGAAGGACCGAAGCCTGCTCTACGACACGACACAGGGCCAACGAAGGATGCAAATTACATCGAGTGTTGCCCAGGGATCTATCCTTGGTCCGGACCTGTGGAACGTGTCTTATGACGGGCTACTGAGACTTGAGATGCCAGATGAGTCGCGCTTGGTTGGCTATGCGGATGATGTTGCAGCTCTGGTCGCTGGACGCACCGTTGAACAAGCGCAACTTAGGCTAGGTATGCTAATGCGCCGAGTGAGAAGCCAGCGGTGAAGTACCTGGGGCTACTGATCGACTCGAAGATGAGTTTCTCTGAGCAAATCAGGGCAACGGCCGAGAAGGCTTCTTCGGGAATATCGGCTCTGAGTCGTCTTATGGCCAACGTAGGGGGACCCAGCCCATCAAGAAGACGCCTCTTGATGAGTGCTGTAGGGTTAGTGCTACTGTATGGAGCAGAGGTATGGGGTGACGCTCTCAGCAAGGAGGTGTACCGAAAACGATTGGCACAGGTACAGAGAAGAGGAGCACTGCGAATTGCATCTTCGTATCCAACAGTCTCTGAATCGGCGGAGAGAGTGATTGCAGGCATGATACCTGTCGCCCTCCTTGCTAGAGAGCGCCGCGCTATTTACCTGCGCCGAAACGAGGATGCGAGGGAGATGATTGTCCGCGAGGAGGGACAACGCTCGCTCAACGATTGGCAGCAGTCTTGGAGGAATTGCATGAAGGGAAGGTGGACTGCGCGCCTCATCCTGGATGTGAGACCGTGGCTAAATCGAAGGCATGGTGAGACTGACTCCTATCTGACCCAGTTTTTGAGCGGGCACGGGTGTTTTCAGTCTTACCTGCACCGATTGTCGGTTTTGCCCAGGAGAGGAGGACAATGCCTGTCTCACGTTTTTTGCGTGTACCAAACGGGCCAGGCTGCGAAGGGAACTCTACAGGGAGACGGGAGAGCTCACCCCGGATAATATAGTTGCGGTGATGCTCGAATCGAATGACAAATGGAACCAGGTGGCACATTATGCTCGGGCAATCCTAAAATATAAAAGGGATTCACAGCAGCCGGAGGCGCTGGGGCTGGGGGATCGCTCTTCTGGCATTTCCTCTTCCCCTTTCCTCTCCCGCTAGGAAAGGGACTCCCCACGGCGTAACAAAACGAGACCTGGCCCGAAGTAATGTGTCAAACGGTTCCAGGCTAGGTTCTCAGATTGACAGGGGAGGTGTTTAGTGGGAAGTCCAAGGGTATCCTCCATGGGAGTCCCACACTGCCAGACTCGGCGGGCGTAAATGCCTTCACCTCCCAACCACAAAAAAAAAATCCATTTCTATCCGGAATCGTACTATCAATTTCGATTTATCTCATCACTAGTGACTTCAAGATTCGATACCTTCACTCGAGACTTCTTGCAGAATATGCTATTTACTTTTGCAACAACGCCGTCTGGGTCCTGTGGGCTAATACCCCTCAATTTTTCCGCCCATCGATTGCTGACCTCACTCCTGAAGTATGACCGGATTGAGTTCCGGACATTCTTTAGCTGGAATTTTAACAAAGCCAACGAGGGATGGTTGTAGTCCAAAAATCGTCGATAAATCATATCATATCCGCATATCCTTCTATATTGTTTCGATGTTTAATCTTGGGAACAACTTTCTCAATCGTTTCCAACGTCAGCTTCTCTAACTTCGACAAATAAAGATCTATTTCATTGTCAGTTAGGTATCTGTTATTAGGAACCCTCAATGGTTATATAGCCTGTTTAATTCAAGTATTTCAAACAAGGAATTGATTCCTCCTTGAACTTGAGAACAATTCCACCAGTTGCATAGGCAGAGATAACGAAGAGGTTATCCCCATCGGGCAGTAAAATTTTGAGAACGGACACTTCAAGAGATTCAAAGCTTTTGAATTCGACTTTTTCAATATTTTGGAAACAATAGGGTCTTCGAACCAATATCCCGGTGCCACCTCTCCCATCACCTATTACCCTATCGTTTCTTACGAATTCAAAATCCTTGAATGTCATGTAGTGCCATGAATTGAGGTGTGTTTCAGTGAGAAGCATGATGTTAGGCTTTTGCTTAACAATGAATTCAAGGGGATAATCACGCCGATGTATAGTAACAATGGAGTTGACGTTGATCAAGGTGAGACGAATCCTATCCATGGGAATGTGACTGGATGACAAATTATTTTGAGGCATTTGAAAGCCCTAAACGATGAAAAACAAGATTAATTTTTGTATCTTGTTTATCGATTCTTTCCGATAGAGAATTTAACTGCTGTAAAATTTTAAGAAGCAGATCATTTTGGCCACTTTCATTATTTACACTATTTACCGCATTTTCTGCTGGTCTTCTAGCTTCTTGTGCAAATATATATTATACTCCGGGCTTGACGAAGTTTGGAGCTAAGACACTGCGGTGTATTTGTGTTTGCTTTGGGACAGATTTTACTCTCGCACCCTGATATCGGGAGCATCCTCGATATGATGCCGGGTGACCAAAAACACCGCAGTTAACACAATATAGTTTCTCTTTTGGCTCCGTTTGAGCCAATTTGCACTCGCCGGGAGGATGAACGTCCTTGCATTTGACGCATCGGTAATGCTTAGCGCAGTTGGCAGCCGAATGCCCAAATCGTTGGCAGCGATAGCACTGGTTGATTTCTCGTTTCTGGAGGTGTTCCCACCTCACCACTCGGAAATTTAAATATCTGATTTGTTGAAGAGCGCTTGGACTTCCCTTATTTGATATTTGCACTAAATATAGTGGTAAATTTTTTTTTCTACCGTCGACTTTCTTGTCGGGAATTTTTTAACTGAGATAAACTCGATTTGCGGTGCTTCGATTTGTGGTGCTGCTTCTTTGGAGACCTGACGAAGATCGACGGTATCTTCTCCGCCGTCCAAGCCCTTCAACAAGTACTTAGGCATACGATTGTACTACTCGGATTGAGGAAAGTAGCAAAAGAAGTTTAATTGGGACGACCAGAAGCAATGTCCTCTTTCTGATGCTGACAACGCTTAGTCAATGGTTCTTCATGACAAAAAGTTAACTAACGATGAAATAGATTTCTATTTGCCGAAGTTAGGGAAGCTGACGTTGGAAATGATTGAAAAAGTAGTTCCCAATATTAATCATCGAAAAAATATGGAAGTTTATGAAAAACTAATCACCACAAGGATAAAAAGGTTGAAGAGCCCTTTTCTGACACGTGTCCGTAATATTAGCCGGCGATTTTTGGGCTACAACCATCCCTCGTTGGCTTCGTTGAAATTCCACCTGAAGAATGTCCGAAACTTAATCTGTTCATACTTCCGGAGTGTGACCAGCGTTCAATCGGCGGAAAAACTGAGGGGATCAGCCCACAAAACCCAGATTGTGTTTTCATGAAAGTGAAAAGCTTATTCTGCAAGGAATCTCGAGGGTGGGTATGGAGTCGAAGTCGCTAGTGGATGAGATATATCTTCTCGATAGGGCTGGTTTTGAAATTGATCGTACGACTCTGGGTAGACATGAAAATAGGATTGTATGTGATAGTTTGCATAAGCTTGCCTTGATTGGAACTCATTTTGAATTGATTCATCTACCAAACCCTGAAAGAGGAAATCAAAGCTTTCAGATGTCGTTGAAACAAAAGTTTGCGACTGCAAATCAAGCCTGAACGGCCAATCAATTCTTCGTTTCAATGAAACATTAACATCTGACCTCATACCGAGCTTGAATTTTATTGATTATTTTGTCAGCTATGAAGACTTGTGTTTCATATTTCGCAAAATAAACAAGGAATCATGTGGTACTGATGGTATTCCAAATGTAGTTCTTCGACATTTGCCTGAGGTTGCTATTAGAAATTATTGCATATTGTTCAACAACATGTTGAGCAATTCATATTTCGCGAATGAGAGGAAAATGGCTAAGGTATTTCCGATCTTGAAGAAAAGAAAAGAATCTTCGTGCCTAAAAAGCTATCGCCCAATCAGCTTGCTGCCTAACATCAGCAAGGTGTTTGAAGTGACACTCAACAGAGCATTAAACGCCCACATTGCGGAATATGAGTTGATGCCGAATTGTCAATTTGGTTTTCGTGCCAGGCATTCGGCCACACATGCAATAACGAAAGTAACCTCAGGCATCTGTTCGAAACTAAACAACAAAGAATGTGTTGGAGCACGTCTCATTGATATGGAGAAAGCCTTCGATACGGTGTGGTTAGATGGACTAATTTTTAAACTCCTTCAGGACAAGTTCCCTAGACACCTTGTCGCCATGATGTGTAATATGTTATACGGGAAATCGTTTGTTGTAACTGATGGAAGTCTGACAACAATGAGTGAGTTCAAGGTCTTGAATGGTCTACAGCAGGGAACAGTTACTGCACCTTTGCTCTTCTCAATCGCCAACGCGATCATTGGTAGCCTTCGGTGATGATCTGATCATCTTTATGGCAGACCGAAAAGCTACAATAGTTCAGAGCAATCTCCAAAAAACGTTCAACGATGTACAGCTGTATACTGACGATTGGCGAATGAAAATCAATGCATAGAAGTGTGAAACAATCTTGTTTCGGACAACGCTGCAGGGGGTCAGTCAAGACCTGAAACGTAATTGGAAAGATTTCCAAATCATGGATGGCGAGGGTAGTTTAGAACGAGTTCCACATAAATCCTGTGTTCGATACCTCGGTGTTTATCTCGATCTAAACTAAACGTTAGTCATGGCCCTACGAAAACTCATTCCAAATACATTGATCAAAAGGTCAAAATTTTCTGTTACAAGACCCTACGAAAGCTCTTTCATTCCACATCAAAAGGTCAAAATGATTTGTTACAAGACCCTGGTTAGACCAGTTTTGACATATGGATGTCAAATCTGGTACAACCAGAGTGCTGGTAGTATGGAAAAATTAAGAGTTTTCGAAAGGAAATGTCTTCGTGCATGTACTGGTTTGTACAGAAAGCTTGAAACGGATTGGAAACATTATATATCGAATAGAAGAATTTATCAAACTGGTGAAGTGACGGGGGTCGATATCTTTATATTGAAACTTCTTCGGAATCATATCGCAAGATCTGTGACTGTGAGTGAAAACCCTTGGATTTCACAGTCGTTTCACCCTTCAGATGGGTATATTGCGACTTGCCTCGCTACTGGCTTCATTCCTCCAGAAGCACTGGTGTATTTGGACATGAATCGATACGTTTTTGATTCTGGAGGCGTCCCAGCTATATATCACATGCATCGAAGGGCCACCGATAAGAAGATAAAATATCCTCCGAGTTTAACTTCACGAGACCAACAATTCCAATGGAGATGCTCATTTGCTAGATTCGTTGAAGCTGATCAAATTGAGACGGCGCAGTCCAGGTAGTGGTGGTTGAATGACGTCTAAATTATTTGTGTTTATTTCCAGTTTTTGTGTTCTTCATTATTTACTTTTTGAGTTTCAGCTCATTATTGCTACATTTAGTATTGTTGTTTATTTGTGTTAAAAAATAGGTATAGGTTAGGTATATCTTATGTTTATTATACTAGCTTAGAGTTTAAGTTTTTCATTGTTATTGTTTGGAATTTGTTTTATATTCTTTCAAAATTTATAACGATTAGTATTAAATAAAGCGCTTTTGACTTTGCATTAGTATGAGAAACTCTTTGATTGAGTTTGTTTAGGATTAGGTTATAACATGCTAGGTGTAGAATAAAAGTCTGGGTGGCACAAAGGACCAAGCGACGTAATGCAAATGCGGATCGCACGAGCGTTGTGCGACGAAGAAAGAGTGATGGAGAGAGTGGTAGGGAATGGAGGTATTAAAAAAAAAGTCCACCGTTGTGTTGCAATTATAAATAATTTAATTATAAATAATTGAATTATAAATAATTTTTGAATAGTATTGCTTGGTTTTTTACTTCTTCTTCTGATTGAATCATAAAATATATAAAAATTGGAATTAATTTGAATTTTTGTTTTTTCGTTTTTTTTTCGATCAGATGTTTTTCATTGATAACGTTTAAATTTTTTGGATGACAATTCGAATTGTTTTGGATGACAATTCGAAGTATCAAAACAAAGAAGTGTCAGTTTCAGCTCTTTGAATTTCTTGGCTATAGTGAAGTTATAAATCTGTCATAAATTATAACCAGCTGTGTGAAATAACTGAAGTGGTTACTAGTGTCGCTCTATCAAGTTTTCGAGATAAGTAGCGATCTTTCAAGTCATCAATTTCATTGATTCAATTTTCACTTAGGCGAACAAAAATTAACGGAACCGGGAATTCTTGCTTTGGTCTAGGAGTGAGATTCCCGTGTAGCTAAATTTATTCTAAGCAATTTTTGAATTTAATTTTAAATCTATATTTTGATATTTTAAATTATTTTTTTTTTTGCAAGTACGGATTTCTACGTTTTTTTCACTAACTATATTAAATAAATCAAGGATAATAAAAAATTTTATAAAAAGCAAATAATTAAAAAAGTTTAAAAATATAATGGCTACTAAACCAGATAAGTGTGGGAAGTGTAGGAAACCCGTGGAGGATATCCACTCAGCTATGGGGTGTGATGGCTTCTGCCTCAAGTAGTTTCATTTGAGGTGTATCAAAATGTCGGAGGAGAGATATCGAGCTATTATGGACATCACCGAAGATGTGATTTGGATGTGTGCCGGATGTAGAGCTCAGCACCGTAAATCTAAAGAAGACCAACTCTTCCAGCAAACGAAAAATTTGCAAAGCCAAGTCGAAGAGATGAGCTCAAATGTCACCTTATTAATAGATAAATCTACGTCTGCGAGCAAGCCCTCATATGCCGATATTATTAAAAATTCTACTTCTCCTCCATCAGTGCATCGATCTAATACAATATCGCAAAAAGGGATTATAATTAAGCCTAGAAATCACTCTTTATCAGAAAAAACACTGATGGATTTTAAGTCGAGGATCAGGCCATCAAAATGTAAAATTCCTCTACAGCTAATGAGGCCCATTCGTAATGGTGGGGCGATTATCAAAACATCGACAAATGAAAATACTACTTCGCTTCTTAATATAGCAATGGATGCAATGAAAGAGGAGTATGACGTTGCTAAGACCAGATTGCGACAGCCTAGACTTGTCATCAATGGACTAGAAAAACAATATGCAAATAATGAATTAAGAAATGAGATCCAGGCATTAAATCCCAATATGGAGGAGCGTGATTCTATGGATCTTGTACATGCTAGGCGAACGAGAAATGGAAGGTGGTTGCACATCATCCAGGTAAACGGGAGCATGTATAAGAGGCTTGCGAGTAGATACATTAATATAGATTATGGATCGTATTTCGTGAAGGAGGACTTCAACGTAACGAGGTGTTATAAGTGTCAAAAATACAACCACAAAACATCAAAATGTGAAGGGGAGCAGATATGTGTAAAATGTGGAGGAAAGCATGACCTAAAGGATGGCAAAAGCACGATTGAGAAGTGCTCGAACTGTATTGGTAACAATAACAATGCTGATCATTCTCACAGAGCTGACTCTGTAGAGTGTCCGGAGCTTCAACGCAGAATATTGATCGCCAGGAGGAGCACCGACTACAACTTTGATGATTGCTAATCTTTCTAATCAATCAAGTGGAACAAATTTAACACTTATGTATGCTAATATAAGAAGCTTAAGACATAAGCTAAGTGATATTCAGATTTACCTGCAGCAAAATCCTGACATAGATTTGATTATTCTAAATGAAATCTGGATTTACCCAGAAGAAGCACGGTTTTACAATATTGAAGGATATAATGCGGTATTCTCCTGCAGACCTGGAAGAGGTGGAGGTACAGCAATGTACGTAAAAAATACAGTCAATTTCATTAGGAAGAGAGCGACGCCTAATAAGTATAACGTTATTATAATTGAAGTACGCCATGCAGGTAAAAAAATAAAATTAGGGACGTACTACAATCCCAATCGTATGAATGCGCAAGATTTTTGCACAGTACTAGATACATTATTCTCAACTGAAAAAAATTTAATCACAGTAGCGGACACAAACATTGATGTGCTAACGGAATCACCAGAAACACGGATTTATAAAGATACGCTAGAAACAAATGGAACGGTAATCATAAACAACAACCAAATTACTCGCCCAGTGTCAAATACCTGTCTGGATCATATAGTAACCAATGATTTAAAAATCGCTGAAAGCATGACATACATATTTAAGGACTGGCCGGAACTGGATCATCGTGTGTTAAAAATTGCTATTCAAGACCAAACCCTGAACAAACAGAAGCCGACCTACAAAACGTTCAGATTTCTAGACAAGGAGCTCTTTAAATCAAACATACGAGAGTTACTGGAAAAGCGGAAACCAAATAGTATTATTGAACTCAAAAATATCATCATATCTGCTAAGCAAAGTTCTACAATTGAGAAAAAAATCAGGTGTTGACAACGGACTTGGATAACGAAAAAAGCAATTGATGCAAGTATTAAAAAAAGGAAGGCATACATGGACTACAGGAAGAACAGTGGAAACTGGGCTTTCAAGTTTTGTATATGCAAGCGAAAAAAGAATCGAAACGACTGGTGAAAGAGGCTAAATTCTTATATTTCTCAAGAAGAATGGAAACAGCGGCTGACAACTCCCGCGAAATATGGAGCATAATAAATGAGGTAAAGGATAACTCTTCAACCCAGGGTATATCACAAAACTTTCAACTGAATTCTGATGGGCCCTCTAACACATCGTGTCCACGTGACGCGGCGAACTCATTGAATAACTTTTTTTCAACAATTGGTGGAAGAATCACTAAAGAAATCGTTGCCAGTTCAGCAGGCAATGTAAATAATACAAATATCGCAATAAATTCCATCTTTCACATTCATCAAACAAATAAAAGGGAAGTCTTAAATGTAATCAATAAATTGAAAAAGAAAACGGCGCCAGGCATTGATAGCATCACGATGAATGAGATTAGTATAATAAAGGAGGACACAGCCCAGATTATAGCAAATTTTATAAACGTGCATATTCGGAATGGAACTTTTCCGGAAGAAGAAAAACTTGCAACAATAGTTCCTATATTTAAGGGTGGTGATCATCTTGACCCGAATAACTATCGCCCGATTGCGCTGCTGACGGGATATAGTAAGATATTTGAAAAAATACTAAACAATCGATTAACATCATTCTTAGTTGAAAACTCTATCATAAGTCAACATCAGTTTGGTTTTCAAAAGAACAAAAGTAGTTTGGATGCCCTACATTCTGTCACACGTTTCATCAATCTAGGACTTGACAGAGGTAATTATGTCATCGCAATTTTTGTGCATTTGAAAAAAGCATTTGATACAGTTGATCATGATCTCTTGCTTCATAAACTTGAATCGTATGGTATTCAGGGTAGTCCTAAGCAGTTGTTTAAGAGTTACTTGGAGGGAAGATCGCAGAGAACTTTAATCAACAATGTCCTGAGCGACCATGCACCTACGGAAACAGGAGTTCCCCAAGGTTCAATACTGGGCCCAACTTTGTTCCTGCTATACACAAATAATCTAAATACATGTGGGCTGACGGGATATCACACATTATATGCTGATGACACACTTCTACTTTATTCAGTACGAGACAAAACTGCCATTGAGAACACTATCAACGACGATCTAGGAAAATTCCATCAGTGGTTAATTGGAAACAAACTAGTATTGAACACATCAAAGACAAAATATATTGTTTTTAAGCAAAAGAACAAAGGAGACATAGATGTCGAACTAAATATTAACGGCGAAAAATTGCAGAGTGCTAGAAATGAAATATCTTGGTCTTATCATAGACCATCGTATGACCTGGTTACCACACATAAATAGCTTAAGAAGGCAATTAGCCCCAATAATAGGATTGTTAAGAAGATATGAGGATTTTCCAATGCACATCAAGAAACTTGTTCTAAATGCGTTTGTCCTGGCGAAATTGCATTATGGAGTACTTATTTGGAGTCAATCAGCGAAGCAACATTTAAACAGTATATCCAGGCTGCTGACCAAAGCGTATAAAAACATTCTGAAGCTGCCAATGCTTACTCAAAGTAGTTTGGTTTACCAATTGGCAAAATCATTAACCTTTAGTCAAATTATTATTATGGAGAAAGCGAAGTTTATCTACAAAAATTTAAAAACTAATGGATCGGAACGAGCGCCATTAATTAAGGTATCACAGATCAACCCATATAATGCGAGGAATGCAAATCAATTCGTAATACCTTTTGCCAGAACGGACCGACTAAAGAACGATGCAACGAATGATGCTCTGCGTATATATAACAATATACCAGAAATTTTTAAGGAAGCAAACTCACTTTTGGTATTTAAGAAAAGACTAAGGGAGCATTTAATGAGCACT
The DNA here is from genome assembly GCA_963969285.1 of Odontomyia ornata. Classification (NCBI taxonomy): domain Eukaryota; kingdom Metazoa; phylum Arthropoda; class Insecta; order Diptera; family Stratiomyidae; genus Odontomyia; species Odontomyia ornata. Next base: position 85,653,941 of record OZ017742.1, read on the forward strand.
GATTGAAGCGTGGACCTGTAATTCTGCTTTCATGAGCCCAGTATCTTAGGGCGTTCTTTTTGACCCTATCGGCGAGATACTGAAGTGACAGTTACTCAGAGTTTTTTTTTTGAATGCGTCGTATGATATTGAATTTTTTTATCTCTGAGAGCTGATCATGATTTTTTGGACTAGATGTTCACGAAAAGGACTAGATCACATTATATTGTGTGCCCCCTTATACCGATGTGTTAAACATTGTCTGGGTGGCACAAAGGACCAAGCGACGTAATGTGAATGCAGATCGCACGAGCGTTGTGCGACGAAGAAAGAGTGATGGAGAGAGTGGTAGGGAATGGAGGCAATTAAAAAAAAAAAAAAAAAAAAAATTTAGAGATCTATTTCAGCCATTTAGTTTTCGAATTTTCTTTTGTTTCGAATTTACTTTATATTCTTTGAAAATTTATAACAATTAGTGTTGAATCAAGCGCTTATGACTTTGACTGTTAAAAATTTTTGAGTGGACTTCAACTTCTAAAATATTTGAAGCCCTAGCTGAAAGAAGCTTGACCATCTTCGATCAAAATTCTTCCAATGTGGCATTCTTAAATGCAAAGACAGAATTTTGAAGCTTTTTTAAGACTACCAGGCTTATACTAGACTTCTATTTTTAAGCTTTTCACAAAGTTTGATTATCCCAGCTTCTAGAATTCTAGAGTAAGCTACCTGCTGCCAGCACGCGGGCAAAGAAAAGACAGGCAGGCACCGATATTATGATGGTAACCCATGATTTTCATCCTTAGGATTGTATCCACTATGGCAACCGGATATGTGAAAAAAGACAATAGTAAGAAAATCATTCGCAAGAATAAACTGCCATATAATCTACTTAGCAATAGGTTATTTAATAACTCACTAAATTTAGAACTAATTTCGTAGGGTATTACTCCATAAGACCATCTCCGCTGTTTTGACGTCATTGAGTTTCTTCCTCCTTGGAAGCGCATGTCACCTTGGAAGAAGCCACCCTTTTCAAATAGTTTTTGTCTGGCAATTTTTCGAGTTATATCGTCCTCGCATTCGCACAATGTAAAAATAACTAAAATAACTAATAATTTGTGGATCATTTTTACACTCAAGTAGAGTATTACTTAAAATTTAATTAAAATAGAACTTGAATCTTAGATGTTCTTAGTACAACTGACACATAATACTAAACAAATCAACAAGTGAATGAAAGCAAAACCAGAGGTTGCTAAATGATACTAACTTTTATACCAGTTGCCAGGTGCAGTTAATTTTGAACAGTTGACACTTCGAACCTATGTGAAAAGATAAAGAAATGGGCCAGTTGATCTTTCACATAATAAAGCATGTAAATATGATATTTTTCTTATGGTTGAAGTATTCAAAGGCAGGTTAGAGACCCCCTTACTTTTTTGTAGGGTAAATGGGAAATTTACTAATCATACTATTCTTAAGAGTTTTGGCGGAATTTCGACTTCTTAGATATTCGTGGTCATTGTACTCTTAAAAAACTACTTCTATAATTTGTTCCAGAGTTTGGGGATCACAGGTGTCCAATCGCGAGGGAGAAGGCACCCCATGGCAAAGCAAAACGAGGTTTACCCCGAAATAATATGTCAAACGGTTCCAGGCTAGCCCCACAGTCAGGGCATAAATAGCCTTCCTCTCCCAACTGCAAAAAAAACTACCAGAAGGGGTGGAGGACACAAACTTTTCATACGTTTCCTTAACTCCTGTCCGTTCAATGCAAACACGTTTTAAGAGAACGCTCTCTAAAAGACATATTTTCACTTGTTATGGTTCGCGGGCAATAGTTTTAATGTTCCGGGGAAGTGAAACGCAATGTCTTTTAAATTAAATTAAAAGAGTTTATTTAATTACTTAAAAATGCACAATCACTTATTTAACTATTTCACAATTTTAATTTTCACTACTGAAAGTCTAACTTCCACTTGTCCATAAATTTCTATCGCAATTGTCTTCTTTAATCACTTCACAATCAACGAAAAACACATTCCTATTGCTCGATCAATATCGCTTTTCCATTCGCTCCATAATTTCGCAGTTTTTACACTCGCGGTTCTAATGAATTCCCCCCATTCATTAAGCTCGCCTTTATATAGGGTCTCTAGTCATTCAACCCAGTTCTCGTACATTGGCGAATTGCCTGGAATATTCGAGCAGCTTAGTGAATGGGCAGTGACCCACTTTCAGATGTTGATCATGCTTGGTGGGTTCTCGAGTACATTCGTTTGTTGATGTTCTTAATGGTTGTAAAAACAATTGCGACAGTAGCTCGCAGAATTCTTTGCACATGTAACAATATGATTTGGCATTCCACATGACTGCCTCTTCCAGAAATGAAGAGGCCTCTTTAAGAACCTTTAAATATTTTTGATAGCCGACATTTCAAACAAATGGAATGACAGCCAGATGAAAAACAGGTTATGGTTTCCGTCGGACTATGTTTGTTCGTAGAAAGAACTTAAAGTACAGAAGATCGCGATGAACCAAATACTAATCAACCAATAAGCTTGCAACCAAATATTGGCATTTGATAAATTTTTGGAAACATCTCATAGACGAAAAAATGTTGAGCAATGATTTCCGCGAAAACAATTTTTGGCACCTCGAAACGTTCTGACGCACATTTCACGTTGAAAACAGCGGTTCGTGCCTCGACCAATCTTCGCTTGCCAGCCTTAATAACGGCAAACTTTGCAAATAGGCACGAGAGCCGTTCTTCTACATTCTCATGAGTGAATCTACGTAGGAGATTTTATGTGGATGAAATCTTCTTCCGATATTATTATCAAAAAGTTAGTCTTAAAATAAAAGTATATGTTAACCAGATCCTGCGTTTGATTCCGAAGTGGTGACCACAACAACAAGCAGCGACAACATGGCAAAATGAAGAAACCATGGACTTTGCTCTCCCGCAACAAGCACCTCCAGCGCTACCTATCGAGTGCCTGTCACCGGCTCAGAAGGTCAATGCCATCGGCCAATGCAGGATACCTTCCTTTTGGCACACCAGCCCTTAGCTCTGGTTTTTTCAGGTTGAGTCTCAATTCCAGGTCCACAAGGTGATGAGCGATTCACCGAAGTATCACCTCACGCTATCATCATTGGACCACGACACCATCGCAAAGGTAGCAGACATCATTCGTGTGCCATCGTCTCCTGCCTCACTGATTCACCTGATGCACAGCTGCATAAACTGCTTACAGGTGTTGAGCTTGGAGACAAGCAACCTTCACAACTACTGCGCCATATGCGATCTCTGGCTGGTAAGCGCGTCAGCGATGACGTCCTTCAGGTCAGGTGGCTTGATTTCCTGACCCAGCAAACGCGGCGCATGCTCTTGCTGATTAAAAATCAGACATTAGAAGAGCTTGCCGCGTTCACAGACGAAGCATACGAGCTGGGCCTAACAGTGATGGCCACTTCTGCTTAACCATCAACGCGCGCAACCACCCCATCATCTGGCATCTCCTCACCACGTGATTCCGTGGACAATTTTACGGTCAAATTAGCCGCCCTGCGCCTAGCGATCGCACAACTGACTACTCTGACTCGCGAGGCGATTCAGCAACCGCAGACTAATGCCAACACCTTGTGGGAGTGCCCATCATCAAGAAATCTGAGCCAACGAAGAGCACTCTCCGCCACTCGAGGACCGGATCCTCGCACGGGACGATGCTGGTATCACAGCAAGCATGGAGCCCTTGCAATGCGGTGCAAGCAGCCCTGTTCGTTCCTATGTCCAGATGCCAACACTAGGCGGTTGGAAAACTAAGATTACCGGCGCTGTACTCGGCGGGCAATTCCACTAACACATCCGAAAAACACCTCTACGTTTCCGACCGAACCAGCGAAACTCGGTTCCTAGTGAACTCCGGGTCCTCCTTCTCCATTATCCCAAGGTACTTCATTAAAAGACCTTTTCATAAACAAACCCTCGAGCTACAACTGGCCAATAGCATGCCAATAACCACTTTTGGCACCCAGAAACTCAAGCTAGACTTTGGATTACGCCATCCATTTCGCTGGACATTTTTGATCGTAGATGTCCAGACTGCTATCCTTGGAGCCAACGCTCTTAAATATCACGGTCTACTTATTGACCTCCGAAATCAACGCCTTCTAGACGACCTCACGAATATCTCCACAGCTTGCTACCTCGGCCCAGTGCCACCAGTGCACAGTATCAGCGCCGTCATCAACACATGCAGCGTTGCAAACACTGTTGGAGACTTATACAAAAGGATCATCGCCAAATGTTCAAGCAAACCTCTACAGCCCGGTGAAATGGCTTCCATCATTGACCCTCCCGTCCACCATTAGATTATCACTCTCGGCCCACAAGTGTTTGCAAGACCACGTCATCTTACGGAAGAACGCCTTGCCGCCGCGAAAGCAGAATTTGATTTTCTCTTGGAGCGAGGTGTTATTCGACCATCATCGAGCCAATGGGCTAGCCCTCTCCACATGTTACCCAAAGACGAGGGCTGGTGGCGAGCCACTGGAGATTATCGCCAGCTCAACGCCCAAACTCGTCCCGACCGCTACCCATTACCAATAATCGAGGATCTAAGGCCAGTGGATCTATATTTTCGTTCATCGATCTTCAGCGTGCCTTTTACCAAATCCCTGTCGCTCACCAAGACATCGTAAAAACACCAGTTATCACGCCATTCGGCCTTTTTGAATTTCTAGGTATGCCTTTGGGCCTTCGAAATGCAGCTCAGACGATGCAGCGCACCCTTAACCATTTGTTAAGGAAGCTGGATTTTGTACGAGTCTACCATGACGATATTTAGGTGTTCTCTGCCAGCCACAACCAACACCAATACCACCTCGACCAGTTTCTCTCCGTGTTGCGAGCCACTAAGCTCCAAGCCAATTAGGGCAAATGTCAAATCGGTCAGGACGAGGTTGTTTTTGCCGGCTATCAAGTGAACAAGTCAGGTTTCCGATCACCAGCTCCAAAGACACAGGCCAAAGCAGAATTTCCCAAGCAAGCTGACTCCTCGCAGCTGATATGCTTCCTTGGGATGATGAGTTTCTACCGCGGCTGCATACCACACGCTGCCGAGCTACAAGTACCGCTTTCAGACGCACATTTCACGTCGAAAGCAGCCATTAGTGCCTCGACGAATCTTCGCTTGCGAGCCTAAATAACGGCAAACTTTGCAAATAGGTACGAGAACCGTTCTTCTACATTCTCATGAGTGAATGTAGGAAGGAAATTTTATGTGGATGACATCTTCCTCCGATGTCATTTTCAAACAGTTAGTCTTAAAATAAAAGTATGTGTTAACCAGATCCTGCGCTTTTCAAGTTTTTCTTTACTTTTTTTCAAGTTTTTCTTTACTGCGTTAGTATGGTGCTGTGTGTTAGTATTAGTTTGGAATGGTAGTTTATTTGATCGAGTGCTTCTATTGGGAAGTTAAAAGTTAGTTCTGGAAATCGAGAGGATTATTCGCATGGTATTAAAGTTCTAAGTTTGCTTCTTCAAGAAATGCAATTAATTGAGTAAGTGCTTTTTCATTGTTCTTGTTAAAAAATTTTGATATTGGATCGTTATTTTGAAAGATTTTATACTTGTTTCTTAGAGTTTCAAAATGTTCACAGTTTAGGAGTTTATGTTTAAGATCGTCTGTGATGTCGCACCACTTACACACGGGATGGAACTATTTTTGCTTTTTTTAATCTCTTGTGGTTGGAGGCTCTGTTGAGGAGAATTCTGTTTATTTGTTTCTGTGTGTTGCTGTTCGGGGGAAAAAGTGAAGCCATGGTTGTGTTCTAAATATGAGGTCAGTTTGTAGCCAGGGGCTGTATGCCAGGTTTTTGCTGTTATTACGATAGTATTCATTTCATTCTATTTTTATGAAGTCGTTGATCTTTTTGATAGAGTCATCCCATTCACGCTATGGCCAGTTTAGCTGCTTTGTTAACCAGTTCGAAACTGTGAAATTTTTCCGATTTTGGTATCCAGTATAAGAGCAGTGGTGAGTTAGATCTATTGTTAAGGGGTATTCTGATTTTTCCTGTGATGAGCTTGTGATTTGTATTGTTTGTGATCTCGTTTATTGCGTTCTTGGAGTCACTGAAAATGGGTAGGGTATTTTTGGGATCAGATTCTGTGTACTTTACAGCTTCATGTATAGCTTGTAATTCTGCATTTATAACTGTTGAGTCTGCGTTTAAGCAGTATTTCAATATCTTTTGAGAGTTGTAGCAGTATACGGCTATACCAGTACCTAGTTTGTTTTTTGTCGCGTCCGTGAAGACTATGTTTGCTTTATTAGCCGAAAGGTTCTGTAAAACTGCTTCAATTGAATTGCTGAAGTCATAATTCATTATTTTGAAATTGTTAGGGATGTTGTTAATGAAATTATCAGACTAGAAAGTTTATGTGGTGTGGATTTGGTAGCACAGAACCAAAACAGCTGTTGTTGTAGATGTTGACATATTTTCTGTACATTGTGGCATAGTTTGAGTTTTCTTGATTTTCCGTGATCATTTCTCTGAAGTCTTGGCGGCTTAAGTTTTTTCCAATTTCTTTGGCAAGGAGTTGTTCAGCTCTTAGTCTGGCTGGTAATTCTTTGGCTAGGACAAGTGCTAGTGTATTTGGTGCAGTTCTAGGTATTGATGTAAAACATTGATATTTTGAATTCCAAATTATTTCCTTTAACCTAATGCTACAACTGTCATTTGTCACTCTGTTCACTTCTGTCAATCTGTCTGTCAATAAACATTGTGTTAAAACGTTGGCTTATTAAAATCATATTATTGTCTATAAAACAATATCATGGTAGCAGAGCGTAGCTCGATTTGAGTGGTGCGCAATTTATTGCGAGCAACTGAAGGAGCATACGAAGTGAGTATTGGAGAGTTGATTCAACCGGTGCTGGGGGCTAATGTGGCTACGATTGATGTCCACAACGCAGCAATGAAAATTTGAGATAAGGCAGATCGTGCCGCTTGTCACATCATCATCAAGACACTAGATTCGAGTGTCATGACTTTGATCGTCGCTTGCTCATCAGATGTGGAACAAATTGTATGGTTTTTATGAACAACAAACGAGTTTTCCAGTTTCGACATGAATTTAAATTTGAAGGTTTGAATCTATGCATGCAGCAGTTGTAAGTTAACCCCGACGAGTCAGCTTTGATGGTCAAGTTGCGGGAAACGTTGCCTGACAGTTTTGAAGGTTTCAGGCAAGCTTGGTGGGCCAGGTCAGATGGTCAGCAGACCTTCGATAACCTGATCAACAATGACGGCACTGCTGGCAACCAAGTTGAAGATTCAGACCAAAGGTTCAATTGGAAGTCAACAAGGTGCAAGTGGAAGTCAACAAGGTGCAGCTGATAAGCAGGCCAAAGATGATGTCAAGCCCCACCAGAAGGGGAAGACGTCGGCTTTCAAGTGCTACGATTGTCACGGAACTGGTCATTTTAAAACAGATTGTCCAATCAGGAAGAAGAAGAGTGATGGGACCTCTGAAAGTAAGGGTTCGTTAGCGTTCGTTAGCGAAGTGTTCAGTGCGGAAGGCAAGAACGAAGCTTGGATCATCGATTCTGGTGCGACGGACCACATGACCTTCAAGAAAGAGTGGTGTTCATTCTTTGAGGCTTTCTCTATTCTAGCAGAGATTCGTATCGGAAACAATTCTGTGATGAGTGCTTTTGGAAGAGGAAATATTGACTTTGAAGCGCTTGTGAATGGCCGTTGGACTTCTTGTCACATGGAAAACGTGCTGTGTGATACGGAAGCTAGGAGAAATTTATTCTCGGTTACGCGTGCACTGGACAAAGGTATGACTTTCAGCTCATCCAAGGATTGCTGTGAATGCCAGTTGTCAAGGCTTAAGGTGTGCCATGTGGTCAGCTGTTTAAGATGATGCTCAAGGTCAAGGAACCGGACACTTGCTGTGTGAGCGAGGCTTATCTGGCGGTCAAGGACTCTCTTCAAGTCTGGCATGAGCGTTTAGGTCATCAGAATAAAAGACATGTTGTGAAGATACTCAAGAATCACGGAATTCGAGTACAACAGGATGACGAATTCTGTGGATCTTGTGTAGAAGGTAAACAGCATCGAGAACCGTTCAAGTCAGGTCAACAGCGTTCATCTGTGCTAGGAGAAGTGATCCATGCTGATGTCGGTATTTCACATCGACACTAGTCTATTGCTGGTGCCAGGTACTTTGTCTGCTTCACATGTGACTATTCAAGATTTCGTATGGTTTATTTCTTGAAGGAAAAATCTGAGGTGTTCGACAAGGCTAAAGAAATGTTGCAGTTGGTGAAGACTCAACGAGGTCGACCGGTAAAGGTGTTCCATTGCGACGGAGGAAAGGAATTTGACAACAAGAAGATGCGAGAACTCATGGATTCTGAAGGTACGAAGATGGTGACTACGAATCCTTATACGCCTCAGCAGAATGGTTGTGCTGAACGATCAAACCGGACAATTGGTGAGCTAGCACTAACCATGCTTGTTAGCAAGGATCTGCCAAAATTTCTATGGGATGAAGCTGTCAACGCTGCCGCTTACATTCTCAACCAAACTGGTCCAAGCTCTGTAGAGGGCAAAGCTCCGTACGAGTTGTTCGTTGAGAAGAGTGTTTATTTGAACAGGTTTCATATTTTTGGAACCACATGCTGGGTGATGGTGCCTAAAAACGTCGGAAGAATTGGAATGCTTAAGAAGTCAAAGCGGTTTTTGTTGGCTACTCGGAAGACATCCATGGTTTACGTGTGTGGAAGAAGGATACAAGTCTGATGTCGTGAGGTAGTTTTTGATCCAGAGCATTCCTCTAAAATTCTAGCTTTGTTTCCTGTTGAAGAAATTGAAGATCCCATCGAGCCCCGCGATTTTCCCAGTGTTACCAGTCGTTCCTGCTGAACCGCGAATTGAAGAAACTCCTTAGGCTGCAAAAGATACCACCTAACGACGTCTTTGACGTAGAAGTAAACTTCAGAAACCTGTGAAATCGAGTGAAGTGTTTCTTGCAGAGTAAGAAGAGCCTCAAGACTACAAAGAAGCCACGAAGTCGGATAATTGTGAACACTCGAAGGCTGCGATGAAAGAACAAATGTCCACTGAAGGAAAATTCAAACTGGGTTTTAAAGGTGTTACCCCCAGAAAGGAAGACAATTGCTAATCGCTGGGTTTATCGTATCAAACGAGATGCAGAAAGGAAGGATTGTCGCTACGAAGCTAGGCTTCTTGCGAAGGGTTATAGTCAACAAGAAGGTATTGATTATCATGAAACTATCAGTCCCGTAGCTCGATTTGATACTTTTAGGGCGATTCTAAATGTTGCTGCCAAATAAAGTTTGGAGTTGGTCCAATTTGATGTGAAGACGGCATTTCTAAACGGTATTTTGAATGAAGAAATAAACATGGATCAACCTGAAGGTTTCGAAAATGGTTCTGGTCGTGTGTGCAAGCTGATTGGAAGTCTCTACGGACTGAAGTTATCTCCAAGGTGCTGGAACAACCGGTTCAAGGAGATTCTAACCAACTTTGGTCTCGTCCAGAGTGAAGCTGATCCATGTCTTTCCTTGTGTATGTCTGTAAAAGATAAACTGATCATTGTCCTTTATGTTGATGATGGTCTGGTTGCTGCAACACAGAAGATTGTGATTCAAGAGTTCCGGAGGAAGCTGGACATGGGGTTCAAGATCACACGTGAACCGCTTGGCTGTTTCCTGAATATGCTCATTGAACGTGCAGATGATGGTTCAATCCGTTTGAGTCAGAAGGTGTACGCGGAAAATTTTCTTCAGAAGCTCAACATGGCAGAAGCTAATGCTGTTTCAACGCCCATTAACAAGTACGTACCGTTGGAAGAGAAAACTGGTTTGAGAACATCTGCTCCTTATCGTGAAGTTGTAGGATGTTTGATGTAATTAGCTGTTGCTACTCGTCCTGACATCGCATTTGCAAGCCAATTATACGTCGCAGTTCTTGGTAGATCCGGAATATGTCCACTGGTTGCCGGTAAAAAGAATCCTGAGATACGTCAAAGGGTCTACGTCAGTTGGTATCAGGTACGAGGCTGGTTCCAAAGGAAGTGTCTTGAAGGCGTTCAGTGGTGCAGACTATGCTTGTCAATCGGACACTCGTCGGTCTGTTAGTAGAATCGTTTTCATGCTCAGTGGAGGACCGATATCCTGGGCTAGCAGAGGTCAAGAGTGTGTGTCTCTATCCACAACTGAGGCTGAGTATGTGCTGCTAGTGAAGCTGCCAGGGAATCTGTGTGGTTGTCTCAACTGGTCGCAGAAGTTTCTCCCTCAGACAACATTCCAATTCCTTTTGTGGGCAATCAAAGTGCAATCAAATTAGCGAAGAATCACGAGTTCCACAAGAGGACCAAACACATTGAAATGAGGTGACATTTCATTCGAAAGGAATTGCAGCAAGGAATGTTAAATATTCAACATGTTTCAAGTTATCAACAATTCGCTGAAATCCTGACAAAGCCGCTGCCACGTCTTAGACTTGCTGATCTGCGTGCTGCCCTTGGAACGATTTGATCTGATTTTGAATTTTAATTTAGTTTGTTTTTGAAAAATTGAAATATCGTGTTTTAGAGGAAGTACTGATGTAAAACGTTGATATTTTGAATTCAAAATTATGTTCCTGTAACATAATGCCACAACTGTCATTTGTCAATCTGTTGACTTTTGTCAATCTGTTGATTTCTGTCAATCTGTCTGTCAATAAACATTGTATTAAAATGTTGGCTAATTAAAATCATATTATTGTCTATAAAACAATAACAATAGGGACCTCGAGACATCGTTTTATGGCTGTCTTTTTTGTCCAGAAATTATTTGAGAGCGTGAATAATGTTAGTTAGATTGTTTTCTATTGCCGGTCTTATTAGAGATTTCAAGGTGTTTAATGCCTTTTTGGGGGGAAGGCCATGTTTGGAGGAGCTCATTTTGAAGGCTATGCTGATTTTTTTTTGCTTTGCTTAGAGATGTATTGTAGAATTTGTTGAAGTGATTTTGATTATTAAAATTTCTGCCTAGGAAGGTGAAATTTTTGACTCATTATAATTGGCTGTTACCATATTTGATTTTGTTGGGGTGAGTTTTATTAGTATAGACTTCTATGGCAAGCGATTTTGCAAGTTCAGGCGGAGGTTTAAACTATTACATAAGTCTGTAAATTTATTGAATTTCAGTTGTAGATTATTGAGGTTATTTAGTCTGTTTTTTCCTTTACTTTTTATTAAAAAGTCATCAGCGAATTGAATGAGTTTTGACTGTCTGTAGTTTTATGAAGGCTAGATGTGTAGAGGTTGAAAAAGAGCGGGTTCAGTACGTCCCCTTGTGGAAGTCCATTATTTATTTCAGTTAAATTCTTGTCTTGATGTAATTTCCTGTACATCAGGAAGTTTGAGATCCACGAAATGTATTTGTATTCCTTCTTGATATCGAGGTTAGACATATGTGAATATTACATAGTTCCGGAATATTGACTCTCTCATACGCACTAGCAACATCACAGTTGCTAATCATGCTGTTTTTAGCCTTATTGTTTTTATTAAGGAGTTGAATTGCAGTGTTTATACATGAATTTGTCCACTTTCCCTCTCTGTAAACAAGACAGAGTAACTCAGATAGTTTTGGTGTTCAATTTTACTAGAAATTTTGATTTTGATTAGGCACTTGATTATTTTTAGCAGAATACTTATTAGTGATATAGGTTTGTGACTTTCTATATTATTGGAGATGGGTACTATTTTGATATTTCTAAGTTCGTTATGTATATATATATTTTTTTTTTTTTGAGGCAATCGTTTATAGAATTTAGCAGAGCTGATTTGTTGTGGTGATTAAGGGAGTTTAGTATTTTATAATCAATTGTATCTAGGCCCGGAGATAATCTTTTTATATATTTCTGTAGTTTTATGAGAAGTTCATGTATTTTGAAGGGTTCAGCGAGTTCTATATTATTGGGGAGGGGAGTCTAGAGGGAATTGAGCGATTGATATTTATTTTTTATTGTGTTGGGAGAGGGGATATTGTTTTCGGGGTCCCATTGCGATCTCGGGCTGTTGTTGTTTTTGAATGCGTTGACAAATTTCCAAAACTGTTTGATGTCTCCACAGTGATTTGTCATTTATTTTTTGTCCCAGAGTTCTCTTTTAGTTTTTGCTACACTTTCTCTCCATGTGTTTTACCATTCCAAGATTTGGCTTCATTTTCATTACTTTTTAGTTTTCGGAAATTTGTCCAAGCTTTTGTTCTTTACTTCCATAGAATGTTGATTTCCTTTGACCACCATGGTTTTGGACTATGTTTGAAGCTCCTAGCGTTGAATTGGTTGGTTTTGATGAAATCGTTGATCATTTTCATGTTTTCTGCCAGGTTGCTAGTGAAGTTGATTGTGTTGTCCTTTATTTTTATTCCAATTTTCGACTTGCAGCGTAAATTCAATAGGGACGTGTTCGCTCTTGCCTTTTTTATAATTTTTTGTAGTCTGTTGATTCCAGTGGTTTGTTAGGGTGGTGTCTGGGTTAAACGTTTGTGTGGTTTATTGACCGGTCATTCTGAAAAAGGTGAACGTGCCTGTGTTCAGAGCTGCTATTTTGTTTATGTTTAATATGGATTTTAGAATATATTCTTTAGCGTTGTTTATTTTGTCACCCCAGTCTTTGTGCCTTGCACTGAAATCTCCTCCAATTATGAACAGGCTTTTGTTGTTTATTGTTGTTGTGATTTGATGGATTTGCTCTTTAAAAGTTGTGCTACTTAGATCAGTGGGAAAATAGTAAGCGCAAATGTTAATGTTTGGTCTTTGTTGTCGAGAGGTAATTCTTTGAAGTTAATCCTGTTATTAATAAATATAGAGACAACCCCCTCCTTCTTTTTCTGGTCTTATTTTGCTAATGAGTCGATAATTTTTGTGAGTTTTGGTTCTCAACAGAGGCGATTTTTTTATTAGAAGTGTTTCTTGTAGAAGTGCGATGTCTATTTTGTTTTTGTTCATGATGTATTCCAAGGTCTCCCTTTTTTCGAAATGCTTTGTGTTGTCTTTTTTGACAGTGTATTGTTAGTGTTTGTATTGTTTCTTTAATTAAATTGGAGTCTTTTTGTAAATACCAAACATTACTTGGTTGTTACAGTTGTTGTTTAGTAGATTAATTAGTTTCTCTGTTGGTGTAACTTGATTAGCTGATTTATAAATATTTTCTGCTAATCTGTTTTTTCCATTAGCGTGTTGTTTGACTACAGTCAAACAACATACTCATTGGAAAATTTGATGTCTAATTGGTTGATCTTGTGTTTTCTGTTTTTGTGGTTTTGGTGTAAGATTTGGTTAGCATTCATTAATTTGGATTTTGATAGGAAGGAAAAGCTGAATTCATGGATTCGTTGCCTTTCAGCAGTTTGAATTGGTTGTTGTTTAAGATATCTCTGATGGAACAGACTTTTACCTTCATATGGTAATTGATCCATCTGGGGCAGCTTTTGTCCATAGCGCAGTGAATTAGGTCTCCACATAAGAAGCATCTCGTGTTTTTGCATTCCTTTTCTAGACATTCTTTATCCCCGCACTTTGGGCATCTTTGCAGAAATACTGAGTGTGTCGTAGTCTGAGACACTCTATATATTGTTTTGGTGTAAGATAATAGTATTCAACTGGATGATCAGGTAGTCTAGTCTGATTTCGTCTGGAAGTTCATCTCTCGAGAAGGATACTTTTACTGGCTGTGTTGGGATGAACCTTTCTCTATTTTTTGGATCTCTCCTTTTGATCCTGTAAACGTTCATAATTTTTATAATTTTTTGGTTGCATGCCATGGGAATTACTAGGAATGCCGCTTTTGGCTATTTCCTCCTCTATGATATTTATGAGTACTCCTTTTAGTATTCTATATCGCATTATGAAGTTATTTAGAATGAATGCTCTTACTCCAAAATGTTTGATCTTATCGTTCATTACCACATCATTTGCATCCTCAGGTTTGTTGAAAGTCAATTTAATTCTGTTATAGCCTAGCTGCATGATGTCCTTTATGTTTTTGATGTTCATGTTTTTGTTCATGGAATAGAGGGACATTGGAGTAGGTCTTACTTTTTCGTTTGCTTTCTCTTTTGGTAGATCCATTTGAACAAAGAATTTTTTCCTGTTGTCGTTTTTGTCGAATTTATAGGTGTTTTGCCCAGTTTTCGCTTGTTTCGGGTTTGGATTTTCGGTGTCCTTTGTTGCAGCCATATGATCTTTTCGAATCTGGGTTATCATATTGTCGCGTGTTATGGTTCGCGGCCAATAATTTTAATGTTCCGGGAAAGTGAAAACATAATGTCTTTTAAATTAAAAGAGTTTATTTAATTACATAAAAATGCACAATCACTTATTTACTATTTCACAATTTTAATTTTCACAATTAAAAGTCTAGCTTTCACTTGTCCATAAATTTTTATCGCAAATGTCTTCTAAAGTCTCTAGCCATTCAACCCACTTCTCGTGCATTGGCGAATGTTCTGCCGAGAGGTATCTAGTATATTCGAGCAGCTTAATGAATGGTCAGATGGTGATCATGCTTGGTGGGATCTCGTGGTTTCGAGTAAATTCACTTTGTTGATCATGAGGTTCTTAATGGTTGTGAAAACAACTGCAACAGTAGCTCACGGAATTATTCGTACATGTAACAGTATTTTTGGTTTTGATCGTCTTGTTCAGGGTAAGAAGATAGAATAGGGGGGGTTCTAAATAAAGTTCATACAAATTTCTTGTGGTTTTGATTTCCGGTGTGGGGTTCTGAATAAGTTTAATATGAATTTTTTGTGGTTGATGGTGCGTGCGTGTTGAATGCAGGTGTTGATAGGTTTTGTATGTTTCAAGAGCGGCTGGTATGTTATTGTTTCTATGGTAGGTTGATAAGGAGATTTAGTACTATGGATAGTGAATGGAGCTGGTGATAAGAACAGCTTTCGAGTGTGCGACGTCATACCACAACACCAAGTGCAAAGAATTTAAAGTTAAACGACCTTGCATTTGCCATAAATCTCTTATTTATTACTATTTTTTTGTTTTTAATACCTCCATTTCCTGCCATTCTCTCCAGCACACTCTTTTTGTCGCACAACGCTTGTGCGATCTGCACTTCACATTCCGTCGCTTCTTCTAGTGTGACCCCCAGACAATGTTTATAACATCGGTATAAGGGCGCACACAAAAATATGTGGTCATTCTATTAATCTTTTCTTGTCCAATTCGTGATCAGCTCTCAGAGATAAAACAAACTATAAATTCGACGCAGTAAAAAAAAATCTGAGTTATAAACTAACTGTCTCTTCAAGCATCTCGACGACAGGATTTTTAAAAATGCTCTAAGATGCTATGTTGAACTTTACTGGACTGAATTTTAAACTTTATTATTTCAATATTCTTTAAGCCTTTTCTTAAAGACTATAAGTGAGTTTGCTTCCTTAACTGAATCAGGAAGATTGTTGTTTATTCGCATAGCATCGTTCTTCAGACGGTCCGTTCTTCCAAAAGGTATTACGAATTGATTAGCATTTCTAGCATTGTACTGATTCTTTTGCGATACTTTAATAAATTGAACTTGTGATGACGATGTTGATTGTAAACATTTGAAGATAAACTTGCCTTTCTCCATTTCAATGATTTGAGGAAAGGTTAATGCTTTCACTGATTGGTACACTAATTTGGTGTACCAATCAGCATTGGTGAGCATTCTAGAGATGATATTAAGATGCTGCTTTGATGACTGGCTCCAAATTACTACTCCATGATGTAGTTTCGACAGTACGAATGCATTTAGGATCATCTGCTTGATGTTCATATCTTCTAAGTAGTCCGACAATATATGGTAATTGTTTCCTTAAGATATTAATGTATGATAACCATGTTAGCCCATGGTCAATGATAAGTCTAAGATACTTGATCTTCGTTACACTTTCTAGCTTTTCGTCATTTTTATGTCCATGTCAATTGTAGTGGAAAGGTAGGAATCAGAATGTCCGTGAAGGACTGCAGTGATGGTCTGCTGCCTCGGCGAAGGAAGATGTTGGTATCCGCCGAGAATGCCCTTGTCTGAGGACGCGTGAATGCGCTGGCAGGCTAGCATTGCAGTGTCGTGGGGCGAGTTCATTCCCCCAGCACAAGGACCCACTACAAAAGAATTTCGCATTCAAGAATTCTTGGGTCTCAAAAGAAAAGGCGACCGAAGCCGAAAAATTGTTGTTAACCACAAAAGGACGGAATTGCTTGTTCAAAAAACAAGTTCAAAGAAACCTAAACAGGAGGACTTAGGGTAACCTCATCGTTACCCGACGATTCTCATGGCCCACAAATAAGAGTGGGGCAACCGGATGGTGGTGGTACCCCCTCGGACCCGCCCAACCTGATCAAGATCAAAAATTGTTGCAGTGGCCAAGTATTTCCCTTCTGAGTGGAAAACTCATACAACATGACTTGTATGAGCCTTCCCAGAAAAGAAATATACCGGTGACCAATTTATGTCATAGGGTTATGCAATCGGATCACATAACCCTATGCTATAAAAAGGCACCTTGTCTCGAGGCCACTTAACCCACAAGAGTCCCTGAAACAAAAGGAAGCTTAGAGTGTGCCCGATGGCTAGCTCATTTTGGTGGGGAAAGCCTTCCACCGTACCGGGTCCTATACCCGGTCAGATCCGACGGAATGGAAAGACCGACGGTTCAATTTAGCAATCCATTTTCCTTATTAAAAAATAAATCACCTTCTGCTTTAGCGAAATTTACTATTTCAAGTCCTGTATTAAGTGTATATTAAAAAAGTTAAAAATTATACATATATTAGAAAAATTAAAAAAAGAAATGTATGCATAAATAATTAAAAAAAAGGATCTAAACAAATTTAGAATGGATATAAAACAAAAAAAAATATCGAAATCAATCCAAAAGGGTACTTACCCATCTTTCTCGACGAGCGCTCGTGATGGGGTGAGTAAGTCCAGGCAGCTAATGCGAATTGAAAATAAATATTGATTTTTAAATTATCAGACGATTTCCTTCGATAATTTCCTTAAACTTCGCAAAAATTTGCTTATTCAAATTGCTGTTATGTTACACAGAGTGACAATCAGGCAGAGCGTATTGAAATGCACGCTTGGATGGTCTCACAGACACGATATATTAATTCCAATAGATTATCCAAATCGGCACAGCTTGATGTATGTTGTATCCACTTGCAACATAAAACTATCCCGGGACAGCAATTCACAATATATTGCTTGGTAACGTACACATAATTAGTTGTAAGGCGATACGAGGACCAACAGTTTTTGTAAGAATTTTTTCCAGCTAAGTATTCCGCCGACAGTTCAGTCCAATTTTCTGATGTTCAGTCTAAGCGCTACCACAGAAAAATCCAAGACAGCCGGTTTTACTATAGAACTTCATCAGAGCAAGGGTTTCTTCACAAAGTCAAAGTCAAAAGCGCTTTATTTAATACTAATCCTGAAATTTTCATGCAAATCCTAGCAAAGCTGTAGTATCTGAGTCAGTAAAAAGCGCATATTGTTCCATAGCCATATGTTTCCATAGTAATACAGCGCATATTGTTCCATAGTAATACAGGAAAATTCAAATCGCTATAACTTTATTAAATACCATTCGATCTTTATGAAACTTTCAGGACAGATTTATCTTTTAAATAGTCAGTGTACTAACCGTTAAGATTTCATTCAAGAAAACATGAAATCGATAAATCATACTATTACTAACAAAGTTGAGTGAATCTCGACTTTTCATGTATTTGTTGTTGTTGTACTCATGAAGGCCTATTTTCATGATTTTTTTCAGATTTTTCGGGTCAAAGGTGTCGAATCGAAAGGGGTGGGTCACAAAATATTCGTACATTTCCCCTTCCCCTGCACCCCTCGAAGCAAAATTTGTCATTTTAAGACCTGTTTTGAAAAGTGCTCATTAAGACCTTGCATTTGATACCCATATTACCTACATGCAATTAAACTTTTTTTCCGAGGGCAACTCCCCTATATGGAGGGATCCACCTTAAAGACCTTATAAATTTCTCTTCGTATTGAAATTTTGAAGAGGGCGTCACTTCAAACCTACCTACAAAATCTTATGTTTCTAGCTTATGAAGTTTGCGAGAAAAAGTGGTGTGACACGGACGGACGGACGGACGGACGGTCGAACGAACAGACGGACAGACAGGACGTGAAACTAGTAGGGTATTGTAAAATAACTTTACAATACCCTAAAAACGAAATGTTATTGGGTCTATAACTTAATTCGTGCGGTTAGCTCAGAGATGGCGTAACTTGTATAATATTATATCGTTCCAATATTCCGAACCTGCGCTGGAAAGCTACTGTCATTGTACATCTTTTCAGTGTATGACATTTATTTGAAGCGTTAACATCTCCTGAAAAAGTGTTTTTGCGGGGAATTCTTCTTCATTACTTTAATATGAAGAATACCGCTGCCGAAAGTTATCGTATTTTGGTGGAAGTTTATGGTGAGCGAACCTGCCAAAAGTGGTTTGCATGGTTTAAAAGCGATGATTTTAGCTTGGAATACGATGAACGTCCTGGGCAGCCAAAAAGTTTGAAGATGAAGAACTGGAAGCATTACTCGATGAAGATTGTTGCCAAACACAAGAAGAGCTCGCAGAATCTTTGGGTGTCACTCAAGCAGGCATTTCAAAACGTTTAAAACCAGCTGAATATATTCAAAAGCAAGGAAATTGGGTTCCACATGAACTCAAGCCGAGAGACGTCGAAATCCGGTTTTGCTTGTCCGAAATGCTGCAGGAACGCAACAAAAGGAAGTCATTTTTGCATCGGATTGTTAGTGGTGATGAAAAATGGATCCATTACGATAACCCCAAGCGCAAAAAATCAAACGTCCGGCCAACCAGCCAAATCAACGGCAAAGCCGATCCATGGCGCGAAAGTAATGCTCTATATTTGGTGGGATCAGGAGGGTGTGCTGTATTATGAGTTACTAAAACCGGGTGAAACCATCAATGGAGCACGCTACGTAACACAATTAATCCGTTTGAAGAGAGCTGTAGCCGAAAAACGCACGGAATATGCGACCAGACACGAGGCAATAATTTTCCACCATGACAACGCTCGGCCCCAAGTTGCTTTTCCGGTTAAGAACTTTTTGGAAAACAGTGGATGGGAAGTTTTACCCCACCCGCCTTATAGCCCAGACCTTGCTCCTTCTGACTACCATTTGTTCCGATCGATGCAGAACGCCCTCACTGGAATACGGTTCACATCAGAGCAGGATATCAAAAATTGGCTTGATTCATTCTTTGCTGCCAAACCGGCGCAGTTCTTTTGGGATGGGATCCACAAATTGCCAGAAAGATTGGAAAAGGTCATAGCTTCAGTGGGCATTACTTTGAATAATACTATTGTACAATTTTTTTCTTAAATAAACGTTCAAATTTTGAAAAAAAAACCGCACGAGTGAAGTTACAGACCCAATAAAATAATAAAATATAAATGTTAAGATTAAATTTAAAATGTAAAGTAAAAATAGGCGAAAACGAAATGATAAAAGATTAAAATAAAAATGTAAATTAAAGATCGGCAAAAACAAAAAGAAAACAAAATCCGAATACCATCGCTTACTTATCCGGAGCCCGGTTTATGTATTATGCGATGCAAAAACGTGTTGAAACAATACCAAGGAACTAATCAATCACTGAGCAATAGGACAGGGAACTTGCCGTCTTTGAAAGGTTCAGAATCGAAATCGCGGCGCAAACATACTAACACGCAATGATGGGAGAAAATCCGAAATATGATAAACCTTCAGTAGCTTGTTCGGGCTGCTTGAATTCTGTCGAAGATCCTGAATATGTATCTGCCTAAGAACAAGAATGGCATACTACCTTTACAATCGATTGATTGCAATACACATGAAAGCCGTAGATCGGGAAGTAAAGAACCAGCTGCAGATACTAGTGGCAGTAATAATATACTTTCAAAACAAGGAAAGAACGTTTATATAAATGAGTAATATTTAAAAATCTTTTATACCTACCGAAAGTACAACCGCCAGATGCCTCCAATCGTTATGGCATTCCACTACACATTACCGCGTTATGGCATTCATTTACACATTACCACGTTATGGCCTTGAACTACACATTACCGACGAATTCAACGACATTGGGAACAAGATGCGACCACTATTTCTATTTTCCCAAAACCCAAAACATTTTGCACGAAATAAACAAAACACAACACTGACAGAGTGTCAGTCACTTTGACATTTTACACCTGATGGGCGAGTGTACTACAAAGGGAAATTTGGATTTCAATTACCCGATGCACCCCAGTTGAGGGATCGTAATTGAACAATGTCAAAGTCAAAGTCAAAGTCAAAAGCGCTTTATTTAATACAAATCGTTATAAATTTTAAAAGAATATAAAGCAAATTCCGAACAATAACAATCAAAAAAACTTAATGGCCCAAATGGCTCTCTAAATTTGTACGTTATCATTAACTCATTTCATCAAAAAAAAACTATAGCAAATTCAATTAATTACGATTATTACATATTTTTAAAATTTAATTGGAGAAAAGAGAAAAAAACCAACCAACACTATCCTAAAATTATTCGTAATTTAAACACAACAATGAAACTTTGATCCTACGCCTAATATGTTGTAATTTATTTCTAATAAAATGCAATCAAAAACTTTTATCTTATACTAAAAAAATTCTATAACAATGTTCCTAACCTAAGCGTTTAATGTTATCTCTAACGGAATATAGTAAACATAACATATACCCAACCTACACCTAATTTTTAACACAAATAAACAACAACACTAAATGTAGCAATAATGAGCTGAAACTCAAAAAACGAAATAACGAAAAACACCAGAACTGAAAAATAAACACGAATAATTTAGACATTGTCATTCAGCCACCAATACCTGGATTGCGCCGTCTCAACTCGATCAGCCCCAACAAATCTAGCAAATGAGTATCTCCATTGTAATCTTTGGTCTCGGGAACTCAAATTAGGAGGATATTTTATCATCTTATCGGTGGCCCGTCGATATATGTGATATATGACTGGGACGCCGTCAGAATCAAAAACATATCGATTCATGTCCAAATACTCGAATGCTTCTGGAGGAATGAAGCCAGTAGCGAGGCAAGTCGCTATATACCCGTCTCTAGGGTGGAATGGCTGTGAAATCCAAGGGGTTTCACTCACAGTCACAGATCTTGCGATATGATTCCGAAGAAGCTTCAATATGAAAATATCGACCCTCGTCACTTCAGCAGTTTGATAGATTCTTCTATTCGATATATAATGTTTCTAATCCATCTCAGGCTTTTTGTACAAACCAGTACATGCACGGACATTTCCTTTCGAAAACTCTTAACTTTTCCAAAGTACTAGCGCTCTGGTTCTACCA
Organism: Odontomyia ornata; assembly: GCA_963969285.1. NCBI lineage: Eukaryota > Metazoa > Arthropoda > Insecta > Diptera > Stratiomyidae > Odontomyia > Odontomyia ornata. The sequence goes on from OZ017742.1 coordinate 85,675,413, forward strand.
GATCTGACATCCATATGTCAAAGCTGGTCTAACCAGTGTCTTGTAACAGATAATTTTGACCTTTTGATCAATGTATCTGGAATGAAAGAGTTTTCGAAGGGCCATGACTACTTTAAGTGCCTTACTGAGCATGATTTTCACATGTTCAGTATAGTACAGATACTGATCGAGATAAACACCGAGGTATCGAACACAGGATTTATGTGGAACCCGTTCTAGACTACCTTCACCAACCATGATGTGGAAATCTTTCCAATTACGTTTCAGGTCTTGACTGACTCCCTGCACCGTTGTCCAAAACAAGATTGTTTCACACTTCTGCACATTGATTTTCATTCGCCAATTGTCAGTGCACAGCTGTACATGATTGAACATTTTTTGGAGATTTCTCTGAACTATTGTAGCTTTTCGGTCTGCCGTATAGATGATCAGATCATCAGCAAACGCTACCAATGATCACGTTGGCGAGACCATAAAATCAACGCCGTTCAATAGCTCACGAATGAAGATTGAGAAGAGCAGAGGCGCAGTAACTGTTCCCTGCTGAAGACCATTGAAGACCTTAAATTCGCGCCTTGTTGTCAGATTTCCATCAGTTACAACAAACGATTTCCCGTATAACATATTGCACATCATGGCGACAAGGTGTCGGGGAACTTGTCCTGAAGGAGTTTAAAAATTAGTCCATCGAACCACACCATATCGAAGGCATTCTCCATATCAATGAGACATGCTATAACACATTGTCTATCATTAGGATTCCAACAGATGTCTGAATTTACTTTCGTTATTGCATGTGTGGTCGAATGCCTGGCACGAAAACCAAATTGGCGACTCGGCATCAACTCATTTTCCTCAATGTGGGCGTTTAATGCTCTGTTGAGTATGACTTCAAACACCTTGCTGATGTTAGCAGCAAGCTGATTGGGCGATAGCTTTTCGGGCACGAAGATTCTTTTCCTTTCTTCAAGATCGGAAATTCCTAAGCCTTTTTCCTCTCATTTGGAAAATATGAATTGCTCAACATGTTATTGAACAATTTGCATTAATTCCTAATAGCAACCCCCGGCAAATGTCGGAGAACTTCATTTGGAATACCATCAGTACCACATGATTTCTTGTTGTTTATCCTGCAAAATATGAAACACAAGTCTTCATAGCTGACAAAATAATCAATAAGATTCAAGCTCGGTATGAGGTCAGATGTTAATGTTTCATTGAAATGAAGAATTGATTGGCCGTTCAGGCTTGATTTGAAGTCGGAAACTTTTGCTTCAACGACCTCTGAAAATATTTCATTCGCTCTCTCAGGGTTTGGTAGATGAACCAATTCAAAATGTGTTCCAATCAGGGCAAGTTTATCCAATCCTTCACAAATAATCCTGTTTCGATTTCTATCCGGAGTCGTACTATCAATTTCGATACCAGCCCTATCGAGAAGATTTATCTCATCACTAGTGACTTTAAGATTCGATACCTTCACCAGAGACTTCTTTCGGGATATGCTCTTCACTTTCGCGAACACGCCGTCTGGGTCCTGTGGGCTAATACCCCTCAATTTTTCCGCCCATTGATTGCTGACCTCACTCCTGAAGTATGACCGGATTAAGTTCCGGACATTCTTCAGATGGAATTTCAACAAAGACAACGAGGGATGGTTGTAATCCAAAAATCGTCGATAAATATTGTTGACGCGTGTGAGAAGAAGGCTTTTCAATCTTTTCAACCTTGCGATGGTTGGTGTTTCATATCCTTCCATATTGTTTCGATGTTTAATCTTGGGAACTACTTTCTCAATCGTTTCCAACGTCAGCTTCAGACACAGACTTAAATCTAAACGCGTATTTGCGCTGATTTAAACTTTCTTGTATGTATTTTAACCACTGAAAAAATGATCACATCTCGCAACTTTCACTGATTATTATCATGAAAAATTTTCACATTTCTTTTCCACCGAAATCAATTTCTCGCTCTCATGCTTCGAGAAAACTTCCACGAACGAAAAATAAACAACCCTCGTGCAGCCAACGATCCCGGCGGGCACAATCAAACATCAACCATTCTCCCCTTAAATTTTTGTAAGTTATTAGAACATAGCACTCAACTTTTCAACTTATTTTTGGTGTTTTCTTCTTTCACCCGCGGACAATACGGCACTCCTTTACTTCCGCAAGAACATTCACTCTCCTTTTCCCTTAGATTTGTGATGTCTTTTCAAGTCTATTGCGTTTCTCTCTCCGCTTAGACAGGTTTCTACCGCAATATTTGTTGCGGCTGCAATGTATGTTGCTGCTGCTGTTGCTGTTGTTGTGTGCGATTTAAAAGCATCTGCTGGAAGATCATTTGTTGATGTTGGTGTTGTTGCTGCTGTTGTTGGGGATGGACATGGTTATGTGGGCCAGTTGAAATTCAATTTGCAGCGAGGAGCTTGCATAAATGATTCTGGTTATGTGTTGGCAAATTGCCTGCATTCGAACCATCTAAGCTTTCATTTTTACGCATACGTGCTTCTAACTCCTCTACACTTGTAATGGATCCCGCTGGACATTGGTTCTGGTTTTGAAGATTGCTTTGGTTCAAATTATTGCTCCCATCATCTGATTATTTTGCCCAATTAAATTATTTTTCGAAAGGAACTCGAGTAGACCATGATTAGGGTGTTGTCAAATATTTCCAGTTGCCGGGGAAATTGATAGGAAGTATTTTTCCCGACTACTTTCCGATTGCGCCTGGTGTTGAGATGGATGACTTGCAGAACGTTACGAGATGCTATCGGTACGAATGAAGATTGATTGGAGTCAACATTGAGCATACTGTTTAATGTAGCGACGACCGGCGCTGTCAGATGGCCCATAAGCATTCATCTGATTCGTTGGACTTGAATGTTTGAACCATTGGCTGAAGCCTTCATCTGATTCGTTGGACTTGAATGTTTGAACCATTGGCTGAATCGTGAAGATCTGGCTTCACGATTATTGTTGTCGCCCACTAAAATATCGTTCAGCGATTCCGATTTCAATATTTCCTCGAAGTTCAAATTTACGTGCTTAATATCACGGTCTTCTAACGCTCCAGCTGCTATTGCTGGAACAAAGAAAAGTTGATCGAATTGCGACTTCTAAGGTATTTGTTGCCCTTCTGAAGGAAAAATTGTCAGTTCAAGTACTGTTTTGAAAACCTCTTATAAAGAACTTTCATTTGATATTCATATCGGCTATTTTTGATGAAATTTTTTTCAGGGGCCACTCCCTTGTACTGTAATCATAGTTTCATGGCCTATTTCTTTGAATCCTGGAATGGTTACAAAGCCCTTTTGCTAGGAGCTCTCTCCTGCCTCTTCGACTTGTTTCAATTGTATGTATTCATCTTCATGATACCTATCATTCCTGAAACTTTCATGCAAATCCTAGCAAAGCTGTAGTATCTGAGTCAGTAAAAAGCGCATATTGTTCCATAGCCATATGTTTCCATAGTAATACAGCGCATATTGTTCCATAGTAATACAGGAAAATTCAAATCGCTATAACTTTATTAAATACCATTCGATCTTTATGAAACTTTCAGGACAGATTTATCTTTTAAATAGTCAGTGTACTCACCGTTAAGATTTTATTCAAGAAAACTGATCGATAAATCATACTATTTCTAACAAAGTTGAGTGAATCTCGACTTTTCATGTATTTGTTGTTGGTGTACTCATGAAGGCCTATTTTCATGATTTTTTTCAGATTTTTCGGGTCAAAGGTGTCCAATCGCGAGGGGGGGGGGGGCGTCACAAAATATTCGTACATTTCCCCTTCCCCTGCACCCCTCGAAGCAAAATTTGTCATTTTAAGACCTGTTTTGAAAAGTGCTCATTAAGACCTTGCATTTGATACCCATATTACCTACATGCAATTAAACTTTTTTTTCGAGGGCAACTCCCCTATATGGAGAGATCCACCTTAAAGACCTTATAAATTTCTCTTCGTATTGAAATTTTGAAGAGGGCGTCACTTCAAACCTACCTACAAAATCTTATGTTTCTAGCTTATGTAGTTTGCGAGAAAAAGTGGTGTGACACGGACGGACGGACGGACGGACGGACGGACGGACGGTCGGACGAACAGACGGACAGACAGGACGTGAAACTAGTAGGGTATTGTAAAATAACTTTACAATACCCTAAAAACGAAATGTTATTGGGTCTATAACTTAATTCGTGCGGTTTGCTTAGAGATGGCGTAACTTGTATAATATTATATCGTTCCAATATTCCGAGCCTGCGCTGGAAAGCTACTGTCATTGTACGTCTTTTCAGTGTATGACATTTATTTGAAGCGTTAACAACAATGATTTTGTTTCACTCAAACATGTCCTGAAAAAGTGTTCTTGCGGGGAAATCTTCTTCATTACTTTAATATGAAGAATACCGCTGCCGAAAGTCATCGTATTTTGGTGGAAGTTTATGGTGAGCGAACCTGCCAAAAGTGGTTTGCATGGTTTAAAAGCGATGATTTTAGCTTGGAAGACGATGAACGTCCTGGGCAGCCAAAAAAGTTTGAAGATGAAGAACTGGAAGCATTACTCGATGAAGATTGCTGCCAAACACAAGAAGAGCTCGCAGAATCTTTGGGTGTCACTCAAGCAGGCATTTCAAAACGTTTAAAACCAGCTGAATATATTCAAAAGCAAGGAAATTGGGTTCCACATGAACTCAAGCCGAGAGACGTCGAAATCCGGTTTTGCTTGTCCGAAATGCTGCAGGAACGTGATGAAAAATGGATCCATTACGATAACCCCAAGCGCAAAAAATCAAACGTCCGGCCAACCAGCCAAATCAACGGCAAAGCCGATCCATGGCGCGAAAGTAATACTCTATATTTGGTGGGATCAGAAGGGTGTGCTGTATTATGAGTTACTAAAACCGGGTGAAACCATCAATGGAGCACGCTACGTAGCACAATTAATCCGTTTGAAGAGAGCAGTAGCCGAAAAACGCACGGAATATGCGACCAGACACGAGGCAATGATTTTCCATCATGACAACGCTCGGCCCCAAGTTGCTTTTCCGGTTAAGAACTTTTTGGAAAACAGTGGATGGGAAGTTTTACCCCACCCGCCTTATAGCCCAGACCTTGCTCCTTCTGACTACCATTTGTTCCGATCGATGCAGAACGCCCTCACTGGAATACGGTTCACATCAGAGCAGGATATCAAAAATTGGCTTGATTCATTCTTTGCTGCCAAACCGGCGCAGTTCTTTTGGGATGGGATCCACAAATTGCCAGAAAGATTGGAAAAGGTCATAGCTTCAGTGGGCATTACTTTGAATAATACTATTGTAAAATTTTTGTCTTAAATAAACGTTCAAATTTTGAAAAAAACCGCACGAGTGAAGTTATAGACCCAATAAAATAATAAAATATAAATGTTAAAAGATTAAATTTAAAATGTAAAGTAAAAATAGGCGAAAACGAAATGATAAAAGATTAAAATAAAAATGTAAATTAAAGATCGGCAAAAACAAAAAGAAAACAAAATCCGAATACCATCGCTTACTTATCCGGAGCCCGGTTTATGTATTATGCGATGCAAAAACGTGCTGAAACAATACCAGGGAACTAATCAATCACTGAGCAATAGGACAGGGAACTTGCCGTCTTTGAAAGGTTCAGAATCGAAATCGCGGCGCAAACATACTAACACGCAATGATGGGAGAAAATCCGAAATATGATAAACCTTCAGTAGCTTGTTCGGGCTGCTTGAATTCTGTCGAAGATCCTGAATATGTATCTGCCTAAGAACAAGAATGGCATACTACCTTTACAATCGATTGATTGCAATACACATGATAGCCGTTGATCGGGAAGTAAAGAACCAGCTGGAGATACTGGTGGTAGTAATAATATACTTTCAAAACAAGGAAAGAACGTTTATATAAATGAGTAAGATTTAAAAATCTTTTATACCTACCGAAAGTACAACCGCCAGAGGCCTCCAATCGTTATGGCATTCCACTACACATTACCGCGTTATGGCATTCATTTACACATTACCACGTTATGGCCTTGAACTACACATTACCGACGAATTTAACGACATTGGGAACAAGATGCGTTCACGATTTCTATTTTCCCAAAACCCAAAACATTTTGCACGAAATAAACAAAACACAACACTGACATTGTACACCTGATGGGCGAGTGTACTACAAAGGGAAATTTGGATTTCAATAACCCGATGCACCCCAGTTGAGGGATCGTTATTGAACAATGAATCGCCCAGGGAAAAAGTCAAAGGCTTGCCGGTTGAAACCGAGCCGTTGAAAAATCAGAAAAGAAAGAACGGCTCTTTCTCTTTTCAGGCGGGTACGAATCAACAGGGAAGGACTAAGCGAGTATAGCGCACTGAAACTTTTGGGAAATCCATCGAGGGAAGGAATTGCGACAGGAGAAAAATTTCAACAGCGGCAACGATCCAATTAAGGGAGATTGGCGACATCAAGGAACAATAAGCGCGCTGGTAGAAGATTGCGACGCAGATTACTTCGGGGGGCCCCCACTTAGGTAGAATAAGTGAATTTTCACATTTTATTCATTATATTTTTGAATTTCATTTGCACTTTGCAATTACATACATCGTGAAATATTGGTTTTTTTTTGTGTGCTTATTTAAGAAAAAGTAGGATTGCCGCGCAGGTTTATTGTACACCTGGCTCGGGTTTGTTCGAGGGTAAATTTCCTTGTGATTTATTCCGGAGTTTCTTTTAGCGCAAGTGTTTCTTTCCTTAGTTTTTCGCTCGGCGCGAGTTACAGGTGTGATCGGGAGTAAATTACCAATCCAAACTATTCCGGGATCGTTTAGCGCGGGTGTGTACCTCAGATTTTTGCTCGGTGCGAGTTACGCTGGAAAATCTGAGCAACTGGTCACCCGGTGAGTCTAATCCTCCCCTGTTAGGAAAGAAATAAGAGAATGTTAGTCCGAGTTGTGTGAGGGGTGTTCGGTGGTGGCCTTCTCGCTTGGCGGCTTTTTAGGACCACGGGATAAGCAAGTGGCGCCTCCCACGACTGTCTCTGATGGCTCCCACGCGGAGGGTAACTGAAGGGTAACAACACTACAAATATGTAGGAGTTTTGATAAAAATTTTAGAAATGGTTTGTAATATTGATTTGTTATCATGACTAATCAAGCAACGGGGTCAAAACACTTGAAACAGATTGGTGGCGAGTTTAAAATCATAATAACCATAATAATTCACTGAACTCATTTTTGGAATCTGTATATTAGTCAAGTTTTGATATGCAGAATATATTGTTTGATTTATTAATTGTTTTACAATACCCTCCTGGTAGGAGCACTCTCCTGCTACTTCAACTTGTTTAAGTTCAAATGGATTTTTGTTTAGAATTATTTTGGTTAGTGTATTGCATGATAAAAAGCTGAGTATGGTCATGTTTGTAGTTGGTGAATGGGCGCTATTGATAATAGGCAACTACAACTGGAGATGTAGTATCATGGTTTGCGAAGGGGGCTGGTGTTAAGCGAGGATGTTGAGTGTGACGTCACGATTGAAACCTCCTTATGCAAGGTGTAAATTTAAACTGCATATGGGAATTGTGAAATAATGGGCAATGTTTACGTGGGGTTTCGCATTTTGCTATTAGAGATTTTTTTTTATTAGGTGTTATGTAATGATAATGCTTACGTGTGTGAAATAGTTTTGCGATTTGGGGCTGAGGAGCTTATAGATAAGGATTGAGTTGATGTTTTGGATAGAGCGATTGAGACACATATGCAAATTTTGTATATGTGAGTAAGTATGGCGTAGCATCAAGGTAATCAATGTGAAAATTAATTCGACGTATTTCCAGGTGTATATGACGCCTGCGGAAGGAACAAGGGCGCTTGTACTGGCGTTAAGGAGTGGTGAGGATTGTAGTTCGCGAAATTTCAATATGGTATTTGAATTTCAAAACTGGCAGCATGTAAAGATTGAAGTACTGGGTGAGTAAAACGAGAGAGGTGTGAGAAAAGGAATTATATATTTGTACTGTGCCATTATTGTTTCAGGTGGTGAAATTCCGCTGGCGGGAAAAGTTTTGTCAGGGTTCGGTGCGGTCAAAGCGAAAAATCAATATCCAAGAGGCTGCCCGTTCGGTGACGTAGATGATTTTGATTTAGATAGAAAACATGCAATTTAACTGCAATCAGATATTTCTGCCCAGTCGCTACAGCAAGTGCAGCAATGGTGTCGGCGGATTTCAACACTGGTAAACTAGCGTTGAGTTGTAGTGGTAGCAGCAGCAGCAGCAACAAGGACCAACAACGTACGATCGAGTTCCATGATATCGCGGTAAATGATGCACTGTTTTATACGCCGCTTTGAACGCTCATTTAAAATAAATATATATGCAAAATTATTAAAAGTAAAAGAGCGTTTTTAAAAATAAACAAAATTTATTTTTATTTCAAATTTTTAATTTTTAGGAAAGATACATAAATTTTTTCAGAAAGAAGGCATTTTGTAGAGCACAGCATCCTCTGTGAAGATTACACCGGTTCGCTTCAGGATAGTGTTTTTTCAGGGTTTTCAGGTTGGGACAATCGTACTCCTCCTCATCCATGTTGAATGTCAGTCTAGTATTTCCCAGCATGTTGAGCCATTCCTTTTTGCTCTAGTCCTTTGACGTATATTGTGGCATCTAGCATGTTTGAAAGCAAATATTCTTTCAGTTCTTTGAATGTTGTAAGTCCATCGTCCCATTTGAGTCTATGGTGATTTTTATATAGCCAATGCGCTTGATATTACAGTTCTTTTGGAAGGGTTGCAAAGCTGAAGGGAGGTTCCAGTAAAAAGTGACGACAGAAATCGTCGTATATATTAACAACGGCCAATTCTTTAATGATGAAAGCATTTGAGTGTTCTCTGAACCCTTGCATATCGATGACAAAAGTCGTCGTCATGATGATGATGTTGGCGATGATGAAAATGGAAAATGTGATATCGAATTGAATTTAATGATCGTGGAAGGTTTTATACGAGTTTTTCAACTGAGCTAGTGAGAGGATTGTATTCAATTACACGATCATGAAGGAGTAGGCAGTAAGCTGTTGTTAACGCAGGTACATCTGCAGATGTTTTGATATCTAGACGTACGTTGACTGAGCGAGATTTAGTGGAATCATTTTGACGTGAGCAATCAATTACTATAATTGGTGCTGATTTCTTATATTCGTTTCGTGAGACTAGTGGTTGTGGCTGAATGTCGTAATAAGATTGTTGGAAATTAATGTACATATCGTAGAGCAGAGCAAATCTATCGTGTGTAAATTTGATATTCATTTCATCATAGGAATACGATTCAGAGTTTAAATGAAATTTGCCATAGGACAAATCACAATGGTCGAACTTGCTAGCAGTAAGGCTAAAATAATGAATCGAGGTTTTTCAAGTTGACTTGTAGTTTTCATACTCCAGACATGTTCTGTTGTTGTTGGTTAGACAGAGTATTCGTAGAGCTCCCAGTTTCGAAAGCTTACTTGAACTGGATGCGCTGATTCAATAAATTTCAATATTGTTAATTTTTCTGCCCCACCCGGAGTGATGTGAGGCCCCGTCCATTGTAGTTTGAAAATTTTGATGTGAACATCATCAGTGGGCAATTAAAATGCGCTCTCATCGCTTCGAGTACGAACAAGAATAAGTTAATGTTTGGAGTTCACGATCATCTTCTTGTAATCTTCTGCAATCCCCAACAATTTTCTAAGCGGGACACAAAAGTTGAAGTAGCCGCTTGATAGTGTGATAGGTTTAGGTTCATCTGGAGACCAGCCGGCATTATAGAGCATTTTAATTTCGTTTTCATTAAGGGATATATAATTTTTCATTGTTGACCTTATCCCAACATTTTTGTTTCGATCGATTTGTACACCATTGAGTTCATATCGGATTTCATCGAATAGGAACGCGATGCTGTTATTCGTGAGCTTGGCAGTTGTTGATGTTGTCCCATCAGCCTTAGTTAGGGCATCTTTAATATAGATGAAACTCTGACTTGGTAAAATGCAGAGATCTTGTTGTTGTAGAGGTATTCTTATTTCGTCGCTGCTGTTCTTTGATGATAAAAATGGAGAATAGCTATGGTATTCAATTTTGGAAAAACTGTTGTCAAAGCTGACTTTGCGTGCAACGTTCAGAAGCTCTGTCATTTTTTCTTTTTTAATTTGAATCCCAATAATTTCAAGAACTGTATATTTTCTGATGTTAATCGAGAAGTGTGTCGTTCGATTTCCCTGGTTGAACTAGTGTCTTTCACTTTTAGAGGCAGGTATTTTTCATTGCTCTTGTTGTTGTTGTTATATAGCAACATCCCTGGGCTTCAAATGAAGTCTGATAGTTATTATTTCGCCCTTAAAGTTTACTATATCTCCGTCCTGATCAATCAGTTTAAGAGTTAGCGTGCTTATCCGTTTGACATTTTCCGGTAAATGGACTACATTACGAGGAACTTCCACTATTTTATAGCCTGGTCCTACTTCGGGTATCCGTGTATTGTGTGTGAAGGAATATCGTTAATATAGGAATTTCCAACAATATTGCATTCAATCCGTATGACGTTCACTTTACTTTTGCTTACGGGTAAATCAGATGTATGTCTCACGTTGGCTTTTAATTTTCGTCTAGCGAATCCTAGTAATTGTCCAATGGATCGTTCTTTATCAAAGTAAATGGGTATAATTGACTTGATTTCACATTTGAGAGTGTTATTATTTGCCCGTATTGCAAATTTTATTTTGTCATCCGCTTTTCCTATTTCTTAAGATAGATATTGAGCAATATCATCGATGCTGTATGATCCAATAGAAATTTCTATAATATGCTTACCAATGTGAAACAAATTAGTTTTTTCATCGACATTAGGCATAATTATCTGTTTGAAGATCTACAAGTCCATATTCATAACCATCCTGTAGATCGATCGGTGGAGAATATTCAGTTATAAGAACGGAATCGCTTCCGCTTAAAGTTAATGTTAGTGACATGACGATATAGAAAACACTGTTTGTTTTTTTTTCTTTTCTGAAAGTATTTTATTTTATTTTATATACATACGAGTATAAACATGCTGATACAATAAAGATTTACAAAAGTTTGCATAAAAATTTTAAGCATATATGACCACAGTTGTAAAAATCATAGCTTTGATATATATTGCAGTTGTATTTTATATTAGAACCTAGATAATTCATTAATTCCCTCGGTGGAGGTAGATTTCCAAAGCAATCAAAGTATTCTACATAACTATTTTACTTGTTGTATGCTATCCAATGTGTACCAGGACCTTGAATACTATCGAGATTGACAATGCCGCACTCGTTTTGTCTAGGAGGTCCTTTTTGTAAATTATTTCGCATGAAAACTCCTCTGAAGTTAGGTAAGAACCAAGCGAACTTTTTTAAATCATTTTCGTTTAATGGTCTTTGGGGTAGCGTTGTAAATAGTTTTTTGGAAATGGATTCAAATACATTTCTAATCCTTTCTTGTACGGTGTCAGATGCAAACCTCTCCCTACGACTATCTACTCCATTCGTTGGATGTGTCGCTTTTTTCTTCTGTCTCTTTAGCACTATTTGTCACATTAAGAGCTTTCGCTATTCCGGCAGCTCCACCTGATAAAGCACCTAATGCAGACAGTCCCGTGAAAAGTGGAACCAGACACGGTAGGACTCCACCAACTTTAGGAATGGTTATTATTCTTGGGGTTTGAAAGCCTTCTTCTGCCCTTTGGTGATACTTTTTGCAGTAGCTAAGGCTATTCTAAATGGTTTTCAAATTAATGGGCTTCTTTTTCTTAACGATTTTCGCACAGTGAAAACGACAGGTCCAAATTTCGGTTTGGTTTTCAATCCCATTCCTAATTTTACCTTAGCATTCATCATGTTAGTAACAAGTAAAGCGTTAGCGCGTTCTGCTAATCCTGCATCTGTTGATCTGACTCGCTGCCACGCTTCGTTGGCTAATATTTTGTCAAGTGTGTGACGATCATGCGGTTCTTTGAATGTCCAATATAATATTGGATTTTTTTACAGGCTTGAACCAATAAATTTATTCCGGGTTCACCTCTAGCAAGTCGCTTGCTAAGTTTTGTGCCAGGACCACAGTATTGATATCCAGGTAAATGTAGTTCAATCAGTAGTCTTTTAATGAGATTATTAATAAAACCTCTTCCACTCGCTGTTTCTCGCGTAGATTACTGTATTTCAGTTTGTAATCAATCGTTTTATACTCTTTGCGCTGATTGTTAAAAATGCATACGATCTTCCTCGTTGAACAGCTCTTACTACAATAGATTATAACATTTTCAACAAAATCTAACTATTTTCATGATTTGTCCTCAGACAATCTAATGATGCGGTTAATACAGCAACAGCAAAAGCTGACCGTGAAAAATGCAGACATTGCAAATGAGAGCTGCACAATTAAGCACAGCGAACTATTGCCGAATAGTATTCGAGGTATAATTGTGGGTCCCTCAAACTGCGGCAAAACTAATGTTATGATTCCCCTACTGAAACATCCGAATGGTGTGAAATTCGAAAATATTTACATTTACTCGAAATCACTACATCAACCCAAATACAATCACTTACGTCAGGCTGTAAGACCTATTTCCAGACTAGGTTTCCATACATTTTCAAACAATAGCCAAGTTATTCCACCCGAAGAAGCGAAAACTAATTCTGTATTCATTTTGAATGATATCGCCAGTGAGAAACAAGATAACGTTCGATTATATTTCTATATGGGACGACATTAGAATATTGATAGTTTTTATCGATGTCAAACTTATACGAGAATTCAAAAACATTTGATTCGAGATAACGCAAACTTTTTGATTATATTCAAACAAGATGATTTGCATTTAAGACATATTTGCAATGATCACGTAAACGCCGACATCACCTTCGATCAATTTAGAAAGATTTGTGCAGAGTATTGGAGCGATAAATATGGATTCTGTGTAATTGATAAGGATAGTTCCCTAGACAAGGGACGATATCGAGAGGGATTTGATGTATTCATAATACAAAAATTATAATATCATAAAAGCTCATCACAACAGTTTAAAGGATCAGTTCAGTAGCAGTTCCATACCAGTACAAAGCAGTACAGTGTCAATTCCATAACAGTTCGAAAGCAGTTACGAGCAGTTCGAGAGGAGTTCAGTACCAGTTCCAGAGCAGTTCAGTACCAGTTTCAGAGCAGTTCACTACCAGTTCCACGGCAGTACAAAGCAGTTTGAAGCAGTTCCTGTATCTAGTTCTTTTTCTTTTCCCCACACGTCCCTGTTTCTGCTTCATAATGGATGAAAGCAGTTCAGTCCCAATTCGAAGGGTTATATTGATGCAATTCGATAGCGGTTCAATAAAGTTTGATAACAACTCTGCACGGATTGAGTGTAATAGAGATGAAGTCATTTCCAATCAATTGGAATACAATATAAATCGATTCAAGTGCAGTAAAAAGGATTCCAAAATCAGATTGGAACCAATTGAAAGAATATTTCAAAATATTTTGATGTTATTTCGAAACTTGTCAAATTGTTGTCGTTGCTGCTGCTGTTACCAATATCTATCCTTTGAACAATGAAACGTACAAAGTATGATAAACAATTGCTCCATGATATTGTAGAGACAACCAATTTAATAAGGAAAAAATATCAGCAGTTGAAAACAACAAAGCTGGAACAAAGATTCAGTTGGAGGAATTTAAGCCAATCATGAAACCTCTCAAAGAATTTGTTAAGAGAGCCAAGCTCTTGCAAGTCTTTAAGTACAGACGTCTTTTAAATAGCTCCTGTCAAAAGTTTCCAAAAATTAAATTAATTTAAAAAAAAAAAAAACGTTAGTCTGAAGTTAATTTTCATCGGAAAAAAACCAAAGAAAACTTCGCCGCTGGTATGGAGGAGCCCGGCGGTTTCCCACCGTTGGGGCAACCTGGGGAAACGACGAATACGAAACTGCCGATAATCACCAAGAGAAAACATAACGAAGAAAACTCCGCAGATGGAGGGTGCAAGCTGCAAATAATACCGGATAATCAACAAATAGCCAAATTGCAAAAAGAAAATGATGAACTGAGGCTAGAGATACAGTCCCTCAAGGATCTCTTCAAGATACGTATGAAGCCTCAAAAGACGCAGCCACAAAATCAATGGCAACGGGTGACAAAGCCGAAGAAAAGTGCAAAGCAAGCAATTCCAGAAGAAGTTCTAAGTGCTGGTGGCACAAACGAGAGCCAAAACTATTTTGCAGCGCTAGGGGGATTAACTAGAGACATGGAAATTGAAGAAAACATAGAATGTAATTCTAATCAAGATAATGACTTAAATTTTATTCAATATTTAAAGAACAAAAATAAGGAGGAAAAACCAGCCCGCAGTTCTGTTGGTTCCTCTGAAAAGTTTTCAACAAGACAGAAAAAGTTTCGCCAATCAACGTGTTCGGACAAAGCGGGAAAGATATGGTTCAGCTATTGGCAGCCGAAAACAAGCTAGCCAATTTCAAAATCAAAATGGTTAGCGCCGAAAATTAACTATAAGGACGAAATCACTGGTTGATTTCAAGTCAGCCAAAGATGCGCTGAATTCTGGGGAGGTTCCACACTTCACCTATACCCCAAAAAGTGAAAAGAATCAGACCTTCTTGTTGAAGGGTTTGGACTGCGGAGAGGATACGGTCGATCTCCTTCAGGTGCTCAAGGAAGCTGCACCAGATATTGAATTTGTTTCAGTTAAAGCCTTTGCGACAAGAAGGTCGACCATAGAAAGGAAGAATTTACCACTTTACCTGGTACAAATTGCAAATAAGAGCAGTCCAAGTGCCCTTCAACGAATAAAGTACTTGAATTTTAGAGTGGTGAGGTGGGAACACCTCCAGAAAAGAGAAGTCAACCAGCGTTACCGGTGTCAAAGATTTGGATATTCGGCTGCCAATCGTGCCATGCACTATTGGTGCGTTAAATTCAAAGACGTTCATGCTCCCGGTGAGCGCAAATTGGCTCAGACGGAGCCGAAAGAAAAATTATACTGCGTTTACTGCGGTATTTTTGGTCACCCAGCATCATATCGAGGATGCTCCCGATATCAAGATGCAAAAGTTAAATTTACTCCAAAGCAAACACAAGTACATCGTAATATCATACCTTCCAACTTCGTCAAGCCCGGAGTATCATTTGCACTTGCCGCTAGAGACCAGCAGAAACTGCGTTAAATAATGTAAATAATGTAAGTGGCAATAATGAGATGCTTTTCAAAATTTACCAGCAACTCAATTCTTTATCGGAGAGAATCGACAAACAAGATTGAAAAATTAACTTTGCTTTTCAGCATTTAGGTCTTTCAAATCCCTAATAACTTGTCATCCAGTCATATTCCCATGGAAAGGTTTCGCCTCATATCGATCAACGTCATCTTTATCGTAGCTTTACATTGACGTGATTATCTCCTTGAATTTATTGTTAAGCAACAGCCTGACATCATACTTCTCACTGAAACCCACCTCAATTCATGGCACTCCATGGAATTCAAACGATATGGTAATAGGTGATGGGGGAGGTGGCACCGGAGTATTGGTTCGAAGACCCTATTATTTCCAAAATATTGAATAAGTCGAACTCAAAAACCTTGAATTTCGCTCATCAAAATTTCACTGCCAGATGAGGATAACTTCTTCGTTATCTCAGCCTATGCAACTGGTCAAAATGTTCTCAAGTTCAAGGAGGAACTCAATTCCTTGTTTGAAATACTCGAATTGAACAGGCTGCATATTATTATATTTTTGTCGGTGACATGAATGCCAAGCAAACGTCATGGCTAAACGCCACCAATAATTCTAGAGGTGTATTCCTGAAATAATGGATGACAGAGAATCAAATTGGATACAGTTGAAACCTATATGGGTCGGAGTTCCCAACATACCCTAGGATAAATTCATATTTGGACCTCTGCATTGCTGACGCAAGACTTGAATTCAGCTTTAATAGTCCTCAACGGAAACTGCAGGTGCTTCCTTACGATAGCGACCATAACGCAATCGTAATGGAAATCAATCATCAAAGGGATGATGTCTTTCTCATTCCAGTTCAACATGAAAATCATCGGTTGACTGGGGAAAGTTTCAAAAGAAGTTTAATCGCGAGTACCAGAAGCAATGTCCCCCTTCTGATGGTGGCAACTCTTGCTCAATGGTTCCTAATGACAGAAATCTAACTAACGATAAAATAGATGTTTATTTATCGAAGTTAGAGAAGCTGACATTGGAAACGATTGAGAAAGTAGTTCCCAAGATTAAACATCGAAACAATATGGAAGGATATGAAAAATCCAACCATCGCAAGGTTGAAAAGATTGAAAAGCCTTCTTCTCACACGCGTCAACAATATTTATCGCCAATTTTTGGGCAACAACAATCCCTCGTTGGCTTTGTTGAAATTACACCTGAAGAATATCCGGAACTTAATCCGTTCATACTTCCGAAGTGAGGTCAGCAATCAATGGGTGGAAAAACTGATGGGTATTAGCCCACAGGACCCAGATGGCGTTTTTACGAAAGTGAATAGCATATTCCGAAAGAAATCTCGAGTGATGGTATCGAATCTTGAAGTCACTAGTGATGAGATAAATCTTCTCGATAAACTGGTATCGAAATTGATAGTACGACTCCGGATAGAAATGGAAACAGGATTATATGTGATGGATTGCAGAAACTTGCCCTGATCGGAACACATTTTGAATTGGTTCATCTGCCAAACCCAGAGAGAGGGAATGAAATATTTTCAGAGATCGTTGAGGCAAAAGTTTCCGACTTCAAATCAAGCCTGAACGGCCAATCAATTCTTCATTTCAATGAAACATTAACATCTGACCTCATACCGAGCTTGATTCTTACTGATTATTTTGTCAGCTATGAAGACTTGTGTTTCATATTTTGCAGAATAAACAACAAAAAGTCAAGTGGTACTGACAGTATTCCAAATATAGTTCTCCGACATTTGCCTGAGGTTGCTATTAGGAATCATTGCATATTGTTCAACAACATGTTGAGCAATTCATATTTCCCAAATGAGTGGAAAAAAGCTAAGGTATTTCCGATCTTGAAGAAAGGAAAAGAATCTTCATGCCCGAAAATCTATCGCCCAATCAGCTTGCTGCCTAACATCAGCAAGGTGTTTGAAGTGATACTCAACAGAGCATTAAACGCCCACATTGAGAAATATGAGTTGATGCCGAATTGCCAATTTGGTTTTCGTGCCAGGCATTCGACCATACATGCAATAACGAAAGTAACCTCAGACATCAGTTGGAAACTAAACTACAAAGAATGTGTTGGAGCATGTCTCATTGATATGGAGAAAGCCTTTGATACGGTGTGGTTAGATGGACTAGTTTTCAAACTTCTTCAGGACAAGTTCCCAAGACATCTTATCGCCATAATGTGCAATATGTTATACGGGAAATCATTTGTTGTAACTGATGGAAATCTGACAACAATGCGCGAGTTCAAGGTCTTGAATGGTCTACAGCAGGGAACAATTAATGTGCCCCTGCTTTTCTCAATATTTATTTATTTATTTATTTATTTATTTAGATCCATTTAACAGACTTAGAAGTCCAATTACAAAATAGATTAAAAAATAAGCAGACTTAAATCTAAAGCGTATGTACTAAGTTAAAAATAATTATAATTAAAAAATTAAACGGAATTCATAATAATTAAAGCCTTAAGTCTATTCTTAAAAACAAAGTAAGATAAGGAGAAAGAACCAAGCTCAAGATCATTATGTTTTCTAATGATACGCGGCATTATTGAATGAAAGTATAACTCAGTCCGGGCATATGGAACCTCAAGAAGACTACTAGATCGCGTAATACGTGCAATCTGTCTGAAGTACAGGTCTTCTCTAAGAGTGGATAAAATATGATGGTGGTATAGTTTATATAGAAAACATTGATCTAACAATATTCTACGAGAAGATAAGGAAGGAATGGAAAGAACAAATAATCGACGCTCATAGGATTCGTAGGGCAAATTAAATTTGTAGAACAAAAACCGTGTGAATTTTCGCTGGACATTTTCTAGTGAAGTTACTAAATACTGATGTCGAGGAGACCACACAACTGAACAGTATTCAAGAAGCGGGCGAACAAGGCAGGTAAATAAACGGACAGCAGTAGCAATGTTTTCAAATTTCTGGAGATGTCGCAGAACGAACCCAGCAGCCTTCGATGCTCTAGTAATTATACATAGGATATGGACATCGAATTTGAGCTTGGGGTCAAAAATTACACCAAGGTCCTTGCATGAGTCCGCAGAAGAGAGAACAACATTACACAAAGTATAGTTGTACATTAAAGTAACCGCTTTAAGAGTAAAACTCATCTTAAAGCATTTGGATACGTTTAAAGAAAGAGCATTTGTCGTGCACCAACTACTAAGATTAAGTAGGTCATTTTGAAGAAGCTGACAGTCGTCAAGAGTCCTAATTACTCGAAACACTTTGAAATCGTCAGCGTAAAGGAGGCAGGGAGAGGGTATTACAGAGGGAAGATCATTAATGAACAGTAGGAAAAGAAGAGGCCCAAGGATAGACCCTTGAGGGGCACCAGAAGACGGGCAAAAAGGAGATGACAGTGTTCCATAAAGACTAACACAACACGAGCGATTGAAAAGATAGGACGTGATCCAGGAAAGTAGAGAACCAGATATACCAAGCATGGATAGCTTTTGTCCAAGAATATAATGATTCACAGAATCAAAGGCTTTGGAGAAATCAGTAAAGATGGCATCTACTTGACATTGTTTATCCAGAGCTTTTGCAATGTAGTCTGTAAATTCAGCTAAGTTTGATGAAGTGGAACGGCCCTTTAGGAACCCATGCTGTTGCGGCTTCATAACTGAACTCATTGATTCAGAAAGTCTGTTGTGAACAATGCGTTCAAGCAGCTTAGGGAAACAGGAGAGCAAAGATATTGGACGATAATTAGAAACAATTGAGGGATCACCATTTTTAAAGATGGGGACAACATTGGCATCTTTCCAATAAGTGGGAAAGATACCAGAACAAAGGCTAAGGTTGAAAATGAGAGATAAAGGAAAACACAATGAGGAACTGAGTGACTTAACAAATATATTCGGTAATCCTTCTGGACCGGGACTGACGTTAGGATCTAGCGAATTGATTAGAGCTTCAACCTCAGAAGGGTTGGTGGAATAGGATATAATTAAGACTGGACTTGCTTCGAATGTATCGGTGGATGAATACCTTATGTTATGAGGTGAAAATGTAGAGGAGAAGAACTGGGCAAATAGGTCTGAAACATCCTGTGGAGTAGACGCTACAGTGTTGTTCCATGTAACATTACAGGGAATAGTAGAGGACGATTTCAAGGAACGGATGTAGGACCAAAACGGTTTGACATTGTTTGTTACGAGGGAGCTCTCGAGACTGCTGAAGTAATTTGACATGGCTATCCTTATTTCGCCTTTAGCAATACATCTCAGCCTACAGAAATCTGATCTGGCTTGTTCAGAACCAGTTCGTTTGAAGAGCCGGTGCGCTCTATCTTTGGATTTTAAGGCACAGAGTACTCTGTGGGTGATCCATGGCTTCATATTTGCCTTACGAGGTGCCCGCTGTGGAGTAAATTTAGCAATCAAATTATTCAAGTAGCCGTAGAATTTGCTCAAGGCACTATCGCAGTCAAGGCCGCAGAAAAAGGCATACCAGTCAACAGAGTCCATATCAGCTTTAATTTCCTGATAGTTTGCTCTAAAAAAGTTGAACCGAAAAGCAGTAGCATTTCTCGGAGGTTGGAAGGGTTCGATAGCTAGTTCTAGAGACAATGGAGGATGATGAAGGTCAGGCTTGATATAAGGATACAAAACCTGAGAGACAGATATACGATGAGCTGGGATATTTGAAAGGACAAGGTCAAGTAGACGTCCATTGGGGTTACGGATATGGTTAAATTGAACACAAGAGCATATGGAAAGAAAAGAAGACAGCAGCATAGATAAATGATTTGCAGACGAAAAAGAAGGAATTGTATGTGTGTCCCATTCCACGGATGGTAGGTTGAATACCCACACACAACGATTTTAGAATGAGGGTGACGACCAAGAAGGTAGGAGGATAGTTCATCGAAAAAAGATTCATACACAACAAAGGGAGAATTGGAGGGAATGTAAACAGTGCAAATTAATAAAGAGGTAATTTTTGGAAGGGAAATTTTCACAATAACATTCATTCCCAAAGTATTGAACGGCTTTGATTTTAACGTCTCGCCAACGCGATCATTGGTAGCATTTGCTGATGATCTGATCATTTATACGGCAAACCGAAAAGCTACAATAGTTCAGAGGAATCTTCAAAAAATGTTTAATGATGTGCAGCTCTACACCAACAATTGGCAAATGAAAATCAATGCGCAGAAGTGCGAAACAATTTTGTTTCGGACAACGCTGCAGGGAGCCAGTCAAGACCTGAAACGTAAATTCTACGTCTAACACTCGTTGCGTGTAGACATGTTTTTAATCGCTCCTGTCATTAATTTTAAAAACTAATTAATTTTTCACAAAAGTCAGTTTAAAAAAATTGAAATAATTTTTAACGAGCCAGTCAAAAGCAAGTTTTGATTTTATTGGGGAAGAATTTATCGTCGAAGGCATCGACCAACGATATCCATAAATCAAGAAACGGCCAAACCAAAGACAACTCGGGACTGCTGTATGGAGGAGCCCGACGGCTTCCCTCCGTTGGGGGGCCCCGGGGAGAGTGACAGTGTGAAATTGGCGGCAAGTGTCAACAAGCGGAGACACGCCAGCACCCAGGATACCACAGATGGCGGCCGCAAGACACGTGCTCGAGGATAGACAGGAGGTGCGTCGCCTTCGAAGTGAAATCGAAGAGTTAAAAGCAAGAATTCAAACTTACGAAGAAATGTTCAAGACGGCAAAAAAAGTTCAAGAGAGTGAACCGATACGAAAAATCGAAAAACAGAAGAAAGCTGCAAGTCCAATAATCACTGAAGAGGTATTAAGTGCTGGTGGCACCAACGAAAGCCAGAACTACTTTGCAGCGCTGGATGGACTCCAACAGGATATGCAGGTAGACGAAGGTAATAAAGATGATAATTTTATCTTATATTTAAAAAACAAAAATGAAAATAGAAATAAGTAGAAACCAGCCCGTAGTTCTGCTGGTTCTCCTCAAAAAGTAGCCAAGAATACCGAGAAAGTTCCGCCAATTAATGTCTTCGGTCAAAGCGGAAAGGACATGGTTCGGCTGTTGGCAGCCGATAACAAATTGACAAATTTCGAAATCAAACGAATAAATTCCGAGAAATTTTCAATTAGAACGAAATCGCTGGTTGATTTCAAATCAGCAAAAAATGCTTTGAATTCTGGGGAGGTTCCGCACTTCACTTACACCCCCAAAAGCGAGAAGAACCAGACGTTCTTGCTGAAGGGCTTGGACTGCGGAGAGGATACCGTCGATCTTTTTCAGGTTCTCAAGGAAACAGCACCACAAATCGAGTTTATCTCGGTTAAAACATTCGCGACAAGAAGGTCGACGGTAGAAGGAAAAAATTTACCACTTTATTTGGTACAAATATCAAATAAGAGCAGTCCAAGCTCTCTTTAGCAAATCAGATATTTAAATTTCCGAGTGGTGAGGTGGGAACGCCTCCAGAAACGAGAAATCAACCAGTGCTGTCACTGCCAACGATTTGGGCATTCGGCTGCCAACTGTGCCATGCATTACCGATGCGTTAAATGCAAAGACGTGCATGCTCCCGGTGAGTGCAAATTGGCTCAGACGGAGCCAAAAGAGAAATTATATTGTGTGAACTGCGGTGTTTTTGGTCACCTGGCATCACATCGAGGATGCTCCAGATATCAGGATGCCAGATTGATATTTGTCCCAAAGCAAACACAAATACACCGCAGTGTCTTAGCTCCGAACTTCGTCAAGCCCGGAGTATCATTTGCACAAGCCGCTAGAGGACCAGCAGAAAATGCGGAAAGTAGTGTAAATAATGTAAGGGGCAATAATGAGCTTCTTCTCAAAATTTTACAGCAATTGAATTCTCTATCAGAAAGAATCGATAAACAAGATACATCATCCATCCAGTCACATTTCCATGGATAGGATTTGTCTCATCTCGATCAACGTCAACTCCATTGTGAGCCTACATCGGCGTGATTATCTCCTTGAATTCATTGCCAGACAAAAGCCTGACATCCTGCTTCTAAACGAAACTCACCTCAGTTCATGGCACTCCATGAGATTCAAGGATTTTGAGTTCGTAAGAAACGATAGGGTAATAGGTTATGGGGGAGGTGGCACCGGGATATTGGTACAAAGACCCTATCGTTTCCAAAATATTGAAATAGTCGAATTCAAAAGCTTTGAATCTCTTGAAGTGTCCGTTATCAAAATTTCACTGCCAGGTGGGGATAACCTCATCGTTATCTCTGCCTATGCAACTGGTGGAACCGTTCTCAAGTTCAAGGAGGAACTCAATTCCTTGTTTGAAATACTCGAATTGAACAGGCTGCATAACTATTATATTCTTGCTGGTAACCTGAACGCCACCAATAATCCAAGAGGTGTATTCCTGAAATCGTGGATAACAGAGAACCAAATTGAATACAGGTGCAATCTATATGGGTCGGAGTTCCCAACATACCCTAGGACAAATTCATATTTGGACCTTTGCATTGCTGACGCAAGACTCGAATTCAGCTTTAATAGTCCTCAACGGAAACTGCAGGTGCTTCCTTATGATAGCGACCATAACGCAATCGTAATGGAAATCAATCATCACAGGGATGATTTCTTCCTCATTCCAGTTCAACATAAAAATCATCGGTTGAATTTCAAAAAAACAGACTGGGGAAAGTTTCAAAAGAAGTTTAATCGGGAGTACCAGAAGCAATGTCCCCCTTCTGATGGTGGCAACTCTTGCTCAAGTGTTCCTAATCACAGGAATCTAACTAACGATGAAATAGATGTCTATTTGTCGAAGTTAGAGAAGCTGACGTTGGAAACGATTGAGAAAGTAGTTCCCAAGATTAAACATCGAAACAATATGGAAGGATATGAAAAATCCAACCATCGCAAGGTTGAAAAGATTAAGAAGCCTCCTTCTCACACGCGTCAACAATATTCATCGACGATTTTTGGACTACAACCATCCCTTGTTGTCTTTGTTGAAGTTACATCTGAAGAATGTCCGGAACTTAATCCGGTCATACTTCAGGAGTGAGGTCAGCAATCAATGGGCGGAAAAATTGAGGGGTATTAGCCCACAGGACCCAGACGGCATGTTTGCAAAAGTGAATGGCATATTTCGCAAGAAGTCTCGAGTGAAGGTATCGTCGAATCTTGAAGTCACTAGTGATGAGATAAATCTTCTCGATAGGGCTGGTATCGAAATTGATAGTACGACTCCGGATAGAAATGGAAACAGGATTATATGTGAAGGGTTGGATAAACTTGCCCTGATTGGAACACATTTTGAATTGGTTCATCTGCCAAACCCTGAGAGAGGGAATGAAATAATTTAAGAGATCGTTGAAGCAAACGTTTCCGACTTCAAATCAAGCCTGAACGGCCAATCAATTCTTCATTTCAATGAAACATTAACATCTGCCCTCATACCACATCGGTTCTAGACGTTAAGTCTGAGTAATGCCAAAGGATGGTACCAACTGGTCAACCAATCCGTGCACCGTAATTCATTTTCGCGGTGGCAGATTGTCGGCCAGCTAGGTCGGAGAGGATTTTGGTCGCGGGTCTTAAAATGGATTACGCTCATTTACAATTTTTCAGCCACCATTAAACGCCCGTTTCAAATATGGCAAACACAATCATACGGAGAAGAAACCTATTTTACGTTACTCCGTATTTCTTCATCAATCCAGCAAAGTACAAAAATCTATTTTCCGTTTCGCGTTCCCGAATTTTACCGACGCGATACCGAAAAATATACTACGTTAACGTAAATCCGAAAAATAAACTACGCTAAAGAAAAACCAAAATCAACAAAGGTACCGCGTACCGCGCGCGACGCAAAACCGGCTTCAGCGGATTTTCTCAAACCCTACCCTCGCGACGGCATACTTACCATGCACTCTACTTCCCACTCATAGAAAGGACCACTGGAAAGGAAAGTCGTTTTTAAGTTTAGCAATACATGTTATTTATAAAATTCCTTGTTTCTTTAAAATATAACTACAATATTTTTTTAAATTCATTTTCATTCGTTCCATCAACTTGTTTCTATATTTTTCTATCTCTCAAAATCTACAAATAGAGTTAAAGTGTAGTAGCAAATAATGTTAAAACAAGTTAGAAAAAGGAGAAAGTTGCTTTCATACAATTAAGACGTAGTGTGTGTGGGTTTGTTGTATTTCCTATCGTAAACTACTCTTACAATAATCATGTTCGCAAAAAATATATACTGCGCGAATCAGTAGGAATAAAAAAAAACAAAGACAAAAATATAACGTTAGAGCTATATCTGTAGAATGTTTTAATATTAATAAAATTATGCAAAATAAAACAACTAATTATGTATATATGAATTCGCTTGTAACTTGCTGTTGTTCCTCCGTAGACTCTAAATATTTATATATATCGTAAAAATAGTATAATATATTAACAATATTTTCCCTTTCCCTAAACAAGATTTTTTTTTCTTGGTTCGTCGAGTGATTTGTCCACAAAAGAGTTCAGTGCAGGTCACACCATGTAAACGGTCCTATCTGGATTTGTATTCTATCTTAGATAAATCTACTTTACTTCTTGCTAGAGACACCTTGTATTTTCATGTCAGGTCGCAGGACCTGGACTAAATGCTGCATATTTTTACAACACCCATGCTATAAAATGACTTTAATTCTCTTATCGCCGCCCGCATTATTTTTCTTCTATCTTTGTCAAAGAGTTTGTATGGGGTCAGCCATGTCTGTTTTTAAATTTTTACTTTTGTTTTCTTATAGTTCTTCTTTACAAACTATCAACTACACATCATTTTTTTTTGTATCTCCGCTTACTTTCAATATAATTACATTCTACTCAAAATTGTTGATTAGACATGACAACTACCTTAGATTTTTACTCTCTCATTTTCAAGAACCCTTTTGTTTTTTTTTGTTTATCCGTAAAATCAATTAATAATTACAAATCAGAACTATGATTATATGATTTTAGTATGTATCTAAATTTTAAAGAGTTTATTCTACATTAAGATTTAACCCCAATTAATAAAAAATATTGAAAATACAACCCTTAAACGAGGGTGGAAAACACACTAAAACATCGAATCATTCAGGCGTACTCCTTAGCATGTAAACTGTGGTAGTAGTTCACCAATAACGAGCAGATCATACAAGTATGACGCACAAATTCGTACGCCGTGAAGTGGGAAAACGAGCAGCCGCCATTCTGCTACAATTTCCACAATCTTATAGAGATTTCACCATGCTTATGAAGTTCCCCGCACCCATTATACAGAAAGAGTCCGTCTTAATTTCCGGCGATCTCTCTTTAAACTACAAGCCTTCTTGTATACTCCGTGCTCACAATTCTAGTTATATTAGTTCCACCCAAACTTTCGAGTTTTGCATTCTCTACCGATATAATAGCATGACCTACTTTTTTATACAATTCGGGACTGGAACGAAATAGAATGTATCCACCACAAGTCTTTGCTCCTAATGTTGATTCCTCAAGGACATCACCCCTTTTGTGTTGAGTACAATGCGCCCTATTTGTATGTATATAATCATCATTTCATCTTTTCAGTTCCGTATTTATCGAAGTATTTTCTCGCGCAACCCTCCTCTCGCTCTCTCAAATTATTATTTAATCAATATTTCACTTAGCTTTTTGTTTCGTTTCTTTCCTGTTTTGTCAATCAGAATGGGGCCATTGGACGACAAACAAATTCGTAAAATGCATCCCGACTTTTTCGCTCCACGACAGCCTTTCGCTCCACGACAGCCTTTAACACGGCAAAAAATCTCCTCTATTTGCTCCGAAACTGGCCGTTTTTACACACTTGATTCGGGTGAGGGCCTGGAAATTTCAGGTTACGACGAATTCAAATTCATATTTGCAGGATTTTTAGATAATGAGTTAGTACACTCACCTGTCACGAATTAAGGCACCCACAGTTCCACTTTTGTCTAATGATCTTTGGGTGGGTTATTGTTCAACTGGGATTTAATTAGGTATAATATTTGCAACACAAAGCAAACGAAAAACAGTTCAATTGAACACGAAATTTACACGCGATACGAACAGCACGCCGATTGTCGACAGTTCTTTGGTGGTGGCCACTACTCCCACACTCTCTTCCCATGTGGCTGTCAATTCACTTTGACATCCCACGACAAAATTGACGTGGGATGTGAACCCGTTACAACCAAAATGAGATGACAAGCCACATAGCAGTAAGGTGTGTTGGTAGTGGTCGCCAGCAGCGTCGCATGATTCATTACAATTGCTCTGAACTATTGTAGCTTTTCGGTCTGCCGTATAGATGATGAGATCATCAGCAAACGATGTCCCCCTTCTGGTGGATAGGAATCTAACTAACGATAAAAAAGATCTCTATTTGTCAAAGTTAAAAAAGTTGACGTTGGAAACGATTGAGAAAGTAGTTCGCAAGATTAAACATCGAAACAATATGGAAGTATATGAAAAACCAACCATCGCAAGGTTGAAAAAATTGAAAAGCCTTCTTCTTACACGCGTCAACAATATTTACTGACGATTTTTGGACTACAACCATCCCCCGTTGGCTTTGTTGAAATTACACCTGAAGAATATCCGGAACTTAATCCGGTCATACTTCAGGAGTGAGGTCAGCAATTAATGGGTGGAAAAGCTAAGGGGTATTAGCCCACAGGACCCAGATGACGTTTTGGCGAAAGTGAATAGCATATTCCGAAAGAAGCCTCTGGTGAAGGTATCGAATCTTGAAGTCGCTAGTGATGAGAAATTGATAGTACGACTCCGGATAGAAATGGAAACAAAATTATTTGTGAAGGATTGGATGAACTTGCCCTGATTGGAACACATTTTGAATTGGTTCATCTACCAAACCCTGAAAGAGGGAACGAAATTTTTTCAGAGGTCGTTGAAGCAAAAGTTTCCGACTTCAAATCAAGCCTGAACGGCCAATCAATTCTTCATTTCAATGAAACATTAACATCTGACCTCATACCGAGCTTGAATCTTATTGATTATTTTGTCAGCTATGAAGACTTGTGTTTCATATTTTGCAAGATAAACAACAAGAAATCATGTGGTACTGATGGTATTCCAAATGTAAATCTCCGACATTTACCTGAGGTTGCTATTAGAAACTATTGCATATTGTTTAACAACATGTTGAGCAATTCATATTTCCCAAATGAGTGGAAAAAAGCTAAGGTATTTCCGATCTTGAAGGAAGGAAAAGAATCTTCGTGCCCGAAAAGCTATCGCCCAATCAGCTTGCTGCCTAACATCAGCAAGGTGTTTGAAGTGATACTCAACAGAGCATTAAACGCCCACATTGAGGAAAATGAGTTGATGCCGAATTGCCAATTTGGTTTTCGTGCCAGGCATTCGACCACACATGCAATAACGAAAGTAACCTCAGACATCTGTTGGAAACTAAATGATAGACAATGTGTTGGAGCATGTCTCATTGATATGGAGAAAGCTTTTGATACGGTATGGTTAGATGGACTAATTTTTAAACTCCTTCAGGATAGGCTCCCCAGACACCTTGTCGGAATGATGTGTAACATGTTATACGGGAAATCGTTTGTTGTAACTGATGGAAATCTAACAACAATGCGCGAGTTCAAGGTCTTGAATGGTCTACAGCAGGGAACAGTTACTGCGCCTCTGCTCTTCTAAATCTTCATTCGCAAGCTATTGAACGGCTTTGATTTTAACGTCTCGCCAACGCGATCATTGGTAGCGTTTGCTGATGATCTGATCATCTATACGGCAGGCCGAAAAGCTACAATAGTTCAGAGAAATCTCCAAAAAATGTTTAATGATGTGCAGCTGTACACTGACAATTGGCGAATGAAAATCAATGCACAGAAGTGTGAAACAATCTTGTTTCGGACAACGCTGCAGGGGGTTAGTCAAGACCTGAAACATAATTTGAAAGATTTCCACATCATGGCTGGCGAGGGTAGTTCAGAACGAGTTCCACATAAATCCTGTGTTCGATAGCTCGGTGTTGATCTCGATCAGTATCTGTACTATACTGAACATGTGAAAATCATGCTCAGTAAGGCACTTAAAATAGTCATGGCCCTTCGAAAACTCTTTTATTTCAGATAAATTGATCAAAATGTCAAAATTATCTGTTACAAGACACTGGTTAGACCAGTTTTGACATATGGATGTCAGATCTGGTACAACCAGAGTGCTAGTACTTACTAGAATTAAGAGTTTCCGAAAGGAAATGTCTTCGTGCATGTACTGGTTTGTACAGACAGCCTGAGGCGGATTGGAAACATTATATCGAATAGAAGAATTTATCAAACTGCTGAAGTGACTAGAGTCGACATCTTCATATTGAAGCTTCTTCGGAATCATATCGCAAGATCTGTGACTGTGAGTGAAAACCCTTGGATTTCACAGCCGTTCTACCCTACAGACAGGTATATTGCGACTTGCCTCGCTACTGGCTTCATTCCTCCAGAAGCATTCGTGTATTTGGACATGAATCGATATGTTTTTGATTCTGACGGCGTCCCAGTTATATATCACATATATCGACGGGCCACCGATAAGAAGATAAAATATCCTCCTAATTTGAGTTCACGAGACCAACAGTTCCAATGGAGGTACTGATTTGCTAGATTCGTTGAGGCTGATCGAGTTGAGACGGGGCAATCTAGGTATTGGTGGCTGGATGACAATGTCTAAATTATTCGTGTATATTTTCAGTTTTGGTGTTTTTCGTTATTCAGTTTTTGAATTTCAGCTCATTATTGCTACATTTAGTGTTATTGTTTATTTTTGTTAAAAATAAGGTATAGGTTAGGTTTATATTATGTTTATTATATTAGGTTAGAGATAAGGTAAAACGCTTAGGTTAGGAACATTGTTAGAGATTTTTTCAAGTATTAGATAAAGTTTTTGATAGCATTTATTAGAATTAAGTTAAAACATATTAGGTGTAGGATCAAAGTTCACTGTAGTGTTAAGATGATAAATAATTTTAGAATAGTGTTGGTTGGTTTTTTCTCCTTTTTCCAATTAAATTTAAAAAATATGTAATAATCTTCATTGATTTGAATTTGCTATAGTTTTTTTTTTTAAATGTGTAATGATAACGTACAAATTTAGACAGTCATTTGGGCCATTAAGTTTTTTATTGTTATTGTTTGGAATTTGCTTTATATTCTTTTAAAACTTATAACGATTAGTATTAAATAAAGCGCTTTTGATTGATTGATTGATTGATTGAAAGATGGAATGAAATATTTTCAAATCAAGCCTGAACGGCCAATCAATTCTTCATTTCAATGAAACATTAGCATCTGACCTCATACCGAGCTTGAATCTTATTGATTATTTTGTCAGCTATGAAGAATTGTGTTTCATATTTCGCAGGATAAATAACAAGAAATCATGTGGTAGTGACGGTATTCAAAATATAGTTCTCGACCATTTGCCTGAGGTTGCTATTAGAAATTATTGCATATTGTTCAACAATATGTTGAGCAATTCATATTTCCCAAGTGAATGGAAGAAGGCTAAGGTATTTCCGATCTTGAAGAAAGGAAAAGAATCTTCATGCCCTAAAAGCTATCGCCCAATCAGCTTGCTGCCTAACATCAGCAAGGTGTTTGAAGTGATACTCAACAGAGCATTAAACGCCCACATTGAGAAATATGAGTTGATGCCGAATTGCCAATTTGATTTTCGTGCCAGGCATTCGACCATACATGGAATAACGAAAGTAACCTCAGACATTCGTTGGAAACTAAACAACAAAGAATGCGTTGGAGCATGTCTCATTGATATGGAGAAAGCCTTCAATACGGTGTGGTTAGATGGACTAGTTTTTAAACTCCTTCATGACAGGTTCCCCAGACACCTTGTTGCCATAATATGCAATATGTTGTAACTGATGGAAATTTGACAACAATGCGCGAATTCAAGGTCTTGAATGGTCTACAGTAGGGAACAGTTACTGCACCTGTAGAAATTTCAAGCGTTTTTGAAATTTGTTGCGAGAATTTATTTAAAGTTAAATCGATAATGCAAGCGGAACAAAGGCCGAGAAAAAGGCTACAAACGAAAAGGGTAAATTGCCAATGTCCGCACTATGATAACGACAAATTTGAACAGAGCGAAGACTAATGAACATCTTCCCCACCATGAAAGCTTCTGTTTTCATCCAATATTTCGATAGGCAATGGACATAGCTTCACGATAGCCCGGTTGAAGATTCCTGAAGCTGTACGTACTGTAACAACTCGAACCTTATCATCTTCGCCGCGTGTTACATCGATAGTTCTGGCGAGAGGCCACTTCATAGGTGGAAGATTTTCATCTTTCATTAATACAAGTTGGTTAACCTTGGCATTGCTATTGACTGAGGTCCACTTAGATTGCGACTGCAATAGGTGAGGATAGTCGTTGCGCCATCGAGTCCAAAAGGATTGCTTGATGAAGGATATTTTTCGAAAGTTGTCCAAGGAATCGAATTTAAGTTGTGTGATGATTGGTTTGGGTAAGCTTGTAATTGGTCGTCCAATCAAGAAATGTCCGGGTGTGAGGGCTTCCAAATCAGTCGGATCTGATGACATCTCCGTGATGAGTCGAGAATTAACGATCACCTTCGCTTGGTAGATAACGGTAAGCATTTGTTCGTGGGTTAGCGATGCATTGGTGACTACTCTGGTAAGGTGAAATTTTGCCTTCTTCACCGCCGCCTCCCAAAAGCCACCAAAATGTGGGGAGCGCGGTGGGATAAAACACCATCCAATGCCTTCCAGAAGACAAGCTTGCTGGACTTGGTCAATATGTGATTGAGTTGAGAAAAGTTTTCTTAACTCTCGCAACTGCTTATTGGCACCAATAAAATTAGCAGCGTTGTCCGACTATAGCCTGTAGCATTTTCCCCTGCGAGCGAGAATCGTTTAAGGCATAAAATAAATGCTGCTGTCGATAAATCTGAAACGAGTTCAAAATGTACAGCCTTGATAGCGAAACATATAAAAACCGATAAGTAGCCTTTGATTGGAGATCTTCCTCGTAGTTGAGCTCTCATGAAAAACGGTCCACAAAAATCTACACCGGTAACTGCAAAGGGATGTGATACTTTCAGCCTATCCGATGGGAGGTTTCCCATTATTTGCTGAAAGAAGCGAGGCTTCGCTCGAAAGCATATCGTGCACTGATGAATAACTCGTTTAGCCTCCGACTTTACGTTGATCAACCAAAACCTTTGCCGAAAAATGTTTAATGTAAAGGGATGCGCTTGCGGAAGAAGCATTTGATGGCGCGCATCAAAGGGTAGATCAGATTTCGTAATACGTCCACCGACTCGAATAACTCCATTTCCATCAAGGAAAGGACGTAGAGGTAAAATTCGACTTCTCGCATTTACGGATGCACCCTTAAGGATTAAAATATACTCGTTGTATGCAACGAACGATAGCCGTGACTGCTTCTTCTAACTCTGACACCGTAAAGCTTCGTAACGCAAAGCTAGGTTTCGTTAAACTACGTGCTCGCAACCGCAATGATTTGAGATATCGATTAACGTATCCAAATACTCGGAGTTTTCCAGTATGAGTTAATATATTTTGTGTCCTTAACTAGGTCTTCCACTGCGTAAGACGACAAGACTGTGAAGTTCAGCTTGCGATATTCTGGAACATCGATTTGATCTGGAACCTTTCCATGATATGGCCATTGTGATGACGATGCGGATAAAAAGCTTGGACCATGCAGCCATAAGTTGGACCCTTGTAGACTTTCTGATTTAGCGCCTCGCGAGATCAAATCTGCCGGGTTATGCTGCGTTGGAACATAGCGCCATGTAACGGATGTAACAGCTTGAATTTCGGACACACGATTGGCTACAAATGTGGACCATTGGTACGAAGGTGCACTTAGTGAGGCTAACACAATTTCTGAGTCACTCCAACACACGACAACCGTGAGGCCACGGGGGATAATCTTCGAAGCACGTTCTATGAGCTCGCAAAGTATTAGGGCTGGACAGAGCTCTAGACGCGGTATCGTAGTAGTTTTCAATGGAGCTATATGGGATTTCGAACAAAGCAAGTTCGTCGATACTTTCTTATCAGGAGTTTCACTTCGAATATATACACAAGCTCCATAAGCGCTTAGACTGGCATCAGCGAATCCATGGATTTGAAGGCTGGAATTCGACAAACAAACATGTCGTGGGATACTAACGTTATTGACCTTGGCCATATCCGAGCGAAAAGACTGCCATCTTGTTTGCATCTCGATGGGTAAGCTTTCGTCCCAATCAATATTAAGCTTCCACAACTCCTGTAGAAAGAGTTTGGCGGTAACAATCACTGGGCTGAGTAATCCTAATGGATCGAAGAATCGAGCAGTTTTCGACAACACTTTTCTTTTGGTCACAGAACTTCGTTTTTTTGGCGAGTGATATGTAATCAGAAATTCATCGGCAGTTGGGTTCCAGGCTAGGCCAAGAGTTTTGATGAAATCCTTGTCATCTAGTCGAGTCATTACTTCCTTGTCATTTTCATCAATTTTTCCTAGCAACGATGGTTCATTTGACGCCCATTTTTTAAGGGGGAAGCCGCCTGATAATAGAATATCGGTAACTTTGTTTCTGATCTTTGCAGCTTCATCCAAGTCATCACTTCCAGTCAATAAGTTATCGACATATGCATCTCGCTTGATAATCAATGCTCCTACTGGAAACTTCCTCCTAGCATCTTCTACCGCTTGACGAATAGGTTGTACTGCGTGACATTGAGCAGACCCAGTGCCATAAGTAACTGTTTTTAATCGATAGAGCTTCACACGATCATGACTTGAATTACGAAAAACTATTAGTTGTAGGTCTCTATCACTGGGATGCACTATGACTTGCCGATACATTTTTTCTTTGTCAGCTGATATTACATAAAGATGGAAACTAAATCGAAGTAAGATCGAAAATAGGTCATCTTGAACTGTGGGTCCTACCATTAGAATATCGTTTAAGGATACACCACCGGAGGATTTCGCAGAACCATCAAAGACTACGCGTAATTTAGTGCTGCTGCCATAATTCTTTACAACACAATGATGGGGGAGAACATAATGAGGTTTGTGTAACACACACTGTGAATCAGTGACTTCCTCCATATGTCCCAACAATAAATATTGATTCATAAAATCGTAGTAACTGACGCGTAATTCACGGTATTTCTCAAGTTTTCTTTCGAGGCTATAAAATCGTTTTAATGCGATTTCTTATGTGTTACCAAGCACTGACGCATCTTGCCTTAAGGGTAATCCCACAACGAACCGACCGTTTGCATCACGAATTGTATTGACACGAAAGTGTTCTTCACAAGCAATCTCCTCAGCTGACCTTTTGTCTATTTCACTATTACAGTGGTCTAGATCCGAAAACTTAGCGACGATATTATTTAAATTTTGTTCGCACGGTTCACTGTTACTGTCGGCACTAATGTTTACACTGATTGAGTTGTATGAATTACTGGATGGCCCCGAAACCATCCAGCTGAAAAGATTTTTCTGCACGATAGACCGATTAACACCTAAATCAATCCGTCCAACAGCAAGTAATTTGAAAAACAAGGCAGCACCAATCAAAATATCAACTTTCCGAGGTATGTCGAATTGAGGGTCCGCTTGTGGAGTGTTCTTAGGCATATTCCAGTCTGATGTATTGATCTATTGCAATGGCTGCAATCCGACGAAATTTGGTACGATGAAAAACTCTAGCCATGAACTGAAATCGTTTTGTAGTGATTGCACGGTGGCAACGGTTTTCGAAATACATCGGGATGTCGTCATACAAATTCCACTAATAGCCACATCAGTTTTTTCTCGTCATAAACGAAGTTGCTGGGCGAGTCTCTCTGTCGTGAAGTGCAACTGGAAACCGCTGTCCAATATCACTCGGCATTCGATTGAAGCTCCATCAGATGATTTGACTCTGATAATAGCAGTACCCAAAATAACGTTGTTGGGTTGAGCACCTTCTTCCAGGCGGGGCAATTGATGTCTAAATCTCGTTTGACAGTTCAGTGATAAATGAGCGATGGTTGTTGGAGTTTCAATTTCAGTCGACTGATGAATTCTTTACGTTACCGTGGAGTAGAGTATGATGGCTGCGGTTACATGTACGACACTTGCTCGATAAACAACTTTTCAACGAATGCCCCTTTCGAAGGCAATTGTAACACAAATTCAATTGCTTTGCTCTTTGGTAAATATGGTCAGGTGTCATGCTCTTTAACCCATTGCAGTCGAATAATGTGTGTCTGCTGCGTGAATCACAAAAATTGCAATAAAACTAGTCCGCTTGGATTTATTGACGATTGAAAGAGGTTTGTTGTTGGATTTTGTTTCTTCTACGAATTCTAGCACTGAGCATTGTAGATGCTAGAAATCAGTAAAGTTTTCACAAGTTGGAAATTGAGCGCTAGATTCTATGGATGATCGAGAACAGCTGGTAATTAATTCTTGCCATTTGAGCTGGGACTCAGCATCAAGCTTTGATACGAGAATGTGCAACAAGAATCCATCTGCGATATTTTCCTTTGTTCTGAGGCTTAGCAAACAGCGCATATGCTTGTTTATAGCATCAGTCATCTGAGGCAATTTTTTAGTAGACGGATGACGAATGGATTGCACTTGAAGCAAGTCGTTGATATGCGAAGCGAAAATGTATGGCTTGTTGTCGAATCTCCTTTTTAAAAGCTCCTTTGCCTTAGAATAATTTTCTTCGGTAAGCTCAATTCCCTTTACCACTGAAGCAGCTGTACCGGTTAGTGCAGAACGAAGATATTGGAATTTTTCCAAAGACGATAAGTGGGTATTGGAGTCGATCAATTTCTCGAACATCCCAAGAAAACCTAACCACTCACTGTACAAACCCGAAAACTTGGTCAAATTCAGTTTCTGCAAGTGATGTCTGGTTGATGAGGTTTCGGAGGCAGCGGTAGAATTCCAAATGGCGGATGCATCGACTGATTGCCTCGGGCGAAGCTTCTCGATAATTGATAGCAAATTAGCCTTGAGTTGGCAATAACTGTCTTCATATAAGTCCCGTTTCCCAGATGATGGCTCTTCTGCGTCTAAAACCTCGAGTTGACACTGAACAGTTTCAAAGTTTTTGAACTGTGAGTTAGCTTTCGGCCTCGAAAACGGATATATTCTCCACTTTGCCATCGAGAAAGGTTTTCATCCGAGTTTGCTGGGCCAAGATGACGCCACGTTGTATACGCAATTCTGATATTGCCTTTGCACTTGAGGTAACCTTGGGGTCGAGTTTTGGATTATCGTCACCGGCCATTTTGCACAATTGAATTCACTGATAGATTTTCACGCAAAGTTTCAAAGATGATCGCGCAAATCACAAGAGGAAATGAAAACTATGCGATTACTGATAATTGTCAAGCGAAAAACGATGAGCGATAAATGCTTTAGATAATTAATTCCGAGAACGAAAACTGCATTGCGAAAATTATCCGGCTCGACGGACCATGTAGAAATTTCAAGCGTTTTTGAAATGTGTTTCGAGAATTTATTTAAAGTTGAATCGATAATGCAAGCGGAACAAAGGCCGAGAAAAAGGCTACAAACGATAAGGGTAAATTGCCAATGTCCGCACTATGATAACGACAAATTTGAACAGAGCGAAGACTAATCGTAGTATTAGCATCACTCCCGATAGAAAAAAGATTTACTGTTGGGGTGATGCCAGTACTGAGAGTGGCTTGTACATGATGCAAAATCATATGTATGTGTGTATGTGTATGAGGCTGGAACTATAATAGTATTGCTCGCCACTGCTTTGTCATGAGAAGACTGAACAGCACCTCTGCTTTTCTCAATCTTTAATTTCAACTTCTCGCCAACGCGATCATTGGTAGCGTTTGCTGATGATCTGATCATCTATATGGCAGACCGAAAAGCTACAATAGTTCAGTGCAACCTTCGAAAATTTTTTAACGATGTGCAGCTTTACACCGACAATTGGCAAATGAAAATCAATGCCCAGAATTGTGAAACAATCTTGTTTCGGACAACGCTGCAGGGGGCCAGTCAAGACCTGAAACGTAATTGGAAGGATTTCCACATCATGGCTGGTGAGGTTAGTTCAGAACGAGTTCCACATCTTCTTCTTCTTAGCACTACAACCCCTTTCGAGCCTTCGCTTCCTGCAAACAGCGCCTCCAACTGTATCGGTCCGTTGACCACGTCTTCCGTTTCCGCAATCCGAGCAGCGATGAACTGTCTTCGTCGACCAAGTCGGACCAGCGCTTCCTCGGTCTCCCCACTGTCCGCCGACCTTCAGTTCTCCCTACGAATACCTACTTGGGTATGCGTTGTTCGTCCATACGATTCATGTGTCCAGCCCATTGCAACTTCTGCAGTCTTACAATCCTTGAGAACTTCGGTTCGTCAAAAATTTCATACAGCTCATGGATGTATTGAATTCGCCATTGGTCTCCATCTAGCTTCGCTCCGATTATTCACCTCAGGACCCTTCGCTCAAAGGCGTTCAATATATTTGCGGATGCTCGAGTTAAGGTCCATGTTTCACACCCAAAGCATAACACAGGTCTTATCACAGATTTGTATACTTAGAGCTTTGTTTTCCTGTGTATGCAGCTGGTCTTCAAGATCGTCAATACCGAATCAAATATTTTATTTGCGAGCTGTATTCTACGGCGTATTTCGTCTCAAAGTCAAAGTCAAAAGCGCTTTATTTAATGCTAATCGTTATAAATTTTAAAAGATTATAAAGCAAAATCCAAACAATAACAATAAAAAACTTAATGGCCCAAATGGCTCTCTAAATTTGTACGTTATCATTAAACACATTTAAAAAAAAACTCTAGCAAATTCAAATCAATGAAGATTGTTACATATTTTTACAATTCAATTGGAAAAAGGAGAAAAAACCAACCAACACTATTCTAAAATTATTTATCATCTTAACACTACAGTGAACTTTGATCCTACACCTAATATGTTTTAACTTAATTCTAATAAATGCAATTAAAAACTTTATCTTATACTAAAAAAATCTATAACAATGTTCCTAACCTAAGCGTTTTATCTTATGTCTAACCTAATATAATAAACATAATATAAACCTAACCTATACCTTATTTTTAATAAACATAAACAATAACATTAAATGTAGCAATAATGAGCTGAAACTCAAAAACTTAATAACAAAAACACCAAAACTGAAAATAAACACGAATAATTTAGACATTGTCATTCAGCCACCAATACCTGGATTGCCCCGTCTCAACGCGATCAGCTTCAACGAATCTAGCAAATGAGTATTTCCATTGGAATTGTTGGTCTCGTGAACTCAAGTTCGGGAGATATTTTATCTTCTTATCGGTGGCCCGTGGATATATGTGGTATATGACTGCGACGCCGTCAGAATCAAAAACATATCTATTCATGTCCAAATACACGAATGCTTCTGGAGGAATGAAGCCAGTAGCGAGGCAAGTCACAATATACCCGTCTGTAGGGTGGAACGGCTGTGAAATCCAAGGGTTTTCACTCACAGTCACAGATCTTGCGATATGATTCCGAAGAAGCTTCAATATGAAGATATCGACTCTAGTCACTTCAGCAGTTTGATAAATTCTTCTATTTGATATATAATGTTCCCAATCCGTCTCAGGCTTTCTGTACAAACCAGTACATGCACGAAACTCTTAGTTTTTTCATAGTACTAGCACTCTGGTTGTACCAGATCTGACATCTATATGTCGAAACTGGTCTAACCAGTGTCTTGTAACAGATAATTTTGACCTTTTGGTCAATGTATCTGGAATGAAAGAGCCTTCGAAGGGCCATGACTACTTTAAGTGCCTTACTGAGCATGATTTTCACATGTTCAGTATAGTACAGATACTGATCGAGATAAACACCGAGGTATCGAACACAGGATTTATGTGGAACTCGCTCTAGACTACTCTCACCAGCCATGATGTGGAAACCCTTCCAATTACGTTTCAGGTCTTGACTGACCCCCTGCAGCGTTGTCCGAAACAAGATTGCTTCACACTTCTGCACATTGATTTTCATTCGCCAATTGTCAGTGTACAGCTGTACATCATTGAACATTTTTTGGAGATTGCTCTGTACTATTGTAGCTTTTCGGTCTGCCGTGTAGGTGATCAGATCATCAGCAAACGCTACCAATGATCGCGTTGGCGAGACGTTAAAATCAAAGCCGTTCAGTAGCTTGCAAATGAAGATTGAGAAGAGCAGAGGCGCAGTAACTGTTCCCTGCTGTAGATCATTCAAGAGTTTGAACTCGCGCATTGTTGTCAGATTTCCATCAGTTACAACAAACGATTTCCCGTATAACATATTACACATCATGGCGACAAGGTGTCTGGGGAACTTGTCCTGAAGGAGTTTAAAAATTAGTCCATCTAACCACACCGTATCAAAGGCTTTCTCCATATCAATGAGACATGCTCCACCACATTGTCTATCATTTAGTTTCCACCAGATGTCTGAGGTTACTTTCGTTATTGCATGTGTGGTCGAATGCCCGGCACGAAAACCAAATTGGCAATCCGGCATCAACTCATTTTCCTCAATGTGGGCGTTTAATGCTCTGTTGAGTATCACTTCAAACACCTTGCTGATGTTAGGCAGCAAGCTGATTGGGCGATAGCTTTTCGGGTATGAAGATTCTTTTCCTTTCTTCAAGATTGGAAATACCTTAGCCTTTTTCCACTCTGAATTGCTCAACATGTTGTTGAACAATATGCGAAATATGAAACACAAGTCTTCATAGCTGACAAAATAATCAATAAGATTCAAGCTCGGTATGAGGTCAGATGTTAATGTTTCATTGAAATGAAGAATTGATTGGCCGTTCAGGCTTGATTTGAAGTCGGAAACTTTTGCTTCAACGACCTCTGAAAATATTTCGTTTCCTCTCTCAGGGTTTGGTAGATGAACCAATTCAAAATGTGTTCCAATCAGGGCAAGTTTATCCAATCCTTCACAAATAATCCTGTTTCCATTTCTATCCGGAGTCGTACGATCAATTTCGATACCAGCCCTATCGAGAAGATTGATCTCATCACTAGTGACTTCAAGATTCGATACCTTCACTCGAGACTTCTTGCGGAATATGCTATTTACTTTCACGAACACGCCGTCTGGGTCCTGTGGGCTAATACCCCTCAATTTTTCCGCCAATTGATTGCTGACCTCACTCCTGAAGTATGACCGGATTAAGTTCCGGACATTCTTCAGATGTAATTTCAATACAGACAAGAGATTCAAAGCTTTTGAATTCGACTTTTTCAATATTTTGGAAACGATAGGGTCTTCGTACCAATATCCAGGTGCCGCCTCCTCCATCACCTATTACCCTATCGTTTCTTACGAATTCAAAATCCTTGAATGTCATGGAGTGCCATGAATTGAGGTGGGTTTCGGTTAGAAGCAGGATGTCAGGCTTTTGTCTGGCAATGAATTCAAGGAGATAATCACGCCGATGTAAAGTAACAATGGAGTTGACGTTGATCGAGATGAGACGAATCCTATCCGTGGGAATGTGGCTGGATGACAACTTATTTTGAGGCGTTTGAAAGTGCTAAACGCTGAAAAACAATGTTAATTTTCGAATCTTGTTTATCGATTCGCTCTGATAAGGAATTTAATTGCTGTAAAATTTTGAGAAGCAGCTCATTATTGCCACTTACATTATTTAAACTATTTTCCGCATTTTCTGCTGGTCCTCTAGCGGCTTGTGCAAATGATACTCCGGGCTTGACGAAGTTCGAAGCTAAGATACTGCGGTGTATTTGTGTTTGCTTTGGGGCAGATTTCAATCTTGCATCCTGATATCGGGAGCATCCTCGATATGATGCCGGGAGACCAAAGACACCGCAGTTCACACAATATAATTTCTCTTTTGGCTCCGTCTGAGCCAATTTGCACTCACCGGGAGCATGCACGTCTTTGCATTTAACGCATCGGTAATGCATGGCGCAGTTGGCAGCCGAATGCCCAAATCGTTGGCAGCAAAAAGTCAATGTCAAAGTCAAAAGCGCTTAATTCAATACTAATCGGTATAAATTTTCAAAGAATATAAAGCAAATTCCAAACAATAAACATACAAAAATGTGATGGCCCAAATGGCTCTCTAAATTTATACCTTATCATTAAACATATTTCTTTTTCTCGTTTCTGGAGGCGTTCCCACCTCACCACTCAGAAATTCAAATATCTGATGTGTTGAAGGGCGCTTGGACTGCTCTTATTTGATATTTTTACTAAATAAAGTGGTAAATTGTTTTTTTCTACCGTCGACCTTCTTGTCGCGAATGTTTTAACTCAGATAGATTTCGGTTTGTGGTGCTGCTTCCTTGAATACCTGAAGAAGATCGATGGTATCTTCTCCGCAGTCCAAGCCCTTCAACAAGAACGTCTGGTTCTTCTCGCTTTTGGTGGTATATGTGAAGTGCGGAGCCTCCGCAGAATTTAAATCATTTTTTGCTGAATCGAAATCAACCAGAAATTTCGATCTAACAGGTAATTTCTCGGAATTGATTCGTTTAATTTCAAAATTTGTTAGTTTGTTTTCGGCTGCCAACAGCCGAGCCATGTTTTTTCCGCTTTAACCGAAGACATTAATTGGCGGAACTTTTTTTGCATTCTTGGCTACGTTTTGAGGAGAACCAGCGGAACTTTGGGCTAGTTTCTTCTCCTTATTTTTATTTTTCAAATAAATTATAAAATTATCATTATATGTAACATTCCCTCCATTATTTTCATCAACCCCCATTTCTTGTAGGAGTCCGTCCAGCACTGCATAATAATTCTGGCTGTCGTTAGTGCCTCCAGCACTTAATACTTCTTCTTGGATGATTGGTTTAACAGCTTTCTTCTGCTTTGCTTTTGTATCAATTCGTCGTACTGGTTCAGTATTCTGAACTTTCTTCGCTGTCTCGAACATATCTTCGTACGCTTGCCGCCAGTTTCATATTATCACTCTCCCTGGGGCCCCCCAACGGGGGAGGAAGCCGTCGGACTCCACCATACAGCAGGTCCGAGTTAGTCTTCGGTTTGTTTCCTTTTTCCGATTTATTAATTCCGTGGATCGATGTTTTCCCAATAAAAGAAAAATTTGCATTTGACTGGGTCGTAAAAAATTAATTCAATTGGCAAATTTACTTTTGTGAAAAATTAATTAATTATTCAAAACACGTCTACACGCAACGAGTGCTAGTCCTTAATTGTTTCAAATAGGTATAGTTTATTTGGAACGATTGGCGTATGTCGATCTACCTGCTTTAGAGCTACCTGGATACTCCCCAGTAATACTGTTGGCGTAGGATCTCATTTTTTTCTATGATTTTTGAAAATTCGAGTATTTACTTCGTATAAAGTAGTTGCTCTGACCCCTCCTCGATGAAACAAAACAGTCCTCTTGAGTTAATTGAAATTACTGCCGTTATTTTCCTAATTGCTTTGTTTTTATACATTCTAATGTGGGAAAAAGTTCTGTGAGAAAAGTCGTTATGCTGACGGATCATAATGATCCGTGAGACAAATTTTTCCAGGTGAAAAATAACACTGGTCATTTCTTCTTACTGTCTGGTATTTGCAATTTGTAGATGAATTTGATCACGTTGGGAGTGTTAAATGTACGAAATGTAGAATCTGATGATGTTGGGAATGTTAACTATGGGAATATGTGTTAGTTAATTAGATTCATGGGAATATTTTTCTTTATGGAATTTGTGTGCGAACAGTAGTAATAGACCTCTATAGCTTTCGCACTGTAGGTTGTCACATTTTTTGTGGATAGGGAGGATAATTGATGGGCTTTATTCGTTTCACAATGTTCTTGCTGCCAAATGTGCTAGATGACGCTATAGATGGCTATTCGAACACCGCTGCTATCATATTTAAATATCTAGCTCCAATTGAATTTCGTCAATGCCCGGTGCTTTATCATTCTTTTTGGCCTTGATGACGGAATAAAATACATCCAGAGCTTCGGAAAAATAATTTTGCGGCTCCCCTTCTAATATGGAGTGAACCCATTTTCAAAACCGCAGAAAATTTTATCCATACCCAGACTTTCAAGGGATCATCACTTCTGATCAAAATACGAGTATAAAGTTTAGTGTTTGTAGCTGGTATAGTTTTGGAGAAAAGGTACTATGACATACAGATGGATAAACGGATGGGCCGGCAGACGGATAAACTAAACCGGTTTCGATAGGGCTTTGCAAGTAGTAAAAAGCCCTGAGAGCGCAATGAATTAAATGTTAATTTATTCGATTGTATTGTAAAATATAAGTTGAAACCCCCGCTTTAGGACAATTTTTTGACCAAACATTTTTCCTCCAAAATTTCACATCAGTGAGGGTCAAAAATGAAATTTAAAAATATAAGTCAAAACGAACATTAAGATACATTTTCGGCTAGTTC
This sequence comes from Odontomyia ornata, assembly GCA_963969285.1. NCBI lineage: Eukaryota > Metazoa > Arthropoda > Insecta > Diptera > Stratiomyidae > Odontomyia > Odontomyia ornata. Next base: position 85,718,186 of record OZ017742.1, read on the forward strand.
CTATACGAACTCCGGCTTCGGTTCTTCGAATAATTTCAGATCCGTACATTCGCTTTATTTTCAATATGTCCGATGCACTCATCACTCGTTGCCCAAGCATTCCATGTATGAGAGCATTTTTGGGGACAATAGTGGGTTGCCTATTTTTACTAAAGGCATACTCACTGTAGTGCATAATGCTTAAATAATCATATGGAAGGCATGCATTCCACGTATTACGTACGAATTCAAAATTATGACGCTCTTCTGGGTGAATGTTTTCCCAGCGTATTTCGACAAAATCGTCGCGGTTGGGAGCTGAATGTTGATGCCAAAATCCCAAGCTATGCAAAAGCTCGTGTTGAATGGTACCTGTGTCTACGCAAGTGCTGCCACTTCCATCACTGCGCTCCAAGTTAAGCACTTGACGCCCGAACACACGTCCGACATATGACCAGCAACCTGTCGCCATTGCCTGCAATTATTTAATTAAAATTAAATTTGATATCTAAACAGATTTCTTAAAAATGATTGCTTTATTAATTTGTGAAAATTGTAATAAGTTGAATGGACAAAAAAGTTTCAATTTATCATCAGAGTTTTGGGCATGTAGTTATTCCTACGATACTAGTTTTTTAGGAACTTCGCAGTTTTCGTACGAGGTAACCAGTACTCATCCAGAGCTGCCACAACAGTCACCTCAGGGCAGCTCGACTACGTGGGTTTCAGATGACTGCGAATCCATATACATTTGCCAGAAAATGTTTCCGTACATGCAAGATAAAGTTATCGTTGTATTAAAAAAGGTATGCCCACTTAATTGAATGCTTTCTTTTAAAATATTGTCGCGTGTTTTGGTTCGCGGCCAATAATTTTAATGTTCCGGGAAAGAGAAAACGCAATGTCTTTTAATTTAAGTTAGAAGAGTTTATTTAATTCGTCAAAAAAAATGCACAATCACTTCAATAACAATTTCACAACTTTAATTTTCACTATTACAATTCTACCTTCCACTTGTCCATAAATTTCTATCGCAATTGTCTACTTAAAATCACTTCACACTCAAACAATCAATATCGCCTGTACTTCGCGTATCGCAGTTTTCTATCGCGGTTGTAATGAATGGTCCCCCTATTCATTCAGCTCGCCTTTATATAGGGTCTCTAATCATTCAACTCAGTTCTCGTACATTGGTGAATTAGCGGGAACATTCCAGCATGAATGAATGGAGCAGTGACTCACTTTCAGATGTTGTTCATGCTTGTTAGGTTCTCGTGGTTTCGAGTAAATTCATTTGTTGATGTTCTTAATGGTTGTGAAAACAATTGCGACAGTAGCTCGCAGAATTATTTGTACATGTAACACTGCCCCCACCTCAGTTCTTTTCACCCCAAAAAGATGTGTCGCCATTTGTGTTGTTAAGTATTTGTATTATATCTGACAACACTAATTTAAGCTTGTAAATGACTAACTTAACTCTTGTACTAAATGACAAACATATGTATATATTCTTCTGTCAATAAAGAATCAACCCCTTTTCTAATCGAACCTTCGGCCTATCAATACACCACATTGGCGACGAGGAGACTTTTCAGTTGAATTTCAACAGGCAAAGTTTGTTATATTCGTTTATTTAATTAAAGTGCAATTTTGTTGTAGATTTAGTTAAAAAAAAGGCGAATAAGTGCAATTTTATTGTACATCAAGTCAGAGCAGAGTGAAAAAGTGCATAACCTAGAAGTTCGCTATGCCTCATACTCCATCCACAAGTGATTCTGTGCAAACATTTTTGTCAAATCATATGCCGGAATTTGTTCCCGATAAAGACGATTGGCAGCTGTGGCATGAGAGGCTCCAGATTCATTTTGATGAAATCGATTGCAGAGAACCGAAAATTCAAAAAGCGATACTTCTTAAATCGATCGGATCGGAGGCGTATGCTGTTTTGCGAAGTTTGTGTGATCCGGTGATACCTGGCAAATTGGATTACGATGTACTGGTTAACCATTTAAACAACCAATATACGCCACCTTCGTGGCACGCACGGTTGAAGAAGTTGGCATTAAATTGCAAGTTTGGTTCCCAATTGGATGCATTTGTTGTTAGCAAGTTCGTGTGTGGAACATCGGGAGAGATATTCGGTCGTTTATGCGAAGAAGATGAAAATTCAAAATTATCTGATGCCTTCCGGAAAGCTCTTATGATTGAATCTAAGCTATTAGCCAATTCAAATGAGGTTAGTTTCGTCAGTGGAAGGCGGAAAAAGGACAGCACAATGACAGCTAAGGAACCTTGTATACATTGCGGCTAGAAAAATCACCAATCGATACAGTGCAAATTAAAGAAATCGACTTGTAATTATTGTAAAAAGGTTGGACATCTCGCCTCCATTTGTAAGTTAAAAAGGTCAGATAAAAAAGTTAATTTTGTCGAGAAAAGTAAGAAGACAAACTCAGATACATTAACTAATGCAAATTTCAGTGATTTCGATAGATCAATGTATGTAGTCGAAGCTGGAGAGTCAACAATTCATTCAGTAAGCAGCGATTTGAAAAGTGAGGCCCAAATATATGTTCTGCCGATTTCGATCAATGATGTTAAACATTCGATAGTATGCGATACGGGATCACAACTATCGTTGCTTTCGGTTGGATTTTTTAATGAATATTTTCGACAATCTTCTTTTCGACCATGCCACATTCCGCTTACAAATTATGGAGGAAACCAAATCGATATTATCGATGAGTTTGATACTTTTGTTAAATACAATGGCCAAGAAAATTTAATTACATTTATCGTAACCAACACAAATAGTCCACCATTATTAGGAAGGAATTTTCTTCGTAAATTTAAATTTGATTTGATTCAAGTTGCAAACAACATAAATTCAGTGAATTCGTTAGAGACTATTGTAAGTGATCTAAAACGGGAGTTTTCCGAAATTTTCGATGGGTCGCTAGGAAAATACAAACTAGGTACAGTGAAGTTGAAAGTTTGTGAAGGTGCAGATCCAATTTTTTGCAAACCCCGTCCCATTCCATTAGCATGGAAACATTTGGTTTAAAAACAATTACAGGAATTAGTCGAAAATGATGTTTTGGAATTAGTTGACAATTCTGACTGGGCAACTGCTTTAGTTCCTGTTGTGAAACCTAATGGGGATTTGAGAATATGCGGTGATTATAAAGTAACTTTCAATAAAGTTATCGTAGATTATAAATACCCACTTCCACGTATTGATGAAATATATGCATCTCTTCAGGGCGGTAAATTATTTTCCAAATTAGATTTATCAAACGCGTATAATCAGCTTCCTTTGGACAAAGAATCTCAACTGTTATGCGCATGGAGCACTCACCTTGGTGTTTACAGAATGAAGAGATTGCCGTTTGGAATAAAACCTGCAGCAGCAATCTTTCAGAAAACAATTGAGAATTTACTGAGAGGTATTCCTAACGTTACAGTTTATCAAGATGATATTGTTGTTACTGGAAATACGAATGAAGAACATATAAAAAACTTAAAATTAGTTTTATCTAAACTAAAAGTAGCAGGCTTGCGACTAAATTTGAATAAGTGCTTATTTTTCCAAGAGAAAATATCTTATTTAGGATTTAATATTGACAAAAGTGGTTTAAGTAAAAATAATGAGAGGATGAAATCTGTTTTGGATGCACCAACACCTAATAATATTACAGAATTACGATCCTTTATCGGTATGGTGAATCATTATTCTAGATTCATTAGAAATTATTCCAGCAAAATGATTCCACTGTATGATTTGCTGAAGAAGGATCATGCGTTTAAATGGAATTCAAAATGTACGGAACTTTATGAGTTGATGAAGAAGGAAATTACTTCTGATCAAGTACTTGCCCATTTTAACCCAAAGCTACCCATATTCTTGACAACGGATGCAAGTCAATTCGCTATTAGTGGGGTGTTGTCACATAAATACCCGGATAATACACTTAGACCAATCGCATTTGTGTCCAGAGCTCTTAGTAAAAGCGAAGTAAATTACAGCACAATAGCAAGAGAGGGTCTGGCAATTATTTTTAGTGTTACTAAATTGAGTCAATATTTAATTGGGGCTTCTTTTGAACTACACACAGATCATAAACCACTACTAGCGATTTTTGGTGAAACTAAAGGTTTACCAGTTATGGCGGCGGCTCGTTTGCAGAGATGGGCATATTTGTTGTCTGGATTCAATTATAAAATCAAATATGTTAAGGGTGAATATAACATTGCAGATAATTTATCAAGAATTGCACAATCAGAGGTTGGGGATGCTCCACCTGGAGGAAATTATATTAATTATGTTGGATTTACCAATACTTTACGTTTGAATTTCAAAGAAATCGCGATTGAAACTCGAAGAGATCCGATTTTATCTAAATTGTTTGATGCTATCAATAATTCAACGGTTGACTGGTTAAAAGATAATGAATTCATTCCTTTTAAGAACAAGTCAGACGAACTTTCCATTGAATCAGGCTGCATCTTATGGGGTTACCGAACACTCATTCCCAATAAATTGCGAAAATCAGTCTTAATTGAGCTACATCGTTCTGATATGGGAATTGTGAAAACAAAATCGTTGGCAAGATCGTATATTTGGTGGCCAAAAGTAGATAATGATATTGAAGTTATGATTAAAAGTTGCACGTCTTGTCAATCGTTGCAGGCCAGTCCGGAAAAGAGTAGTTTGATTCCTTGGAAACCAACAGAAGGTCCTTGGAAACGCATTCACATTGACTTTGCTGGTCCTATTAAAGGCTATCTACTGTTAATTGTAATTGATTCTTTTTCAAAATGGATAGAAATTTTCAAAACCAAAAATGCAACTTCAAATTTCGTTATCGAGAAATTAAGAGAAATATTCAGTCGCTTCGGTTTAGTCGACGTATTGGTTTCTGATAATGGAACTCAGTTTACTTCGAGCGAATTCATGAATTTCACCAATAATAATTTTATCAAGCATATACTCACAGCTCCTGGCCATCCAGCTTCTAATGGCCAAGCAGAGAATATGGTGAAAACTGTTAAGAAGTCCATTTATGCAAATTTGAAGGATTACAAACCTGATGACTTTGACACAATAATTCAAAGATTCTTAATGGATCACAGAACCACTAGACATTGTACCACTAAAGATACCCCAGCCAAACTTATGTTTGGTCGCGAAATTAAAACTAGATTTTCCTCAATGAAACCTCCTTGTACTAAGGATATTATAGAAACTAGTCAACAAAAGAGCGTTGGTAATTACAAGGGCAAACGTAATGTTAAATTCAACTCTGGTCAGAAAGTTTATATTCGAGATTATACTGATCCTAATAAAGCTGGTTGGGCAAAAGCTAAAATAGATAAGAAACTTGGCCCGCGTAGTTACAATTGTATCATTACTCGCAATAACAAACTAATAAAACGGCATTTAAATCAAATAGTTAATAGATCTACAAATAATGAGTCTGTGGATGATGCAGATGTTGGAGATGAACCAAACGATAGCAATGATTGTGAAGGACATGTAGCAGATCGGCAAGGAAGCGTTAGCGAAAATAATACTGAACAGCAAATTAACCCGGGCTTTGAAATGAATGAATCGTTTGACTCACCTCCAGTATTAAGACCAAGAACAAATAAAGTAAACTATCGAGAATAACATACCGCTAATAAAACCTTTTGAATTTAAAATATTATAAAATTTCTTTAAAAATATTCTTTATCTTATGTATTAAAAGCTTTAGGAGGAAGATGTTTAGTATTTGTATTATATCTGGCAACACTAATTTAAGCTTGTGAATGACGTAACTTAGCTCTTGTACTAAATGACAAACATATGTATATATTCTTCTGTCAATAAAGAATCAACCCCTTTTCTAATCGAACCTTCGGCCTATCAATACACCACAGTAGTCAATTCTCCCTGGGTGTAATATGGGGCAAGACGGTCCAGATGCACGATTTTCATTTTAGCTCTCGGCTTACGATGTTCCTGTATTCGGTATACGACGTAATTGATTCGCTTTGTAACTCGGTATGGTCCCTCCCAATTATGTTGCAACTTTGGAGACCTACGCTTTCGCCGTTGCGGGTTATATAGCCACACCAAGTCATCTTGTTGGAAGCCAGTAGAATGAGCCTTTAGATCATATCTGGTCTTCATGCGGTCAGTAGCCGATTCGAGGTGTTTTCGCACTGTCCGATGTATCTGGTTCAACCGTTGTCTTAGATCACTTGCGTATTCCGAGATCGTTTGGGGTTTCTCAGGGGGTGTTCCGAACTTTATATCGGCTGGCAGACGAATAGTCTTTCCAAAAATGACTTTGGCTGGGGCTTGGCCCGTCGATGCATGTTCTCCTCCGATGACCAACATTCATTGAATTCGGCCGTTATCAATCGCAGATCAACGGGCGATTCCTTTTCTTCAATCCGTCCGCAATGCTTGCAGTTAGCTGGACATGGACGACGAGATAGGGCGTCAGCATTTCCATGAACTCCGCCCTTTCGATGAACAATTTCGTTGTCGTATGAATGCAATCTTTCGATCCATCTCGCAACTTGTCCCTCGGGGTTTTTGAAGTTAAGTAGCCATCTCCGCGATGCATGGTCCGTTCGAAGAACAAATTTCTGACCATATAGGTACTTGTGGAAGTGCTTGGTGGCCTCTATTATAGCCAATAGCTCCTTCCTCGTCACGCAGTAGTTCCTATCACTTTTTGAGAGAACTTGGCTGTAATACGAGAGGACTCTTTCTTCGCCATCGATCTGCCGGGAGAGTACAGCTCCAATACCGCCGTTGCTTGCATCGGTGTCAACTATAAACATTTTCCGGGTTTCGGATACGCCAGCACGGGTGATTTACTCAGCTTTTCCTTCAGGGTCTCAAAGGCTACCTGGCATTGTTCATTCCAGACATACGGACGATTTTTCTCGGTTAACTGATGGAGACACTTAGCTATTTTGGCAAAATCTTTGACGAATCTTCGATAGTAGGTTGCCAGACCCAAAAAACTTCGTAGTTGGCGCTTGTTGTTTGGTGTTGGCCAGCTTTTCACGGCTTCAATTTTCTCAGGGTCTGTTTTGACCCCTTCTGCTGATCCGATGTGTCCCAGGTATTTTACTTCAGCTGCGAAAAGGGTACACTTGTCGGGACTAAGTTTCAAATTTGCCAGTCGCAATCGGGAGAAAACCTCTTCTAAGTTCCGCACATGCTCTTCGAACGTTCTTCCGATGACGATGATGTCATCTAGGTACACCAAGCAGGTTTTTCAGGTTAAACCACGTAGCACGTATTCCATCAAGCATTCGAAAGTGGCTGGAGCATTGCAAAGCCCAAACGGCATCACTACGAATTGCCACAATCCGGTCCCAACTGAAAATGCGGTCTTCTCTCGGTCCTTCTTGTCAATTTCTACCTTGAGATCGAGTGAAGAAAACCTAAAGTGTCCATGATGTCATCGATGCGTGGGAGCGGGTAACTATCTTTCTTAGTGACGTCGTTAAGCTGCCTATAGTCGACACAAAAGCGGGTGCTACCATCCTTTTTCTTTACTAGAACTTCAGTCGCGGCCCATGGACTGACAGAAGGTTCAATAATGCCTTGTTTTTCCATGTCCGAGATCAGCGCGCTCACTTCTCCTCGTTTGACTATAGGGAGACGTCTCGGTGCTTGTCGAATCGGCTTGGCTCCCTGTGTATCTATGACGTGAGTTACCAGACTCGTTCGGCCTTGGTCATCCGGGCTTGTTGAGAAGATGTCACTGTACTTGGTGACCAGATCAGAAGCTCGTTTGAATAGCTGCACTGGCAATTTGACTTGCTTCAATATTGCAGACGTGGATTCCCGGGCTTTATCTGTGTCTTGGCTCCTTTTCCAATGATGGTCGTGAGTAGCTTCCAAAAAGGTGATGGTGGAAACAGGCTGGCAGCTGCCGATGACTTCTCCCGCTTTGATGCTCGTGGTTGAGTCTGCAGTGTTAAGGACTCTAACCGGCACATACCCGTTCCTTAAAGATCTTTCAAGGTTTCGTCCTACAATTAAACTGCGCAATGCGGACGTCTTCGTTGGCTCTATCAGATAAGATCGGTGGTCTCCAGAATCACCATCAAGCTTGGCCCATACAATGCTTTCGGAAGAATTGGGTACATCAGTGTCAGTACATACCACTACTGGGATCCTCCATCAGTACTTTGACATTCTGCCATTTCAATACACGTTTGCCCATTCCAACGTGATTCCATGTGGTCGCAGAAAATCCATTCCGAGAATGCAGTCATCCATAATGTTCGCGACCAGAAAATTATGTCGGAACACAAGGTCTCCCAACTGTATCTCGAGATTGACCTCTCCATGAACAGGTGCAGTTTCTCCCGTAGCTGTCCGTAGTGAGAAAATTCTGCCCTTGTGAAGTTGTTGCTGTCTAACTAGGTCTGGTCGGATAATCGATCGGGTTGCACCAGTGTCGATTGTTATGGTGCAGTGTTCTCCGTCAACTGGACCCGGAAGGCATAAGTCCGCTTCTCCACGATGTAGTCTTGACACGGTGATGGTGGTGCTGGGGACGTCGATCCTCCTAGCCAACCTCTGCCCCACGAAGTTGGCTTTTATATGTTTCCCGACCCCTCTGTTTGAAGGGCTTCCATTCTGGGCTCCTGACTCGGTCTGGATCTCCTCCTAGCTGCACTCCCTGGACAATAGCTCGGTTTTCTTCGCTTCATGCAGTCTTTTTGCAGGTGCCCCTTCTCTCCGCAATTCCAGCATCTAGGCGCACCATTTACATGCGGGTCTCGCTCAATTTCCACGCGCTCACACCTGCACTCGTTTGCCATTACCTCATGGAGCCAGGCTGTGCTACGAGTCGCATTTTTCGCTGCCTCATAGTTCAGACTATAAACCAATGCGTCCTTAACCGTTTGCTTTTGAGCTAATCGCACAGCTTGTTGCAATTCCGGGTCCTTTAGTGCACTGATGAATGCCTCTGTCGCTGCATCATCTCGATGTTCTGGGTCGTAAGCTGGATAAGCCAAAAGTGCTAGTCGCTCAATGCCTTGGGCTAGCTGCTGTAAGGTTTCGCCAGACTTCTGCATCCGATTCCGTAGCTGTGACCGATAAATCTGCTTCAGATGGTCGCCTCTATTACGCATGTCGAGCGCATTCAATATAGCAGCCGGGTTTGAGTGTAAATCAACGGGGATCGTCTGCAAAAGCTCGGCAGCTGGGCCTCTAAGAGCAAGAATCAGTGCAGTTGCTCGTTCCTGCTCATTCCAGTGATTTGCCCTTGCGGCAGCTTCAAACTGGGTCTTGTAAATACTCCAGACCGTTTGCCCGTCGAATATTGGTGCTTGCACATTTCTGTATGTGCTTTGCTCTTCGGTTATAAGCGGAGCTGGTGAGGTGGTTACTACTGCCTTTGCTGCTTCTAATTCTTTTTTTCACTTCTTCTATATCATGGTTGATTCTCTCCTCGACCTGGCTGATTCCATAGTTGATTCTTTCTTCACCCTGGCTGACCTTCTCCTCGACCTGGTAAACCTTTTCCTCGACGCATTTAATTTGATTGTTCAGGCTACCGAGCTCCGCTTTTATTTCGGTTGACTGTTTTTGCACTTCCTTGATTTCGATCGCTTGTTGGTCTAGCTTCACTGATTGTTCGTTTAACTTCGCTGATTAATCATCTAGCTTCGTAGTTAAATTGGACGACTGTTCATTGAGCTTCGCTGATTGTTCATCTAGCTTCGTAGTTAAATTGGACGACTGCTCATTGAGCTTCGCTGATTGTTCATCTAGCGCCTTTTACAGCATCTGAGAGCTCACCCAAATCCAGATACGCGCCTTCCGATTCAATTGCGTCACGCAAGCGTGCAATCAGTGTGGCCTTTGTACCTTGCTAGCCAGGTTTCGCTGTTCCAACTCTTCTTTAAGCTCCGACATGATCAGTTCATTAATTTTTAAGTTTAGGCTTCGTGGCATTTTCAATATTTCTTTAAATTTTGCTATTGTGCACTGTAAAAATATTCAAATTTTCACTTTCAAAATTTTTAATCCCACTTCTGACACCATTGTCGCGTGTTATGGTTCGCGGCCAATAATTTTAATGTTTCGGGAAAGTGAAAACGCAATGTCTTTTAATTTAAGTTAAAAGAGTTTATTTCATTCGTCAAAAAAAATGCACAATCACTTCAATAACAATTTCACAACTTCAATTTTCACTATTACAATTCTACCTTCCACTTGTCCATAAATTTCTATCGCAATTGTCTACTTAAAATCACTTCACACTCAAACAATCAATATCGCCTGTACTTCGCGTATCGCAGTTTTCTATCGCGGTTGTAATGAATGGTCCCCCCATTCATTCAGCTCGCCTTTATATAGGGTCTCTAATCATTCAACTCAGTTCTCGTACATTGGTGAATTAGCGGGAACATTCTAGCATGAATGAATGGAGCAGTGACTCACTTTCAGATGTTGTTCATGCTTGTTAGGTTCTCGTGGTTTCGAGTAAATTCATTTGTTGATGTTCTTAATGGTTGTGAAAACAATTGCGACAGTAGCTTGCAGAATTATTTTTACATGTAACACTGCCCCCACCTCAGTTACTTTCACCCCAAAAAGATGTGTCGCCATTTGTGGTCAATTCTCCCTGGGTGAAATATGGGGCAAGACGGTCCAGATGCACGATTTTCATTTTAGCTCTCGGCTTACGATGTTCCTGTATTCGGTATACGACGTAATTGATTCGCTTTGTAACTCGGTATGGTCCCTCCCAATTATGTTGCAACTTTGGAGACCTACGCTTTCGCCGTTGCGGGTCATATAGCCACACCAAGTCATCTTGTTGGAAGCCAGTAGAATTAGCCTTTAGATCATACCTGGTCTTCATGCGGTCAGTAGCCGATTCGAGGTGTTTTCGCACTGTCCGATGTATCTGGTTCAACCGTTGTCTTAGATCACTTGCGTATTCCGAGATCGTTTGGGGTTTCTCAGGGGGTGTTCCGAACTTTATATCGGCTGGCAGACGAATAGTCTTTCCAAAAATGACTTTGGCTGGGGCTTGGCCCGTCGATGCATGTTCTCCTCCGATGACCAACCTTCATCGAATTCGGCCGTTATCAATCGCAGATCAACGGGCGGTTCCTTTTCTTCAATCCGTCGGCAATGCTTGCAGTTAGCTGGACATGGACGACGAGATAGGGCGTCAGCATTTCCATGAACTCCGCCCTTTCGATAAACAATTTGTATGAATGCAATCTTTCGATCCATCTCGCAACTTGTCCCTCGGGGTTTTTGAAGTTAAGTAGCCATCTCAGCGATGCGTGGTCCGTTCGAAGAACAAATTTCTGACCATATAGGTACTTGCAGAACTGCTTGGTGGCCTCTATTATAGCCAATAGCTCCTTCCTGGTCACGCAGTGACTCACTTTCAGATGTTGTTCATGCTTGTTAGGTTCTCGTGGTTTCGAGTAAGTTCATTTGCTGATGTTCTTAATGATTGTGAAAACAATTGCGACAGTAGCTCGTAGAATTATTTGTATATGTAACAATATCATAAAATATACACTTTTGCATGATTCCCAGTTTGTTTCATAATATTTACTATTTAAAAAGACTCCGATAAAAGCTCTACTTTAAGTTGTGATAGGTTTAAAAGTGAGTGCAGTTTTTCTTTTTTTTTGTGCACTAGAATACATGATGACACCCAAAGTTAGCGAAATCAGTGCTGAGGAGAAGAAAATTATGCTGACACTTAAAGAGTGAAGGGAAAATTTACCGCGAAATTGGTCAAATAGTAGGCAGAACTCACTCTCTGTCCAGTATGTGGTGGAAACATTTAATAAACTGGTTCGATTATGTCAAAGCCTCGTTGTTGTCGGCCCTCCATACTGACAGAACGCAAAAAAGGAACGTTTTGCAGGCAGTTCAAAAGAATTTTCGAGTAACCGCTTCCTAAATTGTTACAAAATAAAAGACTTTTTTGGCAAGGTCCTCCACGAAGATATATGGAAAATACTAGAGAGAGATGGATGTCGCTCACGTATAGCACGTAAGAAGCCATACATTTCGGAAGTGAACAAGAAGAAACGTGTGAGTTTCGCAAAAAAAAAATACACAAACAAGCCTCCAGTGTTTCGGGAAGAGGTGCTATTCTCTGAAGAAAGCAAACTTTGCATATTTGGCATTGAAGGAAGAAAGTTAGTTTGGCGGAAGAGCGGTACTGCCCTCGAAAAAGAAAATTTCGTACCAACTAGGAAACATGATAGAGATGATGTGATGGTCTGGGGGTGTATGGTGGCAGAAGGAGTTGGCCAACTTGTGTTTGTAGAATCAACTATGGATCAATATGGTTACCTTAATATTTCGAAGTTGAATTTGAAGCAAACCGTTCAGCAGTTGAGGCTTGGTGATGATTTCTGGTTCCAGCAAGAGAATGATCCCAAGCACACAGCACACAATGTGAAGCTTTGGTTGCTCTACAACACATAGCATCAACTGTGTATGCAACCGCAATCAACAGACCTTCATCTAATTGAGCATTTGTAGGACTTGTTGGAGCACAGGATCTATCAGCACAGCATAACCTCGGAGGAAATGCTCAAAAATGTCATCGTCGAAGAATGGGGCAAAATTATCTGACAGGACACAGCCAAATTGGTTCACTCCATGCCAAATCAACTTGAGGAGGTCCTTAAGAGGAAAGGTTATCCGACAATTTATTAAGCTCTGTATGTAATAAAATATTTGAACATTTCAAATGAATATTGTCATGCACGGTTACTTTTTTTGGTTTGTTTAAGTGAAGCTTTGTTTTTATTTTGCAAAATCTAGTTTTTGAGGAATACCAAAATAACAATAACGACATTTTGCTGGTTGTGTCGTCGTTATTGTTAACAGCACATCGGGAGCGGTACTAACGACGACAAAAACGATGATTAATACGAAGACAGTGAACACGGACGAAAAACGGAGATTAATAGACAGTCTGGTCCCGACTGAGATTTCTGCGGCGGTCGAGCGCAGCAAAAAAATGATGTAAACGTCAGAGCGTCCCACGAAGGAAAAGCGGGACGCGCCAGATGGTCGAGCGACGGAGGAAAATATAAAGAAACTCGAGAATTCGATGGTCACTACTGCGATCTCTATTGAAGTGATTGAAGCAAGGGTCGTCAATCCCGAATCAGTAAAGAACCATCCTGAGGTCAATGAGGAGATAACGGCAAGAAAAAAACGAGTGAACAGGCAATTGAAGCGATGATGTGTGATTTCATCGCCAACGTCGAAAAGGTGGCGGAAGCACTGTACTCGGAAACAGAAGCCAAAAACCTCTCCCAAGGACGATGGCGGCAAAGTACAATTGCCGCCCAGCGATATGAAGAAGAAAAGCTATCCCAGAAATCGGGAGTTGCTTTCAAAAGGATACAATCATCATGTGACTCAGCAAAAATAACCAAAGCAGTAAGGGTTGGGCTCCTTGAACGAGAGGAGCTCCTAGACCGCATAGGGCATTATCGGAGGAGCTGGTTAAAGGCCGAAGAGGACCAGAAGGACGAAGAAGAGCAAAAGGCTAAAGAAGCGCTGGGGGCAAAATCTAGAGGGCACATGCAGACAGCTCCACAATTAAAATTAATAAAAGAATGGCGTCTAGCCCAATCGAAGGAGATCGGGATAAAAGAAAAAGGAAAGCAGCACCTGATGGGCGCAGAACACCAGATCAGGGGTTCCAGACAGTGCTGACAAAAAGAGCGCAGAAAAGAACTTCGAAGAAGCTTAGAACTTCGAACACCTGCATTCTGCAGCTGAACCTATACCGCAGTTCAACCGCCAAAATCTGCTTGAGCAGTTTGCAAGGGACATGAAAGCCGACTTTTTGCTGCTGAATGAACAACATCATAACAAAAGTTCAGCACCATGGTATCCTGATGAAACTGGTGCTGCCGCCATCTAGGTTCAAAACAGTGATTTCCAGGTGAAGAGCTGTAGACGTGGGGATAGTTTTGTATGGGTTTGGCGCTCAGGGACCACCTTCTTTAGTGTGTACCTAACGCACAACGAATCGATATCATCTTTCCAAGCCAAGCTTTAGGCTTTGGAGGGCGCTATCTCGAACACAGACGGGAACGTGTCCGTTGGAGGAGACTTCAACTCTATAGCAATCGAATGGGGCATGCCTTAAATAGATCCGCGGGGAACACGAATCCTACAAAAAGCGGCCAGGACGGCGCTCGTCGTACTAAACACCGGCAATATGTTGACTTTCCACCGTATTGGCTGTGAAGGAACTGTACGGGACGTGACATTCGCCTCAGAGCCCTTAGTACGGAGGATATACAATTGGAGAATATTAGAGAACTATTCAGCCAGTGATCATCAGTGCATTCTGCTTGAGATTAGCGATGTTTTCTCCCGGCGTCCGTGCTTTTGGCGTTCTACAAGTAGATGGAACTTCGGAAGGACGGACGTTGAGAGGTTCTACGACGTGCTCAAGTGCACCGCTGCAGGGAGATCCGGAGGGGACGGCAAAACTGGCAGCTCAAGACGTGGTGAAATCTACTATGAGCATCATTTCGACTGCTTGCTGCACTTCTATGGCCCGTCGAATACCCCGGCATGGCAAGCCCCTAGTGTCCTGGTGGTCAACTGATCTCGCTGAAAAGTAAAGGGAGTGTCACAAGCGTCAACGTGAGGCTCAACGGGCGCGAAACCGTGTCCAGGCATCCAATCGGGCGGCAGCATATAAGCTGGCCAAGAAATGCCCTCGCAAATTGACTAACAATAGCAGGGTTTGCTGGTGGCAACACCTAGTCGACAATGTGAACAAGGATGCGTGGGGCCTTGGCTATAAGTTTGTAATGCGGAAGCTTGGTGCCCTACGGAAGCCTTGCATACATGATGTGGAAAAGACGGATGAGATAGTGTGGGCAATTTTCCCCTCCCATCTCGTCCGTGTTGACCCTGTCCATGTTTAAACAGCAGTCGAGTGTACGCTCTTTACACAGCCGGAACTGGAACAGACAGTCCTTTCGCTGAAAGCGAGGATGGCTCCAGGTCCAGGCGGTGTTCCAGCTGAGGTGTTGCAGCTTGCCTATCATCATTGTCCTGACTTGCTGCTCAGCACATTCAACGCTTGCCTTCGGGACGGGATTTTCTCAGTACGATGGAAGGTGGCGAGGCTCGTGCTGATCAGCAAGGGGAAGGGTAATCTCGAATCGCCGTCTGCATATCGCCCATTATGCACGCTAGACACGGCAGGGAAAGTGCTAGAAAAACACCAAAGGAAGACTCACTGACGCGATTCATGCTGCTGGGAACCTTTTTCCTCGGCAGTATGGTTTAAGAGCAGGATGTTCTACCATTCATGCGATTGCAGGATGGTGAACGCGGTTCAAAAGGCAAAGGTATATAGTCGCAGCGAGTGGATATTTTGGATCAAGTTCCAGAATATCTAATGCGGCTTTTGAGGAACTACCTAAAGGACCGAAGCATGCTCTATGACACAACACAGGGCCAATGGAGGATGGAAATTACATCAATGTTGCCCAGGGATCCTTGGTCCGGACCTGTGGAATGTGTCTGACGACAGGCTACTGAGACTTGAGATGCCAGATGTGTCATACTTGGTTGGCGATGCGGATGATGTTGGCTGGACGCACCGTTGAACAGGCGCAGCTTAAGCTAGGTATGCTAATGCGCCAAGTGAGGGACTGAATGACTGCACGCGGGTTCAGTTTAACACCGGAAAAACCAAAGGGGTCATCTTGACAAAAAAGAGAATCCCTAGATGATCAGTATTGAAGACATACGAATCGAATCGAAGCCATCGGTGAAGTGCCTGGGGCTATAATTGACTCAAAGATGAGTTTCTCTGAGCAAATCAGGGCAACCGCTGAGAAGGCTGCTTCGAGAATATCAACTCGGAGTCGACTTATGGCCAATGTAGGGGACCCAGCTCATCAAGAAGGTGCCTCTAGATGAGTGCTGCTGTACGGAGCAGAAATATGAGTTGACGCTCGCAGCAAGAAAGTATACCGGAAACGTTTGGCACAGGTACAGAGAAGAGGAGCACTGAGAATTGCATCTTCGTATCCAACAGACTCTGACTCGGTGGTGAGAGTTATTGCAGGCGTGATACCTGTCACCCTCCTTGCTAGAGAATGCCGCGCTATTTACCTGTGCCGATACGAGGATGCGAGGGAGATGGTTGTCCGCGAGGAGAGACAGCGCTCACTCAACGATTTGCAGCAGTCTTGGGTCAATTGCACGAAGGGAAGGTGGACTGCGTGCCTCATTCCGGATGTGACACCGTGGCTTAATCGAAGGCATGGTGAGACTGACTTCTATCTGATCCAGATTTTGAGTGGGCATGAGTGTTTTCAGTCTTACCTGCACAAGATTGGTAAGTCACGGTCCCCCGATTGTCGGTTTTGCCCAGAAGAGGACAATGCCTGCCACAGATCTTTTGCGGGTACGAAATGGATCAGGCTGCAAAGAGACCCCTACAGAGAGACTGGAGAGCTCACCCCGGATAATATAGTTGTGGTGATGCTCAAATCGGTTGACAAATGGAACCAGGTAGCACATTATGCTCGGGCAGTCCTAAAAGATAAAAGGAACTCCCAGCAGCCGGGGGCGTTGGGACTGAGGGATCTTTTTCTGGCTCTTCCTCTTCCCCTCTCCCCTCCCGCGAGCAAAGGGATCCCCTAGCTTGAAGGCGCCTCACGGCGTAACAAAACAAGACTTGGCCCGAAGTAATATGTTAAACGGCTCAAGGCTAGGTTCTCAGGTTGACAAGGGAGGTGTTTAGTGGGTAGTCTAGTCGGCTTCTTGCGAGCATGGGAGTCCCATACTCTGTGCGTAAATAGGCATTTATCTTCCTACCACATAAAAAAATGAATACCACAGAAAAAATTTATAGAAAAGACAATTTCATTAGCGGATAAATTTTGTTGCTCCAATCTTTAAATGTAGCAGCTTTCTTTAGCATGGATTTCCTAATAGGTTACTTTCTTTTGACTTTGTACGGAGACTTTCTCTGGCAAGTATATATATATATATATATATATATATATATATATATATATATATATATATATATATATATATATATATATATATATTGTAACATGGCAGTGCTGCAAGCTTTATCGAGCAATAATTTCCACTTTCGAGCATTCTGGCTATCAACTTAACAGCACATTGAGCTCGATGGACATCAGCTGCTTGCAGTGTATGTCTGGCACCATTAAAAACTTCACAGGGCTTCATATATGCTTGAATAAGCCGGTGTCAATCGAGCTCAATGTGTTATTAAGTTGGAAGTCAAAATGCTCACTTAGGACACCAGCATTCCCTAAACAAAATACATTTAGCTTTCTAGTATTATAAATTATGTTTGCAAAACTCTTCTTGTTTTGTGACCCGTCTATCCGTTCGTCTTTCAATCCATGGGTCATAGAAAGTTTTCTCAGAAGCTACAATAGTTACGATTATGAAATTGCCTGCACAAGTCAAAGGTGATAACCTCTTCAAAGTTTAGGCATAAACAATTTTTATAAGGTGCTTAAGTGGTTTTTTTATATGGAGGATCCCCTTAAAGGCTGCTTCCTTCATCAATGTTTATAAGTACTACAACAACAAATACGTCAGAAGTCGAAAAACACGACTTTGTTAGTATTAGTATGATTTGTCAATTTTACACTTTCTTGAATGAAATCGTAAGGACATCCTCAAATTCAATGAAATTTCATAATTAAATCCCAATTTATGAGCTCAACTACTACTGGAAATTTCATAAAGATCGAATAGCATTTAACAGAATTACGGGAGCCTAAATTTTTCTGTATTACAACAGCAACTATACATGGACAATATGCACTTCAAATCAACTCAGACATTACGGATTCGCTATAATGTGCATGAACGTTTTTGGATTATGTTCATGATGAATACTTTTGAGAACTTGTTCAACGGGTGGCATCCATAACCGTAAAACAAAATGGCGGCCGTTTTCTTGATTTGCAACATTTAAGGTCAATACTATTAACACTTGATTGAATTAATTAATGAATAGCTGGAGATGAGCAGCTAAAAAAAATCTGTGAGAAAATCATGAAAGAAAACTCAATAACAAATAACTTAATGCTTGAAATTCGTTCAACTTTGTTAATAATAATAAAGTAGGATCTGTAAATCAAAAATTTTCGCCAGTAAAGCTGTATTTTTTTTTGGTAGCCCTGCAGTCCCTTTCGGACCTTCTGTGAGAGAAAGTTAGAGTATCTCATAATCATGAGCGAATGTGTCGGCACTCCACAATGTGAAATGGTCAGTATCACGCTTGCGCTGTGAGTCTTTCCACCCAGTTGTGATACGTCCTGATTTTTAAACCAGCACGTATGATAACTGAACAGGCTTATAGTCCGTCTTGAGAATTACTGGAACTACATCTCATTACCGCCAACGAGAGTCAAATCAGGGACATTCGGCTTGAGGGATGACTGTTCTAGCCACTTCACTACGCCGACTACTAAATTGGATGAAAGTAGATATTTAAGTATCATTTAAAAGGTCCTTACACTCTATGAGTTTTAATAGAATGTACAGAAGTTAATGCCGTATGAATTTTCTCCGATTACCACAGTCAATAATTTTTTATTACATGGGCTTATTAAACCAGACACCGTAATTTTGATTTTTTTTTTCTTCAAATATATAATTTAGCAAAAAGACATTTAAGATTCCGCTAAGTCAATGATTTTAGAAGCATTGCAACAAAATGTTGGCCAGTTAAATTGGAGTAGCACTAGTTTTTCTTCTAAAGCAAAAATATATTTGCTGTGCATGTCATTAAAGTTTTTCTTGAATTAAATCATTCTACACTCGTATGTCTGCATATCGTATGTTAAGTACAGAACCCTTCTGATGCGAGCGTAGTTCTGTCTACCCAACTTGTTTAATTTTCCATAGACTTTGGTTAAAGAACCAACACCATCGTAGCTGAAGCAACTCTAAACTTGTAGTACACCACCACCGTTCTTGAGTTGATGAAATACACTCGTCTTTGTATTTTTTTACCAACTTCTCGTCGATTATAAGCATTTCGGTTGCTTCCAAAAATTTGAAACGGTGACTCATCAGAGCAAAAGACCTATTTCCACTGTTTTATTGTCCAATTCACCCAATTTCAGGGGTTTTACTTTTTTTTTTGTTTTCAAAGCAGTGGTTTTTTCAATCCAACACGTCAGAAAAAGCCAGGATCGTACAATCGGCGATTGACAGTTGAATTTGAAATTTGACAGGGCAATGATTGGTTGATTTCTGATCTGATTTTAGTTGTTATGGGCTCTTTAATTCAAACACACTTTTACTAAACGCTATAAACGTTTATTCACTTTGGCTAGCACTTTTATTAACAATAGTCACACACACTATAGTCCTTTAAAAAGGATACAGCAATTTGAAAAGGATCCAGCAATACGAAAAGGATAAAGTTAGCTTGAACTCTTGTAATTCACTTTAAATTACAATTCACTTTTGGTTCAGACGGACTTATACAATACAATTCACAATTTAGTTTGGATTCACTACTTTTACTGATCTTTCACAATTTTACTTTGGAATCTTCCTTTTAAAATATTACTCGTTTCATTATTCTTACTGATCTAACTCTTGATACTATATGCAAATTCTTTTATACTATTTTATTGTTTACAATATCTTTTGCTTGGTTCTGCATGCAAATTACAGTCTCACGCAAGATTTGATTGATAAACTCACGAATATGGTCCCACGCTTAATTACTTTTGAGACTGTTTATTCTATAGTCACGGAGTCAATCAAATCTTAGTGTTTATGTTTGGAAGCAGAAGAACTGTCACGATTCTTAATAATATCACAATTCGGCGAATTGTGTTTAATTGATTGGCAATATTCGCAATAATATAATCTTTCATATCGTATTTCATTCGGTTTCGATGGGCTGTTTCCGGCAGCTGGCATTTTAAAAGCTCTGAAAGTTATTACATTTAATAAGATTTCGAAGAAATATGGAATGTTTGATTTATTGCGATTTCTAATAGTTCTCGGTATCGATTTCAATTTTAGAATTTATCCGCGAGAGATTATTTAGATTATATGGTTCATAGAAATGAGATCATTTATCAACAATTATAAGTTATGATGAGATTGCTATTATAGGTGAGTACGAAGTGCATAGAGTTCATTTGGTATGCATGATAGGTTAGTGAAGGGACTGGTGGTCCATAACATAGGCGCTATTTTGAATCAATCATGCTTGTTCGTCCTCAAGATCAACCAATCAGTGGCTTGTGTTGTTTTTTTCGGCCGTCCCGATCGTTTTCAGTCACCATTAGAGCCGTTTGCGTCATATCTTTTTAGTATAGTCGAAACTCGAAATCGCGAAACATTCACTAATTTGGCAATAGATCGCTATGCCTGACCTGGTTTGTGCAGAATAACTATTTGATATCATTTTTCGAAAATATTTGCGCTGTTCTTGCAATTTGGCCTACTCAGATCGCATGTTTTTCATCCAAATAATGTCAAATACAGGGTTTTTCAATAAGAAGTGTTATTTTGAATATCCCGCTATTTCGGTAGATGTCGCTTTTAAAGCTGCCATTATTTGACAAGTGGAAACTACGTCATTAATAAAAGCGGAACAATACACGCTTCAACGCATTGAAATTTTTAAAATTCACTATAAAAATGGTGTAAATTTGGCAAAGACGTTTCGTAAAACTCGAACATTTTTGGGTCGTCGTGAAGCACCTTGTCGGACCGCAATGCGGGAATTGGTGGGAAAATTCGAGCTGCTGGGACAACTTAGTGATGTGAAGAATAAAACCCATGTACGTCACTCAAGAACAGCCGAGAATATTGCTGCTGTAGCCGAAAGTGTTGAAGAAAACCCAGGTTTGTTCATTGCTCCTCGTGCTTTGGAATTAAAGGCCTCTCTATTCTCATTGTGTGACTGTTTGGTGTGGTTTATGGTCCAGCGGAGTCATTCGAAAATGAAGCTGGAGCAACAGTTACGGTGAATGGATTGCGCTATCGAGAGATGATTGATGATTTTTAATGGCCGGAATTGGATGGTATTGATATGGACAACGGTTACTTTATTACAAGTGATAGCCGACAAGTGCCAACGCCAGAATTTACCATTATTTTGATGACAACAAGATAACAAATGACTTTTAATTCCTTTGGCAGTTATTTGAACGTAATACTATTTGGTTTTTGATTGTAGTTCAATGGAAGTGTTTTCAATGGAAGTGTTTTAGTTTTCACTTTTAGGGATTTGTAAAAAAATTTACTAAACCTCTATTAAAATCGCGCCTGTCTGTCCGTCTGTCCATCCGTTTGTATGTCACAACACTTTTTCTCACGAACCGTTTAAGCTACAAACATAAAATTTTGCATATAGGTGTAAAGTGGTGCCCTCTTCAAAGTTCCGTCAAATGTTTATAGAGTTCTTAAGCAGTGGTCTCCGCATATAGGGGAGTGACATCCGCAAAAAAAATTTCATCTAAAACAGCCGATACGGGTATCAAATGAAAGGTCTTGATGGGAACAGGTTTTAAACTGACATTTTTTGTTTCGGGAGGTGCACAAGGAGGGGAAATACACGAAAAACTGGTGTCCCCCATTCGCAATTGAGCACCTGTGATCTGAAAAAACTGAAAAAAATATGGAGGTAGGTGTTTATGAGTACAACAACAACAAATACGTTAGAAATCAAAATTCATTTAGCTTTGTTAATAATAGTATGATCTTCGAATTTTACATTTTTTCCAATGTTATCGTATGGATACCATTGAACATAACGAAATTCGACATTTAAGTAGACTCATGAGAGGTCCTCAAACCATGCAAGTTTGATGAAAATCTAATCATATTGTCGCGTGTTATGGTTCGCGGCCAATAATTTTAATGTTCCGGGAAAGTGAAAACGCAATGTCTTTTAATTTAAGTGAAAAGAGTTTATTTAATTACACAAATGCACAATAATCAATTTAATACTTTCACTAATTTTAATTTTCACTATTGAAAGCCTAGCACTTGTCCATAAATTTCTTATCGCAATTGTCTTCTAAATCACTTCACTATTACTCGATCAATATCACTTTCCACACACTATCGCAGTTTTTATCGCGTTCGAATGAATGATTCCCCCATTCATTCAGTTCGCCTTTATATAGGGTCTCTAATCATTCAACTCAGTTCTCGTACATTGGTGAATTAGCGGGAGCATTCCAGCAGCGTAATGAATGGAGCAGTGACTCACTCTCAGATGTTGATCATGCTTGGTGGGTTCTCGTGGTTTCGAGTAAATTCATTTTTTGATGTTCTTCATGGTTGTGAAAACAATGGCGACGGTAGCTCGCAGAATTATTTGTACATGTAACACTGCCCCCACCTCAGTTCTTTTCACCCCGAAAAGATGTGTCGCTATTTGTAGCCAATTCTCCCTGGGTGTAATATGGGGCAAGACAGTCCAGGGGCACTTGGCTTACGATGTTCCTGTATTCGGTATACGATGTCATTGATTCGCTTTGTAACTCGGTATGTTCCCTCCCAAGTATGTTGCAACTTTGGAGACCTACCCTTTTGCCGTTGCGGGTTATACTATATAGCCACACCAAGTCATCTTGCTGGAAGCCAGCAGAATTTGCCTTTAGATCATACCTGGTCTTCATGCGGGCAGTAGCCGATTCGAGGTGTTTTCGCACTGTCCGATGTATCTGATTCAACCGTTGCCTTAGGTCACTTGCATACTCCGAGATCGTTTGGGGTTCCTTTCCAAAAATTACTTTGGCTGGGGCTTGACCCGTCGATGCATGTTCGGTAGCTCTGTACGCCATTAGAAATAGTGAGATATGTCGGTCCCAGTCTCTTTGGTTCTCGTCAACCATCTTAGCCAGATGTTTACTGAGCGTGCCGTTGAAACGTTCGACCATTCCATCGAATTGGGGATGCAGCGGTGTTGTCCTCGTACTCCGTATTCTCAGCACCTCGCACATTTCACCAAAAACGAGTGACTCAAAGTTTCAGCCTTGATCCGAATGTAGTTCGTAAGGTACGCCGTACCTACTGACCCAATTTAACACTAGCTGTTCGGCTACGTAGTTGCTTCCTGGTTGGGAATAGGGTAGACCTCGGGCCACTTGCTGAAATAATCGGGTATAACCAGCGTGTATCGATTTCCCCATTTGGATTCAGGGAAGGGTCCTGCGATGTCAACAGCAATCCTTTCAAATGGTACACCCACGTTGTGGGTTTGCATTTGTCCCCGCAGTCGTCGCTATGGACCTTTGACGGAAGCACAAATCGTGCATCGATGGCACCAGTCCTCTACGCCTTCTCGAGCATGGAGCCATTAAAAACTTTCCCGCAATTTCGCTAAGGTCTTGTTAACGCCAGGGTGGCCTCCCGAGGATCCTTCGTGTATCTCCTTAATCACGTCGTGGATTCGGCTTTTGGCAAGTATAGTTTGCATCCTATAGGATTGCCATCCGCCGTTTCCCATTACCGCTTGAGTATGCCACCCTCTACCTGAAGGGAGTTCCATTGTGCCCAGTAGCTTTTTAGGGTTGCACCGTGCATTGAAACGTCTTTCCACTCAGGTCTTCATCGGCTAACTGAGCATTTCAAATCTCCTCCGGTGACCAGCCTTCATCGAATTCGGCCGTTATCAATCGCAGATCAACGGGCGGTTCCTTTTTCCTTAATCCGTCAGCAATGCTTGTAGTTAGCTGCGCATGGACGGCGGGACAGGGCGTCACCATTTCCATGAGCTCCGCCCTTCTGGTGAACAATTTCGTAGTCGTATGACTGCAATCTTTCGACCCATCTCGCAACTTGCCCCTCGCGATTTTTGAAGTTAAGCAGCCATCTCAGCGATGCATGGTCCGTTCGAAGGACAAACTTCTGGCCATATAGGTACTTGTGGAAGTGCTTGGTGGCCTCTATTATAGCCAATAGCTCCTTCCTGGTCACGCAGTAGTTCCTCTCACTTTTTGAAAGAACTCGACTGTAATACGAGAGGACTCTTTCTTCGCCATCGATCTGCTGGGAGAGTACAGCTCCAATACCGCCGTTGCTCGCAGCGGCGTCAACTACAAACACTTTTCCGGGTTTCGGATATGTCAGCACGGGTGATTCACACAGCTTCTCCTTCTCAAATGCTACCTGGCATTGTTCATTCCAGACATACGGACGATTTTTCTCGGTTAACTGATGGAGACACTTAGCTATTTTGGCAAAATCTTTGACGAATCTTCGATAGTAGGTTGCCAGACCCAGAAAAGTTCGTAGTTGGCGCTTGTTGTTTGGCGTTGGCCAGCTTTTTACGGCTCCAATTTTCTCAGGATCTGTTTTGACCCCTTCTGCTCATACGACGTGTACCAGGTATTTCACTTCAGCTGCAACAAGGGTACACTTGTCGGGACTAAGTTACAAATTCGCCAGTCGCAATCGGGAGGAAACCTCTTTTAAGTTCCGCACATGCTCTTCAAACGTTTTCCCGATGACGCGTACACCAAGCAGGATTCTACGTCTAGCACTCGTTGCGTGTAGACGTGTTTGTAATCGCTCCTGTCATTAATTTTAAAAATTAATTAATTTTTCACAAAAGTCAGTTTCAAATAATTGAATTAATTTTGTACGAGTCAGTCAAAAGCAAGTTTTGATTTTATTGGGGAAGAATTGATCGTCGAAAGCATCGACCAACCGTACCAATAAATCAAGAAAAGGCAACAAACCAAAGACAACTCGGGACTGCTGTATGGAGGAGCCCGACGGCTTCCCTCCGTTGGGGGCCCCGGGGAGAGTGACGGTGTGAAATTGGCAAGTGTCAACAAGCGGAGACACACGAGCACCCAGGATACCGCAGATGCCGGTCGCAAAACACAAGTGCTCGAGGATAGACAGGAAGTGTGCCGCCTTCGAAGTGAAATCGAAGAGTTGAAAGCAAGAATTCAAACATACGAAGAAATGTTCAAGACGGCAAAAAAAGTTCAAGAGAGTGGTCCGATACAAAAAATCGAAAAACAGAAGAAAGCTGCAACTCCAATAATAACTGAAGAGGTATTAAGTGCTGGTGGCACCAACAAAAGCCAGAACTACTTTGTGGCGCTGGATGGACTCCAACAGGACATGGAGGTAGACGAAGGTAATAAAGACGATAATTTTATCTTATATTTAAAAAATAAAAATAATGAAAGTAGAAATAGGGAGAAGAAACCAGCCCGTAGTTCTGCTGGTCCTCCTCAAAAAGTAGCGAAGAATACCGAGAAAGTTCCGCCAATTAATGTCTTCGGTTAAAGCGGATGGTTCGGCTGTTGGCAGCCGAAAACAAATTGACAAATTTCGAAATCAAACGAATAAATTCTGAGAAGCTGTCAATTGGAACGAAATCACTGGTTGATTTCAAATCAGCGAAAGATGCTTTGAATTCTGGGGAGGTTCCGCACTTCACCTATACCCCCAAAAGCGAGAAGAACCAGACGTTCTTGCTGAAGGGCTTGGACTGCGGAGAAGATACCGTCGATCTTTTTCAGGTTCTCAAGGAAACAGCACCACAAATTGAGTTTATCTCAGTGAAAACATTCGCGACAAGAAGGTCGACGGTAGAAAAAAAAAACTTACCACTTTATTTGGTACAAATAACAAATAAGAGCAGTCCAAGCGCTCTTCAGCAAATCAGGTATTTAAATTTTCGAGTGGTGAGGTGGGAACGCCTCCAGAAACGAGAAATCAACCAGTGCTATCGCTGCCAACGATTTGGGCATTCGGCTGCCAACTGCGCCATGCATTACCGATGCGTTAAATGCAAAGACGTGCATGCTCCCGGTGAGTGCAAATTGGCTCAGACGGAGCCAAAAGAGAAGTTATATTGTGTGAACTGCGGTGTTTTTGGTCACCCAGCATCATATCGAGGATGCTCCCGATATCAGGATGCAAGATTGAAATCTGCCCCAAAGCAAACACAAATACACCGCAGTATCTTAGCTTCGAACTTCGTCAAGCCCGGAGTATCATTTGCACAAGCCGCTAGAGGACCAGCAGAAAATGCGGAAAATAGTTTAAATAATGTAAGTGGCAATAATGAGCTGCTTCTCAAAATTTTACAGCAATTAAATTCCTTATCAGAGCGAATCGATAGACAAGATTCGAAAATTAACATTGTTTTTCAGCGTTTAGGACTTTCAAATGCCTCAAAATAAGTTGTCATCCAGCCACATTCCCACGGATAGGATTCGTCTCATCTCGATCAACGTCAACTCCATTGTTACTTTACATCGGCGTGATTATCTCCTTGAATTCATTGCCAGACAAAAGCCTGACATCCTGCTTCTAACCGAAACCCACCTCAATTCATGGCACTCCATGACATTCAAGGATTTTGAATTCGTAAGAAACGATAGGGTAATAGGTGATGGGGGAGGTGGCACCGGGATATTGGTACGAAGACCCTATCGTTTCCAAAATATTGAAAAAGTCGAATTCAAAAGCTTTGAATCTCTTGAAGTGTCCGTTATCAAAAGCTCACTGCCAGGTGGGGATAACCTCATCGTTATCTCTGCCTATGCAACTGGTGGAACTGTTCTCAAGCTCAAGGAGGAACTCAATTCCTTGTTTGAAATACTCGAATTGAATATACTGCATAACTATTATATTCTTGCTGGTGACCTGAACGCCAAGCATACATCATGGCTGAACGCCACCAATAATCCAAGAGGTGTATTCCTGAAATCGTGGATAACAGAGAACCAAATTGAATACAGGTGCAATCTATATGGGTCGGAGTTCCCAACATACCCTAGGACAAATTCATATTTGGACCTTTGCATTGCTGACGCAAGACTCGAATTCAACTTTAATAGTCCTCAACGGAAACTGCAGGTGCTTCCTTATGATAGCGACCATAACGCAATCGTAATGGAAATCAATCATCACAGTGATGATTTCTTCCTCATTCCAGTTCAGACTGGGGAAAGTTTCAAAAGAAGTTTAATCGCGAGTACCAGAAGCAATGTCCCCCTTCTGATGGTGGCAACTCTTGCTCAATGGTTCCGGATGACAGGAATCTAACTAACGATGAAATAGATGTCTATTTGTCGAAGTTAGAGAAGCTGACGTTGGAAACGATTGAGAAAGTAGTTCCCAAGATTAAACTTCGAAACAATATGGAAGGATATGAGACACCAACCATCGCAAGGTTGAAAAGATTGAAAAGCCTTCTTCTCACACGCGTCAACAATATTTATCGACGATTTTTGGATTACAACCATCCCTCGTTGGCTTTGTTGAAATTACATCTGAAGAATGTCCGGAACTTAATCCGGTCATACTTCAGGAGTGAGGTCAGCAATCAATTGGCGGAAAAATTGAGGGGTATTAGTCCACAGGACCCAGATGGCGTGTTTGCGAAAGTGAATAGCATATTCCGCAAGAAGTCTCGAGTGAAGGTATCGAATCTTGAAGTCACTCGTGATGAGATAAATCTTCTCGATAGGGCTGGTATCGAAATTGATAGTACGACTCCGGATAGAAATGGAAACAGGATTATTTGTGAAGGATTTGATAAACTTGCCCTGATTGGAACACATTTTCAATTGGTTCATCTACCAAACCCTGAGAGAGGGAACGGAATTTTTTCAGAGGTCGTTAAAGCACAAGTTTCCGACTTCAAATCAAGCCTGAACAGCCAATCAATTCTTCATTTCAATGAAACATTAACATCTGACCTCATACCGAGCTTGAATCTTATTGATTATTTTGTCAGCTATGAAGACTTGTGTTTCATATTTCGCAAGATAAACAACAAGAAATCATGTGGTACTGATGGTATTCCAAATGTAGTTCTCCGACATTTGCCTGAGGTTGCTATTAGGAACTATTGCATATTGTTCAACAACATGTTGAGCAATTCGTATTTCCCAAATGAGTGGAAAAAGGCTAAGGTATTTCCGATCTTGAAGAAAGGAAAAGGATCTTCGTGCCCGAAAAGCTATCGCCCAATCAGCTTGCTGCCTAACACCAGCAAGGTGTTTGAAGTGATACTCAACAGAGCATTAAACGCCCACATTGAGGAAAATGAGTTGATGCCGGATTGCCAATTTGGTTTTCGTGCCGGGCATTCGACCACACATGCAATAACGAAAGTAACCTCAGACATCTGTTGGAAACTAAATGATAGACAATGTGGTGGAGCATGTCTCATTGATATGGAGAAAGCCTTCGATACGGTGTGGTTAGATGGACTAATTTTTAAACTCCTTCAGGACAAGTTCCCCAGACACCTTGTCGCCATGATGTGTAATATGTTATACGGGAAATCGTTTGTTGTAACTGATGGAAATCTGACAACAATGCGCGAGTTCAAGGTCTTGAATGGTCTACAGCAGGGAACAGTTACTGCGCCTCTGCTCTTCTCAATCTTCATTCGCAAGCTATTGAACGGCTTTGATTTTAACGTCTCGCCAACGCGATCATTGGTAGCGTTTGCTGATGATCTGATCGTCTACACGGCAGACCGAAAAGCTACAATAGTCCAGAGAAATCTCCAAAAAATGTTCAATGATGTACAGCTGTACATTGACAATTGGCGAATGAAAATCAATGCGCAGAAGTGTGAAACAATCTTGTTTGTGACAACGCTGCAGGGGGTCAGTCAAGACCTGAAACGTAATTGGAAGGATTTCCACATCATGGCTGGTGAGGGTAGTCTTGAACGGGTTCCACATAAATCCTGTGTTCGATACCTCGGTGTTTATCTCGATCAGTATCTGTACTATACTGAACATGTGAAAATCATGCTCAGTAAGGCACTCAAAGTAGTCATGGCCCTTCGAAAGCTCTTTCATTCCAGATACATTGACCAAAAGGTCAAAATTATCTGTTACAAGACACTGGTTAGACCAGTTTTGACATATGGATGTCAGATCTGGTACAACCAGAGTGCTAGTACTATGGAAAAATTAAGAGTTTTCGAAAGGAAATGTCTTCGTGCATGTACTGGTTTGTACAGAAAGCCTGAGACGGATTGGAAACATTATATATCGAATAGAAGAATTTATCAAACTGCTGAAGTGACGAGGGTCGATATCTTCATATTGAAACTTCTTCGGAATCATATCGCAAGATCTGTGACTGTGAGCGAAAACCCTTGGATTTCACAGCCGTTCCACCCTACAGACGGGTATATTGCGACTTGCCTCGCTACTGGCTTCATTCCTCCAGAAGCATTCGTGTATTTGGACATGAATGGATATGTTTTTGATTCTGACGGCGTCCCAGTCATATATCACATATATCGACGGGCCACCGATAAGAAGATAAAATATCCTCCGAATTATCGTACAAATTTAGAGAGCCATTTGGGCCATTAAGTTTTTTGATTGTTATTGTTTGGAATTTGCTTTATATTCTTTTAAAATTTATAACGATTAGCATTAAATAAAGCGCTTTTGACTTTGACTTTGGTACACCAAGCAGGTTTTCCAGGTTAAACCACGTAGCACGTATTTCATCAAGCGCTTGAAAGTGGCTGCAGCATTGCAAAGCCCAAATGGCATCACCAGAAATTGCCAAACTCCGGTCCTAACTGAAAATGCGGTTTTCTCTCGGTCCTTCTTGTCGATTTCTACCTGCCAGTAGCCACTCTTGAGATCGAGTGTAGAAAACCATTTTGCGTCGGCTAAAGTGTCCATGATGTCATGGATGCGTGGGAGCGGGTAACTATCTTTCTTAGTGACGTCGTTAAGCTGCCTATAGTCGACACAAAAGCGAGTGCTACCATCCTTCTTCTTCCCAAGAACTACAGGCGCGGCCCATGGACTAACAGAATAATAACGCCTATTTTTCCATGTCCGAGATCAGCGTGCTCACTTCTCCTTGTTTGGCTATAGGGAGACGTCTCGGAGCTGTTCGAATCGGCTTGGCTTCCTGTGTATCTATGACGTGAGTTATCAGACTCATTCAGCCTTGTCATCCGGGCTTGTTGAGAAGATGTCACTGTACTTGGTGACCAGATCAGAAGCTCGTTTGAATAGCTGCACTGGCAATTTGACTTGCTTCAATATTGCAGACGTGGATTCCCGGGCTTTGTCTGTGTCTTGTCTCCTTTTCCAATGATGGTCGTGAGTAGCTTCCAAAAAGGTGATGGTGGAAACAGGCTGGCAGCTGCCGATGACTTCTCTCGCTTTGATGCTCGTGGTTGAGTCTGCAGTATTAAGGACTCTC
Source organism: Odontomyia ornata (assembly GCA_963969285.1). Taxonomy (NCBI): domain Eukaryota; kingdom Metazoa; phylum Arthropoda; class Insecta; order Diptera; family Stratiomyidae; genus Odontomyia; species Odontomyia ornata. The sequence goes on from OZ017742.1 coordinate 85,748,436, forward strand.
ACCGGCACATATCCGTTCTTTAAAGATCTTCCAAGTCTGCGTCCTACAATCAAACTGCGCAATGCAGAGGTTTTCGTTGGCTCTGTCAGATAAGATCGGTGGTCTCCAGAATCACCATCAAGCTTGGCCCATACAATGCTTTCTTAAGAATTCGGTACATCAGAGTCAGTACATACCACTACATTCATCTTGGGAATTTGAATGCTGGGATCCTCCATCAGTACTTTGACATTCTGCCATTTCAATACACGTTTGCCCAAATCCAACGTGATTCCATGTAGTCGCAGAAAATCCAATCCGAGAATGCAGTCATCCATAATGTTCGCGACCAGAAAATTATGTCGGAACACAAGGTCTCCCAACTGTATCTGGAAGTTGACCTCCCCATGAACAGGTGCAGTTTCTCCCGTAGCTGCCCGTAAGGAGAAAATTCTGCCCTTGTGAAGTTGTTGCTGTCTAACTAGGTCTGGTCGGATAATCGATCGGGTTGCACCAGTGTCGATTATTATGGTGCAGTGTTCTCCGTCAACTGGACCTGGGAGGCATAAGTCTGCTTCTCCACGATGTAGTCTTCAATCAATCAATCAAAAGCGCTTTATTTAATAATAATCGTTATAAATTTCAAAAGAATATAAAACAAATTCCAAACAGTAACAATAAAAAAACTTAATGGCCCAAATGGCTCTCTAAATTTGTACGTTATCATTAAACGCATAAAAAAAAAACAACTATAGCAAATTCAAATCAATGAAGATTATTACATATTTTTTAAATTTAATTGGAAAAAGGAGAAAAAACCAACCAACACTATTCCTAAAATGATTTATCATCTTAACACTGAAGTGAACTTTGATCCTACACCTAATATGTTTTAACTTAATTCTAATAAATGGTATCAAAAACTTTATCTTCTACTTAAAAAAATGTATAACAATGTTCTGAACCTAAGCGTTAAACCTTATCTCTAACCTAATATAATAAACATAATATAAACCTGACCTATACCTTATTTTTAACAAAAGTAAACAACAACACTAAATGTAGCAATAATGAGCTGAAACTCAAAAACTAAATAACGAAAAACACTTTAAAAGTGTTTAAAATTTTTCACTTTCAAAATTTTCTTTCTCACTTCTCGTCTCTAATCAGTGTTGGTTGGTTTTTTCTCCTTTTTCCAATTGAATTTTAAAAATATGTAACAATCTTGATTGATTTGAATTTGCTATAGTTTTTTTTTTTTAAATGTGTTTAATGATAACGCACAAATTTAGAGAGCCATTTGGGCCATTAAGTTTTTTTATTGTTATTGTTTGGATTTTGCTTCATATAATCTTTAAAATTTTTAACGATTAGTATTAAATAAAGCGCTTTTGACTTTGACTTAGGGCCTCTAATCATTCAACTCAGTTCTCGTACATTGTTGAATTAGCGGGAGCATTCCAGCAGTGTAATGAATGGAGCAGTGACTCACTTTCAGATGTTGATCATGCTTGGTGGGTTCTCATGGTTTCGAGTAGATTCATTTTGTTGATGTTCTTAATGGTTGTCAAAACAATTGCGACAGTAGCTCGCAGAATTATTTGTACATGTAACAATATTCACGGAAGTTATAGCCATTTGAAGTATCTCTGATTACAGCAACAATAACACACAATTTTGCTACTTTATGGATCCTCCATCGAATTGGACACTGCATAAAAGTCATCAAATACTAATTCTAAGATGCTAAAATAAATACGTTTTGTTATTCGTTACGAAAAAGTCAATAAAAAGTATCCGTGGGGAAAAAAGGAAAATAAATCAGTTTTTTCATATTGCCATCACACTTTTGGAGGGGGGTATAAATTTAACGAATTGGTTGACTGCCTTAAATTCAGAATAATAAATTACATCACATATTTTCTTCAAAATAAGAATATATACTTACATCTATGAAAACGTAATGATTTTTATCAGGAATATCAGAAGCTGTGAATTTATCTACAAATTTGACCCCAGTTCGGTGATAAATTTCTTGCATTGCATGTCTAATCAATAACCTTTCATTTGGAGCTTGAAAAAAAATCAAACAAAAATGGATTATAGAAATTATATGAAAATTTTGTCTAAAATTATCAATAAATTAACTACATTTTGAAATGTGTAGAGTTTGCATATGCCAACATTTATAGAGCACAACTCACAACAGCATTGCGGGCGATGTCTTGCATTCATTGCCAACAGACGTGGTTTGAGAAGCGCTTATCAACAATTTTCAAAAATTTATATAATTTTTTAAAATGTCACTTCACAACTAATTTTTTAAAACTTATGTTAGTTTGTCGAATATCTAGATATTAGTTGCGGAAAAGTCTCAAGAAGTCCGAAAAAGAAGAAAAGCTTTTTCAACGAGGGAATGGAGGAGCCCGATGGCGAGGCATTTCAAATGGAACTAATGAAAAAGAAAAACAAACAAGAACATTTTGAAGTTGGGAAGCAATTACGCTATCAAGCGAAGAACCAGAAAGAGTTACCACGGAAAATGAAAGAGCTACCTGAGAAAATAAAGGAATGAAACTCCGAATTCGAAGTTTGAAGTAAATGATTTGTAAATTATCAAATGCCAATCAAAGCAAGCCGATCAAGCCACAAAGACATATGGAAAACCAGGAGCCATAACATATAAGACGAGCAAATATAAAGTAGCCTCACAAAAGGCTCAGCAAGCAAAGAAACCAACAATACAAGATACGAAAAAGACAGCAGTTAATGATTCCTATTTCATATCAAGCGCGATAGGAGATAACGACAGCGTAAACTAATATCCGGTGCTTGCTGTGATAGAGTGCCAAGAAAATATAGGTGATATGAATGATTCTAGTGATAACTTTATCGAATATTTAAAGTCTAAAAATAAGAAGAAGGAGAAGAAGACAACTGGTGTGTCTGCTGGTTCTTCTATTAAAAATAATGAGACTACTGACAAATTTCCTCCGATTTATATCGTTGGGCTATGGGAAGCTGAATATAAGATAGACAATTTCTAAATTAGGAGAGTGACCGCTGATGAATTCACAATCAAAACAAAAAATTAGCTGGTTTGAAGCTAGCCAAAGATGCTCCAAATAGTGTGAAAGCTTTCCACTTCAGTTACATACCAAAGGCGGGAAAAAATCAGACCTTCCTGTTGAAGCGCCTGGACTGTAGGAAGAAGACAGTTGATTTCCTTGAAATTTTACGGGAAGCAGCACCAGCTGTCAAATTTATTAGTCTGAATAACTTTGCTACAAGGCGATCAACTGCCGCGATTGGCCTTGTCTGGGGACGCGTGAGTGTGCCGGCAGGCTAGCGTTGCGATGTCGTGGGGCGTTTTCTTTCCCCCAGTGCAAGGACCCATTACGAAAAGAATTTCGCATCCACGAATTCCGGGGCAAGAAAGTGTTGACCGAGGTCAAAAAGGAGGTAACCAACTAAGGGTCGGAAATTGCTGACGCAAGGGGCAAACTGGACCTGGGGAAGGCAGACGGACTTAAGGGGACTTCGTCATTACCCGACTGTTCTTATGGCCCACAAATAAGAGTAAGGTATCCAGATGGAGGTGATGCCCCCTCGCACCCTCCCAAATGGATCAAGGTCGAAATGTAGACGTGGCCATATATTTTACTTTTGAGTGGAAAACTCATACAAACATAATTTGCATGAGTTTGCCTATCAAATGAGAAATATAGACGTGGCCAATTTATGTTATAGAATCATGTGATGGAATCACATAACTCTATACCATAAAAGGGCACGCGAGCAGAAGGCCACTCGACCCGGCAAGAGCCGTGTTAAACAAAGAAACGGAGAAGTGCGCCCGATGGCTAGCCCATATGAGCGGAGGAGCCTGCCATCGATGCGGGTCCTATACCCGGTCAGGTCGAACCAAATGGAAAGACCATCGGTTACGGTTCAACAATTCATTTTATTCATTTGAATTCAATGACAACTAATATTAACAAAAGAGATATTCGAGGATATTCGACCTGATATTAAATTATGTTAAAGTGAAATACAATCGCTAATATGGACGACCTTGACATTATTTTACTTGTTTCCGTAAATTTAATTGAACCTGTTCTTAAATTTGCTGCAGTGTTGAAAAATGTAAATTTTGTAATTTAGAAAATGCTATGTATGCTTTTTGGCCAAAAAGAAAAACGTTCGTGAATTTACTCTCGTTAAATTCAAGGAATGAATTTCATCAATCAAACACTTCAGCCCAATAAAACTTTTTAATGGGTTCCGAGCTAGGTTCAACAAAACCTGAATTTATGCTTGACATATTGTTTAAGGAGTGCAAAGCAACAACAATATTGGTACAACTTAAAGATTTTTAGGGACGAACGGCGACAGTATTCCAAATTATTTCTAAGAAACACGTTAAGACAATTAATTTGGCAGTAATACCTTTTGCAGTGGACAAACCATTGAAAAACCTCTCACTTCGCTTTTAGTTCTGCCAAATGAAATTTCGTTGTTAAGAAGTGATTGTAGCGCAGGTTCAAGCAATGATGATTCCCGTAGGAAAAGTAGGCACTTAAGTTCCTATGGAAGCTTGAGCAAGAATTTCAACACGGCGCAGGATGATTTTTAGTAATACATTTGCGAGTCTCGTTTTGATTCCTATATAATTGAGCATTTATCTCCTTCCATCCTCTCGTGCCTTGATAGACAAAAGAAAACATAAATACAATCCGAATGTATAATTAGCAATTCACTGCCTGAGAGTTAACTTTTACCAATGTGAAATATAAATATTCGCAATCCATGGTCTTTTCGCCACTACGAGTACGTTTCATTTAAAAATAAGTCCATTTGGGTACCGTCACATATACGCAGATACTTACTTCCATCACCAAAATCAAAATGGTTTTATAATAAAATTGAAGGCTTGTTATAACGATGAACTTCAGCAAATGCTCCACTCTAATACATGTACTTGGCAAGGTTATACAATTATGGCTGACTACTTCTTTTTCACTAATTGTGTGGCTGTGTCATGCTTAATCTTGAGAGGTCCCTTTTCTCAGCCAAAACTACAATACGAACCATTCATCGCAATGCAAGAAACTGAAGCAAGTTTGGGATACGGACGCGAAAAACCCACGGGATGTTGATACCAATTTATTTCCTTAGTCAAGCGCGCCAATCCAATCGTGTTGATATTAATCAAATGCAGTTCGCTGCTTCTGGATTGACAATTTCAAAAATGAACGCCCTCAGCTTAGGACATGCTAACACACGACGACTGGGTTGATGACGGCTCACTGATTTCTTGCGCTATTTTTAATTGTGCGTCACTTTTCCGTCCGTTCGGATAATATCACGCACGATATGAGCAAAGATTATGAAGTGTGAAAAGCAATATGTTTCGCTCATTCAAGAATGGCGTCTTTCAGCTTCTGAAGTGGATACAGCTGATGCCTGTGTTAAATATCCTTGCTATGGATATCGCAACTTTTCTTTGTTTCATATAAATTGAATTGTTCAACCGGAGCGCTCCACTAAACATTTAAAGTTTATTTGAATTTTAATTATTTTGGTACAACTTCAACATTTTCGTGTTTTGCGAATGTTGGAAGCAATGCGAGCGCCATAGAGAGCAAGGTTCAAAATTTGGCAAATATTCAAAAATGGTAAGTTGTCGCCAGATAGAATTATTGATTTTAAAGATAATTACTTCATCTCTCATTCCCTATCTGCAAGAGTTACACCACCACTGAGCGGTCACAGTATTTTTCGGGTTTATAATAACATGAAAGAAAACTTATTAAGCTTCAAAATGGGAACACAACAATTCATAGTTTAAGTTAATGATTATGATACCAAGTGAATTCTAGCCTTCACCGAGCACACCCAGGCATCATAGGTTGTTCAATGCTCGCTACTTGCATTGCAACAAATAGTATAATTCCCCGCCACAGCATCGTAGATTTACATGCCAACGACATGCAGCGAATTCTATTCCGGTCTTGGTTCATGATTCATTATTTTTACCGTTGACAAATTTTTCATCGACTGGTTCAGTTGCATGCCACCCGGAGGTTTTCTTATCAGCACGCCCGCCCCAATACGCCCACAGCGCACTCGTAAAAACACAGGAGCTTATACGTTCGCTTGAAACTGCTGAGTAGTAAATGCAGAACTTGTCCTTGGTCGAAGTGAATGATAGAAGTCTTTTTGGTAAAGTTTTTGTGACTCCTACTAATCGCGCTGAATCCTTACCTAGAGATAGAACTCAACGCATAGGCGACCACCTTTAATATTATTTATTTCACTATGCGCACTTTAACGGAATTTGTTCGCGACGAGAAACTTTGCACCGCGGAGATTGAACCAAACCTCACTGCTTGGCGATTTGAAGCGGACTCCTTGGTCTGTCCAAATCTCCCCTTGTTCTTCTCTTTTCCCGTGTACCGCTAAATCGTATGAGCTGCTAGCTCAGCCGGGTTGGCTTACATTCCGTGATGTAATACACCGCTGGACTATGCTAAATCAGTGTTCCCATATCCTAAATTTCAATTGGCAGATTTAAAAAATTGTTTTAAGGAAAATTGATTAAGAAAAGAAAAATGAAAAAGATTCTAAATTGTAATAAAAGTTAAATCTGAAGAATATAGTTAGAGGGAAACGTTTAAATTTAATATGAAGGAAAATTGATATAAAATAACATTTAGTAATGATAACATGAAAGAACGCTATTTTACAAATTACGATTATGAATGGAAGTAGTTAAATAATCTGCCGTTCAAATTTTGGATAGGAGATAGGAAGATTTTCGAGCAGTTTGCTTGTGCAGTCGATTACTACAAAGTGCTTTCCAAAAGGTAAGATACTTGAAGTTTGGAGTTGTGAAATGGGAGCTAATTCAAAAAGCTGAGGTCAGCCAGTGTTCCAGGTGCACATAGATTCGGTCAGTCGGCTGTCAGTTGTACCATGGGTTATCGGTGCATTAAATATAAAGATATTTATGCCTCCGATGAATCCAAATCGGCTCAGATGGAACCAATAGAAAAATGAAACTATGTTACCGGGGGGATTTGGTCATCCAGCATCATATCGAGGATGCTCCCGATATCAAGATGCAGAAGTAAAATTTCCTCAAAACAAACTCAAGTACACTGAAGTGTAACATTGGCTAGCTCCATCAGGCCCAGGATATCATTTGTACTTGCTGCTAGAGGACCAGTAGACAACAATGTAAATAAAATAAAAAATGTAAGTGGCAAAAATGAGCTGCTTTTCAAAATTTACTAATAGCTCGAATCTCTTTCGGATCAATTTCGCTTTTCTACGTTTGGGTCAACATGCTTGAAAATAGTTTGTCATCCAGTTACATTTCCATGGATAAGCTTCGTCTCATCTCAATTAAGATCAACTCCATTGTTACTGTACATCGACGTGACTTTTCCTTGAACTTATTGTTAAGCAAAAGCCTTACATAATTCTTCTCACTGAAACCCACCTCAATTCATAGCAATCCATGATATTCAAAGATTTTGAATTCATAAGAAACGATAGGGTAAACGGTGATGGGAGAGGTGGCACCCAGATTTTGGTTGGAACTCCAAAATTTTGATAAAATCGAATTCAAAAACGTTGAATTTCTTGAAGTATCCAGGATTAAAATTTCACTGCCAGGTGGGCCGGGCCGGGCGCATTCTCTCACAGATTCAACTTTAGGAAGTTTATGCAGCGTTAGAGTCAAGAAAGAGAAGGGTTTGTCAAGCGCCATTTTCAGGTATCGATTTTGGGGGACTTGAAGCTTGGTTTTTAAGCATTCAGCATATTGGAACCATACTAGAGTACCATACAGAATTATGAGCTTTATCTCCAGTTTTATTATCGGTGCTTTATTTTTAAAGCTTAAATGGGACTTTCTATGTAGCAATGGATACTTTGTTAGAACGGACCGCAATATCACTACGAGCAACATACATGTTCAATATGATCTCGAAACGGTAGCTTCTTGTCTAAAATTAGCCTTGGAGACCAAGGAAAGGAAGCATGCAAAGTTTCCATTCACTGCTGAAGAATATTGCCGTGGATTTGTCAACATTTAGTTTGATTTTCCCTTTGAATATGTTTGAGTGCATTTTCTATGCACTGGATGATAGTTTTTGGGTCGTTTCCTGTCACGTAAAGGCATGGGTCCTCTGCAAAGGTTACGATCTGGCAATTATGGTTTAATGGAAAGTCAGACCTAGCAATATTATACAAAGTAGGGCTTAGACAGGAGCCCTGTGGTACACCTGGGGAACCTGTCCTGGAAAAGTTTGAAAACAAGCCCATCCAACCACACCGTATCGAAGGCTTTCTCCATATCAATGATACATGTTCCAACACATTCTTTGTTGTTTAGTTTCCAACAGATGTCTGAGGTTACTTTCGTTATTGCATGTATGGTCGAATGCCTGGCATGAAAACCGAATTGGCAATTCGGCATCAACTCATATTTCTCAATGTGGGCGTTTAATGCTCTGTTGAGTATCACTTCAAACACCTTGCTGATGTTAGGCAGCAAGCTGATTGGGCGATAGCTTTTAGGGCATGAAAATTTTTTTCCTTTCTTCAAGATCAGAAATACCTTAGCCTTTTTCCACTCATTTGGGAAATATGAATCGCTCAACATGTTGTTGAACAATATGCAATAATACCTCAGGCAAATGTTCGAGAACTATATTTGGAATACCGTCAGTACCACTTTATTTTTTGATGTTAATTCTGCGAAATACGAATCACAAGTCTTCATAGCTGACAAAATAATCAATAAGAATTAAGCTCGGTATGAGATCAGATGTTAATATTTCATTGAAATGAAGAATTGATTGGCCGTTCAGACTTGATTTCAAGTCGGAAACTGTTGCTTCAACGACCTCTGAAAATATTTAATTCCTTCTCTCTGGGTTTGGTAGATAAACCAGTTCAAAATGTGTTCCAATCAGAGCAAGTTTCTGCAATCCCTCACATATAATCCTGTTTCCATTGCCATCCGGAATCGTACTATCAATTTCTATACCAGCCCTATCGAGAAGATTTATCTCATCACTAGCGACTTCAAGATTCGATACCTTCACTCGAGACTTCTTGCGGAATATGCTATACACTTTTATGAAAACTTTTTCCGCCCATTGATTGCTGACCTCACTCCTGAAGTATGACCGGATTAAGTTCCTGATATTCTTCAAGTGTAATTTCAACAAAGCCAACGAGGGATGGTTGTAGTCCAAAAACTTATCGATAAATATTGTTGACGCATGTCGCAAGCGTCGCCATCATCAAAACATCGCTTCTGGTACTCTCGATTAAACTTCTTTTGAAACTTTCCCCAGTCTGTTTGATGATTGATTTCCATTACGATTGCGTTATGGTCGCTAACATAAGGAAGTACCTGCAGTTTCCGTTGAGGACTATCAAAGCTGAATTCAAGTCTTGCGTCAGCAATGCAGAGGTCCAAATATGAATTTACCCTACGGTATGTTGGGAACTCCGACCCATATAGGTTGCACCTGTATTCAAATTGGATCTCTGTTATCCATGATTTCAGGAATACACCTCTTCAGCCATGATGTTTGCTTGGCATTCAGGTCACCGGCAAAAATATAATAATTATGCAGGCTGTTTAATTCAAGCATTTCAAACAAGGAATTGAGTTCCTCCTTGAACTTGCGATCATTTTGACCAGTTGCATCGGCAGAGATAACGAAGAGGTTATCCCCACCTGGTAGTGAAATTTTGATGACGGACACAAAGAAATTCAATGTTTTTGAATTCGACTTTTTCAATATTTTGGAAACAATATGGTCTTCGAACCCATATCCCGGTGCCACCTCCCCCATCACCTATTACCCTATCGTTTCTTACGAATGCAAAATCTTTGAATTCCATGGAGTGCCATGAATTGAGGTGGGTTTCGGTGAGAAGTATGATGTCAGGCTTCTGCTTAACAATAAATTCAAGGAGATAATCACGTCGATGTATAGCAACGATAGAGTTGACGTTGGATGCTATGAGGCGAAGCCTATCCATGGGAATATGACTGGATAACAAGTTATTATTAGGCATTTGAAAGACCTAAACGCTGAAAAGCAAAGTTAATTTTTCAATCTTGTTTGTCGATTCTCTCTGATAAAGAATTGAGTTGCTGGTAAATTTTGAGAAGCATCTCATTATTGCCACTTACATTATTTACATTATTTAACGCAGTTTCTGCTGGTCCTCTAGCAGCGAGTACAAATGATACTCCGGGCTTGACGAAGTAGGAAGGCATGATATTACGATGTTATTGTGTTTGCTTTGGAGCAAATTTAACTTTTGCATCTTGATATCGGGAGCATCCTCGATATGATGCTGGGTGACAAAAAATACCGCAGTTAACGCAGTGTAATTTTTCTTTAGGCTCCGTCTGAGCCAATTTGCACTCACGGGGAGCATGAACGTCTTTGCATTTAACGCACCGATAGTGCATGGCACAATTGGCAGCCGAATGTCCAAAGCTTTGACAACGGTAACACTGGTCGACTTCTTTTTTCTGGACGCGTTCCCGCGTCACCAATCTGAAATTCAAGTATCTTATTTATTGAAGGGCACTTGGACTGCTCTTATTTGCAATTTGTACCAGGTAAAGTGGTAAGTTCTTCCTTTCTATGGTCGACCTTCTTGTCGCAAAGGCTTTGACTGAAACAAAATCAGTATCTGGTGCAGCTTCTTTGAGCACCTCAAGAAGATCGACCGTATCATCTCCACAAACCAAACCTTTTCACTGTTTGGGGTAAAGTTAACGTGTGGAACCTCCCCAGAATACAGCGCATCTTTGGCTGACTTGTAATCAACCAGTGATTTCGTCCTTATAGTTAATTTTTCGGCATCAACTCTTTTGATTTCGAAATTGGCCAGTTTATTTTCGGCTGCCAATAGCCGAACCATATCTTTCCCGCTTTGTCCGAACACGTAGATTGGCGGAACTTTTTCTATCTTGTTGAAAGCTTTTTCAGAGGAACCAGCAGAACTGCGGGCTGGTTTATTCTCCTTATTTTTGTTCTTTAAATATTGAATAAAATTCGTCATTATCTTGACTAGAATTAGCTTCTATGCTTTCTTCAATTTCCATTTCTTTGGTTAATCCCTCCAGCGCTGCAAAATAGTTTCGGCTCTCGTTTGTGCCACCAGCACTTAGAACTTCTTCTGGAATTGCTTGCTTTGCACGTTTCTTTGGCTTTGTTACCTGTTGCCACTGAGTTTGCGACTGCATCTTTTGAGGCTTCATTCGCATCTTGAAGAGATCCTTGAAGGACTGTATATCTAGCCTCAGCTCATTATTTTCTATTTGCAATTTTCCATTTGTTGATTATCCGGTATTATTTGCAGCTTACACCGTCCATCTGCGGTATTTTCTGCGTTGTGTTTTCTCTTGGTGATTATCGCCAGTTTTGTATTCGTCATTTCCCCAGGTTGCCCCAACGGTCAAAGTCAAAGTCAAAAGCGCTTTATTTAATACTAATCGTTATAAATTTTAAAAGAATATAAAGTAAAATCCAAACAATAACAATAAAAAACTTAATGGCCCAAATGGCTCTCTAAATTTGAACGTTATCATTAAACACATTTAAAAAAAAAAAAAACTATTGCAAATTCAAATCAATGAAGATTGTTACATATTTTTAAAATTCATTTGGAAAAATGAGAAAAAACCAACCAACACTATTTTAAAATTATTTATCGTCTTAACACTACAGTGAACTTTGATCCTACACCTAATATGTTTTAACTTAATTCTAATAAATGCAATCAAAAACATTATCTTATACTAAAAAAATCTATAACTATGTTCCTAACCTAAGCGTTTTACCTTATCTCTAACCTAATATAATAAACATAATATAAACCTAACCCATACCTAATTTTTAACAAAAATAAACAACAATACTAAATGTAGCAATAATGAGCTTAAACTCGAACTAAATAACGAAAAACACCAAAACTGAAAATAAACACGAATAATTTAGACATTGTCATTCAGCCACCAATACCTAGATTGCCCCGTCTCAACTCGATCAGCCTCAACGAATCTAGCAAATGAGTATCTCCATTGGAACTGTTGGTCTCGTGAACTTAAATTCGGAGGATATTTTATCTTCTTATCGGTGGCCCGTCGATATATGTGATATATGACTGGGACGCCGTCAGAATCAAAAACATATCGATTCATGTCCAAATACACGAATGCTTCTGGAGGAATGAAGCCAGTAGCGAGGCAAGTCGCTATATACCCGTCTGTAGGGTGGAACGGCTGTGAAATCCAAGGGTTTTCACTCACAGTCACAGATGTTGCGATATGATTCCGAAGAAGTTTCAATATGAAAATATCGACTCTAGTCACTTCAGCAGTTTGATAAATTCTTCTATTCGATATATAATGTTTCAAATCCGTCTCAGGCTTTCTGTACAAACCAGTACATGCACGAAGACATTTCCTTTCGAAAACTCTTAATTTTTCCATAGTACTAGCGCTCTGCTTGTACCAGATCTGACATCCATATGTCAAAACTGGTCTAACCAGTGTCTTGTAACAGATAACTTTGACCTTTTGATCAATGTATCTGGAATGAAAGAGTTTTCGAAGGGCCATGACTACTTTAAGTGCCTTACTGAGCATGATTTTCACATGTTCAGTATAGTACAGATACTGATCGAGATAAACACCGAGGTATCGAATACAGAATTTATGTGGAAGCCGTTCAAGACTACTCTCACCAGCCATGATGTGGAAATCTTTCCAATTACGTTTCAGGTCTTGACTGACCCCCTGCAGCGTTGTCCGAAATAAGATTGTTTCACACTTCTGCACATTGATTTTCATTCGCCAATTGTCAGTGTACAGCTGTACATCATTGAACATTTTTTGGAGATTGCTTTGAACTATTGTAGCTTTTCGGTCTACCGTATAGATGATCAGATCATCAGCAAACGCTACCAATGATCGCGTTGGCGAGATGTTAAAATCAAAGCCGTTCAATAGCTTGCGAATAAAGATTGAAAAGAGCAGAGGCATAGTAACTGTTCCCTGCTGTAGACCATTCAAGACCTTGGACTCGCGCATTGTTTTCAGATTTCCATCAGTTACAACAAACGATTTCCCATATAACACATACACATCATGGCGGTAAGGTGTCTGGGGAACATGTCCTGAAGAAGTTTAAAAATTAGTACATCTAACCACACCGTATCGAAGGCTTTCTCCATATCAATGAGGCATGCTCCAACACATTGTCTATCATTTAGTTTCCAACAGCTGTCTGAGGTTACTTTCGTTATTGCATGTGTGGTCGAATGCCTGGCACGAAAACCAAATTGGCAATTCGGCATCACCTCATTTTCCTCAATGTGGGCGTTTAATGCTCTGTTGAGTATCACTTCAAACACCTTGCTGATGTTAGGCAGCAAGCTGATTGGGCGATAGCTTCTCGGGCATGAAGATTCTTTTCCTTTCTTCAAGATCTGAAATACCTTAGCCTTTTTCCACTCATTTGGGAAATATGAAACATGTTGTTGAACAATATGCAATAGTTCCTAATAGCAACCTCAGGCAAATGTCGGAGAACTACATTTGGAATACCATCATTACCACATGATTTCTTGTTGTTTACCTTGCGAAATATGAAACACAAGTCTTCATAGCTGACAAAATAATCAATAAGATTCAAGCTCGGTATGAGGTCAGATGTTAATGTTTCATTGAAATGAAGAATTGATTGGCCGTTCAGGCTTGATTTGAAGTCGGAAACTTTTGCTTCAACGACCTCTGAAAAAATTCCGTTCCCTCTCTCAGGGTTTGGTAGATGAACCAATTCAAAATGTGTTCCAATCAGGGCAAGTTTATCCAATCCTTCACAAATAATCCTGTTTCCATTTCTATCCGGAGTTGTACTATCAATTTCGATACCAGGCCTATCGAGAAGATTTATCTCATCACTAGTGACTTCAAGATTCGATACCTTCACTCGAGACTTCTTGCGGAATATGCTATTCACTTTCGCGAACACAATTGAGGGGTATTAGCCCACAGGACCCAGACGGCGTGTTCGCGAAAGTGAATAGCATATTCACTTTCGCGAACACGCCGTCTGGGTCCTGTGGGCTAATACCCCTCAATTTTCCCGCCCATTGATTGCTGACCTCACTCCTGAAGTATGACCGGATTAAGTTCCGGACATTCTTCAGGTGTAATTTCAACAAAGACAACGAGGGATGGTTGTAATCCAATCGTCGATAAATATTGTTGACGCGTGTGAGAAGAAGGCTTTTCAATCTTTTCAACCTTGCGATGGTTGGTGTTTCATATCCTTCCATATTGTTTCGATGTTTAATCTTGGGAACTACTTTCTCAATCGTTTCCAACGTCAGCTTCTCTAACTTCGACAAATAGACATCTATTTCATCGTTAGTTAGATTCCTGTCATTAGGAACCATTGAACAAGAGTTGCCACCTTCAGAAGGGGGACATTGCTTCTGGTACTCGCGATTAAACTTCTTTTGAAACTTTCCCCAGTCTGTTTTTTTGAAGTTCAACCGATGATTTTCGTGTTGAACTGGAATTAGGAAGAAATCATCCCTGTGATGATTGATTTCCATTACGATTGCGTTATGGTCGCTATCATAAGGAAGCACCTGCAGTTTCCGTTGAGGACTATTAAAGTTGAATTCGAGTTTTGCCTCAGCAATGCAGAGGTCCAAATATGAATTTGTCCTAGGGTATGTTGGGAACTCCGACCCATATAGATTGCACCTGTATTCAATCTGGTTCTCTGTTATCCACGATTTCAGGAATACACCTCTTGGACTATTGGTGGCGTTCAGCCATAATGTATGCTTGGCGTTCAGGTTACCAGCAAGAATATAATAATTATGAAGCCTGTTCAATTCGAGTATTTCAAACAAGAAATTGAGTTCCTCCTTGAGCCTGAGAACAGTTCCACCAGTTGCATAGGCAGAGATAACGAAGAGGTTATCCCCACCTGGCAGTGAAATTTTGATAACGGACACTTCAAGAGATTCAAAGCTTTTGAATTCGACTTTTTCAATATTTTGGAAACGATAGGGTCTTCGTACCAATATCCCGGTGCCACCTCCCCCATCACCTATTACCCTATCGTTTCTTACGAATTCAAAATCCTTGAACGTCATGGAGTGCCATGAATTGAGGTGGGTTTCGGTGAGAAGCATGATGTCAGGCTTTTGCTTAACAATGAATTCAAGGAGATAATCACGCCGATGTATAGTAACAATGGAGTTGACGTTGATCGAGATGAGACGAATCCTATCCATGGGAATGTGACTGGATGACAAACTATTTTGGAGCATGTTGACCTAAACTTTGAAAAACGAAATTGATTTTTTGGTGTTGCTTATTAATTCTATCTGAAAGCGATTCAAGTTGCTGGTAGATTTTAAGAAGCAGCTCATTATTACCACTCACATTGTTCGTTTTATTTATTTTGTTGTCTGCTGGTCCTCTGGCAGCAAGTGCTAATGATACCCCGGGTTTGAAGAAGTTGGGAGGTAACAGATTGTGATTTACTTTGGTTTGCTTTGGGGAAAATTTTGCTCTGGCATCTTGATACCGAGGGCATCCTCGGTATGATGCTGGATGACCAAATGTACCGCAATTAACTCAATACAACTTTTCCTTTGGCTCCACCTGAGCCAATTTGCATTCACCGGGGGCGTGGATATCTTTGCACTTTACACAGCGATAGTGCATTGCACAATTGGCAGCCGAATGACCGAATCGTTGACACCTGTAACACGGGTTGACCTCAGTTTTTTGGAGGCGTTCCCACCTCACAACTCTAAAGTCTAAGTACCTTACCTGTTGGAGGGCACTCGGACTGCTGTCGTTGGAAATTTGGACCAAATAAAATGGTAATATTTTACCTTCTACAGTTGATCTCCTTGTAGCAAAATTTTTCACACACATGAACTTAACAGCTGGTGCTGCTTCCTGCAACATCTCAAGGAGATCAACTGTATTCTCCCCACAGTCCAGGCCCTTCAACAGGAAGGTCTGATTTTTTTCCGCCTTTGGCGTATATGTAAAGTGGGGAGCTTGGACACTATTAAGAGCATCTTTCGCCTGTTTGAAGTCAACCAGTGTCTTTGTCTTGATCGAGAGCTTACCACCGGTCACTCTCTTAATTTCAAAGTTTTTGATTTTATGTTCGGCTGCCAATAACCGAACCATGTCTCCTCCACGCTGCCCAAAAACGTTTATTGGAGGAACTTTTTCATTTACCACATTAATTTTATTAGGAGGACCAGCAGACACACCGGTTGGCTTCTTCTCCTTTTGCTTATTTTTTAATTTTAAATATTTAATGAAATTATTATCGCTATCAATATTACCTATCTTATCGTTGCTCTCTATCTTGACGTCCATTTCTTCGTGCATTGCAGACAGCACCGCATAATAATTGGCGCTGTCGTTCGTTCCTCCTGCGCTCAGGATATTTTCCGCATCATGGATTGTCTTGCTCATATCTTGCGATTTCGTTTTATATGTTGGTACTCCTTTCCCGTTGGTCTTGCTTGTTGTTTCCTGTTTTTCATTCTTCTTAGTGAGTATCGGCTCTTGTTGGCCGGACGTATTCTGTGGCTTCGCTTTTTGTTTGTTCCCATTTGACAACGTCCGGACCATATCTTCTAAACTCTGTATCCGGAGTTTTAATTCGTCATTTTGTTTCGTAACCCTTGTATTCTCCATGGTTACTTTTTCATAATCTTCGCTTGAAATCGTAATTCGCTTTCCATGCTCACAATTGTCTTGTTCATTTTTCCGCTTGTTTATTTTATCATTTGTAATTTTCAAAATGCCTGGCTCTGGGTCCCCCAGCGGTGGGAAGCCGTCGGGCTCCTCCATCCCCCCGGTGAAAAAAAACTTTTTTTCTTTCTTTAAACTTTCTCGTAGGTAAAGTCAAGATACTCGATAAATTGTTCGACGATGTAATAAGTTTCTTTATAAAATTACTTTGTAATTGACGTTTTTAAAAATTATTTTAATTTAAAAATTCTTGACAGGAGCGAATTAAAAACACGTCTACACGCAACGAGTGCTAGATGTAGAATGTTGCCCCAATGGTGGGAAGCCGGCGGGCTCCTCCATACTATCGGCGAAGTTTTCTTTGGTAATTTGTTTTTCGTTACCAATCGAAGTAAAAAATATTCGATAGAAATTTTCTGAGTCGATTGCCTCGGCAATATAAGTTTTTTTTCCGAAAAGAAATTAACTTCGGGCTAACGTTTTTAAAAAATTAATTTAATTTTAGAAAACTTTTGACAGGAGCGATTTAAAAGACGTCTATACGCAAAGACTACTATGATCCATCTCCATGTTCAGCTTATGTTCCGCATGCAAAAGCTTTTCAAGTTTCTAGCAGGGTATGTGATGAAGCCCTGATAGTTTAACTTTCAACGTAGCGTTTCCGGCCGTTGAAAAAATAAAGTAATTTACTTTATTGGTTTTCACGTGATTTTCCATTTTTTCTAGATCGTCGTTATTTGCCAAAAACAATCGTTTGCCAATGGGCATTAACTTCATGGAATAGTTTTCTATATTTCACTCCTTCAAAATATCATTAATTGTTTCGCTGGGAAAATCCGTAAGAGTAATTGGCGGGACTCTCACCTGAGTTGTGGATTAGTTTGAAATTTCATTGCTGGTGTCATTATTATCAAGATCCGCTCGTGGCAGAAACCTGTTGGCTGATGGTCTTTGCTGTATTTCACGGCATTTTAAAATGGTCCATGAGGAGATTGCTAGCCGGTGATGGGTCCTGGCTTCTTTTCTTGCATTGGTCAGGAATGGCGGCTCGGTCAACTTCACACTCAATTCGATTTTATTACCATACAATAAATGATAACAACCACCAAAGTACCGATGATTTTTGGGCTACAACCATCCCTCGTTGGCTTTGTTGAAATTACACCTGAAAGATGTCCGGAACTTAATCTGTTCATACTTCAGGAGTGTGATCAGTGATCAATGGGTGGAAAAACTGAGGGGTATCAGCCCACTGAACCCAGGTTGTGTTATCATGAAAGTGAAAAGCTTATTTTCCAAGGAACCCCGAGGGTAGGAATGGAATCTTGAAGTCACTAGTGATGAGATACATCTTCTCGATAAGGCTGGTATTGAAATTGATCGTACGACTCCGGGTAGACATAAAAATAGGATTGTATGTGATAGTTTGCATAAACTTGCCCTGATTGGAACTCATTTCGAATTGGTTCATTTACCAAACCCTGAAAGAGCGAATCAAAAGCTTTCATAGGTCGTTGAAACAAAAGTTTCCGACTTTAAATCAACCTGAACGGCGAATCTCTTCTTCATTTCAATGAATCATTAACATCTGACCTCATACCGAGCTTGAATCTTATTGATTATTTTGTCTGCTATGAAGACATGTGTTTCATATTTCGTAGAATAAACAACAAAAAATCATGTGGTACTGACGGTATTCCAAATATAGTTCTCCGACATTTTCCTGAGGTTGCTATTAGGAATTATTGCAGAATGTTCATTAACACGTTGAACAATTCATATTTCTCAAATAAGAGGAAAAAGGATAAAGTATTTCTGATCTTGAAGAAAGGAAAAAATCTTCGTGCCCCAAAAGCTATCGCCCAATCGGCTTGCTGCCTAACATCAGCAAGGTGTTTGAAGTGATGTAGAACAAAGTATTAAACGACCACATTGAGATACGAGTTGATGCCGAGTCGCCAATTGGGTTTTTGTGCCAGGCACTCGACAATACATGCAATAACGAAAGTAATCTCAGACATCTGTTGGAAATTAAACAGCAGAGAATGTGTTGGAGTGTGGCTCATTGATGTGGAGAAAGCCTTTCGCAGAAGTGCGAAACAATTTGGTTTCGGACAACGCTGCAGGGGGTCAGTCGCGACCTGAAACGTAATTGGAAAGATTTCCACATCATGGCTGGCGAGGGTAGTTCAGAACGAGTTCCACATAAGTCCTGTGTTCGATACCTCGGTGTTCATCTCGATCAGTATCTATATTATACTGAACATGTCAAAATCATGCTCAGTAAGGCACAAAAAGTAGTCATGGCTCCACGAAGACTCTTTCATTCCAAATACATTGATCAAAAGGCCAAAATCATCTGTTAAAAGACACTGGTCAGACCAGTTTTGACATATGGATGCCAGATCTGGTACAACCAGAGTGCTAGTACTATGGAAAAATTAAGAGTTTTCGAAAGGAAATGTCTTCGTGCATGTACTGGTTTGTACAGAAAGCCTGAGATGGATTTGAAACATATATCGAATAGAAGAATCTGTCAAATTGCTGAAGTGACGAGGACCGATTTCTTCATATTGAAATTTCTTCGGAATCATATCGCAAGATCTATGACTGTGAGTGAAAACCCTTGGACTTCACAGCCGTTCCACCCGACAGACGGGTATATTGCGACTTGTCACGCTACTGGCTTCAATCCTCCAGAAGCATTCGTGTATTTGGACATGAGTCGTTGTTTTTGATTTTGACGGCGTCCCAGTCATATATCACATATATCGACGGGCCATCGATAAGAAGATAAAATATCCTCCGAATTTGAGTTCACGAGACCAACAATTCCAATGGTGATACTCATTTGCTAGATTCGTTGAAGCCGGTCGAACTGAGATGGAGCAATCTAGGTATTGGTGGCTGAATAACAATGTCTAAATTATTCGTGTGTATTTTCTGTTTTTGTGTTTTTTCTCTTTACTTAGATTTTAGTTTTATCTCATTATTGCTACGTCTAGTGTTGTTGTTTATATGTATTATAAATTAGGTATAGGTTTCAGTATAAGGTAAAAATTTTTTTTCATTGAATTTATTTAGAATTAGGGTGTAACATATTAGGTATAGGATATAATAACACATTCGAAGTGTCAAAACAAAGAAGTGTCAGTTTCAGCTCTTTGAATTTCTTGGCTTAAGTGAAGTTTAAATTCTGTCATAAATTATAATTAGCTGTGTGAAATAAGTGGAGTGGTTACTAGTGCCGTTTTATCAAGTTTTCGCGATCTTCCAAGTCATCAATTTCATTGATTAAATTTTTTCTTAGGCGAACGAAAATTAACGGAACCGGGAATTCTTACTTTGGTCTAGGAGTGAGATTCCCGTGTAGCTAAATTTATTCTAAACAATTTTTGAATTTAATTTTAAATTTATATTTTGATATTTTAAATTATTTTTTTTTGCAAGTACGGATTTCTGCATTTTTTTTCACTAACTATATTAAATAAATCAAGGATAATAAAAAATTTTATAAAAAGCAAATAATTGAAAAAGTTAAAAATATAATGGCTACTAAACCAGATAAGTGTAGGAAGTGTAGGAAACCCGTGGAGGGTATCCACTCGGCTATGGGGTGTGATGGCTTCTGCCTCAAGTGGTTTCATTTAAGGTGTATCAAAATGTCGGAGGAGAGATATCGGGCTATTATGGACATCACCGAAGATGTGATTTGGATGTGTGCCGGATGTAGAGCTCAGCATCGTAAATCTAAAGAAGACCAACTCTTCGAACAAATGAAAAACTTGCAAAGCCAAGTCGAAGAGATGAGCTCAAATGTCACCTTATTAAAAGATAAATCTACGTCTGCGAGCAAGCCCTCATATGCCGAAATTATTAAAAATTCTACTTCTCCTCCATCAGTGCATCGATCTAATACAATATCGCAAAAAGGGATTATAATTAAGCTTAAAAATCACTCTTCATCAGAAAAAACACTGATTGATTTTAAGTCGAAGATCAGGCCATCAAAATGTAAAATTCCTCTACAACTAATGAGACCTATTCGTAATGGTGGGGCGATTATAAAAACATCGACAAATGAAAATACTACTTCGCTTTTTAATATAGCAATGGATGCAATGAAAGAGGAGTATGACGTTGCTGAGACCAGATTGCGACAGCCTAGACTTGTCATCAATGGACTAGAAAAACAATATGCAAATAATGAACTAAGAAATGAGATCCAGGCATTAAATCCCAATATAGAGGAGCGTGATTCTATGGAACTTGTACATGCTAGGCGAACAAGAAATGGAGGGTGGTTGCACATCATCCAGGTTAACGGGAGCATGTATAAGAGGCTTGCGAATAGATACATTAATATAGATTATGGATCGTATTTTGTGAAGGAGGACTTCAACGTAACGAGGTGTTATAAGTGTCAAAAATACAACCACAAAACATCAAAATGTGAAGGGGAGCAAATATGTGTAAAATGTGGAGGAAAGCATGACCTAAAGGATGGCAAAAGCACGATTGAGAAGTGCTCTAACTGTATTGGTAACAATAACAATGCTGATCATTCTCACAGAGCTGACTCTGTAGAGTGTCCGGAGTTTCAAAGCAGAATATTGATCGCCAGGAGGAGTACCGATTACAACTTTGATGATTGCTAATCTTTCTAATCAATCAAGTGGAACAAATTTAACACTTATGTATGCTAATATAAGAAGCTTAAGACATAAGCTTAGTGATATTCAGATTTACCTGCAGCAAAATCCTGACATAGATTTGATTATTCTAAATGAAATCTGGATGTACCCAGAAGAAGCACGGTTTTACAATATTGAAGGATATAATGCGGTATTCTCCTGCAGACCTGGAAGAGGTGGAGGTACAGCAATCTACGTAAAAAATACAATCAATTTCATTACCAAGAGAGTGATGCCTGATAAGTATAACGTTATAATAATTGAAGTACGCCATGCAGGTAAAAAAATAAATTAGGGACGTACTACAACCCCAATCGAATGAATGCGCAAGATTTTTGCACAGTACTAGATACATTATTCTCAACTGAAAAAAATTTGATCACAGTAGCGGACACAAACATTGATGTGCTAACGAAATCACCAGAAACACGGATTTATAAGGATACGCTAGAAACGAATGGAACGGTACTCATAAACAACAATCAAATTACTCGCCCAGTGTCAAATACCTGTCTGGATCATATAGTAACCAATGATTTAAAAGTCGCTGAAAGCATGACATACATATTTGAGGACTGGCCGGAACTGGATCATCATGTGATAAAAATTGCTATTCAAGACCAAGCCCTGAACAAACAGAAGCCGACCTACAAAACGTTCAGATTTCTAGACAAGGAGCTCTTTAAATCAAACATACGAGAGTTACTGGAAAAGCGGAAACCAAATAGTATTATTGAACTCAAAAATATCATATCTGCTAAGCAAAGTTCTACAATTGAGAAAAAAATCAGGTGTCGACAACGGACTTGGATAACGAAAAAAGTATAAAGGATAACGAAAAGTAAAACAATAAATGAGGTGAAGGATAACTCTTCAACCCAGGGTATATCACAAAACTTTCAACTCAATCCTGATGGGCCCTCTAACACATCGTGTCCACGTAACGCGGCGAACTCATTGAATAATTTTTTTTCAACAATTGGTGGAAGAATCACTATAGAAATCGTTGCCAGTTCAGCAGGCAATGTAAATAATACAAATATCGCAATAAATTCCATCTTTCACATTCATCAAACAAATACAAGGGAAGTCTTAAATGTAATCAATGAATTGAAAAAGAATATGGCGCCAGGCATTGATAGCATCACGATGAATGAGATTAGTATAATTAAGGAGGACATAGCCCAGATTATGGCAAATTTTATAAACGTGCATATTAGGAATGGGACTTTTCCGGAAGAAAAACTTGCAAAAATAGTTCCTATATTTAAGGGTGGTGATCATCTTGACCCGAATAACTATCGCCCGACTGCACTGCTGACGGGATTTAGTAAGATATTTGAAAAAATACTAAACAATCGATTGACATCATTCTTAGTTGAAAACTCTATCATAAGCCAACATCAGTTTGGTTTTCAAAAGAACAAGAGTACTTTGGATGCCCTACATTCTGTCACACGTTTCATCAATCTAAGACTTGACAGAGGTGATTATGTCATCGATCGCAATTTTTGTGGATTTGAAAAAAGCATTTGATACAGTTGATCATGATCTCTTGCTTCGTAAACTTGAATCGTATGGTATTCAGGGTAGTCCTAAGCAGTTGTTTAAGAGTTACTTGGAGGGAAGATTGCAGAGAACTTTAACCAACAATGTCCTGAGCGACCATGCACCTACGGAAACAGGAGTTCCCCAAGGTTCAATACTGGGCCCAACTTTGTTCCTGCTATATACAAATAATCTAAATACATGTGGGCTGACGGGATATCACACATTATATGCTGATGACACAGTTCTACTTTATTCAGTACGAGACAAAACTGCCATTGAGAACACTATCAACGACGATCTAGGAAAATTCCATCAGTGGTTAATTGGAAACAAACTAGTATTGAACACATCAAAGACAAAATATATTGTTTTTAAGCAAAAGAACAAAGGAGACATAGATGTCGAACTAAATATTAACGGCGAAAAATTGCAAAGAGTGCTAGAAATGTAATATCTTGGTCTTATCATAGACCATCGTATGACCTGGTTACCACACTTAAATAGATTGAGGAAGCAATTAGCCCCAATAATAGGATTGTTAAGAAGATATGAGGATTTTCCAATGCACATCATGAAACTTGTTCTAAATGCGTTTGTCCTGGCGAAATTGCATTATGGAGTACTTATTTGGAGTCAATCAGCGAAGCAACATTTAAACAGTATATACAGGCCGCTGACCAAAGCGTATAAAAAATTCTGAAGCTGCCAATGCTTACTCAAACTAGTTTGGTTTACCAATTGGCACAATCATTAACCTTTAGTCAAATTATTATTATGGAGAAAGCGAAGTTTATCTACAGAAATTTAAAAACTAATGGATCGGAACGAGCGCCATTAATTAAGGTATCACAGATCAACCCATATAATGCGAGGAATGCAAATCAATTCGTAATACCTTTTGCCAGAACGGATCGACTAAAGAACGATGCAACGAATGATGCTCTGCGTATATATAACAATCTACCAGAAATTGTTAAGGAAGCAAACTCACTTTTGGTATTTAAGAAAAGACTAAGGGAGCATTTAATGAACACTGATTGAAGCGTGGACCTGTAATTCTGCTTTTATGAGCCCAGTATCTTAGGGCGTTCTTTTTGACCCTATCGGCGAGATACTGAAGTGACAGTTACTCAGAGTTTTTTTTTTGAATGCGTCGTATGATATTGAATTTTTTTTTATCTCTGAGAGCTGATCATGATTTTTTGGACTAGATGTTCACGAAAAGGACTAGATCACATTATATTGTGTACCCCCTTATACCGATGTGTTAAACATTGTCTGGGTGGCACAAAGAACCAAGCGACGTAATGTGAATGCAGATCGCACGAGCGTTGTGCGACGAAGAAAGAGTGATGGAGAGAGTGGTAGGGAATGGAGGTAATAAAAAAAAAAAACAAAAGTTAATTGTTTTGTTAGTAATATAAGTAATTTTTGAATAATACTGGTTGGTTTTCGTTTTTCCAATTGAATCAAAAAATATGTAATAATCTTAATTTAAATTTGCTAGTGTTTTTTTTTTCATTAAATGTGTAACTGATAACCTATAAATTTAGAGAGCCATTCAAGCCATTAAGTTTTTCATAGTTTTATTGTTTGGAACTTGCTTTATGTTCTTTTAAAAAGTTATATGGTATTAAATAAAGTGCTTTTGACTTTGACTTGACACAGTGCTGAAAGAAGTCTCACCATCTTTGATCAAACTTCTTTCAACGTGTCACATTCTTAAATGCAAAGACAGAATTTTGAAGCTTTCTTAAGACTACCAGGCTTATACTAGATCTTTTTTTTTTAAGCTTTTCACAAAGTTTGATTATCCCAGCTTCTGCGATCATGGAGTAAGCTAGCTGTTGCCCACATGCGGGCAAAGAAAAGACAGGCAGGCACCGATATTATGATGGTAACCTATAATTTTCATCCTAGAGGTTGTATCCACTATGACAACCGGATGGGTGAAAAAAGACAATAGTAAGAAAATCATTCGCAAGATTAAACTCTCAAGTAATCAACTTAGCTATTAAGTTATTTATAACTCACTAAATTTAGAACTGATTTCGTAGGGTATTATTCCATAAGGCCATCTCTGCTGCTTTGAAGTTATTGAGTTTCTTGCTCCTTGGAAGCGCATGTCACCTTGGAAGAAGCCACCCTTTTCAAATAGTTTTTGTCTGGCAATTTTTTGAGTTATATCGTCCTTGCATTCGCACAATGTAAAAATAACTAAAATAACTAATAATTTGTGGATCATTTTTACACTCAAGTAGAGTATTACTTAAAATTTAATTAAAATAGAACTTGAATCTTAGATGTTCTTAGTACAACTGACACATAATACTAAACAAATGAACAAGTGAATGAAAGCAAAATCAGAGGTTGCCAAATGATAGTAACTTTTATACTTGTTGTCGGGTGCAGTTAATTTTGAACAGTTGACACTTCGAACCTATGTGAAAAGATAAAGAAATGCGCTAGTTGATCTTCCACATAAGAAAGCATGTGGATATGATTTTTTTCTTATGGTTGTTGCTCAGGGATAGATGTATTCAAAGGCAGGTTAGAGGCCCCCTTACTTTTTTGTTGGGGTAAATGGGAAATTTACTAATCATACTATTCTTAAGAGTTTTGGGGGAATTTTGACTTCTTAGATATTCGTGGTCATTGTACTCTTAAAAAACTACTTCTATAATTTGTTCCAGAGTTTGGGGATCACAGGTGTCCAATCGCGAGGGAGAAGGCACCCCATGGCGAAGCGAAACGAGGTTTAGCCCGAAGTAATATGTCAAACGGTTCCAGGCTAGCCCCACACTCAGAGCAGAAATCGCCTTCCCCTCCCAACTGCAAAAAAAAAAATTACCAGAAGGGGGGGAGGACCCAAACTTTTCATACGTATCCTTTACTCCTGTCCGTTCATTGCAAACACGTTTTAAGAGAACGCTCTCTAAAAGACATACGATTTAGCATTCCACATGACTGCCTCTTCCAGAAATGGAGAGGCCTCTTTAAGAACCTTTTAAATATTTTTGATAACCGAAATTTCAAACAAATGGAATGACAAGCAAATAAAAAACAGATCATGGTTTCCATGGGACTATGTATGTCCGTAGAAAAAACTTAAAGTACAGAAGATCGCGATGAACCAAATATTAATCAACCAATAAGTCTGCAACCAAACATCGGCCTTTGATAAATTTTTGGAAATATCTCATGGACAAACATATGTTGAGCAATGATTTTCGCGGAAACAATTTGTAGCACCTCAAAACGTTCCGACGCACATTTCACGTCGAAAGCAGCGGTTAGTGCCTCGACAAATCTTCGCTTGCCAATCTAAATAACGGCAAACTTTACAAATAGGTACGAGACCCGTTCTTCTACATTCTCATAAGTGAATGTACGAAGGAGATTTTATGTGGATGAAATCTTCTTCCGATATTATTATCAAACAGTTAGTCTTAAAATTAAAGTATATGTTAACCATATCTTGCGTTTGATGTCAAAGTGGTGACCCCGATAATGAGCAGCGACAACATGGCGCACGGGCAAAACGAAGAAACCATGGACTTTGCTCTCCCGCACCAAGCACCTCCAGCTCGCCTTACGAGAGAACGCCTTGCCGCCGCGAAGGCAGAATTTGATTTTCTATTGGAGCGAGGTGTTATTCGACTATCGTCGAGCCAATGGGCGAGCACTCTCCACATAGTACCCAAAGACGAGGGCCAGTGGCGAGCCACTGGAGATTATCGCCAGCTCAACGCTCAAACTCGCCCCGACCGCTACCCACTAACAATCATTGAGGATCTAAGGCCAGTGGATCTATATTTTCAGTCATCGATCTTCAGCGTGCCTTTTACCAAATCGCTGTCACTTCCCAAGACATCGAAAAAATAGCAGTAACCATGCTATTCACCCTTTTTGAATTTCTAAGTATGCCTTTGGGCCTTCAAAATGCAGCTTAGACGATGCAGCGCACCCTTAACCATTTGTTAAGAAAGCTGGATTTTGTACGAGTCTACCTGGACGATATTTTGGTGTTCTCTGCCAGCCACAACCAACACCAACACCACCTCGACCAGTTTCTCTCCGTGTTGCAAGCCACTAAGCTCCAAGCCAATTAGGGCAAATGTCAAATCGGTCAGGATGAGGTTGTTTTTGCCAGCTATCAAGTGAACAAGTCAGGTTTCCGATCACCAGCTTCAAAAACACAGGCCATAGCAGAATTTCCCAAGCCAGCTGACTCCTCGCAGCTGAGATGCTTCCTTGGGATGATGAATTTTTACCGCTGCTGCATACCACATGCTTCCGAGCTACAAGTACCGCTTTTGAATGTGCTGACAGGTTGCAACACCAAAAAGACACCACTTGTGACCCACATCCGAAGCGGCTTTCGAACGCTGCAAACAAAGCATCACCGCAGCAGCTACGTCAGCTTTTTTCTCGAGTTCGCATCCTTTGGCTCTTCCCACTGATGCATCCAATTCCCCAATCAGCACATCCTTGGACCAGCAGCAGAGTGATGACACTTGGACGCCCCTGGGGTTCGTCTTGAGGAAGCTTTCCAAAACTGAGCAGTGCTACTGAACGTACGATCGCGAGCTCCTGGCAATTTTCGCTTCCATTATATTCTTCCAACGCATCTTGGAGGGAAAGCACTTTGTTATCTACACTGACCATCGGCCGCTCACTTTGCATTGTCGCAACGTTTGGACAAAGCCTCACTCCGCCAAAGCAGACAGCTAGACTACATAAGCCAATTCAATGTTCACTTGAAATTTAGACCAGGGGACACCAACATGGTAGCCGACGCTCTTTCACGTGTGGAGGCAATTGAACTTCCCGTGAAAATCACCACCCGAGCTATTAGTGAAGCCCATTTGGTTATCGATTTAACGATAGTGCCCTCAGACCGGGGAACCAAACGCGTCCCCAGGGTTGCGGAGAGGGGTAGACCTTTCTCGAAAGGTTCGCTGCGAATAACCAATAAGCAGCCGTGGACAATGGTTGGCAGTGATGGGAGAGTCTCAGGACAAATACCTGAGTGTCAATGATCTTCACTGTGACATGACGAAATATAAAGCGTCATCAATTATCCATATATACTGGCAGTAGGTAAAATGCTATGGGAACGGAAACCCAGACAGAAAACCAAACCATGCAGGTCCACAAGGGGAACCAAATTACGGTGCAGGGGGTCGGATCCCCAGTAGAGGCGGCAGAGGGTAGTGAGCGAGCAGGCTCCCGGCCGTCGTCATCCAGCGACTGCAGTGTTATAGAAATGGTGAACTTGGCTTCTGTAACAGATATAACTACAAGCAAACAGGACGCTAGCACGGAGAACCCTTTCAGGCGAAAATCGCTGTTGGCAAGAATACCGATAAAACAAGTCACCGATTGCGGGGGGAGGCAGCAAACCCCAGAAAAACTGTCAAAGTCAACATCACAGGTTAAATCATCGGAGACAGACCACAGACGGACTAACGAACGAAAGAAGGCAGAGTGCGTTGTGCAACCTGGCATCATTTCGGCCTTTGGGCGCAGTAGAAGGACTATGCGCACCCCGGAGCGTCCAGTGCAAGACGTACACAATCCGGATCAAGCTGTGACACCAACAGAGGCCAGTGTAAGACTGGGGGAGTGAGAAGCTTTGGCGTCGGCCGAGCCACTTCAAACGTCACCCAAGCGATAGAAGCAAAAGGGCTAGGAAACGGGGGCCTCTCCCAAGAGGTGGCGCCAAATAACACAATCGCCCTTGATCGCGCCGAAAAGGAGCGGCTTACTCGGAAAGCGGGGACTATCGTCAAACAACTGAGGGCTGCCTGCGAAGTGCAGAAAAACATAGGCAAGAGTGACAGGAATGGCATTCTTGAACTGGAGGAGCTTTTTGGCCACGTAACGCACTACAGGTGGAGGCGGCTTGCAACCGAAAAGCACCAAAAAGACACGCTCTCCCTCGAGGCATCAGTGGGTCCTAGCAGCAGAAAAAGAATGGCGCGTAGCCCAATTGAAGGCGACCGTGAGAAAAGGGGGAAGGACAAGACCATAAACGAAGTTGACACTCCAGGCGAGGAGTTTCATGTGGTGCGAAACAAGGCAGTGAAAAAACCGGCCAAAAAGCTGCTCCTAGAAAAAACAAACAAAGAGCTCAACCACGAAAAGAACAAAATACCCCTCGATATACCGCAGAAAACAAAAAGCGAGCCGCGGCGCAAACCCTTGCGAGAGGCACTGCTTATCAAACCCACTAAGGGCCGAACGTACGCAGATGTCCTCCGTGAAGTTAAAGGAGCGGTCAAGCCAGACGACACCAAAACTGCCATCAAAGCAGTTCGACCAACCCGGACCGGTGGCCTGCTGCTGGAATTCGGGCCAGAGGCCACAAACAAAGATGCATTCCGTGACGCGGTTCAAAAGGTTCTTGGAGATGCGGCAACGGTTGCCTTGCTCGAACCAATGGCCACCCTGAAAATCAGGGACCTTGACTGCGTCACGGACAAAGCTGAAGTAGAGGATGCCATTAGGAGGGAGTTCCCCAGCTTAAGTGAAGTCAAGGCAAGATTGACACGTGAAAACACAAGGGGGCAACGCATGGCTATTGTCGAACTAGCTGATAAAGACGCCCAGCAAATCCTGGCGAAGGGCAAAAGTAAGATAGGTTGGGTGATCTGCAGGATACGGAGAAGAGCGATCCCTTTCCGCTGCTTCAGATGCTTCGAATACGGAGACACCGCGTATAGCTGTAGGGGACTCGATAGGAGATCTCTGTGCTACAAATGTGGTGAAACAGGGCACAAAAGGAAGGAGTGCACGAACGAGGCAAAATGCATTCTTTGCTAGCACCCGGCGACCTCAAACATGAGCCGGGGACAGGGAGATGCTGGGTTTTCAAGGAGGCCCTAACTAAAGCCAAATCGATACTCAAATGATCCGTATCCTGCAGGTCAATTTGCACCGAAGCACAAACACCCAGGACCTACTTGAGCAGTTTGCGAGGGATAAGAAAGCTGACTTGCTGTTGCTGAGCGAGCAACATCATAACAAGGACTCGCAAGCGTGGCACCCTGACGAATCTGGTACCTCGGCCATCTGGGTTCGAGACAGCGCCCGACTTCAGGTGCAGGCCATGGACTCGGGGATGGTTTTGTGTGGGTGTGGTGTTCAGGGATAACATATTTCAGTGTTTATCTGACGCCTAACGAGGCAATGCCATCTTTTCGAACGAAACTCGATGCCCTGGAGGACGCTGTCTCGAACACAGAGGGCCACATGCTGGTCGGGGGAGACTTCAACGCTAGAGCCATTGAATGGGGTATGCCACAATCCGACTCAATGGGAAAGCAAATCTTGGACATGGCGGCCAGAACAACGCTTTTTGTCCTAAATACTGGTAACACCCCTACTTTCCGCCGCTGGGGTTGCGTAGGAACCATACTCGATGTGACACTCGCTTCGGAGTCCCTGGTACCTAGAGTACACAACTGGCGAGTACTAGAGGACTACTCGGCTAGTGATCACCAGTATATAGCGGTTGAGATTCACGACAGTGCCACTCTGCGTGCATGTGCCCAAACTTCAATCCTCGGATGGAGGACTGGGAGGATGGACGTTGAAAGGTTCGCTAATGCGCTTACGGCAGGCGCACCATTGCTGGGAGCTCCACCAGAGAGTGGAGGGCCTACAGCCAAGGACTTGGTGAACTCAACTATGAGTACCATCATAGCTGCTTGCGAGTCTTCCATGCCCCGTCGAAGACCCCGACACGGTAAGCCTCCAGTATACTGGTGGTCAAACGAGATCGCCGAACAAAGAAGCGAGTGTCACAAACTTCGGTGAGAGGCCCAGCGGGCGCGAACACGGGAGGACGCAGACACTAAGCTAGCAGCATGCAGGTCCAGCAGGAAATATCTTCGCAAGCTTATTAATAAGAGCAAGGCCCGATGCTGGCAAGACCTCGTAGACGATGTAAATAGGGATCCGTGGGGCCTAGGTTACAAGCTGGTCATGCGAAAATTTGTTGCCCAACGGAAGCCCTGCTTACATGAAGCAGAGAAGATGGACGAGATCGTGCGGGCACTATTCCCCACGCACCCTGTTCGTGTCGATTCAGCTCATGCACAAACACCATTAGAATGCTCACCTTTCACAATGATGGAACTGGAGCAGGCAATTCTATCCATGAAAGCAAGGAAGGCACCGAGAGAAGATGGTGCTCCTGCTGAGGTTTTGCAGCTTCTCTACAAGCTTTGTCCTGAATTGTTGCTCAGTATGTTCAACGCTTGCCTTTACGAAGGTGTATTTCCGGAACGCTGGAAAGTGGCGAGGCTCGTACTGATCAGCAAGGGGAAGGGAAATTCCGAGTTGGCGTCTGCATACCGCCCGTTATGTATGCTAGACACGGCTGGGAAAGTGCTCGAGAAACTCATCAAGGGAAGACTCACTGACCTATCTCCACGGCAGTATGGTTTTAGAGCAGGTCGCTCCACTATTGACGCGATAGCGGAAGTAGTGAGCGCGGTCCAAAGAGCGGAGGCTCACTGCCAGTCAAACAAAAGGGCTGTGTTGCTCGTGACGCTTGACGTCAGAAACGCCTTCAATTCCGCTAGATGGGTGGATATTCTGGAAGCACTGGAAAACTCTTTTCAAGTTCCAGAATATCTGATGCGGATTTTGAAGAACTACCTGACAGACCGGAGCCTGCTCTATGAGACGAAGGAGGGTCAGCGGAGGATGGAAGTCACATCGGGTGTTGCAAAAGGCTCCATCCTTGGCCCAGACCTGTGGAACATCACGTACGACGGGCTACTGATATTCGAGCTGCCGGATGAGTCGCGCTTGATCGGCTAAGCAGACGATGTCGCGGCGCTAGTTGCGGCACGCACTGTTGAACAAGCGCAACTCAGACTGGGAATGCTAATGCGCCGAGTGAGGGACTGGATAACTGCTCGCGGGTTCAGCCTAGCTTTCGAGAAAACCGAAGTAGTCATCTTGACAAAGAAGAGAATCCCTAGAGTAAGGATGATCAACATTGGGGAAGCACTCGTTGAGACCAAACTAGCAGTGAAGTACCTGGGTATTTTGATCGACTCGAAGATGCGTTTCTCCGTGCAAATCAGGGCAATAGCTGACAAGGCTGCAGCGAGTGTTTCGGCTCTCAGCCGACTAATGGCCAACATAGGGGGTCCCACCTCATCAAGAAGGAGACTTCTGATGAGTGCAGTAAAATCTGTGCTGTTGTACGGATCGGAGATATGGTGTGAGGCTCTCAACAAGGGGCTGTATCGAAGGCGCTTGGCACAAGTGCAGTGACGAGGAGCGCTGCGGATTGCATCTGCATATCGGACTGTCTCGGAGTCGGCAGTGCTGGTCATCGCAGGAGTGATACCCATTGCCCTCCTTGCCAAGGAGCGCCGCGGAATCTTTCTGCGGAGGAACGAATGCGACAGAGATGCTGTCGCCCACGAAGAACGAGAACGCTCACTCAGTGATTGGCAACAGTTCTGGGTGAGCGATACAAAAGGTAGGTGGACCGCACGCCTTATTGGTGACTTGAGGCCGTGGCTCAATCGAAGGCATGGTGAGACTGACTTCTATCTAACTCAGCTACTGAGTGGACATGGATACTTTCGGTCTTAACTACACAAGATTGGTAAGTCACGGTCTCCTGACTGCATATTCTGTGCTGGAGAGTTCGATGATGCCTACCACACAATTTTTGTATGCAAGAGGTGGGAAAGGCAGCGCGGTGACCTCATTGAAGAAATGGGAGATCTCTCTCCGGATGAACTCACTTGAGAGATGCTCACATCCGTTGACAAATGGAACTGTGTGGCACATTACGCTCGGGCAGTCCTTAAGATAAAAAGGAAAATATATGAGCGTTTGGAGGTGTCAAGGCCGGGGGGGTCTCTTTTCTAGAAATCCCTCTCCCTTCCCCTCCTTCCGTTCGAAAAGGGATCCCTGTAGCCCGGTGGTGCCTAAACGCGTAGGGAAATGAGGTTTAGCCCGAAGTAATGTGTCAAACGGTTCCAGGCTAGGTTCTCAGATTGACAGGGGAGGTGTTTAGTGGGTAGTCCAAGGGTATCCTCCATGGGAGTCCCACACTGCCAGACTCGGCGGGCGTAAATGCCTTCACCTCCCTACCACAAAAAAAAAATTAGTGAAGCCCAGGCTCTTGATAACCAACTTCCGCACCTCTCATCAAGCCCCAAACTCAAGCTGGATCGATTGGAATCAGACGACAGTCCCATATACTATATCGAGTTCAACGGGGCTTTCAAGCCCTATTTACCAGTGACGCTTCACCGACATGCTTTCGGCATAGTCCACCCGCTGCCCTCAAGCTATACCATTGCGCGACATTAGAGCAAGTACCGCTGCCAAAGCCTTGTTCGACCACTGGATCAGCATATTCGGCACACCCAAAGAAATAACTTCAGACCAAGGTCATCAATTTGAAGCTTACCTTTTGAAGCCACTCAGCTGCCTCTTGGGGACCAATTACGTACACACCATGCCGTACCACCCACAGGCCAATGGCATGGTTGAACGGGTGCACCGCTTACTCAAGGCAGCTTTAAAATGAGTTCCGGTCATCTTATTAGGATTGCGCACCACGTTTAAGAGGACCTACAATCCTTCCCTGCTGAGATGGCTTTCGGTACTTACTGAGGCTCCCAGGCGAATTTTTTGGTGCACAAGGTTCAGCGGCTAGCCACCATCAACATTTTGTGACAGACCTCCGCAACCTGTTTAGAGCTATCCGCCCCGTTTCAGCTGCCAGACACACCATACACCGTCCTGCATCCATGGCATGGCTTTTTCCGCCGGATTGACTCAATTAAGAAGCCACTGGACCAGCCGTAATCCGGACCACACCGAGTCATCGAAAAGATTAACGACCGCACCTATGTCGTAGACGTAAACGGTGTCGCCAAAACTCTTTCTACCAACCACTTAAACCGGCTCATCTAGAGCAATCCAACATATTGTCATCCTCACAACATCCACAATTGCTGCAATCTGGCCAACCACCCGCACGTTCACTTTCACCATTACCTTCACCAACCCTTCAAGAATTACAACCAGAGCACAGCAGTCCGGAACAACAGCATCAAATACCTACTACCGCTAACAAAAGAGTCACAATTTCACTCCCTTCGCCGCATGCAAAGGCCATTGGGGAGGGAGTGACTGTGGCACCTCGGAACGTTTCCACGCACATTTCACGTCAAAAGCAGTGGTTATTGCCTCGACAAATCTTCGCTTGCCAGCCTAAATAACGGCACACTTTGCAAATAGGTACAAGAGTCGTTTTTCTACATTCTCATGAGTGAATGTACGAGTACGAAGGAGATTTTATGTGGATGACATGTCTTTCCGTCATTATTATCAAATAATTAGTTTGATTCCAAATGGTTATTAGCTATGGCTTACGCGCACAAGCCATCGATATATCGATAAATGTCCAATAGGGACTTATGATAGTATAGTGCTTTATTTTCTAGTTGTTCTTTACTGCGTTAGTATGGTGCTGTGTGTTAGTATTAGTTTTGGAATGGTTAGCAGATTATTTGATCGAGTGCTTGTATTGTGAAGTTAAAAGTTAGTTCTGGAAATTGACAGGATTATTCGCATGGTATTAAAGTTCTAAGTTTACTTCTTCAGGAAATGCAATTAATTGGGTAAGTGCTTTTTCATTGTTCTTGTTAAAAAATCTTGATATGGGATCATTGTTTTGAAAGATTTTATACTTGTTTCTTAGAGTTTCAAAGTGTTCACAGTTTAGGAGTCTATGTTTAAGATCGTCTGTGATGTCGCACCTCTTACACACTTGGGATGGAACTAATTTTGCTTTTTTTAATTTCTTGTGGTTGAGGAGAATTCTGTTTATTTGTTTCTGTGTGTTGCTGTTCGGGGGAAATAGTGAAGCCATGGTTGTGTTCTGAATATGAGGTCAGTTTGTAGCCAGGGGCGGTATGCTAGGTTTTTGCTGTTATTACGATAGTATTCATTTCATTCTATTTTTATGGAGTCGTTGATCTTTTTGATAGAGTCATCCCATTCAAGAAATGAGTCGACCTCTTAACATTCCGCTATGGCCAGTTTAGCTGCTTTGTGAACCAATTCGAAACTGTGAAATTTTTCCGATTTTGGTATCCCGTATAAGAGAAGTGGTGAGTTAGGTCTATTGTTAAGGGGTATTCTGATTTTTTCTGTGATGAGCTTGTGATTTGTGTTGTTTGTGATCTCGTTTATTGCGTTCTTGGAGTCACCAAAAATGGCTAGGGTATTTTCGGGATTAGATTCCGCGTAATTTATAGCTTCATGTGTAGCTTTTAATTCTGCGTTTATAACTGTTGAGTCTGCGTTTAAGCAACGATGGATAGAACTGAGCCCATCCTATCAATTTGAACTCCACGGGTTTTGTGACGCATCATCAACCGCCTATGCAGCAGTGATATACATCCGAGTCACTACTCCTTCAGCAACAAAGGTTACCCTTCTCGCAGCCAAATCAAAGGTGGCTCCAGTCAAGGTCCAGTCAATTCCAAGACTAGAACTTAATGGAGCAACGTTGCTAGTGACCCTGATGAAAGAAGTTGTGAGTGCTTATAATTGGATCAACGTCTCTCAATTTTATTGGACGGACTCAACCGTCGTACTTTCCTGGATTCAAAGCCCTGCTGCCAAATGGAAGGTTTATGTTGCTAATCGGGTTAGTATTATGCAAGAGCATAGCTCCATTGAGCGCTGGAATCACGTTAGCACTGACGACAATCCAGCTGACACCGCATCAAGGGGGATGTTCCCAAAGGAGTTTGTTAATTCCACTCTATGGTGGGCGGGACCAACATGGCTAAGTGCACCCATCATCCGAATGCCAGCAAAAATTCAGTAATACACCATGAAGACGAAGAAAGAAGGATTACATCCCTAACAACTATCTTAGAAGAAGAACCTGCAATATTAACAAGATTTTCATCCTTCCACAAACTCAACAGAGTCGTAGCAATGTGTCAATGTTTTGCGTTTAATACCAAGCACCCCAATATGAAACGCACAGGAATCTTATCAGAAACCGAACTCAAAGAAGCCACAAACACATGCATAAGAGTGTCTCAAGCGCACGCATTCAAAGAAGAAATTCATCAGCTCACTAAAGCTGATGGTGTCCACAGAAGCAGTCGGATTTTGGACTTAACTCCATGGATCGATAATGCAGGTATCCTTAGGGTGGGCGGACGCATCCACTTTGCACGCACGGCCGATACAACTAAACACCCGGCTATAATTTCAAAGGGTCACTTCGCAAAGCTACTGATTTGACAAGCCCACCAACAAACTTTACACGGTGGTTGCCACTTGACTCTGAATACATTACGTCTGAAGTACTGGGTAATCTCAGCACAAACGCAGGTGAAGAAGGCACTGCAAGAATGCATAACATGTTTCAAAATGACAGCCAGGCCAAGGACACAACTTATGGGAACCCTGCCAGCCTCGAGAGTGCAATTAGAAAAGCCCTTCCTACAAACGGGAATTGATTACGCGGGACCAATTACTATAACATGGAATGGAGGAAGGGGTGCCAAGACTACAAAGGCGTACATTGCGATATTTGTATGTATGGCAACGAAGGCGTTTCATCTGGAACTGGTGTCCGATCTCTCCACAAACGCATGCATTGCAGCCATGAAAAGATTCGTGGCAAGACGAGGAATTCGCCGAACAATATTCAGTGACTGCGGCTCCAATTTTCTGGGAGCCAACAAACAACTCCAAGCCATTTACAAAACGTCCCTTCAAGCGTGCTCTTCTGAAGTTGCTAATCATGGTATAGAATGGAAGTTCATCCCTCCCAGCAGCCCACATTTTGGTGGACTCTGGGAAGCCGGCGTGAAGTCAATGAAAAGTCACTTCTATAAAACAATCGGAACTCAAATCTTAAATATAGAAGAAATGAACGCACTGCTAGCTCAGATTGAAGCATGCATGAAGTCACGTCCATTAACACAAATAAGTGACGATCCAAATGATGTAGCCGCACTAACCCCATTTTTTAACAGGAGAAAACCTATTTGAAATTAAGGATGACCCGTGCGAAGTAAAAAGCACCCTACTGAAAAGGTGGCAACTGGTCCAGCAGATGAAGCATTCATTCTGGAAGAGATGGACGGAAGGGTACCTACAACGTCTTCAGCAAAGATCTAAGTGGTTGGAGAAAAAAGACAACCCAAAAGTAGGTGAACTGGTGTTAGTAAAAACGGACAACATTCCGTCGATGAAATGGCCTTTAGCGAGAGTCATAGCATTACATCCAGGACCCGACGGTCTAGTCCGAACTGTATCTGTCAAGATGAATGGAAGTATCAAAAAAAGACCTATCGTTAAAGTTTTCAGCCTACCGCTTAAGAACATGGAAGAAAAGACACCAGAAGTAAACCCAGAACCATCACTGACAGGGGTTCACTTAGAAACCAATACGGCAATCAAACGTCCGACAACAGAAGCTGTTGACGCAAGAAAGAGAAGAAAGGAAATCCTGCCCAGCATCTCAACAGTTTTACTCACCACGCTCTTTGTTCTTGGAGTTTTACCACATCCCGCGTTATCAGAAGCTAATATAACGAACTTAGACAGTGGTCTCTACATTGAAGAGTTTGGAAAGGGAAATATCAACCGAGGAGCTTTACAACTCAATATCGAGCTTCCCCTATCTGATCTGGCGACTGATGAGAACAATCTGCGAAGTATGAATGCAAGCTTATACTCTATGTGCTCCCTGGGCACGCAAGCAGCTGGAAAGGTACATTGCTGGGATTTAGTCCATCATATATCGGAGAGGATCGATGACACGCAACATAAAATCAATTTATTACGGTTTATGCACCATCGGAGGAAGCGTGGAATATTTGGCCAAATGCTTACAGCAGTATTTGGGGTCAACGACGAAATCATCACTGACGTACAGAACTTATCCACAAACCAGGAAGCGCTTTAGAACCTGATCAATCATCAAGGGAAGATTATACTTCAAGCCACCAAGAAGCTTAACACAACATCTAGCAGGATTAACCGCCAGCTTGGACGGTTCTCCGACCAATTGAACAAAGGCCTGGAACAGATCAACGAATCGACAAAATGGTTCTCTAGAGTCGATGCAAACCAACTAAATATCCAGTTCTTAGCGACGTATCAACGCGCCATTAATTTCATTGAAGAAGTTTTCTACAAATACAATAACATCTTGCTAGCAATCAATAGCAAGGAAGGAATACTGGATTGCATTAAGATTGCAGACCTTCAAGCAACTATTCACAGCACCCAAGCTCTTCTGCCAGCTCATATTACGATCTTACATTCCGCAATTTCCAGACTCATAACTGACTCTACCGAAAGCAGTATCCAAATTCAACCGCAGGTTCAACCTCATCAAGGCTACAGCAATTCCCTTCCACCAGAATTTTACACTATTTACAGCGTTCAGCGTGTCGAACTTGATTATCGGAGTCAACTACAACGATCAAGTTTATTTCGAAACAACCAGCAGCGAGATTGCAAGGGCGCCAGAACTTACAACGGAAACCTATCTTTTGTCCAGCACAATCCTGATCGACATGAAAGCCAAGGCAAATTGTGTGATTCGAGAACTGTACAACCTACACAATCAACCTAAATGTCCTCAAATATCTTTCCGAACATCTTCACTGATTCTCCAACAAATGATGTCGATTAACGCATGGTTGTTCTTCACCCCGCAACCAGTGCACGCGCAGACAGTATGCCAGGGAATACGAAAGGATATTTTAATCAGCGGGACAGGAATCATCCGACTCACACAGGATTGCCAATTGCAAGCTCAGGAATTCATCCTCGTAGCCGACCAAAGCCAAGCGGGACGCTCTTTTCCCATATACATCTCGCCAACGATGCCGGAAATAAATATTTCACTATAACACACAGAAATCAAACAACTGAACATATCAACCATCATCGGAGCAGAGGAGTCCTTCACAGCACTTGTAACCGAGCAGGAAAAACTAACAGCAGCAATGAACAATGTCGAGTGGAAAGCTGTCAACTATCATAAAGTGTTATCAACAATATCTATAACACTGTCTGGGCTGATCCTTGCCACACTGGTTATCATTTGCGTCTACCGATACAGACGAAGCAACTCCAAGAAAATCAATGTTACATCACAACCTTCCTCAGTTTCCACCTGGTACCGCGAGCACAGTTTATAAGACCCTGTTGGTCTTGGTGGGCGGAATGTTAAAGAACAATTCAACATCTAGAATAAGTTCAAATACGAATACACATAGTGTAATGTAAAGAATAACTTCCAACTTAATTTTAATGTTCAATCTAATGTAAATGTAAGCATAATTTTAATTTAACCTAAAGTCCAATATATCTCACGTTATTTTGTTCGCACCATAAATTAATTACCATACAGTAAGCAAATAAAGTTCATTTAACTTTGCACTTGCACATATTCGTAAATTGCTTACAATCAATAAGGCATTACTGCCATGTCAATCATTTTGCAAGAAATCAATAAATTCAAAGTTCAATTGAAGAATACTGAACTCGCTTGAGAATGTACACGCGCTTGGCAACATCTTGCATGTTTGTAGAAAACTATGTATAAATATACCAGAAGGTGGAAAATAAAATCATTGTCATTACAATCATCAACACTAACGTCTTTTATTTACTTCACGCAGGAATAACAGGAATAGGGATAATGATAGTAGCAATAATGGAGATAATCGTAGCAATACAAATAGTAATAGTGAAAATAGACCTAGATACCAAAGACGTAGGAATAGAAATAACTACAATAATCGTAATGATTACCACCATGATAGCAACGGTAGTAGAAATTATAATAGAGATAGTACCAATAGGAATAGAGTTAACATTGTCCAGGAGCAGGGAAACGTACAATCCTCCGGAGAGGAGTAAATAGTAAAAATAATTCAGACCCTCCCGGAGTAGCAGACACAGAAAATAATCCTAACTCCGGCAAAACAACGTACAATGCATATACGGTGACAAAAAATTGTCCAAATTTTATAAAGTTATATTGTAAGAAAGCAAAAGGTGATTTAACCTTTTTGATAGATACAGGAGCGGACATATCAATCTGTAAGATAAATAATACATTCAATGGTAATATTAATGGAGGTGAGAAATGTAAATTTACCGGAATAACAAATCAAGCGATTACCTCTTTGGGTACTGCTAATTTGAAGTTGCATATTGGGAATCACGTAGTAACTAACTCATTCCAGATAGTCGAAGAATCATTTCCGATAAAAACAGATGGTATTATTGGGAGAGATATCTTGGAGAGATATCTTTGTAACATTGACTACGAAACGTATACAATAGCCTTCAATATTAGCAATGAGGAAATAATAATTCCTTTAGACATTAAACCATTGAGTACTTACAAGATTGACGTACCCGCGAGAACTGAAATTATTTTACCAATCGAGTTAAATAGAGACGAGGATCGTATCATCCAGAATAGGGAGATAGAGAACGGTGTTTTCATAGGTAATACTATTGTACCAGCTAAAGGTATCTGTCACATCAAAGTCTTAAACGTTAATGATTATCCAGTTAGTCTGAAGGAGTTTGATGTTGATTCTGAACCTTTAGATAATTATTACGTACTAAGTAACACCAGAAAAAGAGACAAGGTAGATACAAACAGACTTAGTAAATTGATACAGAAGATCAATGCAAACAGTAAAGACGAGAGAGCGATGCGTAGCCTCATGGATATCATTGAAGAATTTCAAGACGTATTTCATATGGACGGTGATAAGTTGACAGTGAATAATTTTTATAAGCGGAGAATTGAACTTGCGGATAATACTCCTGTGTACATCAAAAACTACAAGCTGCCTCATGCACAGCTGGAAGAGATTGATGATCAAATCAGAGAGTTAGAAAATAACGATATTATAGAACCATCTATCAGTCTGTATAATACACCACTTTTAGTAGTTCCAAAAAAAAGTTCAGGTGACAAAAAGCAATGGCGATGAGTCGTAAACTTTCGGCGACTAAATAATAAAATTATAAATTGGACAGACTGGGTAGAGCTAAATATTTCTCTACACTAGATATGACCAGTTCATTCCATCAAATCGAGTTACAAAAGGAATCAAGGTCTTTAACAGCTTTTTCCACGGGAAATGGTCATTTTCAATTTAAACGGTTACCTTTCGGATTAAAGATTTCATCCAACAGTTTCCAGAGGATGTTAACAATTGCCTTGTCAGGATTGAACTCGGAAGCATTTCTCTATGTTGACGATATTATTGTCTTTGGCTGTAGTATCGATCATCATAATCGGAATTTAACCAAAGTTCTACAGAGATTACGTAAGTATAATCTCAAGTTGAACCCGGATTAGTACCAATTTCTTAGATCAGAAGTTGTATATTTAGGCCATCTTATCACGGATGAAGGTATTAGAACAGATCCTGCGAAGAACGAAGCAGTCAAGAACTACCCCATCCCTAAGAATGCAGACGAAGTTAGAAGATTCGTAGCCTTCTGTAACTATTACAGACGTTTTATACCAAACTTTGCGGATATAGCAAAATGTTTAAACAATCTTTTGAAAAAGAATGTTACCTTCGAATGGGATGAAAACTGTCAACAGGCTTTCGATGATTTGAAGAACAAACTACTTCAACCACCAATTCTTCAATATCCAGATTTCAGCAAGTCATTCGTTTTGACTACAGACGCATCAAGCAGTGCTCTAGGAGCTGTGCTCTCACAAGGTGAAATTGGATCAGATTTGCCTATATCATATGTTAGTAAATCCCTTGGCAAGCATGACTTAAACAAGCCAATCATTGAAAAGGAATTATTCGCAATACATTGGGGAATAAATTTCTTCCGACCGTACCTATACGGTAGAAAGTTTATTGTGGTAACTGACCATAGACCTTTAGTCTCTCTTTTCTCTCATAAGAATCCATCATCCAAATTAATAAGAATACGACTCGACTTGTCTGATTATGATTTTGAAATCATATTCAAGCAAGGAAAAATGAACTTCAACGCGGACGCACTATCGAGAATAAGAATTGATTCCGATATACTGAAAACAATGATACCGCTAGAACGAGATGAGAAGGTGAAAAAGATATTAGCGTTAACTCGGGGAATGTCTGCTAAACAAAAGACAGACTTAAAAGGTAAAAATAAAGACGATGAACCCAGGACAACTGTAAAGCCTGATCAAATTTACGTTTGGGATTGCACGTCACTATCGGACATAAGAAATGTCACGAAATTGAAATTTATACTGCGCAATAATCATCAGTTTGAAATTGTCCGGACAAACGGTGATGTAATTGTATACTGTAATGGTGATAAATCTAACGAGAAACAAGTTTCCGTTAATGGCAAGCCTACAGTACTTACAAATACAGGAAAACCTTGTAAAGCAATCTATAACGATAATTGCAGTATGATATACGTATCTACCATGGAGAAGTTATTAGATGAATTAGTTGAAATGAATATTCATGAACTAGCTTTATCAAGTGATGATGAGATATTTGAATTCATGCGTGAGGCTGAATTCAAAAGTATAATTAATATGTTGCAACAAACAAATAAATGTAAAGAGCGCGCAAAAGTCAGTATAATGATTTATGAACCCCCCAAAAAGATAAAGGATACTGAAGTCCAAAATCAGTTAATACGCGAATATCATGATACACCGCAAGGAGGTCACTTAGGTATTAGAAAAACTTTACTTAAGTTGAAGCGAAGATATTGCTGGAAAAACATGAATAGCATGGTTAAAAGATATGTCAGCAATTGCAAAAAATGCAAGATAAATAAACAAATAAGAAACACCAAGGAAAATATGGTGAAGACTGACACACCAACGACAAGTTTTGAAACCATAGCTATTGACGTTGTCGGACCTCTTAGAATCTCGAATAACTATAGATACATTCTAACTATGCAGTGTGAACTCACAAAATTCGTAGTAGCCGCACCTATGGAAACTACGGATGTGAGAACAGTAGCTTCTACATTAGTCAATGAATTCATACTAAAGTACGGTCATTTCAAAATATTGAAATCCGACCAAGGTACTGAATTCACTAATAATTTGATGCAGGAAATTTGCAATCTATTGAGAATCAACCAAGTCTTTTCTACACCATGCCACCACGAAACGTTAGGTGCTGTAGAGCGCAACCACAGAGTACTAAATGAGTACATTCTGGCAGTTTCAGAAAACTCTGACTGGGATAAGTGGATTTCGTATTACACGTTTGCATATAATACAACCCCCCATGTAGACAACAATTATACTCCATACGAGTTAATATTTGGAAAATTACCATATCTGCCAGATGTCATTTTAAGCAAAAACGAAAAGTTTTACGACCTAGATAACTATGCTAAAGAGTTAAAAATTAGATTGCAATATGCTCTTAGAAAAGCGCGAGAATTGATTGAGATAGTAAAAGAAAAGCGAACAAAAGATACCCAGGCTCATCCATTAAATTTAAAAACAGGAGATTTGGTACTTGTGAAAAAATATAATAGAAAGAAACATGAGACTCCTTATACAGGTCCATACACTGTAATTGAAATTAAAGGCGTTAATATTGTAATAAGTATTGATGGAAAATTAAAAGAAGTTCACAAAAATAATGTAAAATTGTTCAAACATAATTCTAAAATTTGAGTCCACAAAAATAATTTAAAATTGTTCAAATGTAATTCTGAAAATTAATTAATTAAAGTCGATATTTGAGTATTTAAGATAATGAACTTAATTAAGTAAA
Source organism: Odontomyia ornata (assembly GCA_963969285.1). NCBI lineage: Eukaryota > Metazoa > Arthropoda > Insecta > Diptera > Stratiomyidae > Odontomyia > Odontomyia ornata. The sequence continues at coordinate 85,792,358 of OZ017742.1, forward strand.
CATGAGTAATATTAATACAATAAAATAAAATTATTTATACATGTTATGTAAAATTAGTAGTTAAGAATTTACCATAAATGTTTGTATTATATCTGTAATGTGAATAAGACTCACGATAATTCGAGTGTTCCATACTAAATTTGAATCTAGTACTCCACACTTTTTGGGGTATGGGTGTAGAGTGTGATGACACACACTATCTAAAAATAAACACAATTAGAATTAACGACTCACTCATTCATATTCTAAAACAAATTACCCATTATCATTGTCATTCAAAACCAAAACATGTTACGGTAATTCATTTCCGTACACAAACGCCTTGACATTGAATTCAGAGCATGTATACATATCTCAGATTACAAGAAATGTTCTCTACAGTACATTGCCATCATAAAATGTTTTCCCTTTTGCATTGTACTAAGCTTCATATTGCACCACTGCTAGAAGCACGGCTAAAGATATTGTATTACATTTCACTACTGAATTTTCATTCATAGTCTTGGCGATTGAGTCATTATAATGTTTGTAAATGATAATTGGAGTATGCAAATGCAAAATGAGGATTTGTGAGTTAGCAATTTAGTAAATTGTATTGATGACACATTGGTCACGTGAAGAAGTCTTGTTCACAAATTAGTCATTAAGGAATTTAGAAGTAATTAATTAGGTCATAGATTTTGCATTTAAGGCAATGTAAAACTGATTGGAAAATACAGTCGATCACTGATCGTTATAAAGTACACTGCCACAATTGGCGTGACTTTTATTCAGTCTTCATTTCTGTCCCTTTAGAAATATCGGCTCTTCGGATGCCATCAGCGTAGCGCTTGCGCTACATGGGTATTTAAATTGAAGTCCCTTATAAAGTAAATCCCTAAATCTACAATAGTAGTTTTGACTGTCTGTGATTTTATGAAGACTAGATGTGTAGAGGTTAAAAAGGAGTGGGTTCAGTACGCCCATTATTTATTTCAGTCAAATCCTTGCCTTGATGTAATTTCCTGTACATCAGGAAGTTTAAGATCCACGGAATGTATTCTTTCTTTTGAAGTTAGACATATGTTAATATTAAATAGTTCCGGAATATTGACTCTCTCATACGCACTAATCATGATGTTTTTAGCTTTATTGTTTTTATTAAGGAGTTGTATTGCAGTGTTTATACATGAATTTACCGACTTTCCCTTATTGTAAACAAGACAAAGTTGCTCAGAAAGTTTTAGTGTTTAATGTCACTAGAAATTCTGATTTTGATTTGGCAGTTGATTAGTTTTAGCAGAATACTTATTAGTGATATAGGTCTGTAACTTTCTATATTATGGAGTGGTTCGTTTATCTTGGGGATGGGTATTATTTCGATATCTCTTAGTTCGTTATGTTTATTGTTATTTTTTTGAAGCAATCGTTTCCAACAGTTAATCTTTTAAAAGTAGAGATTGTCAAGGGTTAATGTCTTTGGAATGTATCTGTTTTAACAATAGAAACTTGCATCTGTGCGTGCAAAATAACGTATTGCTGAAGAAGAATAAAGATTTGTTATTCATAAATAAAAAAAAAGGTTCTTCTTATTTCTAAAGGACACCCCTTTCCCCCTCTAGGTATCAAGGTTTGTGTAGAGTGTGATGAAGTGCGATCACCACGCCAACACGAGCAGGGTGGTTGCATATTTGTAACAGGTGTTTTGCCCAGTTCTCGCTTGTTCCATGTTTGGGTTTTCGGTGTCCTTTATTGCAGCCATATGATCTTTTAGAATCTGGGTTATCGTATTTTTGGGTTCGATCGTCTTGTTCAGGGTAAGTAGATAGAATATGGGGGTTCTAAATAAAGTTCATACAAATTCCTTGTGGTTTTGAGTTCCGGTGTGGGGTTCTGAATAAGTTTCAAATGAATTTTTTGTGGTTGATGGCGCGTGCGTGTTGACCGCAGCTGTTGATGTATAAATAATTCTGCGAGCCACTGTCGCAATTGTTTTCACAACCATTCAGAACATCAACAAAATGAATTTACTCGAAACCACGAGAACCCACAACGCATGATCAACATTTGGAAGTGAGTCACTGCTCCATTCATCTGCTCGAATATACCAGATACCTCTCGGCAGAACATTCGCCAATGTACGAGAAATGCATTGAACCGCTGGAGACCCTATATAAAGGTAAGCTGAATGAATGGGGGGATCATTCATTCGACCGCGATTAAAACTGCGATAGTGAGTAATAGAAAAGTGATTTTCGTTGATTGTGAAGTGATCTTAGAAGACAATTGCGATAGAAATTTATGGACAAGTGGAAGTTAGATTTTAATAGTGAAAATTAAAATTGTGAAGTAGACCAAATAAGTGATTCTGCATTTAACTCTTTGAAATTTAATTTAAAAGACATTGCGTTTTCACTTTCCCGGAACATTAAAATTATTGGCCGCGAACCATAACACGCGACATTGGTGTCAAGAAGTGAAAACGTTTAAACATTTTTAAAGTGCACAATAGTGTAAGTTAACGTAGAAACTGGTGTGAAAATAGGCAAAAAAAATAAATAAAATGCCAGGAAATTTTCATCTAAAAATTGATCAATTGACCATATCGGAGCACAAGGAGGAGTTGGAACAGCAAAATCTGGCCACACAAGGTACAAAGGCCATACTGATTGCACGCTTGCGTGACGCGATCGAGTCGTAAGGCGGGAATCTGGGTTCGGGGGAGCTCTCTGATGCGGATAAAGGCGCGAAGGTGGAGAAGTAGGAACACCAAAATCAAAGGAGCCAGAAACTGCGCTAATGCAAATGTTAATGCCGATGTCATCCAGTCTAACTGTGAAGCTAGATGAACAATCAGCGAAGCTAAATGAACAGTCATCTAGTCTCACTGCGAAGCTAGATGAATAATCCATGAAGCTAAATGAACATTCAGCGAAGCTAAATGAACAATCAGCGAAGCTAGACCAACAAACGTTCGAAATCATAGCAGACATCAAGGCAGACATCGCACAGAAGCTGGAGAAACAGTCAACTGATTTGAAAGCAGATTTGGAAAAACAGTCTACTGAAATAAAAGCAGAGCTCAGTAGTCTCAACAACCAAATTAAATGCGCCGCGGAAAAGTTAAACCAGGTCAAGGAGAGAGTCAACCATGAGATCAGCCAGGTCGAGGAGAGAATCAACCATGAGATGGGAAAAATGAAAAAAGAATTGGAAGCAGCGAAGGCAATAGTAACCACGTCACCAGCCCCCCTTGTAACCGCAGCGCATAGCATATCCAGAAATGCGCAAGCACCAATATTCGATGGGCAAACGGTCTGGAGTATTTACAAAATCCAGTTTGAAGCTGCCGCTAGGGCAAATCACTGGAATGAGCCGGAACGAGCAACTGCACTAATTCTTGCTCTAAAAGGTCCTGGTGCTGACCTTTTACAGACGAACCCCGTTGAGTTGTACTCAAACTCGGTTGCTATAATGAATGCGTTCGACATGCGTTATGGAGACGATCATCTAAAGCAGATTTATTGGTCACAGCTATGGCATCGGATGCTGGTGAAACCCTACAGCAGCTAGCCCAAGACATTGAGCGACTGGCACTTTTGGCTTACCCAGCGTATGACACAGAATATCCAGATGACGCAGCGACAGAAGCATTCATCAGCGCATTAAAAGACCAGGGATTGCAACAAGCCGTGCGTTTAGCTCAAAAGCTAACAGTTAAGGACGCATTGTCTTCTGCTCGGGTCCGTGAGGTAGTGACAGACGAGTGCAGGTGTAAGCGCGTGGAAATTGAGCGAGAGCCGCATGTAAACGGTGCGCCTAGATGCTGGGATTGCAGAGAGAAGGAGCACCAGCAAAGAGACTGTAAGAAGCGAAGAAAACCGAGCTATTGTCCAGGGTGTGCAGCTAGGAGGAGATGCAGACCGAGTCAGGAGCCCAGAATGGAAACCCTTCAAACAGAGGGGTCGGGAAACATGTAAGAGCCAACTTCGTGAGGCAGAGGTTGGCCAGGAGGATTGACGTCCTCAGCACCACCATCACCGTGTCAAGACTACATCGTGGAGAAGCGGACTTATGCCTTCTGGGTCAAGTTGACGGAGGACATTGCACCATTACAATCGACACTGGTGCAACCCGATCGATTATCCGACCAGACCATGTGAGGCAACAACTACTTCACAAGGGCAGAATTTTCTCACTACGGACAGCTACGGGAGAAACTGCACCTGTCCATGGAGAGATTAGCCACCAGATACATTTGGGAGATCTTGCGTTCCGACATAATTTTCTGGTCGCGAACATTATGGATGACTGCATTCTCGGAATGGATTTTCTGCGACCACATGGAATCACGTTGGATTTGGGCAAACGGATATTGAAATGGCAGAATGTTGAAGTATTTATGGAGGATATCAGCGTCCAAACTCCCAAGATGAATGTAGTAGTATGTATGTACGACACTGATGTACCGAATTCTGCCGAGAGGATTGTATGGGCCAAGCTTGATGGTGATTCTGGAGACCAACGATCTTATCTGATAGACGTACGCATTGCGCAGTTTGATTGTAGGACGAAGCCTTGTAAGATCTATAAGGAACAGATACGTGCCGGTTAGAGTCGTTAACACCGCAGACACAACCACGAGCGTCAAAGCGGGAGAAGTCATCGGCAGCTGCCAGCCTATTTCCACCATTACCATCTTGGAAGCCACTCAGGACCATCATTGGAAAAGGAGACAAAACGCAGTCAAAGCCCGGGAATTCACGTCGGCAATATTGAAGCAGGTCAAATTGCCAGTGCAACTATTCAAGCAAGCCTCTGATCTGGTCACCAAGTACAGTGACATCTTCTCAACAAGCCCGGATGACCAAGGCCGAACGAGTATGGTAACTCACGTCATAGATACACAGGGAGCCCAGCCAATCCGACAAGCACCGAGACGTCTTCCTATAGTCAAACAAGGAGAAGTGAGTGCACTGATCTCGGACATGGAAAAACAAGGCGTTATCGAACCTTCTGTCAGTCCATGGGCCGCGCCAGTAGTTCTAGTAAAGAAAAAGGATGGTAGCACTCTTTTTTGTGTTCTAGTAAAGAAAAAGTATGGTAGCACTCGTTTTTGTGTGGATTATAGGCAGATTAACGACGTCACTAAGAAACATAGTTACCCGCTCCCACGCATCGATGATATCATGGATACTTTAGCTGACGCAAAATGGTTTTCTACACTCGATCTCAAGAGTGGCTACTGGCAGGTAGAAATCGACAAGAAGAACCGAGAGAAACCCCTATTTTCAGTTGGGACCGGATTGTGGCAATTTGTGGTGATGCTGTTTGGGCTTTGCGATGCTCCAGCCACTTTCAAACGCTGGATGGAATACGTGCTACGTGGCCTTACCTAGAAAACCTGCTTGGTGTACCTAGATGACATCATCGTCATCGGGAGAACGTTCGTAGAGCATGTGCGGAACTTAGAAGAGGTTTTCTCGCAGTTATGACTAGCGAGTCTGAAACTTAGTCCCGATAAGTGTACCCTTATCGCAGCTGAAGTAAAATAACTAGGACACGTTGTATCAGCAGAAGGGGTCAAAACAGATTCTGAGAAAATTGAAGCCGTAAAAAGCTGGCCAACGCCAAACAACAAGCGCCAACTACGAAGTTTTCTGGGTCTGGCAACCTACTATCGCAGACTCGTCAAAGACTTTGCCAACATAGCTAAGTGTCCCCATCAGTTAACCGAGAAAAATCGTCCGTATTTCTGAAATGAACAATGCCAGGTAGCCTTTGAGACCTTGAGAAGCTGTGTGAATCATCTGTGCTGGCATAACCAAAACCCGGAAAAATGTTTGTAGTCGACACTGATGCAAGCAACAGCGGTATTGGAGCTGTACTCTCCCAGCAGATCAATGGCGAAGAAAGAGTCCTCTCGTATAACAGTCGAGTTCTCTCAAAAAGTAAGAGGAACTACTGCGTGGCTAGGAAGGAGCTATTGGCTATAATAGAGGCCACCAAGCAGTTCCACAAGTACCTATATGGCCAGAAATTTGTTCTTCGAACGGACCATGCATTGCTGAGATGGATACTTAATTTCAAAAACCCCGAGGGACAAGTTGCGAGATGGATCGAAAGATTGCAGTCATACGACTACAAAATTGTTCACCGGAAGGGCGGAGTTCATGGAAATGCTGACGCCCTATCTCGTCGTCCATGTCCAGCTAATTGTAAGCATTGCCGACGGATTGAAGGAAAGGAGCCGCCCGTTGATCTGCGATTGATAATGGCCGAAATCGATGAAGATTGGTCATCGGAGGAGATTCGAAATGCCCAGTTAGCCGATGAACCCATCGGACCATTGCTCGTATGGAAGGAGACAACTGGGCGACCTGACTGGAAGAACGTTTCAATGCATGGCGCAACCCTGAAAAGTTATTGGGCACAATAGAACTCCCTTCAGGTAGAGGGTGGCATACTCAGGCGGAAATGGGAAACGGCGGATGGTAGCTCCTATAGGATGCAAACTATACTTCTCAAAAGCCGAATCCACGATATGGTTAAGGAAATGCATGAAGGATCCTCGGGAGGCCACCTTGGTGTTAACAAGACCTTAGCAAAATTGCAGGAAAGGTTCGACTGGCTCCACGCTCGAGAAGACGTAGAGGACCGGTGCCACAGATGCACCATTTGCGCTTCCTTCAAAGGTGCAAAGTGACGACTGCGGGGACAAATGCAAACCTACAACGTAGGTGTACCGTTTGAAAGGATTGCTGTTGACATCGCTGGACCCTTTCCTGAATCCGAATGCGGAAATCGAAACACGCTGGTTGTGGCCGATTATTTCAGCAAGTGGCCCGAGGTCTACCCCATTCCCATCCAGCAAGCAATTACTGTAGCCGAACAGCTAGTACGGCGTACCTTGTGAACTACATTCGGATCAAGGCCGAAACTTTGAGTCACTCGTTTTTGGCGAAATTTTCGAGCTGCTGGGAATACGGAGTACGAGGACAACACCGCTGCATCTCCAATGCGATGGAATGGTCGAACGTTTCAACGGCATGCTCAATAAACACCTGGCCAAGATGGTTGACGAGAGCCAAAGGGACTGGGACCGACACATCCCACTATTTTTGATGGTGTACAGAGCTGCCGAACATGCATCAACGGGCCAAACCCCAGCCAAAGTCATTTTTGGAAAGACTTTTCGTCTGCCAGCTGATATAAAGTTCGGAACACCCCCCGAGAAACCCCAAACCATCTCGACGTACGCAAGTGAGCTAAGGCAGCGGTTGAACCAGATACATCGGTCAGTCCGAAAACACCTCGAATCGGCTACTGACCGCATGAAGGCCAGGTATGATCTAAAGGCAAATTCTACTGGCTTCCAGCAAGATGACTTGGTGTGGCTTTATAGCCCGCAACGGCGAAAGGGTAGGTCTCCAAAGTTGCAACATACTTGGGAAGGACCATACCGAGTTACAAAGCGAATCAACGACGTCGTATACCGAATACAGGAACATCGTAAGCCAAGAGACAAAATGAAAATCGTGCCCCTGGACCGTCTTGCCCCATATTCCATCCAGGGAGAATTGACTACAACTGGCGACACATCTTTTCGGGGCGAAAAGAACTGATGTGGGGGCAGTGTTACATTTACAAATAATTCTGCGAGCTACTGTCGCAATTGTTTTCACAACCATTCAGAACATCAACAAAATGAATTTACTCGAAACCACGAGAACCCACAACGCATGATCAACATTTGGAAGTGAGTCACTGCTCCATTCATCTGCTCGAATATACCAGATACCTCTCGGCAGAACATTCGCCAATGTACGAGAAATGCATTGAACCGCTGGAGACCCTATACAAAGGTAAGCTGAATGAATGGGGGGATCATTCATTCGACCGCGATAAAAACTGCGATAGTGAGTTATAGAAAAGTGATTTTCGTTGATTCGGAAGTGATCTTAGAAGACAATTGCGATAGAAATTTATGGACAAGTGGAGGTTAGATTTTAATAGTGAAAATTAAAATTTTGAAGCAGACCAAATAAGTGATTCAGCATTTTTAAGTAATTTAATAAACTCTTTGAAAATTAATTTAAAAGACATTGCGTTTTCACTTTCCCGGAACATTAAAATTATTGGCCGCGAATCATAACACGCGACAGTATGTTTCAAGAGCGGCTGGTGTGTTATTGTTTGTATGGTAGGTTGATAAGGAGATGTATTACTATGGTTTCTGAATGGGGCTGGTGATAAGGACAGCTTTCGAGTGTGTAACGTCACACCACAGCACCAAGCGCAAAGAATTTAAAGTTAAACGACCTTGCGTTTCCCATAAATCTCTTATATTTTTTTTTATTACCTCTATTCTCTGCCACTCTCTCCATCACACTTTTTTCGTCACACAACGCTCGTGCGATCTGCACTTCACATTTCGTCGCTTCTTCAAGTGTGACACCCAGACAATGTTTATAACATCGGTAGAAGGGTGCACACAAAAATATGTGGTAATTCTATTAATTTTTTCTTGTCCAATTCGTGATCAGCTCTCAGAGATAAAAAAAAACTATAAATTCGACGCAGTTAAAAAAATTCTGAGTTATAAAATAGCTGTCTCTTCGAGCATCTTGACGATAGGGTTTCAAAAATGCCCAAAGATGCTATGTTGAACTTTACTGGACTGAATTTCAAACTTTATTAATTAAATATTCTTTAAGCCTTTTCCTAAAGACTATAAGTGAGTTTGCTTCCTTAACTGAATCAGGAAGATTGTTGTATATTCGCAGCGCATCATTTGTAGCATCGTTCCTCAGACGGTCCGTTCTTGCAAAAGGTATTACGAATTGATTTGCATTTCCAGCATTGTACTGATTCTTTTGCGATACTTTAATACATTGAACTTGTGATGACGATTTTGATTGTAAACATTTGAAGATAAACTTGGCTTTCTCCACTTCAATGATTTGAGGAAAGGTTAATGCTTTCGCTGATTGGTACATTAATCTGGTTTGATGGAGCATCGGAAGATTTAGAATGTTTTTATACGCTTTGGTAAGTATTCTAGAGATGATATTAAGATGCTGCTTTGATGACTGGCTCCAAATTACTACTCCATAATGTAGTTTCGACAGTACGAACGCATTTAGGATCAACTGCTTGATGTTTTTTGCAAAACTTTCATATCTTCTAAGTAGTCCGACAATAGATGCTAATTGTCTCCTTAAGTTTTTAATGTGTGATAACCATGTTAGTCTATGGTCAATGATAAGTCCAAGATACTTGATCTCTTCTCTTCTCTTCTTACTCTTCCTAGTTTTTCGTCATTAATTTTTATGTCCATGTCAATTGTAGTGAAAAGGTAGGTATCAGAATGTCCGTGAAGGACTGCAGCGATGGCCTGCTGCCTCGGCGAAGGAAGATGTTGATATCAGCCGAGAATACCCTTGTCTGGGGACGCGTGAATGCGCTAGCAGGCTAGCATTGCGGTGTCGTGGGGCGAATTCATTCCCCTAGCATAAGGGCCCACTGCAAAAGAACTTCGCATTCACGAATCCTTGCGTCTCAAAAGAAAAAGCGACCGAAGTCGAAAAATTGTTGGTAACTACAAAGAGGGAGGAATTGCTTGTTCAAAGAACAAGTTTAAACAAGCCAAAACAGACGGACTTAGGGGAACCTCCTCGTTACCCGACGATTCTCATGGCCCACAAATAAGAGTGGGGCAACCGGATGGTGGTGGTGCCCCCTTGCACCCGCCCAACCGGATCAAGATCCAAAAATGTTGCAGTGGCCACATATTTGCCTTCTGGGTGGGAAACTCATACAACACGTCTTGTATGAGCCTTCCTATCAGAAAAGAAATATACCGGTGACCAATTTATGTTAAAGGGTTATGTATCGGATCACATAACCCTATGCTATAAAAAGGCACCTTGCCTCGAGGCCACTCAACCCGCAAGAGTCCCTGAAACAAAAGGAAGGTTAGAGTGTGCCCGATAGCTAGCTCATTTCTGGTGGGGAAAGCGTTCCACCGTACCGGGTCATATACCCGGTCAGATCCGACGGAATGGAAAGACCGACGGTTCAATTTAGCAACCCAATTTTATTTATAAAAAAATATGTCATCTTCTGCTTTAGCGGAATTTACTATTTCAAGTCCTGTATTAAGTGTATATTACAAAAAGTTTAAAAATTATACATATATTAGAAAAATTTAAAAAAAGAAATGTATATATAAATAATTAAAAAAGAAGGATATAAAAAAATTTAAAATGGATATAAAACATAAAAAAAATATCGAAATCAATCCAAAAGGGTACTTACCCATTCTTCTCGACGAGCGCTCGTGATGGGGTGAATAAGTCCAGGCAGCTAATGCAAATTGAAAATAAGTATTGATTTTCGATAATTTCCTTAAACTTCGCAAAAGTTTGTTTATTCAAATTGCTGTTATGTTACACAGAGAGACGATCAGGCAGAACGTATTGAAATTCACGTCAGGATGGTCTCACAGACACGATATATTAATTCCAATAAATTATCCAAATCGGCACAGCTAGATGTATGTTGTATCCACTTGCAACATAAAACTATCCCGGGACAGCATTTACGATATATTGCTTGGTATCGTACACATCATTAGTTGTAAGGCGATACGAGGACCAACAGTTTTTGACCGAATTTTTCCACCCAAGTATTCTTCCGGCAGTTCAGTCCAATTTTTCTGATATTCAGTCATAGCGCTTCCACAGAAAAATCCAAGACAGTCAGTTTTACTATAGAACTTCATCAGAGCAAGGGTTTCTTCATGATTACTTGAAGATTTAAATAAAATGGAGATAGTTCACTTTGGAGAATTTTCAGCAAATTGAATCACTCTCGTGTTGTGTTGGTGACTATTCGTTACATGTGACTGTGAATGGGAGTGCGTAGAGTTCGTCATTTTATCCAACTGAGTTTTAACAACATTTGAGTGATTTAATCGGGACTTTCATAGATTCTTTGTTCTTAGAACTAGCACCGAAGAGAATTATGATCAGAGGATCCTAAGATATTGGCGATTCAACCGGAAATATTTCACCAAGTTATAATGATTCTTGACACTCATTAAACCCTGGCCAACTCAAAATAATTAGCTATGAAGCAATTTCGTTGTGAGTCTAACGGTTGCTACAGTTATTTTTCCCGGTTTATTTAGTGAGACGCAGACTAAAATCTGAACGCGTATTTGCGCCAAATTAAACTTTCTCGTATGTGTTTTAACCACTGAAAAAATGATCACGTCTCACAACGTTTAATGATTATTATCATAAAAAACTCCGTTTTCACATTTCTTTCTCACCGAAATCAATTTCTCGTTATCATGCTTCGAGGAAACTTCCACGAACGAAAAATAAACCCTCGTGCAGCCAACCATCATGGCGGGCACAATCATTCTCCCCTTTTACTTTCTGTAAGTTATTATAACATCGCAATCAACTTTTGAACTTCTTTTTGGTGTTTTAATATTTCACTCGCGGACAATACGACACTTCTTCACTTCCGTAAGAACATTCACTCTCCTTCTCCCTTAGATTTGTGATGTCTTTTCAAGTCTATTGCGTTTTTCTCTCCGCTTAGACAGGTTTCTACCGGAATATTTGTCACGGCTGCAATGTATGTTGCTGCTGATGTTGTTGTGTGCGATTTAAAAGTATCTGCTGGAAGATCATTTGTTGATGTTGGTGTTGTTGCTGCTGTTGTTGGGGATGGACATGGTTATGTGGGCCAGTTGAAATTCAATTTGCAGTGAGGAGCTTGCTGAAATGATTCTGGTTATCTGTTGGCAAATTGCCGCATTCGGACCATCTAAGCTTTCATTTTTACCCATACGTGCTTCTAATTCCTCTACACTTGTAATGGATCCCGCTGGACATTGGTTCCGGTTTTGAAGATTGCTTTGGTTCATTTGATTATTTTGTCCATTAAATTATTTTTTTTTTTTTTAATACCTCCTTCCCTTCCGCTCTCTCCATCACTCTTTCTTCGTCGCACAACGCTCGTGCGATCTGCACTTCACATTTCGTCGTTTCTACAGGTGTGCCACCCAGACAATGTGTAAAACATCGGTATAAGGGGGCACACAAAAAATATGTGAAGTCATTCTGTTAATCTTTTCATGTCCGATTCGTTAACAGCTCTCAGAGGTAAAAAAAATATTAATTCGACGCAGTAAAAAAAACTCTGAGTTAAAAGAATGGCTGTTTCTTCAAGTATCTCGACGATAGGGTCAACAATGCCCTAAGATGCTATTTTGAAGTTACTGGACAGATAATAATAAATCATAAGGCTAGCTGTGTCTTGAGGCATCTCGATGATAGGATAAAAAAAAAAAAATTGCCCTAAGATGCTATGTTGAAAGTTTCTGCGCTGAGATTCAATCGCTATTCATTAAATAGTTCCTGAGTCTTTTCTAGAAGATCATATGTGAATTCGCTTCTTTTACTGATTCCGGAAGATCATTGTATATACGAAGGGCATCATTTGTAGGATCGTTCTTTAGACGATCTGTTCTTGCAAATGGTATAACAAATTGGTCTGCGTTCCTAGCATTGTATTGATTCTTTTGTGATACCCGAACAAATGGCACTTGTGGGGACAAGTTGAGGTTTAAGCATTTGAAGATAAACTTAGCTTTCTCCATTATAATGATTTGGCTAAAAGTTAATGCGTTACACGATTGGTACACTAATTTTGTTGACGTGAGCCTTGGGAGATTATGCATATTTTTATATGCCTTAGTTAACATCCTGGAGATGATATTAATGTTTATCTTTGATGACTGACTCCAGATTACCACTCCGTAATGTAATTTCGACAATACGAATGCATTTAGAACCAGTTGTTTGATGTTCCTCGGGAATCCCTCGTACCTACGTAATAAGCCGATTATGGGGGCTAATTGCCTTCTTAAGCTGTTTATATGTGGGAACCAAGTTAAACGGTGGTCAATGATAAGGCCAAGATATTTAAATTCAAATACCCTTGGCAGATTTTCGCCGTTAATTTTTATATCAATATCAATGTCTTCCTTGTTCTTTTGTTTAAAAATAACAAACTTAGTCTTTGTTACATTCAGCGCTAGTTTATTTTCGTTTAACCACAAACTATCTGTTTTCAGATCCTCATTGATGGAGTCTTCAATGGCATTCTTGTTACATCCCGAGTACAGGAGTACTGTATCATCAGCTTTTAATGTGTAATGCCCATTTAGCCTACATGTAATCAAATTATTCGTGTATAATAGGAACAAAGTGGGGCCTACTCTGGAACCTTGTGGAACTCCTGATTTCATTGGTGCTGGGTCACTCAAAAAATTATTGAATTCTGTTATCTGCAATCTACCTTTTAGATAACTGTGAAATAACTGATTCGCTTTGCCTTGTACACCATATGATTCTAATTTACGAAGCAGAAGGTCATGGTCGACCGTATCAAACGCTTTCTTCAGATCCAAAAAAATGGCAACAGCATAGTCTCCATTGTCAAGCCTTTCATTGATGAAATGGGTTACTGAGATCAAAGCATCAAGTGTTCCTTTGGTTTTTTGAAAACCATATTGATGGGAATTTAGGATAGAATTATCCACAATGAACGATGTTAAACGGTTGTTAATTATTTTTTCAAAAATTTTACTGAATCCTGTAAGAAGCGCAATCGGGCGATAGTTATTCGGGTCCAAACGATCACCTCCCTTAAATATAGGAATTATTTTCGCTAGCTTCCCCTCCTCAGGAAACGTCCCGTTTTTGATGTGCTCATTGTAAAAGTCAACAAGGAGACCTGCTATTTCGTCTCTGACGAGCATAATTTCATCCATTGTTATGTTATCACTGCCTGGAGCAGTGTTCTTCTTCATTGCCTCGATGGTTTTATGCACCTCGTCTTTGTTGGTTGGATGGATATGAAATGTGGATCTAGGCGAGGTATTTGTATCATTCCTTATACTTGTTGGAGGAGCACCGAGTTCGCTCGTTATTTTTCCACCAATAGTTGAGAAGAAGTTATTTAGAATTGTTGCTGCTTCATTTTGTTGCGAAGAATCAGGCGGAGAGACTGGAATGATCTGCAAATCAGGTGAAAAAGTCCGGGGAAGAGAGTTATCTTTTACTTCGTTTATTATTTTCCATATTTCGCGATTATTATCAGCCGCTGCCTCCAATCATTTGGAAAAATATGAAAATTTTGCTTCCTTTACGAGACGCTTTGATTCTTTTTTCGCTTGGATATATATGTACTAAAGCGTCAGATCTTCCATGTTCCGTCTGAAATCCGTATATGCCTTCCTCTTTCTTATACTGGCTTCTATAACTCGTTTCGTAATCCAAGTTTGCTGGCGACATCTAAGTTTTTTCTCGATGGTCGAGTGACGTTTGGATTCAGAGATCATATTTGTCAGTTCTGTTAGATTAGTAGGTTTCAGGGTTTCCAATACTCGTTGAAGATGCGTTTTGAAGAGGTCTTTGTTTACATATCGAAACGATTTGTAACTAGGCTTTTGTTTATGAACGTTGAAGTTTTGGATGCTTATTTTTAGAACCTGATGGTCTAGCTCTGGCCAGTTCTCTACTTTGAAATTAATTTTTTCCGCAGTAAGCTTGTCATTTATGACTATATGATCTAGGCAAGTATTCGAAACAGGACGAGTAATTGTTTCGTTATTAATAACAACAGCACCATTTGTATCGAGAGTATCTTTATATAGCCTTGATTCTGAGGACTCGGTGATTAAGTCAATGTTTGTGTCAGCTACTGTGAGTAAATTTTTTTCTGCTGAGTATATGTTGTCTAGAACAGAGCAAAGATCTTGCGCGTTCAAACGGCTGGGGTTGTAGAAAGTGCCGATTTTTATTTTTTTACCAGCTTGGATTAACTCGATTATTATCATATTATATTTATCAGGGGTCACACGATTAGTGGTGAAATTTATTGAGTTTTTAATATAAATTGCTGTGCCGCCACCTCTTCCGGGTCTGCAGGAGAAAACTGAATGATAACCCTGAATGTTAAAATATTTAGCTTCCTCAGGATAAATCCAGACTTCATTTAGTATGATCACATCTATGTTGGGATTATGCTGCAGATAAATCTGAATGTCACTTAGTTTGTGCCGTAAGCTTCTAATATTCGCATATAGGAAAGTCAGTTGCTTGCCACTTAGTCGGTTTGTATCGTTACAATTCATTTGCAGTCGTAGTCAATGCTCCTCATGGCAATCATTATCCTACGTTGGTATTCTGGGCACTGAGTAGAGTCTGATCTGTGGGAGTAATCAACATTCTTACTATTACCCGCGCAATTGAAGCATTTCTCGGAATCACTTTTACAGGCCTTCGTTTCGTGCTTTCCTGCACACTTAGCACATGTTTGCTCCCCTTCGCACTTTAACGTCTTGTGATTAAACTTTTGGCATTTATAGCACCTCGTAATATTGTAGTCTTCCTTGATAAAATAAGACCCATAATCAATATTGACGTATCTGTTTACCAACCTTTGGTACATACACCCATTCACCTGCAGAATATGTAACCACTTTCCATTTTTTCATTCTCCCCAATATTAGGGTTCAAGGAACGTATTTCATTCGTTAACTCCTCAGTAGAAAACTCTTTTTCTAGGCCATTAATGACCAGTCTTGGTTGACGGGATTTGGTCTCCATAATATCATATTCGTCCCGCATTATTTCTTTTGCCATGTTGTAAAGCGTGGTTGTGTTTTCGTTTGATGATGTTTTTATGATGGCACCGCCATCACGAATTGGCCGCAGTAGTTGCAAAGGAATTTTACATTTGGACGGCTTTATCTTCGACTTAAAATCTGCAAGTGTTTTTTTCGAGGACGAATGTTTTTTTGGCTTGATTGAAATCCCTTTTTGGCACGTTTTGTTAGAGTTCCGTTTTCTTGGAGAAGTGGAGATACTTTTTGTGATATCAGCATATGAGGTTTGATGCATAGGTGCTGCTTTTGCATCCAATGAGGTTATAGTGGTTTTCATTTCTAGAATGTGATTCTCGACCTCTTTCATTTGGTTAAGGAGACGATCTTCTTTCGTTTTTTGATGGTCGCTTTTACACGAGGAACACATCCAAATCACATCCTTAGATATATCCATGATTTTGCGGTATCTCTCCTCACTCATTTTTATGCATTTCAGGGGAAACCACTTATTGCAAATGCCATCGCAGCCCATGCCTTTATGGTTTTCCTCCACTGGTTTTCTGCATTTACCACATTTGTCAGCACCAGGTGGCGTTGCCATGATTGGAAATCGAGTAGAGCATGATTAGGTTGTTGTCGAAGATTTCCAGTCGCCGGGGAAATTGGTAGGAAGTATTTTTCCCGATTGCGCTTCGTGATGAGATGGATGACTTCGCTGTTGTTGTAGAACGATACCGAATGCTATTGGTACGAATGAAGATTGATTGAAGTCAACATTGAGCATACTGTTTAATTCCTCATGTAGCGATGATCAGCGCTGTCAGATTCATCTGATTCGTTGAACTTGAATGTTTAAACCATTGGCTGAATCTTGAAGATCCGGCTTTACGATCATTATTATCGCCCACTAAAATATCATTCAGCGATTCCGATTTCAATCAAGGAGGCATCAAAAGTTCCTCTAGTTTTCTGGAATCCAAATTATTGTAAATTGAAAATTGCGCTTTCCGAAATGAAAGATGTTGGGTAGTTATTTATTAGTTTTTCGAAAATTTTACTGAGACCCGTTAAAAGGGCGATCGAGCGATAGTTGTTTGGACCCATTCGGTCTCCTACCTTGAAAATTGGGACTATTTTAGTTAGTTTCCCCTCCTCTGGAAACGTTCCTTTCCTAATGTGCTCATTAAGGTAAGTTGCAATATAATCAGCTATTAGTTCTTTAATGAGTTTTATTTCATCCATGTTTATGTTGTCAATCCCGGGTGCTGCACTTTTCTTCATTCCCCCAATGATGTTTATAACTGCAGTTTTGTTTGTTGGATGCATACGAAATGAGGATTTTGGCAAAGTAATTGTGGGACTTAAATCGCTTGTTGTGTTTGGCCGGATTTCATTGGCAATTGGCAGGGTACATGCAGCTTTAAATGCATTTAAGTGTGTAGTTGTGTTCTCTAATCTGAAAGAAGATTCGTGGGGTACTGAGTGACGTGGTGAGTTACTTTTAACTTCGTTTATTATGTCCCATATTTCATGTGGATTGTCAACCGCTGCATCCAGTCTTTTGGAATAGTACAAGGCTTTTGCTTCTTTCACAGCGCATTTGGACAATTTGTTTGCTTGGTTATACATGAACTTTAGTGACTGATCGTTCATATTCCGTTTGTAGTCCATATATGCCCTCCGCTTGTTCTTGCTCGCCTCAATCACTTTTTGAATAATCCATGAATGCTGACGACATCTAATTTTTTTCTCTTTAGTTGCATTGTCTTTAGCTTCTGCTATAATCTTTGAAAGTTCCATTAGGTTTGTAGGTCTGCGTTATTCTAGTTATCGTTGGATGTAAGATTTGAAGAGCTCCTTGTTCAAGTATCGGAAAGTTTTGTAAGCAGGCCTCTGCTTATGAGCGGTTATGCCTTGAATGTTTATTTTTAAAACACGATGATCTAGCTCTGGCCAATCCTCATGAAATTATTTTTTTCCGCAGGTGGCTTATCGTTTGTAACTATGTGATCGAGGCAAGTATTTGAAACAGGACGTGTAATTGTTTCTTGGTTCACGATAATAGCACCATTTGTATTCAGAGTATCCTTATAGAGCCTTGATTCTGAGGAATCAGTAATTTTATCGATGTTTGTGTCAGCTATTGTAAGTAGATTTTTTTCTGAGGGATAAAGGTTGTCTAGAACCGAGCATAGATCTTGCGCATTCAGGCGGTTGGGGTTGTAGAAAGTACCAATTTCAATTTTTTTTCCTGCGTAGTTTATTTCGATTATTATAATGCAGTATTTATCAAGTGTGACGCATTTAGTAATGAAGTTTATTGTTTTTTTTTTACATAAAAAGCTGTGCCACGACTTCTTCCGGGTGTACAGGAGAATATTGAATTATAGCCTACGATATTAAGATACTTTGCTATCTCTGGGTAAATGCATACTTCATTTAGAATAATCACATCTGTCTCGGGATTTTGCTGTAGATAAATCTGAATATCACTCAGTTTGTTCCGTAAGCTTCTTATATTAACATATAAGATCGTTAGTTGTGTGCCACTTGATTGATTTGTATTGCTAAAAATCATTTGGAATCGTAGTCCAAGCTCCTCCTAGCAATTGTTATCCTACGCTGGTATTCTTGGCACTCCGTAGAGTCTGCTCTGTGGGAATGATCAACATTCTTACTATTTCCCGCGCAGTTGCAACATTTTTCGTACGCGCTTTTGCAGTCCTTCAATTGATGCTTTCCCCCACACCTAGCTCATATTTCTATGATTAAACTTTTGGCACTTACAACATCTTGTCACATTGTAGTCATCCTTTACGAAACAGGACCCGTAATCGATGTTTATATACCTATTTGCCAGTTTTTTTTATACAAACATCCATTCACCTGAAGAATGTGCAACCTCATTCCATTTTTTGTGCCTCTGGCGTGAACCAATTCCATTTTTCCGTTTTCCACAATATTGGGGTTCAAGGACAGCATTTCATCTCTTAATTTCTCACCAGAAAACTGCTTCTCAATACCATTGATGACCAGCCTGGGCTGACGAGATTTTGTCTCCGTGACTTCATATTCGTCTTGGAGATTATCTTTTGTAATTTTGAAGAGCGATGTCGTATTGTTATTTGTGGACGATTTTATAATAGCACCACCATTACGGATAGGCCGGAACAGTTGGAGGGGAAACTTACATTTAGATGGCTTAATCTTCGACTTAAAATCGGATAGCGTTTTGCCGAGGATGAATGTTTTTTGGGTTGAATTATAATCCCTTTTTGTGATGTTGAATGTGCACGCCGGTCAGTTTGAAAAGTAGAAATACTTTTCGTGATGTCCGCATAAGAAGGTTTTCGCGCGGCTGCATTTTTATCGATTAAAGCGGTTGCAGTTGTCTATAGTTCAACTATATGGTTTTCCATTTCTTTCATTTGATGAAAGGGGCGATCTTCTTTCGATTTCTGGTGTTGGTTCTTACAAGAGGGACACATCCACATAACATTCTCGGAGATGTCCATGATTTTTTGATATCGCTCCTCCCTCATCTTAATGCACTTTAAGTGAAACCACTTGTTACAAGTTCTATCACTCCCATTCCTCGATGATTATGCTCCACTGGCTTTCTGCATTTTCTACATTAAGATTCAGTTGCAGGTGTTGGCATATTTGTTTATTTTTTATTATTTAGTTTGTTTGTGTATTAATCGATTTTATTTTGAATTTTATTTTTATTTTGATTATTAAGCGAAAGGATAAAAATTTTTAGATAAAAAATATATTATAAGAAAATATTATATGTTATCACCTTATTTTTTTAGGGTATTGTTAAATCATTTTACAATACCCTACTAGTTTCGCGTCCTGTCTGTCCATCTGTCCGTCCATGTGTCACATCACTTTTTCTCGTAAACCACATAAGCTAGAAACATGAAATTTTGTAAATTCGGTGCAAAGTGACGCCCTCTTCAAATTTTCACTGCGAAAAGAAATTTATAAGGTCTTTAAGGGGGGGTCTCCCCATATAGGGTCTCCCCATATAGGGGAGATCGATCTCATCGAATATGGGCAATATGGGTATCAAATGAAGGATCTTAATGAGAAATTTTCAAAACAGGTCTTAAACCAACAAGTTTTGCTTTGAGGGGTGCAGGGGAAGGGGAAATGTACGAAAATTTTGTGTCCCCCCCCTCGCGATGGGACAAGTTTGATCCAAAAAATCTTAAAAAAATCACCGAGTTTTGACTTTAGGAGTACAAGGGCGACAAATACCTCAGAAGTTGGAATTCGATCAACTTTGTTAATAATAGTACATTTTAGAAATTTCACATTTTTGCCTATAAAATCTAGATGGGACCTTTAAATTTCCCAAACCCCAAAATTTAAGTTTTTAAAAAGCACTTGTATGTGTTTTCAAAATTTCACAGTAATCGAACAATAAACAGCTAAGTTACAGCCGATTGAATATTTAACAATTGCAACAACATTAACACATGATACAAGGGAGATACACGTTTGCAACGGACCTAAACACTGTCATGGAAACCATTTGCATCTTGTTGTTTTTTGTCTTCTTTTCTCAGTGGTTGTTGAAATACCACCCGAGCCAAGGTTAATATTAACAAGTTGGGTAGACAGACCTATGCTCATGTCAGAAGGGTTTTGTACTCAACTTACAAAATGCAGTAACCAGCAACGAATAAAATCAAGAAACATGTCAAAGACGATTTAATTGGAGAAAATGTGAAATTCGAGGTTCATACTATTATTAACAAAGTTGAACGAATTTTGACTTCTGAGGTATTTGTTATAGTTATACCCATAAATATCTCCTTTGATATTTTTTTCAGATTTTTTAGATCACTGGTGACCATTCGCGAGGGAGGAAACACATTTTTCATGTATTTCCCCCCCGGTGCTCCCACTGAAGCAAAAACTGTCAGTTTAAGAACTGTTTTGAAAAGCCCTCATAGAGAACTTTCAGTTGATATTCATATCGGCTACCTTTCATGAAATTTTTTTTCAGGGGCCACTCCTCTGTACTGTAATCATCGATTCATGGCCTATTTTTTCGAATCCTAGAATGGTTACAAAGCCCTTTTGCTAGGAGCTCTCTCCTGCCTCTTCGACTTGTTTCAATTGTATGTACTCATCTTCATGATACCTATCACTCCTGAAATTTCCATGCAAATTCTAGCAAAGCTGTAGTGTCTAAGTCGGTAAAAAGCGCATATGGCTCCATAGCAATATGTTTCCATAGTAATACAGGGCATATTGCTCCATAGTAATACACGAAAATTCAAATCGCTATAACTTCGGTAAATACCATTATATCTTTATGAAACTTTCAGAAAAGATCAATCTTATAAAAAGTCATCTCTTTGCTAAATTTTATTGAGTTTAAGGGTACCGTTTAGATTTTATTCAAGAAAACACAAAATCGATAAATCATACTATTACTAACAAAGTTGAGTGAATTTCGACTTCTCATGTATTTGTTGTTGTTGTACTCATTAAGGCCTACATTCATGATTTTTTTCAGATTTTTCGGATGGAAGGTGTCCAATCGCGAGGGGGGGGTACGCGAAAAGTTCGTACATTTCCCCTTCCCCTGCCCCCTTCGGTACTTATAAGACAATTTTAAGACTTGTTTTGAAAAGATCTCATTGAGGCCTTTCCAATGACACCCTACTCGACTACCAATGGTGAAAATTTTTTTTTGAGGGGTCACCCCCTTATATGGGGAGACCCCCCTTAAACGCCTTTGAAAAATTTTTCCACCCTTGAACTTTCAAGAGGTCACCACTTCTGACCTTTCTACAAAGTTTCATGGCTGTAGCCCTTATAGTTTCGGAGAAAAAGTGCTGTGACATACAGACGGACGGACGGACGGACGGACGGACGGACAGACGGACACAGGTCGTGATTGCAATAGGGTTTTGTATTTTAGTACAAAACCCTAAAAACGAAATGTTATTGGGTCTATAACTTAATTCGTGCGGTTTGCTAAGAGATGGCGTAACTTGTATAATATTATATCGTTCCAATATTCCGAACCTACGTTGGAAAGCTACTGTCATTTTACGTCTTTTCAGTGTATGCCATTAATTTGAAGCGTTAACAACAATCTTTTTTTTCACTCAAATATGTCGAACTTTGTTCCTGAAAAAGTGTTTTTGCGGGCCATTCTTCTTCATTACTTTAATATGAAGAATACCGCTGCCGAAAGTCATCATATTTTGGTGGAAGTTTATGGTGAACATGCTCTAGCTGAGCGAACCTGCCAAAAGTGGTTTGCACGGTTTAAAAGCGGTGATTTCAGCTTGGAAGACCATGAACGTCCTGTGCAGCCAAAAAAGTTTGAAGATGAAGAACTAGAAGCAAAAAAAGCCAAAAAAGTTCGAAGGTGAAGAAATGGAAGCATTGCTCGATGAAGATTGTTGCCAAATACAAGAAGAACTCGCAGAATCTTTGGATGTCACTCAAGCAGCCATTTCAAAACGTTTAAAAGCAGCTGGATACATTCAAAAGCAAGAAAATTGGGTTCCACGTGAACTCAAGCCGAGAGACGTCGAAATGCGGTTTTGCATGTCCGAAATGCTGCTGGAACGCAACAAAAGGAAGTCATTTTTGCATCGGATTGTTACTGGTGATGAAAAATGGACCCATAACGCTAACCCCAAGTGCAAAAAATCATATGTGAAATCCGGCCAACCAGCCAAATCAACGGCAAAGCCGAATATCCATGGCGCGAAAGTAATGCTCTGTATTTGGTGGGATCAGAAGGGTGTGCTGTATTATGAGTTGCTAGAACCAGGTGAAACCATCAATGGAGCACGCTACTGAGCACAATTAATCCGTTTGAAGGGAGCAGTAGCCGAAAAACGCCCGGACTATGCGACCAGACGCGAGGCAATAATTTTCCATCATGACAACGCTCGGCCCCAAGTTGCTTTTCCGGTTAAGAACTATTTGGAAAACAGTGGATGGGACGTTTACCCCACCTGCCTTATAGCCCAGACCTTGTTCCGATCGATGCAGAACGCCCTCACTGGAATACGGTTCACATCAGAGCAGGATA
Organism: Odontomyia ornata; assembly: GCA_963969285.1. Classification (NCBI taxonomy): domain Eukaryota; kingdom Metazoa; phylum Arthropoda; class Insecta; order Diptera; family Stratiomyidae; genus Odontomyia; species Odontomyia ornata. The sequence goes on from OZ017742.1 coordinate 85,815,106, forward strand.
TCAAAAGTTGGCTTGATTCATTCTTGGCTGCCAAGCCGGCGCAGTTCTTTTGGGATGGGATCCACAAATTGCCAGAAAGATGGGAAAAGGTCATAGCTTCAGATAAGTAATACTTTGAATAATATTATTGTACAATTTTTTTTCTTTAATAAACGTTCAATTTTTGAAAAATACCGCACGAGTGAAGTTATAGACCCAATAAAATAATAAAATATAAATGTTAAAAGATTAAATTTAAAATGCAAAGTAAAAAAACAGCAACGAAAACGAAATCTTAAAGATTAAAATAAAACTGTAAAGTAAAAAAAAAAACAAAAAGAAAACAAAATCCGAATACCATAACTTACAACTGATCGCTTACTTATCCGGAGCCCGGTTTATGTATTATGCGATGTTAAAAACGTGCTGAAACAATACCAAGGAGCTAATCAATCACTGAGCAATAGGACACGGAACTTGCCGTCTTCGAAAGGTTCAGAATCGAAATCGCGGCGCAAACATACTAACACGCAATGATGGGAGAAAATCCGAAATATGATAAACCTTCAGTACCTTGTTCGGGCTGCTTGAATTCTGTCGAAGGTCCTGAATATGTATCCGCCTTAGGACAAGAATGACATAATACCTTTACAATCGATTGATTGCAATACACATGATAGCCGTAGATCGGGAAGTAAAGAACCAACTGGAGGTACTGGTGGCAGTAATAATATACTTTCAAAACAAGGAAAGAACGTTTATACAAATGAGTAACATATAAAAATCTTTTATACCTACCGAAAGTACAACCGCCAGAGGCCTTCAACCGTTATGGCATTCCACTACATATTACCACGTTATGGCATTCATTTACACATTACCGCGTTATGGCATTCAACTGCACATTACCGACGAATTTAACGGCATTGGGAACAAGACGCGACCACGATTTCTATTTTCCCAAAACCAAAACATTTTGCACGAAATAAATAAAACACAACACTGACAGAGTGTCAGTCACTTTGGCATTTTACACCTGATGGGCGTGTACTAAAAAGGGAAATTTGGATCTCAATTACCCGATGCACCCCAGTTGAGGGATCGTAATTGAATATTGAATCGTCCAGGGAATGAAAATGTTAACGGCTCGCCGGTTGAAACCTAGCCGATGAAAAATCAGAAAAGAAAGAATGGCTTTTTCTCTTTTCTGGTGGGTACGAATCAACAGCGAAGGACTAAGCGAGGATAGCGCACTGAAACTTTTGGGAAATCCATCGAGGGAAAGAATCGCGACAGGAGAAAAAATTCAACAGCGGCAACGATCCAATTAAGGGAGATTGGTGACATCAAGGAACAATAAGCGCGCTGGCAGAAGATTGCAACGCAGATTACTTCGGGGGGCCCCTGCTTAGGTAGAGTAAGTGAAATTTTCACATTTTAATTAATAATTTTTTTGAATTTCATTTGCACTTTGCAATTAAAAATATCGTGAAATAGTGGAAGTTTTTTGTGTGCTTATTTAAGAAAAAGTAGGATTGCGGCGCAGTTTTATTGTCCACCTGGCTTGAGTGTGTTCGAGGGTAAATTTCCTTGTGATTTATTCTGGAATTTCTTTTAGCGCAAGTGTTTATTTTCTTAGTTTTTCGCTCGGTGCGAGTTACAGGTGTGATCGGGAGTAAATTACAAATCCAAACTATTCCGGGATCGTTTAGCGCGGGTGTGTACCTCAGATTTTTGCTCGATGCGAGTTACGCAGGAAAATCTGAGCCCGGAAAGCTGTGCAAGTGGTCACTCGGTGAGTCTAATCCTCCTCTGTTAGGAAAGAAATTAGAGAGTGTTGGTCCGAGTTGTATGAGGGGTGTTCGGCGGCGGCATTCTCGCTTGGCGGCTTTTTAGGATAAGCGAATGGCGCCTTCTACGACCGTTTCCGACGGCTAACCGGGTCCGAGGTCCTTAGCCGAAGGAACTCCCACGCGGAGGGTAACAACTCTACAAATATGTAGGAGTTTTGATAAACATTTTAGTAATGGTTTGTAATATTGATTTGTTATCATGACTAATCAAGGAATGGGGTCATAACACTTGAAACAGAATGGTGGCGAGTTTAAAATCATAAAAACCATAATAATTCCTTGAACTCATTTTTGGAATCTGTATATTAGTCAAGTTTTGATATGCAGAATATATTGTTTGATTTACTAATTGTTTTAAAATACCCTTCTGGTAGGACCACTCTCCTGCTGCTTCAACTTGCTTAAGTTCAAATGAATTTAGAATTATTTTGCCCTTCCTTGGATTCGTTTTCCTTGGAGCTGGTGCGATTTAGCACCCTAGCTCCCTTCTATCTGTGAGCAATAATTTGCCCACCATTGTTAACGAGATTGTGCTATTCTAATTACTGTCAATTAAATTTTTGTTGAAGTTAGCGCGGATAGTTGGATAAGTTTCTTTTGGTAGTGCCTTGCGTTTTAGGATACCCAGGGTAGTGTTAGGATGGTTGTCCACTTTGTCGAGCAGTTTGAGTGCTTTGTCACGTACGAATATGTCAACAGGTTCTATTCTAAGGTCTTTGTATATGTCCGTATTTCTAACATACCATGGGATTCCGAAAATTTGCCGAATGCTTTTGTTTTGGATGGATTGTAGTGCCTTTTTGTTGGTCTCTGTCGTCTGGTAGAAGGCTGTACTACCATATAGTAGCGTCGGTCGTATTATTTGTTTGTAGATCAGCAGTCGGTTCTTGATGTTGAGTTTCTTGGCCTTAAGGAGTGGAAAGAGTTGGGAGAGTACATTGTAGCAATGTCCTCGTTTGTTGCGTATATGGTCGGTCCAGGAGAGTTTGTTGTCGAATGTCAGTCCTAAGTATTTGGCTGTTCTTGACCAGGCAATGTTTTCGTTTTCTACAGTCAAAGTTTTCGGTTGTTGTTGTCTTTTTCTTGTTATAAATAATGCCTGGGTCTTGTCTGAGTTTAACTTGATCTTCCACTTGCGAAAATACTTCAAAAGTATGTCTATGGAGAGTTGCAGTTTGGTGGTGATGACTCTTGCTTGTCTGGATGAGTATAAAATACAGGTATCGTCGGCATATAGGGACTTGTCGACATTCAAAGGCAGCCGAGGTAGGTCTGCAGTAAAGATGTTGTATAGTATGGGAGAGATGGGTGATCCTTGTGGGACTCCAGCTTGAATTGGCCGCATGGTTGAGAGGTGGTTGTCAATTTTGACACGAAATGATCTGCCTTTTAGAAAGGAGCCAATGATTTGGATGAGCTGCAGTGGCATTTGGGATTCATGCATTTTGTAAATAAGTCCTGCATGCCAGACTTTATCGAAGGCTTTGGCTATGTCAAACATAACCAAACCCGTTGATTTTCTGCGGTTTAGCCCTATTCTAATGTGTTGGACCACCCTAGTAAGCTGGAGTTCTGTGGAGTGTAGTGGCTTGAAGCCAAATTGTTCTTCTGGAAGTATTTCTTTTTCGGTAACAACCTCAGTTAGTCGATTTAGTAGCACCCGCTCTACTATTTTCGACAGAGAGGATAATAGGCTAATGGGTCGCCAGTTTTGTGGGAACATGAGGTTTTTACCAGGTTTTGGAAGAACAATAACTATTGCCGATTTCCATATTTTGGGGTATTTTCGCAAGCGGAAAATTTCGTTAATTATCGCTGCTATTGCATCGAGAATATTATCCGGGAGCCATTTTAACATGGTGTTTGATATAAAATCAAATCCCGGTGCTTTCCGTCTGTTCAGTACTTGTATGATGTCTTTAACCTCTTGAAGACAGGTGCTTTGTATTAGATCGGAGTCTGTAATGTCTGACCTCATGAGCCTGTTGGTCAACCGATTGACGTGGTCTTCGTGTTCGTCAAGGTCCTCCTCATCGGATGAATTTTCACAGAACTGTTGTTCTAGAGTATCTGCGAAGGCCTCCGCCTTACCAGAACTGTCGAATTTGATACCGTAAGGGCCGTGAATTGGTGGTATTATAAGTTTGTTTTTAATACGAAAGTATTTGGAAACCCTCCAGAAAGCATCGCTCCTAGGCTCCAGACTTTGCAAGAAGCTCTCCCATTGTTCATTGCGGAATTTTGATATCCGATCACGTATTTTGTTCGTAATTTGATTTGCTTCCTGGCGTAATCTAGGATCACCTGTGTTCCTAGCCCTTCTCCGAACTCGATTCCTCCTCCTTATTAAATTTTTGATGTCGTTAGGGAGTTCATAGGGGTTTGTCACCCTTGTCAGAGTTGTGACTGTGTTGTCCTCTTTTGCCTGTATTATTTTGTCTGTGATTTCTTCTATCATTTTCTCTGTGTCGCTGGCTGTTTCAGGTGTTTGAATAATGGTTTCTTTAGCCAGTGCGACTTGGAAAGCTTGCCAATCAGTTTTCTTCTTTACTTGTAGGGGTTCGTCTATGTATATTCCTCCTATTAAGAAGAGCACCGGTTTGTGATCGGATGAAAGTTCGTCGAGGACTTCGATGCGTACATCGTGTTCAAAGGTACGTGATATACCAATATCGAGAGGATAACTATTTCGGTAGCCGTAATGTGTTGGTTCGTTGGGGATATGCAGGCTTAGTGGATTATCTGTGATGAATCGGTTTAACTCAGTCCCAGCACGATTGCTTCTCACAGCTCCCCAGCTTCGGTGATAGGCATTGAAGTCTCCGGCAAGGAATATGGGACCCTGAAAGTCCAGAAGTTTTTTGATATCTTCAATGAGCGTAGCTGCCTTCGGGTGGCTGTATACCGAGACTACCATGAATTCAAAAGAATCCGTCCGCACTTGAATTGCAGTAGCTTCTAGTGTTTGTAACGTAGGTGTCAATACGAGATTATGGTTCACATTCCTTCTCACAAGAATGGCCGTTCCGCCTCCTCTGCCTGTTGTTCTGTCATTTCTGTACAGAAAATAGTTAGGGAAGCGTAGGCGGTTTCCAGGATTCAGAAAGGTTTCCTGGATGAGAATGATGTCAAACTTATAATCAAATATAAGTTGAGTCAACTCACCAGTCTTATGAAGCAGGGAATTTGCATTCCATGTGAGAATGGTTAAATGATCCATAAAGCTCATTATTGTTTCTTTGTCAGTGTGCTGTTGAAACTGTTTTGTGATGCAAACATTCCCTGGATCATTTTCGCCATCATGTCTTGCATCATGGTTTGGAATTGTGTTTGCATGGTGGCAAAGAGTGTGTCCATGTTGTTATTTGTGTTTAGTGGAGTGTTTGCTTGTTTTTGTTTTTGTGTGTTTTTATTTTGTTGTTGTGTAGATGTTGTGGTGGTTTTGTTGTTATTAGCAGCTGCAACTTGTGCGAACGATTTCCTGACATTCACTGGGTTCAAAGGACATCCGCCATAGTTGGCTGGATGTTCTCCACCACAGTTTACACATTTTGGCTTTTTAACGCATTTGGAAAAATGGTGGAGCCCATCGCATTTAATACAACGGGCCTGAGCGTGACAATTTCTGGAGGAGTGTCCAAACTGCTGACAGTTGTGGCACATAACTTGTCCTGTTGCGCTTCAACAGTGCATATGAGGTGACATATTGCCCTTATATTGTATATGTCAGTCTCGCTTTTGGGAAGGAGGACCTTCACCAACCTGGATGGCCCATCGTGTAACTTAATATAGTGGATTTCAATGGGGTGAAATCCCTGGCTCTCCAGATCTTCTTTGATGTCGTCAATCGACAGTCCATACAGACCCCTGATTACCACATTTAGATTCCTTTCTTCAGGAAGGATATATGTATGGTATTGTATCGTCATTTCCGTCAAGTATCTTGTGAGTTTTCTGTGGTCTTGTGGTGTCTCTGGGACTATCTGGATCCCTAAGTAGACCCTTTTGGCGGATTCATGTTTTATTCCGAGGTCTTTCATGTCCTTTAGGACCTGGGTCCACTTTTCAGGCTCTCGGAGGATGACAGGTACTGTTGTCCGTTTTTTATCGTCGTCTGGGGATTTGGATGTGGTGGGCGCTGTGGGAGTGGTCTTCTTTTTTGGTGGGATGGCCAGCTCTGGTAGAGCCATTGAGGGACCCGGCGGTGGCAGAGCAGGAAATTCCTCATCCTCCTCAGCAGAGTCTTCCTGCATCGACTCATTTTCTTCCTCTTCTAGGATTGCTTCCTCTTCCATCGCTTCTTCTCCTGAAGAAGGAGGAGAGGGCGGCGGGCCCTCTGATGAGGAAGATGAAGACTCCACTTTTCTCTTTTTGTTTTTGTTTTTAGTTTTCTTTTTTTTTGATTTGGCCAGCGCCAAATCCCTCAACTGCTCCATGAGCTCTTTGTTAACTCGGCGTTGTTCTGCCAACTCCGAGTTAACCTCTAACAATTGCTGTTGAGCCTGCCTCAACTGCTCTATGACTTCGTTAAGCTGTGCCTGCACAGCTTGCGAAGCTTGCAATTGTCCGATCAGCAGAGCGATCTGCTGATCTTTGTCCATTGTGGATATGTCTGTCATATCCACAATCCACCCAAACTAAACTCACACACTAAGAAACCTATCCAACTATTTTTACAATTTCTGTTCGGATGAATAACAGTAATTAAAACAACACGCCCTCGTAAACAAGGAAAGCAAATATCACTCACCCAGAAGAATCCGTGCCTCTTCGCCAGCTTGTTATTTTCCTGGTGGTTGGAAATCTTCCCTCCTGTTCGCACTTTCACAGTTTATTCACTAACTATATAATCACTGCTTATATAAACTCACTCACTAATTCACGAATTCGACTTTCGAATGTCCGCAACGATGCACGGCTTCCACAAGACTGAATTATTTTGGTTAGTGTATTGCATGATAAAAAGTTGAGTATGGTCATGTTTGTAGTTGGTGAATGGGCGCTATTGATAAGAGGCAACTACAACTGGAGATGTAGTATCATGGTTTGCGAATGGGGCTGGTGATAAGCGACGATGTTGATTGTGACGTCACGATTGAAATCTCCTTATGCAAGGTGTAAATTTAAACTGCACATGGAAATTGTGAAATAATGGGCAATGTTTTCGTGGGGTTTCTCATTTTGCTATTAGAAATTTTTTTTTATTAGGTGTTATGTAATGATAATGTTTACGTGTGTGAAATAGTTTTGCGATTTGGGGCTGACGAGTTAATCGATAAGGATTGAGTTGGCGCGTGTCACAGTATAGATAGGAAGTGAACAAGACACGTTGTTTTGGATTGAGCGATTGAGACACACGTGCAAATTTTGTATATGTGAGTAAGTATGGCGTAGCGTTAAGGTAACCAATTTAAAAATTAATTTGATGTATTTCCAGGTTAATATGACGCCTGCGGATGGAACAAGGGCGCTTGTACTGGCGCTAAGGAGTGGTGAGGATTGTAGTTCCTGAAATTTCAATATGATATTTGAATTTTAAAACTGGCAGCATGTAAAGCTTGAAGTACTGTGTGAGTAAACGAAAGAGGTGTGAGAAAAGAAATTGTACAGGGCTATCCATTTCTTGGTTGGGAAAGTATTACCCTGTCATTTGACATTTGTCAAAATTAAATGTCATTCAAAGCGTGCTTTTTTTAAGCTGGAGGTTTGCCATTTTGAAATATGGATCGTTTAACCCTTAAAAAATTGCGTTAAAATTATTAAATTTTATAATGAAAATGGTGATTCTGCTGTATCAACATTTAGGGCTTTACGAGCCGCTTACGGTCGACATAATCGACCTACACAGCAAACAATTTCGGACGCAGTGAGAAAATTTGAAGAGAGTGGATCGGCTATTGATATTGCAAGGCCTGTGCATCATCGCAACATTCGTTCTGCTGAAAATATCGCTGTCGTTGCTCAAAGTGTGGAGGAAGGCCCGAATTTTTCGATTCCTCGACGTGCTCAACATTTTCGCTTGTCATACGGCTCATTGTGTCGGATTTCGTGTTTGGATTTGCGTCTCTTTCCGTATAAAATCCAACTCACTCTTAAGCCTCAAGACCATACACAACGCAGAATGTATACGAATTGGGTGATTGAACAACAAGCCATTGATAACGATTTTTCGAAAAAAAATTTCTATAGTGATGAGGATCATTTTTCGCTCAGAGGTTACGTAGATAAACAGAATTGCCGCATATGGGGCTCTCAAAATCCTTAAGTAATCGCAAAAAGGCCTTTGCATCCGGAAAAAGTGACCGTTTGGTGTGCATTACGGTCTGGTGGTGTTATTGGCCAGTATTTTTTGAAAACGACCAAGGAAGAGCCATTACAGTCAATTCTGACCGCTATGAACGGATGTTAACCGATTATTTTTGGAGAGGAATTGAAGATTATGATCTGGAGAACATGTGGTTCCAACAGGACGGAGCCACAAGTGACACAACACAGGCTAATCGAGAACTTTTGCAAGGGAATTCCAGGACGCGTAATTTCGAGATTGAGTGATGTCAATTGGCCCGCAAAATCCTGCGACTTAACACCTTTCTATAGAGCTATGTGAAATGTCGTGTTTACGCAAAGAATCCTCAAAATCTTGAGCAATTGAAAACCAATATTAGTGAACTTATGGCCGAGATATTGCCGGAAATGTGCCGAAAAGTCATTGAAATTTATTTTTCTAGGTCCCGCGAAAAACATTTGAATGATGTTGTATTTCACGTATAATGGCAAGGTTCAATCTTTATATTTAACAAGTTGAGTAAGCAGGAGAGTGCTCCTACCAGAACGTCTTTGTAAACATCCTAGGGTTAGAAACAAGTTGAATCGATAACTTGAATTATTCATCCAATACTTAGATATGAAATTGTTCAAATTTATACAAAAGATGCACAGTTTCTTTCATAAATGATTAAATGATTTTTCTGAATGCTCGGCCGATTGAACATGTTCAAGTTAAACACTATTCCTTAAATTTTCATGCAAATTGAAAGAAAATAAAAGTGCCTAAGTCAATTTTAAATATATATAGGGTTTTCCAATAAGAGGTGTTATTTTGAATAGATCTTCTGATTTAACACCTTGCGACTTCTTCCTTTGGAGCCACGTGATAGAGAAGGCCTATGCCAAAAGCCTAGCGTCGATTCAAGATCTCAAAGATGAAATTCGTGAGGCTATCGAGGACGTAGGGCAACCACTTTGCGATTTGGTTATGGAAAATTTTATGAAGAGGACATGGTCCTGCAAGCGTGTCGTTGTGGTTATTTGCTCAATGTTCATTGTTGCTTTTAACGGCATATCTTCTTCTTTATAATGAAATAAACATCCAATCATTTGTATTAAAAATGGCATTTTTCTTTTAATATCAAAATAACACCTCTTAGTGGAAAACCCTATATCAACCATAAACACGTGTTATTGTTGGTATAATTCCATATAATTGAAATGGCTATAACTCACTTGATTATGATTCGATCTCAATTAAATTTTGTGAACATATATATCTTATGTTAGTCTATATAACTGCAAAATTTCAAGAAGTTTAAAGGTACCGTTTTGATTTTATGGGCAAAAATGTAAAATCTACAAATCAAACGAATCTACGAATTTCGATTTCTAAGGTATTTGTTGCCCTTGTACTCATATAGGTCCACGTTCGTGATAATTTTCAGATTTTTCGGCTGAAAGGTGTCCAATCGCGAGGGGGGGGGGGGCGGTGGGGGGACACAAATTTTGGGTACATTTTGCCTTCCCCTGGACCCCCTAATTCATAAAATGATTTTTTTATTTCAGATTCTAAAAGTTCTAATTAAGACCTTTTATTTGATACCCCACTCGACTACCTTTGATGAAAAAAAATTTTTAAGGGCCAATTCGTTATTAGGGGGGACCCCCCTTAAAAATTTTGTAAATTTTTGTTAAGGCCTTAACTTTTGAGAGACCATCACTTTTGACCTTTTCGCAAAGTTTGAGCATTCTAGCTTCTATAGTTTCTGAGGAAATCAGCTGTGACGCACGGACAGACGGACAGACGGACAGACGGACAGACGGACAGACGGACAGACGGACGGACGGACAGACGGACGGACAGACAGGTCGCGAAACTAGTAGGTCTTTGTAAAAAAAATTTTTTACAAAGACCTAATAAAAAATGTTGTTTCTATCTGAATATATGATGAGTTTTCTTTAGCTTTACTTTCCCAAGCGTAAAATGGATGACCTTATATATTTCTACTGTGCCATTAATGTTTCAGGTGGTGAAATTACGCTGGCGGGAAAAGTTTTGTCAGGGATCGGTGCGGTCAAGGCAAAAAATCGATATCCAAGAGGCTGCCAGTTCGATGACGTAGATGATTTTCATGTGGATAGAAAACATGCAATTTATCTGCATTCAGATATTTCTGCCCAGTTGCTACAGCAAGTGCAGCAATGGTGTCTTGGAGGATTTCAACACTGGTAAATTAGCGTTGAGTTATAGCGGTAGCAGCAGCAGCAGTAACAAGGACCAACAACGTACGATGGAGTTCCATGAAATCGCGGAAAATGATGCACTGCTTTATACGCCGCTTTGAACGCTCATTTAAAATAAATATATGTATATGCAAAATTATTTAAAATAAAAGAGCGTTTTAAGAAAAGTACAACATTTATTCTTATTTAAAATTTTTAGGAAAAATACATAAATTTTTTCAGAAGGAAGTCATTTTGTAGAGCACAGCATCCTCTGTGAAGATTACACCGGTTCGCTTCAGGATTGTGTTTTTTCAGGATTTTCAGGTTGGGGCAATTGAATTCCTCCTCATCCATGTTAAATATCAGTCTAGTATTTCCAAGCATGTTAACGAGCCATTTCTTTTTCTCAAGTGTTTTGACGTATATTGTGGCGTCTAGCATGTTTGAAAGCAAATATTCTTTCAGTTTGAGTCCATGGTTATTTTTATATAGGCAATGCGCTTGATATTGCAGTTCTTTTGGAAGGGTTGCAAAGCTGAAGGGGGGTTCCAGTAAAAAGTGACGACAGAAATCCTCGTATACATTGACAACGGCCGATTCTTTAATGATGAAAGCATTGGAGTATTCTCTGAACCCTTGTATATCGATGACAAAAGTCGTCGTCATGATGATGATGTTGGCGATGATGAAAATGGAAAATGTGATACCGAATTGAATTTAATGATCGTGGAAGGTTTTATACGAGTTTTTCAACCGAGCTAGTGAGAGGATTGTATTCAATTACACGATCATGAAGGAGTAGGCAGTAAGCTGTTATTAACGCAGGTACGTCTGCAGATGTTTTGATATCTAGCCGTATGTCGACTGAGCCAAATTTCATGGAATCATTTTGACTTGAGCAATCAATTACTATAATTGGTGCTGATTTCTTATATTCTTTTCGTGAGAGTAGTGGTTGTGGCTGAATGCCGTAATAAGATTGTTGGAAATTACTGTACATATCGTAGAGCAGAGCAAATCTATCGCGTGTAAATTTTATATTCATGTCATCATAGGGATACGATTCAGAGTTTAAATGCAATTCGACATTGGACAAATCGCAATGGTCAAACTTGCTAGCATCCTTATCTCTGAGATTCTTTCGATTTGTCTGTAAGGCTAATATAATATATCGAGGTTTTTCAAGCTGACTTGTAGTTTTCACACTCCAGACATGTTCTGTTGTTGTTGGTAAGACAGGGTATTCGTAGAGCTCCCAGTTTCGAAAGCTTACTTGAACTGGATGCAACATTGTTAATTTATCTGACCCGTCCGGAGTGATGTGAGGCGCCGTCCATTGTACTTTGAAAATTTTGATGTGAACATCATCAGTGGGCAAATAAAATGCGTTCTCATCGCTTCTAGTACGACCAAGAATAAGTTCATGTTTGGAGTTCACGATCATCTTCTTGTAATCTTCTGCAATCCCCAACAATTTTTTAAGCGGGACCCAAAAGTTGAAGTAGCCGCTTGATGGTGTGATAGGTTCATCTGGAGACCAGCCGGCATTATAGAGCATTTTACTTTCGTTTTCATTAAGGGATATACAATTTTTCATTGTTGACCTTATCCCAACATTTTTGTTTCGATCGATTTGTACACCATTGAGCTCATATCGGATTTCATCGAATAGGAATGCGATGCTGTTATTAGTGAGCTTGGCAGTTGTTGATGTTGTCCCATCAGCTTTAGTTAGGGCATCTTCAATATAGATGAAACTCTGACTTGGTAAAATGCAGAGATCTTGTTGTTGTAGACGTATTCTTATTTCGTCGCTGCTGTTGTTTGATGATAGAAATGGAGAATAGCTATGGTATTCAATTTTGGAAATACTGTTGTCATAGCTGACTTTACGTGCAACGTTCAGAAGCTCTGTCATTTTTTCTGATGTTAATCGAGAAGTGTGTCGTTCGATTTCCCTGGTTGAACTAGTGTCTTTCACTTTTAAAGGCAGGTATTTATCGTTGTTGTTGTTGTTCTTAATATATAGAAACATCCCTGGGCTTCAAATGAAGTCTGATAGTTATTATTTCACCGTTAAAGTTTACCATATCTCCGTCCTGATCAATCAGTTTAAGAGTTAGCGTGCCTATCCGTTTGACATTTACCGGTAAATAGACTACATTACGAGGAACTTTCTCTATTTTATAGCCTGGTTCTACTTCGGGTGAGAATTCGTGTATTGTGTGTGAAGGAATATCGTTAATATACGAATTTCCAACAATATTGCGTTCAATCCGTATGACGTTCACTTTACTTTTGCTTACGGGTAAATCAGATGTGTGTCTCACATCGGCTTTTAGTTCTCGTCTGGCGAAACCTAGTAATCGTCCAATGGATCGTTCTTTATCAAAGTAAATGGGTGTAATTGACTTGATTTCACTTTTGCCCGTATTGAAAATTTTATTTTGTCATCCGCTTTTCCTATTTCTTAAGATAGATATTGAGCAATATCATCGATTTCGTATGATCCAATAGGAATTTCTATAATATGCTTACCAATGTGTAACAAATTATTTTTTTTTATCGGCATTAGGCATAATTATCTGTTTGAAGATCTACAAGTCCACACTCATAACCATCCTGTAGATCGATCGGTGGAAAATATTCAGTTATAAGAACGGAATCTCTTCCGCTTAAAGTTAATGTTAGTGAATTGACGATATAGAAAACACTGATTGGTTTTTTTTTCTTTTCCGAAAGTATTTTATTTTATTTTATATGCATACGAGTATATACATGCTGATACAATAAAGATTTTCAAAAGTTTGTGTAAAAATGTTAAGCATAAATGACCACAGTTGTATGAATCATAACTTTGATATATATTGTAGTTGTATTTTATATTAGAACCTAAATAATTCATTGATTCCCTCGGTGGAGGTAGATTTCCAAAGCTATCAAAGTATTCTACATAACTATTTTGCTTGTTGTATGCTACCCAGTATGTACCAGGACCTTGAATACTATCGAGGTTGACAATGCCGCACTCGTTTTGTCTAGTAGGTCCTTTTGGTAAATTGTTTCGCATAAAAACTCCTCTGTAGTTAGGTAAGAACCGAGTGAACTTTCTTAAATCATTTTCGTTTAAGGCTCTTTGGGGTGGCGTTGTTAATAGTTTTTTGGAAATGGATTCAAATACATTCCTAATCCTTTCCTGTACGGTGTCAGATGCAAACCTCTCCCTACGGCTATCTCCTCCATAGTCAAAGTCAAAAGCGCTTTATTTAATACTAATCATTATAAATTTTAAAAGAATATAATATATAATTCCAAACAATAACAATCAAAAACTTAATGGCCCAAATGGCTCTCTAAATTTGTACGTTATCATTAAACATATTTAAAAAAAACTATAGCAAATTCAAATCAATGAAGGTTATTACATATTTTTACAATTCAATTGGAAAAAGGAGAAAAAACCAACCAACACTATTCTAAATTTATTTATAATCTTAACACAACAGTGAACTTTGATTCGTTGGTTGTGTCGCTTTTTTTCTTCTTTAGCACTATTTGTCACATTAAGAGCTTTAGCTATTCCGGCAGCTCCACCTGATAAAGTACCTAATGCAGACAGTCCCGTGAAAAGTGGAACCAGAAACGGTAGGACTCCACCAACTTTAGGAATGGGTATTATTCTTGGGGCTATTCTTTTATTTGTCATTCGATTTGCATAATTAAATTAAATTAACTTGCCTTAATAACTTATAATTTCAAGTTTCAACGGAATCTGTTGAGAATCTTGGCTGCTAGAGGGCTACAGAAATAGAGAAAATTGTATGCCATCCCCCTGTATGGGGAGACCCCCCTTAAATACCTTAAAATATTTTCTTGCACTGCAAATTTCAAGAGGCACCACTTTTGACCTACGTAGAAAATTTCCTCATTCTAGCTCATGTGGTTTGCGAGAAAACTTGTTATGACGCACGAACAAACGGGCGGAGGGACGGACAGACAGACAAGTCGCGATTTTATATTTTTTTAGGGTATTGTTAAAAATATTTTACAATATCTTAAAAATGATCTGGTTTATAAATTCTTCCAAGTAAAGTCATTTAAAACGTTTCCATTAAAAATATTCATTATTTCAGTTGGCACTAAAATAGCGAATTGCGCTTGCCTTCAGACCTTTGGGGGCCGCCATTTTGAATGCATGCATTTGATTATGGATTATTTAAAATCTTTACATGCTAGGACCTCATCAATCAATGTGCCAAATCTCGTTCAAATCGGAGGTTCACTCTAGACAGGGCATAGTAATTCAATTTTTAAAGAAAATGGCAGCTAAAAATATTAGGCTTTAAATTTTCGACTTGTTATTTGTCATTCAATTTTAATAATTTCCTGCAAAATACAAGAACATAGCACAGAGATTCATAATCTCAAGTTTCATCAAAATCCGTTGGAAAATGTGAGCTCTAGGCCACAAAAACATGAAAAAAACGCATATTTAAACGGCCGCCATTTCGAAATTCGCACATGCATGATCACCAAAATATCAAAGACTGTAGGTCTTAGTAATGTCTATCTTGAAGCCAAGTTTCATATATGTCGGATCAAAATTACGACTTTTAAAAGCCTTTGAAATTTTGACCCTCAACTGGCCACCATTTTGTTTTTTGCAACCTGACCGCCAGTTTTTTTACGTAATTCTTTAGATACTTATAACTGCATGAAAATCTGTTGAAAGCTTTGACATCTACTACAACAACAAAATTTCGCACGTTTTTCGTCCTTTGAGCGGCCGCCATTTTGTTTCTGCCGTACCGACTTTGGATTTTTTACTGTGAGATTCATCACATACATCAATGAACCTTTGTGCCAAATTTCATCCAAATCGGAGCTATACTTTGGTCAGAACAGAAATCACGATTTTTCGTCTAAAATGGCCGCCATTTTGTTCCTGCCGGGCCGATATAGCTGGTTCACGAACTTAATCGAGATAATTACTCAATACACCTTTCCTGAAAATTTGGTGAAAATCGAAGCAAAATTGCAACCTCTAGCGTGGTCACAAATTTCGTTATATCCCATATATATATATATATATATATATATATATATATATATATATATATATATATATATATATATATATATGTATATATATATTTATATATATATATATATATATATATATATATATATATATATATATATATATATATATATATATATATATATATATATATATTGTTACATGTACAAATAATTCTGCGAGCTACTGTCGCAATTCTTTTCACAACAATGAAGAACATCAACAAAACGAATTTACTCGAAACCACGAGAACCCAACAAGCATGAACAACATCTGAAAGGGAGTCACTGCTCCATTCATTCACTGCTGGAATGCTCCCGCTAATTCACCAATGTACGAGAACTGAGTTGAATGATTAGAGACCCTTTATTAAGGCGAGCTGAATGAATGGGGGAATCATTCATTACAACCGCGATAGAAAACTGCGATACGCGAAGTACAGGCGATATTGATTGTTTGAGAGTGAAGTGATTTTAGTAGACAATTGCGATAGAAATTTATGGACAAGTGGAAGGTAGAATTGTAATAGTGAAAATTAAAGTTCTGAAATTGTTATTGAAGTGATTGTGCAGTTTTTGACGAATTAAATAAACTCTTTTAACTAAAATTAAAAGACATTGGGTTTTCACTTTCCCGGAACATTAAAATTATTGGCCGCGAACCAAAACACGCGACAGTGGTGTCAGAAGTAGGATTAAAATTTTGAAAGTGAAAAACGTTTAAACAAAACAAAAAAAAAATGCACAATAGTAAAATTTAAAGAAACATTAAAAATGCCGCGAAGCCTAAACTTAAAAATTAATGAACTGACCATGTCGGAGCTTAAGGAAGGGTTGGAACAGCGAAACCTGGCTACGCAAGGTACGAAGGCCACACTGATTGCACGCTTGCGTGAGGCGAACGAGTCGGAAGGCGTGAATCTGGATTCGGGTGAGCTCTCAGATGCGGAAAAAGGCGCAGAAGGTGAAGTAGAAACACCAAAATCAAAGGAGCCGGAAAACGCGCTAATGCAAATGTTAATGCTGATGTCATCCAGTCTGACTGCGAAGCTAGATGAACAATCAGCGAAGCTAAATGAACAGTCATCCAGTCTGACTGCGAAGCTGTACCAACAAGCGATCGAAATCAAGGCAGACATCACACAGAAGCTGGAGAAACAGTCAACTGAAATAAAAGCGGAGCTCGGTAGTCTGAACAAACAAATTAAATGCGTCGAGGAAAAGGTATACCAGGTCGAGGAAAAGGTCACCCAGGTCGAGGAGAGAATCAACAACGAGATGGAAAACATGAAAAAGGAATTGGAAGCCGCAAAGGCAGTAGTAACCACCTCACCAGCCCCGCTTACAACCGCAGTGCAAAGCTCGTCCAGTAACGTAAAAGCACCAATATTTGACGGGCAAACGGTCTGGAGTATTTACAAGATCCAGTTTGAAGCTGCCTCAAGGGCAAATCAGTGGAACGAGCAGGAACGAGCAACTGCATCAATTCTTGCTCTAAGGGGCCCAGCTGCCGAACTCTTGCAGACTATCCCCGTTGATTTACACTCAAACCCGGCTGCTATATTGAATGCGCTCGACATGCGTTATGGAGGCGCCCATCTGAAGCAAATTTATCGGGCACAGCTACGGAATCGGATGCAGAAGTCTGGCGAAACCTTACAGCAGTTAGCCCAAGGCATTGAGCGACTGGTACTTTTGGCTTACCCAACCTATGACCAGGAACATCGAGACGACGCAGCAACAGAAGCATTCATCAGCGCCTTAGAAGACCAGGAATTGCAGTAAGCTGTGCGTTTAGCTCAAAAGCAAACAGTCAAGGATGCATTGGCTTATAGTTTAAATTTTGAGGCAGCGAAAAATGTGACCCGTACCACTGCCCGGGTTCGCAAGGTAGTGGCAGATGATTGCAGGTGTGAGCGCGTGGGAATTGAGCAAGAGCTGCAGGTGAATGGTGCGCCTAGATGCTGAAATTGCGGGGAAAAAGGGCACCTGCAAAGAGACTGCAAGAAGGAAAGAAGACGGAGCTATTGTGAGGGGTGGTGGAGATCCAGACCGTGTCAGGAGCTTAGAATGAAAGCCCATCAAAACGAAGGGGCCAACTTCGTCGGGCGGACGTTGGCTAGGAGGATCGACGTCCCTAGCACCCCCGTCACCATGTTAAGACTGCATCGCGGAGAAGCAGACTTATGCCGTCCGGGTCAAGTTGACGATGAACACTGCACCAGAACAAGCGACAGTGGTGCAACCCGATCGATCATCCAACCACACCTAGTGAGACATCAACTACTTCACAAGGGCAGAGTTCATGGAAATGCCGACGCCCTATCCCGCCGTCCATGTCCATCTAACTGCAAGCATTGCCGACGGATTGAGGAAAAGGAACCGCCCGTTGATTTGCGATTGATAACGGCCGAATTCGATGAAGGTTGGTCAGCGGAGGAGATTCGAAATGCCCAGTTAGCCGATGAAGACATCGGACCATTGCTCGTATGGAAGGAGACGACTGGGCGGCCTGAGTGGAAGGACGTTTCAATACATGGCGCAACCCTGAAAAGCTATTGGGCATAATAGAACTCCCTACAGGTGGAGGGTGGCATACTCAAGCGGAAATGGGAAACAACGGATGGCAGCTCCTATAGGATGCAAACTATACTTCTCAAAAGCCGAATCCACGATGGAGTTAAGGAAATGCATGAAGGATCCTCGGGAGGCCACCTTGGTGTTAACAAAACCTTAGCAAAATTGCGGGAAAGATTCTACTGGCTCCACGCTCGAGAAGACGTAGAGAATCGGTGTCGCGGATGTACAAGTTGCGCTTCCGTCAAAGGTCCAAAACAACGACTGAGAGGACAAATGCAAACCTATAACGTGGGAGTACCGTTTGAAAGGATTGCTGTTGACATCGCTTGACCCTTTCCTGAATCGGAATGGGGAAATCGATACATGCTGGTTGTAGCCGATTATTTCAGCAAGTGGCCCGAGGTCTACCCCATTCCCAACCAGAAAGCAACTACTGTAGCCGAACAGCTAGTGTTAAATTGGGTCAGTAGGCACGGCGTGCCTTGCGAACTACATTCGGATCAAGGCCGAAACTTTGAATCACTCGTTTTTGGCGAAATGTGTGAGCTGCTCGGAATACGGAAAACGACGACAACACCGCTGCATCCCCAATCCGATGGAATGGTCGAACGTTTCAACGGCACGCTCAATAAACACCTGGCCAAGATGGTTGACGAGAACCAGAGGGACTGGGACCGACATATTTCCTTTTTTTTGATGGCGTACAGAGGTGCCGAACATGCATTGACGGGCCAAGCCCCAGCCAAAGTCATTTTTGGAAAGACTTTTCGTCTGCCAGCTGATATAAAGTTCGGGACACCCCCTGAGAAACCCCAAACGATCTCGGAGTACGCAAGTGAGCTAAGGCAGCGGTTGAACCAGATACATCGGACAGTGCGAAAACACCTCGAATCGGCTACTGACCGCATGAAGACCAGGTATGATCTAAAGGCAAACTCTGCTGGCTTCCAGCTAGATGACTTGACCTGGCTATATAACCCACAGCGACGGAAGGGTAGGTCTCCAAAGTTGCAGCATAATTGAGAGGGACTACACCGAGTTACAAAGCGAATCAACGACGTTGTATATCGCATATAGGAACACCGTAAACCGAGAGCCAAAATGAAAATCGTGCATCTGGACCGTCTTGCTCCATGTAACATCCAGGGAGAATTGACTACAAGTGGCGACACATCTTTTCGGGGCGAAAAGAACTGAGGTGGGGGCAGTGTTACATGTACAAATAATTCTGTGAGCTACTATCGCAATTGTTTTCACAACAATGAAGAACGTCAACACAACGAATTTTCTCGAAACCACGAGAACCCAACAAGCATGAACAACATCTGAAAGTGAGTCATTGCTCCATTCATTCACTGCTGGAATGCTCCCGCCAATTCACCAATGTACGAGAACTGAGTTGAATGATTAGAGACCCTATATAAAGGCGAGCTGAATGAATGCGATACGCGAAGTACAGGCGATATTAATTGTTGAGAGTGAAGTGATTTTAGTAGACAATTGCGATAGAAATTTATGGACAAGTGGAAGGAAGAATTGTAATAGTGAAAATTAAAGTTGTGAAATTGTTATTGAAGTGATTGTGCAGTTTCTGAGGAATTAAATAAACTCTTTTAACTAAAATTAAAAGACATTGGGTTTTCACTTTCCCGGAACATTAAAATTATTGGCCGCGAACCAAAACACGCGACAATATATATATATATATATATATATATATATATATATATATATATATATGTATATGATGCCCTCCGCAATATATTATATAGATATATATATATATATATATATATATATATATATATATGTATATATATATATATATATATATATATGTATATATATATATATATATATATATATATATATATATGTATATATATATATATATATATATATATATATATATATATATATATATATATATACATATGATGCTCTCCGCAATAGGTAAATTTCTCTCGAGAAATTTACGTAAAAATATCAGCAGTTGAAAACTAACAAAGCTGGAACAGAGATTCAGTTGGAGGAAATATTTAAGCCAATCATGAAACCTTTCAAAGAATTTGTTGAGAGAGCCAAGCTCTTGCAAGTCTTTGAGTACAGACGTCTTTTGAATAGCTCCTGTCAAAAGTTTCCAAAAATTAAATTAATTTAAAAAAAAAAACGTTAGTCCGAAGTTAATTTTTATCGGAAAGAACTTATATTGTCGAAGTAATCGAGTCAGGAAATTTCTATCGTATATTTTTTACCTCAATTGGTAACGAAAAACAAATTACCAAAGAAAACTTCGCCGCTGGTAAGGAGGAGCCCGACGGCTTCCCACCGTTGGGGCAACCTGGGGAAATGACGAATACGAAACTGCCGATAATCACCAAGAGAAAACATAACGAAGAAAACTCCGCAGATGGAGGGTGCAAGCTGCAAATAAAGCGGACATTCAACAAATGGCCAAATTGCAAATAGAAAATGATGAACTGAGCCTAGAGATACAGTCCCTCAAGGATCTCTTCAATCAATCAATCAAAAGCGCTTTATTTAATACTGTTACATGTACAAATAATTACATGTACAAATAATTCTGCGAGCTACTGTTGCAATTGTTTTCACAACAATGAAGAACACGAATTCACTCGAAACTACGAGAACCCAACAAACATGATCAACATCTGCAAGTGACGTCACTCCATTGATGAATTTGCTCGAATCTACCAGGTAGAACGTTCGCCAATGTGCGAGAAATGGGTGAATAGGTAGAGACCCTATATAAAGGCGAGCTGAATGAATGGGGGAAGAATTAATTCATTCGACCGCGATAAGAACTGCGAAAGTGTGTAGGAAGTGTGTTTCGTAATAGTGAAGTGATTTAGAAGACAATTGCGATAAGAAATTTATGGACAAGTGTTAGATTTTATTTTAATAGTGAAAATTAAAATTAGTGAAAGTGTTAAACTGATTATTGTGCACTTTCTTGAATTAAATAAACTCTTTTAACTTAAATTAAAAGACATTGCGTTTTCACTTTCCCGGAACGTTAAAATTATAGGCCGCGAACCAAATAACACGCGACAATGGTGTCAAGAAGTGCGAAAGAAAAATTTTGAAAGTGAAAATTTGAACATTTTTATAGTGCACAATAGTAAAATTTAAAGAAACATTAAAAATGCCACGAAGCTTAAACTTAAAAATTAATGAATTGACCATATCAGAGCTCAAGGAGGAGTTGGAACAGCGGAATCTGGCCACACAAGGTACAAAGGCCATACTGATTGCACGCTTGCGTGATGCGATCGAGTCGGAAGGCGTGAATCTGGATTTGGGTGAGCTCTCAGATGCAGAAAAAGGTGCAGAAGGTGGTGAAGCCGGAACACCAAAACCAAAGGAACCAGAAAATGCGCTGATGCAGATGTTGATGCTGATGCAGCAAGAGCAGCGACAACAGTCATCCAATTTAACAGCGAAGTTAAATGAACAATCAGCGAAGCTAAGCGAACAATCAGCGCAGCTAAATGAACAGACATCCAGTTTAGCTGCGAAGCTAAATGAACAATCAGCGAAGCTAGACCAACAAGCGTTCGAAATCAAGGTGGACATCGCACAGAAGCTGGAAAAACAGTCAACCGAAATAAAAGCGGAGCTCAGTAGTCTCAACAGCCAAATTAAATGCGTCGAGGAGAAGGTATACCAGGTCGAGGAGAGAATCAATCTTGAGATCAGCCAGGTCAACCATGAGATGGAAAAAGTGAAAAAGGAATTGGAAGCAGCGAAGGCAGTAGTAACCACCTCACCAGCCCCAATTATAACCGCAGCGCAAAGCTCATCTAGAAATGTGCAAGCACCAATATTCGATGGGCAAACGGTCTGGAGTATTTACAAAATCCAGTTTGAAGCCGCCGCTAGGATAAATCACTGGAATGAGCAGGAACGAGCAACTGCGTTAATTCTGGCTCTAAGAGGCCCAGCTGCCGAGCTTTTGCAGACTATCCCCGTTGAGCTGCATTCAAACCCGGCTGCTATAATGAATGCGCTGGACATGCGTTATGGAGACGATCATCTGAAGCAGATTTACCGGGCGCAGCTACGGCATCGGATGCAGAAGTCTGGCGAAACCTTGCAGCAGCTAGCACAAGACATTGAGCGATTGGCGCTTTTGGCTTACCCAGCGTACGACCCAGAACATCGAGATGACGTAGCAGCAGAAGCATTCATCAGCGCCTTAAAGGACAAGGAATTGCAACAAGCCGTGCGGTTAGCTCAAAAGCAAACAGTCAAGGAAGCATTGGCTTATGGTTTAAATTTTGAGGCAGCCAAAAATGTGACCCACACCACTGTCCGGGTTCGCGAGGTAGTGACAGATAAATCCAGGTGTGAGCGCGTGGGAAATGAGCGAGAGCTGCAGGTGAATGGTGCGCCTAGATGCTGGAATTGCGGGGAAAAAGGGCACCTGCAAAGAGACTGCAAGAAGGGGAGAAGACCGAGCTATTGTCCAGGGTGGTGGAGATCCAGACCGTGTCAGGAGCCTAGAATGGAGGCCCATCAAACTGCAAGGGCCAACTTCGTGGGGCGAACGTTGGCCACGAGTATCGACATCCCCAGCACCGTGCCAAGGCAACATCGTGGAGAAGCAGACAGATGCCTTCCTGGTCAAGTTGACGAAGAACAATGCACCCTAACAAACGACACTGGTGCAACCCGATCGACGATCCGACCAGACCTAGTGAGGCCCCAACTGCTCCACAAGGGCAGAGTTCATGGAATTGCTGACGCCCTATCTCGTCATCCATGTCCAGCTAACTGCAAACATTGCCAACGGATTGAGGAAAAGGAGCCGCCCGTTGATCTGCGATTGATAACGGCGGAGTTCGATGAAGGTTGGTCATCGGAGGAGATTCGAAACGCCCAGTTAGCCGATGAAGACATCGGACCATTGCTCGTATGGAAGGAGACGACTGGGCGACCTGAGTGGAAAGACGTTTCAATGCATGGCGCAACCCTGAAAAGCTATTGGGCACAATGGAACTCCCTTCAGGTGGAGGGTGGCATACTCAAGCGGAAATGGGAAACGGCAGATGGCAGCTCCTATAGGATGCAAACTATACTACCCAAAAGCCGAATCCAGGATGTGGTAAAGGAAATGCATGAAGGATCCTCGGGGGGCCACCTTGGTGTTAACAAGACCTTAGCGAAATTGCGGGAAAGGTTCTACTGGCTCCACGCTCGAGAAGACGTAGAGGACTGGTGTCGCAGATGCACAATTTGCGCTTCCGTCAAAGGCCCAAAGCGACGACTGAGAGGACAAATGCAAACCTATAACGTGGGGGTACCGTTTGAGAGGATTGCTGTTGACATCGCAGGACCCTTTCCTGAAACCGATTGGGGAAATCGATATACGCTGGTTGTAGCCGATTATTTCAGCAAGTGGCCCGAGGTCTACCCCATTCCCAACCAGGAAGCAACTACCGTAGCTGAACAGCTAGTGTTAAATTGGGTCAGTAGGTACGGCGTACCTTGCGAATTACATTCGGATCAAGGCCGAAACTTTGAGTCACTAGTTTTTGGCGAAATGTGCGAGCTGCTCGGAATACGGAAAACGAGGACAACACCGCTGCATCCCCAATCCGATGGAATGGTCGAACGTTTCAACGGCACGCTCAATAAACACCTTGCCAAGATGGTTGACGAGAACCAGAGGGACTGGGACCGACACATCCCATTATTTTTGATGGCGTACAGAGCTGCCGAACATGCATCGACGGGCCAAGCCCCAGCCAAAGTCATTTTTGGAAAGACTATTCGTCTGCCAGCCGATATAAAGTTCGGAACACCCCCTGAGAAACCCCAAACGGTCTCGGAGTACGCAAGTGATCTAAGACAACGGTTGAACCAGATACATCGGACAGTGCGAAAACACCTCGAATCGGCTGCTGACCGCATGAAGACCAGGTATGATCTAAAGGCTAATTCTACTGGCTTCCAGCAAGATGACTTGGTGTGGCTTTATAACCCGCAACGGCGAAAGGGTAGGTCTCCAAAGTTGCAACATAATTGGGAGGGACCATACCGAGTTACAAAGCGAATCAACGACGTCGTATACCGAATACAGGAACATCGTAAGCCGAGAGCTAAAATGAAAATCGTGCATCTGGACCGTCTTGCCCCATATTACACCCAGGGAGAATTGACTACAAATAGCGACACATCTTTTCGGGGCGAAAAGAACTGAGGTGGGGGCAGTGTTACATGTACAAATAATTACATGTACAAATAATTCTGCGAGCTACTGTTGCAATTGTTTTCATAACAATGAAGAACACGAATTCACTCGAAACTACGAGAACCCAACAAACATGATCAACATCTGCAAGTGACGTCACTCCATTGATGAATTTGCTCGAATCTACCAGGTAGAACGTTCGCCAATGTGCGAGAAATGGGTGAATAGGTAGAGACCCTATATAAAGGCGAGCTGAATGAATGGGGGAAGAATTAATTCATTCGACCGCGATAAGAACTGCGAAAGTGTGTAGGAAGTGTGTTTCGTAATAGTGAAGTGATTTAGAAGACAATTGCGATAAGAAATTTATGGACAAGTGTTAGATTTTATTTTAATAGTGAAAATTAAAATTAGTGAAAGTGTTAAACTGATTATTGTGCACTTTCTTGAATTAAATAAACTCTTTTAACTTAAATTAAAAGACATTGCGTTTTCACTTTCCCGGAACGTTAAAATTATAGGCCGCGAACCAAATAACACGCGACAATACTAATCGTTATAAATTTTAAAAGAATATAAAGCAAATTCCAAACAATAACAATCAAAAAACTTAATGGCCCAAATGGCTCTCTAAATTTGTACGTTATCATTACACATTTAAAAAAAAAAAACTATAGCAAATTCAAATCAATGACGATTATTACATATTTTTTAAATTTAATTGGAAAAAGGAGAAAAAACCAACCAACACTATTCTAAAATTATTTATCGTCTTAACACTACAGTGAACTTTGATCCTACACCTAATATGTTTTAACTTAATTCTAATAAATGCTATCAAAAACTTTATCTTATACTTAAAAAAATCTATAACAATGTTCCTAACCTAAGCGTTTTACCTTATCTCTAACCTAATATAATAAACATAATATAAACCTAACCTATACCTGATTTTTAACAAAAATAAACAATAACACTAAATGTAGCAATAATGAGCTGAAACTCAAAAACTAAATAATGAAAAACACCAAAACTGAAAATACACACGAATAATTTAGACATTGTCATTCAGCCACCAATACCTAGACTGCCCCGTCTCAACTCGATCAGCCTCAACGAATCTAGCAAATGAGTACCTCCATTGGAATTGTTGGTCTCGTGAACTCAAGTTCGGAGGATATTTTATCTTCTTATCGGTGGCCCGTCGATATATGTGATATATGACTGGGACGCCGTCAGAATCAAAAACATATCGATTCATGTCCAAATACACGAATGCTTCTGGAGGAATGAAGCCAGTAGCGAGGCAAGTCGCAATATACCCGTCTGTAGGGTGGAACGGCTGTGAAATCCAAGGGTTTTCACTCACAGTCACAGATCTTGCGATATGATTCCGAAGAAGTTTCAATATGAAAATATCGAGTCTAGTCACTTCAGCAGTTTGATAAATTCTTCTATTCGATATATAATGTTTCCAATCCGTCTCAGGCTTTCTGTACAAACCAGTACATGCACGAAGACATTTCCTTTCGAAAACTCTTAATTTTTCCATAGTACTAGCACTCTGGTTGTACCAGATCTGACATCCATATGTCAAAACTGGTCTAACCAGTGTCTTGTAACAGATAATTTTGACCTTTTGATCAATGTATCTGGAATGAAAGAGCTTTCGAAGGGCCATGACTACTTTAAGTGCCTTACTGAGCATGATTTTCACATGTTCAGTATAGTACAGGTACTGATTGAGATAAACACCGAGGTATCGAACACAGAATTTATGTGGAACCCGTTCAAGACTACCCTCACCAGCCATGATGTGGAAATCCTTCCAATTACGTTTCAGGTCTTGACTGACCCCCTGCAGCGTTGTCCGAAACAAGATTGTTTCACACTTCTGCGCATTGATTTTCATTCGCCAATTGTCAGTGTACAGCTGTACATCATTGAACATTTTTTGGAGATTGCTCTGAACTATTGTAGCTTTTCGGTCTGCCGTGTAGATGATCAGATCATCAGCAAACGCTACCAATGATCGCGTTGGCGAGACGTTAAAATCAAAGCCGTTCAATAGCTTGCGAATGAAGATTGAAAAGAGCAGAGGCGCAGTAACTGTTCCCTGCTGTAGACCATTCAAGACCTTGAACTCGCGCATTGTTGTCAGATTTCCATCGGTTACAACAAACGATTTCCCGTATAACATATTACACATCATGGCGACAAGGTGTCTGGGGAACTTGTCCTGAAGGAGTTTAAAAATTAGTCCATCTAACCATACCGTATCAAAGGCTTTCTCCATATCAATGAGACATGCTCCAACACATTGTCTATCATTTAGTTTCCAACAGATGTCCGAGGTTACTTTCGTTATTGCATGTGTGGTCCAATGCCTGGCACGAAAACCAAATTGGCAATTCGGCATCAACTCATTTTCCTCAATGTGGGCGTTTAATGCTCTGTTGAGTATCACTTCAAACACCTTGCTGATGTTATGCAGCAAGCTGATTGGGCGATAGCTTTTGGGGCATGAAGATTCTTTTCCTTTCTTCAAGATCGGAAATACCTTAGCCTTTTTCCACTCATTTGGGAAATATGAATTGCTCAACATGTTGTTGAACAATATGCAATAGTTCCTAATAGCAACCTCAGGCAAATGTCGGAGAACTACATTTGGAATACCATCAGTACCACATGATTTCTTGTTGTTTATCCTGCGAAATATGAAACACAAGTCTTCATAGCTGACAAAATAATCAATAAGATTCAAGCTCGGTATGAGGTCAGATGTTAATGTTTCATTGAAATGAGGAATTGATTGGCCGTTCAGGCTTGATTTGAAGTCGGAAACTTTTGCTTCAACGACCTCTGAAAATATTCCATTCCCTCTCTCAGGGTTTGGTAGATGAACCAATTCAAAATTAGTTCCAATCAGGGCAAGTTTATCCAATCCTTCACAAATAATCCTGTTTCCATTTCTATCCGGAGTCGTACTATCAATTTCGATACCAGCCCTATCGAGAAGATTTATCTCATCACTAGTGACTTCAAGATTCGATACCTTCACTCGAGACTTCTTGCGGAATATGCTATTTACTTTCGCAAGCACGCCGTCTGGGTTCTGTGGGCTAATACCCCTCAATTTTTCCGCCCATTGACTGCTAACCTCACTCCTGAAGTATGACCGGATTAAGTTCCGGACATTCTTCAGATGTAATTTCAACAAAGACAACGAGGGATGGTTGTAATCCAAAAATCGTCGATAAATATTGTTGACACATGTGAGAAGAAGGCTTTTCAATCTTTCCAACCTTGCGATGGTTGGTGTTTCATATCCTTCTATATTATTTCGATGTTTAATCTTGGGAACTACTTTCTCAATCGTTTCCAACGTCAGCTTCTCTAACTTCGACAAATAGACATCTATTTCATCGTTAGTTCGATTCCTGTCATTAGGAACCATTGAGCAAGAGTTGCCACCATCAGAAGGGGGACATTGCTTCTGGTACTCGCGATTAAACTTCTTTTGAAACTTTCCCCAGTCTGTTTTTTTTGAAATTTAACCGATGGTTTTCATGTTGAGCTGGAATGAGGAAGAAATCATCCCTGTGATGATTGATTTCCATTACGATTGCGTTATGGTCGCTATCATAAGGAAGCACCTGCAGTTTCCGTTGAGGACTATTAAAGCTGAATTCAAGTCTTGCGTCAGCAATGCAAAGGTCCAAATATGAATTTGTCCTAGGGTATGTTGGGAACTCCGACCCATATAGAGTGCACCTGTATTCAATTTGGTTCTCTGTTATCCACGATTTCAGGAATACACCTCTTGGATTATTGGTGGCGTTCAGCCATGATGTATGCTTGGCGTTCAGGTCACCAGCAAGAATATAATAGTTATGCAGCCTGTTCAATTCGAGTATTTCGAACAAGGAATTGAGTTCCTCCTTGAGCTTGAGAACAGTTCCACCAGTTGCATAGGCAGATATAACGAAGAAGTTATCCCCACCTGGCAGTGAGATTTTGATAACGGACACTTCAAGAGATTCAAAGCTTTTGAATTCGACTTTTTCAATATTTTGGAAATAATAGGGTCTTCGAACCAATATCCCGGTGCCACCTCCCCCATCACCAACTACCCTATCGTTTCTTACGAATTCGAAATTCTTGAATGTCATGAAATGCCATGAATTGAGGTGGGTTTCGGTTAGAAGCAGGATGTCAGGCTTTTGTCTGGCAATGAATTCAAGGAGATAATCACGCCGATGTATAGTAACAATGGAATTGACGGTGATCGAGATGAGACGAATCCTATCCATGGGAATGTGACTGGATAACAAATTATTTTGAGGCATTTGAAACCCCTAGACGATGAAAAACAAGATTCATTTTTGTATCTTGCTTATCGATTCTTTCCGATAGAGAATTAAGTTGCTGTAAAATTTTGAGAAGCAGCTCATTATTGCCACTTGCATTATTTACACTATTTTCTGCATTTTCTGCTGGTCCTCTAGCGGCTTGTGCAAATGATACTCCGGGCTTTACGAAGTTCGGAGCTAAGACACTGCGGTGTATTTGTGTTTGCTTTGTGGCAGATTTCAATCTTACATCCTGATATCGGGAGCATCCTCGATATGATGCCGGGTGACCAAAAACACCGCAGTTCACACAATATAATTTCTCTTTTGGCTCCGTCTGAGCCAATTTGCACTCACCGGGAGCATGCACGTCTTTGCATTTAACGCATCGGTAATGCATGGCGCAGTTGGCAGCCGAATGCCCAAATCGTTGGCAGCGATAGCACTGGTTGATTTTTCGTTTCTGGAGGCGTTCCCACCTCACCACTCGAAAATTTAAATATCTGATTTGCTGAAGAGTGCTTGGACTGCTCTTATTTGTTATTTGTACCAAATAAAGTGGTAAATTTTTTTTCTACCGTTGACCTTCTTGTCGCGAATGTTTTAACTGAGATAAACTCAATTTGTGGTGCTGTTTCCTTGAGAACCTGAAGAAGATCGACGGTATCTTCTCCGCAGTCCAAGCCTTTCAGCAAGAACGTCTGGTTCTTCTCGCTTTTGGGGGTATAGGTGAAGTGCGGAACCTCCCCAGAATTCAAAGCATCTTTCGCTGATTTGAAATCAACCGGTGATTTCGTTCTAATTGACAGCTTCTCGGAATTTATTCGTTTGATTTCGAAATTTGTCAACTTGTTTTCGGCTGCCAATAGCCGAACCATGTCTTTTCCGCTTTGACCGAAGACATTAATTGGCGGAACTTTCTCGGTATTCTTCGCTACTTTTTGAGGAGGACCAGCAGAACTACGGGCTGGTTTCTTCTCCTTATTTCTACTTTCATTATTTTTATTTTTTAAATATAAGATAAAATTATCATCTTTATAACCTTCGTCAACCTCCATATCCTGTTGGAGTCCATCCAGCGCCGCAAAGTAGTTCTGGCTTTCGTTGGTGCCACCAGCACTTAATACCTCTTCAGTCATTGTTAGATTTGCAGTTTTCTTCTGTTTTTCGATTTTTCGCATCGGATCACTCTCTTGAACTTTTTTTGCCGTCTTGAACATTTCTTCGTTCGTTTGAATTCTTGCCTTTAACTCTTCGATTTCACTTCGAAGGCGACACACCTCCTGTCTATCCTCGAGCACTTGTGTTTTACGACCGGCATCTGCGGTATCCTGGGTGCTCGTGTGTCTCCGCTTGTTGACACTTGCCTATTTCACACCGTCACTCTCCCCGGGGCCCCCCAACGGAGGGAAGCCGTCGGGCTCCTCCATACAGCAGTCCCGAGTTGTCTTTGGTTTGTTGCCTTTTCTTGATTTATTGGTATGGTTGGTCGATGCCTTCGACGATTAATTCTTCCCCAATAAAATCAAAACTTGCTTTTGACTGACTCGTACAAAATTAATTCAATTATTTGAAACTGACTTTTGTGAAAAATTAATTAATTTTTAAAATTAATGACAGGAGCGATTAAAAACACGTCTACACGCAACGAGTGCTAGACGTAGAATGTTCTCAAGGATCTCTTCAAGATACGAATGAAGCCTCAAAAGACGCAGACAAAATCAATGGCAACAGGTAACAAAGCCGAAGAAAAGTGCAAAGCAAGCAATTCCAGAAGAAGTTCTAAGTGCTGGTGGCACCAACGAGAGCCAAAACTATTTTGCATCGCTGGAGGAATTAACCAGAGACATGGAAATTGAAGAAAACAAAGAAGGTAATTCTAATCAAGATAATGACTTAAATTTTATTCAATATTTAAAGAATAAAAATGAGGAGAAAAAACCAGCCCGCAGTTCTGCTGGTTCCTCTGAAAAAGCTTCCAACAAGACAGAAAAAGTTTCGCCAATCAAAGTGATCGGACAAAGCGGGAAAAATATGGTTCGGCTATTGGCAACCGAAAACAAACTGGCCAATTTCGAAATCAAAAGAGTTAGTGCCGAAAAATTAACTGTAAGGACGACATCAGTGGTTGATTTCAAGTCAGCCAAAGATGCGCTGAATTCTGGGGAGGTTCCACACTTCACCTATACCCCAAAAAGTGAAAAGAATCAGACGTTTTTGTTGAAGGGTTTGGACTGCGGAGAGGATACGGTCGATCTCCTTCAGGTGCTCAAGGAAGCTGCACCAGATATTGAATTTGTTTCAGTCAAAGCCTTTGCGACAAGAAGGTCGACCATAGAAAGGAAGAATTTACCACTTTACCTGGTACAAATTGCAAATAAGAGCAGTCCAAGTGCCCTTCAACAAATAAGGTACTTGAATTTCAGAGTGGCGAGGTGGTAACGCCTCCAGAAAAGAGAAGTCAACCAGTGTTACCGGTGTCAAAGATTTGGACATTCGGCTGCCAATCGTGCCATGCAATCCCGGTGAGTGCAAATTGGCTCAGACGGAGCCTAAAGAAAAATTATACTGCGTTAACTGCGGTATTTTTGGTCACCCAGCATCATATCGAGGATGCTCCCGATATCAAGATGCGAAAGTTAAATTTACTCCAAAGCAAACACAAGTACCCCGTAATATCATATCTTCCAACTTCGTCAAACCCGGAGTATCATTTGCACTAGCCGCTAGAGGACTAGCAGAAAATGCGGTAAATAGTGTAAATAATGTAAGTGGCAATAATGAGATGCTTCTCAAAATTTATCAGCAACTCAATTCTTTATCGGAGAGAATCGACAAACAAGATTCAAAAATTAACTTTGCTTTTCAGGGTTTAGGTTTTTCACATGCCTAATAACTTGTCATCCAGTCATATTCCCATGGAAAGGCTTCGCCTCATATCGATCAACGTCATCTTTATCGTTGCTTTACATTGACGTGATTATCTCCTTGAATTTATTGTTAAGCAACAGCCTGATATCACACTTCTCACTGAAACCCACCTCAATTCATGGCATTCCATGGAATTCAATGATTTTGCATTCGTAAGAAACGATAGGGTAATAGGTGATGGGGGAGGTGGCACCGGAGTATTGGTTCGAAGACCCTGTTATTTCCAAAATATTGAATAAGTCGAATTCAAAAACCTTGAATTTCGCTCATCAAAATTTCACTGCTTCGTTATCTCAGCCTAAGCAACTGGTCAAAATGTTCTCAAGTTCAAGGAGGAACTCAATTCCTTGTTTGAAATACTCGAATTGAACAGGCTGCATATTATTATATTTTTGTCGGTGACATGAATGCCAAGCATACATCATGGCTAAACGCCACCAATAATTTTAGAGGTGTATTCCTGACATAATGGATAACAGAGAATCAAATTGAATACAGTTGAAACCTATATGGGTCGGAGCTCCCAACATACCCTAGGACAAATTCATATTTGGACCTCTGCATTGCTGACGCAAGACTTGAATTCAGCTTTAATAGTCCTCAACGGAAACTGCAGGTGCTTCCTTACGATAACGACCAGAACGCAATCGTAATGGAAATCAATCATCAAAGGGATGATGTCTTTCTCATTCCAGTTCAACATGAAAACCATCGGTGGAATTTCAGAAAAACATACTGGGGAAAGTTTCAAAACAAAGGTAATCGAGAGTACCAGAAGCAATGTCTCCCTTCTGATGGTGGCAACTCTTGCCCAATGGTTCCTAATGACAGGAATCTAACTAAAGATGAAATAGATGTTTATTTGTCGAAGTTAGAGAAGCTCACATTGGAAACGATTGAGAAAGTAGTTCCCAAGATTAAACATCGGAACAATATGAAAGGATATGAAAAATCCAACCATCGCAAGGTTGAAAAGATTGAAAAGCCTTCTTTTCACACGCGTCAACAATATTCATCGACGATTTTTGGACTACAACCATCCCTCGTTGGCTTTGTTGAAATTACACCTGAAGAATATCTGGAACTTAATCCGTTCATACTTCCGAAGTGAGGTTAGCAATCAATGGGCGGAAAAACTGAGGGGTATTAGCCCACAGGACCCAAATGGCGTTTTTGCGAAAGTGAATAGCATATTCCGAAAGAAATCTCGAGTGAAGGTACCGAATCTTGAAGTCGCTAGTGATGAGATAAATCTTCTCGATAGAACTGGTATCGAAATTGATGGTACGACACCGGATAGAAATGGAAACAGGATTATATGTGATGGATTGCAGAAATTCGCCCTGATTGGAACACATTTTGAATGGGTCCATCTGCCAAACCCTGAGAGAGGGAATGAAATATTTTCAGAGGTCGTTATAGCAAAAGTTTCCGACTTCAAATCAAGCCTGAACGGCCAATCAATTTTCATTAAATATAACATTAACATCTGACCTCATACCGAGCTTGAATCTTATTGATTATTTTGTCAGCTATGAAGACTTGTGTTTCACATTTCGCAGGATAAACAAAAAAAAATCATGTAGTGCTGATGGTATTCCAAATGTAGTTCTCCGGCATTTGCCTGAGGTTGCTATTAGGAATTATTACATATTGATCAACAACATGTTGAGCAATTCATATTTCCCAAATGAGTGGAAAAAGGCTAAGGTTTTTCCGATCTTGAAGAAAAGAAAAGAATCTTCATGCCCCAAAAGCTATCGCCCAATCAGCTTGCTGCATAACATCAGCAAGGTGTTTGAAGTGATACTCAACAGAGCATTAAACGCCCACATTGAGAAATATGAGTTGATGCCGAATTGCCAATTTGGTTTTCGTGGCAGGCATTCGACTATAAATGCAATAACGAAAGTAACATCAGACATCTGTTGGAAACTAAACAACAAAGAATCTCTAATTGATATGGAGAAAGCCTTCGATGCGGTGTGGTTAGATGGACTAGCTTTTTATCTCCTTCATGACAGGCTCCCCAGACTCTTGTCGCCATAATGTTTAATATGTTATACGGGAAATCATTTGTTGTAACTGATGGAAATCTGACAACAATGCGCGAATTCAAGGTCTTGAATGGTCTACAGCAGGGAACAGTTACTGCGCCTCTGCTCTTCTCAATCTTCATTCGCAAGCTATTGAACGGCTTTGATTTTAGCGACTCGCCAATGCGATCATTGGTAGCGTTTGCTGATGATCTGATCATCTATACGGCAGACCGAAAAGCTACAATAGTTCAGAGCAAACTTCGAAAAATGTTTAATGATGTGCAGCTTTACACCGACAATTGGCGAATAAAAATCAATGCGCAGAAGTGTGAAACAATTTTGTTTCAGACAACGTTGCGAGGGCAAGTCAAGACCTGAAACGTAATTGGAAGGACTTCCACATTGTGGCGGCTGAGGGTAGTTCAGAACGGGTTCAACATCTTCTTCTTCTTAGCACTACAGCCCCTTTCGGGCCTTCGCTTCCTGCAAACAGCGCCTCCAACTGTCTCGGTCCGTTGACTGCGTCTTCCAATTCCGAAATCCGAGCAGCGATGAACTGTCTTAATCTACCGAGTCAGACCAGCGTTTCCCCGGTTTATCCACTGTCCGCCGGCCTTCAGTTCTCCCAACGAATGCCTTCTTGGGTGTCCTTTGTTCGTCCATACAATTCATGTGTCCAGCCCATTGCAACTTCCGCAGTCCTACAATCCTCGAGACCTCCGGTTCGTCAAAAAATTCATACAGCTCAATCAATCAATCAATCAAAAGCGCTTTATTTAATACTAACCATTATAAATTTTAAAAGAATATAAAGCAAATTCCAAACAATAACAATAGAAAACTTAATGGCCCAAATGGCTCCCTAAATTTGTACGTTATCATTACACATAAAAAAAATCCCCGTTGGCAGCACCAGCCGGAAAGGTAAATTTCTCGTATGTAGCATAAAGCTTCGAAAAAAAATTTGGTTTGCCTACTACTCAACTTCTTTCTGCAATTTTCGTAGTACCACATGGGTATTTATTAACATAAAAAAAATCTGGTCACGTTCGTTCTTAGAGACCTTTTATCGGGGCGCGAATATTTTGCTAATTAAATTGAGTTGCATACGTATGGATAACATATTGAAAATCGGCGGATCATAAATTGTTGTAAACATATAAATACCGGTTTCGCCCTTCTCGCATTTGCTGTTTACACAGTTCACAGTGGTAACCACACAAAGGCTTAAATAGCTCGAATAGTTAATTTCAAAAGATTTGCATGAAAGTTTAATCAGCACTTGCGTTGCCATTAATATATACATTTTCAATTTTTTTCTGAACTATGAGGGCCGTCATTTCAATTTTTATTGAAATCGGCTGCTAAAAATATTAAGCTGTAAATTTTCGACTTTTTCATTTGTCATTCGATTTGCATAATTAACTTGCGTTAATAACTTATAATTTCAAGTTTCAACGGAATCTGTTGAGAATCTTGGCTGCTACAGAAATAAAAAAAATTGTATGCCACCCCCCTGTATGGGGAGACCCCCCTTAAAATACCTTAAAATATTTTCTTGCACTGCAAATTTCAAGAGGCACCACTTTTGACCTACGTAGAAAATTTCCTCATTCTAGCTCATGTGGTTTGCGAGAAAACTTGTTTTGACGCACGAACAAACGGACGGACAGACAGACAAGTCGCGATTTTATAATTTTTTTAGGGGATTGTTAAAAAGATTTTACAATATCTTAAAAATGGTCTGGTTTATAAATTCTATCAAGTAAAGTCATTTAAAACGTTATCATGAAAAATATTCATTATTTCAGTTGGTACTAAAATAGCGAATTGCGCTTGCCTTCTGACCTTTGGGGGCCGCCATTTTGAATGCATGCATTTTATTTTGGATTATTTTAAATCTTTGTATGCTAGGAACTCATCAATCAATGTACTATCTCGTTCAAATAGAAGTTTCACTCTAGACAGGGCAAAATAGTTCAATTTTTAAAGAAAATGGCAGCTAAAAATATTAGGCTTTAAATTTTCGACTTTTTTATTTTTCATTCAATTTTAATAATTTCCTGCGTAATACAAGAACATAGTACAGAGATCCATAATCTCAAGTTTCATCAAAATCCGCTGGAAAATGTGACCGCTAGAGGGCCACAAAAACCTGAAAAAAACGCATATTTAAACGGCCGCCATTTTGAAATTTGCTCATGCATGATCACCAAAATATCAAAGACTGTAGGCCTAAATAATGTCTATCTTGAAACCGAATTTCGTATATTTCGGATTAAAGTTGCGACTTTAAAAAGCCTTTGAAATTTTGCCCTTTAACTGGCCGCCATTTTGTTTTTTGCAACCTGACCTCCAATTTTTTCACGTAATTCTTTAGACACTTATAATTTCTATCAAGTTATCAAATTTCGTGAAAATCTGTTGAAAGCTTTGACCACTATTACAACAACAAAATTTTGCACGTTTTTCGACCTTTGAGCGGCCGCCATTTTGTTTCTGCCGTACCGACTTTGGATTTTTTATTGTGAAATTCATCACATACAGCAATGAACCTTTGCACCAAATTTCATCCAAATCGGAGCTATACTTTGGTCAGAACAGAAATCACGATTTTTCGTCTAAAATGGCCGCCATTTTGTTTTTGCCCGGCCGATATAGCTGGTTCACGAACTTAACTGAAATAATTACCCAATACACCTTTCCTGAAAATTTGGTGAAAATCGAAGCAAAATTGCAACCTCTATCCTGGTCACAAATTTCGTTATATCCCATATATATATATATATATATATATATATATATATATATATATATATATATGATGCTCTCCGCAATAGGTAAATTTCTCTCGAGAAATTTACCTAATTACCCAATACACCTTTCCTGAAAATTTGGTGAAAATCGAAGCAAAATTGCAACCTCTATCGTGGTCACAAATTTCGTTATATCCCATATATATATATATATATATGATGCTCTCCGCAATAGGTAAATTTCTCTCGAGAAATTTACCTAAAAAAAACTGTAGCAAATTCAAATCAATGAAGATAATTACATATTTTTTAAATTTAATTGGAAAAAGGAGAAAAAACCAACCAACACTATTCTAAAACAAGTTGGGTCGACAGACCTATGCTCATGTCAGAAGGGTTTTGTACTCAACTTACAAAATGCAGTAACCAGCTACGAATAAAATCAAGAAACATGTCAAAGACGATTTAATTGGAGAAAATGTGAAATTCGAGGATCATAATATTATTAACAAAGTTGAAAGAGTTTTGACTTCTGAGGTATTTGTTAGAGTTATACATCTCCCTTGATAATTTTTTCAGATTTTTTAGATCACGGGTGTCCATTTGCGAGGGAGGAATCACATTTTTCATGTATTTCCCCTCCCCTGTGCCCCCCACTGAAGCAAAAACGGTCAGTTTAAGAACCGTTTTGAAAAGCTCTCATAGAGAACTTTCAGTTGATCCTCATATCGGCTACCTTTCATGAAATTTTTTTCCAGGGGTCACTTCTCTGTACTGTAATCATCGATTCATGGCCTATTTTTTCGAATCCTAGATGGTTGCAAAGCCCTTTTGCTAGGAGCTCTCTCCTGCCTCTTCGACTTGTTTCAATTATATGTACTCATCTTCATGATACCTATCATTCCTGCAATTTTCTTGCAAATCCAAACAAAGCTGTAGTGTCTAAGTCGGTAAAAAGCGCATATGGCTCTATAGCCATATGTTTCCATAGTAATTCAGGGCATATTGTTCCATAGTAATACAGGAAAATTCAAATCGCTATAACTTCGTCAAATACTATTCGATCTTTATGAAACTTTCAGAAAAGATCAATCTTATAAAAAGTCATCTGTTTGCAAAATTTTATTGAATTTTAGGGTACCGTTTAGATTTTATTCAAGAAAACATAAAATCGATAAATCATACTATTACTAACAAAGTTGAGTGAATTTCGACTTCTCATGTATTTGTTGTTGTTGTACTCATTAAGGCCTACATTCGTAATTTTTTTCAGATTTTTCGGATGGAAGGTGTCCAATCGCGAGGGGGGGGTACGCGAAAAGTTCGTACATTTCCCCTTCCCCTACCCCCTTCGGTACTTATAAGGCAATTTTAAGACTTGTTTTGAAAAGATCTTATTAAGACCTTTCCAATGACACCCTACTCGACTACCAATGGTGAAAAATTTTTTTTGAGGGGTCACCTCCCTATATGGGGAGACCCCCCTTGAACCCCTTTAAAAAATTTTTTCACCCTTGGAATTTGAAGAGGTCACCACTTCTGACCTTTCCACAAAGTTTCATGGCTGTAGCCTCTATAGTTTCGGAGAAAAAGTGCTGTGACATACAGACGGACGGACCGACGGACGGACGGACAGACGGACACAGGTCGTGATTGCAATAGGGTTTTGTATTTTAGTACAAAGCCCTAATTATTCATAATCTTAACACTACAGTGAACTTTGATCCTACACCTAATATGTTTTAACTTAATTCTAATAAATGCTATCAAATTCTTTATCTTATACTTAAAAAAATCTATAACAATGTTCCTAACCTAAGCGTTTTACCTTATCTCTAACCTAATATAATAAACATAATATAAACCTAACCTATACCTAATTTTTAACAAAAATAAACAACAACACTAAATGTAGCAATAATGAGCTGAAACTCAAAAACTAAATAACGAAAAACACCAAAACTGAAAATATACACGAATAATTTAGACATTGTCATTCAGCCACCAATACCTAGATTGCCCCGTCTCAACTCGATCAGCCTCAACGAATCTAGCAAATGAGTACCTCCATTGGAACTGTTGGTCTCGTGAACTCAAATTAGGAGGATATTTTATCTTCTTATCGGTGGCCCGTCGATATATGTGATATATGACTGGGACGCCGTCAGAATCAAAAACATATCGATTCATGTCCAAATACACGAATGCTTCTGAAGGAATGAAGCCAGTAGCGAGGCAAGTCGCAATATACCCGTCTGTAGGGTGGAACGGCTGTGAAATCCAAGGGTTTTCACTCCCAGTCACAGATCTTGCGATATGATTCCGAAGAAGTTTCAATATGAAAATATCGACTCTAGTCACTTCAGCAGTTTGATAAATTCTTCTATTCGATATATAATGTTTCCAATCCGTCTCAGGCTTTCTGTACAAACCAGTACATGCACGAAGACATTTCCTTTCGAAAACTCTTAATTTTTCCATAGTACTAGCACTCTGGTTGTACCAGATCTGACATCCATATGTCAAAACTGGTCTAACCAGTGTCTTGTAACAGATAATTTTGACCTTTTGATCAATGTATCTGGAATGAAAGAGTTTTCGAAGGGCCATGACTACTTTTAGTGCCTTACTGAGCATGATTTTCACATGTTCAGTATAGTACAGATAATGATCGAGATAAACACCGAGGTATCGAACACAGGATTTATGTGGAACCCGTTCAAGACTACCCTCACCAGCCATGATGTGGAAATCTTTCCAATTACGTTTCAGGTCTTGACTGACCCCCTGCAGCGTTGTCCGAAACAAGATTGTTTCACACTTTTGCGCATTGATTTTCATTCGCCAATTGTCAGTGTACAGCTGTACATCATTGAACATTTTTTAGAGATTGCTCTGAACTATTGTAGCTTTTCGGTCTGCCGTATAGATGATCAGATCATCAGCAAACGCTACCAATGATCGCGTTGGCGAGACGTTAAAATCAAAGCCGTTCAATAGCTTGCGAATGAAGATTGAAAAGAGCAGAGGCGCAGTAACTGTTCCCTGCTGTAGACCATTCAAGACCTTGAACTCGTGCATTGTTGTCAGATTTCCATCAGTTACAACAAACGATTTCCCGTATAACATATTACACATCATGGCGACAAGGTGTCTGGGGAACTTGTCCTGAAGGAGTTTAAAAATAAGTCCATCTAACCATACCGTATCAAAGGCTTTCTCCGTATCAATGAGACATGCTCCAACACATTGTCTATCATTTAGTTTCCAACAGATGTCTGAGGTTACTTTCGTTATTGCATGTGTGGTCGAATGCCTGGCACGAAAACCAAATTGGCAATTCGGCATCAACTCATTTTCCTCAATGTGGGCGTTTAATGCTCTGTTGAGTATCACTTCAAACACCTTGCTGATGTTAGGCAGCAAGCTGATTGGGCGATAGCTTTTCGGGCATGAAGATTCTTTTCCTTTCTTCAAGATCGGAAATACCTTAGCCATTTTCCTCTCATTTGGGAAATATGAATTGCTCAACATGTTGTTGAACAATATGCAATAGTTCCTAATAGCAACCTCAGGCAAATGTCGGGGAACTACATTTGGAATACCATCAGTACCACATGATTTCTTGTTGTTTATCCTGCGAAATATGAAACACAAGTCTTCATAGCTGACAAAATAATCAATAAGATTCAAGCTCGGCATGAGGTCAGATGTTAATGTTTCATTGAAATGCAGAATTGATTGGCCGTTCAGGCTTGATTTGAAGTCGGAAACTTTTGCTTCAACGACCTCTGAAAAAATTTCGTTCCCTCTCTCAGGGTTTGGTAGATGAGCCAATTCAAAATGTGTTCCGATCAGGGCAAGTTTATCCAATCCTTCACAAATAATCCTGTTTCCATTTCGATCCGGAGTCGTACTATCAATTTCGATACCAGCCCTATCGAGAAGATTTATCTCATCACTAGTGACTTCAAGATTCGATACGTTCACTCGAGACTTCTTGCTATTCACTTTCGCAAACACGCCATCTGGATCCTGTGGGCTCATACCCCTCAATTTTTCCGCCCATTGATTGCTGACCTCATTCCTGAAGTATGACCGGATTAAGTTCCGGGCATTCTTCAGATGTAATTTCAACAAAGCCAACGAGGGATGGTTGTAATCCAAAAATCGTCGATAAATATTGTTGACGCGTGTGGGAAGAAGGCTTTTCAATCTTCTCAACCTTGCGATGGTAGGTGTTTCATATCCTTCCATATTGTTTCGAAGTTTAATCTTGGGAACTACTTTCTCAATCGTTTCCAACGTCAGCTTCTCTAACTTCGACAAATAGACATCTATTTCATCGTTAGTTAGATTCCTGTCATTCGGAACCATTGAGCAAGAGTTGCCACCATCAGAAGGGGGACATTGCTTCTGGTACTCCCGATTAAACTTCTTTTGAAACTTTCCCCAGTCTGTTTTTTTGAAGTTCAACCGATGATTTTCGTGTTGAACTGGAATGAGGAAGAAATCATCCCTGTGATGATTGATTTCCATTACAATTGCGTTATGGTCGCTATCATAAGGAAGCACCTGCAGTTTCCGTTGAGGACTATTAAAGTTGAATTCGAGTCTTGCGTCAGCAATGCAAAGGTCCAAATATGAATTTGTCCTAGGGTATGTTGGGAACTCCGACCCATAAAGATTGCACCTGTAGTCAATTTGGTTCTCTGTTATCCATGATTTCAGGAATACACCTCTTGGATTATTGGTGGCGTTCAGCCATGATGTATGCTTGGCGTTCAGGTCACCAGCAAGAATATAATAGTTATGCAGCCTGTTCAATTCGAGTATTTCAAACAAGGAATTGAGTTCCTCCTTGAGCTTGAGAACAGTTCCACCAGTTGCATAGGCAGAGATAACGATGAGGTTATCCCCACCTGGCAGTGAGATTTTGATAACGGACACTTCAAGAGATTAAAAGCTTTTGAATTCGACTTTTTCAATATTTTGGAAACGATAGGGTCTTCGTACCAATATCCCGGTGCCACCTCCCCCATCACCTATTACCCTATCGTTTCTTACGAATTCAAAATCCTTGAAATTCATACAGCTCATGGTTGTATCGAATGCGCCATTGGTCTCTATCTAGCTTCACTCCGAAAAATCGCCTCAGGACCCTTCGCTCAAAGGCATTCAATATATTTGCGGAAACTTGGGTTAGAGTCCATGTTCTACACCCATAGCATAACACAGGTCTCATAACAGATTTATATACTTGGAGCCTTGTTTTCCTGTGTATGCTTCAAGATCGTCAATACCGAATAAAATATTTTATTTGCGAGCTGTATACTTCGGCGTATTTCGTCTCTTTCATTGCCCGTTTTCGTTATTTTGGCGCCTCAATACACAAATTCGCTAACATTCTCGATACTGTATTTGCCAAGTGTAATATTTTGTGCATTTGTGGTATTTCTCCTCGATTGCATCATGAGGTTTGTTTTATTTTCGTTTATTTGTAGCCCTACTAGTTTGGTTCGCTGTCGAGTTTCCGGAAGAGTTCTTTGGCAGTTGTTAGTGACCGTGACAGAATGCTGATGTCGTCCGCATAGGCCACTATTTTGCTCGACTTGTATAGTAATGTACCTTGCGTATCGACAGGTATCTTCCGTATGACGTACTCCAGAGCCATATTGAATAACAATGGGGCCAGCCTCTCTCCCTGCTTTAGTCCGATATTTGTGTCAAAGGCATGGGTGAGTTGGTTATTGATGCGGACTTGGGAGGTTGTTAACGTCATTGCCATATTGATTAGGCGGACTAATTTGGCTGGAATGCCAAACCCAAGCATTATTTGGTACAGTGCGTTACTATCAATACTGTCGTATGCTTGCTTGAAGTCAACGAAAATGTGGTGTACGTCTGTGTTGAGTTCCCAGCATTTTTCAAGTACCTGCTTGACTGTGAACAGTTGGTCTGTTGTTGATCTGCCTGCCCTAAAACCACCTGGATACTCCCCAATAACACTGTTGGCGTATGATCCGATTTTATTTTCTAAGATTTTAGAAAATATTTTGTATTTTGTATGTTTTGTTATGTTTATTATATTAGGTTAGAGATAAGTTTAAACGCTTAGGTTAGGAACAAGAATTTTTATTTTTTATGTGGTCAAATACATTTCTTATCATTACCATTAGCAAATATATCTACCAACACATTCGGTCAACATGCACGCGCCATCAACCAAAAAAAAATTCATATGAAACTTATTCAGAGCCCCTCACCGGAAATCAAAACCACAAGAAATTTGCATGAACTTTATTTAGAACCCCCTAATTCTATCTACTGATGGGAATTTTTCTTTCTTGTGATTATCCTTGACAGATGGACCAACGGACAAAACTTTGGTTTTTCCTCCCTATTTCTAATGTTTAAATATTCGATCAATCCAATATTAAGTTTAGTAATACAATGTTCCGAAGTTTTCAAACCTGTATCCTCTTCAATACTCATGGAATCTTTTAATATAGCTAGCGCTACAAAATAGTTCGTGCTGACGTTTGCTCCGCTTGGACTAAGGACATCCTCTTGATCAAGTTCTCTTCGTTTTCTCTCTTAACCTTCTCAGCTTTCCCGTTAGCTTTGATTAACTGCGCGATCTCGATGACTGATAAAATCTTCGGTTTTTCTTCGGTGTTATCGAATCTTCGTTTGAGCTTTTTTCACCCGTCATGATTGCCGATAGACACAATCTTTCTGGTTGATGGCTGGAGCCTCCTTATCCATAATGAAGGCCACCCCAAATTCTCGTTTTCTAGTGCGCTTCTTACTTCTGAATATTGCCTGCGATCTCATGTCTTGAATGTCGTTTCCTGGATTGCCAATATTTTTAATTGATATTGACTGGCCTGTTGTAAAAGGTCCTTAACAGTGTTAGGGTAATTGAGTGATCTGATACTCCAGGATCCAACGCCATAGTCATTTTTACGTTTGCGAGGTCGTTGGCATGAGTCCAATCTGTTCCGAGGCCCATCTACAGGCTTCAAAACATTTTAAAGTTTTCAAGAGACGGGGAGTTAGCCCAGGGGCATGGTTATTACGTCGATTCAGTTATCAGGCGTGGAAAATTCGCCCTCAACCTCTTTCGTCCCCACAAAGGAGGTGTAAGTAAGATTTAGTGGAAGACTATAGATGTATTTACAGTCGTAAGCGTTTATCGCTATTTAATGTCCCATTATTGGGGAACCATTAAACGATTATGTGCGATCCCGAGAGCATTTACTAGCATTCAATTGGGGGATTTGGGATAGGGAATCAGAAAAGCTATGGGTTGGGGAAACAAGAGGTTCCCTCCTCCTTTCTCAAATGTAATACTGTTGGCGTATGATCTCATTTTCTTTTCTATGATTTTTGAAAATTCGAGTATTTACTCCGTACAAAGTAGTACTATACCTCTATAGCTTTCGCACTGTGGTGTGTCACCTTTTTTGTGGATAGTATAATTGATGGGCTTTATTCGTTTCACAATGTTCCTGCTGCCAAATGTGCTAGATGACGCTATAGATGGCTTTCTGAACACCGCTGCTACCATATTTAAATTGCTCCAATGGAGTTTCGTCAATGCCCGGCGCTTTATTATTCTTTTGGGCCTTGATGACGGAATAAAATGCATCCCGAGCTTCGGTAAAATAATTTTGCGGCTCCCCTTCTAATGTTGAGTGAACCCATTTTCAAAACCGCAGAAAATTTTATCCATACCCAGACTTTCAAGGGATCTGATCAAATTATAAAGTTTAGTGTTTGTAGCTAGCAAGTTTTAGGGAAAGCTATTATGACATACAGACGGATAAGCGGATGGACCGGCAGACGGAAAAACTAAACTGGTTTCGATAGGGCTTTGCATGTAGTAAAAAACCCTGAGAACGTCATGAATTAAATGTTCATTTATTCGATTGTATTGTAAAATATCAGTTCAAACCCCCGCTTTAAGACAATTTTTTGACCAAACATTTTTTCTCCAAAATTTCACATCAGTGAAGGTCAAAAATAAAATTTAAAAATATAAGTCAAAACGAACATTAAGTCATATTTTCTGCTAGTTCCTATACGAGTGCTCCTTCCGGCTCCGGTTCTTCGAGTAATTTCAGATCCATACATTCGCTTTATTTTCAGTATGTCCGATGCACTTAACACTTCTTGCCCAAGCTTTCCATATACGTGAGCATTTTTGGAGATAATAGTGGGTTGCCCATTTTTACTAAAGGCATACTCATTGTAGTGCATAATGCTTAAATAATCATATGGAAGGCATCCATTCCACGTATCATGTTCCAATTCAAAAGCATAACGCATTTCTGGCTGAACGTTTTCCCACCGTATTTCGATAAAATCGTCGCGGTTGGGAACTGAATGTTGATGATGAAATCCCAAGCTATGCAAAAGCTCATGTTGAATGGTACCTGTATCTAAGCAAGTTTCGCCAGTTGCATAACTGCGCTGCAAGTTAAGCACTTGACCCCCGCGCTTACGTCCGACATACGACCAGCAACCTGTCTCCATTGCCTGCAATTATATAATTAAAATTAAATTTGATATCT
This sequence comes from Odontomyia ornata, assembly GCA_963969285.1. NCBI lineage: Eukaryota > Metazoa > Arthropoda > Insecta > Diptera > Stratiomyidae > Odontomyia > Odontomyia ornata. The sequence continues at coordinate 85,859,967 of OZ017742.1, forward strand.
AAACAGATTTATAAAAAAATGATTTTTATATTAATTTGTGTAAATTGTAATAAGTTGAATGGACAGAAAGTTTCAATTTATCATCAGAGCTTATGGCATGTAGTTACTCCTACGAAACTAGTTTTCTAGGAACTTCGCAGTTTTCGTACGAGGTGACCAGTACTCATCCGAAGCTACTACACCAGTCACCTCAGGGCAGCTCGACTACGAGGGTTTCAGATGTCTACGAATCCATATACACTTGCCATAAAATGTATCCATACATGCAAGATAACAAAGTTATCGTTGAATTAAAAAGGGTATGTCCACTTAATTTGAATGCTTTCTTTTAAAATATCATAAAATCTACACTTTTGCATGATTCCCAGTTTGTTTCATAATATTTAATATTTAACAAGTTGGGTAATATTTAACAAGTTCATGTCAGAAGGGTTTTGTACTTAACTTACAAAATGCAGTAACCAGCAACGAATAAAGTCATGAAACATGTCAAAGACGATTTTATTGGAGAAAATGTAAAATTCGAGGATCATACTATTATTAACAAAGTTGAACGAACTTTGACTTCTGAGTTATTTGTTATGGTTATACCCATAAATATCTCCTCTGATAATTTTTTCAGATTTTTTAAGATCACGAGTGTCCATTCGCGAGGGAGGAAACACATTTTTCATGCATTTCCCCCCCTGTGCCCCCACTGAAGCAAAAACTGTCAGTTTAAGAACTGTTTTGAAAAGCTCTCATAGAGAACTTTCAATTGATACTCATATCGGCTACCTTTCATGAAATTTTTTTTCAGGGGCCACTCTTCTGTACTGTAATCATCGATTCATGGCCTATTTTTTTGAATCCTAGAATGGTTACAAAGCCCTTTAGCTAGGAGCTCTCTCCTGCCTCTTCGACTTGTTTCAATTGTATGTACTCATCTTCATGATATCTATCACTCCTGAAATTTTCATGCAAATTCTAGCAAAGCTGTAGTGTCTAAGTCGGTAAAAAGCGCATATGGCTCTATAGCCATATGTTTCCATAGTAATACAGGGCATATTGCTCCATAGTAATACAGGAAAATGCAAATCGCTATGACTTTGGTAAATACCATGCGATCTTTATGAAACTTTCAGACAAGATCAATCTTATAAATTATCATCTGTTTGCTAAATTTTATTGAGTTTAAAGGTACCGTTTAGATTTTATTCAAGAAAACACAAAATCGATAAATCATACTATTACTAACAAAGTTGAGTGAATTTCGACTTCTCATGTATTTGTTGTTGTTGTACTCATGAAGGCCTACATTCATGATCTTTTTCAGATTTTTCGGATGGAAGGTGTCCAATCGCGAGGGGGGGTACGCGAAAAGTTCGTACATTTCCTCTTCCCCTGCCCCCCTCGGTATTCATAAGGCAATTTTAAAACTTGTTTGGAAAATATGTCATTAAGACCTTTCCAACGACACCCTACTCGACTACCAATGGTGAACAATTTTTTTTGAGGGGTCACCTCCCTATATGGGGAGACCCCCCTTAAACGCCTTTGAAAAATTTTACCATCCTTGAACTTTCAAGAGGTCACCACTTCTGACCTTTCTACAAAGTTTCATGGCTGTAGCCTCTATAGTTTCGGAGAAAAAGTGCTGTGACATACAGACGGACGGACGGACGGACGGACGGACGGACGGACAGACGGACACAGGTCGTGATTGCAATAGGGTACAAAACCCTAAAAAGACTCCGATAAAAGCTCTACTTTAAGTTGTGATAGGTTTAAAAGTGAGTGCAGTTTTTTTTTATTTTTTGTGCACTAGAATACATGATGACACCCAAAGTTAGCGAAATCAGTGCTGAGGAGAGGAAAATTATGCTGAAACTTAAGAGTGAAGAGAAAATTTACCGCGAAATTGGTCAAATAGTAGGCAAAACTCACTCCTTTATCCAGTATGTGGTGAAAACATTTAACGCAACTGGTTCAATTATATCGAAGCCTCCTTGTGGTCGACCCTCCATACTGACTGAACGTGGAAAAAGAAACATTTTGTAGGCAATTCAAAAGAATTCTCGAGTAACTACTTCCCAAATTATTACAAATTAAAAACTCTTTTGGCAAGGTTCTCCACGAAGATACCATACGAAAAATACTGTCGCGTGTTATGGTTCGCGGCCGATAATTTTAATGTTCCGGGAAAGTGAAAACGCACTGTCTTTTAAATTAAGTTAAACGAGTTTATTTACTAAAAAATTCACAATTGTTAATTTTTAACTATTTCACCAATTTTATTTTTATTATTTTAACTACTGTCTACCACTTCACAATCAATATCGCTCTTATTTTGCACTCCACACTATCGCAGTTTTACTATTTCGCGGTTGAATGAATTCCCCCATTCATTGAGCTCGCCTTTATATAGGGTCTCTAGTCATTCAATTCATTTGTCGTACATTAGCGAACTGCCTGGAATATTCGAGCAGCTTAATGAATGGGCAGTGGCTCACTTTCAGATCTTGATCATGCTTGGCGGACTTTCGAGTACATTCGTTTTTTGATGTTCTTAATGGTTATGAAAGAAATTGCGACATAGCTGGCAGAATTATTTGTACATGTAACACTGCCCCCGCCTCAGTTCTTTTCGCTCCGAAAAGATGTGTCGCCGGTTGAAGTCAATCCTCCCTGGATGTAATATGGGGCAATACCGTCCAGGTGCACCATTTTCAGTTTGGCTCTTGGCTTACGGTATTCCTGTACGCGGTATACGACAGCGTTGATTCGCTTTTTAACTCGGTATCGCCCCTCCCAATTATGCTGCAACTTTGGAGACCCACCCTTTCGCCGTTGCGGGTTATATAGCCACACCAAGTCATCTTGCTGCAAGCCAGTAGAATTTGCCTTTAGATCATACCTGGTCTTCATGCAGTCAGTAGCCAATTCGAGGTATTTACGCACTGTCCGATGTATCTGGTTCAACCGTTGTCTTAGCTCACTTGCGTACTCCGAGATGGTTTGGGGTTTCTCGGGGGTGTTTCGAACTTTATATCAGCTGGCAGACGAATATTCTTTCCAAAAATGACTTTGGCTGGGGCTTGAACTGTCGATGCATGTTCGGCACCTTTTTGCGTCATCAAAAATAGTGGAATATGTCGGTTCCAGTCCCTTTGGTTCTCGTCAACCATCTTGGCCAAATGTTTTTTAAGTGTGCCGTTGAAACGTTCGACCATTTCATCGGATTGAGGATGCAGCGGTGTTGTCCTCGTTTTCCGTATTCTCAGCAGCTCGAAAATATCGCCAAAAACGAGTGACTCAAAGTTTCAGCCTTGATCCGAATGTAGTTCGCAAGGCACGCCGTACCTAATGACCCAATTTAATACCAGCTGCTCGGCTACAGTTGTTGCTTCCTGGTTGGGAATGGGGTAGACCTCGGGCCACTTGCTGAAAACGTCGGCCACAACCAGCGTGTATCGATTTCCCCATTCGGATTCAAGAAAGGGTGCTGCGACGTCAACAGCAATCGTTTCAAATGGCACGCCCACGTTATAGGTTTGCATTTTTCCTCTCAGTCGTCGCTTTGGACCTTTGACGGAAGTGTAAATCGTGCATTGACGGCCCCAGTCCTCTACATATTCTCGAGCGTGGAGCCAGTAGAACCTTTCCCGCAATTTCGCTAAGGTCTTGTTAACACCAAGGTGGCCTCTTCTCCTTAATCGCATAATGTTTTCGGCTTTTGGGAAGTATAGTTTGCATCCTATAGGAGCTGCTGTCCACCGTTTCCCATTTCCGCTTAAGTACGCCACCCTCAACTTGAAGGGAGTTCCATTGTGCCCAATAGCTTTTCAGGGTTGCGCCATACATTGAAACGTCTTTCCACTCAGGCCGCCCAGTTGTCTCCTTACATCCGAGCAATGGTCCGATGTCTTTATCGGCTAGCTGAGCGTTTCGAATCTCCTCCAACGTCCAACCTTCAACAACTTCGGCCGTTATCACTTGCAGATCAACGGTTGGCTCTTTTTCCTCAATACGTCGGGAAGGCTTGCAGTTAGCTGGACATGGATGACGATAAAAGGCGTCAGCATTTCCATGATTTCTGCCCTTGTGAAGTAGTTGGGGCCTCACTTGGTCTGGTTGGATAGTCGATCGGGTTGCACCAGTGTCGGTTGTTATGGTGCAATGTTCTTCATCAACTTGACCTGGAAGGCATAAGTCTGCTTCTCCACGATGTTGCCTTGACACGGTGATGGGGATGCTGGGGATGTCGGTCCTCCTAACCAACGTCCGCCCCACAAAGTTGGCCACTCCAGTTTGATTGGCTTCCATTCTAGGCTCCTGACACCGTCTTGATCTCCACCATCCTGGACAATACCTCCGTTACTTTCGCTTCTTGCAGATGCCCCTTCTCACAGCAGTCCCAGCATCTGGGCGCATCATTTACCTGCGGCTCTCGCTCATTCTCCAAGCGCTCACACCTGCACTCGCCTGCCACTACCTCACGGACCCGGGCAGAGGTAGGAGTCGCATTTTTCGCTGCCTCGAAGTTCAGACTATAAACCAATGCGTCTTCAACCGTTTGCTTTTGAGCTAAACGCACAGCTTGTTGCAATTCCTTGTCCTTTAAGGCACTGATGAATGCTTCTGTTGCTGCATCATCTCGATGTTCTGGGTCGTACGCTGGGTAAGCCAAAAGTGCCAGTCGCTCAATGTCTTGGGCTAGCTGCTGTAGGGTTTCACCAGGCTTCTGCATCCGATGCCGTAGCTGTGCCCGGTAAATCTGCTTCAGATGATCGTCTCCGTAACGCATGTCCAGCGCATTCATTATAGCAGCTGGGTTTGAGTGCAACTCAACGGGGATCGTCTGCAAAAGCTCGACAGCTGGGCCCCTTAGAGCAAGAATTAATGCTGTTGCTCGTTCCAGTGATCTGCCCTAGCGGCGGCTTCAAACTGGGTTTTGTAAATACTCCAGACCGTTTGCCCATCGAATATTGGTACTTTCACATTTCTGGATGAGCTTTGCGCTGCGGTTGCAAGTGGGGCTGGTGAGGTGGTAACTGCGGCCTTTGCTGCTTCCAATTCCTTTTATTTTTTTCCATCTCATGGTTGATTCTCTCCTCGACCTGATAGACTTTTTCCTCGTCGCATTTAATTTGTTTGGTCCGACTATTGAGCTCCGCTTTTATTTCGGGTAATTGTTTTTGCAAATCCGCCTTGGTTTCGATCGCTTGTTGGTCCAGCTTCTGGTCTAGTTTCGCGGCTAAACTGGCTGACTGTTCATTGAGCTTCGCAGTTAAACTGAATGACTGTTCATTTGGCTTCGCAGATTGTTCATCTAGATTGGATGACATCAGCATTAACATTTGCATTAGCGCATTTTCTGGCTCCATTGATTTTGGTGTTTCTACTTCTCCACTTTCTGCGCCTTTTTTCACATCTGAGGGCTCACCCGAATCCAGATTCCGCCTTCTGACTCGATCGCATCTGACGAAAGCAAATTTTGCATATTTGGCAATGTAGGAAGAAAGTTAGTGTGGCGGAAGAGCGTTACTGCACTCGAAAAAAATAATTTCCGAACCAAATGTGAAACATGGTGGAGGTGGTGTGATGGTCTGGGGGTGTATGGTGGCAGTAGGAGTTTGCCAACTGGTGTTTATAGAATCAACTATGGATCAATATTAATATCAATTAATATTTTAAAGTCGAATTTGAATCAAAGCGTTCAGCAGTTGAGGCTTGTTGACGATTTCTGCTTCCAGCAAGAGAATGATCCCAAGCACATAGCACACAATGTGAAGCTTTGGTTGATCTACAAGACATAACATCAACTGTGTACGCCTCCCCAATCAACGGACTTTAATCACATTGAGCATTTGTGGCACTTGTTGGAGCGCAGGATCCATCAAAACAGCATAACCTCGAAGAAAATGCTTAAAAATGTCATTGTCGATGAATGGGGGCAAAATTACGGGGCAGGGCAAACCAAATTGGTTCACTCTATGTCAAATTGACTTAAAGAGGTCTTTAAGAGAAAAGGTTATCCGACAAGTTATTAAGCCCTAATATGTAATAAAATATTTACATATTTCAAATGAATATTGTCATGTACGGATACTTTTTCTGGTTCGTTTAAGTGAGGCTTTTTAGGGTTTTGTACTAAAATACAAAACCCTATTGCATTCACGACCTGTGCCCGTCTGTCCGTCCGTCCGTCCGTCTGTATGTCACAGCACTTTTTCTCCGAAACTATAGGAGCTACAGCCATGAAACTTTGTGGAAAGGTCAGAAGTGATGACTTCTTGAAAGCTCAAGGGTGGAAAAAATTTTCAAAGGGGTTTAAGGGGGGTCTCCTTATATAGGGAGGTGACCCCTCAAACAACTTTTTTCACCATTGTTGGTCGAGCAGGGTGTCATTGAAAAGGTCCCAATGAGATCTTTTCAAAACAAGTATTCAAATTGCCTTATGAGTACCGAGGGGGGGGCAGGGTGAGGGGAAATGTACGAGCTTTTCGCGTACCCACCCTCGCGATTGGACACCTTCCATCCGAAAAAACTGAAAAAATCATGAATGTAGTCCTTAATGAGTACAACAACAATAAATACATGAGAACTCGAAATTCACTCAACTTTGTTAGTAATAGTATGATTTATCGATTTTGTGTTTTCTTGAATAAAATCTAAACGGTACCCTTAAACTCAATAAAATTTAGCAAAGAGATGACTTTTTATAAGATTGACACTACAGCTTTGTTTGGATTTGCATGAAAATTTCAGGAATGATAGGTATCATGAAGATGAGTACATACAATTGAAACAAGTCGAAGAGGCAGGAGAGAGCTCCTAGCAAAAGGGCTTTGTAACCATTCCAGGATTCAAAGAAATAGGCCATGAAACGATGATTACAGTACAAGGGAGTGGCCCCTGAAAAAATTTCGTTAAAGGTAGCCGATATGAGTATCAACTGAAAGTTCTCTATGAGAGCTTTTCAAAAAAGTTCTTAAACTGACAGTTTTTGCTTCAGTGGGGCCACAGGGGGGGAAATACATGAAAAATGTGTTTCCTCCCTCGCGAGTGGATACCCGTGATCTAAAAAATCTGAAAAAATTATCAAGCGAGATATTTATGGGTAGAACTCTAATAAATACCTCAGAAGTCAAAATTCTTTCAACTTTGTTAATAATAGTATGACCCTCGAACATGACGTGTTTCTTGATTTTATTCGTTGTTGGTTGCTGCATTTTGTAAGTTGTGTACAAAACCCTTCTGACATAAGCATAGGTCTGTCGACCCAACTTGTTTGTTTTTATTTTGTAAAATCTAGTTTTAAAAGGACTACCACAGAAAAAATTTAGAGAAAAGACAATTTCATTAACGAATAAATTTTGTCGTTTAAATATTTAAATGTAGCAAAATAACACTCCCTATTTTGCCCTAACAGGGGAGGATTAATCTCACCGGGCGACGATTTGCACAGCTTCGGCGGGCTCAGGTTACCCGACGTAGCCCACACCGAGCGACAACTCGAATACACTCACGCTATAAATCACGACATGTCACTGAAATATATTTCCGGCCACACCCGAGCCGAAAAATATATTCAATTGCTCGAAAAATATATTCAATTACTCGATTATTTATTTAGTAATAAAGTGCAATAATCTTAAAAAAAAGAGCAATAGTTAAACAATATGCAAAATTTAACTTACGTTTACCTATTTGGGGGCTCCCCGAAGTAATTTGCGTTGCAAAGCTCTACTGCCAACGCACTTCTTGTTGACCGGATGCGTTGCCTTCTTACTCAGGCCCGAAAATTGAAACACCGCGTGACGTAGCGAACTATCCTCTTCGAGGAGCCTAATCAGCGCTATCTAGTGCTGTTTACATGAAACAATTTTTAAAAAGATTTTTGACAGTACATATGACTGTAGTTTGAAATTTTATCAATACCATGTCAACGATTTATTTTAAATATGAGACGTCGAAGACATTAGTGCGCAAATATATGCCTGTTTGTATCATTTCAGCTAAATTTTATCTGAGAAATGTCATATTTGACAATCTCAAAAGTAGCCACTGAGCAGCTGTTTCCGGTACGGGAAGTGATAATTCAGCTTTATCTTTTCGTATCATGGACGACACTTTCTGCGGATACTTTATTGTCCGCCATATTTCTTATTATCGGACTTTGAGATGGGCTAATGTTTCCTCGCATGGTATTAAATTTTTCCAACCAATATAAAGCATCTTGTTTATTCACTGGATGTGTTGTAGTTGACGACGATACAAAGTTTGAATCTTCATATTTACTATCACTACCAGCCTCTTCTCCTTGGTATCGCTGCCTTTCAATTTCGGCTAATTCATCTTCAATATACTTTTGGAAATCAGGACTTGCACCTTTCAGAAATGCAGCCACTTCTACGTCTGGATTAGACGTTTTAAAACCATATAGTTCGGCTAGTCCCAGTTTGCTTACTTCTTTATCAGATATCAATTTGAAAATTTGAGACATTACCTCTTGTGTTTAATTTGACATTTTCTTTGATTGATCTTCACCAGATGATGAACTGGCGGGTGAGGCAGTTATCTGTCCATTTTCATCGTTTTGCATGTCCTTCAATATCTTTATCAAGTATGCATGTAGCTCCGAATGTTTTAGAATTTTATTGAGACGTCATAATATTGCATTGCCTTCAGTTTTTGCCATATTATAAATAATTGCTTGCACTGCGTCTATCAGAGGGACGTTGTCCCCACTAGACACTGGGTGAGGTTAGCATGAATCCATGTACTTCATACAAAACGGTATCATAATCTAATTGGGCTTTTTCAGACGCAGCGTTAAAAGTGAGCGTTAAACAGGGGGCAAGAAGAGTGAGAGGCATTGAAGGAACCTGATGGTAAAACACGGCAAAATTTTTTAGGGTGAACGAGCGTAGCGTACATACACAAATGCATTTTGTTGATTATTTAGGGGGGGAATTTTATACAAACGCCGGTAATCATTTCAAATTGAACATTCGGTGAAGAAGGTAGTCGTCATGAAACGATTGTCTTTCTTTATTTTGCGTGCAAAAATGGATGTGCGGATGCGAGAAGCTACGCGTTATTTAATAAATTTATGAAAGCGGAGGCCATGTTCAATTTCAGGAAAAAACACGACGAATATCACGATTTCACTTACCCCCTCTCCAATGACCTTCGTGCTCTGCGAAGGGAATGAAAATGTCACATGCTTCGATTAGACAGCTGATTGATTTTTGTTGGATGCGAAAGGCATTTCCTCTTGTGGCGGAGTTGGTTGTGTAATTTGCGTTTGGGTTGCCAGTGCTCGTGCTCGTGGCAAATGCGATTGATTTCATTCGTGTTGTTGTGAGTGTTCGTCTTCTGTAGAGGGATTTGCTGGTTTCAGCTGATTTGTGGAGTTTGTCTTGATGGCTCCGTTGACGTCTATTATGAAATTCCTGTCGTCTTACCTTTTTATGACACGATGTGGTCCGGTATAAGGTGGCTCCAATGGTTTGCGGACTGCATCGACACGGTGAAAAACGTATTCGCAAGTGCGTTGGTCTTTGAAAACGAACGGGCGGTGATTCACATGTCTGGCTCCAGGTACAGGACGAATGGTTCTGAGGAGTTGTCGGAGTTCAGCGACGAAATCTTGCGAGCTGGTTGAAATCGTTTCGTTTGTGTCGAAAAATTCACCAAGAATTCGAAGAGAAGTTCCAAAAAGCATTTCGGCTGGTGAAGTTTGTAGATCCTCCTTGAACGCTGTTCGCATGCCTAATAGGACTGCTGGGAGAGCATGAATCCATGGCGTTTCGGGTGTGCATTTGAGGGCTGCTTTGGGCGTTCTGTGCATACGCTCTACCATGCCATTTGCCTGGGGGTGGTAGGGCGTCGTGTGGATATGTTGTGTACCAAAGAAGCGACTGCATTGATGCATTAAGTCGGCTTCGAATTGCGGTCCATGATTCGAAGAAAGTGTTAGAGGTGTTCCGAAAATAGCTATCCATTGATCAAAGAGAGCACGCGCAACTGTAGAGGCTTTGGTGTCAATAACTGGGATGGCTTGCGGCCAGCGGGTGTATCGGTCGATGATTGTCAAACAGTCCTCATAACCTTGACATAGTGGCAGCTTTACCAGATCGATGTGGATATGATCGAAACGGCTGTCTGGCAGTTTAAAATCTCCGAGCTCTGCGCGGTTGTGGCGATGTACTTTTGAGCGCTGACAAGGTACGCATTGTTTTGTCCATCGCAGGATATCTTTCCGGAGACCCGGCCAAAAATACTTCGTTTCCAAGCGTTTGGCTGTGGCTCTTCCTCCTGGGTGTGATAGTTCGTGGACGGCGTTGAAAGCTTGGCGGCGAAGAATGACGGGCAGATACGGTTTAATGCTGTCGTCCTTCTCATGGAAAACTATCGATTGTCCCTTGACATCTAAACAGCGTAGTTTAAAGCGGGGGTTGTTCATTAAGAACGGTAATTGTTCGTCAGAAAGTTGTGCTTGGCTGATGACCTCGATGTTGATGGTTTAAGGCACATCAATTGTTTCAACTCGTGATAGAGCGTCTGCAACGACATTGTCATCTCCGGGTTTGTATGTAATTTGGGCATCAAATTGGGTTATGAAATCGAGTTGTTTGCATTGCCGAGGTGATGCTTTGTCGGAACGTTGGGAGTGAGCGAATGAGAGAGGTCAGTGGTCGGAGCATATAGTAAACTTTCTGCCTTCCAGGATGCGCTGAAAGCGTTTTACAGCTGCAAAGACTGCAAGAAGCTCTCAATCGTAAGTAGAATAACGGTTCTCGGTTTCCGACAATTTTCTCAAAAAAAATCCTAATGGAATCCAGGCTCCATTAGGGTGCTGCTGATTTAATGATGCTCCGATTGCTACGTTTGAAGTATCCGTGTTTAAAAGCAATGGTTGCTTTTGCGATAGGAAAGTCGTTGTTGTAGCTGAAGCTATGCTTTATTTGCACAATTCGAATGCGGCTTCAGATTCAGTCGACCATGACAGCTTAGCTTTCTTTTTCGTTAGACCCTTTAACATGTCGTTCAAAGGTGCTTGAATATCGGCCGCGTGTGGAATACAGCGTCTATAATAGTTCAACATTCCTATGAAGCGCCTGAGTTGAGTGGACTGTTCTGGTTGTGGAAACTCGATAATTGCTTCTGTTTTTGGTTTTGGTGGACGAAAACCTGTTTCAGAAACATGCTAGCCTGTGAATGTGATTTCGGTTAGTCCGATCTGGCATTTGCTCCAGTTTATCTGTAAATTCGCTTATTGCAAGACCTTGAATAGCTGTTGAAGATGATTCTGGTGCTGCTCGTGGTCCGTCGAAAATATGAGGATATCGTCCTGATAGCTTTGAGCGAAAGCTAGTTTCCTGAGAATATGGTTCATAACTCGTTGCATTGTTTGTACTGCGTTTCGGAGTCCCATCGGCATGCCAACAAATTCATATAACCCAAAGGGTGTTGTCACTGCAGTTTTGGGTACGTCAGCTGGAGCGACTGGGATCTGATAAAACGCCTTTTGCAGGTCTATCACGGAAAACACTTTGCCTTCGACCTCATGAAGAAGATCCTCTATTATTGGAAGTGGGTATCGGTCTGCACGTGTGATGAGATTTAATTGGCGATAGTTTCCTCTCACACGCCATCCACTGTTCGGTTTCAGAACCATGTGTAATGGGCTGGCCTATTGGCTGGAGGATGGGCGAACAACTCGGCTAATGTGTCGAATTCTTGTTTTGCGGCTGCAAGTCGATCGTCTACGAGACGGCGTGGTCGAGAGAACACAGGTGGGCCATTTGTTGTAATATGGTGGTTGATCGGTAAATCTGACATTTTAGCCATTTGACCGGAAGCTGCAGATGTACACGCAAATTTGCTGATGAGTTGCTTGTAACTCTCACCGATAGTGCTTTCCGGCAAGGAACATTCTAATATTATGTTGACAGCGTGTACGTTTGGTTCTGGTCCAATAATGCATGGTGTAGATAGACTTGTAACTCCGTCGAGTAATCGCTGTCCATGCAAGTCGATGAGCAGTTCATGGTGTTTGAGGGCATCTGCGGCAAGTATAGTCATTTGCACGTCAGCTATCACAAACTTCCATCTGAAGGGCCGACGTAGGCCGAGATTTAAAGTAAGTTGTTGTGTTCCGTATGTGGTGATTGGTATGCCACTCGCTGCTCGTAATGTAAGCAGTTGTTTAAATAGTGGCTTCGAAATGATACGTTTTGGTATGATGGAAACAACCGATACTGAGTCGACGAGGAATCGGGTCGCTGTATTTCCATCTTTTATGCATACGCGGCATTCATACGATGCGCCGGTGGCAGCTGCCGCATAACGCGAGGGCTCCGTATGTTTGATGGAACCAACAATATTTGGAACGAGAAGTTGCTCTGGGTGTAATTGAAAGGCTACATGGATGCTGGTTGTTGCGTGATGGAGAGCGACGGTGCTGATCAGGGTTATGTTGCAAACGTTGCAACGCATTGCGTGTCAGGTTTGACAGCTGAAAGATCGCCAGGCGTAAAGAGGCAAGCTCTTGCGTGATGTGGTCGGTCGCTTCCATAGACGGTGTGAACGCTGTGTAGTTTCGCTCTGTCTGATGTAACGTGACTAAGACTGACGGTCCGAAATCGTGTGCCTCAACATGCGTTTAGTGTGTTCTGGAAGTAAATCTAGCCATTTGATTTGTAGAACGTCGTCGCTAACACGTGTGCCGGCTAATGAGCGCATGTGACGCAATAGCTGTGACGGTCTTTTGTCTCCGAGTTCCACTCCCGTACGAAGCTTGTGGAGCTGTGCGTCCGGTGAGTCTGTGAGACAGGCAAGGATGGCTTTTTTCAAAGCAGCGTACTTCTCTGCTGTCGGAGGCGAGCGGATAATGTCGGTACTTCGTAGAGTCTTGTGTGATTCGGTGCACTTGAAATTGCGATTCCATTTGCAAAAACCAGAGATCTGGGCTGGCATGCCAAAATGGTGGAAGCTTAAATTGCCCCACAATATTCACCTGACTCGCGAACTGACTATTGTTTGAACATGGTGCAGCGGCAGCTATGATGCTCGATGCGGCGGCCTTTGTTTCGGCTTCTAAGCGTGACATGTCACCTTCTTGCTTTGCCATCGTGGAGAACTCAAAACAACACTTACGATTATGAATTCGGTTTTCGATAAAGCAATAATTGTTTATCACAACACTATATTACGATTCTTGTATAGTCTTAGATTGCCGCACTTTCCAAGAAAAACGGGGTCACCAGTGTACGAACTTGAGGCGCGTGGATTCAGAATCCTTATTGTGCGCCCGGCGCTACATTAAAATATGAAATCACGGCTAAATACAACGTAATGTCTTTATTCACGGATAACAACTAACAAAACATAAAATAGAATTCACATTGATTTCGATATTCGCATCGGAATGATCGCTATGTAAGATAATGCTCTGCTGCTCAATGGCGTCGTCAGTTGAAGCGTTGTTGAAAAGCACGTGATAGAGTTGGCGTCTTGGACAGGACTGTATAGAATGAAACTTCCTTTGTTCCTTTTTCGATGTTTTGCGATGTCCCGATCGCAAAGATCTCTCTTGGGACAAGTGTTTGTTTGCGCGGTTTTCTTGTCATTTTTGGATGACGCGGTAGAGGCGCCACAAGTCTGTAATTTAGGTAAGCCAGCTTGTGGACGTGTTTCCTTCAGTAAGTGTATAAGTGCACAACTTTAAATTTGTAAATTTTCAAGCAAATTCCATTTATCACTTTCGTATACTGTAAGTCTTCGCCGGGCGACAGTTTCTGATCAGCCATTAGACCGAGCAATATTGCCATTACATTTTTCAGGGTTGGAGGCTTAAGCATTTGCCGAGTTTTTGAATTGAAAAATGAATATGTAATGGATGTTAGAGGCTGGTACGTGATAAGTGACTCTGAGAGAGGTATATGGGAGAGATTCCTAAATCGCGTTAAGGTGCTCGTAAAACACCTTGTTTTTCGGGTGAACCAATAATATCGGCAACTTCATTCACTGCTGCTCTCGCTGTATATGAATCCAGGTTACCTACAGCGCGGACGATTTTCACCAAATATGGATCCAATTTAGGTAATGTTTCTGCCAAATTCGATGAGGTACTGCTAACAACAGCAGCTGTACTAAAGGGTGGTTCATAACAAGTGTTCACATTTTCTTTGAAAAAAACATAGTTTTTGTAAAGATTGAGCTGTAATGTTTATTTATTATGGAAATTTAGTCCCTTAAAATTAATTATGAAACGTTACTTTGGGCATATGTGCACCTCGTGCTGCTTCATAGACTATCAAACGATAATTGTAATTTTTGATGACATTTTCGCACATTTCCGGCATTATTAGGCGTATGTTAGCTCAAATATTGTTTTTTAATGCTTCAGTAGTCTGGAGAGCATCAGCGTAAACACGATCCTTCAGAAATCCCCAAAGGAAGAAGTCACAAGGAGTCAAATCACACAATCTTGCCGGCCAATTTTAAGTCCATTTCGTGAAATTGAAATGTTTACACTGGCGATTCATTATTTCTGTAAAAAGTTTTAACAATTTTAAATCGTTTGGCTGATGTGCATGACGCCATGGTTAAAATTGTAAAAGACCAAACTGTCATAATCTGTCAATATATGGACCTAAAATTGGTGATAAATAAGAGTTAAGGCCTATTCACATGTATGCACTTGTTATGAATCACCCTTTATTTAAATTGCTTTGCCAGAAACTTAAGCTTGATGACTCGATAAGTGGATGACAACTGTTGGACTAGGCTGTGGTGGGTTTAATCTAAAAATATCCTCGTTATGAAGCGGGTTTAATTCTTTACACATAGTGCATTTCAAAGATGATTGAAAATTCTCATAGCTGTAATATTCACAGATCCATTTTTGGGTGTCGAGTGGTGATGGTTGTTCACACATTGTTATCTTCTGGTTGCTGCTGCTGTAAAACTATTTTATTTTTGAGTTTAATGTAATCATTTTTGTTTTTTTTTCATTTTTGTTTATTTTTACCTTAACATTTTTATTTTAACCTTTTAACATTTTTATTTCATTATTTTAGCCTTTAATCATTTTTATTTTAAACCTTGGCTCGGACGGTATTTTAACGACTGCAGGAAGAAAGGTGAAAATGGTTTCCGTTACAAGCAGCTTTGTATAGCATGAATTTCCTAATATGTAGCTTTCTTTTGATGTTGTCTGGAGGCGTTTTCTGGCAAGTGTACATATACGCTGCTGCATGGCAGTACTGCACGCTCTGTTGAGCAATAATTTCCACTTACGCAGTAGTGGCGACCCTAAATGTATTTTGTTTAATGAATGCTGGTGTCTTAAGTGAAAAACTACATCGTTCTTTCACTCGAGCATTTCGGCTATCAGCTTAACAGCACATTGAGCTCGATGGATACTGGTTGATTCCAGCATATGTCTGGTACCATTAAAAACTTCGCAAGGCTCCACATATGCTGTAGTTAACCGGTGTCAATTGAGCTCAATGTGCTATTAAGTTGATAGAAAAGGTTCGGGTGAAAGAACAATATACACTGTGACAACGAAGTATCAGGAAATTGTAATTTAAATTCCCTCTGTAAACGATATTTCAATAAAATGTATTTTGTTAAATTGGTAGGACTGTCCTTAATCACTATGTCAAATACGAGCGCGATCTGTCAACCAGTTTGTTTACAGCAGCTGCTTAAGTCAGTACACCTCAGTAGCGCGTTGCGATTTTTGTGATTTTGTGATTTTGTGATTTTATTTTAATTGTGACTGAATTCGAAGCCAAAAATGCAATAAATTCCATCGATCAACCATCGTGTTCACTACGAGTAGAT
This sequence comes from Odontomyia ornata, assembly GCA_963969285.1. Classification (NCBI taxonomy): domain Eukaryota; kingdom Metazoa; phylum Arthropoda; class Insecta; order Diptera; family Stratiomyidae; genus Odontomyia; species Odontomyia ornata. The sequence goes on from OZ017742.1 coordinate 85,875,813, forward strand.
TTGGCTCAGTTTGATTTGATGATTTTTGATATTTTGCATTTTATTTGCTATTTCCGGCTTTTTTGTCACAAACTCGCTGAAGGAGCTGAAGGCCATCCCAAAAAGTGCTTATGAAAAGTGTTTCGAGGACTGGAAAAATCGTTGGTATAAGTGTAGTGCATCTGATGGGGATTACTTCGAAGCGACAAAATAAATATTGATGAATAATTAAATATTTTGCGTTTCACTTGCAAATTCCAGGTGCTTTTTCGTCACAGTGTAGTTCTTTCGCTTAGGACAACGGAATTCCCTAAATAAAATATATTACATTTAGCTTTTTAGGGTTTTGTAGATTATGTTTGCAAAACCCTACTAGTTTTGTGACCCGTCTATCCATCCATGCGTCACAGAAAGTCTTCTCAGAAGCAACAATAGTAATAGTTCTGTACAAGTCAAACACATTTTTTATAAGGTGCTTAAATGGTTCTTTCATATGGGAGGATGACTTTTAAAGGTTGCATTCTTCATCAACGGTACAAAATATGGGCATCAAATAAAATGTCTTGAGACGAGCTTTTCTAAACTCGTCTTAAGCTGACAATTTTGGTTTGAAGGGGTGAAGGAAGAGGGGATGCACGAAAAATGTATGTTTCCTCTCGCTTCTATAAAAAAAAAATCCTGGGGAAAATCATGGGAGCAGGTTTTTATAAATCTAAGACCAGCAAATACTTCAGAAATCCGAATTCGATCAACCTTGTTAATAGTAGTTCATTTTCTGAATTTTTAATTTTTGCCCATAAGATCAAAAGGGCAACCTTAAGTTTGGCTTAAACTAAAATCAAGGTTTCTCAATAGGAGGTGCATATGTATTGAAAGCTTTACAATAATCTTACCATAAAAAGCTGAGTTAGAGTCGATTGAATATTTAACAATCACAACAAAACACGTAATACCGTGGAGAGTTTTTTGCAACGGAACTAGACCCTACCAATATATACAAATTTAGATGAAAATTTTAAGAAATTGTTTGTAACATTGGTATTTTATCATGAGTACTCAAATAATGTGGTTCTTATGCTGAAATTAAAATGGCGGCGACTTTAAATTCATTATGAGCTGGTTTGAATTTACCGAATTAAAATTTGGGAATCTGTATATGAGTCAAGTTTTGATATTCAGCGGACGTTGCGTTTCTGATTGATTTACACGGCCTTTCTTGCTCAATTGTTATTTCGCAAGTGGATGTCTTCCCCTTCAAGTTTGTTGCGTTGATTAATCCTATATTATTTAACATAGGTACGAGGGCTGCCCAGAAAGTAGCAGACGTTTTGGCCTGGCGCGGTAGTGGATGAAGTTAGCACCACCACCTTGGTGTTTGTATGTTCCTACGCTTAGTACACAGCCAGCCGTGGTAGCTTGCGCAGGTAAGACTAAAAGCACCCATGCCCGCTCAAAAGTTGGGTCAGATAGAAGTCAGTTTCACCATGCCTTCAATTTAGCCACAGTCTCAGATCCGCGATGAGCCACAGTCCACCTTCACTTCACGCATTTACCCAAGTCTGCTGCCAATCATTGATTGAGTGCTGTCTTGCCTCGCGGAAAACCATCTCCCCCACATTTTCACTTTGATGTAGATCAATTGCATGGCACTCTCTAGCAAGGAGGGCGACAGGTATCATACCTGCAATAACTCTCACCACCGAATCAAAGACCATCGGCTATGAAGATGCAATCCTCAGTGTCTCCCATCTTTGTACCTGTACCAAGCGTTTTGGGTTGGGCCCCCTTACGTTGGCCATAAGTTAACTCAGAGCTGATACGTCTGAAGCAGCATTCTCAGCCGTTGCAATGATTTACTTAGGGAAACTTATCTTCGAGTCGACGAGCAGCGCCGCTACAATACCGCCAGCTTCGATTTAAGTAGTATGTCTCCGATTCTGACTATTCATACTCTAAGGATCCTCTTTTCTGTTAAGATCATCACTCTGATTTCCCCAGTGCTGGAATGAAACCGCGAGCAGTTATTCAGTCTCTCATTTGGCGCAATAGCATACCAAGCCTACGTTGCGCTTGTTCAAGAGTGCATCCAGTGAATAGAGCCACAACATAATCCACATAGCCAATCAAGTCGTCGCCAATCGACTGGCATCTACAGTATTAGTAGCTCTTCGTAAGACACTGTCCATAGTTCTGGACAGAGAATAGGCTCGTGCAAGAAGGATTTGGTACTTAAAAAACGATATGCAGACATATGAGTATTAAATGATTTAATTCAAGAAAAAACTGTAATTACATGTACAACAAATATATTTTTGCTTTAAAAGGAAAAATTGTTGCGTTTTTTTAACTGGCCAATATTTTGTTGCAATATTGTCAACCTCATTGACTAAGCCGAATCTTAAATAGCTTATTGTTATATAATATATTTGGAGGCAATACAATCAAAAGTGTAGGGTCTGGATTGAGCTCATGCAGTAACCGTATTTGATTGGAGGAAATTCAAACGGTAATAACTTCTGTACATTCTATTAAAACTTGTAGATTATAAGGACTTTTAAAGGACACCTTAACATTTACTCTCATCCAATTTAATCATACTAATACAGCTTTACTTGCTAAAATATTTAATTTACAGATTCTAACATTATTGGCAAAGTTGAGCGAATTTCAACAATTAAGTTATTTGTTATTGGATCTACCCACAGGGGAATGCCCCTGCAGGGGGAATGCCGGCCAACAAGAGCACTCTTGTTGGCTAGAATTCTTTGGGGAGTTCCGTCCCCAACGTACCCGAAGAAACCCCGCAGGGGAAATGCCGGTCGACAAGAGCACTCCTGGAGGCTAGCATTCTTTGGGGAGCGCCACCCCCACGGATCCGAGGATATGGGGGGCGCCGTGAGATTCCCTCCTGGGATGATAGGTAATGACTCTGATTGGATCTGGACAACGAACTTGAATTGATGCTTTGGGCTGGCGGATGTGATGGTTTGGACCTAGTTGCTATGCACAGTAGCGCCGAGGTGAAACACGTGTGTGAACGGATCCAATTCAACTATCACACCGTCTCCGTCCCGGTAAAACCTTTGGCGGGCCCCAAAGTTCGTTCGAAGTTCGCACCATTGGGTTGGTGGTGTAAGTTCGGTTGAGACGGACTCCCGATTAGCGCTGGACTGGCTCTGAGCACTTGCCCCCATAAGGGCTTGTACCAACCTTCGCATGGCCTCCCTGCTTTGCAAAGATAACCATGGGACCAGAAAGGCGACTTCACACACGAACGGAGATAGCGGCTCCAAGGGGGGACCCAATAAAACTGGAGCAACCACAATCAAAAGATCAAAAACATCCGAAAAAAGAAATAAAAAATAATAACAACGACGACGCAACCAGCGGTTGCAGCCACGATGCTAACAGTACATCGAGAGCGGTACCAACCATGACAAAAACGACGATTAACACAATGACAGTGAAGACGGACGAAAAACGGAGATTGGCAGACAGTCTGGTTCAGACTGAGATTCCTACGGCATTCGGAAGCAGCAAAAAAATTTTGCGAACGCCAGAGTGTCCTAATAAGGAAAAGCGGAAAACTCTGCAGGACGCTTCAGGTGTTCGAGGGGTCGAAGATAGTATAAAGAGCATCGAAAATTCGATGGTCACTGCTGCGGTCGATACTGAAGCAACCGATGCAAGGGTCGCAAATCCCGACATAGTAACGGCACGAAAAACAACGAGTGACCAGACAAATTAAGCGAGATTGTGCGATTGCACCGCCAACTTCGAAAATGTGGCAGAAGTACTGCATTCAGAAAAGGAACGCGATAAACTCTCCCAAGGATGGTTGCAAAGTACAATTGCCGCCCAGCGGTATGAAGAAGAAACGCTATTCTGAAAAGCGGGAGATGTTCTGAAAATAATACAATCTGCATGCGACTCCCCAAAAATCAGCAAAGCTGTAAAAGTTGGGCTCCTTGAACTAGAGGGGCTCCTAGATAGCATAGGGCGCTATTGGATGAGCTGGTTAAGGGCCGAAGATGAACAGAAGGCTAAAGAGGCGCTTGGGGCGAAATCTAAAGGCAACATGCAGATAGCTCTATCATAAAAAGTCAATAAAAGAATTCGAAGGAGATCGGGATGAAAAAAGAAAAGAAGAAGCACTTGATGGGCGTGGAGTACCAGATCACGGGTTCCATATAGTGCTTACAAAAGGAGCAAAGAAACTTATTCAAAAAGTACCAGAAAGTAAAGTTTGCACGGACGCCCAATCAGAAAAAGCGCCTGATGCAAAACAGAAGAGGCAGAAGCCCCGACAAAAACCCCGGCAGCAGGCACTGCTCGTAAAGCCCCAAGATGGCCGATCCTACGCGGAGGTACTGCGGGACATCAGGGGAAACATAAGGCTCGAAGACACCAAAACTACCATTAAAGTAGTACGACCAACGCGGTCGGGCCACATACTGGTGGCTGGTAATAAGGAAGGATTTTGTGACGCCGTAAAGAAAGTCCTTGGCAAAAGCGCAACTATAGCCTCACTTGAATCGATGGCAACGATCGAAATAAGAGACATTGATTGCGTGATGGATCTGACGGAGGTAAAAGAGGCCGTCCAAAGGGATTTCCCTAGCGTGAGAAGGATTAAAGCGAGACTGACACCAGAAAACAACATTGGGCAACGCATGGCCATAGTTGACTTGACCGAAAAGGACGCCGAACAATTCCTGAACAAGGGCAAAGAACGAATTGGGTGGGTTGTCTGTACGATACGGCGAAGAGCAATGCCTCTTCAATGGTTATGGTCATAAAGGACCAAAAGGAGTTCCCTTTGTTACAAATGCGGTGAAATGGGACATAAAAGAAAAGAGTGTACGAAGGAGGCACACTGTATTCTTTGCAAGGATGCTGATCCAAAACCTGATTTTTGACACATCTTGGGATCAGGAAAATGCCGGGTGTTCCAGAAAGCCCTAGCCAAGGAAAAATCAGAACTTCGATGACCCGCATCCTGCAACTAAACCTACACCGCAGTTCAACCGCCCATAAATCTGCTTGAGCAGTTTGCAAGGGACATGAAAGCCGACTTCTTGCTGCTGAGTGAGCAACACCATAATAAAAGCCCTGCATTATGGTATTCTGATGAAACTGGTACTGCCGCCATCATGGTTCGGATGAGTGACTTTCAGGCGGAGAGTTGTGGACAAGACGGATCCGCGGGGATGGTTTCGTCTAGGTTCGGTGCACAGGGACCACCTTCTTTAGTGTGTACCTAACGCCAAACGAATCGATATCATCTTTCCAAGCCAAGCTTAACGCTTGGGAGGGCGCTGTCTCGGACGCAGAGGGACACGTGCTCGTTGGGGCAATCGAATGGGGCATACTCAAGACGGATCCGCGGGGAAAACGAATCATGTCAATGGCGGCCAGGATGGCCCTCGTCGTACTAAACTCCGGAAATACGCCGACTTTCCGCCGTATTGGCTGTAAGGGAATCATACCGGACGTGACATTTGCCTTGGAGTCCTTAGTACGGAGGATACACAACTGGAAATTATTAGAGGACCACTCAGCCAGTGATCATCAGTGCATTCTGCTTGATATAAGTGATGCTGTCTCCCGACGTCCGTGCTCTCGGCCTTCTAAAACTGGATGGAACATCGGAAGGATGGACTTCGAGAGGTTCGTCGAGGTGCTCACAGCAGGTGAACCGCTGCAGGGAGCTTCGGAGGGGATAGAAGAACTGGCAGCTCAAGACGTGGTGAACTCTACTATGAGCATCATCACGACTGCTTGCTGCGCTTCTATGCCCCACCGAAGACCCCAGCACGGCAAGCCCCCAGTGTACTGGTGGTCACACATTTTCTGCGTAAACAAAATGGGTCAGGCTGCGAAGGGAACTCTACAGGGAGACGGGAGAGCTCACCCCGGATAAAATAGTTGCGGTGATGCTCGAATCGGTTGACAAATGGAACGCGGTGGCACATTATGCTCGGGCAGTCTTAAAATATAAAAGGGACTCACAGCAGCCGAGGGCACTGGGGCTGGGGTACCACTCTTCTGGCATTTCCTCTTCCCCTCTCCCCTCCCGCTAGAAAAGGGACTCCCCAGCTTGAAGGCGCCCCACAGCGTAACAAAACGAGAACTGGCCCGAGGTAATGTGTCAAACGGCTCCAGGCTGGGTTCTCAGGTTGACAGGGGAGGTGTTTAGTGGATAGTTCAGTCGCACATGAGAGTCCCACACTCTGTGCATAAATCGCATTCACCTCCCTACCACAAAAAAAAAGGTTAATACTGACATACATACATTATTCTGAGCGGGAAACAGCTTTCAGTGTCAAAATAACATGTGATTTAAAAAGAAACTACTAAATTGCCCACCCTCTATCCACGCTTATTTAATGCCCCTTTTCTTTTTAACACATCAACGCGAACACCGCGGATTCTTTCTTGATAGAAATATTTCTTCAATGCAAACATTTAATCTTTCATCGGGTCTCATGATTTGCCACTCGCCGGGAGAAGTTGGAAAGATAAATCACAAATCTGCATGCAAAACGACAAAACAACACTGTCCAAAATTATCCTTTGCCCAATATTCGTTCGCAATGGGACTAAACCGTCCGTTTTGATTTTCTCCGTTGACCTGCATTAACTGAACCCCTGTAATCGCGCACTTCAATCGCTAGATGACTAAACGGTTCGATTGCGGGTTCGTAGGTGCTTAACTTCCCTGTTAAAAGTTTTCGGCAATGATCTAGTAACCTCACACAATCAGCAAATTGCTTCTTTGACCAAATGGTTCCAAACAAAAGGAGATAATTAATCGTTGCGAAAATTTGATGTACTTTTGCAACTCCACAGTGTCGTTGTTCACACGATTTGCACCCCCTCTCTGATACTACGCTTCTTCCTGCTTCTGCAACCTCACCTTGCTTTTTTCTCGAAATCAACAACTCTGTCTACACCTAGCCGATCATCTACTGATTTCTTACTACATTTCACCCAATTCCACCGTCGCGTACTCTTCATCTTTACTACTGGCCTTCTCACTTTCAGTTTCTTCTCAACAATCGCTGCGCATAAAAAAAAGTAGAACAATCAAAAATGAGGGTGGTGGCGCGGTGCAATGCACCACGTTGATTGATTTCCCAATCGAACGCAAAACGTAAGAATCGCACCTAATGGAAATAAAGCCACTTTTTTTACGCGTCTGGTCACTTTTTCTGCTGATCGAGAATGCACCACGGTTTGTTTCTGTGGGAAAATTGGCACACACTTAATTTTTCCACCACGCTCCCCTCTTGATTTTCTTATTTATGCATGTTAGACCGACCCACTTCTCCCCTTTTACGATATTTTTTCATTTGATTTTTGCATTTTATTTTCTAACGGGAACAGCTCGGTTGCTGGGTTCTAAATTTCTTCATTCCTCGGCACAGCTCTTCTCGACCGACTTCCAGTCATTACAGGAACCGATCGTCAGAACATCCAGGGAGCCTGTAATCATTTGCTGAGTGCGTTTATCGTTTATCCTTGTTACTGTCTTTGCCAGCGGAAATAATAGTCTGTGACAAAGATTAGTCATAAACTAGATACGAAAATTTGCTTCTGCTGACTTATAAACGATTCAGTTGTTGCTTTTGATAAATTAACGTTTCACATCGTGTTGGAAGAATGTTATAATTGTTACTTTTAGAAATGTTCTGATTATTTGCAGACGTAGCCCTAGATTGCATCGGTGATGGAACATTTTCGAGTTTCGGTTCACCAGTTTTTGGTTCAGTTTCTTTAAATTTTTTCACGGCGTCCTGTACAATCTTCCTGACCAGATTATAAGTTCATTCAAACTGACAATTCCGGCTGAACTTTCTATTCTACTTCGTCCCGATTTTTGGTCAAAGGGGACACTCGTTAAAGCATTCGATACTAGAAAACCTAACCGACGATTTCATCCCGATACAGACTCCAAACAGCCTCAACAACTTTCAAGGATCATCCAACACCGAAAGGAATTCTTCCCTTCCGAATCGTTTAACTATTTCTATTTATTACCAGAATGTTCGTGGCTTTGGAACCAAACTTGAGGACTTATTACTCGTGTCTCAATTAACTCATAATTCTGTTATCTGTTTAACTGAAACGTGGTTGGACGAAAATATTTCAAATGCGGAAATATTACCAGATTACTTAGTCTACCGATGCGAGCGTGACCTTAACGTGACTAATAAATCTGATGGCGGGGGAGTCTTGGTTGCAGTCTGCAAAACCCTTAATAGTTTACTTCGCGCTGACTTCAAATTTGCTCATGCTGTTGTGTGTGTAATTGTTAAAATCCCTCTTCCTCATAGCTCCTCTTTATTGATTTCTTCTGTGTAATTCTCTGGAATTCTCCCTTAACTGCGTACGAAGCCTTCTTCAATGAACTCTCTGTTTATCTTCTTGCTCGTCATCGACATCCTAAAATTATAATTTGTGAGGACTTCAATCTACCGGCAGTGCAATGGGATTCTTCAACAACACCTGGCATTTCCTCAACAAATAATCCTTCTCTGTTACTTTCTGCTTTTCTTTCCCTTTGGTCTTTTTCACGGTTTAACCATATGCGTAACTCTATTGGTCGCCTTCTGGACGTTATTTTGTCAAATGTTCAAACCGGATGTCTATCAATAGCTCCTGTTTTACATCCTTACATTCAACTTGATCTCCATCATCCACCTCTGTCTCTAGCAGTAAGCGTTGATACCCTAAAACCTCGGAGAATCGTCTCAATTTATCGTTATCACTTCTTTAGAGCAAATTATGAGGCTATTAGAACTAAACTGTACTCGATCAACTGGTGTACCTTCTTCACTCGTCTTGACTGTGCTTTGAATACATTTTACGGCTACCTCAACAATCATAATACTCCATTGCAAGCTGCTTGCAGAGCTAAAATGAATCCTTGGCTTACTCGAAGAGTTCTTTCTGCCTTAAAAGCCAAAGACAAGTGGCATACGCACTATACATTTAGCGAAAACGATGATGCCAAACAGAATTTTTGTAGACTGCATTGTTTGGAAAAAAAATATTTCAGCAGTTTAGAGAGTTGCCTCTTGACAAATAACGCTAAACCCTTTTGGTCCTACATCCGATCTTTTAAATCTTCCTCTACCATCCCGCATACTGTTAAATGGAATAAGAGTGAAACCTCCTCCATACAGGATATTTCTAACCTATTTGCCGAATATTTTACCTCTTGTGATACACTACACTTCCCCACAAATTCAATTCAAACTCATCCAACATCAATGACATCCTACTCCACTGATCCTTCTGAAGTTGAGTCCCTCATTAACTTGCTCGATCCGAATGTTAGTTTTGGTCCCCATGAATTGCCAAATATATTTGTCAAATCACTTTGTTCCTCTTTGTGTTTTCCTCTATCCCTTATATTCAAACTCAACCTTGGTACTGGCACCTTTCCTACGTGCTCAAAAGATGCAAATGTTGTTCCTATCTTTTAAAACTCATCAACTGCCTCAAACTATCGTCCTATATCACCCCCTCTTGTTTCTTTAAGCTGCTGGAATGACTTGTACACAACAGGTTTCTTGAGTCATTGAGTTCAATTGTCATACCACAGCAACATGGATTCTTGAAGGATCGTTCAAATTCTTCAAACTTGGCTCAGTTTGAAGAATTTGAACCATGTTCTTTGCTGTCAAAAGTAAGCTTTGCTCGGCATATCTCGTTTCCTACATTCTTGGATTTCATCCTATCTAGCCTCTCGATCATGTCGTGTTAATCTCTATTGCACAATCTCCTTTCCATTCAATCCTACATCTGCCGTTCCTCAAGGGTCAATCCTTGGACTTTTTCTCATAGTACTGTTTATCAATGATCTATCCCTTGTGATTTCCTCTTCTTTTCTCCTGTATGCTGATGATTTCAAGGCATTCCGGATAATTAGATCAGTTGAAGATTTTCAGCAACCCCAAAATGATCTCTTTAACCTCTATAACTGGTTTAATGCAAACGTCCTTCGTATCAATGTTTCCAAATGTTTCAAAATGACTTTTACTTTGCAAAATTGTATGCTTAAACTTACAATTTCACCCTATGTGATGCTTTTCTCTCCTCTGCAGACTCATACCAAGATCTTGGTGTAATATTTGATCCAAAGCTTAAATTCGATGCCCATATTTTTAGCATAATAAACAAGGCATCAAACGTATTGCTACCGCTGTTCGCTTGTGCACACGTCTTGTCCGCCCACTTCTTGAGTACTGCTCAGTAGTGTGGACTCCTAGATATTTATATCTTGTGAGCTACTTGAAGCTATTCAGCGTAAGTGTACCCGTATTTTGTTCTTCAAATTAAACTTAATCTATGCGTCTTATGAGCGTCGTTTATCCATACTTCGTCTCCCTTCTCTGTCGTCCCCTAGAATTTTCTTAGATCAATGTTTCCTTTATATGTTGTACGACCAACAAATTGACTTGCACTACAGACTGTGTGCGCATCCTAGTCCGTCTAATAACATTCTCGAGGTTCCATACGCCCCAACAGATTTATATTTTCAGTCAATTACACCACGAATCATCAGAAAGCATAACAACCTCGACCTAGGTTCTCTATCCATGTCGTACTTGGTTTTTAAAAATAAACTAAAGACGTTACTTTTTGTAAATTGCGAAAAATATTTCCTGATGACTCAATTTTTCAAACCTTCATCAAGCCTTTAATTTCTTTTCTAATATCTATCTATATATCTAATATATTTAATTAGTATTCTTAACCTTTTTCTGCATGATTTTGTTGTATAAATGTGTCCTGCTGCCCTTTGGTCGAAGTTCCTCGAGCAGTTTGGATATGCGGGCTGCGCGATTAATTCAAAGTAAGACCAAGTCGGATGCTGTCCGTGGAGGAACCTTACAGAAATCTCTACTTCCCCGCGTACGTAGAAATGGCACTCTCCCTGTAAGGAAGCCAGAAGAAAATTGACGATGAATCTCGAGGAGAAACAATTTACGGTACAGTGGGCTGAGTTCCCAGCACCAGCATCAGAGGGTAGTGAGCGATCAAGCTTTCAGCATAGCACAGGTCTAATTAGAGATTTTTATACCTGGAGCTTCGCTTTCCTATATATACAGGGTTATCCATTCCGTCGTAGGAAAGTATAACCCTGCCATTTAACATCTGTAAAAATTAAATGTCATCCAAAGCGTGTTTTTTTAGTTGAAGGTTTGCAAATCAGAAATAAAGATCGTTCAACAGTCGAAGAATGCGCGAAAATTATTAAATTTTATTATAAAAATGGTGATTCTGCTGTATCAATATTTAGGGCTCTACGAGCCGATTACGGTCGACATAATCGACCTACACAGCAAACAATTTCGAACACGGTGAGAAAATTTGAAGAGACTGGATCGGCTTTTGATATTTCAAGGTCTGTGTATCATCGCACCATTCGTTCTGCTGAAAATATCGCTGCCGTTGCTCAAATTGCGAGGGGAGACCCGGACTTGTCGATTCCTCGACGTGCTCAACATTTGGGCTTGTCTTACGGCTCATTGTGGTGGATTTTGCATTTGGATTTGCATCTCCGTCCATACAAAATCTAACTCACTCAAGAACTTAAGCCTCAAGACCATACACAACGCAGAATGTATGCGAATTGGATGATTGAACAACAAGCCATTGATAACGATTTTTCGAACAAAATTTTCTTTAGTGATGAGGCTCATTTTTCGCTCAGTGGTTACGTAAATAAACAGAATTGCCGCATATGGGGCTCTCAAAATCCTCAGTTGACCGCAGAAAGGCCTTTGCATCCGGAAAAAGTGACCGTTTGGTGTGTATTATGGTCTGGTGGTGTTATGGGCCCGTATTTTTTTGAAAACGATCAAGGAAGAGCCATTACAGTCAATTCTGACCGCTATGGACGGATGTTAACCGATTATTTTTGGAGAGAAATTGAAGATTATGATCTAAAGAACATGTGGTTTCAACACGACGGAGCCACAAGCCACACAACACAAGTCAGTCAAGCACTTTTGCAAGAGAAATTTCCAGGACGCGTTATTTCGAGATTGAGTGATGTCAATTGGCCCGCAAGATCCTGCGACCTAACACCTTTGGATTTCTTTTTATGGGGCTTTGCGAAAGATCGTGTTTACGCGAACAATCCTCAAAATCTTGAGCAATTGAAAACCAATATTCGTGAAGTAATGGCCGAGATATTGCCGGAAATGTTCCAAAAAGTAATTGAAAATGACCTCAAAAGGATGTAAGAGGTCCCGTGGAAGACATTTGAATGATATTGTACTTTCTGTATTATGACAAAGTTCAGTCTAAATACTAAATAAAAACTTAGTTTCCATCCGAATACTTTGTGTTTTCTTTAGCTCTACTTTCCCAACCATAAAATGGATAACCGTATATTAATAGCATTAAAAGGAAGCAAGGAACCATGTTTAATATTAAAGAAAGTAGATAATCTCTAACATGCTGAACATTTGAGCTGTTTTATTGTTGGTGAAGAACTTGATATGTATAACACATTATGGATATTGGTCATGTAAACACAGAGAAGCCAATTAATTTAAACACTTTGCCCAATGGTAGAAGATGCGTCAAAAGAAGGAATTTGTGAAATAATGAATTGATATGTTTGATATAAAATAATGTTACATGTACAAATAATTCTGCGAGCTACTGTCGCAATTGTTTTCACATCCATTAAGAAAATAAACAAACAAATGTACTCGAAAACCCACCAAGCATGATCAACATCTGGAAGTGACGTCACTGCCCATTCATTAAGCTGCTCGAATATTCCAGGTAGTTCGCTAATGTACGAGAAATGGATTGAGTGACTAGAGACCCGATATAAAGGCGAGCTGAATGCTTGGGGGGATTCATTACAACCGTGATAGTAAAACTGCGATACTGTGGAGTGCGAATTGGCAGCGATATTGATTGTGAAGTTATAGACAGTTGAAGTAAAAATTGATAAACAAGTTGGCAAATAGTGAAATTAATTATTTATGCATTTTAAGTAAATAAACTCTTTTAACTTAATATAAAAGACAGTGCGTTTTCACTTTCCCGGAACATTGAAATTATTGGTCGCGAACCATAACACGCGAAAGTGGTGTCAAGAAGTGAGAAAGAAAACTTTGAAAGTGTAAACTTTAACGCATTGTGCACAACAGTGAAATGTAACGTGGAAACTGGTGTGAAAAAAAATAAAGGCCGAAATAATAAAAATACCACGAAGCTAACATCAATGAATTCACCATGGCGAGTGAGCCCTCAGATGCTCAAAAAGGCGCAGAAGGTGGAGAAGCAGAAACGCCTAAATCAAAGGAACCAGAAGTTGCGCTGATACAAATTTTAATGCTGATGCAGCAAGGGTAGCGACAGCAGTCATCCAGTTTAACTGCGAAGCTAAAAGAATAGTCATCCAGTTTAACTGCGAAGCTAAATGAACAGTCATCCATTTTAACTGCGAAGCTAGACCAGAAGCCGGACCAACAAGCATTCGAAATCAAGGCAGACATCAGACAGAAGCTGGAGGAGCAATCAGCGAAGCTAAATGAACAATCAGCGAAGCTGGACCAACAAGCGATCAAAATCAAGGCGGATTTGCAAAAACAGTCAACCGAAATAAAAGTGGAGCTCGGTAGGCGTCGAGGAAAAAGTTTACCAGGTCGAGGAGAGAATGAACCATGAGAACCCGTTGAGTTGTACTCAAACCCAGCTGCTATAATGAATGCGCTTGATATGCGTTATGAAGCCAATCATTTAAAGCAGATTTATCGGTCACAGCGACAGCATCGGATGCAGAAGTCTGGCGTAATTTTACAGCAGTTATCCCAAGACATTGAGTGACTGGCACTTTTGGTTCACCCAGCTTATGACCCAGAACATCGAGACGACGCAGCAACAGAAGCATTCGTCAGTGCATTAAAGGACCAGACATTGCAACGAGCCATGCATTTAGCTCAAAAGCAAACAGTTAAGGACGCATTGGCGTTGAGTCTGAATTTTGAGGCAGCGAAAAATGTGAGTCGTAACACTACCCGGGTTCGTGAGGTAGTGACAGGCGAGTGCAGGTGTGAGCGCGTGGAAATTGAGTGAGACCCGCATGCAAATGGTGCGCCTAGATGCTTGAATTGCGGTGAGAAGGGGCACTTGCAAGGAAATTGCAAGAAGCGAAGAAAACCGAGCTATTGCCCAGGGTGGAGGAGATCCAGACCCAGTCAGGAGCCCAAAATGGAAGCCCTTTAAACTGACGGAGTCAACTTCGTGGGGCAGAAGTTGGCGAGGAAGAGCGACGTCCCCAGCACCACCATCACTGTGTCAAGGCTACTTCGTGGAGGAGCAGATTTATGCCTTCCGGGTCAGGTTGATGGAGAACATTGCACCATAACAATCGACACTGGTGCAACCCGATCGATTATCCAACCAGACCTATTGAGACACCAACTACTTCACAAGGGCAGAATTTTCTCACTACGGACCGCTACGGGAGAAACCGAATCTGTCCATAGAGAGGTCAACTTCCAGATGCAGTTGGGAGACCTTGCGTTCCGACATAATTTTCTGGTCCAGAATATTATGGATGAGTGCGATCTCGAAATGGATTTCCTGCTGCCACATGGAATCACGTTGGATTTGGGCAAACAGGTATTGAAATGGCAGAATGTCCAAATATTGATGGAGAATCCCAGGGTCCAAATTCCCAAGATGAATGTGGTACTGTGTACCGACACTAACTTACCGAGTTCTTCCGAGAGCATTGTATGGGCCAAGCTTGATGGCGATTCTGGAGGCCACCGATCTTATCTTGTAGAGGCAACGAAGACGTCCGCATTGCGCAATTTGATTGCAGGATGAAGCCTTGTAAGATCTTTAAGGAACAGAAACGTGCCGGTTAGAGTCCTTAACACCCCAGACTCAACCACGAGCATCAAAGCGGGAGAAGTCATCGACAGCTGCCAGCCTGTTTCCACCATCACCTCTCTGGAAGCCACTCATGACCATCATTGGAAAAGAAGGCAAGATGCAGACAAAGCCCGGGAATATACGTCTGCAATATTGAAGCAGGTAAAATTGCCAGTGCAGCTATTCAAGCGGATGACCAAGGCCGAACGATTATGGTAACTCACGTCATAGATACACAGGGAGCCACGCCAATCCGACAAGCGCCAAGACGTCTTCCTATAACCAAACAAGGAGCAGTGAGCGCACTGATTTAGGACATGGAAAAACAAGGTGTAATCGAGCCTTCTGTTAGTCCATGGGCCACGCCAGTAATTCTAGTAAAGGAAAAGAATGGTAGCACTCGTTCTTGTGTCAATTATAGGCAGCTTAACGATATCACTAAGAAAGATAGTTACCCGCTTCTATGCACCGACGACATCGTGCACATTTTAGCCGATGCAAAATGGTTTTCTATATTCGATCTCAAGAGTGGCTACTGGCAGGTAGAAATTGACAAAAAGGACCGAGAGAAGGCCGCATTTTCAGTTGGAACCGGTTTGTGGAAATTTGTGGTGATGTCATTTGGGCTTTGCAATGCTCCAGCCACTTTTGAACGCCTGATGGAATACGTGCTACGTGGCCTAGCCAGGAAAACCTGCTTGGTGACTAGATGACATCATTGTAATCAGGAGAACGTTCAAAGAGCATATGCGGAACTTAGAAAAAGTTTTCTCCCAATTGCGACTGGCGAATTTGAAACCTAGCCCCAACAGATGTTCCCTTATTGCAGCTGAAGTAAAATACCTGAAACACGTCGTATCAGCAAAAGGGGTCAAAACAGACCCTGAGAAAATTGAAGCCGTAAAAAAACTGGCCAACACCAAACAACAAGCCCCAACCACGAAGTTTTTTGGGTCTGGCAACCTACTATCGAAGATTCGTCAAAGACTTTGCCAAAAAAACTAAGTTTCTCCATCAGCCAACCGAGAAAAATTGTCCGCATGTCTGGAATGAACAATGCGAGGTAGCCGTTGAGACCTTAAAGGAGAACCTGTGTGAATCACCCGTGCTAGCATATCCGAAACCCGGAAAAATGTGTGTTGTTGACACTAATGCGAGCAACGGTGGTAGTGGAGCTGTACTTTCCCAGCAGATCGATGGCGAAGAAAGAGTCCTCTCGTATTACAGTCAAGTTCTCTCAAAAAATTAAAGGAACTATTGCGTGACCAGGAAGGAGCTATTGGCTATAATAGAAGCCACCAAGCAATTTCACAAGAATTTATATGGCCAGAAATTTGTTCTTCGAACGGACCATGCATCGCTGAGATGGCTGCTTAACTTCAAAAACCCCGAGGGACAAGTTGCGAGATGGATCAAAAGATTGCAGTCATACGACTATGAAATTGTTCATCGGAAGGGCGGAGTTCATGGAAATGCTGACGCCCTATCTCGTCGTCCATGTCCTGCTGACTGCAAGCAGTGCTGACAGATTGAGGAGAAGGAACTGTCCATTGATCTGCGACTAACAACAGCCAAGTTCAATGAATGTTGGTCATCGGAGGAGATTTGAAGCGCCCAGCTAGCCGATGAAGGCATCGGACCATTGCTCGTATGGAAGGAGTCAACTGGGCTAGCCGATGAAGACATCGGAGCATTGCTTGTATGGAAGGAGACGACTGGGCGACTTGAGTGGAAGGACGTTTCAATGCATGGCGCAACCCTGAAAAGCTATTGGGCACAATGGAACTCCCTTCAGGTGGAGAGTGGCGTACTAAAGCGGAAATCGGAAACAGCGGATAGCAGCTCCTATAGGATGCAAACTATACTTCCCAAAAGCCAAATCCATGATGTGGTTAAGGAAATGCACGAAGGGTCCTCGGGAGGCCACCTTGGTGTTAACAAGACCTTAGCGAAATTGCGGAAAAGGTTCTATTGGCTCTATACTCGAGAAGATGTAGAGGACTGGTGCCGTAGATGCACGATTTGCGCTTACGTCAAAGGTCCAAAGCGACGACTGAGAGGACAAATGCAAAAATATATCGTGGGCGTGCCATTTGAAAGGATTGCTAATGACATCGCAGGACCCTTTCCTGAATCCCAATGGGGAAACCGATACACGCTGGTTGTGGCCGATTATTTCAGTAAGTGGCCCGAGGTCTATCCCATTCCCCACCAGGAAGCAACTACTGTAGCCGAACAGCTAGTATTGAATTGGGTCAGTAGGTACGGCGTAATTTGCTAACTACATTCGGATCAAGGCCAAAACTTGGAGTCAATAGTTTTTGGCGAAATGTGCGAGCTGCTGGGAATACGGAAAACAAGGACAACACCACTGCATCCCCAATCCGATGGATTGGTCGAACGTTTCAACGGCACGCTCAATAAACATCTGACCAAGATGGTTGACGAAAACCAAAGGCACTGGGACCGACATATCCCACTATTTTTGATGGCTACAGAGCTGCTGAACATGCATTGACGGGCCAAGCTCCGACCAGCTGATATAAAGTTCGGAACACCCCCGAAGAAACCCCAAACGATTTTTGTTGTGATGAAATTTTGAAGAGGGCATCACTTTATACCTACTTACAAAATCTTATGTTTCTAGCTTATGTAGTTTGCAAGAAAAAGTGGTGTGACACACGGACGGACGGACAGATGGCCAGAGAGGATGCAATTTTAGTAGGGTGTTGTAAAATGATTTAACAATATCCTAAAAAGGGTTCAAGAAATATTTCATGGTCATATAAATCCCGAAAACCTACTTAAAACAAGTATTAACAGGAATGAATTCAGAACGGGTTTCTTACAATGAAGCAAAATTTACTTATCTTATGCGCAATTTTCTTGTTATGATTCACTAGGTGTCAGAAAAATCACGATTAAAATGACCGTTGCATTCTAGCTACTAAGAAAAGTAGGAGTCAAGATGAAACTATAATTACTACATTTGATTTTCTGGAGTCGTACTCGAACCACTTGAAGTGATCCTTTAATTACGTTGCTCAAAATTGTTGTCTATTTTCTTGAAATGGTTGTCTTTTTGATTGGATTTTAGAAATTTTTTCGTTCCGTATAAGGCGTGGTCACCCCATATAGGGAAGTGACCTTCGCAAAAAAAAATTCATCTAAGGCAGCCGATAAGGGTGATACCCTTATCGGTGATAGGTTTTGATGAGAACTTTTCAAAACAGGTTTTAAATTGACCTTTTTTGTTTCTAGTGGTGCACAGGGAGGGGAAATACACGAAAAATTGGTGTGTCCCCCCCGCTCTCGATTGATCACCTGTAATCTGAAAAAATATGGAGGTAGGTGTTTATGAGTACATCAGCAACAAATACGTCAACTCAACGAAATTCTATATTTAAGCAATCTCGCAAAAGGTCCTCGTACCATGTAAGTTTGATGAAAATCCAATCATATTCACGGAAGTTATAGTCATTTGAAACTTCTCTAATTACATAAACAATAACACACAATTTTGGTACTTTATGGACTGTCCATCGAATTAGACACTGCAGTTTTGATTTGATCTTCTTAACATTTTCAGGTAAGATCAATAACCTAAATATTTTTGGGAATTCACTATATCAGTGATTTTTGTTACTTTTGAACCAAATGGCGACCCTTAAACATGGAGAAACAATCGATTTTATTTTAACCGTGCACATCTTCTTGACGTGTTTTTTGACTTTATTCGTTGTTAGTGACTGCATATCGTAAGTTGAGTACAAAACCCTTTTGGTATGTGTGTAGGTCTGTCGGCTCAGCTTTTTCATATGATATTTTACGGTTTTTTTCCAAATCATACCAATCAAGTACTAATTGTAATATGCCAAAATAAATACATTTTGTTATTCGTTACAAAAAAGTCAATAAAAAGTACCTAAGTTATGACTGGTTGTTCCACTGTTGTAGGTCATAAAAAATGCGCGTGTTGCGTGGTTGCATATATGAAGAAGGTAATGGCCTCAATGCAGTTTTGGGTCGGATGAAATGAGAATGCGCGTGGAAAAGTGATGAGTGAAAGAGGAAAGGTAAGTGTAAGGTAATATTTTAAATGCGCGTCGAAAAATGATGAGGAAAGGAATAAAGGTAAGTGAAAGGTGATAACTCCCCGCACCTTAAAAATCTGTGTCTCACAGATTAGAATCGTAAAACAATGGGCTGCATCCGAGATGCTGGAGTCGGGTGTGTAATACCTATTGGTAAGGATGTTGAGCGTCGAAGGTAAATTACTAGGAAGATTCCAAATAGGACTAAGATGAACAAAATTAAATCAGAGGAGATTGATACAGCGTTATTTATGGAAATTTCGTCTAATTTCTCTACATTATCCAAATGGAGTTTGTGCAAGAGGTGGAAGTCTAATTTAGTGCCCCTTTCAGTTAAATTTGCGTTTAGGATTGATGGTAGAACTTGGAATGTTTTTGTTTCCCTGGTGGAATATTTTATATCATCAATCCAAATCGTATCATTCTGGAGGCTGATAAGATATGTCCCATTAAGGACTCGGGTACGTTATCGTGTCTAAGGCTTCCATTGAAGTTCGTAAGATAAATCGTGTTTCCTTCCAAGAGCTCAACGACTCGATTAGTGCAATACTGGTAGTCGCATATTGCGTCGGATCCAGTTAGTATTTGTACAATGCAATCAGAAGGATGTAAGGCTATTAATTGATTTGGTCTGCAAATGGTAATATCCAGAATGCGAGAGCAGTGTTAGGTTGTGCTAGAAAGAAGTCAGAATGGCTTAGATATATCATCTTGTTGTTGTATTGTTGGGCGGATGATTACATGATTAATGTCAAGGTTACTAGTTTTGGGTAGGCTCAGGACACATAGAAGTAACGAGCCTTTAGAAATTACCATAGGTGTCGCGAATTCGATAGCCTGAATTTCGTTCTCATATGAGAGGGTTTCAGTTAGGGCAAGCAGGTTACTGATTTCGGAACTGCTCAAAAGATTGGAATTGATTATACCCTCTTTAGTGAGTTGGCAGGCTAGAGCTATCTCGCGGATTTCACAGGGACTGCTCAAATTTATCATTGTTAAATGTTTTAAGGTCAGCAACTATCCTATTGTAATTGTCCGTTAGTTGAGCTGTTACTTTAGTAGTGTAGAGTTCAATTTATATTGTTAGCAATTATATTGTTTTGTGACTAGACGATGTTATCCCAGTCAGTAGCGTCTGGGTTACCTGCCAGCCACCTCCAGGCCGAACAGATCCAATTGATTGAACGCTTAGTCCTTCTTTGATCCTTGCTTTGCAGTTGGTCAAGTAACGCATCTATCTTTTCTAGTTGATGGTAAAGCTGCGGCAGCAGAATACTGGATCTGTTGACGTGATCCCGTACAATGGACTTCATGTTAGCCGCTACGTCATTGAGTTTACCCAAATCGATTGAATGAATTATCTTGAAGTCTCTATCCATGATTTTGTCAATTCCTCGCCTCACGGTGACTATTAGTCCCGTATACTCGTAAGTGACTATTGAAGCCCGCGCTTTCGTTGCGATTAGTCTGAAAAAGGAATATTATTTTTCAGGTGTGATTTATGGACTTTGTTGCCTGAATCAGTGGTGATGGTTACACGATTGTCCTTAGCTACTATCATTTTTTTAAAAAGTGGTTTGTCTTTGGTCTTTATTTGTCTATCCCTTCGATATACTACGTCACCAACTTGGTACGTTTTGGGTTTCGACTTCCGTTTATTATGTGCGTTATTGTATCTATCGACAGCAATTGCCATTATTTCCTTTAGATTGAGTTCTTTACACTCTTACTGAAGGCATCTAACCTGCTCTATTATTGTTGAGTGGAGCCTTTCGGTAGCTCCGTTGATTTCACTCTTCTGAGGAGGGGTTACGTATACCTTGACCCCTAATGCTTCTATGAGATTCATGACTACTGGGCTTATGAATCCGCCTTCGTTGTCTTTCACCAAAATTTTCAGTACTGTAAAATAATGTAGAATTTTTATCATCTTTTCCCGTAGGTGAAGGGCGGATTTGTTCTTTATTGAAACTAATTTTGCGGATTTGCTGAATTTATCCATAAACGTTGCGTATTTTTCGCCGGTAATTTGTATGATGTCCATATGCAGGATTTCCGATGGGTATTCTGGAGCTGGTGTTCCCTGCATTTCAAGCTTTTGAGGATTGCGATCATATTTGTTGACATTGCATATTTCACATGATCTCGTATATTGTTTAATTAATTTACTCATCTTAGGAAAGTGAAAATTTTCAAGTATTTGGTTTTTGTTCTCCCTATAGCTCTTGTGCGCTTGTCAATGCTCCTCTTTTATTATGTGCAGTTTATTGTCTTCGTTGGCAATATCCTCAACGATACGCTGAGTGATAAGAATTCGGTACTTCGAAAAATACTCTTTATATATATTCTGTAGTAGCAATATGAATTTTTCGGGAATTTTGATTCCGTTGATATGATTGGGGCTTAATAGTTGCTTAAGCTTCCCGACTAAAGCCTCCTTCGTGATAGCTGCAAGATAGATATAGTGCCTGTCAAAGCCAGGGTGTGGTTGTTCCTTGGCAATTATTTCTTTTCCCTCAGAGAAAATTAATTGCTTCCTAAAAACATTAATCGGCGCTTCACAACGTGGGTTGAGATCGAAATTATCCTCAATAGCAGTATGCGCCGTTCCTGATGTTGAGATAAGAGCGTTTGCTTCTAGTGGTAATCTCGAGAGGGCATCCACGTGATTGGCCTGTTTAGATTCCTTTGCCTATCGAGGGATTTTTATATTTGGCCTGATTTTGAGTATGTTATTTTTTCCTACCTTTAAAGTATCATTCCCTATAATTCTGTCGAACGACTTCAGTCCTGGTAGCACAAAGAAATCTACTAGCATGTTGTTGCCTACACTTTTAAAAAATTTCCCTGTCACTTTTTTATTTACAGTTATTTCTCCCGCAGCAGATTGGATGTTGAAGGGTTTCGAGACTAACTTGGCATTGAACGCATATTCGGGTGCAACTTAATTTTTGTTTGCATCTGTATCGATTAAAAATTTTAGAATCCGACCACCTCGCATAGTAAACTCTATGTATGGAATGCTAGAGAGGCGTCCATCATAAAATTTATTTGATTTTCTTCCGATTCATCGTCACATTCTTCCTGTGAGGTAGGGAAATTATCATCAAGATAAGCCTGATGTTCATATTCCATTTCCCCCGAAAACTCCATATCAGGTTCAGGAAACTCAACTTGCATTTCTAAATTATAAAGACGCTGTGATTTATTTGGGAGATTTTCAGAATTATGTGATTGTTTGTAGTTGGAGGAGTCGGACGGCCTGTTCATATAATCAACCTGCCGAGTTTGAATGGATTTATCGAAATCCATTGGAATTGGTGGTTTAGGCTGGGTGGGTCTGGGTGGTGGATGAGACATTCTATCTTGGAAGTGATACATCTGATTCCTTTCTGTTACGCTTAACTGCTGATAGGGTACGGGTACTTTCGGTCTGTTATTATCAAAACGAGAGTTGAAAAATTGGTTGACGGGTGCTAAAATGGTGTCATTACCATGCCGTTGGTGAATTTGAACTTTCCTAAAGGTCTTCTAAGCATGATGCATAAGCAATGGGAAGCGTTTGGGGTTTTTGGATGATAAGTATCTGTGAAAGATCTCCATTCAGCTCTCTCACAAAAACATCTAATGCGCGATTTCTGTAATTTTCGGTAAGTGCGGTAATGATTGTTGTGACCTATCCTCTGTTTTAATTTTGTTGATCAATAATGACGATTGGTGGTTCACAGCTGCGTAAAATTCATCAACGCTATTATTCCACTGTTTCATGGAATGCAGCTAATGCTCCAAAGTACGGATGTCCCTTTTATCCGCATAGTGAAGTGATAGGCACATCTTAATACATGACCAGTCGTCATCGATCTTATTATACGAAATAAGGGCAGCATCAGCTGGCCCTCGAATCTTCTGCCGGATGTGGCGAAGAATGGTTCTGAATATAGGCTTCCCCCGAACTATTTGGTAGTCACGAAGGATCGTCTCCAAGTTATACACCCACGATAAATATTGAATCGGGTTGCTGTCGAAGGGTTGAAGATTGCGTACAGAATCAGGTAGTTTTTTAATGTCTTCAAGGTCTTTTTCGGATTTAGGAATACCTGTAATGAATGAAGGTATGGGGTTGGGTGAATGGTTGGCAGACAACCTTTGTTCAATCGCCAATAGTCTGTCCTCGTTTTTAATTGCCTGTTCAAGCTCGAAAAGTCTAGCTTTGGATTTTTTGCTTAATTCAATTTGGGCATTAGCTTCTCCTGTCAACTGATGAAACCATTCCGAATCAAGGAGGCTTCCATTTCAAATCAAGGAAAAAAACCCAAAAATTCAAAAAACGCAAAAGGAGAGGAGGAGCGTCAACTGTTGTGCACTGGATTTAATTCGCGAAATTTCACTGCAATGCACCAAGGTAGCTTACACAAATCTTCAAAATTTACTTGTTATCACTATTATAATACTTTTATGTGTTAATATTTTATAGTTTCAAATATTTTATAGTTTCAAATATTTTATAGTTTCATATATTTAATAGTTTCAAATATTTTAAATAGAATGTGGTCAATTATTTATGATTTGATTCAACGACAATAATGTAACTTTTTAGCAAATTAAGACTTACATAAAAATTATTAATCCTGCTAACGTTCTCATGTTTCGCCACTCGGACAGCTCGTACGATTCCTTTTTGACGCCAATCGTTCGATTTGAGAGGTGCGGTACGATGTCGTGTAACTCAGCGTTGTGTCCTTGTTTTATTCGTACGGTGATTTTGGCACTCATTGGCCGGAAATTTTCTGGAATCAGCCTGCTACCAGCCTGCAATGATCACATTTCACTTCCCAGCAAGTACAGCACGTATTCGTTCTTACTGAATGGATGATTGCAACTCGGTCGGCTAATAGTTGTTTAAAACTGTTTCCCGATTTCACTTCAGGAGAACCGTGATCTTATGGAACGGATTACAGCAACTCGGTCGACTAAGGTTATCGCCGTTTTTTTTCCCGGTTTAATTTTTTTTTTTTTTTAAATACCATGTTCTTATGGAACGGATTTAAAAATTTGCTCGGGCGCCAGTTATGACTAGTTGTTCCGCGGTTTTATTTAACACTTCTTCACTTAATAACTCACGGAATACAAAAAGCGCTTCAATAACTTGACCATTTAAATTTATAATGTTTAATTGCTAAGTAAACAAAATGCTACCTGGGTGCAATTAACTTAATTCAGCATACGCAGCGGCGTTTGCACAACGGTTGCCGCTACAGGTGAAACGATCATCTTGGTCCGTTTCAGGTCATAAAAAATGCGCGTGTTGCGTGGTTGCAAAGACGAAGAGAGTATTGGCCTCAATACAGTTTTGGGTCAGATGAAATGAGAATGCGCGTGGAAAAGTGGTGAGTGAAGGAGGAAAGGTAAGTATAAGGTAATATCTTAAATTCGCGTGGAAAAATAATGGGGAAAGGGGTAAAGGTCAGTGGAAGGTGATAATTTCTATGGTTAAAAAAGGCAAATAAATCTGTTTTTTCAATAAATCTGTTTTTTCATACTTTTGGAGGAGGGTGTAAATTTAATGATTTGATTGATTGACATAAATTTAGAATAATAAATTACATCACATATTTTCTTCAAAATAAGAATATATACTTACATCTATGTAAATGTAATGATTTTGATCAGGAATATAAGAAGCTGTGAATTTATCCACAAATTTGACTCCAGTTTGGTAATAAATTCCGTACATTGCATATTCAATCAATGACTTTTCTCCTGGAGCTAGAAAAAAAAAATCAAACAAAAATAGATGATAGAAATTATATAAAGATTATATCTAAAATTTTCAATAAATTGACAACATTTTGGAATGTGTAGAGTTTGCATATGCCACCATTTATAGAGCACAACTCAGCATTGCGCGCAATGTCTAGCAATGGTTGCAAACAGACGTGTTTTGGAAAGCTCTTGTCAATAATTTTCAAAAATTAAAATAATTTTTTAAAAAGTCACTTCGCAACTTATTTTTTAAAGCTTATATCATCGTATTATTCCACCAGTTTATCGAATATAGAAGATATTACCTGCGGAAAAGTCTCAAGAAGTTCGAAAAAGAAGAAAAGTTTTTTCACTTTTGGGGCATGAAGGAGGCCGTTGGCACCCCGCCGCTGGGGGACCCGGGGCCAGGCATTTCAAATGGAACTAGTGAAAAGAAAAAACGAGCAAGAACATTTTGAAGTTGGGAAGCAATTACGCTATCAAGCGAAGAACCATAAAGAATTACCACAGAAAATGAAAGAGCTACCTGAGAAAATAAAGAAATGAAACTCCGAATTCAAAATTTGGAGTAAATGATTCGTAAATTATCAAATGCCAACCCTTGTTACCTTGTTACGACTTTTACTTCCTCTAACTAATCAACTTCGGTCAACTTTTGCGAAACAGCCGTAACACACAAGGCGTCACAGTGATCAGGTCTGGAGACCTCACTAAATAATTCAATCAGTAGTAGCGACGGGCATTTGACAATTCACCAAACCAAGGCGATTAAGCCACAAAACACGTATGGAAAACCAGGAGCCATGACATATCAGACGAGCGAAAATAAAGTAGCCTCGCAAAAGGCTCAACAAGCAAAGAAACCAACAATAAAAGATACGAAAAAGATAGCAATTAATGATGCCTATTTCATATCAAGCGCGGTAGGAGATAACGACAGCGAAAACTAATATCCAGTGCTTGCTGTGATAGATAACTGTATGGATACTGAGATGGAGTGCCAAGAAAAAATAGGTAATATTAATGATTCTAGTAATAACTTGATCGAATATTTAAAGTCTAAAAATAAGAAGAAGGAGAAGAAGACAACTGGTGTGTCTGCTGGTTCTTCTATTAAAAATAATAAGACTACTGACAAAGTTCCTCCGATTAATTTCGTAGGGCTATTGGCAGCCAAATATAAGATAGACAATTTCGAAGTTAGGAGAGTGACCGCTGATGAATTTACAATCAAAACAAAAAATTAGCCGACTTGAAGCTAGCCAAAGATGCTCCAAATAGTGTGAAAAAATCAGACCTTCTTGTTGAAGGGCCTGGACTATAGGGAGAAGACAGTTGATCTCCTTGAAAAGCTACGGAAAGCAGCCCAAGCTGTCAAATTCATTACTGTGAATAAATTTACTACACGGTGACCAACTATTGAAGGCAAAACGTCACCATTTTGTTTGGTACAAATTTCAAACGATAGTAGTCCATGTGCCCTCCAACAAATAGGGGACTTAAGGGGAGTTGTAAGATGGGAGTGTCTTCGAAAAACCAAGGCCAGCCAGTGTTCTAGGTGCCATAGATTTGACAATTCGGCTGTCAGCTCTACCATGCGTTAAAGGTGCGTTTAATGTAAAGATATTCATGCCCCCGGTGAATCCATTGGCTCAGATAGAACCAATGGGCTCAGATAGAACCAATGGATTCACCGGGGGCTCCCTTGATATCGGGATGCGTAAGTAAAATTTTCCCCAAACAAACCCAAGTTCACTGAAGTGTAACATCTTCTAATTTCGTTAAGCCCAAGGTATCATTTGTACTTGCTGCTAGATGACCAGCAGACAACTATGTGAATAAAACAAACAAGGTAATTGGCAATAATAAGCTGCTTTTCAAAATTTACCAGTAGCTTGAATCTCAGTCGGAAAGAATAAATAAGCAAGATCAAAAGATCAATTTCGTTTTCTACGTTCAGGTCAACAGGCTTCAAAAAAGTTTGTCATCCAGTCACATTCCCATGGTTAAGCTTGGTCTCATCTTGATCAGCATCAACTCCATTGTTACTCTATATTGACGTGACTTTCTCCATGAATTCATTGTTAAGCAAAGGCCTGACATCATGCTACTCACTGAAACCCACCTTAATTCATGGCACACCATGGAATTTTGAATTCGTAAAAAATGAAACGGTAAACCCTGATGGGAGAGGTGACATCGGGGTATTGGTGAAAAGACCCTATTGTTTCCAAAATGTTGAAAAAGTCGAATTCAAAAACTTTGAATCTCTTCAATTAACCGTTAACAAAATTTCACTACCAGGTGGGGATAGCCTCTTCATTATCTCTGCCAATGCCACTAGTCGAAACTTTCTCAAGTTCCAGGAGGAGCCCGATTCCTGGCTTGAAATACCCGAATTCAACAGGCTGCATAGTTATTATATTCTTGCTGGTATCCTGAATGCCCGGAATATATTATGGCTGAATGTTACCAATAACCCAAGAGGTGTATTCCCGAAATCGTGGCTAACAGAGAACAATTAAATTTGGGTCCAATCTCTATGGGTCGAAGTTCCCAACATACCCTAGGACTAGTTCACATTTGGACCTCTGCAGTGCTGACGTAAAAATCAAATTCAGCTTTAATAGTCCTCAACGGAAACTGCAGGTGCGTTGGTTGTATTTCAAAAAACTAAACTGGGAAAAGTTTCAAAAAAATGTTAACCGGGAGTACCAGAAGCGATTTCCTCCTTCTGATGATGACAATGCTTGCTCAATGGCTCCTAATAACAGGAATCTAACTAACGATAAAATAGATCTCTATTTGTCGAAGTTAGAAAAGCTGACGTTGGTAACGATTGAGAAAGTAATTACCAAGATTAAACATCGAAACAATATGGAAGGATATGGAACACCAACCATTGCAAGGTTGGAATGATTGAAAAGCCTCCTTCTCACACGCGTCAACAATATTTATCGACGATTTTTGGACTGCAACCATCCCTCGTTAGCTTTGTTGAAATTACACCTGAAGAATGTCCGGAACTTAATTCGTTCATACTTCAGGAGTGAGGTCAGCAATCAATGGGTGGAAAATAGAGGGGTATTAGCCCACAGGACCAAGATAGTTTTTGGGCGAAAGTGAATACCATATTCCGTAGGAAGTCTCGAGAGTAGGTTTCATATCTTGAAGTCACTAGTGATGAGATAAATCTTCTCGATAGGGCGGGTATCAAAATTGATAGTATGACTCCGGATAGAAATGGAAACAGGATAATTTGTGAAGGATTGGATAAACTTGCCCTGATTGGAACACATTTTGAATTGGTCCATCTACCAAGCCCTGAAAGATGGAATGTAATATTTTCAGAGGTCGTTGAAGCAAAAGTTTCCGACTTCAAGTCAAGCCTGAACGGCCAATCGATTCTTCATTTCAATGAAACATTAACATCTGACCTCATACCGAGCTTGAATCTTATTGATTATTTTGTCAGCTATGAAGACATGTGTTTCATATTTCGCAGGATAAACAACAAGAAATCATGTGGTATTGATGGTATTCCAAATGTAGTTCTCCGACATTTGCCTGAGGTTGCTATTAGGAATTGTTGCATATTGTTCAACAACATGTTGAGCAATTCATATTTCCCAAATGAGTGGAAAAAGGCTAAGGTATTTCCGATCTTGAAGAAAGGAAAAGAATCTTCATGCCGCAAAAGCTATCGCCCAATCAGCTTGCTGCCTAACATCAGCAAGGTGTTTGAAGTGATACTCAACAGAGCATTAAACGCCCACATTGAGAAATATGAGTTGATGCCGAATTGCGAATTTGGTTTTCGTGCCAGGCATTTGACCATACATGCGCTAACGATAGTAACCTCAGACATCTGTTGGAAACTAAATGATAGACAAAGCGTTGGAGCATGTCTCACTTATATGGAGAAAGCCTTTGATACGGTATGGTTAGATGGACTAATTTTTAAACTCCTTCAGGACAAGTTCCCCAGACACCTTGTCGCCATGATGTGTAATATGTCATACGGGAAATCATTTGTTTTAACTGATGAAAATCTGACAACAATGCGCGAATCCAAGGTCTTGAATGGTCTACAGCAGGGAACAGTTACGGCGCCTCTGCTCTTCTCAATCTTCATTCGCAAGCTATTGGACGGCTTTGATTTTAACGTCTCGCCAACGCGATCATTGGTAGCGTTTGCTGATGATCTGATCATCTATACGGCAGACCGAAAAGCTGCAATAGTTCAGAGCGATCTCCAAAAAATGTGATGTACAGCTGTACACTGACAATTGGAGAATGAAAATCAATGCGCAGAAGTGTGAAACAATCTTGTTTCGGACAACGCTGCAGGGGATCAGTCAAGACCTGAAACGTAAGTGGAAAGATTTCCACATCACGGCTGGCGAGGGTAGTCTAGAACGAGTTCCACATAAATCCTGTGTTCGATACCTCAGTGTTCATCTCGATCAGTATCGGTACTACACTGAACATGTGAAAATCATGCTCAGTAAGGCACTTAAAATAGTCACGGCCCTACGAAAACTCTTTCATTCCAAAAACATTGATCAAAAGGTCAAAATTATCTGTTACAAGACCCTAGTTAGACCAGTTTTGACATATGGGTGTCAGATCTGGTACAATCGCAAGATCTGTAACTGTGAGTGAAAACCCCTGAATTTCACAGCCGTTCCACCTTACAGACGGATTTATTGCGACTTGTCTCGCTACTGGCTTCGTTTTTTCAGAAAAATCCGTGTATTTTGACATGAATCGATGTTTTTTTTTATTCTGACGGCATCCAAATAATAAATATTATGGTAGAAATTAGGGATTGGTTTCAATATTTTTGAATAGTGTTGGTTTGGTTTTTTACTCCCTCTTCTGATTGAATCATAAAATATGTAATGATAAGAATTAATTTGAATGCTATTTTGTTTTTTCTGTTTTTTTTTTTATTAAATGTTTTCGATTGATAACGTTTAAATTTAGAGAGGCATTTGGGGCATTTAGTTTTCGTATTTTTATTGTTTGGAATTTACTTTATATTCTTTGAAAGTTTGTTGCGAATGGCCCTTGTTTCTCAGCCAACCACCTGGAAGGAAATCTCGCATATACTATTCACGCAAGATCGTAAGAAAATGAAGAACTTATTTGGAGCACGGGGATACATTAGCCACCGTGAGCCAAGGATTAAAGTTATGAATTATTGTGAAAGATAAACTCAGATAGATGATCAAATTAAAAAAAAACCCTGGGTAAAGTAAAATAATTATGCATATATATAGTGCGTAAGTCTGCAAGATAAATTCACTTCCATACCAGACAGGGAAAAGGAAAAGTTTCCTCTCACGGGACGCCGGAACAACAAGAACAAATGGCCATCGACTGCGATTCCTCCGACTTTGTAGCTTCAATTTATGTGCCCTTGAACATCAAGACACAGAACCTGTAATTTTGTTGCTTTGCGGTGTCAAAAATATTTGGATCTGATGGAATATTGTGGTAGTAGCAGTTTGCAGGATATCTATAAATATCAGGTCCACCAACAGAACGACAAATCACCTGTATGTGCTTGTAAAGTACACAAGGGGCAGGAGTAGTTACAATCGATGAAAAAAATTCATAGGAACATAAGTTGAGCGAACATCCTGCGCACGGAGATGCAAAATTCACCGATTTCGACGTACCAGCACAGATTACGGTGACGATAACTACAGCAACTGCAACTAGCAATGATGGTAGAATCAATACGACTTCAAGGAATGAATACACTCGTTCTACTCACCGATCAAACTAGTTCAACACTTATTAATCGAAAATGTCCTGGTGAAGTATGGCAATGATATGTATTAACCGCGTATGATGAACTATGCCACCAGCTTTTCGTTTTTGCTTAAAAATAAATCTTCGATATAAAATTATTAAACATTCACGAATGTGCTAGATGAAGGGAAATTTATATTTCAATTGCCCAATACCAAAACAGTTTGAGTGCTGCTGTTCGATTGCACACAGCTAGAACAAAGTTCATTTCCTCCGAAAAAAACTTAATGGGTCACCGTTCGAGATGAATTGAAGAGAGACTCGTGAACAATGGAATCTCCTCTTCAGTGGAACGACCTTTGATGGCGACGGAAGCAGAAGAAAGAAGATTGATTGATTGAGTTCCCAGCGACAACAACGGCAGTATTAAGGTTGGTGGCGGCAAGCTAGTGTGTGGAATCAGAGCCACAAGAACAAGAACTTTCAAATTGGTAGCTGTTAAATGTGACAAAATCACCGGAGATAGCGAGGAAGAATCATTGATTGCTGGCGGCAATACCAAGGGCCCCCTACGTATGTTGATTAATTAGTAAGTAATTCAATTTCAAGTATTGTTAAAGCAAAAATACATTTTGCTTTAAATTGAAGCGTGATTTTTGTAGTGAATTCTGTAAACGTTTCAGGTTTGTGCAAATTATATATTGAACTTCGGGAAAACTTTAGTTTTGGCTGGTGTTGTAAACTTGGCTCGCGGATAACGCTGAAAAGTGCGCACTAATATTGGCTCCAGGTGGTCCCCTATAAATTTCGGGATACCGCCTCATAATTTTTACTGCCTCCCAGCTTAGTGGGAATTGCCTTCGAGGATAGGTTAAGTCAGTGGAATTCCTTTAGCGGTTGATTTCTGGTGCAGTTTCCATTCGTGCGTTAGAGATTCTCAGTTTAGTTGCGGCGGTGAAATTTCTCCGAGAAACCGTCCGCTCGCTTGGCGGTTAACGTGAGGGTTTAGCGCTGAAGCGAGTGGCACCCACGCCCGACTCTGACGAGCAAAACTGGGGCCCGCAGAACCCTCAATCGGAGCGCCCTCGAGGGAAGTGTAACAAGTTCATAACAATTAGTATTGAATCAAGAGCTTTTGACTTTGACTTTTAAAAATTTTTTAGTGGACTTCAACTTCTAAGATATTTGGAGCCCAAGTGCACAGGGCTGAAAGAAGTTTGACCAT
Source organism: Odontomyia ornata (assembly GCA_963969285.1). Lineage (NCBI taxonomy): Eukaryota > Metazoa > Arthropoda > Insecta > Diptera > Stratiomyidae > Odontomyia > Odontomyia ornata. The sequence goes on from OZ017742.1 coordinate 85,907,559, forward strand.
CTTCGGTCAAACTTCTTTCAATGTGTCACATTCTTAAATGCGAGGACAGAACTTTGAAGCTTTTTTAAGACTAACAGACTTATATTAGGCTTCATTTTTAAGCTTTTCATATAGTTTGATTATCCTAGCTTCCACAATTCTGGAGTAAGCTACATGTTGCCCACATGCGGGCAAAGAAAAGACAGGCAGGCACCGATATTATGACGGTAACCCATGATTTTCATCCTTGAGGTCGTATCCACCATGGCAACCGAATATGTCAAAAAAGACTTAATAATAAGAAAATCATTTGCAAGAATAAACTGTCATATAATCAACATAGCTATAAGTTATTTAATAACTCACTAAATTTAGGACTAATCTGGTAGGGTATTACTCCATAAGGCCATCTCTGATATTTTGAAGTTATCGAGTTTCTTGTTCCTTGGAAGCGCATGTCACCTTGGAAGAAGTCACCCTTTTCAAATAGTTTTTGTCTTGCAATTGACCTATTTTTTCGAATTATATCGTCCTCGCATTTGCACAATGTAAAAATAATTAAAATAACTAATAATTTGTGAATCATTTTTACACTCAAGTAGAGTATTACTTAAAATTTAACTAAAATAGAACTTGAATCTTAGATGTCCTTTGTACAATTGACACATAATACTACACAAGTGAACAATTGAATGAAAGCAAAATCAGAGGTTGCCAAATGATACTAACTTTTATACTAGTCGTCAGTTGCAGTTGATTTTGAACGGTTGACACTTCCAACCTATGTGAAAAGATAAAGAAATGGGGTAGTTGATCTTCCATATAACAAAACTTGTGAATATGAATTTTTCTCATGGTTGTAGCTCAGTGATAGATGTATTCAAAGGCAAGTTTAGAGGCACCCGTACTTTTTTGTAGGGGAAAATGAGAAATTTACTAATCATACTATTCTTAAGAGTTCTGAAGGGATTTTGACTTTTTAAATATTCGTGGATTGTACTCTTAAAGAACTCCTTAATTTTTTTTAGATTTTGTGGATCACATATGTCCAATCACGACGGAGAAGGTACCCCCATCAAAGCGAGTCTTCTTTGTTTCTTCTTTCTTTGAAGCACTACAGCCCCTCTCAGGCCTTTCCTTAGAGACAGTTAGAGTGTCAATTTCATGACCGTATTGATTTTTTCGGAATTTGGTTTGGTCAGTACCATGCTCGCGTGTGCCTGCTCAGCTATGATATGATCTGATTAAATCAGTACATATCACCACTGAGTGAACACTCGTAGTCTGTCCGAAAAATCCCCTGAACTAATTCACGTTGCTCCCAACGAGATTTGAACCTGGGACCTTCGGCTTATTCGTCTCGTGCTCTAACCACTAGACCACACAGGCCAAAACGGAAAATGGGAAAACAGGAAATTTATTAATCATACTATTTTTGAGAGTTTTAAGGTAATTTAGACTTCTAAGATATTTGTGGTCATTGTACTCTTAAAAAACTCCTTAAATTTTTTTAAATTTTGGGGATCACATGTGTCCAATCACGACGGAGAAGGCACCCCATGGCGAAGCAAAGCTAGTTTTAGCCGGAAGTAATATGTCAAACGGTTCCAGGCTAGCCCCGCACTCAGGGCGTAAATAGCTTTCACCTCTCAACTGCAAAAAAACTCACCAGGAAGGGGGAGTAAACAAACTATTCATACGTTTCCTTGACTCCTTTCCCTTCAATCAAAGCACGTTTTAAGACAACGCTTTCTTCAAGACATATGATTTGGCATCCCACATCATTGCCTCTCCCAGAAATGGAGCGACCTCTTTAAGAATCTTTCTATATTTTGATAACGGAAACTTCAAACAGAATGGAATGACAAGCAGGTGGAACAACAGGTCACGTTTTTCATGGGACTATGTATATTCGTAGAAAAAACTTAAAGTACAGAAGATCCAGATGCGCCAAATATTAATCAACCAATAAGTCTGCAATCAAGTATCGACCTTTGATAGATTTTTGGAAACATCTCATAGACAAATATATGCTGAGTAATGATTTCTACGGAAACCATTCCAGGCTTCATGAAATTGGAAAGATTGCATCGGATACATATACATATGCTTGTATATAAATAAAAAAGACGTGTCCAAGCGCGTCTCATCGAAATAGAGAGGGTTTTTGATGACATTTGACCACATAGACTGATTTTTGGACTTATAAAGAATAAGTATCTATAGTCTAAATCCAAAATCATTAAGAATATGCTACATTGGATAGTCTAACAAGTATTGAGCCTTTTTTGTCACTAGATGGTGTTCGTTGGCATATATCGGACAATACTAATCAGATTGAGTCAAACTGACATGCGTATGAAAGGTGACATTCCAGTCCACAACTTTCATATGGACAGTTTTGTATTTCGCCATTCGTGTCAAAAGTTGTATTCATTTAAAAATGAGTGGAATTTCTGGGAAAATTCTTATAATTCACAACATCAAAGTGCATCGCAGGCTTGTGAAAAAATTTGTGGTGTCTAAGGTCAAGATACTTTATCAAAAGCCACAGCCGACAGATGTTTTCCTCGCTTTCGTTCTGGAAATTTTATTGGCAAAGATGCACCTCGCTCAGGCCGACCAATCACTGAAAAAGTCGATGGAATCTTACAAAAAATTGAAGAAGACCGACAGCCATGATGTTGCTAAGGAACTGAATATCTAGCACCAAACAGTTTTGAACCATTTGCGTAAGGCTGGATACACAAAAAAGCTTGACGTTGATCGATGGAAATTTCCATTTGCGAAATGCTAATAAAACACAACGAAATCGAGCCATTTTTAAGCCAATCATTACGGGCGATGAAAAATGGGTGAGATACGAGAATGTCGTTCGAAAAAGATCATGTTCAAAAAAAGATGAATCATCACAAACGACTTCAAAGTCAGGATTGATACCAAACAAGGTTATGCTGTGTGTATGGTGGGAATGGAAGGAAATCGTTTATCATGACGTGCTAGAACCTGACCAAACACTCAATTTGGCTCTGTAATGTCAGCGATTAACCAGATTGCAACAAGCATTGCAAAAAAACTGGCCAGAATTGATTAAAAGAAATGGCGTTGTCTTCCATCATAACAATGCCAGACGACACACATCTTTGATGACCCGGCAAAAATTGACAGAGCTTGGCTGGGAAATTTTGATGCATCCACCGTGTAGTCCAGACCTTGCATCATGAGACCACTCTTTGTTTCTGTCTCTACAAAACTTCCTTAATGAAAAGAAATCCACTTCAAAAAGGGACTGTGAAAATCACTTGGCCAAGTTTTTAACCGATAAACCACAGAAGTTCTATACAGATGGAGTAGTGGCTGTACCCAAAAAAATGGCAAAAGGTAATAATGGACAATATGTACTTAAATTAAATGCGTTTTAAGTAAAAGAATATTCAATCGAAAAATGACACTACTTTTTAGACATACCAATATAAGAAGAAGTAGATTTTAGAAATCAATATATTTACTATCATTATATTTAAGATACAGTGATATTGTTTTGCTGATTCCTCTGATAAGATCATTCAGATTCAGTATACATGCTTCACGCTCATGATTTTGTTATTTTTTTTTTTTTGTAGCAGGAAGGTAAAGGCTGTTTATGCCCAGAGCGCCGGACTCTTAGTAAGTTTAAGGAATTAATTTTCTAGCTGCAAGGAATGGAAGAGAGGGGTTGTTAAGAAAAGGCACTTCTACACTCTTGGTGCTTTCTGGCAATCAGGCTACTCCTTCTTAATTATCAGGACTACTCAAGCATAATGCACCACATGAGTTCATTGATCCCAGCATCTTTTTGCCTATAATTTCCGAGGCGACCTCCCCAATTTTATTGAAGAGATAACCATACTACTTGCCTCGTATTTATTGGCAGGACATTTTTGGCAGATATCATCTACCTGTCCCATGCAAAAGATGGACTGTAACTGAACGATATTGTGCAGGTAAGACAGTATATTACAAGACCACTAAAAAAGTTGTCATTTAAAACACGGTTTCCCCTAAGCTTCCATGAAACCATAGCCTGAAGTCAGGTATCAGGCGTATGGTTCCTTTCTCTTCATGTCACTCAGCCCTGATTGTTGCCAAACGCTGAAAGAGCATGTCTCTATTCGTGCTGTGGTCTTCCTTTCTACACAGAAAGACGTGAGTTCACTCTTCAATAAGGAGGACGATACGTATCACACCTAAAATTACTAACATCAATGACCTGTAGGCTCTTCAACATGTTGATGCCACCAATCAATCTTCTTGTTTCTATACCTGTGTCAGCCACTTTCAATGGAGTTCCATACTGAAAGAGTCATCTATCTATTCAGTAGTATAGCAACAAACCCCCAAACTAAAACTTCTTTCCAATATTTAATAGATACGTAGTGTCTACTTTAAGTACACACTACACACACTGGTGAACCCGACGTGATGAAGTGGCCGACATTGGATGCAAAAACAGCTTGACTGATCGAATCAATAGCCTGAACCTGCTGGTTTACACGTTCCTGCTGTCAGGAGCTCTCCACAATGCCAAGCTTCAAAGAAAAATTTCCACATAAAAACTAAAACAAACCGCGTAAAAGAATACCAAAGAAAAGCTTCCGCAATACCAATCACATGAAAAACGAGACAAATCATTTGGCTGAATCAAAACATAACGTAAATAATAGCATCCACGAGGAATCCAACAAACAGAAATAGAGCAAAATAATACGAGTATCGCATGGATAGACAAACAATAAAAATACGAAACAGAAAAACCTCGGTGAAGCTCCATATGGCTAACAAAAATAAAATAACCCTTTTGCATTCCATGACCAAGTTATGCAATCGGGTATGCAGTTATGTATTGAAGGAAAAGTGGTTTCAACAGAAAATTAGCATGCCTTATGAGCCCTGTGAAGTTATGGATTGAGGGAAATTGCGGATTCAACGGAAAGTTTAGCATGATTGTTGGGCCCTATAGAATTATCGATTGAGGCTCACGCAGCATTAGCTGATTTTACCTGTATAAACCATTGATCGTGGCAAAGCAAACGTTCAGTGTCACTAGGCATAAGCCGAGAACCGCGCGCCAAGGAGCGTCATTGGGCGTAAGCCCAGGACACGAGCCAAAGCAACCTTTCAGTGCCGTTGGACATCAAGTCGAGGACACAGGCCAGAACAATCGCAGTGTTTAGTGTCGTTGGGCATCACGCGAGGACACAGGCCAGAACAGTTCCACTGTTTAGTGTCATTGAGCATCACGCTGAGGAAACTGGCCAGAACAGTCACAGTATTTAGTATTTTTGGGCATCAGGCCAAAGACACAGGCCAGAATAGTCGCAGTATTTAGTGTAATTGGGCATCAAGCCAAAAACACAGCACAGCTACAGTATTTAGTGTCATTGGGCATCACGCCGAGAACATAGACCAGAACAGCTGCAGTCATTAGCCAAACTTTCAGTGACATGGGCCATTACCTCTACGAGATTCACCCCACATAGGAAGAACTACAAATCCCGCTAACACCCTGGAGTATCAATCCAAGGTCGAAAAATCTTCGTTCAATATCGATCGTTATAAGTTTTCGAAGAGCAAAAATAAGTTCCAAAAATGTAGACACTTAACACAAAAGCAATTTGTAAATATACGACAGAATTAACAATAAAATAAAATGAATCCTTAAAAATTAATTTCGTCTTTGCTGATCTAGTTTCAAAGTTTCAAATGAGTGATTTCTCCCCGGGAGCCTCAATCATGTATATGGGATACACATCAAATTGAGCTCTCAGTTTATGCAAGTATACAAAGCGTATGCTTGTTATGTAATAAAAATGATGCAGACGGCTATTGTTGTTGTTATTAGGGTATACGTTTCTTTTTAGCTGCTGCTTACAATATTAGAATCAAAATATTTTATTCCAAACATATTCAAGTTATAGTCAATAATCTTATTTATTTGATACCTGTAGGCCAATTTTCTTTCTTCTTGAAAAGCCGTCGGGCCTGGCTTTGTTGTGTGAGCAGACGCGTTTCGACTCCTTTGAGTCATCTTCAGTGTCTAAGAGAAGTGTGTGGAATTCGACGTCTTTCATTCATTGTGTTCTAGTAATCGAGCAGTCACCTAAGCAAACTGCCGAAAAACCCACTCAATATAAATTTATATAATTTTTTCTATATTAAACTTAAGCTTTCTTTTATATTGATATTCTTTATGATATTTATCTTATTATTGTGATTTAAACTTTTCTATATATTATTATTTCTATCTGCAAATTGAAATTTCTGACATGAGAACACTGATATAATACATCCCATCCATTTAATGCATTGCCGAATGCAATTGAACGTGCCTGAGCTAGAGGCTCGTCTCAACTCACCGTTGCGGCATAGAGGGATCGTGGAATCTGCTTGAGATTGCCACACAGCGCGGACGCCACAAGACAAGAAAAGGAAAGTCTTGCCGGATGAGCGCAAAGGAAAATTTGCATTCGGATCGTAGAGTGCAGCTATAATCAAAGAAAAGATTAAATTTTTCGAATTTTGGCTGAAGGAATCAATTTAACGTGCAAAAAACATTAAATTTGTGAATATTGACTGAAGGAATGAATACAACGCGAAAGAAAAGTTTTAGTTATGCAAAATTTTGATTGGGGAAGTACAGTTTGGAGAGACGAATTTGAGACAGTTGTTGCTGAAAGCAGTCGGGAAGTAAAATAAATTATTAAAATTAGAACGATTTAATAAGTTATTTGACGTTAAAGTCAATTCGAAGTTGTGAATCTTTGTTGATAGAATAGAAAGTAGTGAAATAATAAAGCCACGATGGTATATCTGTTAAAATCTAAACACCTACATTGTGGAAAAAGTGTAAAGAGGACAAGTGTATGAAATAACTGATGCCAAATAAATGCCCAGTGAACCATTCAAAAATCGCCTCCTGTATATCCGTGCATGGTTGAGCTCTGTGTGAGAAAACTTGCGAGCCTATCAAAATCGAAGCTTTCAAGCATATTCATCAATCTGTGAAAATTCTGGTCATTGCTAATGGCTACGGTAGATGATGCAGAAAGTATTTTTTTACAAACATAATGTTTAGGAATAATGGCTGCACGAGCCCGTGCCAATAGCCGGTGATCAACCAAGAGCTCAATGCTTTCATCATCACCTAACGTAAATGACCAAAAAATTGATGTGGTGCAAACAGCACGTTATTGTTATAATCTGACTCGAACAAAAGACGTAATAAAAACAAGGAAATAGTGTTAAATGTTGGCCTGTTTATATTTTTATTCGATTGAAAAAACTATAATAATTTAGCAGCAATAAAGAAAATTTTAAGGCATCACCATATAACCAGCGGGCGCCCGGTGATGATGATGGTGAGTGCCCTATCGGTTTGGATATTTTCTATCTTATTAATTATATTATAAACTACAATTTAAAATGCATTCATTTTACTATATTTTTTCCTCCACGAGTTATCACATTAATTTATAGTCAAATGGAAATTGTTTTAATATGCTTAACGCAAAAGTTAAAACACCATTAAAAATGGTCTTAAATTCTTTCAAAAAAATGTATTGGGCGTACAACTTAATAGCCGGAAGTTTTTCAGTGAAATTTGATGCTTTATTGTGGAAAAATCTTACAATGTATTTTATTCAAAGTATTGTCCATCGGAAGCTACAACATTTCCCCATCTTTCAGGCAATCCAGGCCGCGAAAAACGAACCTATCCAATTTAGGATGCCTTGCTCTGAAGTGAAGCGTATTCCGATGAGGGCGTTTTTTATCGAGCGAAATAAATGAAAGTCAGACGGAGCAAGGTCCTGACTATAAGGTGGGTGGGCCAAAACTTTCCATCCAAATTTTTCCAAATAGTTTTTCAAGGGTCTTGCAACATGCGGCGGAGCGTTATCATGATGAAAAATTATAGCCTCGTGTCTAGTTGCATCTTTCGGGCGTTTTTTGATGATGGCACACTTCAAACGTACCAATTGTGTTTGGTACAGGTCACTTGTAATTGTCTGGTCCGATTTCAAAAACTTATAATATAACGGCCTCTTCTGATCCCACCAAATCCACAGCATAATCTTGGCGCCATGGATTTTTGGCTTCGACGTATATTTGGCTGGTTGGCCGGGCTTCATGTATGACTTTTTCTGCTTGCGATTATCATAATGGATCCATTTTTCACCCTCAGTTACGATCCGATGCAAAAATGATTCCTTGTTGTGGCGCTCAAGCAGCATTTCAGATATACAGAAGCGCCGTTCAATGTCTCTTGGCTTCGACTCATCGGGGACCCAATCACCTTACTTCTGAATGTATCCGGCAGCTTTCAAACGTTTTGAAATGGCTTGTTGAGACACTTTCAACAATTTGGCAAGTTCATCTTGCGTTTGACACGAATCCTCATCGAGCAGTGTCTCCAATTCTTCGTCTTCAAACTTTTTTGGCTGACCTGGGCGGTCTTTGTCTTGGATGTCAAAACTGCCACTTTTGAAGCCATGAAACCATTCAAAACACTGTGTTTTCGCTAAAACATCGTCGCCATAAACTTCTACAAGCAAACGATGACTTTCCCCAGCCGTTTTCTTTGCAAAAAACGATCCCACAGAACCCCCCGCAAATGCTGTCTTTTTCTCCAATTTTCGAAGTTATTCATTGTGAAAAATAATAATGAAGCACACAAGATAAAATTGTTCTGTTGACTGATTTTGATAGCTGGCAAATGTACCTCCAAAATGACATCTATATAAAGTTCGAGCTTTCACTATATTTTTTAGTATGGACATCTAGCGTCAAATTCCGGTTATTAAGTTATACACCCAATAAACTAATCTGCCTAATAACTCCACCATAGACGGTCCCAAGCCCATTTGAGAAAGGAGGAGGTAACTCTAACCCATAACTTACATGATTCTCCATCTCAAATCCCCTAATTAAATGGTATTAAATGCTCTCGGGGTGCACATTGGGTTTACTGGTTCCCCAATAATGTTACATTAAATGCCGAGAAATGCTAACAACTGTAAATACATCTACAGCTCTGCTACTAAATCCTACTTATACCTCCTTCGTGGGGACGTAAGAGGGTGAAGGCGAATCTTCCGCACCTGATAACGGAATCGAGGTAATAACCATGCCGCCGGAATGCAGGTTGGGCGACGGGCTAACTCCCCGTACCTGGAAAACCCTACAATGTTTCGAAACATGCAGATGGGCCTCAGAGTGGATTGAACTCATGGCAACAACCTCGCAAACGACAAAAGGACTATGGCATTGGATCCTGGAATTACAGATCACTCATTTACCCTGTCGCTGTTAAGGACCTTTTACAACAGACCAGTCAATATCAATTTAAAAATACTGGCAGTCCAGGAAACGAATTGGACTGGAAACGACATTCAACCCATGAGATCACACACAATATTCAAAAGTGGGAAGCCTACTGGAAAACGAAAATTTGGAGTGGCCTTCATTGAGGATAGGGAGTTCAAATCGCACGCTATTGATTTCAAGGCAGTCAATGATTGGTTGAGTGCGATCCATATAAAAGCGAAATTCTTCAAAATTTGAATGATTAATGCTCATGCCTCGACGGAAGAAAAGGACGAAGAAACGAAGGAAACGTTTTACAATCACCTGGAAGGACTGGTCGACTCATTGCCCACAAACGACACAAAAATTATTCTGGGTGATTTCAACGCTACTGTTGGCAATGAGCTATCTCATCGGGGAACGACTGGAGGGTATAGCCTCCACGATGAGACAAATGAAAACGGGCAGCGCCTGATTGATTTTGCATGTAGCAGAAATCTAGTCATACGTTCGACTTGCTTCCCATATCAACGCATTCGTAAAATGACCAGGGTATCACTGGATGGCAACACACAAAACCAGATCGATTATGCTCTGATCCAACAACGTTGGGCCTCGAGCATACTTGACGTCCGTACATACCGAGAAGCCAATCGTAACAAAGATCATTACTTGGTCAAATAAACCTATCGATGTCGTATGTCAAAGGCATATTCGGCAAAGACCAGCCCGCTACAAAAATTTGACATCGAAAGGCTCCAAACGGCGTCTGTGGCCAAAAATTCCACGGAGACCCTCGACAACCAGCTTGCTCCCATCTTATCAGACGCATCGTTAAAGACGAACAACGAGCTCTGGATGGAAATGAAAGCGGCTATCAGGACCATGGCAGAACAGACGATCGGACATCAAGCCCGGCACAAGAGGAATGATTGGTTCGATAATGAGTGGCAGATTGCGTTAGATAAAAAGAATCAGGTGTACAAAGAATACGAAGGTAGGAAAACCAGGACAAAGAGAGAACACAATGAAAATCTCAGAAGAGTAGCGAATAAGATAATTAGGATTAAGAAGTGAAAATACTATGACGACCAATTGAGAAGTATAGATGTAAGTTTAGCGAGCAATAACACAAGACAAGCATACAAAGTAGTGAAAAGCCTGAAACGTGGTTATCAGCCCAAAACCACGCTCTGTCGTGATGACAGCGGCATTTCATCGCTGATGAAATCAAAATTAAGGAAAGATGGGCATCATATTTCAAAAACCTCCTTAATCCCTTGCACAGCTCCAGAACATTGCAGCCTATAGATGTCTGCGGAGAGCTTCCATTGGCCCCACCAACTCTGGATGAAGTTTGTTCCATCATTAACGTCCAAAAGAATAATAAAGCGCCGGGCATCGATAAGATTCTAGTGGAGCTCATCAAAAATCGTGGCTTCTGAGCTATTCAAAAATTTAGCGACTCTAGTTCCTGAGGACACTTACTGTGATACACTGACCGATGGACAGACGGGTACCTATTTGAATATTGTATTATGAAGTTTTTTTACAAATCCCAAAAAACCCCTAACTAAATGAAATACCAGATTTAACTCCATAACATCATTTAATCTCTTCGTTAACAAAAATAGCAGACAACATGCATTTAGCAGCTGTAGGCAGCCTTGATCTTAGCAATATCCTTGGCGCTCAATCCACTACGTTGGCCAATGACGGCGTTGGGATCCTTGGTGACGATGGTCTTTTGTCCGTTCTTGCTGAAGGCGTAGGCATCGTAGTGCATGATGCTGCCGTAATCGTAGCCGATTCCGAAGTCGGTGACGGTGGAGGTGGAGTATTTGTTGAAGTTGCTCTCAGTTCCAGATTGAACATTAGCCAACTGAATGGTAACGTAGGTGTCGCGGTTGGAGGCAGATTGTTGATGGTAGACACCAAGAGCGTGCAAGAATTCATGGATGGCGATTCCACGGTAAACGCAACCGTTTCCTTGCAAGTTCAATTGTTGACGTCCCTTGATCATGCCAACGTATGACCAACATCCTGAGTTCTCACGCTATTCGAGAATGAAGAAAGATAGTATCTGAAACTTTTTCTTGCAAACCAAGGATGTGAGAAACTTACGGTAACGTAGACGTAGTTGGCTTGGTTAGTCCTTTGAACGAATTTGACACAGGTGGAAGATTGGATGTCGTTCATGGCAGCAATGATAGTGCTCCTTTCAGTGCTTGCTAAAATTTGTTAAACGCTTCATTAAAATATCCTTTTGCTAAATCGAATCTAAGTCCAAACTTACAGAAAGCAGTGCTGATGTCATAGTAGACAGTCTTTGAGGTCCAGCGGGTAGCGGTGTTGGTGACAACGTTCCTGTCACCAGCGAAACGCATATCACCTTCAAAGAAACCAGCTTCCTCGAGTTTTTTCTCGGCACGGGTTGGTTCCCGACCGATTGGGGTGGCAGCAGCCAAAGCCAACAAAGCGAAAATGCAAAGCTTGAACATCCTGAATCTGTACGAACTGAGTTCAACTGATGATTGCCATTCAATTTGCAATCAAATATATACCCTTCTCGATTTGCATTGAATTCGCGAAATCTGATGGGAAAATCTTTATCACTCAGTTGGTGTCGTGCGCCATTTCTTGATATCGCGAACGGGATTAAGGCGCTTTTATTAAATTATGTGTGATTTATTAGTGGGGTTTTCATGATATAATTTCAGATAGTTAAGTGTGTAATTTATTTCAAGCGCTTCTGCAAATCATAATAAGACGCTGATTTGCAATAAATATTGGGATTTATTGTTTAGTATCTGCACGATTGAATTTTTGAGGGTGTCCAAAAGTTGGAACTTCTTAATTAAAGCAATAATGTCTCGTGTGTCTGAATGACATTTTGATCAAGAGAAACCCTACCGGTTCATCTTGACAATTCATATATGAGTATGTATCTATATCCGAGAAAATTATTGAAAAATTGTTGGGGAAATTAAATATTACTAGACATTATTTATTTATTTTTGGTTTATGTCAGCGGGCCAATTATCTTTTGTCTCAAAAAGCCGTCGGGTCTTGTTATTTTGGTAAGCACTTGCGTTAGGAGCCACTTGAACCATCTTCAATGTTTGATATTGTGACACTGAAGAAGACTCAAGCGAGTCGAAACGCATCTGTTGACCAAAATGAGCAAGAGCCGACGGTTTTCTAGATAAAAAATAATATTTTTTTAATTTTAATTAAGCCAGATAGGGTTACAATGAACAAGTGAATTTTAATTTCTAGAATGCACGAAAATGGAAAATATTATGAAAATAAAATAAAATTAATTACTAAAAAAAGAAGTATCAAACAAAATCCAAAGGAGTGGTATGGCCATTTTTAACCCTGCTGATTTACACAATGCTAGTAATTATTAAATCAGTATGGAGAAATGCATTTGGAAAGCTTTCCATGAAATATATTTCAAAGGTTCAAAGCATTTTATAGTCAAGTGTGACGAGTTAAAGCTGTTGATGCTCGATACTTTAAAATACAGTACTAAGATTCATTTGACTAACGTCGCCAGAAGTGTTGCACCATTTGATCCGTTAGTTTCCAACTTGTTAAGCGATGGATAGGAGTTTGCAATTTATTCGGCTTAAAAACGGTCAACAATGGCCCCTCAACTAAAAAACCGGCTGGTGTTAGAAGCGGAAGATGGTTCGGTCGAAAGAGCGGCCGGGTATTTTAATAGGCTTCAATATGTGCGACTATTGTTGGCATCTCATCAAAAGTAAGAATAGTATCTCCTCAAACGATGGTTGGTACTCTTAACTCCAGCTTCCCAAAGGCCGCCGAAGTGTGGTGAAGCCGGAAGGTTGAAATGCCACGTCGTTTCATCCGACACGAGACATGAAAATAGCTACAAATGCTCCTTACAGCATTGATGTAGCCTTTTTATGAGCTCAGCATCAGCGCCGACGAAATTTTTACCCCTATCACTGTAGAAGTTGCTGCTGATTCCAAGCCGAGAAAAAAACCTTTTGGAATACGAAATACAATTTCAGGTCACTCATGGGTTCAAGATGACAAGCCTCTGTTACGAAGCAAACAAAATGCAAAGGTACCCTCTAGTGGACTTCATTTTGTGGTAGGGAGATGAATGCCCATTTACGCACAGAATGTGAGTTTCCCATGCTCGCAAGAAGGCGACTGGACTACCCACTAAACACCTCTCCTGTCGACCTGAGACCCGAGCCTGGAACCGTTTGACACATTGCTTTGGGCCAGGTCTCGTCCTGTTACGCCGTGAGGCGCCTTCAAGCTGGGAGATCCCTCTTCTAGTGGGAGGGGAAAGGGGACGAGGAAGTGTCAGACAAGTGATCCCCCAGCTCCAACACCCCCGGCTAGTGTGAGTCCCTTTTATCTTTTAGGACCTGGTTACATTTATTAACCGATTCGACCATCACCGCGACTATATTATCCGGGGTGAGCTCCCTGTAGAGTTCCCTTCATAGGCTTTCCCATTTTGTGCACGCAAAAAATGTGTTGCAGGCATTGTCTTCCTCTCCTGGACAATACCGACATTCGGGGGACCGTGACCTACCAATCTTGTGCAGGTAAGACTGAAAATATCCATGTCCGCTCAAAAGCTGGGTCGGATAGAAGTCAGTTTCACCATGCCTTCGATTTAGCCACGGTCTCACATCCGGGATGAGGCGCATAGTCCACCTTCCTTTCGTACTATTCACGCAAGACTACTGCCAATCGTTGAGCGAGCGCTGGCTCTCTTTGCGGACAACCATATCTCTCGCATCCTCGTTTTGACGCAGATAAATAGCGCGGTGCTCTCTCGTAAGGAGGCTGACAGGTGTCACGCCTGCAATGACTTTCACCACAGAATCAGAGAATGATGGATACGAAAGTGCAACCCTCAGTGCTCCACTTTTCTGTACCTGTACAAGGCGTTTTTGGCAAACCTCCTTACTGAGAGCATCGCCCCATACCTCTGCTCCATACTGTAGCACTGACCCTACAGCACTCATCAAGATGCGGCCCTTTGATAAGCTGGGCCCCTCCACGTTGGCCAAAAGTCGACTCAGAGCCGATACTATTGAAGCAGCCTTCTCAACCGTTGCCCTGATTTGCTCAAAGAAACTCATCTTTGAGTCTATCAGTAGGCCCATGTACATTACTGCTGGCTTCGATTGAATTTGTGTGTCTCCAATACTGATCATCTTTACTCTAGGGATTCGCTTTTTTGTCAAGATGACCACTTCGGGTTTCTCCAGTGCTAAACTGAGCCCACAAGCAGTCATCCAGTCCCTCACTCAGCGCATTAGCATACCTAGCCTAAGTTGCGCTTTTTCAACGGTGCTTTCAGTGACCAGAGCCACAACATCATCCACATAGCCAATCAAGCGCGGCTCATCTGGCATCTGCAGTCTCAGTAGCCTATCGTAAGACACTTTCCACAGCTCCGGACCAAGGATAGATCTCTGTACAACAACCGATGTAGCAGCCACTTTTCGTGGGACCTGTGTCGTGTTGTAGATTAGATTTCGATCCTTCAGGTGGTCCCTCAAAAGCTGCATTAGATATTCTGGAACTTGAAAAGAGTTTTCTAGCGTATCCAGCATATCCACCCATCTAGCGGAGTTGAAGGCGTTTCTGACCGCGTTCACCACCTCTGCAATTGCATCAATGATAGAACGTCATGCTCTAAAGCCACACTGCCGAAGACATAGATCCCCAGCAGCACAAATCACGTCAGCGAGTCCTCCCTTGGTTAGTTTCTCTAGCACTTTCCCAGCCTTCTCTAGCATGCATAACGGGCAGTGTGCAGGTGGCGATTCGGGATTCCCCTTCCCTTGCTGATCAGCATGAGCCTCGCCACTTTCCATCGTAGCGGGAAAATCCCGTCCCGAAGGCAAGCGTTGAATGTGCTGAGCAGCAAGTCAGGAAAATGGTGATAGAAAAGCCGCAACACTTCAGTTGGAACACCATCTGGACCTGGAGCCTTCCACGCTTTCAATGAAAGGACTGCCTCCTCCAGTTCCGTGAAGAGTGGACACTACACTACTGTTTCACCATGGACGGCGTCAACACGAGCGGGATGGGCGGGGAAGAGTGCCCGTACTGTCTCATCCATCCTTTCGCATCATATATACAAGCTTCCACATAACTATCTTGTAGCCAAGGCCCCACGGATCCTTGTTCATATGTCCGCTAGGTCTTGGCAGCAGCTGGCCTTGCTTTTGTTAATTAATTTGCGACGGCATTTCCTGGCCGATTGGTATGCAGCCACCCGGCTACTATACAAGTTGAGCCAGGTAGTGGCTTATGCGGACGACATCAACATTCTGTCACGGTCACTAACAACTGCCAAAGAACTCTTCATGAAACTTGACAGCGAAGTAAAACTAGTAGGGTTACAAATCAACGACAATAAAACAAAACTCATGACGCAGTCGAGGAAAAATACCTCAAATACACAAAATATCACACTTGGCGAATACAGTATCGAAAATGTTGGCAAATTTGTGTGTTTAGGCGCCAAAATAACGAAAACGGACAATGAAAGAGACGAAATACGCCGAAGAATACAGCTCGCAAATAAAATATTTTATTCAGTATTGACGATCTTGAAGATCAGCTGCATACACAGGAAGCCAAAGTTTCAAGTATACAAATCTGTGATAAGACCTGTGTTATGCTATGGGTGTGAAACATGGACCCTAATCCAAGCATCCGCAAATATATTGTACGCCTTTGAGTGACGGGTCCTGAGGTGAATATTTAAAGCGAAGCTAGACGGGGACCAATGGTGAATTCGATACAACCATGAGCTGTATGAAATTTTTGACAAACCGGAGGTCTCAAGGATTGTAAGACTGCGGAAGCTGCAATGGGCTGGACACATGAATCGTATGGATGAACAACGGATACCCAAGAAGGTATTCGTTGGGAGAACTGAAGGCCGGTGGCCCGTGGGGAAACCTAGGCAACGCTGGTCTGACTCGGTCCATGAAGACAGATCATCGCTGCTCGGATTTCGGAATTGGAAGACTCGATCAACAGACCGAGACAGCTGGAGGCGCTGTTTGCAGGAAGCGAAGGCCCGAAAGGGGCTGTAGTGCTAAGAAGAAGAAGATTTATAAAATTGACATATCCTGCAAGTTTCATACAGATCCAATGGTATTTAACAAAGTTATAGTGGTTTGAATTTTCCTGCATTACTATGGAGCCATATGCACTGTATTACTATGGAAGCATATGGCTATGGAACAATATGCGCTTTTCACCGATTCAGACCCTACAGGTTTGCTAGGATTTGCATAAAATTTTCAGGAGTGATAGGTACTATGAATATCTTAAAGAGTTGGTTCAGCTAGTTTTATCAGTAATCGTAAAACAAAATGGTAGCTGTTTTAAATCCGAAGATTGAATAATTTTGAGTTATTCTTCCCCAACTTCGACGTTTAAGGGGCATGCTTTGAACACTTTTTTCAATTTAATGAATAACTGAAGATGAGTACTTACAATTAATACTCATACGTGAAACAAGTCAAGTAGGTTGGAGAGATCATTCTAGGATTCGGAAAAAATTGGCCATGAATCAATAATTACAGTATAGTGGGAGTGGCCCCTGAAAAAAAAAATTCATCAAAGGTAGCCGATATGAGTATCAAATGAAAGGTTCTTATGAGAGCTTTTCAAAACAGTTCCTCAACTGACATTTTTTGCTTCATTGGGGGCACAGGAGGGGAAATACATGAAAAATGTGTTTCCTCCCTCGTGAATGGATGCCTGTGATCTAAATAATCTGAAAAAATTATCAAGGGAGATATTTATGAGTATAACAATAACAAATACCTCAGAAGTATATAATGACCTTCGAATTTCATATTTTCTCCAAGAAAATCGTTTTTTACATATTTCTTGACTTTATTCGTTGCTGGTGACTACATTTCTGAGAAATTGGATACAAAACCCCGTCTGACATGAGTGTAGGTCTGTCTATCCAATTTGTTTTTTTCTATTATGATAAATTATTTCCTTTTATTGAATTCACGTGTATCTTTTTCCACGTAAATAAATTTGAACTTTCCCCAACATCACGAAAGCGCAGTCCAAGAATTATTTCCATACTAAGCCTTATATCTTATTTTGACAAGCTTAGGCTCATTTCATTTTAATCGATACTTAATTAATTCATACAATACAATTTTTTGTTTTGATTTATCAACCGCCGCTCAAAATAATTGAATAAAATGATAAGCGTGCGGGACATAAACATGCTCGTGAATTACCAATTTTTTCATTCAATTAGTAGTCAAAACATTTGATTTATGATACCTGGTGACGTATACGCGCGATTTGATTTACCTGACAATCGTAATGATAGTGGTCGTAAAATTACTCATATCAAATAAAAAGCAGTTTTATTGCAGATCTGTTACTTTAAAAGATTTTGAGAAATACTGTAATTTCAATTTGGCGCGAATCGTAGGGAGTTTAAATTCACTGCTTAACTTAGCTCTGTTAACCACAAAATGATTAGATCAAATAAAAACAATAATATGTTTGAGGAAAGGCAAAAAATAAATAACTGACTGTTGTTAAACTTTTAAGTGTTTACAAAATATACAACGTGAAGTTGAAAGAATCAATTGATTAAAATTATTTTCAATTTCCTGCTCTGTTTTTTAGAACGTGCTGCAGGAAAATATCTCACTCGTTTCATGGTTCATCAAAAATAAAACTAACATATGTATGTTATAATAAACGAATGAATTTCAGTGCATAAAAGTATTTAGCTATACAAAACCCAACTATTGATAACACTGGTCAGTCACAAACATTTTTTAAGTCAATTATTTTTAGGGTTTAATACTAAAATACAAAACTCTATTGCAATCACAACCTGTGCCCGTCTCACGGTCCGTCCGTCTGTATATCACAGCACTTTCTCTCCGAAACTATAGAAGCCACAGCCATGAAACTTTGTGGAAAGGTCAAAAGTGGTGACTTCTTAAAAGTTCAAGGGTTGAAAATTTTTTTAAAGGCTTTTGAGGGAGGTCTCACCATATAGGGACGTGACCCTTCAAAACAATTTTTTCACCATTGGTAGTCGAGTAGGGTATCGTTGGAAAGGTCTCAGTGAGATCTTTTCACAGAAAAATCCGAATAATCTGATAAAAATTATGAATAGAGGCCTTTATGAGTACAATAACAGCAAATACAAGGGTAGCTGATATTCACTCAACTTTGTTAGTAATAGTATGATTTATTAATTTTACATTTTCCTTAATAAAATCTTTGTGGTACCCTTAAATTTAATAAAATTCAGTATGCAGAAGGCTATTTATGAGATTAACCTGTCCTAAAAGTTTCACAAAGATCGAATGGGATTTAAAAAAGTTATAGTTGATTGCTTTCCTGAATTACTATGGAACAATATGCGCTGTATTACTATGGAAACATATGGCTATGGAACAATATGCGCTTTATAACGACTCAGACACTACAGGTTGTTGAGATTTGCAGGAAAGTTTCAGGAATGATAGGTATCATGAATATCTTTGAGAATTGGTTCAGCTAGTGGTATCAGTAATCGTGAAACGAAATAGTGGCTAATTTAAATGAGAATGATAATTTTGAGTTATTTCTCCCCAACTTCAACGTTTAAGGTTGTAGTAATCGAGCAGTTACACTATTAAACCGCTAAAAACAACTATCTCAACCAGGGATTTGTCATGATCGAGTTAATCTCATCTGCGAAGAACGTAAGATTCGGCGACAAAATTCATGGCGGCGGCATTCTATGCGTAAAACATCGTTAGTTAATATAACTGACCATACGTGAAATGAGGAATTTTGCTAGATGAAGGCAGGCATATCCTCGAACCTTGAATGGTGCAGGATCCCATTTATTTTCTGTCAGCATGTATCATTTCGTATGTTTATTGGAAAATATTGTCGCGTTTAATGGATCTCGACCAATAATTTTAATCTTCCGGGAAAGTGAAAACGCAATGTCTTTTATTTAAGTTAAAAGAGTTTATTTAATTATAAAAAAAAATCACAATCACTTATTTAACTATTTCACAATTTTAATTTTCACTATTAAAGGTCTCACACTTGTCCATAAATTTCTTATCGCAATTGTCTTCTAAAATCACTTCACTATTACTTGATCAATATCGCTTTCCACACACTATCGCCGTTTTTACTATCGCGGTTGAATGAATGGTGCCCCCATTCATTCACCTCGCCTTATATATAGGGTCTCCATCCATTCAATGCATTTCTCGTACATTAGCGAATGTTCTGGCGAGAGGTATCTGGTATATTCGAGCAGATGAATGGAGCAGTGACTCACTTCCAAATGTTGATCATGCTTGGTGGGTTCTCGTGGTTTCGAGTAAATTCATTTTGTTGATGTTCTTATTGGTTGTGAAAACGATTGCGACAGTAGCTGGCAGAATTCTTTATACATGTAACACTGCCCCCACCTCAGTTCTTTTCGCCCCGAAAAGATGTGTCACCATTTGTAGTCAATTCTCCCTGGGTGTAACATGGGGCAAAACGGTCCAGATGCACGATTTTCATTTTGGCTCTCGGCTTACGGTGTTCCTGTATGCGATATACGACGTCGTTGATCCGCTTTGTAACCCGGTATGGTCCCTCCCAATTATGCGGCAACTTTCGCCGTTGCGGGTTATATAGCCACACCAAGTCATCTTGCTGGAAGCCAGTAGAATTTGCCATTAGATCATGCCTGGCCTTCATGCGGTCAGCAGCCGATTCGAGGTGCTTTCGCACTGTCCGATGTATCTGGTTCAACCATTGTCTTAGCTCACTTGCGTACTCCGAGATGGTTTGGGGTTTCTCGGGAGGTGTTCCGAACTTTATATCAGCTGGCAGGCGAATAGTCTTTCCAAAAATGACTTTGGCTGGGGCTTGGTCCGTCGATGCATGTTCGGCAGCTCTGTACGCCATCAAAAATGGTGGGATATGTCGGTCCCAGTCCTTTTGGTTCTCGTCAACCATTTTGGCGAGGTGTTTATTGACAGTGCCGTTGAAACGTTCGACCATTCCATCGAAGTGGGGATGCAGCCGTGTTGTCCTCATTTTCCGTATTCCCAGCAGCTCGCACACCTCGCTAAAAACTAGTGACTTGAAGTTTCGGCCTTGATCTGAATGTAGTTCACAAGGTACGCCGTACATACTGACCCAATTTAATACTAGCTATTCGGCTACAGTAGTTGCTTCCTGGTTGAGAATGGGGTAGACCTCGGGCCACTTACTGAAATAATCAGCTACAACCAGCGTGCATCGATTTCCCTTTAGATTCAGGAAAGGGTCCAGCGATGTCAACAGCAATCCTTTCAAACGGTACCCCCACGTTATAGGTTTGCATTTATCCTCTGAGTCGTCGCTTTGGGCCTTTGATGGAAGCGCAAATTGTGCATCTGCGACACCAGTAGCCAGTAAAACCTTTCCCGCAATTTCGCTAAGGTCTTGATAACACCAAGGTGGCCTCCCGAGGGTCCTTCATGCATTTCCTTAACTACATGGCGGATTCAGCTTTTGGGAAGTATAGTTTGCATTCTATAGGAGCTGCCATCCACCGTTTCCCATTTCCGCTTGAGTACGCCGCCCTCCACCTGAAGGGAGGGCGGCTATTGTGCCCAATAGCTTTTCAGCATTGCGCCATGCGTTGAAACGTCCTTCCGCTCAGATCGCTCAGTCGTCTCCTTCCATACGAGCAATGGTCCGATGTCTTCATCGGCTAGCTGCGCATTTTGAATCTCTTCCGGTGACCAACCTTCATCGAATTCGGCCTTTATCAATTGCAGATCAATGGGCAGTTCCTTTTCCTCAATACGTCGGCAATGCTTGCAATTAGCTGGACATGGACGACGCGATAGGGCGTCAGCGTTTCCATGAACTCCACTGTTCCGATGAACAATTTTGTAGTCGTATGACTGCAATCTTTCGATCCATCTCGCAACTTGTCCCTCGGGGTTTTTGAAGTTAAGTAGCCATCTCAGCGATGCATGGTCCGTTCGAAGAACAAATTTCTGACCATATAGGTACTTGTGGAACTGCTTGGTGGCCTCTATTATAGCCAATAGCTCCTTCCTCGTCACGCAGTAGCTCCTCTCACTTTTTGAGAGAACTCGACTGTAATAAGAGAGGACCCTTTCTTCGCCATTGATCTGCTGGGAGAGTACAGCTCCAATACCACCGTCGCTTGCATCGGTGTCAACTACAAACATTTTTCCGGGTTTCGGATATGCCAGCACGGGTGATTCACACAGTTTCTCCTTCAGGGTCTCAAAGGCTGTCTGGCATTGTTCATTCCAGACATACGGACGATTTTTCTCGGTTAGCTGATGGAGTCACTTAGCTATTTTGGCAAAATCTTTGACGAATCTTCGATAGTAGGTTACCAGACTCAGGAAACTTCGTAGTTGGCGCTTGTTGTTTGGTGTTGGCCAGTTTTTTAACAGCTTCAATCTTCTCAGGGTCTGTTTTGACCCCTTCTGGTAATATGACGTGTCCCAGGTATTTTACTTCAGTTGCGAAAAGGGTACACTTATCGGCACTAAGTTTCGAATTCGCCAGTCGCAATCGGGAGAAAACTTCTTCTCAGTTCCGCACATGCCCTTCGAACGTTCTTTCGATAACAATGATGTCATCTAGGTACACCAATCAGGTTTTCCCGGTAAGGCCACGTAACACGTATTCCATCAAGCGTTCGAAAGTAGCTGGAGCATTGCAAAGCCCAAATGGCATCACCACGAATTGCCACAATCCGGTCCGAACTGAAAGTGCGGTCTTCTCTCGGTCCTTCTTGTCGATTTCTACCCGCCAGTAGCCACTCTTAAGATCGAGTGTAGAAAACCATTTTGCATCGGCTAAAGTGTCCATGATGTCATCGATGCGTGGGAGCGGGTAACTATCCTTCCTAGTGACGTCCTTAAGCTGCCTATAGTGGACACAAAAACGAGTGCTACCACCCTTTTTCTTTACTAGAACTACAGGCGCGGCCCATGGACTGACAGAAGGTTCAATAACGCCTTGTTTTTCCATGTCGGAGATCAGCGCGCTCACTTCTCCTTGTTTGGCTATAGGGAGACGTCTCGGTGCTTGTCGAATCAGCTTGGCTCCCTGTGTATCTATGACGTGAGTTACCATACTCGTTCGGCCTTGGTCAGCCGGGCTTGTTGACAAGATGTCACTGTACTTGGTGACCAGATCCGAGGCTCGTTTGAATAGCTGCACCGGCAATTTGACCTGCTTCAATATTGCAGACATGAATTCCCGGGCCTTGCCTGTGTCTTGTCTCCTTTTCCAATGATGGTCGTGAGTGGCTTCCAAGGCGGTGATGGTGGAACCAGGCTGGCAGCTGCCGATGACTTCTCCCGCTTTGAAGCTCGTGGTTGAGTCGGCGGTGTTAAGGACTCTAACCGGTACCTATCCGTTCCTTAAAGATCTTACAATGCTTCGTCCTACAATCAAACTGCGCAATGTAGACGTCTTCGTTGGCTCTATCAGATAAGATCGCTGGTCTCGAGAATCACCATCAAGCTTGGCCCATACAATGCTTTCAGAAGAATTTGGTACATCAGTGTCAGCACATACTACTACATTCATCTTTGGAGTTTGGACGCCGGGATCCTCCATCAATACTTAGACATTCTGCCATTTCAATACCCGTTTGTCTAAATCCAACGTGATGCCATTCCGAGAATGCAGTCGTCCATAATGTTCGCGACCAGAAAATTATGTTGGAACGCAAGGTCTCCCAACTGTATCGGGGGGTTGACCTCTCCATGGACAGGTGCAGTTTCTCCCGTAGCTATCCCTAGTGAGAAAATCCTGCCCTTTTGAAGTAGTTGTTGCCTCACATGGCCTGGTCGGATAATCGATCGGGTTGCACCAGTGTCGATTGTTATTGTGCAATGTCCTCCGTCAACTTGACCCAGAAGGCATAAGTCCGCTTCTCCACGATGTAGTCTTGATACAGTGATGGTGGTGCTGGGGACGTCGATCCTCCTAGCCAACCTCTGCGCCACGAAGTTGGCTCTTACATGTTTCCCGACCCCTCAGTTTGAAGGGCTTCCGTTCTGGGTTCCTGAATCGGTCTGGATCTCCTCCTAGCTGCACACCTGGGAGAATAGCTCGGTTTCCTTCGCTTCTTGCAGTCTCTTTGCAGGTGCCCCTTCTCTCCGCAATTCCAGCATCTAGGAGCACCATTCACCTGCGGCTCTTGCTCAACTTTCACGCGCTCACACCTGCGCTCATCTGCCACTATCTCGCGAACCCGGGCTGTGGTACGAGTCACATTTTTCGCTGCCTCAAAGTTCAGACTGTAAGCCCATGCGTCCTTAACCGTTTGCTTTTGAGCGAAATGAACAGCTTGTTGCAATTCAGGGTCCTTTAGTGCGCTGATTAATGCTTCTGTCGCTGCATCATCTCGATGTTTTGGGTCGTACGCTGGGTAAGCCAAAAGTGCCAGTCGCTCGATGTCTTGGGCTAGCTGCTGTAGGGTTTCACCAGACCTCTGTACCCGATGCCTTAACTGTGACCGATAAATCTACTTCAGATGATCGTCTCCATAACGCATGTCGAGCGCATTCATTATAGCAGCCGGGTTTGAATGCAACTTAACGGGGATGGTCTGCAACAGCTCGGCAGCTGGGCCTCTTAGGGCAAGAATCAATGCAGTTGCTCGTTCCTACTCATTCCAGTGATTTATGCGAGCGGCTGCTTTAAACTGGGTTTTGTAAATAAACCACACCATTTGCCCGTCGAATATTGGTGCTTTTACATTTCTGGATGAGCTTTGTGCTGCGGTTGTAAGCGGGACTGGTGAGGTAGTTACTACTGCCTATGCTGCTTCCAATTCCTTTTTCATGTTTTCCATCTCATGGTTGATTCTCTCCTCGACCTGGCTGACCTTTTCCTCGACCTGGGTGACGTTTTCCTTGACCTGGCTGACCTTTTCCTCGACCTGGTAAACCTTTTCCTCAACCTGGTCAACCTTTTCCTCGACGCCTTTAATTTGTTTGTTCAGATAACCGAGCTCCGCTTTTAATTTGGTTGACTGTTTCTCCAGCTTCTGTGTCATGTCTGCCTTGATTTCGAGCGCTTGCTGGTCTAGCTTCACTGATCGTTCATTTAGCTTCGCAGCTAAACTGGATATCTGTTCATTTAGGTTCGCTGATTGTCCATTTAGCTTCACAGATTGTTCATCTAGCTTCGCAGTTAGACTGGATGACATCAGCATTAACATTTGCATTAGCGCATTTTCTGGCTCCTTTGATTATGGTGTTTCCACTTCTCCACCTTCTGCGCCTTTTTCGCATCTGAGAGTTCACCCGAATCCAGATTTCCGCCTTCCGACTCGATTGCGTCACGCAAGCATATAATCAGTATGGCCTTTGTACCTTGCGTGGCCAGATTTCGCTGTTCCAACTCCTCTTTGAGCTCCGATATGCTCAATTGATTAATTTTTAGATGTAAGTTTCCTGGAATTTTTTTCATTGTCTTGGCTATTTTTCCACCAGTTTCCACGTTAATGTACACTATTGTGCACTTTAAAAATGTTTAAACGTTTTCACTTCCAAAATTTTCTTTCTCACTTCTTGACACCAATGTCTCGTTTTATGGTTTGCGGCCAATAATTTTAATGTTCCGGGAAAGTGAAAATGCAATGTCTTTTAATTTAAGTTAAAAGAGTTTATTTAATTACAAAAAAATTCACAATCACTTATTTAACTATTTCATAATTTTAATTTTCACTATTAAAAGTCTAACACTTGTCCATAAATTTCTTATCGCAATTGTCTTCTAAAATCACTTCACTATTACTTGATCAATATCGCTTTCCACACACTATCGCCGTTTTTACTATCCCGGTTGAATGAATGATGCCCCCATTCATTCAGCTCGCCTTATATATAGGGTCTCCATCCATACAATGCATTTCTCGTACATTGGCGAATGTTCTGGCGAGAGGTATCTGGTATATTCGAGCAGATGAATGGAGCAGTGACTCACTTCCAAATGTTGATCATGCTTGGTGGGTTCTCGTGGTTTCGAGTAAATTCATTTTGTTGATGTTCTTAATGGTTGTGAAAACAATTGCGACAGTAGCTCGCAGAATTCTTTGTACATGTAACAATATTTTCCGTATATATGTTAGTATATATTTTTATTTTCGCTTATGTAAAAATTATGAATAAGAAAAACCAACAGCAGCGCAACAAATTCAACAACAATAAGAACAGGAACCGCAATCACAACCAATCCCACACCAAACAATACATGTTGACCAGGCTTGATTAAAATTTCAAGCACAAACTCTACCGCCACAGCTCCAAATGCACGAAGCTGTACATAAATTGCCTGCACATGAAAAACAAATGCAATTCGAACAGTTTTGAGTGATATAAGATTGAATCGAGATATGACAAACAGGAGGCCAAATTAAACATCTCAAGAAATAACTAGTTAGGGTGATTGGTGCTCGATCCAGCTAACGGGAAGGGAGGCCGTGAGACGAGCGGAAAAATGGGGAGTTTTAGCTGCTGATCGGATGGAGGTTTCGAGTACTCGGTTTGAAGAGGGAATTTCCAAAAAGAAATGAAGATGGATTGTCATTAATTGTTGATTTGTCGTACGTTTATTGGTGCTTGTTATAACTTTGTACTTTTGATGTATTCAAAGTAGAAAAATAAATATTGTGGTTAAAAATTCGTCCTGCAAAATTCGAAATAAATAAAAGTCCGAAAAATAAGTAATCAAACATTAAATATCCGGTGATGGTGAAGCGAATGTATTTTTTTGTATTTACGCGACAGTGAAAATCACCACATCCTTGTTATAATTGTTTGAATCGAATAGATGTATTCTTTGGAGAAAGTGTGCTAAGTGCAGGGGTTGAACAAATACAGCGTGTAATTAATGTGGAAAGGGTGGAATAATGGGAATGGATACCAATTATGCGTTCCAGAAAAGTACAAGCATAAACAAATCGAAACAAAGTTAAAATTTCAGTGAATCTTTGTTAAAATAAACACCGAGCCCGAGAAGGCTCGAAAGCTACGAAATAAATGTGGTTGAGATAAAGTGCTAAAAACAGTCGCGATAATTCAACAATATTTTGATATGTCGTCGGTAGAATCGTAATAGTTGTAAACTTTGTGAGAAATATTATAGTGCTGCATTCAATCGCTTCCAACGACGCTGAAAATTGACTTCGAAGCTTTTATGAGAAGCTTATGTACAGATGTAGTTAAACAAAGGATAGCTGAGATGATTTTATCGTAAGTAACACAGAAGAGATAATTCGTTTCAAAGAACAACAGGGTACCGCAGATAACCATCTCTCATGTGTAATCAAAGTGATGAATATTGCAGAAAATATAGAATCAATCGAAATCATCAAACATTTTCCTAAAGCTGTAGGGCTTCAGCTAAAGAAATCTACTGATACGTATCAAAGACATGCTTTGATAACATTCCTCAATCCTTTTCTTTCGATGGAAGCATAATCGAAAGCCATCTCAATCAATGGGCGCAAATTATTTACGAGTATACGTTTTTATCGTGTGTTTGGTAAATTGAAAGGAAATGAAAGACAACCCGAAAATACGGATGAACAGCAGAAAGTAAAGTGCAATGCAAATTCTGATAAGAATGATTCAATCTCTTCTAAAAAATTTAAGAACGAAAATAAAAATCGATTTGGACAAAAGAATAAGACAAAGAAACGTCTTCCGGATGAAAGAAACGATCGGCCATCAAAGAAGCAACAAAAAGTCAACGATGCTGATGATTCATTCAACAAAAATGCAACGATAAGTATTTAAAAAAAAATACTTATAAAAAATGAATAAAGTGAAGAATAATAGAGATCAAGTGGTCCAACCGAAAAGCCGAAACAAATCGTTACAGTGCTAATAACTAGAGTAGAAGGTGTGCTTAAAAGTGTTTCGGTATAGCCTAGTAATAAACAAATTAAAAATATTTCAATTCATTAATCGAAAAGAATATGGTATCGTGTATTTGTTTTTCTGCGTCATCGAATCTTTAACATATGTTTTGTCATAAAAATAATTTCATGCATTTATATACCAAAAAAAGGAAAAGGGGAAACAAATTTCAATAACTTTACAGGACTTACTCACCCCGTCAACGAGCGCTCGTCGAGGAGGCTGCGTAAGTACCCTGTGGTTTTTTATTGTTTTTATGTAAATTCTTTATTAGATTGATTTGTTGCATGGTTGACAGCTTTTGAAATTGTTTTTTTTTTTTCTAAACGGAATTGAAATTTATTATTGTCATTATGAATTTGTATAAAAAAGAAAAAAAAATTTTTTCTCCATTAAATTTTTTTGTAAAATTAAAAAATATTATATTTGTTTTTGAAAAATAAATAGGATTTTCTTTATTTGATAATTTTCCTATTATTTAAATATATTTTACTAATTTTTATATAGGGAAAAGCATGGAAGTTATTCTTTGAAACTAATACCCTTCGGCCTTTCCATTTTGGCTCCTTCTGACCGGGTACAGGACCCGGCATGGTGGAAGGCTTTTTCCAGGAAAAAATGAGTGAGCCATCGGGTGCGCTCCTTCTGATTTTTAGTTTCAAGGCCTCTTGCCGGGTAGGGTGGCCTCCAGTCTAAGTGCTCTTTTTGTGGCATAGGGCTATGCGACCCGATCACATAACTCTTTGACACAAATTGGTCACCTTTGTATTTCTCTTTTGATGCGAAGGCTCATGCAAAGTCTGTTTGTCAGGGTTTTCCACTCAGAAGGGAAATATCTGGCCACTGCAACATTTTGGATCTTGATCCGGTTGGGCGGATGCGAGGGGGCACTGCCACCATCCGGTTGCCCCACTCTTATTTGTGGGCCATGAGAATCGTCGGGTAACGACGAAATTCTCCTAAGTCAGTGGGTTTTGGCTTGTTTCGACTTGTTCTTTAAACAAGCGATTCCGTCCTCTTTGTAGTTACCTATAATTTTTGGACGTCGGTCCATCTTTTCTGTTGAGACCCATTAACCCATTAATGTAAAATTTTATGAAGTTTGAGGGCATTGTTTCGTGTTTTGGGAGAAAACGTAAAATTTATAAATCATACTATTATTAACAGATTTGAGTGGATTTTGATTTCTGGAGTATTTGTTGCCCTTGTACTCACCTTCGTGATTTTTTCAGATTTTTGCCTGAAAGCTGTCCAATGGTGAGCGGAGGAGGCACAAGTATTCTTCGTACATTTTGCCTCGACGAGGACTCCTAGTGGAAAAAATGACTTATTTTTAAGATTCTGAAAGTTCTTAGTTCTTTCATTTGATACCCCACTTGACTACATTTCCTGAAAAAATTTGTTAAGGGCCTTTCCGTTATAAGGGAGAATTTTTGATATATTTGTTAAGACCTAAACTTTTGAGAGACCACCACTTCTGACTTTCACAAAGTTTGAGCTTTGTAGCTTCTAAAGTTTCGGAATGAATTTCATCAATCGCACAGATCGACGGCCAGATGGCCAGATGAACAGACGGATGGATGATCAACAGATTGGACGGGAAACTAGTAGATTTTTGCAAAATTTCTTTCAGAAAGACCTAAAAATCATGGAGTTAGATCCAAAAACAAATAAGTTAGAGGATGAATTTGTGGATATTTGCTAATAGTAGTAGGATCTCACATTTTCGTAATTAAAACTGCATCAGTGTCATTAAATTGGATGAAATCAGCCATTTAATTAGACCTTTGAAACATCATTTTATGCTTTAAGTTTCAATAAAATTTATCGACATTATAGCCATTTGAATTTCTTCCGATTACAACAATCATTTACGATCTTTCTATTCTATGGGCTTTCCATCGAACCAGACACCACACTTTTGATTGAATGTTCTCCAAATTCTCAGATAAAATCAATAGAAAAAATAAATTTACGATTCAGGTCAGTCAATGATTTTAGTAATATTGGAACAAAGTGTTGGCTGATTGAAATGGAGTTTTTTTCAAGCAAGAATATATTTGTTGTGCATATCTTGAAAGTTTTTCTTAAATTAAATCATTCTATTTATCCTCATGTTGTAGGTTAAGTACAAACCCCTTTTTACATTAGCGTAGTTCTGTCTTCTCAACTTGTTTTTATATTATATCCAATTCTCTTATTTCTTGAAAAGCAATCTGACCTTGCTTTGTTTTGAGCAGACGTGTTGCGACGCCTTTGAGTCATCTCCAGTGCCACTAATTTAATATTCCCGCCAGTAAACTGTATTAGTGTATTTATTTGGATGAAACTAGATATTCAAGTAGTTATTTTTAAAGGCCCTTATATTCTATATGTTTTAATAGAATGTACAGTAGTTACTGCCTCATGAATTTTCTCCGGTTACAACAACCATTTACGGTTTTTCTAGGAATTTGGGCTTTGCATCAAACTAGAAACTACGCTAAATATATAACACTGTATGACAATTTCAGGGTCGTTGTCTGGGGGGGTCAATGATTCCATTTCAGGGTGAAAGTACTAGACTAGTATAGTAAAACTCCCAAAGGGTTTGACGTTGTCAGGTCAACATTTTTTTTCGCTTTTTAAAGTTTTTATTCATCAGCCGAGTTCTTGGACTTATATTTCATCAGTTCTAGGGCCATAACTCTTGCAATACTGATTATCTGGTATCATAATCTTCAACAATATTATATAAGAGACTTTGATAAAGAATTTTTATTCGGATATCAATGCGGAAAAATTAAGTTGGGTGTGTCTAATCAGATGAAATAATACAAAAATTGCCTTTTTTCTCCATTTTGTCAAAATTTTCCAACTCTTGAATAGTGGAAAAATGAAAAAAGATTATTTAACAGCAAACAAAAATAATTCTCATCAAAAACTAATAACTTAAAACTTTTATTTGTAAAATTTGTAATTTTCATTGACATTTTACTATTTTTCATTGACGTTATGTATTTTATTCAGGTTTTTCCTGAGTTCCTAGAATTTTTTTCGAAGGTACATAGCTATTACCCTTTTTCGATAAAAAGTAACTCTTCTTTAGCATTAAATTTATTTTTATAAGGGTACGTGCAAAGAATTCCGTCGGTCATAAAATGCAACAGGGTACTTTCCCAATCATAGAACTTATCTATTATGTTTATGATGGGCTGTGAAAAGGATTTTAACATAGCTCATGTGTAGCAATTAGGAGATAGATTGATGGTTTTATGATCCTAGTGATTATTAGTGATCTTGTAAGTTTGCAGTTAAATAGGCTTAAGACCGATTTGTATAAAAGAAGGATGGTACGAAGTTTTTTGTTAGTTTCACACTAGGAAGTATGTAATGATATCCGACAATCATTCATTCATTAGAGTGTTATTCATTACATTGATACCCGATCAATGTAATGAGTATCACCCAGAACTAAATAGAAACACACGTAATGATATCAACACAAGGTAACAATTCATTCATATATTAAAATGATATTCATCACATTAATACTAAATCAATGTGATGAATATCACCCACATTTCACTTGACCTAATGCAATAAATTTCACTTGACTTCGAAAAGTATCAAGTGAACATAAACATTAAAATGTAACGAATGTAACATGGATCTCACCATAGAAATACATTCACTGATAACGTGTGAATGAAATCTCGTGTTCCCTTTGGCACGCGACGATGATTCACGTACATTCCTTGAGGTGTGAACTGAAGTGGTGTTCCCTTTGACACACGACACTTGAGTTTATGATCAAGTAATAATGAATCATGTGAGTTCATATGCATGATATTTTGTATACTTGAACGTGTCGTCGTTCTGAGTAATAAATTAAGAATTGGGTCATCTTAGTAATAATGTATGACCAATAAATTGCATATTTTTGTTTAGCTTGTAAGAAACGAAATTGTATATAAACCAAAGGAGTTATGAAAAATATATCAATTATTGATCATACGCGTTAAAAGGAGTTTCTTTAAACGAATCGCTGCGAGTTTGTAGCGAATATAAACTATTTACTTTGCTGCTAATTGTAGCAAGTTAAAGTTTAAAATTTAGTAACCATGGCGTTAATGGAATTAAAGATCCCACGCCAGAAATCTCTGCGGCCTAGCCGCTTGGATAAGTGGGTACCCTACCAGTTCTGGATATATTAAAAATTTATATCTTGTTCTAGAGAGGAACGAGATAAAATATATCCGATAAAACCAGACATATTTTATGGCGATCCTGCCCTACCGAACTTTGAAGAAGAGGATGCGATTAATGAAGGACTATCAGAAGAGGATAAGCGCGTTATTAATGAAGTGTTTGAAAAATTAGTGAAACAAGCGGAGGAATACAAACCGATGTCCGTGAAGAAGATTGAGCAGCCAGCACCACCTTATGTACCTACAAAGATAGGTACACCTGACTACAGAGGACCTAAGCCTCGCAGTATTGAGCGTTATCAGCAGAAAAAATCAACAAAGA
Organism: Odontomyia ornata; assembly: GCA_963969285.1. Classification (NCBI taxonomy): domain Eukaryota; kingdom Metazoa; phylum Arthropoda; class Insecta; order Diptera; family Stratiomyidae; genus Odontomyia; species Odontomyia ornata. Next base: position 85,939,382 of record OZ017742.1, read on the forward strand.
ACAGGATATTGAAGCAACGATTCCGAAGAAGCGTCGACCGAGAGGAGGTAGAAGAACGAAATTAAAGCGTGAACGAGCAGAGCTTCACAGAATAATCCGGATATCAGTTGGGGAGCAGAAGCAGCGGTTACAGCAGAAACTGTTAGAGCTAAAGCCGGAACGAAGGTACTGGAAGCAATATGGGGAATAGCTGTTCTGTGCAAAGTACGTTCGTGGAGCAGTATCAACAATCGTTGGTGACGACGGGTGCATTCACTATAGGATTAATTATTTTTTACTTCTACAACAAACATAATAAGAATTACGTTGTTAAAAGATTGAATAGGAATATAAATGTGTAATTAAATGCATATAGAAATGACCATAAAATTAAATTGATAGTTATCCTTAATTTTTTTTTTTTGAATTTTGGCATCTTATTATTGATTTATGGAGCAATTAGAACTGATTGTGCTTGAAAATGAAAGGATCCTTAGCAACTTGAAGAAATGTGCAAAAAGTTTGTATACATTTGAGACTCTTCACGCAAAATTAGAAGAATTGAAAGCTAGGAGAGAAAGGTTCAATAATACCCTTAAAGTTTGTAGTGAGGAAGACTCTAGAATATTAGATCTAAAATTAAAATTCAGGGCTCAATCGTCAATCTTAGAAGGAAAAATCTTCCGTGAGCGCTTACAAAGACAAGATTCTGAATTTAGTTGATGAACTTAATCAGCTACAAATTCAGGAAATAGGTAGTCAAGTTTCCGCTAACGAGAAGAAAATAATAACGCAAATGAATGACACCTACGCATTGACTGTTTTCAAAAACGGACTAGGTGATCAGCTAAGAAGCACTATTTTCTCGGCAAGACCAAAAAGCTTTGCTGAAGCCGTGTCTCTTGCGCAAGAACTGGAAAATGCAGAGACGCAAGCTACAAATAGCGTGATGCATTTTACTAACGGCTCAGATAGAAAAGGTAAAAAGCAAGGCAACCGCTATAAGAAAAACAGAGGTCGAAGATATAATTCAGATAATAATGATGCGAATAGCAATCGAACACTCGTTACCAAAGTAACCAAAACAATAGTAATTATAGAGGTCGTGGACGTAATAGAAGGAACAATTATAGGAATAATTACAATAATGAACGAAGAACTGTACACGTTGTTACCGATCAGGGAAACGTGCAAGGCTCCGGAGAGGATTTTCAGAACCTCCCGGATCAGTAAGTTCAAAACTAGAGAGAAAAATATTTAGAATCACTGAAAACTGTACAAATTTTGTAAGAATCTATAATTGTAATTCAGGTAGATATCTCTTATTTTTAATCGACACCGGAGCAGATGTGTCAATTTGTAAAGAAAATATTCATTTTAACTTAGAGAACACGTTAGATACTAATAATAAAATTAAGTTAACCGGCATTACCAAAGAGATAACTACATCTCTAGGTACAACTAATCTTGACTTAATGATTGGGAATTATAAATTAAAAGAACCATTCCACGTTGTGCAAAGCAATTTTCCAATAAGCACGGATGGAATCATCGGTAGAGACTTAATGGTCCATTATTTATGTAAAATCGATTACGAAACGTTTACAATAACCTTCAACGTGAACGATGAAGATATCATACTACCTATGGACACACGAAAACAGGAACATTCACAGCTAAATATTTCAGCAAGAACTGAGATGATTGTCCCTGTTAATATAGAAGTTTCTGAGGATAGTATTATCCTTAACACAGAAATAGAAAAGGGTGTTTTTGTAGGAAATACTATCATACCTGCAAAAGGGGTTCGACACGTAAAAATATTGAACACTAATGACGAAGACATCGTCATAAGGAACTTTAATGTTGAAGTAGAACCGTTAAAACACTTTAACATTTTTAAGTGGGAAAAACAAAGATATACCAAAGACAGATTCAAGAAACTTATAGAGGTTATGAACAAAGACATTCTCGACAGACCCGCGATGCATAATTTACTTGAGATAATAGAGAATTTTCAAGATGTGTTTCATTTGGATGGAGAAAAATTAGAAACAAATAATTTTTACAAACAAAGGTTACAGACCGTAGATAAAAATCCGGTTTATATTAAAAATTATAGATTGCCACAATCCCAAAATGAAGAGATCCTACAACAAGTTAAGGACCTTGAAACAAATGGCATCATTGAACCATCGATAAGCCCATACAACTCACCTCTTTTGGTAGTACCAAAAAAGAGTGCAGATGGAAAGGCTAAATGGCGACTGGTTGTGGATTTTAGACGACTTAACGACAAAATTGTCAGCGACAAGTTTCCTTTGACGAGACTTGAAGACGTCTTAGACAAGTTGGGTAGAGCAAAATACTTCTCTACGCTGGATATGACTAGCTCCTTTCATCAAATTGAACTTGAGAAAGAGTCTAGACCATTGACGGCATTCTCCACCAGTGATGGACACTATCAATTTAAAAGATTACCATTCGGATTGAAAATTTCATCAAATAGCTTTCAAAGGATGTTGACTATAGCTCTTAGTGGCCTAAGTCACGAAGCATTCCTGTATGTTGATGACATTATAGTGTTCGGTTGCAGCATCAAACATCATAATGACAACCTTCGTAAAGTATTACAAAGACTGCGTCAGCACAATTTAAAATTAAATCCGGAAAAATTCCAATTTTTGAGATCAGAGGTAGTATGCCTGGGTCATTTGATAACCAATGAAGGAATCAGGACTGATCCAGCTAAAAATGATACTATCAAAAACTACCCTGTCCCGAAAAATGCAGACGAAGTCCGCAGATTTGTGGCTTTCTGCAATTATTACAGGCGTTTTATTCCTAAATTTGCTGAGACGGCGAAGTGTTTGAATGCTTTACTAAAGAAGAATGCAACATTTAGCTGGACTGAAGAATGTCAGAATGCATACGATACTTTGAAGAGAAAATTGATAGAACCTCCAATCCTTCAATATCCAAATTTTGACAAACCTTTCATATTAACGACTGATGCTTCTAACTACGCGTTGGGCGCAGTCCTATCTCAAGGAGAAATTGGACAAGATTTACCAATTTCTTATGCAAGTAAATCTTTGGCTAAACACGATATTAATAAACCTACTATCGAAAAAGAACTCTTAGCCATACATTGGGGCATAAACTTCTTTAGACCCTACCTCTACGGAAGGAAGTTTGTGGTGGTGACCGATCACAGACCACTGGTATCTTTGTTTACACATAAAAATCCTTCATCGAAACTTACTAGAATTCGTGTTGACCTGTCCGATTATGATTTTTCGATTGTATATAAACAAGGTAGTATGAATACCAATGCTGATGCATTATCAAGGATCGAGCTAGACTCTGATACCTTAAAAGCAATGATACCTCCAGAAAATGATGAAACTGCGAAGAAGAAAATATTAGCTATTACCAGGCAAATGGCCTCTGAAAATGAAAAGAAGATACTCGGCGACGAGGGCACCCAGACACCGATAGAACTTGATCAACTCTATTGTTGGGATTGCACGAGTTTGTCAGACATCACCGGTATCATGAAATTAAAATTTATTCTGCGCAGAGAAAATAACAGAGAAAATAAAGTTTCCATTATACGTACAAAAGATATTATAGAAGTGCATTGTAGCGATATAACTGATGCGAAATCCGTTTCCATCAAGAATGCTACCACAAGAGATAAAAATAATGAGACAATTTGCGATAATCCATATCCGAAACTCGTTTCGATTTTGGAGAAGCTAATGAGATTCGCGAATCAAGAATGTATAAAAAAACTCTCATTATCTTGTGAAGACATTATTTTTGAGTCTATAGACAAAGTAATGTTTAAAAGAATATTTAATATGTTGCAACATAAAACAAGTACGCAAAAGAAACTTCGAATCATGATATACAAACCACCAACTAAAGTAACAGATAAAACAAACCAAAAGAAGCTAATAGAAGAGTATCACAACTCACCACACGGAGGACATCTTGGGGTTCGCAAGACATTGCTAAAATTAAAACAGCGATATTGTTGGAAAAATATGAACAATATGGTTAAGGTTCACATAAGAAATTGTGCAGCATGTCAGACTAATAAACCAGTAAGACATACAAAAGAAAGGATGGTCAAAACTGACACTCCATCAACAAGCTTTGAAACGGTACAAATAGACACCGTATGTCCATTAAGAATCTCAAATAACTACCGATATATATTAACGTTACAATGCGAATTGACGAAATTTGTAGTTGCTTTCTCTATAGAAAATAAGGGGTCACAAACAATAGCTAAAGGACTAGTAGAAGAATTCATATTAAAATATGGACATTTTAAAATACTCAAATCTGATTTAGGGACCGAGTTTACAAATAAACTAATGGGCGATATATGTGAATTGCTAAAAATAAAGCAAATTTTTTTCTACTCCATACCATCACCAAACATTGGGTTCGGTTGAAAGAAACCATCGCGTACTTAACGAGTATATGTACTCTTTTGCTGATGACCAGCAATGGGACACATGGACTCCGTACTACACCTTTGCATATAATACTACACCACATGTAGACACAAATTATACACCATATGAGCTAATTTTTGGAAAACTCTCTTACCTTCCAAATGATTTAATTGAGAACAGGGATAAAGTCTACAATCTTGATGATTATTCAAAAGAGCTAAAGGTTAGATTAAGAACATCCATAACAAAAGCTAGGAACATAATACAGAATGTCAAATCCAAAAGAGTTCAAAATCAAATTTATACAAACCCAATACACATAAACATCGGAGATTTAGTATTAATCAGAAATGAGAATAGAAAGAAACATCAACCTCCTTACAAAGGTCCTTTCAAAGTCATAAACATTGAAAATAGTAATATAATAGTTGATATTAATGGACTCCATAAAGCAATACATAAAGATAGAATAAAAGCATATAACGTTGTATCATAATAAAAACATTATAAGACTTACAAGGATAATTAGAACATTTAATTATAAAGAATTACCAAAATTTTTTTTTAAAGCTATAGAAAAATATGTAATATAAAATATATATATAGAATAAATTAAAGATATAAGAAAGAGAATATATATATATATATATATATATATATATATATATATATAGAATAAATTAAAAATAATATAAGAATATATATATAAACATTGAATAATATGTAAATAATAAAAATTTTTTTTTTTTTACATTCGTATTAAGATATAGAACTAAGCTCAATATATTAACACTCATTTTGAGGTTAAGGGTGTAATGATATCCGACAATCATTCATTCATTAGAGTGATATTCATCACATTGATACCCGATCAATGTAATCAGTATCACCCAGAACTAAATAGAAACACACGTAATGATATCAACACAAGGTAACAATTCATTCATATATTAAAATGATATTCATCACATTAATACTAAATCAATGTGATGAATATCACCCACATTTCGCTTGACCTAATGCAATAAATTTCACTTGACTTCGAAAAGTATCAAGTGAACATAAACATTAAAATGTAACGAATGTAACATGGATCTCACCATAGAAATACATTCACTGATAACGTGTGAATGAAATCTCGTGTTCCCTTTGGCACGCGACGATGATTCACGTACATTCCTTGAGGTGTGAACTGAAGTGGTGTTCCCTTTGACACACGACACTTGAGTTTATGATCAAGTAATAATGAATCATGTGAGTTCATATGCATGATATTTTATATACTCGAACGTGTCGTCGTTCTGAGTAATAAATTAAGAATTGGGTCATCTTAGTAATAATGTATGACCAATAAATTGCATATTTTTGTTTAGCTTGTAAGAAACGAAATTGTATATAAACCAAAGGAGTTATGAAAAATATATCAATTATTGATCATACGCGTTGAAAGGAGTTTCTTTAAACGAATCGCTGCGAGTTTGTAGCGAATATAAACTATTTACTTTGCTGCTAATTGTAGCAAGTTAAAGTTTAAAATTTAGTAACCATGGCGTTAATGGAATTAAAGATTCCACGCCAGAAATCTCTGCGGCCTAGCCGCTTGGATAAGTGGGTACCCTACCAGTTCTGGATTTTATATTAAAAATTTATATCTTGTTCTAGAGAGGAACGAGATAAAATATATCCGATAAAACCAGACATATTTTAAGTAGTCTGTATGAAAGGAAGCGTTATTTTAAGTTTAATTAATTGTTTAAAAAAATAGAGTGTTTGATTTTTAAAAATTAGTTTTCGAAATTTTTCAATTATGGATATTTGTAAGCCTGGATTGAATAGCTTTTGTTATGTTTGTGATAAATACGAGTATATGAGTTTGTTCGAACATACGAGTTATATTTCAACGAAAGTGTTATAGTGAACGAAAGTTGGCTACCAAATATTGTGTGTAAAAGCTGCTAAAATCATTTGATTGATTGGAGGAGTGAAAGACGCGAGTCCATGCCATTTAAATCTCCAATGATTTCGGCCAATCCTGGTGGCGACCACGATCTAGTGAATTGCGACTCTTGTATGAACAAAACTTCCGCGTTGAGAAAAACGAAAAGATTATCGTTTAAATATGTTTCTGTTTCAAACGCTAAAACACCGTTGCCACATTCTTTGAACATCCCAGTACTAAAATTTGTCAGTCCTGTCATTTTACCTGAAACGACTGCTCCAACGGTAACCCAAACAGGTGATACCGGTAATAGCACTGTTCGTACTTGAATTATCATCAAATCAGCCAATTTTAATTGATCAAAATCAACTTGGGATTATGACAACTTAAGGCACAAGAACAAGCCTCATTTTTGAGAGGGAAAAATCGTTTGACACCCGATACAAACGTCTTAGCGTACAAAAGTCGGCAATCAAGAATCCAATCCCTTTTCCTTGTGAATGATGAAAAAAAGCGCAGCTTATTGGAATGATGTTGAAATTTGATGAACGCGATGGAAATAAGTTATGATAACAATGATTGGAGATTGTTTATTGACAGTTCAAAATATAGTTTGAAAGCATATTGCTGCATAAGACCAATACCAAACCATCTGTTCCAGTCGCATACAGCACCGATACTAAAGACACATATGTAGGACTAAAATATGGTTGACTACTCCAAACATGGTGGCCTTCAAAGTGGTTATGTTAAACATAAGTGCTTTAGGTGCGATTGGGATATTAATTTCACTGGAGACCAATATTCATTCCACAATTGGAGAAACACAGAACATAGCCAACTTCAAATAGCCAGCATAATTCGACACACTCTCGTGTCTAAAGAAAAGATTCTACTCCCGCCACTTCACATTAAACTTGGAATTGCAAAGAGTTTTGTCAAAACTATTGCGAAAAGAGATGAAATTTTCTCTTGTCTTCGCTTGATTTTCCCGAAACTTAGCAGTCCAATACTTAACAAGTTGGGTAGACAGATCTATGCTCATGTCAGAAGGGTTTTGTACTAACATACAAAATGCAGTAACCAGTAACGAATAAAATCAAGAAACATGTCATGTTCGAGGATCATACTATTATTAGCAAAGTTGAAAGAATTTTGACTTCTGAGGTATTTGTTATAGTTATACCCACAAATATCTCTCTTGATAATTATTTCAGATTTTTTAAGATCACGGGTGTCCATTCGCAAGGGAGGAAACACATTTTTCATGTATTCCCCCCCCCCCCTGTGCCCCCACTGAAGCAAAAACTGTCAGTTTAAGAACTGTTTTGATAAGCTCTCATAGAGAACCTAAAGTTGATACTCATATCGGCTACCTTTCATGAAATTTTTTTTTCATGGTCCACTCCTCTGTACTGTAATCATCGATTCATGGCCTGTTTTTTCGAATCTTAGAATGGTTACAAAGCCCTTTTGCTAGGAGCTGTCTCCTGCCTTTTCGGCTTGTTTCAATTGTATGTACTCATCTCCATGATACCTATCATTCCTGAAATTTTCATGCAAATCCTAGCAAAGCTGTAGTGTCTAAGTCGGGTAAAAGCGCATATGGCTCCATAGCCATATGTTTCCATAGTAATGCAGGGCATATTGTTCCATAGTAATGCAGGAAAATTCAAATCGCTATAACTTCGTTAAATACTATTCGATCTTTATGAAACTTTCAGGAAAGATCAATATTATAAATAGTCATCTGTGTGCTAAATTTTTTTTTAGGGTACCGTCTAGATTTTGTTCAAGAAAACATAAAATCAATAAATCATACTATTACTAACAAAGTTGAGTGAATTTCGACTTCTCATGTATTTGTTGTTGTTGTACTCACAAAGGCCTACATCCATAATTTTTTTCAGATTTTTCGGATTGAAGGTGGGTGTCCAATCGCGAGGGGGGGTACGCGAAAAGTTCATACATTTCCCCTTCCCCTGCCCCCCTCGGTACTCATCAGGCAATTTTAAGACTTGTTTTGAAGAGATCTCGTTGAGACCTTTCCAATGACACCCTGCTCGACTACCAATGGTTAAAATTTTTTTTTTGAGGGGTCACCTCCCTATATGGGGAGACCCCCCCTTAAACCCCTTTGAAAAAATTTTCCACCATTGAACTTTCAAGAAGTCACCACTTCTGACCTTTCTACAAAGTTTCATGGCTGTAGCTTCTATAGTTTCGGAGAAAAAGTGCTGTGACTTACAGACGGACGGACAGACGGACACAGGTCGTGATTGCAATAGGGTTTTGTATTTTAGTACAAAACCCTAAAAACATGTCAAAAGATTTGCTCGTTTAAAAGAAAATCCACGGTTTCTCCATTTTCAACTAACAAATATCATTCAAATTATGAAATCCCAAAAGCATTTATGTCATTGATCTTATCTGAGAATTTTAAGAAGATCAAATCAAAAATGAAGTGTCTGACTCGATGGGAAGTCCGTAAAATACCAAAATAGTGTGTTATTGTTGTTGTAATTGGAGAAATTTCAAATGGATATAACTTCCGTGATTATGATAGTCATCTGTGTATTTTATTAAATTTAAGGGTACCGTTAAGCTTCTACTCAAGAAAACGTAAAATCGATAAATCATACTATTACTAACAAAGTTGAGTGAATTTCGACTTCTCACGTATTTGTTATTGTTGTACTCATAAAGGCAAACATTCCTCATTTTTTTCAGATTTTTCGGGTCAAAGGTGTCCAATTGCGAGGGGAGAGGGATATGTGAAAAGTTCGTACATTTCCACTTCCCCTGCCTCCCACGGTACTGATGAGGAAATTTTGAAACTTGTTTTGAATAGATCTCAATAAGAGCTTTCCAACGACACCACTCGACTACCAATGCTCAAAAAATATTTTTAAAGAGTCACCTGCCTCAAAATGGTAAGTCGATTTACAATAAGGCAAATAAAACTTTCAGACTCATGTTGATCATATTTCAAAGCAATAATAAATTTTTTTCATTTCAGGTGTACGTAATGCGCCCGACATACGGAAGCTGATAAAAAGTGATGCATTCAACACAACTTTAACTAGTGTTGAATCGGAGGCTTGGATCGCTATCAAAGAAGTCATTGGCGGCTTAGTAGGGAAACATCGTTCCAGCAGCTATGCAGTTTTGGTCAGCAAAATGTTATTAAGTTTCTCTAAAATTGGAGTGCGTCTTTAAAAACTCACTACTTGCATCTAAATTTGGAGTATTTTATCAGACAATTAGCGACTGAATAAGATGAACAAGGTGAACGTTATCACCAAATTGCTATTCCATTTGATAATAGGTAAATTTCTGACTTATTTTTCACCGTATATTTTATTAAATTAAAAACTTAAATGTGCAGCGGAAAAAGTTCTCTGGCTGCAATTCTAGCAGATATATGTTATACTGGTGGAGTAAGCATGTTTTTGAGGACAAAAACTATATTGATGAAGAAGAAGATTCAGGCAGTGGTGATAATGATGATTTTGGCGATGATGTATTTAGACCATCAAAATAAAAAAAATACTAAGGTTCGGTGTAAAGAGCTATTTTTTTCAAATTACTAAAATTATATCAAGTTGAATAAAATACATAATGTCAATGAATAATTATAAAACCACAATGAAAAGTTGAAATTTTTCAATTAAAATTTTTAAATTATTGTCGCGTGTTATGGTTCGCGGCCATTAATTTTAATGTTCCGGGAAAGTGAAAACGCAATGTCTTTTAAATTAAGTTAAAAGAGTTTATTTATTTAAAATGCACAATTATTGATTTTGAACTATTTCACAAAATTTTACTTTCACTTGTCAATCAATTTTTATTTCTACTGTCTATCACTTCACAATCAATATCGCTCTTAATTCGCACTCCACACTATCGCAGTTTTACTATATCGCGGTTGTAATGAGTCCCCCCATTCGTTCAGCTCGACTTAATATAGGGTCTCTAGTCATTCAATCCATTTCTCGTTCATTGGCGAATTACCTGGAATATTCGAGCAGCTTGATGAATGGGCAGTGAGGTCACTTTCAGATGTTGATCATACTTGGCGGGTTTTCGAGTACATTCGTTTGTTGATGTTCTTAGTGGTTGTGAAAACAATTGTGACAGCAGCTCGCAGAATTATTTGTACATGTAACACTGCCCCCACCTCATTTCTTTTCGCCCCGAAAAGATGTTTCGCGAGTTGTAGTTAATACTCCCTGGATGTAACATGGGGCATGACGGTCCAGGTGCACGATTTTCAGTTTGGTTCTTGGCTTACGGTGTTCCTGTATGCGATATACGACGTCATTAATTCGCTTTTTAACTCAGTATGGTCCCTCCCAATCATGTTGCAACTTTGGAGACCCACTATTTCGCCGTTGCGGGTTATATAGCCACACCAAGTCATCTTGCTGGAAGCCAGTAGAATTTTCCTTTCGATCATACCTGGTCTTCATGCGGTCAGTAGCCGATTCGAGGTGTTTTCACACTGTCCGATGTATCTGGTTCAACCGTTGCCTTAGCTCACTTGCGTACTCCGAGATCGTTTGGGGTTTCTCAGGGGGTGTTCCGAACTTTATATCAGCTGGCAGACGAACAGTCTTTCCAAAAATGACTTTTTCTGGGGCTTGCCCGTCGATTCATGCTCAGCAGCTCTGTACGCCATCCAAAATAGTGGGATATGTCGGTCCCAGTCCCTTTGGTTCTCGTCAACTATCTTGGCCAGGTGTTTATTGAGCATGCCGTTGAAACGTTCGATCATTCCATCGGATTGGGGATGCAGCCGTGTTGTCCTTGTTTCCCGTATTCCCAGTAGTTCACACATTTCGCTGAAAACTAGTGACTCAAAGTTTCGGCCTTGATCAGAACGTAGTTCGAAAGGTACGCCGTACCTACTGACCCAATTTCATACTAGCTATTCGGCTACAGTAGTTGCTTCCTGGTGGGGAATGGGATAGACCTCGGGCCACTTACTGAAATAATCGGCCACAACCAGCGTGTATCGATTTCCCCATTGGGATTCAGGAAAGGGTCCTGCGATGTCAACAGCAATCCTTTCAAATGGTACCCCCACCTTATAGGTTTGCATTTGTCCTCTCAGTCGTCGCTTTGGCCCTTTGACGGAAGCGCAAATCGTGCATCTACGGCACCAGTCCTCTATGTCTTCTCGAGTGTGGAGCCAGTAGAACCTTTCCCGCAATTTCGCTAAGGTCTTGTTAACACCAAGGTGGCCTCCTGAGGATCCTTTGTGCATCTCCTTAACCACATAGGATAATATAGTTGCGGTGATGCTCGAATCGGTTGACAAATGGAACCAGGTGGCACATTGTGCTCGGGCAGTCCTAAAATATAAAAGGGACTCACAGCAGCCGGAGGCGCTGGGGCTGGGGGATCGCTCTTCTGGCAATTCCTCTTCCCCCCTCCCCTCCCGCTAGGAAAGGGACTCCCCAGCTTGAAGGCGCCCCACGGCGTAACAAAACGAGACCTGGCCCGAAGTAATGTGTCAAACGGTTCCAGGCTAGGTTCTCAGATTGGCAGGGGAGGTGTTTAGTGGGTAGTCCAAAGGTATCCTCCATGGGAGTCCCACACTGCCAGACTCGGCGGGCATAAATGCCTTCACCTCCCTACCACAAAAAAAAAAAAAAAAACCACATAGTGGATTCGGCTTTTGGGAAGTATAGTTTGCATCATATAGGAGCTGCCATCCGCCGTTTCCCATTGCCGCTTGAGTACGTCACCCTCCACCTGAAGGGAGTTCCATTGTGCCCAATAGCTTTTCAGGGTTGCGCCATGCATTGAAACGTCTTTCCACTCAGGGCGTCCAGTTGTCTCCTTCTATACGTGCAATGGTCCGATGTCTTCATCTGCAAATTTGGCATTTCGAATCTCCTCCGATGACCAACCTTCATCGAATTCGGCCGTTATCAATCGCAGATCAACGGGTGGTTCCTTTTCCTCAATCCGTCGGCAATGCTTGCAGTTAGCTGGACATGCCCTTCCGATGAACAATTTTGTAGTCGTATGACTGCAATCTTTCGATCCATCTCGCAACTTGTCCCTCGGGGTTTTTGAAGTTAAGTAGCCATCTCAGCGATGCATGGTCCGTTCGAAGAACAAATTTCTGACCATATAGGTACTTGTGGAACTGCTTGGTGGCCTCTATTATAGCCAATAGCTCCTTCCTGGTCACGCAATAGTTCCTCTCGCTTTTTGAGAGAACTTGACTGTAATATGAGAGGACCCTTTCTTCGCCATTGATCTGCTGGGCGAGTACAGCTCCACTACCACCGTTGCTCGCATCGGTGTCGACTACAAACATTTTTCCCGGTTTCAGATATGCCAGCATCGATGATTCACACAGCTTCTCCTTCAAGGTCTCAAAGGCTGTCTGGCATTGTTCATTTCAAGCATACAGACGATTTTTCTCGGTTAACTGATGGAGACACTTAGCTATTTTGGCAAAATATTTGACGAATCTTCAATAGTAGGTCACCAGACCCAGAAAACTTCACAGTTGGCGCTTGTTGTTTGGTGTTGGCCAGTTTTTTAACAGCTTCAATCTTCTCCGGGTCTGTTTTGACCCCTTCTGGTAATATGACGTGTCCCAGGTATTTTACTTCAGTTGCAAAAAGGGTACACTTATCGGCACTAAGTTTCAAATTCGCCAGTCGCAATCGGGAGAAAACTTCTTCTCAGTTCCGCACATGCTCTTCGAACGTTCTCCCGATAACAATGATGTCATCTAGGTACACCAAGCAGGTTTTCCAGGTTAAGCATCGTAGCACGTATTCCATCAACCGTTTGAAAGTAGCTGGAGCATTGCAAAGCCCAAACGGCATCACCACAAATTGCGACAACCCAGTCCGAACTGAAAATGCGGTCTTCTCTCGGCCCTTCTTGTCGATTTCTACCTGCCAGTAGCCACTTTTGAGATCGAATGTAGAAAACCATTTTCCGTCGGCTAAAGTGTCCACGATGTCGTCCATACGTGGCAGCGGCTGACTGTCTTTCTTGATGACGTCGTTCAGCTGCCTATAGTCGACACAAAAACGAGTGCTACCATCCTTTTTCTTTACTAGAAGTACTGGCGCGGCCCATGGACTGACAGAAGGTTCGATAGTGCCTTGTTTTTCTATGTCCGAGATCAGTTTGCCTACGTTTCCTTGTTTGGCTATAGGAAGACGTCTCGGCGCTTGTCGACCTAGCTTCGCTTCCTGCCTATCGATGACGTGAGTTACCATACTCGTTCGGCCTTGGTCATCTGGGCTTGTTGAAAAGATGTCATTGTACTTAGTGACCACATCAGAGGCTCGCTTGAATAGCTGCACTGGCAATTTGACCTGCTTCAGTATTGCAGACGTGGGTTCTCGGGCTTTGTCTGCGTTTTGCCTCCTTTTCTAATGCTGGTCGTCAGTGGCTTCCAAATAGGTAGTGGTGGAAACAGGCTGGCATCTGCCGATGACTTCTCCCGCTTTGATGCTCGTGGTCGAGTCTGCGGTGTTAAGGACTCTAATCGGCACATATCCGTTCTTCATAGATCTTACAAGGCTTTGTCCTACAATCGAACTGCGTAATGCGGACGTCTTTGTTGGCTCTATCAGATAAGATCGGTGGTCTCCAGAATCACCGTCAAGCTTGGCCCATACAATGCTTTCGGAAGAATTCGGTACATCAGTGTCAGTACATACCACTACGTTCATCTTGGGAATTTGGACGCTGGGATCCTCCATCAGTACTTCGACACTCTGCCATTTCAATACACGTTTGCCCAAATCCAACGTGATTCCATGTGGTCGCAGAAAATCCATTCCGAGAATGCAGTCATCCATAATGTTCGCGGCTAGAAAATTATGTCGGAACACAAGGTCTCCGAACTGTATCTGAAGGTTGACCTCTCCATGGACAGGTGCAGTTTCTCTCGTAGCTGTCCGTAGTGAGAAAATCCTACCGTTATGAAGTAGTTGTTGCCTCACATGGTCTGGTCGGATAATTGATCGGGTTGCATTGTTATGGTGCAAAGTTCTCCGTCAACTTGACCCGGAAGGCATAAGTCCACTTCTCCACGATGTATTCTTACACGGTGATGGTGTCGCTGGGGACGTCGATCCTCCTAGCCAACCTCTGCCCCGCGAAGGTTGCTCTTAGATGTTTCCCGACCCCTCAGTTTGAAGGGCTTCCATTTTAGGCTCCTTACTCGGTCTAGATTTTCTCCTAGCTGCACACCCTGCACAATAGCTCAGTTCTCTTCGCTTCTTACAGTCTCTTTACAGGTGCCCCTTCCCTCTCAAAGTTCAGAATATGCCAATGCATCCTTAACCGTTTGCTTTTGAGCTAAACGCATTGCTTGTTGCCATTCGTGGTCCTTTAATGCACTGATGAATGCTTCTGTTGCTGCGTCATCTCAATGTTCCTGGTCAAAAGCTGGGTAAGCCAAAAGTGCCAGTCGCTCAATGTCTTGTGCTAGCTGCTGTAAAGTTTCGCCAGGCTTCTGCACCCAATGCCGTAGCTGTGACCGATAAACCTGCTACAGATGATCGTCTCCATAACGCATGTCCAGCGCATTCATTATAGCAGCCGGGTTTGAGTGCAACTCAACGGGGATCGTCTGCAAAAGCTTGGCAGCTGGGCCTCTTAGGGCAAGAATCAATGCAGTTACTCGTTCCTGCTCATTCCAGTAATTTATCCGAGCGTTGGCTTCAAACAAGGTTTTGTAAATACTCCAGACCATTTGCCCATCGAATATTGGTGCTTGCACGGTTCTGGATGTGCTTTGTGCTGCGGTTATTAGCGGGGCTGGTGAGAGGGTTACTACTGCCTTCGCTGCTTCCGATACCTTTTTCAATTTTTCCGTCTCATGGCTCATTCTCTCCTCGACCTGGCTGATCTCATGGTTGATTCCCTCCTCGACCTGGTATACCTTTTCCTCGACGCATTTAATTCGGTTGTTGAGACTACTGAGCTCCGCTTTTATTTCGGTAGACTGTTTTTCCAAATCTGCCTTCAAATCAATTAACTGATTCTCCAGCGTATGTGTGATGTCTGCCTTGATTTCCAATACTTGTTGGTCTAGTTTCTGGTCTAGCTTTGATGATTGTTCATTTAGCTTAGCTGATTGTTCATTTAGCTTCGAAAATATATTGGATGACTGTTGTCACTGCTCTTGCTGCATCAGCATCAACATATGCATAAGCGCATTTTCTGGCTCCTTTGATTTTTGTGTTTCTACTTCACCACCTTCTGCGCCTTTTTCTGCATCTGAGGGCTCACCCGAATCCAGATACGTGCCTTCCGACTCGATCGCGTCACGCAAGCGTGCAATCAGTATGGCCTTTGTACCTTGCGTGGCCAGATTTCGCTGTTCCAACTCCTCCTTAAGCTCCAATATGGTCGATTCGATAGTTTTTAGTTGTAAGTTTCCCGGCATTTTTATTGTTTCAGCTATTTTTCTACCAGCGTCCACGTTAAATTTCACTGTTGTGCACAATGTTTAAAATTTTTCACTTTCAATGTTTCCTTTCTCACTTCTTGACACCACTGCCGCATGTTATAGTGCGCGGCCAATAATTTTAATGTTCCGGGAAAGTGAAAACGCAATGTCTTTCAAATTAAGTTAAAAGAGTTTATTTATTTAAAACGCACAATTATTAACTTTGAACTATTTCACAAAATTTTACTTTCACCAGTCTATCAATTTTTATTTCTACTGTCTATCACTTCACAATCAATATCGCTCTTAATACGCACTCCACACTGTCGAAGTTTTACTATATCGCGGTTGTAATGAATCCCCCCTTCATTCAGCTCGCCTTAATATAGGGTCTCTAGTCATTCAATACATTTCTCGTTCATTGGCGAATTACCTGGAATATTCGAAAAGCTTAATGAATGGGCAGTGAGGTTACTTTCAGATGTTGAGTACATTCGTTTGTTGATGTTCTTAGTGGTTGTGAAAACAATTGCGACAGTAGCTCGCAGAATTATTTGTACATGTAACATTATCATTAATTTTCGATGAAAAACATTTTGGCTTGCTTTTAAATTAATTTTTTTGTCTTTTCACTAGCACTTTTTTGCTAGAAAATCTTGACCAAATGGAGAAAAAAGGCAATTGCTCCACTATTTCATTTGATTAAGCATGCCCAACTTAATTTTCTGCATTTATACCTTAATAAAAATTCTTTATCTAGGTCTTTTCTAAAATATTGTTGAAGTCTATGATACCAGATTATCAATATTGCAAAAGTTATGGCCCTAAAACTGATGAAATGAAAATCAAAAACCTCGATTGATAAATAAAAACTTTAAAAGGCGATAATAAAAGTTTGACTTGACAACGTCAAACCCTTTGGAGGTTTTACTATACCGGTCGAGTACTTTCACCCAGAAGTGGAATTATCAACCCCACAAATTTAATGTTGCACAGTGTAATGTAACAAAAAGACATTTAAGATTTGGTTTAACCATTCAATATTGCAACAAAATGTAGGCCGGTTAAAATGCAGTAACACTTTTTTTTCTTTGCAAGGTAAAATATATTTTTTGTGCATCCCATTAAAGTTTTTCTTGAATTAAATGATTTATACAGGGTTATCCATTTCGTGTTTGGGAAAGTATAACCCTGCCATTTGACATTTTTCAGAATTAAATGTCATCCAAAGCATTTTTTTTTTAGTTGAAGGTTTGCCATTAAAAAATATGGATCGTTTAACAGTCGAAGAACGTGTTAAAATTATTAAATTTTATTATAAAAATGGTGATTATGCTGCATCAACATTTAGGGCCTTACCAGCCGATTACGGTCGACATAATCGACCTACGCAGCAAACAATTTCGAACACAGTGAGAAAATTTTAAGAGACTGGATCGGTTATAAATATTGCAAGGCCTGTGCATCATCGCAACATTCGTTCTGTTGAAAATATCGCTGTCGTTGCTCAAAGTGTGGAGGAAGACCCGAATTTGTCGATTCCTCAACGTGCGTAACATTTGGGCTTGTCTTACGGCTCATTGTGCCGGATTTTGCATTTGGATTTGCACTCCATCCGTACAAAATCCAACTCACTCAAGAACTTAAGCCTCAAGACCATACACAACGCAGAATGTATGCAAATTGGGTGATTGAACAACAAGCCATTGATAACGATTTTTCGAATGACGAGGCTCATTTTTCGCTCAGTGGCTACGTAAATAAACAGAATTGCCGCATATGGGGCTCTTAAAATCCTCAGGTGATCGCAGAAAGGCTTTTGCATCCGGAAAAAGTGGCCGTTTGGTGTGCATTATGGTCTGGTGATGATATTGGCCCGTATTTTTTGAAAAAGATCAAAAAAGAGCCATTACAGTCTATTCTGACAGCTATGGACGGATGTTGACCGATTATTTTTGGAGAAAAATTGAAGATTATGATCTGGAGAACATGTAGTTCCATCAGGACGGAGCCACAAGCCACACAACACAGGCTAATCGAGCACTTTTGCAAGAGAAATTTCTACGACGCGTAATTTCGAGATTGAGTGATGTCAATTGGCCCGCAAGATCCTGCAACCTAACACCTTTGGATTTCTCTTTATGGGGCTATGCAAAAGATCGTGTTTACGCGGCCAATCCTTAAAAATCTTGAGCAATTGAAAACCAATATTCGTGAAGTGATGGTCGAGATATTACCGGAAATGTGCCGAAAAGTCGTTGAATATTACCTCAAAAGGATTGAGGCCTGTAAGAGGTCCTGTGGAAGACATTTGAGTGATGTTGTGTTTAACGTACATATAATGGCAAGGTTCAATCTTTATGTTGAATAAAAAACGTTGTTTCCCTCTGAATATTTTATGTGTTTTCTTTAGCTTTACTTCCCCAAGCGTAAAATGGATAACTCTATATGTCTCCGTATCGTAGACGAAGTACAAAATCCTTCTGATATGAGCGTGGTTCTGTCTATCCAATTTATTTTGTAATCTTTGTAAGCTGACACATGCGGGACCAAACCTTACCTAACTGTCACTTAGCTATAAAAATACATTTGAATGAAAAAATATAATGTGTCGAATTCTCTTGTTCAAATTTAAATAAAAATATCAAATAAGAAGTGCGTATTTAAGTTGGCGGTAGTAATTGCTCTTTGAATTTCGTCTTTTTATTTAAAAGTATAGAATTTCGCTTGAAGTATGAAATGGAAGAAGTTTAACATCAAGAGTTAAAAACGTTTCACAGCATGTTCCAAAACCCAAACGACACGATCATTAACGCCGCGTTGCTCCAATAACTTTGTTATTCATTTTATTGATGAAATTTAAAATTCAATTGGTGTCGTGGATAATTTTGATAAAAACTTGCAAGTTCAGTTTTTTTTAGAATCAAGCTTTCCAAAAATATAAAATTGTTACTGAATGATTATACTTACTCATTATTTTCCTCAAAAGCTTCATCAACTGCATTATTTCACATTGTTAGCATAAAACTTGGAGCGGTTGGAAGAAGTTGTAAAGCTTGAGAGATAAGATAATCTATCAGGCCACATACATATGCTTAATCAATTTGGGAAAAGTATGCTCGCTCATGCAAGAAGCGTTTTCTGTGATGTCACTCTGGGCATAATGGAATATACTATGTACGTACGAGTATATAACGAAAATAGCACATGGTGCTGGAGCATAAAATTCCTACTTATTAAGCTAAGTAAGTTTTCTAACTACCCTTTCTCCTACTGTTTGTACATCCTACTTTTCACTGAACACATTGTGGTCATATACTCGTACATAACCGGTAAGAGAGTCGCTTCTTACCCATAACCTTATTCCACGTTTGATGGGCTTCAAGGGCAAATACTGCTTCAAACTTAACCTGCCCTTGAATTTGACCATACTGTTATCTATAGATTGATAAATTGAATCCATTCTAGCTTTTTGATATGTGGATTTGATACACTCCAGGAGCTCTTCAACATAATTTATCTTGGAGCAATTAGTTGGTTTCTCAGAGTGACTGCAGTATAATTTAGGAATTTGCAGCTTATAGTGGTCACGTGACGTTACATTTTTTATTGTAGTATTGCCCATAGAGGCATGTTTTGACCAATATCAGTTTAGGCTTGGCAGCGTATTATTAGCCATAACCATCACAACACCCGTCATCATCATAATTTCAGAGGAGTCAGTTAGTTTAACTTTTTTTAGTATTCCTTTCCAAAATGGTTAAACTTTCATTTGTACACTGGCATATATACATGCACAGGCTTTTTGGAAATAACTTAAGGAAAAAATCAACTTCTGAAAACTGACTATTTATAGAGTTTGAAAGAACGTCAGTATCCCTTGTGGAAATGGATACCAGATTATGTGTTTGATGCGTATGAAGTTGTAGATGCTGTTTGGGGACTGCCTGGTACATTTTGGACGTTGGAATCGTCTGGTATATTATTCCGTTTATTATCGAGCACAACTTACGTACTTTCAGGTTCGATTGCACTCTCATCAGAACTCGGAGACTGAACACTACCTTCAGACGCAGATTCGTTTTTAGAACCCAAAGAGGCCTAGTTTGGGTCTTCATCCTGACTATTATGATAAGGATCAGTATCACTCTCGGACAAGTCAGAATTTGCAAGGAATTCCTCACTCTCCTTTTCCGTTAATTTTTTGCTCATTCTGGAAAGGAAAAAAACATTTCAATGTCTGCTAGGATAAATGGTTCCACTTAAGTAGACTGTTAGGAATCCGAACATACATATTTCACATCAGCCAGTTCTTAAATTAGATTCCAAACAATAGACGTGCTACTAACATTTATAGATACTTACATGAATACTCACAATACACAGTTAATAAGTTGTTAAAAACACACTTTCAAACACTAATAACTGCACGACATGCACCCACGACCTCGATAAGTTTGAGGTTATCTCGGTTTATTCGTAAAATGCACCCGGCTATATGACTTTGGGCATTAAAAAGACTGAATTGGCATTTATACACACAAATACGGGACGAAAATGAAATCTGCTTTTGGACGTATTGTCCCATTAGTTTCGAAAGTATTAAAGACCCTCCACAAGCAGGTGAATTTCTTCCGAGAAATTTACCTAATATAAAGAAGAGGCAAGCACATGGTTCTACTGGCCCTCATGACCAAAATAATGCAAGTGAATGTGCCAGCGTTAAATAATTTTGCGCAGCATGATGGCAATATGGTTCTGTTTTTGGCTGCTGAACAAAAATAAAACATTTTCAAGCAAAACGAGTAAATTCTGAAAATATAACAATTACGACTAAATCACAGGTTGACTTTAAGTCAGAACGAGATTTTCTAAGTGTCAGGAGCACGTACTGCACATATACAACCAAGGGGTAGAAATACATATCAGACTTTTTTCTAAAGAGCCTGCCTTGTAGAAAGAATATAGTTGATCACATAGTGAAAGGTAACAGAAATCAGCACCAACTGTTGCATTAAAAAATCTCGCTTCCAGGAGAACAACCATTGAAAGCAAAATGTTACCGTTTCATTTCTTTCAAAAATCGAACGATAGCAGTACAAGTACCCGTCAACAAATAAGGTACTTGAACTTTAGAGTTGCGAGGTAGAAGCATCTTCTAAAAAGAAATAAAAAACTGTTCAATCAGGGTTATCGGTGCCAAAGGTTTGATCAGTTGGCTGTCAACTACGCTATGCATTACAGATGCAAAAATATTCGCACAACCCGATGAGTGAATATTGGCTAAGATGGAGCCAAAAGAAAAATTTCCATTGGTACTACCAGCCGGAAAAGCGAATTTCTCATAGGTACCCTTATTTTTAAAAGCCAAACCTTTAATTGGCCGCCACTTTGAAAGACAAACACTGTATATGGAAAATATTCTGTTGTATAAATACTTCCAATTTAACCCATTTGAAGCGTTTCTATGAAAAATATTCAGCATTTCGGTTAGTACTAAAATAGCATACTGTTCTTACTTCCTAACATTGGGGGCCGCGATTTGAGGGCTTTGTACTAAAATGCAAAACCTTATTCAAATGTTTACCTGTGTGCGCCTGTCCGCCCGTCCGTCTTTATGTCTTAGCGGTTTTTCTCCACAACTAAGAAGCTACAGCCATAAAACTTTGTGAAAAGGTCAAAAGTGGAGATTTCTTGAAAGTTCAAGGGTAAACAATTTTTTAAAGGGGGCTTAAAGGGGGTCTACCTATATAGGAAGGTGACCCTTTAAAAGGCTTTTCTCACCATTCTTAACCACGTTAACAGCACCTTTTATATCAAGTAAAATTCGATACATGAATGGTTATTTGTTAAATTGACCTGTCCTGAAAGTTTCACAAAGATCGCATTGTATTTAACTAAGTTATAGCGGTTTGAATTTCCCTGTACTCTTCTTACCATGGAGCAATATGCGCTGTATTATTATGGAACACTATGCGCTTTCTACCGACTCAGACACTACAGGTTTGCTAGGATTTGCATGAAGGTTTCAGGAATGATAGGCATCATGAATATCTTTGAGAATTAGTTCAGCTCGTTGTTTCAGTAATCGTAAAACGAAATAGTGGCTGTTTCAAATGAGAAGATTGAATAATTTTGATTTATTTCTCCCAAACTTCAACGTTTAAGGTAAATGCTTTTAACACTTGGTTCAATTTAATGAATGACCTGAGATGAATACGTACAATTAATACTCATAGTTGAAATAAATCGATGAGGCAGGAGAGAGGTTCTTATAGAAGAGTTTTGTAAACATTCTAGGGTTTAAAAAAATTTTCTGCTGCTATGAATCGATGATTTGAATTATTCATCCTATACTTCTTTAAGAAATCCTTCAAATTCTCCAAAAGATGCGGAGTTTCGCTTATAAGCACATAACTGCTGCGATTTTGTCATATGTAAAATAATTTTCATTCAAAATCAGAAAATACTAAGAGTACCTTGGTCAATTTCAAATATTGGGTAGTCTAAAAAGAACTGAGCTTTTTTTGTCACTTGATCGTGCTAGTTGTCATATATCGGCCAATACTAATCAGACTGAGTCAAACTGACATGCATTTGAAAGGTGACATTCTATTCTACAATTATCATATGGACAGTTTTGTATTTCGTCAGTCATGTCAAAAGTTGTATTCATTTAAAAATGAGTGAAATTTCTGAAAAAATTCGTTATATTTTACAATGTCACGACGATCAAGGTGAGAATGCATCATATTTTCGTGAAAGAATTTATGGTGTCAAGATACTAAATCTAAAACCACAGCCAAGAGATGGTTCACTCGCTTTCGTTCTGAAAACTTTGATGTAAAAAATGTTCCTTGCTCAGGTCGACCAATCACTGAAAAAGTCGATGAAATCTTACAAAAAATTGAAGAAGACCCACACATAAGTAGCCATGACATTGCTAAAGAACTGAATATTCGTCAGCAAATAGTTTTAAAGTATTTGCCTTAGGCTGGATAAATAAAGAAACTCGACGTTTGGGTTCCGCATGAATTAACACAAGAAAATCTGATCGACCGAACTTCCATTTGCGAAATGCTAAAAAAAATTAACAAAATCGAGTCATTTTTGAAGCAAATCATTACGAGCGATGTACAATGTGTAAGATACGAGAATGTCGTTCAAAAAAGATCATGATCAAAAAAAAGGTGAATCATCACAAACGACTTCAAAGCCAGAATTGATACCAAACAAGGTGATGCTGTGTGTATGGTGGGATTGGAAGGAAATTGTGGATCATGAGGTGCTAAAACCCGGCCAAACACTCAATTTAGCTCTGTACCGTCAGCAATCATCCAGATTGCAACAAGCAATTCAGGAAAGCCGGCAAGAATTGACCAATAGAAAGGGCATTGTCTCCCGTCCAGACAATGCTAGACTACACACATCTTTGATGACCTGGTAAAAATTGACAGAGCTTGGCTAGGAAGTTTTAATGCATCCACCGTATAGTCCAGACCTTGCACCATCAGACTACCATTTGTTTTGGTGTCTCCATAACTTCCTTAATGAAAAGAAATTCATTTCAAAAAGGGGCTGTGAAAATCACTTGGCCAAGTCTTTCGCCGATAAACCACAGAAGTTCTACACAGATGAAATAATGGCTCTGTCCAAAAAAATGGCAAAAGGCCATAGATAATTATGGATTTAACTTAAATAAAATCAATTATAAATAGTAAAATATTTGATCAAAAAATGACAAAAAAAGGCTCAATACTTTTCATACTTACCAATATCTTCTTCTTCGTAGCACTACAGCCCCTCCTCTTGGGCCTTTGCTTCCTGGAACAAGAGCCTCCAACTGCTTTGGTTCATTGATCACCCCCTCTAATTTTGAAATCCGAGTAGCGATGCACCGTCTTCGTCAACCGAGTGAAATCAGCATTTTCTTGGTTTCCCCACTAGTCTGCACCCTTCAGCTCTCCTAACGAATACCTTTTTGATTATCCATTGTTCGTCCATACAATTCACGTGTCCACCCTATTGCAGTTTTCGTAGTCTTACGAGTATGATTTTTTCATTTTGTTTTTT
The DNA here is from genome assembly GCA_963969285.1 of Odontomyia ornata. Taxonomy (NCBI): domain Eukaryota; kingdom Metazoa; phylum Arthropoda; class Insecta; order Diptera; family Stratiomyidae; genus Odontomyia; species Odontomyia ornata. The sequence goes on from OZ017742.1 coordinate 85,963,287, forward strand.
TTCGTAGCGCTGCAGCCCCTTTCGGGCCTTCGCTTAGAGATAGTTAAAGTATCTAATTGTCATGATCTAATGTGTCGGTACTCCACAAGGTGATATAATCATTATTACGCTTTGGCCGTGTGTCCATCCGCCCAGCTGCGATACGTTCTGATTTTAAACCAGCACGTATCATAACTGAACAGGCTTACAGTCAACTTGAACCAGAGACCTTCACCTTACGGGCTTAGTATTCTAACCACTAAGCTATGCGGACTATAAGTTTAATTTCTTCCTCTCTTCTTTGTAGCACTACAGCCTGTCTCGGGCCTTCGCTCAGAGATAGTTAGAGTATCTCATTTTCATAACCGTATTGATTTTTTCGAAAGTTGGTTTGGTCAGTACCATGATCTACTATGATCTGATTAAATCAGTACATATCACCACTGAGTGAACACTCGTAGTCTGTCCAAAAAATCCCCTGAACTAAATCACTTTGCTCCCAACAAGATTTGAACCTGGGACCTTCGGCTTATGTGTTCATACCCTAACCACTAGACCACACAGACATCGTATAAATATAATTTCCCAGTATCAGAATTAGCCAAGCATTCAACCTTTTTCCCCCTATACAAGTGTATCCAAAACCTGAACCAATTTTGCGTCGTAATATATATAAGTGTTTTTATTAATTTAATACTTTTGTTTTTCTCAACGTTTGACAATAGTAAGCTCTCCTGTATATAATATTGAGTGTATTATCTGTAAAGAACATGAGTCCGCAAGAGCTAAATTAATCGTGTGTGATGAATATTTTGCTCAGTCGTTCCATCTAAAATGCTTATCGATTCCAGCTGTTTTTTTAAGGTATCCGTGCTAAACATTCAAAAAACATAACTTTTCGATGTGATCACTGTCAAGCTGTGACAACCGCGGATACTATTTGTATACTGAAAGAGCATTCTAATTTACTGCTGGATTTTCAGGCTCTGTTGGATCATTCATTGGCTAATGCTAATTTGAAAAGTGCCGCACCTCAATCTGCTGCAATGCATCATATTCCATCAATTGTGGCTATGTCGAGCGATATTGTTACTCAGCCAATTGTAAATGTTCCTGAAGATAAGAGCATGGGAGCCACTCCCAAAAAAGCCATTAATTCAATTACTTCTCCTCTATCTTCTAGGGATAGAAATATTGTTGATCTTCACTCGTCGATATTGGTGGAGGCTATACCAGCTGCTCCTGCTCCTAGTAAGCGAGCCATTCCCAAAAGGACTGCAGTTAATTCTTACACTTCTCCTTTATCTTCTAGAGATAAAAATTGTACAGACTTACAATCGTCGGCGTCAGCGGAGATTTTGCTAGCTGCTCCTCCTCATATGTCGAATTTATCATCTCAGCTTCCGTCACTGGGTGTAATTACTCCACATACGCAAATTTTTATATCTCATCTAGTCTATAATATGAGTCCTGATCTTATCAAATGCTATGTTATTGCGAAATTGGGATTTGAATCTTATTAACTGCTCTGCAAAAAACTAACGCCTGATAACCTCGCCGTGCAGAGGATCTCATCGTTCCGTATTACTACAAACACGGAACACTAAGCGCTGCTAAGACCTGACTTTTGGCCTAACGATGTGTTTGTTAAGGAAATTGTCACTGGTATACGGAAAAATTTTCGATCAAGTGTTCGCCAGGGAAACAGAACTTAAAAACTAATTTAGATAACTCGTTCTCATTTTATTATCAGAATGTTCGAGGGCTACGAACCAAGACCAATGAAGTTCGACATTCCTCTCTGGTCTCTTTTGACAACTTAGTTTGCTTCACGGAAACTTGGCTCACTGAAGATATACATGATAATGAAATTTTGCCTTCTTATAATGTTTTTGGTAATGATCGAAATCGCTTTGGCGTTGGTATGTCTGATGGAGGTGGTGTTCTAATTGGCGTTCATCGATCAATTCTAGGTACCTACTCTTGCTATTTTCTACCCCCTTCCTCTTTTGAGTGCATTTGTTTCTCAGTTCACCTATCGTCCAACATTTCTATATTGTTCCTCACAGTCTATATCCCCCCTGGTTACTCTTTACATGTCTATGAATCATTCTTTTTGGAACGCTCCTCCTTTATTTTCTACCGCTTTCCTTCTTCTCCGCTTGTTATTTGTGGTGGCTTTAACCTCCGAAATGTTGTGTGGGATGCATCATTTTCTGAAATAAGCTCAATTGACTGTCAATCCATTTCCTTTTCTCCATTTCTCTCCATGTGTTCAATTGCCCAATTCAACAATGTCCCCAATGTTAATAACAAAGCTTTAGATCTAGTCTTGTCTAACATTCCTAAATCATCCGTTTTTTTTCTGCTTCACTAAATGAATTCGTTAACCCTGATCCTCACTATCGCTCACTTCATTTTTCTATTTTCTTGCCTTGTAAAACTGCCATGAACAAAGTCTTTCCTCCCCACTTTAATTTCGTGAGAGCTATATATAGTCAAATGGAGGCTGAAATAAACTCCATGAATTGGTTTTCCTTATTCTGCAATTTAAATATTAATGATACCGTACAAAAATTTTATAGCTTCCTTGAATCTCTGATCTCGCAATATACACGCTCCTTGGCTAAATAGAAATATCACCTCTATCTTAGAAGCAAAGAATGCTTCCCGTACAAAGTATCGTCTTACTGGTTCTGCAATTCATCTTCTTAGCTATAAAAGTTTACGCAGAGAAGGTAAAAAATTGGTTAAAATTGCCCAAACAGTATAATTGATTATGTTGAAGATTCTATTAGAATGAATCTGAGCAAACCATTCTGGTCATGCATCAATGTGCTTGAAAAATCAGGTGGTTTGCCGAGTTTGGTGCACTATAATGGATTCCCTTCATTCAATGATTACGAGATTTGTGAATTCTTTGCTAAACGTCTTTCTTCATTTTATGATACTTCCACTGCTGTAAATTCTGGTCATGCTTTCGGTTTTTCCTTAAATTTGTCCTTTGCCTATGTAAGTCCTCTTGACATAGAGCCATTACTGAAAGGTCGAGACAATAATATTGGCTGTGGTTCAGATGGGACTCCTAATATTTTTGCCAAATCTTTGTCATCTTCTTTGTGTGTTCGCCTATCTATTCTTTTCAATCAATTTCTGACAATGAATTTCCTGTTCTTTGGAAAAAAGCTAATGTATTTCCAGTTTACAAATCGGTTGATAAGTCTAATTTATCTAATTATCGTCCTTTCTCCCTACTTCCGTGTTTAAGTAAATTTTTTGAAAGAATTGTTTTTGATCAGATTTATCCCTTCTTATTTCCATCCTTCGCTGGTGAACAGCATGGCTTTATCAAAGGCCGGTACACTCTCACGAACTTGCTTTCGTTTTCAAATACTATTGCGTTAGCTTTCGACAGAGCAAGGCGAGTAGACGTCATTTATGCAAATTTTTCTAAGGCTTTCGATTCAGTGGATTATCGTGTTAATAAATTAGGTGATCTTGGTGTGGGCTCTTCTATTTGTCGATGGTTCCACTCGCACATTGTCAACCGTAATTGCGTATTCACTGTGAATTACCAGAGTTCTTTTACTTTCTCGCCGGATTCTGGTGTGCCTCAAGGGTTCATTTTCGTCCCATTACTATTCCTTGTTTTTATCAAAGATCTTCCATTGTTATTCAAATCCTATTCGCTTATGTATGCTGACGATTTGAAAATTTTTTGAGTAATTGAGTCCTCGGAAGACTACGTCTGTTTACAAATAGATTTGCAATCCCTACTAGATTGGTGTACGAATAACCGTCTGAAACTAATTATAAGCAAATGTCATAGTATAACTTACTCGCTGAGAAATTTTATAATTCCTTTCGATTATTCCTTATCTGGTACTTCCCTGGAATAAGTCTTCCTCCATAAAGATCTTAGAGTACACTCTAACACTAAGCTGCATTATGGGCAACATATAGCCCAGGTGGTTTGCAAAGCCTCTCGAATGTCAGGCTTTATATTAAGATCCACCAAAGGCTTCAAAAATATTTCTTCCTGTATTTGTTTATTTTTCTCACTGGTAAGAAGTTTATTGGAATATTCCTCGCAAATTTGGAGTCCTCATCAACACAGTCTATGTAGTATTGTGGAGACTTTCAACGTAGGTTTACCCGCTCTCTTCTCTTTAAATTTTGCATCCCCTTTTCCTCTTATAATGATCGTCTATCCCTCTTGCACATGCCTTCTTTAGTCTCGCGTCGTATATTTCTTGATGAATGCTTGCTCTTTAAAATTAACCACAAACTCTTGCCAAAGGATCTCTGTAATGAGATATTCACCTATATTGCACAGCGCTCAAGTAGATTGACAACGATTTTTAACGTTCCCTTTGCCAGAACCAATGTTTTTCATTTTTTGCCATTGGTACGTTTGCCACGTATTCACAACTCTCCTGGTCTTGGCACGTTCTTCTTTATAGTTTTGTAGATTAACTTGAGCGTACTTTCTAGTTTTAACTTTCTTGCTTTGTAACCTAATTTTTCTAGTTTTGTTTGGATATGTATTGATTGATTATTTCTTTTATTACTTCTACTTTTTAACCGACTTTCAAAGGAGAGGTTATCAATTCATCACGTATATTTTTTTGTTTTTTTGCTTTTTTTTTGTATATTCACGCATAACTTTTAATCGGAGATAGATAGAAGAGTCCTATTTTTGGCAAATGATACGTCTTTCTTCCAGCTAGGACTCGTTTGAAGGATAAGAAATTAAAGTAACGGCAAAGGACTTTTACCGTTAAAACTAAAAACTTTCCGACTTTTACCCGGATCTTTCAGCATAACTGATCGCAGGTAAAAGGATTTTGAGTGTAGGGGTTTCAAATGAAGGACAACATATTGATCTAAAATATATCGGAACAGAATTGTAATCCTTCCAAGGACTCTGTAGAAATTAACAGTTCAATATGATATATTGATGTCGAGAAATTGAATTTGAAAAGTGCCAATTAGTTGGGACTCCTCAAGGATTTGATGGAGATACCGAGTCGTCTGGTGACGGATGATAAAAATGATCAGTATCCTTAATTTTCTGCATAAACGGTACATTTTAGTCATTCATTTCTACCAGAAATAACCAATAAATAACTTCTAAATGTGGCATAAATACAATTCAACAATAGTTAGAGGGAACATTACAGGATGCATTTCTCTTCCGAATTCATTCTTTGCTTACCGATAACCTTGGTAAAGGATCCTTCTTACACATAGGATTTATTAAATTCCCCGAAGAAATAATAAGGACTGAGTGAATGCAAATTATAGAGTTGATTCGTTACTTTCCAGTTAATGCTATACATATGCCCAGAAATCTAAAATTAGTACTTTCCATCCTTAAGACCGGTAAGAATCGCAACCTAAAAAGAGATACTTTTCCGTCTATAACTAATCATAACTTTACAGATGAAGATGAAAATGCATAGCCGAGTTTTCATTGAACTATAAGGTATAATTATCTTGAAACTTTCATGAAAATTAGGTGCCATATTTAACTAAAAACGAAGGCGATGTGTATCGAATAAACGTGAAAGAGTGATACGGCTGAAAAGGATCTTTCTAAGTAAATTTAAGTAAACTTTATGTTTACATATATAAATACGTATATGTATGTCTGTACACACATACATATTTATATATATATATATATATATATATATATATATATATAATATAATGTATATAGTACATGCATATATATATATATATATATATATATATATATATATATATATATATATATATATATATATATATATATATACATATATATATATATATGTATTTGTATATTATATATATATATATATATATATATATATATATATATGTATTTGTATATTATATATATATATATATATATATATATGCATATATATAATGTATATATATATATACTCTATATATATATATATATATATATATATATATATATATATATATATATATATATATATACGTGGGTCATTCAACAAGTACTTAGCCTCACCGCCCAATGACGCTGCTATTACAAAACAATTTTACCATCGTGCAGTACATTCAACAAAACTAATGAAGGTAAATGATTGAAACTTGACGGTAGGCTACTAAAAGAATGTACTGCACGATGGTAAAACTCTTTTGTAATAGCAGCGTCATTGGGCGGTGAGGCTAAGTACTTGTTGAATGACCCACGCAAATATATATATATATATATATATATATATATATATATATATATATATATATATATATATATATATATATATATATATATATTTGTGTGTGTGTGGTTGGTTGTATGTAGATAGGATATACAAAAATTTATGCCTGCAGCTCGCAACTTTGTTTCGATTTTTGCAAAATTTTCAGAAAAATTTCTGTTCTGACCATAGCATGACTCCGGTTTGTACCAAAACTGGTACAAGAATTTATTCAATTGTGTGATAAAGCTCACAATTAAAAAATCCAAAGTGAAACAATTTGAAACAAAATGGCGGCTGCTCAAAGGTCGAAAAAAGTTGAACGATAAAAAAGCATGCCAGGGTCAGGTCAAAATATAAAAATGGCGGCTAGGCAAAGTTCGAAATTCGAAAATTTCTCAAAGCTACAATCCATATTGGATATTTATGAAATTCAAAATCAAGGTAGAGGTTGATGAGATCATGTATTAAATGTACCAGAATTAAATTCGATTCCTATGAACGTTGCAGATTTTAGCCGTAGTGGTTTTAATATAATTCAAGAAACTGAGTTTTGAAAAGTTTTAAATGAAAAAATTTGCCACCAAAAAGGGTGAAATAAAAAAACAGTGTGCGTGGTTTCCACGCGCGGCAGAAGTGAAACGTCTTACTTTTAAGTATACATGTATATATATTTATATATATATATATATATATATATATATATATATATATATATATATATATATATATATATATATATATATATATATATTTACATATATATTTATAAGTAAATATGATGTTATTATTAAGAATGTGGGGTTATCATAAATGAATATAACCATATGAAGTTAAATACTTTCTCATATTTTTTATTGATTATCATATCAGTCTATATCTATCATAGTGATGTGGTAGCTAAAATAAGGTACTAAATTTTGAGATTAAATACATTCTAAATCTGCAAATAATACAAAATTTAGTCAATCTCGGTTAAAATTACATTATAAGGTACTAATAATGTATATTTATCATTTAAAGTCTTTAAAATGTGTAAATTACCTTAAAAGATGAGTTAGTTGACTAAAACAGGGGTATAACCACTTACTTACTAACTGAGCTGTAAAATGCATTAAATTTCAGTGGAAATTCTATGTACACTTCAAAACCAATTAATTCTACTTCAAAATATATGTATTCACTTTACGACAAATTAAATTCACCACTCTACATACCCACTATATGACCTAAAATTATCCACGTTAAGACGACAATTCTAAACTGTTTGTTAACTATTTGGCCCAAGCTCGCTAAGGGTACGATCATGTAAAACTGGAAAATTAATAAATCGACGAAAAATAATTCTAAAATGTAATACATTTTATAAACAGAACTTACTACCTTAACTATTTACCGTTAATAATTCTACTTATGCGTTAATTTTGTAAATTATTACATCTTCAACATAAAATATTGTCATACTATCAATATTTTTTATCAATTTTATTTGATTTAGGCAACAAAGTGCTCACTTCTGCTGGTTTCCCAAACATTTACCTGACTATTCTTTGGGAACATATTTATTTTTTCGTTACACTTCAAACTATCTTCACCACTTCAATACATTGCACATCTGATGAATCAGTGCTAGGATCAAGCATGGCTACCGCTGAACGAATATGCAGCTACCCATGGTCCCTGAATACTTACCAATGGTCATGCGTTGCCGCCACCAACGGCCATTGTTTGTCACCTCATCAATATTTTACACACCGGCAGCATCGGTGCTGAGATCATGCACGGCTACAGTCAAACTACTATGCATTCGCCCACGATTCCCAACTACTCAACAATGGCTATCCATCGTCACCGCTTCAAAAGGTTAGACATCGGTGGCATCAGTGCTAGGACCAAGCACGGCTACCGCTGAACCACCAGGCATTCGCCCATGACCCCCAAATACCCGCTAACAACCATCCGTCGTCACCACTTCAAAATGTTATACATCGGCGGCATCGGTGGTAGATCGCCAAATACCCACCAACGACCATCCGCCATCGGAACCTTAACAGATTTCAAATCGGCAGCATTATTACTCAGAATTAGCACGGCTACCTCCGAACCACCATGCACTCCCCCATAATCCCGAATACACACCAATGGCCAACTGTCTTCGCTACTTTAATGCGTTGCACATCGGCAGCATCGGCGTCAGGAGCAAGCGCGGCTACCATCGAGCTACTATGCATTCACCCATAATCCGCAAATACACACTGATGCCCATTCGTCATAGCCGCTTCACAAAACTGCTCATCGGTAGCAGTAGAACTATGACCAAGCATGACAACCACCGATCCACCGTGCATTCACCCATGGTTCCAAATGTCCACAAACAACCATCCGTTGTTGCCAGTTGCATACACTGCACATCGGTGCTAGACCAAGCATGGCTACAGCCGCACTCCAATACATTTTACATCAGTGCTAGGACCAAGGCCTAATGTGCACGCACCCGCAACGACCCACAATCGGATTCATTTCAAATCGGTGGAATCAGTTCTAGCGCCTGCCAACTCAAGCCTCATGCATTCTCTTCTCATCAGAATCCATTGCATGGCCACCATCCGCTACCGCCAAACATACACACTAGGCAACCACCACTGCCGGTTTCCCAACAAACTATCTTATTATCCTCAATAGTGATTCGGGCGGAATGCAACAGTTAAGTCGCAAATTGAGATGGCAGCTGCTTGTCGCACATATGTCGTTTCACTGTCCGCCCTGAGTGTAAACAATTCTGCTTTTTCGTTACATCTGAAAACTTTCACCCGCAAAGCAAAGAAGTTTCACTTCAAAAACCAAAACTATTTGCCGTTAACAATTCTACTCCTGCGTCAATTTTGTTTTATTAATTTTCAATATTTTAGTATTGATTCTATTTGAAATACATTATATCTCTACAGATAGCACTTTAGGCTACAACTTCCCACATCTGCTTGTTTCCCTAACACCTTTCTAACATATCTCCTTGTTTATTACATTTGTTACACTTTAAGCCATCGTCACCACTTCCAATACATCGGACATGGGCAGCATCGGTGCAAGGACCAAACACGGTCACCACCAAACCACAATGCATTTGCTAATAATCGCCAAATAGCCACCAATCGCAACCCGTTGCCGCCACTTCAATATATTGCACATTAGTGCTGGGACCAAGACTGGCGGCATTGGCACTAGGACCAAGAACGGGTACCGCCGAGCTACCATACATTCGATTAGGATCGTCACATAGCCAATGACCACCATACAATGCATATCTATGCTACAACTAAGCTCGGCTTAGGCCAAACCACCGTGCATTCACCCGTAGTCCCTAAATACCCACAAACAACCATACGTCGTCACCACTTCAATACGTCGCACATCGGTGGTATCGGATCAAACACAGCTACCACCAAACCACCATACATTCGCTCATGATCCAATGCCCACCAATGGCCATTCATTATCGCCATTTAAAAAGGTTGCACATTAGAGCTAGGACCAAGCATTGCTACCGCCAATCATACATTGCATTGATGCTAGGACCCAACATGGCTAATACCAAATTACCATGCATTTACCCAGGGTCCCCAAATACCCACAAACTACAATATGTCCTCACCGTTTCCCCACATTGCACATCGGCGGCATTAGTGCTAGGACCAAGCACGGCTACTGCCAAATCACCATGTATTCGCCCATGGTCCGCACATACCAACCAATGACCATCTGTCATCATCGCTTCAATACGTCGCATTTTGGCGGCATCGGTGCTAGGGCCAAGCAAAGTTACCCCCGAACTATCATATATACGCCTATGATCCCCAAATACACACCACATCCATCGTTACCGCTTCAATACGTTACACACCGGCGCTAGGACCAAGCACGGCTACCGTCGAACCACCATACATTCGTCCATGGTTCCCAAATACCCACCCACGACTATCTGCCGTTGCCACTGCAATGCATTGCACATCGGTGCTAGAACTAAGGACAAATACAAATTCATCGACAATGACCCACTATTGCCAATCGCATTCATTTCAAATCGGTGGAATCAGTTCTAGCGCCTAGCAACAAAGTAAGCTCCTACTTGATCCTTACGTATTCCCTTCTCATCAGAATCCATCGCTTGGCCACCATCCGCCACCCGTTCGGGGCATACTAGGCAACCACGACTGCTAGTTTCCCAACAAACTACCTTAGTATAAGGATTCGGGCGGAATGTGATAATTTATTCGAAAATTTACATGAGAGCGTGAGCAAACTTCTACTTAAAACAGATTGTCGCGCGAATGTCGTTTTGCTGTCCGCCCGGAGTGTAAACGGTTCTGCTTTTTCGTTAAATCTGAAAATGTTTGTCCCCTAGTATAGAAGTTTCACTTCAAAACTTTTAGAAAAAAAGAAAACCGACTTCGAAATGCCCTAAAAACGATGAAATAAATTTTATGGTAGCGGTGCCAAATCAATTTCCCCATTTCAACATAAATACTTCCAACATCTGCATCATCACAAAAAAATGGGGGAAAATATGATATGGCACCGCTTCTATAAACATGATATGGCACCACTTCTATAAGCATTTCGAAGTCGGTTTTCTTTTTTTCTAAAAGTTTTTTTTTCTGTATTATAATTGGATTTTTCAAATCTGTATATAGAATTTTGTAAATAAATAAATAATCATTTAGACCTCCTTGAAAATTTTGTAGAGTTCATGGTTGTATCGAATTCACCATTGGGCCCTGTCTAACTTCACTCCAATTATTCGACTCAGGAACCGTCTCTCAAAGGCATTCAATATGTTTGTGGATGCTTGGGATAGGATCCATGTTTTACACCCATAGAAAAGCACAGATCTTGTCTCAGATCTGTATGTATACCTGGAGCGTTGTTTTTCCGTGTATGCGGCTGGTAAAGCTTTTACTTTATACAACGAAACTATCTCTAAGGATGAGTCATAATTTATTTCCAAGGTTAAATGCTTGACTTTAAGGGGGAGGCCACAGTAGTAGCTTCGAAATATTAAATTATTTTTGGCTTAAAAGCCACTTTGGTATCTCAAAAATTATGTCCTATAGTTATATGTACGTACAAGACCTATTGCAAATTGAATATTCATTTTATTTGTGACTTTTTGGTAAACGTTTTTTTTTTTCAAAAAAAACGTTTATTGAGTTGTTCAAATGGTTTTTTGAACAATTTTTAACTTTTTGGATCGTGATTTTAATACAATATTGAAAACAGTTTTGTCCATGGTGGTACTTAGGATTTCAGCGATACTTGTACATTCCAAAGTTAAAAAATTCCCGTTGGCAGCACCAGCCGGAAATGTAAATTTCTCGTATGTAGCGTAAGATTTTGGAAAATAATTTGGCTTGCGCACTACAAAACTTCTTACTGCAAATTTCGTAACACCACATGGGTATTTATTGATATGAAAAGAATCTGCCAACGTTTGTATTTAAAGACCCTTTATAGAGGCGCAAATATTGTGCCCATTCAATTGGGTTGCACATTTATGGACCACATATTGAAATCGGCAGGTAATAAATTGTTATTAACATATAAATATAGGTGTTGTCCTTCTCATATTTGCTGTTTCTACATTTCACACCTCCTCATATTTGCTGTTTCTACATTCCCACACAAAGGTGATAACTTGTCGGCTTAAATAGGTCAAATAGATAATTTCAAAAGATTTCCATAAAAGTTTAAACAGCACTTACGTTGCTATTAATATAAATATTTTCAATTCTTTTCTGAACCATCAGGGGCCACCATTTTGAATTTCTATTGAAAATGGCTGCTAAAAATATCAAGCTGTAGATTTTCGACTTTTTCATTTGTCATCCGATTTGCATATTTTTTTTGCAGGTTAAATTAACTTGCTTTAATAACTTATAATTTAAAATTTCATCGGAATCTATTGAGAAACTTGGCTGCTAGAGGGCTACAGAAATAAAAAAAATTTAAGTAACCCCCTGTATGGGGAGGCCCCCCTTAAACACTTTAAAATATTTTATTGCACTGCAAATTGCGAGAGGCACCACTTTTAACTTTCGTCATGTGGTTTGCAAGGAAACTTACTGTGACGCACGAACAAACGGAGGAATGGACGGACAGACAGACAAGTCACGATTTTACAACTTTTTAGGGTATTATAAAAATATTTTAACAATTTCCTAAAAATGGTCTGCTTTATAAATACTTCCAAGTAATTTAAAACGTTTCCATGAAAATTATTCATTATTTCATTTGCTATTAAGATAGCGAATTGCGCTTGCCTTCTGACCTTTGGAGGCCACCATTTTGAATGCATGCATTTGATTTTGGATTATTTTAAATCTTTGTATGCTAGGACCTAATCAATCAATGCAGCAAATCTCGTTCAAATCAGAGTTTCACTCTAGACAGGGCAAAGTTATTCAAATTTTAGTGAAAATGGCAGCTTAAAAATATTAGATTTTAAAATTTCGACTTATTTATTTACCATTCGATCTAAAAAAAATTTTGCATAATACAAGAACTTAGTACAAAGATCCATAATCTCAAGTTTCATCAAAATCCGTTGGAAAATGTGACCGCTAGAGGGCCACGGAAGCCTGAAAAAGTCGCATATTTAAAACTCCACCAAAATGTCAAAGTTCCTAGATCTAATTGATTTCTATCTTAAAATCAAATTTCATATACATCGGATCGCAATAGCGACTTTTAAAGGAGTTTGAAATTTTGAGTTTCACCTGGCCGCTATTTTGTTTTTTGTAATCTGACCTCCAGTTTTTTTACACAACTCTTTAGGTACTTATAGTTTCTATCAATGTACCGAATTTCATTTACATTGCTTGAAAGCTTTGATCAGAACTACAACAACATATTTGTACGTTTTTCGACCTTCGAGTGGCCGCCATTTTGTTTCAGCCGCACCGACTTTGGATTTTTTACTGTGGGACTCATTACATACATCAGCAAACCTTTGCACCAAAATTCATCCAAATCGGAGCTATACTTTGGTCAGAACAGAAATCACGATTTTTCGTCTAAAATGGCCGCCATTTTGTTTTTGCCTGGCCAATATCGCTGGTTCACGAACTTAACCGAGATATTTACTCAATACACCTTTCCTGAAAATTTGGTGAAAATTGGAGCAAAATTGCAACCTCTAGCGTGGTCACAAATTTCGTTATATCCCATATACTCGTATATATATGTATATATATATGATACTCTCCGCAATAGATAAATTTCTCTCGAGAAATTTACCTAAAAGTCAACTATGCAGGTTAATAGAGAAACACACGAGACTTCGTACTATTCCGGAGCAATTTCACCCGAACAAATTTTCTATCCCTTGCCGTTATCCACACCTTGGCGACGTCAAGTCCCGGTTCAGTCACAGAGATCTATCATCCAACCTTATCAGCTTGTTGGGAATTTTTTATAGGGGTGACAAACCTCTGTGGAGTATCGATCTTTGGGATCGGCAGTTATAACAACTAGCCACACAAAACTCCTCACAATCGATTTATTGCAAGGCAAATTTGGTGAACGTGTTCTCTCGAGAAATGGTGCGGTCAAATGGCCACCTCTTGCATTGGATTTCTTTTTATGGAACTACTCGTATATCTAGTCACTGGTCTCTGCCAACAAGCCAACAACTTTAGACGTGTACAAAGACAGCATCCAACGTAAAATTGCCAACGTTCCGGTCGAAATGTATACCAGAGTGGTGGAAAATTGCGTCCAAAGAATCGACCGCTGTAAACGAGCTCATGGTGGCCATGTGACTGAAATCGAATCGTAATGCCTGCACTACACCCCCAATAAATTTTAGCTCAATACCTCAAATATTTCTGTGTTTTATTAATAGATAAAATTGTTATGTCCTTAACGGAAAACCTTTTATATATAATATATCTATATATTGTATTCATATTTATATACATATAGCATATATATATATATATATATATATATATATATATATATATATATATATATATATATATATATATAAATAAATAAATATATATATATATATATATATATATATACATATATATTTATATATATATATATATATATATATATACATACATATATATATATATATATATATATATATATATATATATATATATATATATAAATATATATATATATATATATATATATATATATATATATATATATATATATATATATATATATATATATATATGTGCATATATATATATGTATATATATATATATATATATATATATATATATATATATATATATATATATATATATATATATATATATATTCATGTGTATTGTAGAGTGCTGTTGACAGAAGTAGGCCACGTTTTTATTTTCGGTTGTAAAATGGTGAAAAATGAAAATTTTTTCTTAATTTTTTTTTTTTTAATCGCAAGGGTATTCCAAAACGCAACTTGCCATTATAGCAGATGCTTGCAATTAATATTTGAAGTATTCCTCTTTTTAAATGGAAAAAAAGTGTATTTTCCGAAAGTGTAGGGAGAAGTGGGCCACCCAAATTTTTATCAAAAAAAAATGCAGCTAAATGCTACAAATTCTTACCCTGGGGGTTTTCAAAAGCGCTGATTACGAATGCGTTGTCAAGTTTGCAAAATTCAAAATAGTTTACACGAAATGATGGTTAAAAATTGAAAAAACAGCTACTTCAGTAATAATGTTTATTTAATGTCTGGAAAGAAGGAGTAATAAAGTTGGAATGACAAAGGTGTTGCAAAAACAAAATTTTGTAGTGTTCAAGCACAGATTTTAGGCACAATTGGCGCACGTGAAGTCGGTACAGTTAGTCATATCGACGCACTTTAAGTGGAAGGGTCTGTCGAAGATATCGCACTCGATGAAGTCAGAATGGTGATACCATGTTCAAGGGTGTGATCGATAACTTCAATAGCGTCGTGCGATCAGTGATTGCCCATTAACAATAATAAAGGATCCTCTTTTGACGCATGTGCAAATTTGACGAAGTGTCGAATGAACTGGACAAATCTCAACGGCAGTCATCCACATTCAGCCATTCGCGAAGCCGACGGCGCTTGGTGTGGCATTGTACATGAATGATGTTTTCATATTTTTGCGCGGGAACAAGTAAAAAGGAGGAATGAAATCTTCACCAGAACTAACAGCCGTCACCATCGTCACATTTTTACCACGTTCTGCATATGAGTGCAAGCCAACTCTCGAGTCTTTTGCAGCAACGACTTTAACGGTTTTCGTCGGAACTGTAGGGAATCCGGTTCCATCTGCATTCGAAATGCGGGCTGGAGGGAACGGATGTTCATCCAACACAGCACGAAGCAATCGAAAAAATTCGTCCACAGTTTCTTTATTGAATGCTTTTGCTCTATTCTCGCTGGTTGATATTGGCGTGCGCAAAGAGAGGCGTGGGTGGTGTTTCATAAAGGCGTAATACCAATCTCTGCTGGCCATGTCCGTTTCATCCCATCCACCCGGGTAATCGATTCCCAGTTTCTTGGCATACTGAAAGGTATTCATTCAGTTATTTTTCCCGGGCTACAGTGAAAATCAGTCAATAAACGAAATAAAAACATTCATTAAAAACAAAAAATTCAACAGATATGGTAGTGTATAGAAAGCATGAGCCACAAAAAAATTAAACAATTAAAAAATTGAACAATTATTGAAAAACAATTTGTCAACTAACGATAAGTAAATATTCAGTTAACAAGAGCTAGAGAAATATAAAAAAATATCTACCGTTTTTCCACCGTGTGCAGATCGTTCTTGTAGGATATCTAACAATTGTGTGTCGGTAACAGCGGCAATATCTGAATATCGGTCGGTTGTAAGTTTCAAGTAGCGTTGAAAAGAAGCTCTGCTAGTATCGGTAGCAGCAGAAGAAACACGCTCCGATATTTTATATATTTTCACTTGCTTTATAGCAACAAACAATTTTTCATAATTCATCTCTTTTTTGAGAGTTTCCTTATTTTAGGGAGGCATGATGGCTGAAATAATAAAAATAAGTAAATAAGACATTTGAATAATCGATAAAAATACTTTACTGTGCAAAGAACAGCATTACTCAAGTGGCCCATGTCTGTCCACAAATATTGGCACACTTATATCTACAAGCGCTTTTTTTTTTGCATATGCATCCCAAAAAATACGATGTCAAGAATGGGTAAAAATCACTTTGCATTTCAAAGATTATATGTTCAAATAACATATTGCATATGTACCTGATTTTTCTCGTAAAAATTAGATGACAAATCGCGTGAAAGCGTACGAGGAAACATTCTCGGCGAAATCCTTAGCGCGTTTCTCTGCACAGTGCGAGAGTAGGCTTATAACCTCCAAATGCTTCCGAAAAATGAACTCGCGTCAAAATACGATAAATAATGTGCGCCGTTTGACATAGATGTCACTAGTCTTATAGTTATTCGGGTGGCCCACTCCAGCCTGTGGCCCACTTCTGTCTACAGCACTCTATATATACAAATATGTATATATACATATATATATATATATATATGTATATATATATATATATATATATATATATATATATATATATATATATATATATTTATATATATACATATATTGTTACATGTACAAATAATTACATGTACAGATAATTCTGCGAGCTACTGTCGCAATTGTTTTCATCATCATTAAGAACGTCAACGAATGAATTTACTCGAACCCACGAGAATCCAACAAGCATGATCAACATCTGCAAGTGACGTCACTCCATTCATGAACTTGCTCGAACCTACCAGGTACCTCTCGGTAGAACATTCGCCAATGTGCGAGAAATGGGTGAATAGGTAGAGACCCTATATAAAGGCGAGCTGAATGAATGGGGAGATTGATTCATTCGACCGCGATAAGAACTGCGATTGTGTGTGGGAAGTGTGTTTCGTAATAGTGAAGTAATTTAGAAGACAATTGCGATAATAAATTTATGGACAAGTGTTAGATTTTTTTTTAATAGTGACAATTAAAATTAGTGAAAGTGTTAACTGATTATTGTGCATTTTATTTAATTAAATAAACACTTTTAACTTAAATTAAAAGACATTGCGTTTTCACTTTCCCGGAACATTAAAATTATTGGCCGCGAACCAATAACACGCGACAGTGGTGTCAGAAGTGGGATAGAAAAATTTTGAAAGTGAAAATTTGAACATTTTTATAGTGCACAATAGTAAAATTTAAAGAAACATTAAAAATGCCACGAAGCTTAAACTTAAAAATTAATGAATTGACCATATCGGAGCTCAAGGAGGAGTTGGAACAGCGGAATCTGGCCACACAAGGTACAAAGGCCATACTGATTGCACGCTTGCGTGACGCGATCGAGTTGGAAGGCGTGAATCTGGATTCGGGTGAGCTCTCAGATGCGGAAAAAGTCGCAGAAGGTGGAGAAGTAGACACACCAAAACCAAAAGAACCAGAAAATGCGCTGATGAAAATGTTGATGCTGATGCAGCAAGAGCAGCGACAACAGTCATCCAATTTAACTGCGAAGCTCAATGAACAGTCATCCAACTTAACGACGAAGCTAGATGAACAATCAGCGAAGTTAAATGAACAATCAGCGAAGTTAAATGAACAATCAGCGAAGTTAAATGAACAATCAGCGAAGTTAAATGAACAATCAGCGAAGTTAAATGAACAATCAGTGAAGCTGGACCAACAAGCGACAACAGTCAACCGAAATAAAAGTGGAGCTCGGTAGCCTGAACAATCAAATTAAATGCGTCGAGGAAAAGGTTTACCAGGTCGAGGAGAAGGTCAGCCAGGTTGAGGAGAAAATGAACTATGAGATCAGCCTGGTCGAAGAGAGAATAAACCATGAGATGGAAAAAGTGAAAAAAGAATTGGAAGCAGCAAAGGCAGTAGTAACCGCCCCAACAGCCCCGCTTGTAACCGCAGCGCAAAGCACATCCAGAAATGTGCCAGCACCAACATTCGATGGGCAAACGGTCTGGAGTATTTACAAGACTCAGTTTGAAGCTGCCGCAAGGGCAAATCACTGGAATGAACAGGAACGAGCAACTGCACTGATTCTTGCTCTAAGAGGCCCAGCTGCCGAGCTTTTGCAGACTATCCCCGATGAATTGCTCTCAAACCCGAATGCTATAATGAATGCGCTCGACATGCGTTATGGAGACGATCATCTAAAGCAGATTTATCGGTCACAGCTACGGCATCGGGTGCAGAAGTCTGGTGAGACCCTACAGCAGCTAGCCCAAGACATTGAGCGACTAGCACTTTTGGCTTACCCAGCCTACGACCCAGAACATCGAGATGATGCAGCGACAGAGGCATTCATCAGCGCACTAAAGGACCCGGAATTGCAACAAGCCGTGCGTTTAGCTCAAAAGCAAACGGTTAAGGACGCATTGGCTTACAGTCTGAACTTTGAGGCAGCGAAAAATGTGACTCGTACCACTGCCCGGGTTCGCGAAGTAGTGACAGACGAGTGCAGGTGTGAACGCGTGGAAATTGAGCGAGACCCGCATGTAAATGGTGCGCCTAGATGCTGGAATTGCGGGGAGAAGGGGCACTTGCAAAGAGACTGAAAGAAGCGAAGAAAACCGAGCTATTGTCCAGGGTGTGCAGCTAGGAGGAGATCCAGACCGAGTCAGGAGCCCAGAATGGAAGCCCTTTAAACAGAGGGGTCGGGAAACATGTAAGAGCCAACTTCGTGAGGCAGAGGTTGGCTAGGAGGATCGACGTCCCCAGCACCACCATTACCGTGTCAAGACTACATCGTGGAGAAGCGGACTTATGCCTTCCGGGTCAAATTGACGGAGAACACTGCACCATAACAATCGACACTGGTGCAACCCGATCGATTATCCGACCAGACCTAGTTAGACAGCAACAATTTCACAACGGCAGAATTTTCTCACTACGGACAGCTACGGGAGAAACTGCACCTGCTCATGGAGAGGTCAACCTCCAGATACAGTTGGGAGACCTTGTGTTCCGACATAATTTTCTGGTCGCGAACATTATGGATGACTGCATTCTCGGAATGGATTTTCTGCGACCACATGGAATCACGTTGGACTTGGGAAAACGTGTCTTGAAATGGCAGAATGTCGAAGTACTGATGGAGGATCCCGGCGTCCAAATCCCCAAGATGAATGTAGTGATATGTACTGACACTGATGTACCGAATTCTTCCGAAAGCATTGTATGGGCCAAGCTTGATGGTGATTCTGGAGACCACCGATCTTACCTGATAGAGCCAACGAAGACGTCCGCATTGCGCAGTTTGATTGTAGGACGAAGCCTTGAAAGATCTTTAAGGAACGGATATGTGCCGGTTAGAGTCCTTAACACCGCAGATTCAACCACGAGCATCAAAGCGGGAGAAGTCATCGGCAGCTGCCAGCCTGTTTCCACCATCACCTCTTTGGAAGCTACTCACAACCATCATTGGAAAAGGAGGCAAGACACAGAAAAAGCCAGGGAATCCACATCTGCAATATTGAAGCAAGTCAAATTGCCGGTGCAGCTATTCAAACGAGCCTCTGATCTGGTCACCAAGTACAGTGACATCTTCTCAACAAGCCCGGATGACCAAGGCCGAACGAGTTTGGTAACTCACGTCATAGAGACACAGGGAGCCAAGCCGATTCGACAAACACCAAGACGTCTCCCTATAGCCAAACAAGGAGAAGTGAGCGCGCTGATCTCGGACATGGAAAAACAAGGCATTATTGAACCTTCTGTAAGTCCATGGGCCGCGCCTGTAGTTCTAGTAAAGAAAAAGGATGGTAGCACTCGCTTTTGTGTCGTCTATAGGCAGCTTAACGACGTCACTAAGAAAGATAGTTACCCGCTCCCACGCATCGATGACATCATGGACACTTTAGCCGACGCAAAATGGTTTTCTACACGTTCGAAGAGCATGTGCGGAACTTAGAAGAGGTTTTCTCCCGACTGCGACTGGCAAATTTGAAACTCAGTCCCGACAAGTGTACCCTTTTCGCAGCTGAATTAAAATACCTGGGACATGTCGTATCAGCAAAAGGGGTCAAAACAGACCCTGAGAAAATTGAAGCCGTGAAAAGCTGGCCAACACCAAACAACAAGCGCCAACTACGAAGTTTCCTGGGCCTGGCAACCTACTATCGAAGATTCGTCAAAGACTTTGCCAAAATAGCTAAGTGTCTTCATCAGCTAACCGAGAAAAATCGTCCGTATGTCTGGAATGAACAATGCCAGACAGCCTTTGAGACCCTGAAGGAAAAACTATGTGAATCACCCGTACTGGCGTATCCGAAACCCGGAAAAATGTTTGTGGTTGACACCGATGCAAGCAACGGCGGTATTGGAGCTGTACTCTCCCAGCAGATCAATGGCGAAGAAAGAGTCCTCTCGTATTACAGTCGAGTTCTTTCAAAAAGTGAGAGGAACTACTGTGTGACCAGGAAGGAGCTATTGGCTATAATAGAGGCCACCAAGCAGTTCCACAAGTACCTATATGGCCAGAAATTTGTTCTACGAACGGACCATGCATCATTGAGATGGCTACTTAACTTCAAAAACCCCGAGGGACAAGTTGCGAGATGGATCGAAAGATTGCAGTCATACGACTACGAAATTGTTCATCGAAAGGGCGGAGTTCATGGAAATGCTGACGCCCTATCTCGTCGCCCATGTCCAGCTAACTGCAAGCATTGCCGACGGATTGAGGAAAAGGAACCGCCCGTTGATCTGCGACTGATAACGGCCGAATTCGATGAAGGTTGGTCATCGGAGGAGATTCGAAATGCCCAGCTAGCCGATGAAGACATCGGACCATTGCTCGTATGGAAGGAGACGACTGGGCGACCTGAGTGGAAGGACGTTTCAACGCATGGCGCAACCCTGAAAAGCTATTGGGCACAATGGAACTCTCTTCAGGTGGAGGGTGGTGTACTCAAGCGGAAATGGGAAACGGCAGATGGCAGCTCCTATAGGATGCAAACTATACTACCCAAAAGCCGAATCCACGATGTGGTAAAGGAAATGCATGAAGGATCCTCGGGAGGCCATCTTGGTGTTAACACAACCTTAGCGAAATTGTGGGAAAGATTCTACTGGCTCCATGCTCGAGAAGACGTAGAGGACTGGTGTCGCAGATGCACAATTTGCGCTTCCGTCAAAGGCCCAAAGCGACGACTGAGAGGACAAATGCAAACCTATAACGTAGGCGTGCCATTCGAAAGGATTGCTGTTGACATCGCTGGACCCTTTCCTGAATCTGAATGGGGAAATCGATACACGCTGGTTGTAGCTGATTATTTCAGCAAGTGGCCTGAGGTCTACCCCATTCCCAACCAGGAAGCAACTACTGTAGCCGAACAGCTAGTGTTAAATTGGGTCAGCAGGTACGGCGTGCCTTGTGAACTACATTCGGATCAAGGCCGAAACTTTGAGTCACTAGTTTTTAGCGAAATGTGCGAGCAGCTGGGAATACGGAAAACGAGGACAACACCGCTGCATCCCCAATCCGATGGAATGATCGAACGTTTCAACGGCACGCTCAATAAACACCTTGCCAAAATGGTTGACGAGAACCAAAGGGACTGGGACCGACATATCCCACTATTTTTAATGGCGTATAGAGCCGCTGAACATGCGTCGACGGGCCAAGCCCCAGCCAAAGTCATTTTTGGAAAGACTATTCGTTTGGCAGCCGATATAAAGTTCAGAACACCCCCTGAGAAACCCCAAACGATCTCGGAGTACGCAAGTGATCTAAGACAACGGTTGAACCAGATACATCGGACAGTGCGAAACCACCTCGAATCGGCTACTGACCGCATGAAGACCAGGTATGATCTAAAGGCTAATTCTACTGGCTTCCAGCAAGATGACTTGGTGTGGCTTTATAACCCGCAACGGCGAAAGGGTAGGTCTCCAAAGTTGCAACATAATTGGGAGGGCCCATACCGAGTTACAAAGCGAATCAACGACGTCGTATACCGAATACAGGAACATCGTAAGCCGAGAGCTAAAATGAAAATCGTGCATCTGGACCGTCTTGCCCCATATTACACCCAGGGAGAATTGACTACAAATAGCGACACATCTTTTCGGGGCGAAAAGAACTGAGGTGGGGGCAGTGTTACATGTACAAATAATTACATGTACAGATAATTCTGCGAGCTACTGTCGCAATTGTTTTCATCATCATTAAGAACGTCAACGAATGAATTTACTCGAACCCACGAGAATCCAACAAGCATGATCAACATCTGCAAGTGACATCACTTCATTCATGAACTTGCTCGAACCTACCAGGTACCTCTCGGTAGAACATTCGCCAATGTGCGAGAAATGGGTGAATAGGTAGAGACCCTATATAAAGGCGAGCTGAACGAATGGGGAGATTGATTCATTCGACCGCGATAAGAACTGCGATTGTGTGTGGGAAGTGTGTTTCGTAATAGTGAAGTAATTTAGAAGACAATTGCGATAATAAATTTATGGACAAGTGTTAGATTTTTTTTTAATAGTGACAATTGAAATTAGTGAAAGTGTTAACTGATTATTGTGCATTTTATTTAATTAAATAAACACTTTTAACTTAAATTAAAAGACATTGTGTTTTCACTTTCCCGGAACATTAAAATTATTGGCCGCGAACCAATAACACGCGACAATATATATATATATATATATATATATATATATATATATATATATATATATATATATATATATATATATATATATATATGTATATATGTATATATATATATGTATATATATATATATATATATATATATATATATATACATATATGTATATGTATTTAATATATATATATATATATATATATATATATATATATATATATATATATATATATATATATATATGTATATATATATATGTATCAATATATATATATATATATATATCTATATATATATATATATATATATATATATATATATATATATATATATATATATGTCTATAAGCAACAGCTGAAACGGTAGAATTCCTTTTCATGTTCCTTGAGATCTGAAATAAAACACAATTACAAGTGAAACTTTTTAGTCCGCGTGGTGTAGTAGTTAGAGTACTTTGCCCGTAACCGAAGTTCACTGGTTCAATCCCGTTGGTGACAACGACATTTGTTTCGAGTGATTCTTTGGACGGACTATAAGCATGTGCAGTTGTAATATGCGCTAGTTTACAATCAGAGTATGTCGCAGTAGGGATGACGGATTCACGGTCAAGGCGTGATGCTGAGCATATCACCTTCTTGAGTGCGAACGCATTTAATAAAAATAATGAGATGTTCTAACTATCTCTAAGCGAAGACACCAAAAGGGGCTGTTTTAGTAAGAAAAAAAAACAAAATTCAATCTTAAAGCTTTTACTTCAGTTACTGAAATTATTGTATCTCTGAGGTGAATCGCAATTTATTGCTCAGAATTAAATCCTTATATTCCGCCGTTATAATTTTTCTTTCACTACTGAATATCACATGTCAGTTACATTGAATGAAGTTGGTCCTTTATTTGTAAACTCACCAAAATGTTCATCGGGTACTTTGAAAAAGTTTTGCCAATCTAATCAGATCAACACTGTTTTTACTGATAATGGAACTCAAGATAACCGACTAATGTACATAAACTTCGTAAAATTATAGATAAGTCATTTAGTTTCGTTAAAGATAGCACAAAAGATTCATTAAGTCAAGCACGCCCATAAGTTTGCAATTGCGTTTATAAGGTGAGATATAGTTCTTATTTGCCAGTGAAAAAAATTAATGTGTTCAATATTTCAATGATAACGGAAGGTTTTCTTCTTATCCGACAACTTTTATAAATTAGGCTAAATATGCAATAAGTGGTTGCAAAAGTGTACGAAATTCTTTGTCAACATCAGATCAAAGTGAGTCAATGTGATAACTTAGTGATAAGGAAACCGTGAAGTGCTCAAAGTTTTCATTTTATTTACAAGATCTATAGAAATTAGGAATGAGCAAAGTCCTGATTCTAAGTTAAAATTATTTTTTCTTTTCCAAATGAACATTAACAACGTGAATATTTTGAGTTTTTCAAAAGCCTTGAGTGTCTACAGACACTCCTAAAATGGTTACTACGTATGTTGGCAATTATTTTTGATAAATTTTATCAGGTTATAAAACTTCATCGATAGATTGTGTGATTTGTTTTATCGTATCTGAAAGCTTTAATGACTAAATAGGTATTAAGTGGAAAAGGCAAATAATCATGGTAAGCTTACGAACAGTAAAAAGTCCTTATTCGCCATTATAATTTACGTTAATCATAGATCTTTTATATATTACTACACTAACCAGCAAGTCTTCATCGTAAATGATTTCGCTAATTGGAAAAATGGGTTTATAGTGTTCTTTAAAATTCAGGGAAATTGAATATTCATATTTTTATTGAAAATCGTTATATCTTGTAATCGATTACCGAACTTTTTGATCCATTCACAAAAGCAACAACATGTAAGAAGTGTTCAATGTCTATTGAAGACAGATTCAATTGGTTCCTAGGGTGGAAAATATGGTTAGAAACCGAGTACAATTTAAGTCCACTGGTTTCTTTTCTCCTTCTGTTTCTTTAGGCAAGCGCCCGATAACCTGAATTTAATTGGCAGCTGCAGCCATGGTTACCTATTTTTTATGCAAGTGAACGAGTAATGCCAACGGTCTATTTGCGGCGGGCGAACTGGACCTAAAAGCGCCTACTGGAACAATAGTTTGAATGACGTATTCTTTACAAAAATACCACATTTCAACTAAGCAACTAATGGGTCTATATCCACTCATCCGTTTATCAGGGACTTTGTAAAAAGAATTTTACTATACCCTAATAAAATCGTTACGTGTTCATCAGTGCATTACAGCAAATATTCTTAGGAACGAGAGAAGTTGGATTGATTAAATCTTTAGGGCTTCTAGTCAATGAAGGTTTCATTGTCGTGCAAAAAAAAACACAAACAAAAAGCTGTCAAAGGATTTTAAAAAATGTCAAAAGGTTTTTAAGAGGATCTCCTCATAGAAGGATGTGACGCCTTATAATTTTTTATTTAAACAGAAGCTAGTCGGGTAGGGTATCAAACGAAAGGTATAGCTGAGAGCTTTTCATATTAGGTCTTATAATTGCAATATCGATCACGCGGTAGGCAGGGGAATCGTGAAGACACGAAACATATTATAGCATACTCGTATTTCATGAAATATTGTTAGACTTTGATGAAGCTTGCAGAATAGGACAATCCTACATACAGCAAATTTTAATTGAGGTTACCCATCAGGTTTTATTGGGGAAAATATGAAATCTGTAAACCCTACTCTTATTAAAAAGTTGAACGAATTTCGACTGCAATGGGTTTTACTACGGTCGTACTTACAGAGAACTACCTCTACGATTTATTTCAAATTATACGTGTCCAAACGCAGGGGAGTAAGAGGAGAAATAAAGTTTTCGTGAATTTACCCTCCCTCAGCACTCGTCAGTGCTGTTAATACAGTCTTAACACTTATGTGTGTAAGTTCTCATTCCGACCTTTCATTCGATACCCTATATGACTACATACGAGTATATTTTTTTTACCAATTTTAACATTGCAATAATCAATCAAACATTACATTTTTTTAAGGTTTACACCCCGTCTATGGAGGAACCTGCTTTAGAATCATTGAACATTGTTTTGATGCCTCGATTTTCAAGAACCATGATTTTATATCCACTACCACTACAGTTTCAGAGAAATGCTGCGGACGGACGTACGGGCAAATGGACAGGCAAATTGCGATTCCAAGAAAATTTTACAGGCCTGTATAAAACCCCACAAATCATACAAATTGAAAATGAACCATGAAATCGCTTTTAAAAGATGATAGGGTGCATGTGCTAGCAGCTTAGATATGAATTTAGTCAGCCCCAAGTGAATGACGTTTAAAAAAGGAAAACGAATCGCGATTACCGGGTTGGTGCAGTATGCTTCTTCTTCTTCGTAGCCCCTCTCGGGTCTTCGCTTCCTCCAAATAGCACCTCCAACTCTCTCGGTCCATTGACCACGTCCTCCAATTTCGAAATCCGAACAGCGATGAACTGTCTTCGTCAACCGAGCCAGACCAGCGTTTCTTCGGTTTCCCCACTGGCCTTCGGCCTTTAGTTCTCCCAATTAATACCTTTTTGGGTATCCATTGTTCGTCCATACAATTCATGTGTCCAGCTCATTGTAACTTCCGCAGTCTTACATTCGTTGAGAACTCCGGTTCGTCAAAAATTTCATACAGCTCATGGTTGTATCGAATTCATCTAGCTTCGCTCCGATTATTCGCCTCAGGACCCGTCGCTCAAAGACCTTCAGTATATTTGCGGATGCTTGAGTAAGGGTCCATGTTTCTTTCATACACATAGCATAACACTGGTCTGATCACAGATTTGTATACGTTTGCTTATGCACACAGCTGGTCTTCGGTATCACCAAAATTGAAAAAAATATTTTATTTGCGACTTATATGCTTCGGCGTATTTCGCCGCTTTCATTACTGATTCTCGTTATTTTGGCGCTTAAATACACAAATCTGCTCACATTTTTGATACAGTAGTCGCCAAGTGTGTCATTTTGTGTATTTGAGGTATTTCTCCTTGACTGCTTCATGAGCATTGTTTTATTTTCATTTATTTGTAGCCCTACTAGTTTTGCTTTGCTGTCGAGTTTCAGAAAGAGTTCCTTGGAGGTTGTTAATGACCGTGACAAAATGTTGATGTCATCTGCATAGACTACTACTTGGCTCGATTTGTATATTAATGTACCTCAAGTATCGACATGTAGCTTCCCATTGACGTATTCCAGACCCAAATTCAATAGCAATGGGGCCAGCCCATCTCCCTGCTTTAGTCCGGTATTTGTGTCAAAGGCATCGGTGAGTTGGTTATTGATGCGGACTTGGGAGGTCGTCAACGTCATTTTCATTTTGATAAGACGGACTAATTTGGCTGGGATGCCAAAGCAAAGCATTTTTTGGTACAGTGCGTTAGGATTAATACTGGCGTATGCTTGTTTAAAGTCAACGAAAATTTGATGTACGTTTATGTTGAACTCGCAGCATTTTTCAAGTACCTGCTTGACAGTGAACAATTGGTCGATTGTCGATCTACCTGCTCTAAAACCAGCTTAATACCCCCCAATAATAGTGTAGGCATATGATCCAAATTTGTTTTCTAAGATCTTTGAACCATGTTTGATGAGCTCCACTGAAGTCTCATCGATGCCCGGCGCTTTATTGTTCTTGTGGGCTTTGATGATGGAACAAATCGAATTCGGTGGGGCCAATGAACGCTCTCCACAGACATCTATAGGCTCCAATGCTCTGGAGCTGTGCGGAGGATTAAGGAGGTTCTTAAAATATGATGCTCAATTTTCCTTAATCTTGGTTTCATCGATAATATTAACGATGTCATTACTTCAGAGACTAGTTTTGGGCTGATAGCACGTTTCAGGCTTATCACTACTTTGTATGCTTGGCTTGTGTTGTTGCTTGCAAAACTTACATCTATACTTCTCAATTGGTCGTCATAGTATTTTCTTTTCTTAATCCTAATTATCTTATTCGCTACTCTTCTGAAATTTTCATAGTGTTCTCTCTTCGTCCTGGTTTTCCTACGTATGGAATCATTGTATACCTTATTCTTTTGGTCGAACGCATTCTAGCACTCATCATCGAACCATTCATTTCTCTTGCACCGGACTTGATGTCCAACCGTCTGTTCTGCCACGGTCTTAATAGCCGCTTTCACTTCCATTCAGAGCTCGTTGCTTGTCTTGAACGATGCGTCTGATAAGATGAGAGCCTGCTGGTTGCCAAGGGTTTCCGTGAAATTTTTTGGCCACAGACGCCGTCTGGAGCCTTTCTATGTCAAATTTTTAAGCGGACTGGTCTTCGCTGAACATGCCTTTGACATACGACATCAATAGGTTAATTTGATCAAGTAATGATCTGAGTTACAATTGGCTCCTTGGTGTGTACGGACGGCAAGTATGCTCGATTCTCATCGTTGTTGGATCAGAACATGGTCGATCTGGTTTCGTGTGTTGCCATCCGGTGACGACCAATTGCCTGGGTTTCACCGGATGGCAATTGGTCGTCATAGTATTTCCTTTTTAGGTCTTTGTAAAAAATTTTTTTACAAAGACCTACTAGTTTCGTGACCTGTCTGTCCGTCTGTCCGTCCGTCTGTCCGTCAAAAGTTAATGACTTAACAAAAATTTAAAAAATTGTTAAGGGGGGTCCCCCCTAATAACGAATTGGCCCTTAAAAGTGGGATATGAAATGAAAGGTCTATATTAGAACTCTTATAATCTGAAATAAAAAAATCATTTTATGAATTAGGGGGTCCAGGGGAAGGCAAAATGTAGTCAAAATTTGTGTCCCCCCCCCCCCCTCGCGATTGGACACCTTACAGCCGAAAAATCTGAAAATTATCATGAACGTGGAACTTTATGAGTGCAAGGGCAACAAATACCTTAGAAATCGGAATTCGATCAACTTTGTTAATAATAGTATGATTTGTAGATTTTACATTTTTGCCCATAAAACCAAAACGGTACTTTTAAACTTCTTGAAATTTTGCAATTATATAGACTGACATAAGATATATATGTCCACAAAATTTAATTGAGATCGAATCATAATCAAGTGAGTTATAGCCATTTCAATTATATGCAATTACAACAACGATAACACGTGTTTATGGTTGATATAGGGTTTTCCAATAAGAGGTGTTATTTTGATATTAAAAGAAAAATGCCATTTTTTAATATAAATGATCGGATCTTTATTTTATTGTAAAGAAGAAGATATGCCGTTAATAGCAAAAAATAACATCAGGCAAATAACCACTACGACACGCTTACAGGACCATATCCTCTTCATAAAATTTTCCATAACCAAATCGCAAAGTGGCTGCCCTCTGTCCTCGATAGCCTCATCTTTGAGATCTTGAATCGACGCTGGGCTATTGGCGTAGGCTTTCTCTATCATGTGGCTCCAAAGGAAGAAGTCGCAAGGTGTTAAATCACAAGATCTATTCAAAATAACACCTCTTATTGGAAGACCCTATATATATTTAAAATTGACTTAGGCACTTTTATTTTATTTCAAATTTCATGAAAATTCAAGGAATAGTGTTTAACTTGAACATGTTCAATCGGCCGAGCATTCAGAAAAATTATTTAAGCTAGATTAAAATGGCGGCTGCACCGTGCTTATGAAAGAAACTGTGCATCTTTTGTATAAATTTGAACGATTTCATATCCAAGTATTGGATGAATAATTCAAGTTATCGATTCACGCCATTAGAAAACTTGTTTCTAACCCTAGGATGGTTACAAAGACCTGCTGGTAGGAGCACTCTCCTGCTTACTCAACTTGTTTTAAATCTAATTATCTTATTCGCTCCTCCTCTGAGATTTTCATAGTGCTCTCTCTTCGTCCTGGTTTTTCTTTCTACGTATTCTTTGTATGCCTGATTCTTTTTGTCGAACGCATTCTGGCATTCATCATCGAACTAATCATTTCTTTTGCGCCGGGCTTGATGTCCGATTTTCTGTTCCGCCATAGTCTTAATAGCCACTTTCACTTACATCCAGAACTCTTTGCTTGTTTTCAGCGATGTTTCTGATCGGATGGGAGCCAGCTGATTGTCGAGGGCTCCGTGAAATTTTTTGGCCACAGACACCATTTGGAGCCTTTTAATGTCAAATTTATAATGTATTACAATCATACTTTTATGAAAATAATCTCGAACATCCTATTGAGCAGCAAATAAGTTGCTATACTCGTTATTACATACTTAATCTGACAACGTGATTATCGTACCTCAGTGGCGCAAGGAACAACATTTATTGGTATTAATATCCTTATTAATATAGGGTTATTTATTTTACGCTTGGGAAAGTTAAGCTAAAAAAAACACATAAAATATTCAGATATAAATACGAAGATTGAACTTTGTCATTATACGTGAAACACAACATCATTCAAATGTCCTCCACGGGACCTCTTACAAGCCTCAATCCTTTTGAGGTAATTTTCAATGACTTTTCGGCACAGTTCCGGCAATATCTCGGCCATAACTTCACGAATATTGGTTTTCAATTGCTCAAGATTTGAAGGATTGTTTGTGTGAACACGATCTTTTGCACAGCCCCATAAAAAGAAATCCAAAGGTTTTAGGTCGCAGGATCGTACGGGCCAATTGACATCACTCAATCTCGAAATTACGCGTCCTGGAAATCTCTCGCGCAAAAGTGCTCGATTAGCCTGTGTTGTGTGGCTTGTGGCTCCGTCCGGTTGGAACCACATGTTTTCTAGATCATAATCTTCAATTTCTCTCCAAAAAGAATCGGTGAACATCCGTCCATAGCGGTCAGAATTGACTGTAATGGCTCTTCCTTGATCGTTTCCAAAAAAATACGGGCCAATAACACCACCAGACCATAATACACACCAAACGGTCACTTTTTCCAGATGCAAAGGCCTTTCTGCGATCACCTGAGGATTTTGATAGCCCCATATGCGGCAATTCTATTTATTTACGAAACCGCTGGGCGAAAAATGAGCCTCATCTCTAAAGAAAATTTTGTTCGAAAAATCGTTATCAATGGCTTGTTGTTCAATCACCCAATTTGCATGCATTCTGTGTTGTGCATGGTCTTCAGGCTTAAGTCCTTGAGTGAGTTGGATTTTGTATGGATGGAGATGCAAATCCAAATGCAAAACCCGCCACAATGAGCCGTAAGGCAAGCCCAAATATTGAGCACGTCAAGAAATCGACAAATTCGGGTCTTCCTCCACACTTTGAGCAACAACAGCGATATTTTCAGCAGAACGAATGTTGCGATGATGCACTGGCCTTGCAATATCAATAACCGATCCAGTCTCTTCAAATTTTCTCACTGTGTTCGAAATTGTTTGCTGTGTAAGTCGATTATGTCGACCGTAATCGGCTCGTAAAGCCCTAAATATTGATACAGCAGAATCACCATTTTTATAATAAAATTTAATAATTTTAACGCGTTTTTCGACTATTAAACGATCCATATTTCTAAATGGCAAACCTTCAACTGAAAAAACAAGTTGTGGATGACATTTAGTTCTGCCAGATGTGAAATGGCAGGGTTATACTTTCCTACCACGGAATCGATAACCCTGTATATCTCGTTTGGAAAGCACAAACCTGTCTCATTTTTTATGAGTAATTCATACTCTGGAAACCGACTCTATAATCAACCTTCTAGATCCTCGATACGTAATTTTAAATTTTATGGACATCTGATATGTAAGCTTAAAATTTCAGCTCCATCAAGGTAAGGTTGCGCAAGTCTAATGTGAAACTGCACATCAAGATAGTAAGTATAACATGGAATCGTTATCACCATTCAATTTATTTATGAATCTACAAGTATGTGCTTAGTTTTGCTTATCAATTCGGCGGACTTTCAGTATCTCATTAATAAAATGATGATTATTTCAACTTCCTCAGAATTGCATTTGAAGCATTTCTAAAAATATCTAAGAAAAAGTCATTTAATATCTCATTATTTCCGCCTTCACACATTAGGCCGCTCTATAAGATTGTGTTAGTGAAACTTTATCAGAAAACAGAAAAGTATTGCTAAATCTAATCTAGCAATATTCACCAAAACATTCACCTGTCTGAAAATAAACTTTATTGATAGCGACAATAACAGTGAAAGCACACATAGCGGAAAAATTGAACCATTTGGAGCAACTGATAAGGTAACACTCGTACGGAATCTAATGATAAGACGAACCAAAAAAGTGTCAATATTTAAATTATGGTATGAATGCACTTTGTTCTATTGTTTATGTTAGCATAAAATGTGAAGCGTTAATTAATAATAATAATTAAATAGTCCAGTTTGGTTGTATCTGTTAATGAAATATTGAACGAATTAAGTGACAAACGGAGTATATTATCACAATTTTGAAAATTATTTCAGTATTATTTAAGCTCTTTACAAAAGCTTGAGCTTTTATTTAGCAGAACGTGATTCAGTTACGCCGGTAATTATCAATCACCATTGATATAAAACTGTTTTTGTGATAAGAGGTTGCGATAAGCAGTGAGTTCAATACAGAGGAAATCTAACCGCACCCTTTTAATTAATTAAATTACTCGTATATGAAACTAAAGTTATGAAACATTTTGAAAAAGAACCGGTCTTTTTGCAGCTGATATTAACGACGGAATTCGCCATAGTCCATGTGGTGTAGTGGTTAGAGGGCTCACCGATTTTGCAGCAGTTCCGAAGTTCAAAGTTCAGTGGTGGCAACAAGTTTATGATTGTGGTACTTCTGTCTGACTATCAGCCAACCCAGCTGTGAGGGTACTGATTTAACATCAGGTAATAATCACATGGTTGAATGTGATACTAACTATATCCCCTCGGATACCGTTTGTAGTGATATAGGTATATTAACTTTCCGTAAAGCACTGCAGCGATGGTCTGCTACCTCAGCGGACGAGGATGTTGGAATCCGCTGAGATTGGCCTTGTCTGAGGACGCGTGAATGCGCTAGCAGGCTAGCGTTGCGGTGCCGTAGGGCCGGTTCTTTCCCCCAGCATAAGGACCCACTACAAAAGAATTTCGCATCCAGGAATTTCCGGGGTCAAATAAATGTAACCGAAGTCGAATAGAAGGTAATCAACTAAGGGTCAGAAATTGCTGACGCAAAGGACAAACTGGACCTGGGGACGACAGATGGAGTTAGGGGGACTTCGTCGTTACCGGCGATTCTTATGGCCTACAAATATGACTGGGGGCAACCAGATGGAGTTGGTGCCTCCTCGCACCTTCCCAACTGGATCAAGATCCAAATGCAGATGTGGCCATATATTTCCCATTTGAGTGGAAAACTCATACAAACATAATTTGCATAAATTTTCGCATCAAATGAGAAATATAGACGTGGCAAATTTATGTTATAAAATTATGTGATGGAGTCATATAACAGTATACCATAAAAGGGACCGCGAGCGGAAGGCCACTCTACCCGGCAAGAGCCCCTGTTAAACAAAGAAACGGAGGAGCATGCCCGATGGCTAGCCCATGTTAATGTAGGAGCCTGCCATCGATGCGGGTCCTATACCCGGTCAGGTAAATCGAAATGGAAAGACCGAAGGTTAAAGGGTTTAACAATTCTTTTTATATATTTTTTGCATTCAATGGCAACTAATATTTACAATAAAAATTAAGGGCTTTCGAGTTTTTCGATATTTGATCTTACTTTAAGTTATGCTAAAATGAAATTCAATTGCTATTATGGACGATATATGTATTACTTTACTTTACTTGTTTCAAACACTAAGAGAATTTAATGAAAAAATATGTATATAAAACAAACAGAAATTGCACTATTCGACTAGGATGCAAAAGAAACAAAAAAAAAACCGGTGATGTACATAAAAATCTGCCTTGAGTTATTTCTCTTGACTCTAGCTATATATACAGGGTTATCCATTTCGTAGTTGGGAAACTCTAACCCTGTCATTTGACATTTGTTAGAATTAAATGTCATCTAAATCGTGTTTTTTCAGCTGAAGGTTTGCCATTTAGAAATATGGATCGTTTAACAGTCGAAGAACGCGTTAAAATTATTAAATTTTATTATAAATATGGTGATTCTGCTGTATCAACATTTAGGGCCTTACGAGCCGATTACGGTCGACATAATCGACCAACACAGCAAACAATTTCGAACACAGTGAGAATGAGACTGGATCAGTTATTGATATTGCAAGGCCTGTGCATCATCGCAACATTCGTTCTGCTGAAAATATCGCTGTCGTTGCTCAAAGTGTGGAGGAAGACCCAAATTTGTCGATTCCTCGACGTGCTCAACATTTGGGCTTGTCTTACGGCTCATTGTGGCGGATTTTGTATTTGGATTTGCATCTCCATCCATACAAAATCCAACTCACTCAAGAACTTAAGCCTCAAGACCATACACAACGCAGAATGTATGCGAATTGGGTGATTGAACAACAAGCCATTGATAACGATTTTTCGAACAAAATTTTCAATAGTGATGAGGCTCATTTTTCGCTCAGTGGTTACGTAAGTAAACAGAATTGCCGCATATAGGCCTCTCAAAATCCTCAGGTGAGCCTTTGCATCCGGAAAAAGTGACCGTTTGGTGTGCATTATGGTCTGGTGGTGTTATTGGCCCGTATTTTTTTGAAACCAATCAAGGAAGAGCCATTACAGTCAATTCTGACCGCTATGGACGGATGTTAACCGATTATTTTTGGAGACAAATTGAAGATTATGATCTGGAGAGCGTGTGGTTCCAACCGGACGGAGCCGTGAGCCACACAACACAGGCTAATCGAGCACTTTTGCAAGAGGAATTTCCAGGACGCGTAATTTCGAGATTGAGTGATGTCAATTGGCCCGCAAGATCCTGCGACCTAACACCTTTGGATTTCTTTTTATGGGGCTATGCAAAAGATCGTGTTTACGCGAACAATCCTCAAAATCTTGAGCAATTGAAAACCAATATTTGTGAAGTTATGGCCGAGATATTGCCGGAAATGTGCCTCAAAAGGATTGAGGCCTGTAAGAGGACCCGTGGAGGAAATTTGAATGATGTATTTCACGTATAATGGCAAGCTTCAATCTTTATACTGAAAAAGATATTCAGTTTCTGTATGAATATTTTATGTATTTTCTTTAGCTTTACTTTCCCAAGTGCAAAATGGATAAACCTATACTATCTCTGGCGATCCTAAATCAAACATATTAATGCGATAGATCTTAAATAAGAATGAATTCGTTCCAGCTGCTCGTTATATTAATTTAGTTGAGATTATAGAGAATTTGCTGGCCAGAAGTCCCCAATAAAATGAGTCAGAGAAACTAAATGAAAAAACGAACGAACAATAAATATTTTCTTGTATGAGAACATTATCATTATTGGTCAGTTTTCTACACAATATTATCATTTTTCCATTGTTAGAACATTCCGTACTCTTAAAAAATCTCAAGAAAGATGCTAATCATTTGCTTCGTAAATGAATACAAATGAAATTTCCTCTGCTGGATCTTCGGGTGCTGTAAGACTCAAAAACTACATGAATGCTTCTGGAGGAACGAAACCAGGAGCGAGGCACGTTGCTATATACCCGTCTGTAGGTTGGAACGGCTGTGAAATCCAAGAGTTTTCACTCACAGTCACAGACCTTGCGATATGATTCCGAAGAAGTTTCAATATGAAGATATCGACTCTTGTCACTTCAGCAGCTTGATAAATTATTTTATTCGATATATAATGTTTCCAATCCATCTCAGGCTTTCTGTACAAACCAGTACATGCACGCAGACATTTCCTTGCGAAAACTCTTAATTTTTCCATAGTACTAGCACTCTGGTTGTACCAGATCTGACATCCATATGTCAAAACTGGTCTAACCAGGGTCTTGTAACAGATAATTTTGACCTTTTGATCAATGTATTTGGAATGAAAGAGCTTTCATAGGGCCATGACTATTTTAAGTGCCTTACTGAGCATGATTTTCACATGTTCAGTATAGTACAGATACTGATCGAGTTGAACACCGAGGTATCGATCACAAAATTTATGTGAAACTCGTTCTGAACTACCATCGCCAGCCATGATGTGGAAATCTTTCCAATTACATTTCAGGTCTTGACTGACCCCCTGCAGCCTTGTCCGAAACAAGATAGTTTCACCCTTCTGCGCATTGATTTTCGTTTGTAAATTGTAAGTGTACAGCTGTACATCATTGAACATTTTTTGGAGATTGCTCTGAACTATTGTAGCTTTGCGGTCTGCCGTATAGATGATCAGATCATCAGCAAACGCTACCAATGATCGCGTTGGCGAGATGCTAAAACCAAAGCCGTTCAATAGCTTGCGAATGAAGATTGAGAAGAGTAGAGGCGCAGTAACTGTTCCCTGCTGTAAACCATTCAAGACCTTGAATTCACGCATTGTTGTCAGATTTCCATCAGTTCCAACAAACGATTTTTCGTACAACATATTGCACATCATGGCGACAAAGTGTCTGGGGAACTTGTCCTGAAGGAGTTTAAAAATTTGCCCATCTAACCCTACCGTATCAAAGGCTTTCTCCATATCAATGGGACATGCTCCAACACATTGTCTATCATTTAGTTTCCAACAGATGTCTGAGGTTACTTTCGTTATTGCATGTGTGGTCGAATGCCTTGCACGAAAACCAAATTGGCCATTCGGCATCAACTCATTTTCTCAATGTGGGCGTTTAATGCTCTATTGAGTATCACTTCAAACACCTTGCTGATGTTAGGCAGCAAGCTGATTGGGCGATAGCTTTTGGGGCATGAAGATTCTTTTCCTTTCTTCAAGATCGGAAATACCTTAGCCTTTTTCCACTCATTTGGGAAATATGAATTGTTCAACATGGTGTTGAACAATATGCAATAATTCCTTAAAGAAACCTCCAGCAAATGTCGGAGATCTATATTTGGAATACCGTCAGTACCACTTGATTTTTTGTTGTTTATTCTGCGAAATATGAAACACAAGTCTTCATAGCTGAGAGAATGATCAATAAGATTCAAGCTCGGTATGAGGTCAGATGTTAATGTTTCATTGAACTGAAGAATTGATTGGCCGTTCAGGCTTGATTTGAAGTCGGAAACTTTTGCTTCAACGACCTCTGAAAATATTTCATTCCCTCTCTCAGGGTTTGGCAGATGGACCAATTCAAAATGTGTTCCAATCAGGGTAAGCTTATCCATTCCTTCACTAATAATCCTGTGTCCATTTCTATCCGGAGTCGTACTACCAATTTGGATACCAGCCCTATCGAGAAGATTTATCTCATCACTAGTGACTTCAAGATTCGATACGTTCACTCAAGACTTCTTGCGGAATATGCTATTCACTTTCACAAAAACGCCATTTGGGTCCTCTGGGCTGACTCCCCTCAATTTTTCCGCCCATTGATTGCTGGCGTCACTCCGTAAGTATGACCAGATTAAGTTCCGGTTATTCTTCAGGTGTAATTTCAACAAAGCCAACGAGGGATGGTTGTAGTCCGAAAATCGCGGATAAATATTGTTGACGCGTGTGAGAAGAAGACTTTTCCATCTTTTCAACCTTGCGATGGTTGGTGTTTAATATCCTTCCATATTGTTTCGATGTTTTATCTTGGGAACTACTTTCTCAATCATTTCCAACGTCAGCTTCTCCAACTTCGACAAATAGACATCTATTTCATCGTTAGTTAGATTCCTGTCATTAGGAACCATTGAACAAGACTTGCCACCATCAGAAGGGGGACATTGCTTCTGATACTTCCGATCAAACTTCTTTTGGTTTTCGTGTTGAACTGGAATGAGGAAGAAATCATCCCTTTGATGATTGATTTCCATTACGATTGCGTTATGGTGGCTACCATCAGGAAGTACCTGCAGTTTCCGTTGAGGACTATTAAAGCTGAGTTCAAGTCTTGCGTCAGCAATGCAGAGGTCCAAATATGAATTTGTCCTAGGGTATATTGGGAACTCCGACCCATATAGATTGCACCTTTATTCAATTTGGTTCTCTGTTATCCATGATTTCAGGAATACACATCTTGGCTTATTGGTGGCGTTCAGCCATGATGTATGTTTGGCGTTCAGGGCACCAGCAAGAATATAATAACTATGCAGCCTGTTCAATTCGAGTATTTCAAACAAGGAATTGAGTTGCTCCTTCAACTTGAGAACAGTTCCACCAGCTGCATAGGTACAGATAACGAAGAGGTTATCCCCACCTGGTAGTGAAATTTTGATAACGGACACTTCAAGAGATTCAAAGCTTTTGAATTTGTTTCGTTTGTAGACTTTTTTAGTCGATCTTCATTCTGCCACCGAATGAAAACTTATCAAGCCCTCTACATAAGACAGTGTACTTAACTGGTAGTCATAGTAAAAAATTCCAAGCGTCCTCTACGGAACGGAGATAGCAGCTCCGAGGGGGGACCCAATAAAATGGAGCAAACAAATGAAACCACAAGCGAACAGGACGCTAGCACGGAGAACCCTTTCAGGCAAAAACCGCTGTTGGCAAGAACACCGATTAAACAAGTCACCGATTGCGGGGGGAGGTAGCAAACCCCAGAAACACTGTCAAAATCAACATCACAGGTTAAATCATCGGAGACAGACCACAGACGGACTAACGAGCGAAGGAAGGCAGAGTGCGTTGTGCAACCTGGCATCATTGCGGCCTTTGTGCGCAGTAGAAGGACTATGCGCACCCCGGAGCGCCCAGTGCAAGACGTACACAATCTCGATCAAGCTGCGACACCAACGGAGGCCAGTGTAAGACTGGGGGAGGGAGAAGTTTTGCCGTTGGCCGACGCCACTTCAAACGCGACCCAAGCGATAGAAGCAAAAGGGCTAGGAAACGCGGGCCTCTCCCAAGAGGTGGCGCCAAATAACACAATCGCCCTTGACCGCGCCGAAGAGGAGCGGCTTACTCGGAAAGCGGGGAATATCGTCAAACAACTGAGGGCTGCCTGCGAAGTGCAGAAAAACATAGGCAAGAGTGTCAGGAATGGCATTCTTGAACTGGAGGAGCTTTTGGCCGCATAACGCACTACAGGCGGAGGTGGCTTGCAACCGAAAAGCACCAAAAAGACATGCTCTCCCTCGAGGCATCAGTGGGTCCTAGCAGCAGCAAAAGAATGGCCGGTAGCCCAATTGAAGGCAACTGTGAGAAAAGGAGGAAGGACGAGACCATAAACGAAGTTGACACTCCAGGCGAGGAGTTTCATGTGGTGCGAAACAACGCAGTGAAAAAAGCGGCCAAAAAACTACTCCTAGAAAAAACAGACAAAGAGCTCAACCACGAAAAGAACAAAGAACCCACCGATATACCGCAGAAAACAAATAGCAAACCGCGGCGCAAACCCTTGCGAGAGGCACTGCTTATTAAACCCACTAAGGGCCGAACCTACGCAGATGTCCTCCGTGAAATTAAAGGAGCGGTCAAGCCAGACGACACCAAAACTGCCATCAAAGCAGTTCGACCAACCCGGACCGGTGGCTTGCTGGTGGAATTCGGGCCAGAGGCCACAAACAAAGATGCATTCCGTGACGCGGTTCAAAAGGTTCTTGGAGATGCGGCAACGGTTGCCTCGCTCGAACCAATGGCCACCCTGGAAACCAGGACCTCGACTGCGTCATGGACAAAGCTGAAGTAGAGGATGCCATTAGGAGGGAGTTCCCCAGCTTAAGTGAAGTCAAGGCAAGATTGACACGTGAAAATACAAGGGGGCAACGCATGGCTATTGTCGAACTAGCTGATAAAGACGCCCAGCAAATCCTGGCGAAGGGCAAAATTAAGATAGGTTGGGTGATCTGCAGGATACGGAGAAGAGCGATCCCTTTCCGCTGCTTCAGATGCCTCGAATACGGAAACACCGCGTATGGCTGTAGGGGACCCGACAAGAGATCTCTGTGCTACAAATGTGGTGAAACGGGGCACAAAAGGAAGGAGTGTACGAACGAGGCAAAATGCATTCTTTGCAAGGATGCTAAGCTAGCACCCGGCGACCTCAAACATGAGCCGGGGACAGGGAGATGCTGGGTTTTTAAGGAGGCCCTAACTAAAGCCAAATCAATACTCAAATGATCCGTATCCTGCAGGTCAATTTGCACCGAAGCACAAACGCCCAGGACCTACTTGAGCAGTTTGCGAGGGATAAGAAAGCTGACTTGCTGTTGCTGAGCGAGCAACATCATAACAAGGACTCGCAAGCGTGGTACCCTGACGAATCTGGTACCTCGGCCATCTGGGTTCGAGACAGCGCCCGCCTTCAGGTGCAGGGCCATGGACGCGGGGATGGTTTAGTGTGGGTGTGGTGTTCAGGGATAACATATTTCAGTGTTTATCTGACGCCTAACGAGGCAATGCCATCTTTTCGAACGAAACTCGATGCCCTGGAGGACGCTGTCTCGAACACAGAGGGCCACATGCTGGTCGGGGGAGACTTCAACGCTAGAGCCATCGAATGGGGTATGCCACAATCCGACCCAAGGGGAAAGCAAATCTTGGACATGGCGCCCAGAACAGCGCTTTTTGTCCTAAATACTGGTAACACCCCTACTTTCCGCCGCTGGGGTTGCGTAGGAACCATACCCGATGTGACACTCGCTTCGGAGTCCCTGGTACCTAGAGTACACAACTGGCGAGTACTAGAGGACTACTCGGCTAGTGATCACCAGTATATAGCTGTTGAGATTCACGACGGTGCCACTCTGCGTGCATATGCCCAAACTTCAATCCTCGGATGGTGGACTGGGAGGATGGACGTCGAGAAGTTCACTGACGTGCTTACGGCAGGCGCACCGTTGCTGGGAGCTCCGCCAGGGAGTGGAGGGCCTACAGCCAAGGACTTGGTGAACTCAACTATGAGTACCATCATAGCTGCTTGCGAGTCTTCCATGCCCCGCCGGAGACCCCGACATGGTAAGCCTCCAGTATACTGGTGGTCAAACGAGATCGCCGAACAAAGAAGCGAGTGTCACAAACTTCGGCGAGAGGCCCAGCGGGCGCGAACACGGGAGGAGGCAGACACTAGGCTAGCAGCATACAGGTCCGGCAGGAAATATCTTCGCAGGCTTATTAACAAGAGCAAGGCCCGATGCTGGCAAGACCTCGTGGACGATGTAAATAGGGATCCGTGGGGCCTTGGCTACAAGCTGGTCATGGGGAAACTTGGTGCCCTACGGAAGCCTTGTATACATGACGCGGAAAAGATGGACGCGATAGTGCGGGGACTCTTCCCCGCCCATCCCGTCCGTGTTGATGCTGTCCATGGTGAAACAGCAGTCGAGTGCCCACTCTTCACACAGCTGGAACTGGAGGAGGCAGTCCTCTCCCTGAAAACGAGGAAGGCTCCAGGTCCAGATGGTGTTCCAGCTGAGGTTTTGCAGCTCGTCTATCACCATTGTCCTGACTTGCTGCTCAGCACATTCAACGCTTGCCTACGGGACGGGGTTTTCCCGGTACGATGGAAGGTGGCGAGGCTCGTGCTGGTCAGCAAGGGGAAGGGAAATCCCGAATCGCCGTCTGCATACCGCCCGTTATGCATGCTAGACACGGCTGGGAAAGTGCTAGAGAAACTCATCAAGGGAAGACTCACTGACGCGATTCGTGCTGCTGGGGACCTATCTCCTCGGCAGTACGGCTTTAGAGCAGGACGTTCTACCATCGATGCGATTGCAGAGGTGGTGAAATGCAGAGGCATATAGTCGCACCAAGCGATGGATCGTCCTGTTGGTGACACTCGACGTCAGGAATGCCTTCAACTCCGCTAGATGGGTGGATATTCTGGATACGCTGGAAAACTCTTTTCAAGTTCCAGAAGGTCTAATGCGGCTTTTGAGGAACTACCTAAAGGACCGAAGCCTGCTCTACGACACGACACAGGGCCAACGAAGGATGGAAATTACATCGGGTGTTGCCCAGGGATCTATCCTTGGTCCGGACCTGTGGAACGTGTCTTACGACGGGCTACTGAGACTTGAGATGCCAGATGAGTCGCGCTTGGTCGGCTATGCGGATGATGTTGCGGCTCTGGTCGCCGGACGCACCGTTGAACAAGCACGACTTAGGCTAGGTATGCTAATGCGCCGAGTGAGGGACTGGATGACTGCTCGCGGGCTCAGTTTAGCACTGGAGAAAACCGAAGTGGTCATCTTGACAAAAAAGAGAATCCCTAGAGTAACGATGATCAGTATTGGAGATATACAGATCGAATCGAAGCCAGCGGTGAAGTACCTGGGGCTACTGATCGACTCGAAGATGAGTTTCTCTGAGCAAATCAGGGCAACGGCTGAGAAGGCTGCTTCGGGAATATCAGCCCTGAGTCGACTTATGGCCAACGTAGGGGGACCCAGCCCATCAAGAAGACGCCTCTTGATGAGTGCTGTAGGGTCAGTGCTACTGTACGGAGCAGAGGTATGGGGCGACGATCTCAGCAAGGAGGTATACCGAAAACGATTGGCACAGGTACAGAGAAGAGGAGCACTGAGAATTGCATTTTCGTATCCAACAGTCTCCGACTCGGCGGTGAGAGTGATTGCAGGCGTGATACCTGTCGCCTTCCTTGCTAGAGAGCGCCGCGCTATTTACCTGCGCCGAGGCGAGGATGCGAGGGAGATCGTTGTCCGCGAGGAGAGACAACGCTCGCTCAACGATTGGCAGCAGTCTTGGAGGAATTGCACGAAGGGAAGGTGGACTGCGCGCCTCATCCCGGATGTGAGACCGTGACTAAATCGAAGGCATGGTGAGACTGACTTCTATCTGACCCAGCTTTTGAGCGGGCACGGGTGTTTTCAGTCTTACCTGCACAAGATCGGCAAGTCACGGTCTTCCGATTGTCGGTTTTGCCCAGGAGAGAAGGACAATGCCTGT
Source organism: Odontomyia ornata (assembly GCA_963969285.1). NCBI lineage: Eukaryota > Metazoa > Arthropoda > Insecta > Diptera > Stratiomyidae > Odontomyia > Odontomyia ornata. Next base: position 86,006,035 of record OZ017742.1, read on the forward strand.
CACACATTTTTTGTGTATACCAAATGGGCCAGGCTGCGAAGGGAACTCTACGGGGAGACGGGAGAGCTCACCCCGGATAATATAGTTGCGGTGATGCTCGAATCGGTTGACAAATGGAACCAGGTGGCACATTATGCTCGGGCAGTCCTAAAATATAAAAGGGACTCACAGCAGCCGGAGGCACTGGAGCTGGGGAATCGCTCTTCTGGCAATTCCTCTTCTCCCCTCCCCTCCCGCTAGGAAAGGGACTCCCCAGCTTGAAGGCACCCCACGGCGTAACAAAACGAGACCTGGCCCGAAGTAATGTGTCAAACGGTTCCAGGCTAGGTTCTCAGATTGACAGGGGAGGCGTTTAGTGGGTAGTCGAAAGGTATCCTCCATGGGAGTCCCACACTGCCAGACTCAGCGGGCATAAATGCCTTCACCTCCCTACCACAAAAAAAAAAAAAAAAAAAAAAGCGTCCTCTATAATACACCTGGATACTATCATCTATGCACAAATCCTCGTTTACTAACTGTTCTCCCCCCTACTCTTAACTAATACTCCCTCGTATTTTCGACTTAGTAAAGCGTTCATTGCATGCATCAAATATCGTGTTAGACGAAAATAGCAATTTAGTCAAAAAAAAAAACATGAATGGAAACTTGTGTAATATTCTTCAATTTAGTGTTCCACCCACATCACAGCACGATTGTTATGATAATTACATTCCATTCTGTAACTAGCAAAGTTTATTTCATAAAGCGGAATGTCACCCTAAAACTTCAAGTTAATTTTCTCCACCTTGATTTATAACCCAAGTCTCTGTTTTGACGCATTTAGAATTTTACCACTGACCAGCTAATCTCCGTCGTTTTGCCCACTTTCACGCACGAACACTTGCGTTCTCGTTAGCTAGGCTTTTAATGCCTCGAGTTGGCTTCATATCTTTCACCCATGCAGCCTTCTTTGCATTCGCATGATGGATGCAAACAATTAGCTACGGTGTAAATAAAACAACGTCCACCATGCGGACAATATAACTCGTCACGTTACTCGGGATTAAAAGCGATTCTTGATATGCTAATAAGTTCAATCAGGATACAATTCACTTCAAATCAATATCTTAGATAGTATTTTAAATTTACTCAAATAATTCTTTGAGTGTTCACACTGAACACTTTGCAACCTGATGTAGGAATCGAGCAGTCACACAAGCAGACTGCTCGAAAACCTTCCCAACCCTTAACCGAAATTGATTGCAGAGTTCGACCAAAAAAAAAACGAAGAAAGATTTCATCTCTTCCATTATAAATTATAATTTATAATATTTTTTAAGGGGTTTTGTAAAATAATTTTATAAAACCCCACTAAAATCGCGTCCTGTCTGTCCGTCTGTCTGTTCGTCCGTCCATCCGTCCGACCGTGTGTCACAGCAGTTTTTCTCGGAAACTACTTAAGCTAGAAACATCAAATTTTCTATGTAAGTGTAAAGGGGTTTTTTCTTCAAAGTTCAACTACAAAAAAAATTGATAAGGTTTTTGAGGGGGGTCTCCCCATATAGGGGAGTGACCCCCAAAAAAAAAATTGAAAGTAGCCGATATGGGTATCAAATGAAAGGTCTTGATGAGAACTTTTCAAAACAGGTCTTAGTTTGGCAAAGTTTGCTTCGAGGGGCACACAGGGAGGGGAAATACACGAAAAATTTGTTTTCCCCCCCTCGCGATTGGACATCTGTGATCCGAAAAATCTGAAAAAAATCAAGAATGTAGGCCTTGGCGAGTACAACAACAACAAATACGTGAGAAGTCGCAATTCACTCAACTTTGTTAGTAATAGTATGATTTATCGATTTTATGTTTTCTTGAATAAAATCTTAACGGTACCCTTAAATTCTATGAAATTCAGTACACAAATGACTATTTATAAGATTGATCTATCCTGGAAGTTTCACATTTATTACTATGGCAACATATGGCTATGGAACAACATGAGCTTTTTACCGACTCAGACACTACAGTTTTGCTAGAATTTGTATGAAAATTTCAGCAATGATAGGTGTCATGTAGATCTTTGAGAACCGGTTCAGCAAGTGGTATCAGTAATCGTAAAAAAAAACAGTGGCTGTTTTAAATGCGAAGATTGGATAATTTTGAGTTACTTTTTCCCAACTTCAACGTTTAAGGTGCATGCTTTGAACACTTGATTCAATTTAATGAATGACTGAAGATGAGTACCTACAATTAATGCTCATAAGTGAAACAAGCCAAGGAGGTGGGAGAGAGCTCCTAGCAAAAGGGCTTTGCAACCATTCTAGGATTCGAAAAAATTGGCCTTGAATCGGTGATAACAGTACAGGAGAGTAGCCCCTGAAAAAATAAATCATCAAACATAGCCGATATGAGTATGAAATTAACGTTTTCATGGGAGCATTTCAAAACAGTTGTTAAACTGTCAGTTTTTGCTTCAGTGGGGGCACAGGGGGTAATACATGAAAAATGTGTTTCCTCCCTCGCGAATGGACATCTGAAATAATTATCAAGGGAGATATTTGTGAGTATAACAATAACAAAAACCTCAGAAGTCGAGATTCGTTCAACTTTGTTAATAATAGTATGATCTTCGTATTTCATATTTTCTCCAATAAAATCGCCTTTGATATGTTTCTTGATTTGATTCGATCTGGTGACTGCATTTTGTAAATTGAATACAAAACCCTTCTGACATGAGCGTAGGTCTGTTTACCCAACTTGTTTGTCTTATTATTAAACGTAATTTTATCTCAATTTTCCTTTATATTAAATTTAAACGTTACTCTTTAATTAGATTTTTTTTATAAAAAAGTGAAAGAAAGTATATACCCTTTAACTCTACTATTTATTTTAAATTTAGTAAACAATTGTTTCGTTCTCTACTGGAGAACTTCCTCAGTACTACTATTCCCTAAACTATAAATGTCCTAATATTTATACTAAACTCATTAACGTATTAATATGAATCTCTAATTACATCTAATCCCTCAAAGTACTTTTACTTAATCTCTAATTACCTGATCCTTTACCATTCAAAATTTTGTTTTTCCCTTAATTACTACTTAACTACCTTCATTATTTTGTAAGCTTGAATAGCCAGGTGTATCCGTTACCTGGGTCGCCGTTCCAAATGTCCTGCGTCTTCCGATTGAATATCTCCAAGCTTTCTGGTACAGCAAGCTTCCATCTGTTTGTAACCGTTTTCAGCATGCTTACGTTGTCCGCAGTGATGTCATGTTTTTCAAGGACTATATGTTCCGCTTCTTTTGATTTGAAGTTTTTTGCATCCTGCTTTTTGTTTTTGTTGACTGCTTCCCTTAAGTGTTCATTCCATCTGACACCTAGTGATCTCCTCGTTTGTCCAATGTAACATCCATTACATTTCGTACACGATACCTTGTAGACTCCACTCCGCTCCATTTTGGGAATGGGGTCCTTGGTTGATCCAAGCAAGTTCTGTATTTTTGTGGCCCGGCTCGTATAAACTAGGTCGACGTCTACGTTCTTCATAGCCCTCTTCATTGTTTCCGTCCTTGAGTCAAACGTTACAACCAACCTCTTCCGTTGCTCGACTTCCGCAGCTAGCGTTGTGATTTTTTTATTGAAGATCTCCTTCGTTCGTTTGGCTATCAATTTGGTGACTTCATCCGTAGGGTATCCATTCCACTCGGCTAGCTTATAAATGTGGGACGTTTCTTTTTTCAGGCCTTCCTTATTCAATGGAAGCGTGAGCATTCGATTCACAAGCCAGCTAAATGCCGCCCATTTTTGCTGTTGGCAATGGTTCGAAGTGAAAGGAATTATCCGCATGGTGTCCATTGGTTTGCGGTATATATATTTGAGTTGGGGAAAATCCGCTTGCTCAGTTTAAGGGTCTTCGATACCTTTCAAGTAGGCTCCTGCGGTGGAGAACCAATTGGCCTCTTTCCGGCTTCTGGCTTTACGGTAGCCTCCTCCTCCTTCTCACCACTTTCCATGGAACTTTCACTCTCGTCCGTCTCCATGTCACTGGAAACTTCCGGTACTTGCAGTAGCATTTGCAACTTGCAAGCAAATCCAGAATAAATTTCTCCTTTATTTAACTCGCATACTTCTCATAGAAACGCTGCAAGTTTTTCCTTGCTTTCCGTTTGAAGCTTGTTTTAGCGGCGGAAAGTTCCCCATACTCGTTATTTTTCCCCATACCCACAAATTCCAAGACAGAACTTGGACTACTGTCGCGAGAAAATAAGAGAAAGTAAAATTGAAAACCCTTATTGCCTAGTGATTGAAACACTAAAAAGCTAAATATTTATATAGTACAGGAAAATAATAAAACCACTTAAAAAAGCCTTAAAAATATTGTTTTCCTCATATTTTGTGCTTTTTCTAAACACTCCATTTCAACTCCTTCTGACCGCTCCTATCATTCCACTTGTTTTCCTACTCGTGCTCGCTCTATACGCCTTGCCCAGTCGCTTTAACTCATTTTCTTTTTCCACAATTTCAAAAAATACCTTTTTCCTTCTAAATCCCGCATCTCCTAACATTGCCAATTTATCCCAAATTTTTTAAAAATTCTCCGGAAATCTTTTGCGACGACTTATTGACTCGAACTCCTCTTAGTGATGTGTTGAAGGGGATGAATGTGTTGAAGGGAATGTTAAGCAGGTTTTCCAATAAGAGGTGTTATTTTGATATCAAAAGAAAAATGCCATTTTTAAGTATAAGCGATCGGATGTTTATTTCATTATAAGGAAGAAGGTATTCCGTTAATATTTAAAAATAACTTCAGGCAAATGGCCACCACGACCACGCTTACTGGACCATATCCTTTTAAAAAAAATTTCCATAACGATCCAATAAGAGGTGTTATTTTGATATCAAAAGAAAAATGCCATTTTTTAATACAAATGATCGGATGTTTATTTCATTATAAAGAAAAAAGTATGCCGTTAGTAATGAAAAATAACATCAGGCAAATAACTACCGCGAAACGCTTAAAGGACCATATCCTTTTCATGAAATTTTCCATAACCAAATCGCAAAGCGGCTGCCCTATGTCCTCGATGGCCTCACAAATTCCATCTTTGAGGTCTTGAATCGACGCTGGGGTGTTGGCGTAGACCTTGTCTTTCACGTGTCCCAAAGGAAGAAGTCGTAATTACACCTTACTTTATCACAAGATCTATTCAAAATAACACCTCTTACCTATACTAAATCAGGTCAGGTACTAAATTAGGTCAGGTAGGGAGATATTAGGTTTTTGGTTTTCGGATTGTTGAATGTCTGTTTGTTCTGTTTCATCACGAAAATGATACCGTATAAGAGTATTTTAAGATGCAAGGTAAAACCCATTGACATGAGACGGCTTTGATGTTTTACTTAATTTATGCTTACTTGCTTTTCATGAATGCGCCATCTATTCACCATGCCAATTTTCCCTGGCCCAGTTGATTATTCAGGTCTTTTCGATTTAAATTTTTGCGTGTTTAATATCAAATCTGGGCGCAGAACATGTATTTTCCTACACACTGTTTGTTTACGGTAAAATAAAATTTAGTAATGATCTAATAATACAAACATGAAATTTTCGGCAAATATGATTTGCACTTATATTGTGTTGAAATTATAATGAAACTTATGATCCGCAACATAAGATACTCAGTTGAATTCATTTACATATTCGTAAATCGAAAAATTACATTATACATTTTCCAGCATTTGTTTTAACACATCAAACTGCCATGATAGCAGAAAAGGAAATTTATATATTTTTTTATGTTTTCCACTTTCAGATGAATTTATTGTACAAAACGCTGCTATTAAGCAGTTTACTGTTCTTATCGTACGCGGATGACACTAAACCTGCAGAAAAAGATCAGGTAAAAAATTTCCCAACCACTTTTACAATGTATTAGCTAAAGTTTTTTAATTGGATCATTTCACCCTTTTCACATCAACTTAATGTAAATCTATACGACAAATTTGCTCTACATTTGAAGCTTATCTAACGTCGCGCGGATATCGATCACTCTTTCAGATGGCTCTGATAGCTTTTTAAATTACTTATTATGGAATTGTTTGCAGCTACATATAAATGAGTTGCATATTTTGAATAATAATTTTTCTGAAAAATTATTAGAGAAGAAAAATGTTAGAAGAAGGTGGTTTCGACGTGTGCACTAATTCTCCTCAGGCCATCACCCTTAGATACACACCGTTGATGGCGACCACCATGCTCAAAGGTGAGGGAGTGCACACGTCGAAACCACCTTCTTCTAACATTTTTCTTCTCTAATAATTTTTCAGAAATATTATTATTCAAAATATGCAACTCATTTATACGAGTATGTAGCTGCAAACAATTCCATAAAAAGGCACTTTAACAAGCCTAAATCTATGCAACGAATGTTTACAATTCTAGCGCCATTTTACATGCAATCTGTCTTTTGTAGTACACTCTCCCACAAAACATTATTTTAATTTTCTAGACAACAACAAAGCCACCGCCATCAAAGCCAATTTGCGAAGTGTGCAAATGCCAAAATGCTACAAAAACACTGAATTGCTCAAACGCAGGAATGAGCGATTGGCCTACGGCAAGCCAATGGGCACAAATAAACAACACCTATGAAATTTTACGGTTTGAACACAATGGTTTCCAGGAAATCAAAGCATTTCCCAATATAACTGTTAAGAAGTTGATTCTTAGCCACAACCAAATTTCGAAAATTGAACAAGGAGCTTTCAAAAATTTACAACAGCTTATGAGTCTGGATCTTTCACATAATAATTTAAGTTCACAAACCCTGAAGCCTGAGGCATTTGAAGGGAACTACAGTCCTGAGTTCTATGAACCCATTCCAAAGTTGGTTGAATTGAATTTGGCTTACAATGATTTGCATACATTGGATCAGGATTTGTTTGAACATATGCCGGCGTTAGAGAAATTAATTTTGAATCATAATGACTTCAAAGTTATCGATCATCAAACAACTATTGCTGTTTCTAGTATTCCAAATTTGAAGGTAAATAAACAGTTCAGAGTTTTTTAAGCCTTGGAGTAAGTTTGTTTTTGTTTCCCTAGTTTCTTGACATGAGTTACCTTGGAATCAAAGAAATGGCAGAAACTATGCTGCATGCACCACGTTTCCTTACTGTTTTGAATTTGAAGGGAAATATGTTCAAAAACTTACCAGCAGCGTTGTTGCATGCAATTAATTTGAAGGAATTGTATTTGGATAAAAATTCTCTAGAGGACTTGATTGGTGAAAAGTATGTTTTTTTTTAATCAAAACGGAACAAAGTTAACGAATTCTTTGAAACAGTGTCTTCCCAATTCTTCCCAAGCTGGAAATTTTGAATATGACTGAGCTATTGGCGATTAAAAAAATTGGAAAAGGAGCATTTAGTGGATTGACAAGTGAGTATCATTAAATTTGATTTGATTTGAAAATCCTTTTTTTTTATCTAAAAAAAATAATGGAAATTTGTGTACCATATTCCATTTGCTGAAAGATTTTATGTTGTTTCATTCATTAACCAAGCAACATTTTATAATATTCATTTTATTAAGAAATAAAATTGGGGAAAAAATATATCATAAGGAATTCTAAGTCAGAGGACTGCCGTGCACTCTTGCCTCAGCAAACCGAAAGATTTGTGATCAAGTGGAATGATCTTGCCTGTGGACGAGCAATCGTCCTGGTAGTGTGGGGCGGGGTCTTTCCGCCAGCGCAAGGATCCACAACGAAAAATGTTTCACGCTTTCGAATTTAGTGACTGAGTAACTGGACACATTCGACAAGGGTCGAAGGCCGAAGGAAACCGATCAAAAGGCATTATATTAAGGAGACGCGACAACTCTTCCAAGTTACCCGGGCGTAAAGTCGAGCACGAATCCGCCGTTGACGCGAATATTCAGAGCCCACAAAAAAAGTGGGGCATCCGGGTGGTGAAGGTGCCCCTTGGCATACTACCCAACCAGATCAAAGATCAAAATGATGTCTTGGCCATGTGAGGAGTGGTAGGCCAATCATCTCAGGCGAGACCCCATGAAACAAAACAGAGAGAGGGAGCTTCACTCGATGACTAGCTCATTGTTACGGAAGTACTTCCGTAACAATGAGCTAACCATCGGATGAAGCTCCCTCTCTTTGTGTTGTTTCAGTGGATCCCTCTCTTTCTATTGTTTCAGAAGCCCATATTACGGTTCTCATACCCGTTACAAAGAAAAGGAAGAACACCGTTTATGATTTCTTTGGTAACTCATGTCTTTTATTTCTTCACTTTTTCTTTAACTTTATCAATTCGTATTTTAGTTGACCCGTAAATGGTCCTAAGCTCATTTGAGAAAGGAGGAGGAAACCCCCGTGTTTCCCCAACCCACAGCTTGTATGATTCCTCATCCCAAGCCTCCCAATGAAATCGTAGTAAAGGCCCTCGGGGTTGCACATTTGGTTTACTGGTTACCCAATAATGGAACATTAAATGCCGAGAAATACTAATAACTGTAAAAACATCAACAGCTGTGCTGCTAAATGTTACTTTCACCTCCTTTGTGGGGGCATAAGGGGTGAAGGCGAATCTTCCACACCTGATAATGGAATTCGAAGTAATAACCATGCCGCTGGAATGGAAGTTGGGTGACGGGCTATCTCCTCGTCCCTGGAAAACCTTTAATTGTTTCGAAACCTGCAGACAGGCCTCGGAATGGATTGGACTCACGGCAACCACCTCGCAAACGAAAAAAGGACTATTGCATTTGATCCTGGAATGTCAGATCACTCAACTAACCTGGCGCTGTAAAGGACCTTTAACAACAGGCCAGTCAATATCAATTAAAAGAACGGGCAGTCCAGGAAACGAATTGGACTGGAAACGACATTCAAGACATGAGATCGCACACAATATTCAAAGTGGGAAGCCTACTGAGAAACGAGAACTCGGAGTGGCCTTCATTGTGAATAGGGAGTTCAAATCGCACGTTATTGATCTTACGACAGTAAATGAACAGCTGGGTGTGATGCGTATAAAAGCGGAATTCTTCAAAATCCGGCTGACAAATGTTCACGCCCCGACCGAAGAAAAGGACAAAGAAACAAAGGAAACGTTCTACAATCACCTGGAAAGACTCGTCGCTTCATCGCCTGCAAACGCCACAAAAATAATTCTGAGTGATTTCAATGCGAATATTAGCAATGAGCTATCTCATCGGGGAACGATGGGAGAATATAGCCTCCACGGTGAAACCAATGATAACGGGCAGCCCCAGATTGACTTTGCGTGTGGCAGAAATCTAGTCATACGTTCGACTTGCTTCGCACATTCGATGCATTCATAAAATGACCTGGGTATCATGGGATGGCATCACACAAAACCAGATCGACCATGTTCCGATCCAACAACGTTGGGCCTCGAACATACTTGTCGTCCGTACATACCGAGGAGCCAATTGTAACTCAGATAATTACTTGATCAAGTTAACCTATCGATGTCGTATGTCAAAGGCGTATTCAAGGGAGACTAGCTCACTGCAAAAATTTGACATCAAAAGGCTCCAAATGGCGTCTGTGGCCAAAAATTTCACGGATACCCTCGAAAATCAGCTGGCTTGAATGTTAGACGCATAGTTAAAGACAAGGAACGACTCTCGATGGAAGTGGAAGCGGCTATTAAGACCGTGACAGAACAGGCGATCGGACATCAAGCCCGGTGCAAGAGAAATTATGAGTGCGTGAATGCGTTAGATGAGAAAAATCAGGCGTACAAGCAATGTATAAGTAGGAAAACCTGGACGAAGAGAGAACATTATGACAATCTCAGAAGAGTAGCAATCAGGTAATTAGAATTAAGAAAAGAAAATACTACGACGACGAATCGAGAAGTATAGATAAAGGTTTAGCGAGCAACAACGCAAGATAAGCTTACAAAGTAGTGAAAAGCCTGAAACATGGTTAACAGCTCAGACCCACGCTCTGTCGTGATGACATCTGTAATATCATCGCTGATGAAACCAAAAGTAAGGAAAGATAGCCATCATATTTCAAGCAATTCCTTTATCCTCCGCACAGCTCCAGAACTTTGGAGCCTATAGATGTCCGCGATGAGCTTTCATTGGCTCCACCAAATCTGGGTGAAGTGTGTTCCATCATCAAAGCCCAAAAGAATAATAAAGCACCGGTCATCGATGAGACGCCTGTGGAGCTCATCAAATATGGTAGCAGCAGTGTTCAGAAAGCTATTCACAAAGTCATCCAGCACATTTGGTAACAAGAACATATGCCGAAAGAGTGGAGCCAATCAATTATATTCCCTATCGACAAAAAACGGTGACAAGCTACAGTGCGAAAATTATAGAGGCATATCACTACTTTGTACGACGTACAAAATGTTTTCAAAAATTTTAGAAAATAAGATCGGATCATACCCCAACATTATTATTGTGGAGGATCAAGGTGGTTTTCGAGGAGGTAGATCGACTGTAGTTGTTCACAGTCAAGCAGGTACTTGAAAAATGCTGGGAGCTCAACATAGACGTACACCAAATATTCGTTGACTTTAAGCAAGCATACGACTATATTGATCGTAAGGTACTGTACCAAATAATGCTTTGCTTTGGTATCCCATGCCAAATGAGTCCGTCTTACCGGAATGACAATGACGTCGACGACCTCCCAAGTCAACATCAATAACCAACTCACTGACGCCTTTGACACAAATATTCGACGAACAGAGAGATGGGCTGACCCCATTGCTATTCCATTTGGCTCTAGAGTACGTCATAAGGAAACTACCTGTCGATACACAAAGTACATTGCTATACAAGTCGAGAAAAGTAGTAGCCTATGCGGATGACAGTAACATTATATCACGGTCATTAACAACTGCCAAGAAACTCTTCTTGAAACTTGACAGCGAAGCAAATCTTTTACGGCTACAAATTAATGAAAATAAAGCAAAGCTCATGACGCAGTCAAGGAAAAATACCCCAAATACACAAAATATCGCACTTGGTGAAAACAGTATCGAAAATTTGGGCGAATTTACGTGCTTGGGTGCCGAAATACGCCGAAAATACAGCTCGCAAAAAAAATACTTTACTCAGTTTTGACTATCTGGAAGACCAGCTGCATATACAGGAAAACAAAGCTCCAGGTACACAATCTGTGATAAGACCTGTGTTATGCTATGGGTGTAAAACATGGACCCTAACTCAAGCATCGGCAAGCATACTGAACACCTTTGAGTGACGAGTCCTGAGGCGAATAATCGGAGCGAAGCTAGACGGGGACCACGGGCGAATTCCATACAACCATGAGTTGTATGAAATTTTTGACAAGCCTGAGATCTCAACGATTGTCAGACTGCGGAAGCTGCAAAGGGCTGGACACATGAATCGTATGGACGAACAACGAACACCCAAAAAGATATTCATTAGGAGAACTAAAGGCGGAAGGCTACTGGGGAAACTGAGTAAACGCTAGTCTCACTCGGTCGACTAAGACAGTTCATCACTGATCGAGTTTTGAAATTGGATCGAGTTTTGAAATTGGACGACACGGTCAATGGACCGAGACAGTTAGAGGCGCTGTTTGCTGGAAGCGGAGGCCCTAGGGGGCTGTAGTACTGCGAAAAAGAAGAAATAAATTGTATACGATAACCGACAGTGTTCTAGTTTTGACTCATTATTTGGTAAAATAGATCCAGTTTATCTAACAATTTTTTTTTCATTGAATCTCATTGGAAACCTTTCAAAGTATAAAGAGTCGCCATTCATATAAACTTATTTGAAATTTATAGTTTGCACAAAATGTTCACAACGACTTGATTTTGCCCAATCATCATAAATTTCGGTTTTCAATCCATTCTATATAGTTAATGAACTGTCATTATAATCTAGGTACGAGGCGACATTGTACAGCAAATGATGTACAAAAATTTAAACTGGATAAGGCCCTACTTGAATTTGTATCTTTCATCTAGAATTGACTCACGCAACCCCAAAGGAATTTAAGGTCTACCCGAAATCTATTCCTACTAACCGGATCTAAAAGGGTCAATCAATATCCAAAAAAATGGAAATAAACATATTTACATGAGACATTGTGCTTAGTCAACCTTATCGTCATGCTCTGATCTCGAAGTTTTGTGGTGGGAATATAATTAATCACAAAACGAGCACGAAATAATTTACAAAAGATAATTTAACGTTTATAGGAATTGATTTGATCAATATGGAACGCTTGTTTCCTAAATTACTTTTAAATATTGGCGGCACTAGTTTGTTGCAGTGACTTTTAGATTATTTTAAGTTTGCAGTGATAATATTAAATTTGTTGAGCTTGATGAATTCCTGCATACTCTAAGCTAAAATGACTAACGCTTAAAATAATATTATGATCCCAAGTCTCACTCAGGTCGAACAGGCTAGCCAATCCCTCCACAACTCCCGTGTTGATAATGGCTTGAATTTTTGTTGCTTCCGTCCTCGTTTACATCCGATATTGCCCAGCATACGTCACCAATATCTGTGGATCGACACTCCACAGCAAGTGTGTAAGCAATGGTTAGATCGTGTGGGTATCACACAATTCAATACAAGCGTTGTCACTGTATATCTTCTTCTCTTCTTTTTAGCACGTCCTGCATATAGCGCCTTTTAAAATCCGAGCAGCGATGAACTGTCTTCAACGACCAAGTCAGACCAGCGTTTCCTCGGTTTCCCCACTGGTTTCCGGCCTTCAGTTCTCCCAACGAATATCTTCTTGGGTTTCCGTTGTTCGTCCATACGATTCATGTGGCCAGCTCATTGCAGCTTCCGCAGTCTTACAATAGTTGAGACCCCAGGGTCGTCAAAAATTTCATGCAGCTCATGGTTGTATGGAATTCGCCATTGGTCCCCGTCCAGCTTCGCTCCGATCATTCGCCTCAGGAACCGTCATTAAAAGGCGGGTGCTTGGGTCTGCACAGGTCTTACACAGATTTGTATACTTGAAGCTTTGTTTTCCTGTTTATGTAGCTGGTCTTCAAGATCGTCAACACTGAATAAAATATTTTTTTTGCGAGTTGTATTCTTCGGCGTATTTCGTCTCTTTCATTACCCGTTTTCGTTATTTTGGCGCCTAAATACACAAATTTACTAATATTTTCGATACTGTATTCGCCACGTGTGATATTTTGCATATTTGAGGTATTTCTCCTTGACTGCGTCATGAGCTTTGTTTTATTTTCATTGATTTGTAACCCTACTAGTTTTGCTTCACCGTCAAGTTCAGGAAGAGACAGACAAAATGTTTATGTCGTCCGTATAGGCTACTACTTGGTTTGACTTGTATAGTAATGTACCTCACGTATCGACAGGTAGTTTCAAATTGAATAGCATTGGGGCCAGCCCATCTCCTTGCTTTAGTCCGATATTTGTGTCAAAGGTATCGTGAGTTGGTTATTGATGCGGACTTGGGAGGTCGTTGACATCATTGTCATTTTGGTAAGATGGACTGATTTGGCTGGGATGCCAAAGCAAAGCATTATTTTGTACAGTGCGTTACGATCAATACTGTCGCATGCTTGCTTAAAGTATATAACTTTATTTAACTTAATAACACAATAGTCACGTATCGGCATGTACACGGTCAGAATTGCGTGTTGCTTGTATTGAATGGTGTCATTAGACTGACTGTTGTCTAATTCTTTTTTGAGCGTTGCATCATCTCTGGTGATGAGTCCATAGCACCGAAACCTTGTAGCGGCGAGCTGCTGCGCTCCCACAGTACTCCCTCCTGAGTCATGTCGTTCACGATATGACGTTTAGCTGGTGGATATGTGCGCGTGATGTTTGGCGGTGGTGAATTAATTGGTATCCAGGGTTTGGGTGATTGCGGGACGGTGGACCGGAATTCACAGTTCAGATGCTGCGATGTGGTCGCTGCAGCACTGGGTAGGCTAATTTTGGGGTAGCTGTTCGCATATGCGACATCTTCGAGGAACGCTGGCTTCAATCGCTCGGTGGTGACGCTTCTTGACTGCCCGTTTACATCAATCGATAATCGATTTAGTATTTTATGAGGGCCGGTAAATGGTTGGGATAGAGCTCTGCCTACCGCCTCCACTCAAAGGAAGACGTGTGAGCAGTTGCTTGAGTTTTTGTGGTGGAATGTTGGTGAATTGCTGTGGTTGGATGTTGGCGTGGGTCGAAGTTCTAACATCGTTGGACGGAGTTCATTTAAAAACTTATTGAGTTGTGACTCTGCGCGTTTTACATGAGTTCGTGATTTCCGGGAACTCTCTTAATATGGCGTGGAATACCGAATTCTTGTTCACGGTGAACACCGTTGCGCAGCTAGATTGGCTTATTTGTCTTTTTGTTGATCGTTCAGCGTGATCAAGGAATTTTTTGTTTTTAAGGTCTACAATTATCGCAAAATGCTTGAGAAAATCGGCGCCTACGCGCTACGTAAAATTTGCAAGTCAGTAGTTTAGGTAGTCCTAGTGACAGCATTATATACTTCGTTCCGTATGTGCTTATTGCGCTGCCGTTTGCTACGAATAATTTGTAGCTTGACGCGTATTTTTGATCTGGCGGGTGGAATTCCGGAATGACTGAAACGTCAGCCCCGGTCCCTTCTTCTCTCGAAAGGAGCAGGGTGGTCGACATTCTCTGGCTGCCGTGCCAGAACGGCGGTGGAAATAACATGTTATTGTTTCGGATTTTTGCTGAGATTTTTTTAATTCTACAGTTGCGATTGACTGATTTACTTGCGTGCATTTACATTTGGGATGGCAACTACAATTTCTGACGTTGACGGGCTGGACATGAGTTTGATTTAACGTTCTTGTGAGTTCTGCGATTGGGTTTATTTCAGAAATGGCGTCATCATTGAAACCGATCAGCTTCATGTGCCAATTTGCTTAATGTTGGGATGTCCGACCTGGCCACTATCGAGCGCACCCCTTATGGCAGACGTTCAAGCCACATATGTTGCAAGACTCCTTCGGATATGTTTGCCTTAGCATACGGCGAAGGAGTTGCGACGGGCGTTGATCACGCGTACTCTGTTATCCCGACACACCGTAACACAACAGCAGCTTTGTTTCAAGGATGTCATATTTATGACTTTCTTCCATTTTTAATTTTGTTTGCGCGAAATTGTGCTTCGATACGTGCGAACCATAAAGCCGGTTGGCTTTGCCAAAATGTAGGTAATTTCACAGTTCCCATACTATGCAACTCCATCAGTATGTCGATTGCTATTGCACTTTGCTCCGCACTATGAGCATCGTGAAATCGTTCTGTTGCCATTGCACGCGACGTTAGGGTCACCAATTGTGGGTATCATACAATTCAATATAAACGTCATCACTGTATATAACTTTGAATCTTGAATCTCTTGAAGTGTCCGTTATCAAAATATTACTGCCAGGTGGGGATAACCCCGTCATTATCCCTGCCTATGCAACTGCTGAAAATGATCTCAAGTTTAAGGAGGAGCTCAGTTCCTTGTTTGGAACCCTCGAATTGACCAGGCTGCAAAATTATTATATTCTGGCTAGTAACCTGAATACCGAGCATACATAATGGCTGAACGCCACCAGTAATTCAAGAAGAGTATTCCTGAAATCATGGATAACAGGAAACCAAATTGAATACAGGTTCCCAACATACCCTCCGTCCTCCTACTGATGATGACAATGCTTGCTCAATGATTCCTAGTGACAGGGACCTAACTAACAATGAAATATTTCTATATTTGTCAAAGTTAGAGAAGCTGACGTTGGAAACGATTGAGAAAGTAGTTCCCAAGATTAAATATCGAAACAATACGGAAGGATATGAAACACCAACCAACACAAGACTAAAATGATTGAAAAGCCTTCTTCTCACCCGTGTCAACAATATTTTTCGGCAATTTTGGACTATAACCATCGCTCGTTAGCTTTGTTGGAATTAAACCTGAAGAATGTCCGGAACTTAATCCGTTCATACTTCAGGAGTGAGGTCAGTAATCAATGGGCGAAACAACTGAGGGGTACTAGCCCACAGGACCCGGATAGCGTTCTCACGAAAGTGAATAGTGAATTCGCAAGAAGTCTCGAGTGAATGTATCGAATGTTGGCGTCGCTAGTGATGAGTTAAGTCTTGTCCATAGAGTTGGTATCGAAATTGATAGTACGACTCCAGACAGAAATGGAAACAGGATTGTAAGTGATAGTTTGCATAAACTTGCCCTGATTAAAACACATTTTGAATTGGTTCATCTACCAAGCCCTGAAAGCGGAAATGAAATATTTTCAGAGGTTTCCGACTTAAAATCAAATCTAAACGGTGGATTGATTCTTCATTTCAACGAAATATTAACATCTGACCTCATACCGAGCTTGAATCTTATTGATTATATTGTCAGCCATGAAGACTTATTTTTCATATTTGGCAGGATTAAAAACAAGAAATCATGTGGTGTTGACGGTACTCCAAACATAGTGCTCTGACATTTGCCCTAGGTTTGCTATTAGGAATTATGCATATTGATCTTGAAGAAAGGAAAAGAATCTTCGTGCCCTAAAAGCTATCGCCCAATCAACTTGCTGCCTTACATCAGCAAGGTGTTTGAAGTAATACTCAACAGAGTATTAAACGCCCGCATTGAGAAATATGAGTTGATGCCGATTGCCAATTTGGTTTTTGGGCCAGGCGTTCGACCATATATGTGATACCGAAAGTAATCTCAGGCATCTGTTGGAAACTAAATGACAGAGAATGTGTTGGAGCATGTCTTATTGATATGGAAGGAGCCTTCGATACGGTGTGGTTAGATGAACTAGTCTTTAAACTACTTCAGGACAGGTTCCCCAAACACCTTTTCGCCATGATGTGCAATATGTTATACGGGAAATCATTTATTTTTACATCATTTATCATTTATTTGTATTTGTGTCGAAGACGAAGACTTCTTCTCTTCTTCGATTATCGTGGTGTTGTGCATTATGAATTCCTTCCGCCGGACCACACAGTCAACAAGGAATATTATTTGAACGTTATGTGTCGTTTGCGTAACGCTATCCGCCTAAAAAAGCCGGAAGACAATTCTTGGTTTTTCAACCACTATAATGGACCATCCCATACTCGTAATTCGTGATCATTTCGCCAAAAACTCCACCCATATCGTTCCGCAACCACCGTATTCACCTGATCTGGCACCGTGCGACTTCTGGCTGTTCAGCAAGCTCAAAAGACCGCTCCGGGGACACCGTTTTGATACGATAGAGGAGATTCAAGCCGCAGCGAAGACGGAACTGAAACGACGCGTATCTCAAACACTAATGAATATTTTGACATGTAAATTTTACATACATGTCACTGACAGTACTATCAACCTAAAAAAAATTATTCTCCGAATCCCTCGAGTCGCTTAGTTTAAATTCAAATGTCACAGTAGTATATGTACATATATATATATATATATATATATATATATATATATATATATATATATATATATATATATATATATATATATATATATATATATATATATATATATATATATTTATATGTATATATATATATATATATATATATATATATATATATATATATTTATATATATATATATATATATATATATTTATATGTATATATATATATATATACATATATATATATATATATATATATATATATATATATATATACATATAAATATATATATATATATATATATATATATATATATATATATACTCGTATATATATATATATATATATATATATATATATATATATATATATATATATATTCATATATATATACATATATATATATATATATATATATATATATATATATATATTCATATATATATATATATATATATATATATATATATATATATATATATATATATTTATATATATATATATATATATATATATATATATAAATAGGGCTATCCATTTTACGCTTGGGTAAGCAAAGCTAAAGAAAACACATAAAATATTCAGATAGAAACAAAATTTTTTATTTAATATAAAGATTGAACCTTGCCATTATACGTGAAATACAAGATTATTCCAATGTTTTCCACGGGACTTCTTATAGGCCTCAATCCTTTTGAGGTAATTTTCAATATTTTTCAGCACATTTTCGGCAATATCTCGGCCATAACTTCACGAATATTGGTTTTCAATTGCTCAAGATTTTGAGGATTGATCGCGTAAACACGATCTTTCGCATAGCCCCATAAAAAGAAATCCAAAGGTGTTAGGTCGCAGGATCTTGCGGGCCAATTGACATCACTCAATCTCGAAATTACGCGTCCTGGAAATTTCTCTTGCAAAAGTGCTCGATTAGCCTGTGTTGTGTGGCTTGTGGCTCCGTCCTGTTGGAACCACACGTTCTCAAGATCATAATCTTCAATTTGTCTCCAAAAATAATCGTTTAACATCCGTTTTCAAAAAAATACGGGCTCATAACACCACCAGACCATAATACACACCAAACGGTCACTTTTTCCGGATGCAAAGGCCTTTCTGCTATCGCCTGAGGTTTTTGAGAGTCCCAAATGTGGCAATTCTGTTTATTTACGTAACCACTGAGCGAAAAATGAGCCTCATCACTATAGAAAATTTTGTTCGAAAAATCGTTATCAATGGCTTATTGTTCAATCACCAAATTTGCGTTGTGTATGGTCTTGAGGCTTAAATTGTTGAGTGAGTTGAATCTTGTATGGATAGAGATGCAAATCCAAATGCAAAATCCGCCACAATGAGCCGTAAGACAAGCCCAAATGTTGAGCACGTCGAGGAATCGACAAATTCGGGTCTTCCTCCACACTTTGAGCAACGACAGCAATATTTACAGCAGAATGAATGTTGCGATGATGCACAGGCCTTGGAATATCTATAACCGATCCAGTCTCTTCAAATTTTTTCACTGTGTTCGTAATCGTTTGCTGTGTAGGTCGATTATGTCGACTTTAATCGGCTCGTAAAGCCCTAAATGTTGATACAACAGAATCACCATATTTATAATAAAATTTAATAATTTTAACGCGTTTTACGACTGTTAATCGATCCACACTTCTGAATGGCATACCTTCAACTAAAAAACCACGCCTTAGATGACATTTAATTCTGACAGATTTCATATGGTATATATATATATAGATATATATATATATATATATATATATATATATATATATATATAGATATATATATATATATATATATATATATATATATATATATATATATATATATATATTTATATATATATATAATATATATATATATATATATATATATATATATATATATATATATTTATATATATATAATATATATATATATATATATATATATATATATATATATATATATATATATATATATTGGGTGTACAACTTAATAACCGGAATTTGACACGAGATGTCCGTACTAACAAATATCGTGAAACCTCGAACTTGATATGTACATATGTCCTTTTGAAGGTACATTTGATAGCTATCAAAATCAGTCAAAAAAACAATTTTATCTTGTGTGCATCATTATTATTTTTCACAATGAATAACTTCGGAAATTGGAGAAAAAGACAGTACTTTCGGGAGGTTGCAAAGAAAACTGCTGTGGAAAGTCATCGTTTGCTTGTAGAAGTTTATGGCGACAATGCTTTAGCGAAAACACAGTGTTTTGAATGGTTTCAACGCTTCAAAAGTGCCGATTTTGACAACAAAGACAAAGAACATCCAGGATAGCCAAAAAAGTTTGAAGACGAAGAATTGGAGACGCTACTTGAAGAGGATTCGTGCCAAATGCAAGACAAACTTGCCAAACCATTGGAAGTGACTCAGCAAGCCATTTCAAAACGTTTGAAAGTCGCCGGATACATTCAGAAGCAAGGTAATTGGGTCCCCTATGAGTTGAAGCCGAGAGATATTGAACAGTGCTTCTGTATGTCTGAATTGCTGCTTGAGCGCCACAAAAAGAAATCATTTTTGCATCGGACCGTAACTGGGGATGAAAAATGGATCCATTATGATGATCCCAAGCGCAAAAATTCATACGTGAAGCCCGGCCAACCAGCCAAATCAACGGCGAAGACAAATATCCATGGCGCCATGGTTATGCTATGTATTTGGTCGGATCAGAAGGGGCCGTTATATTATGAGTTATTGAAATCGGGCCAGACAATCACAGGTGGCCTGTACCAAAGACAATTAATACGTTTGAAGCGTGCCATCATCGAAAAACGCCCGGAATATGCGACCAGACACGAGGCTATAATTTTTCATCATGACAACGCTCGGCCGCATGTTGCAAGACCCGGGAAAATATATTTGGAAAATAATGGATGGGAAGTTTTGGCCCACCTGCCATATAGTCTGGGCCTTCCTCCGTCTGACTTTCATTTATTTCGCTCAATGCAAAACGCACTCACCGGAATACGCTTCACTTCAGAAGTTGTCACAATTATTTGAACTGGTTGGTATAACAATAACAACTATACGTGGTATGAAGCGATATGCACTAGCTATCAATTTTGACAATATTTTTTAATTTGCAGTCATTATCTAGCTGTTGAAAGCTGATCTGCTTTCTTGCATTTCTCTACGCCTCCATATCTAGGAACTCATATCAATTTGTCTTAACTCCAGATAGCTGCGGTGTTAAGAGTATGTCTTCAATTTCGCACTAGCTTTAAAGTTACGTGGTAGGCAAAGTCAACCAGTGCTGAGAGGATATTACAAGAAAGATTGAAGTAATGTCAACCTCATTCCGGGTTTCAAGTTTTTTTAATTGCAATAAAGAAAATATAACATAATCCATAAAATTTTGCGATAATTTAATGAACTTCTGTTGAATATTCAAAAACTAGAGGTGATGTATTGAGTTCAAGAAATTAAATAAACTAAATAACCGCTTTCCATGAAAGGATTGACATTGACTTAATGCCCTACAAAGTTCGAATCAATTATAATCAAGGAAAAGAAAATGTATAAAGTGAAAAAAAATAATTTTTTTTTCTGGCCAAGCAACAAAACTTCTTCTTCTTAGCAATAAAGTCCCTTTCGGGCCTTCGCTTCCTGCAAACAGCGCCTCTAACTGTCTCGGTCCGTTGACCACGTCTTCCAATTCGAAAATCCGAGCAGCGATGAACTGTCTTCGTCAACCGAGTCAGGCCAGCGTTTCCTCGGTTTCCCCACTGGCCGCCGGCCTTCAGTTCTCCCAACGAATACCTTCATGGGTATCGGCTGTTTGTCCGTGCAATTCATGTGTCCAGCCCATTGCAGCTTCCGTAGTCTTACAATCCTTGAGACCTCCGGTTCGTCAAAAATTTCATACAGCTGATGGTTGTATCGAATTCGCCAATGGTTCCCGTCTAGCTTCGCTCCGGTTATTCGCCTCAGGACCCGTCACTCAAAGGTGTTCAATATATTTGCGGATGCTTGGGTTAAGGTCCATGTATCATACCCATAGCATAACACAGATTTGTATACTTCGAGCTTTGTTTTCCTGTGTATGCAGCTGGTCTTCAAGATCGTCAATACTGAATAGAATATTTTATTTGCGAGCTGTATTCTTTGGCATATTTCGTCTCTTTTATTGCCCGTTTTCATTATTTTGGCGCCTAAATACACAAATTTGCTAACATTTTCGATATTGTATTTGCCAAGTGTGATATTTTGTGTATTTGAAGTTTTTTTCCTCAACTGCGTCATGAACTTTGTTTTATTTTCGTTGATTTGTAGCCCTACTAATTTTGCTTCGCTGTCGAGTTTCAGGAAGCGTGCTTTGGCAATTGTTAATGACCGTGACAGAATGTTGATGTCGTTCGCATAGGCTGCTACTTGGCTCGGCTCATATAGTAATGTACCACGCGCATCAACAGGTAGCTTCCTTATGACGTACTCCAGAGCCAAAGTGATTAGCAATGGGGCCAGCCCATCTCCCTGCTTTAGTCCGATATTTGTGTCAAAGGCATCGGTGAGTTGGCTATTGATGTGGACTTGGGAGGTCGTCGACGTCATTGTCATTATGGTAAGATGGACTCATTTGGCTGGGATGCCAAAACCAAGCATTATTTTGTACAGTACGTTACGATCAATGCTATCATATGCTTGCTTGAAGTCAACGAAAATTTGGTGTACGTCTATGTTGAACTTCCAGCATTTTTAAGTACCTGCTTGACTGTGAACAATTGGTCTGTTGTTGATCTACCTTTTGATGATGGCACAAACTTCATCCAGAGTTGGTGGAGCCAATGGTAGCTCTCCGCAGCCGTCTATAGGCTCCGATGTTCTGGAGCTGTGCGGAGGATTTAGTAGGTTCTTGAAATATGATGCCCATTTTTCGTTAATCTTGATTTAATCAGCGATTATATTACCAGTGTCATCACGACAGAGCATGGTTATAGGCTTATAACCACGTTTCAAGCTATTCACTACTTTGTATGATTGTCTTGTGTTATTTCTCGCTAAACTTACATCTATACTTTTCAATTTGTCGTCAAAGTGTTTTCTTTTTGTAATCCTAATTACCTTATTTGCTACTCTTCTGAAATTTTCGTAGTCTTCTCTCTTCGTCCTGGTTTTCCTACCTACGTATTCCTTGTACGCCTGATTCTTTTTATCTAATGCATTCTGGCATTCATCATCGAACTAATCATTTGTCTTGCGCCGGGCTTGATGTCCGATCGTCTGTTCTGCCACTTTCACTTCCATCCAGAGCTCATTGCTCGTCTTTAACAATGCTTCTGATAAGATGGGAGTCAGCTGGTTGTCGAGGGTCTCCGTGAAATTTTCGGCCACAGACGCCGTTTGGAGCCTTTTGATGTCAAATCTTTTTGAGTGGGCTGGTCTCCGCTGAATATTCCATTGGCAAACGACATCGATAGGTTAATTTGATCAAGTAATGATCTGAGTTACAATTGGCTCCTCGGTATGTACGGACGTCAAGTATGCTCAAGGACCAACGTTGTTGGATCAGAACATGATCGGTCTGGTTTTGTGTGTTGCCATCTGGTGATACTCAGGTCATTTTATGAATGCGTCGATGTGGGAAGCAAGTCGAACGTATGACTAGATTTCTGCTACATGCAAAGTCAATCAGGCGCTGGCCGTTGTCATTTGTTTCATCGTGGACGCTATTTCCCCCAGTCGTTCCCCGATGAGATAGCTCATTGCCAACCCTAGCGTTGAAATCACCCAGAATAATGTTTTTTTGTGTTGTGGCAATGAGTTGACTCATTGCCCACAAACAGCAACAAAACTTGCTTTCTACAATAATAACAATTCTGCTCAGCCCATATGAAGTTGAGGGAACTTCATGACGATTTTTTAATCGGTCCTGGGAGATTTTGAATAAAGCTTAAATTAAATTAAAGTAACTAAGGGTGCTTTAAAACTGCACGCACAAGTGCGTTTCAAATTGTAAGCTACACGCAGAGCGATTCGCTTGTTCTACGTTTCAGCCATTCACATATATTCGGCTCATGTTTCATAACAGAAGTCAAGCAGCGTAGGGTACACCGCATACTGATTTTATATGTATGAATTCGATTATCCTGTTCCTCTGCTTCTCCTGCTGACTCCCTCATGCACTAAGTACATATCTTGTTCTAAAAATTTGGCACATTTTTACAAAATTATTAAAATTTACGAGTACATAGCTTTTATCATTTCGGTTGACTATGAGCACAGGCAGACAAAAAGACTCGATGTTGGTTTGGGCTTTACAAGAAATAGTTTTGATATCAAATTTTTCAGTTGAAATAAGAGGTACTACTTAACGGAAAAAATCATAAATCAGCGGAAATTATAAATTGAGGAACCCAATCCGACTGATAACCTTTGGTATGAGATATTCTGAACAGCATTTTATAACTACACTTTGTCATTATCTCCGTCTTTTTCTTCCTCAACTCAACCGTGTATATAATAATTAACGATTGAGGGACTCAATACTATTAATCTTCTGATGTCCTTATTTTTATAAATTCTGCATTGACTGATTTATTTTTCTTTAATAGACCTTAAAGAGCTCAACATGGAAGGATGTATTCATTTACAAGAAATTGATAAAGACGCTTTCAGTCGTCCAAGTGATAAAGGTCCCCTGGAGTATCCACCACTTGAATTCGTAAGGGTTTTTATCCAGTAAGCATAAATTTACAATACTGACATCTTTTTAACTTTCAGATGAATTTAAAACGGAACAATCTATCGACATTAGATCGAGAGCTCCTGGGTAAAGTCGAATAAAAATGATTTTGATCATTATTTTTAAGTTCAAGCAATATTGAAAAAAAACCTCTTATTTTTACAGCCCACTGGGATTCTGTCGATTTGCGAGTAGGTAACAATTCATGGGACTGTGAATGCGCTCTTGAATGGTTCCTTCATGTTGAATATCCTGCGCTTCGTTCAAAGGATAAAGAGGGAGCATTGCAAATCAATTGTACATCTCCTAAAGCTCTTAAGGATATGCCATTTGAGAAGATCTACCAAGACAGGAATATTTTGCGTTGTCCAGACACATACGGCAACCATCCAGAAAATGATGGAAAACTTTTAATGGGACTACTCATTGGTCTACTGATAGGTATGCCAATTGCAATGGGACTTGTCCTTATTTACAAACGGGGTTGCTTTGGCCTATTCAACACATACCGATACGACCATAGTCGTGCTTTGTACAAACGTGCTGCCAGTTTCAATGATGAATATTAAATTTTTTTTACTATTTTTAATCGTTGTTTAGCAACAAGGAATGACATTTTTTTGTTTTATATACGTATGTTCCTGTGAATGTGTTTGTATTGTATTTTAAATATTTTTAAAATAAATTTTTAAATGGATAGTTCATAAGTAATCAATTGTTTCAATGCAGGACTCAGGATAAGGAGTTTAATGTTAAAATTTAAGTTAGCGACAAAGCAATTAGCCAAAGTATATAACAAAAATTATCTGATACGAGGGTCATTTGAAAAGTTTCCGGCCTTTTCAGAAAAACACATAATTCAAGCCAAACGAAAATTTATTTCTCGACATAGTCTCCACGCAAGTCAATGTATTTGGTCAAACGCTTTCCCCAATTCTTCAGGCCATCAAAAAAAAAATTCTTCAGATAAACCTGAAAAATACAGGTTTACTGCCTCTTCAGCCACGGTATTTGACCCATATTTTTTACCACCCAGAATTTTTTTCAAGTGGGCGAACAAAAAAAAGTCACTGGGAGCTAGGGCTAGTGAGTAGGGTGAGTTTTGAAGCAATTCAAAATTCAATTGGTCCAATTTCACCATTGCGACTATGCATGTGTGGACCCGCACGTTGTCTTGATGAAACAGCCAAACATTCAAAAAAAATATTTAGGCTGGAACAAACTGGTTAATTTGAACGATTTCTTACTCAAGTATTGAATGGATAATTCAAGTTATCGATTCACGCTATTAGAAAACTTGCTTCGAACCCTAGGATGGTTTCAAAGATCTTCTAATAGAAGCACTCTCCTGCTTATTCATCTTGTTTCATATAAATCTGTTGTCTAAACAATTTTAAAGCAAAATAAGTCAGGTAGACAGAACTACGCTCGTGTCAGAAGAATGTTGTAACTAAAATTTAATTCAAGAAAAACTTTAATGACATGCACAACAAATATATTTTTTCTTTAAAAGTAAAACCAGTGTTACTCAATTTTAGCTGGCCAACATTTTCTTGCAATATTGTTAAAATCATTGACCAAGCCGAATCTCAAATTTCTTTTTGTTATATAATTTATAAAGAAAACACAATCAAAAGTGTAGTGTCTGGTTTGATGGAAAGTCCATGTAGTCGAAAAACCGTGTTTGATTGTTTTACTTGGAGAAAACTCAAACGCCAATAACTTCTGCATATTCTATTAAAACTCATAGAGTATAAGGACCTTTTAAAGGACACTTAAATATGTACTTGTATCTTATTTAATCATACTAATACAGTTTTACTGGCGAAAATATTTAATTTACAGATCCTGCTATTATTAGCAAAGTTGAACGAATTTCAACCTTTAAGTTTTTAGGGTTTTGTAAAATAATTTTACAAAACCCTGCTAGTTTTGCGACCAGTCTGTCCGTCCGTCCGTCCGTCCGTGTGTCACAGCAGTTTTTCTCGGAAACTACTTAAGCTAGAAACATCAAATTGTGTTTGTAGGTGTAAAGTGGTGATCTCTTCAAAGTTCAACTACAAAAAAATTTTATAAGGTATTTAAGGGGGGTCTCCCCATACAGGAGAGTGACCCCCCGAAAAAAAATTTCATTGAAGGTAGCCGATATGGGTATCATATGAAGGGTCTTGATGAGAACTTTTCAAAACAGGTCTTAATTTGGCAAAATTTGCTTCGAGGGGTGCACAGGGAGGGGAAATACACGAAAAATTTGTGTCCCCCCCCCCCCTCGCGATTGGACACCTGTGATCCGAAAAATCTGAAAAAAATCAGGAATGTAGGCCTTGGTGAGTACAACAACAACAAATACGTCAGAAGTCGAAATTCACTCTTTCTTGATTTGATTCGATCTGGTGACTGCATTTTGTAAATTGAATACAAAACCCTTCTGACATGAGCGTAGGTCTGTTTACCCAACTTGTTTTTTATGGAATATTCCTTCATATTTTTTTTTCCGATTATTTTTAGCTGCTAATCTTCAGCAATCCGCTCATACTTGTAGATTCAATCAAGTGTTAATAGCATGTAAGGGCGGTTCAAATATGATCGACACAAATGCTCTAACACTTGTATTTACTATCGAAAAAATTTACAGTTTTTCTAGGTACTTTCCCTTGCAAATTACGCATTTTGTCTACCTTTTTGGAAGCTTTTTGATGGCAGTATCGAAGAATTCCTTGAGCAATTCGGAAAGCCATGTGCGCACGAGCTCCGCTACCTCGTCGTCGGTTTTGAATCTTTGACCTCCAAGGACTTCTTTCTGTGATCCAAACATGTAGTAGTCGCAGAGTGATAAGTCCGAACTATAGGAGGGGTGTTCTAGTACCTCCCACCCCAATTCTGATATTGTATCGAGCGTGAGACGCGCGATATGGGGGCGCACGTTGTTGTGGAGAAGATCGCACTTCGTACTGGTATGCTCCTCCGTTTCGAGCGTTATTTTGCGATATTGTATTTGTGAATGATAGACTCTACACTACCAATACTGATCCCGAGTTCAGCTGAAATGTCTCAAACATTCATCGTAAGGTCCTGCAAAATGAATTTTTCTACGCGGTAAATGTTGTCTGATGTGATGCTCGTTCGTGGGCGACAATCATGCGGTTCATTCTTAACGGATTTGCGACCATCCTTGAATGCTTTGGCCCATTTAAGCACAGCAGTCATACTCAGGCATTCACCACCAAACTGATTTTACAAACGCAGAAAAGTTTCCGTGTTTTTAACACCTTCCCACACTAAAAAATCCCCCTTGGCAGCACCAGCCGGAAAGGTAAATTCCTCGTATATAACGAAAGATTTCGAAAAAGATTTGGTTTGCCTACTACTAGACTTTTTAGTACGATTTCCGTAGCACCACATGGCTATGTATTAACATAAAATAAATCTGCCAAAGTTCATTTTTAGAGACTCTTTATACAGACGCAAATATTTGCGAATTAAATTGAGTTACACACTTATGGATCACATATTGAAAATCAGCGGATAATAAGTTGTTATAAATATATAAATACAGATTTCGTCCTTCTCACCTTTGCTGTTTACGCATTTCACAGTGGTTACCACACAAACGTGATAACTCGTCGGCTTAAAAAGCTCAAATAATTAATTTCAAAAGATTTCCATAAAAGTTTTTTTTTGGGGGGTGAATGCCATTCATGCACAGAGTGCGGGACTCCCATGCTCATAGGAAGGCGACTGGACTATATACTAAAACCCTCCCCTATAAACCTGAAAATCTAGCCTGGAAACGTTTGACACATTACTTCGGGCCAGGTCTCGTTTTGTTATGCCGTGAAGCGCCTTCAAATTGGGGGATACTTTCCCTAGCAGGAGAGGAGAGGGGAAGAGGAAGTGCCAGAAAAGTGATTCCCCAGCCCCAAAGCTTCCGGCTGCTGTGAGTCCTTTTTATATTTAAGGACTGTCCGAGCATAATGTGCCACCTGGTTCCATTTGTCAACTGATTCGAGCATCACTGCAACTATATTATCCGGAGTGAGCTCTCCCGTCTCCTTGTAGAGGTCTCTTTGCAGCCTGAACCATTTTGTACACGCAAAAATGTGTGGCAGGCATTGTCTTCCTCTCCTGGACAAAACTGACAATCGGGGGACCGTGACTTACCAATCTTGTTCAGGTAAGACTGAAAACACCCATGCCCGCTCAAAAACCGGATCAGATAGAAGTCTGCCTCACCAAGCCTTCAATTTAGCCACGGTCTCACATCCGGGATGAGGCGCGCAGTTCACCTTCCCTTCGTGCAATTCACCCAAGACTGCTGCCAATCGTTGAGCGAGCACTGTCTCTCCTCGCGGATAACCATCTCCCTCACTTCATCGCTTCGGTGCAGGTAATAGAGCGGTGCTCTCTAGCAAGGACGGCGACAGGTATCGCACTTACAATTACTCTCACCACCAAATCAGAGACTGTCGGATACTAGGATGCAATCCTCAGTGCTCCTCTTCTCTGTACCTGTGACAAACGTTTTCGGTAAACCTCTTTACTGAGAGCGTCGCCCCAAACAGTAGCACTGGACCTACAGCACTCATCAGGAGGCATCTTCTTGATGGGTTTGGTCCCCCTACGTTGGCCATAAGTCGGCTCAGAGCCGGTACTTCTGAAGCAGCATTCTCAGCTCAACTCATCTCCGAGTCGATCAGTAACAACAAATGCTTCACCGATAGCTTCGATTCGATTCGTATGTCTCCAATACTGATCATTCTTACTCTAGGGATTCTTTTTCTTGTGAAAATGGCCACTTCGGTTTTCTCCAGTGCTAAACTGAGCCCGCGAGTAGTCATCCAGTTCCTCACTTGACACATTAGCATACCTACCCTAAGTTGCAGTTGTTCAACCAGAGCGGCAACATCCTCTGCATAGCCGATCAAGCGAGACTGATCTGGCATCTCAAGTCTCAGTAGCCCGTCGTAAGACACGTTCCACAGGTCCGGACCAAGGATAGATCCCTGGGCAACACCCGATGTAATTTCCAGCCTTCGTTGACCATGCGTTGGGTCGTAGAGCAGGCTTCAGTCCTTTAGTTAGTCCCTCAAAATCCGCATTAGAAATTCTGGAACTTGAAAGGGGGTTTCCAGCGTATCCAGAATATCCACACATCTTGCGGAGCTGAAGGCATTCCTGACGTCGAGTGTCAACAACAGGACGATTCGCCGCTTGTTGTGACTATATGCCTCTGCCTTTAAGACCACGCTGACCACCTCTGCTATCTCATCAATAGTAGAACTTGCTTGCTCTAAAGCCGTACTGGCGAGGAAATAGGCCCCCAGCAACACGAATCGCGTCAGTGAGTCTTCCATCGTGCCGGGAAAACCCCGTCCCATAGGCAAGTGTTGAATACGCTGAGCAGCAAGTTAGGACAATGGTGACAGACAAGCCGCAACACCTCAGCCAGAACATCATCTGGATCTGGAGCCTTCCTCGTTTTCAATGAAAGGACTCCCACCTCCAGTTCCAGCTGTGTGAAAAGTGAATACTCAACTGCTGTATCACCATGGACAGCGTCACCATGGATGGGATGGGCGGGGAACAGTCCCCGCACTATCTCATCCATCTTTTCCGCATCATGTATGCAAGCCTTCCGTGGGGCGTCAAGCTTCCGCATAACTAGCTTGTAGCCAAGGCCCCACGGATTCTTATTCACATTGTCCACTAGGTCTTGCCAGCAGCGAGATTTGCTATTATTAATCTATTTGTGACGGCATTTCTTGGTCAACTTATATCTTGCCACCTGGTTGCATGCCTCGTCACGGTTCCGCGCCCGTTGAGCCTCACGTCGAAGTTTGTGACCACCAGTACACTGGGGGCTTGCCATGCCGAGGTTTTTGACGGGGCATAGAAGCGCAGCAAGCAGTCGGGATGATGCTCATAGTTGAGTTCACCACGTTCGGCGTGGCTCACATGGTGTGCGCACTTCGACGAACCTCTCAATGTCCATGCTTCCGATCCATCCAGTTAGAGAAAGCCGAGAACATGGACGTCGGGAGACAACATCACTGATCTCAAGTAGAATGCACTAATGATCATTGGTTGATTAATCCTCGAATACTCTCCAATTGTGTATCCTCCGTACTAAGGACTCCAAGGTGAATGTCACGTCCGGTATGGTTCCCTCACAGCCAACACGGCGGAAATTTGGCTTATTTCCAGAGTTTAGTACAACGAGGGTCGTCCTGGCCACCATTTCCAGGGTTCGTTTTCCCCGCGGATCCATCTGAGGCATTCCCTATTCGATTGCTTTAGCGTTGAAGTTTCCTCCAACGAGCACGTTGCCCTCTGTGTTTGAGACAGCGCCCTCCAGAGCATTAAGAGTGGCTTGAAAAGATGATATCGATTCGTTCGGTGTTAGATACTCACTAAAGAAGGTGGTCCCTGAGCACCGAACCCACACGAAACTATCCCCCTGACCACAACTCTCCGCTTGAAAATCACTGTGTAGAACCCAGATGGCAGCAATACCAGATTTGTCAGGGTACCATAATGCAGGACTTTTATTATGGTGTTGCTCACTCAGCAGCAAGAAGTCGGCTTTCATGTCCCTCGCAAACTGCTCAAGCAGATTTTGGGCGGTTGATCTGCTGTGTCGGTTTAGCTGCAGGATGCGGATCATCGAAGTTCTGATTTTGCCTTGGCTATGGCTTTTTGGGCCTTTGGGCTTTTGGGCTTTTGGGCTTTTTGGTCAAGTCAACCATGGCCATGCGTTGTCCCCTATTGTTTTTAGGTGACAGTCTCGCTTTGATCCTTCCAAGGCCAGGAAACTCCCTTATGATGGCCTCTTCGACCTTGGCCCGATCCGTGACGCAATCAATGTCTTTTATTTTGATCAGCGAGACTATAGTTGCGCTTTTGCCGAGAACTTTCTTTACTGCATCGCAGAATGCTTCCTTATCGTCGGCCCTTGCTCCGAATTCGACCAGTATATGGCCCGACCGCGTTAGTCGTACTACTTTAATGGTAGTGTTGGTGTATTCGAGCCTTACGTTTCCCCTGATGCCCCGCAGCACCTCCGCATAGGATAAGCCATCTTGGGGTTTTACGAGCAGTACCTGTTGTCGGGGCTTCTGTTTCTCCTGTTTTGCATCAGGTCTTTTTTCTTGGTAGGTGTTCATGCGAACATTACTTTCTGGCAGTTTTTGAAGAAGTTTAATTGCGGCTTTCTTTGCACCTTTCATAAGCACTGTCTGGAATCCGTGATCTTGTGCTCCGCGCCCATCAAATGCCTCTTCCTTCCTTCTTTTATCCCGATCTTCTTCGATTGGTCTAAACGTTATTCTTTTACTGATTTTTAATGGTGGAGCTATCTGCATGTGGCCTTTAGATTTCACCCCCAACGCTTCTTTAGCCTTCTGCTCGTCTTTGGCCTTTAACTAGCTCCTCCGATAGTGCGCTATGCGATTTAGGAGCCCCTCTAGTTCAAGGAGCCCAACCTTTACTGCTTTGCTGATTTTTGGGGAGTCGCATGCAGATTTTATTCTTTTCAGAACATCTCCCGCTTTTTGGAAAAGCCTTTCTTTTTCATGTCGCTGGGCGACAATTGTACTTTGCAACCGTCCTTGGTAGAGATTATCGCTTTCCATTTCCAAATGCAGTACTTCCGCCACATTTTCGGCGTTGGCGATGCAATCACACAACGTCGCTGTATTTGCCTGGTCATCCGTTTCTTTTCCTGCCGTAATCTCCTCGTTGGCTTCAGGATGGTTCTTTATTATGTCGGGATTTGCGACCCTTGCATCGGTTGCTTCGGTAACGATCGCAGCAGTGACCATCAAGTTCTCAATGTTCTTTATATTTTCTTCCACCGCACGAACACCTGAAGGGTCCTGCCGAGTTTCCCGGTTTTCCTTCATAGGACGCTCTGGACTTCGCATCATTTTTTTCCTGCGCCCGAACGCCGCAGGAATCTCATTCTAAACTAGACTGTCTGCCAATCTCCGTTTTTTGTCCGTCTTCACTGTCATTGTATTATTCGTCGTATTTGTCATCGTGAGTACCGCTCTAGATGTACCGTTAATATCGTGGCTGCAACCTCTGATTGCGTCGTCGTTGTTATTATTTTCAATTTCTTTTTTCGGGTTTTTTTTTATCTTTTTTAAGTATTTTTGGTTGCTCCAGTTTAATTGGGTCCCCCCTTGGAGCTGCTATCCCCGTTGGTGTGTGTGGTCGTCTTTTTAGTCCCATGATTATCTTTGCAGAGCAGGGAAGCCATGCGAGGGTTGACGCAAGCCCTTATGGGGACAAGTGCCCAGAGCCAGACCAGCGCTAATCGGGAGTCCGTCTCAACCGAACCTACACCACCAACCCAATGGTGCGAACTTCGAACGTACTCCGAGGCCTGCCAAGGCTTTACCGGGATGGAGACAGTATGATAGTTGAATTGGAGCCATTCTCACACGACTGTCACCCCGGCGCTACTGCGCAAAGCGACTAGGTCCAAACCATCATATCCACAAGCCCAAAGCATCAATTTCAGTTCGTTGTCCAAGGCGTAGTCCAGATCCAATCAGGATTGTTACTTTTCATCCCAGGAGGGAACCTCACAGTGCCCCCCATATCCTCGGATCCATGGGAGCGGGGCTCCCCAAAGAATGCTAGCCTCCAGGAGTGCTCATGTCGACCAGCATTCCACCTGCGTGAATTTCCTCGGGTGCGTAGGGATGGAACTCCCCAAAGAATGCTAGGATCCGAGAGTACTCCTGTCTGCCAGCAGTCCCCACTGCTGTTGTAATACAGGAAAATTTAAGCCCCCATAGCTCTGTTAAATAATATTCGATCTTCCTGAAATTTCTAGTAATGATGAAACTGGTGAAGTGACATTTACTTATTGACTTTTATTGAATTTGAGGGTGCCCTTACGATTTTATTCAAGAAAGTGTAAAATTGATAAATCATACTATTGCTAACAAAAATGAGTGAATTTCGAGTGAATTTTTTTCTGATCGTTCGGATGAAACGTTTCCAATCGCGAGAGGGGGTACATCTAAATCTCGTGCACTTTTGAAAAGATCTTATAGAGACCTTTCATATGACACCCCTCTTAACCACCATTGATGAAAAAATATTTTTTTAGGGTCACTCCTCTATATGGAGGGACCCCCTTAAAACTCTGAAAAATTTTTTCGTTCCAAAGCTTTCTAGAAGTCGTAATATTCAACCTTTCCACAAAGTTTCATGGCTGTACTTTTCATCGTTTCGAAGAAAAACTGTTGTGACATACAGACAGACGGACGGACGACACAAGTGCCGATTTTAATAGGATTTTGTAGTTTAGTACAAAACACTAAAAATGACATATATTTTAATGGTGTATACTTTTCATCCAAATGCAACGATTTTTCTATATGGCATCCTGAAACGAAGTTTAATTTATTTTCGAGTTTATTTTTGGCTAATTTTTCTGTACTGATAGCATAACATTGCATGTCGATTCTTCCTTTC
This sequence comes from Odontomyia ornata, assembly GCA_963969285.1. Taxonomy (NCBI): domain Eukaryota; kingdom Metazoa; phylum Arthropoda; class Insecta; order Diptera; family Stratiomyidae; genus Odontomyia; species Odontomyia ornata. The sequence continues at coordinate 86,039,678 of OZ017742.1, forward strand.
GATATCAGATCCAGCCTCTAAATAGTTAGTTATCTAAATGGTTATCATTTTTTTTTCCTTAGTGTTTGTAGTTTTACCCACCATCAAGACAATTCAATACTTTTACAGGGGTGCGTACGATATTTGAGGACATGCATAAATGTGACGATAACTTCAAGATTTTTTTTTTTAATTTTGTTTTTACTTTTCAGACAAGAAATGGCGGACTACGACATCACTCAAGAAATGAAATGACATCCTGTCATCGTCGCTATATGTGCGAGCCATACAGATATAGAGATCTCTAATTTTCTTAATTGCACCCGTTCATTCATGCATAAGTTTCGCCGTGAATTGGAAGCATCAGGAGGCAATACAGAATCGATTGCAAAACGCAAAAAGCACGAACAACGTTCTGACATTGTCCGATCTGCAGAATTTTTAGAGTAAGTGCAAGCGATCAAAATCAATGAGGGTCCTTGCGAGTGAGCTTCATGTTTCTGAGCGCCTTATTCGTAGAGTTGTCCACGAAGACCTTCAGTATAAGTCTTACGTGATACGCAGAGGACAGTTCATGCCGGAACAAACACGGGAACAGAGAGTTCTCTGATCAAAACGTCTTTTAAACAAAATCATAGATCCTGAGGCGCCCAAAATGTTATGGTTTTTTTTCCGACGAAAATTTTTTTTTACCAAGATCAAAAGACCAATCGCATAAATGACAGATGGTTCTGTTATGTTCAAAACCTACGGAGGTTCGTGTTCTTATGCACACAAAATATTCAGCCACTGTTATGGTTTTAGGTGTTGTCAGCAACGAAGGACATGTTATGCCACCACACTTTTTTATTCAAGGACTTCGAGTGAACTCTGCTGCATACATTGAGGTTTTGGAGACAGTAGTGAAACCCTGGATAGACAATGTAAGTGGAGGCAGACCATACATTTTTCAACAAGACTCTGCTCCTTCACATAAAGCGATGGCGAAAATTTTCATGACCACATAGCACCGAACCTATGGACACCTACAGCTCCCCAGAACTTAATCCTTTGGATTATTACGTGTGGGGCGTAGTTGAGCGTGAGACCAATAAGGGTCCTCATAATACCACTTCTTCGCTGAAGACTGCTATTAATACCGTTATGGTCAATATGAACAAGGAGCATTTGATTCGGGCATGTAATCGTTTCCGGACCCGGATCGAAAAGGTTATTGCTGCTAATGGCGATTTCATTGAATAATTTTATAGCCATATATTAATGTGACTTTGTATAAAAAATTCCTAAACTTTCATTAAATTCTGTTAAAAATACAAGCAAATTAATTTTACTGTCAAGTTGTCCTCAAATACCTTACGCACCCTGTATAGTTTGGGACTATTTGTTCGCTTACCAGTAATATGACCACGGAAGCACCATTTTTCGCTGTCTGGTGGATTAGTATTGATATTTCCCGTACTCTCTGCGGCGATTAGAATTGCTCTTTCTTTGGATTTTCTAAATTTCTATTATTTTTTCTAAGTTATTTTTCTACTTTTCCATTAAATTTTACGATATTTATGAATCTTTTTGACCCAAATAAGAATTTTTCCCATCAATTTTTGCTCGACTATATCAATAAAAATCAACAAAGAAACACAAAATATTATTCTCTAAAAAAATTGTTATTTCAGACTATTCAATCAATTTAACAATGTTTAAATGGATAATTCATTTCACTTTTCAATTTATATTTCATAAACATTGTGTAGACTATTATCAAATAATGAATGGTGAATGATCTAATTTGCCAATTTTAGCTGCAGCACTTCGGGCAGCAAATTATGCGAGCACAGGTGCTTTGCATCCGGATAATTATGCATATTAAAATATAATATTTTATTTTCTGATTTTCTGCAAAATATTCTGTATCTAAGCAGTCATGCATGACCCTGTATTATAAGTAAGGTTCTAGCACAACTAATTTATTTGCATAGCTGCAGGTAGTTCTGATCTATTCTGTGTATAAATATCCCAGCTTTGTTGGAACTTCAAAAGTATTACTCGAAATATCCTCTCAGCATCAACAAGAAACCAATCAAGCAAAGTCAATTAACTCCAAAATGAAACTAGTTATCCTGTTTTTGGTTATTACTATTGTTATTGCAATTGTTGAAAGCTCCGTTGTAGAAAAAGAAGAACGTGACACCAAATTAAAAGATTTGAATAAATCTGCTGGCGACGCCCAATCTGATTCAGATAGTGATTCTGATGATGACAGTAATTCAGACTCCAGTGATGACAGTGACAGCAACAGCAACAGCGATTCTGGAAACAGTGACAGCAACAGTGACTCCGGAAACAGTGACAGCAACAGTTATTCGTGAAGCAAATGATCTGGGAAAAATTACTTATCATATCTATTAGTTAGCCAATAATTGTTGTTACTCGTAAACTGTTGAAAATAAAATTTCAAGCTGCTAGGAAAATTCAGCTTTGTACAGTTATTTATTTCTGTTAGCTTTTTTTTTTAATTTGTTTATCAATTTGATACATATTGATGACCGAACAATTGAACATTTTAGTTTTATTATAAATTAGAGTTCAATTTGATTCCCAGAGTGATGGACACTTCCAGACGGTTTGGTTAGATCAACTAATTTTTAAGCTTTTTCTGGACAAGTTCCCCATACAGCTTGTCATCATGAGGTGTGATATATTTCATGGAAAATCATTTCTTGTAATTGATGGAAATCTGACGAAAATGTGCTATTTTATAGTCTTGAATGGTCCACAACCAGGAATAGTTACTGCGCCTCTATTACTACCCATATTCATTAGGAACTTATTTAACGGCTTCGATTTTTCGATCATTAGTGGCGCTTACCGATGACCTGATATAGCGGACCAAAAGGCATCAACCGTTCAAAGGAACCTTCAGAAAATATTCAACGATATTCAGGACTACACGGAATTGTAATCGGAAAGACTTCCACATTACCGCTGGTGAGGGTAGTTTAGAATGGTTTCCACATAAATTATGTGCTCGATACCATAATGTTCTGTATCAATATCCGTTTTATCATGGATATGTTAAAACCATGCTCAGTAAAGTGTGTTGCGGATTCCAGGTATACCGGCATTCTCCCATTCATCAAATCCAACTACATAGATATCATCTTTCACCTTCTTTTGTGCATTCATTACCTCTAACGAAATTTATTCGCTACCTCCCACTAACAAAATTTTATTCTTTACATCCTTCTAACAAAATGTTGTTCTTTCGCAAAATCATCAAACCATTATACGATTTAATCCCTCCACGACGCTTCTACTCGTTAAGAGTACAATCGTCCATTGTAACGACATCTACGAAGGCATATGAAAGTCCTTTGCTGTTTGATGAGTAGGAGGGTATCGGAAGCCAATATAGATACTAGCGTGTTGGACTCTCCAAGTGGGGATCCTACTGGGACCGTGGGTTCAAGCTCCGCCAGGGGCAAGAAAATCCTTTTAGTTTCATTAAATGTAATTGTTTCCGTGTGTCATGGAAACACCAATTGAAGAGCACCGGTCACGGAAGAAATTGAGAATAGTCAGTCGCATCCGAACCATCAACCGAGTCATTGTATTTTGAACTCAATAAATTTATTGTTTTTCCTCTACAATTATCCTGTTCCCAATGTCCATCCTTGACAAAATCAGAAGTAGGATCCAAGGATGGTTTAGTGTGGATTACAAGTGAAAATTCGAATCGTGCACGTAGAACAAATAGACGCTGTCGAAGGCCACTTCTTTTCCCTTCCTCGCGATCTCGTGTTTAATTCACCAACGGTTCGTCTGCTAAAAGAGACGAAAGGAGAAACGTGCGATATACATACGCGAAAAAGACCAAAGGGGAAACGTGCGACATACATACGCGAGTGGCTACACATAATTGTAATAGTGGTTTGATTTCCCCTTCAGTCCGTATACGAGGAAAATGGAACGCAACACGATGCCGGTCGAAAAGGTCAATACGCTAAACAAGGAACGACTGAAGCTTGAACTTAGACTACAAAACGCCTCTATACAGCGGAACAAAGCCGAACAAGCACAAAGACTCTGTGAAATTCTGGCTAATGACGAAATCGTGACGGACAGGAAAATGTCAGAATGTTCGGGTGAAGATGATGTGCGCGAGTTACGTGATGAAGTGAAGCGATTGAACGAGTTAATATCAACCATCGTCGCCACGTTACCGAAGGGGGGAAAGTTGGCGATGTCATCAACTACTGAACAGATTAATACTCAACCGATCGTAGAACAGGAGCCGACACCACCACTCACTAACGCCATGCAATGGGGTGAGACGCCGCCGGCAGCGATGTTCGAAGTTGACGCATGCAAACGATCGGCTAATTTGGTGCCGGTATGTAGCGGACCACATTTTCACAATATTCAAGATGTGACGGATATTTTACCAGTATCGGCCCATCTTCCGAATCCGGCATGTCAGCAGCACAGTTCGTTGATCGTGTTACGAAGCTTGCCAAGGCGTATAAGTGGAACGATAGAGTTTTGATGTTCGCCATGAAAGCCTTCCAAAAGGGGGCTGCTAAAATTTGATGCAATGGTTCTGCGCGGGTTCCTGGAAACTGGCTATCATTGAGGCGAGAATTTTTTGGCCATGAAAGCGAGACCGATGTTCACATAAAAATGATAAATCGCACCAAGGAGCCGAGCGGAACAACACAAAGTTACTTCTATATTATGCTAGCATTGGGAAGATGAGGTAACCTGAGATATTAGGCTAGAGTCTGCTATATAAGGAACGGGTTACGGCATCCATCTTTGCAAAATGCAGTTGCAAGTTCAATTTTCGACACCGTCAACGATCTTTTAGCCACGATAAAGAATTTCGAAACGAATTCCGTTTGAACTCCGGAGGCACGAACGGAGTCGAGACGAAATTTTGGACCACCACCGATACAACCAGGCATTAAATGTCATCAAATGGGTGAGCGTAGCCGACTTCAAGCAATTCGGAATCCCGTCGAGTTCGATGTTATAACTGTCTTAAGGTGGATCATGTTTCGCTGAGCTGTTTGAAACCGCAACGGAAACAAAGATGCAAGAAGTCTCAACGAACATCACATACGACCAACCGATGTCTGGAGAATGAAACTGCGACCACCATCAGTAACTTTCATCGCATAAATTCAACAGAAAGAATTAATCTGCTTGTTAAGGAGGTCCTTCTCAACGGAAACAAAATTAAGCCCTCCATCGACCCCGGCAGCGGAAGAACACTCATTAAACAAGCATCGCAATAGCGATGGGAGGTGTGAAACAGTGTTCACCGATCATCCTACGAGGATTAAGAAGAGCTTCAGTAATGTGGAACTAAATACTCGAGGCCGAAATTCAGTTGGATGAAAAAAATCTAATGCTCGAAAACGATATCATACGTCCATTATCATCAGAATATTCGTCACCAATTGTCTTTGTTCGCAAACAAAGTGGTGAGGACCGTCTCTGTGTTGATTTCCGTGAGCTCAATGCTATCACTGTAAAGCATCCGTTTCTCATGTCAACTGTTGAGGAGCAGCTATCATCCATCAACGGTGATGTCCGGCTATTATCAAATACCAATCGTGGAAGAGTGCAGGACACACTGTATTTGTGACGCATGCAGGCCAATACAAATTCAACCCGATGCCTTTCGACATATGCAATGTACCAAGTTATTTTCATGAGGTCATTATCAAGTTGATAGACAAATGGGAAATCGAGCATTTAGCTACGTAGATGAAGTAATTCTGTCCAGTAAAATCATCGTCGAGGGTTTAATCAAGCTCTGTAAATTCCTGGTTATACTTCGAGGTGCCAGTATGACACTTCGGCGCTTTAAGTGTACGTTTTTGTTTAAAAAAATCCCGTTTTTGGGGCATCGAGTCGATGAGGACGGAATAAAACCAGGAGCTGAAAAGACAAATGTGATTCGAGTGTTTCCGGAACCAACCAACGTTACAGAAGTTCGAAGATTTCTGGGATTGAGCGGGTTTTCCGCAAATTCATTCGCAATCATTCTCTCATATCAAGGCAGCTTACACTTTAGTTGAAACAGAACGACAATTCACAATTTTGTTGTTCGACAGAGCAATGAGACGCATTCGAAAAATTGAAATCAGCACTTTGCTGTGATCCAGTGCTCAGTGCATATGATCCAACAAAGGAACATCAAGTTCACACTGACGCGAACACACTAGTTCTTGCCGGAATCCTCATGCAACGAGACGATGGTGGCAATTGCAAACCGGTTTTCTACTACAGCTGCCAGTGTAGCTAATCGGAAAGCAGATACCAAAGTCATGAGCTTGAAGTTTTAACTATCGTCGAGTCGTTAGAAAGATATTGCATTTATTTGCTCGGTAGGCATTTCGAGATAATTACCGATTGCGCCGCAATTAACACCACAAGAACGTCTAAGCCATTGCTACCGCACATCGGTTGATGGTTTTTGAAGCTACAGGAGTACGACTTCCGCATCATACATCGATCAGCTGAACGCATGAGTCACGCAGATGCTCTAAGCAGGACTCCAAACGAACCACCGAACGAGCCAGAAATAGCATCGGGGAACATAATGCGAGTGGAAGAAACGAAAACTGGCTTGTGCTCTTACAATGACAAGACGTGAAGTTGAAGGAGTTAATCGAAGCTCTGAGAGGCGATACTAAGTCCGTTCAATCCAAACAGATCAAGTCAGATTATCAGCTCAAAAACGATCGGTTAGATCGTAAGATCTACCAAGATCGTAAATTCGTCATTCCGTCTGCAGTCAGGTGGAAAATCATCCACACGTACCACGATGACATGGGCCACTTTGGTCTTGAGAAGACCATAAATCGGGTTCGGCCAGATTTTTGTTTCAACAATCTCCAAAAATACATCAAGTCTTACATCGCAGCATACTTAGAGTACTGCTATAATAAAGGAATCGCAGGTAAACCGGAGGGTCAACTCTAATCGGATGAGGTGACACCTATTCCGTTTTGGACGTTACACGTTGATCACCTGGGACCTTTTCCACGCAGTTGTCAAGGTAATTTGTACATCATTAAAATATCTGATTCGTTCAGAAAGAACTTAATTTTGAGAGTTGTCAAAACTAAGAAATCGAAGCCCATCATCGACGCATTCAGGGATCTGGCGTTGTACTTTGGTCTACCTAAGCGTATAATTAGCGATCGATGCACTACTTTTACATCACAAGAGTTTGCTGAATTCTGCAAATCTAATGAGATTCAACATATTAAGGTTGCCGACAGAACACCTCGAGTAAATCGCCAAATCGAACGTGCAAATCAGTCCATCTTATCATTTCTAAGAACTACTAGAACTGATCATCAGGATTGGAATTTACAAATTTTCAGTGGTCTCTGAATTCACAATGTCACTCTATGATTCAGTTCAGTCCGATCGAGTTGATATTCGATTATCGCCTTCAAGACGTCATCACCAATCAGCTAGTTATGGCTCTAACATGAATCGACTGCTGATCCAACGGAATGCGATATGGTTCACCGAAGACAATTGGCTGCAGAGCGAATTAGTACCGAACGAGAGAAATGGAGATTGAGGTTCAACGCGTAACACAAGAAACCTTTTATCTACAAGGAAGGAGATCTCATCATTTTAGAGAACTTGCCTGCTGCTACGGAAGAATCTAAATATCTTTTCGAGAGTTTTACGAAACGACAGATTTCTCGTCGAGGACGTGGGAATCGCACGTCCCAACCAACGGAAATTCTGTTCGGTGTATACGAGCGAAAAGTTGAAACCATGGATCGTCGTGAGTCCCGAACTCGATTTTTACGATGATGCTGTGGATTTAGACATGGAGTAATGAATCGAGACGATTCAATGTCAGGATGGTTGAGTGTCATGGCAACACCAATTGAAGAGCACCGGCCAAGGAAGAAATCAAGAAGAGTCAGTCGCATCCGAACCATCAACCGAGTCATTGTGTTTTGAGCACAATAAATTGATTATTAACAAGCGGTGCGCGTTAGTTTATTGTTTTCCCTCTACAATTATTCTGTTCCCAAGGTCCACCCCTGACACGTGTGTATGACGATTTGCTTACAGCTAAGCAGTATCATGGTTATATGCGAATCGCCATACATGCAATCGGAATTATTGCATTTGGAGTCGAAGGATGAACGGAGGAAACGGCAGTGTAGTAAACTTCAACTACGTTACCTCTGTACGGCAGTGGACGATTGAAAGAAAAAAGGGTTGTGGGATTAGAGGGCAGTCAAGTGATTGCAAAAGTTGTTGGCGGAAGTTTGGTGTGGATTTTAGAGTTAGAGTTAGAGTAGAAAGTTAAATTATTCATAAGCCATTTAAATACATTTACTTGTAATTTTTTTATGCTGCTACTGCAATAACTTAATACTGGAGTGACCAAAAACGGATGGTTTAATTCAAGTGAGATCGAATATTGTCATTAGAATTTTTTTTTAAAATACGGGTTGCAAAGATATAAGACAGTGTATAATGATTATTTCAAAAATTAAACTATTAAACCCCAAGTAAATAGAAAATCGCAGATAAATCACGCAAAAAATTATTTATGGGAGACTTATGATAGTAGCTACATCTACTTGAAGCGAGGTAAAAAACAAAATAAATTTGAGCGTTGTATACACTTGGAGATCTCCATTGAATATATTTGCACTGTTTGATAAAATTTAGCGAAGAATCAAATCAGGTGCCAAGCGTTGTAATTGTAGTCGGTGGAGGATTTCTTTAAAAAAAATTCCTTTTAAATTTGATTTTTATTGTCATTACAATCGTGACATAATCTGAGCTTTCTGTCGTGGCGGCACCTGATTGTATTTGAACTAAAATCTACCCAAAATGGCTTTTGAGATGATTGATAGCATAAGTTATCACTTTGTGAAGCTCACCGTAGACTAGCTCAGTGTTATGCAAGTTCTGTTTGAATCTGCAAATTAAAATTTGAAAGCAATATTTTCCTGTTCAAAAGAGTGGCCGCAAAGTTTTTATGAAAATCTTCTCAAATTTAAATTTGATTATTCCCGAGTGCTTCTCTCCTTTCCGTTGGCGAGCACTCGCCAGCAAAACCGGGATAAGAAAATATTGCTTTTTTGTTTGTATATTATTTTTATACATATTTTTTGCACTTTATTTTTTTGCATTGTATTTTTTGCCTTTTTACTATTCTTATATTCGTTTTGCATTATAAATAAAATTTTGTTCAGTTTTTTAAATTGTTGAAAAATTGGCCATGGATTTATTAAAAGTATATTTTTTTGCCATTTCTCAAAACACCCTCTTCCTACCTCTTTGTAGCGAGCATGGGCAGAGGATTTCCTAGAAAGTTTCACCACACAACTGATTTCTAGCCGGCCTCAGAATGCCATTCTTAGTTAAAGAAACCTCTGCCATAAAAGAAAATGTCTACAACGCCGGTGACTTCCGTGGTTACAACAAGCGCTTAAGGTGTTCATGACTTCGACGTATTATTACATTTTACAAGAAGTGCTCCGTTCAGGCTCTTTTCGGCCCCAGATAGCTCTGTCGGAGACGGTGCCACTCGTCTGCCTTTGGAGCCCAATTAGAGGCGCCGAATGAGGTTACGGCTCCCCGGAGAATAAAGAGTGGAATTTCACCTACCTGAGATTCTATTCTACCAAATTGTAATTCCCTACAACACCTGAAAAGCCAGGAAAAACTTTAAGCGTGACCTGAACACGACGGGCACTTGACAATCCCGCGACTTCAAACGACGCCAGTAAATTCCCTACTTGCGAAAAAAAAATTTCTTCCCGCTTAAAGTTCATAGTAGCTAAAACAGTATAAGGAAAGGAAACAACCGGAAAAATTCGATTCAATTAGCCCTTAACTTCAAACCTTAATGCAAAACTTCACAAGAAAATATAAAATCGAATATTGAAAAAAAAGACACTTTCGGCGATGATTCTGCTGCCACTGATGTGGGGATCCCCGAATAATTTGTTTTTGCTTTCTTCAATGCCAATTTTATTGATCTCGTTTCTGATCTTCACTGCCAATGGGATTGATCTCGTTCCTGATCTTGTTCCTCCGTTCGGTTCCTGCATCCACTTTGTTTTTCTAGCCGGCACTCTTCACCAGATGATTTCTACTGCTCAAAAGAAGAACGGGACATCCTTCCGTCCCCCTTTTATTGGATTTTTGACTAACGGCTCATTTGGGTAGGTCGTGGACCTTAAAAACCCTACTACATGTGGTCGACTATGTCGTTTTCCACCACGAGAATTGGTTCTTTTGGGTGTTCATGGAATGTCAGTGAGACAATTCACTGACTGCTTGGGCATGTTGCTGTTGCAAACACCTCAGATGTGCCTGTCGTCGCTGAAGTTTGATTTGTGATTCTTGCTTCAACGCCTGCACTTGATTCTTCTCCCGTGTCAATTGCTCCCAGAGTTTCGCCGCCTTGCGCAGGATATTCACTTTCGGTGCTCGTTCTTTGTCTGATGGGTTTGTAGGTAATTTCTTATCGCCAGCAGATACAACATGGATTTCCTCGTCAGAATTGCTTGGAGTTTCAACACTCAATCCAGTTAAATTCACACCATTTTTCGATCTTGTATAACTATGATCACCATGCGGGCTAATATATTCGGGACTTTGATTTCCATATCCTGATGACGGTGAATGGGATTTTGTATGATAGATATCGCTTGAATCGGACGTGACATCAGATTTATCATCAACTTCGGCCTTCAGCCCAATCAACACATTCAATATCAATCTGACTAGTTGCCTTTGTGCAAGGAACTAAAATTTTACCGCGCTATTACCTGCGCCGAAACGAGGATGCGAGGGAGATGTTTGTCCGCGAGGAGAGACAACGCTCGCTCAACGATTGGCAGCAGTCTTGGGTCAATTGCACGAAGGGAAGGTGGACTGCGCGCCTCATCCCGGATGTGAGACCGTGGCTCAATCGAAGGCATGGTGAGACTGACTTCTATCTGACCCAGCTTTTGAGCGGGCACGGGTGTTTTCAGTCTTACCTGCACAAGATCGGTAAGTCACGGTCTCCCGGTTGTCGGTTTTGCCCAGGAGAGGAGGACAATGCCTGTCACACATTTTTTGTGTGTACCAAATGGGCCAGGCTGCGAAGGAAACTCTACAGGGAGACGGGAGAGCTCACCCCGGATAATGTAGTTGCGGTGATGCTCGAATTGGTTGACAAATGGAACCAGGTGGCACATTATGCTCGGGCAGTCCTAAAAGATAAAAGGGACTCGCAGCAGCCGGAGGTGCTGGGGCTGGGGGATCGCTCTTCTGGTATTTCCTCTTCCCGTCTCCCCTCCCGCTAGGAAAGGGACTCCCCAGCTTGAAGGCGTCCCACGGCGTAACAAAACGAGACCTGGCCCGAAGTAATGTGTCAAACGGTTCCAGGCTAGGTTCTCAGATTGACAGGGGAGGTGTTTAGTGGGTAGTCCAAGGATATCCTCCATGGGAGTCCCACACTGCCAGACTCGGCGGGCGTAAATGCCTTCACCTCCCTACCACAAAAAAAAAATTTACCAGAAGGATCTTCCGATTGTTCACTTAACGCTTTTATCCTTAAAGTTTTATCCATATCATATTGACTGTTGCGCCTCAACATAAACGACGAGTCAAAACTGAGATTATTCGAACCAGCTATACACGCTGATAGATCTACTGAATGTTTCATTTCAGGCGGAGACTTAGCGGACTATGAGAACGTATTTGTAGTAGTTGTTGATGTTGCTTTTTTTGCTGTTGCTATTATTATTATTATTGTTATTATTATTACTATTATTATCATCATTATTATTATTATGATATTGTGGGCTTATTCTATCACGGTTCGGGGTCGATGTGCGTTGCAAATCCATCACACCCGGATGGGTTTCTATATGAAGCTCTGCATTTCTGGGTGAGGGTCCATCATAATGTTACAAATGTCTCTCCATTAACGTTGTACTTGGTGTGTGTGTCCGAACTCCGCCAACACGACGATCTGCATGGCCATGGTTTGAGCCAGCTGCTCTGAGAATTTGTTGAGATCTTTGATTATTATTTCCAACAAGGATATCATCGCTAGCAAAACTAATGGGAGATTTGGGATATTGGGACTCTTCGGGACAACTGTCATTACTACTGTTTTGTACTTCTTTTGAAAGTTGTCACTTCAAGGAAAGCCACGTTGCGGTGAAAACTGTTTGATCGGACTCGCCGCCTTAAGTAACGAATTATTTGTCGAGTTCGCTTTGTCGTATTCATTCTAGCACCTACAATTTCAATCGAATTGATATCGTTGTCCTCGCGCTCCTTCTTCACCTTAGTATAATCCGATATAAATATAGTGGGATTTTGTGCCAACTCTTTTGTACATTTACAACAAACACATACACCGATTTCAGATTCATTGTTATTGATCATTAAATTTAAATTACTCGAGTCGTTGATTTGTTCCTTACAGAATTTTCTTTACGTTACTTAATGCTTTTCTTTTGTGTATATCGAGTTCACATAATACAAATTCATAACACCTAATACATTTTCGTGTACGTTACTTTACGCTTTCTTTTGTGTGTGTCGAGTTCACATCGTACAAATTCATAATATCTAATATACATATTTTCGTGTACGTTACTTAACGCTTTCTGCTCGTGGGTCTTGCGTTAATTCGCGGCTGATTGCGTAAATTCGTGCCAAGATCCCTTCGTAGTCGTCCCAAATTCAACCTACTTGGCGTTACCCCGGAAAAGTATCCACCAATAAGTTAGACTATCCTCCGATTTTTAGCTCTCAGGATCAACGATTTCAATGAAGGTACCCATTTGCGAGGTATATTGAGGCTGGTCGAGCTGAAATGGAGCTGTTTTAGTGGCTAAATGGTAATTGCTAAATTATTTGTGGTTTTTCATTTTTGTTTTTGTGTAGTTCATTATTGCAATTCGTTTTGCATTACAATTTGAATTTTTCGTGGTTTTCAATAACTCCTGTCACTACTATAAATTTAAAGTAATTTTTGTAAACTTCAATTCAAAAATCACTTTTTGCTGGAAAAAGTTAATTGTTGATCGCGCTATGCGAACAATTAATTCTTCACTTGATATCATTACTGTGTAGTGTTTTAAGATGTTCTTATGGTCTGTAAAGGACTGCAACAATGATCTGCTGCCTCAGCGAGCGAAGATATTAATGCTCGCTGGAATTTGCCTTGTCTGAGGACGCGTGAATTCACTTGCAGGCTAACGTTGCAGGGTCGTGAGGTGCGTTTCTTTCCCCAGTACAAGGGCCCACTTCAAAAAAATTTCGCTTTCACAAATCATACGATAAAAAAATATTTCGATTCGACGGCATCGAAACCGAGGTAACTTACCGAAGGGATAAACTATTCAAATGCGACTGACTGAGCTTGATCAACGCCTGCGGGATGTGAGACGATTCAGTAATTCATATGAACTTTCCCGTTAAATGAAAAATAATATGTTTCAGACTTAAATTAAGACTTTAAAATAAAAAGGAAACCAGTGTGATGCTTTAAAAGCGATTTGTTGAAACTAAAATAAGAATACAACATAAAAAATGCAGAAGGAACCAGAATTTACACGATTTAAGTTTTTTTCATTTTATTATAAGTTAAATATTAACTGTAATCAAACGCTTTCGATATTTATATTTTTAAAATTTTTGTATTGCAAATGACTTTAGTGAATGTGAGGGGGCAAATACTAAAAGAAGAAAATTTAAACAGTTCATTTTATAACTATTGCTTTTGTTACTTTATTTATCGTAATGACTTTTTGTTTTTTTTACTTCCGAATGGTTGCGAGATTTTTCAATGTCCATTAGGAGACGGTTATATCGTGCTAGATTAAGTAACCAAAAATAAACTGCAAGAGATATGGTTGACGAAAACGTGTGACTTTGATATTTTCGTCGTCAGTTCTCTCAACCAATAATGTTTTGGGTATCAATTATTCGGCCATACAATTTATTGTGGCCAGCCCATTGCAACTTCTGCAGTTTTACAATGATTGAGACCTCCAGCTCATCAAAAATTTCGTACAGCTAATGGTTGCATCAAATTCGCCATTGGCCTCCGTCTACTTCCCTCCAGTTATTCTCCTCTGGACCCGTCTTTCGAGGGCGTTCAATATATCTGTGGATGCTTGGGTTAGGGTTCATGTTTCAAACCCAAAGCATAGGTCTTCTCACTGTTTTATATACTTGGATCTTTGTTTTCCTGTGTATGCAGCTAGTCTTCAAGGTCGTCAAAACTGAATAAAATATATTATTTACGAGCTGTATTCTTTCGCGTATTCCGTCCATTTCATTGGCGGTTCTCGTTTTTTTGGCTTTACCTTTACAAATTCACCAAAGTTTAACGATGTGATATTGTTATAAACCAGTATACCCTATGTATACTGGTAAGAACTAGGAGCTCAACTTGATGCGTATCCTATATACAACATCAAGGCTCCCGGGGAAAGAACTCACTGTAACACCACTTACCTGCTACTCTGTCCATTTTCACTAAATCAACCAAGGCAAAAAGTTTATTTTATTAATTATTTTATTTTCTCTGTTCATATTTTTTTTTTACATTACATTTTACATATTACATTATTGGAGACATATCAATACTGAGCCTGTAGAGAATCAAATGGACGTGTTAATGGTTTAGGGTGGCCATACGGCGTGGAACGCCAAAAGGCCGATTGAGGATCGCGGCGCAAGCCAACACCTCACCCCTCACCACTTCGTTGAACACTGGACGATATCTTCGGCTGAACTTTAAATCGCGAATACTTTACCCGTCTAAATGATAACTGGGTAGCAGCACGCTCCCTTTTGGATTTGAATACACACTCCCTTTTGAATTTGAATACATACTCACTGGTATAAGACTGCCCAAGAACATTAAATACCATTCTTTCGTGAGCTTTCAACCTAAATTCTCTTTAAAGGTGCTGAGTAGCCGAACACGTGCGCTCTCGTTCCACGAAAGTTTTTCCTCCCCACTTCGTCTCGCTTGCTCGGCTGGTGAATATGCAAAACTGGAGAAATCGAGCGAAAGAGTGTTTTTCGCTTAAGCTTCCGACTTCGAAAGAGTGCTTTCAGTTTAAGCTTTCGGCTTTCCCAAGATCTCTTGAGGTAAGATAGCGAAACTGGGGACATT
This sequence comes from Odontomyia ornata, assembly GCA_963969285.1. Lineage (NCBI taxonomy): Eukaryota > Metazoa > Arthropoda > Insecta > Diptera > Stratiomyidae > Odontomyia > Odontomyia ornata. The sequence continues at coordinate 86,054,856 of OZ017742.1, forward strand.
CAGCGAAAGAGTGTTTATGCCGGAACTTTCGGTTTTCCTTTCCACTTACCTCTCTTCAAAGCACCCCGTTCGTTCATGATGTAAATATCATTGCGGGTTGAACTTTCTCGTTTACTTAACTGCTCGCTTATTTACTTGCACATGTGTTTCTATGGCTAATTTTCATTAGCGAAGTGCGAGTACACAGATGTTGTTTGTTCGCTACTATTGCAGTTATAAAGCGGGAATATATCCGAGTATGTTTACGTGTTCACTCGCAACAATATTTTGGGTATTTGAGGTATTTTACCTCGGCTGAGTCATGAGCTCTGTTTTATTTTCATTGATTCGTTGCCCTACTAGTTTTGCTTCGTTGTCGAGTTCCAGGAAGAGTTCTTTGGCGGTTGTTAAAAACCGTGACAAAATATTTGTGTTTTCTGCATAGTCGAGCACTTGGCTTGACTTGTACAATAGCGTACCTCTTGTGTCAACAGGTAGCTTTCTGATCACATATTCCAGAGCCAAATTGGATAGCGATGGGGCCAGCCCATATCTCTGCTTTAGGCAAATTTTTGTGTCACGGGTGTTGATTATTGAAAGAGACTCGGGAAGTTGTTAACGTCGTTATCAGTTTGGTACGACGGACTAATTTGACTGGAATGACAAAGCCAAGCATTGCATGGTACAGTACATTATAATTGATACAGTCGTATGCTTGCTTAAAGTCAACTTAAATGAGAAAATATGTAAATTAAACTATGGTCCATAAGCAACGTTACTTAAAATAATATTTCTATCAAGATATGATTGAATATGAAAAAATAGAGCAAATATGGTAGAGGTGACAGAGTTGTTTCAAATTTTCCTTATTATGCAAAAATAATATGTTTTTGTTACTACGAATTTTTTTCAGGTTAAATTTCTTCTAAGCATGTTGGTCGGGGATTGTATAATAGCAGTACGTGAATCTGCTTGGAACTTATTAGTTGGGTCTTTTTTACCTTCATTAACGCCAACGGATACAAACTGGTAAAAAAAGACCCCACTAATAAGTTCCAAGCATACTTATGTACTGCCGTTATACAATCACAACTTATCATTCCTCCTGATTATAAGCACCGCTACATAAGCCCAAATCCATCCACTTCACATCTTAAAGCACAACCCAAGGTCCACACATCAACCATCTCTATCCGGCCTGGTGTCAATTACCGCCCAGCTCCTGCATACCAATTAGCACTGTACTTGGCAACGATAATGGCTGATGTCATGCACTTTGATTGCAAATATCTATTAAAGATCAGCCGTCATTTAGCGAATTCTACCACCTCTTTAACATTGACTGACACTTGTCGACTTTTATCACAAGGCATCACCAACCTCTATACGTCTATACCCGCCGATGAAACACTGACTATGTTAGAAGAAAAACTTTCATTCAATAACATCCAACGACTAACATATGAACTACTCAATTTCATAAAGCGTCAACCCAGCAGAACTTGTTTAGGTTCTATAATAACAAACACATTATCAAGGACGGCCTATATATGGGAAATCGAATGTCCTCAATAATGTCAGAAATATTCTTACAATACTTGGAAGAAGTCCTTGTACCCGAAATTGTCAAAATATTCAATGTAATATTTTATAGATGATATGTGGATGACTGTTCCATCGTTATTGACTCACATGAAAATAAACAAGACGAGCTAGTTAACTTTATGAATGAAATAGACTCGATTATAAATTTCACTATAAAAAAACAAACAGATGGGCAACTCAACTATATGGGCATTACCGTGACATGCGAACAAACACGATTAGATTATATCATATACAGAAAACCAACTTCAACTGATCATACTATACACGTAACTTCTAACCACCACACACAACATTGACTAGCAGCGTATGGATCAATGATACAAAGACTCCACTCCACCCCTGTGACTTCTACTAACTACTATAACGAACTAAGCAACATCTACAGAATAGCTAGTAATAATGGATACAAACAACGTGACATTGACAATCTTGTTAAACAGTACAAACGAAAATAAGAACGCCAACTGGCTGAAACTCATAATAACGACCAGCAGTGGATTTCGTTAACATACGTAGGCGAAGAGACACACAAACTATCAAACTTCCTTAGAAAATACACACTGCGAACTGCACTCAAACTAACAACGACGTCGGATAGAAACTGAAACCAAAACTGAATGACACATCAATATACAAAAACCGCGGCATATACAAACTGACAAACAAGGACTGCTACATGGTATACATCAGAAGGACTATACGAAAACTAACGATGAGATACAAAGAGGATTTACGATCATTCCTACGCAGCAAGGCACACTGCAATTACGCGACGCACCTACAAAACCAGGCACACATGCCTGACGCTGTGACAAACTCTTCACAAAGGACCGAGACTTGACATCGTAGAAAAGCTTGAAGTATATATACCGACGGTGACGTTACCATCGAACAGCTTATTACAAATTCTGATGCAAATTTCTCAGTACTAGACCACACTCTCCGACAAAAACGGAAACGTGATGAAACAGAACAATCGGACATCCAACAATCCAAGAAACAAAATCCTAATATCCCTCCACCTGACCGAATTTAGCACCTGACCTAATTTAATGCCTGACCTAATTTAATACTACTTGCTTAAACCATCCTACGACTATAAAAAGTCATTCCCTTCAACACATCCTTTAGAGACTGAGATGACTCAAAGGAGTCAAGACGCGTCTATTCACACATCAAAGTTAGGCCCGGCGGCTTTTCAAGAAAAAGAGAATTTGCCTACGGATATCAACTAAACAAAATAATTGGCTATGGTAATATGTTATTACTTTATGGGGAAATAAGCCGAAAAAAACGATATGTGGGGATGTTTAACATTTTTGAATTATATCGTAATCATACTAAGCTCGGTAGACATATCAAAAGTATTGAAAAGGGTTGCTAACTTGCACTTCAAGCAGAAGATATTGCAATTTACCTTCAAAGTTTGTCATTCGAATTTCGGAATGCAATTTCTAATATGCTTAGTAAATTTTGTGTTCCGCACGAACTGCAAGTTGGCTTACACTAACTTTTCATATTGTTTGGGAGTCCTGCAGTGATGATATTTTCCCTGAAGTACTTTCAGAGCATAACTCCAAGCTTACTTTTAGAAATGCAGATGTGAGCGAAACATTTAGAACATATTCTACCATTCTCTCTGAAATCAATCGTGAACCACCCCTACGTACTGACCTGAAAAGTGTGGCGATATTCTGTGGACTGGTTCTAGTTCAAACGCTATTTGAAAATCAAAGCGACCGTTTCGGCAAAGTTTCAAAAATAATGTCTTCAGAGGGATCTCGATATATTTAAAGAACTTTTTATAAATACTAAAGAAAGCCGAAGCCCTTGTTTAAATTAATTATATGGCGTGCGTTGAACAGTCTTCATGTGCTTATTTTACAAAGCAGTTTTGGCCTGTTATCTCTTAAAGTACTTTTCAATTCATATGTTAATAAAACGTCACCTCTTCCTATCAGCAAGATCCTTGCGATATCATAGACGCCTTCTTGACCAGCTTAAAATTTTTGGTCTTGCCAATTCCCCCATTGCCTAGTTTTCCTCTGATTCCTCGTATGTGTTGTCACTCGGAGTTCTTGCCTCTAACATTATTTTCATGCTTTTTTCCATTTTTATCAAGGACCGGTTCCTCCATGGATCATAACCAGTGAAAGTAGGAATGGAATGGGAAATATATGAGTTATATGAGTACTTGTGTGAATTAAACTCTAGAATATAAGTTGCTGCTTAAATTTTTATTTTCAATAATTTAACAGCAGCTATTGGCTAGCCAGTAAATACAATATTATAAATGATTTATCCTATTTTCTTTTACTTCAAGAATTACTGTTGCTGTTGCTATTGCTGTCACTGTTTCCTGAATCGCTATTGCTGTCACTGTCATCAGAATCGCTGTTGCTGTCGCTGTTATCACTGGAGTCTGAATTGCTGTCATCAGAGTCACTATCTGAATCGGATTGGGCATCACCAACAGATTTATTCAGATCCTTTGGTCTGGCATCACCTTCTGCATTGACTGTAACTGAGCTTTCGACGACTGCAGCAATAAAAGTAAGTGCCAAAAACAGAATAACTAGTTTCATTTTGAAATTTTTTTTGATTGCGCTTGATTGGATTCTTGTTGATTTTCTGAGGATACCTCGAGTAATGCTTGCAGAGTTCCAACAAAACTCTGATATTTATACGCAGAATAGATTGAGACTATTAGAAGCTGTACAAATAAATTAACTTGCCAGAAACCTTAATTGACGAAATAGGGTCACGCATAATTTTACGAGCTACACATGTTTTGCTGCAAATTTGACAAATATAATAACGAAGAAAGCAAAGCTACCAGGAAACACACCATCTGTATGCAAATAATAGGCTGTCTAACATCTTTCAAAAAAAATAGACGAACAAAAAAATTTTTGCATTCATTAGTAAATGTTAGTCGAGACTAATTTTTAGAAAAGGATTTAATGAGTTTAAACATAGACTGAATTTCGACAAACTCAATTCAATCTAATTGTTAACTGACAGATAATAAAATGGAAATCGCTCGACTACGAACGGAGCTCAGGTAGATTTTTAGCCAGACTGGATTAGGCTCGATAAATGCTTTTTAGGGTTTTGTACTAAAATACAAAACCCTATTGCAATCACGACCTGTGTTCGTCTGTCCGTCCGTCCGTCTGTATGTCACAGCACTTTTTCGCCTAAACTATAGAGGCTACTGCCATGAAACTTTGTGGAAAGGTCAGAAGTGGTGACTTCTTGAAAGTTCAATGGTGAAAAATTTTTTCAAAGGGGTTTAAGGGAGGTCTCCCCATATAGGGAGGTGACCCCTTAAAAAAAATTTTTCACCATTGGTAGTCGAGTAGGGTGTCATTGGAAAGGTCTTAATGAGATCTTTTCAAAACAAGTCTTAACATTGTCTTATTAGTACCGAGAAGGGGAAGGGGAAATGTACGAACTTTTCGTGTACCCCCCCCCCCCCCCCCTCGCGATTGGACACCTTCCATCCAAAAAATCATGAACGTAGGCCTTAATGAGTACAATAACAACAAATACATGAGAAGTCGAAATTCACTCAACTTTGTTAGTAATAGTATGATTTATCGATTTTATGTTTTCTTGAATAAAATCTAAACGGTACCCTCAAATTCAATAAAATGACTATTTATAGAATTAATCTTTTCTGAAAGTTTCATAAAGATCGAATAGTATTTGACGAAGTCATAGCGATTTGAATTTTCCTGTATTACTATGGAACAATATGCCCTGCATTACTATGGAAAATATGCGCTTTTTACCGACTTAGACACTACAGCTTTGCTAGGATTTGCACGAAAATTGCAGGAATGATAGGTATCATGAAGATGAGTACATATAACTGAAACAAGCCGAAGAGGCAGGAGAGAGCTCCTAGCAAAAGGGCTTTGTAACCATTCTAGGATTCGGAAAAATAGGCCATGAATCGATGATTACAGTACAGAGAAGTGCCCCCTGAAAAAAAAATTTCATGAAAGGTAGCCGATATGAGTATCAACTGAAAGTTCTCTATGAGAGCTGTTCAAAACAGTTCTTAAACTGACCGTTTTTGCTTCAGTGGGGGCACAGGGGGGGGGGGGGGAAATACATGAAAAATGTGTTTCCTCCCTCGCGAATGGACACCCATGATCTAAAAAATCTGAAAAAATCATCAAGGGAGATATTTATGGGTATAACTATAACAAATACCTCAGAAGTCAAAATTCTTTCAACTTTGTTAATAATAGTATGATCCTCGAATTTCACATTTTCTCCAATAAAATCGTCCTCGACATGTTTCTTGATTTTATTCGTTGCTGGTTATTGCATTTTGTTGGTTGAGTACAAAACGCTTCTGACATGAGCATAGGTCTGTCTACCCAACTTGTTTAAATATTGATTTTTATTTGTCCTTCCTTCCATCCATCTAAGCATTAGAGCAGCTTTTCTCAAAAACTATAGCGGCCAAAAACTCCAATAATTGCTTCTGGAATTTCAGGATTACAAAACAATTTTAAAGGCTGTAACATGGGTCTTCCATATACATATGAATGTAACCTATAACGTTCTCATTTTAAATGTCGGTCGTGCTGCCGTCTGTCTTTTATTTTAAGTAGTACTCAGAAGAAGAATGAACAACGCCATTGTAAAAAAAATTGTCAGTCTGTTAACAGCAGTAAATCCAGACGTATCGTGAGACAAATAAATTTGAAATCAACCATCGGTAAAGTTTACAACTACAGGCGTGGAGTAAGCTGTCCATTTTGTACATTCATCGAAGTTCCAAAATACATTGGGTACTCTGAAAAATCAAATGAACCGGCCGTGTTGCGTGCGACAAATGTAGATTTTGCATCAAGCGGAAATGCAGTCCTCATATGCTGATATTGAACATCAATTCACCCAAAACGTTTATAGTAACCCATGTGATGCCAATCAACCTAGGGCCAGTGCGCTTGATGTCGATCGACTGGGCGCTGATCAATGTGATTCTAACCTTAATGCCGTTCAGAGCCCTGTGCCACTAAGCAGGAATGTGGAAAGTGTACGTAACCTACAAGAACAAATCGATCGATTGTGGCAGGAACACGAACTGTGCCAGCTACTACACCAACAGATTAATTTTCCTGAGTTTGTGAAGTCGATCCCAAATCATGCGGACAATGATAATTACGAAGTCAATAAATGGCTAGCTAAAAATTTTGTGGTGACAAAAATTGGACGTTACAGCTGGCATATAGTAACAACGCAGTGACCCCAACAACGTTGATGATTTATGCCATGCCATGCGGCTCAAATTTCGAATTCAGTGGTCGATGTGTACTATCAACTGACAGACGTACCTGTAAAAGTGACGAGTCAGTGAAACGCTACTTATATAAATTACAGAATATCGCTAGTCGGGCCAACAACGACGAAGTGGAAATAGTGAATACTTTCATGAAAGGTCTGCGTGGTAATACAAATTCAGTTTCTATGTCACATGGGGTGACCGCTGTTACTGAATTGAAAGCTTTGCTTAATCGATACGAACAAATCCGTTCTGTGGCAAATCAGGGCGGCAACGTGAAGGCTACTATATACAAAATAACGATGTGAAGACTGCTGCTAGAACCGATGATTCCAAATTGATGACTGCTTCTAAGACTGATACCAAACTGATGGCTGACACGAAGGAAGTGCGCTGTTTTAACTGCCAATGGTTTGACGGTTATTAGAGCCCCTGCCCTTAGGAAAGGAGACCAGCTGACATGTGCTTCAAGTGTCAATCCATCCACCATGGTTTTGCTGAGTGCCCGAAGCGTGCTAAAATTGCTATGAGTGCTTTTCATTACGAAATTACAGCTGAACAGTTATAAGAAATGATCAATGGTTATGTTGTTGAAACCATTGGGGCAATGAACCTGGTAAGTGTTGTGCTTTCCTCTCATCATAGTAGGTGTACTAAAGTTGAGGAATGTTTTTCTCTTTTCATACTAACAGCGAGAAAAGTTGGATTGGTGGTGCAGAAGCACCAAAAAAGTATGCACATAAACCTATTGAAACTAAATATTGACATATTTGTCTATGAAAAAATCTTGTGTTTGACCAAATATCGGAATAAAGCTATGTTGGATTTTCCCTATACCCGATCACTATATGTCATTGCTTTTGATTCTCGCTCGTGACAATACGTGCCCAAAAATCGACTCAATAAGATGTAGAAAGCTGCGTGAACTTTGGAAATGTTGAACATGGCCCTCTTTTTTTTTGTGGTAGGGAGGTGAAGGTATTTACGCCCGCCGAGTCTGGCAGTGTGGGACTCCCATGGAGGATACCCTTGGACTACCCACTAAACACCTCCCCTGTCAATCTGAGAACCTAGCCTGGAACCGTTTGACACATTACTTCGGGCCAGGTCTCGTTTTGTTACGCCGTGGGGCGCCTTCAAGCTGGGGAGTCCCTTTCCTAGCGGGAGGGGAGAGGGGAAGAGGAAATGCCAGAAGAGCGATCCCCCAGCCCCAGCACCTCCGGCTGCTGCGAATCCCTTTTATCCTTTAGGACTGCCCGAGCATAATGTGCCACCTGGTTCCATTTGTCAACCGATTCGAGCATCACCGCAACTTTATTATCCGGGGTGAGCTCTCCCGTCTCCCTGTAGAGTTCCCTTCGCAGCCTGGTCCATTTGGTACACGCAAAAAACGTGTGACAGGCATTATCCTCGTCTCCTGGGCAAAACTGACAATCGGGAGACCGTGACTTACCGATCTTGTGCAGGTAAGACTGAAAACACCCGTGCCCGCTCAAAAGCTGGGTCAGATAGAAGTCAGTCTCACCATGCCTTCGATTTAGCCACAGTCTCACATCCGGGATGAGGCGCGCAGTCCACCTTCCCTTCGTGCAATTCCTCCAAGACTGCTGCCAATCGTTGAGCGAGCGTTGTCTCTCCTCGCGGACAACCATCTCCCTCGCATCCTCGTTTCGGCGAAGGTAAATAGCGCGGCGCTCTCTAGCAAGGAGGGCGACAGGTATCACGCCTGCAATCACTCTCACCGCCGAGTCGGAGACTGTTGGATACGAAGATGCAATTCTCAGTGCTCCTCTTCTCTGCACCTGTGCCAATCGTTTCCGGTATACGGTATATATAAATGCAATATCTGTAAGAAAGCCAGAAGCTACCAGCATAAATAAAATGACGACAGAAGTCTCCCATTTCTACAAGAACTTTGAAAAACTTATGGAAACCTTCAAATTTATCTCCAAAACTATTTGCAATTGCGATGAGACAGGTATCCGGGAAAATACTAGCCCCAAGAGGACAGAAAAGGGTAGGATCCATCACTAGTTGGGAGAGAGGTAAAAACATAACCGTTCTGTGTACGAAGAACGCTGCTGGGACATTTATACCTCCAATGCTTATCTTCCCGAGGAAATGACATTCCCCTCACCTGAAAGAAGATGGCCCCGCTGAAGCTATATACCACTGCTCAAAGAATAGATGGATCTACGAAAATCTTTTTTGAAATGCCTTCTACATTCCACGGACTTCGCGAAACCTTCTGCAGAAGAACCTATCTTGTTGATACTCGATAATCACGCGAGTCACATTTCTTACAATATTTACAAGCACTGCAAAACCGACCCCATTCATATGCTGTCCTTGCCACCACACACATTCCATAGAATGCAGCTGTTGCACGTCACGTTTTATGAACCACTTAAGGCTGCTTACAAGAAAGAATGTGACAGCTTTATGAATTCTCTAGCTACATTAATGCTCGTTTCCGTTCTACCTCTATATTGGTCTGTGGTGACTTCAATTTGCCCTCTATTGTTTGGAATGACATGTATGTTTCCATAGTTTCTGGCGGTAGTGTGTCTTTTGCTCTTTCTTCTTTTATTCCCCTCTGTTCTTTCACCCATTACAACACTATTCCTAATGCCAATAACAAGTTGTCCAATCTTGTTCTTTTCAACTTGTCGCCTTCTTCTCTGTCCGCATCGGTGGCACTCTCATCTTTTGTCAAACCTGATCCCCATCATCCACCGCTCTCGATTGAACTTGCTATCACATCTTCTCGTTCTTTGAAGAATTCCTCGCCTTCCCCCTTTAATTTTTTTAAAGCCGTTTTATCGAGCATGGAAGCTGGACTTAATGCCGTGAATTGGTACTCCTTCTTTAGCAATCTCCACACTGAAGATTGTGTTGATACGCTCTTTATGTTTCCTTCGTTCTCAGTCTCGCAATTTATTCCTGTGCTTCCAGCAAGAAGGCCTAAAAATGCTGTTTAATTCAGATGTTGCCATTGCAATCAAAGCTAAAGATGCTGCCCGCAGAAATTTCTTATCCAGTGGTCTTCTAATTGACCTCGCTGAATTCAAAGAGTGTCATACCGTGGCGAAGAAAATTGCCACCTTTGCACTTCATTCATATGTTAACCTCATTGAAACTACGTTAATTTCGAATCAAGCTCGTGCGTTCTGGTCGTACGTAAAATCGTTAAGGACCTCTCATTATGCCCCTGATAATTTTAGTCTAGATGGCGTGATACCGTCTACTCCTCAAGAATTTTGTGAACTCTTCGCTTCTTATTTTCCTTCCCCCCCTTGATCTTGGTCATTTTCCTCTACTACTTTTCGTACAAACCCCTTGCAGGTTGGGCTACTCTTAAATAATCTTGACAACAGTACCAGTGCGGCCCCTAATGGCATTCCATATTTTTTATCAAAATTTTCATCTTCTTCACTTTGTATTCCCCTTTCAATTATTTTTAATTTGACTTTATCCAGTGGAGTTTTCCCCTCCCAATGGAAAATTGTCCACGTTTTTCCTATCTTCAAATCTGGTGATCGTAATATCGTCTCAAACTATCGTCCTATTTCCCTTCTTCCTTGTTCTGGTAAAATTCTTGAAAAGATAGATTTCGATATGCTGTATCCACTTTTCCTCCTATCTTTAGCAGATCACCAATATGATTTTGTCAAAAGCAGATCTACCCTCACAAATTGACTTTCTTTCAACCATCATATTGCAGCTTCCCTCGATCAGCAACAACAAAGGTACGTTATTTTTACGGATTTCTCTAAAGCCTTTGATTCAGTGGATTACTCTCTTCTATTTGAGAAACTTTAAGGGTTCAATTTCTCTATTTACCTATATTCCTGGCTTTCCTCATTTGTCCTGAATCGTCAATGTGTAGTCACTTTCAACTCTTGCTTCTCTTCTTCTTTTCACTCGAGCTCGGGAGTACTGCAAGGTTCAATACTTGGCCCCATACTATCCTTACTTTTTGTCAATGGTCTACCTTTACTCTGACATCCCCCGTCTCCTTTATGTGGATGACTTCAAGATTTTTCGAGTTATTGATTCCCTTTTAGACGTGGATATCCTTCAAGCAGATCTTCAGCGGCTTAGTGACTGGTGTGAATCAAACCATCCCTCCTTAAATGTTTCCAAATGCCATCAAATGAAATTCTCCTGTAAAAAATTTCCTCTTCTCTCAATGCATAGGTTTTTTGGTATCCCTTTGAGCAATGTAACCTCTTTTAAGGATCTTGGTGTGCTTTTCGATTGTAAACTGGAGTTTGATCTCCACATTGCTCCAATATTAAGAAAGCCTCCCGCTTAACTGGATTTATTTTACGATCCGCTTCGTCATTCCAACATATCACATCCTGTATGTGTCCTTACTCTCACTTGTACATAGTAATTTGGAGTACTGCTCCCAAATTTGGAGTCTGCACCACAGGATACTCGAATGTTGCTTCCATAAGTAAGGGAGAGTTTGGATTTAGAATCACAGGTATCTTTCCTATGAACTCAAATTTGTTCAGTGATGGATAACTTTTAGCAGCGAAATACTGCAAGGTGAGTTACTGGTTACTCAAGATAATGAAAGCTCTTTTCAGGCATTATATGCAAGCATTCCTCTTGAGATGACTGCAACTCCAAGCGCATCCAAAGAATCGGTGTACTTCCTGTGGGCCTTGGGCTCTCTGTGCCTGCACTGGCTGGAACTCCGCAAGGGGTTATGTATGCGACTTGCGTTAGAAATATTTGACCATCATTGTCAACATCATGACTACCATTGCCTTCGTGTGCGTACAATGGTAGTCAAAGATAACTTTTATTACAATAATATTATAACTATTAACATAGATGGTAGCATCAAAGAAGATTATACTGATTTCAATTAATAGTCCTTTGATGGAGAATTGCTATATTTTTTCCTAATGAAGCAGTGATTTATAATTTGAGTTTTATTCCAAAAAGTGCTTAGCTGACCGCCATTAACCTTCTCTAATTCTTTTTTGAAATTATTTGTAATAGTTTCAGTAGCTGGTAGGCACCTTACTTGGGTATAAAATCACGACCGAGAATCAAAAGCAATGACATATAGTGATCGGGAACAACGTATGGAAAATGCAACTTAACTTTATTCCGAGATTCGGTCAAACACAAGATTTTTTCATAGCTAAATGTTTCAATAGGTTTATGTGCATACCTTCTTGGTGCTTCTGCACCACTAATACTACTTTTCTCGCTGTTGATATTGAAAAGAGAAAAACATTCCTTAACGTTAGTACACCTGCTATGATGAGAGGAAAGCACAACACGAGGTTCATTGCCCCAATGGTTTCAACAACATAACCATTGATCATTTCTTATAACTATTCAGCTGTAATTTCGTAATGAAAAGCACTCATAGCAATTTTAGCACGCTTCGGGCACTCAGCAAAACGATGGTGGATGGATTGACACTTGAAACACATGTCAGCTGGTCTCCTTTCCTCAGGGCAGGGGCTCTAATAACCGTCAAACCATTGGCAGTTAAAACAGCGCACTTCCTTCGTGTCTGCCATCAGTTTGGTATCAGTCTTAGAAGCCGTCATCAATTTTGAATCATCGGTTCTAGCAGCAGTCTTCACATCGTTGGTTTTGTATTTAGTAGCCTTTACGTTGCCACCCTGATTTGCCACAGAACGGATTTGTTCATATCGTTTAAGTAAAGCTTTCAATTCAGTAACAGCGGTCACCCCATGTGACATAGAAACTGCATTTGTATTATCACGCAGACCTTTCATGAAAGTATTCACTATTTCCACTTCGCTGATATTCTGTAATTTATATATGTAAGTAGCGTCAAAGTCAAAGTCCAAAGTCATAAGCGCTTTATTTAATACTAATCGTTATAAATTTTAAAAGAATATAAAGCAAATTCCAAACAATAACAATAAAAAACTTAATGGCCCAAATGGCTCTCTAAATTTGTACGTTATCATTCATCACATTTAAAAAAAGAAGCTATAGCAAATTCAAAGCAATGGATTATTACATATTTTTACAATTCAATTGGAAAAAGGAGAAAAAACCAACCAACACTATTCTAAAATTATTTATAATCTTAACACTACAGTGAACTTTGATCCTACACCTAATATGTTTTAACTTAATTCTAATAAATGCTATCAAAAACTTTATCTTATACTTAAAAAAATCTACAACAATGATCCCAACCTAAGCGTTTTACCTTATCTTTAACCTAATATAATAAACATAATATAAACCTAGCCTATACCTAATTTTTAACAAAAATAAACAACAACACTAAACGTAGCAATAATGAGCTGAAACTCAAAAACTCAATAACGAAAAACACCAAAACTGAAAATACACACGAATAATTTAGACATTGTCATTCAGCCACCAATACCTAGATTGCCCCCTATGTAAGTAGCGTTTCACTGACTCGTCACTTTTACAGGTACGTCTGTCAGTTGATAGTACACATCATAGTATACTCAACTAGTAGCCACAACTTTCATTTACCCTGTGGTGCACACTTTTTGAATTTTCCCAGGGGCATTCCAGCTGATCCGGGGCATTACAGCTGTTCCCATGTTTGGCGCGCTCAAGAAACAAAGCAAAATGCAAATAAAATTTCCGACGGACGTGTTCTTTTACGCATTTCAGAACATAGGAGTGCTGCCAGATCCTAATAAAAAACTAAAAGATTGCATGGAACGAATTTGTTTTTCTGCAATGTTATTGATTTTTTAGCTCTGGTAGCCCTGAAATCTCTCATCGAAGCATATGTTTATATTCGCGCCATTCATCGCATCAGAGTTTACCATCTACCTGCTACCGAGGATTTATGGCTTGCTGTTCGGATTTTTCCGGAGGGTTGATGGAGTGTGGTTACAAGTTGAGTATACTATGGTACACATCGACCACTGAATACGAAATTTGAGCCGCATGGCATGGCATAAATCATCAACGTTGTTGGGGTAACTTCGTTGTTACTATATGCCAGCTGTACCGTCCAATATTTGCCACAACTATTTTTTTTTCAGTTCTACATTGATGGACATCAAGGAGCTTGTTGAAATTAGCTAGCCATTTATTGACTTCATAATTGATATTTTCCGTAAGATTTGGGATCGACTTCACAAACTCGGGAAAATTAATCTGTTGGTTTAGTGGCTGGCACAGTTCGTGTTCCTGCCATAATCGTTCGATTTGTTCTTGTAGGCTACCTACACTTTCCTCATTGCTGCTTAGTGGCACAGGGCTCTGAACGGCATTAAAGTTAGAATCACATTGCTCAGCGCCCAGCCGATTGACATGAGGTGCACTGGTCCCAGGTTGATTGGTGTCACATGGGTTATTATAAACGTTTTGCATGAATTGTTGTTCAATATCAGCATATGAAGTCTGCCTTTCCGCTTGATGCAAAATCTACATTTACCGCAAGCAACACAATCGGTTCATTTGATTTTTCAGAATACCAAACGTATTTTGGAACTTCGATGAATGTACAAAATGGACAACTTACTCCACGCCTGTAGTTGTAAACTTAAACGATGGTTGATTTCAAATGTATTTGCCTCACGATACGTCTGGATTTACTGCTGTTAACAGACTGACAATTTTTTTTTACAATGGCGTTGTTCATTCTTCTTCTGAGTACTACTTAAAACAAAAGACAGACGGCAGCACGACCGACATTTAAAATGAGAACGCTATAGGTTACATTCATATATGGAAGACCCATGTTACAGCCTTTAAAATTGTTTTGTAATCGTTAAATTCCAGAAGCAATTATTGGAGTTTTTAGCTGCTATAGTTTTTGAGAAAAGCTGCTCTAATGCTTAGATGGATGGAAGGAAGGACAAATAAAAATCAATATTTAAACAAGTTGGGTAGACAGACCTATGCTCATGTCAGAACGGTTTTGTACTCAATTTACAAAATGCCGTAACCAGCAACGAATAAAATTGAGAAACACGTCATGTTCGAGGATCATACTATTATTCACTATGTAAGTTGAAAGAATTTTGACTTCTGAGGTATTTGTTAAAGTTATACCCATAAATATCTGGCTTGATAGTTTTTTCAGATTTTTTTAGGTCACGGGTGTCCATTCGCGAGGGAGAAAACACATTTTTCATGTATATCCCCCCCCCCCCTCCCGCCTGTGCCCCCACTGAAGCAAAAACTGTCAATTTAAGAACTGTTTTGAAAAGCTCTCATTAAGGAACTTTCATTTGATACTCATATCGGCTACCTTTCATGAAATTTTTTTTTCAGGGGCCACTCCTCTGTACTGTAAGCATCGATTCATGGCCTATTTTTTCGAATCGTAGAATGGCTACAAAGCCCTTTTGCTAGGAGCTCTCTCCTGCCTCTTCGACTTGTTTCAATTGTATGTACTCATCCTCATGATACCTATCATTCCTGAAATTTTCATGCAAATCCTAGCAAAGCTGTAGTGTCTAAGTCGGTAAAAAGCGCATATGGCTCCATAGCCATATGTTTCCATTGTAATACAGGGCACATTGTTCCATAGTAATACAGGAAAATTCAAATCGCTATGACTTCGTTATATACTATTCGATCTTTATGAAACTTTCAGAAAAGATCAATCTTATTAATAGTCATCTCTTTATTGAGTTTAAGGGTACCGTTTAGATTTTATTCAAGAAAACAGAAAATCGATAAATCATACTATTACTAACAAAGTTGAGTGAATTTCGACTTCTCATGTATTTGTTGTTGTTGTACTCATTAAGGCCTACATTCATGATTTTTTTCAGATTTTTCGGATGGAAGGTGTCCAATCGCGAGGGGGGGGGGGGGTACGCGAAAAGTTCGTACATTTCCCCTTCCCCCCTCGGTACTCATAAGGCAATTTCAAGACCTGTTTTGAAAAGATCTCATTGAGACCTTTCCAGTGACACCCTACTCGACTACCAATGGTGAAAATTTTTTTTTGAGGGGTCAACTCCCTATATGGGGGGACCCCCGTTAAACCCCTTTGAAAATGTTTTTTACCCTTGACTTTTCAAGAAGTCACCACTTCTGACCTTTCCACAAAGTTTCATGGCTGTAGCTTCTATAGTTTAGGAGAAAAAGTGCTGTGACATACAGACGGACGGATAGACGGACACAGGTCGTGATTGCAATAGGGTTTTGTATTTTAGTACAAAACCCTAAAAAGCGTTTATCGAGCCTAATCCAGTCTGGCTAAAAATCTACCTGGGCTCTGTACGTAGTTGGGCAATTTCCATTTCATTATCTGTCAGTTAACAATAAGATTGAATTGAGTTTGTCTAAATTCAGTCTATGTTTAAACAAATTAAATCCTTTTGAAATGCTTTTCTAAAAATTAGTCTGGACTACCATTTACTAATAAATGCAAATATTTTTTTGTTCATGTATTTTTTTTTTTTTTTTGAAAGATATTAGGCAGCCAATTATTTGCATACAGATAGATGGTGTGTTTCCTGGTAGCTTTGCTTTCTTCGTTATTATATTTGTCAAATTTGCAGCAAAACATGTGTAGCTCGTGAAATTACGCGTGACCCTATTTCGTAAATTAAGGTTTCTGGCAAGTTAATTTATTTGTACAGCTTCTAATAGTCTCAATCTATTCTGCGTATAAATATCCGAGTTTTGTTGGAACTCTGCAAGCATTACTCGAGGTATCTTCAGAAAATCCACAAGAATCCAATCAAGCACAATCAAAAAAAATTTCAAAATGAAACTAGTTATTCTGTTTTTGGCACTTACTTTTATTGCTGCAGTCGTCGGAAGCTCAGTTGCAATCAATGCAGAAGGTGATGCCAGACCAAAGGATCTGAATAAATCTGTTGGTGATGCCCAATCCGAATCAGATAGTGACTCTGATGACAGCAATTCAGACTCCAGTGATAACAACGACAGCAACAGCGATTCTGATGACAGTGACAGCAATAGCGATTCAGGAAACAGTGACAGCAATAGCAACAGCAACAGTAATTCTTGAAATAAAAGAAAATAGGATAAATCATTTATAATATTGTATTTACTGGCTAGCCAATAGCTTTTGTTAAATTATTGAAAATAAAAATTTAAGCAGCAACTTATGTTCCATTCCTACTTTCACTGGTTATGATCCATGGAGGAACCGGTCCTTGATTAAAAATGGATAAAAGCATGAAAATAAGGTTAGAGGCAAGAACTCCGAGTGACAATACATATGAGGAATCAGAGGAAAACTAGGCGATGAGGGAATTGGCAAGACCAAACATTTTAAGCTGGTCAAGAAGGCGTCTGATATCGCAAGGATCTTGCTGATAGGAAGAGGTGACGTTTTGATAGCATATGAATTGAGGAGCACTTTGACAGATAACAGGCCAAAACTGCTTTGTAAAATAAGCACATGAAGATTGTACAATGCGCGCCATATAAATTATTTAAACAAGGTCCTTAACCATATCGAGATTCCTCTGAAGACATTATTTTTGAAACTTTGCCGAAACGGTCACTTTGGTTTTCAAAATAGCGTTTGAACTAGAACCAGTTCACAGAATATCACCGAACCTTTCAGGTCAGTACGTAGGGGTGATATTTCGATTGATTTTAGAGAGAGTGGTAGAATATGTTCTAAATTTTGCGCTGACATCTGCATTTCTAAAAGTAAGCTTGGAGTTATGCTATGAATGATATTTGGCAGTACTTAAGGGAAAATATCGCTGCAGCATTCCCAAACAATATGAAAAGTTAGTGTAACCCAACTTGCAGTTCGTGCGGAACACGAAATTTACTAAGCATATTAGAAATTGCATTCCGAGATCCGAATGGCAAACTTTGAAGGTAAATTGCAATATCTTCTGCTTGAAGTGCAAGTTAGCAACCCTTTTCAATACTTTTGATATATCTACCGGGCTTAGTATGATTACGATATAATTCAAGAATGTTAAACATCCCCACATGTCTTTTATTCGGCTTATTTCCCCATAAAGTAATACCATATTACCACAGCTAATTATTTTGTTTATTTGATATCCGTAGGCAAATTCTCTTTTTTCTTGAAAAGCCGTCGGGCCTAGCTTTGATGTGTGAATAGACGCGTTTTGACTCCTTTGAGTCATCTTCAGTCTCTAAAGGATGTTTTGAAGGGAATGACTTTTTATAGTCATAGGATGGGTTAAGCAGGTAGTACCAAATTATGTCAGGTATTAAATAAGGTCAGGTGCTGAATTCGGTCAGGTGGAGGGATATTAGGATTTTGTTTTTTGGATTGTTGGATGTCCGTTTGTTCTGTTTCATCAATACTTCTAGCCTTTCTGCGATGTCAAGTCTCGGTCCTTTGTGAAGATTTTGTCACAGCGTCAGGCATGTGTGCCTGGTTTTGTAGGTGCGTCGCATAATTGCAGTGTGCCTTGTTGTGTAGGAATGATCGTAAATCCTCTTTGTATCTCATCGTTAGTTTCCGTATTGTCCTTCTGATGTATATCATGTCGCAGTCCTTGCATGTCAGTTTTATATGCCGCCGTTCTTATATATTGATGTGTCATTCAGTTTTGGTTTCAGTTTCTTTCCGACGTCTTTGTTAGTTTGAGTTCAGTTTGCAGTGTGTATTTTCAACGGAAGTTTGATAGTTTGCGTGTCTCTTCGCCTACGTATGTTAACGAAATCCACTGCTGGTCGTTATTATGAGTTTCAGTCAGTTGGCGCTCTTATTTTTGTTTGTACTGTTTAACAAGATTGTCAGTGTCACGTTGTTTGTATCCATTATTACTAGCTATTCTGTAGATGTTGCTTATTTCGTTATAACAGTTAGTAGAAGTTATGGGGGTGGAGTGGAGTCTTTGTACCATTGATCTGTATGCTGCTAGTTTCTGTTGTGTGTGGTGGTTAGAAGTTACGTGTATAGTATGATCAGTTGAAGTTGGTTTTCTGTATATGTTATAACCTAATCGTGTTTGTTCACATGTCACGGTAATGCCCATATAGTTCAGTTGTCCATCTGTTTGGTTTTTTATAGTGAAATTTATATTCGGGTCTATATCATTCATATAGTTAACTAGCTCCTCTTGTTTATTTTCTTGTGAATCAATAACGATGAAACAGTCATCCACATATCATCTGTAAAATATTAAATTGAATATTTTGACAATTTTGGGTATAAAGGCTTCTTCCAAGGATTGTAAGAATATTTCTGACATTATTGAGGACATTCGATGTCCCATATACAGGCCGTCCTTGATAATGTATTTGTTATTATTGAACCTAAACTAGTTCTGCTGGGTTGTAGCCTTTATGAAATGAGTAGTTGATATGTTAATCGTCGGCTGTTATTGAATGAAAGTTTTTCTTTTAACATATTTTTATCGACGGGTATAGACGGATAGAGATGATTGTTGTGAGGACCTTATGTTGTGCTTTAAGAGGTGGAGTGGATGGATTCGGGCTTATGTAGCGGTGCTTGGTATTAGGAAGAATGATAAGTGGTGATTGTATAACAGCTGCACGTAAGTATGCTTGGAACTTATTGTGGGGTCTTTGTTTACCAGTTTGTATCCGTTGGCGTTAATGAAGGTAACTAATAAGTTCCAAGCAGATTCACGTACTGCTATTATACAATCCCCGACCACCGTGCTTAGAGGAAATTTAACCTGAATATAATTCGTAGTTACAAAAACATATTTAGTTCGCATAATAAGGCAAATTTGACACAACTCTCTCACTTCTGCCATACTTGCTCTATGTTTTTCATACTTAATCATTTCTTGATAGAAATATTATTTGAAGTAATGTTGCTTATGGATCATAGTTTAATTTACATATTTTCTCATTTACGTTGACTTTAAACAAGCGTACGACTGTATGAATCGTCATGTACTGCACCAAGCAATGCTTGGCTTTGGTATTCCAGTCAAATTAGTCCGTCTTACCAAAATGAAAATAACGTTGACAACTTCTCGAGTCTCTATCAAAAACCAACTCATCGGCACCCGTGACACAAATATTGGCCTAAAGCAGAGAAATGGGCTGGCCCCATCACTTTTCAATTTGGCTCTGGAATATGTCATCAGAAAGCTACCAGTTGACACAAGAGGTACGTTATTGTACAAGTCAAGCCAAGTGCTCGCCTATGCAGAAGACACAAATATTTTGTCACGGTTGTTAACCACTGCCAAAGAACTTTTCTTCAGACTCAATAGCGAAACAAAACTAGTGGGGCTACGAATCAATGAAAATGAATCAGAGCTCATGACGCAGTCGAGAAAAACTACCTCAAATGGCCAAAATATCACACCTACCAAATATAATATCGCAAATTTTGGTGAATTTGTAAAGTTAAAAGCCAAATAACGAGAACTGCTATTGTAACGGACGAAATACGCCAAAGAATACTGCTCTTAAATAAAATATTTTATTCAGCTTAACCGATCTTGAAGACTAGCTGCATACACAGGAAAACAAATATCCAAGTATATAAAACAGTGAGAAGACCTGTGTGATGATATGGGTGTAAAGCATGGATCCTAACCCAAGCATCCACAAGGATATTGAACTCCCTCGAAAGACAGGTCCTAACCATCGTTTACGCTACTGTGCGTTTCAGTATTTATTTGTATGGTATCCCGTCCACCTTTTTGACTGATTGGGAAACAGTGAGGCATACCGTACGATAAGTAATACTCGGTGAAATAAGCAAGTGGCTCGTTGGGTATTGGCGCTACAGGAATAGCGCTACCAAATCAAACACCGCAGGGGTTTTTTATGCCACGTGTTGACGCTTCCAACCGCTATAAGTTGGTGGCTACTATTGATTCGAGTGAATTAGGTTTCCAGATTTTATTAACTCAAAGCCGTGATTCTAAAATCCAGAAGTTGAAGCATGAGTTTGAAAATGTTGTTATGAATGATTAGAAACAGATTGATGGTTTGTTGTTTTGACGTGACGGATGTAATCGTGCTCAATTATACGAGTATGTGCCAGCGAATTCATGAAAAGATTGGGCACATGGCATCCAAACAGCGTTGCGAACAGATAAAGTAAAACTATTGGTTTCCATATATGAGATGGAAGGTTGAGAGGTCTGTTGGAAATTGTATTAAATGTATTATGTATGCCTCACCAAAACGTACATATGACTGTGCTTTGTACAGTATTCCAAAGAGTACGCTTTCGTTCGACACTGTACATATTGACCATTTTGGCCCACTTCCCTAGATTTAATCAAAACACAAGCATGTTTTGGTCAACTGGTTCAAAAGAATTTTGCAGTGCATCATAGGAATATTTTGATTATCCATACCCTTGTCGCCTAATTTCTGATCTTGTTACTGCGCTTACTTCACTTCAGTTCGAGGAATGTTTCGGATAATAAAAAAATGAGCATCTACCGCTGGCTGTAGCGTCACCACAGACGAAAGAGTCAATCGTGCGTTAAGAAGTATATTAGCTAAAGTCACCGCTCCAATCGAATACGCAAACTGGTCGAGGATGCTCTCTCATGTGCAATATGCCATCAAAAATACCGTGAATTGTTCCGCAAAGCAAGCGCCAAGCAATTTTTTATTTGGTGTGGAACAGCGTGGGGAAATTGTTGACAAATTAGGCGAACATTTAAATGAGGAGTTTGCTGACAGAAACGCTGTAAATTTGCAGCAAGTTGCTCTGAGGCCACGAAAATTATCGTAAAACTACAAAAGTTTAACGAAGCATACTTCTTGCGTCATAGCGGAACAGCCAGGAACTTTGAAGTCGGTAGGGGTGCTGTTTTGAGCCGCAGTCTATACTCTGGGGCTCTGGAGTCCATATCCGAGCTCATTTGAGGGAGCGTCCAGTCCTCAACCAGTCTAGGGGACGTGAATAGCTGCATTTGGATTCGGTTCCCAGCTCGGCGGAGCTCTTGTGCGACTAGTGTGCTGACTGATCCTGAAGTCTTGAAACTCTCTCTACATTTGTCGCATCCTGTCGGACAGCCCTTGTAGTAAAGACAGAATCGCGTCATTGCCAGTTGTGTTTGGAGGTGCTGTTCAGATATCTGCCTGCGCTCCTGAAATTAGGTGTTCCCCACTCGCGGCTCCCTGGTTTTTTAACAGGGTTTGTATCTGATCGTTAGCCCGGGGGTCTTCCGCAATTACTCCGGGTTGTCTAGGATACTCTGCTCAGTTGGGCGTCTGCAGAGAGGACAAAGATTGGAGCTTGGCAGGAGCTGCTGGACATAAATGCGATGGGACAGGTGTCCGCACTCCAATCTCATATTGGTAGAGCCCTCTATGACATCCTCATAGCATCGCTGGCAGTACATTTTTGAAGTAGCTCCAGCGCTTCTCTGGAGTTCGCTTTGTGGTCATGTCTGGAATGGTACAAAAAGAAAAATAAACTATCTGGAAAAACTCTTACTAGCTATGAAAAAAAACTAAGCTAATATAAATATGTGGCCAGTAGTGAGGAGCTTTAAATACCCTTTTTCCTTTCCAGCAGTGCGAACTCTTCCATAGGAGAATGAAAGAGAATGATGGTCTTTCGAGAAGAGGGTGCTTCTGGTCGATTTTGAAATTTATCTTAATCCCAAGTACATTGCAAAAACCGTTTCTAATCTACATTAATTGGCTCGACGAGATGAGTGATAGTTTCACCGTAAAAAGTTTTTACGCGGCCCAAATCCCGACACATGGAAGCATTCCGGGCTTAGTAATTCGAGCATACACACCCGGAAGCTGAACTAAAACTACTCATCTACCAGTCATAGATGGGTAAAATCCTTCCGCAACATTCAGGCAAGGTAGCCTTCTATTTTCTTGAGAGCCTAGGCAGATAGGAGAATCTCATCTGGCTGACAGTTTCCATCAAGAAAATAGAAGGTTCTTACAGGTTTAATCCTAAGACAACACATCAGAACGAGTCCTTTGCAAAAACAAATGAGAGAAAGTGGTTCTCATACAACTCCACAACTCCTGTCCATGGGGTTCTAGTACAGAAGTACCTTACATCCTCCATAAACGACTAAAACGTCAGAAGATAAAAATATTTCCCTTTTACGATGTTTAGGCCCCACGCCGGGTGCCATTTTTAATGATTTTCTAGGCTTTAGGTAGTGCATTGCATGAATTACATATAGCAAATAACAATCTCGTTATACTTATAGACTACTACTTGAATATCTTTTGATCACCTGCGCACCCTTGCATTGTGTTGCAATGATTTCCGCCTCACGATGATTCACTTGACAATTCTGGGTCCATCGATTGACACTGTATATAAGACTTCGTTAAGTAGTTGAAGAGCACGAATGAAAATTAAGCTCTGTCCAACATGGAGACCGTGCGGAAGACGAATATTGTAATCTGAGATGGGAGTCCCAGGCATTGAGTCGTGTCAATATTGAGTGGCTTTGCCTCAAAACTATGCGCCGCGATTGTGAAAAGACTACAAGAGCGCAGGACACGCTGCAATCGGGAGTTGATGACGACAAACTAAGCTAGGGAATTTTATGTAAAAAGTTTTGTTTTTGCAATTTAATCAGCAGCTCTAGAGGACTCACCTCCACCAACTGCTGCAATGGGTTTTATGCATTGAAATGAGCCAGTCTAGATGGCCGAGTGAGTAAAGGCTTCACTGGTGCACAAAAACTTTAGTTGCTACCTATTAAGCTGGTTGTTACACCAAATCACTCGGTACGGTTTGTGCGAACTCTTAATTAATTATTCAAAGAACGTTCACTCTTTGATTTGATAGCAGTCTGTGCCTGGTTAGATTGACCGGAACCTATGTTTCGAGATTTTACTATTAGCCTCTAACTACGACAACCTTCCCGTTCAGATTATAGCAATATTCAGTTCAAATTAAACAAAATTCGCACTCGATGTCCGGTTTTTGTTTAACTGTCTCTCCACTCATCGACATCAGCGACCTGTCAAACAACCGTATCAACTGGTTGAGATATTCATAATACATAGGGGTGACAGATATCCGTGGAGTATTGATCCGTGGGATCGAAGCTATGACGATTACTTAATTTATTTTCTGCTGCCAATAGAAAAACCATATCTCTTCCGTTTTGTTGGAACACATTTATTGGCGGAACTTTTTTGGTCTTGTTGCTGGCTTTTTCAGAGGAAACAGCAGAAATGCAAGTTAGTTGCTTCTCTATGTTTTTGTTTTTAAATACTGACTAAAATTTATATCATTATCTTTATGAGAACTACCTTCGACACTTTCTTCAACTTCAATTTCTTCTGTTAATCTAGCTAAAATAGTTTTGGCTATCGTTAGTGCCCCCAGCGTTTGTTTTGGTTGTTTCGTTTTGGACTTACTTTTGGGATTGCGGGCCTCGAGTCTTCATTCCTTTCTTGACTAAATCCTCGAAGGACTGTAATCCTACCCTTTGCTCATGATTTTTTCGTAGTCTGATCATGTCTTCTTTCATTTTCGACGCCTTTCTAGGCGTCCCCAACGGCGGGAAGCCGTTGAGCTCTCCATACCAGCAATCCTGAAGTTGTCTTTGGATTCTTCGCTTTTCTAGGTGTATCAAAGTACGTATATTATTCGATATAAATTTCTTGGGTCGATTGCTTGGTTAAAACTTTGGACTAACGTTTTAAAAAATTAATTTAATTTTTTAAAACTTTTGAATGGAGTCATTTAAAAACGCATCTGTACACAACGTATGCTTGACGTAGAATCTTTAAAAACATGCATGTATGCAGCGAAAGGTAGACAATGCATCTGATTTGAGACCCAAAGCCGCACATGAACATGCTGGGCAATACTAACACCAGAATCGTGGTCAGTAGGAAGACCATGTGATTTCTGTAATTTGAAAATAATGTCATGTAGTTGTGGCTTAATCCTTCAGCATTTGGTTGTGTTTGGCTAGCAGCAGACATTTTAAAGGGTGTTTTGCTAAATTTTGTATAATTAATGTACTCTCATGAAAACACTACCTACAGATTACACACTTTTGGAATGATTTTCATATTAGCGCCAGCGACAAAATAATTTTTAATAAGCATTGTTCGTATTCAGTCTAAATAAAAATGAACTCAATCCTTTTCCAATAAATAGTCTAGACATCAATTGTATAATGAATCCAAAATGTTCTAATTAATTTTATTTTTATAAGACGCGCAAGTATATACGTACAGATGGTGAACTTCCTGATAGTACTCTTATTGCATTTTTCGTAGTTATGCATGTATTTATTTGTTTTGTTTGCAGCTAAATACGCATATTTTGTAGTCATGCGTGACCTTATTTCTTAATTTAAGGTTTTCTGCAAGCTTATTTATTTGTTCAGCTTCTGATAGTCTCGATTTTTTCTGCATATAAATATGCGAGGTTTGTTAGAACTCCACAAGCAATACTCGAGGTATCCACTAAGCATCAACAAGAATCCGATCAAGAAAAATTAAAAAACTTCAAAATGAAACTAGTTATACTGTTTTTGGCACTTACTTTTATTGCTGCAGTCGTCGAAAGCTCAGTCGCAGTCAACGCCGAAGGTGACGCCAGAACAGAAGATCTGAATAAATCTGTTGGTGATGCCCAATCCGATTCAGATAGTGACTCTGATGATGACAGCAATTCAAACTCCAGTGATGACAGTGACAGCAACAGCGATGCTAGTGACAGCAACAGCAATAGCAACAGCAACAGCAACAGTAGTTCTTGAAATGAAAGAAAGTAGGATAAATCATTTATAATATTTACTGGCCAACCAATAACTTTTGTTAAATTACTGAAAATAAAAATTTAAGCAGCAAATTATGTTCAAGAGTTGAATTCACACTAGTACTCATATATTTCCCATTCCATTCCTACTATCACTTGTTGTGATCCATGGAGTAACCGATCCTTAATAAATATGGAAAGTAGCTAGTTATGCGTGAGCTTGAGGCCCTATGCATGCCCTGCATATGTGAAATAAAAACCATGCACGAGATAGTACAGGCACTTTTCTCCACCTATCCTGTCCATGTTGACACTGTCCATCGTGAAATGGCAGTCGAGTGTCCATTCTTCACTCAGCTGGAGCAACAAGAAGCGGTCCCGTCATTAAAAACAAGGAAGGCTCCAGGTCCGCGGCATCCTAGCTGTGGTATTATAAATTGTCCATCACCATTTGTAGTAATCGAGCTGTCATACAAGTAAACTGCTCAAAAACCCTCCTATCTGCTACTCAAAATTGTAGTGGGCCCAAACAAGCTTGTCGGCGTGACAGCACCATTGCGGCAAATTTCCCAGCAACAACTATTGAAAACCGTACAAACGCAAATTCAACCACTCTCGTCACGGCTACAAAACAAGAATCTTCTGGCCAATCTTAATATCTCGTCAGACTTCAACCCAAACAATCCAATTTACAACAAACCAGCTCCTCAAATAGTCCAGTCACCATCACCATTGCCGACCCAACCTCTACCATACCAAGGGAAAATAAAGACTAAATCTTGCCATTATACGTCAAATACAACATCATTCAAATGTTTTCCACGGGACCTCATACAGGCATCAATCCTTTTGAGGTAATTTTCAATGACTTTTCGGCACATTCCCGGCAATATCTCGGCCATAGCTTCACGATTATTGGTTCTCAATTGCTCAAGATTTTGAGGATTGTTCGCGTGAACACGATCTTTCGCATAGCCCCATAAAAAGAAATCCAAAGATGTTAGGTCGCAGGATCTTGCGGGCCAATTGACATCACTCAATCTCGAAATTACGCGTCCTGGAAATTTATCTTGCAAAAGTGCTCGATTAGCCTGTGTTGTGTGGCTTGTGGCTCCATCCTTGGAACCACATGTTCTCCAGATTATAATCCTCAATTTTTCTCCAAAAATAATCGGTTAACGTCCGTCCATAGCGGACAGAATTTACTGTAATGGCTCTTTCTTGATCGTTTTAAAAAAAATACGGGCCAATAACACCACCAGGCCATAATGCACACCAAACGGTCACTTTTTCCGGATGCAAAGGCCTTTTTGCGATCACTTGAGGATTTTGAGAGCCCCATATTTACGTAGCCGCTGAGCGAAAAATGAGCCTCATCACTATAGAAAATTTTGTTCGAAAAATCGTTACCAATGACTTGTTGTTCAATCACTCAATTCGCATACATTCTGCGTTGTGTATGGTCTTGAGGCTTAAGTTCTTGAGTGAGTTGGATTTTGTATGGATGGAGATGCAAATTCAAATGCAAAATCCGCCACAGTGAGGCTGTAAGACAAGCCCAAATGTTAAGCACGTCGAGGAATCGACAAATTCGGATCTTCCTCCACACTTTGAGCAACGACAGCGATATTTTCACCAGAACGAACGCTGCGATGATGCACAGGCCTTGCAATATAAATAACCGATCCAGTCTCTTCAAATTTTCTCACTATGTTCAAAATTGTTTGCTGTGTAGGTCGATCATGTCGACCGTAATCGGCTCCTGAAGACCTAAATTTTGATACAACAGAATCACCATTTTGATAATAAAAATTAATAATTTTAACACGTTTTTTGACTATTAAACGATCTATATTTCTAAATGGCAAACCATCAACTAAAAAAACACGCTTTGGATGACATTTAATTCTGACAGATGTCAAATGGCAGAGTTATACTTTCCTACCACGAATTAGATAACCCTGTTCAACGCCGAATTTTCACAATCCATCAACGTAAAATTTACTTTGAAAATGAATGCTCATACTCGAGGAAAATTTCTGTTCACATAAGCCAAAACACAGAATTACATTCGTATCTACTGATTACAACATGATAGCAACATGAATGTGCCCACTTCATCCGCACCACATTTAAAGCAGCTGGGCACTAAATGCAATTCAAAGCAGCGGAGGAATAAATGCAATTCATAGCAGTGGAGCAATAAATGCAATTCAAAGGGGCCTGTCTTCATTTACCGTAACAGCGTGATGCTACGTTGGACGACGGACAAGCAGAAGAAAAACTTGCTTGGGCACGAAAAACCACCGTTGTGACTGGGAGACTCAGCTGTGAAGGGAATAAGATGGGAGTCTGGTGGAGATCACGGAACGGGTTGGACGACGACGAGAGCGAAGTGGACAGAGATGCCACGCCTGTTTAACTATTTCAATTTTTCAATTAATTCGCGAATGAAAATAAAACGCAGAATATGAAAATCGGTAGCGTTGTCGCGTAAGAGAATGTTCGAGTTTTGTTCGCGAGATTGTCTAGCCTTGTGAAAACGACCCGATAAAACTGTGTGGCAATCCCGCTCGAATAGGAAGCACCGCTAATCATATGCGTGGAAAATTCGGAACTTATTGTTCGATAAAAGCGTTACCTGTTTGCGGATCGCGAACGTTTGGATAAAAATGGCCTTCGCTTGCATCTATTATTTGGATTACTGCATTTCAGTGTTATGGAATTCTAGGAAGTGATGGAAGAGTGAAAAGTCCCGGAAAGTGGTGCAAGAAGAGACGAGGTTGAAAATAAGAAAGGAAGAGAATGCGTCGTCCTTTTATTACTTAGAAATTGATTGAAAGGGGTGATGTGAAAATGACTTGTTGGATTGTTGCGCAGGACGAATTGGTTTCTAGCTGGAATCAACAGTAATTGAAACATATAACCACGAGAATCTCTTACCGCCAATATAATTCGCTAACAAATGAGAATGAAACTGGCCCGTTCCAATGGAAAGCATGTTGGTATCGTATGAAAGAAGCTTTTGTAAAGAATCTGAAAGAACGTTCTGATATAACGTTGCGTCTATGGGTCGAACAGTGTGAATTTATTTTGGTGCAAAGATTCCGTCGTAGCCATCAGATTGTCATTTTCATTTTCTCTTGCGGCAATTGGCCCATGAATTTCGCAGACAGCATTACAAATATATGGAGTTCATGATGATCGATGACGGGAGGAGGTCGTAAAGTGGAGCTCATCCGGATCATAAAGTAATATTCTCCCCTTGGATTAGATTTGAATTTTTGTGGCTTGCTTGAGAGGAGTTAAGTCTTGTTGCCGGCGGGTATAGTCTGTTCCCTTTCGCTAGGAATATTATTTTCGGATACGATTCTTGTGTTGGCGCTTTCGAAATTGTGTAAGAAATCTAAGACAGCGTGTAAATCTACTTCACGTGTACAACAGATGCCGGCTTTGAGTGTTGAAAATATCTAGTTACAATTTTAGTGTGCTAGCCTTGTTAATGGAAATAGAATAATTGAAGCATGACAAAGCAAGGACTTTACAGTCCATGTAGATTTTAATAGAACAAAGTATATAAGAAAATTCTGTCGATGCCTAACAGTGGCACCTGTGTGAATATTGCCTTCTATCATCGCGTCTTTACGTCCGCCCTATTCACAATAGTACAAATTTCATTTCGCTGCACACGAGTATATTTTCCATAACGTGACTTATTTTCTATACATATAAGTTACGATTCGTGCGAAAGAAACACATAATACAGGGACACATCCTACAGATATTATCATTGTTGTGAAAATTAAAGCAGTAAAAAAATAAATTTTTGTGTGAAAGTTGAAGTAGCAACAGTTACAGATGTGCCCACCCCATCTACGAGCACTCGTCGAGGAGGATGGGTAAGTACCCTTTTATTTCTACTTTCATGTTTATTGATATTAAAAGTGTAATTTCAATTCTTTGAATTGATTTAATCTGGGAAGCAATAATTGAATTGGTATTCTTTTTTTTCATTTGATTTGTCCTGATGTTTCAAAATGTTGTGTAAATTTTTGTTTGTTAGTGCATATAAAGAGGGTTACCCTCCTCTCTCCCTTCAGGGGTATTGATCGTTTTCGTTAATGTCATTTCGAGAGTTTCATTAAAAATAATTATATATTAGAAATGAATTGTCGATAAATACTTGAATTTATGCTCCAGATTCTGAAAAAGATAATAAATGAAAAGTAAAAAAAAAAACATTCGGTCTTTCCATTTTGTTTCCTCTGACCGGGTATGGGGCCCGCCACGTTGGAAGGCTTTTTCGCAAAAATGGGCTAGCCATCGGGCGCGCTATTCATAGTTTCAGGGGCTCTTGCCGGGTTGAGTGGCCTTCCGCTTGCGTGCCCTTTTATGACATAGGGTTATGTGACCCGATCACATAATTCTATGACATAAATCGGTCACATCTATATTTCTCCTTTGATGGGAAGGCTCATGCAAAGTATGTTTGTATGAGTTTTCCACATCCGGTTGCCCCACTCTTATTTGTGGGCCATGAAAATCGTCGGGTAACGACGAAGTCTCCCCAAGTCCGTCTGTTTTGACTCATTTCGACGTGTTCTTTGAACAAGCAATTGCCGTCTTTAGTTAGTTACCTACTTTTTTTTTGACTTCGGTTGACCTTTTGTTTTGAGACCCGAGAATTCGTGAATGCGAAATTCTTTTGTAGTGGATCCTTGTCCTGGGGGAATGAACTCGCCCCACGACACCGCAACGCTAGCCTGCCAGTGCATTCACGCGTCCCCAGACAAGGCTATTCTCGGCGGATCTCAACATCTTCTTCTGCCCAGGAAGCAGACCATCGCTGCAGTCCTTTACGGACATTTTTTTTACCTACTTCACTACACATTGCCCTGACTTGCTGCTCAGCGCATCCAACGCTTACCTGTGGAAATGAGTTTTCATAGAACGTTTGAAGCTAGCAAGGTTCATACTAATTTAAAAGGGAAGGGGAATGGCGGGTAACCGTCCGCATGCCGCCTGTTATGCATGCTAGATACAGGTGGGTAAGTGCCAAAGAAACTTATAAAGCGGAGTTTCACTAACGCGATTCGTGCTGCTAAGGAGCATTTTCCTCGGCAGTATGGTTTTGGAGCAGAGCACATACAATCACACAGGTGGCACGCATGGTCCAAAGCGCACAGGAACATAGCAATACCGAGCAACGATTAGTTCTGTTGGTGACATTTGATCTTCGGAATGCCATCAACTCCACTAGATAGGCAAATATAATGGATATGTTGGAAAATCCTTTTAAAATTCCAGAATATCTAAGTGGCTTTTGAGGAACCACCTGAAGGATCAAAGTTTGCTTTTTGATATGATGCAGAGACAACGAAGGAAACAAGTAACATCTGGTATTGCTCAAGGATCTATTCTTGGTCTAGACTTGTGGGATATATCGTATATCAGGCTACTGAGACTGTTAGTGGATTAGTTATGCCTGTTTAGCTATATTGATGATGTTGCCGCACTAGATGCTGGAACCATTGTCATAGAGGCGCAATTGTGCAATGCATTAGAACTTGAAAAGTATAGATGTAAGCCTAGCGAGCAACAACACAAGACAATCATACAATGTAGTAGCTATCAGCCCAAAACCATACTCTGCCATGATGACATCGGCAATATCATCGCTGATGAAACCAAGATTAAACAAAGATGGGCATCATATTTCAAGAACCTCCTTAATTCTCCACACAGCTCCAGAACGCTGGAGCCTTTAGATGTCTGCGGAGAGCTTTCGTTGGCCGCGTCAACTCAGGATGAAGCTTGTTCCATCATCAAAGCCCAAAAGAATAATAAAGCACCGGGCATCAATGAGATTCCAGTGGAGTTCATCAAATATGGTGGCAGCAGTGTTCATAAAGCTATTCACAAAGTCATCCAGCACATTTGGCAACAAGAACATACGAGGTGTGTTCAAAAAGTATCACGAATTTTGAATTTTCGCGGGTTACGTATATTCGAATTTCGATTTTTTGTGGCGTTATGTTGTTACTCATGTCTGTCACTTATGCCGACAAGCTTGGCCATTTTGAATGTTCACTTAATTGGTGATAGCTGCTTAACTTGCACGTGTTTTCAATCGTCTTCGATTTTTACTTATTCAAAAAAATGGATCAAAGAACGTGTATCAAATTTTGTGTGAAAAACGAAATTAAGTGCGCGGATGCATTCCGAATGTTGACTGTGGCATACGGAGAAGCTACCTTGGACCAAAGCAACGTTTATCGGTGGTACAAAATGTTTTTAGAAGGCGGAGAAGATGTGAACGACGAAGAGCGTGCCGGACGCCCGAGCACTTCAACAACAGACGAAAAAATTAATTATGTGGAGAAAATGGTATTGGCCAATCGTCGAATCACCGTTAGAGAAGTTGCTGAGGACCTAAACATATCGATTGGCTCGTGCCATTCGATTTTTATCAACGATTTGGGCATGAGACGGGTCGCCGCGAAATTCGTACCAAAATTGCTCAATTGCGACCAAAAACAGCAACGCATGAACATTGCTAATGAGATGTTAAACTCTGTCCGCGACGAACCAAATTTGCTCCAGAGGGTCATAACTGGTGACGAATCGTGGGTTTATGGTTTATCATCTCAATGGAAGCTGCCGCATGAACCAAGACCGAAAAAAGCGCGCCAAGTTCGGTCGAATGTGAAAGTTTTGCTGACAGTTTTCTTCGATTGCAGGGGCGTGGTGCATCATGAGTTCTTGCCACAGGGAAGAACGGTCAATAAGGAATATTACCTGCAAGTTATGCGCAATTTGCGCGAAGCAATCCGCCAGAAACGCCCGGATTTGTGGGAGAACAAAAATTGGCTTTTGCACCACGATAACGCCCCTGCTCACACATCGTTGCTTGTGCGCGACTTTTTGGCCAAAAACAACACACTAATGATGCCGCAGCCACCGTATTCCCCAGATCTGGCCCCCTGTGACTTTTTCTTGTTTCCTAAACTGAAGAGGCCCATGAAAGGACGATGTTACGCTACGCTTGACGAGATAAAGACGGCATCGAAGGAGGAGCTGAACAAGATTAAAAAAAATGGTTTTTTGAAGTGCTTCGAAGATTGGAAAAACCGTTGGCACAAGTGTATAATATCTCATGGGGATTACTTTGAAGGGGACAAAATAGATATTCATGAATAAATAAATAATTTTTGAAAGAAAACAAAATTCGCGATATTTTTTGAACACACCTCGTATGCCGTTAGAGTGGAGCTGATCAATTATATTCCCTATACACAAAAAAGGTGATAAGCTGCAGTGCGAAAATTATTGAGGCATATCACTACTTTGTACGGCGTACAAAATATTTTCAAAGATCTTCGAAAATAAAATCGGACCATATGCCAACAGTATTATTGGGGAGTATCAAGATGGTTTTAGAGCAGGTAGATCGACAATAGAGCAATTGTCACAGTCAAGCAGGTACTTGAAAAAGGAGCATACGACATATTGATCCTAACGCACTGTACAAAATAATGCTTTGCTTTAGCATCCCAGCCAAATTAGTCCATCTTACCAAAATGACAATAGCGTCGACGACCTCCCAAGTCGGCATCTATCACCAACTCACCGATGCCTTTGATACAAATATCAGACTAAAACAGGGAGATGAGCTGGCCCCATTGCTATTCAATTTGGCTCTGGAGTACGTCGTAAGGAAGCTACCTGTCGATACACGAAGTACATTATTATACTAGTCAAGCCAAGTAGTAGCCTATGCGGATGACATCAACATTGTCATTAACAACCTCCAAAGAACTCTGCCTAAAACTCGACAGCGAAACAAAACTAGTACGGCTACAAATCAATGAGAATAAAACAAAACGCATAACGCAGTTGAGGAAAAATACCTCAAATACACAAAATATCACACTTGGTGAACACAGTTTCGAAAATGTGAGTAAATTTGTGTATTTAAGAACGAGAACCAGTAATGAAGGAAACGAAATATGCCGAAGAATACAACTCGCAAAAAAAATTTTTATTCAGTTCTGACCATCGTGAAGACCAGCTGCATACACAGGAAAACAAAGCTCCAAGTATACAAATCTGTGATAAGACCTGTGTTATGGTATGCGTGTGAAACATGAACCCTAACCTAAGCATCCACAAATATGTTGAACGCCTTTGAATGACGGGTCCTGGGGGGAATAATCGGAGCGAAGCTAGACAGGGGCCAATGGCGAACTCGATACAACCATGAGCTGCATGAAATTTTTGACGAGCCGGAGGACACATGAATCGTATGGACGAACGACGAGTACCCAAAAAGGTATTCGTTTGGAGAACTGAAGGCCGGAGACCAGTGGGGAAACCGAAGAAGCACTGGTCTGACTCAGTCGACGAAGCCAGTTCATCGCTGCTCGGATTTAGGAATTGGAGGACGCGGTCAGCGGACAAAGACAGTTTGAGGCGCTATTTTCAGGAAACGAAGGCCCGAGAGGCGCTATAGTGCTCTAAGAAAAAGAAGTTATCAGCAAAATAAGGCATAAAAATATTTAGCATTGCAAACAAAAAAATTCAAAGAAGAAAATATCTGCAAGAGTTGGGATTTGAGCTTGTGAAGGACTGGTTAAAAATTAGAGGAGACAACCCGCATATACCACGTGCAATACACGATAAAAAAAGAAATTACACTGAAATTTCCAAAGAGCCCAGTGAGATAAAAGAACCACCAAACAATAAAGCAAAGTGCTCCATTTGTCCAAGAAAGGATGATAAAAAAACTAAATTTTTTTATGAAAAATTCTATGAGCCAATGTGTCTAAATCACATAAAGCATGTTGATCCAAAATGTTTGCAAAATCTAGATTCAAACTATCAAGAATCTGGGGAAAGCTGTAAGAAATTCGATCATTTACATTTATCTAATTTGATTACGTTTTAAGAGAGTTGTATTTTTTGTAATTGAAATGTAATTATGTTTAACTCAAACTAGAGTTATTTATATGTTTTAAGCTTCTAGTAATATATTTTAAAATTGTAAAATAGTATAAAAGACTAGCTTGAATCGTAAAAAAAGGCTGGGGAACTGTCAGACCCCATGTGGCGTGTGGCGTTTTAAAAAGGTATGTAGCAAGTGCCGGGTTATCAAACGCTTTCCGTATTTATAAATGCACAACTTAAACGATTAAAGCTGTTAAAAAATAATTCTATCATTGACATTAGAATGAGAGTTTGTTTTTAAGGGTTGAAATCTTGCAGTATATTCATAAATTATATGACAAGCAGTAAACCAGTGTTTTATGTGTTGTTAATGTGCGATTTAATATTTCAGGGAGACAAAACAATAATTTTTCCATGATTTTCGACGTAAGGGGTGGTTCTAAGGGCTGGAAAATTGATAGAAATCAGAACGCATGGTTGAAAATGTTAAAGAATATTTATTCTACAAAACTAAATATGTAAAAATTTTCACTGGTAGAAGGGGTGTATTTCACCCCTAAAATTCAAAAGCGCAAGTCGGCAATGTATTACTTTTGATATTTGAGGCTTAAGATGTCTGCGGAGAGCTTTCGTGGGCCGCGTCAACTCAGGATGAAGCTTGTTCTATCATCGAAGCCCAAAAGAATAATAAAGCGCCGGGCATCAATGAGATACCAGTGGAGTTCATCAAATATGGTGGCAGCAGTGTTCATAAAGCTATACACAAAGTCATCCAGCACATTTGGCAACAAGAACATATGCTGTAAAAGTGGAGCCAATCAATTATATTCCCTATCCACAAAAAAAGTGATAAGCTACAGTGCGAAAATTATTAAGGCATATCACTACTTTGTACGGCGTACAAAATATTTTCAAAAATCTTAGAAAATAAGTTCGGATCATACGCGTAATTGTCATTTTGGTAAGATCAATCATAAATTTTCATGAAAATCGATCGAGGTTAAAAGGATATACCCTATTTTCACCTTCATTGACTTGACTATAATTAAAATTATTAGAATCAATGCCCCCGTCTATTGTCTAGTTCTATACATTAACTACAAAAACTGAAGTATTGTTTACGGGATTGGATCTAAAAAAGTACACATATTTATCTATCTTTATGTTTTCTCCGAAGAGCATCTTCCATTACATCAACATTCTGACATGCGGCAGCGATACACTCGTTAGTACACCTGTTCATACAATCAAATTTAACGCGGTCAAAAAGCCGTTTTCGCCTCAAGAACTTATTCAAAGCAGGAAAAACTCAAACAAGTTCGTTATATTGCGTATGCATTATTATGTGTTACAAATTTACGCAAAAAACTATCCACCTATCTATTTCCTAATACCGTAGTAATCGCTAAAACTAGTAACTCTACCGGATACTTGCTATCTACAGCACTACAATTTAATTGAGTAGTTTCGCTCCCTGGTTCATGTTGAGCCAGTCGTACGAGTATGTTCACATTGTGCGCTGGTATCTTTAACTTAAGACTGAACAAATAGATTTTCTGCCTCCCGAAACGTAGATAAGATGGTACTGCAAGAAGCTAGAAATTTCATGCAATAACTGTAGGATTGCATATGAGCATAAGTACGACTACATGTAGCTAGATCGTTGCAACCTTTGGAGTGTAGATTGCATTGACTTGTTTTCACCTCACCTTCCAACGAACTGAATGGAAATCTACCAATGAAAGAACGTCACAGTAAGTGAACAATATCTTTGAGGTAAATCGTCTTTAACATATTTTTTATCGCTAGTATTTATGTATGCATATGCATATGAGTGAAATGAGATAAGTCGATGAACGTTCTTGACACCGTTTTTATGCTTTGCCTCCAACAAATTTAAAGATGAGCATAGGTATGCTATTAACATAAACGTACCTTCACATTAATTCAAAACGGCATTAAAAATTTTCTGACTCAAGAAAATCACCATATTTTGTAAATCATCGTATAGTACCTACTAATTGCAGACCAAATAAAATAGTATAATGATACCAATTGGCCAATATGTTTTTCAAATTAACTCAAGGCTGTCATGCGTAAATTTATGTTTTAAAAAATACAATCAAACAAAGGCGTTCTATTTTAGGGTTTAGCAAGGCCCTCTTAGGTAGCTGACGATAAAGCCATAAGGATACTGACACCGAAACACTCAAATTATTGGAAAACATTTGCATCATCTTATACCAATGACATTGCTTTATTAATTCCTTCTTCTTCTTCTTTTTCTTAGCACTACAGCCCCTCTCGGGCCTTTGCTTCCAGCAAACAGCGCTTCCAACTGTCTCGGTCCGTTGACTGCGTCTTCCAATTCCGAAATCCGAGCAGCAGTGAATTGTCTTCGTCAACCGAGTCAGACCAGCGTTTCCTCGGTTTCCCCGCTGGCCTCCGGCCTTCAGTTCTCCCAACGAATATCTTCATGTGTCCAGCCCATTGCAGCTTCCGTGGTCTTACAATCGTTGAGACCTCCGGATCGTCAAAAATTTCATACAGCTCATGGTTGTATCGAATTCAACATTGGTCCCCGTCTAGTTTCGCTCCGATCATTCGCCTCAGGACCCATCGCTCAAAGGCGTTCACACCCATAGCATAACACAGGTCTTATCACAGATTTGTATACTTGGAGCTTTGTTTTTCAGTGTATGCAGCTGATCTACAAGATCGTCAATACTGACTGTATTCTTCGGCGTATTTCGTCTCTTTCATTGCCCGTTTACGTTATTTTGGCGCCTAAATACACAAATTTGCTAACATTCTCGGTGCTTTATTCGCCAAGTGTGATATTTTGTGTATTTGAGGTATTTTTTGTCAACTGCAATCATGAGCTTTGTTTTATTTTCATTGATTTGTAGCCCTAGTTTTTCTTCGCTGTCGAGTTTCAGGAGAAGTTCTTTGGCAATTCTTAATTACCGTGACTGTATGTTGATGTCGTCCGCATAAGCCGCTACTTGGCTCAACTTGAATAGTAATGTACCTCGCGTATCGATAGGCAGCTCATGGATGACGTGCTCCAGAGCCAAATTGCATAGCAATGGGGCCAGCGCGTCTCTCCTTCAGTCCGATATTTGTGTCAAAGGCATCGGTGAGTTAGTTATTGATGCGGACTTGAGAGGTCATCGACGTTATTGTCATTTGGGTAAGACGGACTAATTTCGTTGGGATGCCAAAGCAAAGCATTATTTGGTACAGTGCGCTACAATCAATACTGTCGTATGCTTGCTTAAAGTCAACGAAAATTTGATGTACGTCTATTTTGAACTCCCAGCATTTTCCAAGTACCTACTTGACCGTGAACAATTGGTCTACTGTTGATCTACCTGCTCTAAAGCCACCTTGATACTCCCCCATAATATTGTTGGCGTATGGTCCGATTTTATTTTCTTAGATTTTAGAAAATGTTTTGTACGCCGTACCAACTAGTAATATGCCTCTATAATTTTCGCACTGTAGCTTGTCACCTTTTTTGTGGATAGGGAATATAATTAATTGGCTCCACTCTTTCGGCATATGTTGTTGTTGCCAAATGTACTGCATGACTTTGGGAATAGCTTGGTGAACACTACTGCCACCATATTTGATGAGCTCCACTGGAATCTCATCGATGCTCGGCACTTTATTATTCGTGTGGGCCTTGATGTTGGAACAAACTTCATCCAGAGTAGGTGGGTCCAATGGGAGCTCTCCGTAGACATCTATATGCTCCGATATTGGGAGCTGTGTAGAGGATTATGGAGGTTCTTGAAATATGATACCCATCTTTCCTTAATCTTGGTTTCATCAGCGATGATATTGGCGTTGTCATCACGATAGAGCGTGGTTTTGGGCTGATAACCACGTTTCAGGCTTTTCACTACTTTGTATGCCTATACTTCTCAATTGGTCGTCATCGTATTTTCTTTTCTTAATGCTAATTATCTTATTCATAGTCTTTGTCTTCGTCCTGGTTTTCCTACCTACATATTCTTTGTACGCCTGATTCTTTTTATCCAACGTATTTTGGCACTCATCATCGAACCAATCATTCCACTTGCGCCGGGCTTGATGTTCGATCGTCTGCTCTGCCACGGTCCTGAGAGCTACTTTCACTTCCATCCAGAGCTCATTGCTCGTCTTTAACGGTGCGTCTAATAAAATAGGAGCCAGCTGGCTGTCGAGGGTCTCCGTGAACTTTTTGGTCACAGGTGACAGATCCAACGTTGTTAGATCAGAACATGATCGATCTGGTTTTGTGTGTTGCCATCCGGTGATACCCAGGTCATTTTATGAATGCATCGATGTACGAAGCAAGTCGAACGTATGACTAGATTTCTGCTACATGCAAAGTCAATCAGGTTCTGGCCGTTGTCATTTGTTTCATCGTGGAGACTATATCCTCCAGTCATTCCCCGATGAGGTAGCTCATTGCCAAACTTAGCGTTGAAATCACCCAGATTCTTGTGTCGTTTACGGGTAATGAATCAACCAGTCTTTCCAGGTGATTGTAAAACGTTTTCTTCGTTTCTTCGTCTTTTGCTTCGGTCGGGGTGGGGATATTTATCAGACAGATTTTGAAGAATTTCACTTTTATACGGACCGCACACAGCCGTTCATTGACTGCCTTAAAATAAATAACGTGTGATTTGAACTCCCTATCAACAATGGAGGCCACTCCAAATTCTCGTTTTTCAGTAGGCTTCCCACTTTTGAATATTGTGTGCAGTCTCATGTCTTGAATGTCGTTTCCAGTCCAATTTGTTCCCTGCACTGCCTTACATTTAATTGATATTGGCTGGCCTGCTGGAAAAAGTCCTTAACAGTGCCAGGGTAATGGAGTGGTCTGACATTCCAGGATCCAATGCCGTAGTCCTTTTTTCGTTTGCGAGCTCGTTGCCGTGAGTTCAATCCATTGCAAGGCCTCTCTGCACGTTTCGAAACATTTCAAGGTTTTCCAGGGACGGGGAGTTAGCCCGTCACCCAACCTCCGTTTCGGTGGCATCGTTATTACGTCGGTTCCGTTATCAGGTGCGGAACCATCACCTTCACCCGCTTACGGCCCCACAAAGGAGGTGTAAGTAGGATTTAGTAGCAGAAGTGTTGATGTTTTTACAGGTACTAGCATTTCTCGGCATTTTATGTTACATTATTGGAGAACCAGTAAACCCAATGTGCACACCGAGAGCATTTACTACCATTTAATTGGGGGGCTTGAGATGAGGAATCATGGGTTGGGAAACAAGGGGTTCCTTCCTCCTTTCTCAAACGGGCTTGGAACCATCCAGGTTGGATTTGCCTTATTAATTTCATCAATATTAATTTCATAACTCCTGCTCCCAATTTTTTAGAACAAGAATGACTGCTATCTGCGTTGGCTGTTATTTATAAAATATCCTCGGTTTCATCCAGCTGATTGTGCCACACTCAACATGCATCCTTCCGATGTTTCATCCAACTGTAGAAAGTTGAGAGCACGAATGTTGCGAAGCAAAATCATTGATCTCAAGCAGAATATACTGATGATCACTGGCTGAGCAGTCGTCTAATACTCTCCAATTGTGTATCCTCTGCACTAAGGACTCTAAGGCGAATTTCACGTCCGGTATGGTTCCTTTGCAGCCAATATGGCGGAAAATCAGCATTTTCCGGTATTTAGTTAGACGAGCACCGTCCTGGCCGCCATTTTTTGAATTCGTTTTCCCCGCAGTTCTTTTTGAGGCATGCTCCATTCAATTACGTTAGGGTTGAAGTCTCCCCCAACGAGCACGTTGGTATCTGCTTCCAAGACGGTGCTCTCCAAAGTATTAAGCTTGTCTTGGCAAGATAATAGCGGTGAACACCAAACCCACACAAAATCATCCCCTGACCACTGCACTTCACCTATAAATCACCACTCTGAACCCAGATAGTAGCAGTACCAGGCTCATCAGGATACCATGATGTAAAATTTTTATAATGTGTTGCTCACTCAGCTGCAAAAAATCGGCTTTCATGTCCCTCGCAAGCTGCTCAAGTTTATTTCAGGCGGTTTAACTGTGGTGTACGTTTATCCCCTATGTATTTCTGGTGTGAGCCTCGCTTTGATCCTGCCGATGCTAGGAAACTACCTTTTGATGGCCTCTTCTATCTCGGTCAAGTCCCTGATGTAGTCAACGTCTGTTATTGCGATCGTTGCCATAGGCTCAAGCGAGGCTACCGTTGCACTTTTGCCGAGGACTTTCTTTGCTGTGTCACAGAACGCTTCTTTATTGTCAGCCTCTGCTCCGAATTTGACCAAAATGTGGCCTGGCCCCGCTGGTCATACTACTTTAATGGCAGTGTAGGTATCTTTGGACCTTACATTTCCCCTGATATCCAGCAGCACTTTTGCATAGGATCGACCATTTTGGGGCTTTGCGAGTAGTGCCTGCTGCTGGAGTCTTCGTCGGGCCTTTTTCTCTCCTATTTGCATCAGGTCTTTTTTGTTGGGCGTCCATGCAAGCTTTATTTTCTGGCACCTTTTGAAGAAGTTTCTTTATGGCTTTCTTCGCTCCCTATGTCAGCACTGTCTAGAACTTCTGGTCTGGTATTCCACGCCCATCAAGTGCCTCTCCCTTCCTTCCTTTTTTATCCCGACCTCTGTCGATAGGGCTAGACGCCATTTTTTTATTGATGTTTGATGGTGGGGCTATCTGTGTGTGCCCTATATGCTTAGCCCTCAGCGCTTTCCCAGCCTTCTGCTTTTCTTCGGCCTTTTAGTCCCCTTCAGCGTTTAGCTAGCTCCTTCAGTAATGCTCTTTGTGGTCTAGGAGCCCATTTTCAACTCTTTCGCAGATTTTCGGCGAATTGCATGCTGATCTAATTCTTTTTAGAATATCTCTGGCTTTTTGGACTAGCGTTTCTTCTTGATGTATGCAATTGTACTTTGCAACCTCCTTTCTTGGGAGAAGTAATCGGGTTCCATGTCCGAGCACAGTATTTCCGCCATATTTTCGACGATGGCGGTGAAATCACACAACGACGCTTTATTTGTCTGGTCACTCCTTTCTTTTCCTGCTGTAATCACTTTGTGGTTCGATATTATTTCGGCATTGAAGACACTTGCTTTGGCCACTCCGGTAGCAATCACAGCAATAGCCATTTTATTCTTGATGTTTTTTTATATTTTCTCCCACCACTCGAACATCTGACGTAACCTGCATAGTTTCCCGCTTTTCCTTTTTAGGACGCTCTGGCATTTGCATCATTTTTTTCTGCACTCAAGCTCCGCAGTAATCTCAGTCTCGACAACACTGTCTGTTAATCTCCGTTTCTTGTCCATCTTTACACCCATTGTATTCATCCTCATTTTCGTCATCGTTTGTACCGCTCCTGGTGTGCTGTGAACATCGTGGCTACAGCCGCTGGTTGCGTCGTCGTTGTTATTATTTTTACTTATTTTTCTTAAGATTTTTTAATCTGGTTTTATGTTTTTTAGTTGAAATTACTCCAGTTTGGTTGGGTCCCCCCTCGGACTGGCTATCTCCGTTCGTGTGTGTAGTCACTTTTTGGTCCCATATCTTTGCAGAGCAGGGAGGCCGTGCGAGGGTTGGCAAAAGCCTTTATGAGGACAAGTGCTCATAGCCAGACCAGCGCTTATCGAGAGTCTGTCTCAACCCAACCTACACCACCAACCCAATGATGCGAACTTCGAACGCACTCCGAGGCTCGCCAAGGAGGAGGAAGGAGACAGTATGAAAGTTGAATTGAAGCTGCTCACGCAAAGTGTTACCTAC
This sequence comes from Odontomyia ornata, assembly GCA_963969285.1. Lineage (NCBI taxonomy): Eukaryota > Metazoa > Arthropoda > Insecta > Diptera > Stratiomyidae > Odontomyia > Odontomyia ornata. Next base: position 86,097,124 of record OZ017742.1, read on the forward strand.
AAAGCAACTAAGTTCAAACCATCGTATCCGCTACCCCAAAGCATTGATTCGAGTTTGTTGTTCAAAGCGTAGTCCAGATTTAGTCAGGGTTGTTACCTGTCATCCCAGGAGGAACCTCATGGTGCCCTCTATAAAGAATGCTAGGCTCCAAGAGTACTCTTGTCTGTATGAAATTTTTGATCAGCCAAAGGTCGGAATGATTGTAACACTACAAAAGCTGCAATGTGCTGGCCACGTGAATCGTATGTACAAACAACAGATACCCAAAAAGGTCTTCGTTGGGAAAGCTGAAGGACGGAAACCAGTGGGGAAGCCGAGAAAATGCCAGTTTAACTAGCTCAACGAAGACATATCGTTGCTGCTCGGACTTCAAAATTAGAGTATTCTTGCAGAACCCAGTGACCACTCTCTCTTTTTTTCTTCTTGCAATTTTCTAACGGAACAACCCATCCGTCTTCTCTATAAAGTGTTTCGAATTTTTGTCGAGCCAAATTTTACAGTCCTTATGTTCATCACTTTTCTGGTGAAAAGCTCAACCGGAGATTCTTTCTTTTACTATAAAAGGCCCGAGATACTGAGGAGCTTTTTTGCGAAGAAATACTTTGCGACATCTGACAGTGTGGAATTTTTCCAGCACACTCTGTCCCCAACTTGTTACTTCACTTTGCCTCTCATTAAACTATAAATTACTTTACTACGCTTCGTGGCCTGTGCCATCGACTACACCACATATTTGCGCACTTCCTTCACTATGGCTACTCTCTTTTTGGGCTTTATAATATCCAACCCTGGTTCTGGTCACACCGAAACGTGACCGCCCCTCTTCTGAAGTTGAAGAAATATAATGTTACTTTTGCTACTTCCTGTTGATAGGTGCGCAACGCATACACTATCTTCACCAGATTCCTATCTCAATCACGAGGGTTGCTCGTATTTTTCGCGTAAGAACACAGCATTTCCTTAGTATCCTGATTCCGTCTTTCAGCCAGACTCACCCACGGGTGATAGAGAGCCATGTGCTTCATTTCAAACCCGTATTTCTTAGCCAGTTGCTAAAAAAGCCCTCCCCGAAATTATACTCCTTGATCACACACTAGACTTCAGGGAACTCTACGAAGCAAAATCAAGCTCCTCTAGCAGGCAACTTACGGCCAATGTCATGGCTTAACAGAGAGGAAAGAGACGGGTAAATTTTCTGACGAATTCTATGACTGTGAGAATGTAAATATGACTTTGTTTCGGTTAAGGCAATGGGCTCACCTGGATGATACAAAGCATCTCCTAAAGATGCTGCAAGCCAGTGCCGTATGACACCAAATGCCTGACCGGTGCCTTCCTTTTGACTTTACTAGCCCGGCACATTTTACACCTTGTCACGTAGGGCCAAACCTCTGTCGGCATTTTCGGCGATTGGGTCACCAACCTTCTCAAGATATCTCTTACACCCATCTGCTCTCATCTTAGATCGTCGTGACATCAGACAAGGTGTTACTCCTGGCTGGGTTTAGGAATCGCCTTTTCCAACCCTCGTTCCCCCTACAGCAGGATACCGTCCGAGTAAATGCTGCCAGACTTCGTTAGTCTTTATCGCAACTTTTACCACGTCAGTATTTCGGCTGGGGCCTTGGGGTACCGAATAACCCACGGAAACGTGGTAGGTGGGCGCCATTCACCAACCCGTAGTTTGCTCCAAGAGCCATGTGGCGAGCTTCGACTTATCGGAACGGCCAAGGCTTGAACTCCAATCAAGTAAACAGCGCGAATTCACTTTTTTTTCAAATACGATCGTGACACCACCACAATCACTTTCATCCCCAGTAGAGATTCACCCGAAAATTAAAGTAGATACCCCAAGCCACTTAACTTAGTGGAGCCTACGCTCACATTCGATATTGCTGAAAATCAACTGTTATTTATAAATTAAAATCAATCAATCAATTAAAATTAATTTAACAGTACAATTAAATTATAATTTTAATTCTTCAATTTACTAGCCTATTTCCCTAACTTTACCTATCGAATTGAATGGGGGCCCCCACAATGTGCAACTTCGCAATTCAACAGTCCACTACTTCCGCCAAATCAACTTCTCGTTGCCAGGTTCTTCGACGGAAACGAATATAAAAACAGCTTCAGAAACCAAACTTGATGCTGCAATAGCCTCTACTATGGCAAGAACTTCCCTCCAGAACCAAAAAAGTAAGAAGCTGAACAAGCTTCTGCGTATCAAATTAAACGCTTTTGATTGATCGTCCAGCTGATATCCAATAAAGAGAGCTACCGCTACTCCTTTAGCCCTTTCATCTATTCGCACTAGCGGTTTCACGGCCAAGGGCAACAGTTGTAGGTTATTCCGCTTCTCTTGGACGCGCTGCAGATAGGGAATGCATTTGCAGCAATGCTGCGGGGAGTCTAGTTGCAATTTTCATGGGAATGTGTACAATGATAAGTGCCTTCGTAACATTGTCACTGGTGGTAGCTACATTTCCCATGGGAATGTTGCTAGCGGGTGGCTTATAAGTCACGCTGACAGTTTGTTTGTTTAATTTGTCATCGTGAAGCATCATAATAAACTGTTTATGTTTTGTGTGTGCGCAATTAATACTTTTCGCAATTTGTGCGCAATTAATACATTCAGTAGATGCATTAAGTGTACGTGGTGGGGGTAGTAATTATATTTGAACGCATTCGACAATGTGCCAGTGATGTATTTTGAATTATCGACCATCTGCATTGACGCTAAATTGTATCAATTGATTCAGTCGCCAGAATAAGTGGTGAGCATGTTTAGTATTGTTGATTGACATGACATGAACTTCTTCCCTAAATAATTCGCTTATTATCAATACAATTGAAGCTCTACGACTTACTTTATGTTATATTGATAGTCGTGGCTCCACTAGTTGAGGTGAGTCTTTTTTTTTGTTTTTGTTTGTTGCGAAAATTTTATGCCGCTTTGGGATCTTCTTTGCGGTTGTGATAGTGGGGAAGTTTTTGACCGCTACCCATTGAAATCATACTATAACAACTATCCCTCCAATCACCCGTCAATCCGCATAACGCTCTGGCTGTTGCTCGATGTTGAATTTAAGCTCCCTGTACCAAGAGCGTATAGGCTGCGCACAGGCTACCGCAGGACTGTGAAGAAAGACTGGATAGGGTGTCCCACACTAAGTATTCTTAACCTTCCCAGTTTTTGACCTCTAAGTCCACCTTGCCAATCATACCGATGAATCCTTTAAGTAACTCAGCCACACGCTCCTTGATGACCGTAACCTTAGCGTCTTCCTCGTATGGCCTCACCTGCTCTACAGACCAAAGACACTCCTTCGCAGTTGTGAAGCACCTCTTTTCTGCCTTAGTTGACTTACTCTCCATCGGGGTATTGTTGAGACAGCACTGCTCCCAGTCCCTGCTCCGTGGGTACGTCTGCAACGTAAAAGGGAGCCTACAGTCTGGACGGGTTAGGATTGGTACCATAGATAGCTTCAGTTTCGTTTGATTAAATGTCTCGGCATGCTCCTGTAGCCAATAAAACTTAGCGTTTTTCTTCAACGGATTTGTTAAAGTGAAAATCGAAATCCAGGATAAATCTCCATTACCACGACACCATTCCTAAAAACCGAAGGACCCCCTCTGTGTTACATGGAGGATAGATTTCAAGCATGCACTTGCCTGGTTCCACATTCAGGCCATTTGAATCGACCAACGTACTCCAAGTATTTTAGCTGACGCCAGCAGAATTCACATTTCTCCCTAGCTATTCAGTCCAGATATCTATCAAAGTCCTGAGCTACCACGACAGTTTGTCTAGGTATGTAAAAACGTAGGATTCTAGGTTCAGTCCGAGAACCCTATAAATGAAATGCTGTCACATCACTGGAGCATATTGAAGGCTAAAAGGTGTTCGGTGGAACTGGAAGAGTCCTCAATTCGTCACAGTGAAAGCGGTTAGAGGTCTGAATGAGGACAAGTTCTTGGCCTTTCTCAACTTCTCAACTCTGAGGTTGATTTCTGTGCGAGGAAATCTGAGAGTTTGAGCGGGACCCTCCTTGTTGTAGTTGTTAGCTAGAAAATCACTGCCTAACAATCCATCATCCGGTTATTTCATCCACCACTTGAAAGTTACAGAAAAAAGGAGTGGGGAGGCTAAATTTTCCTACTATAACTCCTAGAGTTCTCCTCCGTCCAAATGGACACTGAAGTACTACCTTTTGACGTGGATCTCTGTTGCTTGGTTTGATAGCTGATTTTTTGATCAGACTTACTTCTGCGCCAGTGTCTATAGTCAATGTAGTTGTAGGTTGTATTCCTATATCTAGGGGTAGAGTGGCAGAAAACAGTTTAGATCCGCCGAGATTAGTGCCCAATTTAATTCTAATTAGAGTCGAGTCGGAGATTTTTGACTCGACTTTTTGGCGTTTTCCGAGTTAGTACTTTCCCATTTCGTTTTTTGATGGCAGTCCTCCACTTGATGGCCTTGGCGACCACAAAAACCACAAATCACTGACGTGCGATACCCCTGGGGTCTCTGAGATCATGACCGTACTGCTTGCAAATAGGACAGAAAGGGGAGTTTTTGCGCTTTAAGCACTCGGAGTAAGTATGCCCAAGTTTACGACAGAAGTTGCAAGTTATCTTGTGTTGCTTCTTGCGCTCTTGCTCGTGCGCTGGAATGCTTTCTTGGTTCTCATTCCGAGACTGGAACGATGGTGCATGCGGGTTGGGTGAAAAGATGGTTTGACTCATTGGATAGCTAAAACTAAGTTCCTGGGGAGTCCACTGAACATGGTGAGCCCCTTGCTGGATTTTCTCCATCTCCAAAGCCTTAAGTATGAGTTCCCTAAATGTGAGCTTCTCCAATGGCAGTAAATACTGGCGTAGGTGAGGATTCGTGACTCCACCTTTGAGGGATGTCATAGCGAAATCCTTCAATTGCTGACTTAAAACCTTTACTGCCTCCTTTCCATACTTCATATTGGCTACTTCCTGGCTACGCTTCAACAGTTGTCGCATTCTTGGGGTGTAGGCAGTACGCGTTTCTGATGGAAACTGCTTAGCTGTGGCTACACCAATAACTAACTCCTGATAAGTTTCCCGAGGTAGATACAATCGGTTTAGGAGCTCTACAGCAGCGTCAAGTGTTGTGGGGCAGCTAGAGGAAATCAACTGGTAGGCTTCGCCACGCAGCCTAGTTGGCCTAGTTTGCATAAACGCTGATTGCTCCAATTTGTTCAAACATTGCCAGACTTGTTTGCTGGATCCTAAACAGTTTTGTAACTCATAAACTATGGTAGAGCTTGGGGCTCCTGAGAACAAGGGGATCATTTTCCCCATTAGTTCGGCTACTTTCATGTAGTCTGCCATTTTGCTGGATGTCCCTCCTACCATAGAGTCATTAGTGACAAATGATGTATCACCTAGTTCAAGAGAGATTTTCCAGTCTCTGGAAGTTATTAATTGGTCAACTGATTACGATAGGGTGTCTGAGCTTAGTGCCTGGCTATGCGAGGTTCCTCTGAACTGTTCGATTTCTCTCTTAAAGTCTTCTGTGTGCTGTCAGAATTTACTGATGAACTCCAATCGTTGAGTGTGGATTTCTTGAACGGTGTCTGTCAGGGTCTAATATGACGTAAGTTCTTGGGAATCTCGCAAAAACTGGGCTATGGTTACTTGGTTAGTCGCCTCTGACAATTCCGACTTACTTCTTTGCGTTTTTAGTATTCTTCCACTCCGTAAGATGACTCCGCTGGGCTTACTTGCAAGCGTAGGAGAAACCGAATAATAGCGCATGTTTATTGGGGAAGACAACTCGTGCAGCCGATGTCATCCGAAACCAGCTCAAACTGTTATTTTTGCAGGGTCTCCAGTGCATGGCTTTCTGAGTCAGTCGTAGCGTCACCCCTCTTCCTTCAAAGCATCATGGGAGTTTCAGGTATTCAGCCTTAAAGCAACGACTAACTCCAAGCACTTGATGAAATCGATACCCAGGACTACCTCGTGGGTCAACGACGCGACGGGACTATCAGTGTCGTGAGCCAATTCATTTTCTCCTCTAATCTGAATGTAACGACGTGGCCCTCAGCAGCCCAGCTCTCATCATATGGAAATTATTCCAGCCCCCTCCACGGCGTTGGATGTCCCTGACTCTTAGAACCCAACAGTTTATGTCCCAGCACATCCAGTTCCAAGTGGGGAGTATTATCTCCACTCCTCCCTCTAATAACATAGTGTTACATGTACATATAATTCTGTGAGCTACTGTCGCAATGGTTATGAACATTAAAAACATCAATAAAATGAATTTACTCGAAACCACGAGAACCCACCGAACATGATCAACATTTGAAAGTGAGTCACTGCTCCATTCATTCAGCTGCTCGAATATACCAGATACCTCTCGGCAGAACATTTGCCAATGTACGAGAAATGATTGAACGGCTAGAGACCCTATATAAAGGCAAACTGCGATAGAGTGGAGCGCGAGGTAAAGGCGATATTGATTGAGTGATTGTGAAGTGATTTTAGAAGACAATTGCAATAGAAATTTATTGACAAGTGGAAGTTAGACTTTTAATAGTGAAATTAATAACTATGCATTCTTTTAAATAAACTCTTTTAAACTTTATTGAAAAAGACATTGCATTTTCACTTTCCCAGAACATTAAAATTATTGGCCGCGAACCATAACACGTGACAGTGGTGTCGAGAAGTGAGAAAGAAAATTTTGGAAGTGAAAACGTTTAAACATTTTTAAAGTACACAATAGTGAAAATTAACGTGGAAAATGATGGAAAAAAATAATAAAAGCCGAAATAATTAAAATAAATAATAACAACGAAGCTAACATTTGAAAATAAATGAATTTACCATGACGGAACTTAAGGGGGAACGCAGAAACGCCAAAATCAAAAGAACCAGAAGATGCACTGATGCAAATATTCATGCTGATGTCATCCAGTCTAACTGCGAAGCTAAATGAACAATCAGCGAAGCTAAATGAACAATCAGCGAAGCTGGACCAACAAGCATTCGAAATCAAGGCAGACATCACACTGAAGCTGGAGAAACAGTCAGCCGAAATAAAAGCAGAGCTCAGTAGTCTCAACAACCAAATTAAATGCGTCGAGGAAAAGGTATACCAGTTCGAGGAGAGAATCAACCTTGAGATCAGCCAGGTCGAGGAAAGAATGAACTATGAGATGGAAAAAGTGAAAAAGGACTTGGAAGCAGCGAAGGCAGTAGTAATCACCTCACCAGCCCCGCTTAAAACCGCAGCGCAAAACACATCCAGAAATGTGCAAGCACCAATATTCGACTGGCAAACGGTCTGGAGTATTTACACAATCCAGATTGAAGCCGCCGCTAGGACAAATCATTGGAATGAGCAAGGACGAGCAACTGCATTAATTCTTGCTCTAAGACGTCCAGCTGCCGAGCTTTTACAGACTATCCCCGTTGCGTAGCATTCAAACCCGAATGCTATAATGAATGCGCTCGACATGCGTTATGGAGACGATCATCTGAAGCAGATTTACCGGGCACAGCTACAGCATCGGATACAGAAGTCTGGCGAAACTTTACAGCAGCTAGCCCAAGACATTGAGCGCATGGCAGTTTTGGCCTACCCAGCGTACGACCCAGAACATCGAGATGACACAGCAACAGAAGCATTCATCAGCACCAAGGACAAGGAATCGCAACAAGCCGTGCGTTTAGCTCCAAAGCAAACTGTTAAGAACGCATTGGTTTATAGTCTGAACTTCGAGGCAGCGAACAATGCGACTCGTACCCCTGCCCGGGTCCGTAACCGTGTGGAAAATGAGCGAGAGCCGCAGGTAAATGGCGTGCCTAGATGCTGGAATTGCGGGGAGAAGGGGCACCTGCAAAGAGACTGTAAGAAGCGAAGAAAACGGAGCTGTATTCCAGGGTGGTGGAGATCCAGACCTAGCCTAGAATGGAAGCCCACCAAACTAAGGGGGCCAACTTCGTCGGGCGGACGTTGGCTAGGAGGATCGACGCCGCCAGAACCCCCATCACCTTGTCAAGACTACATCGTGGAGAAGCAGACTTATGCCTTCCAGGTCAAGTTGACGAAGAACATTGCACCATAACAAGCGACACTGGTGCAACCCGATCGACTATCCGACCAGCCTTAGTGAGGCCTCAACACCTTCATCAGGGCGGAGCTCATGGAAATGCTTACGCCCTACCTCACCATCCATGTCCAGCTAACTGTAACTGTATTGAGGAAAAGCACCCGCCCGTTGATCTGCGATTGATAACGGCCGAATTCGATGAAGGTTGGTCATCGGAGGAGATTCGAAACGCCCAGTTAGCCGATGAAGACATTGGACCATTGCTCGTATGGAAGGAGACGACTGGGTGACCTGAGTGGAAAGACGTTTCAATGGCACAATGGAACTCCCTTCAGGTGGAGAGTGGCGTACTCAAGCGGAAACGGGAAACGGTGGATGGCAGCTTCTATAGGGTGCAAACTATGCTACCCAAAAGCCGAATTCACGATGTGGTTAAGGAAATGCATGAGGGATCCTCGGGAAGCCACCTTGGTGTTAACAAGACCTTAGCGAAATTGCGGGAAACGTTCTACTGGCTCCATGCTCAAGAAGACGTAGAGGACTGGTGTCGCAGATGCATAATTTGCGCTTCCGTCAAAGGTCCAAAGCGATGACTAAGAGGACAAATGCAACCCTATAACGTGATGGTACCGTTTGAAAGGATTGCTGTTTACATCGCAGGACCCTTTCCTGAATCCGAATGGGGTAATCGATACACGCTGGTTGTAGCCAATTATTTCAGCAAGTGGCCGGAGGTCTACCCCATTCCCAACCAGGAAGCAACTACTGTAGCCGAACAGATAGTATTAAATTGGGTCAGTAGGTACGGCGTACCTTGTGAACTACATTCAGATCAAGCCCGAAACTTCGAGTCACTAGTTTTTAAGCAAAATATGCGAGCTGCTGGGAATACGGAAAACGAGGACAACACCACTGCATCCCCAATCCGATGGAATGGTCGAACGTTTCAACGGCACTCTCAATAAACACCTAGCCAAGAAGGTTAACGAGAACCAAAGGGACTGGAACCGACATATCCCACTATTTTCGATGGCGTACAGAGCTGCCGAACATGCATCGACGGGCCAAGCCCCAGCCAAAGTCATTTTTGGAAAGACTATTCGTCTGCCGGCTGATATAAAGTTCGGAAAACCCCCTGTGAAATCCCAAACGATCTCGGAGTACGCAAGTGATCTAAGGCAACGGTTGAACCAGATACATCGGACAGTGCGAAAACACATAGAATCGGCTACTGACTGCATGAAGATCAGGTATGATCTAAAGGCAAACCCTACTGGCTTCCAGCAAGATGACTTGGTGTGGCAATATAACTCGCAACGGCGAAAGGGTAGGTCTCCAAATTTGCAACAAAATTGGGAGGGACCATACCAAGTTGCAAAGTGAATCAACGACGTCGTATACTGAATACAGGAACACCGTAAGCCAAGAGCCAAAATGAAAATCGTGCACCTGGACCGTCTTGGCCCATATTACATCCAGCGAGAATTGACTACAACTGGCGACACATCTTTTCGGGGCGAAAAGAACTGAGGTGGGGGCAGTGTTACATGTACAAATAATTCTGCGAGCTACTGTCTTAATTGTTTTCATAAGTATTAAGAACATCAACAAAATGAATTTACTCGAAACCACGAGAACCCACCAAGCATGATCAACATTTGAAAGGGAGTCACTGCTCCAGCTACCTCTCGGCAGAACAATCGCCAATGTACGAAAAATGATTGAACGGCTAGAGACCCTATATAAAGACGAGCTGAATGAATGGGGGGATCATTCATTCAAACCGCGATAATAAAAACTGCGATAGAGTGGAGCGCGAGGTAAAGGCGACATTTATTGAGTGATTGTGAAGTGGTTTTAGAAGACAATTGCAATAGAAATTTATTGAAAAGTGGAAGTTAGACTTTTAATAGTGAAATTAATAATTTTGCATTATTTTAAATAAACTCTTTTAAACTTAATTGAAAAAAACATTGCGTTTTTACTTTCCCGGAATATTAAAATTATTGGCCGCGAACCTTAACACGCGACAATAGGCTATCATTGGCCCAGCGGCCTTACCACTCCACTAATCATGCTCAATTTGCCAAAGAAAAGTTTCCTGGCCTCGGCTGCTGAGACGGCCCTTGGCAAGCGTTTCCACCGATTTTCCCTCCACTTTCATCACCACATTCATACCCTTGAAACTGATTTCGTGCTGCCTCAAATAGGACTGCCGTCCTTACTCCTGATTGACTGCAACCAAAACACATTTTTGGTTCTGAGCTCTCCCGGGATGTATGCCTTCTTTGCCTTACGGTTCCAACACTTCAATCCTGTTCCGAGTATAGCATCCACATGTGTCTCTTAATTTCACCCTGCTTTTGCCAAATCAGACTCCGACAGATGTTGCTCCCTCCTGGGCGACGATGGCTAATAAGCATCCACAGAAACCCGGGTCGCTTCCAGCGTACGTCCGAGTGTCACGAACACCGCGATCGGCCCAACCATTTTCAACGTAAACTGAATCTAGTAAAATTGAGTCAAATTACCTAGAAGAATGTCCAATTTCTCGACCTCAGAGCAAAGAGTTGACTTCCATCTGAATAAACCCTCCATGATGGCCACATACATCCCCATAGACATATCTGATCCTTGGGGACACCACTTGATTGTTACGAGAAGCTTTTTGTCGTAGTCGCGTGGGAGCAATTCAGCACGTAATTCCTTCACTAGTTCCATCCATGCACCAAAGTTGGAGCGAGTTGATAATTGTAGCTTTTAGAGTTTCTGAGAAAGCTTGTTGTGACAAACAAGCGGACGGGAAGATAGATATGTACGACACGAAAGTAGTAGATATTTCTACGAGTAAAATACCTTTAACAAATTCCTTTAAAAGTTTGGAAACTCTTCTGAATATTATGTTTCTTTTCATCTTCTTCTTCTTTGTAGCCCTACAGCCCCTTTCGGGCCTTCGCTTAGAGATAGTTAGAGTATCTCGTTGTCATGATCGAATGTATCGGCACTCTACCAGGTGATATGATCATTATCACGCTTTGGCCGTGTGTCCGTCCACCCAGCTCCGATACGTTCTGATTTTAAACCAGCACGTATCATAACTGAACAAGCTTACAGTCCGTCCGAAGAACCACTCGAACTAAATCTCGTTGACGCCAACGAGACTTGAACCAGAGACCTTCGGCTTACGGGCTTCTTTTCATCTTTTTTTGCAATAAATTTCCAAACCAATGACTGATATTTAAAATCCAATACTCTCTATACGTCATTAAATTCGTATCCATAAAATATTTTTTTGATGTTAATACTCGTATGTCTACCAATAAATTTGTAAGCAAATAATCTAACATACCTTATCTTAATTGGATCATTTTATAGGCAGCTATATCCATCTATGAAGAAATATACGAGTATATCTACTATCTAGTCTCACTACTTTCCTTACCACCTTTCTCAAGTTATCTTTAAAACCGTTGCACATTGTCTCGTGTCTTTCTTCACCACAAAGAATTTTACTCCATTGTAAACATTTATAAAAGTCGGTGAAATGGATTTCCTTTCTCTACGATATTTCAAAGTGCATTTCATGATTTTATTGAAGTTTTTATTCGCGATATTCATTTAACGGTTCAACATCTGTGAGATAGAGTACCTACTGGTGTCTTTTTATCTGTCGTTACCTTAGATTTATGGTGAACTGCATTTCTATATAATTGTGGCCATCTAGTCTTCACGTTTCCACTACGAGCATAACCATCTGCGGCATAAACTGGTGGATAAATGTTGGCAGTGACTCGTGTGTAAGAAGATACAAAAGAAATTTTCTTAGATGAATACTCGTACTCGTATGTACTGTCGACAATTAGATACAAGACGTTATGAGTTGAACCTTTTTTCTTTAACTCTTTTATGATGAATGTGAAAATTGCATACGTAAGTTACTTGTTTAAAAAACCGTGTGATGAGGAAAGTAATGAGATTTACCTTTTTTCATAGAAATTCCTCTGGATGGTGCTCGTTAAATTAAAGACGGTATTTGTTCAAGAAAATAAAAAAGAACGGATTGGAAATAAATGAAAGCATTACAAATGTAGCAAAGATAATTACGAATTTTTTTCGGCATTGCATAACTTATGAGGCGATTTTAAATTCATGTGTGAATATGTTAGATGCTGCAATTAGGGTTGATATATATTAGCGCCATTTATTATATATGTGGAATTTATCAAAAGTTCTTCACAACCAATACCCACAATTTTTATTTTTTACATGCTAATTCGAATAAAGGTAGTCAATTGTTTTGTTTTATATCAAAGTCAAAAGCGCTTTGTTCAATACTTATCGTTACAAATTTTCAAAGAATATAAAGCAAATTCCAAACAATAAAAATACTAAAACTTAATGGCCTGAATGGCTCTCTAAATTTATACGTTATCAATGAAGTACACTTCGTACAAACAAACAATAGCAACTTTAAATTAATTACAATTCTCACATATTTTATGATTCAATTGGGAAAAGGAGAAAAAACCAACCAGCACTATTCAAAAATTATTGGTAATTGTAACACAACCATGAACTTTTATCCTGTACCTAATTCTAATCAAATTCAACCAAAAACTTTATCTTATACTCATACAGTGCTAACACAATATTCCTAACCTGAACGTTAAACCTTATCTCTGAGCCTTATATAATAAACGTAACACATACTATTACCGTTTTACCAAGGGGTGTTCCGGTCAGGCTCTTTTAGGCCTCGGGCGGCTCTGTCGTAGACGGCGCAGGCGCCACTCGTCCGCCCTTGAAGCCCGATTGGAGCCGCTGAACGAGGTTACGGCTCCCCGGAGAACAAAGAATAGAATCCTATTCTATCAAATCGTAGTCCCCTACAACACCTGAAAAAAACTATGGGAAAGCCAGGAAGAAACTTTAAGCGCGATCTGACCACAATGGGCGCTTGGCAACCCCGCGACTTAAAAACGACGCCAGTAAATTTCCTTCTTGAGAAAAAAAGATAACTTCCCGCTCAAGAGCAGAAAGTTCACAATTCGGGTAGCTAAATCAAAAAATGGAAAAGAAACAACCGAAATAAATTCACTATAATTCATCTTTAACTTTAACATTTCACAAGAAAATATATATAATATAAAAAGGAAACAGTTGGCCAACACTTACGACGGTGATTCCGCTGCCGCTGATGTGGGGATCCTCAAATAATTGGTTTTTGCTGTTTATTTGATGATTGCGTTATTTCAAAATCTCCACTGCCAATCTCATTGATTTATTTGCTAGATCTCCACTGCCGATTTCCTTGATTTATTTTCTAGATCTCAACTGCCAATCTCTATGATTTATTATCTCCGATAGATTCCTGTCTCGACTCGCACTCTTCACCAGATAATTTTTTTCTGCTAGAAAGAAGGACGGGACATCTGTCTAACCTCCTTTTGTTAGATTCTTCGCCAACGGCTCATTCGGGGAGGTCAAGAAGCTTAACAATTCCACTACGTGTGGTCGGCTAGGTAGTTTCCCACCACTAGAATACGTGCTTTTGGGTGTTCATAGAATCTCACTCCTACTAAACGGGTTTGGAGAAATATCAGTAAGACAATTTACTGACAGTTCGGGTTTGTTGCTGTTGTCACTGAAGAACAACATAAGTGGCGGCATTCGACATGTGTTTTGATTTGGATCTGCTGGACGGACTAGTGGTGGAGGATGTTGCGCCGTCATTAAATTTTGCAAGGTTTGTATGTTTGAACGTTTGCATTGTTATAAGTTCTTTGGACTTGCTGTCGAGCATAGATATATGCAACCGTTTCACCAGCTCTCATGGCTCCTGGTGCATATACTAGAGACCAAGCCTGAACAGCTGCTGGTGTAAAAGCTTGTTTGCTTCTTCAGCGTTCCACTGACATTGCTCATTTTAGCATTCACACTTCCAGTAGCAGGGTTGGCATTAACCACATTGTGCACATTTTTCTCTTGCATTACGAGCTGGTTATTGTGAACAATGTGTGGCAAATGAGCATTTGATTGCTGTGACAACTGCTGATGCTGCCCCTACTGGTGATGAGGAGACAATTAGCTTATGGTTTGGATCCTCGTCACTATCTGCATATTTCTTGGCACTCCCACTTTCTGGACCATTCTCCCTGGCGCTGAGTTGGAACTACCATTCGACACATTTTTACCAGTTGATGAGATATGATGGACCTAGATTCCTTCGTGGTCGACGTGAATGTAACCTACATGGCGTTACCCCGTAACAATACCTATGTTAAATATTGAAACCTATCCCTAATATTTTACATAAAGAAACAACAACAATAAATGTAGCAATAATGAGCTGAAATTCAAAAATTAAGTAATGAAAAACACAAAAACTGATAAAAAACACCAATAATTTATAAAAAGTGACGTTCAGCCACCAATACCTAGATTGCTCCGTCTCTGCTCGACCAGCCTCAACGAATCTAGCCAATAATTATCTTTATTGGAATTGTTGGTCTTGTGAACTCAAATTCGAAGGATATTTTATCTTCTTATCAGTGGCCTGTCTATATATGTGATATATGATTGGGACATCGTTGGAATCAAAGAAATATCGATTCATGTCCAAATACACCAATTTTTCTGGAGGAACGGAGCCAGTGGCGAGACTTGTCGCAATACGCGTACGTAGGGTGGAACGGCTGTGAAATAAAATGGTTTTCACTAACATTAACAGATCTTGTGATATGATTCTGAAGAAGTTTCAATATGAAGATATCAACTCTCGTCACTTTAGCAGTTTGAAAAATTCTTCCAATCCATCTCTGGCTTTCTGAACAAGCCAGTGCATGCACGAAAATATTTCCTTTTGAAAACTCTTAATATTTCCATAACATGTAGTAATCAAGCAGCCCGCCTAGGCAAACTGCTCGAGGGACCTTCGCGAAAAGAAGCAATTTCATAATAACAATAACGCAATAAGTGCAGAACTATTTGATACGCAACTTAATATCATTAGTACTAACCCGAAATAAACACTGCCATTATCAACGCTACCACCACCAATAAAAAGTCTCTTGGATCCCTACTCAATGAGCATATGTACAAGATAATTTCAATTAACTAACAGTAATGTTGAGATCAACAAAATCACAAATTTACCTGTCAAAGTTGATTTCAAAAGCGGCCATTATAAACGTGGAATTGAATTTCTAAATCAGTTAAGAAAATCGTTAAAAAAATAAATGAAGAACGATCTGACCAAATAATTGAGAACTGGAAGTTAGCAAGATCGAGTCGTGACGTGCGTGATTTTGAGAATCAATTTTGCGATAGAAGACACCATTCTCGTGGTATTGAACAGAAAAATGATTGGCCGTGTATGTGGAGTATTGGTTTGAGTTCGCTGTGGGGTTTGTATTGCATCGGATCTGGATGTTCATGTGTGATTGAAGCGTAGTTTTCAGATTTTGTTTTTCGTTTATGAGTCGGCTAGGAATTGGAGCTGGCGTGGGTACGTGAAAGAAAACTTATGTTTTGATCTTTGTGTAAGTAAAATACTTTGCTCTACTTTGTTCCATAGCGTTTGCTAGTCCGCTGAAACAAAAGTTTCACTTGTTCGATTGAGTGGCAAAGCCGTCATTTGTTCCGTCTTGTTTGCATATTGTTCATAAGACCAACCAAAAACTTTACACGCTCCAGCCGATTGTAATTTGGACGCTGAAATTAATTATTCGGATCGTTTTGGAATGAATTCCGCTTGAGTGCGCATAATGAAATAAGTGATATCCAAGTTTGGATCATAGGAAAAATAATTAACGTAGTGGGTGTATCTTGCCAAGGAATTGAATGTCGAAAAAATATCTCTTTCAACGAAACATCAACATTATTATTTATGTGACTTGCCGCGAGTGTTGTGGGTAATATTGGATGACTTTTGCAAATCAGTGTGCCATCGTTGTGCAGATCAATGTGCAGATCAAATTGAGCTCGTGCAAGATGTAGCGCATCAAATGAAACAACTGCACTAGACAGCCAAGAGAAGTTACAAAAGGGGCAAAGTACAACAGCCTGGTCATAGAGGTGCAACAGTTAGCGGAGGTTAACTGGTACGAATACAGGGTGTTGAAGGACCTACAAGAACGTTCATTCTTACTATTTTATCTGTCAACCAGTTCAGGATCTGCGATTTTTTTTTTGCTTGATCAATCTAAATAAGACCTTAATTAACAACATCTTGTTGAGAGTGTTTTCTTTTCCAAGTGACCATAAAGTTTTAGTCCTATACAATAATTTTTTGAGATTTTGAGTTGTTATAACTGTTTTAAATGAGTTGTGCTTTCTCTCACATCACCATTTGCCCTACCGTTTCTTACGAATTCTTGAATGCCCTGGAGTGTCATCAATTGATTTCAGTGAGGAGCATCATGTCAGGCTTTTGTTTAACAATAAATTCAAGCAGACAGTTACAATGGAGTTGACGTTGATTGAGTTGAGAAGAAGCCTACCAACAGAAAGGTGACTTTACGACAAGTTATTTTGAGGCATTTGAAAGACCAAAACGCTGAAAAAGAAAGTTAATTTTTTAATATTGTTTATTGATTCCCTCCGATAAAGAATTCAGTTGCTGGTAAATTTTGAGAAGCAGCTTGTTACTACTTAGATTATTTAGGTTATATACAGTTTTATCTGCTAGTCCTCTAGCGGCGAGTGCAAATGATACTCTGGGCTTGACGAAGTTGGAAGGCACTAGGGTGTACGTGTGTTTGTTTTGGAATAAATTTTACTTTTGCATCTTGATATCGGGAGCATCCTTGATATCATTCTGAATGATCAAAAACACCGCAGTTAACATAGTATAATTTTTCATAAGGCTCCGTCTGAGCCAATTTAAACTCGCCAGGCGCATGGAAATCTTTGCATTTGACACACCGGTAGTGCATTGCGCAGTTTGCAGCTGAATGTCCAAATCTTTGGCACCAGTAACATTGGTTGATTCCACTTTTCTGGAGGCATTCTCGCCTCACTACTCTGAAATTCAAGTATCTTATTTGTTGAAGGATACTTGGACTGCTTTTGTTTGTAGTTTGCACCAGGAAAGTGTTAAATTCTTCTTTTCTACGGTTGACCTTCTTGTTGCAAAGGTTTTGACGGAAATAAATTCAATTTTTGGTGCAGCTTCCTCGAGCACCTGAAGAAGATTGACGGTATCCTCTGCGAATTCCAAACCCTTCAACTAAAAGGTCTGATTTTTTTTCACTTTTTTGGGGATAGGTGAAGTATGGAACCTCCCTAGAATTCAGCGTATCTTTAGTAAACTTGAAATTAACCAGTGATTTTGTTTTAATAGTAAACTTTAACTGCATGAACTCTTTTGATTTCGAAAGTGCTTAGTTTATTTTTGGCTGCCAATAGCCGAACAATATCTTTTCCGCTTTGTTCGAACACATTAATTGGCGGAATTTTTTTTTGCCTTGTTGGTGGCTTTCTTAGAGAAACCGGCAGAATCGTGGGTTGGTTTCTTTGATTTTTTAAATACTGAATAAAATGTATATCATTATCTTTATTAGAATTGCCTTCAATATTTTCTTCAACTTCTATTACCTCGTCTAATCAGCTGCATAATAGTTTTGACTATCGCTGGTTCCTCCTGCACTTAAGATTTCTTCTGGGATTGTTTGTTTTATAGATTTCTTTGCTTTTGTCATGTATTTATTTGCTTTTGCGGTACCGCGTATTGAGTCTAAATCCCTTTCTTGAATAGATATTCGAGGGACGGTAACCGTAGCCTTAATTCATGAGTTTCTTCTCGAAGTCTGATCACTTCTCTCTCGTCTTCGATTATTTGCCTTTAAGATCCGCCATCTGCGGAGTTTTCCTGATTATTTTTTGTTGACGACTGCCGCCAATTTGTTGTCTCCTCGGGTTTCCACAATGGTGAGGAGCCGTCGTGCTCCTTCATACCAGCAGTCCCGAAGTTGTCTTTGGATTGTTCGCTTTCGCTTTTTTAGTATATCGAAGTAAAATAATATTCTATAGGAATTCCTTGGGTCGATTGCTTCGTCGGTGTAAGCCTTTTCCAATAAAAATTAACTTTGGACTGATGTTTTAAAATTAATTTAATTTTTGAAAACTATGGTAGGAGTGATTAAAAAGCTCCTCTGTACTTGACGTCCATACATACCGAGGAGTCAATTATAACTCAGATGATTACTTGATCAAACTAATCTATCGATGTCGTATATCAAAGGCATTTTCAGCGAAGACCACCCCGCTTTGAAAATTTCACGGAGACCCTCGACAACCAGCTGGCTCCCGTCTTAACAGACGAATTGACAGAGACGAGCAACAAGCTCTGGATGGAAGTGAAAGCGGCTATTAGGACCATGGCAGAACATATGATCAGACGTCAAGCCCGGCGCTGATTGGTTTGATGATGAGTGCCGAAATGCGTTAGATAAAAATTCTTAAAAGTGGTGATCCTTCTTCTGTGTCCAATTATTGTCCTGTTACCTTAATTTCCTGTTTTCCGAAATAACTCGAGCGTCCGGTACATAACCGGCTTTCTGTTTCATTGACCCCTATCTTGCCGAAGGAACAACATGGGTTTCTCAAAGATCGCTCTACAAGTTCAAATTTAATTGAACTCACCGATTACTTTGCTAAAGCCTTAGACAATCGATTGCAGGTTGATGTCATCTTCACTGACACTTTGAAGGCGTTTGACACGGTCAACAACCATCAACTTCTCTGTTACAAACTGAAAGTTTTTGGGGTTATTGGCCCTCTCTTATCATGGATGGACTCCTATCTGTCCTCTCGTATATGTTGCGTTAGTTACTGTGGAACTACATCTATTCCATTTTATCCATTGTCGAGTGTTCCTCAAGGTTCCATTTTAGGTCCTCTCTTATTCCTATTGTTTATAAATGATCTTCCTTCGGTTATTGCCTCCAATTGCCTACTGTATGCCGATGATTTCAAAGTATTTTAAGCTATTAGGTCTGTACAAGATTGTCATTATCTTCAGATGGACCTGATTGCACTTAGTAACTGGTGTTCGTCTAAGTACCTCCGTCTTAATGTTGCGGAATGCTATAAAATGACTTTTAATCTAAATCAATATCCGCTGACTTTCACCTATACATTAAATGAAGTCCCACTCGCTGCTGTGAGCTCTGCTAAGGAGGTTGGTGGTACTTTTGATCCTAAGCTCAATTTTAATGCACACATTCTAATCACGAATACTAGGGTCTCAAAAATCTTGGGACTTATTTTCAGGCGTGCTAATAAATTAACCAATATATCTGCCTCCATCTGCTTGTTTATCTATCTTGTCTGTTCTATCCTTGAATAATGCTCTGTATTTCGGTCTCCCGGACACTCTCACCTCATAAAGTTGTTTGAAAATGTCCAGCGAAAATTTACTCTTGCCTTGTTTTACAAATTCAAAATTCCATTTCAACCCTCTGACTGTGGTTTATCCTTCTGCATTGAATTTTTTTATATAATAATTTTTTCACTTAATTCAAATTTCTTTTCTGTTTGTTTTGTTCCATTTTGTAATTGGATTGTGTTTAATCTGTCAAATGAAATTTTAAATAAATAAATTTTAAATAAATAAATAAATAAAACGTTTCGGGTTCTGATATAAAAAAATACCAAGTTTTAGCTCACTTTCATATCAAATGTGATCAAGTATTCAACCGATTTCAATAGGAGAGATGGTTAGTAGCTTTATTCAAGCATTTTTTTGTTATTTTATTGTAGGCTGGAGATAGATCCGGGAGTTCTATTTTCGCTAATAATATCCTAAAAACAGATCACATATAGTACAACTCTAGTTGGCTCTTTTTGCGCCCACCAAGCCATCTTATGGTTACAAAACAGTCCTAGCACAAATATTAAATTCGTAAAAGGTATAATCTCCAAGCTCTCTCTAACTCTCAGTCAAGTAAGCAGTTGAAAAAATAATCAATTTTAGGAAAAATCTATCGAAAATCGATTTTTTCTTGAATAAAAATCGATTTCGCTGAGCGATTTTAATCTTACAAAAAATCTATTATTAATCGATTTTTTTTCACTAACCATTTCATTTTCGATGAAAATTCAGTCACAACCTCCCGACCAGAGCACACAAGATGTGACAATTAAGTAATGAGACTGATTTTATTGCCGCGCTTGTGGTAAATCTGCGGCCTTGAAATTCCCTTCCCACTTCCTCGGCATCCTTCTCCTCTTTATTGATGTATTTAACCATTGCTCTAGCTTGTTTAGTTCGCCTGGTGTGTCGTGTTGAGTAGACGTATGTTGGTGGTGCTCTTCACGAAAATGGAGAAACGAAATCAACAGCAACGTGTCGCGATACAATTTTGCGCCAGTTTGGGCGAAACAGTGCATGATGATAGTGTTCTTAGGCGTGCCCAGGTGTTTCGATGGCATAAAGAGTTGAAGGAGGGGCGTGAAAGCATGGAAGACGAGGGGCGCGGAGTGGGAGACCAGTCGTGGTGCGGACTGACGCGTGTGCGCGATCTAATCCGTGAAGATCGGCATTTAACAGTTCGAATGTTGGCCGGTATGAACCGTGAAACAGTCAGACAAATTTTAACCGACGATTTTGGGATGCAAAAGTTGTGCGCGAAACTGGTTCCAAAGACCCTTTCTGGGGAGCCCTCAGCGTGGCCCAGTATTTGGCCTCTAAAGGGATAGCCATGTTGCAACAGTCGCCTTATTCACATAATATGTCACCCTGTGACTTTTTTTGTTCCCTAGAACAAAATGAACCCATTTTGGGTCGATTACGGACACCCAGGCGGCCATGACGAGGGTACTTGTGGATATTCCAGTCGAAGCGTTCCAGAAATGTTATGAAGTACAAAAAACGTTCTGGAATCGTTGTATAGCTGCTTAAAGGGACTACTTTGAAGGGGATGGCAGAGTTGTAGAATAATTTTTAAATGTACGATTTTCATGGAATCAGTCTCATTATTTAATTGGCACACCTCGTATCTACTAAATAGCAGCTGCAATTAGAACAAATGTTATTTCTTACGGTACTTCTGGAGTAGAGAAAATTGGATTGAAATGCGTATGTATGGTAAACAAAAACTTGAATTTGCAAGCAATTGAACCAATACATGGTAAACTTTAATCCATCTTTTACATGTTTATTTGCCTCTCTTTTCATTTTGACAGCTCCTTGATTGCAGCTGCTAGTTAGTATATATTCTCTGCTCCCGACACTTAGTCCGAAGCCTCAAGCGTGAATTACTATTAGGTTCATCATAACTACATCAACGCCATCTGTGTCTCTACGATGCCATCCCTTCTTTGCTTTGAAATTTTAAAACCGTATACTTCATTTACCAAATCAAGCTGTCACTTGATCGTTATCGTCAACAAAACGAACTGTATTATTTTTCCAACATTCGTTTATGTCACTGATGATGCATCATTTCGCAAGAGACAAATTTTGTAAAGTGTTTAGTGTTTTTGAATATCCTTAAGTTTTGTAATAATTATGGTGAGTAATTGCATTATCTATTTTGATCGGACTATAGGGATAAACGCTCTGTAGTTACTAATTTATTTTGGAGTTCATATGGGTGTGCAAATAATTGAAATACTTGGCAATATAGTTGCGTAAACTATAAATTGCTTAATGGATTTTAATAGTTTATGCAACTATATCTGATCTGATTAAAGAAAATTGTAGTGATATGAGTAAAGGACTGCAGCGATGGTGTGCTGCCTCGGCGTGTGAGGATATTGGTGCTTGCCGAGATTGACCTTGTTGGAGGATGCGTGGATACGCTGGCAAGCTAGCAATACGGTGTTTGGAGCGGCACCTTTTCCCCAGCACAATTCGCATTCACGAGTTAGTGGATTACTTGACTCGGCCTGATGATGTCGAGGCCGATATAACCTACTAAAAGAAAAGATTGCCAAAGCAATTAACAAACTGGGGCTGGCAAAAACAGACGAGTCTTGAGAATATATCGTCTTAACTGCCGATACTTATGGACCCCAAATAAGAGTGGGGCATCCAAGTGGAAGCAGTGCCCCCTTTCAACCCGCCCATCCGGATCAAAGTTCATTGTAGACGTGGCCAAATTTATATGATGGAATCACATAATACTATAACATAAATAAATACGCAAGCGGAAGGCCACTCTACTCTGCAAGAGTACCTACAACGCATACCTACAACGCACAAATAAGGGTTGAACTCATCCAATGGCCAGCTCATGAGTGGAGGGGCCAGCCAACGTTGCGGGTCCCAAACCTGGTCCAGGTTTCAAACGATATTGACAATTTAACTTTCCATTTTATTTCAGTGATAAATTAAAAATTATACGCAATGATCGAAAAATTTACAAAAACAAAAAAATTGATCAACAATTGGTGACAATCTTCACTTCTACCCCATACGCCATTTTTCTTCTCCTAATAAATTAAATTAAAAATTAAATAAAATTAAATTAATTATATAAATAAGATATGACAAATTCAAAGCTATTTGTACTTCCGTATGCATTTTTATGTGTGATATGGTTTGATGTGTATTTTGGCTACTTTGGCAATTTGAATTACTCTTTTATTATACTTTTCCTCTTAAAATATCAGAAGCCATTTTTTAATCACGATGATGAAATATTTCTTAATTATTGTAATGGTTGTTCATCAGATATCACAACAAAATCACTGAATGGCTGAAGAGTTTGAACGTTTTTTTCTAAGAAAATTTTGTTTGAGGATTGCTGGTTGTCCTAAGTGAAAGAACTACATTGTTCTTTCACCCGAGCATTTTAGCTATCAACATAATAGCATTATTCGCTCGATGGACTTCAGCTGGTTCCAGCATATAGGCTGGTTCCATTAAAAATCTCGCAGTTTCGTACGAGGTGACCGATATACTCCTCAGGAGCTGCCACATCAGTCACCTCGGGGCAGCTCGACTGCGGGGTTCCAGATGCCATGCTGCAACATATATATATATATGGGTTCGTGGTCATCTGGAACCCCGCAGTCGAGCTGCCCCGAGGTGACTGATGTGGCAGCTCCTGAGGAGTATATCGGTCACCTCGTACGAAACTGCGAGTTTTTTTCTAGCAATTCAATCCATCGTGGAAAATCATTTATATCAAATATAACACAAAAAAAACAATTTAAGTCAATAAAAGAAAACGAGTACTTACCCAATCCTTCTCCGACGAGCGCTCGTTTTTGGGGTGGTTAAGCTCCTATGGACACTTTAGAGCAAATAAAAATTTTCTTTGTGAAGAACCATTGAGGCTAGTTCGAATTTATCTTGAAAATTGCCAGAATTATTGATTCATTTACAATATTCTGCAGTTCTACACACTTATTCCGAGAATGGTAGAAGCAAGCTGTAAAGCTTGTTGTTCTGTTAACAATTTAAGGCAAAAACCAATATTATTGAAACAATAGAATTGCCACTGCACAATACCATACACAAAACTGTCAAAAAAATCTAAACTTTTCTGTACACTTGAGTCAATTTCTCTACAGCTGTAAAGCATTTCGATAATTCGTTAAAATACTGCACAACAAAAAGAATCAGGGGTACAAAGAATACGTAGGTAAGAAAACCAGGACGAAGAAAGAACACTATGAAAATCTCAGAAGAGTAGCGAAAAAAATAATTAGGATTAAGAAAAGAAAGTACTATGACGACCAATTGAGAAGTATAGATGTAACTTTTGCGAGCAACAAGCATACAAAGTAGTGAGAAGCCTGAAACGTGGTTATCAGCCCAAAACTACGCTCTGTCGTGATGATATCAGCAATATCATCGCTGATGAAACCAAGATTATGGAAAGATGGGCATCATATTTCAAGAACCTCCTTAATCCCCCACATAAGTCCAGAACATCGGAGCCTATACATGTCTGTGGGGAGCGTCCATTGTCCCCACCAACTCTGGATGAAGATTGTTCCGCCATCAAAGCCCAAAAGAATAATAAAGCGCCGGGCATCGATGAAATTCCAGTGGAGCTCATCAAATATGGTGGTAGTAGTGTTCATCAAGCTATTCACAAAGTCATTCAGTACTTTTGGCAACAAGAACTTATGCCGAAAGAGTGGAGCCAATCAATTATATTCCTTATCCACAAAATAGGTGACAAGCTACAGTGCGAAAATTATAGAGGCATATTACTACTTTGTACGGCGAACAAAATATTTTCTAAAATCTTAGAAAATAAAAACAGATCATACACCAACAGTATTATTGGTGAGTATTAAGTTGGTTTTAGAGCAAACAGATCAACAATAGACCAATTTTTTACAGGCAAACAGGTACTTGAAAAGTGCTGGAAATTCAACATAGTCGTACACCAAGTGTTCGTTGACTTCAAGCAAGCATATGACATTATTGATCGTAACGTACTATACCAAAAATGCTTCGCTTTAGCATACCAGCCAAATTATTCCATCTTACCAAAATGAAAATGACGTCGATGACATTCCAAGTCCGCATCAATAACCAACTCACCGATGCCTTTGACACAAATATCGGACTCAAGCAGAGAGATGGGCTGGCCCCATTGCTATTCAATTTGGCTCTGGATTACATCATACGGGAGCTACCTGTCGATACGCGAGGTACATTACTATTCAAGTCGAGCCAAATAGTAGCCTTTGCAGACGACATAAACATTTTGTCACGATCATTAACAACTGCCAAAGAACTCTTCCTGAAACTCGACAGCAAAGCAAGACTAGTAGGGCAACAAATCAATGAAAATAAAACAAAGCTCATGACACAGTCAAGGAAAAATACCTCAAATACACAAAATATCACACTTGGCGAATACAGTATCGAGAATGTTAGCGAATTTGTGTATTATGGGGCCAAAATAACGAAAACGGGCAATGAAAGAGACAAAATACTCCGTAGAAAACAGCTCACAAATATAATATTTTATTCAGTATTGACGGTCTTGAGGACCAGTTGTATACACAGAAAAACAAAGCTCAAAGTATACAAATCTGTGATAAGACCTGTGTTATGCTATGGGTCTGAAACATGGACCCAACGGAATCCGCAAATATATTGAACGCCTTTGAGCGACATGTTCTGAGGCGAATAATCGGAGCGACACCAGACGGGGACCAATGGTGAATTCGATACAACCATGAGCTGTATGAAATTTTTGACGATCCGGAGTTCTCAACGATTGCGGAAGCTGCAATGGGCAGGACACATGAATAGTATGGACGAACAATGGATACCCTATAGGGTATTCGATGGGAAAACTGAAGGCCGGAGGCCAGTGGGGAAACCGAGGAAATGCTGGTCTGACTCGGTCGACGAAGACAGTTCTACGCAGCTCGGATTTGAAAGACGCGGTCAATGGACCGAGACAGTTGGAGCCGCTGTTTGCAGGAAGCACAGGCCCGAGAAGGGCTGTTGTGTTAAGAAGAAGAATAAGAAAGATACTAACACAAATAAAATGAAAAATACCACAGACTTACAAAAATTGCTCGATAAAATGCCTCACGACTCTTTTATTAAAGCCACAACGAAAAGCACTGCTGTAAAATTGGCATCGTTCGTACCTACAGTAGATGCTTTGGACGAGCACATTAAGAGAGCTTATTACCAAATTCAAATTTGGCTAAAAAGGATGCAGCGCGTCATGTACCTGCAGAAAGCTCGGGCTATTTTGTAATACTAGGGGAAAGTTGGACAAAACGGGACACCATTCTTGTTTTTATGGTTTATTCTGGGTTAAAATATGTTATAGTTAAATTAACTTTTTTCTTAAGTAAATTCTTATGTAAACTTTACAATAATAATATTTTGTACCAGATGGAGCCTTTTTAACATAGTTAAAAACAAAAATTTCCAAAGGTCAGCAGTTCCCGTTTTATCCGGCTTAAGTTGGACAGAACGGGATTGGGATTTTGTAGCTTCAAAATAATACAAAACCGTACTTTGTTGGACAAAATTTTATTTCAACACACTTCATACATAGGTAACACACTCCAAACATAAGCAAATAATCATTTAAATGGTGAAAAACAATTTTTATCATTTTTTTTAATACGAAAATCTGTTTTTGGATTGGACCTTTCATTTCACAGAACAAAAGTCACACAAAAAGGTTTTGTCGTCTTCTTCCGCCATGGAACATGCTTCGTGGGCCCATCCTTTGCATCCTAAACATTGAGTCCAACCTTCACCGGGCCTCGACTCAATGTAGAGAGCGTTGCAAAAAATACAGGTTTCTTCATTGGCATCTTCATCTTCAGATGAGGACACCTGACATTCCCGGTTAGCAGGTAAAAGCTTTTTAGGAACTGACATATTTTGGCCTTGGGACTTACTATTTTTCTTATTTGGAGCTTTGAATAAGGATTTCCTTTCCTTCGGTCTGATGCTACTGATTCTTCTGTTTTCCTTATCCTCTCGATCCTTTTCTTCTTTTTGTAGCTCATACTTATACGGAAATGATGTTATCACAACAGTTTTCCCCGTCCTCTTATCAACTTTTTTTTCAGGTCGAGGCCCTTGAACTTGCGGAACAAGGAGAACAAACATCGGAGAGATCGAAAATGGCAGCTTAGGCTGACTTTGAGTGAATTCTAAGCCTGTGTTCCCTGAGGAGGTAGTAGGTTGGTCTAGCTTGAATGTTGTGGCATTGTTGTTCTGGAGCTCAGTGTGAAGAGGTTCTTGGAGCAAGCCTGGTGTTTCTTTTGATGGATGCTGTGATATTTCTGTTTCAGTCAATGTAGAACTTTCTGAAGTGGCTTGATTTTGTTGAATAGTGCTAGTATTCGGAACTTCCGGCATTGGATGATCTGTTGTTAGAGAGGGTTCATACAAGTGGTCTGGGAAAATATCAGGATTAGAAGGACTTATACCAGTTTTACGGAACCCTTTTACAGCAGTTTCTGCAAGAGCTGCACGCGAAAAGGCTGCGTTAAATAGCTTTCCAACCTACCTACCTTGATGATTAAACAGCCATTTTCTGACTTCCTGCTCATAATATGAACTAAAAGGAGCCATGTAGGCGACATCGAGAGGCTGAAGACGATGGGTGGTATGTGGAGGAAAAGTTAGAATGATGACATTCTTTTCTCTTGCCAAGTTAACAAGTTCCAAACTTTTAGTGTGACTGCAGTGTCCATCGAGTAGCAACAATACAGGCTTCTCTGTGGTAGGATTTGAAAATTTGACAAATTTCTTAAACCATACTATAAAGGTGTCCTTGTTGATCCAGCCAGACTTGTGGTACACTGCAAATGACCTTGGGAAAGCATCATCCATAAGCCTTGGGTTTTTTCTTACTCTAGGAAATACAAACATCGGAGGAGTAAAAATCTCAGCTGCACTCATGCATGTTTCAACAGTAATCAAGACTCCGCGTTCAGCAGAAGATAGACTGCCGACTTGTTTTTTGCCTCGCAGTGCTAGCACCTTTAAAGGCTTGTTGGGTACTGTGAGTATCCCTGTCTCATCATCGTTATAGATATCGTTTGGAGCAAATCCATGCTTTTCAATAAGGGAATGTAAGAGCTCATAAAATTTTTGAACCAAGCCATACTTGTAGGCTCGGGATTTCTGAGACTAAGCATCTTATTTCTGGCAAGGAACGAATAGAGCCAACACTTTCCAGCCATCCTTTTCTCTTTGTTGAAACTGTGGGGAATATTGTTTCTCTCAGCTAACTCAAATTCTAGCATGCGCAGATCTGTTAAGATTATACCAAATAACCTTTCTTCCAAAGGCAAAGCATGACCAACAAGCTGTTTCTCTTGTTCTACACTAAAAACTGTTTCATACCTGCCTAATTTTTTTACTGCTGCAGCTTCTGGTGTTAAGCTATTGGTACGAGCTTTCATTACCTTCCTCTCAAGAGTCCTTTTCGAAACTCCATGTGACGTAGCTGCTTTTTTAAAGCCCATAATTCTGTCTAAAACTGCTCGAACAGCCTGAGCCATATTTGTCTCACCCCAACTGTTTCTTGTAGATTTTCTTTGATATTTTTAAGACATTATGTTATCTGTAACAAACAATCAGGAAACTAATATTATCATAATTAATTTGTAGGCTAGGCGAGAAAAAATTGAAAGACTTAGACCTGTATCAAAACTATTTGGTACACAAAAAATATTAGCTTGAACGATTGAAAAGAGTAGCTGAGAAAGATATTTCCCTTGTATTTCTTGCCTTATTAATAGTTGAATTCATAAATGTGATCAAATTTTTATTAATACCATGGACAGCTCTAGATTCAAGAATGGAATAGTTATACAATGTTTTGTTTTATAGACGGGCTATAAGTCTAACGATATTATGCTCAAAACGCAGGACAGGTTAAGTATTTCAAGTAAAATGAGAGTAAAGTTTAGTTTAAGGGAAACAGCCGATTAAAAATAAATATTACAGTAGGGCTTTTATTAAAAATGGGCTAAAAAGGCAATGCACAAAATAGTTGGATGAAACGGGATACAAAAAAAATCGTATCCCGTTTTATCCATCTCCAAAATGTCCCGTTATTCCAACTATAACAATGATTCAAATAAACATGGCTACTGCCAGAACAGTAAAGCAAAAGTAGAACTGACTCAGTGAAAATATTCGCAAAGAAACTCCAAAGAAATTGTAGTACTCACCAGAAAAATATTACCATAAATAAATGCAGTAGCACAGGAGAACAGCACCACAAAAATAAAGAAAAACACACGAAAATTCTTCGAAACACTTCTTCGCAACACAACTTTACTTAAACAAGCGTGTCGTTGGACTGGTCAACTGCAAATGCTCGTATGGCACCTGAGAGCGAGTTTCTTTTGTTTCTTTCATTATAGCAGCACTAGTCTGGTCACAACGCAACGTATCCCGTTTTATCAAACTATCCTGTTTTATCCAACTCTCCCCTACATGTGGGAGATGTGCTGGCGTTAACTGCCAAAACAGTGTGCCAATCTCTGACAAAGACGACGAAGGAACGATAGACAGTAACTACAATGACGTTGAATAAAATCAATTAGCGACATGAATATTTTTCTTGAAATTTATAAAAAAAATTCGATAAATCTTTTGTATAAGTATTATTTTGATTTTTTATGCAATTAATTTTTTTTTCTCAATTTCTATATTGTTTAAAAGACTTTAAAAGACTTATCAATTTCATGTAAATAAAGTGATAAATAAAAAACATGTTCAAATGTATTTCTTTTTTTTATTTTATATTGATAGGGGATGCTTTTAAGGGTTGCAAAATTGACAAAAAAAATACCCAAAGTATAGGTACTAAATTAATTTAAATATATATTAAATTATTTGAAAATATTAATAAATTCCTTTTTACACATTTTTTATAAGAGAGAGAGTGGTTTATAAGTGTTAAAGACGCTTTTAAGGGTTGAAAAATTGAAAAAAATAATAATCTAGAAACAAAATAGACACAAAATTAATTTAAAATAGATATTAAATTAAATCACTTTTTGTCACTCCTTTCTTCATGAAAGGGGGTGGTTTATAAGGGTTAAAGATATTCTTAAGGTTTGGAAAAGAAGAAAAAAATAATAATAATGCTGACCCGAAATACAGATGATTTAAATTAGATATTAAATTAATTGAAAATATTAATAAATTACGTTTTTTACACATTTTTTTCGTAAAGGGGGGGGGGGGGGTTATAAGGGTTAAATTATTCAGTCATCCCATAATAATGCTTTAAAGTATAGAAAGATCTTAATTTAACTTTATCAAACGTTATTAAAGCCTAAAAAGTACTTTGATTCACGTTATCACAATATTTATTCAATTTTGGCAATAAGGGGAAGTTTTTACCCCTAAAAACGATAAGCATGTATCGGCATAGGGTAGACTTTGAAGCATAGTATACTCAAATAGTAGCCACACCTTTCATTTACCCTGTGTTGCACACTTTTTGAATTTTCCCAGGGGCACGTCAGCTGATCCGGGGCACGACAGCTGATCCCATGTTTGGCGCGCTCAAGAAACAAAACAAAATGCAAATAAAATTTCCGACGCACGTGTTCTTTTACGCATTTCAGAACATAGGAGTGCTGCCAAGTCCTAATAAAAAACTAAAAGATTGCATGGAACGAATTTGTTTTTCTGCAATGTTATTGATTTTTTAGCTCTGGTAGCCCTGAAATCTCTCATCGAAGCATATGTTTATATTCGCTCCATTCCTCGCATCAGCGTTTACCATCTACCTGCTACCGAAGATTTATGGCTCGCTGTTCGGCTTGTGTTCGAATTTTTCCGGAGGGTTGATGGAGTGTGGTTACTAGTTGAGTATACTATGCTTTGAAGTGGGAGGTAAGTAGAGCCCATTCCCAAAATTTCACCAAAATCGATGCATAAGGAAAGAATTCGGAGGCAACACCCTCATTGACGGGACTGTTAACTCATTATCGACTTACTCGTATAATCGATCAAAATAACATCAGCTTACTATCAATGGGAACAAATCAACTGAGGCAAATTCAGTACAAAAACCTCAAATTCTTCGTTTTAAATTTTGAATTTTTTTTTTGCTGGAAATCAGGTTCATCCGGCTAATTGATTAAATGTCATATTGCCTCATTTCAAGAATGGAGATTTAATGCAGATGAAGAGTCACAACAATGAATCTAAAAGGAAAGTTTAATTTTTGTTTGATTAATGCAGTAGTATAAACTAGGCAATCTCGACATATGTATTTGTACTATTTTGAGCGCATATACGAGTAGTAGACGTGTTTACAGCAAATTGTATTGTACATACTCGTGTGAGTAGAATTCATTATAATTATTTCAAAGATACAAAGATTTATTAGCATTTCTCTCATTCAACGTACGAATGATGCATGATGTTCAATGGAACCGCATATATGAAATACGAGCATTTTATTTTCTTTACAGCCACGTACATTAACAAGCGTTAATAATTCGTCGAAAGTAGATATCCCATATTTATGCAATCCGCAACGCAGGCACCAACGCTTTAAAACACAAACTTCATCGTCCAAGGCGAGTAAACAAAAACAATAGCCAAGGAAAGATTTTAAAAAATTGATAATTTATTACACTCACTTTTCAGCAATTATGAATTCGTACAACTCTCGATAAAGTGAAATTGTACGTTTCATAAAGTGCATTATTAATCATGGAACTTTGCATGAACGAGAGTTGGCTTGCTAACGCAAGAGGTCATTAACAGTGATTTGTTGAAGATTATGATACATACTCGTATGTGTGTTTAGGTGTTTTACACATTTCCAGCTGCTTGAAACTTTTAAGGGGGGAACGGGAAGCACGCTTTCATGTTAGCGACTTTAAAAGATTATTTTGCACAAAGCTGGAACTCATTAATTAATAAATCAGAAATGGTAATTGAAAAGCTCAGCCGTGACGAATTACGTATGGACTGAGATCATGGTGCTATTATGTCAAGTAAGGAAATTGAATATTCATAGTACTTAGACGTTGCATCAAAATTGTATCAGATTATGGTTGAATATGTAAAGTATCTTATTCCTATAAGTAGTGGGAATTTCCGCGGCTCTAGCTTAATCTGTTGCAGTGTTATAAATAACGTAAATTTAAATATAGTAGAAATGGTCATAGTGCAAACTTCAAATGTTTAATGCAATTTTATTTACGAGTATAACTGTTGCAACTCATATGAGAATTGATGCGGTTCTCATGATTAAAACGATTTATTTAAACGTTACAACTACGCCTAGAAATTGTTTCTACAAATTTTAATCTGCCCAAAAAGCTGAGCTAAAACACATAAAGGGGTCAATTGATTTGATTGAAGTATTAACAGTAAGCTTTTAAAAAATGAGTCTTAAAAGCTTTTAACTTAAAGTCGAAAGTGAAATTACAATGGAAAAAATTTTTTTTTCAGGGGTTTGTAAAATAATTTTGCAAAACCCTACTAAAATCGCGTCCTGTCTGTCCGTCCGTCCGTGTGTCACAGCAATTTTTCTCGCAAACGAAATAAACTAGAAACATCAAATTCTGTTTGTAGGTAAGTGGTGCTCTCTTCAAAGTTCAACTACAAAAAAAAAATCTTATAAGGTATTTAAGGGAGTCTCCCCATATAGGGAAGTGGCCTCGAAAAAAGATGTTCTTCAAAGTTAGACGAGGGGCGCACAGAGAAGGGAAGTACACGAAAAATTTGTTCCCCCCTCGCGATTGGACACCTGAGATCTGAAAAACCCGAAAAAAATTGTGGAAGTAGGTGTTTATGAGTACAACAACAGCGACTACCTTAGATGTCAAAATTCACTCAACTTTGTTGATAGTAGTATGATCTTCGAATTTCACATTTACCTCAATGAAATCATATAGGTATCCTTAAACTAATTAATTTCTACAATGCATCGAATCAGACACTGCAGTTTTGATTTGATCTTCATGAAATTTTTAAATAAGACCAATAACATAAATATTTTTGGGAATTCGTGATTTTTGTTTGTTTGCGACAAACTGGCGACAGTTGCAAATAGAAAAATAATGGATTTTCTTTTAAAAATGCACATCCCTTTGACATGTTTCTTGATTTTATTCGTTGCTGGTGACTGCATTTTAGATAAGTTGGGTACAAAAGCCTAGGTATGTTTTCCCAACCTTAGTATACTCACATAGTATCCGCACTCAATCCACCCTCCGGAAAAATTCGAACACAAGCCGAAAAGTGAACCATAAACCCTCGGCAACAGGTAGGTAGGTAAATGCTGACGGGAGGATTGGCGCGAATCTCAGATTAATAAGAACTGGATGGGCTAAACTCATATAAAATGCATGAGAGAGCATACGACCGGTTTCTGCTCTCTTCAAAGCGATATGTCTGTCATTTCCTCCCCGTCTGCCTCTTGCTGGTCACTTTCTTGTTCCAAAAGCTGACTCTGCGAACAGTCTGTCAAGTTGACTGACGCAAATTGGACGCCAAATTGGCCAATTTGCAAGTTTCGTCGCGAATTTTATCCGATATTAAAATTGTGGAAAGTGTTCGCGATCTAAATTCGTTCCAAGTGTTTAAACATTCGATTGCAGTTTGTGATTCAAGTAACTTTAACGTGTGACACTGTGAAATTAATTTAGAATTTCAAAATGGAATGTGTAGTGCCTTCGTGAAAAAATCATAGTGGAAAAGGATCTGTAGGTGTTTCCTTTCACAAGTGAGTAGTCAATATATTAACGTTTTGCATGTTTTTCATACAATGCTGAAGGTTTTTCAAATAGAAAGCAAATTTTTGGTATTGTATGAACATTTGTTTACATTGAGCAGCAGCCATGTTTGCTTGTGCAATTTGGCTCTCTCTAAGGTTATAAACAAGAGTGTAGCAGTAGGAAAAGTGGTCGCAGGGGTTGTTGCAATCATATTGTCACGTGGTTTTCTACTCCAGTATTATTTAATTACTCAATGGTGCGAATATAAACATGCGCTTCCATGAGATTTCAGAATTACCATATCTCAAAAAATTAATAACTTTGCAGAAAAACAAATGCGTTCTATGCAATCTTTTAGTTTTTTATTAAGGTCTGGCAGCACTCCCATGTTCTGAAATGCGTAAATCAATACGTGTATCGGAAATTTTATTTGCTTCATGTTTGGCTTTTTGAATACGACAAGCCTCGGCTCAGCTGACCGGCCCCTGGAAAAATCCAGAAAGTGTGAAACACAGGGTAAATGGAAGGTCTGGATACTATGTGAATGTACTATGTTCCCAACTTGATTATTTTCATTCCTAAAACATTTGAATTAACACGTTGTCTGCCAAGGACGTTATACCTCATGGCTGTTAACTTTGGGCAGGCGCCCACCATGACTTTTATCGTTTTTTGGGCTTTCTAAAACAAATTTCATAAGGCGTTAAACATTTTAAATAAAATAATTTAAAATTTTTATGCACCCTGTATGTGATTGACAGTTCATGGAGAGATTCTCTTTGTTAATTGTAACAAACTAAGAAGACTAGATAGAAGAGGATACGAGAGAGTCTTTCACACGTGAACGAGCTGCCGACAGTGAAAGACAGGCATTAGACTAAGTAATCTTAGAGATTGTAAAGTAAAAAAAATTATAATTTGTTAACTTGAAAATTCAAACTTTATTATAGATAATTTTAAAATGTGAATCGCAAAATAAAACATTTTAGAGTTTGTCAAACGGAGTAAAATTTCGAATTTTATTGGAGAAAATATAAAACATTAAAATTATGTCTAACTGAGACCGTCAGCAACGATTGGAATCTGACGGGAAATTCAGGTGATCAATTGAAAATCAATCCGCAAAAAAAAGCCACGCGTATAACGTGAACCATATCACAATAACGATAACTGTAAGTTTCTGATTCCCAATTACATGGTCACAGTCGTCAAGAGCGAAAGTGAAGTACATGTAAGAATCACACAAATTGAAAATGAGTGAGAGATGTGACATTTGCAGTGAAGTGTTGGTGGACCCTCATTCAACTTCTAGTATCGCTGTATGTGGAACAAGTGATTGTAACAAGATAGCACATTATACTTGTATGCCAGCAACGTCAGCAAAAAACATGGAAAAAATATGGAAGTGTAAAAACCATCACGAAGATAGTGATGGAGATGAGTTAGAGATAGAATGAGATAAAAACTATAACAAAGATGTCATTCTTTGTCCGTCAGAAAACTCTGGGATGGAATTGAACAGTGAAAAAACATGCAAAATTTGTAAAGATGCCACTGATAACTTGACGTATGTGACATGTTCAACCTGTCAAGGTCATCGCAATTGCTTGGACAACAAATCAAGAAGAACAGAGTTGGAAGGAAGAATATTCTGTCGCCAATGCCGTGAACATGAAATCAGAAGAATAGAAGGAAAGACTAGAAATGTTCCTAGAACCAGCGAATTATTTACACCCAGAGGACGAGCAACATCCTCTCGAAATAATAGCAGAGACAATACATCAGATGACAATAACGTGACTCGCAGAACCAACAGACGAACAACAGTTTTTAATCGAAGTGCCTTCAATAACCCAGTGGAAGCTACCAATCTAATGCTCGATAAGTTCACTTACAAGAAGTTACCTGAGTGCGTTGATACACGAGAGACTGGCAGACCTTCTATGTGAGCTATTTAGAAAAAAAAGACATGTTTTCTACAATAGAAAATTTAAATAGAGTCCAAGAGGCAATAAAGTGCGACGAAATTATGAAGGAAAATAAGGCTGCACTCTCTAGTATGATTACCTTCGAACGAGTATTAGAAAGATCGAATACGAGATACCAGGATAACCCGACAATATTAATGAGCGAATTCGAAAAAATAATAAATGCTTTTAAAATAAGTGAATATAATTTCCAAAAATTGTATGAATATTTAAACAAGCTAATCATTTTCATTGAAAAGGCTCAAACTACTGGAAGGTATGGGTTGATCACTGGAATGTACAACATTAATCGCTTGACCCGCAATTTGCCTAACAACATATATAAAAAGGTTATAAGCAAAGTGATGGAGAACAGGCGTCGAGAACCATCAATGATTAATGTTTTTCAGATGTAGATAATGGAAACTGAAACAGCTTGGCAATTGGCAAAGATGAAAGAAGTGAATCAGGAAAAGATTAAAGAAAATATGGCGAAAAATGAAAACAACATTCACACCCATGTCAACCTTGGAAATGAAGACAAAACCATTGAGAAAAGATTATATTGTTGGTTTCATAAAGATGCAGAACACAATGCTGGCAACTGCTCTTTCTTATGGAGGATGGATGGTCAAATAGTCAACAAGATGGCAAAAGAAAATAAAAGATGCATCATCTGTGGAACGAAAGAACATGATCATTGCCTAAATGCAAACAAATTAAAATATAATATCAATGGATGTGAGCAGCGACACTACTCACTTTACTACCCTAAACGAAAAGGAAGAAAGTATGAGACAAACACAATAAATGTTAACCATGCAGAGAATGTACTCACTGAGAATGAAATAACAGAGATGTTGGAAAATGCCGTAATGTTCAACCAAGCGGAGAACGAAGATGTAAACAATTTCAATTTAAACATTTATACTAATACTAGTGAAATCATTTTAGCTACCCTCACATTAAATTTCAAGGGAGAAGATTTCACATTTTTGCTAGATACGGGTTCAACCACATCATTAATCGAAGAAACATTTGTGGAGAAGCTCAATCTAAAAGGAAGAAGATGCCCTTTAAAACTGTCATGGACTGGCGATATTGGACGTATGTACAAAGATTCCAAAATAGTTAAGCTTAGATTTCAGACTAAGTATGATGATGATGTAGATTTATATTTTCGATCTATTTTGAATTTAAAAATAAGAGATCAGTATTTCTCAGCCCAAAATTTCAAACAACAATATCCATTTTCAAGTAATTTAAATTTAAAATCACACAAAAATATTGTAGGAATAATAGGAATAGATAATCCAATCTGTTTCGAAAACATGAGATCAGTGCATTCATTAGAAGAGGATGCCCCAATTGGGTTTGAAACAGATTTGGGTGACTTCGTAGTACACAATGAAGCATTAAAAAATTTATACACAAATGATAGATTACGACGACAGCTAGGTGATTACAATAATTACACTTATAAGATAACGGAATTAAAATAAGAAGAAGAATTAAAGTACAAGTTGATGGAAAAATCAGCGTCAAGGTTATTAAAAAATGCAACTGATGGTTGTAATGATAGAATCTTATACGACGATGAAAAATCATTACATGAATTAGAAAATACTGTTAAAAAGATAGATGGAGAAAATAAGTATGAGGTGGGCGTATTGTGGAAAAATCCAAATCCTTCATTGCCGAGTAAGGAGTCATTGAAGTTAGCGATAAAAAGATTTTTCATCTTAGAGAATAAATTGTTCAAGGAAGGCATTATAAATGAATGCACAGAAGACGTTAATAAAATGATAAGAAAAAATTATGTTAGAGAACTTTCAGAAAATGATATGATAAATCTGACTCCACGAACTTATTTCGTACCTATATTTTTGTGAAAGGGAAAAGATTACGTTTCATTTGAAACTTAGCATCTAAAGTAAGCGGAAATTCTCTAAATGATTTAGTAAGGGTAGGTCCTAATTTATATAATAACATTCTAAAGATTTTATTTCAAATGGGAGAAAACCCCATTCTCATAACCGCCGATTTACAAGAAATGTTTCACCAATGTGTTTTAAGAGAGCAAGACAATAAAGCCTTTTGCTTCGTTTTTAGATTTCCAAACGAAAAGAAATTAAGATTTTTCCAAACATTAGTATTACCGTTTTGATTGACTTGTTCCCCTATTATCGCACAATTTGTCAAAAATAAGATTGCTAAAGCTTTAAGAAGCTCAGATCCGGAAATAGCTGACTGCATAGAAAATTGCTCATATATAGACGACTTTGTAGACTCGGTATCTTGCGAACATGATGCAATAAGATATATAATCAACATGAAAAAGGCCTTTGGAAATGGCGGATTTAATCTGCTGAAGATAAATTGATGTCATCCATTCTTCTGCCTCGTCGACATTCTCGCCATCCATCTCGTCGCTGTATTCGTCTAACGTTTGTTGGTGTTCCTCATCCTGTTGCATCGTATCGTATTCGTCTAGTGATTCGCCGGTTTTATCGGTCTCTGTATGATAAATTCTTTGTAATTTTTGTGGCGGATAATGCTGTTGGAGCGGTAAGCGCTTCTGTAGCACAAGCTGATTACGAAGTTTTTTCGCGTAGTTGATTGCGTTAGCTCTCAGAGAAGTGTCAACGTCCATATTTTTGGGCCTAGGTTGCGGCTTAGGTGCCAATTGCCTCGGATAAGAGACCTGTGGTTGTCTTTGGTGAAAGGTTGGTTAATTTCCCTATGGTAGTTGAGAGTTTCGAGGTAGGTGTACCAATTCAGGGTAGAATATTTGCCTTGGGGCCGGAATCGGTAAAGGCTTTGGCTGAGGGGGCGTGCATCTACGAAGAGGGATCGGTGGTGGTTGTTGGTGGTAGGCCTTTCGGAATAGATTTTGTGAACTGTTTGCATGCTGCGCCCAGTAATTCATATTCTGGAGTTTCAGGCAAAGGCGCAGCGCCTGGGGCAGATCAGCTGGCTCGCGAATACTCAGAAGCCTTGGAAGGTCACCACGTAGCCCCCTGTTGTTGTGTCCCTATAGGCCTGGGTCATGATGTGGGCAGACTCATTGCTTAGCTACATTGAGGATAATTTGCTGAGAACTAGTGAAAGATGTTGAAAGACTCCCTGGTGAAATTCTTGTACAGAATTCGTACTTTGTACCAGCGTCGCCATTTGGTACTCAAGTGTACCGAGATCTCACTTATCTGCGAAGTGCAGGGTTAAACATTTTGAGATTCTAGGCCAGTTCAAGGGTGTCTTATAGGACTTCAATGCGATATCAGCGCGACCAGTAATCTTGTTCCTGATCACTGATAGAATCCCATAATACTTGGGTCTCCCCTTGAGGTGGTCGTATATCTTGAGTATACGTTGCACGCCTTTCTTTCAGGAACTGAACTCGCCGGGAGCGCCCGAAAAAACCGTGAGGCTTTTGACGATGTTGGGGATCTTATCCATATCGGCCAAGTTCCGGTCGTCTCCGATTCGAAAGGGAACATCAGTTTCATTACTGTTGTCCAGCGCAGGATTCATTGAAGAGTTGATTAACTCCCTTCCTCGATGCTTTAAGGTCTTTGTTACGTGTCGAATGACGAGCTGACCAAGTTCGTTGTGGGCATCATTGCTTGGGATACTCGCAGGGATTGAAACCTGAACGTTAGCTGGGGGGACAGAGGGGCCAGCAGCACGATTTTCGCCCAGCAGGCTAGGCCTTATTAGATTACGTAGATTCGACATGACCACCTCAAACCTCAGCAAATTATTGCGAACCACTTATCGGACCTGGTGTAGCCTAAGCGATACCCGAAAAAGAATCACCTCAATCCCTGGCAAAATCACAAGATTACCAAATATTGGCGAAAATCTTGCAGATATTAAAAAAGATTTCCACGCGAATATGTTACACAACGGATTCTGGTGAAAGTTTGGCTAGAAAGTTCAGGAAAATACAGCACAGCGTCGAATTTTTTAGGGTTTTGTGAAATAATTTGACAAAACCCTACTAAAATCGCGTCCTGTCTGTCCGTCTGTCTGTCCGTCCGTCCGTCCGTGTGTCACAGCAGTTTTTCTCGGAAACTACTTAAGTTAGAAACATCAAATTTTGTATGTAGGTGTAAAGTGGTGTTCTCTTCAAAGTTCGACTACAAACAAATTTTATAAGGTATTTAAGGGGGGTCTCCCCATATAGGAGAGTGGCCCCCCAAAAAAAAATTTCATCAAAAGTAGCCGATATGGGTATCAAATGAAAGATCTTGATGAGAACTCTTCAAAACAGGTCATTGTTTGGCTAAGTTTGTTTCAAGGGGTGCACAAGGAGGGGAAATACACGAAAAATTTATTCCCCCCCCCCCCCTCGCGATTGGACACCAGCGAGCCGAAAAATCTAGAAAAAATCAAGAATGTAGGCTTTGATGAGTACAACAACAATTAATACGTGAAAAGTCGTAATTCACTCAACTTTGTTAGTAATAGTATGATTTATCCATTTTATGTTTTCTTAAATAAAATCTTAACGGTACCCTAAAATTCAGTATACAGAGAACTATTTATAAGATTAATCCATCCTGAAAGTTTCATAAAGATTGAATCATATTTAGCGAAGTTATAGTGGTTTGAATTTTCCTGTATTACTATGGAGCAATATGCGGTGCATTTATTACTATCGCAACATATGGCTAGAGTGGCAGAGTGCGTTGTGCAACCTGGCATCATTGCGGCCTTTAGGCGCAGGAGAAGGACTATGCGCACCCCGGAGCGTCCAGTGCAAGACGTACACAATCCGGATCAAGCTGCGACACCAACAGAGGCCAGTGTAAGACTGGGGGAGGGAGAAGTTTTGCCGTTGGCCGACGCCACTTCAAACGTCACCCAAGCGATAGAAGCAAAAGGGCTAGGAAACGGGGGCCTCTCCCAAGAGGTAGCGCCAAATAACACAATCGCCCTTGACCGCGCCGAAGAGGAGCGGCTTACTCGGAAAGCGGGGATTATCGTTAAACAACTGAGGGCTGCCTGCGAAGTGCAGAAAAACATAGGCAAGAGTGTCAAGAATGGCATTCTTGAACTGGAGGAGCTTTTTGGCCGCATAACGCACTACGGGCGGAGGTGGCTTGCAGCCGAAAAGCACCAAAAAGATACGCTCTCCCTCGAGGCATCAGTGGGTCCTAGCAGCAGCAAAAGAATGGCCGGTAGCCCAATTGAAGGCGACCGTGAGAAAAGGAGGAAGGACGAGACCATAAACGAAGTTGTCACTCCAGGCGAGGAATTTCATGTGATGCGAAACAAGGCAGCGAAAAAAGCGGCCAATAACCTGCTCCTAGAAAAAACAGACAAAGAGCTCAACCACGAAAAGAAGAACAAAGAACCCACCGATATACCGCAGAAAACAAAAAGCGAACCGCGCCGCAAACCCTTGCGAGAGGCACTGCTTATTAAACCCACTAAGGGCCGAACCTACGCAGATGTCCTCCGTGAAATTAAAGGAGCGGTCAAGCCAGACGACACCAAAACTGCCATC
Source organism: Odontomyia ornata (assembly GCA_963969285.1). NCBI lineage: Eukaryota > Metazoa > Arthropoda > Insecta > Diptera > Stratiomyidae > Odontomyia > Odontomyia ornata. The sequence continues at coordinate 86,137,869 of OZ017742.1, forward strand.
AAAGCAGTTCGACCAACCCGGACCGGTGGCCTGCTGGTGGAATTCGGGCCAGAGGCCATAAACAAAGATGCATTCCGTGATGCGGTTCAAAAGGAGATGCGGCAACCGTTGCCTCGCTCGAACCAATGGCCACCCTGGAAATCAGGGACCTCGACTGCGTCACGGACAAAGCTGAAGTAGAGGATGCCATAAGGAGGGAGTTCCCCAGCTTAAGTGAAGTCAAGGCAAGACTGACACGTGAAAACACAAGGGGGCAACGCATGGCTATTTTCGAACTAGCTGATAAAGACGCCCAGCAAATCTTGGCGAAGGGCAAAATTAAGATAGGTTGGGTGATCTGCAGGATACGGAGAAGAGCGATCCCTATCCGCTGCTTCAGATGCCTCGAATACGGACACACCGCGTATGGCTGTAGGGGACCCGACAGGAGATCTCTGTGCTACAAATGTGGTGAAACGGGGCTCAAATACTCAAATGATCCGTATCCTGCAGGTCAATTTGCACCGAAGCACAAACGCCCAGGACCTACTTGAGCAGTTTGCGAGGGATAAGAAAGCTGACTTGCTGTTGCTGAGCGAGCAACATCATAACAAGGACTCGCAAGCGTGGTACCCAGACGAATCTGGTACCTCGGCCATCTGGGTTCGAGACAGCGCCCGCCTTCAGGTGCAGGGCCATGGACGCGGGGATGGTTTTGTGTGGGTGTGGTGTTCAGGGATAACATATTTCAGTGTTTATCTGACGCCTAACGAGGCAATGCCATCTTTTCGAACGAAACTCGATGCCCAGGAGGACGCTGTCTCGAACACAGAGGGCCACATGCTGGTCGGGGGAGACTTCAACGCTAGAGCCATTGAATGGGGTATGCCACAATCCGACTCAAGGGGAAAGCAAATCTTGGACATGGTGGCCAGAACAGCGCTTTTGGTCCTAAATACTGGTAACACCCCTACTTTCCGCCGCTGAGGTTGCGTAGGAACTATAACCGATGTGACACTCGCTTCGGAGTCCCTGGTACCTAGAGCACATAACTGGCGAGTACTAGAGGACTACTCGGCTAGTGATCACCAGTATATAGCTGTTGAGATTCACGACGGTGCCACTCTGCGTGCATATGCCCAAACTTCAATCCTCGGATGGAGGACTGGGAGGATGGACGTTGAAAGGTTCGCTAACGCGCTTACGGCAGGCGCACCGTTGCTGGGAGCTCCGCCAGGGAGTGAAGGGCCTACAGCCAAGGACTTGGTGAGCTCAATTTTGAGTACAATTATAACTGCTTGCGAGTCTTCCATGCCCCGTTGGAGACCCCGACACGGTAAGCCTCCAGTATACTGGTGGTCAAACGAGATCACCGAACAAAGAAGCGAGTGTCACAAACTTCGGCGAGAGGCCCAGCGGGCGCGAACACGGGAGGTCTGGCAGGAAATATCTTCGCAGGCTTATTGACAAGAGCAAGGCCCGATGCTGGCAAGATCTCGTGGACGATGTAAGTAAGATTCGTGGGGCCTAGGTTACAAACTGGTCATGCAAAAACTTGGTGCCCAACGGAAGCCCTGCTTACATGAAGCAGAGAAGATGGACGAGATCGTACGGGCACTATTCCCCACGCACCCTGTTCGTGTCGATTCAGCTCATGCACAAACACCAATAGAATGCTGAACTGGAGCCGGCAATTCTATCCATGAAAGCAAGGAAGGCACCGGGACCAGATGGCGTTCCTGCTGGGGTTTTGCAGCTTGTCTACAAGCTTTGTCCTGACTTGTTGCTCAGTATGTTCAACGCTTGCCTTTACGAAGGTGTATTTCCGGAACGCTGGAAAGTGGCGAGGCTCGTACTGATCAGCAAGGGGAAGGAAAATTCCGAGTTGGCGTCTGCATACCGCCCGTTATGTATGCTAGACACGGCTGGGAAAGTGCTCGAGAAACTCATCAAGGGAAGACTCACTGACGCGGTCCGTTCTGCCCGAGACCTATCTCCACGGCAGTATGGTTTTAGAGCAGGTTGCTCCGCTATTGACGCGATAGCGGAAGTAGTGAGCGTGGTCTAAAGAGCGGACGCTCACTGCCAGTCAAACAAAAGGTTTGTGTTCCTCGTGATGCTTGACGTCAGAATCGCCTTCAATTCCGCTAGATTCTGGAAGCACTGGAAAACTCTTTTCAAGCTCCAGAATATCTGATGCGGATTTTGAAGAACTACCTGACAGACCGGAGCCTGCTCTATGAGACGAAGGAGGGTCGGCGGAGGATGGAAGTCACATCGGGTGTTGCACAAGGCTCCATCCTTGGCCCAGACCTGTGGAACATCACGTACGACGGGCTACTGAGAATCGAGCTGCCGGATGAGTCGCGCTTGATCGGCTATGCAGACGGTGTCGCGGCGCTAGTTGCGGGACGCACTGTTGAACAAGCGCAACTCAGACTGGGTATGCTAATGCGCCGAGTGAGGGACTGGATGACTGCTCGCGGGTTCAGCCTAGCTTTGGAGAAAACAGAAGTAGTCATCTTGACAAAGAAGAGAATCCCTAGAGTAAGGATGATCAACATTGGGGAAGCACTCGTTGAGACTAAACTAGCAGTGAAGTACCTGGGCATTTTGATCGACTCGAAAATGCGTTTCTCCGAGCAAATCAGGGCAATAGCTGACAAGGCTGCAGCGAGTGTTTCAGCTCTCAGCCGGCTAATGGCCAACATAGGGGGTCCCACCTCATCAAAAAGGAGACTTCTGTTGAGTGCAGTACAATCTGTGCTGTTGTACGGATCGGAGATATGGTGTGAGGCTCTCAACAAGGGGCTGTATCGAAGGCGCTTGGCACAAGTGCAGCGACGGGGAGCGCTGCGGATTGCATCTGCATATCGGACTGTTTCGGAGTCGGCAGTGCTGGTCATCGCAGGAGTGATACCCATTGCCCTCCTTGCCAAGGAGTGCCGCAGAATCTACCTGCGGAGGAACGAGTGCGACAGAGATGCTGTCGCCCACGAAGAACGAGAACGCTCACTCAGTGATTGGCAACAGTCCTGGGTGAGCGATACAAAAGGTAGGTGGACCGCACGCCTTATTGGTGACCTGAGGCCGTGGCTCAATCGAAGGCATGGTGAGACTGACTTCTATCTAACTCAGCTACTGAGTGGACATGGATACTTTCGGTCTTACCTGCACAAGATTGATAAGTCACGGTCTCCTGACTGCATATTCTGTGCTGGAGAGGTCGATGATGCCTACTACACATTTTTTGTATGCAAGAGGTGGGAAAGGCAGCGCGGTGACCTCATTGAAGAAATGGGAGATCTCTCTCCGGATGAACTCACTGGAGAGATGCTCACATCCGTTGACAAATGGAACTGTGTGGCACATTACGCTTGGGCAGTCCTTAAAATAAAAAGGAAAATATATGAGCGTCTAGAGGCGTCCAGGGCGGAGGGGTCTCTTTTCTAGAAATCCCTCTCCCTTCCCCTCCTTCCGTTGGAAAAGGGATCCCTGTAGCCCGGTGGCGCCTAAACGCGTAGAGAAATGAGGCTTAGCCCGAAGTAATGTGTCAAACGGTTCCAGGCTAGGTTCTCAGATTGACAGGGGAGGTGTTTAGTGGGTAATCCAAGGGTATTCTCCATGGGAGTCCCACACTGCCGGACTCGGCGGGCTTAATGCCTTCATCTCCCTACCACAAAAAAAACATATGGCTATGGAACAACATGCGCTTTTTACCGACTCAGACACTACAGTTCTGCTAGGATTTGCATGAAAATTTCTGGAATGATAGGCATCATGAATATCTTTGAGAGTCGGTTCAGCTAGTGGTATCAGTAATCGTAAAACAAAATAGTGGCTGTTTTAAATGCAAAGATTGAATATTTTGATTTATTTTTTCCCAACTTCAACGTTTAAGGTGCACACTTGATTTAATTTAATGAATGACTGAAGATGAGTACCTACGATCAATACTCATAGGTGAAACAAGTCAAGGAGGCAGGAGAGAGCTCCTAGCAAAGGGGCTTTGTAACCATTCTAGGATTCGAAAAAATTGGCCATTAATCGGTGATAACAGTACAGGAAAGTGGCCCCGGAAAAAAAAATCATCAAAGGTAGCTGATATGAATATGAAATGAAAGTTTTCATGGGAGCTTTTCAAAACAGTTCTTAAACTGTCAGTTTTTACTTCAGTGGGGGCACAGGGGGGAAAAACATGAAAAATGTGTTTCCTCTCTCGCGAATGGACACCTATGATCTAAAAAATCTGAAATAACGGAATGAAACAAGAAGGGACCCAAACAACTTCAAGCAACAACAAACACTCGGAAGCGAAAAAAAGGTCCTTTCATAAACAATTTCACTCTTCGCTTCACTAAACAGACAATAATTTCACTGGTTGGGTCACAGATAATCCTTAGTATGCATAAAATAGTTTAATTTTTTGGAAAAGCAAACGTTAGATAGTATTTATTTTGAATAGATTCCTTTTTATTTTGGCAAAAGGTAAAAAGTTAATTAAATGTTAGATTGCAAATTTGAGCTAATAGATTCTTTAGGAAAGATTTCTATTTAATTATTTAATATTCCTCTACTATTCCTTTACTTTATTTAGTAAATATCCTTTAAGGAACAGAAAATAGTCAGATTTGTAATGAAAGTTGACTTACATTAATATAATTGTATGCCTCATTTTCGTGTAATCCTTAATCTTGATTTGTACTACTTGATCTTAACTTGTTGCTTCTCGCCGAGAGTTGTTCTGCTTTTATTCTCGGTTGCTTTCTTATCAAAAAGGCGGTCAATTTACGGACGTCCTGTTTGCCTTGGATGTGTGTGGTGATGTTCTCCTTGGCTACTGAGGGGCCTTTTTTGATACGCGCTCCCTTAGGCAGTTGGTTGTTGCATCAGCTTGCGTTTAGTCCTTTTACGGATAGCTCGCGTCGGTTCACTTTCTGCGATTGTTTTACTGTACCCGCGGTGATACCGAGATTTCACTTGAATGTTAATAATGGACCACTGGTCAGTCATAGCACAGTGTTAACATATATTATGATTTGGTTTGTATGAAAAAAATTTTTTTTTTTCAGGGCTGACCCTGAGCTTCATTATTCGAAATATAATTAACAACTGACTCAAAATCTAGCAACTAGATTTTAGATAAGTCCGATTGCCATGAACTTTTTCAGGTGAAGCGTGGAAACTGCAATCCTGAAGTTTTATTTTCCCGTTGAGGTGAAAATGATGCGTCTGGCGTCTTTTGTTACAATTTTCCAGAATTTATCGTTAACTTATATCTTCCTGTGTATACCATGTCGCAGTCCTTGCATGTCAGTTTATGTATGCCGCGGTTCTCGTTCATTGAAGTGACATTCAGTTTTGGTTTCAGTTTGTTCCCAATATTTTTGTTATGAGAATATCCTTACAAAACATTCGATCTTGGAATGAAATACGAGAGCATTGAACGTTTCTTCCAAATTGGATAATAGGATATGCTCAACCTCTAAAGACCCAGACGGTAACATTTTCCTTCGAATTTTCCAAAAAATATGGAACCACTACATACATAAGTGGTCATAGAATATTTTCCTGAATCGATTCATAGGTTCCATTTTTAACTAGTGGAAGCCAAGTTGTAATCAATTTGCAGACGCCATTGAAATCATTGCTTTAAATTATGAGTTGGTTGCGAGCCTTTTACCTTATCTCATAGTAGAAAAAACTGCATTTGAATAAAAAACCTTTTCTGCTAAAAGCGTTCGTTACTTAGGTACTCAAATTCATTTTCCCTTTATTGGCTTTCTGAAAAATTTAAATCGATAGCTCACCATTCCCACGGATTAACCAAAATATGGCTTGCATTCCAAGAATGCTTTTAGCGTTTCCGTTTTTCATTATAACTTTAAGCTTCATCTTTATACTTCTGGCTAAAACCATTTGATTTGAAAAGATGCTTTCCAACCAGTATGCGCGGCAACAAAAAAGGTTAAAATTTAAACTTCAATAAAAAATTGCACTTTCATTTTTATGGATTGATTTTTTCCGTCTTTTAACAACGAAACATTTAAGACTAAGCAAATATAAGTGTGAGTTTCAAACAAAAAGATACTCTAAAACGTTTCAGCCTAACGATGAAAAGTTACAACTAATTGCACCTCACATGGTGAAAGAAAGATTCACGTTACTATCATTACGCCGACTTAATCCAGCATCCTACGGTATCTCCGCTTGTGGAGACTTTCTTGGCTAGATACACCATTGGAATCTTAGCTTGCTTGAATCGGATGCGGCAATCTATAAACCAGTTAGCATGCGATATACTGGCGATAGTGGTGGCGTTAAGAGTATCAGTTAGCTGTTAACAGTCCACCTAACTTCCAGCTGTTTGTACCCTCCAATAATTTTATTCAATGGTTGTTGATTCATGACTCGCCGCGCACTAGTAGCGTTTTGATCGTGGACTCGTGAACAGTTTGCGCGCATTAACATACGATAGATAGCTTAAAGCGCAGATACCGCAATAAAGCACCTACGAGCATTTTACTACTTGATTACACTATCAGTCGTTATTGCTGCGACTATCGTGGATAAATTAACGTTCGTAAAATTCGCTTGGATAATTTGGTAGTAAAATCAAATCGATTGAATGAAATAAGGGAATCAGGTGTGTGATGCACGACTTAACACTGTTGTGAAGGATGGACTTTTATTAGTGGATAATTTCAGTTTTGTGTTGTGGTGCTAAGTGATACTGCTGTGGATCTCATATTTAACATATTGTGGTGGTCTTATATGTAAAATTTAAAAATATCGCTGGCATTGTTCATATGCGTTGAAGTGTGCCAAGGACTTGCTTTTAAATAATTCACCGGTGTTTGTAGGATCTTTGAAACTAGTCTGCATACCAACTAACTTGGAAGAATAATTAACAACAAAACGAAAATGACCGAATCAGCCGAAACGGTAAGAATTATTCTTTGATACTTTCAAAATGAACCAAAACGGCAAGTGACTGCTTCGAATCTTCGAAATTGTTTGTTTGTTCTTTTTATCTTATTTAGTTTTTACTTTCCAACACATCCAGTTTTATCAAAAATGCCCTTGATCCTTGACACTGAAAAAATTTATGAATTATTTGCGGCAGTGAATTATCAATAGATTGTATTTAATCTGGAATGAACGTTAGACCAAGATTTCAAATATTCTAATCTAAATTTTTTTGTGATGATTACTACGAAGGTAATGAGATTTCTTGGCGTCACCCTCTGAAGGGGGTCTATTTCAGCCAAATTCCAAATAGCATTTAAAAAAGGACTAGAAGTAAAAAACGGTATTTAAAATAGTTTGAACTTTTGCTGAAGTTGAATACAAAATCATCGGATTGAACTATAAAAATAGATACACCAGCCTTATTTAAAAAATACCTACAGCACATTTAATAATATCTTTAATAGATGGATTCTGATAGGACGTGTAAGATTATAGTACTTTTAATAATGAGTGTGAAAATTGGTCCATACAATGATAGATTGGCACTTGGGAAACTCTCAGCAAAGCTGCCATCAACATATCTCATTGTTCAATAGCTCAAAAGTCTATAATTATGAATACACCTTAAACTTAAGTTAAAAATGGGCAAATACAAGGCCGGGTCCAGGATTTCTTGCTAGGAAGGTCACAAGGAAGAAGTGGTTTTATTTATGGGACTGACATAAACACAAAAGTTATGGTAAAACATACATTTGTTATATTATTATAAAGTCTAGTAAAAAAATTACATTTTTGATTAATGATAGTTTTCTTGCGTTTCGGACTGAAAATGTTTAAAACATCATTAGGGCTCATTTTTATGCAATTTTTTGATGGATATGCATTAATGCTAGATCCTTTAAACGATCTCTTTCATCCTGCTGCGAAAATAGGTTTTTAGTCAGCGTAAGGTGAAGACAGATCGCTGAGCAGTGCGAGTGGCCACAGGAAACGTGCACATCAATTGGCACAAAATTCGAATATTTGTGAGCATTTGCTGCAGATTTTGGAAAACTTTCTTTGATTTGTTGCCAAATTTTTAACTCTCCTTTCAAAGCTAAAAGCCATGGAAGATCCTCTTCTTATTTCGGCACTGAAGCTACGGAAAACCAAATTTTGTAACTATCAGAGACATTGCAATTGAGTCCTAGGGAACCTGAATGTCAGTTTTTATTAAATAATGTATGAAACGTATATAGTATATTGATAGGCAGTAGTATTCTTCAACAGAAGCGGACTAAATATCAGATCTGTTTATTTAACAACCGCTAGCTGTAATTGTAGTACTAATTTACTTTGCGAGGGTCTTAGCCATCGTGAAAAGTTTCTTGAATGTACTCCTGCTAGTTTCGCATTAAATTTGGAGACTGGATTTTGGCATATTGATAAACCGAACTGTAGAAAGTATATTGATTTCCACGGCTTGTAATGGTCTTGATAAAGGTAACAAGATTCCTAAAATTTCAGCAAAAGTTACCCGGGATTCTGACCCCATTATAGCGTAAAGCAACAAAAATGTAGGCATGGCACATCTGTTGTTTTTATCAGCCATTTTTTGCAAAATTCCAGGAAGATATGGCAAAATACCCGTTGGACTGACTAGCGAAAGAATGCTGCTATACTTGAGATAACTCCCATAGCATTTCTTAAGCTGAGTACGGTGCAGGCTGAACTGATAGCTAAATTAAGGCGGCGGCTTCACAGTGCGTGAAAAAACCAAAGGCTAAATGTTGGAGATGTGTTCCTGAATACCTTTTATTATAAAACTCATATTGGCTCCTCCATCATACGCTCAACCTCAGCACATTTTTGATGTTGAGTGCGGTGAAATGGGACATAAAAGAAAAGAGTGTACGAAGGAGGCACACTGTATTCTTTGCAAGGATACTGATCCAAGACCTGATTTTGGACACGTCTTGGGTTCAGGAAAATGCTGGGTTTTCCAGGAAGCCCTGGCCAAGGCAAAATCAGAACTTTGATGACCTGCATCCTGCAGCTAAACCTATACCGTGGTTCAACCGGCATCTGGGTTCGTGTGGGCTCGGTGCTCAGGGACCACCTTCTTTAGTGTGTACCTAGCGCCGAACGAATCGAATAGTCTTTCCAAGCAAAGCTTAATGCTCTGGATGGCGCTGTCTCGAACGCAGAGGGCAGCGTGCTCATTGGGGGAGACTTTAACGCTAAAGCAATCGAATGGGGCATGCCTCAAACAGATCCGCGCGGAAAACGAATCCTGGAAATGGCGGCCAGGATGGTGCTCATCGTACTAAACATCAGGCATATGCTGGCTTTCCGCCATATTGGCTGTGAGGGAAACATACCGGACGTGACATTCACCGCGGAGTCCCTAGTACGGAGGATACGCAGATGTAAAGTATTAGAGGACTACTCAGCCAGTGATCATCAGTGCATTCTGCTTGAGATCAGTGATGTTGTCTCCTGACGTCCGTGCTCTCGGCTTTCTACAATTGGATGGAACATCGGAAGGATGGACACCGAGAGGTTTGTTGAGGTGCTCACAGCAGGCGAGCCGCTGCAGGGAGCTTCAGAGGGGACGGAAGAATTGGCAACTCAAGACATGGTGAACTCAACTATGAGCATCATTATGACTGCTTGCAATGCTTCTATGCTCTGTCAAAAACCCCGGCACGAAAAACCCCCAGTATGCTGGTGGTCAACTGAAATCGCTGAAAAGCGAAGGGAGTGTCACATGCTTCGATTTGAGGCTCAACGGGCGCAGAAGCGTGACGAGGCATGCAACCAGGTGGCAGCATATAAGTCGGCCAGGAAATGCTTTCGCAAATTGATCAACAACAGAAAGGCTCGCTGCTGGCAAGACCTAGTGAACAATGTGAACAACGACTCATGGGACCTTGGCTATAAGCTAGTTTTACGGAAGCTTGGCGCCCTACGGAAGCCTTGTAAAAATGATGCGGAAAAGATGGATGAGATAGTGCGGGGACTCTTCCCCACCCATCCCGTCTGTGTTGACGCTGTACATGGTGGAACAGCAGTCGAGTGTCCACTCATCACACAGCTGGAACTGGAGAAGGCAGTCCGTTCATTGAAAGCGAGGAAGGCTCCAGGTCCAGATGGTGTTCCGGCAGAGGTATTGTGGCTCGTCTATCACCATTGTCCTGACTTGCTGCTCAGCACATTCAACGCTTGCCTACGGGATGGGGTTTTCCGGGTGGCGAGGCTTGTGCTGATTAACAAGGAAAAGGGAAACCCCGAATCGCCGTCTGCATATCACCCGTTATGCATGCTAAACACGGCTGGGAAAATGCTAGAAAAACTCATGAAGGGAAGACCCACTGACGCGATTCGTGCTGCTGGGGACCTATCTCCTCGGCAATACGACTTTAGAGCAGGACGTTCTCCCATTGATGCGATTGCAGAGGTGGTGAACGCGGTCCAAAAGGCAGAGGCATATAGTCGCACCAAGCGACAAATCGTCCTGTTGGTGATATTCGACATCAGTACCGCCTTCAACTCCGCTAGATGGGTGGATATTCTAGATACGCTGGAAAACTCTTTTCAAGTTCCAGAATATCTAATGCGGCTTTTGAGGAACTACCTGAAGAACCGAAGCCTGCTCTACGACACGACACAGGGCCAACGAAAGATGGTGGTTACATCGGGTGTTGCCCAGGGATCTATCCTTGATCCAGACCTGTGGAACGTGTCTAACGACGGGTTACTGAAACTTGAGATGCCAGGTGAGTCGCGCTTGATCAGCTATGCGGATGATATTGCGGCTCTGGTTACTGGATGCACCGTTGAACAAGCACAACTAAGGCTAGGCATGCTAATGCGCTGAATGAGAGACCGGATGACTACTCGCGGGCTCAGTTTGGCACTGGAGAAAACCGAAGTGGTCATCTTGACAAAAAAGTGAATCGCTAGAGTAAGGATGATCTGTATTTTATATAAATCGAATCGAAGCTAGCGGTGAAGTACCTAGGGCTGCTGATCGACTCGAAGATAAGTTTCTCTGAGCAAACCAAGACAACAGCTGAGAAGGCTGCTTCGGGAGTACCGGCTCTGAGTCGACTTAAGGCCAACGGAGGGAGACCCAGCCCATCAAGAAGACGCCTCTTGATGAGTGCTGTAGGATCAGTGCTACTCTACAGAGCAGAAGTATGGGGCGACGCTCTCAGTAAGGAAGTTTACCGAAAATGCCTGGCACAGGTACAGAGAAGAGGAGCGCTGAGAATTGGATCTTCGTATCCGACAGTCTCTGATTCGGCGGTGTAAGCCATTGCAGGCGTGATACCTGTCAAAATTCTTGCTAGAAGTGCCGCTCTATTTATTTGCGTCAAAACAAGGAGGCGAGGGAAATAGTTGTCTGCGAAGAGAGACAGCGCTCACTCAACAATTGGCAGCGGTCTTGGGTGAATTGCACGAAGGTGGCACATTTTGTTCGGGCAGTCCTAAAAGCTAAAATGGACTCACAGTAGCCAGGGATATTGGGGCTGGGGGATCGCTTTTCTAGCACTTCTTCTTCCCCTCTCGCCTCCCTATAGAAGAGGGATCCCCAGCTTGAAGGCACCTCACGGCTTAAAAAAAAGAGACCTGGCCCAAAGTAATGTGTCGAGCGGTTCCAGGCTGGATTCTCAGGTTGACAGGGGAGGTGTTTATGGGTAGTCTAGTCGCCTTCTTGCGAGCATGGGTGTCCCACACTCTGTGCGTAAATGAGCATTCACCTCCCGACAACAACAAAAAAAATTACAATCTAACCATATGCTACTTACTATTACTTAAATTCCTTAGTGTACTTGAATATCTTTGGATAACATACTGCATTATAATGCAATATTTTTATCTCGCAATGATGCTCTGAATATTTTTGGGTCCTTCAATTGGCATGTATGTAAGGTTTTGTCGCGTAGCTGAAGGGCACGTTGATTTCCGTTAGCTTTGCACATTTGAAACTTGTATTGCCTTTTATCCCACTTAAGTGGCGAAGTTCCCTGGGTTTTTTTTTTAAATACCACCATTCCCAACCACTCTCTCCATCACTTTTTCATCGTCGCACAACGCTCGTGCAATCTGCACTTCACACATCGTCAATTCCTAAGTGTGCCTACAGGCAATGCTAAAACATTGGTATAAGGGGCACACCAAAGCTGTGAAGTACTCCTTTACTGCCAGTCTAGTTCGATTCGTGAAATGTTCTCAGAGATAAAAAAAAAAGATTATAATACGACGCAGCAAAAAAAACTCTGAGTTTATAAAAACTAGATTTCTTTAAGAATCTCGACGTTAGAGGCTAAAATGCCCTAGGATACTGTATTTTCAATCCTCCGGACATATCATTAATTTGAATTTATTAGATGTTCCTTAAGCGTTTTCTTAAAAACCAATAATGAGTTTACGTTTTTCACTGTTATCGGAAGATTGTTGTATATACGCAGAGCATCATTCGTGGCATCCTTCTTTAGTCGATCAGTTCTCGTGTAAGGTATTACAAACTTATTGGCATTTCTTGAATTATATGGATTTATTTGTGATACTTTTATAAAGAGGCTTCGTTCCGATTCACTGAAAATTAGACATTTGAAGATAAACTTCGCTTTCTCGATACGAATGATTTGGCATCAGGTGAGTGCATTGGTCTGTTGATACACTAGTATTTTTAGAGTGGGAATTGGAAGGTTTAGAATATTTTTATAGGCTTTAGTAAGTATCCTGGATATAATATTAAGGTTCTGCATTGACAATCGACTCCAAATGACTACCGCATAATATAGCTTTGTTAGTACAAATGCATTTAATACAAGTTTCTTTATATGCATTGGAAAACCCCCATATCTTCTCAACACTCCTATCATTGGTGCTAGTTGTATCCTCAAATTATTTATGTGTGGCAACCATGTCAAACGATGATCTATGGTAAGATAGATATTTAATTTCAAACACTCTTTGCAAGTGTTTGCCGTTAATTTTTAGGTCAACTTTTATGTCTTCCTTATTCTTCTGTTTAAAAATCATGTATTTTGTCTTTGTAGTATTCAATACTAGCTTGTTTTCAATAAACCATGAGCGATATTTATTTAGATCCTCGTTCACGATATTCTCCATGGTAACTTTATCATGCCCTGAATAAAGAAGTACAGTATCATCAGCCTATAATGTATGCTGAGCTTCTAGTTTACATATATTCAAATTATTGGTGTATAGTAAAAACAAGGTTGGTCAAAGTATGGATCCTTGAGGAACCCCCGATTTCATTGATGCTAGATTGCCCAAGACATTATTAACTGATGTTCTTTGGAATCTTCCTTCCAAATAACTTTTAAAAAGCGGTTTCAGTTTTCTTTGTACATCACATGATTCAAGTTTTTGAAGTAGCAGGTCATGATCAACCGTATCAAAAGCTTTCTTCAGGTCCACAAAAAGTGCAATAACATAATCTCCTTTATCAAGACTTTCATTGATGTAACGTGAGACAGAAAGCAACGCATTGAAAGTACTCTTGTTCTTTTGAAAGCCACACTGCTTTGGATTTATGATGGAATTGTCCATTAAGAAAGATTTTAAACGATTATTGTCAAGTTTTTCGAATATTTTACTTAAGACGCCAAAAATGCTACAGGGCGGTAACTATTCGGGTCCAGATGATCTCCTCCTTTGAATATTGGAATTATTTGTGCCAGTTTCTCTTCATCCGGAAATGTTCCATTTATAAAATTTGCCAGTCGTTCAGCTATCTCCTCTTTGACTAGAATAATTCCATGTGTGGCGATGTTGTCAATGCCTGGCGCTGCATTTTTTTTTTTTTCAAATTTTCAATTTTATGCAATACTTCCCTTTAAGTCGTTCGATGAATGTGAAATATGGACTTAGATGGGCTATTTATGACATTGAAATAGCTAGTTGGCTTTTCACCAATCTTCCTGGTAATTTTTTCACCAATTGTTGAAAAAAAGTGATTTAGTGAGTTTGCTGTTCCACATGGGCATGCTGCATTGTTAGAGTCCATGCCAAAAAATTCAGCATTTGATGTCATGATCCAAGGTGACGAATTATCTTTTACTTCATTTATTATTTTCCATATTTCGTGCAAGTTGTCCGCCGCTGTTTCTAATCTTCTGGAGTAATATGAACTTTTAGCTTCTTTTATGAGACGTTTTGATTCTTTTAGGGCTTGGTTATACAGATGCTTAAGTGCTTGAGCTTCAGGCTTCTTTTTGTATTTTTTATAAACCTTTCTTTTGTTAATACTAGCCTCAATAACTTTCTTTGTTATCCATGTATGTTGTCGACATCTCATTTTTTATCAATGGTAGAATCATGCTTGGAGCCTGTAATCATATTTTTGAGCTCCATAAGATATTCAGGTTTTCGGTTTGTTAGCAACTGTTGAAATTTCGATTCGAAAAGATCGTTGTCCAAATATCTGAATATTTTGTGAGTATGTGTTTGCTTATTGAGACTTTGACCATGGACGACAATTTTTAGGACACGATGATCTAACTCCGGCCAGTCTGCTGACCTTACTTTCCCTGCAGATTGGTATGCGATGACAAAATGGGGGTTTGCAATCAAATTTCAATGATTAGTGCTGGGATCTACAGTAGAAGATCGAGGCTGCAAAATGTTAGATGCTATGTGGTTTAGTAGTTCACATGTTCAGTGTATCATTTGGTTGATGGAGGAACAAACCAGTTGATAGGCACTAACGGGTTAATGTTTCCAGGTGCATTTTGATATGAATAGTAGTAGCCAATAATTTCGGCATCAGTACCACGGTGTTCCTGTAAATTAATGTAACATAAATTTTGGACTACTGAACGCGATTGGTAACTCGAATACCATACCCAACATTTGCAAGGATTCTGATTTCGGTTCATGCCGCACACGCGGGCACATGTTTTCCGTAACTGTGAATAGGAATCTCCGTTCGATTCATCGGTTACTCGTAAGCGTAGGATAGTTTAGCAAATTATCACCGAACTTTGTCGCTTGTTTAGCAATGAATGCAAATGCAATAGTCTACGAATTTAGAGTTGATATGGACACATGGACATAAATGGAGAAAAATTTTCACAATAATTCGCCGCTCCAGAATTTTATCGTACAGAGCGGCAAATCAAATAAACTTCACTCCCGCTCACTGTCCGCCGTCGATGTATTCAACTTGACTGTTGGTTTTGTTTTTTCACCGCACTTATTTTTATCCTTCGAGAATAATTTTTGCTTCTTTGATTTTAATCGGTGGCTGCTTTGTCCCGTATTTAAAACGCGACCACCATTTTTTTCTTACCCACGTCCCGGTGAAGTCACCGCGAGCTATTAGTTTTTCTTTCTAGTTCGCTTAGCACCCGTCGACGTCAGTGGCGTAGGGTGTTGGGATCTGGTGGTTTTCGTTTAGTTCGCGCAAAGATCCATCACACAACCTTATCAGCTGGTTGGGACATTTAAATATAGGGGTGATAGATCTCGGCGGAATATCGATCCGCGGGATCAATGTCATCACGTATTCCTCAAAGCTTCCTCCAGAAAAGTTTTCTAAGTCACAAGTACTATCAGTTTCATCTTCCAAAAACCTTCGAATTTATTTAGAGTTCATTTTCTAAGAAAACAAATTTTGTTCAAAACCGGGCACACATTATTTACAGCTCATCAAACTAATGGTACACCTGCATACCAGCATACCGGATGAATGATACATTACCAATGAATGAATTTTTTTGCATAAACACAACTGTAAACACGCAAAAATTTAAATTCTGCTTGTATTGGATACTTTCCAAACTTCAGCACTCAATATCATGCAATAGTTTTGCAAAACCAAACACCACACCTCACATTGGCTGTGCCGCAACACACTAACAACGATGTAGCAAACATAAACAACAAAAAAACGAAACAAAACCGTTCGAAATGCGTTCAAAAAAGCTTGAAGATGATAAGATATATTTCACAACCCATCAACATTTAATTTGAAAATATTAAGGATGTTTAAACTTTAAGTGTTACACATATGAGGTGTGTTCAAAAAGTAAGATGACTTTTCAAATTTCGCGGGCAACCTACATTCGATTATCGATTTTTTTATTATTTTTTTTTCATGTTGGTACACTCCTTACGAACATATAACATATTTACAGTTTCGGCTTTATAATATGTTTGATTTGTTTGTGATAGGCATAACGGTTAGAAGTGTTTTGAGTGCTCGGCAATTTTCGCTATCGAAAAAAATGGATCAAAGAATTTGCATCTAATTTTGTGTAAAAAATTGAACTAAGTGCTCCAAAATACTTAAAATGTTGACAATGGCATACGGTAAAACTGTTCTGAGTAAAGAAAATGTCTACAAGTGGTACGAACTCTTCCAAGATGGCCGAAAAGATGCCAATGACGAGCCTCGCTCTGGACGCCCAAGAACGTCAACAACAGATGAGTCGATTCGATGACCGTGGCGTTGTGCATCAGGAGCTCTTACCATATGGTCGTACGGTCAATAAAGAGTATTATCTTGAAGTTACGCGTCGCTTGCGAGAAGCGATACGAAGAAAACGTCCGGTATTGTGGAAAAAGAATTCATGGCGTTTGCTTGACAATAATGCCCTTGCTCACTCATTTTTGCTTGTGAGAGATTTTTTGGCGGAAAATAACACCATATTCACCGGATTTGGCCCCATATGAATTTTTCTTGTTCCCAAAATTGAAGAGACCTATGAAAGGACGGATATTTGCAACGATTGAGGAGATAAACACTGCATCGGCCGAAGAGTTCAAGGCTATACCGAAAAGTGCTTATGAGAAGTGCTTCGAGGATTGGAAAAAGCATTTGCACAAGTGTGTTGTATCTGAGGGCGCTTACTTTGAAGGGGACAACATAAATATCGACGAATAAATAATTTTTTTTTCCTAAAAAAACAGTCACCCTACTTGTTGAAAACACCTCGTACGTACCAGAAGGGTCGAAAGGGTTAAGAAATAATTTTTGTATTCAGAACCATTGTTAAAATTAGACTTACTATTGTTGCGAATTCCGGCGTACCGACTTTCTTCCATTCGCAACATCAAATTGCCGCTGTAACATTTCCACCTTCCTTTGGGCACTCCTACCTTTTCCTCTGTAAATTTATTTATTTTATCAACATTTTTCCATTTTTCCTTTAATTTTTATTTCCCCATCATCACAATCCTACCCTTTTCCCTTATTTCCAAATACAAAAAAAAATAATACATA
Organism: Odontomyia ornata; assembly: GCA_963969285.1. Lineage (NCBI taxonomy): Eukaryota > Metazoa > Arthropoda > Insecta > Diptera > Stratiomyidae > Odontomyia > Odontomyia ornata. Next base: position 86,155,063 of record OZ017742.1, read on the forward strand.
CTAATAATTTCAATTTTCCCACTAACAGCATTCCCTTGATTAATTCCCACTATCAAAACTTTATTCAATACCCTTTCCCTAACAAAACCTAATTCTTTCCTTCATACTAACTAATTCTATTCCCACTAACAAATTTTATTTTTTATACTAACAAAAATTAATTCACGTTCCCCTGCTAACAAAATTCAATATCATGCCCAAATGCATCTTTGAAGTTGCTTATGAGATGAATGGGAGATCGACAATCCATGGCACCATTAGCTGCGTCGTGAGTTCTCGATCGAGGGTCTGCTGGAACCCTGGGTTCAAGTTCCCCCGGGCGCAAGGAAGCACTCTTTTTGGGGTATCGGCAAAACCAATAGCTTCCGTAATGTATGTGTGACACTTTGCATTCAATCAAGCGCTTCTTGGATTATGCGAATTGCCATATGTAAAACAATGGATACTATTGAGGTTGTCGATATGGAACAAAAGATGTGTGGGTAGCGGAATCGAAGTGTAATGAACTTCGATTACGGTACCCAGATGCGGCAGCGGTAATTTGAAAATAATTTGGAATGCGGAATCGATTGGATGGAGGTGAAAAATGCGGGATTAAGTTGTGAGGATTGGGGCAGTCAGATTTTGATTTTGGAAAGAAGAAGGGTGTTTTCTGTGCGCGTTAAAATTGATTTTTGGAGGTGCTAAAATTGGGGAAAAAGGAGTTGGTATTTTGACTGGGAGTGAGGATTGGAAAAAAAAAGAGTAATTGCTTTGAGTGAAAGTGAAGTGAATTTTTTTTGATTTGAGAATTTCAGCAGAAGTAGCAATAAAATAGAGAGATCAGATTTTGAAGTGAACGGGGATTAATTTTTTTGTGACGGAAGAAGAAATAGAATAATTTAATTGCGAAGTTGAGTGGCGAAAGTTTTGGTGTGAGGCAGGGCAAAATAAATTAAATTCGTTGTGGAATAACTTATGATCCATGTGGAAATATTAGTGAATGAGAAGAATTTTTGGTTTTTGGCCTCCGGGATTAAAGTTGGTGCGAGCTTGAAGTCAAACTAGTTGAAATAAAAATTAAGTGCCAAGAGTGATTCTTTCCCAAAAAAAAACAGAAAAAACAAGAAAATATCTTTGTTTTGTTGGACTTCGCAGAGGGCCAGGTTCCGGAATTAAAGTTTTCGATTCTGCAAGTAAGCCAAAACGACTGGTCGGAGAGGGCGATAAGGGTGCTCCTTGATTTTCTAGTATTGATTGAATTTTCGAGTTAATTTAAAGTTAAATTTTCAGTGGACCCACACTCTTTTTTTTGTCATCGCCGAGCGCTCGGAGATCAACGAGGAAAAGAGTGAGTATTTATTTGGTTTATTTTCCTATTATAGGAACAACATCTCATCATCAAGCTCGTTTTTTTCCTTGTGTTTTCCTTCATATAAAAGATTGTAGTTGATTATTTTCTTCTGTACGTTAAATCTTAAAGGGGTCCTTTGTTTTTTCTTGTTTTTATTGAAATTGATAATTTGCAGATTTTGTTGTGATATAAATTTGTTTATTTTTTTGTGAATGAAAAAACGGCAATGTCACAGTAAAAGCCATATTCTTCATTTCTCAGAATGACCTTCCCTTTCCCATCCTTTTCCCTTTGAGCTAGTTATTTTATGTAAGGTGGCTCAGCACGAGTAGAGGGTGTCCCGGAAGACCCACGACACGACTGAGCGCTAGCCGGCCTCAGTATGCCACCCCGGGCTACGCACCCTTCTGCTAATACTTAATGGGCTCTTTCACACGGGAATGGTAAAAACCCATATCCAAACAGGTTTCGCGCTTACGCCCTTATGTTTACATGTTGCATAGTTCAGCCAACCTATTTTTGTATTTTGTATTGCGAGTGTATGTGTCAAAAGGATCATTTGATCGTCAAACGTCGTGCGGACAACATGAAAGCGAAGACAGAGAGATAAGCGATTGAGAATTGATGTTTTAGCCTTGAATTGTGCACGGGGTAACAAAAACTGGAATGAAAAATGTATTTTATGATTGTTAAAGTTTGTCGATTCAAACTTCTATTGGATTTATTAGAACCTCCGTGTTTTTCCGCTTTCTGAAAAATATATTCCAAATTTAAATATCCTTTTAAGTCGCATATTTTTCTTCTTGTGTTGTCAACTGGCATATTATAATGCGATTCTATAAAGATTATGCGTACTGCTAATTTTCTATAGATTTACAATAGGCAATTTAACTTTATTGAAATCGTGATATTCGTCGTGTTGTTTCCTGAAATTGAACATGGCCTCCGCATTAATAAATTTATTAAATAACGCGTAGCTTCTCGCGTCCACGCATCCATTTTTGCACGCAAATTAAAGAAAGGCAATCGTTTCATGACGACTACCTTCTTCACCGAATATTCAATTCAGAATGATTACCGGCGTTTGTATAAAATTTCCCCCACCAAATGATCAACAAAATGCGTTTGTGTATGTGCGTTACGCTCGTTCACCCTACAAAATTTTGGCTTGTTTTTACCATCAGGTCCCCTCAGTGCCTCTCACTCTTCTTGCCCATATAACCTGTTTAACGCTCACTTTTAACGCTGCGTCTGAAAAAGCCCAATGTCTGCAACTGCGGTGACTTCCGTGGTTGCGACACTATATATGAGTACAAAGCCATAAAATGTCTCAGAAGTCAAAATTCGACCAGTCTGCTAATAATAATACATTTTATGAACTTTAAATTTTTTTCATAAAACCCAAAGGAGATGTTGGATGTACTAATTGGTTTACAAAGGCACTCTCCTACTCCTTCTACTTGTTTTTTATTTAAATAAGAATTCTATTGCAGACCAGTATTTTTAATGTACATCCACTATAAAATTGCAAAGATTGAAGTGCATCACAACCAGTTACAATTTACAAAATGATAATCTTCTTTCCTATGAAATTCGGTTAAAAATCAAGCATTCAAGAAAAATGTCAACTCGAAAGAAATTTCACCTATATTTTGCAATTAATTGAATAATTAAAAAAAATTAAACATTTACTTTTTAAAAATTATAATTCTATTTAAAATCATATTCTTAGAACGGCGCTAACTTATCACGTTTCATTGCTTTCAACTTTGGACAAACGTGCTCTAAACCCAGATTCAATTGAACTGAAATATTCTCAAACACAAGTAAATATTTACTTTAACAAATATGTTTGTTTTGTCGCCCATGAAATGTGAAGAGTTTACCACCTGAACACTTCCCAGGTAATTCACAAGTTCGAGGCCAATAGCATTTACGATGCAATAATATGCAAATATATTAATACTGTATTTACACTGTCTACATACTTTTGCATAGGTAAGGTTAAATGCAAAATATTGAAATGTAAAGATACTTTGTAAATATACTCGTATTTAGGCATGCCTAGTAACCAAACATTCTTTTGATACACATTTATTAAGTCAATATACTCGAATTGTGTGAATATACACATACTATATATACATATTCACGTACTTTTTCTACATATAGAGTGGAAGAATAGTAAATATAAAATAAAGTGGATATTAATGATTCGCGTATGATTCTTGTTTTGTGCGGTGATGAACTGTTCTAAGTATTTAATTACATTTAAAGTTAGTGGGTAGATTTTTTTTTTTGTTTGCCTTATGACAAAAACTGACAACCAGCTTTGCCTCGGGGGCTTTAAATGATACGACATAATAAATTCTGGTTTCATATCTTTCTAACAATAAGTTAGTTCTGAAAGAGTCATTTAAGCTTTAATGATTTTTTTAAATTACTTTTTATGGAATTGTTTGCAGCTACATATAAATGAGTTGCATATTTTGAATAATAATTTTTCTGAAAAATTATTAGAGAAGAAAAATGTTAGAAGAAGGTGGTTTCGACGTGTGCACTAATTCTCCTCAGGCCATCACACTTAGATACACACCGGTGATGGCGACCACCATGCTCAGAGGTGAGGGAGTAAATTTTTAACTTTTCTACTAATGCAAACTCAATATGTTTTTGTTTCTGCAAGTTATATTCAAGGTAAATTTCTCTTGTAAGTACTTGTATTAGCTAAACTTTTTAATTGGATCATTTCACCCTTTTCACATCAATTTAATGTAAATCTATACGACAAATTTGCTCTACATTTGAAGCTTTATCTAACGTCGAGCGGATATCGATCACTCTTTCGGATGGCTCCGATAGCTTTTTTTTTAAATTACTTTTTATGGAATTGTTTGCAGCTACATATAAATGAGTTGCATATTTTGAATAATAATTTTTCTGAAAAATTATTAGAGAAGAAAAATGTTAGAAGAAGGTGGTTTCGACGTGTGCACTAATTCTCCTCAGGCCATCACACTTAGATACACACCGGTGATGGCGACCACCATGCTCAGAGGTGAGGGAGTAAATTTTTAACTTTTCTACTAATGCAAACTCAATATGTTTTTGTTTCTGCAAGTTATATTCAAGGTAAATTTCTCTTGTAAGTACTTGTATTAGCTAAACTTTTTAATTGGATCATTTCACCCTTTTCACATCAATTTAATGTAAATCTATACGACAAATTTGCTCTACATTTGAAGCTTTATCTAACGTCGAGCGGATATCGATCACTCTTTCGGATGGCTCCGATAGCTTTTTTTTTAAATTACTTTTTATGGAATTGTTTGCAGCTACATATAAATGAGTTGCATATTTTGAATAATAATTTTTCTGAAAAATTATTAGAGAAGAAAAATGTTAGAAGAAGGTGGTTTCGACGTGTGCACTAATTCTCCTCAGGCCATCACACTTAGATACACACCGGTGATGGCGACCACCATGCTCAGAGGTGAGGGAGTAAATTTTTAACTTTTCTACTAATGCAAACTCAATATGTTTTTGTTTCTGCAAGTTATATTCAAGGTAAATTTCTCTTGTAAGTACTTGTATTAGCTAAACTTTTTAATTGGATCATTTCACCCTTTTCACATCAATTTAATGTAAATCTATACGACAAATTTGCTCTACATTTGAAGCTTTATCTAACGTCGAGCGGATATCGATCACTCTTTCGGATGGCTCCGATAGCTTTTTTTTTAAATTACTTTTTATGGAATTGTTTGCAGCTACATATAAATGAGTTGCATATTTTGAATAATAATTTTTCTGAAAAATTATTAGAGAAGAAAAATGTTAGAAGAAGGTGGTTTCGACGTGTGCACTAATTCTCCTCAGGCCATCACACTTAGATACACACCGGTGATGGCGACCACCATGCTCAGAGGTGAGGGAGTAAATTTTTAACTTTTCTACTAATGCAAACTCAATATGTTTTTGTTTCTGCAAGTTATATTCAAGGTAAATTTCTCTTGTAAGTACTTGTATTAGCTAAACTTTTTAATTGGATCATTTCACCCTTTTCACATCAATTTAATGTAAATCTATACGACAAATTTGCTCTACATTTGAAGCTTTATCTAACGTCGAGCGGATATCGATCACTCTTTCGGATGGCTCCGATAGCTTTTTTTTTTTAAATTACTTTTTATGGAATTGTTTGCAGCTACATATAAATGAGTTGCATATTTTGAATAATAATTTTTCTGAAAAATTATTAGAGAAGAAAAATGTTAGAAGAAGGTGGTTTCGACGTGTGCACTAATTCTCCTCAGGCCATCACACTTAGATACACACCGGTGATGGCGACCACCATGCTCAGAGGTGAGGGAGTAAATTTTTAACTTTTCTACTAATGCAAACTCAATATGTTTTTGTTTCTGCAAGTTATATTCAAGGTAAATTTCTCTTGTAAGTACTTGTATTAGCTAAACTTTTTAATTGGATCATTTCACCCTTTTCACATCAATTTAATGTAAATCTATACGACAAATTTGCTCTACATTTGAAGCTTTATCTAACGATCGATATCCGCTCGACGTTAGATAAAGCTTCAAATGTAGAGCAAATTTGTCGTATAGATTTACATTAAATTGATGTGAAAAGGGTGAAATGATCCAATTAAAAAGTTTAGCTAATACAAGTACTTACAAGAGAAATTTACCTTGAATATAACTTGCAGAAACAAAAACATATTGAGTTTGCATTAGTAGAAAAGTTAAAAATTTACTCCCTCACCTCTGAGCATGGTGGTCGCCATCACCGGTGTGTATCTAAGTGTGATGGCCTGAGGAGAATTAGTGCACACGTCGAAACCACCTTCTTCTAACATTTTTCTTCTCTAATAATTTTTCAGAAAAATTATTATTCAAAATATGCAACTCATTTATATGTAGCTGCAAACAATTCCATAAAAAGTAATTTAAAAAAAAAAGCTATCGGAGCCATCCGAAAGAGTGATCGATATCCGCTCGACGTTAGATAAAGCTTCAAATGTAGAGCAAATTTGTCGTATAGATTTACATTAAATTGATGTGAAAAGGGTGAAATGATCCAATTAAAAAGTTTAGCTAATACAAGTACTTACAAGAGAAATTTACCTTGAATATAACTTGCAGAAACAAAAACATATTGAGTTTGCATTAGTAGAAAAGTTAAAAATTTACTCCCTCACCTCTGAGCATGGTGGTCGCCATCACCGGTGTGTATCTAAGTGTGATGGCCTGAGGAGAATTAGTGCACACGTCGAAACCACCTTCTTCTAACATTTTTCTTCTCTAATAATTTTTCAGAAAAATTATTATTCAAAATATGCAACTCATTTATATGTAGCTGCAAACAATTCCATAAAAAGTAATTTAAAAAAAAGCTATCGGAGCCATCCGAAAGAGTGATCGATATCCGCTCGACGTTAGATAAAGCTTCAAATGTAGAGCAAATTTGTCGTATAGATTTACATTAAATTGATGTGAAAAGGGTGAAATGATCCAATTAAAAAGTTTAGCTAATACAAGTACTTACAAGAGAAATTTACCTTGAATATAACTTGCAGAAACAAAAACATATTGAGTTTGCATTAGTAGAAAAGTTAAAAATTTACTCCCTCACCTCTGAGCATGGTGGTCGCCATCACCGGTGTGTATCTAAGTGTGATGGCCTGAGGAGAATTAGTGCACACGTCGAAACCACCTTCTTCTAACATTTTTCTTCTCTAATAATTTTTCAGAAAAATTATTATTCAAAATATGCAACTCATTTATATGTAGCTGCAAACAATTCCATAAAAAGTAATTTAAAAAAAAAGCTATCGGAGCCATCCGAAAGAGTGATCGATATCCGCTCGACGTTAGATAAAGCTTCAAATGTAGAGCAAATTTGTCGTATAGATTTACATTAAATTGATGTGAAAAGGGTGAAATGATCCAATTAAAAAGTTTAGCTAATACAAGTACTTACAAGAGAAATTTACCTTGAATATAACTTGCAGAAACAAAAACATATTGAGTTTGCATTAGTAGAAAAGTTAAAAATTTACTCCCTCACCTCTGAGCATGGTGGTCGCCATCACCGGTGTGTATCTAAGTGTGATGGCCTGAGGAGAATTAGTGCACACGTCGAAACCACCTTCTTCTAACATTTTTCTTCTCTAATAATTTTTCAGAAAAATTATTATTCAAAATATGCAACTCATTTATATGTAGCTGCAAACAATTCCATAAAAAGTAATTTAAAAAAAAAAGCTATCGGAGCCATCCGAAAGAGTGATCGATATCCGCTCGACGTTAGATAAAGCTTCAAATGTAGAGCAAATTTGTCGTATAGATTTACATTAAATTGATGTGAAAAGGGTGAAATGATCCAATTAAAAAGTTTAGCTAATACAAGTACTTACAAGAGAAATTTACCTTGAATATAACTTGCAGAAACAAAAACATATTGAGTTTGCATTAGTAGAAAAGTTAAAAATTTACTCCCTCACCTCTGAGCATGGTGGTCGCCATCACCGGTGTGTATCTAAGTGTGATGGCCTGAGGAGAATTAGTGCACACGTCGAAACCACCTTCTTCTAACATTTTTCTTCTCTAATAATTTTTCAGAAAAATTATTATTCAAAATATGCAACTCATTTATATGTAGCTGCAAACAATTCCATAAAAAGTAATTTAAAAAAAAAAAAAAAGCTATCGGAGCCATCCGAAAGAGTGATCGATATCCGCTCGACGTTAGATAAAGCTTCAAATGTAGAGCAAATTTGTCGTATAGATTTACATTAAATTGATGTGAAAAGGGTGAAATGATCCAATTAAAAAGTTTAGCTAATTTAATGATTTCTTAGAAGCTGTTGTAAGTCCAATGGAAAATTACTAAATTTTTACTTTTCTTTTGTTCCGGAAAGCGTCGTCCATATTTTTATAATGGCGTGGTAATACCAAATATTACCTGATAGCTCTGTGAGTTTTAGAAGATTATCATAATTCCGTTCGTTACTAAAGGACATCCAATTACCAACAAATAACACGTGTATATCTCATAGCTTGCTACTATCTATTGTTTTTGTAATTAAATATTTGTTACTGATATTTTATCTTTACGACTGGCAAATGTGCGGTATCGTAAAGGCATTCAAACCAATAATTTATTACATATCTTTCCACAAAATTTATGCACATTTGCAAAAATACCAGATGGTTTGCATAATACATAGCAAAATTTTCATCGCAAATCAAATTGTAATTAAAATCCCAAGAAAAAATTATGTCAATTTATGTAATAAACTGAGATTAATTTAATTTTACATTCGGATCAAAAATCTGAAGTATCCATTAAATTAATTATACATGCTTTTTACAGTGAAATGATTACAGAAATCACACTTGTACCTATATAATTTAAAAAGAGGAATCAATTTTTATTTTGCATGTTACATTTCTAAGACAAATGCTTATGACGATCTTTTCATAATAAAAATTTCTTACAGTCGACATGTCGTGCAAAAAGATGAAATTTAATTATTGGAATCAATGACTGTTATGAACACTAATTAATTCTATGTTATAAGCTGTCTGAATGTTTTCTCAGTCGCTTAGCGTGAATGAGTGCTATTCATGCGTACATATGTACTAATCGGTGAGCGGGAATGCGTGTTCATTAGATACTAATTCACAATTTTCAATTAAAAGTATGCATGTTTTTCTTTTTTACTTTATAATAACATAATAGAAGTATACTTTGATTAAACATTTCCTGCAATTTTTTTAAGTATTACATGAATACTCCATCATCTTTTTTTCCTTTGTTAACGGGACTTTAAGGAGACCATACTGTTGTATGCATCCAATTTTTTTGGAAAAGTATGGTACGAAGCTGATGGGTGTAATAAACATAAGCAGTCGAACAGCCCCGTGGTGATCAGGAGTGGCTGCTCCTGAAGAGATAAGGGGGTCACCCGTGGAAACTACTTAGTTTGTTGTTTTACGGGACTAAAATTAACTACATCCGTCAAGTTTCCATCCTTAAGGCAAAGATGAGTGGTTCACTTCAGCCACTTTTACATCTTTAGGTTTTACGTTCCCTTGTAATGCAACGACCTTCTTTGGAGAAAGTAACGGTAGCTTTTTGTAGAATGTTTGCGTTTGTCTCAAGCCTCCATGTCTGCTAACTTTAATGAGACAAAAAAAATTGAATTACTGTAGAGTAGCTTAATTGACACATAATAGAACATTTCTAAAGATAATAAAAATTGATCGGTACGCCTCGTTGGGTAGGGTACCCGTGATAAATATTTCGTAGTGAAGCTTCGTGACTCGACAAGAGCCCGCCTCATATGATCCCGCAAATAGCCATTCGACGAACATGTGTACGCGGTCATCAAGCGAAGCTAGTCAGCTGAGCTCGGTTTTTGTTAATAGCTCGCTGACATTTGTGCCAGACAATCGGCACCCGTGTCCTACATGGATTTGTAGGAAAAAAAATCATTACATGGGATCGTTTGCAGAGTGCTAGCTCATTTTCGATTGAGGTCTGTCGAACTCTAGTTTTTCTTTGTTCCGGATGACCACAAGATCTAAGAAGGGAATCGCTCCATTATTTTCCACATTCATCTTGAATTTTATGTTATCGTTGATTTTCTTCAAGTAATTCACAGTTGACTGGACTTCATCATGCCTCCACTACACTCTCGGCATGAAATTATTTTCGGAGATTCATTCTTTTTTATTGGACATGCAAATTTCGGCTAACACAGGTGATAGTGAGCTACCCATTGCCAAACCTTTCGTTGCTTTGTACTACTTATCGAAAAGTGAGGTAACATTCACGCATGCACAATCCTGCTAAGTTTCCATATTGCCCAATTTTTTTCCTCCATTGGGGTGGTCATTCCCCCTTTTTTCAACCACTTTTCGAATTCATAAGTTGCTGGTTTTGTCAGTGTGCTCGAGAACAGCGCTTCACATTTGCAAAACATAGTAGGAACAAGTAGGAGGAACAAAGTCGGAACTCTGTTATGCCCCAAGAAAGATAAAAACCGAAAGAACGAAAAAAGCGGGGTTCATCAGAATACTTGCCCCGCATGTGAAATTGGATAAACGAAACGATTAGTATCGGTACGATTTACGGAACTTATGAAGGAGGCGGAAGCACTTCGAAAAAAATACAAAAAACAATACAACTGGCAGTTGCGGAGCACGTTATCAAAGAAAATCTCCTGACACAAAAAATTTCGAGGACTGTATTAATAGAGCAGTTCGCCCTGCGAACTAACCGTAAAATTCATGCGTAACGCGTATGCCCGTAAACCGGCAATATTATGCCACAAACTTTCATCATAACTCGCATACACCATTTCAATCAGCTGGCAAGTGTAAGTGAGTAAGTAAATTTTATTTAGACTTTTGATAACTTGATGTTACAGCGTATGCTTAATCACTATGTGACAGTTGACAGTATATGGATGTCAGATAAATTTCGCCGGTTAGAATATATGTGTACTTATATTACATCAGTGTGTTTAGATATATAGACTTAGCCATTTGCTCTTATGGCTTACGACTTGTATAGTTTGACAAATAAATACGGTAAAACTTAAACTAAATCTTATCCTAAAATAAATTAAATCTATTCCTACATCTTACCTAAAACTATAGGCTGTTTAGTACAGCACTCGATCCTATACTTATATTTGTTCTTGAGTACATTTTTTAAATGCTTATGAACTAAACAAATTTGCATGCTTTGTTCAACCACGGCATGTGACTAGTTCGCAAGAAACGTCAAATGCCGGTTTATTGATAGTTACACAATTATTGGAATCGTGGTTGTATTGTCCAAGGATTTTAAAGGGACATAGGTAGTAGGAATTATTTGCAGTGGTAAGTTCAAAGAGTGCGCGAATGCATCGAAGAGAGTGCTCCCGCTACTTCTCTAGGCGTCTTTTAGTCGTCGCTAGCATGTAGTGGAGAATCGGTTCTATCCGTGTATCTCTGTAAAGGATGGAGTTCCTATAGCGCTTCCTATTAGGCCGTGTGTATTTGGACAGGCACTTCCTAAGGATCTTCTTCTTGAAGATTTGGATTTCTTCGGCAACAGTAGGCGAGATTGTTAGCCATGCTGGAAACGCGTAGGTAATGATCGGCCTAATAAGAGTTTTGTACATTAAGACCTTAACTTTTGGGCAGACTGATTTTGAGGAAAAGAGGGACGAAATTATTGCGGACGCTGCTTTCGCTTTATTTAGGGTTTTCTTGGCGTTTCTAGCCACCTTAAATCGATTGTTAAAATGGACTCTAAGGTATTTGATATTTTCCTTAAGAGGAATAATTATACCAGCAATATGTGCTTGCACATTCCTACTTTGAGACACAGCAAGACGGCGCCCTCTCCCGCTGGCATTTCCAAAGCAGATCAGCTCCGATTTACTGGCATTTATCTCGAGCCACCAATCCTTTAGAAGTTGAACGATGTTGTGGACAGAGCGCTGCAGCTTTATTTGGGCCATCGCTGGGAGGCTATGGGTAACAGTGAAGAACGAACGCTTTTTTCAGGTCTAGAGCACAGGCCACTGTTCACTCTTTCCGCCAAAGATTGCGAGTGACTGTATTGTGCAATAGTATTATTGCTTGCTGCGTAGATCGTTCGCGTTCAAACCCAAGTTGGAAATCGGAGATCAGGAGGTATTTCAAATTGTTACAGTATTGCAGGATAATCTTTTCAAGGGGCTTACCCATGTAATGTAAAATTGATATTGGCCGAAAATTGTTAATGTTGCCTTTGCAGCCTGGCTTTGGAATTAGGATTAGTTTACTGACTTTCGAAGATTTTGGAAAATATCCATTATTAATGCAATTATTGTATAATATTGTCAAGAAGGAGGAGATGCTCTTTCTGCACTTCTTGGTATTCTGTTTGGGATGCCGTCAGGGCCGTAAGATAGCTTGCTATTTAAGGCATTCAGGAGATCTTCTACTTTCGTTTTGGAGGTAAAAAAATCGGCGAAGACTGGATATTGTGGAGAGGATGCTTTATTATAACTGGAGAATACACTTAAATAAGATCCCTCGTATCCTTCTGTCGTTAGTAGAATCTCTGCTTTAACATTGTCATTCAAAGCTGTGTTGGGCGACCCATGACGAAGATCTAGTTGTTTGAACTATCTCTCACATGCAATGATCTTGTCAAATTGTGCAGTGAAGGCTTCATTCCCTCGATTTATAGGGTCTTTTTCAATATTAAATTTGGAACTGTGAATTGATCTATAGTTTTAAACACGTCTGGAGGTGGTCTCAGTGATATCAGTCTGCTTTTATAAAAGTTATTGACTTCGGATTTGTTGGGTTTTATGGATTTCACGGAAATGCTTGCTATTTAAGTTGAAGTTTCGATGATAAATACACTTAAGCCGTGTGAGCATATGCTTCCAAGTTTTTATTAATTGAAGAGTCTTCTGAGTTAGACATCTATAAAGCGGGCTGCGTGGTTTCTGAAAGGGGGCATGCTGGTCTAGACACTCCATAATGGCAGATGCTAGTGCCGATATATGAGAGTCTATTTCTGCATTCGAGAGAATGATATTTACCGGTGAGAGATTTGGATGGAAGTCTTTGGGGTGTTTGGCCAGTCTATAGAATTAAACGGTCTGTAGTGAGGTGGGCAAGTAGGAGCTGGTATGTTTGATCTAAGGGTAATGTTGTAATGGGGGTCATAATGGTCCGATAGCGTGCTAAATGTGGAGCAAGTAAAAGGAATTGTGGGATAGTTGAGGTCAGAGGATATTATCAAGTTTTCTAAAATTGAATTCCCTCTGGGAAATGTTGGGACCCCAATATTTTCAATGGATGCTAAGAGGAGGGCGTGCGCATGGAGCCATTCGATTAGGTAGTTCCCGTTGGTAATCCTTGTTGAGTCCTCCCAGTGTTCATGTCTGACATTGAGGTCTCCTCCGAGTATAGCTGAATCATGGGATGAGGCTGTTGCGAGGATTTGGTTAAGTCTAAATGGGCTCTGGTGGCCTAGATTGCACGGAACGTAAAGGGAGCCAATAAAAATTTTGGCTGAGTTTCCATTGGATTGCTTGGTGTTGAGAGTCGCTAGTGTATATGAGGAATCATTTTGTTCAAATGGGATTTGATGGATATCTAAATCATCCCGAAACAGTATCGCAGTATGTACTCCTGCCACTGTTATTACGAAGCACATGGTAGTTCTTCACATGGATTTTGTGTTGAGGATTAAGAACTGTCTCATTTAGAAGGAGGATGTCGGGTTGAGAAGATTTGACCAAATCAGATGTAGAGCCTCTTATAATGTGAAACTAGGGAGTTGATATTTAGAGAAAGAATGGTAAGTCTATTTGCAACCATAAAGATTGAAGTACAAATTGAGGAGAGCCATTGGCTTCTCTTGGAGTGGCGTCAAAGGATGAGAGGGAAGCCCTGACCTTGGATAGGAGTTGACTGGAAGAGACTCCCAGCCACTCCACAGTTATCTGTTGTTAGCGCTTTTACGACTAATTTAACCTTCGCTAACCTAAATTCATTTACATTATAGTTGATTAGCTTAACGTTTTGGTAAAAGCTTGAAGTCTTTGCTGTCGTATCCCCCTCATCCATCATGTCTAAATGCATTTCCTTGCGGGCAACTTTGGCCTTTGGTTGCTCCACCATCGTGTTTGCTTGCTCCGCCATCGTGTTAGCTTGCTAGCAATAACTAGTCCATTTTACCGCCTCTGAAATTCTGTCCACGATGTATTTGATGGGTGCTCTTGAAGTTTGTGCTTTCTTCTGGTCTTCAACTTTCAATCCTTATGTATATGATCTTGTATGATAAGATATACTTATAAATTTTCGTTTCGCAGGGTTACCGGTTAATTCGTGCGATTTTCTAACAGATGGCGTAACTTGATTTTTATTCCAGTGAGTTGTCTTTCCAAATATGTGTTGGAAAGTTATTGTCATATAGTTTCAGAATCAGTATGTGTCATTTAACTGAAGCATAAACAACAACACTTTTTTTACTCTGAAAATGTCAAATTTTGTGCCGAATAAAGTGTTTTTGCGGGGAGTACTTCTTCATTGAACAAAAAGGCTGCCAAAAGTCATCGTATTTTGGTGGATGTGTATAGTGTGCATGCTCTAACTGAGCGTACGTGCCAAAAGTGGCTTGCTCGGTTTAAAAGTGGCAATTTTGACTTCGAGGACGATAAACGGCCCGGAAAGCCAAAAAAGCTTGAAGATCACGAATTGTAGACATTACTCGACCAAGATCCATCCCAAACTTGCAAAATCACTTGGCGTCACTCAACAAACCATTTTCGATCGTCTTAAAGCAATTTTTTACAATAAAACTTCAATTTTCGAAAAAAAACAGCATGAATTAACCGGTACCCCTATTAATAAATTTTTAATAATTCTGATATTGACGAATTCACACTCGCGTTAACAGTTGCAACTAATTGATTCAACCAACCAGCTGACAAGTGCTGGAATGACAGATATCTGCTATTTACTCACCAGCTTGACGTCGGCAATGTGGAGAGCTAATTCCGGCCACTGAACCGCGACTTGTCGTCGGCAATGCGTGAGCGTGAGCGATATGATTCTATCATATACAATTTTAATATAAATCTAAAACATTTTATTTTATATTTGCAGAAAAGGTTCATAAAGGGTTTTTCATTAAGGACACAACAATTTTATTTATTAATAAAACACAGAAATATTTGAGGTATTGAGTTAAAATTTAGTGTGGGTGTCGTACAGGTATTACATTTTATAAACGATTTTGGTAATATGACCACCACGAGCCCGTTTACAGTGGTCGAGTCTTTGGACCAAATTTTCCACCACTCTGGCACACATTTTGACTGGAACGTTGGCAATTTAGCGTTGGATATTGTTGACACAGACCAATGATTTGATATGGCCCCATAATAAGAAAACCAATGGCATTCGATTGCATAAACGAGGCAGCCATTCAACTGGACCATTTCTCAAGATAACATGTTCACCAAATTTCCCTTTCAATAAATCGATTGTAAGCTGCGTTGTATAGCTAGTGACACCATCTTGTTAAAGCCACACATTGTTGATGTCAAGTTCATCCAATTTTGGCCACAAATAATCTTCCAACATAACACGATAGCTCTCTCCATCGACGGTAACATGACGGTCATTTTCATTCACGAAAAAGTACGGCCCAAACATACCTGAGGCATAAAAGCCGCACCAAACAGTAATTTTTTGCGGATACAACGGTGTCTAAACAAGCATATTTTGCATTTTGCTTATTAACAAAGCGATTGAGCCAGAAATGAGCTTCATTGCTGAAGGTGCTTTTCGATAAAATTCTTCATTTTCTTCAAGCTTTGCCAGAGCCCAATTGGAGAAGTTTCGGCATTTTCAATGATCAAGTGGCTTTAGTTCTTGAGTCAATTTGATCTTGGAACTACGTAGGCCAAGATCTTTTCGCAAAATACGCCACAATGTCGTTTGAGCGATGCCCAATTCTTGGGAACGACGTGGAATCGACTGATTTGATTCATTTTGGATTGATGCACTTACAGTTGCGATATTTCTTTCGTTTTGAGCCGTACGACGTCTTTTTTTGGTACCGGAACGTCCAATGTTGAAAATTCGGACTCAAACTTATCCACTATAGCACGCAGAGCCTGTCGGGTGCGACGATTCTTATTACCGACAGTTGGAGTAACTGCTCTTAAAGTTGCGACCACAAACTCAGAATTTCGGTAGTAATTTTTAATAATTTCCAAACGTTACTGGTTTTTTAACTTTACGATGGTAAAAATTTTCACTTTAGCTAATTTTTCATTTAAATTTAAAATAAATAGCCACATCTACAATGGATTTTGATCCGGATGAAGGGATGCGAGGGAGCACCGCTTCTACCTGAATGCCCCGCTTTTATTTGGGGTTATAAGTATTCGGAGTAAGGATGAAATCGTCTCGCATTCCGTCACGGCGTCGTTTTCCAAATGTCAATTCCTTTGGTAGGTTACCTTAGCCTCGACACCGTTGAAGCGTTATATTTCTCACGTGAAATTCGTACATGCGAAATTTTTTGTTGTGGGCCCTTGTACTGGAGAAAAAGAAACCACCCCATGACACCGTAACGCAAGCCTGCAAGCACATTCACGCGCCCTAAGATAAGGCCAATTCCGGCGAGCACCAATATCTTTGCTCGCTGAAGCAGCAAACCATCGCTGCAGTCCTTTACGAACATTTTGAACATCATCAAATACTACAGAACCTAGGGGTCATTAAGGAGGGAAATAGTACCTACAAATTAGATACTGTGAAAAGTATCGAATCAGGAAAGTACCTGCGGAATAATGACTCAATGAGAATTTAGGCAATAATAGCAGCAAATTACTAGATATGGTTTGTCTTGATAATTAAATAGAAAGTAGGTAAAATATGAGTGTATAAATAGACTAAGATTTGTTGTCAATAAATTAGTTGTACTGAAGAAGATGGTATGTCACCATCGTAATAAGTATCTACAATAAAAATATATGAATACAGTCTTAAAATGAATCTGGTTTTTTTTAATCATTAAAGCAGACTGAAGTACTAGTAATATTGTGGATAGAAAAAAAGTCTTATATTGAAACATTGTTTACATCTATCTATTTCTTTCGAGTTGACACTAATTTCAGTGATCAGGGTTAGTACCACTTGGTCATATCAATGCACAAAAGTTGATTAGCATTATAAAACAATTTATTGCCAATAGACAAGGTTTACTAACGTTAAACTGATCAAGAACAATTACTTTAACACATTCCCGGTGTTAACTATATATTTGCCATAATAACAATAACTCCAATCATGAAATGTAGTTATCCACGGTTTCCTTATTCACGGTTTCGCTGTTCGCAAGTTAAAAAATTACGACCCAGTTCTCGTATTCGCGGCAAAAAATTTCTCTATTCGCGGATCCAATCGGCCCCTACATCAAAAGGATTTGATGTCGTTTATCGTATCGGCCGATGTGAGTTCGTATTTTAAAAGAGTGTAACAGAAAGTGTTAATATCAATGTAAACAAACTTTACTGCTACTCCATATTCCTAAATTTCATCGTTAAATGCCACCACAATGTAAAAACTCGCTGCAGCAAAGGTGGACAAAGCGGAATGTGCAATACCAGCTTTGCCGCAGCGAGTGTTTGCTTTGCTTTAACTCTTCAGTAGTTGCTGTAGTTTTCATTAAAAAATACGCATTTTGTCGGTTTTGTTTCGAATTAATAATGTCGAGTAAGGGATGCATCAGACTACGACTATTTAGCCGCACTTCTGTCGCAAGTTACACATGGTGAAATGGAAGCCCGCACACTGCGATTTTCGACAATTTTTTCCAGGTCGGCAGTCGCAGGAATTTGCGATTTATCCTAAAACCAGTTTAGTAGGTAGTTTTTATGATACTCGCGCAGGCGCACATCATTTGGACATTTGACGCTGACGTGCATGGAAGTTTCTTGCATAGCGCACAAACGAGTTGGCGCATGTGTTCCTGGCAAAGACATACATTCAAATGAGCATTTTAGTTCCGCGCATGCCTGAAGTTCCTTCGGAGATCTTATCGCAGTGTGTCCGTATTTGCGTCTAAAAATCGCTGGTTACGACTGTAAAATCGCAATGTGGCCGAACCCTAAAAGTAATAAGAAATTAGTTGTGACACGGAAAAAGTGGTGTTGCCGCTTAAAGTAAAAATAGAAATGCTTGACCGTTTACGCCATGGTGAGTCGTTTGCATCCATAGCATGCTCTTTTAATGTTTAGGAATCAACTGTGTGATTCATCAAAAAATCGGAAGACGAAATAAGGATCCCTGTAGCTTCAACGTCACTATCAGTGAAAATTGTTCGTGATCCAGCTGTTGAAAAAAATAGAAGCTGAATTATCACTCTGGATTGAAGATGGTAATCAAAAAAGAGTGCCCATAAATGGTCATTTGATCCGCTAGAAGATAAAGCATCTTCACGCACATATTAAGGGACCTGGTAATGAACGTACAGATCAAGGATTTCAGGCATTCAAGGTTCAACAAGTTCATGAAACAACAATCATTGCATTGTCTCAAAATTTTTGAATAAGCTGGATCTGCAGACACTACAGCAGCAGAAAAATATCCAGAAGAACTTTCAAACTTAATTGCTGATGGTGGCTACAAACCTGAACAAGTGTTTAATGCCGATGAAACTGCCCTTTTTGGAAAAGAATGGCAAACAAAACTTACATTTCCAAAAGCAAGAAGTCTGCCCCTGGTTTCAAGGCAGGAAAAGACAGTATAATACTGTTGCTCTGTTCTTACGCATCAGGAGACTGTGTTATAAAGCCACTAGTGCTATATAGTTCATTAAATCCTCGCGTTTTAAAAAATCAGACCAAAGATCACTTGCCAAATAAGAAGGCGTAATTATGCTATGTTTAAATTTATTTAAAAATAAGCTATTTAGACATTAAGGCCATTTTAGTTTTGAACAATGCTCCCGGTCACCCTCGTGAGCTAGAAACAATGCATCCAAGTATACAGGGTATATTGTTACCTCCTAATACAAAGGCTTTACTTCAACCCATGGACCAAAATATTCCAGGCCTTTAAGCCTTATTACATTAGGCGGACCTTCTAAATCATACTGGACATCATGGAATATTACCCTGATATGAATGTTATACAATGATGTAACTTAGCAAAATGCATAACTAACATAAAAGAATCGTTGGAAGAACTGAGGCCATAAACATTGAAATCATACTAGAAAAAATTGTGGCCAGTTTGGACCGTAATAAATCCAAGATGAGCTGCAAACATAGCAAAAAGCCGCACATGGCATAGGACAAGAGGGCTTTCAACAGTTAGAGTCAAACGACATTCAGGATTGCTTACTTCGGGAGATGAAGATTTGACCGAAGCCGATTTGGAGGAAATGCTAACAGCGTATTCCATTGAAGAAGAGTCTCCAACAAGCAATGAAATGGTGACCTTCAACTTAAGGGGTATGGCCACTATAGCAGGTGCAAAATCATGTGTCTTTAAATAATTTTTTTTTATATGGAAATTTTATTTATTTATAAAAATCATTATAAGTACATAAAACTACAATATTGAAAAATTGGAAAAAATTTTTATAAACGCATTTTCCAAACAAGATGGCCGACTTTTCGTGACTCCATTCCGAGGTGCTTTTTTAAGCGCTCCACGGCCAGATAGCTAGCGGCCACATTTTTGAGTCTAGAACAAAACGAAAAAAATTCCGTTCAACCACATCATAATACCTAGAGAAGTACCTAAAGAAATTCAGAAATATTGATTCTCCGGAAAATGGGAAGCATTTGAAGTGAAAACTCTTTTTTTTCGAAAAAAAATCATTAAAAAATAGTCATAAAATGGAAAGTTGTTGATCTATAAAAAAAATCTCAGATGCTTCTTCGCAAAGTGCAGTTATAAATATGTGATTAAAATTTTAAGTCGATCGGATAATAATTGTTCGAGTTATTCATCCGGCCGTTTTGCATTTAATTTTTTCCTTGTTATAGTTGTGAAATGTTGAAAAGTCTGCGATACCAGCTGCATATAATTGGCCTTCTGCAGCACGATTTTTCTCCTCTTCTGTTCTTTTCGAAGATTTCGAGCTCGAGCGCGCATCTCTTGCCGCTTCCGTGATGGATGCCTCAGCCAGATTGACGCGGAGTGCATCGACTTCTAGGCAAAAATTATAACATCTTTTTCCTATAGTCAAGTCCAAAAGGTTTATTATGTCCATGATGTTGCTCAGGCCATCATTGAAAGTACATGCAGCGATATCAGCCGCTATATCGAATACATTTTTACCGCTCGAAGTGGTCTTGGGTGCCAGCTGCCACACGATGGATTTGAAACTCTCGCTATTGTTTTGTATGAATCCACCCATGCAGTGACTCAACAGATCGTCGTTCGTCAGCTCCCCATAGACGGGCTTAATAGCTTCAAAAACTTCAAGTTTTATTGGAGCTTTATGCGTGTGATATTCGAGAGTATTCGTAGCCTGCGCTTTTTGCCATGTACGCCAAAAGTTGGCGCCCGACGGCCAATCGTCATGCTGTGGATTCTCGTCGGTGGAAAGCTTGTGATATAGAGTATCCCAAATGTCCTTTTTCATGCCTTCAATCGAGTCTTTATTTCTGCGAATAGCTAGTCCGTAATATTTGCTAAGGTGATTGATGAGAATTGCAGTTAACTTTCCAGTGCCTCCCAATCCTTTCGTTTTTTTTTTTTAAGGTTTCGGAGACGAGTACCCATGCATTTTTGCACATGATCAATGCACTCTTTTTTTACATCTAAATCTTCACAAAGTTTTGAATCAAAAAGACTTTTAACAGGCTTAATGTCACCGTCTCCCACATTAAATGCATTCTTTACAACATGAAGTTCTACGGAAGGATGAAACATTTCAATAACTGCATCAACTCCCATTTGCCCTTCTTCATATTTGGCAGTTTCTTCTTTCCCTATCCATTTATCGCATGCTTTACATGATTTATATTTCACCGTTGTATCGATTACCTTCCCCATGAACCAACCAATGAGAGTAACAATGCCAAAGAGGGAAGAAAATCCTCTCTTCCGCCGAGATCCTTCACCTGAAACTATAATACCCTCGCTCTGTCCTTCTTGAAGTGATCTCGCTTTCTCTCCAGGAGCTGCTTTTTGCATACTTATAGTTGGAATAGGCTTCGTTGCTATGGATATTGATTCAACAACTCTGTCTTAAAAAGAATGGAATATTGGTCACGGCAGCTCCATAAAGACACAAAGCTTTTTTATTCTATTTAAACCTACACCTAATAGTCAAATCGTTAACACAATTCAACGGTTGATTTCATATCCATTTTCACATATGGACAACTAGGTTTTTTTCTGTTTTTCACATTGATTACAAGAAATAATGAACTTGTAACCCAAACCACGTGGAGCCTCTTCAGAAATTTTTATGGTGAAGACATAAAAACAAACAAACAATTACTTGTTCGATTGCACTCATGACGGCAACAAAACTTATTAGTCTATAACCAAATTCGTCATTTACCTCATAATCGCTAGCGGCTGTTGACATTTGAAGACAAAGAATTGCCTCTACACACTTTTTAACTGTCACTCATTTCGAATATCAAAAAAGCAACGAATTATTACACAAATCATTTAAAATATAACAAAGAAATAAAATCGAGCATGGAAAAGAGAAAGCAACTGAAGGGCGTCCTTTCAAAGGCTAACCTGACATTAGCAGCTGCTCTATAGCTATATTTTTGTATGGATGACGAAATAGATCCCCTCTACATGCCTTTCTATATTTATTCATCGATGGCTACTAAGTTCAATGGCTTAGCACCGAAAAGTAGTTTAAGCAGCGCTGCGTGCTCGAGTACACATCGGGCGGTCCGAACGCGACACAGGCGGGCTCACTGCGGCCGTTTAAACTTCGTGAAAAAATTGTTTTTCTTCATAAATCGAATAGAAGCTTATTTTTAAGATATTGGAAGACTGTTTGAACCAATAAAAAAAATTAATTTTTTAAAAATTTTACAGTGGCCATACTCCTTAAATCATCTAGGTGAAGGTTTACGGTTGGCAAATGAGCTTTGTGATTTCTTCGTGAAAATTAATCCGTCTATGGAAAGAATCCTATTTTTAAAAGGCAGATTATTAGCGCCATAGCTGATAATCGATCTGAATTGAAAGACCTTCTAAAAGCAGCAAAGCAAGAAAAAATCTCTAAGTTCTTTAAACCCATGCCTAAGCCTGACAATAATAATTAATTGATATTGCTAAAAATATTTCATTAAATTGATTTTTATGTGTGTATAATTCGATTTTTTAGCCTTGAAATGTATCCCATATACAGTCGAACCTGGATAAGTGAGAGTTTAAGGGATGGCAATCTCTTTTTCACTTATGGAAGTTTCTCCCTAACCCAAGTTTCAACCTTATAGAGGTACAGATATTACCATTGTCACTCATAGAGGTTAAATAAATAATACAGCAAACATGCAGAGTAAATGTAACATTTTTCACAGTGAACTCAAATGAGCAAACCTAAATTTAAATTTAGGTAGTTCAAAGAAACGTCCTTATAATTTTGAAGTTTCAACAAAATTAAATCGCATTTACGGAACTAATAAGCATTTGAAAATTCTGCAAATACAACAAATACAATATACGATTTTTCTACCATTTGGGCCTCCCATCAAACCAGACGCTACACTTTTAACTGGATCTTCTTTTAATTTCCAGATTTATTCAGTTCATAATTGTTAGTGATATTGCAACAAAATGGCGGCAGGTTCCGATTAAGTAACAACGGATTTACATATGTATTGTACACATAGATGTATGTGTACTACATAAATTTTACACGCAAAATAAAACAATAAATCTTCATATCTATTTTAAAAATATGTTATTTTTTCTGTTTTTCCGTATTTACATTTTGCACATGGTTTTCTAATTCGTAAATTTTATCGAATATTTTCTTATCACCAACCACCGAATATTCAAAAAACTTATGTATCTTATCTAGTGTATTCAAAATTTATTTCTTCTTTGCAATGTTCTCTACTTCTGTATCCAAAATCTGCGATCGGTCGGTTTCATCTTGACCGTCATTTCCGTCAATACACGTTGTCACCAAGTTCTGCACGATATCGTCATCGGTAAATTCTCCAGCGGTAGCCTGGTCGTCGTTAAATTGTAAGGTTGGCGTTAACACATCACTAGTAGATTCGTGACACACAAGCTTGATTCATTCCTTATTTAGTGTTGGGCACTGTGACATTTTTCGACGAGTTTGAGTGAGGTACTCATTTCGGTGAGTGAGGTGGTACATTGTCATACCTCAAAAGAGGTACCAGACGTGAGGGAAAAATTTAGCGTGTTACGAATTTACCTCTACACATTCATTAGTTATCACTCTTCATAATCGAAATGATTCCATGGATGTGCATTTAGCTTCAAATGAAAGGCAGAAATTTAATAATCAAATTTAATTCACTGATAAATAAAACAAATAGATATACTTCAGCAACCGTAACAAATCAAATCAAATTAAAAATATTAGCGTTACATCAAAGAGTAAGAAATTGAAAAAAAATATATAATATTGAGCGATGTATACGAGTATGTCAGTATTTGGTCAAATGTAACATTTACATAATTTGTTGAAACATATATACATTCCATTTGCATTTAAAAATGTTTAATGTAAGCAAATAGAATAGAATTTCAGATTTTGAGAAATACAAAAGGATTATGATGCTCTATATAAAATTTATTTAACAACACATTCATTTTTATTTGAATTTTTTTCCAAAAAAAATAAATACTAGAGTTAGAAGGCTTACGTGTTATAATTTAAAAAGATTAATTGCGATACTTTTTTTCCGGTAAGACGATTTCTTTTTTCCGTTAAAACTTGGCCCGATTTCGAAAATACTCGCTCTGATGGGACGGAAGTCGCAGGTAGGCACATTCGTTGTTTCATTATAATATAAAGTCTGGGATATGCCTGCTTTTTCTCTTGCCACCATTTCAGTGGGTCTAAGCTGCGCTGTAACAGGGGCTCTTGAAGATATTTATCAACTTCTATTATGCCTGCAGCAGAAGGATTTACATTACTAATGACGTCACTCACTCTATTATCGAATTCAGCCCAAATACTGTGCCCTTTTTTCATTGGGATTTCAGTTTCTTCATTTTCCGGGATTTCTTGATATGATGGCAATTGCACATTCCCCACTGAAGCTTTCAAGCTAGAACAGGCTCTATATCTAGATTCATTTGAGAAGCCATACATTTTGAAGCGAGGATCTAAAAGTGTGCTCTCCGCAAATAAGTTGTTGTCTTCTATATTTGCAAATCGTTTTTCCAGGGATGCTAAAAGACTTTCTGCCATGTTCTTTACTGACTGAGGAAGTTCTTCTTTTGTAAGAAACTCTTTACTTTTTTTCTTGAATTATTTCTGAGATTGTAATGTTTTTCTCTGAGCTCATTTCTTCAGAAACGTCCTTATAAAATGACAATAAATCAGTCGCTGCAGTCAAAAAATTGACTGATTGGGCTTGGAAGTCCAGCTATCTGTTGTTAGAGCAACGTACTCTGATTCCTGTAAAATATTTTGAACTTTCTCTTTAGTTGCATGATAGTAGTTCGTAATCAGAGCATTTGAGAGCGTTTTGCGTGAAGGAATTCTATAGTTTGGATTCAGTTCATAAATGAATTTTTTGAATTCCTTGCTCTCAACTAAATTGAACGGCAGATAATTTTTCGCTACCATTTGCACTAGATATTTATTTAACAGCTCAGATTTTTGGCAGATATTGGCTTAGTTAAATACTGAGTCAGACTATTATTTATAATTTTTATAGAAGAACTTGCATTCGATGATGTTGATGGAGTGATGTTAGAGGAAGCCCCCACAGATTCTGAATTGTTTTGAGAATCTAAGGGTTCCACATTTTTAGTTTGATTTACATAATTCGGTTGATGTATAGCCTCAAAAACTGTTGGGTGTAATGATTTTATATGGCACATTAAATTAAATGGACCACCATCTCTGTATGAGAATATCTTTTTACATAAATTGCACTTTGCCTTACTATTGCCCAAATCAGTAAAATATTGCCAAGCACTTGATTTTCTTCTATCAGCCATTCTATAGAGAAAGATAAAAATGCGGTATTGGACTATGACCTGAATTTAGTTAAGCTCCAAGCAATCATCTAGCTTTCAAAAAAGCAAATTACTACATTTACATGATAAAGTTAAACAAATTTTGTATCTCTCATCTAGGAACATTTCGCCTAATTTTCTCTTTATATTTGTATAAATTATAGCACAAACTTGATAAAGGATTGAAAAATGTACATATTTACCGTTAATAAAATAGAGAAGCTATCTTCGTGTTTTATATATGCTTTTCTCAAAAATGAAAACTTAAAGATAGCGATTCATCCTTAGTAATTTGCTTGTAAACATTTATTCCCTTATATGTAGTCCGCGAATGCATTCTTGACTAATTTTTACCCAAAAACATATATACAAGTAGTAACTAAGCTGATGTGAGTGTTTCTACGTTATTTCAGCAACTTAAAGCAATTTAAAATACATTTAACATAATAGCGATATTTTGAAGATTAATGGAAGAATAGTCAAATGAGAAAACACCTTAACAGAACTTTAAATCGTGATTTTGAAATTTTAAACCAGCAATGTTCTTTCTTAAATGAGTCCTTACACTTTTATCATTTACTGGTGCTACGATTGCGATTCTTGTCATATTAATTTCTGCATTTTTTGTTGAAATGATTCAATAAAACTGAATAAAATAAACGCAGAAAGCAGTCCAGAATTAAAATCCATGGGCCGAAAAACCACACTCACCTTTACTTTTAATTTGATGCGAGTAATTTAGCACTTCTTTACGATGGCACTTTTACTGATTTCAATATTCACGAAAAAAACTCATAAGCTAATTATCTTTTCGCGAACAAAACACTATGAAACTCCTCATACTCATTCTACTCTTCATGAATATTTTCTACTCTCCATCACGATATTCATCCGAACCGAATTCTCTTACCTCTTCATTCAATCATTCCCATAAGCGTTACATGACATGAAGATTGAAGTTTTCTCTACACTAAATTGCTTTCAAATTGCCTCATTTACTCTTCCTCACTTTATCTAGCATACTTCGTTCTCCTACATTTATGCCGCTTTCCTCCGCAATGAAGTGTGAGGTACATAAGCATAACATTGATGCTAAATGACATGAGGATGAAACTTTTCTCTAACATAAACTCCTCTCCAATAACCTCATTCTACTCTTTTAGGTAAATTTCTCGAGAGAAATTTACCTATTGCGGAGAGCATCATATATATATATATATATATATATATATATATATATATATATATATATATATATATATATATATATATATATTGTTACATGTACAAATAATTCTGCGAGCTACTGTCGCAATTGTTTTCACAACAATGAAGAACACGAATTCACTCGAAACCCCGAGAACCCAACAAGCATGATCAACATCTGCAAGTGACGTCACTCCATTCATTAATTTTCTCGGTAGAACATTCGCCAATAAACGAGAAATGGGTGAATAGGTAGAGACCCTATATAAAGGCGAGCTGAATGAATGGGGGATCATCATTCATTCGACCGCGATAAGAACTGCGAAAGTGTGTAGGAAGTGTGTTTCGTAATAGTGAAGTGATTTAGAAGACAATTGCGATAAGAAATTTATGGACAAGTGTTAGATTTTATTTTAATAGTGAAAATTAAAATTAGTGAAAGTGTTAAACTGATTATTGTGCACTTTCTTGAATTAAATAAACTCTTAACTTAAATTAAAAGACATTGCGTTTTCACTTTCCCGGAACGTTAAAATTATAGGCCGCGAACCAATAACACGCGACAGTGGTGTCGAGAAGTGCGATTGAAATTTTGAAGTGAAAACGTTTAAACAATTTTAAAGTGCACAATTGTGAAAAGTAACTTAAAAAATAGCCGAAACAATAAAAAATGCCAGGAAATTTACATCTTAAAATTAATCAATTGAGCATATCGGAGCTCAAAGAGGAGTTGGAACAACGAAATCTGGCTACACAAGGTACAAAGGCCATACTGATTGCACGCTTGCGTGATGCGATCGAGTCGGAAGGCGTGAATCTGGATTTGGGTGAGCTCTCAGATGCAGAAAAAGGCGCAGAAGGTGGTGAAGCCGGAACACCAAAACCAAAGGAACCAGAAAATGCGCTGATGCAGATGTTGATGCTGATGCAGCAAGAGCAGCGACAACAGTCATCCAATTTAACAGCGAAGTTAAATGAGCAATCAGCGCAGCTAAATGAACAGACATCCAGTTTAGCTGCGAAGCTAAATGAACAATCAGCGCAGCTAAATGAACAATCAGCGAAGCTAGACCAACAAGCGTCCGAAATCAAGGTGGACATCGCACAGAAACTGGAAAAACAGTCAACCGAAATAAAAGCGGAGCTCAGTAGTCTCAACAAGCCCGGATGACCAAGGCCGAACGAGTATGGTCACTCACGTCATAGATACACAGGGAGCCAAGCCGATTCGACAAGCACCGAGACGTCTCCCTATAGCCAAACAAGGAGAAGTGAGCGCGCTGATCTCGGACATGGAAAAACAAGGCGTTATTGAACCTTCTGTCAGTCCATGGGCCGCGCCTGTAGTTCTAGTCAAGAAAAAGGATGGTAGCACTCGCTTTTGTGTCGACTATAGGCAGCTTAACGACGTCACTAAGAAAGATAGTTACCCACTCCCACGCATCGATGACATCATGGACACTTTAGCCGACGCAAAATGGTTTTCTACACTCGATCTCAAGAGTGGCTACTGGCAGGTAGAAATTGACAAGAAGGACCGAGAGAAGACCGCATTTTCAGTTGGGACCGGATTGTGGCAATTTGTTGTGATGCCGTTTGGGCTTTGCAATGCTCCAGCCACTTTCGAACGCTTGATGGAATATGTGCTACGTGGTCTAACCTGGAAAACCTGCTTGGTATACCTAGATGACATCATCGTCATCGGTAGAACGTTCGAAGAGCATGTGCGGAACTTAGAAGAGGTTTTCTCCCGATTACGACTGGCAAATTTGAAACTTAGTCCCGAGAAGTGTACTCTTTTCGCAGATGAAGTAAAATACCTGGGACACGTCGTATCAGCAGAAGGGGTCAAAACAGACCCTGAGAAAATTGAAGCCGTGAAAAGCTGGCCAACACCAAACAACAAGCGCCAACTACGAAGTTTTCTGGGTCTGGCGACCTACTATCGAAGATTCGTCAAAGACTTTGCCAAAATAGCTAAGTGTCTCCATCAGCTAACCGAGAAAAATCGTCCGTATGTCTGGAATGAACAATGCCAGACAGCCTTTGAGACCCTGAAGGAAAAGCTATGTGAATCACCCGTGCTGGCGTATCCGAAACCCGGAAAAATGTTTGTAGTTGACACCGATGCAAGCAACGGCGATATTGGAGCTGTACTCTCCCAGCAGATCAATGGCGAAGAAAGAGTCCTCTCTTATTACAGTCGAGTTCTCTCAAAAAGTGAGAGGAATTACTGCGTGACCAGGAAGGAGCTATTGGCTATAATAGAGGCCACCAAGCAGTTCCACAAGTATCTATATGGCCAGAAATTTGTTCTTCGCATGGACCATGCATCACTGAGATGGTTGCTCAACTTCAAAAACCCCGAGGGACAAGTTGCGAGATGGATCGAAAGATTGCAGTCATACGACTACGAAATTGTTCATCGGAAGGGCGGAGTTCATGGAAATGCTGACGCCCTATCCCGCCGTCCATGTCCCGCTAACTGCAAGCATTGCCGACGGATTGAGGAAAAGGAACCGCTCGTTGATCTGCGATTGATAACGGCGGAATTCGATGAAGGTTGGTCATCGGAGGAGATTCGAAACGCCCAGTTAGCCGATGAAGACATCGGACCATTGCTCGTATGGAAGGAGACGACTGGGCGACCTGAGTGGAAAGACGTTTCAATGCATGGCGCAACCCTGAAAAGCTATTGGGCACAATGGAACTCCCTTCAGGTGGAGGGTGGCGTACTCAAGCGGAAATGGGAAACGGCGGATGGTAGCTCCTATAGGATGCAAACTATACTTCCCAAAAGCCGAATCCACGATGTGGTTAAGGAAATGCATGAAGGATCCTCGGGAGGCCACCTTGGTGTTAACAAGACCTTAGCGAAATTGCGGGAACGGTTCTACTGGCTCCACGCTCGAGAAGACGTAGAGGACTGGTGTCGCAGATGCACAATTTGCGCTTCCGTCAAAGGCCCAAAGCGACGACTGAGAGGACAAATGCAAACCTATAACGTAGGCGTGCCATTCGAAAGGATTGCTGTTGACATCGCAGGACCCTTTCCTGAATCCGATTGGGGAAATTGATATACGCTGGTTGTAGCCGATTATTTCAGCAAGTGGCCCGAGGTCTACCCCATTCCCAACCAGGAAGCAACTACCGTAGCTGAACAGCTAGTGTTAAATTGGGTCAGTAGGTACGGCGTACCCTGCGAATTACATTCGGATCAAGGCCGAAACTTTGAGTCACTAGTTTTTGGCGAAATGTGTGAGCTGCTTGGAATACGGAAAACGAGGACAACACCGCTGCATCCCCAATCCGATGGAATGGTCGAACGTTTCAACGGCACGCTCAATAAACACCTTGCCAAGATGGTTGACGAGAACCAAAGGGACTGGGACCGACATATCCCACTATTTTTGATGGCGTACAGAGCTGCCGAACATGCATCAACGGGCCAAGCCCCAGCCAAAGTCATTTTTGGAAAGACTATTCGTCTGCCAGCTGATATAAAGTTTGGAACACCCCCCGAGAAACCCCAAACGATCTCGGAGTACGCAAGTGATCTAAGACAACGGTTGAACCAGATACATCGGACAGTGCGAAAATACCTCGAATCGGCTACTGACCGCATGAAGACCAGGTATGATCTAAAGGCTAATTCTACTGGCTTCCAGCAGGATGACTTGGTGTGGCTATATAACCCGCAACGGCGAAAGGGTAGGTCTCCAAAGTTGCAACATAACTGGGAGGGACCATACCGAGTCACAAAGCGAATCAACGACGTCGTATACCGAATACAGGAACATCGTAAGCCGAGAGCTAAAATGAAAATCGTGCATCTGGACCGTCTTGCCCCATATTACACCCAGGGAGAATTGACTACAACTGGCGACACATCTTTTCGGGGCGAAAAGAACTGAGGTGGGGGCAGTGTTACATGTACAAATAATTCTGCGAGCTACTGTCGCAATTGTTTTCACAACAATGAAGAACACGAATTCACTCGAAACCCCGAGAACCCAACAAGCATGATCAACATCTGCAAGTGACGTCACTCCATTCATTAATTTTCTCGGTAGAACATTCGCCAATAAACGAGAAATGGGTGAATAGGTAGAGACCCTATATAAAGGCGAGCTGAATGAATGGGGGATCATCATTCATTCGACCGCGATAAGAACTGCGAAAGTGTGTAGGAAGTGTGTTTCGTAATAGTGAAGTGATTTAGAAGACAATTGCGATAAGAAATTTATGGACAAGTGTTAGATTTTATTTTAATAGTGAAAATTAAAATTAGTGAAAGTGTTAAACTGATTATTGTGCACTTTCTTGAATTAAATAAACTCTTAACTTAAATTAAAAGACATTGCGTTTTCACTTTCCCGGAACGTTAAAATTATAGGCCGCGAACCAATAACACGCGACAATATATATATATATATATATGGGATATAACGAAATTTGTGACCACGCTAGAGGTTGCAATTTTGCTTCAATTTTCACCAAATTTTCAGGAAAGGTGTATTGAGTAATTATCTCAGTTAAGTTCGTGAACCAGCTATATCGGCTGATCAAAAACAAAATGGCGGCCATTTTAGACGAAAAATCGTGATTTCTGTTCTGACCAAAGTATAGCTCCGATTTGGATGAAATTTGGTACGAAGGTTCACTGATGTATGTGATGAATCTCACAATAAAAAATCCAAAGTCGGTACGGCAGAAACAAAATGGCGGCCGCTCAAAGGTCGAAAAACGTTCAAAATTTTGTTGTTGTAATCGTGGTCAAAGGTTTCAACAGATTTTCATGAAACTCGGCAGTTGGATAGAAATTATAAGTATCTAAAGAATTACGTAAAAAAACTGGAGGTCAGGTTGCAAAAAACAAAATGGCGGTCAGTTGAAACTCAAAACTTCAAAGGCTTCTAAAAGTCGCAATTTTGATCCGACATATATGAAACTTGGTTTCGAGATAGACAGTGCTTACACCTATAGTCGTTGATATTTTGGTGATCATGCATGTGCAAATTTCAAAATGGCGGCCGTTTAAATATGCGTTTTTTTCATGTCTTTGTGGCCCTCTAGCGGTCACATTTTCCAACGGATTTTGATGAAACTTGAGATTATGAATTTCTGTACTATGTTCTTGTATTTTGCAGGAAATTATTAAAATTGAATGAAAAATAAAAAAGTCGAAAATTTAAAGCCTAATATTTTTAGCTGCCATTTTCTTTAAAAATTGAATTATTTTGCCCTGTCTACACTGAAACTCCTATTTGAACGAGATATTACATTGATTGGTGAGGTCCTAGCATACAAAGATTTAAAATAATCCAAAATCAAATGCATGCATTCAAAATGGCGGCCCCCAAAGGTCTGAAGGCAAGCGCAATTCGCTATTTTAGTGCCAACTGAAATAATGAATATTTTTCATTGAAACGTTTTAAATGACCTTACTTGAAAGAATTTATAAACCAGATCATTTTTGAGATATTGTAAAATATTTTTAACAATACCCTGAAAAATTATAAAATCGCGACTTGTCTGTCTGTCCGTCCGTCCGCCCGTTTGTTCGTGCGTCATAACAAGTTTTCTCGCAAACCACATGAGCTAGAATGAGGAAATTTTCTACGTAGGTCAAAAGTGGTGCCTCTTGAAATTTGCAGTGCAAGAAAATATTTTAAGGTATTTAAGGGGGGTCTCTCCATACAGGCGGGTCTTCCCATACAGGGGGGCGGCAAGCAATTTTTTTTATTTCTGTAGCCCTCTAGCAGCCAAGATTCTCAACAGATTCCTTTGAAACTTGAAATTATAAGTTATTAAGGCAAGTTAATTTAATTTAACTATGCAAATCGAAGGACAAATAAAAAAGTTAAAAATTTACAGCTTAATATTCTTAGCAGCCGATTTCAATAAAAATCGAAATGACGGCCCTCATAGTTCAGAAAAAAATTGAAAATGTATATATTAATGGCAATGCAAGTGCTGATTAAACTTTTATGGAAATCTTTTGAAATTAACTATTTGAGCTATTAAAGCCGACAAGTTATCACCGTTGTGTGGTAGCCACTATGAAATGTATAAACAGCAAATGTGAGAAGGGCGAAACGAGTATAAATATGTTTATAACAATTTACTACCCGCCGATTTTCAATATGTGATCCATACGTGTGTAACTCAATTGAATTGGCAAAATATTTGCGCCTCTATGGGGTGTCTCCATACACAAACGGCGGCAGATGCTTTTTGTTACTAAAAACCCATGTAGTGCTACCGAAATTGCAGTAAGAAGTTAAGTAGTAGGCAAGCCAAATTTTTTTTCCGAAACCTTACGCTACATACGAGAAATTTACCTTTCCGACTGGTGCTGCCAACGGGGATTTTTAAATTCATTTAGCTTCGAATTTCATTTTCCTCCATCTACGCCTCTTCCTTCATCGTTCTGCGAGGCAGACAAGTCCGTATCGAGCAAATTTTATTTGTACGAGTACAACAGAGGTGGTACATGCTTTTTATGTGAAGTATTGGGACATTTTCCTCACGATGTATGGGACATATGAGGTGCCTCATGAGTGAGCGACCCATCACTATCCTCATTACTAGATTTAGCTTCAACTACATTATCCTCTGGTACAAATTCTTGTTTATCTGTGCTGATACAAAATCCCGCTTTCTTGAAACAGTTTTTGATAGAAACATCACTTACTTTGAACCATGCCCTCCTTGCGAATTTCATGGCTAGAAGTACGTTAATATCAGGGCTATTGTTTGCTGCGATACACGTAAGAGTATGTTGAACAACTTCTCTGCGGTAAAAGCGTTTGAGTGTGTGTATGACACCTTGATATAAAGAATAAAGTTTACTGTTGGTGTTGGCAGGCAAAAACATGACTTTTACGTTATCAAATGTTCGGTAGGTCCGTATGGACAGCACAGTTGTCAACAAAAAGCAAGATTTTTTTGTGTTCTTTCTTTATTTCCTTGTTGACTTTTTTCAGCCAATCTTCAAATAATATCTTTGTCATTCAAGCTTTTGTGCTACTGACATGATCAACAGGTAAAGTCTTGACACCTTGAAAACATCTAGACTTTTTTGATTTTCCAATTATCAAAAGAGGGAGCTTATTAGTACCGGTCATGTTTACGCATTGAAGAATGGTTAGACGTTCCTTGCTTAATTTTCTCTCTTGACATTTTTCACCCTCAAATATATACATATGTATATTTCATCAAGAAGACACTTGAAGAATAAAGGGTATCAAGGATTTGTTTGATCCACTCTAAAAGGCAGTTTTCAATATCGGAATGTCGGAATGTCGACCCCTATTAATATTTCCATGTCCCTCAAAGCACTGAGACTTTATCGAGTCTTTTGACTTAATAATTTTATAATAGTTGGATTCTGGTACACCAAACTCACTTTGAATTTCATTACGCGATTTCCCACCCTCAAACGCATTCACGATTTTAAGTTTTTCACTTAGGGATAACACTTTGATTTTTCTTATAGACATGACGTAGAACTGAACCTTTCTTCGTTCTTGAAATTAATCAACTGTAAAAAGGGCCGAATGAGCGCAAAGACAATGTAAATTAGGCAGTTCCCCGAAGTTTTAGAAAGCATTTGTTTGTTTTCTAAAATTTCGGGGAGCTACCTGCGTGTGGGTACATGCTCAACTGTCGCTTATAGAGGTTAAGATAACTAGCAGTCTCAGTTATATGTACGAATATCTGAGGCCCCCCGACTCTCTCTCTCTCTCTCTTATAGAGATTTCAATTTCTCATATACAGAGGTTTTAGAGGCTAAAAATGACGGTTACTGCAATTTATCTCACTTAAAGAGTTTTCTCGCTTACCCAGTTGTCACTTACACAGGTTTGACTTTAATCCCATACAAATTACTATTGCATATTCACGGTTTCTGTATTCGCGGCATCCTTACGGAATATCTCTCCCGCGAATAAGGAGCTTTCTGTACACTCTTGACTGTACGTTTTGTATATAACGCTATGGTTTTAGTCTTTCTGGTAATTATCCATTGCCATTCCATAATTTTCATTGAATTAGCGGTCAGTTCAGTTCCGATCGGTTGCAGTGCAATTAAGCCTAATCTTCAGAATAAATTCGTTAGAAATTTACCAACCAATCATAGCCGGAAGCATGGACTATCACCATTTTTAAGATTTTACATTACTTAGCCCCTCATCTCATCACCTTGAAATTTTTTCACTTCTCCGCTCGTTTTCATTGACCATGAAAATTTTACAATACTAGTATATGCATCGCAAATATTGTGTATACAATGACGGAAAAAAAACAATTTGACATATTTCCGTGCGAAACAAACTCAGAGATTCTTTTTAGATTATTCAATGTTGTAATCACATCATTAGCAATTCCCAAAGAAATATTTGAATCCATTTATATTTGCGATACATATAAATTGTTGGCGATTTTCGCTTCTCTCTTCTGAACGCGACTCGTCAATGAACATACAATTTGATAGCAAACATTTTCTAGCGTTGCGGCAGGTAAATATTAAGTAATCAGTACGGCTAATTGAATTTGATCACGAAAGAACGAAATGCTCGATAGAACTCTGGTAAATATGTACATATGTACAAAACTAGGTAAAAATTGGCAGACCGCAAAATCGGTAAGCAATCTGAGAATAAATTACAAGTGCGCTGATTTCTTCAGATAGTGGTTTTAAGTAATGCGTAACTAAGTGCTGGAAAAAAACGTACAGAATATAAATCAAGCTTCTTGGTGATGGTCTTAAGAAGTTACAGATAGCTTTAACGAATGCAAATTGTTGCTCATTCATAAATTATTCCACAGCAAAACTAAACGATCTGGCATGTAAACTCAAGAAACGACTTTGAATCGGTTTGTTTTAAATTTTGGCGGTCTTCTGTTGAAAACAATATTTTGGAAGGTGTAAATTAACATTGATGAAAAATTGCGATAATTATGGAAAACTTTTAGTAATCCCACCAGAACGAAAATAAGATCTGTTATGTCGTTCGTCATTGTAGCATTACAGCCTCTTACAGGCCTTGGTTTACACCACATCAAGAGCTCTAATGAGTAACGTAAAGATGCGCGTACATTAGCGGATGAACACCTTGCATGCAAAT
The DNA here is from genome assembly GCA_963969285.1 of Odontomyia ornata. NCBI lineage: Eukaryota > Metazoa > Arthropoda > Insecta > Diptera > Stratiomyidae > Odontomyia > Odontomyia ornata. The sequence goes on from OZ017742.1 coordinate 86,190,492, forward strand.
CACGCGAATATTTTCTAAAACGTACATAAATCACCTTGTTCGGCTCTGAAAGAGGAATGATATTTAAACTCAAAATTGAAACACATCGCATGCTGTTTCTATATTCCTTATGAAAGATATATGGGTATCCGCAACTCAAATCTAGTTACGTAACCCACCGGCCGATTAAGAATAAAAATCAACACGAGCAAGTTTCAAGGTCGTTTGTCTTTAAAGCACATTTCTATAGTGTTCGCTTCTGGTTGAGAAAGTTACCAAATTTGACTGTTTTTTTTTATTCAGTTTCAAAAACTCGTTAATGCTTTTTCCTTTATTCTGTATCTAGTATGATGTAGACTACACATGAAACAAGTTGGGTAGACAGACGTATGCTCATGTCAGAAAGGTTTTGTAGTTAACTTACAAAATGCAGTAACCAGCAACGAATAAAATCATGAAACTTGTCAAAGACGATTTTATTGGAGAAAATGTGAAATTCGAGGATCATACTATTATTGACAAAGTTTAACGAATTTTGACTTCTGAGGTATTTGTTATAGTTATACCCATAAATATCTCCTTTGATAATTTTTTCAGATTTTTTAAGATCATGGGTGTTCATTCGCGAGGGAGGAAATACATGAAAAATGTATGTGCCCCACTGAAGCAAAAACTGTCAGTTTAAGAACTGTTTTGAAAAGCACTCATAGAGAACTTTCAATTGATACTCATATCGTCTACCTTTCATGAAATTTTTTTTCAGGGGCCACTCTTCTGTACTGTAATCATCGATTCATGGCCTATTTTTTCGAATCCTAGAATGGTTACAAAGCCCTTTAGCTAGGAGCTCTCTCCTGCCTCTTCGACTTGTTTCAATTGTATGTACTCATCTTCATGATATCTATCACTCCTGAAATTTTCTGCAAATTCTAGCAAAGCTGTAGTGTCTAAGTCGGTAAAAAGCGCATATGGCTCCATAGCCATATGTTTCCATAGTAATACAGGGCATATTGCTCCATAGTAATACAGGAAAATTCAACTCGCTATAACTTCGGTAAATACCATTCGATCTTTATGAAACTTTCAGAAAAGATCAATCTTATAAATAGTCATCTGTTTGTTGAATTTTATTGAATTTAAGGGTACCGTTTAGATTATATTCAAAAAAACGTAAAATCGATAAATCATACTATTACTAACAAAGTTGAGTGAATTTCGACTTCTCATGTATTTGTTGTTATTGTACTCATGAAGGCCTACATTCATGATTTTTTTCAGATTTTTCGGATGGAATGTGTTCAATCGCGAGGGGGGGGGGTACGCGAAAAGTTCGTACATTTCCCCTTCCCCTGCTCCCCTCGGTACTTATAAGGCAATTTTAAGACTTGTTTGGAAAATATCTCATTGAGACCTTTCCAACGACACCCTACTCGACTACCAATGGTGAAAATTTTTTTTTGAGGGGTCGTCTCCCTATATGGGGAGACCCCCCTTAAACTCCTTCGAAAAATTTTTCCACCCTTGAACTTTCAAGAGGTCACCACTTCTGACCTTTCTACAAAGTTTCATGGCTGTAGCCTCTATAGTTTCGGAGAAAAAGTGCTGTGACCTACAGACGGACGGACGGACGGACGGACGGACAGACGGACAGACGGACACAGGTCGTGATTGCAATAGGGTTTTGTATTTCAGTACAAAACCCTAAAAATTAAACTTTCGTTTGAACTTATCTGCAAAAACCAAGCCAAAAATATGGCATTGAAATTCAAAAACTAAAGATCAGTTTGATAATACTGTTTGCGCCGGGACTCTTTTGTCCCGAACTTTGATTTTATTATTTTTAAACCACCATCGTTATTTTTATAGACTTTAAAAATTTAGCTTTATTTCACTTTCCTTTTAACCATACAGAGATACTGATTCACCAACAATTGAACAATGACTAAACTATTGTTTTAAAGTTTTGACAAATTGGAAAATGAATGAAAAATGGATAACTCGATTGGTAAAAATGAAAATGTGGTATTCGAAACTTAAAGTTTTTTCACTTTGTGGCGAATTGAATTTGAATTTGATGATTTGAATTAAAATGATCGATCAATTCATACATCAATCAAATAAAACGAATTAATTACGAATGGGCTAATTATTACAGTGCTAATTGACCTTAAATAACTATGTAAGTTGATTGAAGCGTTGATGTTGCTGGATCAGGCCGTGATGGGCGCTCAGGGGCATCAGGAACTCAACATCCACCGCCCCATTGAACGGTCCATTCAACGTCCCGTCGTCCCGTTCGGTAGAGCAGCCAATTCCCGCCAAAACGGTCCCAAATCGTAATGAATGAGCAACTTCCACTGCTGGAAGATAAGTAGACTCAACGTGATGGTTGGAAATAAAGACCCGTATGGGGTCTGGTTGTTGAGCCTTGTTTTGAAGAGCCGTGCACTATGGGAGCTAGCAGGCACATCAAGAGGAGCGCCACAATCGACTTGCCGGTTCGTATCGATCGCCACCTTGTCCTCGGAATGTCGTCGCCGCTGATCTGGGATCGTTCTTTCGTCAAGTGGAGGGAACTTGCTTATGATGGTTCTTCGTTAGACTGTGCGTCGTCGAGTACTGGTGACAGGGCCAGTTTGTGTATTGGCCTTTTCAAATTTCCGGAGGCGGTTTTGACATCAGCAACTCGTACGAAACCATCGGCACCTTCGTACGTTTTGATAATTTGCCCCAGTGGCCACTTCATCGATGGGGTGCTATGTTCGCTTATGATGACCACTGTTCCCGGGATCGCATTGTGGTATGACTGTCTCCACTTGACACGATGCTGCAACTGCGCCAACTACTCGTGGGTCCATCGTCTTCAGAATCCGAGCTTCCACCGGGCATGGTGACCTCCGGTGACTGGCTCTGCGTAACCATCCACCATGGCTGTGAGGGGTTCTCCGATGAGAAAGTCTGCTGGAGTTGAGGCTACCAAATCATTGGGATCGTTTGACATCGGAGTCAGTGGTCTAAAGTTGAGGATAGCCTCCACCTCATCCACCAAGGAATGCAGCGCCTCGTAGGTGAGAGCCGCCGATGAAACGGCTCGACCAATCAAATTTTTGGCTGATTTGACCGCAGCCTCCCACAAGCCGCCAAAATGAGGTGTGCGTGGAGGGGTGAAATGTGAATCAATTCCCTGGGTGGAGCATGCCGTTAGTACTGTTTGACATGCTTCGTAGAATATAATGAGGACGACAATTCTGATAGCTGGTTGTGAGCTCCCACAAAGTTGGTGGCGTTGTCGCAAAAAAAGGTTTCGGCAATGCCCTCGTCGTGCCTTGAAACGCTTGGGAGCACAGAGAAATGCCTCTGTGCTTAGATCGCTAACTAGCTCCAGATAGATGGCATTTGTAGCGAAACAGCAAAATATGGCTAGGTACCCTTTTTGAGTCCGGGTACCTCTACCTGGGTAATGGATCATCATAGGCCCACAGAAATCCAGGCCGAAGTTGATGAACGGACGGGCTGGTTGAGTACGTGCACTCGGCAGGTTTCCCATGACTTGTGAAAACAGCTTAGGCTTGACTCGGGTGCACCACACGCACCGCTGAACGATCGACCTTGCGAGTTGTTTTCTTCAAATTGGCCAAAATCGCTGCCTGGTGGTAGCGAGCAGTGTTTGCGCACCTAGATGGCAGTGGTCGCGATTGATGCCCATCATCAGCAGTCTGGTGAATGGATGTGTGAACGGCAATAAAATGGGATGTTTGGCATTGAACGTGATCTTGGTAGCCTCCAGCCTTCCACCAACATGGATTATGCCCTCTGGATCCAGGAATGACGCCAGTCCCACCAACGGACTGTGCTTGGGACTTGCCTCACCAACCTGATATCCAAAAGTCCGCAGTTAAAAATATGTGATTGTACATACCTCACAATTATCTTTAGGGCAGTGGATAATTCATTACTCCTGGGCACTTGATTTGTCAGTTGTGATTGCTTCACTGCCAGTTCGAGGCCACAGATAAACCGCATCATGTAGGCCACTTTGCGCCGCAGCCTCTTGAAGGAGTTGCCATGTTGGATCTGCTGAATGAAGTGTGTTTCAGGAGCCTCTGCCGCTACCATAGTGGTCTTGGCCCGTTTTGTCTCCAAGTCACAAGGGTCCCCACCCCGATACTCAAAAGGCCAAAATGATTCTGCGCTGGAGAAAAATTGTGATCCCTGCAACAACATACTACGACGGCTCAACTCAGCCGGTTTCATCCCACGTGACAGGATATCAGCTGGGTTGTCTTCAGACACTACGTGTCGCCATCAGCCTGGCCTTGAGAGGGTTTGTATGGCCTAGACCCTGTTCACCATAAAGGTATTGTCCGATGATGCAGTAGAACTGATCCACGCCAAGACAATCTCGGCATCGGTCCAGAATACCTGAAAAAACCTCCTGCAGATTGAGCGCTGTCTTAACTTGTCTTGTGAGCTCAGTGCCTAGTTTCGCCGCACACAACTCCATGCGCGGAACAATAAGTGCCTTGATCGGAGGCACTCTTGACTTAGCGCACTGCAACCTGACGACGACATGACCGCTCCTCAGGTTTGACCGCTCCTCGGGTTTGACCGCATGTATATCACTGCCCCATATGCCTTCTCGGAGGCATCACAAAAGGTGTGCAACTGTACTTGCATAGGTTTCTCGCCTGTATTGATGTGACGAGAAAATCAGGCCGGCTGCAATGATGGCAGACCGCTGCGGAAATTAGACCACTGGGTATGGATCCCCACTGGTAGTGTTGCATCCCAGTCCAATTCCAATCGCCATAATTCCTGCAGGAATAGCTTGGCTGCTACTATCACAGGCGCTAGAATGCCCAATGGATCGAACATTCTGGCTATATCAGATGCCATCGTCCTGTTGGAGAATTCTGTTGGATCCAGGTTGATTTGGATTTGAAACTCGTCAGTCTTCGGACGCCAGTTGACTCCTAACGTCTTAATATAGTCCTCGTGTAAACTGCTGAAGTCGAGCTGGACCTGTTGGTCCTCAGGTTTAATCTGCTTGAACAATAGAGGATGGTTGGTACACCATTTGCGCAAATGCATACCTGCGCTCGAGAGTATGGTGTATAGCTCCGCCAATTTGCGAAGTGCCTCCTCTAAGCTGTCTGCCCCGGTCATGATGTCGTTGATATAGCAATCCTCCTCCAATGCACTGCTGCCCAAGAGGCCCTTCTGCTGGTTCTCAGTAGACATTTTGACGCTTGATAAGGGGCACGCATTGTGCCATAGGTTACTGTTTTCAACTGATAGTATCGCACTGGTTGCGTTGAACAATTTCTCCAAATCAAGCCATGGTACCGACGGTCTTCAGGATGGAGCATTACCTGCCGCTACATCTTCTTGATGTCGACGATGAATACGAAACAAGCCATTCTGAAACGCAGGAGTATCTAAAAAGGGTCATCCTGGGCAGTAGGCCTTGTATGAAGGACATCATTCAACGATACGTTTGTGGTCGTCTTATTGGATGCATCGAAAACCACCCGCAGCTTGGTTGTACTGCTGTCAGGCTTCAGGACACAATTATGTAGAAAGAAGCATCGTAATTTTTCCCGCTGCTGCGACGTCACCTCCTCCATATGCCCAAGCCGAATATACTCCTTCATGAAGTCCTCGTATAGAACTCTTAGATCAGGGTTCCTCTCCAGTCGACACTCCAAGGCAATGAATCTGCGAGTGGCCACCGCTTGGGAATCACCAAACGTCTCAGGGTCCTTGCTGAATGGGAGTTGTCATTTTCTGATAGAAATGTGCTTCGCAAGCCTTTTCAGTGCGGATCCTGTATTTCATCGACCTCACTGATTAAGGTGATTATCTTCTGCCAGGATGCCGCATGTAGGCGCTGTTAAAGTAGATGTTGAAGTAAATGTTGTTGACTCTTCTCGCGCCCCAGGCTCTTCTTCAACTCTAACAACAAATTGTTGGAGTTCATTTTCCTTCTGAACAACTTGATTTTGAGCAATTTGGTACTCTCCGCTAAGAGTTGCAGTCACAAAATCATCCTCGTCAAAGATTTCTGGATTAAAAAGGAAAATTCCGGTTTTCTCAAAACGTACAGCGATGTTTCGAGTGTTGAGACTATTGCGCAAGGCAATGGTAACAATGTCAGGCACATGCTGGATTTCCAGCGGCAAACCAATATGATTTTTTGACCATGCATCGCGTTGAATGTAGTTGGATCCTTTGACCGGCCCAAACACACCAACGTCTAAAGGCTGAAGCCGATGGCTGCAATGAGGCGGCAATGTCAGAATTGTGATACCATGTTCAAGGGCGGGATCGATAACTTTAATAGTGACGTGCGATAGGTGATTGTCCATTGACAATAATAAAGGATTCTCCTTTGACGCATGTGCAAATTTGACGAAGTGTCGCATAAACTGGACAAAGTCAACGGCAGTGATCCACCCTGAGCCATTCGCGAAGCCGACTGCGCTTGGTGTGGTAATGTACACGAGTAATGTTTTCATATTTTTGCGCGGGAACAAGTATAAAGGAGGAATGAAATCTCCACCAGCACTAACAGCCGTCACCATCGTCAAATTTGTACCGCGCCTGCAGATGAGTGCAAACCAACCCTTGAACCTTTTGCAGTAACGACTTAAACGGTTTTCGTCAAAACCGTAGTGAATCCGGTTTCATCTGCATTCCAACGCAGTATAAAGCAGACGGTTCTTTATTGAATGCTTTTGCTCTATTCTCGCTGGTTGACATTGGCGTGCGCGAAGAGAGGCGTGGGCTGCGTTTCATAAAGGCGTAATACTAATCTCTGCTGGCCATGTCCGTTTCATCCCATCCATCCGAGTAATCGCTTCCCATTTTCTTGGCATACTGAAAGGCTTCCTTGCGTATGTTGTTTATGGTGAGACCATAGTGTAGTTCAGAGTACTTGATGATGTATTTATTCAGTTCTTTTTCTTGGGCTGGAGTGAAAATCTGTCAATAAACGAAATAAAAACATTCGTTAAAAAACAAAAAATTCAACAGATATGGTAGTGTATAGAAAGCATGAGCCACAAAAAACTTGAACAATAAAAAATTGAACTATTATTGAAAAACGATTTGTCAACTTATAATAAGTAAATACTCAGTTAACAAGAGATAGAGAAATGTAAAAAAATATCTACCGTTTTCCACCGTGTGCAGGTCGTTCTTGAAGGATATCTAACAATTGTGCGTCGGTAACAACGGCAATATCCGGGTATCGGTCAGTCGCAAGTTTCAAGTAGCGTTGAAAAAACGATCTGCTAACATCGGTAGCAGCAGAAGCAACACGCTCCAATATTTAATTTATTTTCACTTGCTTTATAGTAGCAATCAATTTTTCGTAATTCACCTCTTTTTTGGGAGGCATGATGGCTGAAATGATAAAAATAAGTAAATAAGACATTTACATAATTGATAAAAACACTTTACTGTGCAAAGAATGGCATTACTCAAGTGGCCCACGTCTGTCCACAAATAGTGGCCCACTTCTATCTACAAGCGTCTTTTTTGCATATGCATCCCAAAAAACACAATGTCAATAATGGGCAAAAATCACTTTGCATTTCAAAGACTATATGCCCAAATAACATATTGCATGTGAAGCTGAGTTTTTCTCGTAAAAATGAGATGACAGATCGCGTGAAAGCGTACGAGGGTAAAAACTTTCTCGGCGAAATTCTTAGCGCGTTTCTCTGTAAAGTGCGAGAGTAGGCATATAACCTTCAAATGCTTCCAAAAAGTGAACTCGCGTCAACATACGATAAAAAATGTGCGCTGTTTGACATAGATGTCACTAGCCTTACAGTTATTCGGGTGGCCCACTTCAACCTGTGGCCCACTTCTTTCTACAGCACCACATAGTTTTAAGTAATGCTCAAATGATGGCGAAATGACTAGGTCAGAACACCTAACATTTTACAAGAATTTTGTACCGCATACATTTTTATAAAGAAAATTATACAATATATAGAAAATCAGGAGAAACTATGATCCCGTTCAGTTATGATAAGTACTTGTTTAAAGTAAGAACGCTCTTCTACTACTTCGACTTGTTGGTGTTATCATTCCGACTATTTGTATTCAAACGACTGTAGTTTCTAGGGATGGTTTTGTCTTTTTATAATTTTTTAACCTGCAACTAAAGAGGGCTCAAGGAGGCGACCACCATTTTAATTGTCTAATTCTTACGGCTACTCAAAATATTCTACTATCATTACTATTGCACAACCCTTCATATAATATTTGAAAGTTTTTTAAGGAGCAACAAAAATCTACCAATGAAATCAAATCGTTCATTGCATTTTTCCCAAATTGAATGTGCAAGTTGGTAAAAGAGAGCCTCAAAGATATGACTTCTGAGAAAATCCCTGAAAATGATTTTAGTTTATACTACATGGCTGATAAGTTCCGGGATTTTTCATGAAAGCAAGAGGTTTTTTTGGGCAGAGCTATATTTATTCCTCAACACAGCTACCATCAAAGACGATACACTTGGTATAGCAATTTGCAAGTATTTCGATGCCCTTTCTGTAGTGCGAAATGTCCAAACCTTCAAATTACGCCTCGATTTTATCCATGACTTCCTCATTCGATCTAAATCTCATTCCTAGAGGCACTTAAAAAGATAATAATCACTGTTACCAAAATCTGGAGAATACGGTGTATGAGCAATCAATTCAAACAGGAATTGATACAATTTAGCCATCGCTTTCAAGGATGTGTGTGACTGCGCATTATCGTGATTATACAGCATTTTTTTGCCATGTAGAGTAGTTTTTCTTTGATTCTTAGTACAGCTATCCAATAACGCTGTGGCTTTTTTCCCCTCCTGCAGATAATCGCTGAAGATTACTGCATGCGCATCCCAAAAAGAGAAGCCCATCGCCTTCTTCTAGACGGCCTATTGGACTGATGCATATGGTAATAGACTCTTGTTTCATTCGTCTTCACAAAATATCGAAAAAAGTTTGCTCAATTACGCTGCGGCCATTGAATTAGCAACGTGCTGCTACTTTAGCTTAACGGTCGGCAAACACCGTACTCATCACGCCGATAACTTTTTCATCCTCAAACATCGTGCATAATGTATCCCGCCTATTCATTTGAAATACCCAGGGCCTCAGCTAACTCGCCCAACTTCACTTTACGATCCCTCAAAACGATTTTCGTATTCATAGCCTCTTGTAGCCTTCTAGAGTGAGGTACATCTTCGGTGCTTATATGACCCATTTTAAATTCACTAAACCACCGATAAACTATTGTCCTCAAAGAAGTGTATATAAATTAATATTTCTTCATCCGTTGCAATGATTGTTCAGGAGTTTTTCCCCCAATATTTGATCAAGATGCGATATTCCAATTTTTCCATCTTTTTACGAAGGCGAAAGTAGCGTCACTCCAACGACTGCAGCTTGTAAATAAATAAACAAAATGTCATGAAACTTCATACACAATCTAGTGACGGATGAGCCTCTCCAAATGAGTCATGTGCATTTTCCAGTGTCACCACCTATTGAAGAATCGCAGGACTTATCAACCCATGTAGAAAATTAACAATCGCATTCCTTTAAGAACCCACCTAAAACATAACCTATAATAGTATTTAAAATTATGGTATGCATTTAAAATAATGGTATCATGCCCTCAAAGACGACATTAAAATATGCATGAAAAAATTTTCTTGGCATCGAATTGAAGACTTTCACAACGAAAAGAATTAATTTGTGCCATAATGCCTGCGATGTTGATCATATGCACATTTCTTACAGTAAGTACAAAAGATGAATGTGTATATCATTGTCATATGATGTCCTACTTATTTGAAAAAGAAAAAATATTATCGTGACTAATCATGTGTGGATGTGAATTCAATGGCATGGAATAACCTTTACCATATGAAAATCTTCTTTCTTATTAACTCTCTAGTCTCCATTGTCTGTAGATTTGTATCATGGTAAATTTTACATTGAAATATTTTAATTTGCTATTATGTGGAATTTTTTTCTTTTATCTGATGAGCATGGAATGATGTGTTACAAGACATTGTTGAGGCGTCCGCCCAGTATCAGCATCCACGCGTACTTCAATTTTGTGTGGAAAATTTGCATGATTAGTATTGAACAATTGAAGGATTTCGTTTATGACCAGTCAGTCAGACACCATTAAAAGAACTATAAAGTTAAGGAACTGCAATAGAAGGTGAACATGAATTGCAATGAATTCAACACTGGAAGTGCATATCTTTTAAAAATAAATGGGTTTCTTGTTCAGACAAACACATGAGCAATATATAAACCAATCAATTAACCTTTTGCGCTAAATAACCTTCAAGAATATTTTTGTTCCTCTTCCATCGAGCAAAACCAAGCCATGTTTGCATCGAAGTAACGACTTCAGCCTGATTAATTCAGTTTATCAGGAAATCACCAGAAAAACTTGATTTCAAAATAAAATACAAAAAATGCCAAATAGGCAAGAAATGCTAAATAGGTACCAATTGTTATTTTATCATACGCATTTATTGGAATGTGATTCAATAAATATTATTCAAGTTGCTATCAAAAGCCGAAAGTTATTTTACCAATGTCAAAAAGTAATCGTTACAAAACCGGAAAGCAGTAATGCAATCAAAAGTGGAAGGACTACAATACAAAATCCCTATGAAGATACAACGCATTATTCCAAGTTTAATAATGTTCATATTATTACAAGTTTAAAAAGGCCAGCAACCACGAATAATTTATTTTTTATATATAATTTTTCTTTATTAGATTGTATGCGGTAAGAGGTCTTATAATACGCTAGGTGTTCTGACAAAGTCATTTCACCATTGTTTGGACATTACTTAAATCTACATATACATATGTACTATCGTATTTTCAATGTGAATACTGTAATTAAGTAGAGGAAATTTTCGCCAAAACCTCTACTGTACTTATTATTAGCTTAACATAATTTAGAACTATCTGCTTATAACGTAATAAGGAAAAGCTGATGCTCAGTCGAATATCTGTTTCTGAAACAAAACTGGAAATTAGGTAAGATATTATTGTTAGCCATTAAATCGTTTGACCTTTTTAGGATTACTCTTTCAAAGTGCTTAGTATCTATGAGGCTAGGTTATAACCAAAGAGTTATGTAGTAGTACTGCTGGCTTTCAGTTCGCCCGGACCCGAATCAGCTTCAGCTTTCGGGATTAAGCTATCACGGCGCGATGCAGCGAGTTTATAAATTGGACTAACGCCATCAAGGCTATGTAGTTTTTCAGAAGATCAAATCAATAGGAATAGTGCGTCTTAAAAAATGTTTTGGTCGCTTGGGTAGGTGAACAGGATTACGCTTCCTGGTAAAGAATATTAACTTTGTTTTTGCAATATTAATTTTAAGTTTCCATTTGTGGTTGTATTGATGTGTAATTTTTAACGCTGTTTCAAGGCTAGCAATAATGGAAACGGGCCTGCGCCTATACTGTATATGCAAACGTCGTCTGCGAAAGCTGCAACTTGGTAGTTTGGTAAGGAAGGGAAGTCAGAAGTAAAGATGTTATATAGTTATTCGTTATACTTTGTGGAATACCGGCAGCAATACTTTTCACTGGTGAAAAGCTTTCTCCTACTTTGATCTGGAACTTCCTGTCAGTTAAAAATGCTTGTAAAACGTTCAAAAAGTATGGGGGTGTGTTATATTTCTGAAGTTTATAGATAAGATCATCGTGTCAAACTATATCAAAGGTCTTTTCCATGTCCAGCATCACCAAACGTAAAGACAATTTACTGTACATCGCTATTTTGACGTCCCTCGTAATAAGGAAAAGCTGATGCTCAGTCGAATATCTGTTTCTGAAACAAAACTGGAAATTAGGTAAGATATTATTGTTAGCCATTAAATCGTTTGACCTTTTTAGGATTACTCTTTCAAAGTGCTTACCTAAACCTGGTAGTAGACTAATGGGCCTGTAGTTTTTGGGAAAGTGCGGATCTCTTGTAGGCTTCAGGATAGTTATAACTAGAGCTTGTTTCGAGATGGATGGAAAGAAAGGGAGCCTAAGGCAAGCGTTGAGTGGGTGCATATGAAGACTATTTCTTTTTTGGATAAATTTTTAAGAACTATATTTGGCAGGCCATCGATACCTGATGCTTTGCCATTTTTAACTTTTTTGAGTAAACTTATTAACTCTCTGGTTTTAATTAACGCACCAGGAGGTAAAGATGTTTGGTCAGATGGTTGTTCCAATATTTTAGCCACCATTATTTCTGCGGGTTGTTGCAGAACCTGTAGAAAATATAGAGTTCCATAATAAATAATTAGTAGTTGCCAATTAGCCACCAAAACCCAGGCTACTTTGTATCATTTTGACCAGCCTCAACATTCTTCGCAAATGAGTATCTAAACTGAAACCGTTGACTCCGCAAATTCAAGTTCGGAGGATAATCTATTTTCTTATTGGTGGCCTGCCTGTATAGTATAAACAATACACAATCGGGACACCACCGGAATCAAAAATATACCAATTCATATCCAAATACACGAATGCTTCTGGAGGTATGAAGCCAGTGGTGAGAAAAGTCTCAATATGTCCACCGGTAGGGTAGAACGGCTGCAAATTTAGGAATTTTCGGTCATAGTTACAGATTTCGCAGGACACTTTCGAACTAGTGTTGGGTCACTTAAAATTCGTGCTGCCAGCACATGTGCGTGTCGTTCATGCGGAGTACTTAAGAGCCTACCAGCAAACCACACACTTGGAAAAATACGCAACACCAGGCGATGAACCGCACACGAGCGTGTCGTACGGTGTGCTGCATAGCAAACAGAAATACACTTTCCTGTGCGTTACATGTGCAATATGTCCCTTTTTTCTGCCAGCAATCCACACGTTTCAATCATTTTTCTGCGCACTATATATTTATTTGCTCGTATGTACATATGCGTGGAATTTTATGTGGTATTACTGATAAAATATACGAATTTTCGAGGCATTTCCCATTTCTTCAAACTAGATATGAAAAGTTTTTTCCTAATTTATAAGTACGTTAATTAAGAAACCAATATCTTTCTTTTGAAATTAATAAACAATACACGTTCTTTCCCGAACGAAATTTTCAATAAATAAACTAACCTTTTAAGTATGAATCCACGAGAACGAAGCACGGCTAAATAAATAAATCACTTTTCAAAATCTTTTTACAAAGAAAAAACCAAACTGTAGGGATTAGCGAACAACTACAAGAAATTGCACACCAGTAAGCATACTTAAAGCTAAAACACTGGTGGCTGCATCAGCTTGATTTACATTTTTCAATGGAAAGAATGATTCATCGCATCGCACAGTATAGTCCAGCTCATTTAATTGTGCCGCACGCTTACATTCTTTTGATGCATTGTATTGTGGCTTGTAGCAAGTAAGAAAGGTAAAAAGCACAATGTGCTGCTCGCACAATGCCACTGAATTGTGCCCCACGGGAATGTTCTTCTTATGCGTTGTGTTGGAGTTTGTGACAAGTAAGAAGGGTAAACAGCACAGTGTGCTGCTCGCGCTGTACCACACACTTAAGTGTGTAAAATATGCTGCTTTTGCCCATCACTACTTCGAACAAACATTAAAATGAATGCATTAACTCTCGCTTTGGCAGTTTGACCAATTTTTCGAGTTGATGTATAGTACTTTCGATCCATCTCAGACTTTTTGTAAAACTCAGTACATGCACACAGCATTTTCAATATACTAGTACTCTGATTATACCAAATCAGACATCCATATGTCAAAACTGATCTCAACATAGCCTTTTTACAAATAACTTTGACGTTTTGAGCAATGTATCTGAAACGAAAACAGAAATCTGGTGGGTCTTTCGGTCCTCCATTGGAAGTAACCTCAGGTAGCGGATAGAGGGTGCCCTAATCGGCTACCCGGTAGGCAATAAATTACCAAAACCGACTAAGTCAAAGCGCTGGCAATGCTCCACTAAGTATTTACTTTTCTGGAACCAGGACAACAGCATCGGATTGAATTGGATAAACGGCAGCAACTATTGCATTCTTTTGGAACTTGGAATGTTAGATCATTGAAGAGACCAGGTCCACTGCGACATCTTCTGGATGAAATAAAAAAATATAAAATCATCATCCTCGCAGTACAAAGAAATCAAATGGCATGGTGAAGACATATTTGACATGCGAACACACGCCGTGTTTAAAAGCGGACAACTGCAAGGACGCCATGAATTCAGAGCAACTTTCATTGTTGACGGGACATTTACACAAATCATTACAGCATTAAGGCCAAATTCTTTAATGTTTGGCTTATTAACTATCACATGCCAACAGAAGACAAGGGGAAAGTAATTAAGGACGAATTTTAAAGCGCCCTAGAATGCAGTATCAATGCATTGCCGTCAAATGACATTAAAATTGTTCTGGGTGACTTCAACGCAAAAATCGAGGGTGAAATTAAAAACAAATGGCTGCAATATTTTCAGAAGCTATTTACAGCGTCCCCAATAACGACTGAAGCTTTGAACATTTCAGTGGACTTCAAGCAAGCATATTACAGTGTTCAAAATAAAGCTTGACTTTAGCTTCTCAACAAAACTAATCCGCATTGTCAAAGTAACCTGGTCAAGGTAAAACGTTAAGTAACGGAGAGCATCATAATAGAATCAGGCTCAAAATAAGGGGATGGACTTGCTCCAATGCTCTTTAATATTGCGCTGGAATACATCATCCAGAAGACATAAGCTGAAACCTCGGGGACACTAATTTTCAAGTCCACAAAATTGATAGCGTATGCCAATGATGTCAACATTGTGGTATGTTAATCTCAGATGCCAAAAGAGCATTTCTGAGCCTAAAATTTGAAGTAAACCGAATTAGGCTACAATTTAATCAAACTAAAACGAAATTCATGACTCAAACGAGGAACGAAACTCCAGTTTGACGTAAACTGACTGTAGGTGACTGTAACCATGAAAGTATGGATAGTTTTATCTACCTTAGAGCCAACCTGAATAACAGAGGCGCTAAAAAGGATGAGATTGGACGCCGGATAAACGCTGCAAATAAAACGTTTTACTCCGTACTTCCCATTCTAAGGTCCAGGCTTGTGCACAGGTAAAATAAGCTACATATTTACATATCACTGGTCAAACCTCTGCTGCTAAATGGACATGAAACATAAACCCCAACGAGGGAATCCAAGAAAGCAGTGGAAGTATTTGACCGCAAAGTACTCCGGAATATCTTTGAAACTAGAAACAGTATGGAGACTGCGTTAAAACGATGAGTTGCATAAACTTTTTGACGATCCATCTGTATCCGCTTACGTAAAGTTACGCAGATTGCATTGGGCGGGCCATGTAGAAAGAATCCCAGCTGCCCAAAAACACATTAAAGGGTAGAGTACAAAGCAGACATCCTGCGAAAAGACCGAGGACTCGAGGGGAAGACAAGATAAAATTTTGCTGGGATTGACTGGCGGACGAGTTTGTCCAGTTTGACACCTGTCATACGAAATGGTTAGGCTTGGCGATTTCGAAACCTCACAGTTCTGTTCTGTTTGATAAGTCGATTGGGAATGATTGTTGCGCTCTTTTAAAGCAGGGTGGATGAAAACTTTACTACTGGTATGATGGGTGGTCTTTGCAGGTTGAAAAATATTCATTCTTCGTCGAAACTTTTTTATAAATTCTTCATCACTGGGGTGCTCCTTCGATTGCTCGAAAAATTCTCCTGGAATGCGAAATGCTTGTCCGAAAGTCATTTCTCCTGGTGTAGCTTTTATATCCTTTTTCAGACGCTACAAAATCCTACTAAAACGAGGAGTAGTTAATTGTACCAATCATTAGATAATTTGGCTCTAAGAGATGATTTTAACGACCTGTGCCATCTTTCAATAATGCGATTTGACTGCGGATGGTAGCTTGTCTTTCGCAGATGTGATACTCCTAAGATTCTGTTTAGCTGCCGAAACAATTTCGATTCAAACTGTCGTCCTTGATCCGTGGTTATTCTTGCGGGGACGCCGGAACGAGATATCCAGCCAAATATTAATACAGATTTGACACTATGCGCGGTTATACTACTAATTGGAATTGCCTCTGGCCATCTCGAGAAACGGTCAATTACTGTAAAAATATATGAGTAACCTCCTGATGGTGGAAGCGGGCCTACTTAATCAATATTTATTTGTGCAAATCGCTCTGGCATGGGTGTATGGGTGATTTAGTATGGCGGTACACTTTGGTCCTTTGGCAAGAAATGCAATTTTGTATGAAGCTTTTGCTATCATGGTCTAGACTTGGCCAAACAAAACGCTCTTTTACGAGGCGTGTAGTTGCTCTTATTTCGGGCTGGGATAAATTGTGGATTTCTTCGGAATTGATTGAATTAATCCGTGATAGAAGGTCGGAGATGATATTTTGACAGCGGGAAATGTAGCGAATATCGAATGAAAATTGACGTATGTAGTCTAATTCCCGAGCTTTTAGAGGTGATGTTCTATCAACTTTTTGACGATAGGCAATTATAAGTGGCTTATGGTCAGTATATATGGCAAACCCTTTTCCCTCCAACATGTGCAGGAAATATTTAATTGCTTCATAGACTGCTAGCAGCTCTCGATCGTATATGCTATATTTTTTCTGAGCGTTGTTTAATTTCCTCGAGAAAAAGGCCATAGGTTTACATCCTTCGTCTTCTATTTGGTGCAGAAGGCCACCGATTGCTGCGTCTGATGCATCAGTTTCCAATGCAATGGGTGCTGATTTGGAAGGATGACCTAGTAGTGTTGCATTGGCTTCTGTTTTCTTGTACTCTCCGAATGCATTAGATGCGTCTTCATTCCAAGCGATAACAAAATTGTCATTTTTAACGTTGCCTTTGATAAGGCATTGCAGCTTGTCTTGAATAGTTGCGGCGTTTGGAATGAAACGCCTGTCGAAATTTATCATTGCTATAAATCTCCGGAGTTGTTTTGCAACAAGTGGCTTTTCGAAATGGATTATGGCTTCTACTTTACCAGGTGATATTTTAATACTTTAGGGTGTGACTAACTGACCCAAGAACTCCAATTCATTTTTTGCGAATTTGCATTTGTCCGGATTTATTCTTAGTCCATGCTGTGTGCAGGTGTGAATTGGTGCTCTCTTCAAAGTTTAACTACAAAAAAAGTTTAAGGGTATTTAAGGGTGGTCTCCTTATATAGGAGAGTGGCCCCCGAAAAAAAATTCATCAAAGGTAGCCGATATGCGTATCAAATGAAAGATCTTGATAAGAATTTTTCAAAACAGGTCTTAATTTGACACATTTTGCTTCAAGCGGTCCACAGGGAGAGGAAATACACGAAAAATATGTCACCCCCCCCCCCCCCGCGATTAGACACCTGCGATCCAAAAAATCTGAAAAAAAAATTATGATAGTAGGTATTTATGAGTACAATAACAACAAATACCTTAGAAATCAAATTTCGTCAACTTTGTAAATAATAGTAGGATATTCGAAATTGACATTTTCCCCAATGAAATCGTATAGGTACCCTTAAACGAAAAGAAATTCGATATTTGACTAGTACTAAAAATGGTACTTCAGCCTTGTAAGTTTGATGAAAATCGACTGATATACACGGAAGTTATGGCCATTTTAAATTTCTCCAATCACAATATCAATAACACATGATTTTGGTATTTTATGGACTTTCCGTCGAATCAGTCACTCATGTTTTGATTTGATCTTCTTGAAATTTTCGAATAAGGTCAATAACATTATCATTTTTAGGATTTTGTACTAAAATACAAAACCCTGTTGCAATCACGACCTGTGTCCGTCTGTCCGTCTGTCCGTCCGTCCGTCCGTCCGTCCGTCCGTCCGTCCGTCCGTCTGTATGTCACAGCACTTTTTCTCCGAAACTATAGAGGCTACAGCCATGAAACTTTGTAGAAAGGTCGGAAGTGGTGACCTCTTGAAAGCTCAAGGGTGGAAAAATTTTTCAAAGGCGTTTAAGGAGGGTCTCCCCATATAAGGGGGTGACCCCTCAAAAAAAAATTTTCACCATTGGTAGTCGAGTAGGGTGTCATTGGAAAGGTCTCAATGAGATCTTTTCAAAACAAGTCTTAAAATTGTCTTATAAGTACCGAGGGGGGCAGGAGAAGGGGAAGTGTACGAACTTTTCGCGTACCCCCCCCTCGCGATTGGACACCTTCCATCCGAAAAATCTGAAAAAAATCATGAATGTAGGCCTTAATGAGTACAACAACAACAAATACATGAGAAGTCGAAATTCACTCAACTTTGTTAGTAATAGTATGATTTATCGATTTTGTGTTTTCTTGAATAAAATCTAAACGGTACCCTTAAACTCAATAAAATTTAGCAAAGAGATGACTATTTATAAGATTGATCTTTTCTGAAAGTTTCATAAAGATCGAATTGTATTTACCGAAGTTATAGCGATTTGAATTTTCGTGTATTACTATGGAGCAATATGCCCTGTATTACTATGGAAACATATTGCTATGGAGCCATATGCGCTTTTTACCGACTTAGACACTACAGCTTTGCTAGAATTTGCATGAAAATTTCAGGAGTGATAGGTATCATGAAGATGAGTACATACAATTGAAACAAGTCGAAGAGGCAGGAGAGAGCTCCTAGCAAAAGGGCCTTGTAACCATTCTAGGATTCGAAAAAATAGGCCATGAATCGATGTTTACAGTACAGAGGAGTGGCCCCTGAAAAAAAATTTCATGAAAGGTAGCCGATATGAGTATCAACTGAAAGTTTTCTATGAGAGCTTTTCAAAACAGTTCTTAAACTGGCAGTTTTTGCTTCAGTGGGGGCACAGGGGGGAAAATACATGAAAAATGTGTTTCCTCCCTCGCGAATGGACACCAGTGATCTAAAAAATCTGAAAAAATTATCAAAGGAGATATTTATGGGTATAACTATAACAAATACCTCAGAGGCCAAAATTCGTTCAACTTTGTTAATAATAGTATGATCCTCGAATTTCACATTTTCTCCAATTAAATCGTCTTTGACATGTTTCTTGAATTTATTCGTTGCTGGTTACTGCATTTTGTAAGTTGAGTACAAAACCCTTCTGACATGAGCATAGGTCTGTCTACCCAACTTGTTGGGAATTCATGAGTGCAGTGATTTTTGTCAGCTTGCAACAAAATGGCGACCGTTGAAAATAGAATAATAATGGATTTTCTTTTAAACGTGCACATCTCTTTGACATATTTCTTGACTTTATACGTCGCTGGTGACTGCATTTCTGAGAAGTTGAGGACAAAAGCCTTCTGACATGAGCGTAGGTCTGTTTACGCAATTAGCTTAAATCAATCTTGCAGAAAATATTTTTGCTATGGAAAATGCATACTAAATCTTGTATATGCGGTATCGGGTACTTGTCTGGTACCGTAATAGAATTGAGTTGGCGATAATCGCCACATGTTCGCCAAGTACCATCAGTTTTTTTGACCATATGAGGAGGTGCTGCCCAATTGCTCTTTGATGGATAGCATATGCCCCTCGATAGCAAGTCATTAAACTCTGTTTTAGCCGCGGCAAATTTTTCGGGAGACAATCTCTTGCTCTTGATACGACTGGTGGACTTTTGGTAACAATGCAATGTGTGATCATTGTTTTAATTTTTTTATATTAGTACCACATATTCATGCCATATCTGCTTATAGCTTAGTAATATTTTGATGAATGGATCCTTAGAATTAGTAAGCATTACTTGAGGTGTTGAAGAATTGATGAAGATGCCTATACTGTTAAGTTTAGTTGATGTATCTTGTAGTGCTCGTTTTTGTAAGTCTGCTTCAAGGCCGTGATACTTCAGCAGCTGACAGCTGCTGATGCTCATTGTCCCGTTGCAGACAGTAAAAATGAAGATGTTCTATCACTCAATTGCATTTGTGACAATAATTTCCTTAGGTTGGTCTGTTCGCTATCAGCAAATTCTTCAATGATTCTCGCTCTCAAGACGAGAAATTGATCATCTGTTGGCGGATTTTCAATGATATCGAAAGGTTTGCATGCGATGTTCGCCGGCAGTTGACAAACTTCATGATAAAATTTAAGCTGATCCAGTGTAATTTTAGCTACTTTGAATTGTGACTCAATTTGATAAAACTACAGCTCGGGATTAGCCGTGAAAAATTCCGGGAGCTTTAAATGCAAAGTGTTACATACAGGCTGGTGGGCGCCATTGGTGTATCACTCTTTGAATCATTGGGATGATTTTCTGACGTTTCATCTGCCTCGTTTCTATTTTTGGTAGCATACTCAATTATGCGCTATGACACGAGTGTTTTTATTTCAGTTTTTCTTTTTAATTACGAAAACCGATATTCAGGGGTCACCTCTATGTAGCGTACTCTTCGTTTTGTAAAATAAAAACTCACAATTATGTTTTCTAATTTAGGTGTAATTTGATTTTGTTCTCGTGCTTAAGAGATAACATAGTTACAATATATAATTGCCCATTATTGAAACCGAAAAATTTGCTCAACCAACGATAAATTTTATGCATAATTACCTGATTATGCGCATGTGAGGTAAAATGCGCCGAAAAAATTAAATAATGTTGTGTATTAATAGGTGTTGCAATCTAAACATAGATATTTTCAAACAAGTGGAAAAACTCAATCAAATTATTAAAAACGGCTTTTCTACACCCTTGACCTTCATTCAGTAGATGCCATAGAGGTATATACAGGAGACGGTGAAAGATCAAATTCATGAAGCCACGAGCTTTTGCCTTTGCTATTGTGATAACTCGCATAGGCTCGAAGCTAATTTCGAAATTGGGGTCGAAATTTCGTTCATCATATGATAAGGTGTATCATACTCTTGACGATAAACTTTATGAGAATGCAGCGGTTGAAAATTAATTGTTTACTATAAAAAGAAAGCCAAAAAATTATCATTTGTGCTGATATTATTATTCTGGTGAAATTTTCTTGCAAACGCTTGAGAGGGTACCACTTTTGCCCTACGAAGAAAATTTCATCATTCAAGTATGTGGTTTGCCAGAAAACTTGCTGTGATGCACGGACGGATGGACAGGCGGACGAAAAGACAGATCGCGATTTTAATAAGGGATTGTAAAAATATTTTACAATCCCCTAAAATGGTCTATTTTATAAATACTTGCAAGTTACGCCATTAAAAATGTTTCCATGATAAACATTCATTACTACAGTTGCTACTAAAATAGCGAATTGCGCTTACCATCTGGCCTTTGTGGGCCGCCATTTTGAATGCATGCATTTGATTTTTGATTTTTAAAAATATTTCAATCTTAGAGTCTCATCAGTCAATTTTTCCAATCTCAGGCAAATCAGTTTCCCTCTAGACATGGCAAAAGTATTAAATTTTTAATGAAAATGGCAGCGAAAAATATTAGGTTTTAAATTTTCGACTTCTTTTTTTTTCATCCGATTTTGATGATTTTTTGTTTAGTACAAGGACTTTGTACAATTATCCATAGTCTCAAGTTTCATTTAAATCCATTGGAAAATTCGGCCACTAGAGGGCCACAAAAATCTGAAAAAATCGCATATTTGAATCGCCGCCATTTTGAAACTTGAGCATGTCGGTGCACCGAAATAACAAAATGTTTAGATCTAATTGTTTTCTATCTTGAAAATAAATTTCATTCACATCGAATCAAAATTGGGTCTTTCAGAAGCCTTTGAAATTTCTAGCTTCAACAAGCCGCCATTTTGTTTTTGGAGACCTGATCTCTAGTTTTTTAACACGATTCTTTAGGCATTTACAGTAATTACCAAACAACCGAATTTCATTAACATCGGTTGAAAAGTTTGGACACAACTACAACATCCAATGCTTACACGCATTTCGACGTCTGAGCGGCCACCATTTTGTTTCAAACGGTTCGACTTTGGATTTTTTATTGTGAAATTCATCGCACACCTCAATAAACCTCTGTACCAAATTTCATCCAAATAGGAGCCACGGTTTGGTCAGAAATGAAATCACGAAAGTTTGTCTAAAATGGCCGCCATTTTGTTTTCCCTCGACCGATTTGGCTGGTTAAACAACTTAACTGAGATATTCACCCAATACGCCTTTCCTAAAAATTTTGTGAAAATTGGAGCAAAATTGTGACCTCTAGCAAAGTCACGATTTTCGTTATATTATATATAAATCATATGTATATATATATATATATATATATATATATATATATATATATATATATATATACGCAATAGGTAAATATCTCTTGAGAAAACCAGCTAAAAAAAAAAACCGACTCCAAAGTAAGAAAGATGAATAAAATTTTTTAAAAGCGGTGCTATATTGCATGGTGCTTTAATATCACTTTCATAAAACTTATTTCATCCTTTGTAGGGCACTTTAAAGTTGGTTTTCTTCACTTTCCGGTAAAGAAACAAATATTTTCAAATTAAACCTCCATGCATGCATTTCGGCATTAATTGGCTCAATTTTCAACAACAATTTCAGTCCCATCACCACAACTCCAGAAACCTAGAAAAACATTTTTAAATTCAACCGACCAGTTTTCGAAATTAATAAAACAGCTCCCATATTGTAGGTGCACTGCACTGGTACGAGATCACGTATTTTAGAAAACATTCAAAGTTTTTCAATTAAAATGTTTACTCCGATACATGAAACTTTTACAAGCACCTTCGCAATAACAAAACGAATTATTTTCAACAATTTAACCTTAACACCATTATGGACGGAGCCAACAAAACTTCAACATTTGCGCGCAACATCTATTTCACATGCAATTTGCTCTTTGATAATTACGAACTTTTACTTAAAAACACAATAAATTACTTCAACACGAAGCTTTAAGGATAACTTAGGCCCATTTAAATCTGTAGGGATAAAAATCAGAAAAAAAGCGCGTAAATTCTTAAAATGCAAGCGAGTTTCAGTTGCATGTTATCGGAATTCTATGACCGGCGTCAAATCTGTTTCAACCGAGAAAATCTTTAAACTCGCGTCTCCCATATACCGTTTCTAGCAGACACGATTCACACAACATTCGAAATTATGTTCTCATTCACGAATCGCACCGAAAACCTGGACGGACACAGAAAACATCACGTAAATTATACCCGGACACATAATTGTTTCCTTGACTGCACTTTACTTACCTAAATAATGAAAAATACTCGATAACGCGCTCACACTTTTGCTCACGTTTACACATTGAACACTTTATTTTTGAAACCACTTATAGAATCCACCCGAAACAAGCGTTTTCATTGAAAATTTTTAAAAATTACGATCTTTGATGGAGTTTTCGCGGGAATTGTCAACTTCCTGTTTTCTATCAGCTGAAACATCATTTCCGAAATCAGAGGTGTCACAATTGTTGATTTCGATCGAAAACGATTTTAATGTGGCGCACTTCGTAGTTTGTTAGTATATTTTATGGAAAGGAAAGAAGTTTGTTGAACAATGTTTGGAGGCATTGTTTACAATTGTAAATGCTGTATGACCATTAAAGAGAAAACTAAAAATAATGAACTTTTTTAGCTATTTCGAAATTAATTTCGAACAATGGTAGAATTTGGAAAATCATACGTAAGCTCATTCGTGAAAGTCCAAAAGCTTTCGAAAATTGGAGTATACGGACATGAAATGTTTGTTTGTATTGAGCATGTATTAAGAGACTTCAATATTTTATATGGGAAATGAAAGCTCGCCGTCTCCAGTGTATACCTCTATGGTAGATGCTAATCATATACTGACAAGTAATATACACTTTATTATCTTACATAGGGTAAGGTGGGGCAAATCCGACCTAGTAAATGGTTTCGGCTATAAGATGCTTATCTTACATCGGATCAAGTCGTCATATATACCAAATTAAAGGTTAGACTTTTGCGCAACTTTCTATGCATAGCATTTTATTAATACCTTTAAAACATTTTGAGATACAAGCGTTTTACGAAAAAGTTCATTTCTGCTATTTTCAAAAATGATGGGGTAAATCCGACCGCCTATGTTTTTGGTTGATTTAGTACAGATCTAGCCTAAATATAATGGTTTTGCAATGATAAATCAATGACTGTTGCATTATATAATGGTAATAACATATAATAGAATTAAAAAAAATGAAAATAGCAAAATAATTAATCAGAGTTATCTGGTTCGCTGCTCAAATAGCTTGCTGGCGTTTTTTTTTTGATTCGAGTTGAACGTCTGGTTGGCTGCGATGTTGATGGTTTTGGTGTCATTGTTGTTTTTTGGCTTTTTTTGCGGCAGCCGTTTTTGCCCGTTTGGCTTTATTTTTTTTTTTTTTTGTTTTGCTCAGCCTGTGCAACTTCAGAAATCGTTTCATCTGATGTTAAAATGGGATGTCCGCCCAGGTTTGCGACCACGTCTTGGTCCTTGGCTTCGTGGTGGAGCGCGCGGAAAGGGACGAATAGACTCTAACGTCTCATTCAAACTGGTTCTTGGTGTTGCGGGTGTTGAAGTAGCAGGTTATGGAGTAAATGGAACATCGTCTTCTTGTTCTTCATCAGCTTCAACTTCCATTTCAACTGTTTCTAATGGCCGATCTGTTGTTAAGCTGGGCATGAAGTCGATATCTTGAAAAATGTCTGGTTCTACTGGCCAAATACCAGTTGCACGGAATCCAGCCTTTATATTCACTTCCGTTGCACCGATTTCAAGTTCTCGAGTGACCATCGCAGGAATGTCAAATATTTGAATTGGTCGGCCGGGATGCATTTGTATAAAATTTAATGATTGCTGGTTCATTGCTGTTTTGAAAGGGCAGAATACTGAGACATCGAGCGGTTGTAAGCGATGTGAGCAATGAGGTGGAAATGAGACGGCGTGAATGCCATTTGCTCGACAGAATTCCAAAGCAGCCAAAGATCGATGGCTTTCGTGATTATCCATTGACAACAATACTGGCTGATCAGGCGAAGAACGCGTGGAAGCTTGAAAATGCTTCAAAAAATCCAAAAATAAATCGGCTGTGATCAATTCTGATGGATTTGCACCACCAACACTACCGGCTGGCCCGCCATTCAAAAAATATTCTTGAAATCGTGCTTTGGGGAAAACGAAATATGGTGGCATACGCATACCAATAGCTGACACAGGCAAAAGAACTGTAACTAATTTTCCCCTTTCCGCAGAAGTAATTTGGCCAACATGTCGGAAGCCTCGACGAGCAACTACTCTAACAGCATGATGCGCCGTTGTGACGCCTGTTTCGTCGACATTCCAGATGTTATTCGGACCAAAAACATGCATGTCACTTACTTTTTTATAGTTTTCAAAAAATTTGGCAACATTATGGCGATTGAATGCGCTAACTCTCGCTATACTAGTTGCTTCTGGCTTTCGTAACGGAAGTCGTTGATGACGTTGCATGAAACCACGAAACCAATTGAATTCAGCCTTCTTTTCATCTTTCCATGATTCAGGAAACTTGGCTCTTACTTGTACAGCAAATTCGTATGCCGACAATCTTGTTTGAGAGGCGGTCAAACCGAAAAAAACATCAGAAGCGTGTTTCAAATATTCTTTAAAAGCGGTTTCCTGTTCTTTGGTGAACACCTATTTGAGAACAAAAAATCAATCAAACCGAATAAAAGAAAACAGCAATATAATTTCAATGAATTTTAATACTTTACAGTATCACGGCCTTAAGAAGTGATAGTAATGCTGTTCAAGTCCACCTCAGTAGGTTGCGTAGTAACTTCATTGGCACGGCGGTGCAATAACAATGTCGACCTCGGAATGCCAAAATCACGAGCAGCAACACGTAAAGACATCCCCATTTGCATCAACGAATACCACTTTCATCACGTTTTTGTGTCTTTCGTTTGTAATTACGAACCATTTTGTTAAAAAAAATAACTATTTAGAGGTCGGATTTTCCCCACTGCGTAATTTTTCATAACAGCGCAATTACAAAAGATATTATGAAAAAAATTGAACCAAACTTATATGTACTTTGTAGGACTTTAATCAAACAATCTAAATCCACTTACCTTTTTTATGCGATCACTTTGACAAAAAGAAATATCCTGCAGTCAATTATGCACAAAAATTAAAGTCAAAATTGTCAAAACAAACTTGTTGCCGTTTGAGCATCTCAATGTTAACTAATCAAATGCTGTCATGCGATCATTTTAATTATTTTCGATGCTCTACAAGACAACACTAATATTAGTTTGCGAAATGCTTCCGATTTGCGATAACAGAGGGAGGTCGGGTTTACCCACACTGTCGGCTTGACCCCACCTTACCCTATAAATCTCGATGCAAACTTCAATAGTCTAAAGCAAAGCTTATATTGTACCTGCACATATGTTATGCATCACAAAAGCACCTACTCATTAAAGTGGGTTATAAAGGTCAAGACAAGCTTGAACTTAAAAAGAATAATTGAAAAAAATAACAAGCAATCGTGCAATTATTAGCCTCAAGATCATCATTACCGCGATTATTCCATCTTGATTTTCTTATTCATTCAAAACTCCATTCAATTTACCAGAGGTGTAAATTCACAGGACGCCAAAACACCTTAAAATTCGTCTATTTCCCATGCAGTACGCCGGCCATTACACCTTTAATTTTGAGCCATGGTAAGCTTAACAAATGCCCATTCTTCAGATCGTTGAGTTCAACAATAATTTCATTAATGAACTTCATTCGAATTTCCATGTGTCATACGAAACAAATCCACCTTAGTATGTTAAAACTGAATTGATCTTGGCCTTCATTGCTTTGTTAAAATTTACGAGTACGTTTGTATTTGCAGTTCTATGTAATCCACACAATTTTATTTTTCCTTGCTGGTTGGTTGGTGGCTTGGCTTCGCTGTTTTTATCAGTCAATAAAATACTTAAAGAAAAACGTGATTGAAATTCAGAAGTTGTTAAAGTCAATGCCTGGCTTCACATCAAGTTATGAAAATTATTTTTATTATTTACTTGCCAAAATGAACCTGCAAATAAACAGTTGATTGAGCACATGTGAATAATTAAACATTAGTTTTCATGCAGAGTAATACACGAGTTAATAATAGTATGATACGTAACGCATAGTATGTAGACGGATTACCACATACCGTTACCTTGTGTTTTTTGGCAGAATATTTAATTTATTGGAGAAATAATTGATGAAGATCTTTTTCAATTGAGGCAATAAATAGACTACCGGGTGCGTTATATTTCATTTAATATTTATGAGAGAACATTTGATAGAGATTTATTTTGCCATATACAAATATAGACAGTTTAATCTATGAAAACATTAAACCAGTAATATGCGAAAAGCTACGAGTATGGGTTTGGCTGCAAACTCCTGTCAAATTTAATAACATACATAAGAATCAGTATCCGGTTAAAATTTGAAGTTTTCAGAGAAGATAATATTCTATCTTCTCCCAGAATCCGAATTACCATGTGTATCGAAATCGATATGTGAATGCAAATATCTTAGAATGCGTTTATCCAAAGTCACATCCACACGTCATTTAGGTGAGTTGCGTCACATTCGCTAAATTATCAATGAAATTAAGCTACTTACTAATATAGTCCCCCATTGAACTTGAAACACAAAAGCATGCAGAAGAGATTTATTTCCATTCGAAGAAGCTCGTTAAAAATTTCAAATGCACGTTTACAGCGTTACAAATTACCCACAAAATGTTTTCACAACTATAATGGGGAACGTGTTCAACGGAATATACGTCAACAGTGTCATATGAAATGAATCTACATTTATTTAAACGAATATTAAATTATCTTTAATGTTAACCAAGATCTAAATAATTTAAATACAATACAAATATCAAATGTAACGATTAGAGGCTCTCATAATAAATAAATTACTATAAATTGAAGATACATCTCTGATGCCTCTAATAGCTCTTCCAATAGATAAATTAACTTACAGCCCCTGGCCAAAAAATTAGCAACACTAAGATTTTTGCTAAAATTTATACTTTTGCCCCTGAAAACTCTTTTTTAAATTGACGAAAAAATGTTTTGTTATTCCTTGACTATTTACTAATAACAAATTAAATACAACCTCTGTCTAAATGCTAATATTTCGTAAGATCACCCTTAGCTTTAATAACCGCTTTTATTCTTGCGGGCATACTGTCAATGCACTTATCGATCATGTCCTTTATTTTGTCACTGTTTTCCCATATATTACAAAAATGATCCTTTAATTTATCTACAGTGGGTGTTCTGGAAAGCAAAACTTCAATAAAAACACGCACTTTATAATGTCTCTTACCAGAATGAATTTATTATGCGACTATTTTGGAAGTGAAAACGTTTAAACACTTTTAAAGTGCACAATAGCGTAAATTAACGTGGAAACTGGTGGAAAAATAGCCGAAACAATAAAAATGCCAGGAAACTTACATCTAAAAATTAATCAATTGAGCATATCGGAACATTAAAATTATTGGCCGCGAACCATAACATGCATTTCCTTAACCACATCGTGGATTCGGCTTTTGGGTAGTAAAGTTTGCATCCCTCTTCTGACACCAAATGTCGCGTGTTTTGGTTCGCGGCCAATAATTTAATGTTCCGGGAAAGTGAAAACGCAATGTCTTTTAAATTAAATTAAAAGAGTTTATTTAATTCGTTAAAAATTCACAATCACTTTGCTAACAATTTCACAACTTTAATTTTCACTATTAAAATTCTACCTTCCACTTGTCCATAAATTTCTATCGCAATTGTCTTCTCAAAATCACCTCACTATTACTTGATCGCTTTTCAATTCGCTTTCCAAACACTATCGCAGTTTTTATCGCGGTCGAATGAGTCCCCCCATTCATTCAGCTCGCCTTTATATAGGGTCTGTAGTCATTCAACCCAGTTCTCGTACATTGGCGAATTAGCGGGAACATTCGAGCGAGCGTGAATGAATGGAGCAGTGACTCACTTTCAGATGTTGATGCTTGGTGGGTTCTCGTGGTTTCGAGTAAATTCATTTCGTTGATGTTCTTAATGGTTGTGAAAACAATTGTGACAGTAACTCGCAGAATTATTTGTACATGTAACACTGCCCCCACCTCAGTTCTTTTCGCCCCGAAAAGATGTAACGCCATTTGTAGTCAATTCTCCCTGGGTGTAATATGGGGCAAGACCGTCCAGGTGCACGATTTTCATTTTGGCTCTCGGCTTACGGTGTTCCTGTATGCGATATACGACGTCATTGATTCTCTTTGTAACCCGGTATGGTCCCTCCCAATTATGCTGCAGCTTTGGAGACCTACTCTTCCGCCGTTGCGGGTTATATAGCCGCACCAAGTCATCTTGCTGGAAGCCAGTAGAATTTGCCTTTAGATCATACCTGGTCTTCATGCGGTCCGTAGCCGGTTCGAGGTGTTTTCGCACTGTACACATTCTGCGCCTTTTCCTGCATCTGAGAGCTCACCCGAATCCAGATTCCCGCCTTCCGACTCGATCGCGTCACGCAAGCGTGCAATCAGTATGGCCTTTGTACCTTGCGTGGCCAGATTTCGCTGTTCCAACTCCTCTTTGAGCTCCGATATGCTCAATTGGTTAATGTTTAGATGTAGGTTTCCTGGCATTTTTATTGTTTCGGCTATTTTTCCACCAGTTTCCACGTTAGATTTCACTTTTATGCATTTTTCTTTTTTTTATGTTTAAACGTTTTCACTTCCAAAATTTTCTATCCCACTTCTGACACCAATGTCGCGTGTTATCGTTCGCGGCCAATAATTTTAATGTTCCGGGAAAGTGAAAACGCAATGTCTTTTAAATTAAATTAAAAGAGTTTATTTATTTACTTAAAAAAAAATGCACAATCACTATTTTAACTATTTCACAATTTTAACTAGAATCTAACTTTCACTAGTCAATTTAAATTTCTATCGCAATTGTCTACTAAAATCACTTCACACTCAAAAATTCGATATCGCCTGTACTTCGCGTATCGCAGTTTTCTATCGCGGTTGTAATGAATGATCCCCCCATTCATTCAGCTCGCCTTTATATAGGGTCTGTAGTCATTCAACCCAGTTCTCGTACATCGGTGAATCAGCGGGAACATTCGAGCAGCGTGAATGAATGGAGCAGTGACTCACTTTCAGATGTTGATGCTTGGTGGGTTCTTGTGGTTTCAAGTAAATTCATTTTGTTGATGTTCTTAATGGTTGTGAAAACAATTGCGACAGTAGCTCGCAGAATTATTTGTACATGTAACAATATTTATACACATTTTATTCCGTTACATTTTAATTAAGTCTAAGTATTTTGCTGACTTGAAATGTGCAAAAGAAATTAATTGTCTCGATTGTTGACTCCAATAGAAAAATTTGTTGATGGTTGCAGCTCACGCGGAATCGGTGGATTTTTGGCTAGTGGATACACGTATGCTGACACGCGTACTCGTGCGAAGTTCAATAATTCAATAGGAAAGGTTATTGATGGTTGGAGCTCGTGCAGAATTGACCATTTGTCGCTGATGGAATTGCTAACCCGCGTACTCGTGCAAAATTTAGGAATTTCCCAATACGCTGATGTAGGTGTGTTGAGCAGACAAATTGTTTTCAGTAGAATTGAAGGTGATGAGAGGATGGATGTATCTTAGTTGTCCGTTGCAGTTTTGCTGTTATTTGGACTTTTTTGTGACGATACCAATGCAAGAGAAAGCATACTGATTTGATAATCAAGCAGATTATGACAGAAAGGCTGATGTTTGCTCCGTGTTGTCCAATGGTCGACCAAAAAGTAGTCTGGTAGTCCACGATGACCTCCTGTTCTTGTTGAATGTACGTTCCAAAGGATTCCTCGGATTTAATGATCTTTGGTGATGAAATATTAGGAATGTTTTGTTGCTTTATTGTCTGATGCAGAACAGGTGGGTGTGGAAGCAGGTAGACGAAAAGGTTCCTCGTTGCGGCTTTCCAAGAGGCAGTAAACAGTGAATTTCCGACTCTAAAGTTGCAGTCTTGGGAAAGTCGTATTACTCCAGTATCATTGAGGATCACGTTTTTGCGATTTTGGTTGCTGACGGCGTTGTGAACATCCAGTTATTTGTATCGTGCAGTTCAGAGTCATTGATTAAGCAATTTGATTTCAAATTGAAATCATAGAGTATACAGATATCCACTAATTATTGATCGGCTGCGATCTTAGAGACGTCGTCAGTAGAAGCTTCGAAATATTGTTGCAAGTCATAGTTCACACCCAAAATTGCTGATGGTATATCAAATGCTTGAAATGTATTGTTCCCGATGTTATCTGGAACTGAGGTGGGTTTTATTAAGTAATACGGGCGCTTATTGATAATGGGAAGGAATACCAATAAGTTGATACTGTTATCATCCGAATTGATTTGGATGGGTTCGATTACCTGATATAAGATCTGCATATGATCTGGAAGCGGCGTTTGTGTTTGATTGATATCCTGAAGAGCACCGATTGCTCTGATGCATTCCAAGATGCTTATTGGTGAAGCAAGGGTTGATAGTAAACTAGAATACTTGCGGTGAACTTCTTGAAGATCGTTTTCTGCCTGCTGGTATGTAGCCAAGAGGTGAATGCTGATTTTATTATGATCGATGGTTTTGTACCAGGGTCTCAGTTCATTGATTCGTTCTATACCTCTTTGAAGCTGAACTTAAAATCGGTTTGGTTGGGTACCGATTCTGCCTGAGGTACTGTTAAGTGTTTACACTACCTTGAGCATGACCTTGTCCTGACTGTTCATGGAACGTATGATTTGCTTTTGATTTTCAGACAAGCCGTTGATGTCCTTGTAAGCCTAGTCGTTCACACCAAAGACAGCAGTTAAAAGAGTTCCTAGCACACTTCTTCCCAGTCTGCTATGCAGCAGCTTTAGGGTAGACATTTTATGGACAATTTCCTCCTTAAACTCTTCCAAGTGGTGGATTAGCTCAGAGCATCCGATTTCACTTGAAAAGCTGGAGCTGGATTAGCAAAGTCCACGAGATTTTGTTACGACCGCTTCTATGTTAGCTTGATCATATTGAAGATTGGTCCAGGGTAGTATCAGCTGCATCTTCAACGATCCTCGGTGTATTTGTGCTGTTCCGAGGTGCTCGATGTAGAGTCCAGGTGTAAGTTGTGTGATATTAGCGCTGCAATTCATTTGTGGGAAGACACAACAGACTACTAGTAGAAAATATAGTAATCTGGGGGCTAATCCTGTGCGTTGTAATTTTTTCGGAGTTGGCAGTTGCGTAGTCTGATAAATACACTGACCATGTATTTCCGATTGGTGCAATTTTGGGTCGTTTCTTTTTACTCACTTCTGTAGTCATTACAAGCGTAGTCGTTTGAGGCAGCTGCTTACATTGGTTTGCTGGAGGCTCCGGATTTGTGTTGGCAAACGGTAGACGGCAAATCTTAATGATAGGGCGTCTAGTGACTCTACCGTGAAGTTTAATGGACACAACGCGAACAATACCGTCTGATCCAGGATGTACGTCGTTATTCTTGCGAGTGGCCAAGGTTTGGAGGAAAAGTTGTAAGTTTTTATGAGGACAAGATCTCCAATCAGGAGATTGGGTTGTGTCGTCATCCGTTTCGGCCGTGCTTGTAGTCAGCTGAAATATTCGAGCTTCCACCAATTCCAGAAATGTTGCTTAATTTGATGAACTGATTCCCATTTAGAGCTGATGGATTTATTTGATGGGATGGATGGTATCTCAAACAAGTTACACCCCGTCAATAAGTGCCGAGTAGTAATCGCTTTATGGTCGTTAGGGTCACTGCTTACCTCACATAAAGGCCTCGAGTTTAGACAGGCTTCTATTTGTGCTAATAGGGTGTATAACTCTTCGACCGTTAGTAATTGTTGACCAACTGCCCTTATCAAGTGTCGTTTCATCGATTTTACGCCAGTTTTCCAGAGCCCACCAAAGTGCAGGCTGCCGAGAGGAATGAATTTGCAGTGGCTTTCCTCGTTAACAAGAAGTTCCTCACAGTACTTCGTGGCTTCCTTCTATGCCTCCCGCAGTCGCTGTATATGGTGTGACATTTGCCTCTTCGTGCAATAAATCGTTGGGTTGCCGCGATGCATGCCGTTGTCGATAGTTCACTCACGGTTTCCAGTTGGAAAGCTCTAGTTGCCGAACAGACGAAGACGGCGACAAACGCTTTCGTTGTTTTACCTCCACGTCCGCCATTCCATTTAAAGGTAATCAGCCTGGCGTAGTCTAGTCCTGTCTGTGCAAAACGTTTCTCCATTTGAAACCTGGGGGGAAAAAGTTGTCCCATTAACTGATTTCCTGGACGTGCCATGGATTTAAAGCAAGTGACACAATCCTTCAGAATGCACTTAACGAAAGATTGTGCATTGACAATCCTGTATTGTTATCGTACGACTGCCATAGCTAGTTGAATTCCTCCGTGCTATGTTGTAAAGTTATGCTGTTTCACAATCAAGTTCGCGAATGAGTCACGAGAAATTATAGCCGGATGTTTGGCGTACTCACTGATTGGTGCATGTTGCAATCTTCGTCCAACCCTGAGGGTTTCATGGGCGTCAATCCAGGGATTTAGGGTCTTAATGTTGCTGCTGTTGGTTACTTCGCTCTTGTTGCGTAGTGTATGTAATTCATGTGGGAAGGCGTGTTGTTGGAATAAGTGTATGCACTTAATTTTCGCTTCTTGTAGCTCTTCGAAAGTTAAAGAACCTGTCCGTTTGTGGTTTGAATGGGAAGCATTATAAGTGAACCAACGTATGTAAACCATCACTTTAAGAAGTTTTGGAAGTGACGAGTATCTCCCAAATATTTCTGGCTCCGGAATGGCTTCAGTTGCAATTATTGCAACTGAACGTGTTTCATCCGCAACAATTTCCTGTTCAATTGCTGTCAGCGTTGAGTTGTTCGTGAAATTAATTACTGGATTGGTAAGCCAAACTGGGCCTGTCCACCATAGAGATAAGTAAAGCGGTTGTTCCGGACGCATTCCTCTTGAAGCCAGATCAGCTGGATTATCATTTGTAGAAACGTGATGCCAATCATTAAGCACTAACTCCTCATGTCTAAGGCTCACACGATTCGCCACAAATACCTTCCAAGTTGCCGCAGGCTTTTGAATCCAGGCCAAGACAACTTTTGAGTCGATCCAAAAGTATGTTTTAACATTCGTCCACTTGCATGCTTGTTTTACCTGTTTCATTGTTTCTAACAGGAGGACAGCACTGCTGAGCTCAAGCCTCGGTATTGATATCATTTTCAATGGAGGAACTCTGGATTTTGCACTAAGCAAGCTAGTAGATATGCACCCGTTTACATCCAAAATTCGTAGATAAATTGAAGCTGCATAAGCTGCATTGAAGGCGTCGCAGAAACCATGTAGTTCGATGGTTGCGTTATTTGTGCAGTTGCTCCATCTAGGAATGCGAAGTTTTTCGAGCACTAGTAATTGCTTGCAGGTGTCGTTCCAATCTTTTGCTGCGGTTGGAGGAACCTCGTCATCCCATCCTAATTTTAGTAGCCATAATTTCTGCATGGTGATTTTACCGGTGATTATGCACGGTTGTAGCCAACCCAATGGATCAAATAGTCTCGCTACCTCTGAAAGTATAGAACGCTTTGCTAACTTTTGCTCTTCTGTAAACCGGACTTGAAATGAAAAAAACATCTTCTGCAGGATGCCATTGTAGTCCAAGCGTTTTAATTTCGTCAAAAGAGCTATGTTTAATGATTTTTGATTTTCTCAATCTTCCTCTGGAATAGCTTTAAAAGGTCTTGGTGATTAGCTGACCATCTTCGAAGATGAAAACCTCATTTGTGTAGCACTATTCTGAGTTCGGCTTCCAAGTGTTTTAAGTGGGCTAAATCATCCGAGCAAGTTAAAAGATCATCGACATAGAAGTCCTGGAATATCGTTTCCGTGGTTTTTGGGTGGGTGTCACGTTCATCAATTGCCAGTTGTTGAAGAGTCCGTATTGATAAAAATGGTGCGCAGGCTATACCCTATTGGGTCTTCAGTAGAGAACCTCCACAATATGCGTTGGTAGTCGCGATTGCTGTTATGAATTCATATTTGCCTATACATTTTTTCTATGTCGGCAGCAACAGCGTACTGGTAGTTTTGCCATCTTAGTAGCAGATGAAGGAGATTAGTTTGTATTGTAGGACCAATATGTAACAAATCATGCAGGGATTTTCCACCTTTTGACCTCCGCGATGCATCAAAGACCACACGTAACCTTGTCGTGGAGCTCATTTCCTTGATGACTTCATGGTGTGGAAGGTTGTAACAATCTGTATTCTGGATCAAATCATCTGGCACTTTGTCTATATGACCAAGGTTTAAATATTCTTTCATGAACGCATGATATTCCTTTTTTTGCTCGGGATGACTTGAAAGGCGTTGCTCTAGCTGTCAGAATCTAATATGTTAATGCGAACAGATTCCTTCAGTTCTTCTCTGTGATCAATATTCGATTTAAATGGCAGCATAACTGTGAATGTTCTATCTAAGTTTCTACTCGTATTTTCAGAGAAGTGTCTTTCAACTTGACCATCCTCTGGTGCTGGTTGTATTGTGGTTGACGATTCTTCAATCTCCCAAAAACGCCTGAGAGTTTTATCTAGTTCTTCGGATGCTACGAAAGATAGAAAACTCTTATCGGTTCGCATGCTGGCAGTTGATCCGAAGAGACCCCATCCGAGTTTTGTGTTTTTTGTGCATTGTCCAGGAAGTTGCCATAGATGTCTACTCCAAGAAGTAGACCGATGTGGGATGGCCCGTTGAAACCGGGATCTGCCAACTTTAATTTTTTGAGTCGTGGAGATAAAGCAACATTGATGCTTGTGGCGGGTAGTATTACCGTAGTTTTGAAGATTATTAATGCCAGAAAACTCAAAAATGTATCATTGTCCTTATTCCTGATCAATGCTGTAAGTTCAACTACTCCTCTGGATATTACGGCTTCTGAACACCCATACCTCCTATAGACGTTTTAAAGTACTTGCGTGTTAATCCTAATAATTGGACGGCCGGTTCTGTGATGAATGATCTTTGTGAGCCGATATCCAATAATGCTCGTAACGTGACAGCTGTACCTTCACTATTACAGTCATGAGTGCTGTTGCAAGCAGTACTTGAGTGTTACAAAGAAGTGCATTGTGTGCTTGATTCTGACTGGTGGTTGGTATAGATGGAGGTGGTTCCGTAGGCTTTAACCTGTCATCTATAGCATGAAGTAGAGTATTATGACGCTTGGAGCAGATTTTCCGATTTCAAGAGGCTCCATATATTTTCAATAGGATTCGGGTCGGGGGGATTGCCAGGCTATGGAAAAACAGGGATACTGCCGTCATCAAATATATTTCGCTCGTACTGGGCACGGTGACATGGAGCACCATCATGTATAAAGGTAGTGCAGGTTCCACAGCATCTCAAAACACTGAAATATGGAATGTATATCTTCCATGACCTCAGAGTACTGGAGAGCATTCATGGTCCCGTTGACAAAATACAGCGGTCCACATCCATCTGCTTAAATGCAAGACTATATCATAACTGCTGGTGGATGCTTGACGGTCCTCACAACACAAACAAACTATATCGTTCATGTGGCCTTCTGCGAACGAACTGGTGACTTTCTGTTACCGCTTCAACCTGCAATAGTCGCTAAATACAATCTGAAAAATGAGAAAAAAAATCAAAATTCGAAATTGTTGCTCTAAAGCTAAGAAAACAGCAGAAAATTATTAAAATATGAAGGAAGACACTCGTGAATTTAATACTTCATTGGTGGTAAGAAAAGAATGAGTAAAGCGTGGACTCGGGGCGTAACGTAAGTTAAAAGTACCAACAACAAGAAAACGAAAGTGGTAAAGTGGAAGTGAAAGAAGTACTTCAAGCTCTAGAAGAATTGACTGTTAACTACAATCAAAAATCACCAAAAATCTAGACCAAAAATAGAGATATTGATACTATGAACGAGAAGTTGCAACAAAAACAGGCCACATTGAATGTCGTTACATCGGAGTTGCAACAATTGAAAGATATATTAGCGTACCATAGAAAACGAATTAATGAAATGCTCTCAAACCGTTTGCGTGATCGGTCGAAAGTCGGACCAGTGAGATGGAAATGAACACATCTGATCCAGATGATAAGGTTGAAAAGGAATTCACTGTGGCTCGACTATATATTAATAAAATTAAATCAGAAGCTAAAAATATCACACAAGATGTCAGAATCTGGAGGCATTACAAACGGATTCAAATCAAAAGGTTTCTGAATATGAAAATGATTTAGGCGGATGCCATTTGCTGAGCTCACAACACGAAGCCAGAATGAAGTCATTGTAGGAATCAATCCGAATGTCGGAGAACAAGAAGCAAACTCTTGAAGAACAAACCGATGGTCTTTGGGAAGAATGTGCTAAACTGAAAGCAGCTGATGCATGTTTCAACAATTAATGCTGAAAAAGATGAACTACGTGACGCGCACACAAAACAATTGGCAGAGCTTCGTGACGAGTTCTCAGCCAAACAAGAGGCTATGAATGAGCTTATAAATATCAACCAAAAACTCACGTTGGCACACCAAAAAATGACCGCCAATTACGACAAGCTCAAACAAGAGGAAGCTGATAAATCCACTAAACTGCAAGAAAGAAACACGGATACATCTGTTGAATATCTTACCTCCTCTCCTAACTGGCTATCGACATCGTACCGAAGCGCAATATTCACTTATTCGCACCAAATTCTCTATAATCCACCACGGAAATCTGAATGATGAAAATCGCGACATTCCCGAGGAAAGATTCAACGACCAAAATTAGTAAAACTGGTGGAATATATATATATATATATATATATATATATATATATATATATATATATATATATATATATATATATACATATATATATATATATATATACATATATATATATATATATACATATATATATATATATATATATATATATATATATGTATATATATACACGCGACACTCTACGCGTTGGAACGGCGATTAAACTACGGGCAGGGACGAGAAAAACTAGGAAATATTAGCGCCGGCCCAAGGGAAACTGAAAAAAGGATTATCGTCGAAATCCTCGTCTCGCGTACTGATGTAAATAGACATTACTGACAGTTCGAACTGTCAATCAGATGCATTTAGCGCATTCAGTGCGTAATGCACTTAATTCCCACTACGTCCGCCATTGAGTAGAACTTGTTATGAGTGAAATCAAGCAAAGGGAACTACTTGGACAAATGGAACAAAACCACTCCAAAAACATGATTTTCCCGGTAGACGGAGGAAAAAAACGTTAACCTGGAGGTTATTCAAGCCCGGGAAGATTGGCCCGCTTTCTTTCTTTTGGAAGTTTTCGAGCAATCAGCGGAGGTATAACAGAGCGGTACTCAGCGACAACATTAACGACGAATTGAAGATGAACCTTGGATACTTAGCCCAGTCATATTAGGGCTTTCACCTCGGAATGAAAGATAATAAGCTGCAAATTGGTATGAACCTTTGTT
Organism: Odontomyia ornata; assembly: GCA_963969285.1. Taxonomy (NCBI): domain Eukaryota; kingdom Metazoa; phylum Arthropoda; class Insecta; order Diptera; family Stratiomyidae; genus Odontomyia; species Odontomyia ornata. The sequence goes on from OZ017742.1 coordinate 86,229,032, forward strand.
TTGTCATTCTAAATGTTGTCTCAAAAGTCACAATCGTTATCGTGTTCCCGTCTCAAGATATTCAAGGTCAAAGGTCACAAAAATCGGTTTTTCGCGAATATCTGGCTTCCTATCGGTTAAATGAGATTTGCATTTATTATAAAAGTTGTAGGCTATAAAATTCCCTACAACTTTTGTTTAAACTTTTTTTTCATACGACCAACCGTTTTGAAGGTAGAGCGCGAAGAGTGCACATCGTACAGTCATATACGGCCTAATGCAAGGTCAAGCGTGAGTTATGGTTATCAGTACGTTATAAAGTCAATTATTTACTTGGAAATTATAATTATTAAACAATGCCTATTATTTATGTACTAACTATTAATTATTTATATTTAATTAAAGTAAGTAACCTAAAGAATGGGGCTGGATGCTTGAAAATGAAATCCTGGAGCCCATACGAACGTTATTACCTCCAGCACCAGCCGAACTACTAAACGTAATATTTTGCAATTGCAAAAATGGTTGTGGTTCCCGCTGTGGATGCAGAAAATCAGGGCTACAATGTTCTTTAGCTTGCGGCCAGTGCAACGGACAAGCTTGCCTCAACGCTTCACTGTATCCAAGTAATCCCGATGAAGAAAATACATATGATCCCGATATTCTGGAAGGTTTGGAGATGAACATGACAGATAATGAGGATGATGACAATGAATCGAACATTTTTGAGCGACAAGAAGAAGAATTCATTGTCATCATCCTCATTATCTGTCATGTTCATCTCCAAACCTTCCAGAATATCGGGATCATATGTATTTTCTTCATCGGGATTACCTGGATACAGTGAAGCGTTGAGGCAAGCTTGTCCGTTGCACTGGCCGCAAGCTAAAGAACATTGTAGCCCTGATTTTCTGCATCCACAGCGGGAACCACAACCATTTTTGCAATTGCAAAATATTACGTTTAGTAGTTCGGCTGGTGCTGGAGGTAATAACGTTCGTATGGGCTCCAGGATTTCATTTTCAAGCATCCAGCCCCATTCTTTAGGTTACTTACTTTAATTAAATATAAATAATTAATAGTTAGTACATAAATAATAGGCATTGTTTAATAATTATAATTTCCAAGTAAATAATTGACTTTATAACGTACTGATAACCATAACTCACGCTTGACCTTGCATTAGGCCGTATATGACTGTACGATGTGCACTCTTCGCGCTCTACCTTCAAAACGGTTGGTCGTATGAAAAAAAAGTTTAAACAAAAGTTGTAGGGAATTTTATAGCCTACAACTTTTATAATAAATGCAAATCTCATTTAACCGATAGGAAGCCAGATATTCGCGAAAAACCGATTTTTGTGACCTTTGACCTTGAATATCTTGAGACGGGAACACGATAACGATTGTGACTTTTGAGACAACATTTAGAATGACAAAACAAAGGTTCATACCAATTTGCAGCTTATTATCTTTCATTCCGAGGTTGACCCCTTTTTTTACCTAATATGACTGGGCTAACTGGAACATTAAATTTGGACGATACAACTGTGCAGTAGCGATAATCAAGAAAATGGAAGGGAATAAATGTTAGTGGCTTAAATTTTACTTTATATTGGTCGAGTTGTAATAAATATAGAATATTACTCAAGTCGAGTAAAGGTAATTTTAGATTTTTTTTCCTTTCCATACAACATAAATACGTTCGTTTTCAGCTGTGAAAGGTGCGGCTCGGGAATTCTTTTCCCGGGACATTGACCAGGCAAGAAGACCTAGAAAGGTTAAATGAGGTGATGGTGTTCGGCAGATGCAGTGAACGTTAGTGTTCCAATTAAATTTTGCTGCCCTGGTGTGGGAAACTACGAGGCGCTGAAACACTTTAACTCGTTCTGCGCGGCAGAGTTTCTTTTTGAAGGCGATTTTCGCGGCTAAGTGGCGGTTAGCCCCAAAACTTTTATAATTGTTAATTTTGCTCCGGACGGTCATCTTCTCGTTGGGACGACTCCTTGAGAGGCACGGAGGATCGAAAGAGCGACGCCCACGCCCGTCGTCGGGTGAGTTAGTTTGGGTCGATGGAGCCTCAGCCGGTGTAGCCCCAGTTAACGGTAGGGCTGCTAGGAAACTGGTAATAAGCTTACCGTCTTCCAGGTGCACTAAACTACTTTCTCATTTTCACAATAAACGATTTAATGAAAACTCCAGTCGACCAGCCATCTGGATTCAGAAGAGTATCACAACCTACAGCGACCGTAAGCTTGAAGGTAGCAATCATTCGGCCCTCATAGTTATCTTTGGTGAGTTTGCGGCCAGATCGAATTTCTTGGCAACGTATATATGTAGCTACTAAGATGTTCCGCGAAAGTGTGTTAGCTAAGGTTTGATATGAAGATATCTGAAGGAGGGACCACAACGTGAAGAGGCAGAATTTTATCTTCCGATGTAAGAAGAGCCACTGTTGTTAAATCGCAAGACAATGTTCAATGAAGTTATATAAATCGAGCAGTCATACAATCAAACTGCTTGAATACCTTCCTATCTCCTACTCGGAATTTCGTAACAATTTAAAAATTATGTAATTGATTTTATTTGCAACCATATTTGTGTAGAATACGTTTTCGCCTTATTAATTTGATCAAATGTTATTTTATATCAATTTTCCTTTATATTAAAATTTAAATGTCACCCTTTAATTTTATTTAACTTTTATAACAATTTAAAATTTTCGTTTCTTCACTCTAGTTAAAGTTTCTTTACTTCATTTAAATTTCTTCACCCCATTTAAATCTTCTGTATCCCATTTAAATTTCTTAACTACATTTCAAATTTCCTTTCTTTATTTCATTTTTCTCTGCTTTAGTTAAATTTTGTTTTAAAAATTGCAAATCTGCATGTAAAATTCCGGGTTTGGGGAAGGCTGATCTAATACTCCTCAACGGTGTATTAGATCACGGAAGAGAAGTGAACAGGGCTGATGAAGTCAGCTGAGGCGATTCACCGTATGCACGGGATAGAAGGAACAAAAGGCAAGTTTTTGGAATGGCTCGAGGTTCGGGTTGAACCACGAGATGAGAGAGAAGGCGGAAAGTGCGCGATACTACGACGGAGGTTTGGGTAAGATTTGCTCGAGTCATGAGTGTTTGATCGAGTAGATTTGAACCGATCAAAAGAAGAATGTTCGCGACAGCTTTGATAGGAAAAAACGACGTTGAGACGAGAAGAAAAGTTTCACTGAAAATTTGTAGTGAAGAAAATCGATTTGTGTGGTCCCTGGTGCTATGATTTGTCGTGTGAACTTTTATTATTATCATTAATTTTCATTCTTGTCGCTCTCTCTCGCGCCCGACGATGAAATCTAAGTAAGCCGGAGCGGTCATGGCAGCATTGCACGCCATCCAAACGCGCACGGGGAAGATTGAATAAAATTATGTGATCGAGTGACATTTTTGGTAGGCGACAGGCGGGAAATTCTAACGACGCCCGAGCAACTTTTGTGCCGTGCTCGAATTACACATACGGACTATTAGGGAATGTTTTACGGTTCGACGTTGCGGCGCCTTGGTATTTTCATTCTTTGCGAAAATGCATTGATAGGAACTACTGCCGCCGTTTATTAACTGAAAACTCGATATGACCGTGAAAAGCCGTCGAATTGCTACCTTGACGAAGCGAGCAAGGAACAACGGGCGGTTATCATGAAGCTCTGCGGGAGACACTCGACGAGGCCGTCATTGTTGGTTTAGAGGAAAAATCTTTTTGTGCGTCGCGAAAAATCCACCTGACGGGAATCTTGCTAGACATCTTGCCATCAATTGGATGTGTGAACTGTGAATTTTCAGTGGTCCACATTTTGCCGATTTGTTGTGTTTTCCGTGATTTCTGGCACTATCGAATTGTTAGAATTGAATCAGAACCGCTCGTTTGCAGAGATCGTGTTGTGTGTTTAAGAAAAATTCGCGAATCAATTGGAAAATTGATAAATTCTCCGAATAGTATCGTTCTAATGAAACATTTAAATCTTGAAATTGTTTTGTAGTACGTCGCCGTTTGTTGCTGAGCCCGTGCAAATTGTTGCGTTCAGACAGGAATTCGCGGTAGTGTCCAGACAAAAGTTGGTATAGCCGCAGTTGAACACCCACTGGAATTTAATTGTCCGACGAAAACTAGAGTGACAAAGAATTGTCTAGTGCGTGGAAAAAATGCACGAAAATTGCCAAACTTTCATTGCAACACTTGGAAAACTTTCCGACAAAATGGTTAGCACGTGTCCTTTGTGACAAATTCCCTTCGCGACTAGTGCACAAGGTTGTACGATTTCCAGTTTATTTGTTCGATATTTTCGGTTTGGAGTTTTGCATTTCGGTTGAGTTTTAGTTTTCCAGAAATTTTTGTCGAAAGTGTAAATTTTTCAGCGCCTACAAAGAGCAGTCACGCGAAAAATTATCAAACGGGAGTAGAAACTGCAACAACGTGACTTGGCTACTACCCAGAAAGTCAACACAGATTTAATATCGCAAAGTAACGTTTGCATTGTATAAAGATCTTTCAGCACGAATGAATTACATCCTCGTTTGGGGGTAATGTGATACGCTACTGCGGTCGAGACCATCAACGTTTGGATTGGAGCATCCACCAAGCCTTCTGTACAGCGGTGAGGTGGCCGCACATATAACGGACTTAAATGGCCCTGTTACACCTGGAAGTCATTGCAAAACAAAACAAACAAACGTTAATCCCTGCCGAGTGCCTCATACGTGACGTTCTGAGGTGAGAATTGGAGATGCATGAAGTTGAGCTCTGCATTGTCAAGTTTGTTTTGCATGCGTTGAGGACGAAGCATTTTTCAATTGCCCGAGTTGTGAGGCTGTTTCGTGCTGCAACCAGGAGCATCAAAAAGAAGACTCGAGCAATCATTCCAAATGGTTTTTTTTTTTGTATTCGAAATATCTTTATGAATTTTATAACTTACTTGAATTTGAAGACATTCCAATTATTTTCACGTCTTATACAAATTCGAATTACCTTTCGACTTACGCAAATTTAGTGCATGCGGAATTACGTTGGCACGACAATATCGGATAGTTGTTCACGGAGAAGAGAACTCGTTTAAGGATTTCAGACCATTCGAAAAAAATAGTAAAACGTTCTCATACTTCGATATTTACGCTTACCAGTAAACTTTGTTTTTTTCTGGAAGACAAATTGCAATATGTCGCAGAAAAAGGGGGAAAAATAACAAGCAAATCTTTTTTTTTGAGCCATTTCAATATCAAAAAGAAAAAAAATTCTTAAGTGAACAATTAAAGATATTTATCAATATTGTTTGTCTGTGGAATCAGTTATTTAAAAGTCGATATACATATATAAAGTAGTACTAAATTAATATAATATAATAATATTCACGTAGTAATAATTTAACATAATAATACAATCGATTATTGCACGACACCCGCTTTTGTATGAGTTTTTCACTCAAATGGGAAACACATGGCTACGTCTACGTTTGGATCTTGATCCGGTTGGGAGGCTGCGAGGCGCCACCACCTCCATCTGGATGTCCCACTGTTATTTTTGGGTCATAAAAATCGTCGTTAATGACGAGGTCTCCGCCAGTCCGTCCATTTTTGCTCGTCCCAACTTGTTCTCTGAACAAGCTATTCCAACCCTTAGCTGGTTACCTGCTGGTTACCTTGGACTTCGGTTGACTTTTTTCTGTGACCTGTAGTGTAATGAGCACAAGGACCCACTACAAAAGAATTTTGCATTCAGGAATTCTTGGGTCTCAAAAGAAAAGCGACCGAAGTCGACAAATTGTACGTAACTAAAAGAAGGGAAATGACTTGTTCAGAGAACAAGTTGCACAAGTAAAAACGGACGGACTTAGGGTAACCTCGTCGTTACCCGGTGGAGCTCATGGCTCACAAATAAGAGTGGGACAACCGGGTGGTGATGATGCTCCCTCGCACCCACGCAACCGGATCCCTTCTGAGTGGAAAACTCATACAACATAACTTGTATGAGCATTCCCATCAGAGGAGAAATGCCCCGGTGACCAATTTATGTCATAGAGTTATGCAATCGGATCACATAACCCTATGTCATTGAAAGGCACCTTGCTCGGGGCCACTCAACCTGCAAGAGTTCCTCTAACAAAAAGGTTATTATGTGCCCGATGGCTGGCTCATGTCTGGTGGTGAGAGCCCTCCACCGTACCGGGTTCTATACATGGTCTGACAAAACAAAATGGAAAGACCGAAGGGTTAGTTTAGTAACTCATTGTATTTCCAACAATCATTTTAACAAACGTAAATATTTTAGAAGTTTCATAGAAGCATAAGAAATCGTTTACTTAAGTATGTCTTCAAAACATTTGTCAAAACTTTTTTTTTAATTTATTCGCACGCCAATTGCATATTATTCTTCTATTCTTTCCTTATTAAGATCAATAGCATTAATACAAATCAAAGAGGAGTTTCTAGGTTTTCGACATGTGATCTAACCAGTCATTAAATTATGTTATAGTGAAAGTATTACGTACGATATTAACATTATTTTTCCTTGTTTCAAAAGATTGAATGGACGTTGTTCTTGAGTTCACGGCAGGGTTAAAAAAAAATGTAAATTTGTAAATTCGAAAATGCTACGTATACTTTTTGGCCAAAAAGAAAAACGTATGATTACTTGTTCGTCAGAAGTATTCAGTATATGAATTATCCCGGTGAGAACAACTGACAATTTAACAGAGGGTGGCGCATACATGCAATGCAAATTTAATAGGTCAATCAAAGGAATCAGTTCTTCTACAAATACGCTACAAGACATTAAGACCATTCAATATGTTAAACGAAAATTTATCTTAGAGCTCATTTTTTGAGTCTTGATTCACAAAGGATGAGTAGGAACTTAAGTCCCTATGGAAGCTTGAGCAAGAAGTTTCACACGGCAAATAAAATTCAAACGTGTAATTGCGATTCGCTGCCCGAGAGTTAACCTTTGCCAATATGAAATATAAATGTTCACAAGGTGTAGTCTTAACGCCCGAAGTTTCATAAAAAAAATAAATCTATTCGGGCAACGTCACCTAGCGCCGATACCCAATCATCATGAAGCAAACAATCAAAAACCTTGCGATACCTCAATGCGATATGAGCCTTTGACCTGGCCCGCGCAAACAATTTGCCACACGCGCTATCAAAAACACTTAAGCCACAGGCGGCTGTTGTTCAGCCTCAACTGAATTCCGAAAGCAACGGGACTTGCTCGCAAATGTCACTGGCCTCCAAGCACAGCGCGGAGTATTCCACAAATTAGTTCAAGTTCAGGAAAGAGGCACTTGCAAATAATCTTTTCTGGAAATTTTAACTTTTACTGTCACTGGGCGCTTTTGGGCGCGATACACATTTCAAGACGCGACGGGACATCGTTTTCCTGTGGATGCGTGGGAAAATATTTCCCACCATTAAATTCACAAAACTTCGATTAAATCACGGCCTCGGATTCGAGCACTAACCAGGATGTCCGACACTTGTGAAATATGAATTGGAAATAATTGCTGGCGAAAAACTTCCGCGGAACTAAACTCTGAACACGTTTTCTTGTGGTGGAAATTCTCTGACTTGTAATTTGTGTGGAGAAAAAGCAAAACCACTCGCGCGACTTCATCAGAGGTCCTCAATTCACTTCAAATTGCTACGGAAAATCGAAATCGACTGACTTCTACAAGACGCAAAAAAAATGAAAATTTGTTTGACTGTTCTTTGTCGCTAGTTCAAATAGATTCGCAAAGGTATCAACTGTACTCAGTAAGCGGAAGGTAATCTAATCACGAATACAAAATAAAGTCTTAGGAGCACTGATAGAGACATGCAATTAAGATTCTACAAGTAAAAGTAACTTAACCACTTTCCAAGGATATCTTACAGCACAGCCAAATCGAATTAACAGCGATCACACACCACTCATCGTTGAAAGCGCGACTGTGAATACAATGCATTCGTTCGTGTCTCCATTTACGTCAAGGCACCCCGAATTTGAAGAGCTTGAAGTGTTGGCTACTCGATCGCTTCAACGTCGATATTCCTGTCAACCACAATACAGCACTCCTAATGAGCAGAGTCCATTATCACCTGAACAATTATTGTATCACCCTTATGTCCAAAGAACTCCACGACCAATTGTCCTCTCGCGATGGCACTCACTAGCGCTCGGCACTGAATCTTGGCTGCTTTTTGAGTAGTTTTCGTTCTCTTCTAAAGACGCCCGAAGACATAAGTTCTTCGTTGTCAATTTACACTGACTTTTGGCTACTCCCGTTCCAGCCTAGATTTACTACGACCTGACCAATGTTCTACAAATAGAATGGCACAAACGATGCTTTATATGTGATATGATGATAATCCGGTCAACACGAAGTGCAGTTACTAACGAATAGAGTACGCACTTTATGATCGTTATCAAATTCCCCCAAACCGTCTTCCTGTTCGACTGAATTGTGTTTTGCAATATGCTAAGAAATTAAGGTTGGAACGGAGATGAAAAACGGTCTGAATTCTTACTTTTGGCTGGTGAGTATGCAGTTCTGCATTCACCAATGAGCCAGATCAACAAAGTGCATGATAGACGATCAGGTCTAGTGGAGTGCATTCGAGCCAAATAATTTGCAATGGAGGGCATTGAATGAATGTAAATAGTGACACACATTTGCAAGGACATGAGACAATCTGAGCAGTTTAAGTTGGGATTTCATTTTTGCGGTTGAGCTATGATTATTATCAGGATTTTTGATTAGATCACTTTCTTTACTACTTTATGGAACATATAATTACTTGTAGGTAGAAAGAGCAGAACTTTGAGTAGTGGGAAATCAAAATTATTTCTCAAGAAGTTTTTTACTGCAACCACCTCGTTCTACCAAACTCTTTGCCCCGTCCCAGCAATCGCTTCAAATACCCCACTGAATCCAACTTGCTAACAGATATAAAACCAACTGATCATGCCGAAGTGATCAAGCCGAGCAAAGAGAAGGACGCAACCAACAACACTCTCGTCTTTCCACTTTCGCCAACCTCGTAAATTCGTCGAGGAGCATAGAAACGCGTCAGGCTTTGCGTCGCCGTAAGTGGGCACCACTTCACTCCCATCTTTTCGATGCAAGCCTCGAGTTAGTTTGCATATTATATTTTTTTATATGTGTGGGCATTTGTGGCCCGTGAGAAATATAACTGTGAGTTCTGCATGTAATCTCTGAAGTTCGTCCGATTTAAAATTGAATAACAATGTAATGCACATGTAAAACCTGTTTCTCCTTTTTCTCTTTCCGTGGCTTTATTTTTATTTTTTTGAAGGCATTACTTCGACTGTTGGCAGTTTTAATAGTAATAAACACGAATAAACAAACTAAATATTGATTTAAACATGAAATGTACTTACAATTAACGAAGCAGAAATGGATGAAGATGAAGTAAGGCGAAACAGTGAAAAGTGGCTTACGATTAAAATTCACATCACACGTTTTATACAAACTACTGGGCAATTATAGTCAAAACTAAACTAATTACATTGAAACTAATATACATTGTAAGTCCAGTTAAAAATAAGCTTGCTAGGAAATCAAAATTGTTTGTGAATAAGTTCAAGACGGCGATTCTTAGCAGTGGCGAATTTATCGATAATCCTTTCATTGAAGTTCCCGATTTCAGCAATCAAATGTTTTTCTATAGAAATCATAGCCAATGCAGTCAAACGTTCTTCCGACATTGTATTTCTCAAAAAAGTTTTAATGCGCTTCAAGGTTGAAAAACTCCTTTCTGCTTCAGCGGTGCTCATAGGTGTTGTTACCAGGATTTCCAGCAATTTTTTTTCCTTTAGTGGTTCATTTAAATTATTTTTCAAGATGAATTTTAGCAAGACATGGGCACTTGACATTTCTCGGCAATCACTTCTTGAATAGATGATTGATAATTCTGTTCTTAAGCGTTCCCGCTCCAATGTAGGATAGGCGGCACATGTAGAATTTAGCTCTGAGCCAGGGAAATTCAATTGATATTCTCTGAAGCGGTTCGAATCAAAAAGAGAAGCAGCAACAAGGTGTCCATCGAATGCGAATCTATCTTTGATAGCATTTAAAATTACATCACAAACTTCTAATGCAGCAAGGCGATGGCTCTCAGGACTATCATGAATGCGTCGCTTTTTACCCTGAAATATATTTTCTATATCATTTGCATGGGACGCTTCGTCTATCATGTTATCAATTTCATCGCGGATATTTTGAATATTTTCCTCAAAAGAAACAATATTAGCTTTCAATTGAACCGAGTCAGCTTCTCATGTCTGCATTTGGTTAGAAAGTATATCTACATGAGGCATATGTTATCTTTCAACATGCGGCGAATACCTGAAGCTGCACTGCAAACTGTTCCATCAGTCTTCTATGGTTTCCATACATTCAATTAAGCTTTCCCTATAGTCGTATACAACATTAACTGTTCTCACATTGAAATTCCATCGCGTTGATGCACCATGGGGAATTTTTCGTTTTACGATCGATCAATACAGCGATTCTCGATGGGAAGCTGCTAAAAAATCCCGGTATTTCTTGCACATTACCAAAAAACACTCGCACCTGTGAATTCGAAGATGCCACATTTTTGACGATTAAATTCAATAGATGCGCATAGCAATGTATTAAATGTGCAAAATTATATTTCTTTTTTATTAATGCTTGCACTCCAGCCCTTTTCCCACTCATAACAGCGGCGCCATCATAGCTTTGAGCAATAAGTTTTTCATTTGAATTATCCAATATTGGGTTCAATACAGCCAGTAATTCACTGCTTATACTTTCCGCGTCTTGTTTTGGAGGATTTAAGTAGCACCAGAAGCGCTCTACTGGACCTCCATTCTACACATACCTAAATATTGTAACAAGCTGTAGCTTTGAGGATACATCTGTGGTCTCATCTGCTGAGATGGCAAGATATGAAGCTTCTTTAATTTCAGCAGCTATATGTTCTTGGTAAACTTGCAACATGCAATTCAATAAATCATTTTGAATCGTTTTTGAAGTGCCTTTCAAAATAGTCGCATTTTTCAAATGATCTTCCAATGCGTTGTCGAGCTCTGCTGAAAAATTTATAAGGCCACGGAATACACCAGGGTTCTCAGAGTTTGCAGACTCATCATGTCCTCGGAGGGCTAGTTCAAAAGCGCCACAAAATTTTATGCAGTTGATTATTTTTGACAGAACATATCGATTCCGTGAAACTTCTTCATTCTGCTTTTGTATATTGCGCCAATATGCAGAATCTAATTGCGCCTGTATGTTAATTTTGCCCAAAATATTTAGCTCCATTTGATTATAAAGGTGAGCTCGAGAGTTCTCATGCCTTTTAATTTTCTCGGAAAAGTGTATTAAGTCAGTGGCTCCTGTTTGCGTCCACAGCAAGCATGGAAAGCAGTATAATGCATTTTTCCTATTGCACCAACATATCCAATTGTTTCTTGTATAAATGTCTCTATTATATTGCCGTTTATACTGTTTTCCTCTGCTACTTCCTGTTGCTTCAATGGACAGATCAGGCAGAGGGCTACCGTTATTTTTAAGTCAAACTTCTCCTCTAGGCTGTAGGCACCGAAACATTTCACGTTGATCAAATTATAAATAACATCCATTTTGTTTCTAAACATCCAAACCAAGTAAAGCCACAGAACACTTTTTCTCTACAAAAACACTTCAAATCAACAAACAATCAAAAATTTATGTTTAGGCACACAATAAATCGCGAAAATAAGCAATATACCGAATGGAAAAATCTCGGAAGAATTACAGTTGCAATCAGAAGAGCTTTCAGCAAGACTCGCAATATTGCTCGAAGAGTTATAAAACTAAATTTTCCAATGCTGCAGGGAAATGCAGTTCTAATATAAAGCACAGGATGAAACAACAGACCATTTCGTTTATAAAGCGACTTGCAATGGATGGAAAAAGCGTTTTCAAATAAACGAAAAATGTAAATATTTTTAGACTATCTGTGCTTAGTATTGATTTGACTCCTTAAGTCAAAGCTTACAAAGTTTTAGAAACATTTCATATTCCTGTAAGAGAAAAATAATCGGGTGCGTGCATTCCCCACAACCATCATCAATCATGTTACGAAAAGTTGTAAAACATTCTTCAAACATAAAAGTAATACATTGCAGAAAAACAGAATGAAACAATAATTCAATTAAGAACTGACCAATATTTCATTCATTAATTTAAGCACAATTAAATCAATACTATTAAATAAATTTCTTGTCGTCCAGTTCTACTCAACTTATATTCGTAACTTCATATATGCATTTTCACAAGTCATTTTTATTTATGTTCTGCAGAGTTGCAGCACGAATCGTGCCTATAAACTCCAAAGCGAGTGCAACACAGGGGAAAGAAGAGATAGAGGATTCGCTTTTTCAGTGCGCAGAACGTCGAACGACATTGTTCTGAGTGATGTTATAGATTATCATAGACGCATGAAGAAAAATGTTATGTATGGAAACAGGGGAAAGTCAAATTGAAAAAATGATGTCTCTAAGGTACAGTATGTGTAGATATGAATATGCAGCTTAGATGAGCTTAGGATTTTGTTTTTTTGTTGCATAGTGGGGCAATTATTTGAAAATTTTTTATGTGAAATATCATAAACATGATAAAAATACACATTATTAGAAGTGATTAATTAATAAAAAACTTCATTTTCCGAAAATTTTTGGTGAGTTCTGCAGCTCTTCAGCTCGCATGCACGAGCCGCCACTGTGTGTGGGTACGTATAATTAATGCGTATAAATGAAAATTATGGACGAATGAACAAAATTGGTATGCAAGGTGTTTGTGAGTTCTTGATCATTTTAACGAAGACATTAGATATAAAAAAAAGATTCTAAGCTGAATAATCATTAATGTCTACTTGTCGCCGCCTATAGCAATATGCGTTTCATCGACCTGTCTTCACTTTTTCTAGTAGGAACTTCAATTTTCTTGATCACCATGCTGTAAGGGTGAAGGAGATAGGAAGGTTTTAGAGCAGTTTAATAGGGTAACTGCTCGATTACTACAGACCCAAGAATTCGTGAATGCGGAATTCTTTTGTAGTGGGTCCTTGTGCTGGGGGAAAGAATCCGCCCCACAGCAACACAACGCTAGCCCGCCAGCGAATTCACGCGTCCCCAGACATGGCCAATCTCGGCGGATCTCCTCTTTCGTCGAGCCAGTTGACCATCGCTGCGGTCCTTCATGGACATTCTGATACCTTATTTCACTACAAAGTGACGAAGAATTTTTTGGGAATAGCTCCTCGGCTAATTGATGGAAGTCCAGATGAAGCCAGGTATATTATAACATAGATGTTGTCAGATATGTTACAGCTGATTCAACACAAGCATTTCTTGAAATATAACGAGTAGCACAGGTTCGAGGCGAAGTTAATGGGTCAGCTACACGATGAGGTATTTTAGAAGCCGACGTCTTAAAGGAGGATTTACTTCTGGTGACAATATGGCACTCATCAAGCATATTCATGCCATCAGACTGCAGTATTGGTGATGACAATTTCGTCCTGTTATTAATGTCATTGAAGCTCTCTGAGGCTGCAATTTTGGGAGACTTGTAATCCGCGAATTTCAATAGCGAAAGCGATAGGAAGGTTTTAGAGCAGTTTAATAGGGTAACTGCTCGATTACTACAGACCCAAGAATTCGTGAATGCGGAATTCTTTTGTAGTGGGTCCTTGTGCTGGGGGAAAGAATCCGCCCCACAGCAACACAACGCTAGCCTGCCAGCGAATTCACGCGTCCCCAGACATGGCCAATCTCGGCGGATCTCCTCTTTCGTCGAGCCAGTTGACCATCGCTGCGGTCCTTCATGGACATTCTGATACCTTATTTCACTACAAAGTGACGAAGAATTTTTTGGGAATAGCTCCTCGGCTAATTGATGGAAGTCCAGATGAAGCCAAGTATATTATAACATAGATGTTGTCAGATATGTTACAGCTGATTCAACACAAGCATTTCTTGAAATACAACGAGTAGCACAGGTTCGAGGCGAAGTTAATGGGTCAGCTACACAATGAGGTATTTTAGAAGCCGACGTCTTAAAGGAGGATTTACTTCTGGTGACAATATGGCACTCATCAAGCATATTCATGCCATCAGACTGCAGTATTGGTGATGAAAATTTCGTCCTGTTATTAATGTCATTGAAGCTCTCTGAGGCTGCAATTTTGGGAGACTTTTAATCCGCGAATTTCAATAGCGTCTCAACCTCTCAGCAAGCACTTTTGCATTTAGCTTGAAATGCGTTCAGCACATCCATGATTTTTCTGATTTTTCAGATGAAAGGTGTCCAATTACGAAGGGGGGAGTGATTAAAAATTTCACATATTTCCCCTTCCCCTGCCCCCTCGGTACTGATAAGGTGATTTTAAAACCTTGTTTTGTAAAGATCCATCGAGACCTTTAGAAAGAACAAAAAAAATCGAATATCCCTCTACCTGGCCTTATCTAGGGCCTACCTGCTTAACCCAACCTACATCTCTATAAAGTCATTACCTTCCACACATCCTTTAGACACTGAAGATGACTTAAAGGAGTTGGAACACGTCTGTTCACTCAAAAAAGCAAGACTCGATAACTTTACCAGAAAAAATAAATAAATAAAGGTAAAATTAAAACTACAAAAGAACACGACCACCTTGCAGCCTGTGAAATGTTTTAAAGATCATTAAATATCTCAAAACTAGTGTTAACGAACTTTCCATCCGATGTAAACACTAAAAAACGATAGTAGGTCAAAACAAAAACAAGAAATTTATCTTGAACCCAAGATTTGCCTCAACTGCCGGCTATTAACAACATGCATGGTTTCACCTTGATTTACTTACAAACTTCCAAATTACCACCGAGTGTGGAGTTGCATAATGTCAATTTTACTTTTGAGTTGTCCTCATTAAAAAGCTCTTAAATCATTTTGTATTGTGTTTTGAGAGCGAATGACTCTAATAAATGTTCATTTGATACTCATGCCTCGAGGGTTAATAGTTTTTGGCAAGATTTCAACAAGTGAACTTTTATAAGAGACTTCGTTTAATAAACATTTACAAAAATTTGCAGAGGCAATTTACATTTTGGTAATTAAAATTAAGTAATTTCATATTTTCATGTCGTGTTTGAAAGCTGTCTCTTGATAACAATTTATAATTTAATTAAATATTGTTTAAAATCCGCGTACAAAGTTCAATTAATTTCAAACCTCGTTCACTGGAAAACTGATTAATCGCTTGATTTCTACTCATTTAATCATTTTACTACCAAATTTTTATTTTTACCAAATTCACGCACATTCTCCCGGACAGAAAAAGAGAGGTCAAAAAACTCAACAGGCGATATTAATGGAGCCTATTAACTTTTTTCCCATTTCTCCACATACTATGCTTGTAATTAACAGTGTAATATAACTTTCCTCGTTAAATGGGCATACATATAAAGAAGTAAATCTTTGAACTCCGCTAGAAAATATGCAACGATAATTAAACGGATGCAATTTCACCATAAACTATGCAATTGGAGATGTTGTGAAAGTTATTGATTGAAGCATAGATAACTATTTCCATCGACCATCTACAATAAAATACTATCTGCACAGATGCATGCATCTATTCGAACGTATCTTGACCATGAACCACATACATATGAGTTCAACACTACCTGCGCGAACGAGTTATTTGTTCGCTTGAATTTACGTATGCAAATATCGATCTTCACTTTCAGTTTCAAACTTAACCGGAAAAATCAAAGATTTTAAATTATTGTAGTAGAAAATGGAGGAAGCAGAGAAGTTTAAAAGTGAAAGTCGAATGCAAGATAAAATATCATTGCATTTATGAGAAATGGAAATACTAATTTTACAATCAACTCCGAAGATCTTGTTACTCTGGAATGCGCAACTTTGGTCTCAGTATCTTTCAAATATCAAATGGCCATCGGTTTGATTAAATTTCGAAATGTTGCTTCTATTGCAATTTTTCTATTTGTGCCTCGTGGGCAAACTGAACTCTGATTGTCAGATTAGGATAATTACGTAAATTGTTTTGCTAGTTATTTATAGTGAATTGTAAAAAATTGGAATTCCGCATATTAATTTGCTTAATTGAGCGATGTCATTTTAATTTGATGGATGTGAGAAAGTTGATTTTTATTAGCAAATATTATTTGGTTTGTTAAACAATTTGATATGCAAATGAGTATCTCTTTGTTCCTTTTTAGGGCTTTATAAAATAATTTTACATAACTACTAAAATTGCGACCTGTCTGTTCGTCCGTGTGTCACAGCATGTATTGACGTAAACCGCATAAGCTAGGAACATGAAATATTGTTAGTAAAAAGTGGTGCCCAGATTCTACGTCGTGGCGTTCAGACATATTTTTAATGATATTTGCGTTTAGCATTCGTTACGTAAAGACGTGTTTTTTTTAATTCTACGTCTAGCGCTCGTTGCGTGTAGACGTGTTTTTAATCGCTCCGGTCATTAATTTTAAAAATTGATTAATTTTTCACGTCAGTTTCAAAAAATTAAATTTGTTAAGATGTTCTCAATAATAATATAACACTGCTAAATCTTACTTCACTTCGATTAACTCATTCGAACCCGTCAACTTGGTGATGCACCCGTTGTCCGGTCAAGACTAACCTGCTGTTATCCTTTATTTATTCACGTCCAGTTGGATGATTTGTTAACATGCATCTAAACTCTACAATAAGGCATTCACACATCTCACGCATTCTAAGTGGCGGCGCATCTGCCGACCACTTGCGCAAACAACCATTTCCAGCAAACATAACGAATCGCCGGCGATGCGAATTCGTATCGCCACGTCGAACAATTTGTTCGCCGGCGAATTCGACAGCGATCCGGAGTCGAATTGCGTGAGAACAAAATGTCACCTCGTTGGCGAATCGCCGCGGCGCATCATAAACGGTTTACCGTGGCGGATTACAAACAAATCGCCACATCGAATTACAAGCGAATCGCCACGTCGAATTGCAAACGAACCGCCGCGTCGAATTACAAACGAATCGCTACATCAATTTACAAACGAATCGCCGCGGCAGTTCGATTGTAATTCGCCACGGAGAACCGATTATGATTCGCCGCAGCGATTCGCCAACGAGGTGACATTTTGTTCTCAGGCAATTCGACTTCGTATTGCTGTCGAACTCACTGGCGAACAGATTTTTCGATGTGGCGATACGAATTCGTATCGTCAGCGATTTTTTTGTTCGCTGGCAAGATTCCTAAGAATCTAAAATCTGGTAGTGATTCAAAGTAAAAGTTTTCCAAGTTTATATTCTCCTGACTCTAAATATCATAATATAAAAAAAAATTTAAAAAAAAGAAAAATTGATTTCAATATTAGCCCTAAAAACTATGAAATAAATTTTGTGGAATCAGTGCTAAATCAGTTTCCCCGTTTTGTAAAAGTGAATGGCAAAGAATCGCAACCCAATCGTGACCAAAAGGGGGAAAAACTGATTGGGATCCAACACCGGCCTGACCCTTCAAAACTTTTTTTCAATAAAATTAATCAAGTGGGGTACCAAAAGAAAGATCTTAATGAGAACTTTCAGAATCTGAAATCAAAAATTAAATTTTCGAATCAGAAGTCTAGGGGGAGGCAAAATATAGCAAAATTTATGTCCGCCTCCCTCGCAATTGGACACTTTTGGATTGAAAAATCTGAAAAAAAATCTTAACGAGTACAAAGGCAACAAATACCTCAAAAATAAAATTTCTCAAAACTTTCATAGTTATCGTACAATTTATGAATTTTAAGGGCTGCTCCATACAATCGTAACGGGACCCTTAATCTACACATTACCGAAGGAGAGTCCTACTCTCTTATCTGGTCCCATTCAAAAGTTATGCGCTAACATACATAAAACAAGTCGGGTACACAGACCTACGTTCATGTCAGAAGGGTTTTGTATGCAAAGTAAGATATGCAGTTACCAATTATGAACAAACTCGAGAGATGCTTCAACGACATTAACATCAAATATTAGGTTTAAACGAAAAACTAACATTACTTTAATTTAAAAGGCCGCCATTTTGTTGGAATACTTCTTAAATTATTGAGTGAATGAGTTCTTTAAGATAATGATATGATTCATCTTTTTTGAAAATGTTGAGTAGTTCCAATCCAAACTGTAGTGTATGGGTCGATAGAAAGCCCATTTGGTCGAAAAATCCAGTGTTATTCGTTAATTTTCTCTTCCCCTGCACTCTCTGCTGATGGTAGCACTGTTTTAAGACCTGCTTTGTAAAGATCTCATTCATACCTTTCTTATGATAACCCACACGACTGCCTTTGACGAAATTTTTTTGTTAAGTGGTCACCCCCTGTATAACTTCCATAAATATAAATTGATTTTTCCGAAACTTACAGAATATAAGGATCTTCTGTAGCGCTACTTAAATATCATTGAGGTCATTACTTCCAACCTTTTCACAAAGTTTGGTGGCTGCAACTTCTATAGTTTCCGAGAAAAACTGCTGTGACATACAGATGGACGGGCAGACGGACTCACGTTGTGATTTCAATAGGGTTTTGAAAAAAAATTTTTACAAAACCCTTAACAGCAAAAAATAAATATACGGGACAAACTGATAACCTTCTTTCTTTTAAAAGTCGGTTAAAAATGGATAAATGTGATTGTTATGTATTTAAATTTGTCACTATTTTGTTTAAGCCGCTTTGGACTCGTTCTCTTAATGCTTACGGTAACATATTAGTGTTACAAACCACTTCTGAAATTTTCCTGCAAATCCGTACAAAAGTGTACTATATAGGCCATTAAAATCGTGTATATCACATGTGGATATTGCTGTAAACTTAAGCTTTTCAATTGTTTTCACTTTGTTGTTTATTGCATGATTATTATTAAAATGATATGGCTCATGAGTCGAATTGGATCTTAGTATGAACTTTCAGCTGTTTCAAGGGCACCGTTTTGATTTTAAAGGCAAAAGTGTAGAATTCAGAAATCACACTATTATCAACAAAGTTAATCGAATTTTGATTTTTGTGGTATTTGTTACTCAGGTACTCATTAAGACACTTACGTATTTTTTTCCAATTTTTCGCTCAAAGGTGTCCAATCGCAATGGGGCGACGCCAATTTTCCCCCTATTTTGACTTCCCTCGCACTCCGCTTCTTTGTAATCCAACTTTCAACACCTGATTCAGAAAATCCTCATCAAGGCCTTTCTTTTGATACAAATATCCGCCGTATCCAACAAAAAAATTAAAGGTTACTTCCATACATGGGGCGGCTGGGTCCTCCCTTAAAAAGAGGAGTGCGCCACTTTTGACCTATTTGCACTATTTGTTCACTTAAATACTCTATACCATCTACTATTTTACGGAAACACTCCTCACACGTGAAAATCACGATTTCAACTGACAATACATCATCTGCATTATATCTTCATTAAATACATAGGTCAACCAGCAAAAATTAAAACGAAAAGAGTTATCTCAAAAGAACTCCGAACATATGGTGCAATCCTTCAGAAAGCAATAAATTGGTCCGCATTTATTATTTTAGGACTTTTTAGCATTCCTACGAAGAAAATAGGATTTCTCTATAGTTCTTTGCTCGGGATTTTCGCTATTTTACGACTTTTCTTCGACCGGACCAAAAAAATACGATTTGTTTGTAGTTCAACGCAACGCAAATGCTATTTCACGCTCTTTCTTCGCTCTGGCGAAGATAATGCGTTTCGCCAATAGTTCGACTAGGCGACATTTCGCCATAATGTTTGGTGGGTTGCTACTTAGGCATGCTGGACCGCACCACCAAGAAGACTCTAGCCTTTTTTTTTTGTTTTTTATTAATCTTTAAATGTTATCCTTTCGAGCCGGGATTTCGCTCATATAACATTCGGCCAACCTACGATTCACTGTCCTCAGTGAAAAACACAATCATCAATCAGCCATGTACACTCGCGAGACGCCATGTCTCTTATACATATATCAGTCCATTCAGTTACGAGCCACAATCACTCCTGAATGCCATATACGATCAAGTCTGAAGACGGTTGCGAACCAACCGCTCCCTCCATGATACACTCAGCAATATGCAGTTACGAGACCCTGTGTCTCCCACATATCAGATCATTCAGTTACGAGCCACAATTACTTCTGCTAGCAATACATACGTTCCTCTTGCGAACTTTTCGCTCTCGTACCGTTATGCTTTCACACCTCCTGTACTCCACGAGGTTTCAACTAGGTACGGAACTACGAGTCGCTCACATCTTATCACCTGATAACACGTCCCTTATATTCAGAAGTACTGAAACACTCAAATCTCTTTTTTTTCATCAATCTTATGAACAGTCAGAGGGTACGAAATATTGTAAATATAGAATGGTATAACAAATAACTCTAGTTCGTACAGCGAATTTATTTAAATCAACCAATATTACTAATAATAATACTACTTATTATTCGGGAAAAGGTTCATCCTCTGAGTCACTCTCAGAATCGGTCCAGGTAAAATCCGCTAACTAACACCATGGTTTCATCCTGTCCGCAGCCAGAACGGAATTATATGATTTTCGAGTGATCCGAATAGAGTCTGGATCACTAATTCGGTAACGATCGTTGCAAAGTACTTCTCTTACTTGATAAGGACCTTTGAAACGAGGCTTTGTTTCCCGGCACTCTACTGTTGCTGATGCCTCGGAGCAGATTAACACCAAGTCGCCAATTGTATACATCCTCGGTGTCCTGTGCGATGCGTTGAATTGTTCAGCATGTTCCCGTTGGCTTTCAACAGTATTGTGAATAGCTTTAGCTCGTCTGTTCGTCATTTTCTTCGTTTCAGTGGTATCGGCCGCCCGTTGTTTTAACCTTTCCTTTAGTTCGGATAAAACAACATTGTCTTCTTCATCATCGTATGCATTATCACTTGTTTAGAAAACTTCCCCGTCATGCAGTGCTAATATTAATTTGTTTCCATGATATTTCGGGGGAAAACGCCATCAATAGTTCACTGGGTGTCTGCTTTGTTGTGGTGTTTTTTATATTGTTTAACGCCCACTGGATGTTACAAATATTCGTGTCCCAATCATACCCGTCGTAATTGTTCGTCAGAGATGCGATAGCAGCCTTCACTGTTCTGAAATATCTCTCGATTTGCCCATTTGCTAGCGGGGTGTGGACGGCGATCAGGATATGATGGATAACATTTTTTTGACAAAATTTCTTGGAATTGTTAGATGTTAACGCTGCCCCTCGATCAGATACAATTCTTGTAGGCATACCAAAAAATTGCGATGCATTGTTGAAGGTTTTTATCACACCCCTTGCATTCGATGATTTTACAGGTTGTAGGATGATGAACTTAGTAAATGCATCGATTATCCCCACGAGGTACATATTACCAGCTTTACTTCTCGGATACGGACCTAAATGATCCACATGCACCGTAAAAAAATGGTATTGGCTGTCGTTCCGGTATGTGGATCTAGTAGTTTGTTTTGTCAAGTCGTCTTTTATTGTATAGACATTCCACACAAGACCTTAAATATTCGCTTGTTGATTTTTTTAATTTTCTGAACCAAAAATGTCTCTGCACATTATCCATCGTTTTATTGATACCGCAATGTCCCATATCGTCATGGGACATCTTCAAAATACGCCACCGCAACCCATTAGGTATCACAAGTCGTTCACCATTCTCTGTTTTTCGAAATAGTTTCCCGCCACGTAGGATGAAGTTTAGAAATAATTGCTTGTAGTTCCCGTTTTTTCTGTCACCAATTTGCAAACTATTTTTTATTGCGGTAAGGTGTTTATCTTGAAACTGCAAAGTTGCGATCCAATCTGCGTCATCAATCCCGATCGACATGATCTGTTCTGCAACAGTTTTGGGCTCTTGTGCTTCTTCGCACGGGGCCCTGCTCAAAGCATCAGCATGTGACATTCTACACCCTGGTCTGTATTCGATATCGAAGTCAAACTCAAATATCTTCAACCACCATTTCACAATGCGTGGATTGAGGTTTCTTTTGTTCTGCGTCATCCGCTGTGAATTACAATCGGTGACCACCACAAATTTTTTATTGATGAGATATTGTGTAAAACGTTCTAATGTTTCGACGACAGCTAGTGTTTTCAGCTCGAAGCTATGGTATCGTGATTCTACATCGGTGGTTGAGCGACTGAAGTAAGAGACAGGTCGTACTGACTTATCTTCTGCGACTTGCATTAATATGCCGGGTACTCTACAAGAGCTTGCATCAGTATGGACTTGATGTTGCTTGTTCACATCATATATAGCTAGGGTGGGTCGTTCCGTCAGCTTCTGCTTCAGTAGTTCAAATGCTTCTTGTTGATCTTTGCCCCAGTAAAATTCGATGGCCTTCTTCAGCACCCCATTTAATGGTCGAGCGATCTTAGAGAAATCTCTGATGAATTGTCGGAAATAGCTACACGGTGCCAAAAATTGCTGGACTTCCTTAACCGAACTTTGTTTTTTATATTCACTTATTGCAGCCGTTTTACTTGTTCCCGGTTGAATGCCTTTTGAGTTGATTTCGTGGCCCAAAAATTGTAATTTGTTGTTGAAAAATGAACACTTTTCCAATTTTAAGGTAACACCTGCCTCCTTTAGTGCGTTAAGCAATACTTCTAATATTTGGAAATTTTCCTCCACCGTCTCTGTGGGTATTAGAATGTCATGCATGTATACAATTATTTTCCCGTATGGAATAGAGTACATAATTTTCTTCATCAATTTAAGGAAAACGGCTGGAGAATTCGTAAGTCCAAAGGGAACACGCTTATATTCATAATGTCCTTCAGGTGTCACGAAAGCAGTGAACTTACGACTATTTTCCTCGACAGAAATTTGATGATATCCACTCATTAGATCAAGGCATGTGAAAAACTTTTTATTCGCGAGCAAATTAAGTGTCTCTTCTATGTTCGGAAGGGGAATATTTCGCGCACCATAATTGAATTTAACTTTCGATAGTCGACACACATTCGATAATCACCGTCCTGTTTTTGTACGAGAAGAACCGGACTCGCGTATTCCGAATCAGACTCTTTGATAATGTCTAATTTGAGTAGTTCATCTACCTTTGCCCGAAGAACTTCTTGCAGTCCGTATGGTACTTTATATGGTTTATACCTAACAACTTCCACTGTTTTCAGTCTAATACTCATTTCGACGAGATTAGTTTTACCTAGCTCTGCCATATTTTTCGCGAAACAAACTCTAAATTTATTAGCAAGTCTAAACAATTTTTTTCTCTTCTCTTCTGTCAAATTAGTTTTTATTAAGAACTTTTCACTAATGTCATTTGAATCACCATGGTCTATGCGGTAAATAGTTTCCGGGGCTTTGGAGAATTGAAAACATTGCCACGTTTTTAGAAGGCGTGTATCGGGCCTATCTAGAAAATTCCTTCCAAGAATTATAGGAACCGGTTGGGCCCCATTTCCTACCACTAAAATTTCAATCTCGAAACTAATGTTTTGAAAACTTACGGTTTTTATGGTCTTTTCCTTTGCACACGTTACTCCTCCACCAAACCCAGTTAGCTGGATACTGCAAGACACTGTATTCCACTTATTGTTTCCGATAATTTGATACTGAACCGTAGAACAAGCACTTCCTAAGTCTAAAAAACACCTAATTTTTACTCCATCTACTAAAATTAGTGGGTAATATTTATCTAAGTACATTGACTCCATGTTGTTCATTAATTGTAATTGTGTCTGATCACAGTTCTGTGCAACATGTCCCGGTTTATGACATTTGAAACAATTGGTAATATGGTGTGGGCAGTCTCGGTAGCGATGCCCTGTTTTACTGCACTTAAAACACTTTAACCCATTTTTCTCCTTATTTTCCGCATTTGATTCACCCTGCGGCTTGCTTCTCTTTTCGCTGCAATGCAAGGCAACGCTATAGCGTCGATTTTTCGGTAGAGTGGATCCGTCGGCCGTTTCATAGCTCCTTTTCTTGGGCAGGGTGTTACTACTTTGATTCAGTAGCCGGTGACAATGTCTTTCCTGTTGCCTCATTGTATTGACTTTTTTGATGGAAACTAGCAGTTGCTGCATATTCTCGCAATTGGCAGCGGTAAGCATGTTTATCATACCCTTGTCTTCCATGCCCGATATGATATAAGTCATCGTTTCTCTCTCTGTGAGATCGATGCTTTTGGCCATAGCTGCAATGTGATAGAAATACTCTTCTATACATTCTTTTTTTTTCTTTCTGCGAAGCATGATCTGCATAAGTATGTCAGATTCATTTTTAGTGGTAGGAAAACTGCATACGAATTCCTTTTTAAGTTCTGGCCAAGTAGTAATATCGGTTCGTGATTGATGCCAATATCTCGCAGCGCCACCGAGACGTAATGACGCGTATAAAAGAATTGTACGCTCATTCCACGAGAACACTTCGGCCAGCCGATCTATGTTCTCAATCCACCTGGCTGCACCATAAGAGCCTGTGGCCGGGTCAAACAGAGGTACTAAAGTAGACAGTTCTGCAGTGTTAATCTTCAGCGCTGGTGGTTCGCAGTTACCATGGCTTGAAGGTGCCACTAGAGCATCGACCGATGAAGTTGTGGAGGAGGTGGAGCTTCGCAGAGCCAACTCACGCTTCAAAAGGGAATTCTCCCAACGAAGTAACTCAATTTCATTCGCTTGAATATCATTATGCAACGGTCTTCCGGAGTCTACAGCTCTAGTATGCAAGTCGTCGCGGTGCACACCTCCATTTACTTCACCCTCTGTGCCCACCAACATATCTCTATTGTCTTCACGATAACTCATTCTATATTTGAAATATATTTTTTTCCTACGCAATTAAAAAAACAAGCACTTTCCCAAAATCTTGAATTAATCAAGCACACCACAAGCACTCGTTGCTTTATCTTTAGCCACTTTTCACGATTAGGAGTATAACCCCAGACCTGAATTGTTAAAATGTTCTCAATAATAATATTCCACTGCTAAATCTTACTTCACTTCGATTAACTCATTCGAACCCGTCAACTAGGTGATGTGCCCGTTGTCCGGTCAAGACTAACTTGCTGTTACCCTTTCGCTCTTAACACAATCCGCATGCCATAGACCTCCATGAAATTTATTTATTCACGTGTAGTTAGATGATTTATTAACATGCATCTAAACTATACAAGAACGCATTCACACATCTCACGCATTCTAAGTGGCGGCGCATCTGCCGACCACTTGCGCAAACAACCATTGCTACTTAGGCATGCTGGACTGCACCACCAAGAAGACTTTAACCTTTTTTTTGTTTCTTATTAATCTTTAAATGTTATCCTTTCGAGCCGGGATTTCGCTCATATAACAAATTAATTTTTTATAACTCAGTCAAAAGCAAATTTTGATTTTATTGGAAAAAGCATTTATCGTCGAAGGAATCGACCCAGGGAATCATAACGAATGTTTTTTTATTGCGATAAATCAACAAAGCAAACGATCCAAAGGCTAACTCAAGACTGCTGATATTTATTTATCTATTTTATTTACGCTTTTCTATAGATCCATGAATCCAATTACAAAATAGGTAAGGAAAAATAATGTAATATAATACACGCGACAAAAAAAAGGGAGCAACTTGCAATAAGAAAAAAAACAAGAATATAAAATACTATTGTAATAAACTATTGGAAGCTAAGGAAAATATTATGCAATAGATTAAAAGCGTTTAAGGAATGTGGCAGAGGACCCAGCTGGAACTCATTATAACGACGTGATACGCGTACTCAAAATGAATAAAAATAAATATCGGTACGAGCAAAGAGCACAATGAATATGTCAGTTGAACGCGTTCTTGAGGTGGGACGTATATAAAGCCTTTCCTGAAGGTTGGATGAAAGAATACCGTGATATAATTTAAATAAGCAGCATAGGTCTAAAGGCTGAGCTACAATCAACATAACCAGACATAAAGCAAATGTCAAAAAAAGTTGAACCCGAACATTTTATAGGGCGTTGAGTACATTTGACATGAGGATGACATACGCAACATGAAAAGTTGAAATCGAACGAACTTTTTATGTCAATATGACAAATACATTGTTTACTTTAAGTGACAATCATTCATTATTGTTCGCCATTTGAAAGGGTGAGTAAAATTTTATCCAGCTGTGAGGAATTATGCAGAAAACTGGTGTTCTCACCTGTTAAGCGAAATTCCACTCTGATATTGAAATTTAATTTAATATTACTTCTACGCCGTTGAAGACTTTCATCAACAAAATTATAACGCATTGTCAAAAACATAAAAATTCAAAATCAATTCGAAATCATCCATTTTCTTCAATTACTTTTGTCGCAATGACACTTTTTCGTATCTGTCAAGATCACGTAAGCGCGAATCGTATGTAGGCGAACTATGTGCGCGCTACGTTGCTTGACGTTCCTTATTTTGTGTTATGTTGATTGTAGCATAGCGGTAAGAATTCTCTCCTTTTTTTGAGTGATGGGATGTTGAGGATCTATGAGCGCTCATCGCGGGAGCTGTAAGGGAGGTTCTATTTGTAGAATAGAGAACGTGTGAATTTATGCTGTACAGTTTCAACAGCATCAGATATATTGGTATAGTGTGGAGGCCATACTTGGAAGGCGTACTCAAGGATTGACCAGGCTAGGAGTACAAATAGATGGACGCTGGTTGAAATGTTAAAAGACTTGCAGGAGGATCGTAAAATAAAACCAACGACACGTGAAGCTCTAGTGGTTATGCATTAAATATGGATGTTAAATTTCAAACCTGGGTCAAATACTACTCCCAAATCTTTAAATTTGTCCATAAGTGCGAGCAGTGATCCATCAATGAATACCGATTCATATAAAACTGGATGAATTTGTTGGTGAATCTCATGTGACAACATTTTGCAATTTTAAAAGGAAGTCAAATACCTTGACACCAATTTTGGTGATTGTCAAGATCACTTTGAAGGTATGAGTTAATGGGACCATATATTTTTTGATGGGATTGGGCGAAAATAACAATAGATTAAATTGGTATACTGAGATTTATTTATAGTCTAGTTAGCACAGAAAAACAGTTGACACAAGAGTGAGTATTATTCGACCGAACAGAATGACATAATCAAGGCATTAACAGTAGCTCTAACTAGTGAGCTATTTAGATAACTGTAACAATTTACATTGTGTGGTTTATACTAGTTCTAACACCTGCCCTTAAACTAAACAATCTGTAATCCAAGATTTATTGCACAATTAAAATGTTTATCTTTACTTAAACATTTAGTTAGGACATCTGCTGGCATATTTTCAGTAGATAAGTATTTTAATATTATAATTTTATGTTCTACAATTTTTCATACAAAATGTTTAATATCAATGTGTTTACTATGGCTATGATTAGCATGACTTTTACAAATGTTTTGTGCTTACTGACTGTTATTGAAAAAAGTTACTGATAAATATTTACCTAAACATTCATAAAGAAAGCTTCTAAGAAATTTAGCCTCCTTTGCTCCTTCACACAATGCCATATATTCAGCTTCGGTGCTTGATAGGGCCACAGTTCTTTGTTTTCGGCTTTCCTATGACACTGCTGAATTTCCCAATTTAAATACATAACCAGTATATGAGCGACGGTCTAGCTGATTAGAAGCCCAATCCGCATCGATATATCCTGTAGCACTCAATGAAGAATTTTCATATACCATGCTATAATTAATAGTCCCTTTTAAATATCGCATTACACGTTTGGCTGCTTTCCAGTGTGTATCAGAATGACAATTATTAAATTGGCTGAGTAGGCTTGCATAATATCTGGTCTAGTGCAAACGGCCATGTACATAATACATCCCACTAGACTTCTATACTTGAAATCCACATCAGTTTGGTCTCCTTTCTCAAGCTTTATGCCACATTCCAGAGGTGTACTTACAGGCTTACAATCAGTCATATTAAATTGATCTAATACCTTCTGTATATAGTTTTCCTGATCCAATGTAATTTGATTATAATTAAAATGTCATCGACATACAAAGCTAATATAATTATATTTCTTGAGTTGTCCGATTTAATGCAAACACAAGGCTCACTAAGTGTTTTTCCAAACTGAAGATCTGTCAAGGCATTATCTATCTTGTTACACAATGCCTCTGAGGCTTGCTTAAGCCCATATATAGCTTTATGGAGCTTAAATACATGGGTTTCTTTACCATTTATCTTGTATCCATTTGACTGCTCCATGTAAACAGTCTCTTGCAAATCACCGTTTAAGAATGTCTTTACATCCATGTGATCAATGTAATAGTTTAGATTTACTGCCAGGGTAATCAATGTACCTCTAATAGAATATCGTACCACAGGTGAGTAGGTTTCCTTGTAGTCAATCCCGTATTCCTGGGTATAACCTTTTGCTACAAGGCGTGCTTTATACCGAAGTAACTGACCTTCTGGTCCTAGCTTCTTCTTGAAAACCCACTTACAGCGCACAGCCTTCTTTTTTTCAGGCAGTAATGTCAAACTCAAAGTCTCATTTTTCTCAAACGATTTATATTCATCTTCAATAGCTTCCCTCCAGTGTTCCTTTTCAGGTCCTGATAATGCTTCCTCAATTGTCTGTGGTTGTCCATCAAGAGTTGTTGCTGTCATTGCTATTACAGCATTCACACTCTCATCAATGTCTTCATAATAACTAGAATACTGATCTTGAGTCATGTCTGGGTTCCATGTGACATCATTGGGGTCATCCACAGAGATGGAGTCAGAAACAGTTGAATTAGTTGTGATCGAGTCAGGTAACTCTCTAGTAGGCGAGGGATCGACATTGTTTTCATCGTTTGTTCTCACAACATTTTCTATTCCATCATTAAAATTTATGTGAGTAGTAGTGTTATTCTGATTTATTATTAAGTCCTTATACATCATTCCGTCCAAGAAGCACACATCTCTAGATTTAATGCATTTGGAGAGATTTTGAGGATCAATCAGTCTGTACCCTTTTGACGCATTACAATATCCTACAAAAATGTATCGTTTATTCCTTGCATCTAGTTTCTAACGCCTCTCATCAGGGATCATTGCATAAGCAACACAGCCAAATATTCTCAAAATTGATAAATCAACTTTACAACCAGACCATTTTTCTTCTGGTGTGGTTCCTCTTACCGCTTTACTTGGTGATTTATTCTTGATAAAGATTGCTGTATTCAAAGCCACAGCCCAGAATCTTTGATTCATATCTGCATCTTGTAGCATACATCGTCCGGCTTCCATAATTGTGCGATTTGCCCTTTCCGCAACTCCTTCTGTTGTGGAGAGTAGGGTACAGTCGTCTCGTGCACGATGCCATTTTACGCACACTTATTTATCGCGTATCCTGGGCCCATAAACTGATGGGATTGGGTGAAAATAACAATAGATTAAATTGGTATACTGAGATTTATTTATAGTCTAGTTAGTACAGAAAAGCAGTTGACACAACAGTGAGTATTATTCGACCGAACAGAATGACATAATCAAGGTATTGATATAGTAGCTCCAACTAGTGAGCTATTAAGATAACTATGACAATTTACATTGTTTGGTTTATACTAGTTCCAACATTTTTAAATTATCACCGTAAAGAAGACAATTAGAGGACAGGCATTGAGGAAGATCATTAATGAAAATGATCAATAGCAAAGGGCCTAAAATTGATGCTTGAGGAACACCAGATTTGGGGCTAAATGAGGCTGACGAATAAATTTTTTTTCCATGTATCGGTGCAAGAGTGATGGGATAAGAAATAAGATCCAAGAGAGAATTGAGTCGGAAATGTGGAGCGATCGGAGTTTGTTAGCCAAAAGGCCGTGACCAATACTGTCAAAGGTTGAAGCAAAGTCGGTGTATATGACATCAACTGGTTGGCTCTTGTCAAAAGCAAGAGAGATGGTATTCGTAAGTTCTAACAAGCTAGTAACTGTCGAACGACCTTTAATGAAGCCATGTTGTTCATTTTCAAACAGGATACTGATGCCATTTTACATTCTGTTATGCACAATTCACTCAAGGAGCTTGCCAAAACAAGCCAGGGAAGAAATCGGACGATAGTTCGGAGTTCCACTACGATCTCGGGTCTTATGGATCGGAAAGATGTTAGCATGCTTCCAGACGTCAGGAAAGTAGGCGGACGAAAGGCTAATATTAAAAATAATTGATAGTGGGGTAGATAATGTAGAAGATAATGACTTTACGGACAGATTTGGTATTGCGTCAGGACTCGGACCACCATTAATGTCAAAAGTGAGCAGTACATTTTCATTTCCGATGGAGAGGTCATGGTAGAATGCACAACAGGGGAGGGACAAGGACACGATGAGTATATAGTGGAGTTCGAAACCTTAAATGTGGAGGAAAAAAATTGAGCGAAAAGGTCACAGATAGCTTGCCCATCAGAAGCTTGCCAGTTATGCCATGAGAAGATATTAGGGTTAAGGGATGTTGTTTTCAGAGAATTTTTGTATGTCCAGAAGAACTTAGGACTATTAGATTGCAGTGGTGTTTCAATCATATAAAAATAAGATCGCATTGCGTTCTTAACCAGTTTTTTTGCTTAGGAAACAGTCGGTAGTTGGTGAGGTCAGCGTTAGAGTTGGAATACTGAATTTTTGTGCGCCTGGTCTTTCAAATAAGGAGCGTCTGAGACTTCAGCGGAAAACTAGCTGGGGCTCTTTTTCCGAGGGGAAGGGCAGATAGGTACATGGTTTGTAATTATGCTACTGCGATTCTCATAGAAAGCTGATAGCGCTGAATTGATATCGAGCTTCTGTAGCATTGAATTCCAGTCAATATTATCCAGCTCAAGCTGAAACGCTGCATAGTTGGCTTTACAGAGATTAAATCTTGAGGGAAAAGGAGTGCGTTTGGACTGAGGTGAGAGAAAAGATCAACGAACCTCAAACGGAGGAAGATGGGGATCAGGTTTTACATATTCGGAGGGGGATTTTGTGATCAAGGAGATAGAGGCAGGATTGGTAGTAAGGATGAAATTGAGAAGTTGATTGTTTGCGTTCGGAATCGTATTTAATTGTGATAGGGAGCAAAGCGATAAAAAAGAAGAAAACAGGATAAAGAGATAATTGAAGGATGAGAAGGTATGAGAGCTTGTGTTCCACCTTAGGCAAGGTATGTTAAAGTCACCACAGATTAAAATAGTGTATAGAGGGTGGAAAGGGGCATTGCAAGGGATATACACGCAAAACAATACTAAACACACGGCTTGAGAGATATTAATGAAGACAGTGATGCATTCTACTAGAAGTGATGGCGAAAAGTCAGTGCAGAGTTTGCTGTCTAAAGCTTTATGAATAGCAATAACTGCACCACCACCATCAGATTTACCTGAAACCAAACGATCTCTATCAGTTCGGTAGACATCATAACGTGGAAAAATTTTAATGCTGACGATATCAGGAGTCAGCCAGGTCTCTGTTAAATAAATGAAATCATCGCCGGAGAAATGGAAGAGGCAATTTTAATAGCTTCCAGCTTGGTTTGCATGCCACGTTTATATTGATAATAAAGATTGAAGCTATGAGAAGTGTTTCGAAAACCAAAATTTAAATTAATATTTGAAAAAGGTTTAAGGTGACCAGTTATTAAAATCTCGGAAGAGAGTTCACCACACGAAGAAAATTTATTCTTTTGGCTGCCTCGAAAGGTTTAGTTAATTTTCCAGGAGGCCAGTATTCTGGTTGAAGAGCTATAACTCTTCCCTCAATGTTATCTTTTGTCAGTTTGTGTGATCTTTAATGAAGGTCCAAATTTCGATGAGACGTAATCACAGATGTCATTCGTCGATGTGTCATAAGCCAGACGAGATATAAATATTTGCTGCGGCGAGGCCACGACATGAAGAGATGGAACTATTTACGGTGCTGGCAGAGTTTCAGCGTTATAAGAAACATCAGCTGCTGACGTTGTTTGAATATTTGTAAAATTTGAAGTTTCCGTTACAAGTGTTTTGGATGTAGGGGGGCCTCGATGAGAAGATGAGGGCTCAGGTGATGGTTGAAATACAACCTCAAAATCATTACTGGCTAACAATTTAGCGCTGATTTTCGTTGCAGGTTTAGCTTGCAACTTACTTCTTGCTATTATTGCAGGAGCTGTATCAAATGTGATTTTAGTAGTGTCTCCCGATGGAGAAGATCTGGTGCATAAGGCTGTAATACATCGCGAGGATGTGCAGATATAGTGTCAACAAACTGGAGCAAGAGAGCAATCTCATTGCAATTTTTGTGCAAAGCACTCAGTTCATCACATAAAGTTTTGACCATTAAGCTAGCCATGCGGAGCCGAGAAACGTATGCTGAATTTGAATAAAGTCTGTAGGTCTCGCAGAACCAGTGGACGACATTGTCAGGTTTATTTATAACGTCTGCGACAGTTCCTTTGATTTTTACGCAAGCCGAATGATAAGACCGTTCATAGAGGCCAAAACATAGCACAAAAGGGTACTTATCATCAGAACCGTGGCATTTGGTCGCACAGCAGGACATTTTTCAATGCGAAAAATTAAAAATTATTAATAAATATAATTAAAAACTATAAAGTTTTAGTAATGTTTTCTGGTAAATTAGATTATAAAGTTCGCGAAGTACACTTCAAATATTTGTGAATTATTTTTTCTTGTTTTAGTTCTAATGTATTCCAAGTACTGATGATAGAAAATTGTGGGATTAATTCGAAAGAGTCAACTCCATTGTAACTATACATCAACGTGATTATCTCCTTGAATTCATTGTTATGCAAAAGCCTGACATCATGCTTTTCACTGAAACCTACCTCAATTCATGGCACTCCATGACATTCAAGGATTTTGAATTCGTAAGAAGCGATAGGATAGTCTGTGTGGTCTAATGGTTAGGCCATGAACGCAGAAGCCGAGTGTCCCAGGTTCAAATCTCGTTGGGAGCAACGTGATTTAGTTCAGGGGATTTTTCGGACAGACTATGAGTGTTCACTCAGCGGTGATATGTACTGGTTTAATCAGATCCTATCCTAGCTGAGCAGGCACACGGGAGCATGGTACTGACTAAAGGAACTTCCGAAAAAATCAATATGGTCATGAAAATGAGATACTCTATCTCTAAGCGAAGGCCCGAGAGGGGCTGTAGTGCTACAAAGAAGAAAGAAGCAGAAACGATACGCCAATAGGTGATGGGGCAGATGGCATCGGGATATTGGTTCGATGACCCTATGTTTCCAAAATATTGAAAAAGTCGAGTTCAATAGCTTTGAATCTCTTGAAGTGTCCGTTATCAAAATCTCACTGCCAGGTGGGGATAACCTCTTCGTTATCTCTGCCTATACAACTGATCGAAATGTTCTCAAGTTCAAGGAGGAGCTCTATTCCTTGTTTCAAATACTCGAATTGAACAGGCTGCATAGTTATTATATTCTTGCTGGTGACCTGAACGCCAAGCAAACATCATGGCTGAACGCCACCAATAATCGAAATCGTGGATAACAGATAACTAAATTGAATACAGGTGCAATCTGTATGGGTCGGAGTTCCCAACATATCCTAGAGCAAATTCATATTTGGACTTCAGCATTGTTGACGCAAGACTTGAATCCAGCCATAATATTGCTCAATGGAAAGGTGCTTCCTTATGATAGCAACCATAACGTAATCGTAATGGAAATCAATCATCAAAGGGATGATGTCTTCCTCATTTCAGTTCAACATGAAAATCATCGGTTGAATTTCAAAAAAACAGACTGGCGAAAGTTTTAAAAAAAGTTTGATCGAGAGTACCAGAAGCAATGTCATTCTTCTGATGATGGCAATGCTTTCTCAATGGTTCCTAATGACAGGAATCTAACTAACGATGTAATAGATCTCTATTTGTCGAAGTTAGAGAAGATGACGTTGGAAACGATTGAGAAAGTAGTTTTCAAGATTAAACATCGAAACAATATAGAAGCGTATAAAACACCAACCATTGCAAGGTTGAAAAGATTGAAAAGCCTTCTTCTCATCCACGTCAACAATATTTATCGCCAATTTTTGGACTACAACCATCCCTCGTTGGCTTTGTTGAAATTACACCTGAAGAATGTCCGGAACTTAATCCATTCATACTTCAGGAGTGAGGTCAGCAATCAATGGGCGGAAAAACTGAGGGGTACTAGCCCACAGGACCCAGATGGCGTTTTCGCGAAAGTGAATAGCTTATTCCGCAAGAAGTCTCGAGTGAAGGTATCGAATCTTGAAGTCGCTAGTGATGAGATAAATCTTCTCGATAGGGCTGGTATCGATATTGATAGTACAACCCCGAATAGAAATGGAAACAGGATTATATGTGATGGAGTGCATAAACTTGCCCTGATTGGAACACATTTTGAATTGGTTCATCTACCAAACCCTGAGAGGTGGAATGAAATATTTTCAGAGGTAGTTGAAGCAAAAGTTTCCGACTTCAAATCAAGCCTGAACGGTGAATCAATTCTTCATTTCAATGAAACCTTATCATCTGACCTCCGACATTTCCCTGAGGTTGCTATTAGGAATTATTACATATTGTTCAACAACATGTTGAGCAATACATATTTCCCAAACGAGGGAAAAAGGCTAAGGTATTTCCGATCTTGGAGAAAGGAAAAGAAACTTTATGCCTTAAAGCTATCGCCCAATCAGCTTGCTGTCTGTTTGAAGTGATACTCAACAAAGCATTAAACGCCCACATTGAGAAATATGAGTTGATGCCGAATTGCTAATTTTGTTTTCGTGCCAGGCATTCAACCATACATGCGATAGCGAAAGTAACCTCTGACATCTGTTGGAAACTAAACAGCAGAGAATGTGTTGGAGCGTGTTTCATTGATATGGAGAAAGCCTTTGATATGGTGTGGTTAGATGCACTAGTTTTTAAACTCCGTCAGAACAGGTTCCCCAAACACCTTGTCACCATGATGTGCAATATGTTATACGGGAAATCATTTGTTATAACTGATGGAAATCTGACAACAACACGTGAATTCAATGTCTTGAATGGTCTACAGCAGGGAACAGTTACTGCCTCTCTGCTCTTTTCAAAATTCTTTCGCAAGCTATTTTACTGCTTTGATTTTAACGTCTCGTCAACGCAATCATTGGTAGCGTTTGCTGATGATCTGATCATATATATGGCACACCGAAAAGCTACAATAGTTCAGAGCAATGTTCAAAAAATTTTCAATGATGTGCAGCTGTACACTGACAATTGGTGAACGAAAATCAATGCGCAAAAGTGCGAAACAATCTTATTTCGGACAACGCTGCCAGGAGTCAGTCAAGACCTGAAACATAATTGAAAGGATTCACACATCATGGCTAGCGAGGGTAGTTCAGAACGGGTCCCACATAAATCCTGTGTTCGATACCTCGGTGTTCATCTCGATCAGTATCTGTACTATACTGCACATGTCAAAATCATGCTCAATAAGGCACAAAAAGTAGTCATGGCCCTACGAAGACTCTTTCATTCCAGATACATTGATCGAAAGCTCAAAGTTATCTGTTACAAGACCCTGGTTAGACCAGCTTTCACATATGGATGTCAGATTTGGTACAACCAGAGCGCTAGTACCATGGAAAAATTAAGAGTTTCCGAAAGGAAATGTCGGATTGGAAGCATTATATATCGAATGGAAGAATTTATCAAACTGCTAAAGTGACAAGAGACGATATCTTCACATGTATGAAATGATTACATATGCCAATATGTTATGGTGTGGTATGGACGTAGTTGGCTCCCAAAAGGCGATCGTGTTTATTAAGGAGGTCAGTTTCAAACTGGTGGCCTTTTTCCGAGGTGATCTCACGAGGCATGCCGAATATGGCGATCCAGTAGTCAAACAACGCTCTGACAATAGTGATCTTGCGCGCTGGTATTTTTTTTTTGTGGTAGGGAAGTGAATGCCCATTTACGCACAGAATGTGGGACTCCTACGTTTGCAAGAAGGCAACTGGACTTCCCTTTAAACACCTCCCCTGGCAACCTGGGAACCTAACCTGGAACCGTTTAACACATTACTTCTGGCCAGATATCGTTTTGTTACACCGTGAGGCGCCTTCAAGCCGGGGGATCCCTCTTCTAGTGGGAGGGGAGAGGGGAAGAGGAAGTGCCAGACAAGTTATTCCGCAGCCCCAGCACCCCCGGCTGCTGTGAGTCCCTTTTATCTTTTAGGACTGCCCGAACATAATGTGACACCTGGTTCCATTTGTCAACCGATTCGAGCATCACCGCGACTATATTACTGAGGCCAGCTCTCCCGTCTCCCTGTAGAGGGTCTTTTGCAGCCTGTCCCATTTTGTGCACGAAAAAAATGTGTGGCAGGCATTGTCTTCCTCTCCTGGGTAATACCAACAATCGGGGAACCGTGACTTACCAATCTAGTGTAGGTAAGACTGAAAACAACCCCACCCGCTCAAAAGTTGGGTCAGATAGAAGTCAGCCTCACCATGCCTTCGATTTAGCCACAGTTTCACATCCGGGATGAGGTGCGCAGTTCACCTTCCCATCGTGCAATTCACCCAAGACTGCTGCCAATCGTTAAGTGAGCGCTGTCTCTCTTCGTGGACAACCATCTCCCTCGCATCCTCGTTTCGACGCAGATAAACAGAGCGGCGCTCTCTAGCAAGGAGGCTGACAGGTATCACGCCTGCAATGACTTTCACCGCCGAATCAGAGACTGCCGGATACGAAGGTGCAATCCTCAGCGCTCCTCTTCTCTGCACCTGTGCCAGGCGTTTTCGGTAAATCTCCTTACTGAGAGCATCGCCTCATACCTCTGCTCCATACAGTAGCACTGATCCTACAGCACTCATCAAGAGGCGGCCTCTTGATGGGCTAGGTCCCTCTACGTTGGCCATAAGTCGACTCAGGGCAGATACCCCCGAAGCAGCCTTCGCAGCTGTTGCGCTAATTTGCTCAGAGAAACTCATATTCGGGTCAATCAGTAGCCCCAGATACTTTACCGATGGCTTCGATTCGATTTGCAAGTCTCCAATACTGATCATCCTTACACTAGAGATTCTCTTTTTTGTCAAGATGACCACCTCGGTTTTCATCCTCTCGTAGGCTTGGCCAGAAGAATTTTAGTGCTACGCGTTTTGTAGCAAACGCCCGCTAGGTTACAATAGCTGGTATACAATATCGAAGGCTTGGCGGCGGAGCGCTGCTGGCAAGTAGGTCTTAATGGCACCATTGAGCTCGATTTATTTTGTAGAGAAGCCGTCCAAAACCAACTAATGCATCTTCAAGCGGGGGCTCGCCAGGTGTTGCGGGAACTGGTCTTCTGGGGCCTTGGCCTCACTGATGGCTCAAGCAGTAAGTTTGGTGAGTACTGCAACCGTCTTTACGCAAGAGAGTGCATCAGCGACGATGTATTCTCCAATTGTGTGTTAAATTGGCCGATGAAATCTAACTGTCTGCTTTGGTGGAGCTTTACCTGAGCGTTGTGTTAGGGTAAAGATGAGTGATCGATGGTCGATGTAGACCTCCCCTCCAAAATGCGCTGGAAAAACTTGATTGCGGGGAAGACCGCTAAAAGTTCGCGGTAGTAGGTGGAGTAGTGCTGCTCGGTCTTGGATGACTTCCTCAAGAAAAATCCCACGGGTATCCAAGTACCGTCGTCCCGTTGCTGGTTCAAGGCTGCCCCAATGGCGGTGCAACTAGTGCGAGGGTGAAGGGAATGCTGGTGTAGTTGCTGTGGTGATACTTTGCTTGCAGCTTCCAAAAGCGGGTTCAGCGTCAGGTGTCTAAGTGATTTATGATCTCTTGGTGCTTCAACCTTTCAGCAGCTCTGAAAGTGACGCTTGTTACTCGGTGGCGTGTGGTATGCAGCGGCGATAAAAGTTGAGCATCCCAAGGAAACGTCTAAACTGTGAGAAATCAGCAGGTTTGGGAAAGTATGCGATGGCTTTCGTCTTGGGAGCTAGTGGTCAGAAACCTATCTCGCAGATATGGTACCCGGCAAAGGTGACCTCGGGTAGGCCGACCTGGCATTTATTCCAGTTGGGCTGGAGCTTTGCAGCTTGCAGTGTGGAAAGAAGTTGCTCGAGGTGACGCTAGTGATGGTCGTTGCTAGCCGAGAATACTAGGATGTTATCCTGGTAGATGCGTATGAAGTCGAGCTTCCTCAGCAGGTAGTTGAGTGTCCGTTGCATGGTTTAGGCTGCGTTGCATAGGTCGAGGCATTCCTACAAATCCAAACAGTCCGAAGGGCGTGGTGATTGCCGTCTTGCAAATGTCTTCAGGTGCTACCGGGATTTGATAAGAGGGTCGATGTCCGAGAATACTGAACCGCTGGCCTCCTCGATCAGATCCTCGATAATGGGTAGCGGTCCGAGCTAGGGTAGGCATTCAGTTTGCGGCAATCTCCAGTAGCTCGCCAATGGCCCCCATGCTTGGGCTCCAAGTGCAGGGCCTGGCCCATTCGCTTGACGAAGGTTGAATTGTGCTTCGTTCCAACAGGAAGTCGAACCCTGTTTTCGCTGTTGAGAGGAGTTCTCCCGCGAGGCCACGTGGCCTTGCCAAGACGGGTGGACCATGCGTGATTATCTGGTGGTAAATGGGAACGTCAGCGATCGAAGACAACTCACTGGGTCCTGGAGATGTGTTTACGTGCTTTGCGACGATCTGCTTGTATATTCCTCTGGTAGTGCCTTCCAAGGTCGATGGCTGGGCCACGGCACTGATGCTATGAACTGTTGGAGCTGAGCCGAGGACACAGACTGTAGAGAGGCTGGTATGATCATCCCAGAGGCTTCGACTTCGTAGGTCGATAAGCAAGCCGTGATAGTTGTGTGTCTGAACCTCTGCAATGACGAAAGTCCAGGTGGCGTAACCCAAAGTCCAGCGTGAGTTGCTGGGTACTGAAGGTGACGATGGGCATGCCACTGGTTGCCTGTAGCACGAGGCTATGCTTCTGAAAAGGCCTGGTGATGTGGTGCCTCGGAATGATGGAGAGGGCAGAGCCGGAATCCACCAGAAAATGAGCTTTTGTGGTGCAGTCCGAGACAAACAGCCGCTTTTCCGGGTTGTTGCCGGCGGTGTCCACTGATTATAGTGCCGGCAATCTTAGTTTACCGAACACTCGGTAGCGGTGCCCTAAGCTGGAAATGTGCAGGGCTATTTGCAACGTATTGCTAGGGCTCCATGTTTGCTGTGATACCAACAAAATTTCATATGTGCCTCGGGACCTGGAGTAGCGCGGCGTGTCCTTCCTTGACAGCCATCTCATGATGAGGAGCGTCCACGCTGCATGTTGGCATTGGCGAATGGTTGCTGGAGTACCTCGCGGGTCAAACCTGTCAACTGTGTAATTACTAAATACAGAGGTGCTAGCTCGACTGTGACCTGGTCCGGGGAACTGCGTGTTGAGTAGAAACTAGATAAGGGTTTCGTGGGGCGCGTGGTTGCCTCTATAGACGTGGCCATTGCTGCCGGGCCCAAGTTGTGTGCCCCGTCTGCAACCGCGGTGAGTTCCTCCAGTGTCTGATTCCTGATCAAGAGCAGCATGGGACGTGGCAGAAGGTCGAACCATGTGACCCGCAGTACATCGTCACTTACTTGCGTCCTAGCAAGGAAGCCTATGTGGCACATAAGCTGTTACGGCCGTCTGTCCCCGAGCTTGGCACCTGTGAGAAGTTTGTGTACCTGGGCGTCGGAGGATTGCTGTTTTGAGGTTCCTATATTTGTCCAGCTCCGGTGGCGTGCTCGGCAATTGTGATGAGACCGTGGGGTGACACCTGGTTGAGTCTCTTGTAACCTGATGCATTTGTGATTGGGACACGGTCTGGAAGAGCTACAGTTCCGGGCTAACGCACCAGAATGATGGCAGCTTGAAGTAGCTGGTAACGTTAGTCGAATTGTTGGACTTGACTTGCCGATTTACGTGCAGCATCATCGTCGTCTCGCCCAAGCAGCATGCAAGTTCTCGACTCGGGTTCACGACGTTAGAGTCAATTTTACTCTTAGGAACTCAGTTTGTTCTTTGAGGGTCAACTTCTACTCTATATTTGGAGACCAGCTATTGGCCCAAGATGACGATGATGAAGAGGCATGATTCTAACTATGCTTTTATTTTGGAACTGTCTTTACATTAAAGTTAACTGTTTTGTTTAAACCCACGGCCTAATTCACTTGCAGCCTTTGATAATGAACTTATAGAAGGTTTGCCTAGGTTCCCTCATGTATATTAACTTATAAAAATCTAGAAAGCCGGTTCAATAAGTTCTCTCAGCTATATTGACCTATGAGAGCCTAGAAGAACGGCTAAAGTGAATTTTCCTATTTCTCTCGGGAAGTTGCTTGCGCCGCTGATGTGTGAATTCGGCGATAGGCGAAGATTTCGTGAGGGGCTGCTAGTGCCGTGAAGAGTGCGCTGGCGTTGGGAGATTCCGTGCCACCACAAGGGGAAAGAACCAACCAACTCTATTAAAAATTACATACAACTGAAGAACACATCACAACGTAAGAGTGCCCTTTGAGCTTACAACTAATATGTATCAACATAATTCGAATAAATGTTATCAATAAAAACTTTAACTAATCCCAATCCCAACAGTACGATATTCCTAACCTAAATATTAAACTTATCTCTAGTTATTTAAAATAACGAATAAAACAATTTACAATGCAGCTCATTCCGTAGAAAAATTCGACAACTCAATTTATTCGTCCACTCATTTATTGATGATCAATCTTTCAAAATCAGTAACCATTTTTTGTTTCTTAAAAATGAAGTTTTAGCACACCAACAATGAAGTATCCCGCAAGTCCCTGCGAAATTTATTATCTCTTAATGATTCTTCATAATTATGTAATGCTTAACCAATGCAGCTAATGAAAGTTAATTTTTCTTTAAATTAGAATCA
Organism: Odontomyia ornata; assembly: GCA_963969285.1. Lineage (NCBI taxonomy): Eukaryota > Metazoa > Arthropoda > Insecta > Diptera > Stratiomyidae > Odontomyia > Odontomyia ornata. The sequence goes on from OZ017742.1 coordinate 86,270,004, forward strand.
AAAAACAAATGGTAAATTAAATAAAATTAACATGCCTATGTTTATGTTGGGCGTTTTGTACTACTTAATTACTTGAAATGCCGAAATATTAAAAACGCAATTATTTTCATAATTCTTAATCTTATACCTCCGTGCGAAGTGAGGTATATCTCAGCAAAAGCAATTTACAAGCTATTATGCCTACAAAGAAACCCTTGCCAAACATCAAGGAAATTATTGGATGGTAAAAATCTTCATCAGTTAACAGTTTCAAGATTTAAAGTATTCAAACAGGTGTTTTGTGATATCAAACATGCTACAACTTTTAGAAATGGAAAGAACGACGTACTACTATTTCTATCTTAGACAACCACCATCATGAAACTACCAACCGATTGATGGCGCTCAAAACAGTTCAAAGAAAAAATATTCCTTGAACGTCAAAACACAAAGCACAAGCTAAATTTTCATTTGCTTTTCTTGTTCATTGCCTTAGAAGTTTAATAACTCCAGTTTGAATCTAAAAAGTGTTTGCAGTGTCCAAATTTAGACATTTTGTGCAACCCTCAAAGCTGCATTCAATGAAAATCATTTCGAATATATCAAACGCCTGCAACTATGCTAATCAGAAATTTCCTATTCCGCTCAAGCAGTCACTTGCCAATGCGCTCGCCCAGCTTTATTTTATGACGTCGCTTACTAACTCGCAAATACTCTCAAGCTAAATATCGTATATTTCCACGCAATTCATTTTACTCTTCACAGAATTCGACGCAAAATTCATCTGATCAGATCGACATCGAAAAAGGCCTGCATCGACCGCCGCAGACAAACGGCAATTCGAACCAGGAAACACCGCCATGTAATGGCAGTTCCGGCGGCGCCAAAGACGGAATTCACGGTGGGGAGTCGCAGACTGAGATCGCGAAAGCGAAGAAGCCGTGTCGGGTGGCAGTTTGCTTGCGCTTCGTCGCCGTGACGGTCGTTATAGCGTTTCTTGTGGCTGCAGTAGCAATTTTGTGGTACTACATGGGCTGGACGTACGGTTTGCCGGCATTGATCGTGGCCGCACTCGCGATCGTTGTGACGAGAGTTGGTTGGCGTTGGTTCTACATTGCATGGGTGACTACTCCGCGTGATGTGTCGTGAGTGAAAGTTTTTTTATTACATATATTTAAAATTATATGAATTTCTATATTTACAACCAATTTACATGCTTATAAACACCAGCTGAGTGGAATGTTGCAGTAGGTGTGAGTGAGAAACAATTCCTTGCATATTAAATTTGGTCGAGTGTGAGTGAGACAACTATAGTGTTCCCTCAACATGCTGCTGATTCTTATGAACTGTCAAATTGAATTGTTTCGACATTTTTTTAAGCGCGAAGAGAAAGTTGAAGTTTCGCTGTAAGCAATTCTTTGTGTGTATAGCTACGCACTGCAACTCGCTTCCACGATAAATAATTATTTTACAGTACACTGAACTAATTAAGCACTTGCGAATTTGCATTCAACAGGTCAAGTTTCAAATTCGATGTGCCCGCGAAAGTTTACAAGTCATCATTCGTCGTAGCTTGATTACAATCAATGAGAAATAAATTAAAAGCCTTGAAACGGTTACACGATTATGTATGGAATTATTAATTGCCAACGGAACTAATTTAGACTTCAATGATATAATGGACGTGGTCTTGTGCGAGCAGACAATGGTAGTATTTTGTAGATGCGCCGCGCACTGGACTGAGGTGCTTTTTTCCTCCGAGGCAAACAGCCTTGACCTTAAATTTCTGTGAACAATGGCAAGAGCATTGAACTCAATGCTATCGAAAGTACCAAAGATAAGTTGAGATGTTGGTTTTCTTGGATTTAAACGTCAATGAAAAATACCAGATGACCGCTTGAAGCCAGAATGTCCATGGCCGCGAAACCTTTCATCCATTGTTCTACTGATTGCGAGGGCAAACGAGATTTGAAATTTATAAAATTGTAAACGTAGACTTCCACATGAAATCAGAGAAAACTATAAGACAAGAAATCATATCGGAAGCTATTTCACTTCCTGCTCAATCTTTGGCGTAGCGTAGTTATTGAAAATGCTAACATATATACAGTAATTCTAAAGAACTTTTTACCACGAACAATTATGAATTTATACAAGAACAAACATACAATCAGTAGACAGTGGGCCACAGCTTATTTGATGCACTTCAAGAAAAATAAACTATTGTCCTCTTCTAAATGAATATAATTACGCAAATCTTTTGATGCAGTTCTTAAAATGAATATATCTGAAATTCGAAACATACAAGAAAGTAAGAATAAGAAAAAATGTTTCAAAAATCACGTTAACAGAAACAAAGTAGAAGCGCATGCATAGAATAGCTCACAGCTTATTTGATGCAGTCAGTTCTTTGTCAAAGTCAAAGTCAAAAGTCAAAAACGCTTTATTTAATACTCATCGATATAAATTTTAAAAGAATATAAAGCAAATTCCAAATAATAACAATCAAAAAACTTAATGGCCCAAATGGCTCTCTAAATTTGTACGTTATCGTAAACTCATTTCATCAAAAAAAAAACTATAGCAAATGCAATTAATTACGATTATTACATATTTTTACAATTCAATTGGAAAAAGGAGAAAAAACCAACCAACACTATCCAAAATTTTTTTATAATTAATACACAACAGTGAAACTTTGATCCTACACCTAATATGTTGTAACTTATTTCTAATAAAATACAATCAAAAAAACTTTATCTTATACTAAAAATACTATAACAATGTTTCTAACCTAAGTGTTTAATCTTATCTCTAACGGAATATAGTAAACATTACATATACCTAACCTATACCTGATTTTAACAAAAATGTATAACAATACTAAATGTAGCAATAATGAGCTGAAACTCAAAAACTAAATAACGAAAAACACCAAAACTGAAAACAAACACGAAAAATTTAGACATTGTCATTCAGCCACCAATACCTGGATTGCGCCGTCTCAACTCGATCAGCTTCAACGAATCTAGCAAATGAGTATCTCCATTGAAATCGTTGGTCTCGTGAACTCAAATTCGGAGGATATTTTATCTTCTTATCGGTGGCCCGTCGATATATGTGATATATGACTGGGACGCCGTCAGAATCAAAAACATATCCATTCATGTCCAAATACACGAATGCTTCTGGAGGAATGAAGCCAGTAGCGAGGCAAGTCGCTATATACCCGTCTGTAGGGTGGAACGGCTGTGAAATCCAAGGGTTTTCACTCACAGTCACAGATCTTGCGATATGATTCCGAAGAAGCTTCAATATGAAGATATCGACTCTAGTCACTTCAGCAGTTTGATAAATTCTTCTATTCGATATATAATGTTTCCAATCCGTCTCAGGCTTTCTGTACAAACCAGTACATGCACGAAGACATTTCCTTTCGAAAACTCTTAATTTTTCCATAGTACTAGCACTCTGGTTGTACCAGATCTGACATCCATAGGTCAAAACTGGTCTAACCAGTGTCTTGTAACAGATAATTTTGACCTTTTGATCAATGTATCTGGAATGAAAGAGTTTTCGAAGGGCCATGACTACTTTAAGTGCCTTACTGAGCATGATTTTCACATGTTCAGTATAGTACAGATACTGATCGAGATAAACACCGAGGTATCGAACACAGGATTTATGTGGAATTCGTTCTGAACTACCCTCGCCAGCCATGATGTGGAAATCTTTCCAATTACGTTTCAGGTCTTGACTGACCCCCTGCAGCGTTGTCCGAAACAAGATTGTTTCACACTTCTGCGCATTGATTTTCATTCGCCAATTGTCAGTGTACAGCTGTACATCATTGAACATTTTTTGGAGATTGCTCTGAACTATTGTAGCTTTTCGGTCAGCCGTGTAGATGATCAGATCATCAGCAAACGCTACCAATGATCGCTTTGGCGAGACGTTAAAATCAAAGCCGTTCAATAGCTTGCGAATGAAGATTGAGAAGAGCAGAGGCGCAGTAACTGTTCCCTGCTGTAGACCATTCAAGACCTTGAACTCGCGCATTGTTGTCAGATTTCCATCGGTTACAACAAACGATTTCCCGTATAACATATTACACATCATGGCGACAAGGTGTCTGGGGAACTTGTCCTGAAGAAGTTTAAAAATAAGTCCATCTAACCATACCGTATCAAAGGCTTTCTCCATATCAATGAGACATGCTCCAACACATTGTCTATCATTTAGTTTCCAACAGATGTCTGAGGTTACTTTCGTTATTGCATGTGTGGTCGAATGCCTGGCACGAAAACCAAATTGGCAATTCGGCATCAACTCATTTTCCTCAATGTGGGCGTTTAATGCTCTGTTGAGTATCACTTCAAACACCTTGCTGATGTTAGGCAGCAAGCTGATTGGGCGATAGCTTTTCGGGCATGAAGATTCTTTTCCTTTCTTCAAGATCGGAAATACCTTAGCCTTTTTCCACTCATTTGGGAAATATGAATTGCTCAACATGTTGTTGAACAATATGCAATAGTTCCTAATAGCAACCTCAGGCAAATGTCGGAGAACTACATTTGGAATACCATCATTACCACATGATTTCTTGTTGTTTATCTTGCGAAATATGAAACACAAGTCTTCATAGCTGACAAAATAATCAATAAGATTCAAGCTCGGTATGAGGTCAGATGTTAATGTTTCATTGAAATGAAGAATTGATTGGCCGTTCAGGCTTGATTTGAAGTCGGAAACTTTTGCTTCAACGACCTCTGAAAAAATTTCGTTCCCTCTCTCAGGGTTTGGTAGATGAACCAATTCAAAATGTGTTCCAATCAGGGCAAGTTTATCCAATCCTTCACAAATAATCCTGTTTCCATTTCTATCCGGAGTCGTACTATCAATTTCGATACCAGCCCTATCGAGAAGATTTATCTCATCACTAGTGACTTCAAGATTCGATACCTTCACTCGAGACTTCTTGCGGAATATGCTATTCACTTTCGCGAACACGCCGTCTGGGTCCTGTGGGCTAATACCCCTCAATTTTTCCGCCCATTGATTGCTGACCTCACTCCTGAAGTATGACCGGATTAAGTTCCGGACATTCTTCAGATGTAATTTCAACAAAGACAACGAGGGATGGTTGTAGTTTATACAAGAACAAACATACAATCAGTAGACAGTGGGCCACAGCTTATTTGATGCACTTCAACAAAAATAAAAAATAAACTATTGTCCTCGTCTAAATGAATATAATTACGCAAATCTTTTGATGCAGTTCTTAAAATGTATATATCTGAAATTCGAAACATACAAGAAAGTAAGAATAAGAAAAAATGTTTCAAAAATCCCGTTAACAGAAACAAAGTAGAAGCGCATGCATAGAATAGCTCACAGCTTATTTGATGCAGTCAGTTCTTTGTCTCCTTGCATTAAAAGTTCCGGCACATTATTTTCATTGCATTGATTATTGTGTATTTTCAAATTTTATTTCGGGCCTGAGTAAGAGGCAACGCTGCTTACTTAGGGCCGAAAACGGAAACACCGCGTCACGTCATGAACTAACCTCTTCGAGTAGCCTCATCAGCGCCATCTAGTATTGTTTACATCAAACAAATTTTTTAAAGATTTTTGACAGTATATGCATATTGCTGTAGCAGACAAAACTGACGTAAGATAGGAAGCCATATGCTAGCAATTCACATATGTATTAGTCGGCCTACTACGGACAAGCTTCCGTGAGCTGTCAGCCAAGTGCGGCATAAGCAAATGTTTATATCGCGTAATATGTACTATTTTCCCCAACGAAAACGTACGAAACGCATTCCGTGCATGCTTAAAATTCACCTTGTCCTGCCCACTGCACTCCTAAACTTTTCAAGACGAGCAAACGAAGCACATGTTTTGCACCTTCCACTGATAGCTTAGCGTTGCGAAGTAAACAAACTCATAATTATTCACTGTGGAAGGCGATAAAAATTAAATGGGTGTAAGAACTGAAATAATTTTCACTTCACTAGGAGCGCTATTGTGTTGTCCGAGGACCATCTGGGTTTCAGTATAGAAATCCGTCTCCAAGTCGTACAAAACATCGAATTTTCGTTGGCGCCTCCACAATTCTTCATATACCGCCATGTAAGTTATCCAGCAAAGTCGACCTACTAATGGTCATGTGTGTGGTAGTAAGCGCTGCTGCTTAATGGCTTCCTATCTTACGTCAGTTTTAGTAGCAGAGAATATCTACTAAATAGCAGCTGCAATTAGAACAAATGTTATTTCTTACGGTACTTCTGGAGTAGAGAGAATTGGACTAAAAATGCGTATGTATGGTAAACAAAAACTTGAATTAGCTTGCAATTTTACCAACACAAAGTAAACTTTAATCCATCTTTTACACGTTTATTTGCCTCTCTTTTCAATTTGACAGCTCCTCGATTGCAGGTGCTGGTGTAGTTTGAAATTTTATTAGTACTATGTCAACGATTTATTTTAAATATGAGACGTCGAAGACATTAGCGCGCAAATATATGTATTTCGATCCCGTTTGTATCATTTCGGCTAAATTTCATCTGAGAAATGTCATATTTGACAATCTCAAAAGCCTACTGAGATGCAGCTTTCAAGTTTTCTGGACAGCTGTTTGTCGAAATTTAGAGCTACTGATCAGCTGTTTCCGGTACGGGAAGTGACGCCAGGTACGTTAATTGATTGACATTTCTCAGATGAAATTTAGCCGAAGTGACACAAACGAGAAGGAAATGCATATATTTGCGCGCGAATGTCTTCGACGCCTCACATCTGAAATAAATCGTTGACATAGTACTAATAAAATTTCAAACGTGCACTCATATGTACTGTCAAAAACTTTAGAAAATTTGTTTGATTTGAACAGCACTAGATGGCGCTGATGGGGCTACTCGAAGAGGTTAGTTCGTGACGTCAGGTTTTGTTTCCGTTTTCGGGCCTAAGTAAGAACGCAATGCTATAATGCATCGATTTTATAATTGAGAATGATTGGAAAGCAAGGGTAAAAATGCATCAAGCAAAATCTTGAAAGAGCCTTATGAACGATGGGTTGTTAGGAAAATAGAGGAAAACCATAAGTTTCCGCTCCTAAATTGGCAATTAAATTATTTACTAGGATTGGTAGAAACGGCAGCGCTTAAACCATACGTCAGGTGCTAAGAAACGATAATTTTAATGGCCAAGCTGTATGAAAAAAGCCGTTCATCAATAACAAAAAATCGGCAATGCCGCCTAAACTTTGTTGCTGAGCATATTTCAAAGGATGTGGGGATTTTCAAGACTATTTTTAGTGACGAGTCCAAATTCAACTTGTTGGGCTCAGATAAAATGATGCGAGTATGGCGGCAGCCAAAACGAGAACTCAAGAAAGAAAATGTAGTAAAGAAGGCAGGTTATGTCCGTGAAGGACTGCAGCGATGGTCTGCTGCCTTGGCGGAAGAGGATGGTGATATCCGCCGAGATTGGCCTTGCCTTGGGGACGCTTGAATGCGCTGGCAGGCTAGCGTTGCGGTGTCGTGAGGCGGGTTCTTTCCCCCAGCACAAGGACCCACTACAGAAGAATTTCGCATTCACGAATTCCTGGGTCACAAGGAAAAAAAAGTCGACCGAAGTCGAAAAAAGGAGGTAACCAACTAAGGGTTGGAAAGGTTGGACCTGGGAAGACAGACGGACTTTAGGGGACAGCATCGTTACCCGACGATTCTTATGGCCCACAAATAAGAGCGGGGCATCCAGATGGGGGTGGTGCCCCCTCGCACCCTCACAACCGGATCAAAATCCAAATGTACACGTGGCCATATATTTCACTTTTAAGTGGAAAACGCATACAAACATAATTTGCATGAACTTTCCCATCAAAAGAGAAATATAGACGTGACAAATTTATGTTATAAAATTATGTGATCGAATCACATAACCCTATAACCATAAAAGGGCACGCGAGCGGAAGGCCATTCTACCCGGCAAGAGCCCCTGGTAAGCGACAAAACTTTGGAGCGCGCCCGATGGCTAGCCCATATCAGAGAAAGAGCCTGCCATGGATGCGGGTCCTATACCCGGTCTGGTACACCGAAACGGAAAGACCGAGGTGTACGTTTAACAAATCCATTTTATTTTGTTTTTACTTTAATATAAAAAAAATATTTACTAAATCCTATTTTCATGGTTTAATTAATGATAGAAGGTGTACTACATCCGAATGTAACAATAAAATTGCATTCTAGCAATTAAAATTAAAACAAAAGAAAACAACGTATTATTGGGGTATTTTCTTTTGACTTGGCCCAATATCACGTTCCAATATTGCAATATTAGGATTATATAACTGTTGTTTGTTTTCATTTGTTGTCTTACATTTAATACAAATTACAAAAACTATAAAAGTTATAGCGTCATTTCTTTGTGATAATTGTTTTACGAGTGCAAAATAACTATTAACACCACTTGGAGACCTTCAGGGACAAAACTATGAGCTATCTTCAGAGTTATTTTTAGGAATAAAGTTACATAAGAAATGCAGAGAATAAAGATGCAGCTGCTGCACTGAAACACACACCGGCAACATGGAGCCTTACCTTTTGCAGTGGATAAACCATTGAAAAATGTTTCACTTCCCAGCTTACTCATGTAGCCCTCCTTCCAATCGCATGATGGATGCGGATAATTAGCTGCGGTGCAATCAAAACGACGTCCAACATGCCGACAATATAACTCGTCCAACTCCCCTGAACATTTCCGATGCAAAACACTCTGAATCAATGCTGAATCTTTCTCGGACACTGAACGGCGCTTCAAAGAACTATTCTTTCGCATTGAAGATGACGAAACGACAACGGAACATCGATTAGCCGGAGTAAAGTGCTCATCATTCGATCGCAGTCGACGTGAAATACGTACAACGTCTTGACGATTTATTTGATCGAGGCCCTTTATCCTTAGAAATATGCTGCAGCAGTCATTGATGGATGGCTATTTCGTGTATATACACCAATTATTCACAAATGTGCTTGCTATATAACGAGTAATCGTAGCATATTATCGGATATTTATCGATTATGTGTACGCTACAATTTAGCAAAAAAAAATATTTTTTTGTATCGAATGTCTTCCGAGCACAATTCTAAACACCTTTTTCATTTTGTTATCGATACCGAACACTCCATCCCATTATTCATTAGCTTTCTATTTAACACTTTATCCAACTTATTAGAAATTAATGGAACTTTCAATTCTACGTGATCACTTTTGTCACTCACTAAAAGGTCTTACATGATTGCATGTACTTATTTGGGACTTTCCTAATGAAATTGGGTCACAAGCAATGATAATATGTCACCGTCACTCGTTACAACCAAACCCCACAATTCAACGCAAATCCAATCGTCCCCCTGTTTCAAATGTTGCAAAGCAAAGCTTACACATAGCGTGCTCACTTTGACAGTGTTCCACAAATACATCCGTGGGGAACTCTTTTTGGCATATTTCGCAAAGATATCCTTTCTCTTCATTATCAAATCAGTCATGATCATCTCAACCTTCAGTTATCAAATCCTCCTCTACTTCTTCCTAGGTGTCCGATTCATCAACATTTTCCAAATTGTCATACGCGTCTTCACATTCTCTGTTATCTGGCAAATCAACTATAATTTCAATTCTCTTTAGATGTTCATTAATTTCTTTGCTTGAAATTTTGATGGGAAGAAAAGGAATACATTTTGTTGAAGTTCCGTTAGTGGGTAGGTATTTTGGGGAAAAATTTGGTTTTTCACGAGAACACTATCTCTGAACTGATAGAACCACTATCACAATAATCCGCGACTACGGACGAATTAAGCATTGCAGGGTTATATGTTTGCCAGTTCGAATTCCATTCCATTTGTTTCTCTAACCATATCACATGCACTCATAATATGTTATCCACAAGAATTTTTATGCACTTTCCGAGTATTCATATAAACTGCCGTTCTACCGTGCTTCCCGTGTCGCGGTCATAACTCAACTCCCTTCACGATACGTCCCCAAAACTTGTCTTTCTCTTTCGCATCCCGTGTATACAGTGAATCGCATCAGCTGAGCTCTATCAGCCCAGTTAGCTTGCCTTCCGTGATGTAATACACCGATTGGGTGTATTAGATCAATGCCCCCAAACTCGAAATTTGATGTGCAGATTTAAAATTTTTTGTAAAACTAAATTCAATTGAAGTGAAGAAAATTTAAATGAAGCAAAGAAATTTTAAATAAAGTAAAGAAATGAAGATTCTAAATAATAATAAAAGTTAAATCTCATGACGAATAAATTTAAAGAGAAACATGTAAATTTTAATATAAAGGAAAATTGATATGAAATAACATTTGGTCAAAATAATAAGAAGCAGTATCCTACCAATTACGATTATGAATAAAAATAATTACATATTTTTCTTAAATCTGCCACAAGATTTCGAGTAGGAGACAGGAAGGATTTCGAGCAGTTTGCTTGTGTGACTGCTTGATGAATACAAAAATCTACATAAGACTGTTAGGCGGAGTGGTGGCAAACTTATAGTTTGGGCCTGTATGTCAGGAGCCGGCGTTGGAAAGCTGGCTTTGATTGAAGAGGATATCCCCAAAATTATGCATATTATCATCGCAAAGGAAAATCTACTGAAAAGTGCTAACTAACTCGGAATTGGGCCTGCATTTCAATTCAACAAAGATAACGGCCCTAAGGATAAGTCAGGAATTGTGCGGTCCTGGCTAATTTGGAATTGTTCATATGATGGCTCTCCCGGCAAAGTCGCCCTACTTAAATGTAATTGAGAATTTTTGGGCTTTACTGGGGAAAACAAATTGTAACCACGTTATGTGATTTAAAAAATGCATTGCTAGAAGAATGAATTAAAATAACCCCAGAAATTACAGGAGACCTGGTTGAATCGATTTGAATTAGACTCAAACCTGTATTGAGCCAAAAAAGGTAACCATTTCAAAAACAAAACTTGTACTGCATCAAATAGCCTGTGGTATAAAATTCCGCCCTTAAATGTGTGTTCATTTTTCAAGAATCAATTTTTAAAGTAAATAAGATAATTGTACTGAAATAGGTATCGAGATGTCCGTAAAGGACTACAGCGATGGTCTGCTGTCTCAGCGGAAGAGGATGTTAAGATCCGCCGAGATTGGCCTTGTCTGGGGACGCGTGCATGCGCTGGCAGGCTAGCGTTGCGGTGTCGTGGGGCGGGTTCTTTCCCCCAGCACAAGGACCCACTACAAAAGAATTTCGCATTCACGAATTCCTGGGTCACAAAAAAGAAAGTCAACTGAAGTCGAAAAAAGGAGTAACCAACTAAGGATTGGTAATTGCTGACGAAAGGGACAAACTAGACCTGGAGAAGACAGACGGACTTAAGGGAATTTCGTCGTTACCCGACGATTCTTATGGACCACAAATAAGACTGTGGCATCCAGATGGAGGTGGTGCTCCCTCGCACCCTCACAACCGGATCAAGATCCAAACGTAGACATGGCCATATATTTCATTTTTGAGTGGAAACTCATACAAACATAATTTCCATGAAATTTACCATTAAAATAGAAATATAGACATGACCAATTTATGTTATAGAATTATGTGATCGAGTCACATAACCCTATACCATAAAAAGGCACGCGAGCGGAAGGCCACTCTACCCGGCAAGAGCCCCTGTTAAACGACAAAAGACGGTGAAGCGCGCCCGATGGTGCAATGATTTTCGTCTAAAATCGTACGAACAAAGTCGGAACCGACCTCTCATCGCTTCAAGACGTGAAGTCTGAGTCTTGCCAACGAATGGTACCAACCGGTCAGCTAGTCCGTGCACCCGTAATCCATTTCACGGCGGCTGCTTGTCGGCCAGCTAGTTCGGAGAGGATTTCGGTCGCAGGTCTTTAAAATGGATTACGCTCAAATTACGTGTTTCAGCCACCATTAAGTGCCCGTTTCAAACGCGTCGAAAACACAAACATACGGAAAAGAAACCTACTTTACTTTATTCCGTATTTCTTCATTATTCCAGTCAATTCCAAAAACCTAAATTCAATTTCGCGTTCCCGAAATTCACCGACGCGGTACCGAAAAATACACTACGTTCATTCAATCCTGAAGACTCTACGCTAATAAAAAGACAAGGCAAACTAAGGTACCGCACGCGACGCGACACCGGACATCCGGGGATTTCTGAAAACCCTACCCTCTTAGCGGCATACCTACCGTTCACTCTCCCTCCTGCTGAAAAAAAAACGGTCGGGCTTGAAAGGAAAGTCTAGTTATTCGATTAGCAATTCATGTTATTATTTTTTTTTTCATATTTACTGTATATCAAATTAATCAAGCTAATTATTATTGAGTTATCTATTGTCTAATTAATGAATTGCTGCTTAAACAAGGCTTGCCACCTTTTAACCATACTGATATAATTCATGCTAGATGATACTGCAATATTTAGCACATTTTTCTTCAGTACAATATTAGTTTTTATATAAGTAATGCTAACCCTCTATTTACAATTCAATATCAATTTAAAATATATAAAAAAAACTTTCGTAGATAACATAGTCTACAGCGCAGTGTCTTGTATTAAATGTGAATAATTTCAGGGAAAAAAGTACAAGAGTTAACAAAAACATAATTAAAATGATAATTTTTGAAATCACATGAATATATGCATTAAATCAAATTTATCTTAAACAATAGATAATAAACAGTAAGCGTTAAATTTCTATTTTACAATTAAATTTGTATGATTATCGATAAATATTCAATTTTACTTAAAAAATATTTTCATTTACGTAAAATTGGTGATGATACGAAAAAAATAATGTCAGAAAAATGGCTTAATAATTTTCTTCTTTACACTTCCTTTTTTTAGGGTTTTGTACTAAAATACAAAACCCTATTGCAATCACGACCTGTGTCCGTCTGTCCGTCTGTCCGTCTGTCCGTCCGTCCGTCCGTCCGTCCGTCCGTCTGTATGTCACAGCACTTTTTCTCCGAAACTATAAGGGCTACAGCCATGAAACTTTGTAGAAAGGTCAGAAGTGGTGACCTCTTGAAAGTTCAAGGGTGGAAAAATTTTTCAAAGGCGTTTAAGGGGGGTCTCCCCATATAGGGGGGTGACCCCTCAAAAAAAAATTTTCACCATTGGTAGTCGAGTAGGGTGTCATTGGAAAGGTCTCAATGAGATCTTTTCAAAACAAGTCTTAAAATTGTCTTATAAGTACCGAGGGGGGCAGGGGAAGGGGAAATGTACGAACTTTTCGCGTACCCCCCCTCGCGATTGGACACCTTCCATCCGAAAAATTTGAAAAAATTCATGAATGTAGGCCTTAATGAGTACAACAACAACAAATACATGAGAAGTCGAAATTCACTCAACTTTGTTAGTAATAGTATGATTTATCGATTTTGTGTTTTCTTGAATAAAACCTAAACGGTACCCTTAAACTGAATAAAATTTAGCAAAGAGATGACTTTTTATAAGGTTGATCTTTCCTGAAAGTTTCATAAAGATCGAATAGTATTTACCGAAGTTATAGCGATTTGAATTTTCGTGTATTACTATGGAGCAATATGCCCTGTATTACTATGGAAAAATATTGCTATGGAGCCATATGCGCATTTTACCGACTTAGACACTACAGCTTTGCTAGAATTTACATAAAAATTTTAGGAGTGATAGGTATCATGAAGATGAGTACATACAATTGAAACAAGTCGAAGAGGCAGGAGAGAGCTCCTAGCAAAAGGGCTTTGTAACCATTCTAGGATTCGAAAAAATAGGCCATGAATCGATGATTACAGTACAGAGGAGTGGCCCCTGAAAAAAAATTTCATCAAAGGCAGCCGATATGAGTATCAACTGAAAGTTCTCTATGAGAGCTTTTCAAAACAGTTCTTAAACTGACAGTTTTTGCTTCAGTGGGAGCACAGGGGGGGAAATACATGAAAAATGTGTTTCCTCCCTCGCGAATGGACACCAGTGATCTAAAAAATCTGAAAAAAATATCAAAGGAGATATTTATGGGTATAACTATAACAAATACCTCAGAAGTCAAAATTCGTTCAACTTTGTTAATAATAGTATGATCCTCGAATTTCACATTTTCTCCAATAAAATCGTCTTTGACATGTTTCTTGATTTTATTCGTTGCTGGTTACTGCATTTTGTAAGTTGAGTACAAAACCCTTCTGACATGAGCATAGGTCTGTCTACCCAACTTGTTTATTCTTATAGTGCAATCATTTAAACAAAACTTAGAAAATCGAACAATTCAATTAAATAAAGAAAAGGATTAAACATAAAATTTAATTGGTAATATTTTACTTTTAAGGATTTTTGTTTTTTTTTTTTTTTATAGATATATTCTAAATAGAATTTCTCCAAAAATACAAACTAGTCAGCGACGAAAGAATTGAAACAATATTCATTCCTCTTAACCAATTACAATTGCAAAAATTGTAACAATACCAACTCAGTCGTTATATCGCTTCGTATGCAATGAGAACAATATATGATGATGTCACTTGTGGCTTGCGATGCGCAACAACTTGCACATGGAAATCATAAAAACAATTTCTGTTTTTATTTAAACAAAGGAAAACATTATATTAAAGACATTTCATAAATGAACGGTACACGCAACGCTTTTCACATACTTGGCGATGATTTTCATAAGTAGGGAAGTGTCCTATTTTGTCCGATCTTAGAAAGTTCCTCGAATTTTGCAGGAACTTTCCTAGCTTACTTCTGGCTGGAATCTGGCAAATTATTGCGTCTTGTAGGTGTGCCTACTCTGGTTTTTGTAGGTGTTCATTCGACTGGAGTACCGGTAGCAATTCTACTTCTAGCGTTCGTAGAAGTTACGCGTGTTTTTCAAGCGCTCCAGTCATTTTTTTTTTAAATAGGAACCAGCAGAACTGCGAGTTGGTTTCTTCTCCTAATTTTTATTTTTTAAATACTGAATAAAATTTATATCATTATCTTTATTAGAATGACCTTCGATACATTCAACTTCCATCTCCTCTTGTAATCCGTCTAGCGCTGCATAATAGTTTTGGCTATCATTAGTGCCTCCAGCACTTAGTATTTCTTCTGGGATTGTTTGTTTTGTAGTTTTCTTCACCTTTACTTCTTTATTTATTTGCTTTGGCGGTTGTGGGTCTTGAGTATTTATCCCTTTCATGAATAGATCTTCGAGGGACTGCAGCCGTAGCCTAAGTTCATGTTCTTGTCGTAGTCAGATCACTTCTTTCTCGTCTTCGACTATTTGCAGTTTACAACCGCCATCTGCGGGGTTTTCCTGATTATGTCTTCTTTTGTTGACGATTACCGCCAATTTCGTATTTGATATCTCCCCGGGCCCCCCAACGGTCTGAAGTCCCGAATTTGTCTTAGAATGCTTTGCTTTTCTTTATTGATCGAAGTAAAATAATATTCGATATGAATACCTTGGGTCGATTGCTTCGACGATATAAGCCTTTTCCAATAAAAATTAACTTTGGACTGACGTTTAAAAAAATTAATTTAATTTTTTGAAAACTTTTGACAGGAGCGATTTAAAGCACGTCTGTTAGCAACGAATGCTAGACGTAGAATTAAGAAGGGTCCTTTGATAAGAGAAAAGTAACGATTGAGGTTTCTGAGTTTGTAAAAATAGTGTAGTAGATACACCACATCAATGATTCCGGAGTGTTCAGCTGTATGATTGCTGAATAAATAGCAAGTAACTCTGAAATAACGTTCCACAAGAAAATATACCCTACCTCCAAAAGAAAATGATCCTAAAACTCCTACAAGGAAAAATTTCTCTTAACTTTTCAGCTTTTTATGGCTACATTGACGCTTTTATTTATATTGACTGCATCAGTGACAGGACATTAAACTTACATGATATAGCTGAATAGACGGGATTCATTGAACTTCAACTTAAAAAAACGGAAATAGGCAGCAAATACAACATAGTTATCCACATAATAATTACAACGGAAATTTTAAAAATCCAAACGATTTCTCTACAAACATATGTAATAAACATATGCAGTCAAGCAGCTCCGTGGTGATCAGGAGTGGCTGCTCCTGAAGAGGGAAGGGGGTCACCCCGTCGGAACTGCTCAGTTTGTTGTTTTACTAGATTAAAGTTAACTACATCGTCAAGTTTCCATCCTTTAGGCAGAGATGAGTGGCTCACTTCAGCCACTTTAACATCTTTAGGTTTGACATTTCATTTGCAACGACCTTCTTTGGAGAAAGTAACCGTTGCTAATTGTACAATGTTTACGTGTGCCTCAAGTCTCCGTGTCTGCTAAATTTAACGAGACAAAACAAAATTTTGAATTACTGTATAGTAGCTTGATTGACTCGTAATAGAACATTTCTAAAGATAATAAAAATTGATCGGTAGGTCTCGTAGAATAGAGTACGCATGATAAATATTTTATAGTGTAGCTTCGTGGCTCGATAAGAACCCGCCTCATATGATCCCGCAAATAGTTCGTCGACAAGCACGCGTACGCGGTCGTTAAGCGAAACTAGTCAGCTGCGCTCGGTCTTGTTTATAGTTCGCTGACACTTGTGCCAGACAATCGGCATCATGTTTCCTGCATGGATTTTCAGAAAAAGAAATTCATTCCACATAGAATATTTAAAAGCGAAACCACACAAATTTGCATTTAACAGAATTAACTCATCTGAAAAACAAAGTAAACACTGTCATTCCTAAAACAATCAGAAAATAGAGGTCTAATCAATTTGGTAGGAAACACGCAAAAATGGTTATTCGGGACAATAGACGAACAAAACAGCCAGACAATAGAGGACCATTTTAAGACGATGGAGATAAATTCATAAAACGCAATGCCAACACTTAACCAACAAATTGCAATTAAAAATGCATTTAAACAGACAATTTTACAACTGAAACACACTATTGAAGCAGACCGCAAAAAACTAATTTCGAGACTCAATACGATATCAAAACTGACAATTAATGCACTATGACCAACTTTTTAAAATTCAAATCGTCAAAATTAAACTGGAACATATTTTGGACACCTCAGCTTCTGCAACACATCGCCTTTTGAATCCTAATGTTTCAGCTGATGAAGAAATCCAAAAATTTAAAATTGATTTAAAAAAATGCATTATATAAAATTGGAATTAGCGAAATTGGAAGAAAACCTTTTGATACTTTACATAAAAATTCCAAGTCAATTCATTCAGATAAATTTAAGAAAAATCATACCAGACTATTAAGAAATCAATTCTGCCTCATAAATTATTTTTAAGTACAACGATAGATAAACGACAATATCTTTCACAAATCGAAATCTTTGAACGGAGCACTTACAAGTAAAAATTATGCATATAGTTAAAATTGTAAATTAGTTAAAAACTGAAATACAGAAATTATTAATTTGATGATGAGACATTACTAGAAACATGCAAATGGAATTAATATTACTGAAAATTGTGATGAAAGAAAATTATCAATAAAAAATAATGCATTGATTCATTTTAACAACTGTGAAATAAAAATTGTGGACCACTATTTTTCGAATATAAATAAAACATTTTTAGGACGATTTTTCTAACCTTCAAATGAAATATTAAAAAATTTTACTGGAAAACTTACTTCAGAAGAATTTGCTCTGTAAAATGTAAAAAATATTGAAAAAATTAAGCAACTAGAATTTAAAAAAAAAATTTTCTATACTTGTAATATAAGTTCGGTTCTTTTAATGGCATTTTTCATATTATTTTTTTACAAAAAAGGACAAAAGAATGTTAAAATTCAGGAGAATCCTCATTGTAAGGAGAGAGAAGGTACGTATCCGCTCAGTTTTTCCTCAAAAGAATAAACCGAAAATGTAAGCGGAAACGTGCTCACAATTTCCTCAAGTTTCTCACTCGAAAACGGAAATTGCTTGCCAAATGCACTTAAATAAAAAGTGCATTCCCATGCTGCATGAGCAGATTTTAATTATGAAAATCATTTGGATACTTGGCTTCACGCCCAGTATCGCGACGCGTAAGCCGAAGCTCTGGCCGTCTGGATTATAAAATTATTGTGAGAAGAAAGTTTAAAGTTTTTTTTAAATAAAAGTAATCATTATTTAGTGCAACCCAAGTGTTTTCACTAAAGAGTTTGATATCTTTAGTTTTTCGTCTATTTCGGCCATCAGAGACATAATTTACCATTCACGATAATCGCCTGTGAATATCGCGAAGTATTTAGATCCTCCTTCGAGAGATTACTGTAGTAATCGAGCAGCCCGCTTAGGCAAACGGCTCGACAGACCTTCACGAAAAGAAACGATTTCATAATAATAGTAACGTAATAAGTGCGGAACAATCTAATACGGAACTTAATAGTATTAGTAGTACTAACCCGAAATAAATACCGCCGCTACCACCGCTGCCATCATCGATGAAAAGTTTCTGCGATCCCTACTCAATGAACCTACAAAAAAGTTTCAATTAACTATACAATAATGTTAACATCAACAAAATCACAAATTTACTTGTCCCAGTTAGTTTTAAAAGCGATCATAATAATCTTGGAATTGAATTTTTAAATCAGTTCAGAAAATCGTTTACAAAATATCCAACTCAGATTGAAGAGATCTTATTCTTGAGAAGGTTGAGGAAGCGATGATGCATCGAAGTGAGTTAAATAAAATGCGAGAATTGATTGAAAAACAAGAAAAATTAATCATTTCTCATCGAAATAACATAACACAAAAGTTTGCCATTTCAATAGTTCGTACAATTTTGAATGAGGGAAAACAAGTAACATACAAACATATTTACACCCAATGGATAACAACAAATTAACTAGACCAACAAATATTACAAATTTTATCCCGTGCTATGCTAATCGAATTTCTCAAAAATCACGACTCAAGAATAAACAAATAACGATATGACCAAATGATTGGGGATGGCAGCACCAGTGCTACGCGAATGAGCGAAGTAATACCAAGATTCCACAACCGTTACCGCCACGACGAAAAGATAGAAAGCATGAGATGATGGAAAAGATGATTTGTTGTGGAACGGCTGCCTCGTCGTTGTCGCCACCTTGTGCAGTTCCTGGATTCAGCGGGAAGTGTAGAGGAAAAGAGTGTTTGGTTGCGGAACGTTATGCTTGTGCTGGGGAATAGAACCCGCTCCCCGGAACACCGCAATGCTAACCTGCAAGCGCATTCACGCGTCCTCAGACAAGGCCAATTCTGGCGAGCACCAAAATCTTCGCTCTTTGAGACAGCCAGTCCATCGCTGCAGTCCTTTACGGACAACTTACATCTTCTAAAACACTACATTACCTTCAATGGTTGGCGCGAATCCGTATGGATTTTTTCTAACAATTTTTTCGGTACGCGAGCTGTATTCTTCGGCGTATTTCGTCTCTTTCATTGCCCGTTTTCGTTATTTTGGTGCCTAAATACACAAATCTCGATACTGTATTCGCCAAGTGTGGTTTTTTGTGTATTTGAGGTATTTTTCCTCCCTACTAGTTTTGCTTCGCTGTCGAGTTTCAGGAAGAGTTCTTTGGCAGTTGTTAATGACCGTGACAGAATGTTGATGTCGTCCGCATAGGCCACTACTTGGCTCGACTTGTATAGTAATGTACCTCGCGTATCGACAGGTAGCTTCCGTATGACGCTTTCGCTGATGCTGACGCTGAATTTGCCATAGTCAATGTAGATGTGTACTCCTTCACGTTTTTTAGGGTTTTGTACTAAAATACAAAACCCTATTGCAATCACGACCTGTGTCCGTCCGTCTGTATGTCACAGCACTTTTTCTCCGAAACTATAGAAGCTACAGCAATGAAACTTTGTGGACAGGTCAGAAGTGGTGACTTTTTGAAAGTTCAAGGGTGGGAAAATTTTTCAAAGGGATTTAAATTTTCACCATGGTAGTCGAGTAGGGTGTCATTGGAAAGGGTTTAATGAGAGCTTTACAAAACAAGTCATAAAATTGCCTTATTTGTACCGAGGGGGGCAGGGGAAGGGGAAATGTACGAATTTTTCGCGTACCCCTCTTGCGATTGGACACCTTCCGTTCGAAAAATTTGAAAAAAATCATGAATGTAGGCCTTTATGAGTACAACAACAACAAATACGTGAGAAGTCGAAATTCACTCAACTTTGTTAGTAATACTATGATTGATCGATTTTACGTTCTGAACGGTACCCTTAAATTCAATCAAATTCAGCACACAGATGACTATTCATAAGATTGATTTTTTCTGAAATTTTCATAAAGATCGAATGGTATTTAACGAAGTTATAGCAACTTGAATTTTCTATATTACTATGGAACAATATGCGCTGTATTACTATGGAAACATATGGCTATGGAACAATATGCGCTTTTTACCGACTTAGACACTACAGCTTTGCTAGGATTTGCATGAGAATTTCAGGAATGATAGGTATCATGAATATCTTTGAGAATCGATTCAATTAGTGGGTTCAGTAAACGTAAAACAAAATAGTGGCTGTTTTAAATGCGAAGATTGAATAATTTTGAGTTATTTTTCCCCAACTTCAACGTTTAAGGTGCATGCTTTCAACACTTGATTCAATTTAATGAATGACTGAAGATGAGTGTCTACAATTAATACTCATAAGTGAAATAAGTCGAAGAGGCAGGAGAGAGCTCCTAGCAAAAGGGCTTTGTAACCATTCTAGGATTCGAAAAAATTGGCCATGAATCGATGATGACAGTACAGGGGAGTGGCCCCTGAAAAAAAAATTTCATCAAACGTAGCCGATATGAGTATCAAATGAAAGTTCTTTATGGGAGTATTTCAAAACAGTTCTTAAACTGACAGTTTTTGCTTCAGTGGGGGGTACAGAGGGGAAATAAATGAAAAATGTGTTTCCTCCCTCGCGAATGGACACCTGTGATCTAAAAAATCTGAAAAAATTATCAAGGGAGATATTTATGGGTATAACAATAACAAATACCTCAGAAGTCAAAATTCGTTCAACTTTGTTAATAATAAGTATGATCCTCGAATTTCACATTTTCTCCAATAAAATCGTCTTTGACATGTTTCTTGATTTTATTCGTTGCTGGTTACTGCATTTTGTAAGTTGAGTACAAAACCCTTCTGACATGAGCGTAGGTCTGTTTACCCAACTTGTTTAATAATTCCTCATTGTCACACATGTGCATAGTACATCCGCTGTCCAAGTACCATCTTGCAGTCGAAGATATATTGTTGACTTCTTCCGTTCGGGCAATTTCTTTGAAGAAATTCTCTGATTTCGAATTGCCAGCTCTATCTGGATCTCACTATATGGTCTGTTCGACCACCCGTGAAACATTTGCGCTTATTTTATTGCTTTGGTTTATTTCGACGGCTGTCATCGTGCGTCGGTGACCAGTAAATAACGCGTTATCTTTATCATCCTGCTCTGCCGCACGTCGACCTTTGTAAACATCCAGTATTTTGCCTCTAAGAGTCGCCAGGTCCGGCAAATCGTCTTTGGATCACACCGAAAAGTTTCATAACTCGGTGAAATACTATTTAACATCACCACGACCAGCATGTCTTTTGGAACGACAATACTCAAGCTTTCTAGCTGTTCCACTGATATTGAAATGTTGTCAAGACGTTCTCTGATATCACTTTTTTCTATTTTACAAGATGTATCTCGCTGAGCAACTCTATCTTGCGCAGAGGTCCTTTTGATGCATAGACCGATTGCAGTTTTGGCCAAATTTCACTTGATGTAGAACATTTTGACACGCACTTCATTTCTGCTCGTCCCAAAGATAAGAAAATGTTTGCCATCGCTTTCTAGTCGTTTGAAGTTCACTTTGCCAATTTGCTCGCACTTGTTTCGTCATTGAGGGTGGCTGTTGGAGCAGTAATATCTCCACTGACAGGGTCTTTATAATAACTAACCGGACTGAGCCTGCCCCGTGCCGTCAAAGCGTCTGCTAACCGGTATCTGGTGCTGAAGTGGTGGTGGGGGTCTAGGTAAAGGGGACCGGGCTGCAGCAGTTGCCTCCAAGCGCTTGGAGAGATAGCATCGAGCGAGAGCGGAGTGCGTGTTCAGTTACGTCGTCGAAGTGAAAATAGAGCGTACGATCGAGCAACCGAACCAGAGTTTTTTAACCACGTTATTACAGGAGACGAGACTTGGGTTTTCGAATACGATCCTGAGACAAAGCGGCAGAGTTCGGAGTGGCACACACCGGCGTCACCACGACCGATTCATAGATCCTCCATCACGACAATGCTCCGTCGCACACCTGCCTGCTCGTCACCGAGCAGTTGGCCAAACAGTCGAGGGTAACGTTGCCACAGACTCCTTACAGCCCGGATATGGCACCAGCGGACTTCTTTCTGTTCCCCAATATCAAGAGACACCTTAAGGGGACGCGGTTCGGGACTCTGGAAAACGTTCAACGTGCTACGACGAGGGCTCTAGACAGCATCGAGGTTGCCGACTTCCAGGGAGCGTTCGGGGATTGGAAAATCCGGTATCAGCATGTTATCGACTCCAATGGGGACTACTTTGAAGATTTCTAAAGAAAAATTGTACATATTCTGCCAATAAAAAATTTCCTGAGGTCAGTCTGGTTAGTTATTATTCAGACCCTGTATGTAATAAGAGGTGTTATTTTGAATAGCCCGCTATTTCGGAAGATGTCATTTTTGAAGCTGTCATTTTTTGACATTTGACAAGTAGAAACTACGCCATTAATAAAAATGGAACGATACACGCTTCAACAACGTATTAAAATTATTAAAATTCACTATAAAAATGGTGAACATTTGGCAAAGACTGTTCGTAAAACTCGAACATTTTTGGGTCGTCGTGAATACAGAAATTGGTTGAAAAATTTGAGCTGTTGGGACAACTTAGTAATGTGAAGAATAAAACCCGTACACGTCACCCAAGAACAGCCGACAATATTGCTGCTGTAGCCGAAAGTGTTGAAGAAACCCCAGGTTTGTCCAGTCCTCGTCGTTCTTTGGAATTAGGCATTCCACAAACGTCATTTCACCGTATTTTGCATAAAGATTTGGGTCTTAAGGCTTATCATCAACAACGTCGTATCTTTGCTGATTGGGTCCTTGAAATACATGAAAATGATCCGGAATTCCATCGAAAATCATCTTGAGTGATGAGGCCCATTGCCACCTCGGTGGCTTCGTCAAAAAGCAAAATTGTCGCATCTAGGGCCAAGAGTTATTGTTGAAAAGCCTCTCTATCCTCAATGTATGACTGTTTGGTGCGGTTTGTGGTCCGGCGGAGTCATTGGACTTCACTTTTTAGAAAATGAGGCTGGAGCAACAGTTACGGTGAATGGATTGCGCTATCGAGAGATGATTAATGATTTTTTATGGCCGGAATTGGATGGTATTGATCTGGACAACGTTTACTTTCAACAAGACGGCGCTACGTGCCAAACAAGCAACGAAACCATTAATCTT
This sequence comes from Odontomyia ornata, assembly GCA_963969285.1. NCBI lineage: Eukaryota > Metazoa > Arthropoda > Insecta > Diptera > Stratiomyidae > Odontomyia > Odontomyia ornata. The sequence continues at coordinate 86,293,488 of OZ017742.1, forward strand.
TTACGGTAAAAGTTTCCGGACCGTGTTGTCTCTCGAAGAAGTGATCACAATTGGCCACCGAGATCTTGTGATTTAACACTTGCGACTTTTTCCCTTGGGGCCACGTGAAAGAGAAGGTCTACGCCAACAGCTCAGTGTCGATTCAAGGCCTCAAAGATTGAATTCGTGAGGCTATCGAGGACATAGGGCAGCCACTTTGCGATTTGGTTATGGAAGATTTCATGGAAAGCGTGGTCGTGGTGGTCATTTGCCTGATGTTATTTTCCACTATTAACAGCATACCTTCCTCTCTATAATGAAATAAACATCCGATCGTTTATATTAAAAACTGGCAACACCTCTTATTGAAAAATACGTAATTAACACAAATTTCATCTAAACATGCCGGACGACATAATTCGTTTTATTCAGCACTTCAAATCGAGATGAACCGTCCGAATATGTATTGAGGTTATGTACGCCACGCGATTAATGATAAAGAACTGATTTTTGGAGTATACACTTGGTTTATTTAACTAGGCCATCATTTCATTACTAGGCCCATAACCTATAAGAAATTTGTAGAGAATCCTTTAAATAAGGACAAGTAAACTGAGTTACAAAGTGTCGTCTTATGTTTATACCTCTGATTAAGAAGACAGTTGATGACAAACGAGTAACAAATGAATAAATGGATGATTAGTTGTTTATGCAATGATATGTATATGTGTGCGTGAGAGTATTACCATTCAAAAATATGCATTAAAGGTGACGAGAAAAAAATTCCCAAAACTTTATTGCTTTTTTGGATTTGTAATCCGACCTAGTACCAACCAGAAAAATGTAGAATTTACATAAATAGTAATTGCAATAAACCCCACAGAGGCAATTCATGTTTTTGCGCGTTGGTCTGCTACATAATTAAAAATTAAAACATAATTAAATTAAAAAATAACATAACTAAGTTTGAATGTTGTTTTCAATAAATATTATTTTCCTTATCGATTTCAAGTGTGATTTAGGTTTTTTAATAACAGGATGAGTGCAATTTAAAGCAGTTCAATATGATGCGTTATTTCATCCAGAGTCACAGTTTATGTAACAAAAAGCTGCTTGTAAAGATCAGATATAAAAGTTTTCTTTATTTCGGACCAGCAAACCCAAGAAAGCAAACAATTTTAATGCAATGGTAATTTTCGGTTTGCAAAAGTAGCATTCATTATTATGATTCACGTTGACGCCAGGTCATTGCGGTTTACTAGGTGAATAAGCTTTCCTTATTTCTGAACAAAAGTAAAATATAATAGTATATATAACATTAAATTGCAAATATTTTCCTTAGCAGACCATAATCCCACATCTTTTTAAATGACAAGCAAGAAATCAAATTCTTCCCACATGTGACTAATGGGAAAAATTTGATGTATATAGAAACGGGATTCCTGCAACCTTTATTCGCAATAAATGAAAAACAAACGATTTGGTAGATGACGTAAGACTTACGTCACGTCAAATGAATAGAAACGCCCGCGGAATAATAAACCGGAGGGTACCTGTATCTTATAAAATAATATTTGAAATCAACAATGTCAAATTATTACCCAACTGTTGAGTTCCATGCCTAAAGGGAAAAAAAATCTTAAAGTTGTTTGGGTCGTGCTTTTGTTTTATTTCTCATCAATTTGAAATCACGGCTACATTCTTGAAATGTTCAAGCAATAATCTATTTCATTATAAAATCATTAGGTTTTATATCACAAAATTGATTTTTTACCTTCCATAAGTGTGGAAAAATATGTACAAAAGCTAATCCTTATAACTCTTACAATAAGAAAAGAATTATGCTAAATGCTATATCAAATTATATATTTAGATTCTTTACGCAACGAAGAAAGTGGTCGACTTGAAGAAAATTTATATACCTAAGACTTTATTCTTATAAAAATAGCAAGAAAACGACAAATGAACATAGTCCTAATCTTTTCTCGAATAATTCAACCATTTAAACGGAAATTATTCAGAAGAATAAATGAAAGTAATATGTTCCTATTGAATTTACCTTATGTTATTACAACACACATATCCAATTACACAAACAGTTGCGATCCACTTTTATTGCGTATCATTTTTAATTGAACTTTGATCGAAAAAGAATCTGTTCTTCACGTACATACTTTTCTGATTTCTGTTTGCAAGCCTAATGTGTCGTTTAAAAAAGATTGAATGAAAAGGTGTTGATAAATACTCGTATTATATAATCGAACCAAATCTGGTTTGTACACAAGTTCTTAAGTTAATTCAAACAAAATAATATCAACATATTTCAACTTAAACTAATCTTGTTCTTATTAAATATTCAAGTTTACGCAAAGTTTCTCGCTGGTTGATTGAAAAAGTCTTTGCAAGGTTAAGGTCATCAATTTGAATGCGTAATGAGATCAGCTAAATGGTTACAATGTAGAAAAGTTAATAAATCAAAGCTTGCGTTATGAGGCTTTATCGGTCAATTGTATTATCAAGACAAACTAAAATAATTTTTTTTCTTGAATTTGAGTTATTAAACTCAAACCTGTTTATCAAATAATAAAAAGAACTTATAACCAATGATTATCCTTTTGTGGCGTTTATTTTTCTTCTTTCAAGCATTAGCCCAATTTTTCATGGCTATTTAAATTGTGATTTTTTGCTGTTTGGCTTTCCATTTTTTATTTCATGTGTAATACCTGACGCGTGTCAAAGCGTTACCTTCTTACCCAGGCCCGAAAACGGAAACACTACGTCACGTCGTGAACTAATCTCTTCGAGTAGCCTCATCAGCGCCATCTAGTACTGTTCAAATAAAACAAATTTTTGCTAAACTTTAAATTGATCATTTCACCCTTTTTACATCAATTTAATATAAATCTATTCGATAATTCATAGAGGTACATATAGGAGACAGCGAGCTTTCAATTCCTATGGAAAGCATTGAAGTCGCTTCATACAATCAAACCTTCCGTATACGTACACATTTATTTTCGAAAGCTTTTGCAATTTTCAGCTGATGCTATTTTAAGGGATGCGTAAAATTTTTCAATTGTCGAATCAATTTATTACCACGTTCAAACGTTATAGTAAGTTATTACTTCTTATTTAATATAAAAAGTATCGTTATATATCCGCAAACCTCCACCCTTTTCAAATCATGCTTGGCGCCATATTTTCAAAAGTATTTGATCCATAAAAATTGCGTGGACACCCCTGTTTTCGAAGCGGAAGTATCAGCTGGCCATATCCTTCGTAAAATACAAATTTTGCATTGCAAAATTTTAAATGATAAACTTACTATACGAAAGTAAACGCGTGTGAATTACAAAGTGAAGTGTGCAGTTTTTCATTCTTTGCAGAAAAAAAGAACTGGCGTGCAGTTTTTTTTTTTTTTTTGCTCAGGTGAGTCAAGTGTAACCAAACATAAAATTATGAGAAGCCCCATCAATTCAAGTGGATATTTTACGTTAGTCACGAACCACGCGATATTTTATTACAGAAAATGGAAACTTAACTGTATTTTGGACGTGTGCCGTGTGAAAAAAGTGGTGTCGCCGATAGGTTTGAGGATTTACGCGAGTGAAATACGTTGCATGTCCATTCCTTGAACATTGACGCATGTAGAATAAATTGGTAAAAATATTTCGATTAAGGACTTAATTCGTGGGTGTTTCAATCAAATAAACTTTGACTCTATTTTTTTATGGTTTCGTGATTGTGTTTTGTCAAGAGTGTATTTATTTTTGTAAATATTTTGATTTGAAGCGTTCGCAGCGATAGTCATGGCGGGAATTTTTGAATATTACGGGTCGAGTCCAACGAAAACTTTAAATAACGTTCATGAGTATTGAATATTGGGTTGTTTTGAAGTCGTGGAAAGAATCAGATAAGTGGCACGATAAAATTTCATTTGGAAAATTGAAAAATACTGCACTCCGAAGTTTTTTTTATCTCGACACAGTGGAACGTGATCTGGAGGCCTCTCAATCTTATTTTCTAAAAATGACGGTTTAATTTGAAGTCGTGGAAAGAATCAGATAAATGGCACGATAAAATTTCATTTGGAAAATTGAAAAATACTGCACTCCGAAGTTTTTTTTATCTCGACACAGTGGAACGTGATCTGGAGGCCTCTCAATCTTATTTTCTAAAAATGACGGTTTAATTTGAAATTCTTTGTTTATTTAAATAAAACTAAGAAAACCGACTTCAAAATGCCCTTCTTCTTCTTAGCACTACAGCCCCTCTCGGCCCTTCGCTTCCTGCAAATAGCGTCTCCAACTGTCTCGGTCCATTGAGCGCGTCCTCCAATTCCGAAACCCGAGCAGCGATGAACTGTCTTCGTCGAACGAGTCAGACCAACGTTTCCTCGGTTTCCTTACTGGTCTCCGGCCTTCAATTCTCCCAACGAATACCCTTTTGGGTATCCGTTGTTCGTCTTTACGATTCATGTGGCCAGCCTTTTGCAGCTTCCGCGTTCAATATATTGTATTTCCGGATGCTTGGGTTAGGGTCCATGTTTCACACCAATAGCATAACACAGGTCTTACCACAGATTTGTATACTTGGAGCTTTATTTTCCTATGCATGCAGCTGGTCTTCAAGATCGCCAATACCGAATAAAATATTTTATTGTCAAGCTGTATTCTTCGGCGTATTTCGTCTCTGTCATTGCCCGTTTTCGTTATTTTGGGCCTAAATACAGAAATTTGCTCGTACAGTACGTTACGATCAATACTGTCGTATGTTTGCTTAAAGTCAACGAAAATTTACCAGATGGCGGCCATTTTAGACGAAAATTTGGGATTTCTGTTCTGACCAAAACATACCTCCGATTTGGATGAAATTTGGTACAGAGGTTTATTGAAGTGTGCAACAAATCTCACAATAAAAAATCCAAAGCCGAACCGTTTGAAAAAAAAATGGCGGCCGTCAAATGTCGAAAAACATGCAAACATTGATTGTTGTAATTGTGACCAAAATTTTCAACCGCTGATGATGAAATTCGGTACTTTGGTAGAGACTATAAGTATCTGTGTAAAAAATTAGAGGTCAGCGCTCAAACATAAAAATGGCGGCTAGTTGGAGCTCGAAATTTCAAAGGGTTCTGAAAGAGCCAATTTTGAAATAATTAGATGTAAATACTCTGCTATTTTAGTGAGCATACATGCGTAACTTTCAAAATGATGGCGATTCAAATATGCGATTTTTTCAGATATTTGTGGCCCTCTACGGATTTTGATGAAACTTGAGATTATGGATAATTGTACCTAAGTTCTTGTATTAAACAAAAAGTTATCAAAATCGGATGAAAAATGAAGAAGTTGAAAATTTAGAACCTCATATTTTTAGCTGCCATTTTTACTAAAAATTTAATAGTTTTGCCCTATCTAAAGGGAAACTACGATTTGAATGAGATTTGGCAGATTGACTGATGAGACTCTAAGATAGAAATATTTTAAAAAGTCCAAAATTAAATGCATGAATTCAAAATGGTAGCCTCCAAAGCGCAATTCACTATTTTAGCAGCAATATTTTTAATGGAAACGTTTTTAATGGCTTAACTTGTAAGTATTTATGCAACTGACTATTTGAGGGGACTATAAAATATTTTTACAATACCCTATTAAAACTGCGATCTGTCTTTTCGTCCATCTGCCCGTCTGTCCGTGCGTCACACCAAGTTTTGTCGCAAACCATACAAACTAGAGCGATGAAGTTTTCTACATAGGTCAACAGTGACACCCTCTCAAACTTTTGCAAGAAAATTCCGCTAGAATAATAATATCAGCACATATGATAATTTTTAGGCTATCTTTTTGTAGTAAACAATTAATTTGCAAACGCTATATTCTCAAAAAGTTTATCGCCAACAATATGATAAGCCTCATCATATTATGAACAAAATTTTGACCCCAATTTCGAAATTAGCTTCGAGCCTATGCGAGTTATTACAATAGCAAAGGCAAAAGCTCGTGGCTTCATGAATTTGATCTTTTGCCGTCTCCTATATGTACCTCTATGCAATAATTTTTTGCTCTACAGTGAGCTTTCATTGCTTCGTGTGGATATCGATCTCGTTTTCGGATGGCTCCGATAGCTTTTTAAATTACTTATGAAATAGATTTACATTAAATTGATGTGAAAAGGGTGAAATGAACTATTTAAAATTTAGCAAAGACAAATACTTACAGGAGGAAATTTAGCCTGAACATAATTCGTAGTTACAAAAAATATTGAGTTCGCATAAGTTGGCAAATTAAAAATAACTCTCTCACCTCTAAGCATGGTGTTTGCCATCACCGGTGTGTATCTAATAAGAGTTGTAATGATTTTCGAAATGCCCGTAGGACACGGGTGCCGATGGTCTGGCACAAGTGTCAGCGAGCTATAAACAACACCGAGCTCAGCTAACTAGCTTCGCTTAATGACCGCGTACGCGTGCTTGATGACTAGCATTTGCGGGATCATATGTAATGTGACGCCTACGCCCGGGAATCGAAGTGATTCCGATCCCGAACCCTTGCAACCGGCCATCTGGAAATGCCCCTCCACCGTGGCCATCGAGAAAACTATGCCACTGGCGACAACTGGAGAGGCACATTGCCGCCATATGGCGTGCCATTCCACACACAGCTGTTTTGTCCGATGTGACAACCGGGTGATTTTGACAGCCACATGGAGGCGAAGGAGTACAAATGGACGACGAGTGAACAAAACGTCATTAGGACACTTTGAAGTGTTTTTATTCATTTTCTGAACGAAATTGCTTCGGAAACCATCAATAAATACCTCAGCATAAAGACCAGATCATTCTTCGACGAACATAGCAACTATTGTGATATACGTAATAATTGTGATGCAATTTTTCGTCAATTAAAAGTTTTAGAGTTAACCTCTCTCTCTAGGTTAGTGTTGTGTCTAAAAGAACAGAACGCGCGTCCCGGCTGTGTAGAATGAAAGAAAAAAGACCGGAGGAAATAGGAGCCTTGGACAAACCTGAAGCTTTGCACTCTGGTAACTATTCTTCAAAATGCTTGTTGTAGTTCTTGGGGACTTGCACATTCCACATCGATGTAGTAGCCTGCCGTCAAGATTTTAAAAGCTATTGGTTCCTGGGTGCATGCATCATATCGTATGTACCGGCAATTTATGCACGAAAGAAGATCAACAGGCTCAAATTATGAAAGAGGTTAGTTTAGTTAAGAAAGACTTAGAAAGTATTAGCAATATTTTGTCTAGTGTGAGCGGAAAGGCACAAGAAGATAACAGTCAGGCGAAAGGTGACCATGCGGGTGAAAGCAGCAGTGCTGAAAAACCATCAGCAGTGGCAGAAGTTGAAGGCTTTAGTAATAGCATAACTGCATCTAATCACTTCACCTTGAAATATTCAACTCCAGTTTTCTCGTGAACTTCTTCTAATGTTAAATATTGCGGCGGATTCAGGGAAGCAATATCAAATTACGCACTAAACTAGTTAACACGTCACTTTGCGAGTTTGCAAAACAATTGAATAAATACCGAGATCAACTAAATTGATACTGAAGGCGAGCCGAACAATTGACAGTTGGGAGAACGTCAAATATTGCAATTCACTTCGCTTGCCGAGGATCGTTTGTCAACGAATGGTGGGTGAGACTTTCTGCTAGAACGTTAGACGCTAGACAACGAATTTTTGGCGATATGAGATTCGGTCTAGCTGATATGGAACAGGTCACCGATGTCAACTGCCGAGTTGAATTTAAAGTGCTTGAGCTCGCGGAGAGGAAGTTAATTAAAGATTAATTCTTTCGAGGTGTTTGTTTGGTGGCTAGAATAAAAATTGGATTAGCAAGCATCTGAGATCTAAGCGCGGTTAGGAAGGTCTTATCTTAGCCAATGTGTAAAGGGGCCCTGCGGTATATATACGAGTATATCTAATGTGCAAACACTAATTTGTTGATGCGTTTAATTTTTTTTTGTAAGAACCCAAATCTACTGTCGTAAAAAAACAAATTTCTCTTATGTGTTTCTTTGGATGGCGTTCTTGTTTATATTTGAGCCACATGGCGCTAAATGACGCTATTAGAGAGTTGACGGTAGCCGTAAATACTCGTTGGTTGCCAGTGTTTAATGGTACCACAACAATGAAGGCGGCGAGTCTTTATATGAGCTCACTTTGTCCAATAATGTCATGAAAAATTTTGGTCATGAACCTACATTCCGAACCTCCAACGCAGCGTTTAAAATTGATAATAGAACATTACATATACCTTTCACTAAATGCAAGGCGGGACTCTGCAGGAGCGTTTTTGAGTAGAAATATCAATTTACTCTATACATATAGGAAAGCCTATAAGATGAAATAAACATGCATCAATATCAACTCCCGACCGAATCCTAAACGTAAATTAGAAAATTTCAACGATTGATTTTTCCATAGCGGCATTTCTCTCGAAATACTGAACCACTTTCTATCTTTCCACTTAAGATTGAAATTAAGCAAAAATTCAGAAATTTAATTCTAGAGTACATTTACATGAAAAAGGCCTTGATTTATACAAAAGAAAAATAATATAATGTTTTAATGTTTAATTTCAGTTTTTGAATTAGTTCCTTTATTTGATTGTTTTGTGATGATTCATTTGTTGATTTTTTAGTATGGACAATTTTTGGAGGTTTTATTTCTGGTTTATAGAGCAGATAAGTTTAAAGGCCACAGATGCTCGTAGATGTTGCTCAATAGATTTCAAAGTATTCCCCCTCAATAAAGTACTTACCCTTTGAAATAACTTGTTTTCATCTGCCAATTTAAAATAATGTTTTTATACGATGGAAGTTATCGAGAGACCATTTTAATTTAAAGGGGCACTAAAATATACTGTATGAATCTCGCTAATTAATATTTATTATAAGTATCCAGCATTGGCTTTTGATTTTGTATTCTTTTGGGTTTCACACTATTAAGACCTTACGATTTTTATTTTCAATCCGTTACTAAGACTTAATGGAAAGAAGAAATTAATAAGTATTGCCCGAATTAAAAATGAAAACTGATGGTCAATTTGACATATTTAGATGATGGTTAAAAATCGTTGGACAATTCCTTATCTTAATTAATATTCAAGGAATTTATAAAAAAGAGAAAAAACGCCCGAGTGTTTCACTTGTATTAACTTATACACTATCAAAAAAAGAAAAAAGTGTGTCAAACAAGAATAAATGATATTTAGTACTTAAATAGCATAAACTAACAAATTACATATAAATTTAATTCTATGTAAACAAAACTAAAACGAACTCAAGAGGTATAAACCATAGGACTAGTGTAAATATAAAACCAAATATTCAAGTATTTAATGAAGTGCTTCATGAAAAACAAATAACATACGAGTAGGAGAAAGTTAATCTGTAGCTCATACAAATAATTTCAATTTGTTTTATTTTTAACTGTCATTTTGGTAATCATTTTTAATCTCATATTACAATGCATTGTCTTAAGTAAAGATATTTAATCGTAATTCTAATGATAAACACAAGAAAAATTGATGAAAGTAACTATTTAAGGTATTCCAGAATATGACCAGTTGTAGACTTATAATTATTGATATGAGATCAATTTGCTTGGTTCCGTCCCACACTTTTATTTCTATAACAGCAAAAAAAGTAAACCTTCAATGTTTAACAGGAAATATTACCGTGTGAAGGAAAAGATGTTAATATTTGAAGTTATTATTAAATTTTTTTTTTAATCATTTTTTTTATATGATGTGAATTGCTAAACAGAAAAAAATAAATATAATTATTAAAAATGAATTGCTAGGATAACCCACGACTTTCCTTTTCAGTGACTCGTTCTTTTTCAGGGGGAACAGAGAGTGTAGGGTAAGTATGCCGTTGCGAGGGTAGGGTTTCGACAAATCCGCTGAGGTCGGTTTCGCGTCGCGCGCGGTACGCGGTACCTTTGCTTGTTTCGTCATTTCATTAGAGTAGTTTTCGTCGGTTTAATTTCGAGTAGCATATTTTTCGGTACCGCGTCGGTGATTCGGTAACGCGCCTATAGGATTTTGTAGCGTTTTTGATTTGAGATCTGTGGAGAGATCACATCCAGGACTAACGTAACGTAGGTTTCCCGTTCTGGATGAGTAATTGTTGACGCGTTTGGAAAACGGGCATGTTCAGGTGACTGAAAATATTGTAATTGAGCGTAACCCATTCGGAGACCCGCGACCGAAATCCTCTCTGAACTAGCTGGCCGACAAGCAGTCACCGCGTGAATGGGTTACGGTGCACGGATTGGTTGACCTGTTGGTACCATCCGTTGGCACTACTCAGACTTAACGTCTAGAACCGATGAGAGGTCGGTTCCGCGTTCAACTTGAAAAGATAAAATCATTACACATATGAGGCGTGTTCTTGTCGAGCCACGAAGCTACACTACAAAATACTTATCACGCGTACTCTACTCTACAAGACGTACCGATCAATTTTTATTATCTTTAGAAATGCTCTATTAGGTGTCAATTAAACTACTCTACAGTAATTCAATATTTTTTTGCCTCGTTAAATTTAGCGGACACGGAGGCTTGAGACAAACGCAAACATTACACAAAAAGCAACCGTTACTTTCTCCGAAGAAGGTCGTTGCATTACAAAGGAAATGTCAAACCTAAAGATGTTAAAGTGGCTGAAGTGAACCACCCATCTCTGCCTAAACGATGGAAACTTGACGGATGTATTTTACTTTACACTAGTAAAACAAACTAAGCAGTTTCGACGGGGTGACCACCTTATCCCTTCAGGAGCAGCCATTCCTGATCACCACGGGGCTGCTCGACTGCTTATGTTTATTAGAGAGTGATGGCCCAATGAGAATTAGTACACATATCAAAACCACCTTCTTCTAACATTTTTCTTCTCTAATAATTAATGATTTTTCAGAAAAAATTATTGAAATGAGCAACTCAATCATGTAGCTACAAAGAATTTCATAAGTAATTTAAAACAAGTTTTCTGATGATATTTGAAAGTAAATATGACTGTACGCTTGAAATTTTATCAGTACTATGTCAACGATTTATTTTAGATATGGGGCGTCTTACACATTAGCGCGCAAGTATATGTATTTCCTTCTCGTTTGTATCATATCGGCTAAATTTCATCTTAAAAATTGTCATATTTGACAGTCGCAAAAGCCTATTTTCGCCCTACTGAAATGCTGCTTTCAAGTTTTCTGGACAGCTGTTTTCGGAAATTTAGGGCTACTGAGCAGCTGTTTCCGGTACGCGAAGTGACGTCAGATAAGTTAATTGATTTTCTTATAGGCCTGAGTAAGAAGGCAACAGTCAAAGTCAAAACTGCTCAGTCCCCATTGCGATTTCAAATAGGTACATAAATTCAAATGCGTTTTATTAATTCAATCGTTACAAATTTTACAAAAACATAAAGCAAGTTTTAAAACTTTTAAGTACACAAAAACTTAATGGCGCTCATGGTGCACTAAATTTAAACAATATTCAATCAAAAAATATCAAATGTTATATCAAATGAAAATTACTAAATATTGTCAATTAATTGAAAAGGGGAGAAATAACAAACCGCCTCTATTTAAAAAACAAAAACGCAACGAAAGAGTGTACTTTGAGCTTGCAACTAATATGTAGCAACTGTAGTTGATGGGGATTTATACGGAGAAAAAGGCTGATGGTTCTAGATTTGAAACTACGTTTTATTTCTTTCTAACGTTCCACTCGTAACAAGATACATATCTACAGTGAGGTCAAACATGATATCAATAAGATAGGTTCAAGTTTGACGTCTGTCCGCGACTCCGAAAATTAGAAGCCTGCCACTTTCATGTAATTTTGAATATTGTCGTTTGAGGTATGAAGATGCCTGAACATGCCGCCCACCTTGACACATTAGTCAATTATCAACATTAATTTCCATGGATACTGGCAGAAGAATCAATTTGTTGATGGGCCGCTTGAATTCTCCGTGGTTGTTCCGAAGGATGACTACTCTGAAGTGATGATCCTTGTCTGGGTGCAACTAAATGATGCGTGCTAAATGCCACTTAGCCGGTGGTGTGTTGTCCGCTTTTACGATGACCAAGCTTCTGAGTATGATGTCCGGGGTAAGGGAAGCTCATTTGTTCCGTGATTGCAGTTGCCCCGTTGATGTGAGATGAATGCTCTTCCGAGTCAAGTAAAAGTCCGCCGCTGATACCAATGAGGTAATGATTTGGTGTCAAAGGAGCGACATCGCTGGGATCACTTGTAAGAGGACATAGTGGCCGGCTGTTTAAACAATGTTCCACTTATCAGTGTAGAGTTCTTCGAACGCGAGTGTCGCATTGCTGATGACTCTGGTCAAGTGAAATTTAACTGATTTGACTTCTGCCTCGCAAAGTCCTCCAAAGTAAAGAGTTGCCGGAGGAATTAAGTTCCAGGTGATGCTCTTCGAAGATGTGAAATTCATGATTTCATCCACCGCCTTACAAGATTTGAGCATCCGATGTATTGGTGATATTTCCTTGTTTGCTCCTACGAATTTGCTTCTGTTTTCGCTGTAAATGTTGTGAGGACAGGTGCGCCGAGATATAAACCGCCTTTGAGCTGCTATAAAGCATTCCGTCGTCAATTCCGTGACTGTTTCAATGTGAATGGTCTTCGAAGCCAAACACACAAAGAGCGCTATGTAGGCCTTGTACAGCTTTGCTAACCGTCCGCGCCATAATTTGCCAATGAGTGGTCCTGCATAGCTCTTGCAGACGTAACTCGTACCGTTGGTAATGGGGCCATCTTCTGATGCAATGTCTTCTCCCGATGTCGGGTACACGTAATGTAGTTGCGAATGACCTGCTTGATGGCGATCCGTGACCCAGTTATCCAAAATTTGTGGAGTAAAATGATTTTAAGTAATCGACAAGCCTTGTGCAAATGTTGCTAATGCTCGTGGGTGATGAGAAGTGGAGTGGTGTGATGATTCCGATGTAGCAGGACTGGATGCCGCTGGTTGCAGGGCTATTCCGCATTTTCCAATCTGCCGTTGCGTAAGAAGATGAATTTCTTGACCGAAAGACTCCGACTGGGCCTGTCGTACCAAAATAATGAAGGCTTGATTAAGTTCTGTGTTCATAAGTGGACCGATGACACGATGAGATTTAACCGATGTTCGTAAATTGTTGATAAACCTCAACCAGGTGGCGGTGATCCAAAGTAGTTTTTCTAATCCGAGAAATTGTGAATCAGGAGGTTGCTATCAATCGTTAGCAGGTTAACTTGTACATGCCGAACTTCCGACATGGCTGATTCGTCCGTGATGGGCATTGGCCGTGAATGAAAATATCTTTCTGATGTTGAAAAGGTTGGTCCATTCCACCAGAGACGATGTTGACATAGTTATGCTGGTTCCAGGCTCCGTGATGCACAATTCGCTGGGTTAAGCTTAGACTTAATGTGATGCCATCTCACAGGTGGGATTATGTTTATGATGTTGAATGTCCGATTTGCCATAAATGTTTTCCAGCGCCTAGGGTTATCCGATATCTAAGTTAATTCCACTTGCAAATCCGTAAAGCAGTGGCAGTTGTCCAGATTGACATTCATGCAGGATTCAATCTACTGCGTAAGTTTGGCGAGTAGATCCGCTGCACATAGTTCAAGTGGAGGAATGGTGACTCGCTTGATGGGTGCTACCTTAGTTCGAGCTGCTAGCGATGTTACTCGGAAAGGCTCGTGTGCGTCTCCAGTTTGTGTTCTAGCGTAAACCGCTGCGGCGAATGCCGCTTCCGATGCGGCCGCAAAGCCAATAATTTCCATTGAAGAGGGTGACCCAATATATCGTGGAATATGTACACCAGAGAGCGCTATTAGGCCAGATATGTAGTTCACAAGTGTGTCTCTTAGATCGTCAGGAAATGAGTCGTCCCAGCCAATCCCTGACGTCCATAAATTTTATAGGTGTATCTTGGCCACGATTAAAACTGAAGCAAGAAAACCGAGAGGGTCAAAATTCTGTGCTGAAGTAGCCAAGAACGTCCGCTTGGTGTATGTGTTCGGTGTGGTGATGTCGATGTTGAATCCGAAGGTGTCTGAGGTTGGATTCCAAAGTAATCTAACTGCCGAGCTTGACTCGTCGTTGTCAAAGGAATGAGAAAATTGAGGTGCATTCGATACCCAACCGCGTAGCTTGAAACCGCTGCTATTTAGGACGTTGATGATGTCACACTTTAGCTGTAAAGCTTCGTAAATGTTGTCAGCTCCATCCAAGTAGTTGTCAACGTAGAAATTTTGTCGTTATCACTGACTATTTGGTGTAGTGTGCGCACAGCAATGGTGCTGATGCGGTGCCGTATGTGACCTTGTTCAGTTTATAGTCTTTTATCCTTTCCTCCGTACAAGGTGTTTGAGGGAGGTCTCCCCATATAGGGAAGTTGCATCTAAAAAAAAAATTTCATCGCATGTAGGCATGTCTTAAGATGGCAAATTTTGCTTTGAGGGGTGAAGGGGAAGGGGAAATGTACGAAAATTTTGTGTCCCCCCCCTCGCGATTGGACACCTTTGACCCGAAAAATCTAAAGCAAATCAAAGAGGTGAGACTTAAAGTGTATAAGGGCAACAAATACCTCTGAGGTCGAAATTCGATCAACTTTGTTAATAATATTACATTTTATAAATTTTATATTTTGGCCTATAAAATGAAAATGGGACCCTTAAATTTCCCAAAAGCTACAATTTAAGTTGTATTCTGAAAATTTTACAATAATTGAACAATAAACAACTAAGTTACAGTCGATTGAATATTTAACAATTACAACAATATTAACACGTGATACTATGGAGATACACGTTTGCAATGGATCTAGTCACTACAATTATGTAGGAATTTTGATGAAAGTTTTAGAAATGGTTCATAATATTGATGTGTTATCATAACTAACTAAGCGATGGGGTCAAAACACTTGAAACAAAATGAAGGTGAATTTAAAAGCATAATAACCATAATAATTTTTCGAGCTCAATTTATTGAATGTATGCATGTATATTAGTCAAGTTTTGGTATGCAGAACATATTGTTTGATTTACTAATTGTTTTACAAAACCTTTCTGGCAGGAGCACTCTCTTGCTACTTGAACTTGTTTTATTTATTTATTTAACCAAACAAGGCACTGAAAAAAAATTACAATAAATTCATAACGTTTATTCAATAAGTCCGTAGGATGACGCATAAATAGCGTTACTTTTTTCCATATTTTCCATAGCTGACATTGTAAAGATATCAGATGGTAGTGGTTTTTACCATTTTACACGAGCATTTGGGTATGCGATAGCTCTCTGCAAAGTGGGTGCCACGTGAGCTCACAGTCGACCAAAAACAACAACGCATTGATGCTTCAGAGGAGTGTTTTGCGCTTTTAAACTGCAATGAAATCGAATTCTATCGTCGATATGTAACAGTGGATGAAACATGGCTTCACTATAACACACCAGAATCCAAAAGACAGTCAGCTGAGTGGACAGCAGTCGACGAACCGAATCCAAAGCGAGCAAAGACGCAACAGTCGGCCAGTAAGGTGATGGCGTCTGTATTTTGGGATGCGAGCGGAATAAAATTCCTCGATTATCTCCAAAAAGGAACCACCATCAACAGCAACTATTACTATGCACTTTTGTATCGATTGAAGGCTGAAATCTCAAAGAAACGGCCGCATTTGTAAAAGAAAAAAGTGTTGTTTCACCAAGACACTATACCGTGTCACAAATCGATGAAAACGATAGCAAAATTGAATGAATTGGGCTGCGAATTGCTTACCAACCCACCGTATTCTCCAGATTTAGCCCCAGCGACTTTTTCCTGTTTTCAGATCTCAAGAGAATGCTTGCTGAAAAGAAATTTAGGTCTAATGATATATTAATCGCTGAAACTTAGGCCTATTTTGATGAGAAAGAGAAATCGTACTATAAAAGTGGTATCGAAAAGTTGGAAAATCGCTATACTCGTTGTATCGCCCTCGAAGGCAACTATATTGAATAATAAAATCGAGTTTTGTCAAAATTTAGTTTTTTCGTTACTTATCCTACGGACTTATTGAATGACCTGTTATAATGATAAAAAATGACGCACAGTAAAAAACTAATTAACATGAAACTTGTTTTAAAGAATTTGTTAATCTGTAGTAATTGACTAGTGTACTCGTATATTCATAGAATTGAAAATCTTACAGCATCTATTTATCGGCACGTTATCTGCGTAAGTCCTGTGATGTTGATTTTAATGTAGCAAACGAGACTGTCTGGTGCGTTCGACAGTTTCTAGCGTGAATTGGTTTAATAGAGATGCGAAATTTATTACTTTTTCAATTGCTTCAAAGACAGGGCAGAAGCTTTGGGACACTTCAAGAAATTCAAAGTTTTGAATTCGACTTTATCAATATGTTTTAAACAACAGGGCCTTCTAACAAATATGCCGGTACCATCTCCTTCATCACGACGTTGATCGAGATAAAACGAAGTCCATCCATAGGAATCTGGCGGAATGGCAAAATATTTTGGCATTTGAATGATCTAAACGTTAAAAAACAAAGTTAATTTCCGAATCTTGTTTGTAGGTTTTTTTTCTGATAAAGAATTAAGTTGCTGGTAGATTTTATTTTCATTCACATTATTTACTGCTAGTCTAGCGGCGGGTGCAAATGATACCCAATGCTTAATGGAACTTCCTCTTCGTAGGACTACAGCCCCTCTCGGGCCTTCGCTTCCTATAAATAGCGCCTCCAACTGTCTCGGCCGATTGACCGCGTTCTCCAATTTCAAAATGCGAGCAGCGATGAACTGTCTTCAATGACCGAGTCAGACCAGCGTTGTACTCGCCTTTCAGATCTTCCAACGAATACCTTTTTTGGTTCGATGTTCGTATCGAATTCACCATTTGACTAAGATTTTCCTTATACCAAATTTTAAGACCTCATTCAGGTTACTGATAAGACCTCATAATAAAAACTTTGAACTTAATCCTGGGCGGCCTTTGGCTTCAAGTGTATTCTTGAACGGCACTGATAAGCATTGGGACTCTTACTAAATAATCACCAAGTGCAGTATACGATTAATATCAGAATTTGGTATATCAGATGTCTCAATTATAACCGCATTTTAAATTAACTTTAACTTCGTATTATCAGGTGCTAATCTTAAGAAATTTAGAGTGCAATAATTTTTTGATAATTAATATATCAAATATGTTAAAGATAAATTTAATGTCCATTGATTACCTATTACATTCACTCTAAAGCAAATCTTTTCTAACTAACTTTTTCTTTCTTTACAGTGCACTCATCGCATACATAAAATTGTTGATCCTCGTGAAAAAATATCAACGCAAGAATGTTACCATCTCAGATATATTCCAAACCCAAGTGGCAAAACATCCTGACAAGCCTAGTATAATTTACGAAGATAAAGTTTGGACATTCCGCGACCTTAACGAATTCTCCAATCGTGTTGCAAATCTATTCCATTCTCATGGATACAAAAGAGGCGATGTTGTTTGCCTTTTACTCGAAAATCGTCCTGAATTCATTGGCATATGGTTAGGGCTATCGAAAATTGGAGTTATCACCCCATTAATCAACACCAACTTGCGAGGTCCTTCGCTTTTGCACAGTATTACGATCGCGAAGAGTTCAGCGTTGATATTTGGCGAAGGATTCATTGAAATTATCAATGAAATTTCAAAGGAACTACCTTCAAATTTGGCGTTATATCAGTTTAATAATAGTCCTAACCAATCTGTTGAAGGAGTAGCGAAGGATATGACAACATTGTTGCAAAACGTAGCAAAGGATAAAGTTCCAGCCCATATTGAACGTGCTGATCATCATGATAAATTGTTGTATATTTATACATCCGGTACTACTGGATTGCCAAAAGCTGCCGTTATATCACATTCAAGGTGAGTGATGAAATTTAAATTACACTTTTCTGAGAGTTTAAAGGTTATACAATGGCTCAAAGTTATAATGGAACAGCATGGATATATAAGTATATACCTCGATAACAAATTAACTAAAAATCTGTTACTAACATTGATTTTTATTTTAAGTAGTATAATTGATACATATTTACTATCAACAAAAAAACTTTAACAACATTCACATTAAAAACAAAAGAAATTGCATTACATAACAAAACATAGTACTTCAGCCTCAAAGCTACTCGTATAATGAAAAAAATTGCCAAATTGAATGGCAATTGGGCCAGCCCATCTCCCTGCTTTAATTCGATATTTGTGTCAAAGGCATCGGTAAGTTGGTTATCGATGCGGACTTCGACGTCACTGTCATTTTGGTAAGACGGACTAATTTGGCTGGGACGTCAAAACACGTAGTTATATACTGCTAGCTCTTCTTTAAAACTCAACTATTTGTGACAGATTGGTGGGACATCCCTGATACTTTTTGGCCAACCGTCCATTCTCAATGATTTCGGCGGTGATTATTCGCTATTGAACTGATTTTTTACTGAATTTGGACCTTCTCGTCGCCAGATTATCTGCTTAGAGTGTCTGCAATGTACATTTAGGATTCTTTGCTGTATATTATCTAAGGTGAATAACGTAATATTTGATACATGATCCATTGTAGTCCAGGCGGAGCATCTATCAACGACTTTATAAAGATGGTTTCTAATGACTTGTGATCCGTTTCTACTTTTAAATTCTTATTGCCCCAGACATAAGACTGGAATTTTTTACAGGCTATTAAGATTGCGTTGGCCTCTTTTCCAGTTAACGGCTTTAAATAGTTCCTTCGTTGAATACGCTATTGGCTTGTTGTTTTGAATCAGTACACCACCAGCTGCGACACTACTGGAGTCTACGGGTAAGAGTATTGGCGCCTTCGTGTTAAAGAATCTGAGAACCGGTGGTGATTTTAATGCCAGCTTAAGTTCTTACAACCTTTTTTTTATGTCTCAATGAAGTCGTCGGTAGGGTGAAACGGTTGCGAAATTTAGGGATTTTTGTTTACAATTACAAACTTGGCGATATGATTTCGAACAAGCTTCAAAATGGATGTATCGACTCCCATCACTTTGGCAATTTGATAAATTCTTCAATTCGATATATAGTGGTTCCAATCCGTCTCAAGCTTTCTGTACAGACCAGTACATGCTCGAAGACATTTCCTTTCGAAAACTCGTAACACTTCCATTGTACTAGCACTTTGATTATACCGAATCGGACTTCCATATGCCAAAACTGGTGACAGATAATTTTGATCTTTTAATCAATATATCTGGAGTGAATGTATCGTCGAAGGGTCATGAACACTTTAAGCGCTTTACTAAGCATGGTTTTGACATCTCAATTATAGTATAGATACTGGACAAATAAACACCTAGGTATCGAACACAGTATTTATGTGGAACCCGTTCTGAACCGCGCTCACCAGGCATAATATAGAAATCTTTCCACTTACGTTTCAGGTCTTGAGTAGCCAACCAAAGCGTTATCCCAAACAGAATTGTTTCGAATTTTTGCGCATTCACTTTCACTCACAAGGAAGAGGGAATTAAAGACGAATTTTACAGCACCCTTGAGCGCACTGTCGATGCGTTGCCGTCAAACGACATGAAAATTGTTCTGGGCGATTTCAATGCAAAAATCGGCCGAGAAACGGCATAAACAGGAACAACCGGAGGATGCAGCCTCCATGCAGAGACCAGCAACAACGGACAACAGCGATAGACTTCGTCACTAGTAGAGGCATCACAGTAACCTCAATACACTTTCCACATCTAGACATTCATAAGAGAACGTGGGCATCGCCAGACGGTCGCACATTCAACAAAATCGACCATGTTCTCATACAAAAACGAGCCGCTACCAGCATTCTCGACATGCGCTCTTTCCGCGGCGCTGTCTGTAATTCGGACCACTACCTTGTAAGGATCAAATTCCCATGCCGCATCCCCAAGAGCTGGAACATCTGTTACTCCAACGTACCAGATAGACAAGCTAAACGATAGCTCAGTAATGTCGACATACATGTCAGCTCAGGAAAATCGTCTCAAGATATCCCCGGAGGCGGGAAAAAGTAATAATGACATTAAAACCATGTGGAAGACAGTAAGAGATGCGGTGACAGAAGCAGCCGAGGAGGTCTTGGGGCACCAGGCAAAGAAAAGTAGGAACGACTGGTACGACGAAGAATGTAAGGAAGCGATTAAAAGAGGGAACCAGATGCACAAAGAATACATCCAGCGACTAACTCGGGACAAAAAAGAACAATATAAAAGCCTTTAACGTCAAGCTAAAAAAATGCGCCGAAGAAACGACTGTGAATCAACACCAAGATCCAACAGATAAACGGAAACATGACCCTACATGAAGTCAGATAGGCGTATGCCTAACAACTAAATGACGGCTTCAATCTACAAAAAGGCTCTGCAAAAGTGCACAAGGAGCAATCATAGGCAATATTACTAGAAGCTATTCACAGCGTCCCCTACAACGACTGAAGCTGTGAACATTCCAGAAGTAGGGCAAGAGGTCCCAGTCTCGCCACCAACCAGAGACCAAGCACAGGCAGCACTACGGTACCTCAGAAAAAATAAGCCTCGTGGAATACATGGAATACCAGCAGAACTGCTCCAGAGCAGGAGTCCCCATCTAAATAACCTTCTGCATCGACTAATATGCAGAATATGGTCAGAAGAGCAATTACCAGAGAACTATCGGAAAAGTATAATATGTCCTGTACACAGAAAGAAGGGCAAATTAAGGTGTGAAAATTATAGAGGCATTGCGCTACTGTGCACGTCTTATAAAGTGCTGTCCAAAATCATAGAAAGCAAATTAAAGCCGCGTTATGAAAATATTATAGAGAGAATCAGGGAGGCTTTCGAAGTGGATGGTCTACAATAGACCAAATATTCTCAGTAAAGCAGGTGCTCGAAAAGTGCTGGGAATATAACATCCATGTGCACCAGCTCTTTGTAGACTTCAAACAAGCATACGACAGTGTCGGCAGAAATGCGCTGTACAAAATAATGCTTAACTTTGGCGTTCCAACAAAACTAGTCCGCATGGTCAAAGTCACGATGTTAAGCACAGAGTCTCAGGTCAAGGTAAACGATGAACTAACGGAATGCTTTATAACTTAATCAGGCTTAAAACAAGCGAATGGACTTGCCCCAATGCTCTTTAATATTGCGCAGGAAGGCAGCGGGTGAAATCTCGGGTACACTAATGTTCAAGTCTACAAAATTAGTAGC
Organism: Odontomyia ornata; assembly: GCA_963969285.1. Taxonomy (NCBI): domain Eukaryota; kingdom Metazoa; phylum Arthropoda; class Insecta; order Diptera; family Stratiomyidae; genus Odontomyia; species Odontomyia ornata. The sequence continues at coordinate 86,314,749 of OZ017742.1, forward strand.
ATATGCTGATGATGTCAATATTATGGAACGGTCAATCTAAGATGCCAAAGGAGCATTTCTGAGTTTAGAATCTGAAGCAAACCGAATTAGCCTACGAGTAAATGAAACTAAAACTAAATTCATGACTCAAACGAGGAAGAAAAAGTTACAAAAAAGCCTGCCGTAGGCGACTACAACCTTGAAAGTGTGAAAACTTTGCGTATCTTGTAGGCAACCTGAATAGAAGATGCACTGAAAAGGACGAGATTGGACGCCGCAAATAAACCATATTAATCCGTACTTCCAATTCTATGGTCCAGAGTTGTTCACAGACAAAATAAACTCCGCATTTATAAAATACTAGTCAAACCTGTGCTGTTATATGGAAGTGAAACATGGACCCTGACGGGCGACCCCGAAAAGGCATTGGACGTATTTGAATGCAAAGTGGAAAAATCGACGGCCCAGTGAAAGAGTGGAGACTACGTTACAACGATGAGTTGTATGAGCCATTTGACGATCCACCTGTTTCCTCTTGCGTAAAGTTACGTAAATTGCAATGGGCGGGCCATGTAGAAAGAATGAAAGAAAACCGGCTGCCCAAAAGAATATTGACGGATGGAGCACAAGGTAGACGTCCAGCAGTAAGGCTGGGGACTCGATGGGAGGGCACAATAGAAGCTGACAGCAGATCCTTGTTGGGAATAAACAACTGGCGGACAAGGTCGCGGAACCGTGATGATTGGAGGAAATTAATCCTGGAGGCCAAGGCCCGGCTTAGGCTGTCACGCCATAAATGATAATGATGACTTTCACTCGCCAATTTTCCATGTGGGCCTGCACATCGATGAAAATTTTCTGAAGGTTCCTTTCAACGACTGATGCATTTCGGTCTGCTGTATAAATGATCACGATGGTAACACGTTAAAATCAAAGCCCTTCAACCTATTGAAGAATATGAAAAAGAGCAGAGGTGCCGTAACTATTAACTGCTGCATACCATTCAAAACCTTAAAATCGTGCATCTTCTCCAGATTTCCATCAGTTCCAAAAAACAATTTTTCATACAACATATTACACATCATGGCGACAAGGTTCTTTGGGAGGTTGTCCTGAATAAGCTTAAAAATTAGTCCACCTAACCAAACCGTATCGAAGACTTTCTCCATATCAATGAGGCACTTTCCAACACATTTTCCATTAATTTAGTTTCCAACAACTGTCTGAGGTTACTTTCGCTCTCGCATGTATGATCGAACGCCTGGCACGGAATCCAAACTGGCAATTTGTCATCAACTCATATCGCTCAATGTGAGCGTTTAATGCTTGTTTTAGTATCATTGCAAACACTTTGCTGCAATAGCTTTGAGGGCTCGAAGACTCGTTTTCTTTCTCGAAGACCGAAAATACCTTAACTTTTCCCACAGATTTGGGAAATATGAATTGTTCAACATGGGGTAGCAGCTAGTAGCCTAATATGGCCGTGGCGACGGCGAAGGTGTGAGCCGGCGCGTTGTCATAGTGGAAGAGCATTTTTTTCTTCGCCAAATGATGCCTTTTTTCTGCAATTCGACATCCACTTGGCCCAATAATTCGGCATAGTAGATCCCTGTGACTATTTTGAACTTCTCCAGGTAGTCGATACAGATCACATCTTGTGAATCCCAGAAAACGGTGGCCATCACCTTTCCAACCGATAGGACAGTCTTCGCCTTATTCGGAGAACGTTCGCCGGGTGAAGTCCACTGTTTTGACTGCTCCTTGGCGTCTGGTGAGTACCAGTGGAGCCATGTTTCGTCGACGATCACGAAACGACGCAGAAACTCCTTCGAATTGTACTTAAACAGCGTCAAACACTGCTCTAAAGTGGTCTCACGGTTGCATTTGGTGTCCGGAGCGAGCGAACAAGGCACCCACGCGGTCTTTTGAGATGCCTACTGTCTCAGCTATCTCGTGCACCTTCAATCGCAGGCCTACCAATACGAGCTCGTGGATTTTTGTCACGTTATCCTCCGTGATAGCCGTTTCCGGGGCACCTGGGCAGCGATGCTCATCGAAAACCGACGTGCGAACACGTTGAAACTCTTTAATCCAATTTTTTACGGTCGCCATCGAAGGAGCAGATACGCCGTACACAGCATCCAAGCGCTTTTTGATTTCGTTGTGTTATTTCCCTTGGGGAAAACACGAATCGAATCACCGACCGACATTGCTCTTGCTCCATTTTTCTAAAATCCGCGGACGCGTCCGCTTCTACTCGCAGTCAAAACAAAACTACGAGTCGGATTCAGCTGAAATTGACAGTAGCCGTCTACAAGAAAGTACTACACGATAGTGAATCTCTCTTGCGATAATGGCGCCATGGGTGAGGCGAACCTCTTATCGGACCGCCCTTATATATACTTGTATATATATATATATATATATATATATATATATATATATATATATATATATATATACGTTTTTTCTTCTGGGCGGTTCGATCATAGCTAAAATAACAAATTTTTGCCGCCATTTTGAATCTGCTCATACAATTATGGATTTATTATTGTCATCGTATAGTCTCAACCTTTTTTACAAATTTTGTCTCAATCTGACCTATACTTAGGACAGAATAGAATTCACCAAATTTTGTCTAAAATCGCCGCTAATTAGTTCGATGACGTACTTGGCCCAAATATTTACTCAATACACCTCTTCTGAAAATTTGCTTCTACAGTTTCTCCGACGCACGGATGCACAATCAGAGGGACAGAACCTAGTACGCCTTTTTTAAATTTATTTTACAATGCTTTTACAAATATATATGCATATTTCACTCATCTTACTTAAATATAGGTATACGGTACAAGTGTAATCACCTCTAAATGGCTCACCTTCATTTAAACTTAAAAGCGTCAGTCACAAAACGAGTCTTTACTATAGGAATATTCCCCCAATGAATACACTAACATAAAGTGCAAATTGCCGCTCATAAATTCAACCCAAAGACCCATCTGAACAACGTAAACAATATTCATTTGTTTAAATATTACTTAAACAACCATTCAAATTTGTTGAGTAATCACAACAATTTCTTCTTGCATTTCCAGATACGTGTTCATTGTTGCCGGAATTCACAATACGATGGGTTTCCGCAGCGACGACGTTTTCTACACTCCGTTGCCACTCTACCACACAGCTGGTGGAGTAATGAGCATTGGACAAATGTTAATATTTGGTGCCACGGTTGTGATAAGAAAGAAATTTTCAGCTTCGGGCTATTTCCCGGATATTAAGAAATATAATTGCACAGTAAGCTAACACTCGCTCTCATGATGCATAGCATGCACGAATTTTGTCATATTGCCTCTTGTCTCTTTCAGGTTGGGCAATACATTGGAGAAATGTGCAGATACATCTTGGCCACACCTTCTAATCCCAGCGATACGTCTCATAAGCTTCGATTGATATTTGGCAATGGATTGAGACCGCAAATATGGCCCCAGTTCGTACAGCGCTTTAACATTCCGAAAGTTGGTGAATTTTATGGAGCCACTGAAGGCAACGCGAACATTGTCAACAACGATAATACCGTAGGAGCCATTGGTTTTGTTTCCCGAATCATTCCCACTGTCTATCCAATCTCGATTATCCGCGCTGATCAAGACACAGGCGAACCAATTCGAGATGAACGAGGCCTGTGCCAACTGTGCAAGCCAAACGAACCAGGAGTGTTTATTGGAAAAATCATCGAAGGAAATCCATCGCGAGAATTTTTGGGCTACGTTGATCGACAAGCTTCCGAAAAGAAAATTGTTCGAGATGTTTTCCGCAAAGGGGATATGGCTTTCCTCTCTGGAGATCTGTTGGTAGCTGACGAACGAGGCTACTTGTACTTCAAAGACCGAACAGGTGATACGTTCCGGTGGAAGGGAGAAAACGTTTCAACTAGTGAAGTTGAGGCTCAAGTGAGCAACGTTGCAGGATATCGCGATTGTGTTGTATATGGAGTAGAAATTCCCAACTTGGAAGGTCGAGCTGGAATGGCGGCAATCCATGATCCCGAAAGAGTTGTTGATTTAGATCAATTTGCTGAAAATATCCAGAAAGTATTGCCCACCTACGCTCGGCCACAATTCCTGCGATTCCTAACGAAAATCGATTTGACCGGAACATTCAAACTGCGTAAAGTCGATTTGCAAAAAGAAGGCTTTGATCCAAACAAAATCACGGACGTGTTGTACTATCAAACATCTAAAGGGAAATATGAGCCGTTAACAAAGGAGATTTATCAACAAATATGCAATAATGAAGTTCGATTTTAGGTAAATATTAGGGAGTCCTATTTTAGATAGGTAATGAACTGCACACTACAGTTAACTTGGAAAAGATTCAATAAAATTAAGCAATAATGGAACAAGTCCCTACTGGCAGGAAGATCTTTCAAAAGGAACTTCAATGCTTACGTAGGTCATCAACTACTCTCTTGGTCGTGTTGATCGCGAACATATATAAGTGATACACTAAGGCATCAACTTTTGTTGCATGTAGTAGACGCTCCAAACAGCGTTAATATTGATCGTTTTTCAACGATCTTACAATAACACTTTAAGACAAATAATTGCCAATCAACTGAGATTATATTAAGATTAATATTGGTTTATTGTTATTACGAGTAGTTACACAAAAGTGGTTTACTTTCTTCACCTGTCTTTGCATTATTATTAAGTATGTACCCCAAAAGGGGCATCATTGTCACTACTATTTCATTTAAGCAATATTTATGAGTATGGGAAAGACATAGAAGATCTATTGTCTTACGATATGTAGTTAAGTTATAATTATGTAGAGGAGAAATGAATTTGTGCGACTGCAAGACTTAAATCAAGTCAACGAGATTTGAATGATGATTTTCAATTCAAATATTTCCCTCCATCTTTCAAATTTTGTTGATGAAGATTTATTAGTTAGGTGATTAAAGTTAAGTTTTTCGCTGCTATTGTTTTTTGATTTTTTTATATATTCTATTTTGTATATAGTAAAATATGTGGTTGAGATTTATACTCTTAGGAATTTTTCAAGTTTTAAAAGATATTTAAAAAATAAAAACATATATCTAAAAAATATTGTTTATTATTTTAAATTTGAAGTAGAAATCCGATAACAACATTGTTTCATGTCCTGCTTATCGATAACAAATTGAGTGAGGAGAATTACAACGTGAATTTCGTATCTAATCTACAAAATGTTGGTAGGTAGCCTAAGCAATAAAGGAATCCCCGAAATAGTTAAATGCTTACATTAAGAAGAAAAGCTTTTTAATTCCATTTACAGATGTCAAAATTTAGTTTCGTATTGCTGATATTATTGATTGAACATATCCTTGAAAATATTCGTAATAAATTTTTTATTTTTGAAATATTTGCGAAAATCCAAACAAAACTGTAGTGTGAGGGAAGTTTATAGCATTGAATTGCCGTGTATTTTCTTGATGTTTTTTACTGAACATAGCTGGAATTTCTTTTATTTCACTCTACCGCTCCGAGTACTATCAATAGCTTGTAAAGTCAAAGTCAAAAGCGCTTTATTCAATACTAATCGGTATAAATTTTCAAAGAATATAAAGCAGATTCCAAACAATAAACATACAAAAACTTAATGGCCCAAATGGCTCTCTAAATTCATACATTATCATTAAAAATATTTCTTCAAAAAAACTCTAGAAAATTCAACTAATTAAGATTATTACATATTTTGAAAATCAATTGGAAAAAGAAGAAAAAACCAACCAACACTATCCTAAAATTATTTATAATTTAAACACAACAGTGAACTTTGATCCTACACCTAATATGTTTTAACTTAATTCTAATAAAATTCAATCAAAAAATGTTATCTTATACTAAAAAATTTTATAACAATGTTCCTAACCTAAGCGTTTAACCTTATCTCTAACCTAATATAATAAACATAATATATACCTAACCTATCCCTAATTTTTAACAAAAATAAACAACAACACTAAATGTAGCAATAATGAGCTGAAACTCAAAAAACTAAATAACGAAAAACACCAAAACTGAAAATAAACACGAATAATTTAGACATTGTCATTCAGCCACCAATACCTAGATTGCGCCGTCTCAATTCGATCAGCTTCAATGAATCTAGCAAATGAGTATCTCCAATGGAATTGTTGGTCTCGTGAACTCAAATTCGGAGGATATTTTATCTTCTTATCGCTGGCCCGTCGATATCTGTGATATATGACTGGGACGCCGTCAGAATCAAAAACATATCGATTCATGTCCAAATACACGAATGCTTCTGGAGGAACGAAGCCAGTAGCGAGGCAAGTCGCAATATACCCGTCTGTAGGGTGGAACAGCTGTGAAATCCAAGGGTTTTCACTCACAGTCACAGATCTTGCGATATGATTCCGAAGAAGTTTCAATATATAAAGAGATCGACTCTTGTCACTTGAGCAGTTTGATAAATTCTTCTATTCAATATATGATGTTTCCAATCCGTCTCAGGCTTTCTGTACAAACCAGTACATGCACGAAGACATTCCCTTTCGAAAACTCTTTTCCATAGTACTAGCACTCTGGTTGTACCAGATCTGACATCCATATGTCAAACTTGTCTAACCAGGGTCTTGTAACAGATAATTTTGATCAATGTATTTGGAATGAAAGAGTCTTCGTAGGGCCAAGACTACTTTTAGTGCCTTACTGAGCATGATTTTCACATGTTCAGTATAGTACAGATACTGATCGAGATAAACACCGAGGTATCCAACACAGGATTTATGTGGAACCCGTTCTAAACTCCCCTCGCCAGCCATGATGTGGAAATCTTTCCAATTACGTTTCAGGTCTTGACTGACCCCCTGCAGCGTTGTCCGAAACAAAATTGTTTCACACTTCTGCGCATTGATTTTCATTCGGAAATTGTCAGTGTACAGCTGCACATCCTTGAACATTTTTTGGAGATTTCTCTGAACTATTGTAGCTTTTCGGTCTGCCGTATAGATGATTAGATCATCAGCAACTGCTACCAATGATCGCGTTGGCGAGACGTTAAAATCAAAGCCGTTCAATAGCTTGCGAATGAAGATTGAGAAGAGCAGAGGCGCAGTAACTGTTCCTTGCTGTAGACCATTCAAGACCTTGAATTAGCGCATTGTTGTCAGATTTCCATCAGTTACAACAAACGTATAATATATTGCACATCATGGCGACAAGGTGTCTGGGGAACTTGTCCTGAAGGAGTTTAAAAATTAGTCCATCTAACCACACCGTATCAAAGGCTTTCTCCATATCAATGAGACATGCTCCAACGCATTGTTTATCATTTAGTTTCCAACAGATGTCTGAGGTTACTTTCGTTATTCCATGTGTGGTCGAATACCTGACACGAAAACCAAATTGGCAATTCGGCATCAACTCATATTCCTCAATGTGGGCGTTTAATGATCTGTTGAGTACCACTTCAAACACCTTGCTGATGTTAGGCAGCAAGCTGATTGGGCGATAGCTTTTGGGGCATGAAGATTCTTTTCCTTTCTTCAATATCGGAAATACCTTAGCCTTTTTCCACTCATTTGGGAAATATGAATTGCTCAACATGTTGTTGAACAATATGCAATAATTCCTAATAGCAACCTCAGGCAAATGTCGGAGAACTACATTTGGAATACCATCAGTACCACATGATTTCTTGTTGTTTATCTTGCGAAATATGAAACACAAGTCTTCATGGCTGACAAAATAATCAATACGATTCAAGCTCGGTATGAGGTCAGATGTTAATGTTTCATTGAAATGAAGAATTGATTGGCCGTTCAGGCTTGATTTGAAGTCGGAAAATTTTGCTTCAACGACCTCTGAAAATATTTCATTCCCTCTCTCAATTCAAAATGTGTTCCAATCAGGGCAAGTTTATCCAATCCTTCACAAATGATCCTGTTTCCATTTCTATCCGGAGTCTGTAGTGAATAGGTAAAATACAAACAAGTCCGTGAAGGACTGCAGCGATGGTCTGCTGCCTCGGCACAGGAAGGTGTAGATATCCGCCGAGAATGCCCTTGTCTGGGGACGCGTGAATGCGCTGGCAGGCTAGCATTGCGGTGTCGTGGGGCGGGTTCGTTCCCCCAGCACGAGGACCCACTACAAACGAATTTCGCATTGACGAATTTCTGGGGTCTCAAAAAGAAAGGCGACCGAAGTCGAAAGATTGTAGGCAGCTACAACAAGGGGAAATGACTTGTTCCGAGAACAAGTGGAACAAGTAAAAATGGGCGGACTTAGGGTAACTTCGTCGTAACCCGACGAGGCTCATGGCCCACAAATAAGAGAGGGACAACCGGGTGGTGCTGGTGCCCTCTCGCACCCGCCCAACCGGATCAAAATCCATAAATGTTGCAGTGGCCAGGTATTTCTCTTCTGAGTGGAAAGCTCATACAACATAACTTGCATGAGCCTTCCCATCAGAGGAGAAGTACCCCGTTGAACAATTTATGTCATAGAGTTATGCAATTCGATCACATAACTCTATGCCATAAAAAGGCTCCTTGCTCGGGCCACTCAACCCGCGATATGACCTGAAACAAAAAGGAGGTTAATATGTGCCCAGCGGCTGGCTTATATTTGGTGGTGATAGCCGGCCACCGTACCGGGTCCTATACCCGGTCAGATCCAATGGAATGGAAAGACCGAGATGTCCGTTTAATTCATCATTTCTTTATTAAATAGTCTTGGCATAATTTTTCATCAATATTTGCTTATTCCCTAAATTCTACCGTGACATTCTTAAGGCACTTTTGTGTTGATTCGATATAAATTTACAGATACGTATCTCTTGTCTTAAACAAATAAATTAATACAAATAGGGAAAAAACAATAATAAGTTATTTCGATTAATAATTTAAATACAAATAGGAAAAAGACAATAATAAGTTATTTCGATTAATAATTTAAATACAAATAGGAAAAAGACAATAATAAGTTGTTTCGATCAATAATTTAAATTCAAATAGGAAAAAGACAATAATAAGTTATTTCGATTAATAATTTAAATTCAAATAGAAAAACGACAATAATAAGTTATTTCGATTAACAATTTAAATACATAATAGTACAAAAATGGGAGTTTGTTCCCCCTCTATTTTCTTTTTCTCACTTGAGATATAGCAATGTTCTCCTCGACAAAAACAAAACGTTTCCCTAATAGAAAGAAGGAAACCATTGTCAAACTACCACGAATTAATACCAATCATTTATCACGTTTCGACCTTAGAATACCATGCATGGTTTTCGATGAAAAGCTTATAAAACCCAAAAAAACAATCAACGCATCACGTGACTAGTACATGATTAACTGTTTGACAAGGATTATATAATCAAACCTAAAAACTAGGAATATATTAAAAAAAATGTAACGAGAATTTAATTATTTCAATAAGCGAAGTACAAAACAAATTTAATCTTTTCTTTTCTTCCTACAAGGGGTTCAAGTTCTTCTCCAACAAATTGGATGGAGATTGGTGAATACTCTGCGCCACCAAAATGCGAGTTTGGGAGCGTATTGGTAAACGGCCGGAACACGAGTTGTGCCCGATCAATTATAATACAAATGTGTCATCTTATAAGTGAGAATCTGCATCTTACCGGGATCCGGCCCAATATTATCATTCATAACGCTATAGTGAGTTGGAGTTACAGTACCTTGGCCAACTGATTGAGATACTAAGAAGAAATCGTATCTCTCCGGTAAAGTGATAATATCAACAACTGTCCCCGGAGGCGTATTATTTTGATTTAGGAAATCTCGAGTATTAATACGCTTGGAAACGGTTAGAAAAGCAAATTTGGGGTCTTCCGCAACTCCAGCTTGGGTATAAATTTCCGTGAGACGTTTCCGGATTGTATCTCTTTCAATCGACCCTTTCAATTCCAAGGCTATGTGATTCCAAATTCATACGGGATTCTAATAAGTCACGGAAACGAACATGCATGCAAATAAATTTTCTGTTATATGAAAAAATACAGCATCGAGGTGAGAACTCCTATTAGCAGTAGCCGCTGCGACTCCAACACTCTGTATGGATGATGATTTTCCGTTTGTGAGTGCCGGATGATTTAACAAACAGCGCACACCCTATGACAGCGCCATCTTCCACAATAAGAACTCTCAATTTGTCTGCGGCCGAGCTGCGTAAAAGACTCCTCTTCTCACGAGATTTAGGATTTGCTGGTGGGTAGGCAATCCGGCCTTCCCCAATGAGCCGAAGAACTCCACGGCCAATTGTCCTCTCGCGATGGCGCGAATAACAGAAATGTAATCACGACTACTCATCAACAAATATACATCAACTCAGACTTCTACGAGACGTTAATAAAACTCAGGAACATCATCAGAAAGGACCGAGACACTATTTCGAGTAAATCAAACAATATTTCTAGCAGCACATTGATTCATAACCTATATTTAGACCAATTCTATTTTACTATCTTCTTATGGTGACAGATACTTGAGCACCAACAAATCCACTTAAACCGATTAGAATGATATTTGCAAACCACATTTTACACTTCTTAGCTTCTAGACTGATCTTACTTGAGATAATTGAAACATCTCACTCACGTCTGCTCTTCGACTCAATGCGTCAAGGAACAACGCAACACTTCACACCTATCTTTCGATGCAAGCCTCAAGGTAGGTTGCATACGATATTTTTTTTATGTGTGGGTGCGCACAATTAATGAATAGAAATTGACAATTGTGTACGAATACACAAAATTACTTCTTGGTGGTTGTTTATGTTTTTAGCTAATATTATCATAATGCGGTTTTATTGATAAATTTGAATTCATTTCCAATGTAAAGAAACAATAATGGATAATGCGTAATAATATATCGTAGTTTTACTTTGATATCACGTTGATTCGAAACAAAATCGGTGTGCGAGGCGTTTATTAGTTCTGGATTATTTTTAAAAAAAGACATTAGATATTTAGAAAAGAAAAATTCTAAGCTAAATAATCATTAATGTCTACTTGCCGCCGCCTATAGCCATATGCGTTTAATCGATTGTCTTCCTTTTTCTAGTAAGAATTTAAATTTTCTTGATCACCATGCTGTAGAGGTGACGGAGATAGGAAAAGTTTAGAGCAGTTTGATAGGGTAACTGCTCTATTACTACAAGTCGTACTATCAATTTCGATACCAGCCCTATCGAGAAGATTTATCTCATCACTAGTGACTTCAAGATTCGATACCTTCACTCGAGACTTCTTGCGGAAAATGCTATTCACTTTCGCGAAGACGCCATCTGGGTCCTGTGGGCTAATATCCCTCAATTTATACGCCCATTGATTACTGACCTCACTCCTGAAATATGACCGGATTAAGTTCTGGACATTCTTCAGGTGTAATTTCAACAAAGCCAACAAGGGATGGTTATAGTCCAAAAATCGTCGATAAATATTGTTGACGCGTGTGAGAAGAAGGCTTTTCAATCTTTTCAACCTTGCGATGTTTGGTGTTTCATATCCTTCCATATTGTTTCGATGTTTAATCTTGGGAACTACTTTCTCAATCGTTTCCATCGTCAGCTTCTCAAACTTCAACAAATAGACATCTATTTCATCGTTAGTTAGATTCCTGTCATTAGGAACCATTGAACAAGAGTTGCCATCATCAGAAGGGGGACATTGCTTCTGATACTCCCGATTAAACTTCTTTTGAAACTTTCCCCAGCCTGTTTTTTTGAAGTTCAACCGATGATTTTCGTGTTGAACTGGAATGAGGAAGAGATCATCCCTTTGATGATTGATTTCCATTACGATTGCGTTATGGTCGCTATCATAAGGAAGCACCTGCAGTTTCCGTTGAGGACTATTAAAGCTGAATTCAAGTCTTGCGTCAGCAATGCAGAGGCCCAAATATGAATTTGTCCTAGGGTATGCTGGGAACTCTGACCCATATACTCGTAGATTGCACCTGTATTCAATTTGGTTCTCTGTTATCCACGATGTCAGGAATACACGTCTTGGATTATTTGTGGCCTTTAGCCATGATGTATGCTTGGCGTTCAGGTTACCAGCAAGAATATAATATTTATGCAGCCTGTTCAATTCGAGTATTTCAAACAAGGAATTGAGTTCCTCCTTGAGCCTGAGAACAGTTCCACCAGTTGCATAGGCAGAGATAACGAAGAGGTTATCCCAACCTGACAGTGAAATTTAGATAACGGACACTTCAAGAGATTCAAAGCTTTTGAATTCGACTTTTTCGATATTTTGGGAACGATCGGATCTTCGAACCAATATCCCGGTGCCACCTCCCCTATCACCTATTATCCTATCGTTTCTTACGAATTCAAAATCCTTGAATGTTATGGAGTGCTATGAATTGAGGTGGGTTTCAGTGAGAAGCATGATGTCAGGCTTTTACTTAACAATGAATTCAAGGAGATAATCACGCCAATGTAAAGTAACAATGGAGTTGACGTTGATCGAGACGAGACGAATCTTATCAATGGGAATGTGACTGGATGACAAACTATTTGAAGCATGTTGGCCTAAACGTTGAAAACCGAAATTGATTTTTCGGTCTTGTTTATTAATTCTATTTGAAAGAGATTCAAGCTGTTGGTAGAATTTGAGAAGCAGCTCATTATTGCCACTTACATTATTTATTTTATTTACATTGTTGTCTGCTGGTCCTCTGGCAGCAAGTGCAATTGATACCCCGGGTTTGACGAAGTTGGGAGGTAACAAATTGTGATTTACTTTGGTTTGTTTTGTGGAAAATTTAACTCTTGCATCTTGATACCGAGGGCATCCTCGATATGATGCTGGATGACCATATTTACCGCTATTAACACAATATAATTTTCCTTTTGGCTCCATCTGAGCCAATTAGCATTCAACGGGGGCTTGAATATCTTTGCACTTAACACAGCGATAGTGCATTGCACAATTGGCAGCCGAATGACCGAATCTTTGACACCTGTAACACTGGTTGACCTCAGTTTTTTGGAGGCGTTCCCACCTCACAACTCTAAAGTTTAAGTACCTTACCTGTTGGAGGGCACTCGGACTGCTAGCGTTAGAAATTTGGACAAAATAAAATGGTAATATTTTACCTTCGACAGTTGATCTCCTTGTAGCAAAATTTTTCACACAGATGAACTTAACAGCTGGTGCTGCTTCCTGCAACATTTCAAGGAGATCAACTGTATTCTCCCCACAGTCCAAGCCCTTCAACAGGAAGGTCTGATTTTTTCCGAGCTATAAACAACACCGAGCTCAGCTAACTAGCTTCGCTTAACGACCGCGTACGCATGCTTGACGACTAGCATTTGCGGGATCATATGAGGCGGGGTCTTGTCGAGCCACGAAGCTACACTACAAAATACTTATCACGCGTACTCTACTCTACAAGACGTACCAATCACTTTTTATTATCTTTAGAATACTTCTATTAGGTGTCAATTAAGCTACTCTACAGTAATTCAATATTTTTTTGCCTCGTTAAAGTTAGCGGACAAGGAGGCTTGAGACAAACGCAAACATTCTACAAAAAGCAACCGTTACTTTCTCCGAAGAAGGTCGTTGCATTACAAGGGGAATGTCAAACCTAAAGATGTTAAAGTGGCTGAAGTGAACCACTCATCTCTACCTAAAGGATGGAAACTTGACGGATGTAGTTTACTTTACACTAGTAAAACAAACTAAGCAGTTTCGACGGGGTGACCACCTTATCTCTTCAGGAGCAGCCACTCCTGATCACCACGGGGCTGCTCGACTGCTTATGTTTATTACACCCTCTCTTAACTCCAAAGTTGTCGATTTTATGTTCGGCTGCCAATAACTGAACCATATCTCCTCCACGCTGCCCAAAAATGTTTATTGGAGGAACTTTCTCATTTACCTTATTAATTTTATTAGGAGAACCAGCAGACACACCGGTTGGCTTCTTCTCCTTCTCCTTATTTTTTGATTTTAAATATTGAATGAAATTACTACTACTATGAATATTACCTATGCTATCGTTGCACTCATCTCGATGTTCATTTCTTCGTTCATTGCAGACAGCACCGCATAATAGTTGGCGCTGTTGTTCACTCCTCCCGCGCTTAGGATATTTTTAGCGTCATGGATTGAAGTCTTGCTCGTATCTTGCGATTTTGTTTTATATATTTGAGTCTTCTGCGTTGGTGCTGTTTTTTCGTTGGTCTTGCTTGTTGTTGTTTCCTTTTTAGGGCTTTGTACTAAAATTCAAAACCCTTTTGCAATCACGACCTGTGTCCGTCTGTCCGTCCGTCCGTCTGTATTTCACAGCGCTTTTTCTCCGAAACTATAGAAGCTACAGCAATGAAACTTTGTGAAAAGGTCAGAAGTGGAGACTTCTTGAAAGTTCAAGGGAGAAAAAATTTTTCAAAGGGGTTTAAGGGGGGTCATCCCATATAGGGAGGTGACCCCTCAAAAAAAAATTTCACCATTGGTAGTCGAATAGGGTGTCATTGAAAAGGTCTCAATGAGATCTTTCCAAAACAAGTCTTAAAATTCCCCTTTCAGTACCGAGGGGGCAGGGGAAGGGGAAACGTACCAAGTTTTCGCGTACCCCCCTCGCGATTGGACACCTTTCATCCGAAAAATCTGAAAAAAATCATGAATGTAGGCCTTTATGAGTAAAACAACAACAAATACATGAGAAGTCGAAATTCACTCAACTTTGTTAGTAATAGTATGATTTATCGAAATCTTAAGGGTACCCTTAAATTCAACGAAATTCGGTACACAGATGATTATTTATAAGGTTGATCTATGCTGAAAGCTTGATAAAGATCGAATGGTATTTAACGAAGTTAAAGCGATTTCAATTTTCCTGTATTACTATGGAAAAATATGCGCTGTATTACTTTGGAAGTATAGTATATGGCTATGCAACAATATGCGCTTTTTACCGACTCAGACACTACAGCTTTGCTAGGATATGCATGGAAATTTCAGGAATGATAGGTATCATGAATATCTTTGAGAATCGGTTCAGCTAGCAGTATCAGTAATCGTTAAACAAAATGGTGGCTATTTCAAATGCCAGGATTGAATAATTTTGAGGTATTTCTCCCCAGCATCAACGTTTGAGGTGCATGCTCTGAACACTTGATTCCAGTTTAATGAATGACTGAAGATGAGTACCTACAATTAATACTCATATGTGAAACAAGTCGAGGAGGTAGGAGAGAGCTCCTAGCAAAAGGGCTTTGTAACCATTGTAGGATTCGGAAAATTGGCCATGGATCGATGATTACAGTACAAGGGAGTATCAAATGAAAATTCTTTATGGGAGCTTTTGCAAGCAGTTCTTAAACTGACAGTTTGAAAATGTGTTTCCCCCCTCGTGAATGGACACCTGTTATCTAAAAAATCTGAAAAAATTATCAAGGGAGATAATTGTGAGTACAACAATAACAAATACTTCAGAAGTCAAAGTTCGTTCAATTTTGTTAAGATTAGTATGATCTTCGAATTTCATATTTTCTCCAATAAAATCGTCTTTGATATGTTTCTTGATTTTATTCGTGCTGGTGACTGCATTTTGTAGGTTAAGTACAAAACCCTTCTGACATGAGCGTAGGTCTGTCTACTCAACTTGTTCTCATTCTTCTTAGTTAATATCGGTTCTTCTTCGCCGAACGTATTGTGTGGCTTCATCTCTTTTGGTTTGCTCGCATTTGATAATGTCCGGACCATATCCTCCAAGCTTTGTATACAGAGTTTCAACTCATCGTTTTGTTTCGTAACCCTTGCGTTTTCCCTGGTTACTTTTTCGTACTCTTCGCTTGAAAGCGTAATACGCTTGCCATGCTCACAGTTGCCTTGTTCGTTTTTCCGCTTTATGATTTTATCATTTGTAATTTTAGAAATGCCTGGCTCTGGGTCCCCCAGCGGTGGGAAGCCATCCGGCTCTTCCATTCCCCCGGTGAAAAAAACGTTTCTTCTTTTTTGAAACTTTCTCGCAGGTTGATTCCAGATACTCGATAAATTGTTCGAATAGTTCGACGATGTAATAAGTTTCTTTCTAAAATTACATTCTAATTGACGTTTTTAAAAATTATTTTAATTTATAAAGATTCTTGACAGGAGCGAATTAAAAACACGTCTACACGCAACGAGTGCTAGACGTAGAATCAATAGCTTGTAATGTTTTCGTTTTTGCATGACACTACGTAGCCTTGCGTATTTGAGATCTGCGAGGCAATGGAATGGATACGTTCGAACCGTTACTTTTACGTATATGTACTCAATGGTCAAATCTCATTCAAGTTGCCCAAAAATTCGAAATGATTGTTGTGTGTTTTTATATGTTTTCTAATAACTAAATGATTTTTTGTCTACTTTGGAAAAAAAAGTATTAGTTCACGCCGATTCCTCATTGATTCCAGGCTAACCTCACCGTGGCGGCTTCATAATCCTTGCATTAATCCTTTGCGCGTTAAATTAAGTTTCTTGATTATTGTTGGATTGGCACTGCTCCTGCTTCCTCATATAGCTCCTGTTTAGGATCTATCCTCGCTTTTGCATTGATCTGTGCAAGTTTTAAGTTTTTTTCGTTCCACTAATCCTATCATACCCCATAAAATTTTGGGCTTTGACGCATGTCATAATTGATACCTGATGAAGGACATATGAGCGATTTTTATTTTCACTCGTTGAGTTGCTATTGATCGCCTCCTGAAAACAGTCGTAAACAAATGGTAAGCATTCTTTAAAATTTGATCAGCATGAGCAATAAAGGTTGATTCTTTGCCGAAAACTACCCCTGGTACTTTTTTACCTAGAGCAGGGTGTAATTTTCCCCTGCAAATAATGGATTCACTGATACCGCGTGCCGCTTGCAGTTCTTTTGAGGAGGTGAGGCCATATACGCCCTGCATGTGGGGCTCACAGATGACCTATCTATTAAACACTTCCCATGTCAACTCGAGTACCTAGCCCAGCACCATTTGACACATCCTCGTAATGATTTTTAGCTTTCGTTCATTCGAGAGAGATTTCCCGAAGGAAACCTAAACCGACCTCTCATTGATTCTAGACGTGAAGGCTTGGAACGTGACAACGGACTGCACTCCTCAGGTCGACAAGTCCAGACACTCGTAGTCTACTCCGAGGTGGCTGCTGGCTAGCTAGCAAGTTCGGAAAGGACTTTTAGTCGCAGATCTTACGCGAGCAGACTAAATCTGAATTACAAAACTCAACCACAGGTTTAAATGCTCGATTTAAAACGCGTCGAACAACTTACAACGACCTTACTTCATATTATGTAATTTCGTTCCTAGGAAAAGGAACAAAGACAAACGCTGAAAAAATGCGTGCTCCCGAATATTACCGACGCGGTGCCCAAAATAACCTACGCGAATTCAAACCAAAAAATCTACTCTAAGAAAAAAAGCATACTCAATATATGGCAACGTGAAACTGACCATTCGCGGCATTAAATTAGATTCGAAATTTAGATTCGAAAAGGTCAGAAACAAATTAAAATGAAACGTAGCCCAAAAAGGAAGAGACAACATCCGTGGAATCAAATTTTGGTCGATGTTTTGTTTAACAATTCTTAGCAAGTTCAGGTTTTCCGGCAATGCAAAATTGTAGCGAGAAGTAAAATGCGAAATTTATTTGAAGAAAGAAAATTAGCGAGCTCACACTACTGAGCCAAGAAGTCAAAAACAACCCTTTACAACTTTAGAAAATCATAGGATATAGAGACGGGAATTAGTTAAACTTATTGGAAAGGTCTTAAGTAAATTATTTCACAAGAAAGATTGTATACTACTAAATGTGTAAAAATTGAATCTACTGTACATAAATGACGAAGATATGCATCCGCATGGTAACTACTTTGATGGATTTTAAACAGAGCACCGAAACTTTTGAGAAAACTCCGAATAAAAGCTCGAATGCAAATAAAGTAACATCCAAAAAACGATTTGATTAGATTACCGCAAACAATTGAAGCTGTTGGTATTCCGCATTTCTCGATTTGAGGTTCATTACCTCCTTCTACAGTCTAATTAGCTTTTCATCCCAATTTTAGCCCTCTGTTTTCTGTGACAGAAAATTCGTGAAAGTTGAGATCAATAAAATAAAATCCCAACTCCCGCAATTTTGTACTGAGCACTATTTGTTGGGTGAAAATAAATCGTAATAGTAATTTTCGTTTTCCCGGTAATAAACATACAGGGTTATCCATTTCGTGGTTGAGAGAGTATAGCCCTGCCATTTGACATCTGATAGAATTAAATGTCATCCCAAGCGTGTTTTTTTAGTTGAAAATTTGCCATTTAGAAATATGGATTGTTTAACAGTCGAAGAACGCGTTAAAGCTATTAAATTTTATTATAAAAATGGTGATTCTGCTGTAGCAACATTTAGAGCTTTTCTAGCCGATTACGGTCCACATAATCGACCTACACAGCAAATAATTTCGAGCACAGTGAGAAAATTTGAAGAGACTGGATCGGTTATTGAAATTGCAAGGCCTGTGCATCATCGCAACATTCGTTCTGCTGAAAATATCGCTGTCGTTGCTCAAAGTGCGGAGGAAACTCCGAATCGATTCCTTGACGTGCTCAACATTTGGACTTGTCTTACGGCTCATTGTGGCGGATTTTGCATTTGAATTTGCATCTCCATCCGTACAAAATCCAACTCACTCAAGAACTTAAGCCTCAAGACCATACACAACGCAGAATGTATGCGAATTGGGTGATTGAACAACAAGCCATTGATAACGATTTTTCAAACAAATAATTCTTTAGTGATGAGGCTCATTTTTCGCTCAGTGGTAAATAAACAGAATTGCCCGCATATGGTGCTCTTAAAATCCTCAGGTGATCGCAGAAAGGCCTTTGCATCCAGAAAAAGTGACCGTTTGGTGTGCATTATGGTCTGGTGGTATTATTGGCCCGTATTTTTTTGAAAACGAACAAGGAAGAGCCATTACAGTCAATTCTGACCTCTATGGACGGATTTTAACCGATTATTTTTGGAGAGAAATTGAAGATTATGAACTGGAGAACATGTGGTTCCAACAGGATGGAGCCACAAGCCACACAACACAGGGTAATCGAGCACTTTTGCAAGAGAAATTTCCAAGACGCGTAATTTCGAGATTGAGTGATGTCAATTGGCCCGCAACATCCTGCGACCTTTGGATTTCTTTTTATGGGACTATGTGAAAGATCTTGCTTACGCGAACAATCCTCAAAATCTTGAGCAATTGAAAACCAATATTCGTGAAGTAATGGCCGAGATATTGCCGGAAATGTGCCGAAAAGTCATTGAAAATTACCTCAAAAGGATTGAGGCCTGTAAGAGGTCCTGTGGAAGACATTTGAATGATGTTGTGTTTCACGTATAATGGCAAGGTTCAATCTTTATATTGAATTAAAAATTTTGATTCCATCTGAATATTTTATGTGTTTTCTTTAGATTTGCTTTCACAAGCGTAAAATGGATAACCCTGTATTTCCAGCGTTTCGTGCACGATGTCGTGTTTTCTCAAGACAGCCCGTGACTCCCACGACCAGATCCACGCGGATTTCCTGCTTTTCCGGCACACACAGCACTTACTTGCACTTGAGCAGGAAAACCAAAGAACACTCAAAATCGAAACATTGAAAACTAAAACGGGCCTTGCACTGTTTGACGGCACAGAGCAGTTCGTTTGCTGTTGAAGTCACCTTCGTCGTCGCTCTATTGAAAAATAATCCAGATCGATCACATTCATCGGTGGAGGGCTCACTATACAATCTACCCAATTAATGTGGATGTTTTGCTTGTTGATGGTTTAGTCGGTGGCCTCGGTGACAGCAAAAATATTCCCATAACGTGGATGTACCAATACTGATCTGAGAGAATTAAAAGGTATGCAAATTCAGATTCAATATTTATCAGTCCTTTAATTCACATAGGTCCACCTTCATTGAATGACATTTTCATACGCTTTACAATCGTCATCAAGCAAATTCCAAATTACACATTTCACGCACGACTGAATAACAAGATATTATTCGTAGTACACCATATGGGTCTCATCAGCCACCAAATCTTATGATCTTTGTACGGGAAATTTTTGAGGGATTTCACTCTCTATTAATTATGTTTTACGAATTACCTCTTGAGCTGCGTGCGGCGCGTGCGTCTTTGTGCAATTTTCCAGATGACTTTTCGGACAACCATTTGAACATACATATAAATATATATGCACTAAATGGGCACAGTGTTGCGGAACTTTTTTTTGGAAAATAAAGGCAAGACTATGAAAAGGAAAACAATTCACGCCGGAGAGCTGATGAAGAAACCTCAAATCACAGTTGTCAACGCCATCTTTCACTTTTTGCCGACATCCCGGTGCAGTCACAGCGAACTGCCAGTTTTTGTTTTTAATTATCTCACCACCCGTCGACGCCAGTGGCGTTCGGTCGCAGAGATCTGTTGGTTTTTGTTCAGTTCTCTCACCACCCGTCAACGTCAGTGGTGTCGGGTGCAGAGGTCTGTCACACAACCTTATCAGCTGCTTGGGACATTTAAATATAGGGGTGACAGATCTCTGCGGGATATTGATCCACGGAATCGAGGTTATCACACCCTTCGAGCTAGGCCTCGGCTTCTTTGCCATCGGGTTGCAGCAATCCCTTCTTCCGTCAGAGGGAAGGAAGAGCTAGAAAATAAACCCCTCGATCCTCTACGCCAGTCGTTCTTTTTTTGCGATAAGTACTGTGTAGTGTTTTTAAAAGTGTTAGGAGTCCATATAGGACAGCAGCGATAGAATGCTGCCTCAGCGAGCTAAGGATCAGTGCTCAGCTCTAAATATCTTGGTCTAGGGACGCGTACATATGCTGGCAGACTAGCTATCTACGGCGTCATAGGGCAGGTTCTTTCCCCTAGCACTAAGTCCACTACAAAACATTTCACATGTACGAATTTGAATAAAAGTCTGTGAAGGACTGCAGCGATGGTCTCATTAATTTTTTCCAAATACCTCGCGAAAGCCGTCCGTGCATAGAAGTAGTTGGGGAATCCAAAATTGTTAAAAACCAGGGATAAATTATCTCATTCTATGCGGGCTAAATGCGTCGTAATGCATATGGCAAAGTAAATTCGGTGAACGATTTCCATTGTGCCACCCGCGGGAAGCAGTGAATACACCGAGACGTTTAATTGATTTCAATTAACGCTACCCACTCCGCCCCAAAGTACGGAGACAGTTGATCAGCACGGAAAACAATATCCAGAGAATCATGCATATCAGTGAGTCCATCGCATTGTGGTCTCTGTAGTCTATACACTTTTGTGCATCGCAGTCCTTACAAATGAAAAGCGTGATTTACTTGCGTGTTGGCCCCATTTTTGCAAGACTGCACGATACAGTTTGTAGTGCCGCAAAACTAAATCTGTGTAAATGATCACTTGTCGTGGGTTACCTCTTGAACCGTTGAATTATTAATCGATTCCATTTTACGAATCCAGTTCGAATTAATGCAACATTGTTTTTGTGTTGATATTAAACAGCCTTGAGTGAATCAGGTGTGATAAAGATGATCAAATAGGGATTGTTGAGTTTGTGCGTTCTCTTGCTGCTCTTCGCTTTCTAAAAAGTGTTCATAACTTGTTAATATAACATCAGATTAATACTAATTATCATCTTTATGTGCAAAAAAAAAAAATAGAAATCCAACGACAAAATAAACGAAAAATTAAGAAAGAAAACTCACACTTCCAGCAATTCGAAAACAACAAAACCCGTGATGTTAATGAGACTAGAAAAGATGGAAATAAGGAGGGGAAACATTTATGGAAGAATTATGCTGCTTCAATAATATGCATCGTCGTATTTTTCCATTTTTAATTTATCTTTCGCAGAACGATGTGTTGTAAATGTGAAATATAAACAAATAGACGGTTTGATTATATGTGATAACAACACTGTATTTTGTCCGTTATAAATCTTTGATGTATATTGTGTTTAATCTGAAAGTTGACAAATCTACCGTACAAAAATAAAAGTCAACATACTACTGATACTAGTGAAAGTAATGTGATTGTGAATTCTGTGCAGAGGCCTTATCCACCCTTATAAATGTCCGTGAAGGACTACAGCGGTGGTCCGCTGCCCCGACAAGCGAGGATGTTGGTACTTGCCAAGATTGGCTTTGTCTGAGGACACGAATTGCGGTGTCATGGGTTGGGTCTTTTTCCCCAGCAAAAGAGCCCACTATAAAAAAAATTTCGCATTCACAAATTGATGGATGACACGACTCGGTCCGATGGTGTCAAGGCCGAGGTAACCTACTAAGGGTGGAGATTGTCAAAGTAAACAACAAACTGAGACTGGTGAAAACAGATGGGAATTGGAAATATTTCATCTTTACTGACGAAACTTATAACCCCCAATTAAAAGTGGGCCATCCAGGTGGAAGTGGTGCCCCCTTTGATAGGGATAAAGAAAGAGCGCATTTTGATAAAATGATGTAAATAATATATGAATGGGAGCGGGCAAAGTTAAATTAAATGCACAGAATAAATTTTTAAAATGAACGTTTGCATGTAATCACATCCATTTTAAACAACTTACCTTCTATTGTGTTTGCAAGAAGTACTATTTGCGGAAGAAATTCTTTTTTTTTAATATTATTAACTTCCAGTTGAAAAAGCATGAAAAGCGAGAGAGAAGAATTATGACAGTATTCTTAATACATTAGATAATAATATGAAATTTTTGAAATTGCATTTGAATACAAATAGTTAGTCAAAAAAAACAGATATTCTAAAAAAACATTGTAAACTATTGATGCACTGCTTCCACCTGAATGCTCCACTCTTAGTTGGGGGTCGTACGTGTTCAGATTAAAGACAAAATCATATCGGGTACCGCGCGCGTTAATTAAGCTTCGGCGTCGTTTTCCAAACGTTAATTACTTTGGTAGGTTGCCTCGGCCTCGACACCGTCGACGCGTTACCTTTCTAACGTAGAATTCGTGAATGCGAATTTTTTTTTGTAGTGGGCTCTTATTCTCGAGAAAAGAACCCGCCCTACGACACCACAATGCTGGCTTGCAAGCAAATTCATGTGTCTTCAGACAAGGCCAATTCATTAGTATCTTTGTCCGCTGAGGCAGCAGACCATCGCTGCATTCCTTTACGGACACCTTTGAACATCCTGAGAACACTACACCTCGTCTATCGACAGGTAGTGTTCTTATGACGTATTCCAGAGCCAAATTGAATAGTAAAGGGGCGAGCCCATGTCCCTACTTTAGTCCTATATTTTTATCAAAGGCATCGGTGAGTTGGTTATTGATACAGACTTGAGAGGTTGTCAAGTTTATCGTCATTTCGTTAAGACGGATAAGTTAAGCTGGGGTATTAAAGCAAAGCATTATTTGGTACAGTACGTTCTGATCAATACTCTCGTATGCTTGCTTAAAGTCATCGGAAATTCGGTGCACATCTATGTTGAACTCCCAGTATTTCAATTTTAAATGCTAAAATGTTCACTGGTTAATATGGCTTCCAATTGAAAAATGATAATATTCTAGCTAAGGAAACTCTGCATATCTTTGAGATGTACATATATTATCTTAAAAAGCATATATGTTATTTATAAATATTCAATCTCAATGCTGCCAAACCTAGTATTAATTGAATTTCAACGAATGAATCAACCAAATCCATCATCTTATGTTTTCTCATTAAAATTTAACAAATGCATTAAAATTTATAAACATTCAACCATAAATATAAACACAAGAAAATAAGCTTAATCCCTCTCGTGGTAAAAAAATGTTTAGTACCATGTCGGAAAAATAAAAGCACAAAAGCTACATACTCGTATCTTGAGAAAATTTCATACACAATTTGTATAGAATTTTCAAAATTCTCTATTTTATTTTTAGCATTTTCTCAAAGTAAAAGTTCAGAGGCCGATTATCATAGAAAATTCTAAGGTAGTATTCGCGATAAAATTCATGCAAATTGCACGCGCGTTTGGTGATCGGTAGAGTGGAAATCAATGAAAAACTATTTCACTGGCATTAAAAGTGTTAAAAATTAAGTACGTACGTGAAAAGCTAAAGCATGTTTTTGTATTCATATACTACAACCGTTAAAGACGAGAATGGCAATTTGAGGACACGATCGTTTCAGACTGGGTAAATTTTAATTAAATCGTAGAAGATAATTTTGGATGCATTTTTGTTATTTTGTTCCTAACCAGGCCGCTATGTAAGGGTGAGAAATGCAAATGTGGATTTCGTATACCGCATGGTCGATATAAATTCGCGACGCGTCCTCTTCGCGGCGGTGTAACAGGTTGGGGTGATAATGTTCATCCCACATTTGTTTATTATAATGTGAGTATTTAAAACAATATTTTGTTACTCTAATTTACGTTTTCAATTGATAATAAACGATAAATTTTACCCTTATATCAAAAATGTAGAGAGGACTTATTACCGAGTTTGCCCTACATTATGGATAATACACATCTTTACTTAATTGAAAACTTACCCAATCTTAGTTTGAATGCAAGGGCAGCGAAATAATTATGTATAGAGTATCACATACGTGAGTTCTTGAAGTTGTTTATGTTTGAGAAGATAAAATAGCTTCCATGGAAGCATGTCGTACTGATAGTTGATTATTTTTAAATATTGGAATAGTTCAGTTCAGTAATCTAAAAATCTAAACGATTTGGAATCAAGTTACAGTAAATAATTTGATCTGGAGAAAATATAGATAAATTTAATCGAATCATCACTATATGGGAATAAAATTGAAACAGGTGAGTCTTCAGTAGAGTGCTCTTCAAGCCAGTATTTTAGTCGAGTAGCTCGCTGCTGCCCAAAAATCGAGCTAAATGGATCGACTCGGCTAAATGGTTGGTGTTCATATAAAAGCCGACGTAAGATACGAAGCCATATGGCAGCAATTTCCATATGTATTGGTCGGCCTACTTTGGACAACCTCCTGTAAGCTGCCGGCCTACTTCGGCAAAAGCAAATGCTTACATGGCGTAATATACTCGTATACTATGTTTCGCATGAAAAAAATACAAAAGGCATTCCTTTTATACTTAAAATTCACCTTCACTTCACTACACTTTTTAAGATGGGTAAATGAAACACATGTCCTGCATCTTCCACTGATAGCTAAACTTTGAGTAGTAAACAAACTCCTATTCATTCACTGTGGAAGGCAATACAAATTAAACGGGTGCAAGAACTGAAATAATGTTCACTTCACAAAAAGCGCTATTATGTTCTTCGCGGACTATATGGATTTCACTGTAGAAGTTTGTCTCGAAACCGTAAAAAAACCTCGAGTTTTCATAGGCTCCTCCGAAATTCTTCACGCCCTATAACTTTGTGGGCAAAGTCGGCCTATATGTGGTCATATGTGTAGCAGTAGACGTTGCTGCCAAATGGCTTCTTAACTTACGTAAGTTTTGGTTCAGATACGTTTAGTTACTAATTAATCGCTACTCAATCAAAATACCAGCATAGTGCGAGCTAGGCTTAAGGCGTTCAGGCTAGAGACAAAAAATGGTGCAAGTAGAGATGTGAACACCTCGTAAAGCTGCAGCGTAGACGTAGCTCTCTACGCGAGCGTTTTTGTAGAGATTTTGCCACCTGGTTCCATTTGCCTACCGATTCGAGCATCACCGCGACTATATTATCCGGGGCTAGGTCTCCCGTTTGCCTGTAGAGCACCTTTGCAGCCTGTCCCATTTTGTACACCCAAAAATGTGTGGCAGGGATTGTCCTCCTCTCCTGGGCAAAACCGACAATCGGGAGACCATAACTTACCAATCTTGTGCAGGTTAGACTGAAAACACCCATGCCCACTCAAAAGCTGGGTCAGATAGAAGTCAGTATCAGCATGCCTTTTATTTAGCCACGGTTTCACATCCGGGATGAGGCGCGCAGTCCACCTTCCCTTCGTGCAATTCACCCAAGACTGCTGCCAATCGTTGAGCGAGCGCTGTCTCTCATCACGGACAACCATCTCCCTCGCATCCTCGTTTCGGCGCAGGTAAATAGCGTGGCGCTGTCTAGCAAGGAGGGCGACCGGTATCATGCCTGCAATAACTCTCACCGCCGAATCAGAGACTATTGGATACGGAGATGCAATCCTCTGTGCTCCTCTTCTCTATACCTGTCCCAAACGTTTTCGGTATATCTCCTTACTGAGAGCGTCGCCCCATACCTCTGCTCCTTACAGTAGCATTGACCCTACAGCACTCATCACGAGGCGTCTTCTTGATGGGCTGAGTCCCCCTACGTTGGCCATAAGTCGACTCAGAGCCGATACTCCCGAAGAAGCCTTCTCAGCCGCTGCCCTGATTTGCTCAGAGAAACTCATCTTCGAGTCGATCAGTAGCCCCAGGTACTTTACCGATGGCTTCGATTCGATTCGCAAGTCTCCAATACTGATCATCCTTACTCTAGGGATTCTCTTTTTTGTCAATATGACTATTTCGGTTTTCTCCTGCGCTAAACTGAGCCCCTGAGCAGTCATCCAGTCCCTCACTCGGCGCATTAGCATACCTAGCCTAAGTTGTGCTTGTTCAACGGTGCATTCAGCGACCAAAGCCGCAACATCATCCGCATAGCCGATCAACGCGACTCATCTGGCATCTCCAATCTCAGTAGCCCGTCGTAAGACAAGTTCAACAGGTCTGGACCGAGGATAGATCCCTGGGCAACACTCGATGTAATTTCCATCCTTCGTTGGCCCTGTGTCGTGTCGTAGAGCAGGCTTCGTGCACTTCATACTTCAACAGGATAATTGGAGGCATTTTTATATGTGTTCCAGGACCGGAAGATACTACAAAATATTTGAAAAATAAGAGGTTTGCAACTAAAATAAGACACCGATATTATCAGAGTAGGCTTTCGATTCTATCCTAAATGTTCGCATCGCAGGAGTTCTCGTGGACTGCTTTGTTAAAAATTAGGGATGAGTTTCTATATTTAGGATAGGTTTATGTTATGTTTATTATATTATGTTTAGAGATAAGGTTAAACGCTTAGGTTAGGAATATTGCGATAGTATTTTTTTGTATAAGATAAAGTTTTTTGGTTGAATTTTATTAGAATTAGGTAGTATTCAAGTTCACTGTTGTGATAAATTTATAAATAATTTTGGAATAATGCTGGTTGGCATCAATTTTTCCAATAGTAGTAATCGAGCAATCACACAAGCAAACTGCTCGAAAACATTCCTATCCTTTAACCAAAATTTCAATTGCGTTCATAATTGTAATTCATAAAATTGTCATTGGCAGTCATAGTTGGACGTGATGTGTTTTCGGCAGCTAGTGAAATAAGAAGTTTTGTTATGTTTGCGCAAAGATGTTTAATCTGGTATTGCAGAAGGTTTTGCTGTGTAACGTTGCCCACTGCTGACTTAGATTTGCTTTCTCGTGATTGATATTTAACCGATCAGCAAGGAAAGCAATTCTCTGGACATTGGAGTACCACCCTTCATATGGGTGAGGCGCCGTGTTTGGAAAACAGGTGAAGGAAGGTTCCTGTTAGTGTACAAGGCAAACGGTTGTGAGCTGCAACATTTTAATATCTGTTCTGGGTCTTTCATTCGTGCATCGGAAGAATTCCTACAAAATGAACGACCCAATCATCCGGCTGTAGTGAATCGACAAGCTGAACTAGATTACTTACGCGTGGTGGCGAAATGTTTAATTTTGCGACTTTTTCACAATGAGAAATTCGGTAGTAAAATATTTTTTATTTTGGTGAGAGAGTTGTTGGGTTCTTTTGCCGCTCATGGATGTAATTTCGAACCCAAATTTAATAAATCTAATGATAGTCACGGCAACGAATAAAGTGGAAGAGGCTCAGAGGTACGTGTAGAATTTATAAGGAACATTGTTAGCGTTCACGACGAAAAGAAAATTAAAAGCGATGATTCATATTTATCCGATCCAAATCAACTATTTTATTTTATGCAAATCAAGAAATGTATAAAAATTGTACAGGCGTATGCTAATGGAAAATTATGAGTCTCTAAGAAACAAACGGGAACAGAAAGGTCAGCTTTTAATGGAAATTAAAAATAAATCGGCAATGAAATCATATTAATGAGACAGAATCTGATTTGAACGAAAATTGATGATTAACGAAGTGCTGAGTATGCATTTGGGAGAAAAGGTAGAAAACAGACAAGATTTTTTTTAAGTAATAGAAAAAGGAAAAAAAACAAATCAAATACGGAAGGATTACAACTGAATGGAAATGATTTTTGATAACAAGAAATGAAGCAAGAGACGACTTGGACGCTAATGGTTTATTGGACATTCAGTTGAGACGAGTCAGAAGTTCCAGTTAGCTAATAGCTAATCGAGCCATTAAGTGGATACTTAAACACTAACAAAACGAGTTCCTGCCCATTGTGTCATTTAGAAAGTGAAGGAAAATTTGGGGTAATCACTTTATTTGTGCCACCAAGAACGAGCTAAGGTGACAGAAACGGATTCATTCTTTTGAAAAGATACGAAAAGTATTTGAGAATATTATAGGATTTGCCGTGCGACAGAGACATCAGTGAGTGCAAGCCTTTGATTTCGAAGAAAGTGTTGTACCTGAAGACTACGATTATAGAATTCTTAGGAACAGCCAATCTAAAACTATAGGTGGAATTGAGCAAATGACTTATGGGACCATATGTCCAAAACAATTACAACATAGTTTATTTCCATCAAGATCTCAAAGAAAGCAATCGGCCGTCCATTCCATTCCTTTGGAATTCATACAAGGACTTGGACAGAAGTTTTAGAAAAAATCTTCAAAGTTCATATGTATTTCATCCCACGCTTTTTATTAAAATCGTTTGGAGATGCTTTCGTCTTTTCATTAGTGAAAAATTCGAAAATAAATTGAGCTCTTTGTCAAGCATAAGTGAACTGCGTCAAATTCTTGGGTTACCTTTGTCAAAACTACCTGATGTTACAAGAGATATAGATGAATCTAGGAATATAGAACGAAGACTGGCACATCTTGAAATCGATGAGAGTAATTTGCCGAGCACAACGCAATTCGGTGTATCCTTAGGGTTCGGCCACATTGCGACTTTCCTGTCGTAAACGCAAATACGAACACACTGCGACAAGATTTACAAAGGAACTTCAGACATGTGCAGAACTAATATGCTCATTTGAAGGTATGTGTTTGCCAGGAACACATGCGCTAACTCATTTGTGCGCTATGCACGAAACTTCCGTGCACGTCAGCGTCAAATGTCCAAATGATGTGCGCCTGCGCGAGTATCACAAAAACTACCTATTAAACTGTTTTTAGGAAAAATCGCAAATTCCTGCGACTGCCGACCTGGACAAAATTGTCGAAAATCGCAGTGTGCGGGCTTCCATTTAACCATGTGTAACTTGCGACAGAAGCGCGACTATAAAGTCGTAGTCTGATGCATCCCTTAAAGCTCATAATTGAACATAACCCTTGCTTGAACTATATTCCACCAATTGTTAGGGAGTGTGTAGACTCGTTATTGTTGAGTGAAATGATAGACACCGAACGGATTTGAACTGAAACAAAAAGTGAATCGTGGTGAAGAAGTTGATTTGAAAGATATTGATGTATATATCATAGCGGGACTACTGAAATCATTTTTGAGAGATTTAAGTGAACCTCCCTTGACTTACGATTTATACGACGAAATAATTAATTTCCAAAGAAGAACGATCCCGAAATGTAAAGCGAATGCTTCGGGAAAAGCTGCCCACAGAAAACTATGAAGTATTCAAATATCTAGTTGAATTCTTAGTTAAGGTTATGGACGAAATCATCGAACGCAGCCATAGTTTTTGGTCCGAACCTAGTGGGGCAAGTGATAATCAAATGTCACTAGAAGAAGTTTCACCCATAAATGCTTTTGTCGACCTTGTATTACAAAATCGCGAAGATATATTTTTGGTCGATATTAACAAAAAGTAACATTCTTTCTCAAAAGAATTCAAAAATGTGTAATGATTACTCTTAATGTTCGGGCACAGTTTGCACTCGACATTATCACAACGATTAATTCCGAATATTAGCCTTCGTAAATGATAACTAATTTGATTGAGCTTATGAGTCGATTTTCTAAAAAATCAAGCTTCGTGATGAACGAGAAATAATACGTGAAATGACATTTCCGACATTTTGTGTAATCATGGACCTTCAGATTTGGATAGTTATTCGGTTCGGAAAATAACTATTTTATTATTTGCAATAGTGATAAATGCATTAAAATATTTTAGGAATATTAAAACAATATACAGCGATCTCACCACATCAACAGTGGATGTCGGTGAGTACAGAATTGATTATTTAATTGCATGTTGTTGACACTGGCACTTTTCCCGTAACATAATTTGATGTTTAATAGTAAGGAATTTATATCAGATGAATGAATGTAAAAAAATCAAATTTAGATAATCAAATGCAAAAACCACACAAAAAACATTCACAAGGAACTTAGAAAGAGTAGAAATGATAAAATAGTTTAATTGGGATGATAAAACAAAAATATTTGATTTTGGATCATGAAAAAAAAATTAACTTATAGTTGAAGAAAACGATAAAACGTTCAATACGGAGCGCATAGGTATGTTTAAAAATTGTTTATACCAAAAATTTTAAAATTAGTGTTTTATGTATAATAAGAAGTAACATCCGTTAAACGCGTTTGGATAAGTTACGAACGAAAAAGGTTATTCTAATTTAAAAAAAAAAATACGAGTACATAATTTTTTTTTCATTTCGAATTCAAATTTATTATTAAAATGGATGAATGTATATGAATATTTTCTTTAGCAATTTTTTGAAAAAATTAAAAATATTATTTCTATTATCCGTACATGTTTAGTTATTTTTTTTTTTAAGGTAAAGAGATGGGAATGGCCCATGAAAGGTAAAACCACAGGTCTTTCCATTTTTGTTCTTTTGACCGAGTACAAGACCCGGTACGTTGGAAGGCTTTTCCCACAAAAAATGAGCTAGCCATCGGGCGCGCTCCAACTGTCTTTTAGTTTCAGGCCTCTTTCGGGTTGGCTGGCCTCCAGTTAAAGTGCCCTTTTTATAGCATAGGGTTGTGTGATTCGATCACATAACTCTGTGAAATAAACTGGTCACCTTTATATTTCTTTATGATGGGAAGGCTCATGTAAAGTACGTTTGTATGAGTTTTCCACTCAGAAGGGAAATATATGGCCACAGCAACATTTTTGGATCTTGATTCGGTTGGGCGGGTGCGAGGGGGACCACATCCATCCGGTTGCCCCACTCTTATTTGTGGGCCATGAGAATCGTCGGGTAACGACGAAGTTCCCCTAAGTGCCTCTGTTTTGGCTTGTTTCGACTTGTTCTTTGAACAAGCAATTCCGTTCTTAGGTAGTTACCTACATTTTTCGACTCCGGTCGACCTGTTTCTCAGACCCAAGAATTCGTGAATGCGAAATTCTTTTGTAGTGGATCCTTGTGCTGGGGGAATGAACCCGCCCCACGACACGGCAACGCTAGCCTGCCAGCGCATTCACGCGTCCCCAGACAAGGCCATTCTCGGCGGAGCTTAACACCTTCTTCCGCCGAGGCAGCAGACCACCGCTGCAGTCCTTTACGGACATTTATATCCACCTGTTCACTACAAGTAGTTCCAATAGAATTTCAGCTTGAAACCAGATGGACTGAACAATAATATGTAACTGATGCATTCAATCCTTAGAATAGTACAGTAAAATTGAAAGAAAAATCAAATGAATGGCATTGACTAGAGACAAATGAAAATATAAATTAGACAATTCAAAGTTTACTTTAGATTAAGCCCATTTAAATTTATATTTAATTGACTACTAGCTAGTCACAAGCAGGTCTTAAAAATTTACGCAATCCTTTTACAGAGAATAAAAGTTGAAATTTTGCACAATAATACAATATATTGACAGATTAGGGAAAATAAAATTGCTCACCATTTTGGAAATTGGTCGATACTTATAAATTGAATCATACCTTAGAACGGAATTGAGGTCAACAATTAAGTTGGATCAACATGAATTTCAAACCAGGGTTCATCTGGCAATGTTATTCATACAGAATAAAATTTTTGGAAAATTAGAGGCAGAAAGGTCTAGATATAATTCTATCCACGATTTGCCTAAACAAATCAAATGCATTTAATTTTATCTGTTTTTTCTTCGATAAGTGTCATTATCAAGCAATAAATCTTAAGATTTAATTAAACTTTTTCCTTGACCGAATTCATATTTGATTAAATATATGTGATATTCTAGAAAGTTTGCATACAACTTGCCTAAAAGCACTCTAATACTTAAGATGCTTTTAATTTAACAAATTTGTTTATAATTATCAGGAAACTAGAGTAAATTTTCAAGACCTTAAAAAATTTCTCCAAAACATTTCTGCTACAAATAATCTTCGAAAACTCTTTGAATGATGCTTAGAATTTTGAAAGGCTAAAGAGTTAAAAAATGAAAAAAGCATCTTAAGAAACATCAATAATTTATTGGATATGTAGGATTTGATTACAACTTTTTAAACTAAAGACAAATTTATGGAAAGAAAGATAACGCAATTATATAAAAAACTAATTAAGCTCGTCGTTTGTCTTTCACAATGTCTCGTCTTTTGTCTTTCACGATGTCTCGTTGTCGACTGACTCAATCTATCGTAACGTTGGGCCACAGCATCGCGTTGTTCTCTATCTCTCTAGCGCTTTGCAGCCGTTTAATTCAAGGTAGTACTCCATGCAAAAATTAATAACTTCGTCCAGGTTTTTCAACGCTTCTGCTTCGTTTTTTGCAGGTATGATTATATCATCCATATGAGGCAATCTTTGTGTGATAGAATTGAGCTTTGTGTGACAGTTCCCGAAAAATAGAATTGACATGTCTCTGGAACACAGTTGGTGAATTAGTTAGACCGAAAGGTACTTTCCGAAATTGCTATTGGCCATGAGGTCAACGAATGAGTATATTTTCGAATAGATTCGGCTACATTAACATGGAAGAATCCATTTTTCAAGTCAATCGTACTAATATAAATACACGAGCGTTCTGCAAAGGTCCAACTTTTCTTCAATCAAGGGAAGGGGAAAACGATCCTTGACGAATACTTTATTGATTCGGCGGTTATCAATGCACAATCTTGGTGTTCCATCTCGCTTTCGAACAAGCACCACTGATTGTGATGTTTCAATTATTCCCGGTTCTAGCCAATCATTGACTTGGTCATCCACTATTATTCTTTCCGTAAAAGGCAAATGTCGTGGTCTCGAATATATGGGCGTTTCATCTTTAAGAATGATATTTATCTCTATGGAGGTGGAACTACGCTTTTTGGGCTTGTAACTGGAAATCAAGTCTATGACCTGTTCTTTTGCATCGCTACTCACTAATTCGTCGATGTTCAACACACTTTCCGTTTGAATCGTGTCAATGCACATTATATTATAGACTTCATTACTGCCTTCTTCACTTAATTTCCGAATAATAATCCCGTCGCGGTTTATGTTGACTTCAGCCTATGCGCAAAACTCCTCACCAAGCACTGCTCCGACGTCCATATATCTAGATGGAATCACTAAAAAGTTTACACAAAATATTTGTGAGTCTATTTCCACTTCAGTTAGATGACTACCAATTGGTTTTATTTCATTACTGCTGTTATCACCGAAACCGACAAGATATAAACTAACTTTCTTCATGTCTACGTTCTTTAATTGTCTGTATACCTGTTCCGTTATTATATTAAATTTACTGCCTGTATCGAATAATGATATAAATTTCTTCCCTTGGATGATCAATATATTATGCATCACATTATTTTGCGGTTTTAAACTTCGCATATTACCATTTGTTTTCACAGAAGAACAATTTTTGGAAATGTGCTCACAATTATTATACCGAAAACACTTCGCTCCGCGTTCTTTGTCCTTGCACTCGGTAGATATATATCCTTTTGCTCCACAATCAAAACATAGCCGTGTATCACTATTTGACACAATCTGTTTGTTCTTATTAAATTCTCTTTTTGTTTTCTCACGTATCACCTCATAACATTTTAGTTTGTCTTTAAATTCACTAAATGATCTTGCACCGTATAGCACTAAATGATTTTGCACCGTATAGCACCGTATAGAACTCTCCTTCATTTCAAAAAAGAATTCTTGAACGCTTTTTCCTTTTGCTAATCGTTTTTCAGACAGCTTCTTATGCACTTGAGCACTATTCACTTTTGTTCTGAACTCCGCAAGCAATGCATTTTTCAGACTTTGCAATGAAACAATTTGACGTTCACCTCGAATAAAGAGTTTAGTGAGACCTTGAAATGATTTTTTGGTGAAGATGAACTTCTGTAACTCATCCCAACACATGAACTCGGTTATTTGTTCGAAGTCTCTCACCCATATCTCCACGGGTATATTGCTTTCACCATTAAAATCTCTGATCGAGTCCTCAATGTCGAGGAAATTTACAACAAACCGTGGCATTTGTTGTGTTGTGGCTCTTTTGTCTCTCGGCATCATGATTGCTTACAGCTTCGGCCTAAATGCCCCACTCTTAGTTGGGGGTCGTAAGTATTCGGAGTAAGGACGAAATCATCCCGCGTCCTGTCCGGGTTAATGGAGCATCGGCTTCGTTTTCCAAATTTCAATACCTCGGCCTTGACACCGTCGACACGTTATCTATCTAACGTACAATTCGTGAATGCGAAATTTCTTTATAGCGAAAAAGAACCCGCCCTACGACACCGCTACGCTAGCCTGCAAGCGCATTCACGCATCCTCAAAGAAGGCCAATTCCGGTAAGCATTAGTATCGTCGCTCGCTGAGCCACCATCGCTGCAGTCCATTACGGACAATTAAACAATCCTTTGAACACTACAATATGACACTTAGAAGTGAAAAAAAGCGATAAGCTTACTCACCAGATGATATCTTCTCTGCTCTTTTGGTACACCACTCGATCAGCTTCAATTGTCGTCATATGGTCGCACTTGTACGTAGATTAAATTCACTAACGACTCAACGATACTGTGCTCAATTTCCAAACGAAAACTTACTTCGATCCGGCTGGAAGGGCAAAATGATGTACATTTACGTGAATATTACTTACTAGTAGAGGACTTACATAATATCATATTAATTTCAAATGAAAATCAAACACCAGACATAACTAGAACCGTGTATTCTCGATGGGATCATCAACAAAAAGCGAGATTTATAGAAATTTTGGCTTTTTGTAGTGAGATGGATAAATGTCTGTTAAAGACTGCAGCGATGGTCTGCTGCCTAGGAAAAAGAGGATGGTGAGATTCGCCGAGATTGGCCTTGTCTGAGGATGCGTGCATGCGCTGGCAGGCTAGCATTGTGGTGTCTTGGGGCGGGTTCATTCCCCCAGCACAAGGACCCACTACAAAAGAATTTCGCATTCACATATTCTTGGGTCTCAAAAGAACGGGTGACCGAAGTCGAAAATTTGTAGGTAACTACCAAAAGGGAAAATGACTTGCTCAGAAAACAAGTTGAACGAGTGAAAACAGACGGACTTAGGGAAACCTCGTCGTTACCCGACGATTCTCATTGCCCACAAATAAGAGTGGAACAACTGGATGGTGGTGGTGCCCCTTCGTACCCGCCCAACCGGATCAAGATCCATAAATGTTGCAGTGGCTTTATATTTCCCTTTTGAGTGGAAAACTCATACAACATAA
The DNA here is from genome assembly GCA_963969285.1 of Odontomyia ornata. Taxonomy (NCBI): domain Eukaryota; kingdom Metazoa; phylum Arthropoda; class Insecta; order Diptera; family Stratiomyidae; genus Odontomyia; species Odontomyia ornata. Next base: position 86,350,534 of record OZ017742.1, read on the forward strand.
CTTGTATGAGCCTTCCCATCTGAAAAGAAATATACCGATGACCAATATATATCATAGAGTTATGTGAACGAATCACATAACCCTATGCCATAAAAAGGTACCTTACTCGAGGCCACTCAACCAGCAAGAGTCCCTGAAACAAAAAGAAGGCTAGAACGTGCCCGCTGGCTAGCTCATTTATTGGTGCTAAAAGCCTTCCACCGTACTGGGTCCTATACCCGGCCAGAAGGACAAAATTGGAAGACCGGTGAAGTTATTTTTAATGCATCATTTTCCAAAGAAAATATGCGATTTTTTTTCATTTCAAATAAAGTATATTATCTCAGAACAATTATCATAATAATCTAAAGGAAACATGTGTCTGATTAACAATCTCTCGTAATGTATGTTCTTTCCCGTTCTACGATATTTTTGTTTTAAATTAACTGCTGTATATGGCTTTCGTTTTTTTCTTTTCCTTCTTGATATTTGGAATAGTCAAGATGTTACATCGCAAACGAATTATATATTTTTTATTGTAAATTTAAATTATAAAGTTTAAAAAAAACAATTTCCAAAATAAATAATTAAATAAAAACAAACGGTACTTACCGACATCCACGCCGGGCGCTCGCTGGTGATGTGGTGATAGTGCGTGCTGAAACCAATCCGTTACATCTCATTTTTAACACTTATAATTCTAGGCAAATATAGTTTCTATGTGAACGTTTTCGATTGTTTTTGGTGAAATCAACTAGGAATTATAATTATTAGCACGCCGATTAATGAAATTATCCAAGGCAAAATACTGAAGTAGCAATAGAATTTTTAAAGGGCTAAACACTATCTATGTCATCAGGATCTTCGTATCTTCCTTCGAGTTTCAATTTACCAATCTTTCGGTATCTTCCCTCGAGTTTCAATTTATCAATCTTTCGGTTTTAGTTACGCTTGGATATCTTGATTTCGCTTTTTTCCTTGACACAATAGAACACATACAGGACTGTTCAAATTTACAGTAAGCAGCAGACGAAAAAACTCGATGATAGAAGGCAATATCCACATAGGCGACACTGTTCAGCACCGCAATAGAATTACACTTTTCAAAAGTCGAACATCACCAATTTCTTCCACTTGAAAGAGCTCATATGACAGTAATCTTCAAAACAAGCCACTAGGAAAAATATTAAATTTTATAAGCCCCGTTCAGCGATTCGGTCTACTAGCTCCTTCGCGCACAAACACATACATCACTCGCTTATTTCATCCATTCCTTTAACATTACAATAATTTGAAGGAGATTATTATAACTGACAATTTAATTCAATTCTTTAACGTTAATGCTTGTTTTGTTGTTTGTATAGTAATCAACACCAAGGGAAAAAACTTTAACGAATAGGCGAAATTTCTTGAACTAACGTAAATTTCACTTAGCAAATCAGCAATGTAATCATGGAACTCGGAACCAAAAATGACGGCCCAGAATATCCTAAACCCATAAACTAGATGGGTGTTGCGATGAATGAGACGAATTTCCGTGATTTCTTCACATTTCCACTGAATGTAAGAACGTTCAAGAAAATTGATCAAATTTATCTTTATTTTAACGTTTCGATATCGCACAATCCGAATTCAGACTTTCGAACGAATGTCTCGACTCGCGCAAATCTTTCATCAATCGCCCCGACTCGCCAGTTCACTTTCGACCAACTCTTCGTTTTTCCGTTTGGCTACGTCCAAAAACTTGTCTCTGCTTTCTCATCCCGTGCCTGCGGTGATCTTTTCAGCTGTCCACCCAGCTGAATTCGAATGCATTCCATCGTGTAATGCACCGTTGCCCTGCACTAAGTCAGGGGTTCCACATCCTAAATTGTAATGGGCAGATTCAAATTTTTAGCAAAAACCAAAATTTAATTGTAGTAGGGAAATTTTAACTAAACTAAAGAAATTAAAAATGAAGTAAAGGAATTTAAATGAATTGAAGAAATTTACATGAAGGAAATAAATGAAAATTTTAAATAGTAATGAAAATTTAAATTTCATAGAAAAGATAATTAACGAGAACATTTAAATTTTAATATAGAGGAAAATTAATATCAAGTTACTTTTACTAATAATAATAAGAAGAAAAACTATTCTACAAATTACAATTACAGGGGAAAATAATTACATATTTTTATTTTAAATCTGCCATTACAATTTGAATAGGAGATAGGAGGGTTTTCGAGCAGTTTGCTAGTTAACTGCTCGATTAGTACATAATAACAAAAATATAATTTATTAAAAATATAAGTTTGAGAAACTAAATTTTTCAAATCTGCAATTAAAATCTGGATCAGTGTTATGCCGGTTTACGAGCAGTTTACTTGGGTGACTGCTCGATTACTACACTTTAAATACAAATTTCAAACAAAGTGAAAGGATCTAATTTACATAAAATTGTTATACAAACATTAAGTTACACGGATAAACATATGTGGAACGTGGTGCTAGATTGTGTTTGTTTAAGATTATTTTTTTATTGTAGGTATAATGTATAGGAGAACCCAGATACTGAACAAAACAGCACCCCTTAACTACAATAAGTATGGAAAAATATTGGTAACTTACACGCTAATAAATATATTGCAATCTAGCCTGTTCTATAAATCGATAAAATATATTAACCTTAATCAAATACCCAACAATATGCCTAGTCCGTAGTTCAAACCTTACTATTAACCACTAACACTAAACTAATTAACAAAATTCAACCTAATAATGCTAAATGTAACCAAGCCAAAGGAACATCAAGAAATTTTCATTGTCTTTATATCTAGAAAACTGACTCTCAGTTACTTTAACTTCAACAAATAATTCAACAGAATATCTCCAACGCAAATTTTGAACTCTTATGCAACACAAACACTTCGGGTGGTTCGAGACAACATACGTGCTGAAATCAATTTAGGACAAATTTCCTCGAGTCCTTGAGACGTCTATATCTCTTCTACTTACTGTTAGATTATCAAGCTCATATATTTTATTCAAATCAATAGCAAATTGCTTTCGTTAGTTTACAATTCAAATTATTCTTTTTAATCAATTTCTTTGCTTAATTTATTTTATCAATTAATGCCTACATAAAGCAATTTAATCAATAAAACAATAATTCTACTCTTATTGTTAGCTGCAAGCGCGCCGAAAATCAAGGCAGTCAAACAAAAAAGTTATCGTCGATGCCTCCTGTGAGGATTGAACTCACGACCCCTGGTTTACAAGACCAGTGCTCTGCCACTGAGCTAAAGAGGCTTCGAGATTTCGAGTGCCAGATTACGTATATATACATATATTCAGATTCAAATGGCTTCTAATTGCAAGAACAGATAAAGCGTTCTCCCGTTCAACACCTAAAATCTAGTATGCGAGATATTTTTTCTCTACATTGAAAAGTGATACAAGCGTATCAACCGTATCAACGAAAAACAACTTGTTGCTCACCGGCGAAGTTAAAGCTTTTTATTATTTCCAGAACTTAACAGTGCTATAGCAGAACACAAAACTATGTGAGCTTACCGGTTGCCATCAGCTTCTCACATTGAAGATTAACAAAGCACAGCACTGTAATCGAACTTTTAAATTCTGCTATCTTTTCTATCAAAGTGCTGCCGGTCTGAGAGAATTAAAAACTGAATCAAAATATCAGATTTATTGTGTGCAGTCAGTTCACAGTTTACGTTCTTGTACTTTTATTGTTTCATTGCAATGGAAATATTTTTATCATTTGCTGAAATAAAATGATTTTTGACTGACTATCAAAGTGTGATGTGTGTTTATTTATGTCCGCGCTAGCTTTTGAATGCCGCAATTTAATCGACAGCAGTTTATTTATTTATTTATTATTACCAAACAAGGCATACATATAATACATGGATATACATAAATAACAATTAATAGCATTAACAATTCTCAAAAAATTTAAAAGTATTAAATCATTTTATAGTTAAAAATTACAAAAAATTTAATTAGATTAATTTTATTGGACAAGGGAGGACAAGGCGTTTAGGATAATGGATTTGAATTGGACTCTGGAGATTGTTGGAGAGTAGTGAGCACTCAATGAGTTAAATGTTTTGCAACATCTATTCATTGGCTCGCTGTCTGCATACCTAGTATGATGCCGCTCTTCTATCAGCATACGCGAATGCCTAGTGGTTCGTGATGTTTCATTCAATTTTATTTTATTAGTTATGTATGGTATGCTAATGGTGCCTCTAAGCACGTTGAAAGCGAAGCAGCAAAATATCATTGATCTTCGGGAGGAAAGTGATGTCATATTTAGAATTTGGAGTCTTTGTGCATATGATGGTAAAGCCTCGTAGTTTTTAGGATCATATAAACATCTCAGAGCAAATAACAGAAACTGTTTCTGAACAGATTCAATTCTGTCTATATGCACATCAAAAACAGGGTTCCAAATAAAACATCCATATTCCAGTATGGGGCGGACTAAAGGAAGGTATAACGTTTTGGTCACCCATATGTTCTTAAATTCCTTCGCTCTTCGCTTGATGAAACCTAGGATCTTATTAGCTCTGGAAATTATTTCATCGTAATGCAACTTAAACCGCAATTTTGTATCCAGGATGACACCAAGGTCTTTGACACTATCGACTCTAGCCAGTTTTGTATTGTTCAGGTGATAATCAGCTTTGAAGACTGAATTTTTGCGGGAAAAGGTAATCACCTGACATTTTTCCAAATTCAAATGAAGCTGGTTTATGGAAGACCATTCAAACAGAGAGTTTATCTTGCTTTGAAGGAATAGTGAGTCGTTGTGAGAGGTAATCACATGATACAGTTTTAGATCATCCGCATAAAATAAGTGGGATATATCCGATAAGGTTTCTGACAGATCTGAGATGAATATATTAGAAAGAAGAGGACCAAGATAACTCCCTTGAGGTACTCCAGAATAGGCATTTATTTCTTTAGACAAATGTCCCTGAAATTTGATTATTTGGGTTCGGTTTTCTAGGTAAGAATAGAGCCAATCAAGTAATGTGCCAGTGATTCCAAAGTTCTGCAACTTCTTACACAGTATTTTGTGGTTGACACGATCGAAAGCTTTACTAAAATCGGTGTATATAGCATCAATTTGGTGTCCTTTTTCCATTTCACATAGTGAAGTAGACACCATCAAGGTGAGGTTAGTGGTTGTCGAGTGATTTTTTCGGAAGCCATGCTGTTGGTTATTAAGGTGAGGCTCTACAATGGGAGATAGTTTAGAGCAGATGATTTTTTCAAATAGTTTTGGAGTGGTCGATAATATAGCAATTCCTCTATAATTTTTAACGGACCCTTTGTGACTGCATTTGTGAATTGGAATCAGATGGGGTGATTTCCAGTATGTTAGGAATATTCCTGAGGAGAGATTTATTGAAAATATGTAGAGTCGAAAAAGCAGTTTCTCCTTGCAGTGGAACACAAACCAGGGAGGAAGCAAATCAGGACCTGGTCCTTTGCTCAAATCAAGCTCCTCAATAGCTTTCAATATTTCTTCTTCAGAAATAAACATCTCGTTAATTAGAGCTGCTGAACATGTGGATGGAGAAGGAGTATAGGACGAGGTACTATTAGTAGAATAAATAGATTGAAAGTGACTCGCGAAAAAATCACAGATTTCTGCAGGCGATGATGATCTTAAGTCACCATATACCATTGACTTGGGGTACCCCTTTGATTTACGTTTAGTATTTACGAAGTCAAAAAATTTCCTTGGATTCTGGATTATATTCTCTCCAATAGTGTTTACATATGATTCCTAAGCTTCTCTAGATTTTGATTGAAATTCTTTTGCCAGATGATCATATTTGCTTTTCAATTCATTGCTTACATTGGATCTTTTTTGTATGATTTTATGGAGTTTGTTTCTTTGGTTTCGTAAATATCGTATCAAGCCAAGATTCAGACAATTTGTCTTTTTTCTTAATCCTAGGTACATAACTTTCAACGGCGTCAATGATTATCTTATAGAAACGATCTATCGCATCGTTTATACCTAAAGTTGTAAGTGTACCGGTCCAGTCAATATTACTTAAATGATTATTAATGCCCTGGTAGTCAGCATTATGAAAGTCATATACAATTAAGTTATTGTATGAAAAATTATAGGTTTCATCAGCATTGGGCAATTCAACAGAGAATGCGTTATGGTGTAGACTATTAGAGAATAAGTTGTCCACATCCCTAGTTGGATTGACCACTACTTCGTCATAAGCATTACTAAAAATAAGATCAAGCCAATAACCATTCTGATTGGGAGTCGGAGCGACCTGCTGCAAATGGTTCCCACAGAATGTACTAACAAGGTTGAAGTCGCTGTGATCTAGGAGATTAACTGGAATAAGACACTTATCATCAGCTTCCATGATGAATGTTAAATTGGGTCGATTAAAGTCTCCCGCAATTAAAATCTTGTCTTCCTCGTCGATGGATTCCGCAAGAGAGGAAATAACACTGCAAACCTCATTGTATGTTGCTTCGCTAGATTTGGGTGGAATGTAAAAAACACCAATATATATATATGTGGGAAACGAGCTGTGCTGGCAACCCGGAACGAGTGGCCTGCTAGACGACACAGACGAGATAACGGGTGATTGAACAACTGGTTAGCGAGCACAAACACATAGCAGACGGATGTTGAAGAAGATTCGTATCGAAGACGTCGTGAGAGGCAGTTTAGCAGAGAGCCGTTCCCATCATTCTTAAATTCATATTGTTTTTCATTTACAAGTCCGCATCACTATATTAAATAAATATCTTTTATCGAATCAACATCATCGTTATTATTACAATCCCACAGTTTTGGGGGCTCAACCGGGATTGGATAATTGAGCGATCGGATACTTGATTAATCGGATTCATCAAACTGGGATTTTTATATAGTGCTTTGATATTCAGTGTAAATTCAGTGACAATAGAAATTGAAAAGTGCAGTGAACATGTCGAGTAGGAAGTTAACACTTGGTGACTTAGTGTGGGATAGTTTGACCCATCAGCGAACGAAAGCGTCTAGTATAGCTGTGCTGCATAAAGTCGTTTTCGAGAGAGATGACGGTAGAAAAAATCGTAGACAATTACGCGAGTTCGGTGGGTTTGAATATAAAGGCGAAGACAGTGAAGAATTTGAAAACAAAAGAAAGTACATTTGTGATAATTTCGACAAAGTACAGTTAGAAACAGTAAGTGAAATTTTATCGATAAATGTGAAACAGAAAACAAAAGAACAGTTAGCCGTCCAGTTGTGTCGATGTTTGAACGATCTCGAGGTCTTGGAAATGGAAATCGATGAAGGGCGCGAGATCGAGGACCGAAATGTGCAAGCAAGTAGTGAAAGCGACGACAACACCAGCAAACGATCGCAAGGAGTAAGGGAGGAGCAGAGGAGTCGAGCTGATGCCGAACATGAGGAACTGTTGTTGCTGCGAAAACTAATGAGCATTAAACAACTGCGCATAAACGACGAATCGGAGTCCGATGACGAATTGAGCGATCCTCGTCATTCGAGAACAAGCGCGAACAAAAAACGTTGCTTGAAAAAGTACCATAAAATGGCGAATGTAAGCGAGAACGACGAGAATGAAAAATCAAATGGCGCGTGGGCTGATGGTGACCGTAGGACGGGCACTATGACAAAGTGCAGTTTTTCGTTTCGAGACGTTGAAGATACAATTCGTACATTTGATGGTAGTGGACACTACCTTATTGAGAATTGGATTGCAGATTTCGAAGAAATCGCTGACATGTTTGTTTGGAACGAGCTTGAAAAATTTGTGTTTGCTAAAAAATCGCTTCGTGGCGATGCCAAAACATTAGTACAAGCTGAAAGAGGAGTGCGGTCCTGGATTGAACTACGAAGATTGCTGCAAAAGGAGTTTTCGATGAAAATTAGTGGTGCCAAACTACATCGGGTGTTGAGAGAACGAAAGAAGGAGAATTCCGAGTCGATGATGGAATATGTGTTAGCAATGCAGGAGATGGCCGCTCGTGGTAATATAGATGAAGCGTCGCTGATCGAGTACATAGTCGAAGGAATACGAGACACCGAAATTAACAAAATGATGCTGTATGGAGCTGAAGACATAAAGCAGTTGAAGAAAAAGCTGAAGATTTACGAGGACATAAAAGAGAAGGCAATAGCCGTAGCCGATAGCCGATCCAGAGTTGTAGCTGAGAGCCGATCAAGAGTTGTAGCTGAGAGCCGATCAAGAGCCGATACCATTGAGCTGAATAGCACAAAGCTGAACAGTGGAGCTGGTTTTGCAGTAAATAAAAAATATTGTTTTAATTGTGGGTCTGCTGATCACATAAGAGCTGCGTGCACTTTCCCTACAAAGTGCTTCAAGTGTCGTGAGTCTGGACACATGTCCAAGGAGTGTCCGTTAAGCCAAACCCCTAAAGTGTTGAACGTTGCTGAAGTTAAGTCCATTGATAATTCGCCGATGTTGAAAAATGTGTCAATTGGAGGAGTTTCAGTAAGAGGACTTATTGACACGGGCAGTGATGTGAATCTAATCAAGGAAACTGTGCTGCATACATTACCGAATATTCAAATTCAATCAGCTGTTCGTTCATTTCTTGGATTCGGAGGAGTTTCCGTTGCTGCGGAAGGAAAGTTTCTGGCCGATGCCGTGGTAGATGAAATTAAAATGTCATTATGGTTTTACGTCGTGCCAGATGGGGCCATGAGTGTTGATTGCGTGCTGGGCCGTGGAATTGCTGCCGTTGCTGATATAATCATTAAGAGGGACAGTGTTGAATTGAAAAACTGTTGTGCTGAAGACGAAGCTGTTATTATGTCCATTGCAACATTAGAAGACGATGGTTTGCCGCTAGAAGTAGTACCGTCTAAATATCAAAACGAGGTGCAAGAATTAATCGAATCATACAAGCCGCAGGTCGTAGTGGAACCACCGTTTAAGATGCATATCGAGTTGAAAGAAAAAATGCCAGTCGTGCATCGGGCTAGTCGACTAGATTTTGTTGAGCAAGAGGCACTCAGGTCGCAGATTTCTCAATGGCTGATGGATGGAGTTATTCGACGATCAACGTCGCCATATGCTAGTAGAGTAGTCATCGTAAGAAAGAAAGATGGTACGCCGCGAGTTTGCGTCGACTACAGAGATCTGAATAAGAAGGTCATTAGAGAAATTTTCCCGACTCCATTGATAGAGGACGTCATCGACAAGCTGCAAGGCGCACGCGTGTTTACAACAATAGACCTAGAAAACGGATTCTTTCATGTAGCAGTCGATGAATCGAGTATTGGATATACGGGATTTATCACCAACGAGGGGCATTTTGAGCTCATGTACGCGCCGTTCGGATTTTGTAACTCGCCAGCTGTGTTTTTGCGTTTCATTAACTTTATTTTCAACCCGCTGATTCACGAGGGGATCGTGTTAACATATATGGATGACGTGATAGTGCTGGCCAAGGATGAAAGAGAGGGCGTACAGCGCTTGAAGTACGTATTGGAAGTGTGCATGAAGCACGGGCTTCGGATTAAATGGAAAAAGTGTCGATTCTTGCAGCGGCAGATTGACTTTTTGGGACACCGTATAGCAGACGGAACCGTCAAGCCAAGCGAGCAGGTTGTCCGCGCTGTAACAAAATTTCCATTGCCACAAAATATTAAAGCTGTACAGTCCTTCCTGGGATTAACCGGGTACCTGAGAAAATTCATATTAAATTATGCAATGATTGCTCGTCCATTGTCAAACCTTTTAAGGAAAGAAGTGCAATTTCGCATGGATTCATCGCAAATAGATGCAGTAACAAAGTTGAAAGCTGCTATTACTAGTTGCCCAGTGTTACAAATTTATCGACGAGGAGCAGAAACAGAGCTGCATACGGACGCTTCAGCTAGAGGATTTGGAGCTGTGTTGTTCCAGCGAAGCGAAGATCAACAGTTGCACCCTGTTTACTATTATAGCAGCAAAACCACTAGTGCTGACGAGAGTGCTCATAGTTACTATTTGGAAGTTAAGGCCGTCTATTTGGCTTTCAGGAAACTTAGACACTATCTGTTGGGAATCCATTTTAAGCTGGTCACTGATTGCAGTGCTTTTAGACAGACAATAGAAAAGAAGGAGTTGCCACTAGCAGCCTCGAGATGGGTAATGTTTATTCAAGATTTTGACTTTGAAGTGGAGCATCGAGCTGGAAGTCGCCTCCCGCACGCTGATGCATTAAGCCGATTTCCCACGATGATATATTTGATGCGAGATGAATTTATAGTCAGGTTAGAGCGAGCGCAAGCGAAGGATCCGCATATCGAAGCTATTAGAAAAGTGCTGGAATCCAATCCTAATTACGATGGCTATGTGTTAAAAGGATCGTTGCTGTTCAAAGGAGTTGCCGGAAGAGAGCTGTTATGTATACCAAGAGCGATGGAATCAGAAGTCATTCGAACCGTGCACGAACGGAGTCATTTTGGCGTACGAAAGACGATATTCCAAATTGAGAACGAATACTACATCTTGAGTTTGAAGAAGAAGGTGGAGAGTTGCATTCAAAACTGTGTGCGGTGCATCCTAGCAAGTCGCAAAGCCGGAAAGCAAGAGGGGTTGCTGCATTGTCTAGAAAAGGGTGATCAACCATTGGACACTCTTCACGTGGATCACTTGGGGCCGATGGATGCCACCAGTAAGTCATACCGCTATATTTTTGTTGTTGTGGATGCTTTCTCGAAATACACTTGGCTGTTTCCGACGAAAACGTTGTCTACCGATGAAGTCTTGAGGAAGTTCGCCGAGATCCAGAGAAGCTTTGGAAACCCGAGACGGTTAATCAGTGATCATGGAGCTGCCTTTACGTCCGCAGCTTTTAAGGAGTTCTGTGACCGGGAAAACATACATCATGTGATAACAACTACAGGAGTGCCGCGTGGAAATGGGCAGGTTGAACGAGTCAACGCCAATATAGTGCAAGCTTTGAAGAAGCTGGCTATCGAGCATCCTGAGAAATGGTTCAAGTATGTGGACCGTTTGCAATTCGCGCTGAATACGAGTTTCCATAGAGCTACAAAAACTACGCCGTTCGAGCTACTCTTTGGGGTACGAGGCAGGGGTGCAGAGCATACTGAAATTCGACAGATGATAGAGGAACTACACGTGCAACATTTTAATGCCGAGAGAGACCAGAGACGAATCGAAGCCAGAGAACACATCCAGAAAAGTCAAGAGGAGAACCGCCAGCAATACAATAAGAGACGTAAGCCGGAAAACATCTATAAGGTGGGAGACCTTGTCGCTATCAAAAGAACGCAGTTTGTTGTTGGAAGAAAGCTAGCCAGTGAGTTTTTGGGTCCGTACGAGGTTACGAAGGTGAAAAGAAATGGGCGATACGATGTTGTCAAAGCCAGTGCCAGTGCCGAGGGTCCGAAGATAACTAGTACAAGTGCTGACCACATGAAACCGTGGCGCCGTTATGCCGACTATGAAGACGAAGGTTCTTCATCCGAGACGGATGAAGTTCAGGATGGCCGAATGTGGGAAACGAGCTGTGCTGGCAACCCGGAACGAGTGGCCTGCTAGACGACACAGACGAGATAACGGGTGATTGAACAACTGGTTAGCGAGCACAAACACATAGCAGACGGATGTTGAAGAAGATTCGTATCGAAGACGTCGTGAGAGGCAGTTTAGCAGAGAGCCGTTCCCATCATTCTTAAATTCATATTGTTTTTCATTTACAAGTCCGCATCACTATATTAAATAAATATCTTTTATCGAATCAACATCATCGTTATTATTACAATCCCACATATATATTGAATTTGGACATTTTAATGCGAACAATTTTATGCTGGAAAGATTTGTTCGTAGGAGTAGGGATGAGCTCATTTGGGAAATTTGCGTGCAAAGCGAGTAGAACACCCCCTCCCCGTGTCTGCCCAGTGGTTAAAAATCACGATCATCTCGGTAAATAATCTAATTAGAATCAAGAATCTCATCGTTACGAAATGAGTCATTCAACCATGTTTCTGTAATGCACAGAACATTGAAATGGCAAGATTTGGCGTCAAGAAAGAGTTTGTTCACTTTACCTCTTATGCCACCGCAGTTGTGGTAGAAGAGTTTTAGGCTACTGGATGAAAGTTTATTATTGGGGACGAAAAAATTTTTGGTGTTGCTCTCTTGATCTCTGAAGTGAGGATATATATTTAGAGCTTATATGGGAGGCGGAAGTATCTAAATCTTTTTTGACTTGGTCCGAGGACACGCCTAATTCTTCGTGGAATCTTAAGTAAAGTCCACGAAGGGCATCAATTTCTGTTGGAAGACCTTCGCGCTGGATCATTACTTTCAAATTAGTCTTCATCTTTCCATCGATACACATTGTCTCTGGAGCTTTATGCAAGAACGCAAGAAAAAGTCTGACGTATTCATAGACTTTATGGTCTCTAAGCCTTGATAAGATGTATCTGCTTTCTAGATCCACACTAGCGTTGATGGTAGCTTTCACAACCGGTGGTATAAGGGGATTTAAAAATGTGCCTTTGGTGTTTGAAGAGTGAATTGTTGAGGTTGGTAGCAGAATGGAAGGTGAAGAGGAAGGAATTTGAACACCACCATGAACAAAATTCTTATATTTACATATTTCCTCCGTACCACCAGTTGTTTGGACTGTGGGGGCACATACTTGTGTAGATTTTTCTCCTCGAAGAATATTCGGCTGCAGACAATTTTCATTAGTATTTACAGATTCTAAGAAAATAGGCTTGTCTTTAAATGTTGTCTTATCATTGCCAAGTGGGCCCCATTTGGAAGGAAACTATAATCCGCGAGCAGGAAAGGGTAAAAAATTGAAAAGGATTCAAATTTCATGCCATATGGGACAATTTTGTTGCAATGTTTAGGCAATTACCGTTCTATACATAAACTTACCCTGATTCAAAATATGATCTGTACACATTTTTGGTAATATATGATGAAAGTTGAATAGTTATTGAAGTATAGTACATATTATGAAGATTTTGATCTCATGTAATATGTTATTCAGTAAAAACTAAGTTATCATGCTATGATACCAACAGTAGAATTAATATCAGAGATATAAACTTGTCAAGCATAATAGGTGCTGCGAATTATGTAAAATAACATTCATCTGAAAATATGTGTTTGTTTAAAAAAAACTGCCATGCAGTTCGCGTGGTGCAGTGGTTAGGACACTCACCTTACAAGCCGAAGATCCCTGGTTCGAGCCCTGTTGGCAACACCTAGATTTGTTTCGAGTGATTCTTCGGACGAACTATAAGCCCGTTCAGTTATCATAAGTACTGGTTTCACATCGGAACGTATCGCAGCTGGGTGGATGGACATAAGGCTAATGCGTAGTATTGTCCATATCACCTCACCTTCCCGAGTACCAATACATTCGATCAAGATAATGTGTAGTGAAGTGGATAGATATGAATGTCCGTGAAGGACTGCAGCGATGGTCTGCTGCCTCAGTGGAAGAGTATGGTGAGATCCACCAAAATCGGCCATGTCTGAGAACACGTAAATGTGCTGGCAGGCTATCGTCGTGGTGTCGTGAGGCGGGTTCTTTCTCCCTAGCACAAGATCAACTATAAAAATATTTTTCGCATCCATGAATATGGAAAAGTTTTTTGATTCTCGACCGGAGTCGAGAAAGGAAGTAACCAGCTAAGGACTATGAGCACGCTAGTTCAGAGGACAAAATAGGACCTTGCAAAAACGGACGGACTTGAGGAGACTTCGTCATTACCGACGATACTTATGGTCCCAAATAAGAGTGGGGCATCCAGGTGGAAGCGGTGCCTCCTCGCACCCTCCCAACCAGATCAAAATCCAAACGTAGACGTGGCCACGTATTTCCCACTTGAGTGAAAAACTCATACAAACATAATTTGCATGAATTTTTTCATCAAATGAGAAATACAAACGAGGACAATTTATGTTATATCATTATGCTATGGAATCACATAACTCTATAACATAATAGGGCACGTGAGTGGAAGGCCATTCTACCCGGCAAGAGACCCTATAGAACAACAGAAGGGAAGAGCTCGCCCAATGGCTAGCCCGTTTCAGTGGAGGTGCCTGCCATCGTTGCGGGTTTCAGCGGAGGGAAACACCGAGTGTACTTTTTATTCACTAACCATTTCTCTTTTTATTTCTTTTTTTCAATAATAATAAAAGAATAGTATATAAATTTAAAAAAAAGAATTAAACAAAATTTAAAAAAACTAATCTATTTCTAACAATATTTGTATGGCACGACCAAATTAAAATAATTAGAGAATACCCATTTTTAATTAAAAATTAACTTCATGTGCTTTAATATAATAAATTTTTTAAAAATATAAATTTATAAAAAATTTTAATGCAAATGTTTGTTAATATTTTAATTGTAATATGTTTAAATTAATTATTTATTATAATATATTCATTTCAGGTAATTTACCCATTCATTTTTTTATTTAAAAATTATCATGCAAGAAAATTAGATACTCACTGGCATTCTCACGAGCTCTCGTTGACGATGCTGGTGGTGCTGGTAAACATGAATTCGGTATTTTTATTTATAGTTATACTAGGAATTTATAAATGGACAAACTGATTAGATTAAAACTGGCCCGGCATGCTACATCACTTTCAAGAACGATATTGTTATTGTATGATTCTGGCAAATTTTCAGTTATCTTGCAAATTCTGTCTGTTGATAATGTGTTCAAATAGAATCTTTATTTCCCCGGAGATGAGACTAGCTATCTTCCGTCCTCTTCTCAAACAGATCTGCTCCATATGTTGAATCAAGTGTCACCCGTAACTGATAAATCTACTCTGTTAAATGCATCTCACGGCGTCGAGTGAAAACCATCAAAAAATTCCGTTATGTCCGTTATGTTTATTTATAGTTAATAGTCTCCCTCAAAAAAAATTTTTCACCATTGGTAGTCGAAATGGATGTCATTGGAAAGGTCTCAACGAGATCTTTTCAAAACAAGTCTGAAAATTGCCTTATGAGTACCGAGGGGGGCAAGGGAAGGGGAAATGTACGAACTTTTCACGTACCCCCCCCCCCCTCGCGATTGGACACCTTCCATCCGAAAAATCTGAAAAAATCATGAATGTAGGTCTTTATGAGTACAACACCAACAAATACGTGGGAAGTCAAATTTCACTCAACTTTGTTAGTAATAGTATGATTTATCGATTTTATGTTTTCTTGAATAAAATCTTACCGGTACCCTTAAATTCAATCAAATTCAGCACGCAGATGGCTTCTCATAAGATTAATTTGTCCTGAAATTTTCATAAAGATCAAATGGTATTTAACGATGTTATAGAGAATAATATGCGCTTTTTACCGACTCAGACACTACAGCTTTGCTAGGATTTGCATGAAAATTTCAGGAATGATAGGTATCATGAATATCTTTGAGAATCGGTTCAGTTAGTGGTACCAGTAATCGTACAACAAAATAGTGGCTGTTTTAAGTGCGAAGTATGTATGTATGATCCTCGACTTTCACATTTTCTCCAATAAAATCGTCTTTTACATGTTTGTTGATTTTATTCGTTGCTGGTTCCTGCATTTTGTAAGTTGAGTACAAAACCTTCTGACATGAGCGTAGGTCTGTCTACCCAACTTGTTTTTCGTTGAAGTTTAGTGATAGTAGAGATGCATGCGTGTGGTGATTTATAGCTCACATTTGATGAAGCGTTTATTAATATTCTAGGGATTTTTTTGTTAGTTTTTATTTTGCTTGTAGGAACAACAATTTCCCTTAAATTAATTCGTTGGATCCATTATTTTTGTTTAAGATTCTCGAAAAAAATCAATTTTTTCGGTTTTTTCTTTTCCAAGTATTGCAACTGTTGTTCATGGTTGTTTATAGCGAAAAATATTTAGGAAAATCAGCTGGGATTATTGGTTGAGACACTCCTAGTTGCCCCCGGCTTCTCCCAAGCGAGCTTTAAAATCAGGTAAATCATCTTCGACCCACGGGTGACTGGCCGATGGTTAAAATAGGCAACAACAATAGCAACATAACGGTAAGGCTTCGCCATATTGATGATCCTCGTAAAGACCATAATTTTTATGTAACTCATTGTAATTGAGTTTCCAATCTTTAACATCACGCATCCGCTTATATTTATGCTTATCTAATATGAAGTTAATTTGATTCAAGCTAAAATGATAGCGCATACTTCACGTCCAATGCGTTGTTCAGGTATGATAGCTGCCATAAAATTCCAAGCATTTGAAGATGATTCTAAATCTTTATAATCTGCAATACGTAAAATTATTTCTCTAATACAGTCTTTAGGTAAATCGTGTAGTTTTGGACGAATTTCTGGTCCAGGCTCCATAATTTGTATTTGACTAACTATATATTGAATTCTTTGTACGTTTTCACATGGTTTTTGCATAAACCTTGGCTCCCTTCAGGTTTGTCCGGCACTTTTGATTTTCTTTATTGACATTATCTTGTAATTGCACAGCTAATCTACGTAGTACATTAATATTTTGTTGGCTATCACTTACTTGAGCAGCTACTTCTTCAATCAATCTTCCTGGTAAATTTGCAATACCTTTTGCAGTCACTAAAAATCCAAGAAATGCGTATATATAATGAAAACGTCTACGATCCCGTACGGATCTACGGAAATCTAATCTTCGAACAACATCGCCAAGTTCATTGAATCCTGCTTTTTTACGGGTGCGTTGTATTGTAGTATGGCAGTGTGGTTGAACAACATCATCGTTTTCCTCATCTTCGGATGTTGATGGTGATCCACTAATAAACGAACGTACATATTCAATGGTGGGTTACGGGTTGATGTTTTTTTTAAGGCGACAACACACATGCACACACGGGACGTCAACCAGACTTTTTGATCCCATAAATTCCAACGGCTTTCCAGCCACTCAACGGGTTTTGTTCAAAGCAGTATTACAGTTGGTTTTAACGCCATTCAACACTTGGAATGCACGTATGTACATTAGATAAAACGTGATACCACTTATGCACAAATGCTAATCAATTTTTCTTTTGCATTTTTACCACAATCACTTGCTGTATTTATTCATAATTTCTTCTTTAAACACCAAATCCATAAGCTTTTCCGAAATAGAACATTCATATTGCGGGAAATTTTGATATTTATTACACTCTCAAAGTTTTAAAATTCTAGCCCCGAATCGCAATGGATTCACTTTTGTACTCGAGAGTGATGATTTACACATTCCAACAGCAAATCCAATCGTTATTCAGATAAAGGAACACAACAAAATGTGTAATTGTTAATTAGGAGTAAAAAGAAATGCTGTTGAATTTTTTTTTATATACATACGTTGGTAGAACGTTCGTAGCTTATAACATTTCACGAGATTTGTTTATTGTTGTTTTTAAGACATCCTAAGTGACAATTGTATGCGGATACGATGACCACAGCCACGGGCCTTTTCTATTCGACCCCTCTCTTGGGTGTCGCGTCGTGACCGCCGTGAGGGTTGATAACAGACTCCCCGTTTGTTGCTGGTCATCGCCTTACAGGACCGCTCCAAACCGTATCCAGATTGCAAATTAAAACAATGAGTATTATTTTAAATTTACATTTGAAATTTGGATCAGCAATATGTTGGTTTTCGAGCAGTTTGGTTAGGCGACTGCTCGATTATTACAAATGAGATACTCTAACTATCTCAAGCGCAGGCCCGAAAGGGGCTATGGTGCTAAAGAAGAAGAAGAAAATGTGCCACACCTGTCCTTTTTGAAAATGAATATTCAATTATATTTATTAATTGCTAAAACAGGGCGTACGAAAAGTTATACAAAATCTAAAATTTCAGCACAGTTGTTATTCGATTCCATTTAATTTTCACTCTACTTTCTTTGGATAATGATATTCAGTGGATAAGGTACTTAATAATGAGGCCTTAAATTGGGGCCTAGAAATGATTGAAAAGTGAGGCGTACCTTGTAAATTAAAAGCTTTTCAACATAATTGCCATTGTCTGGTAAATTGTATCATGTCCCTCTTGAAAAAGCAGGTACGAGTGCCTAGTAAATCGTGATCCCTACTCGTATGTATTAACTGACCAGTTCGCCCCACGAACCACTCGGTAATACAGCCACTAAACCCACTAAATTCATCCAAAACGCGTATGCTGTTTTGTCGCCAATATTATGCCACAAACTTGTTGCATAACACACGTAGTGGTACCCAGCAGATATCGGTCAGCCCTACACCATCCCAATTAACTAGAAAGAGTTGGAATGACAGATATCTACTATTGTTCACCACTTGATGTCGTGAGTGTGCGAAGTTAAGCTCTGCCATTAAGCCACGACTGGACGTCGGGATTTCATGCTGGCATACGGTTCTTTGTGGAGTTGGCTGAGGTGTTGCCACGGCGGGCATGGACGCCCTGTCGTTCTTGCAGACATTTGTGAATTTTCGGCTGCAAACCTACACAGAAGTTCTAATTTTCTTGTCGATATTTTGTACATAATTCGTAAGGAAAGAATGTGTGAGCTGTGCGGAAAAGTGTTTTTTTGGTTAAAAATAGCGTGGAAAATGAAAATTATCGATGATTTGCAGCAGATTTAATCTCAGACTTTATCGAATGCTGACTCATCAAACTGGGAGCAAGTAAATATTAGAAGACTTGCGGCTGACTGTGAGCCATGGTGAATGATGTGAAAAAGTTTAGTGCAACTTGATCGGGAAAATGTTGAATTGTGCTCTGAAAACTGTAAGGGAAGGACGAGGTGTGCCAAGCTATTGAAATTTCTAAAATTGTGTGTAGAGCCCGAGTTGGCTCAGTGTCCCAAACAATTGAACTTGAAACATTAAAAATGAGGTGCAAAGTGTGCAAATAGTGAAGAATGCGAAAATGTATTTCAGTTCGTGGATGTTTGATAGACGTGCTCCAGATGGACTCATTTTCTAAGGCAGGCTTAGCGATGTTGTGAGATTTTAAGAGTAGAGTGAATATTTGCACACACGAAAAAGTGGAAGATAAAGCAAAAAATTAAACAGACTCCATAGAAAAAAGAAATTAAAGATTTTTCAGATTTATGCTTATCCGGTGTGCAATTGACTTTTCATAGTTGTGTAGACCAAAATAAATAAAAAAGCACCACGCACTCTGGTTAATTTCATATGCTACATATTATCTAGATAGTTTAGAGCTCCAGTTCAACGTAATCTGAAATGCTTAAAAAAAATTAAACAGACTCCATAGAAAATTAAAGAAAAAAAGTTCTCAGGTAAAAGCGTGGATCAATCAGAATCCTAGATCTTTTATTAATGGTTCCTTCTCAGCATTCAAGGCTAGGTTTGCGAACAACTGGGGCATTATATGATTTCTGCATTGAGACTAGGGAAATCGTGGAGCGGTTACTTGGATCTCGAGGAAAAACAGGCCAAAAGTCGAGCCAGTGATTCAATAACGGCTGTGTTGGCGCACATAACCAGAGTGAATGTGAAAAGAAGGACGAGCGAGGAGAGCTCATTGTGTTTGTGGGTGATATATTGTAGCGCATTACACGTTGGTTGCTGGGCAAAGCGACGAAAGCAATATTTTGCTAATATATCTGTATTCTCGCCTATTTCATCCATGAATCGAGCCTGCCAGGGGTTGAAATTTGCTATCCCGACAATACATTCACCAGCCTTGAAGCAGTAGAGGCTGTACCAGATGTGGAATAATTTTAGTCAATCGTGGCTTAGGGATAAAGAAACGCCAACACTAGTACCAGCTCCAGCAACAACACAAAAACCACATTAAGGCGACGATTTAAAACACATAGAATGCTGCAAACTTTTCCTTCAAAATAAAGAAACTACAGCGCTAATACATGGCGAGGAAAATATCAACCAAAGCCATTTGGAACATACGACGGATTAAAGGAGCCTAGTGCTGCATGTAGAAGTTCGATCGCAAAGGTCACTCAACTCATGGTAAACAGTCGATCGTTTTCCGCTAGTGTATTTACTGTGGCTAATTCGGTAAAGTGAGACCTCGAACCGATAGTCCACTACACACAAAAACTACAGAGGATCAATCGTAGTAAGCCGTGATTCATTTCCAACTTCTCAAAGTGCGGATGACTCAGATAGACAACAGTTTGCTAAAAATCACATGGCTGCATGCCGTGGTTCAAAATCACTTCCAGCATCTCCCCTAGATGCACCCAAATCATTGAGGAAATACCAACCTAATCCGTACTTCACTAGGAGTTTTGCTCTGTCTATAGCAAACAATGCAGAAGCAGAAGGCGGATGGTTCTTGTCGTCTTTACTCAGTATTCAACTTGAAGCTATTTTTACAACATCTATGAATGAGGAGGCTGAAGACACCCACAATAGAGCTAATGATAAGAACACAGCAGATATCGTGAACAAGGCAAGGCCAATTCAAGTAGCAAGTCAGAAACTTCTCAAGGCGAAGCTTTCAGAATTACGAGAAATGAATTTCTGGCCTCCAAAGTCCATCTGAATGCAAAAAGTCTACCTAAATGTCGTCTTATAAATACTCAGCGAATTTCTAAAGCCTAAAGTAGCGTTTTATCAGACAATCTGGAGTAGATCATATTTGTTGCCAGGTGAATTAGAGTAATTCCACTATAGTTGTTTCTGAGATACGAGTATTTTAGTAAAACAATTTCAATTTAATCATCATAGGGAAATAACTTTAAAATAGGGATCATTCAGGGAACTTGTAAGACTAATAGTATATGCACTCACCTGAACTTACATGACTCATAACTCTTGAACATGTATGAGACCCTTTTCATGAGAAACCAATAGTTTTCCCTGCTAAAACCTTTCTCATATTTCGATTTCCTAATGAATATTTGGGTAGATTTTATTTGATGATTTGGAGGGTTGACGTAGGAATGTTTGAAAGGGGTCAAATTGAAAAAACCTTTCGAAATAGCTGCATTTAACTTAAAAATTGGTGAACTTTCAAAATTTGTTGATACGGATTTAGGTTTGCATTTGATTCTTAGGACTCAGTTAATGATACTAAATAAACGAAAATCTTCCTTTTTTTAGGTGAATATTAGATTTTTATCGAATTGCATACGCGCGTTTTGAAAGGAACGTCCTTTCTTCTTCAATGCTTTTCTACAAGTGAGTCGAATAATACTCACTCTTGTGTCAACTGTTTTTCTGTGCTAACTAGATTATAAATAAATCTCAGAATACCAATTTAATCTATTGTTATTTTTGCCCAACCCCATCAGATTATGGGCCAAGGATATGCGATAAGTAAGTGTACGTAAAAATCACTTATAGAAAAGAACTGAAGAAGAAAGGACGTTCATATCGAAACGCGCGTATGCAATTCAATAAAAATCTAATATTCACCTAATAAAAAAGAAGATTTTCGTATATTTAGTATCGTTAAATCGAGGTGAAAACAGCCGAGAAAGAACAAAAAACACTCGGTTAATATTTCCTCAATTAAAATTGAAGCCGAATAGTGATTTGGTTGATTCATACCAAAAAAAAGGAAAAATTATAATAATGGTAAAACTTTCCATTACGCACCTTTAAACTGCAACAGGTACTGAACACGTTGTCATAAAGAAAAAAAATATTTAGAATCAGATAAGAGTAATGATATGAAGTATATAAATCAAGTTAATTTTTGTCTCAATGTGTTTTATTATACCAGTTACATTACTTACAACCTTCCAATTATCCCTTTAAGTATAATTTATCAATGAAAATAAATAAGAATTGCTTTGGAATAAACCACTTGGTCTTCCCATTTAGAGCATTTTGGATAGGTATGGGACCCGCCACGGTGGCTGGACTCTCTTATTTTGAGCTAGCCATCGGGCTGTAGCTCCTTCTTTTCTCCAACATTACAGGGGTTCTTACTGGGTAGAGCGGTCTTCCACACAGGTTTCTTATTTATGTTAAAGTCTCATATGATTCCATCATATAAAATTTTAACATAAATCTGAACCATTTTATTTTTCATTTACCGGAAAACTTCACATAAATTGCTTTTATATGGATTTTTCACATAAATGAAAAATAAATGGCCACGTTTACAATGGATCTTGAACCAGATGGGTGGTGTGAGGGGGCATCGCTTCCACCTGGATGCCCCACTCTTAGTTGGGGCCGCAAGTGTTCGCAGTAAGAACGAAATCGTCTCACGTCCCGCACGTTAATCGAGTTCAGTCAGTCGCGTTTTCTATAGTTCATTCCTTCGGCAGGTTACCTCGGCCTCAACATCATCGAAACCAGATATTATGTTCGCATAATTCGTGAATGCGAAATTTTTATAATGGGCCCTAGTGATGGGGAAGAAAAACCCGCCCCACTGTAGTAATCTAAGAACGATGGCTCTAAAAGCAGCGCTGACACAGGCACACAGCACGAACGCAATTTAATAAGGATTCAGTCGATTCAGTCACCTTCCCCATCGCAACACTCGTTTTTTTTTTTCGCAGGAATAATAAGTGGAAAAATTTCCTTTGTACTTAACACCCGGGAAACAAAATTCTAAAAATGTTTAAAAATTTCTAATGTGTAGTATCTTATTACAATATCTTTTGAAGATAATTTAACGAATTGCGGTGTAACGCGGTATGCAAATGCTTAGAACGAAACGGTTAACCCCTTTTAATTATGAATGCTAAAATCATTGTATCATTTAACCTGTTAATTATATGAACGCTAAAATCATTGTATCATTTAAACCCCTTAAAATTTGTCTAATTCTTCCGATTTTTCCCACCTAATTACGCCTAATTATCATAAACGACAAATTGCCTTCAATTGATAACTTAATTGAACCTACAAAAGACAGTGAAAAGGGAAATTGCAAATACCGCCGTCATAAACTACAAATGATAAGGAAAAAGTACATTTGATAGCAACAAAAACCTTCAATTGTGTGATTTCCCCCTTTCTGAATGGGTTCGTATTGTTCTACTTGCCCATAAAGTGTCGTAGTTGCTTGAGTGTGGAGAATATTAAATTGTGCTTGCGAAATTTGCATGCTATTGCGTCGTAAATCGTGAAAATGGGTGATAACTACATAACAACATTGGAAATTGGAATTATCGGGGAGAGTGGCGCCGGCAAGTCGAGTCTGATGCTTCGTCTGACAAACGAGGAATGGGATGGAGATCAGGAGTCTGCTCGAAACCGCCAGACAGCGCGGACGCCGCGTAAAGAAGAAGCGAGTTGGGAGTGAGAGGAGATTGCGGGCTGATCAGAATATCGCCGAGACACGTGGAAAAGTTTCTCGCGTAAAAGACAGTGAAATATTGTAAAAAAAATAGACGATAAAGTTATCGTGCAAATTGTGAACACCTTGTTAGTCGTGTGGGTTAGCGAAAAGTGGAATAAAACTCGTGTTCCGTCAAAATCTAGTGGAAGTGTTTTCGCTTGGGTGTCCAAAGGTTTCTCCCTCCCTTAAATCATTTGTCGAAAAGTTATTCTTTAGTTCCCAGAAATAATCAGGTCCCCAAAGGAGATATGAAACGAAGAAACAATTTGAAAATGTGGAAAAAGGCGTCATTGATTTGCCCCCGAATTTAGTAACAATTAGTTACTCAATGCACTTAGCATGTAACGGATTTGTAATTAACCGTTAGCTCTTTTGTCGGAAATTTTTCGAAATGCTGTGATGCAACTTCGCTTCATCGATTAAGGAAGTCGGTTCGCGTGGAATCGTTGTTGTTAATGTACTGTACATGTTCCAATACAAATTCGGAAACTCCTCCACAATACTTGTTAGAAGAAGCGTGCACACAGAGATGAATCGTGAGAATACAAACAAACTGGAACGTTTCACAGAAGTACACAGAACACTTTCATGGAATAATTTCTGTGTTTGAATGGTGCATGCTTGGGGTGAAATGAACTAGTGAAGGATCAGAGAGCAAGTCTTCGAAGAAAAACCGGCAACCCGAACAAAATAAATACGCGTTTGATCGACAAATATCTCTTCGAATCTTCTCACGTTTCCCTATGTGGCAACGAAAAAGAAAAGTACGGTAGTTCGCAAATGTAGATTTAATTAGACACAAGAGAAAAAACTAGTAAATACACGGTGGATATTTGCGTGGAAAAAAATAAAAGTGCGTGTGTGGTCGGAGTAAATTGATCGCGATAGAAATGCACAAAGTAATGCTTGCGAAGATTCTGTAGCAAGAAGTGAAGTGAAGGCCCAAATTTAAAGCACGTCGGCCAGTTGCACTAAACAACAAAGTGATAATAACGGTCCAGACATTGCCACACAGCACGCTCACCGTGGAAATTGATCCTAGCAAAACGATCAAAGAGCTGAAGCAGGAAATCGAGGCTGTCCATGCTTTTCGGGAATTGCAAGGAAAGGTTGCAGAATTGTCGGGAGAAGAGGAGGCTTTCACATTATTCGGCGCAGACATAACTTGAGTAGTTCACATTATTTCAAGTAATAGAAAATTCATATTAGCTTTTGCATGCATGTTCATTTTCGCGTCTTATTGGAATCCCGTATGAAGTTCAAGTCACAAAACCTTAGAATTAAAAGCGTCGATTGAAAGTGTAGTTGTAAGAAAAGCTTATCAGTCGTGTTCAGATACAAGACGACCTGAGCATTAAGAAACATAATCTTGAAGAGATAATTTTCTCTATAGAATGTTATGTGGCATTCAATGAATTTTGTCGAAATATTTTTGGATAAAGTTCGCATGAAAATTATAGCACCATGATGTAATCAATTGCATATAGAACTTTGCTATCACACGATTAATTTGAATGAATCTGTCTGAGTTCAGAGCGATTAATTTGCATGTATCCATTTTTATACTGATTACGTTGTGCATCCAGAGATTACGCCTGGTTTTAGTAATTCTTGTTCGTGAACTTCAATGTATTTCTTGCTATAGATTTTTTTTTGGCACTCTCAAATATCTGCACTTTACTAGTTTTCGATACCGGATATGTAAATGAGCATACTTATTGGTCTAATTTTGAAGGCTTAATTTTATATTCATACATATTTTAATCAGTTCTTGAAAGTGAACATTTTTTTTCAATTTCATGAAAAATTTTGGATTTTTAATATAATAAAGAGTATGTTCAGTTTACGCTTTGTCGATGTACTTGAACATCAAAGGCATTATATCATTTGCATTTAGTGATACTCCGTTAAAAGTTCCCGAAATTTGAATAAAAAAATAAGATAACATTACCTTATTATTTAATAATAATAATTATAAAATAATACTGATTCATTTATTTAAATAAACAAATTTACCTAATTATTTACCCTATAAATCTTTCTACTACCCATTTATATGACAGCACTGATTCAAATTCTTAGTAAAATTAAACCATAAGATAAAATATCACACCTAAAATAATAGCCTAAACCCATTCAATAAAAAGAATAACAATTTGAAATGATAAAAATCAAAGACAATATAAACAATAAATTTTGCACCATTCAAAAATATAAAAAGGTATTATAAATGACAGATAAAAAATTTAGATTAAATTCGAAGCTTTTGTGTTTAACGAGAGTTAATAATGATGTAATTTCTCAACTGGGATTTTAGAATGACAGTTCAGGTAAAATACAAGTATAAACGAGTATTTGTTGCAACAAAAAGAGATAATTATGGGACATGCAAAATAATCACTTGCAACATCGTTGTTCTGGCATTTTCCGCAGAAGTCTGTAATGTAACAGTATCTGAACATTATTCTTATAATTAAAAGTCAAAAATTTAATAAAGGGCGATAATTTTAGTCTATTAAATCGCTCTCTAAGAGCTTGGAATTAATTCTCAACCAGAGATTGCAATTTTGAAAACCCTGTTAACATCGCTCGTCAGAAAGGTAGATTGGAATTGAAACATTTCCTGTGTTGAAGATTATCTTTCTCAAATTGATTCATTACTAAAATTCTGCCTTTTATTTAAGTATTATTTATCACCATACAAAATGTACATAAGTGTAACATAAATAGTTCATTTATATTCAAATTCCAAATAAGATTTTGTGGTCAGCTATAGAGTATCAGAAAATGTGTAATACCGGAATTTAACCTGTTAGAAACCAATAAGTTAGATTAGGTATAGATGATCTAATGAATTGATTGAAAATTGAAAGAAAAAAAATAAAAATGAATTAAAAACGTACCCGAGGGTCTTTCCTTTCCTCCATTTCTAACCGGGTATAGGACCCGGTACGGTGGCAGGCTTCCCCCTCAAAATATGAGCCAGTCACCGGGTACAATTTAATCCTTTTTATTTCAGGTGACTTAATGGGTTGAGTGGCCCAAGCCAAGTGCCTTTTTATGGCATAAAGTTATGCAATTCCATTGTATAATTCTATGACATAAAGTGGTCACCGGGGTACTCCCCTTCTGATGGGAAAGCTCATATAATTCAAGTTGTATGAGTTTTCCACTCAGAAGAGGAATACCTGGCCACCTCAACGATTTAACATTGGATTTATTCCGGTTGGGTGGGCATGAAGGGGCTCCACCACCACCCGGTTGCCCCTCTTTCATTTGTGGGCCCTGAATGTATTTGGGTAAAGACGAGGTCAACCCCAAATTAGTCTTTCTTGTCAGGTTGCACTTGTTCTCGCAACAAGTCGTAATTCCATCGTGGAGGTTATCTACTGATTTGCGACTTCGGTCGTCCTCTCGAACTCTGCAAGCAATTCGTGAATGCGAAATGTTTTGTAGTGAGTCCTCGTGCCGGGGAAACGAACCCGTCCCACGACACCGCAATGCTAGCCTGCCAGCGCATTCACGCGTCTCCGGACGAGGGCATTCTCGGCAGGAATCAACACCTTCCTCTGCCGAGGCAGCAGAACATCGCTGCGGTCCTTCACGGACAATAATGAAAATCAATTATTCACTACAAATGGCGCCCAACGTGGGGCCCGAAAAGCCCAGCTGTATCATCAGTCGTGAGCACGAGACAGTCCATCGTCTCTAGGTGTCCCCACAAGGTGTTAGAAATTTTGGCGGGTAGATAACTCCCGAGGGTTTTTGCACTAATCGTGCCCCAGCAGCCGAGTAACTTCCGAACGTGTGTTGTCTTCGGACATCAATATCGTTTGGTCCTTCTTTTGATTTATACCTTGGTGGTTTACCACCATTGTATAACTAGTAAGGCCAAATTATATTAGAGTCCCTTTTTGTGTTCGGAGGTTATTATCCCAACATCTATTTTGCGGAGGATTCTGATCCGCTCCCCAAACCAGCGGTGCCTAAGTGTCTTAAATTACATGGATTTTGATTTCATGTGATTGGCTGATTAGCTAATCCATGACTATCCATGACAAGACACGCGCTGCTTGTGGATTAGAATCCCACCCTGGGCTGACAAGCTGTAACTTGAGAAGTTTGCTAATGAGGGATCACTTCGGAACCCTGATTTTCATGGTGCCACAAGAGAGTGTCCCTGAAACGTTTTAGAAGGATTGTGCCATGGTGTCCATACTTGGGAGGAAGGACGGAAAGGAAAGACCGATTATTTTTTTTGATAACTTAAAACTTTTTTTTGAAACTTTATCATACATTTTTTTTTTTTGTGAGGTTCGACTATAGTTCGCCACTGACGGCCACTTACAAATCATAAATTTTGCATCATTTTTTTTCACATTTTCATTATTTATATATATATATTTATTTAGGTTTTTAGTTAGCAATTTAAATTTCTTTTAGCATGCCCACCAAAAGAACTCCCGAAAGGAGAAAGTTGCGGTCGGATGCCGGACCAGCTCTATTGTGTTCCATCTGTCACGAGGACATGGACGAAACTACAAGCCAGAGGTTGCAGTGCGGACACAGGCTACATCAGCTGTGTTTGGCACAACTGCGGCAAACTTCATCCACGTGCCCGCTCTGTCGACAGCCTTTGGAAATCGCACAGCCAGCAACAGAACGACCTCAGTCCTCCAGTACAAGTGGAGCTGTCCCCAAAAGCGGACACTTACTTCCCGGACTGTTCTGAATGTGCCGCACGAAAAAACGGCCAAAAGAGTACCCGACCACCTCAGCGGTACTCGAAACCCCAGCAGTAGCTCCTCAGTCAGCGGCTCACCCCAACCAACCTGACGTTAACCCACCAGCCATAACCATTACGACTGCGGATGTTCACTCTCTTCCGGAGACCTCACCAACGACAATATTAAAACGACCATCGTAGTCACTGCCAGAAGAACCGCGGCAGCCTCAAGTACGCACTCTAAAACCTTATCATGTTAGACTGCAGGAATATCGGGTGGCTCGAGAGCGAATATTTGCTTCCGAAGTTGTCACTTCCCGTCCGTGCACGACAAAATGGTCAACCCGTCGTTGGCGGAATTTCCGCAAGAGAGTGCGCACCTGCCGTCAAACCGTAAACTCTTGTAACATCTCGGAGGTTGCTGAGAATGAGATCAGACCTTATCATCCAATTAAAGTGTTGGGCGAGACCGTGTTTGCATTGATCGACACGGGTGCCAGTATCAGTTGTCTTGCCTCGAGCTTTGGCTCGAAGGTGCTCCAAGAATACCCGAACTTGATTAAATCCTGGCGCACTGAAATCAGTACAGCTGATGGCACCAAACACCCTATACGAGGTAAACTAACAACACCCGTGACGTTCAGGGGTCAGACGAAGGATATTACCTTCTACATTATCCCGTCTTTGACTCAGAACGTATACCTTGGTGTCGATTTCGTCCTTCGCTTTGGACTGGCCTCCGATTTATTCACCGATTTGTCTTTAAAAACCAGAAATGTCAACGAAATCACTTCTACTCCCGATAGGCATGACCTGACGTCTAACCAACGGCAACGCCTGGAAGCATCCATTGCTGCTTTCCCATCTTACGCTACCCAAGGCCTTGGCCGCACCACCCTAGTCCCACACGCCATTGACGTTGGCGATAGTAAACCGATTAAACAGAGACACTACGCCATCTCGCCAGCCATGGAGAAATTGGTGTATGCGGAATTAGATAGGATGCTCGAGTTGGGGGTCATAGAAGAGTCCCAAAGTGCCTGGTCCTCACCGGTAACCTTGGTTGTAAAGCCAGGTAAAGTCCGCCTCTGTCTTGATGCCCGTAAGGTAAACGCGGTTACCATCAAGGACGCGTACCCTCTTCCACTCATCGATGGAATACTAGGGAGACTGCCGAAAGCCAATTATATCACCAGTCTCGACCTAAAAGACGCCTTCTGGCAAATTCCACTCGATGAGGGCTCGAGGGACAAGACCGCCTTCACAGTGCCTGGACGACCATTATATCAGTTCGTCACAATGCCCTTTGGCCTGTGTAATGCGCCGCAAACGATGACCCGGTTGATGGACAAGGTCATCCCACCTCACCTGAAACACCAAGTGTTCGTGTACCTCGATGATCTTTTACTCATCACGGAAACGTTCGATCAACACCTCCTACTTCTACAAGAAGTAGCCCTGCACATCAGTAAGGCGGGACTCACCATCAACGTACAGAAAAGTAAGTTTGTCATGAAAGAAGTCCGATACTTAGGCCATGTCATAGGACATGGCACTATCAAAACGGATCCAGACAAAACGCGTGCGATTGATGAGTTCCCCTTACCAAAAACTGTGAAGCAGCTACGACGTTTCCTTGGTGTGTGCGGTTGGTACCGAAGGTTTGTTCGGAATTATGCAACAGTTTCAGCGCCCCTGTCAGACATGTTGCGGAAAGGGAAGTTCGTTTGGACCGAACTCAGCCGAAAGGCATTTGAAGAGCTTAAACAAGCCCTCACATCAGCTCCTGTCTTGCACAGCCCCGACTTCACGAAGCCCTTCTCCATTCATTGTGACGCAAGTCAACATGGAGTAGGAGCCGTGCTGGTGCAATTGACCGACGAAGGGGAGGAAGCTCCCATCGCCTTCATGTCCAATAAGCTGAATTCGGCCCAAAGGAACTATACTGTTTCCGAGCAAGAATGTTTGGCAGCGGTAATGGCTGTGAAGAAATTCCGAGCTTATATCGAGGGCCACCAATTCGAGATCATCACGGACCACGCGTCACTACAATGGTTGATGAACCAGGCAGATTTAAGTGGACGCCTAGCCAGATGGGCTCTTAAACTGCAAGGGTTCAAGTTCTCCATCAAACATCGGAAAGGAACCCAGAACATCGTACCCGACACTCTCTCACGGATGTTTTCCCCAGAGGGAGCCGAAATAACAATAAATGACGAGGACCCCATCGAAATAGATTTGGACAGCCCACATTTCGAATCAGATAGCTACAAAGAGTTGAGGCAAACCATAGCGACCCAACAGACACAGCTGCCTGACTTGAAGGTAATAGACGGCTATGTGTATAGACGAAACGAATACGCCACTGGTGATCCATGGCAGGAAGAAGAGTCTTGGAAACTCTGGGTACCGGAGGAAATGACACAACAGCTGATCCTCCGCGCACATGATCATCCGTTAAGTGCCCACGGAGGTTACGGTCGAACACTACGGCGACTAAAAAAATACTTCTTTTGGCCTAAAATGGCATCCCAGGTCAAAGACTACGTGAGCGCCTGTGATACCTGTAAAGGCACCAAAGCGCCCAACCAGCCTCTTCGACCTCCTATGGGTCAACTCAACGTCCCAGAACGCGTGTTCCAGCGTCTATACATCGATCTACTCGGTCCATATCCTCGGTCTTCCATGGGACACATCGGAGCTATAGTCGTTCTAGATCAGCTCTCAAAATTCCCAATGGTGGAACCTATCCGTAAATTCACAACTCCATCGATCGTGAAATTCTTAGAGAACCGGGTATTCCATGTGTTCGGAGTTCCAGAGAGTGTGTACTCAGATAATGGAGTACAGTTCCGGTCTCGGCAGTTTAAGAGCCTACTTGAGCAGTATGGCATTGAACACCAACTGACGCCCATATACTCTCCTCAGTCCAACGCGTCAGAACGGTTGAACCGCACCCTATTGGCCGCGATCCGTTCCTACGTCCACCCATCTCAAAAGGATTGGGATCGGCGATTGTCTGCCATCACATGCGCCCTGCGATCCTCGTATCATTCCGTCACCGGTGTCGCCCCTTACTTTGCCGCCTTTGGACAGCACATGATTTGCCACGGTAAATCATACCGACTGTTACGGCAATTAAAGTGTTTGGGAGACCCGGTCGTTGCGCTGGAGCCCCACGAACGTTTAGGAGACCTCCGCCAACAGATCGGACGGAAGATTAAGGCCGCAGGTAGTGCAAATGAAGCGCAGTACAATCTCCGGTCACGATCTGCTAATTTCAAAGAAGGAGATGAAGTTTTCCGGCGAAATTTCCGCCAAAGTGACGCCGCGGGGCATTACAACGCCAAGCTGGATAGGCGATTCCTGAAAAGCCGCATAAAGAAGGTAATGGGACCTAACCGTTACTTGATAACGGATCCATCGGGAAAAGAAGTGGGGATATACCACGCGAAAGACCTGCGCCGATAGATAATTGGGCACGTCTGTTTGTCCGTCCGCATATATTTTCAAAAACGCGCAAAGATTGTATACTTCCAGGCAAACATAGACATAAGTCAGTCCGTCCGTCTGTTAATTGTGTTCTTTTATTGTTCGTCATCTCTAGTCCCGACGCCGAAGGCAACCCGTGAGACACAGAAAGATCCTTCAGCTCCTTTTTCGTAATCCGCATTGCCTTGGGATCACGAGAAAATTAGCTGCCCTGTAGTAATCTAAGAACGATGGCTCTAAAAGCAGCGCTGACACAGGCACACAGCACGAACGCAATTTAATAAGGATTCAGTCGATTCAGTCACCTTCCCCATCGCAACACTCGTTTTTTTTTTTCGCAGGAATAATAAGTGGAAAAATTTCCTTTGTACTTAACACCCGGGAAACAAAATTCTAAAAATGTTTAAAAATTTCTAATGTGTAGTATCTTATTACAATATCTTTTGAAGATAATTTAACGAATTGCGGTGTAACGCGGTATGCAAATGCTTAGAACGAAACGGTTAACCCCTTTTAATTATGAATGCTAAAATCATTGTATCATTTAACCTGTTAATTATATGAACGCTAAAATCATTGTATCATTTAAACCCCTTAAAATTTGTCTAATTCTTCCGATTTTTCCCACCTAATTACGCCTAATTATCATAAACGACAAATTGCCTTCAATTGATAACTTAATTGAACCTACAAAAGACAGTGAAAAGGGAAATTGCAAATACCGCCGTCATAAACTACAAATGATAAGGAAAAAGTACATTTGATAGCAACAAAAACCTTCAATTGTGTGATTTCCCCCTTTCTGAATGGGTTCGTATTGTTCTACTTGCCCATAAAGTGTCGTAGTTGCTTGAGTGTGGAGAATATTAAATTGTGCTTGCGAAATTTGCATGCTATTGCGTCGTAAATCGTGAAAATGGGTGATAACTACATAACAACATTGGAAATTGGAATTATCGGGGAGAGTGGCGCCGGCAAGTCGAGTCTGATGCTTCGTCTGACAAACGAGGAATGGGATGGAGATCAGGAGTCTGCTCGAAACCGCCAGACAGCGCGGACGCCGCGTAAAGAAGAAGCGAGTTGGGAGTGAGAGGAGATTGCGGGCTGATCAGAATATCGCCGAGACACGTGGAAAAGTTTCTCGCGTAAAAGACAGTGAAATATTGTAAAAAAAATAGACGATAAAGTTATCGTGCAAATTGTGAACACCTTGTTAGTCGTGTGGGTTAGCGAAAAGTGGAATAAAACTCGTGTTCCGTCAAAATCTAGTGGAAGTGTTTTCGCTTGGGTGTCCAAAGGTTTCTCCCTCCCTTAAATCATTTGTCGAAAAGTTATTCTTTAGTTCCCAGAAATAATCAGGTCCCCAAAGGAGATATGAAACGAAGAAACAATTTGAAAATGTGGAAAAAGGCGTCATTGATTTGCCCCCGAATTTAGTAACAATTAGTTACTCAATGCACTTAGCATGTAACGGATTTGTAATTAACCGTTAGCTCTTTTGTCGGAAATTTTTCGAAATGCTGTGATGCAACTTCGCTTCATCGATTAAGGAAGTCGGTTCGCGTGGAATCGTTGTTGTTAATGTACTGTACATGTTCCAATACAAATTCGGAAACTCCTCCACAATACTTGTTAGAAGAAGCGTGCACACAGAGATGAATCGTGAGAATACAAACAAACTGGAACGTTTCACAGAAGTACACAGAACACTTTCATGGAATAATTTCTGTGTTTGAATGGTGCATGCTTGGGGTGAAATGAACTAGTGAAGGATCAGAGAGCAAGTCTTCGAAGAAAAACCGGCAACCCGAACAAAATAAATACGCGTTTGATCGACAAATATCTCTTCGAATCTTCTCACGTTTCCCTATGTGGCAACGAAAAAGAAAAGTACGGTAGTTCGCAAATGTAGATTTAATTAGACACAAGAGAAAAAACTAGTAAATACACGGTGGATATTTGCGTGGAAAAAAATAAAAGTGCGTGTGTGGTCGGAGTAAATTGATCGCGATAGAAATGCACAAAGTAATGCTTGCGAAGATTCTGTAGCAAGAAGTGAAGTGAAGGCCCAAATTTAAAGCACGTCGGCCAGTTGCACTAAACAACAAAGTGATAATAACGGTCCAGACATTGCCACACAGCACGCTCACCGTGGAAATTGATCCTAGCAAAACGATCAAAGAGCTGAAGCAGGAAATCGAGGCTGTCCATGCTTTTCGGGAATTGCAAGGAAAGGTTGCAGAATTGTCGGGAGAAGAGGAGGCTTTCACATTATTCGGCGCAGACATAACTTGAGTAGTTCACATTATTTCAAGTAATAGAAAATTCATATTAGCTTTTGCATGCATGTTCATTTTCGCGTCTTATTGGAATCCCGTATGAAGTTCAAGTCACAAAACCTTAGAATTAAAAGCGTCGATTGAAAGTGTAGTTGTAAGAAAAGCTTATCAGTCGTGTTCAGATACAAGACGACCTGAGCATTAAGAAACATAATCTTGAAGAGATAATTTTCTCTATAGAATGTTATGTGGCATTCAATGAATTTTGTCGAAATATTTTTGGATAAAGTTCGCATGAAAATTATAGCACCATGATGTAATCAATTGCATATAGAACTTTGCTATCACACGATTAATTTGAATGAATCTGTCTGAGTTCAGAGCGATTAATTTGCATGTATCCATTTTTATACTGATTACGTTGTGCATCCAGAGATTACGCCTGGTTTTAGTAATTCTTGTTCGTGAACTTCAATGTATTTCTTGCTATAGATTTTTTTTTGGCACTCTCAAATATCTGCACTTTACTAGTTTTCGATACCGGATATGTAAATGAGCATACTTATTGGTCTAATTTTGAAGGCTTAATTTTATATTCATACATATTTTAATCAGTTCTTGAAAGTGAACATTTTTTTTCAATTTCATGAAAAATTTTGGATTTTTAATATAATAAAGAGTATGTTCAGTTTACGCTTTGTCGATGTACTTGAACATCAAAGGCATTATATCATTTGCATTTAGTGATACTCCGTTAAAAGTTCCCGAAATTTGAATAAAAAAATAAGATAACATTACCTTATTATTTAATAATAATAATTATAAAATAATACTGATTCATTTATTTAAATAAACAAATTTACCTAATTATTTACCCTATAAATCTTTCTACTACCCATTTATATGACAGCACTGATTCAAATTCTTAGTAAAATTAAACCATAAGATAAAATATCACACCTAAAATAATAGCCTAAACCCATTCAATAAAAAGAATAACAATTTGAAATGATAAAAATCAAAGACAATATAAACAATAAATTTTGCACCATTCAAAAATATAAAAAGGTATTATAAATGACAGATAAAAAATTTAGATTAAATTCGAAGCTTTTGTGTTTAACGAGAGTTAATAATGATGTAATTTCTCAACTGGGATTTTAGAATGACAGTTCAGGTAAAATACAAGTATAAACGAGTATTTGTTGCAACAAAAAGAGATAATTATGGGACATGCAAAATAATCACTTGCAACATCGTTGTTCTGGCATTTTCCGCAGAAGTCTGTAATGTAACAGTATCTGAACATTATTCTTATAATTAAAAGTCAAAAATTTAATAAAGGGCGATAATTTTAGTCTATTAAATCGCTCTCTAAGAGCTTGGAATTAATTCTCAACCAGAGATTGCAATTTTGAAAACCCTGTTAACATCGCTCGTCAGAAAGGTAGATTGGAATTGAAACATTTCCTGTGTTGAAGATTATCTTTCTCAAATTGATTCATTACTAAAATTCTGCCTTTTATTTAAGTATTATTTATCACCATACAAAATGTACATAAGTGTAACATAAATAGTTCATTTATATTCAAATTCCAAATAAGATTTTGTGGTCAGCTATAGAGTATCAGAAAATGTGTAATACCGGAATTTAACCTGTTAGAAACCAATAAGTTAGATTAGGTATAGATGATCTAATGAATTGATTGAAAATTGAAAGAAAAAAAATAAAAATGAATTAAAAACGTACCCGAGGGTCTTTCCTTTCCTCCATTTCTAACCGGGTATAGGACCCGGTACGGTGGCAGGCTTCCCCCTCAAAATATGAGCCAGTCACCGGGTACAATTTAATCCTTTTTATTTCAGGTGACTTAATGGGTTGAGTGGCCCAAGCCAAGTGCCTTTTTATGGCATAAAGTTATGCAATTCCATTGTATAATTCTATGACATAAATTGGTCACCGGGGTACTCCCCTTCTGATGGGAAAGCTCATATAATTCAAGTTGTATGAGTTTTCCACTCAGAAGAGGAATACCTGGCCACCTCAACGATTTAACATTGGATTTATTCCGGTTGGGTGGGCATGAAGGGGCTCCACCACCACCCGGTTGCCCCTCTTTCATTTGTGGGCCCTGAATGTATTTGGGTAAAGACGAGGTCAACCCCAAATTAGTCTTTCTTGTCAGGTTGCACTTGTTCTCGCAACAAGTCGTAATTCCATCGTGGAGGTTATCTACTGATTTGCGACTTCGGTCGTCCTCTCGAACTCTGCAAGCAATTCGTGAATGCGAAATGTTTTGTAGTGAGTCCTCGTGCCGGGGAAACGAACCCGCCCCACGACACCGCAATGCTAGCCTGCCAGCGCATTCACGCGTCTCCGGACGAGGGCATTCTCGGCAGGAATCAACACCTTCCTCTGCCGAGGCAGCAGAACATCGCTGCGGTCCTTCACGGACAATAATGAAAATCAATTATTCACTACACCACGACACCGCAACGCTAGCCTGCAAGCGCATTCACGTATCCTCAGACAAGGCCGACTTCGGCGAGCATTAATACTTTGCTCGCTGAAACAGCAGGCCATCGCTGCAGTCCTCTATGAACACTTGAATATCCTGAAATACTACACCTGATGATCCCATCAGCTAGAAATGGTACTTTGATGGACGTCAAACATGAAGCAACAGGCAATCATAATTTTTCTAGCGGCGGGTTATGATATATTTAAGATTCATATTCGACGCTTATATGATCGTCATCATTATCTATGGCGCGACAACCCAAGTCGGGCCTTGGCCTCCAGGATAAACCTCATCCAATCTTCACGGTCCCACGACCTTGTCGGCCAGTTGTTCACTCCCAACAAGCATCTGCTGTTAGCTTCAATCGTATCTTCCCATCGTGTTCTACTCTTACCTCCATTCTTTCTACATGACCCGCCCATTGTAATTTATGTAGCTTTACGCAAGAGGAAACAGGTGGATTTTCAAACAGTTCATACAACTCATGTTCCATGTTTCGCTGGGCCATAGATTTTCCAGAGTGCTTTGCGTTCAAATATATCCACTGCCTTTTCGGCTTCACTTTTCAGGGTTCCTGTTCCACTTCTATATAATAGCACAGGTTTGACTAGTGTTTTATAAATGCGGAGTTTATTTTGCCTGTGCCAACTCTGGACCTTAGATTGGGAAGTACAGAGTAATAGGGTTTTATGCGGCGTCAAATCTCGCACATTGGAGCCGCCATTTTAATGGAGCTCAAATAATTTTTCTGAATGCTCAGCCGATTGAACATATTTAAATTAAATACTACTCCTTAAATTTCCATAAAAATTGAAAGAAAATAAAAGTGCCTAGGTCAATTTGAAACATGTATCAAGCATAAACACATGTTATTGTTGTGTTAGTTCCATTCAATTGAAATGGCTTTAACTCACTCAATTATGATTCGATTTCTATGAAATTTTGTGATCATTAAGATCTTGTGCTAGTCTATTTGATTTTATTGGCAAAAATGTAAAATCTACAAACCGTACTATTATTAACAAAGTTGAGCGAATTTTTATTTTTGAGGTATTTGTTGCCCTTGTACTCATTGAGACCCACCTTTGTGATTATTTTCAGATTTTTCGGCTGAAAGGTGTCCAACCGCGAGGCGGGGGGGACACAAAATTTTAGCACACTTTGCCACCCCCTGGACCCCCTGACGCATAAAATGACCTTTTTCTTTCAGATTCTTATATTTTTAATTAAGACCTTTTATTTGATGCCCAATTCGACTACCTTTGATTTAAAAAAATTTTTAAGGGCTACTTCGTTATTAGGGGGGACCCTCTTGAAAAATTTTTAAATATTTAGTAGGACATAAACTTTTGAGAGACCATCATTTTTGACCTTTCCACAAAGTTTGAGCCTTCTAGCATCTATAGTTTCTGAGGAAACTTGCTGTGACGCACCGAGAGACATACAGACAGACACACGGACGAACAGACAGACAGACAGGTCGCGAATCTAGTAGGTGTTTGTACAAAATTTTTTTACGAAGACCTAAAAATGAAATTTTAATTTTTTTTTGCTTTTGTTTCAAAAGAATATTTTTCAATAGTTCTTCTTCTCTTCATAACTCTCCAAATCCTTCTTTCTTTCGAAACAAAAAGCTCAGAAAATTTCTTTGATTATCGAGTTCAGTTTGTAAGGAGTTCAAACTAATTTGACTTTAAAAATGTAATCCTTAAATATAAGAACTGTATTATAAAATAGATAAACGAAAATATTTAAAATTCGATAAAATTTGATGCATGGTATTTGCATGCTTTTAAGCATAGTTCCGTATTTGAACATATTTTTAAGTATTTTCATCGTTTCACATATTGAATACCATTAATCTGTCATCAATCGACTAATCTATAAATTCTGCAATTCACTTCTCCGTTTGCGATTTATTCCTTAAATTCGAATTGTACCATGTACCATCACACCATCACAACGATCACAACTTTCCCCTACTTATGATTACACTTGAAATTGAAATTCCCTTCATACCATGCACTGCGATAAGTTTTGTAAGCCACTAAGCTAGTGACGTTGTTTTGTTTAATCCTGTCGCGCAGTTACCGCGTATAAAGAGGTAAAAGGGTTGGGATTTTCCTTCGAAATGCTCGAGTATCTAAGCGGTGAGTTGCTTAACGCTATTTTCATTGTTGAACCATGAAGTCATATTTTACTATTGTATTTTAGAGATGGCTCTTGAGTTTGGGCTACTAAGGGGGGACATCTTCTCAATCAAGTCAACGATTCGTAATTGGCGAGGACCAAAGATCTTTCGTACCATGGAGATTCCTGGCAGCTATTCGCTCTACCAACTGGCATATGAAATAATCAAAGCCTTTGACTTTTCCTTTGATCATCCTTATGGATTCTTTAGTAATTTAAAGGACAAGGATGATAGCCTCGAAGCCTATAGTAGTTTCCTGGACACTCCAGATCTTGCTGCTCCACAATGCGGACCGAGATGCCGTATTTACAAAGGAACTCGAAACGTTCAAATAAGGGAAG
This sequence comes from Odontomyia ornata, assembly GCA_963969285.1. Taxonomy (NCBI): domain Eukaryota; kingdom Metazoa; phylum Arthropoda; class Insecta; order Diptera; family Stratiomyidae; genus Odontomyia; species Odontomyia ornata. Next base: position 86,389,350 of record OZ017742.1, read on the forward strand.
TATTTGAACCTATGAAGCGAATGTTATTTTTCTTTGATTACGGAGATGCATGGCAATTTATTGTCGAATGTCAATCAGTTAAACATCGCAAACCAGAAATTGCATATCCAAGGATAACATATGTGAAAGGTATAGCACCAAAACAATATCCACACTGCAGCGAAACTGAAAGTGACGAAGAGGAAACAAACGAAGATACCAAAGAGTGAAATAATGTTCATTTATATTTTGTTTAATTTATGAACTTATCTGTGAGTAGTTTTTTGTTTTTATGAATAAAGGATTTATTTTTGTTTTGTTTAGTTAAACGATATTGTTTCAATCATCTTTAAGAGAAATTTGCTGAAGTTTTCTTTTAGTGAGTGCTCATTTGTAAGTCGGGGGCCAGCATTTGTAAGTCGGGCGCAGCACGTTACAATTTTATTAGGATGGGGACCTCTGGACGTCATATAACTACTATACGGAGCTCGTCAGCTTTCTTCTTGTTGTCTGGTTACAGTGGCTGGCATCAACCTGGAGTCATCAGCAAACAATTGGTTCCTAGCAGGTTTGATGCTACACCTCGATCGCCCTGGTAGTCATAGCTGAATTCTCTAGAAGTTCAAATCCAAGGCGATGCGTTCTAGATGGATATTATTATGCAGAGGGTACGACCTAGTGTTCATCGCCTAACTTTAGCTAGCGCTGGGCAATTACGTTCATGTCCTTGCAACTACGATAATATGAGCTGTATGTAATACTCATCTTTTTTGCATGGGTTCCAATCTGTCAAGGACCTATACTAAATCCCGGGACCTTCAGCATTAGTTGGCGACGTTAAAGGAGTCCCGCTGCTGCTGTAAGTTGGCCATATCTTCCTTGAAACAGCGCAGGTTGACCCATTTGGAGTTTGCATCAGAAAAGTAGTGTGAGAAGATTGCTCACTGCAACTCCTAGCAGTGTACTAACCACTTCCATAAAAAAAAGAATCAAAGGCTGAGCCCCGCTAGGTGAGATTGTCCCCCCTTTAATCCCACTATTGCGGGAAATCAGATAAAAGTTAGTGCAAACCAAATGTCCATGAATGCTACTTTCCCACATATTACCCTGTCAGGTTAAAGGATATGATAGTCGACCTAAGAGCCTTTGTGGCAACTTGGCTTGGCTATAAATAGAACACTCTTTCTATATGTAATTATTAATCCTTCTGCCAGGAAGAGTGATAGTTAAGAGAGGCGAATGATTTTAGAGTTGTTTAGCATTTCCGAAAAGACTCTTGGCCCAACTCCGCCTTATATTTTGAAGATTTGAATCGCGTAGCCTTGTTAATCTAGAGGTCGATAGGAAGGTAATTGAGAAGTACGTTTAGAGCTTCCATTGTAGTAGAGTACAAAGCATAATTCTTACAGCTGCAGTTCTCTGCACCCTTGGAAGATTTGTTGTTATATAGAGAATAACAAAAATGGATGGCCACTTATCCGGGAAAGACTGAAGCCTGGGATTATTTTCATAACTTCCATTTTGTTTGAGTTGATGCCATGACTTGTAACCCACGCAATTACTTTTTTTAGGGAGTCTTTCTGCATTACGTTGATCACGAAAGGGAAAATAAACCAAGATTACCAGGTCGTCATCATACATCAACTCTTTTTCCCTCTCTGCCTAGTACCGACCGAATATTATTCATCGTAAGTATCCAAGAAAATGAAGATATTACTCCCCCAAAGATGTTTTTTGTTTGGTTTAGCACTACACCCCCTTTCGGGCCTTTGCTTGGATAGAGTATCTCATTATCTTGATCGTATGTATCAGCACTCGACAAGGTGATATTGTGAGTACCACGCTTTGGCCATGAGTCCGTCGACTCATCTACGATACGTTTTGATTTTAAACCAGTAAGTATCTTAATTGAACGGGATTATAGTCCGTCCAAAGAATCAATCAAAATAAACCTCATTGTCACCGATGGGATTTGAACCAGAGACATTCGGTTTAGGTGAACGCCCTAACCACTGCACCATCCAGACTAAATACCCTCCTAAGATGTTCCTCTACTTATTTATGTGAATGTCAGCTAAGTCCAATAGGACTCAGCGGCGGCGCAAGGCCAAAAATTTATGCGGGCAAGATAAGCTCCGCGAGGGCCTACAATGACACAACTGGACGAATATCATGGAAATCAAACAATTTAAACAGGTTTTTTCATTTGTACATAAGCACACATTTTTACTTTAACATAAATAATTCAGAGTCTCGTCAGCAAGTGTTTTCTCAATGTGAGTTAACGTTGAAAAATAATTAGTTGGACACTGTATACTACTTTTATAAATCAGTGAACGGAATTCTTATATCTGACTATTCTATTCCTGCTCTTTTAAGATGATACCATTTGCTGACTAGACTTTAACAGTGAAAATTAAATAAACAGAAATTTTCTACTTTTCACCTTACTAAACTCCTTAATAATTGCATCGTAGGCCAACTAAGATGCTATATCAGCCTCAATGAATAAAACTTCTAACGCTGAAAGTCTTTGCTGACCCATTGTATTTCTTAAAATGTTTTTAATAAGCTTTAATTTAGAAAAGCTCCTTCCAGCGGAATACAAATTACAATATAAATGTTTGGGTAAATTTCCTTTAAGTTATTCTCGGTTATCTATTGAAGCAGCTGTTGTACGTCCCCAATGCAGGCGGGCAAATTCGGCATAACTACTCGCAGTTCTTCATATAATTCATAAGATTGGATGTCACTGGTCTCACCCGCTCGTAATATATGCTCTTTTCGAATATTTTTGAGTTTTCTTAAACCATAGAAGAAACCGAAATCTACAAAATGTTGATTCAAAGGTGTAAATCTTGTATCCATACTGCTCATTATGGAATCAATCATAGTATTGAAGAACTCTGTTTCGAACCGAATTTTGGGGGGCTGCAGAAGTTCATCACTACTTTCATAAGCCAAAATCCTTTTCTTTTTAGCTAAACTTTTATTTTTAAATTCTTTTGGCAAGTCATAATTACTTTTTTCAATAAATCGATGAGCGTCAGATAAGCATTGTTCGAATCCAATTCGACGTATTCTTTGATCCAGTCACAGAACATATGCAATTGATCAAGGGTGATGCTTAAATGGACTTCTACGAATTGCTATAATTTGCGCATGATATTCACTCGCGATAATATTGCATACCATAAATGTAACGATATAATAAACTGAGAGAATTTCATTTAGAACTGAATAACAATCATTGAGTGTATCGGATTCTCCTGTGTGATTTTTTAAGCTTTCGATACATCCAACAACATCATCAAATTGGAATAATATGGCTTTAACTGCTTCGATTCTGCTTTCCCATCTTGTGTCCGATAAAAGCTTTAAAGTAAGTACAAATTTACAGATGTTTTTGAGATTCATGAATTAGCCTTTCGTTTTCTTTATCTATTGTTTTCCCAGGCTTAATTCACTTCTCAAATGTTAGCCATTGAAACATAAATGACATATGTATGTATGTTCTCTGATATTGTCGTGTCTTTGTAAAATATTTGCCCATTATACAAATTTCCCAGCCCAAAATTTAGTGAGATATGCATATGTTAGTAATTGCCATCGGATACCTCTTTCGAGCTTCACGGAAGTGTGCTGGCATTCTACGAAGGAGTTAAAAAACCCAATAAGCACAATTTAATTATAAGTTACCTAGAATCACACCGAAGATAAGAGTGCAATTGTGATGTGAGGGATAACATTAAGAGCGGTTGCGAAAGAATACTGTAAGCAAGATGATCGCCGCCGATGGTCTCATCCGTCCTAAATGCCTTACTGTAGTTAAGTTGATTGTGGTCACTATTTCAATGACATATACCACACTATGGACTGGACAATTGATGCGTAACGCCAAATGCTAGCAATTTGAACGATTTTATTGTTTAGCTTTGAGTAAAATCATTCACAGCTTTCACTGGTATCAATACTTTTCAAACATTTATTTAGTTAGAAAAGGCACTCAAGCGCGAGGCCCCTATAGCGGCGGTCACCCACGATGGTATTGACGTTAACCCAAATGAATGACACTTGGATGGCTGTTTGTGTATAAGAAAAGTAGCTAGTGTACTTTGTTTCAATCGATTCAGTGTTCAGCAGGACGCAAAATCTCATTGAGGTCAGCATCCGTAGACTCGTCTTTTGATACGGGTGTTCAAATTTAGATGACGGTTTTCATTTAGAATTTTCCCTCGATGAACATCTAAAACGCGCTCATGCGTTTTAAGGACGAAGATTGTTAGACTGATGGGTCTGAAGCCCTTTGGGAACACCTGGCCCCGTCTGCCCACTTTCGAATTTGGCCCCAAGAATTGCGAGTGCAGTTATTATTATAAATAAGCCCTTTTTTGGCTGATTTAATACATAGATTGTTTGTACAGTCTCTGAGGTTGCCAGTAGTTATGCTTATAGCTGTTTTTGGATATCATGGGAATTTAAGCTAAAATTGTAGTAAATGCTCCGGCATTTTTCGCATCACTTCAAATTGGATTTGGCACAAATCAGATAGTAGCTCCAACTGGAAATCCTCTGCTATAATTCATACAAAACAATTAAATTAACTTTCATTATTTCATTAATTGATAAGCGTAATCAACGTCGATCACAACAAGCGATTCTCAAAACGGGCTCGAAATGGGATTAAGTTTTCCAAAAGTTGTATGTTAAGTTTGATAGTCAATTTTAAACATGATAAATAATATATACAAGTGCTCCAAGTCCGGTGCCATCGCCACGTGGTATACTAAGTTAAATTCCTCCTGTGGCTTCTAGAAAGAGTTTAGGAACTTGAAAATTATAGCTTTGGAAGAAAACTTTCAATTTAATGGTCAACATAATCATAATTCACTTTATATCCTTAAAACAAGTCATTTTCAATTTAAAATACATATCAAAAGCACAGCTTAACATAGCCAAATTTTCACATCAAACCCCGACGTCGCATTATTTCTTCCTCCTCATCAGAATTCGGATATTGCTTAGGTGCTACTCCTCTTTGTCTTATTAATCTTGGATACACGGTGCCAGGTACAGCCGGCTTCACTGCCTCACATCGAACCAAAAATTCCCATTCATCGCCGTAATCAAAGAAAAACAGCATTCGCTTCTTCGGCTCAAAGACTTCACTTATCGATACATTTACGGTTCCTGTGCAAACACTGCGACCTTCCTCGGCAGTCCCGAACTCCCTGCAACTGGGATCATCCAGAAAATGATCGTACACTTCATCGCTCTTCTCTTTGTTTTGTATGTTATCAAAGAATCCGTAACAATGATCCAAAGCAAATCCATATGAGTTGAGGATCTCGTATGCTAGTTTATGCAACTTCGCGGTACCATCAATTTCCAGAACTCGAATAACTCGTGGTCCTTTGTAGTGTCTTAACGTTGATTTGATCGTGTAGATGTTGGGTTGATGATCCATTTCACACTTTGTGGTAGTATACGGCTATGACACTATATCTTTTATCTATTTTAAAATTTTCAGGAAATTAATAAATCTTTTTACCTTTATTTCAGTTTTGAAATTTGAACAATTACCTAGAAATTCGAATCGAAACTCGAAACTTTAGCAGAGCATATATACTAACTAGCACCTGCAATCGAGGAGCTGTCAAAATGAAAAGAGAGGCAAATAAACGTGTAAAAGATGGACTAAAGTTTACCTTGTGTTGGTAAAATTGCATGCAAATTCAAGTTTTTGTTTACCATACATACGCACTTTTAGTCTAATTCTCTCTACTCCATAAGTACCGTAAGAAAGAAAATTTGTTCTAATTGCAGCTGCTATTTAGTAGATATGCTCTGACTTTAGGCAGAGCATATATACTAACTAGCACCTGCAATCGAGGAGCTGTCAAAATGGAAAGAGAGGCAAATAAACGTGTAAAAGATGGATTAAAGTTTACTTTGTGTTGGTAAAATTGCAAGCAAATTCAAGTTTTTGTTTACCATACATACACACTTTTAGTCTAATTCTCCCTACTCCATAAGTACCGTAGGAAATAAAATTTGTTCTAATTGCAGCTGCTATTTAGTAGATATGCTCTGCTTTAGGATCGCAACTAGCAAGCGCGCAAAGATTTCTTTGCAAGATAGGGGATCGTTTGTAGTGTCTTACAAAACTCATGCTACTTTGTACAAAATAAAGGGAAATATAACAAGCATTGCAAAAAACATAAAGGAAGTAAGATTTAAGGGTTCGGCCACATTGTGTTTCGACTGTCGTATCGAGCGATTTTTAGACGCAAATATGAACACACTGCGACGAGATTTGCAAAGGAACTCCAGGCATACCCAGAGCTCATAAGCTTGTTTGAAGGTATGTGTTTGCCAGGAATACATGCGGTAACTCATTTGTGCGCTATGTAAGAAACACCCATGTACGCCAGCGTCAAATGTCAAAATGTTGTGCGCCTGCGCGATCATCACAAAAACTTCCTACTGGTTTTAGGAAAAATCGCGAATTCCTGCGACTGCCGCCTGATCAAAATTGTCGCAAATAGCAGTGTGCGCGCTTCCATTTAACCCTGTGTAACCTGCAATAGTAGTGCGACTATATAGTCGCTCTCTGATCCATCCCTTATAGTGAGATAGAAATGTTAGAAAATTAGAGAGAGAGAGAGAGAGAAATTATAATATTGCAATAGCTTCTGACAACCGAGAAAGGCAATTATAGAAAAACACCGATGATCCGTTTAAATCCCATTTTTTAGAAACTAAGTAAATTGAATTTTTACATTGAATTAGATTTGACTTTTTTAATTCCTTGACCATGCACAACCTGAAATATTCATTTTGATTTCCACTTTGCTTTCAGGTACTTCAATTTATTTTACCTCCTTTTTTGCCACTCTCACTATTACTCTTTCTTTCGCATATTAAAAAACTGTTTAATAGTTTCTTGTATATCATTTGTGTTTCCTTACTTATGTCAATAACTTTTTAGTGATGCTACTGTATTGTCCGCATCTCAGTCTTTTCAGCATTCTGGATGATTTTTTTGCATGAGCAACTAATTCCAAAAGTTCAAGGATTCTGTCTGTTGCTGAGTTTTCTAGGATAATATAGGATATAAGCATCTGAAATTTTCACACAATGGGTTGCGTTTACTTTGTATTAACTTCTTAGCTTGTACATTAATGGCTCAATGATTTAAGGCTCATATACATTGTGGCAATGAAGTACCCGGAAATTGTAATTTAAATTCCCCGGGTAAATTATATTTCAAAAAAATGTATTTTGTTAAGTTTGTAGGACTGTCTTTAATTACTATGCCAAATATGAGCGTGATCTGTCAACCAGTTTGTTTACAGCAGCTGCTTAAGTCGGTACACCTCAGTAGTGCGTAGTGATTTTTAAGATTTAGTTATTTTTTTTTTTATTGTGACCGAATTGAAAGCCAAAAACTCAATAAATACCATTGATCAACCATCGTATTCACCAGATTGGGATTCGTGTGATTTTGATGAAGAATTAAATATTTTGCGTGTTATTTGCAATTTCCGTGTACTTTTTCGCCACAATGGAAAACAAAACTCACTGAAGGATCTGAAGGCCATCCCAAAAAGTGCTTATGAAAAGTGTTTCAAAGATCTACAGTATTTCAATTGGACGAGTTGTAGAAAGTTAATCGTTACAAATTTAAACTAATAGTACAATTACGATCCAGATCGGGTTTATCGCTGTTGAAGACCCTTTGTTCTTTTCCCAATCCATCGACGGCCATTAGTATTCAACGTATTTTGTGTTCAATACACTTGATTCCGTTCCCCCTGTTAAACGTTTCCAAGTTTCTACCAAATGTAACGTCTTCAATTACATGTATGTTAATTTGCATATAACCATGATGATACAAAGCATCAGAACAGTTATATGCAACTAAGTATCATCTATTCAAAAATGCTATCATTTGATGAAAACTTAAAAGATTTTGACCCTGAGAGAATTTGAGCCCATGATCCTAGCTGTGGCGTTTTAAATTATATTGTCAAGTCCGTTAAGGATAGCAGCGATGGTAACTGCCGCAGTTCTTTCAGCCAGCACAAAGCACACTGCAAAAAATGTAGTCTTGCGTAGGAATTAAGGTTTCATTTGGCCTGATTAAAGCCAAAAAGGGATTATCAATTCCTGCCTAGTCTACTGATGATAAAAGTCATCCTTCCGTTTTCAACGGGAAAGCAAAAAAATACTCGAAAATTGGGGCAACTGGATGGATTTGATGCCTCCACGCACCATCCCATTCTGGTTTTAAATACTGATGACTAGGTTCACCTTCAAGGACATATCATCCCATGGCGTGAAAGCCTTGGGATGGACTTCACTTGGTGGGTAATAACCTGCAATTACACCCAAAAAAAACAGTCAAACGGGTCTTATGATTACGAATTTTTTCTTCAAGATGAAAGTACATGGTGAGAGAGATTCCAATGGCTAAGTTACGAAGAATCTTGTCGCGTTGTGTTTTTTGCACATATGAGACCATGTCTCCGAAACCTTTGGCATTTTTTGAGCCCAACATTGCCATGCCCACTGCAATAATGGCCACCTCTATTGTTGGCACCACTCAAGCCTATCAATATCTTTCTCCAAATTTATTATGCTATCGTTGAGTGCTTCTTACTATTTTATCTTGTAATGATTGTCCCAATGTTGCTTCTGCGGAATGTTTGCTTTTACACAAAGCAGCAATTTCAACATCCGTTCGAGCTAATTCATTCGCATAATATATTATATGACACCCTTCCCCCAGGAGTTATCACTGTTGATGGTATTATTGGCGTATATGAGTTTAACACATAATTCAGATGAGAGGATAATGCTTTTTTTGCATTTCGAATTGGTTTTGCAGCAGCTGCTGTTGAGGAACAAATATTTCAACTGATATTTTAAGGTTATCCAGCTTGGCTCTATAATCATTTTTACATGCCTCAAGAGCATCTTCCCACTTGCTTCGTTTAGCTTTCACAGCTTGAAAAATGCAATCCACTTGCACCTTTAATTCTAATTCCTGTTCATCAATGTTTCCATTGAGCACTTTGACTATATCTTGGAGCATTTCTATGCGTTGCTGCTTCAAATAATGCATTTTATTTTGGAACTGTTAAAGAATATTCAAATCATCTGGAATGCTAGTGACTTTTTTTACCATAAAAAATGTTTCAATTTTTCTTTAGCCTCATGCAATTCTTTAGTTAATACCTTTACTTTACTATCGGCATTGTAAGTGGTAGCAAATTAAATTTTTTAATCATTCAAATGTATCTTTCAAATGACGTTCATCAGCATACAATTTTTGTAATTCTTATATCAACACCATATGAATACTACTCTCCTTTTCTCTTTCAGGGCGTTCAACTATAATGTTTGGTTTCATTCTTTCAAGTTCCGATTGATGTTATTTCTTTAGTTCGTTCATTTTATCTTCTAATTTCTTGTAGGCTGCATCTTTTTGTGCAAGCTCTGCGCGCAGTTGTTTCTTGTCCGCTGGAAAGGATGCTTCCATGCGAGATATTTCAGTAGAGGGCATTGCAAGGAATTCATAACAGTTGCAATTTGCATTTGCAACCCACCAATAGTTGTTTGCAGTGTTGGTTGAGAACTACCATTATTAGACGTTTCATTAGTATCTGCGTCTCAAGAAAGTTTTACGGAAGTTATTGCGGCCAGACTTGTTTCCAATGCCTCTTTTTCTTTCGAAAGTCGTTTGTAAGATGTGACTGTATTCTTTAATCTTTCGTAGTGATTGAACTGCATAAACTTCTCGATTACTACATAGTGAAACCCTTCATTGGCAGTCCGGTGCGCTACCATCCATACTACGCAACCGTTGATGTTGAGTAGGTAAGTAATCGCTCCAGTTACTGACATTCCCTTCATCGCCTAGTTATGGGATAATCAAGTTCCAATTGACACAATGCGATAAAGTGCTTGCATCAAAATATTGCAATGGGTAACTTTATACGCTTAAACGAGCAAAAGTGTCGTGGAGGGAATAGGATGCATAAATATTTTAGGTTTGTTGTCTCAATATAATAAATGAATCAGAACAGTAAACATGCTGGAGAAACAAAATGAAGCTTACTAATGAAAGCGGGAAGTAAAGATTCTCGTTGATAGAAGTAAATTACATTGAAAAAAAAATTAAAATTTATTTATTAGGGAGGGAAAAGATAAACCTATTTTTTTATGGTTAAAAATAAAGTAGAAAATATAATATTTATGATAATAGGGGATAAAAGGAATAACTACGAGGGCGGCCCGATGAGTAAATTTTGGACAAGTGACGATTTATTTCTCAACATAATCTCCTCTTAGCACTATACACCTAACCCGGTGATGCTTTAACTTCTTTACCCTATCTAAAAAAATACATTTTCTGGAGGTGTCAACGTAGGCCTCCTTGGCGGCAATGACCCGCTCATTCGACTCAAATTTCTGCCCGAAGATAAACGTTTTCACGTTCGAAAATAAAAAGAAGTCACACGGGGCCAAATCAGGAGAATACGGTGGATGAGCAGTTCGAAGCCCATTTCGAACAATTTGCCCGTGCCGACGGTAAAGGTATGAGCCGGTACATTGTCATGGTGGAAGAGCACTTTTTGTTCACCAAATGGGGCCTTCTTTCTGCTATTTGGCTTCAAATTAGCCGAATAATTCCGCATAGTAGAGCCTTATGATTATTTTGCCTTTCTACGGGCAGCTAATGCAGATCACACCGTGTAAATTCCAGAAAATGGTGTCCGGCAGCTTTCCGGCCGATAGGACATTCTTCGCCTTCTTTGGAGCACGTTTGCCGGGTGAAGTCTACTGTTTTGACTACTTTTTGGTCTCTAGTGTGTACCAGTGAAACCATGTTTTATTGATGGTCACAAAATGATGCGGAAATTCCTTCAAACTGCGCTTAAACAGCGTCTAACGTTGCTCAGCAGTGGTCTCACGGTAATGCTTGTTGCCCAAAGTGAGCAAACGTGGCACTTATTGCGCCGACAGCTTTCTCATGTCCAAAATTTCATGCAAGATATAACCTACACGGTCTTTTGAGATGCCCATTGGCTCAGCTACCATCCACATTTTCAACTAGCTGCCTGCCAATACGAGCTCATTTGTAACGTTATCCTCCGTGGTAGCCGTTTTTGGAGCACCTGGGTGTGGCTCATCGAAAATCGACGTGCGACCACGTTGAGACGCATTAAATCAATTTTTTATGGTCATCATTGGATAAGCAAAGCCACAGCACTCAAGTGCTCTTTGATTTCACTGAGCAATTTCCCTTCCAAATTCTTGTTTTTGGAAGGGAAATTGCTCAGAACCACCGACTGATATTGCTCCTTTGCGATTTTTCTAAAATCTGCGGACTCACCCGCTTGCGCACGGGGTCAGAACAAAGCTATGAGTGCAATTTGGCTGAAATCTCGACAGCAGCAATCTATAAGATTGTACTACAAGATGATGAAACGGGGCGCAATCATAAATATTTTTAGAAAAAGGTATGTGTACCCAATAGAATTTGGAAGATGATATAAATGAAGTTCAAACTAGTGAGCTGGGAAATACTAACGCACCCGGAATTCACAATAAGCTTTATTCAAAGAGCCAAATAATTTATAGTCAACAAGCAGCAATGACGACTTATTCGTAACACATACTATAAGCTTATGCGAGTGCTCAATTAAATTCTTCTATTTACATGTATATGACATTAGAAAACATTTGGATTCGGACAAAAGTTCTTCGGCTTTTGGTCTGAATTTGCTGGTCGGATTTCGGGATGTCTCCATAGCCTTCGATTGAAAACCTCATAAGACAGACCAATCGGAATATTCGATAGTGTGAAGATCATGCCTCCATCTCGTCGAACTTAAGAGTCCAGATCACTACGGATTTCATCTTTTGCATCAAATCCTCTGATCAGAAATTTTTGGAGAATGCACTTCAAACGATAAGATGACTATAGTTGACGTAGAAACTCTGTTAAATGCAGAATTGGTGGGGAATTTGGGGTGACGGCTCTTTTTGCTTCTGAGACTTCGCACGATTGCGTGCGTGAAAGTTGTAAAAGGCAAAAATACAAGTGAATTCAAAGACTCTTGTCAAGATGAAGAGGACGCAAGCCATTAAGAAGTTCAAAGATGGCAATATCGCGTGCAAACGAATTTCCTTGTGGTTTGTGGGCCGCAACACTATGGAGAAAGTTTTCTATTTTTTTCGGCGCTTTTAAAAGTAGGAACACGTTTCTTTCACGGTGTTCACGATAACAGTGAGCTCAAAAAATCGGTTGAATTATTGAACGGTTGATGATTGCAAAACTTGCGACTATTTTCAACTATTTTATGAGGGATGGAAGCTCTTTCTCGCCGTTTTCCGCACGAATTCCATCGTGAAAGGAACTTCACCTATGGCAGCGATGGCGGACAATTTGTCACTTTACGAATTTACAACGACGGACAAATCTTTCATCGCGAAACCCCACGTTAAGGTTCCTGGAAAGCTGTTCACCAGGTGGTGAGGTGACGCGCATGGTAATTATTCCTCCTATATCGTTTTCTTGATCACGGCTCTCGTGCGTGCTAGCTGCTTCGCGATCTTAAGTGGACTCCTTGATCCATCCAAATCTTTCTTCATTTCCTTGTCTCGCAAAGGTAAATCGCATACAGCTGCTCGCTCAGCCGAGTTAGATTACATTCGGCAATGCAATACATGGATGGAATGCACTAAATCAGTGTTCTTATGTCCGAAACTTCAATTTGCAGATTTGAATTTTTTAAAATTAACTGAAGTAAAGATGCACTATGTCTTTCTCAGAACCAAGCGAATATGGCTATTAAATTTTAGCCTCTGATGTAAGTGAATGCCTAAATATTTTATGTATGTTTTAAGAGAAATATTATGCCTATAAATGGATAAAAAGAGTTATTTGCTTTGAGCTGGAGCATTTCTATAACATGTGCATTACAAAAGCAAATTAACTCACGTTTTTCAAGGTTTATTTTCAGAGTCCAATCAAACATATAATTTTTTAGCACATGTTGAGGGACTTGTGTCACTTGCAAGAAGGATAATATCGTCCGCGTAAAGAAACATTTTAAAATTGTCATTCGTATTATTTTGATGACCGCAAGGAATATCAGCCAAATAAAAATTGAATAGAGACGGACCAAGAATAGAACCCTGAGGAACACTAGAACATACACTAATTAAAAAAGAGTAGGAATTAACTATTTTAATCGTTAAGCTACGGTTTGTTAGAAAACTCTTGAAAATACGAGCTAAAGGAAAAGGGCAGTTACAATTTAAAAGTTTTTAAATTAAACCTTTTAACCAAACCGAATCGAAAGCCTTTTCAAGATCAGTTGTATACTCCACTGTAACTTCTTTGTTTCGCAAACCAAAAGAAATTTTATCACAAACGGATAAGATTGAATGTCCAGTAGACAATTTTTCCTTGAAACCAAATTGTTCAATAGGAATGATGGGCTTAGAAATTATTTCGAAAGATCGCAGAATATTTTTTTTCAAGAATTTCATCTGTTTTCGAAAGAAGAGAGTTTGGTCTAAATTTCTTAACATTACCATTTGATCTTGATTTTGGCAGAGGAACTAATGTGGCTTCTTTCTGAGCAGATGGAATGCCACCATTTTTAAAGCAATTATTTGCAATGACGACAAGAAGTCTAGAAATTGGGTTGCTACAGTACCTGATTACTAAGTTCGGAATGCCATCTGGACCAAACTATTTTTTAATTATTCAAATTTACTATTATAGATTGGATTTTATCAAAACTCGTGAAAAAATCACGCTAATTTAAGCACGTGGGATGTGAGGAGCGATTCTCAGGAGAGAATATTGTCAAAAAAGATCCTTCGAAACCCAAGCTAAAACAATTGACTTTACTCTCTACAAGTTCTTTCAAAGCAGTATTAGTATAAAAAGAGAAGCAAACTTTCAATTTGCATCTATCGTAACATATAATTGTCCATTGAAACTAATAGGTACCCTGGAAATATTCCAATCATTTGATAACTGACCAGCCAAGTTATTTATTTTTTCAAAAACATGTAAGGGTAGCTTCACAGAAGTTATAGTTTTTACGCCGTATTCAATTCAAGATGCATCTTGTCTCTTATAATTTTACTAATGCAAATAATTTGTGAACAAAGGAGAACATACTGTGGATTTACTCTGTTGGAATTTTTGGTGAAATATTCTTTTTAGTTTTTGCCGCCATTTACTTCTGGTATGAATTAAATGGAGGTGTTGATGGGGAAAGATTGTCATATTTTGAGATATAAAATTTTCTGGTGAGTGCAAAAGAGTTCATGCGTAAAGAAATCACAGAAGAGAGAACATGAATTGATGCATTAATTTGTTGGCTAGGTACACGATGATCTGGAAATTTGTCTGCCAAGAGATCAGATAATTGTTCGGCAAAACAAGACCAATCAACATTCTTAAACGATTCAAATACGGAAGGATGAGGAATGATTGGATATAAATTAGCAAGAGAAAGTGTAAGAAAAAGCACATGATGATCAAAAGGAGCTGCAATGGAGAAACAGTGATGTGTTACACAATGAGAATTTAGAAGTGAAGGCAAAATCAGGAAATTATCTAAGAAAGGAGACTCTCTGGGAAAAGTAGGAATGTCTGCATTAATAATTGACATTGAAGTGCTGTTACCTGGCATCAAACAATTGTTAATAATTCTACCATTAATGTTAAAAGTACTATTACCCCAATTAGAATGTCTAGCATTAATGTCTCCTCTCCAAATGAAATCATAAAATTCGTTTGAAAAACTTACTAACTGATTAAAATCAGAGAAAAGTGATTGACCGAGATCACAAGGAATATACAAAGAATTTAAAAATAATTTGCGAATATAACCACCAGCATCAAGCACATGGAAACCAGTGAAAGTACAAGAAAAAGATGAGAATTCACATTGAATCTGCAAAATGGTATGTTTGGAATGAGCAAGGATGGCTGTACCTCTACTAATATCATTGCGAAATATTGTGTAATTTGGAAATTGTGGTTTGAGCCTCACACTTAGCCAAGTTTCGTTTGAAAAATCAATGTTAGGCACAAACTCATCAGAATATTTTGGAGAGCAATTCACTTATTATGAGTTTGCAAGGAATTAATGTTCATTATGATAATTTTTAAGTTATTCATTGCCCGCAATGCTAATAAAGAAGTTAAATGAGGCTTCGGGTTGTTCTTCTGGAGACAAAAGACAGTATGAAGCAAGAAATTCTTTAGATTTTCTATGAGGGTCACAGGAGATATGCCAGAGTGGAGAAGAGATTCATTGTTAAATTTAAAAAGGCCGTTTTCAGATTCATTACTTGATTTGAGAAATTGGAATAAAGCCAATTGTTATTAGATGGACTGAAAGAGGAACTTGAAATATTATTAGGCGGAATACTAGACAACATTGGATTTGCTTTTGCAACATGTTTTTCTGCCAACTTTGTTCTTAAATTTATTCTTTCTTGACAGCCAGAAATGTCAACTGGATGACCGGTTGAGGAGGAGTATCTGGGTTATTAAAAGTTTCATTATTATTACCCTTAAGTGGGCACACATAATCTATGCGCTCCCTCCCGCAAGCAACACATCCTTTTCATATCCTTAATTTGAGGACACGTGCTCAAAACCTTGACATTTGTAGCATTTTGTTAAATGACCCCTCTTGTTTTTTCCAAGTTATTTTATGATGCAGTAAAAAATGGATTTTTGGAAACTTCTTTAGATCATCATCATAACTTAACTTGAATATATTTAACCTTACATTGTAATGATTTTAACCTCATTGTATTCTTCAATAAAAGAGAACCATAACACAATTTTCAGATAAGAGTTAATGTGTTCAAAGTGACACACTTTTTGAAGATTATGAAACGTGTTTGCTTTTACAGAAAAGGACGAATTTCGTCTTTATCTTGTACTTGCGTCGAAAACAAGTTTACTTTACAAACATGCTACGTTACATGAGTTTTTTTTTTTGTTTTCTTAACAAATAAAAACATTGCGCCGTTCTACATGTCATTCTTAAAATTTTTTGTCTTCTAAATTCGTTTATTGGTGGTGTTGCTTAAAAATTTCGTCTTAAATAACATAAACACAAAAACAAACTTATGGGATGGACTGGGAGTTGGTCACAACACTAATGAGGCCTCATTGTGAACTGCAATATTAATGTTGTTTTTGTTCATTTCTTTCGCATTTTACATTACATATGAATTGCGTAATCTACGAGTAGTATATTCAGTAGAAATTAGGCAATTTTGTCACTACCGAAGTCATTAGAAGCGTTATCACAAACGAATGCACGCGACAACTAACAACACCGCATTGTAAAAAAAGTCACTTATTTTCTAACGAAGATTTCTATCCAACAAGCTTAAGCTCATCATACCATTATTTACCCAAGTTTTTTTTTTTTTTTTTAAGACGAAACAAAATTGCGTGCCCGGCACGTAAAGCAATTTCCACTGTGCCAGTAAATTCGGAAGGAAGAAATGAAAAAGCAAACACTCTCTTCAATACCGTATGCTTCGAACCAATCATCATGCACATTGAATTTAGAGTATTGCATTAGATTGTAGGAATTTGCAAAAATTGTTTGTTATCATGTCCAACATAATTCTAGTCCTTAAATTAGTGATCACCGTTTTGATGGTTTCGAGCCGATTTTCTCCTCGTCATGATTCGCTGGTTGCTGGAAACAGGTGGGGCTGAAACGATGGTTGTATGCGCAGAAATCTCTTCATCATTACTTTCATCGGCTATTTGAGTGCCTTCTTCGTTGAGATCGATTGACAAGACCGACGAACGACGCTCTTTTTCTTCAAATTCTTATTGTTACGTAAAGTACAACCGTGGGTACTGCTATTTTCACTCGAATCACTATCGTAATTTCGCTTCCGTTGACTATTTGCAATTTTATTATCTTTCCTACTATTGTTACTAGCACCAATACTTTCCAGGTAACTATTGCTACTTGCCATCGTTGTTAAATCATTTTGTGCTTTGTCTGTATCACTCCCAATACCGTTAAGATTCGTTGATAAGTCATTATGGTTGCCGTCATACACATTAGTTTTACGTGATGATTCTTCCGACATTAAATTGCTAGTCCTAAGAATTATGCTATTATTACTGTTATGGACACTATGATACGTGGTGGAATTTTATTATATTTTGGCGTTCGTTCTTCACTAATGCCATTTGAAAGAAGCAAAGGCCGCAATGATAAAAATAAATATGACAGAAATATTCTATCTTCTTTGCACAGTAAAAATAAAAGAAGCATCCACTTAAAATAATATTTCGTACCTGTTAACGTAATGGCTGCTTTCCACTCTTCAATGAGAGATTTATTTTGGTTTTCTAGCTTGTAAGATGGAATGCCGATACCCTGGCGGTTATTAAATGCTCAATGAATCATCACTTTAAAGCCACCGAAGACGCATGGTCGAAGCAACTGTTGAACCTCTGGCCATCTAACACCCGAACCAAATAAATTAAACAAAAATATGCAAACTGCAACTTAAAATGCACTTCCACTTTTAAAGGTTATCTCCGAAGGACACTTCCAACCAGTCCCACGTTTCTATCTATTCGATGTTTTGATGGCGACTGTGGGCGGCATTGCCAGATAGATATGCTTCGAAATGTATTGGTGTTTAATTAATATTATTTTTCAAATATTTATATCTGTGGATATAAATATTTGAAAAAAAAATATTTTCTGCGCAATGATATCCGCACGAAAGATGAAGTCCGCTTGCACTTCGAAGTCATACCTATCTGGCCGGTTGCCAGGGTTCGGGATCGGAATTACTTCGATTCCCGGGCGTAGGCGTCACATTACAACATCATAACGGTGAGACCATGTTGTTGATAAATTTGCTATCTCAAAATTATTTAGTTCCGGAGTTTGTGACGACACATCATTTTTTATTTCGGAAATAGGGAACAAAGTGATCAACCCCTTGAGGATTACTGTGGGGTTCCGTCTGATCAAAGACGTAAACGAATGTCCTAGTTTCTTTTCCTTCATTAAATTGAGAATGAAGTCAAATGTCTCGATTTTTTCGACAATAACTTTGTGGAACAAGTCCGAAAATGACTTAATCCGATACATGTACGCAGTTTTACCGTTAAAGGATTAATATTGTTAATAAAAATGGGTGAAACCCTTGAGAATTTGTTAGCGATATCAGGATTATCTGGAATAACGTTACCACTAGCTAAGGGTGGGAAGCTATTTCGTATATCATAATTATTAGAGGTATGTATATCTACTATTAAGATCAAATTTATCATTGTTAATTGGTTTAAAAACTAATTTACTCGTTGTTTTTTGAATTTGCTCATGTCCTGTACGATAGTTTTGTCTAATGCTTGCTTTGAAGAGCTGACATGATGACTTTATTCGGTGAGTTTGTAAGTATACAATAATTGGCAACTGATATTATAAGTTAGTTCTTGTCTGTTGTTATTTCTTCGAGTTTTTCGATGAATTTCTTGAAACATCTGTTCGTGAGAATTTTGCATTCTGGGGTCTTGATTTAACTGATTCCAGCTTATGTCTGAATTTTGACAGATTCCAAGTTTTTCACAATGTTCTCGGATTTTGATTTGAAAATTTTTTACCCGTGAATATTTTCTTCCACACAAGTAAAATAAAATCGTTGTCCTCGATTGCAATGTTCTCGAATTTCTATTTGAAAATTATTGACACGTGATATTTTCTTCCACACAAGGAAAATGAAATCTTTGTACTCAATCTCAAAAAACAAATTCCTGGTCATGCAATATTTGCACAAATTTCTCCTTCCGTCCAGTCGGGAAATGCTAGATTTCATTTTTTCCCAATTCTCTAATCAAATATTTTAATAGTTTTATTATATTTGACATAAGCAACAACTCATGAATTCGCTGTGACTACTGTCACCGAGCTCTTAACTATCCTTAAATTTAAATAAAGTCCCCTTCTATTCCCTGTGAGAAGTAAGCTTACTTTCCCAGACTCATAACGTCTCGCAATTTTCTTCATGTGCGCTTTAGTATTTCTGACTTTTTATAGACGTTAAGTCGAAGCAATTAATTGCGGCTGGCTCTCGGATTAAGCCCAGCTGAGCCAGCACTAATCTTTGTAACCCACTGTCTGAAAACGTCAAATAGATTGTCACATGCCAAAGCACAATTGTCGCCCATCTGTTTACTAAAAGCACTTAATCTCGGGTTAATTTTTTGTTGCAAATTTTTTACCCCGAACATTCGGCAAGTTCGCCTTGAATTGCTTTCAAATTTCATGGCTGATTCACACTGACAGCTTCACGTGCAATAAATTCTGGAAACTCTGAGACTTCCATGAATTGGTTCAATCAACAGAAATCCAAAAATATCTCGCTCTCGGGGAGCATCTGCTAAAACATTCCGCGCGGAAAAATCATATCGTTTTCAGATTTCGGTCGGGCGGGTTGCAAATCGTGGAAAACCGATTTTCCGCATGTCCGGTGTTTGTGTGTACAATCAATAATAACATTTAATTGAACCACAAAATTGTGCAATCAATTTTAATCGAAGAAGTGAGTGCTGTCACTGCATTTTCCACGAGACGAATATTAAAAGTGAAGGTCAACAGAATTTATCAATTGTGCAGGTGCATAAAGTTATCTCAGTTGAGTGCGCGGAAAATCTCGAATAAAGCGTTGAATAAACAAAAGGAATTCCCAGATAAAAGTGCGTGTTTCGTCGTCGGTTTGTTTAAAGCGTTGATATAATCCGCGCGTTTAAAGGTGAGAATTTTTTTTATTCCTATTGGAAGGTTGTGTTTACCTTATTTGGCGGCCTTGAAAATGGGCCGACTTTTCTTTAGATGGTAAAACAAGAGTCTTGCTTGGGGTGACTCCGGCGGTTGAGTGGGTTGTTGAACTTGTGTTGAAAATTTTGGATAAGATTTTTTGAAGATTTCGTTTCTTTGTGTACTTTATCATGACTCACGTGGGATGAGTAGAGGTATTTACGTAAATGTAATATTAATTAACGATGAATGAAAAAACACGGTTTTCCGTTTGTATTATGATTCACAATCAATATAATGCGTTGTCGCAATCGTAGTGGTTTATGTTTGAGCGAGTAGAAATCAAAATACAATAAAAGTTTTCCGAGAACGTCGAGTGAATAGTCATGATAGAAAATAGCATATGAGAATGAGCGGGAAGTTTTCGCTTGTTTAAGAATGTTTAATTTAATTACCACAGTGTTGCAAATGCTTTAAACTTGTAAATTTTGAACACATTTCGCATAACGTCTGTTTGGCTGTGTTAACTAAATTTAAAGAAGCATTTTGAAAAGAAGCAACCCTCCATGTTGCAGATATTCGAGGCGTCATTTGTCTGGAGTTTGTGGCAACTTTCCAATATTTTGCACAAATGTGACGTATACCCTACAAACATAAAAGACTCGTAAGCATAAGTTCTGCATGTGGCTGAAATGATAAATTTTTGAATTTCTCATTTAAAAAAATATGTGGTCTATGTAGGATGTTCTGAATTCCCTAGTGTACAAAACACGTAGTGTTTTTATTTAGCTTTTTTGCATCAAGATTAATGGAAATGATATTTCAATCTCCGGCTTCTAAAAAATAAGCCGTTAATTGTTCATACATACAAAAACCTGTTAGGAATTAAAGAAAACTGACTTCAAAACGCACTAAAAGGGGTGAAATGAAATTTATAGAATCGTTATCAAATTAGTTTTTTTTCTGTTTTAGTTACGATTGATTAATAAGTTAATGTGTTACTTTTCGATACGGAGAAACTGACTTGGATCCGATTCCATAAATTTTATTTCACCTTTTTGTAATGATTTTCACTCCGTCCGTTCTCAGAATCAAAAATATATCGATTCAAAGTCAAAAGCGCTTTATTTAATACTAATCGTTATAAATTTTAAAAGAATATAAAGCAAATTCCAAACAATAACAATAAAAAACTAAATGGCTCTCTAAATTTATACGTTATCATTAATCATATTTTTAAAAAAAATATAGCAAATTCAAATCAATGAAGATTATTACATATTATTTCATTCAATTGGAAAAAGGAGAAAAAACCAACCAACACTATCCTAAAATTATTTATAATCTTAACACAACAGTGAACTTTGATCCTACACCTAATATGTTTTAACTAAATTTTAATAAAATGAAATCAAAAACATTATCTTATACTAAAAAATTCTATAACAATGTTCCTAACCTAAGCGTTTAACCTTATCTCTAACCTAATATAATAAACATAACATATACCTAACCTATACCTAATTTTCAACACAAATAAACAACAATACTAAATGTAGCAATAATGAGCTGAAACTCAAAAACTAAATAACGAAAAACACCAAAACTGAAAATAAACACGAATAATTTAGACATTGTCATTCAGCCACCAATACCTGGAATGCGCCGTCTCAACTCGATCAGCTTCAACGAATCTAGCAAATGAGTTTCTCCATTGGAATTGTTGGTCTCGTGAACTCAAACTCGGAGGATATTTTATCTTCTTATCGGTTGCCCGTCGATATATGTGATATATGACTGGGACGCCGTCAGAATCAAAAACGTATCCATTCATGTCCAAATACACGAATGCTTCTGGAGGAATGAAGCCAGTAGCGAGGCAAGTCGCAATATATCCGTCTGTAGGGGGGAACGGCTGTGAAATCCAAGGGTTTTCACTCACAGTCACAGATCTTGCGATATGATTCCGAAGAAGTTTCAATATGAAGATATCGATCCCCGTCACTTCAGCAGTTTGATAAATTCTTCTATTCGATATATAATGTTTCCAATCCGTCACAGGGTTTCTGTACAAACCAGTACATGCATGAAGACATTTCCTTTCGAAAACTTAATCTTTCCATAGTGCTAGCTCTCTGGTTGTACCAGATCTGACATCCATATTTCAAAACTGGTATAACCAGATAATTTTGACTTTTTGATCAATGTACCTGGAATGCAAGAGTCGCCGAAGGGCCATGGCTACTTTTTGTGCTTTACTGAGGATAATTTTGACATGTTCAGTGTAGTACAGATACTGATCGAGATGAACATCGAGGTATCGAACATAGGATTTATGTGGAACCCGTTCTAAACTACTAATGTGGAAATCCTTCCAATTACGTTTCAGGTCTTGACTGGCCCACTGCAGCATTATCCAGAACAAAATTGTTTCGCACTCCTGCGCATTGATTTTCATTCGCCAATTGTCGGTGTAATGCTGAACATAATTAAACATTTTTTGAAGATTGCTCTGAACTGGTGTAGCTTTTCGGTCTGCCGTATAGATGATCAGATCATCAGCAAACCCTGCCAACTAACTGTTCCCTGCTGTAGACCATTCAAGACCTTGAAGTCGCGCGTTGTCAACAGATTTCCAGCAGTATCAACAAATTATTTCCCGTATAAAATATTGTACACCGTGGCGACTAGGTGTCTGGGGAACCTGTCCTGAAGGAGTTTAAAAATTAGTCTATCTAACCACACCGAATCGAAGGCTTTCTCCATATTGTCGCGCGTTATATTTCGCGGCCGATAATTTTAATGTTTAATGTTTATTTACTAAGAATGCACAATCATCAATTTCACTTTTTCTTTTATTTTCAAATAATTAAAATGTTATTAATTTTCACTTGTCTGTTAATTTATCTTCCCACTGTCTGTATCACGAAAATCACTTCACTATCAGTCAATATCGCGTTTACTTCGCGCTCCACTCTATCGCAGTTTTACTATCGCGGTTTTACTATTCCTCCTTATTCATTCAGCTCGGCTTTATATAGGGTCTCTAGTCATTCAATCTATTTTTCGTATATTGGCGAATGTTCTGGTCAGAACTACCTGGAATATTCGAACAATTCTGAATACCCCCGCAGTGACGTCACTTTCAGATATTGGTGATGCTTGGTCGATTCTTGTGCTTTCGAGTACATTCGTGTATTAATCATGATGTTATTTATAGTTGCGACAACAATTGCGACAGTAGCTCGCAGAATTGTTTGACATGTAACAATATCATGTAACCCTCCAACATATTCGCTCTTGTTTAGTTTCAAACAGATGTCTGAGGTTATAACTGTCGGAGACCTGTATTTGGAATACCGTCAATACCACATGATTTCTTGTTGTTTTTCCTGCCAAATATGAAACGCAAGTCTTCATAGCTGACAAAGTAATCAATAAGTTTCAAGCTCGATATGAGGCCAGATGTTAATGTTTCATTGTAATGAAGAATTGATTGGCCGTTCAGGCTTGATTTGAAATCGGAAACTTTCGCTTCAACGACCACTGAAAGTATTTGATTCCCTCTCTCAGGGTTTGGTAGATGAACCAATTCAAAATGGTTTCCAATCAGGGCAAGCATCTGTAAACCATCTCATATAATCCTGTTTCCAATTCTATCCGGAGACGTACGATCAATTTGGATACCAGCCCTATCGAGAAGATTTATCTCATCGCTAGCGACTTCAAGATTCGATACCTGCACTCCAGAAATCTTACAGAATAAGCTATTCCCTTTCGAAAAAACGCCATAATACCCCACAGTTTTTCGCCCATTGATTGCTGCCTCCACTCCAGAAGTATGAACAGATTAAATTCCGGGCATTCTTCAAGTGTAATTTCAACACAGCCAACGAGGGATAGTTGTAGTTCAAAAATCGCCGATAAATATTGTTGGCGCGTGTGAGAAGAAGGCTTTTCAATTTTTTTAACCTTGCAATGGCTTGTGTTTCATATCCTTCCATATTGTTTCGATGTTAAATCTTGGGAACTACTTTCTCAATCGTTTCCAACGACAGCTTCTCTAACTTCGACAAATAGAGATTTATTTCATCGTTAGTTAGATTCCTATCATTAGGAACCATTGAGAAAGCATTGCCATCATCAGAAGAACAACATTACTTCTGGTAATCCTGATTAAATTTCTTTTGAAACTTTTCCCAATCAGTTTTTTTTTTTAAATCAACAGATGATTTTCGTGTTGAATTGAAATGAGGAAGACATCATCGCTTTGATGGTTGATTTCCATTATGATTGCGTTATGGCCGCTATAGTAAGGAAGCACCTGCAGTGTCCTTTGAAGACGATTAAAGCGGAATTCAAATCTTGCGTAAGCAATGTAGAGTTCCAAATATGAATTTGTCCTAGAGTTTGTTGAGAACTCCGCCGTAGACAGTCCCAAGCCCGTTTGAGGAAGGAGGAGGGAACCCCGTGTTTCCCCAACCCATAGCTTCCATGATTACTCATCCCAAACCCCCCAATTAAATAGTAGTAAATGCTCTCGGGGTTGCACATTGGGTTTACTAGTTCCCCAATACTGGGACATTAAATGCCAAGAAATGCAAATAACCATGCCGCCGGAATGGAGGTTTGGCAACGGGCTAACCCCCCTTCCCTGGAAAACCTTAAAATGTTTCGAAACCTGCAGATGGGCATCGGAATGGATTGAACTCACGCCAACGACCTCAGAAACGAAAATATGACCATGGCATTGGATCCTAGAATGTCAGATCACTAAATTACCCTGGCGCTGTTAAGGACCTTTTACAACAGGCCAGTCAATATAAATTAAAAATACTGGCAATCCAGGAAACAAATTGGACTGGAAACGACATTCAAGGCATGAGATAGCACACAATATTCAAAAGTGGGAAGCCTACTGGAAAACGAGAGTTCGGAGTGGCCTTCATCGTGGATAGGGAGTTCAAATCGCACGTTATTGATTTTAAGGCAATAAATGAACGTTTGTGTGCGATTCGTATAAAAGCGAAATTTTTCAAAATCTGGCGGATAAACGTTCACGCCCCGACCGGAGAAAAGGACGAAAAAACAAAGGAAACGTTCTACAATCACATGGAAAGACTAATCGGCTCATTACCCACAAATGACACAAAAATAACTCCGGGTGATTTCAACGCTAAAGTTGGCAATGTGCTATCTCATTGGAGAACGACTGGAGGATATAGCCTCCACGATGAAATAAATGACAATGGCCAGCGCCTGATTGACTTTGCATATAGCAGAAACCTAGTCGTACTTTCGACTTGCTTCCCACATGGACGCATTCATAAAATGACCTGGGTATCACCGGATGGCGACACACAAAACCAGATCGATCATGTTCTGATCCAACAACGTTGGGCCTCGAGCATACTTGACGTCCGTACACACCGAGGAGCCAATAGTAACTCAGATCATTACTTGATCAAAGTAACCTATTGATGTCGTATGTCAAAGGCATATTCAGCAAATACCAACCCGCTACAAAAATTTGACATCGAAAGGCTCCAAACGGCGTTTGTGGCCAAAAATTTCACGGAAACCCTCGACAACCAGCTGGCTTCCATCTTGTCAGACGCATCGTTAAAGACAAGCGACGAGGTCTGGATGGAAGTGAAAGCGGCTATTAGGACCGTGGCAGAGCATGTTACAAACCAGTATACCCTATGTATACTGGTAAGAACTGGGAGCTCAACATGATGCGTATCCTATATACAACATCAAGGCTCCCGGGGAAAGAACTCCCTGTAACACCACTTACCTCCTACTCTGTCCATTTTCACTAAATCAACCAAGGCAAAAAGTTTATTTTATTAATTATTTTATTTTCTCTGTTCCTATTTTTATCTAACATTACATTTTACAAATTACATTATTGAAGACTTATATCAATATTGAGCCTGTAGAGAATCAAATGGACGTGTTAATGATTCGGGGTGGCCATACAGCGTGGAACGCAAAAAGGCCGATTGAGGATCGCGGCGCAAGCCAACACCTCACCCCTCACCACTTCGTTGAACACTGGACGATATCTTCGGCTGAACTTTAAATCGCGAATACTTTAAGCGTCTAAGCGATAACTGGGTAGCAGCACGCTCCCTTTTGGATTTGAATACAAACTCACTGGTATAAGACTGCCCAAGAACATTAAATACCATTCTTTTGTGAGCTTTCAACCTAAATTCTCTTTAAATGTGCTGAGTAGCCGAACACGTGCGCTCTCGTTCCACGAAAGTTTTTCCTACCCGCTTCGTCTCGCTTGCTCGGCTGGTGAATATGCGAAACTGGGGAAATTGAGCGAAAGAGTGTTTTTCGCTTAAGCTTTCGACTTCGAAAGAGTACTTTCGGGTTAAGCTTTCGGCTTTCTCACTATCTCCTGAGGTGAAATAGCGAAACTGGGGACATTGAGCGACAGAGTGTTTTAGCCAGAACTTTCGGCTTTCCCACGATCGCTCGTGGTGAAATAGCGAAAGTGGGAATACTGAGCGAGAGGGTGTTTATGTCGGAACTCTCGGTTTTCCTCTCCGCTTACCTCACTTCGAAGCACCCCGTTTGTTCATGATGTAAATATTGTTACGGGTTGAGCTTTCTCGTTCACTTAACTGCTCGCTTATTTACTTGCGCATGTGTTTCCATGGCTAATTTTCATTGGCGAAGTGCGAGTACAAAGGTGTTGTTTGCTCGCTACTATTGCAGTATTGAAGCGGGAATATATCCGAGTATGTTTATGTGTTCACTCGCAACATTCCTCCGGCAGTTGAAAAAAGGATTTAGTGTACTTGGAGAGTACAATAAATCGTCGCTCTACTCCGGTGATCTGAATTACTTAATGTACCCCAATAGATTACGCTCACTCTTGGTTTTTCGCAATTTTTGTTGTTGGTTGAGTCTCGCTACATTCCTTTTTGTGCAAATCATTCGTACTTATATCTCGCGCTGTTATCGCCATTGGTATTGTCCACTGTACTTCTCGCAACTTATTATTAACCGTTGTTTTGCTGCTGATTTATGCGTAATTTACTAGATGCGAACGCGCCAATGTTATAATTCTATCCAATTGACGTTACTTAATATGTTGTTACAAGTCAACGTTAGAATTGTTAATTTCCACATTTATAAATTAATGAGTTAATATTTGGTTTGATAATATACAATGTTTTGTTTGATTCAATCATAAATTAATATAATAATATTTCGTTCGGCACCATAAGTTGATGCTAATTAATATGTATTAAACGTCAGTGTTGTATTTGCAAATTACTACAATCAAAAATTACTAAGTTAAGATTTGATTTTATACAATTATGTATCATATTTTCCTATTTTGTTTGGTACCTTGAGTTAATGTTAATTACGTATTCATGTTGCTTTCATAAGCCAGTACAATTATAATTAATAAGTTGAAATTCGATTTTATACATCCTTTATATTTTGTTTGGTACCTTGAGTTAATGTTAATTGATATGCATTACATATTCATATTGCTTTCATAAGCCAGTACAATTATAATTAATAAGTTGAAATTTGATTTTATACATCTTTTATATTTTGTTTGGTACCTTGAGTTAATGTTAATTGATATGCATTTCATATTCATGTTGCTTTCATAAGCCAGTACAATTATAATTAATAAGTTGAAATTTGATTTTATACAAGGTTCTGTTTGATTTAATCATAGGTTACTGTAATGATGCTTAAGTATTACTTTAGATACAATGAGTTAAGATCCTGTTTGGTTTAATAATTTGTTTGCTTCAAACACTAAGATGTTACTGTTTCATTTGGTTCTATGCAATAATGGAATAGTGCTAAATTGGCTTCTGTCGTAAATTACAGGATTATAGATTATTTCGTTTTACTATAATATTGTAAACCATACTGAACATATTTTCCGACCCTAAATTGTTTTTTCTTGACAATAAACTATTATTTTACAATTGAAAGATAACGGACTACAATTTCTTCCTTTAGTTGGCTTTAATAATATGGTTACAACTTCTTTTAAGATTCATATTCAATGCCGATCTTTTTTATATTTAGAAGTTAATGGTTTTCTCTTATTTTTAACATTACTTATCGTCTTGGAATTTTTATTCTACTCGTATATTTTTTGGCTTTTTGATTTCCTCAATTCTTTCAAATAGTATGAAAGTTCTCATGCGTATATTCAAATATTTTAATTACTAATTAATTGATGTTGCTTTCGGTTATTGGTTATTATTCGTATTAGAGTATTACTATTTGTTTAGTACAGGTTTTAGTAAATTATAACAGTTAGCGTTAGTGAGGATTTAACTAGGGGGGGGTGCGATGGCATTTTTTTTTCATTTTGTTTTTCCGTGCAATTTTCCCCTATACATCTATTTTCCCTATTAATTTCTATTCAACTAACGTACCTATATTACTAATGTTATTATTATTCCCTTCGTTTACCTTTCGCTTTTCATATTTTGACTACATTACCTAGTTTTCCATCTTTAATATGCCATTGGATTAGTGGGAGTTTCTTTAAGTATGTAGGCGGGAGTTTCTGTTAGTATCTTAATGGGGTGGGATGTGTGAATATGTACATGGGTATAGTAAGTCGCTTGTACGGCATCCCATTTGCCCATACTCGTACGGGTGATAATATTGTTCCCTCCAATCGCTTCTTTAGATTCACCCGAACGAGAACTTTGTATTACAGCGCCGGCGAAGATCACTTCGTCCAGGCTTCGTACAAGTTTCTCTTCACCTATTCCCCATGGTTTAATAGCAGGCATCATTCGAGCCGACCGTTTGCATGCTCGTTTTATCAAGTGATAACGTTCTGCGCTCTACGATGCATACTTGCATACATTCTCTTTACCTATTCCCCATGGTGTATTAGCAGCTATCAATCGAGCCGACCGTTTGCATGTTCGTTTAAGCATGTTATCTAGTGATAACGTTCTGCGCTCTTCGATGCATACCTGTGACTCGAAACGCCACTGAGAAAACTTAATATTACGGCACCGACGAAGATTACTTCGTACAGGCTTCGTATAAGGTGGATCGAGCTGAGGAGTTGTGTCGCATGCATTGTCTTTACCTATCCCACATGTTTTACTATCTGCTATCACACGAACTGACTGTGTGCATGCTCGTTTAAGCTTGTTATCAGATGATAACATTCCGCGCTCTTCGATGCATTCTTGCAACTTGTAACGAGTGATTCGGTGCAAGATATCATTCATACGTTATCTATAGGAAGCTTGCTAATATATGGGTATTAAGTAAATCGTTATCCAATCGTATCGTTCCTAGGGACTTAGCTTATTAGTAAATGGTTGGATTATGCTCATAGTGTGCGAGGTGTAAAAAAAAAAAAAAAAAAAGAACAGATCATGGGTGCTGCTCGTTAGTAGTGGTTTGGTTAGTATTAAATTAGTTGAAATTAGAGCATTCGTTTTTAATTTAGTGGGCTTAATGCATTTCGTAGTGGGCTGGACTTTTAACTCATCTATGCTATGCAATTGTGAGGAGGAAGAGCTTTCAAGGTATATGGATTGAATTGTCGATTAATTGGCTCAAGTTGTCTATTACATACTTTTTATCCGTTTGTAGTGGTAAAAAAGGGGGGGTTATTAGAAATGTATTCAGCAGTATGTGTAAATAGTTGTGGATTATTTATAAATCGGAATTATTATGTAGGTTTTTTAATTAAGTATAGAAATGTTTAATGGGTTAATATAAATTAAGTCGACCTTTTTCTCAAACTAAAACTAGAAAGAGTGATTTTGAGCTCTGTTTTATACTTTTATTGATTTTAGTGAATTGTTAAATAGATATACTGCATTGAAAATTTCTTGCGAGAAATTATTGTAAAAGATGATCGAAGCGACACAATCACTATATGGGCTTGGGAACATATAGTTTCGGTCTTCATTCAAGACCCTATATGTGTTCCGTCTAATTTTTCCCTAGTGTGTGTCTAAAAGATGATCGAAGCGACACAATCACTATATGGGCTTGGGAACATATAGTTTCGGTCTTCATTCAAGACCTCATATGTGTTCCGTCTAATTTTTCCCTAGTGTGTGTCTACTAAGTTTGGCATAATGCTGTCCTGGACCTTACTAGAAGACAGTACAGTGCCGTGCGAGGTCACTTCATTAGCCGTTAATAAATTTCTGATCTCGATCTTGAAAAAACGATTGTTTAAAACATCTTGAAGTATATATTATAGCATTCTAAGACGCTATTTGGTATTTTCGCCATATATGAAGTAAAAGGGTGGGAAATGGGTGGGTTTTGAATTGTCTTGCGCTTTCTACAGGGATTTTATTTGTGACTTTTTTCTAATAGTTAGCAGTATATAATGCATTCATTGTGCAAGGAAACGTAGTGGCTTGTTTAAAGGGTACATGGTTGATAGTGTGTTGTAAACCCTTTTGGATCAACAGCTCAGAGGCTACGACTGGATGGTAAATTGATGTCTCTTTTGCATATGACTTAATACTATATGTAGCGTGTCTGCCGAAAGTTGAAATCGGGCAGCTCAGAGGCTCAGAGGGACTTATAACTAAAAATAGCGTGTCCGTCGACAGCTAATGCCAACGGCTCAGGGGCTGTTGTTAAATTTACTGGTTTTCATTCCAGTGATTGTGCAATTAGACATAGAAAAAGCGTGTCTGCTGATAGTTATGGTTTGGAGTTTTACCGGGGTTTTACCGACTTGACTGCCACTTTTTCCGTTTCCTTAACATGATAGAGTTGCAGTGGATTTTGTAAGAGATAATTTGTTTTGGGGTAAAATCGTTTGCATTGTGCATTGTTCTTATAACTAAAATTCTGTTGTTTCAAATTTCCCATACTTTAATTGTTTCAGTGTAACTTGAAATTAAATTAGTTTCATGTTTATTTGCGTTGGAAAATTGCCGTTCTCATGTAAATTATTTTTTTTTATTTGTTTAGCGCAGTTAATTTATTTAGTTTGCTCTTCAATGTTTTTGCATTTAAAAATATTGCCCAGATGTCTATCTATTCAATTTGCAGTTAAATGTTTGTTTTTGTTTGCTCTTTTAATTATGCTTCAGTTAATTCGAATGCTCATTCAATTCAAGAGATAAGACTTTAATATGCATGTGGGTACGCGTATTGTCCAAGCAGTCGGAGTGATAAGTGGTATCATATTTCGATAACAATGGGCACGCGTTTGTTTGCTCGTATTAAGTTTTCGTTTTGCTTATTTGTGTTTAATATTTACTTGTAATGTTTTGTGTTTTGCATGTTAGTTGATTGAAACTTTATATCTTTATAAATTCTACGTTGGGTTTGAACGAGTTGGGAGTTAGTTCGAATGACTTTCAGATAAGAAAGATGAGATTTAAGATATATGAATGAGGGAGTAAATGAATGAAGAATTAAATGTTCAAGATGACTATTTGATTTTGGGACTGGTCTTATTTGATGGATATTATGAGTAGAAATATTATTATATTTGAATGTTGATATTATGTTTTAGTTATTAAAATGATCAATAGGATTTTTTTGTGTCGATTAAGGAGTGATCTGGGTAGATGACCAGTATGGGTAGCGTTAAACTGACATTATGTTTTTGTTGTTTAAACGATTAACATGATCCCATATTTTTTAGGAAGACTGGTGAAGTTTCATACTTTCTTTTTGTTATTTGAATGATTGAAAAAATTATTTGATTTTTTTTTTTCGTTTTAAGAAGGTTGATTTAGTTTTATGCACTGTATTAGTAGCATTGTTATGATGTGGGGATATTGATACAATATTTTTGTTTTTTTTTAAAATGATTAAAATTATTAGTTGATTTTTTTTTTAGGAAAGCTGATCTAGTTTGATGGACTGTTTGAATAATATTGATATTATTATATTTAAATAATGAACATTATCTTTTGATTTTTTTTTAAAGAAGGTTGATCCAGTTTGATGGACAGTATGAGTAGCAATGGTGTCTTACAGGAGTTGAATGGTTTGAGATATCGGCTGGGTGAATAGATTTTACAGCCCATTTAAATTTGCTACACAGCGCACTACACTGTGGTCTCTGCAAAACCGATATCCTACCGGCTGCGCCAATTTTGTTACAAACCAGTATACCCTATGTATACTGGTAAGAACTGGGAGCTCAACATGATGCGTATCCTATATACAACATCAAGGCTCCCGGGGAAAGAACTCCCTGTAACACCACTTACCTCCTACTCTGTCCATTTTCACTAAATCAACCAAGGCAAAAAGTTTATTTTATTAATTATTTTATTTTCTCTGTTCCTATTTTTATCTAACATTACATTTTACAAATTACATTATTGAAGACTTATATCAATATTGAGCCTGTAGAGAATCAAATGGACGTGTTAATGATTCGGGGTGGCCATACAGCGTGGAACGCAAAAAGGCCGATTGAGGATCGCGGCGCAAGCCAACACCTCACCCCTCACCACTTCGTTGAACACTGGACGATATCTTCGGCTGAACTTTAAATCGCGAATACTTTAAGCGTCTAAGCGATAACTGGGTAGCAGCACGCTCCCTTTTGGATTTGAATACAAACTCACTGGTATAAGACTGCCCAAGAACATTAAATACCATTCTTTTGTGAGCTTTCAACCTAAATTCTCTTTAAATGTGCTGAGTAGCCGAACACGTGCGCTCTCGTTCCACGAAAGTTTTTCCTACCCGCTTCGTCTCGCTTGCTCGGCTGGTGAATATGCGAAACTGGGGAAATTGAGCGAAAGAGTGTTTTTCGCTTAAGCTTTCGACTTCGAAAGAGTACTTTCGGGTTAAGCTTTCGGCTTTCTCACTATCTCCTGAGGTGAAATAGCGAAACTGGGGACATTGAGCGACAGAGTGTTTTAGCCAGAACTTTCGGCTTTCCCACGATCGCTCGTGATGAAATAGCGAAAGTGGGAATACTGAGCGAGAGGGTGTTTATGTCGGAACTCTCGGTTTTCCTCTCCGCTTACCTCACTTCGAAGCACCCCGTTTGTTCATGATGTAAATATTGTTACGGGTTGAGCTTTCTCGTTCACTTAACTGCTCGCTTATTTACTTGCGCATGTGTTTCCATGGCTAATTTTCATTGGCGAAGTGCGAGTACAAAGGTGTTGTTTGCTCGCAACTATTGCAGTATTGAAGCGGGAATATATCCGAGTATGTTTATGTGTTCACTCGCAACAAGCAGACGATCGGACATAAAGCCCGACGCAAGATAAATGAATGGTTCGATGATGAGTTCCAGAATGCGTTAGATAAAAAGAATCAGGCGTACAAAGAATATGTAGGTAGGAAAATCAGGACGAAGAGAGAACACTATGAAAATCTCAGAGGAGTAGCAAATAAGATCATTAGAATTAAGAAAAGAAAATACTATGACGACCAATTGAGAAGTATGGATGTAAGTTTAGCGAGCAACAACACAAGACAAAGTAGTGAAAAGCTTGAAACGTGGTTATCAGCCTAAAACCACGCTCTGTCGTGATGACATCGGCAATATCATCACTGATGAAACCAAGATAAGATTAAGGAAAGATGGGCATCATATTGCAAGAACCTCCTTAATCCTTCACATGGCTCCACAACATCGGAGCCTATAGATGTCTGCGGAGAGCTTCAATTGGCCCCACTAACTCTGGATGAAGTTTGTTCCATCATCAAAGCCCAAAAGAATAATAATGTGCCGGGCATCGATGAGATTCCAGTGGAGCTCATCAAATATGGTGGCAGCAATGTTCATAAAGCTATTCACAAAGTCATCCAGCACATTGGCAACAAGAAGATGTGCCGAAAGAGTGGCGCCAATCAATTATATTCCCTATCCACAAAAAAGTGACAAACTACAGTGCGAAAATTATAGAGGCATATCACTTCTTTGTACGGCGTACAAAATATTTTCAAAGGTCTTAGAAAATAAAATTGGATCATATGCCAACAGTATTATTCGGGAGTATCAAGGTGGTTTTAGAGCAGGTAGATCGACACTAGACCAATTGTTCACAGTCAGGCAGGTACTTGAAAAATGCTTGGAGTTCAACATAGACGTACACCAAATTTTCGTTGAATTTAATCAAGCATACGACAGTATTGATCGTAACGTACTGTACCAAATAATGCTTTGCTTTGGAATCCCAGCCAAATTAGACCGTCTTACCAAAATGACAATGACGTCGACGACCACCCAAGTCCGCATCAATAACCAACTTACCGATGCCTTTGACACAAATATCGGACTAAAACAGGGAGATCTGCTGGCCCCATTGCTATTCAATTTGGCTCTATATTACGTCAAAAGGAAGCTACCTGTCGATACATGAGGTACATTACTATACAAGTCGAAACACGTAGTAGCCTATGCGGACGACATCAACATTCTGTCAAGGTCATTAACAACCGCCAAAGAACTCTTCCTGAAACTCGATAGCGAAGCAAAACTAGTAGGGCTACAAACAATGAAAATAAAACAAAGCTCATGATGCAGTCGAGGAAAAATACCTCAAATACACAAAATATCACACTTGGCGAATACAGTATAGAAAATGTGAGCAAATGGCGCCAAAATAACGAGAACCAGCAATGAAAGAGACGAAATACGCCAAAGAATACAGCTCGCAAATAAAATATTTTATTAAGTTTTGACGATGAAAACCAGCTGCATACATCGGAAAACAAAGCTCCAAGTATACAAATCTGTGATAAGACCAGTGTTATGCTATGGGTGTGAAACATGGACCCTAACCCAAGCATCCACAAATATTTTGAACGTCTTGGAGCGGCGGGTCCTGAGGCGAATAATCGGAGTGAAGCTAGATGGGGATCAATTGCGAATTCGATATAACCATGAGTTGTATGAAATTTTTGACGAGCCTGAGGTCTCAACGATGGTCAGACTGTGAAAGCTGCCATGGGCTGGACACATGAATTGTATGGACGCACAACGGATACCCAAGAAGGTATTCATTGGGAGAACTGAAAGCCGGAGACTAGTTGGGAAACGCTGGTCTGATTCGGTCGACGAAGACAGTTCATCGCTGCTCGGATTTCGAAATTGGACAGTTAGAGGCGCTGTTTGCAGAAAGCGAAGGCCCGACAGGGGCTTTAGTGCTACAAAGAAGTAGAAGACCAAATATACCGCAGTTAAAACAGTGTATTTTTTTCTTTTGGCTACTTCTGCTATCACCGGAGGCAAGAACGTCTTTACATTTAACGTACCAACAGCGCAGGGCACAATTGGCAGCCGATTGACTAAATCGTTGGCACCTGTAACCCTGGTTGACATCCGTTATCTAAAAGCGCTCCCGCCTCACAACTCTAAAGTGCCAGTACCTTACCTGTTGGAGGGCACTTGGACTGTTATCACTTAAAATTTGTACCAAGTGAAATGGTAACATTTTGCCTCTAATAGTTGAACTCCTTGTAGTAAAATTTTTCACACTGGTGAGTTTGACAGCTGGTGCTGTTTCCTGCAACATTTCAAGGAGATCAACTGTCTTCTCCCCACAGTTCAGGGCCTTCAACAGGAAGGTCTGATTTTTTCCCGCCTTTGGCGTGTATGTGAAGTGGGGAGCTTTAACACTATTTAGAGCATCTTTGGCTAACTTGAAATCAGCCAGTGTTTTGTTTTTATTGTGAGTTTATCAGTGATCACTCTCTTAACTTCGAAACTATCTATCCTATCGTATGTATACCCTCCGCGCTGCCCAAAGACATTAATCGACGGAACTTTTTCAAAAGTCTTATTATTTTCAACAGAAGAACCAGCAGACATCCCGGATGAATTCTTCTCCTTATCCTTATTTTTAGATTTTAAATAGACGGTAAAGTTATCACTAGGATCATTAATATTACCTATATTTTCTTGGCAATCCATCTCGGTTTCCATTGCAGTAAGTAATTTGCTCTGTCGTTTGCTCCTACCGCGCTTAGTATGATATCGGCATCATGAATTGTTGTCTTCTTACTTTGTGGCTTAATCGCTTCAGTTTTATTGACGTTTGATAATTTACGAATCATTTCCTGCAAATTTTGAATTTTGCATCTTTATTCTCTGGTAACTCTTTCCAGTTCCTAGCTTGATAGTGCAATAACATACACTTCTCATGTTCAGCACTTTCTTGTTCGTTTTTTCTTTTCATTATTTGATCATTAGTTGCATTTGAAATGCCTGGCCCGGGTCCCCCAGCGGTGGGAAGCCCATGACCGACAGTGAAAAATGTTTCTTATTTTTTTGAACTTCTTGAGACTTCTCCGGAAGATATTCGGTAATTTGTTGTCCGAAGTGGAATTTCGGGCGCAGGCACTACGCGAGTAGATAAAGCCCGCGTACAATTTATCAGCCACCGATTCAAATGCCCGTTTAAAACGCGTGCAACAATTTCCAAAAAAAAAATTCTCTAAGTACGATGATCTATAAATAATGACGCCATATATAAATAGATACACGTTTGACAAATAACGAATAGGTGTTTTTTTACTATTTGATAAAAAACAAAATCAAATTATTTTTACTAGCCTTCCTCAACCTTATAATTCAGTAATTTTTAACTCTAGTTCGATATATAAATCACAATCGTTTCACAAGATGTAATGTGCTTGGCGTAAACTTATCGACTAATGTAAACACAAAACCCACAAGAAACAAATAGTAGACCTAGCATACAGAATCGGACATGCTTTCGCGGCACAAAGTATAGCAGCGCGCAGCTTCAAGTTTAGTATTTTGTCACGGCGCCCTACCCTAGCTAGCTATTTGAAAAAGATACAGTCGAAAAAAATAGGTACCTACAATAATAGTAGTTTGGTTATGTAGAAAAGAACAAGAATTGAAACATCCACAATATGGATTGAGTTTTTTTTTATTATAAAAGAATGGAAACCGAAAACAACAAGAAAGACTTAAGAAAAACAAAAATAAATTTCGATAGTTACTCAGTTAAATCAATGTGTAGGGTGAGCTTGGTGATCTCCGCACAGCTTTTCAAAGCTGGGAATAAGACTTGACACTGCTACTCTCATTTCTTGCTCCACATTGATCCTTTAGCGATATTTGTTCTTTATTACAGCTGAAAATCCAGCTTCACATAAACATGATGCTGCAAACGGATTGAAAATTCTTAAAGCTTTTGAAGTTAAACTTGGATATTCATTTTGAATCGATAACTAAAACCCCACCAAATCGGAACTGGTGAATCTAGTTTAAAGGCTACTGTCCTAAGAGAGTTCAATGAGACTCTCTTCATCTTGTGATGTGAATCCTGGTGGAGTTTGTGCTTGGAAAGGATCTTGGATCCACGCAAATTTTTCGACATCATCAACTGCAAAGTACTTCGAAAACAGTTCGGTGAGCTTCGATAGGTGTTCCGTGAAAAGGGCCGTCAGGTCTTGTGAGACAACCGGTTAATTACGAGTATATGCCGCATATTTATACAATTAAGGGAAGCAATCTTGACCGCCGCCTTCATTCATTTTTTTTATTCACCACTACAGTTTCTTACTAAACGCCGCAATCCTCTCCGATAGTTTCAGAATGTGCGTGTTGTTGCCTTGTAAAGCTTGATTCAAATTATTTAGTTTCTCAAATATATGGCACATTTTAGCAAAAAATCGGGTTCAGTAAAATATTAGGCGTTTTCATGATGTTCTTGCTGTTAAAAAGTTTGAATTTCTTTGTGTAATTCGAACACACGAAATAAGACATTCCCACGTGAAAGCCATCGTGAATTGCAGTAATACAGCAGGGCTGTATGTTCAGCTCCCATATCTATTCATAGTTTTTTAAGAAGTCTGGTCTTTAGAGGTCTAGTTTTTATATAGTTTACTGCTCCAATTACACACTCCAGTACTTGGTTCAGTTCAGAGCTCCTTGATTTTGATGCAAGAGCTTCCTATGGATGATGCAATGAGTCCACGTAGCATTCGGTGCTTTTTTATGAATAAGCGCTTGTACTCCCCCATACCTGCCAGACATACAATAGATCGAGCACCATCAGGTCATACATCGATACACTTTTCCCAATCCAAACCATTTCCTGCAATAAACTTGTCAAGAATTTCAAACAAGTCTTGGGTCTTCGCACTTCCGGTAATGTTTTTGCAGAATAAAAGGTCTTCGACAATAGTATTATCAACCAGAAAGCGTACATAGCAAATAAAA
The DNA here is from genome assembly GCA_963969285.1 of Odontomyia ornata. NCBI lineage: Eukaryota > Metazoa > Arthropoda > Insecta > Diptera > Stratiomyidae > Odontomyia > Odontomyia ornata. The sequence continues at coordinate 86,427,375 of OZ017742.1, forward strand.
TGTGCATCATTATTACTGTCAGTAGCCTCATCAAGTTGCAAATCAAAATCCTTGCTTTTCATTTTTTAGGGTTTTGTAAAATAATTTTACAAAACCCTTCTAAAATCGCGTCCTGTCTGTCCGTCTGTCTGTCTGTCCGTCCGTCCGTCCGTGTGTCACAGCAGTTTTTCTCGGAAACTACTTAAGCTAGAGACATCAAATTTTGTATGTAGGTGTAAAGTGGTGTTCTCTTCAAAGTTCAACTACAAAAAAGTTTTAGAAGGTATTTAAGGGGGTCTCCCCGTATAGGGGAGTGACCCCCCGAAAAAAAAATTTCATTGAAAGTAGCCAATATGGGTATCAAATGAAAGGTCTTGATGAGAACTTTCCAAAACAGGTCTTAGTTTGGCAAAGTTTGCTTCGAGGGAGGGCAAAGTTTGCTTCGAGGGAGGGGAAATACACGAAAAAATTGTGTCCCCCCCCTCGCGATTGGACACCTGTGATCCGAAAAATCTGAAAAAAATCAGGAATGTAGGCCTTGGTGAGTACAACAACAACAAATACGTTAGAAGTCGCAATTCACTCAACTTTGTTAGTAATAGTATGATTTATCGATTTTATGTTTTCTTGAATGAAATCTTATTGGTACCCTTAAATTCTATGAAATTCAGTACACTGATGACTACTTATAAGATAAATCTATCCTGAAAGTTTCATAAAGATTGAATCATAATTAGCGAAGTTATAGCGGTTTGAATTTTCCTCTATTACTATGGAACAATATGCGCTGCATTTATTACTATGGCAACATATGGCTATGGAACAACATGCGCTTTTTACCGACTCAGACACTACAGTTTTGCTGGGATTTGCAGGAAAATTTCAGGAATGATAGGTGTCATGTATATCTTTGAGAATCGGTTCAGCTAGTGGTATCAGTAATCGTAAAACAAAATAGTGGCTGTTGTAAATGCGAAGATTGGATAATTTTGAGTTATTTTTTCCCAACTTCAACGTTTTTTAAGGTGCATGCTTTGAACACTTGATTCAATTTAATGAATGACTAAAGATGAGTACCTACAATTTATGCTCATAAGTGAAACAAGTCAAGGAGGTGGGAGAGAGCTCCTAGCAAAAGGGCTTTGTAACCATTCTAGGATTCGAAAAAATTGGCCATGAATCGTTGATTACAGTACAGGAGAATACCCCTGAAAAAAATTCATCAAACGTAGCCGATATGAGTATGAAATGAACGTTTTTATGGGAGCATTTCAAAACAGTTCTTAAACTGTCAGTTTTTGCTTCAGTGGGGGCACAGGGGGGAAATACATGAAAAATGTGTTTCCTCCCTCGCGAATGGACATCTGAAATAATTATCAAGGGAGATATTTATGAGTATAACAACAACAAAAACCTCAGAAGTCGAAATTCGTTCAACTTTTTTAATAATAGTATGATCTTCGTATTTCATATTTTCTCCAATTAAATCGTCTTTGACATGTATCTTGATTTGATTCGATCGATCTGGTGACTGCATTTTGTAAATTGAATACAAAACCTTTCTGACATGAGCGTAGGTCTGTTTACCCAACTTGTTCTATTGTATGAATTGATAATTGATATCTTCAGCTATGTTATGGATTCTTTCACTGATAGTATTGTTAGATAAGGGTACCTTGGAAACTAATTTTCCAGCCGATTCTCCCGCATAATATTCATCATGTCGAGAGCAGCCGTGGTTTTTCTTCATTGTTTATTTCTATTGAAGTAAAACCGAAGTCCAAATAGCTATCATCGTATTTGTGATATTTCCGCTTCTTTGCTTCCCCGACGCCACTAGTAGATGCTTTATCACTATCATTTGAGCTACCGGCTTGCTTATTTAATGAAAACCTGTCCATTTTGCGTGTGATATTTGACGAAAAACAAACGAAACAAAACACGATGACACGTCCATCGCGCGGCTCGCTTGTAAATAAACGGGCATTGCGATTGCGAGCAAGTGAGTGCGGGCGGGTAAAAACGTGGGAGGCGTAGGGTATTAACGGTTTTTAAGGGCGTAGGTACTTTTCGGCGAGGTATCAATAGCGACGCGCGCGACGTAAGTAGGTACCTATAAACGTTAAAATAAAATCGATTTTACCTTAAACCACAGAATTTATTTAATAAAAAGGTAAATGTACATTTCGGAAACAATCGTGTTCCTTCTTCAGTACCAACTGACTTATTTGTCTAAAACATCAACCTTATATACAAACAATATTCAATGAACGAGAAAACCAATTAAATAGTAATTACAAAAGACAGTCATAAAAAAACCTAATTGCTGAGGATATGCTCAAATGAACTTGAATAGGGGTGATGACGCGTTACTTGTATCATGATTCATTCGCTGTTGTTGTGGGATTTTTTGAATCTCAATACTTTCGATGATATCCAGCTTCCGTATGTCGCTTACCTGACTTATGACCTTCAAATTGTCCGTCTTGATCATATGTCCTGATTCGACAATGTGTTGCGCGACTGCCGATCGTATGTCGTTATTCCCTCTTCGCTTTTTAATAGCATTTTCCGCCTCGCTCAGATGTTCTTTGCACCGTGTAGTTGCTGGACGTCTTGTTTGTCCGATGTAGACCATGTTGCATTCGGGACAGTTGATCTGGTACACTCCGCTTTGTTCGTTGACTTTGCGAGGATCCTTGACCGACCTGAGAAGGCTTCCTAATTTTAGTTTCCTGCTAGATGGTACCATTTCGATGTTTACAGATTTCAATATCTTTTTCATTTTTGTTGTTACGTTAGTGTGTCTCACTGGTGCGCGTTTGATGGTATCCATGTGTTTGTTTTGTATACCAAGTGTCGTTAATTCGTTACGTTTGAGTTGATTTTCCTTTTTTCTGACTATACTCCGGATCGTGTCACACTTGTATCCGTTCATTTCTGCGTTCTTGGTTATGTAGGATTCCTCTTTGCGTCGTTCGTCACTTGATAGCGGGATGGTCAGCATACGGTGAATCATAGCATGATATGGTGCCATCTTTTGAGAAAAACTGTGTGAGGACGTTGCTGGAATTGTCCTCTGAGTTTGCGTTGCTTTTCTATGAATTCCAAAACTCAATGCCCCATTGTTCCTGAATATATTTATATCCAAGAATGACAGCTTGTTGTCCTTCTCCTGTTCCATGCTGAACTGTAAATTTTTGTGGATCGAATTGATACTCGTGAGTGTATGCTCCAATTTGTCCTTATCTACGATAGCTAAGATGTCATCAACGTATCGGATCCAAAATCTGGAAAGGAAACCTAGTTCTTCTAGGGTCATTTCAATGTTGGTCATGAAAATGTCACTTATGAGCGGTGATAATGGATTTCCCATAGCTACGCCAATTGTACCTTTAAAATATCGCTCTCTGAAGGTGAAATAATTTTCACTCATGCACAGGTGCGTTAGCTTCATTAGACTGCGTACCTCTTTGCGCCACTCCCATTCATTTGGTCGCAGTTCTAAGAGACGGTGTTCTAATAAGACTAGTGCTTCCCTTACCGGAATACTAGGAAATAATGCGTTTACGTCGAACGAAACCAAAAGTTCCGCATCGAGTATACTGCCGCAATTTTGGAGTCTGATCACCGCTTCTTGACTATTTCTGACGGTTCTGGCGCTTATATTGTTACCAAAGATGTCGTTAAATCGCTGTAACAACCATTTCGAGATTTTGTGAGTCGGGGAGTTCACCGCAGCAATTATCTCCCTCATTTCGTTTCCGGGCTTATGAATCTTTGGCATACACCTTATTCGCGGTAAACACGGGTTGGACACTTTCAGCTTATGGAGGTTCTCGATAATATGTTCACAGTCTTTCAATGTTTTGTTGATCCTTTTAATAGAGTCCGGAATAATTGCTGCGGTGAACTCCCCGACTCACAAAATCTCGAAATGGTTGTTACAGCGATTTAACGACATCTTTGGTAACAATATAAGCGCCAGAACCGTCAGAAATAGTCAAGAAGCGGTGACCAGACTCCAAAATTGCGGCAGTATACTCGATGCGGAACTTTTGGTTTCGTTCGACGTAAACGCATTATTTCCTAGTATTCCGGTAAGGGAAGCACTAGTCTTATTAGAACACCGTCTCTTAGAACTGAGACCAAATGAATGGGAGTGGCGCAAAGAGGTACGCAGTCTAATGAAGCTAACGCACCTGTGCATGAGTGAAAATTATTTCACCTTCAGAGAGCGATATTTTAAAGGTACAAGTGGCGTAGCTATGGGAAATCCATTATCACCGCTCATAAGTGACATTTTCATGACCAACATTGAAATGACCCTAGAAGAACTAGGTTTCCTTCCCAGATTTTGGATCCGATACGTTGATGACATCTTAGCTATCGTAGATAAGGACAAATTGGAGCATACACTCACGAGTATCAATTCGATCCACAAAAATTTACAGTTCAGCATGGAACAGGAGAAGGACAACAAGCTGTCATTCTTGGATATAAATATATTCAGGAACAATGGGGCATTGAATATTGAATATTGTTTGTATATAAGGTTGATGTTTTAGACAAATAAGTCAGTTGGTACTGAAGAAGGAACACGATTGTTTCCGAAATGTACATTTACCTTTTTATTAAATAAATTCTGTGGTTTAAGGTAAAATCGATTTTATTTTAACGTTTGTACGTACCGCAGCAAAAAAATTCCGACACTATACATATAGGTACCTATAGTTGTTGCATATTTAAAATCTTTTATGTGTCATTTTGGTCGAAAAAGAATTTTACGACGTTATGTTCTTTACCGACGGTGCACCAGGGCGCCGCGATGCAAACTTTGGGAATGTTTATACTATAGACGTTTTCCTAGTGTCATATTTATAGTGCGACTTATATTGAAGGTATATAACATGATAAAAAAATTTGTTTTTATTTATTATATATTTGGTAAATGTCTTAGAACCGTTTTTATGTATTTAAAAGTAAGTATTTTTTTTTCTATGATACGATATATAAATATAAAAATAATGCTCTTCTTGACGCATTAAAACTGATGACGTAAATATTTTCCACAACAAAAAAAAATAATTCAATAGAAATATAGAGTATAAAAACAAATTTCCTTAGAAATGTTAAAAATAAAAGGTCTAACTTACAAAAAAAAAATAATCGAATATAGTGTCAGACAGTGCGAAGGAAGGGATGACTTATCTCATCCAGCTTTTCATAAAGATTCTCCTGAATATCTTAAAGGTACGAAATCGTTTCAAAAAAGGTTACACTACTGAAATAAAAAAAGCCAATTCCACCTGAAAATTTAGAAACAAATTTAATAAATGTGATATGTTTTATTGTTTAAGAACCCACAAAATCCTCGGTTCTTTCACAATAGCGCATATGTTCTTAATGTGTATGATTTTTGGCACATGTTCAATTTTTACTAGACAAACATACTTTAAGTGAATGCAAATTCTTATATTTAGCTCGTACATAAATTTCTCGGATAACAATAATTTATTTTAAAAAAACAATATTTTTTGTCAGTAGTTTTACGCCAAAAAGATTTACTACAAAGCAACATATAGTATGTTGGAGTCATTGTTCGATTCCGTTTATGATTTAAGAGCAATAAAATCCATAAAACATAAATTTAGCAGGACTAGCAGACAGAAATATCCTAACAAAAGGGAATTTTAACAACTCTGTATACATTCACATTTAAAAAACCAATGTGGCAAAAATTGGAAAACGGAGAATTTTCAGACGGCGTAGGCCCAGCACAGAGAATCTAAATGAAAAACATAGACAAAACCTTAACAATAAAAAAGAGAAACCGCGAAAAATTGAAAAAATTACTTTTTTTCAAGGAAGAATAGTGTTACATGTACAAATAATTCTGCGAGCTACTGTCGCAATTGTTTTCACAACCATTAAGAACATCAACAAACAAATCTACTCGAAAACCCGCCAAGCATGATCAACATCTGAAAGTGACGTCACTACCCATTCATTAAGCTGCTCGAATATTCCAGTTAATTCGCCAATGTACGAGAAATGGATTGAATGACTAGAGACCCTATATAAAGGCGAGCTGAATGAATGGGGGGATTCATTACAACCGCGATAGTAAAAACTGCGATAGTGTGGAGTGCGAATTAAGAGCGATACTGATTGTGAAGTGATAGACAGTAGAAATAAAAATTGTTAGACAAGTGAAAGTAAAATTTGGTGAAATAGTTAAAAACTCAGAAGTCGAAATTCATTCAAGTTTGTTAAAAATAGTATGGTTTCTAAACTTCTCATTGGCTTGAAATTGCATGGGTACCCTTAAATTCAATGAAATTCTTTATTTAAGTGGTCCTATAGAAGATCCTTATAGCCTGTAAGTTTCAAACAAATCGAATCACTGAGGATTGCATCTTCATACACGACAGTCTCTAGTTCAGCGATACTAGTTATCGCAAGCGTGATACCTATCGCCCTCCTTGCAACCTCCTACGTCGAAACGAAGAGACGAGGAAAGGCAGCGGTCATTCAATGATTGGCAGCAGTCCTGGATGAACAGCAAAAAGGGAAAATCGACTGCGCGCCTCATCCCTGATCTGAAATCGTCGCTCAAGCGAACGCACAGTGAGAGGCATAGGTATTTTCAGTCTAATTTGCATAAGGTTGGTAGGTCGCGGTCTCCCGACTGTAGTTTTTGCGCAAAAGAGGAATACGATGCTTGCCACACATTTTTTGTATGCAAAAGATGGGACAAGGTTGCGCCGGGGCCTCTACAAAAAAACAGGAGAGCTCTCTCCGGATAGTCTAATCGGCGAGATGCTTGGATCGTTTGATCTACTCGTATGTAACCATGTGGCACATCATTTTCGGCCAGTCTTAAAATATAAAAAGATCTCACAGCAGTGGAGGTTTGAGAATTAATTTTCTAGCAATCCCTACACTCCCCACTAGAGGAGAGATCCACCAACTTGTAACAGTGTAGTAAAATGAGGTGTTAATGCCCACTCGACCAGCGGCGCGAATCTTAATTTAGGTTAAATTTTAATTTATTAATTTAATTTATGTGGGTTTAACTTTATTTTGTTAATTTGTAAATTCGGTTCAAACATTGGTAAATTTCGATGTACAATTAATTTCGTCACCTTATGTGACTCTAAAACTTTTCGGGCTCACTGTATGCTAAGTTAAAATTTCTTAACTGACGCGCACGAGTCAGCAAAATATTGTTCAGATCTTATCTCGTGTATCAGATATCATGCAATGTGAATCTCAATATCAGACGCGAGCGTCAGCGGTTTCCATGCGAGAGACGCTTATGAACGCTCAAGAGTCAGCGTTTTCTTGCATGGGAACTGCTGACGCTTGTCAGAAGATAAACACTAATGTGTTTATTTTCAATTAAACTTGAAGATTATAAAATGTATTCAATCACGTAGTCTGAGTTCAGCTTTTGATTGGGAATGGTGTTTTAAATAATTAGATTGTTAAATGGTATTTTAAATAATTTCAATGTATTATTAAAGAGCATTTTAAGTAAAGTAAAATTAAACTGAAAGTGAAAAGTCGTGCTTTTATTAAAGAACATTTTAAGTAAAGTTAAAATTAAATTGAAAGAGAAAAGTCGTGCCTTTAGCCTTTGAAGGACTTGATTGCAGCTCAAGTGGAAACGATAAAGGAGAGGCCAGGACAAAGAGTCCTGACGCAAACATTTTTTGTTATTCCTTTAAAATTCAATTTAAATAGAAATTTTCGGATTGCAGCTCAAGTGGAAATGATAAAGGAGAGGCCAGGACAAAAGAGTCCTGACGCAAACATTTTGGTGGCCCCGGCGAGATTGGTTTGGAATACCAGCGGATTGTTTTTATTCGGAATACCAGTGATTCAGGTGTATTGTGTCGGTGTCGTGTCTGTGAAAGTGTTTCACAGTTTACGAAACGACCAGGATCAATTACGTCACCTTCCAGAAACACTTCTTCGAAAGAATGAGCGCTCTAAAGAGCACAACATTGCCAATGTCGCAGCCACCCTCATCTTCAGGTAGCGACGACAGGCCTTCAGCCGCGCTTGTCTCGGCGCAGGAAAATGCCGCTTTTACAAGCAAGTTACGACGTTATCGGGCCTCGGCGAATTCGCTGAGCAGGACGATGGCTCGCCTAGAACCACCAGAGAACACAAGGACTTGATGTAAGGCTAGAGCGGACCTGGTGCGGCGGGGCTGGCACCAGTTGGATGAACTTCATAAGCAGTTCTATGGATCCTGTGAGGACCCTGAAGCGCAGGCCTTAAATTTGGATGAGCACATCCGGTTGAGGAGGACGCGCAGGATTGCATTGTTCGCTTGCAAACGAAAGTCGACGCCATTATCGAAATACCACCTTCGCCTGTTCCGCCCGCTGCGACGCCAGGCTTGTTGCTCCCAAAAATTGCCTTGCCAACCTTCAACGGAGTTTACCTGCACTGGCGACAATTACGGGATTTGTTTATGCAAATGGTGCATAATCAGCCGATGTCCGCGTGCCAGAAGCTTTGGTACCTGAAGGTTAACCTTACAGGAGAGGCTGGGTCCTTAATCAGAAACTTTGCGTTGCCGGACGAAAATTATCTAGATGCCTGGAAGACACTTAATGAGATATTTGATAATCGACGACTCCTGGTGTGGGCCCTCATCGACAAATTGATGGGGCAGCCATCTCAGGCCAGTGAAAAACCGTCAGTGGTAGGCATAAAGTCGCTGCATGACACCACACAAGAGTGTCTCAGAGGCTTGGAAAACCTGCAAATATCCACAAAGGATTGGGATCCATTGCTGCTTCACGTTTCGCTACGAAAGTTGAATTCGGCAACGTATGCCCTCTATCAGCAATCTTTGGCTAACCCGCGCAAGCTGCCGCCTTTGAAGGGTTTACTGGATTTCCTACAAGTGCGATTCTAGGCACTCGAAGCGCTCGGTGGTACAACTAAGGACCTAGACCGCAACCACAAGAAGGTTAGTAAGGCTGCCGTGGCTGCGCCAAGGTGCTCGCTGGATCACCCGCTGTACTACTGGCTCGCAAATCAACTTAGTAACCGAGCGGATTATCAAGAAACTGGGTCTAGCGTCTTCACCACAACTTGCACTGATTGAGGGGTTGGGCGGAAGCATCGAGAACGTGCATCGTAAGGCGGATCTCGGCCCAAAATCTAGAGTGTCTGTATATGCCGCGCAGTTGGAGGCCTACGCCCTGAATCAAATCATATCTCCTCAACCTCTCCAGAATTTCGACACATCGGAGTGGCGGATTCCTAGAAATATAAAGCTGGCGGATCCTGAATTCCGCCGAACGGAGCGAATCGACTTGCTGCTGAGCGCGGAGCATTTCTACGAAGTCCTTGCCGTCGGGCAAATCAAGTTGGGCCCTGAACTCCCTGTGCTCCATAACATACTCCTCGGTTGGATTGTTGGCGGAAGGGTAGTTACACCTCAAACGCTTCCAGAGACTCAGCTGACTCAGGCTATCAAGCGATTCTGGGAGGTTAAGTAGGTACCGGATCCACAGCACAATTTCACAGCGACTGAAAGAGGCTGCGAAGTACAATTTACCCAGACGACTCAACGTGAGTCCGATGGCCGGTTCTTGGTGTGGCTTCCTTTCAGGGAAGATCCCGAAAGGCTGGGTGACTCGTAGGACATGGCCATACGAAGATTCATGGCGACCGAGCCCAGACTGGAGAAGAATCCCGATCTAAGACGGCAGTATTTCGAGTTCATGGACGAGAACGATTGACTGGGACATATGGAGCAGATCACATGGTCAGCAAGTAAGGAAGCACATTATTTTCTGCCGCATCACTGCGTCCTGAAGCAAAGTAGTAGCACCACTAGATTGAGAGTGGTTTTCGACGCCTCCAGTAAAACATCAACGAACGTTGACCTGAACGACATCCTACATACCGGACCCACGATTCAGGATGAGCTGTTGGCGATTTTGACCCGTTTCCGTCTACCACGCTTCGTTTTCACGGCTGACATCGCCAAGATGTATCGGCAAATAGCGCTTCAGCACGACGATTGCAAAATTCAACTGGTGATTTCGAGAACTAGCTTATGCGATATTATCAACTTGAGACCGTCACGTACGGCACAACGTGTGCCCCGTACTTGGCAACCAAATGCCTCAAGGTTCTGGCACAGGCCGAACAAGATCGAGCACCCTTGGGCAGCAGCGCACTACAGCATGATTGTTACATAGACGACGCCATGACAAGAGCAGACAGCTTGACGGAAGCAATTCAAACACAGGAGGAATTGCGTCAGATTCTTACCAGTGCAGGGATGCATTTGCACAAATGGTGTGCAAATCATCCGCATCTTCTGCAGCAAATTAGTGTGGAAGACCAGGTGGTCCAGTTGGACTAAGCAGCCTTTCAAAAGACTACATCAAGACTTTGGGGGCAATTTGGCTCCCGAAAATAGACGACTTCCAGATCGGCATTAAGTTGGTGCTCGCTGAGGTCAAATTCACGAAACGGACGATCGCATCAGACATCGCCCGAATCTTCGACCCATTGGGCATCCTAGCCCCGGTTATCGTAACCGCAAAATTGTTCCTACAGGCGTTATGGCGATTGAAGTTGGACTGGGACGCGGCCTTGCCGCTCGACATACATAAACAGTGGGCCCGTTTTCGTGGTGAGCTACCATCATTGCGAAGGGTTCGTTTTCCTGGGCACGTTATCGCCTGCGAGAAACCAGTTCAGCTGCAGCTACATACTTTCTGCGACCCCTCGGAGAAAGCGTATGGTGCTGTGATCTATGTCCGCTCAACATCCCCGAGCGGTCAAGTCAACGTTTGGCTGTTCTGTGGCAAGTTCAGGGTGGCCCCCATCAACGTGTTGACAGTTCCGCGTTTGGAGTTGTGTGCCGTCAAGGTGGGAGCAGAATTAATGAATCGAGTTAAGAGGGCGCTCAGTCCGCCGGGTGTTTTTCACGTCCTCGGGTCCGATTCAGAGGTCGCATTGGGGTGGGCCAACTCAACCGCTTCATCCTACAGCACTTTCGTGGCCAACCGTGTTTCGACCATTCAATCGTTGTCGATACCAACTCAGTGGCGTCATGTGGCGTCCCACGGCAATCCTGCGGACATCCTGTCCCGTGGCCTGGCGCCAGCTGAGCTAAAGGACTGCAAGTTCTGGTCACAGGGGCCATCCTTCTTGACTGCACCTGAGGCGGACTTGCCGCCTCCGTATAAGGATACCGAAGCGTGTGAAGTCGATCAGAAGCGAATCAGGGTTCCGATCATAACAACAGCTAGTGCAAGCAACCATTTTGTGTACGAGATTCAACACAACAACTCATTTGGAAGGCTTCAACGGGTGATCGGTTATATGCTGCGTTTCGTGGAGCGTTGCAGGACAAGCTCCCAGTCTCCTCAAGTGCGCAGCCGTGCAGTAACGAGTCACGAACTCTCCAGAGCAACCGAAGTGGTTGTTAAATGTATTCAGCAACATGATTTTCGTGAGGACCTGCGAGACATCCTACTACAGAGGCAGGCCAACAAGAGCAGCCCTCTGTCGGGTCTGACTCTTTTCCTGGATTCGGACGGAATCCTGTGCGTTGGCGGGAGGCTGGAGGCTTCACAACTCGCCTTCGAGGCCATGCACTCTATGTTGCTGCCGTTTGTGAATCCACTTACAAGGTTACTGATGACGGATATATATCGCAACAATTGCCATTTTGGAGCTCAGGCGCTGGTAGCCACCACGAGATAACGCTTCTGGCCTATCAAGGGGAAGCAGCTAGCACGCGCGATTGTTCAACAATGCGTGCGATGTATCAAGGCAAGGCCACAACTGTTCAATCAGATTATGGGGAATCCACAAGGTGCTCGCGTGCAAGCGGCTCGCCCGTTCATCCGCTCGGGCGTTGACTTCTGCAGACCAGTGCTGATACACTACCGAGGCAGAGGTGTGCGGCCTCAAAAGGGATACATTGTATATTCTGCTGCTTCGCTACTAAGGCCGTCCATCTGGAATTGGTGAGCGATCTCAGCACCGAAGCTTTCACCGGTACGCTGAAGCGTTTCATCGGGAGACGAGGTCTCTGCAAGGACATCTATTGCGACTATGCGACCAATTTTGTAGGCGCACAAAATCAGCTACGTGATCTGTCTTCCTCACTTCACTCAGCCGAGAGTCAACACAAGGTGATCGACTCTTGCAACACTCGGGGAATATAATTTCATTTCATCCCTCCTCGCGCGCCTTACTTTGGTGGATTGTGGGAGGTGGCCGTCAAATCAGCCAAGAACCTGCTTCGTCGAGGTGCTTCATCAGCCACACTCACGTACGAGGAACTGCACACCCAGATGGTCCAGGTGGGGGCCATCCTCAACTCCAGGCCTCTATCTGAGATGTCCGATGACCCCAAGGACCTGGCAGCGCTGACTCCAGGACACTTTCTCATCCGCGAACCCCTCACAGCCATGGCGGATGCTCGGGCGGAGCCTGTCACTGGCGGACTTCATGCACAATAGAAGCGGATAAATTATTTGAGGGACGAGTTTTGGCGACGATGGTCACGCGAATATTTGAACCAACTGCAACATCGTGTTAAGTGGCGACAAGGTCAACCAAACGCTACCCGGGGAACCATCGTCATCATCAAGGACGATAACCTACCAACTATGAAATGGCCACTGGGTAGAATCATAGAAACACATCAAGGGGCTGATGGCTTCGTCAGAGTCGCAGACGTGAAGACAGCCGATGGAATAGTAAGAAGGCCCATCCATCGTCTAGTGCCGCTACCAGTGATCGAGAACACGACATCAGAAGCAGCTGGACCCGAGGTGAATACCCAAATCCGACCCGAGGCAAAGCATCAGGCAGATACGCCCAGCAATTATCACAAAGGGCTTCGCTCCAGGAGCAGAAGGACACCACTCCTATAGCCCCTTCTGGCCTGCCTACTGATCCCCCAATCCAATCAAGGTTTCATCAACTGGACTACATCCAGGACTGCATTTTCAATCATTGGGAAATGCCTTCCTGCCGACAAGCGAGTGGAAACTTTTGGTCTACTATGACCTGGAGGCCTACTGGACGGAACTGGCCACGCTGCAGAACGACACGATCCGGCTGCAACAACTATGCGATCATGATCCCCGGCACACTGACTGCTTATATCAGCATGAGCAGTTCCGCCACTTAACCGACCAGCTTTCCAGCGCAAACGCTAACCAAATGGTTCAGATCATTAAGATGATACAGGGAGATCAGAAGAAGCTGCACTCCCTACTCAAAAATCAAACATCAATCATTGACTCGACATTGAACCTCCTCGGCAAAACGGAACAGATGGCTCGAAATCGTTTCGCCTCCATTGAGCACGAACTGGCAAAACTCTCCAATGAGATCAAGGGTCCGCAACTCGAAGGCACCACAGCTCGAGCTCCAAACTTAATTTCAATGCTATCCTCACAGATGATCTTGGCGACTCTCAATCTGCAACGTATTCAATCCAGCATCTTAGACGTGATCACGGACACACAGCATGGGAACTTCAACCCTCTGCTGTTGTCGCAACAGCAGCTTAATGCGGCAATGACAGACATCAGCGGTCACCTGTCGGAGAATCAGCGTCTTCCTGTTGGACGAGAAGACTTTCTAAAATTAAACGGGTTGACATCTATCAAAACCAAGGCAAATGCGGACTTCATCCTTTTCGAGCTCAGTATGCCACTCATCGATGTATCAACTTTCGAGCTTTATCGAATCCCGCCAATACAAACGGCGAACGTAACCATCTCATCGCCATACAGCCTACCGCTCCTTATCTGATCATCAGCCGACATCGCGACGTATACTATCCGCTCAACGAGATGGGCTACGCTGCCTGTAACTGGATGGAGCCAAACATCAACCTACGCCGACAGTCTCATCCGTTGTATCACAGGGACGCCAATGTGAGCACTTGTGAGGTAACGCTGCTAAAGAGGACGCCGACGACGACCAACTGTCACCTGGTTGAGCTGCCTACATCCTTCTATTGGACGAACATCCCACAATCCAATGAGTGGATCTATGCCTTCACAATTCAGCTGGTGGCCCAGCTTGTGTGCAGTGGCAAAATATCCACCCTGACACTGCAGAGCTGCGGAACTCTGCAGCTGGCTCCCGACTGCACGCTCAAGTCCGATGCAGTGACCATCCAAGGTCACCGCGTTTACGAATCCTCAATCAAAGCAACTCATCCCAGGACCCATTACTCCGCTGCTGACGACAACCGGGACCATGTACAACAGCACATTGCGCCCACACCTTTCCGGATGCACGCCAAATCAACGACCTGCGAAACCAACTCAAGGCGCAGGATCTGTCTTGGAGTGACCAGCTGGATGTGCATGGTGTTCACCAGTATGCGCTGGGATATCTGAGCTTCATCGCAGTCATCGCTATTGTCGCCTTCCTGTGGTGCAAGACCAAAAATGTAAGCTGCCGACCACGATCGCAACGACCGAGACCAATCCCACTGCCCAGACGTCACAGCCTGCCACACACACTGGCAGAGTTGAACGGATCGTTCAACGGGGTGGGGGGTCTATGTTAATGCCCACTCGACCAGCAGCGCGAATCTTAATTTAGGTTAAATTTTAGTTTCGTTAAATTCAGTTAATAAATGCGGATTTAACTTAATTTTGTAAATTCAGTTCAAACATTGGTAAATTTCAATGTACAATTAATTTTGTCACCTTATGTGACTCTAAAACTTTTCGAAGCCACTGTATGCTAAGTTAAAATTTCTTAGCTGACGCGCACGAGTCAGCAAAATATTGTTCAGATCTTATCTCGTGTATCAGATATCATGCAATGTGAATCTCAACATCAGACGCGAGCGTCAGCGGTTTCCATGCGAGAGACGCTTATGAACGCTCAAGAGTCAGCGTTTTCTTGCATGGGAACTGCTGACGCTTGTCAGAAGATAAACACTAATGTGTTTACTTTCAATGAAACTTGAAGATTATAAAATGTATTCAATTACGTAGTCTGAGTTCAGCTTTTGCTTGGGAATGGTGTTTTCAATAATTAGATTGTTTATTAAAGAACATTTTAAGTAAAGTAAAATGAAATTGAAAGTGAAAAGTCGTGCCTTTAGCCTTTGAAGGACTTGATTGCAGCTCAAGTGGAAATGATAAAGGAGAGGCCAGGACAAAGAGTCCTGACGCAAACATTTTTTGGTATTTCTTGGAAATTCAATTTAAATAGCGATTTTCGGAGCATAGAGAAGGACTTGATTGCAGCTCAAGTGGAAACGGTAAAGACGAAGCCAGGACAAAAGAATCCTGACGCAAACATGAGGCTTGGCCTAAAGTAATATGTCAAACGGTTCCAGGCTAAGTTTTCAGGTTGACAGGGGAGGTGTTTATTTTGTAGTCCAGACATCTTGCCCATTTGGGAGCCCCTCGTTCAGGACGTAAATAGCCTTCACCTCCCAACCACAAAAAAAATTGTTCAACTTTAACGTTAACCTTTCTAATTGAGCAATGAATTACAATACTTTAAAAGATTTCGGTTTGTTAGGATGAAATATTTCCATTTGTCGCGTGATTCAATAAATTGGAATTTGTGGATGAGCAGACTGTGCGACAAGGTTATGGCAAATACGTGTTTCATTTGCATCGAATCGAGTGGAAATCGTTACAAAATAACGCACGGTTCTGACATGTGAGGTTTCTAAGTAATATTTATTTAACGAATATTTCGCCCTTCGCGCACAAAACAAACAACGGTAACTTTCAATGAAAACATCGCCTCTAAATAAATCGAAAACATCGGAGAAGTTCAATGAGTCGCGCGACATTTAAGCATAAAAAAGCTAGGATTCTTTTATAGACTTTTTAGAAGACGTTAGTTTGTATTTATTCATGATTAAATAAAATAAAATGCACCACCTGCTAAATTTTGGTCAATTTATTATTTTGTATGTGTGATGCTTATTACAAATTGAGAGCAACGCATTTCAGCGCTTCAATCGACCAATTTGCAAATCAAATTTAATAAGTCATCACTGATTATTTACCGTACAGTTAACAAAAATTATATGCTTTCAGTAACGGATTATTGCAAGCGAAATCTAGCTAATCATTAGTTATGTTTAAATCTATGTATGTAGCTTCATTTATTGCAAAAATTTCTGTTTTACGAGGGTGAATCAAATATAAACGGTAATTCAGCTATTCTGCTTAGCGCGCTCCGCCGAACTAGATGATATAATATGGCGGTTTGTGATTTGTTTATATAGAGTAGGGGAATCAGCTTAGTTAACGGCCATGCTCCGTTCAGCCATGACTGAGCAGGAGCTACATCCGTCTGTCGCGCGATACGTCACCATAAAATGTTTACTCAATGAAGGGGTTAAATCGTCGGAAATTTTTACTTGCTTAAAGGCACAGTTTGGGGACTCTGAATCGAGTGTGTACGTGGGCCAAGAAATTTAAGGGAGAAGGATGAAGGCTGGCCAGTGAAAGCCAAAACTCGCCTCTCAGCTGGAAAAGTGCTTACAACGGGAGTTTTACTCAATGATTTTCTTTACGATCAGCAAACGGTAAATGCGGCCAACTATTGCCAGTTGTTACAGTCAGCGAAAGCCTCCTACCGAAACAAAAGACGAGATATGCCCATTACAGAGACAACGCTACGCCGCACAACGCGGCTTTGACAAGGGGTAAATTGGGAAAAATGGGCTGGGAAACACTCGAACGTCCTCCTTATAGTCCAGACTTGTCCCCCTGTGACTAGTTTTTACTCGCGTCCCCGAAAAAATCACTTGGAAGAAAACGATTCGAAAACAAGAAGCAGTCCAAGAGCACGTGCGCAAGTAGCTGACAATTCATCCTAAAACTTTTTATGAACAAGCAATATTCAAGCCTCCAAAACGGTTAAAAATTTGAAGACAACGCAGAAGACTACATCGGGAAATATTGATGATATGGATTGGGTGTAATATTATTCAATAAATGTACAAAAAAAATTTAAGTTTATATTTGATTAATCCTCGTATTTAAGATTCGCCTGCGTGATAAACGAATGCCATCATACCCAGTTTTATGATTTTCCTCGTTTAAATGTTTTTATCTGGCAGATTTAACTTTTCGATCAGTATTTCTAAAAAAAGGTATTTTTTCCATATTTTGTAATGTGTATTGCCCTGATAGTTCTATCTGAGTAAAGAAGAGTCAAGATGTTTGTTTGTAGTTGTTAATTTCTTGTATCTAAAGCTTGTTGCCCAGTGTTAGTTGTTTTTTGAATGATTTCATTGCCTTTATGTTACCGCATGCGCATGTCGATGGCGACAATAACTCGTGATTTTATTGTGGTATGTTACAGTATACAGGCTCATTGTATCAATTTGAAAATTTCGCGGAATTTAAACTATATTCGTGGAAAGTTTTGGGCATACGAGTAATATTGAATGGTATTTTTAATATAAAAGCATTTTATTCAATATTCAGAATCACTAAAAAAATTTTCTTTCTAGCGAAAAATTCCGAACATAATTTTTAAAATAAGTTGAAAATCGAAAGTTAGTTATAACGTTATTTTTCTGTACAACAACAATTTATTTCTTTAGATTCATGCAATTATAATTGCATTTGTACCTGGCTTGCGAAATCAAACTACGAAATATCTCAATTTTTTTATTTAATTATCTCACATCTTCAGTGCAACATCTGCACTCTACGAAACTTATTCGATTTTCCTATTCATCTTAAACAAACATTTCTACAATTTTCAACAGTTAGTTCATAAAACCCCGCTCTGCGTAAATTAAAGCTAAATTTAGTACACAGATGATAAATATGTTAACAATGATTGCAGGCCAAAAGGTATTGGCGAATGTTGCCGGAAGCATATGACGAAAGCTGAATCAATAAAACAAGCAAGACTTTTGTTCAGTACCGTCAATAAACAGCTAGAGAATAATGTTTGATATATTCTACCATCATTTTTTTTCTTTTAAAGGTTCGCAAGCATAGTCGGGCTGAAATTATTCGATACTGAAATTTGTAAGATTGTGATAATACAAATTACCATACGTAAATTACTATCGTGACTCTCGTTTGAAAGTTGCATTTAAATGCGAAATTGCTAAATAGGAATTTACAAGCAAGTTAACTAGTTTTTTTAGAAAAGCCAATATTATTAAGATAAGTAAAACATAAACTTGCAAGATGTCGTCCTACGGATTTAATTATTATCCAAAAAATTGGCACTCAAACGGTTATGGATGGATTAATATGCAAGCTTTGGCGTATGCCACGGGTAAAGAAACGGGAAAAGATGCGACAGATGGGGGTCCCAAATATCCTACAGCGCCGGGGCAGGGAATATTTCCGCCGTTACCGGGTAAGTAATTTAGAAAAAAAGAAATAATTTCATAATTTGATTGATTTTTTATTTATATTTTTTACCAGGATCCGCCGCTCTTTCGTACGGTTTCAGTGATAGTGTTTTAAATCCGCAACCTTCCGCTCCTAGTTTATATCCGCGATTAGACTTTGTAGATGATTCCGATATAACGGCTCCGCGCGAAGAAAGTCCCGTCCGCCAACGGCCCCCGGAAGAGTTGTTGTGTACTGCTGTTCATGTACCAGCCGATCAAAATTCTTATTGGGTAAATATCTAGGTTTAATTCCTTGGTAGATTTTAGAATCCAGTTAATGAAAAAGAACTAATGAGGTGTCCTTCGTTGATAAAATATTTAGATAGGCTTTCCTTACCTTCTTCAAAAATAAGTATTTTTCTATTTTCCCTTGCATCAAGGTTCACGATTAGATGATTCAAATTATTCATCATTTTTTTCAACGTGTGAACAGCTTTTAAAATTAACACTAATTAATTTTTAATTTTTTTTGCCATGCTTCTAGTGGTGGACAAATCGAAGGGTAAGATAAATTTAATTAGTAGTTAGTCTTTATAACAATAGTCATGCGTTACTTCATGTGATGCATTCATTTTTGGTTTGCAAAATGTTTTGCTAAGTAGTGAAAAGAAAGATGATGTTGTGATTCATCAGTAATATAGAAATATTTGTTGCCAGCTTTAAAAGATTTGAACAAGCTGCTTCCTTTTTCCCAGTGTACCTAAACCTTTTATAAGGATTACCAGGATGCCAGGAATCCATATACGTATATATATGAAATGATATAAAGCTCTCATGTACAATGTGGCGACGCTCGCGGCGATCGTAGCGCATCTGTTGGTGAGATTGTAATGTGACGCCTACGCCCGGGAATCGAAGTGATTCCGATCCCGAACCCTCGCAACCGGCCAGATGGATATGTCCTCGAAGTGTCAGCGGACTTCATCTGTCGGGCGGATATCGTTGCGCAGAAAATATTTTTTTTCTGTCCAAATATTTAGATCTGTGGATATAAATATTCGAAATATAGAATTAATCCAAACCCCGGCACATTTCGAGACATAGCCATCTGGAAATGCCCCTCCACCGTGGCCATCGAGAAAACTATGCCACTGGCGACAACTGGAGAGGCACATTGCCGCCATATGGCGTGCCATTCCACACACAGATGTTTTGTCCGAGGTGACAACCTGGGATTTTGACAGCCACATGGCGGGTGTGGGTCAAGGAGAAAACTGAAAAATGACCGGCATGTCATAATTGTGTGCTTTAGTTTATTAATTGAAGTCGGGTTTGAAGTGCAGTGACAAACGAAGTGTTTGGCGATGTCGGATATTGATACGGTACGTGTGGCAGTGGGAGTAAGGCCATTAGAAGAAACCGAATTCAGAAATGTAAGAAGCAGCTAACCTATTTTCCGATTGACACAGATCCCCTGAAGGTCAAGAAAAGCGTACGGCCCTGGAAAGGACTGGAGAGTTGGATGGGTGGCAGTGGAAACATTTACTCAAACATCAGTAAATCAAATTTAAATCCAAACGCACCTGCGCTTAGCAGCGGCATGGGATATCAACAGTCATCGACAATATCTTCGTTCAATAACAGAAATACTGCCTCTACTGGCATGAGTGGTGCAAGTTACGAAAGGTACTATTAGTTTTGAAGTAGTAGAGATTTAGCATTATTTTAAACCATTCCTGCACATGCACACAATCTAAAATTGTTCATTTCGATACCGTAGACTAAGAATAGCAGATGCTATTTGTATGATCTCCATCTGCAACCAACAGTAGACGGCGCAAAAACCAGATATCGAGTGCGTTGTAGTTGCGATCACCTTGCATCGTTTGCAGTGCGATTTGGCTGTTTTCAAGTCAATTTCGAATGGATTCGGCTACGAACGGAGTACGATTGATGTGAACAAAATGAAATGAGTAGTTTCTCGCGACAATGATTTTGCATTCGGCTACGAAATAGCAAGACAATCGCCTTCACCGTTCGGCGCAATAACAAAGCCCTGTGTGTTGTCTCAGTATGTTGCAGTGGTTGTGATATTCAGTGATAGGCCATAAGATCCTAAATAAACAATCTATGGTACATGGTGCAGGAGCCCGATTTCGAAATTAATTTTTGCAATCATCTTTGCGGTCTCTGTCAACCCGTGTTTTCCGATCATACTATCCAGAAATCTGTCCGTATCGGCAATAGTGCGCGGGTTGCGGAATTGGCGAAATGCTAAGATGAGTAATTGGATCTGATAGTGGCTGTTGGGTCTATGTACAACAAAGCCCGTAATGAACACAATGCGATTACTATGCCAGCCCTGACTTCAATAATCTGCAAGAACCAAACAGTTCGAGCTCAGTAGAAATGGTATTAACTTGGGTAACACACGGCACATGTGATTTCAGGTAACCAATTGCATAAGTACTTTTATTTCTACAAACACAAATCAACAAACCAAAAAACACAAAACAGCCAACAACCAACTTGCAAGGTTAAACAAAACAAAAACTAAAAACAATTAGAAACATTCCAATCATTATGGAAAATCTTTGAAAAAGTGGCAAAATTAAAAATAATTCTTCTTAAAGTATAATTCTCGACCAGAAAAAAAAAATACTATACGTTTATTTTTATGAATTCTATTTGTTCATAAAGCATTTTCTAGTTTTTTTGCTGAATTCGTAGATAAACAAGTTCTATAAGAGTATTCTGACTTCCAAATTAGGTGGCAATATTCATAAGTAGAAAGATAAATATAAAAGGGCCATAGAGCATTTATAACGTTAAGTATCCGTAATCTAATACAATATTATTGCGATCAATCAAAATTTCAACCAATTAATTCCTTCCATTTACCACGCTAGCCTTTACTGTAGCTTTTTTTTTTTTTTTTTGCTAAATGCATTTAGCTTTTTAAGATAACATAACAAAAGGATGATTAAATAGAGTAAATACGAGTAGTTTAAGCGCAAAATGGCATTTTCAAAATGTTGTCAAATTAATAAGATATGAAAGAGAGGAAGGAAGTAATTATATATTTTATGGTTGTATCGTTGTTAATTGTTGGACATGAAATGAATTTTATCTCGTAGAAAATTTATAATATAATTATACTCTAATATATTCGTATTAGCGATACAAATAAGGAAAGAATTCAAGTGATTTTATTTAAAATTATTGAAAAGCAAGGTGATATTGTTGAAGCGATTATTTAAAAACACAAACCAAAATTAATTTCGAAAATGTTACAGTACCGTATTGTGATTTGCTTTCTTATTGTTTCACTACATTTATGAGAGCCATTCCATTGCAATAATTACATTTATATACGTTAACATTTATTCAAAGACTGTAATGTTTAATTTAAATGAACAAGAAAAATATGTAGCCAAGGCTCGACTAATTTTCAAAAATTTTTGAAGCATTAGAAATTTTAATCATTCTTCTCGGACGGGATAGTTAACATGGAATGATTTATATGTCAATTTTAAAAAAAAAATAATAACTTCAGTTGTTAAGTAAATTAAATTAATATAACTAATAGACGAATAAGGATATGAAATTATGTTTCCCATTAAACACAATTCATAGAAAACAGGATAATAATTGTGAAGAATTGGATGATAAAAAAAAAAAACAATTCATCTCTGCAACAATTCAATATGGATAGTAGCGTCAAATTGATTTAAAGACAATTCTGATCAAGTTTAAGGTTGATATTTCCACAGTAAATTTTAATTAATCATTCATGCAATTTGTTTAGCTTTTGTTTTCTTCTAAGAAATGAGATCTAGACTTGTCGAATTAACTATGCTAATATTTTAGCACACACGTCATATCGATAAATAGTTAAGCATTGACTTAATAAAATTATTTGAAAAAAAAAAAAAAAAAAAAATATCATTAAATAATTTTGAATTTCAAAAAAACTTCACATTAAGATCATGAGAATTAAGGATAAATTCATATAGATAACACTGACGCAAAAGTATGCAACCAGTTTCAATTTTTATTCGAATCAATTATTTATATAATTTTGTTTTTGAAAAAATTAAATTTCGTATATGTTAGGTATAATTTTGAATTCTACAGCGATTTTTATTAATTTCTTTTCGTAAATTGTAGTCTAAACATTTCCATCCCGTAATTACTAAAATAATATGAATTGCTAAAAGATAAACCACGAGCGACTTCAGTCGTTTAGTGGATATAATAAATTTCACAACTCCTGTCATTCAAGCGATGACTTGAATTGTAACCTCCATGAAGTAAAACGCGTAATCATGTAACTTTCGACATGTTGATTTCAGTTCATATTTTTGTTTGCTAATAAAGTTATTATTTATTTTTTAACTTGTTCTTTCCGTCTCGTATGGGAAACGCGCATCGCATTTAGCTAAACACCACAGTGGTGATCCTGAACGCGCGAACAAGGAAAAAGACAATATAAGTTATAGTGCCGCTAAACACAAATAGTGAAGCAATTTTTAATATATCCACAGAAACTATTTAAACTTTAATAATGTCTACGCCTCCTGACCCACCTAAACGAACAGGAGAAAGCCCCGCGCGATCTGAAACCCACATGCATTCCATGAACAAAGGTACAATTCCGCCATTCATTAAAGATAATCCGAGTTTGTGGTTCGTTCAAGTGGAAATGGCGTTTGAAATTTCCCATGTGGTGCCGGATACAGCTAAATTTCGGTATGTCATAGTGAACTTGGATGCTTCGTTTTTGCAAGCATTTTCGGATATCGCTGTTAATCTACCCGAGCATGGAAAATATGACGCGATTAAAAAGAGAATTTTAAAATCTTTCGCGGACGAACTGTTCGCGGGTTTGCACAAAATTACGAATTATAAAAAAGTCGATTTTAAAAGGTTCTGCGTCGTTATTCCTCCTCTCTTCTCTCTGAACTCGTCCTTCAAACAAATAAGTCCTGTTGCCACAGCAACACACGAATATCGTTCAATTCACACAATTGCCGATGAATCTTTTTTCCTTGCAACTGTCGCAAAAAACACCCAATTTCAAATCAAAGTTCACGGGCGTTTTCTTAATTGACCTTTCCGGACGGCAATTCTCCTTCCTTCACGGCGACCGTGATTTCCATGCTCACTTCCCATTATTTGTGAACTCATCGCGTGCACAATAGTGCTGGCCCCAAGCTCGACTCCACCTCTATTCTCGCCCGTTAACTTCCGGCTGTAAGTTTTTCGGTCCGGCTTTGTATCCAACAAGCAGTGCTAACACTCATCGTCTATAAATACTACAATTCCTGATCGCCAACTTTTCCTCGTGATCGATTGGAAAACGGTCTCCCGTCAATATATATGCCGCCGCCGAAAACCCAGTGTTGAGAGTTTTCCACGTCCGTTCACCGAATTTCTTTTCCACCTGCACCACTGCGGGTGAATTTTCGCTACGGAAAACAGTGTCTCTGCACCAATAAGCGACAGCAAAGGACCGTTCCGTCGTTTCTTTTTCCGTTCGTGCCGTCGACGTTCCGTAGCACTCTCGTCTTTTCACTTTCTACTGAAATTTTTCAACCTCAGGTGGCCGGAGAGCGCTCACTTTTCACGGCTATTACGTCGCGCTCATATCCTAGCCACAATTTCAATTTGTTCAATTATTTTTGTCGAAATTTAATGGATACCGATACGGTCAAGTTCTTGTTACAAGCAATTTACCGCGTCCCTTTACGCGACGACAAAAGAAATTCCGCTGCGCTGACGATGAAACGGCGTTCTCCTCGCACTTGTTTTTACCGGTCGGTTTCTTTCCCCCCTTTCCATTGATCAGCTGCGGTTGTTTGGTTGCAACTCTATGTGGATTGCTCGGCACGGTTGTTGTTCGAATCCTCACACTTTCAAGGGAAAGGGATAAATCGCCAGTTATGTTCAAATTTTCGATTCGAATAGAAGAAGCAAATATATTGTTTGTTCCAGTTAAAGCAATTTTTCTAACATCGATTGAATTGAGACTACCGACGAAAATGTTGTGTGACAAGAATTTAAGAACAAACAAAGCACTTTAGATTATTTGTTTAGTTTTAGTGGAAGTTCTTTCCTTCCGCCCGATCGGCGCCAAACCTTCACAAGAACCATTCCTGGACTAAACTATATGTACTATATTCTTCGTCTTCTTTGTAGCACTATAGCCCCTCTCGGGCCTTCGCTTAGAGATAGTTAGAGTATCTCATTTTGATGACCGTGTTGATTTTTTCGGAAGTTGGTTTGGTCAGTACCATGGTCCCCGTGTGCCTGCTCAGCTATAATATGATCTGATTAAATCCCCTGAGTGAACACTCTGTAGTACATTCCCTGAAATAAAAATATTTAAAACTAAATTCTAAAAGAAACATGTGCAAATCCCTTAGGATCTACACACAAACTCGCGATGTACGACCCGCCTTAGATAATAAAATATTGAATTTCTTCCGCATACGAAAGTAGAAAGTGCACTTGACCTTTCTCGTATGCATCATGTACGATGGAAACACATGCCGTGTGAATGAACTGTGTGTGGTGCACGTGACCACAACGTTCATATGTGTTTCCATATATCGGGAAGTCTTGTGCAATAAGAACTGTATTTGACCTTCCGATAATTAAAGAAACTAAGGAATGCATATTGGAATGTATGAGGTCCACGTGACCAACTATAAACAATGAATTGTACTACGACTCGTGGTAATGGGTTGTGAGTAAAATGCAATGCATATTTTTTATGAATAGGTTTTAGGATGCTATTTGTTCTAAGTAGAAAATGGAATAGTATTTTTTATGAATAGGATTTCGTAATGCAATAGAAATTAGAATACTGTTTTTTATGAATAGGTTTTTAAATGTGGATTTTTTAGGAATAGACTTTAGTTGAATTTAGAATATAGATTTTTTCTACATAAGTTAGCATAGAAGCATTGGTGCAGAATTTTGTATAAATAGCATTGGTAGAAGGAATAAAGATCACTCTTGTGAAGATATTAACAAGCGTTACACGCTGCCTTTCATTCACACTAGTCCTTTTAACAATCCGGCGTTAACCGCCTGAACTACATGCGCACCTAGGCGCTTTAGAATACCTGGGTAAGCATACATTTTGAATCACATACAATCGAAGTTGATTGAATTCCTTTATTTATCAACATGGCGATCCTGCCAGTTCCTTTTGAAACTTTACTTGAACAATGGATTTCGATGGATTCGAAGCAATGTGGGAAGCCTTTAGCCCACAAAGAAGTAGCATAAACAACGAGCAACCAAAAGGAAGCAAAAACGAGTACGAACCAGGACCAGTGCCGTTGGACGCACCCGTATACAAAGCAACCCAGCCCCAGGAAATAACCAAACCAGGACCACAACCGATCCCAATAGAAAAATATTGGCAACGCCAAGGAAAGCTCACATGGCAACCAACGCAGCAGATACAAGAACCACAAAAGAAGAAACGCGGCGGAAAAGCCTTTAAACGACGTAAAGCAATCGCTGAACTATATGTTCAGTACCACACTACAGGCAACAAAGCGAAAAAGAGCTTGATCAGAAAGCAGATAAAAACAATTAGAAAAACATGAACAAATTCAGAAATTTTATTATGTAAATATACCATTGTAGAATAAGATATATAATTTCCAATTTTTAATACAAGATAATTAACATAAAAAACTTTTGCTTTTAATAACTCAACATACAAACTAGATATTATGGGTATCGCAGATTCAAATATTAAAGAGACAATAGTCCTTGCGAACCAAGCTTCTAACACTTCAAATCAATACTCTGCAACCCAACTCGCTACATATATCATTATTGTTATAATTGTCATGTTCTTACTTTTCGGGTTATATCTGTTGGCAAAACGGTTCATAAAGAAAACTATCGCAAAAGAGGTAAACAAGGCCAATAATGTTTAATAGCACTCAATTATCCGCCTTGATCAAAATCTTTGAAAATTTTAAGAAGAATCCAAATCGATGCTATAGCGAGGTATATCTTTTAAATACACTATTAAAATTAAATGAATTAAAGACTCTTTTTGAGATTGAGATAGAACCTCTTAGCGAACAGGACAAGCTCGAACCGAAGAAAAAATTCAAAACATATTACCAGGACATATTCAATATTATAACTGACAAACGAAAGAAACTACAAAATCAACAAACAATGACGACTATAGACGTATTTAGTGG
Source organism: Odontomyia ornata (assembly GCA_963969285.1). Taxonomy (NCBI): domain Eukaryota; kingdom Metazoa; phylum Arthropoda; class Insecta; order Diptera; family Stratiomyidae; genus Odontomyia; species Odontomyia ornata. The sequence continues at coordinate 86,453,961 of OZ017742.1, forward strand.
CTTAAAAACCATAACAGAATTTCAGGACAAACCCAACGACATAAATAGATTCTTAACAGTAGTGAAAATAATCGACAAATCGATTCCTACAGACCAGAAAGCTGACTTCCTACAACTGATACTCAATACAAAACTATCAACCACAGCACGAAACAAACTAAACTCCCTAGAAACCCCTAAATCCATTTCTGAATTAGAGACAAAGTTAACCTCTATTTTCAAATCAAAGCAAACTACTAGCACTATTGTACAAAAACTAACAACTTGTACACAAAACCAAAACTCAATATCCCAATTTGCAGAAAAAATTGAAAATCTTATTGCAGGACTTACTTTAGTACAAATTGAGCAGGTAGGCGAACAAAATAGGAATGTATTGAAAGTAACAAATGACACTCTTGCGTTCAACACTTTTAAAAATGGTATTAACAACAAAAACGTCCTTCAAACAATCGAAGCTAGTAGAGTCACTACATTCGCAAATGCAGTAGAAATTGCAGAACAAGCTGAGAATACAGCAAAAGAAAATAGAGTTCTGCATTACCACAGACCCCCAGGAAACAACCAATCGGAGAACAATCAAAGATACAGAAACAATAGGAACTTTAACAATACAAATAATTATCGGAACTACAACCAATATACTAACAACAATGATAGACAACCCCAACCGAGGTATAGGGACAGCAACAACCAAAATAGAAACAACAGCTACAATAGAAACTTCAACAACCACAACCAAAATACATACAACAATAACAGAGCAAACAACCCACAAAGACCCAGACCGAACAACAACAACCAAAGATACTACAACAATCAAAACCGTAGCGCCAGGGTATACGTGACCAATTCAGAGAATCATTACCAGGGAAACGAAAATCCCCCAGAAACCAACCATTAAATAACCATGGTCACTCGGGGAAACACATACCAACAAATTCCTACACCATTGGCCTAACAAATCAAAATGAGAATATATCGAACTACATTATCTTACAAATCTACAATAAGAAACTTTCCTTCCTTGTAGACACCGGCGCAGATATATCAATCTGTAAAAACCTTCACAACTCATTCGATATAAATAACTCTGAATCTTGTCTATTATCAGGAATAACCGCACAAAGCATTCAGACAATCGGCACATCAACGCTAAAGATATCCCTTCCTGAAAACGATATTCTACACGAATTCCAGATAGTTGCAAACGATTTTCCATTAAAAACAGATGGCATCATTGGAAGAGATTTCCTAACAAAATACTTTGCAAACATCGATTTTGAAACCCTTTTATTTTCCTTCAAGTATGATAACACACAAATAACCCTACCCCTCGAAACAAAAATATATAATATCAGGATACCCCCACGGTCAGAGGTCATACACCCAATCAACATCAATATATGTGAAGATAGTTTAGTCTGTGCGAATCCCATTTCCAAAGATATCTACATCAGCAACACCATAATACCAGCAAAAGGCATAAAACACGTAAGGATCCTGAACACTTCAGACAATGAGGCCACCCTACAAAATTTAAACCTAGAAATAAAACCCCTAAGAAACTTCCATGTACTTTCGTACAGCGCATACAAGAAAACTGAAAGATGGAATAAGTTGAAAGAAGTCCTTAATATAAACTCCGCAGACCCTGAGGCCAAAACTTCCATAGAAACCATATGCAAAGAGTACCACGATATTTTCCACATAGAGGGAGAAAAACTTACATGCAATAACTTCTACAAACAACACCTGCAAACCACTGACAATAGTCCCGTATATATAAAAAATTACCACATGCCTCACGCACAAACTGCAGAGATCAACAAACAAGTTCAAGAATTGATCGACAAAGATGTGATCGAGCCATCAACAAGCCCCTACAACTCCCCCATGTTGATCGTCCCCAAACACTCCAATGACGACACTAAGAAATGGCGCTTAGTAGTCGATTACCGCCAGCTGAACAAAAAGTTAGTGAACGACAAATTCCCTCTCACTCGCCTAGATGATATCTTAGACAGAATAGGCAGAGCTAAATACTTTTCAACCCTCGATATGACAAGTTCATTTCACCAGATAGAACTTGATCGAGAATCCCGGCCCATGACAGCATTTTCGTCTAGCAATGGACATTACCAATTCAAAAGACTCCCCTTTGGATTGAAAATCTCGTCAAATAGTTTCCAGCGCATGCTGACCATAGCTCTATCAGGATTGGACGCAAACGCATTCCTATACGTTGACGACATTATCGTTTTTGGCTGTTCCTTAAAACACCACAATGAAAACCTCAGGAAAACTTTCGACCGACTTCGCAAATATAATCTGAAACATACAATCAGAAATCGTCTACCTAGGACATCTAATCACTAACAAAGGTGTCACCGCCGATCCCTCTAAATGCGCAGCTGTGTATAACTACCCACTACCACAAAATGCAGATGATGTAAGACGTTTCGTAGCATTCTGCAACTACTACAGACGCTTCGTCCAAAATTTTGCAGCAATCGCTAAACCTCTAAACGATTTACTCAAGAAAAACAAAAAATTCGAATGGAATGAAAAATGCCAAGAAGCTTTTCAAACCTTAAAAGACTCCATTACATCCCCTCCAATTTTACAATACCCCGACCTCGACAAAGAATTCATTTTAACAACAGACGCCTCCGATTATGCCTTAGGAGCCGTTCTGTCACAAGGAACGATCGGAGAAGACCTACCGATCTCTTATGCAAGTAGATCCTTAACGAAATGCGAAACTAACAAATCCGTTGTAGAAAAAGAACTCCTTGCAATTTACTGGGGAATAAATCATTTTTGTCCTTACCTCTATGGCAAGAAATTTACAGTAATCACAGACCATCGACCACTAGTATCCTTATTTGTAAATCGCAACCCCTCCCCTAAACTAACAAGAATCCGCTTGGACTTAATGGACTATGGGCTTTTTCAGACGCAGCGTTAAAAGTGAGCGTTAAACAGGTTATATGGGCAAGAAGAGTGGGAGGCATTGAGGGGACCTAATGGTAAAAACAAGCCAACATTTTGTAGGGTGAACGAGCGTAACGCACATGCACAAACGCATTTTGTTGATCATTTGGTGGGGGAAATTTATACAAACGCCGGTAATCATTCCGAATTGAACATTCGGTGAAGAAGGTAGTCGTCATGAAACGATTGCCTTTCTTTAATTTGCGTGCAAAAATGGATGCGTGGACGCGAGAAGCTACGCGTTATTTAATAAATTTATAAAAGCGAGGCCATGTTCAATTTCAGGAAACAACACGACGAATATCGCGATTTCTATAAAGTTAAATTGCCTATTGTAAATCCTTAGAAAATTAACAGTACGCATAATCTTCATAGAATCACATTACAATAAGCAAGTTTACAACACATCAAGAAAAATATGCGACTAAAAAAGATATTCATATTTGGAATACATTTTTCAGAAAGCGGAAAAACACGGAGGATTCAAATAAATCCAATAGAAGTTTGAATCGACAAACTTTAACAATCATAAAATATATTTTTCATTCCAGTTTTTATTACCTCGTGCACAATTCAAGGCTAAAATATCAATTCTTAATCGCTTATCTCTCTATCTTCGCTCTCATGTTGCCCGCACGATGTTTAACGATCAAATGACCCTTTTGACACATACACTCGCAAGACGTGTATTGTATACAAAAATAGGTTGGCTGAACGAAGCAACGTGTAAACATAAGGGCGTAAGCGTGAAACCTGTTTGGATATGGGTTTTTACCATTCCCGTGTGAAAGAGCCCTATGACTTCGAAATAATATACAAACAAGGTAAAACAAACACTAACGCAGACGCCTTATCACGCATAAAACTTAACTCAGAAAACCTCAAAGAAATGATACCCAAAACAATAAACATCATGACACGAAGTAAAACTAAAACATTAAACAACCCTGTGACCACTAATACGGCAATAACTACCTCCAACATCGAGCCTGATCAACTCAACATGTGGGAAGGTACATCGATTTCCGACATTAGAAATCTGCCGATACTAAAATTTGAGCTCAATAAAAATAAAACAAGCCTGCCAATTGAAATAATAATGAATGAAAAATTAATAATCGTGAAGTATAGTGATATTCCATCCTTCGACTTAGGTCAGGTCTTGGAGAAACTAATACTTAAACTATCAATTAATAGTGTCAAGAAGATAGCGCTATCTAAAAACGATGAAATATTTAAATACATAAATAAAAACGAATTAATAAATATATATAATAAAATGCACGCGGCAATAATGAAAAACAGGCAAAATAAAACACAAATAATATTATTTAATCCCCCAAGACACGTTGAACAAAAAGCCGATCAAATTAGATTGATCAGTGAATATCACGAGTCAAGGTGCGGAGGTCACACGGGTATAAAACGAACAATCGCAAAACTTAAACAGAAATATACTTGGAAAAACATGAATAAGATGGTAAAAAACATAATACAACAATGTGAAACATGTAACAAAAACAAAATAACGAAACACACTAAAGAAAGACTCACAATAACAGACACCCCATTCAGACCATTTGAAATAGTAGCCATTGACACAGTAGGACCATTACGAATTTCCCAAGGATTTAGATACATACTCACAGCTCAATGTGAGCTTACCAAATTCGTAGAAGCTATACCAATCCCTACTAAAGAAGCCCACGTAGTAGCAAAATCCATTGTCGAAAACATAATCCTAAGGTACGGACATTTCAAAACAATTAAAACCGACAGAGGTACAGAATATGTAAATGAACTATTCACCAACATATGTAAAACTCTGAACATCCAACACAAAACCTCTACTCCATATCACCATGAAACCCTTGGATCCTTAGAAAGGAACCACAGAGTACTCAATGAATACCTACTAACCTTCTGTGACGATAATCAATGGCACGAACATATCCCCTTTTACACTTTCGCATACAATACAACACCCCATAGCGATACTAATTATACACCCTTTGAGTTAATTTACGGAAGACTTGCCAATCTAACAAGCGACTACGACAACTCCACCCCCATTTACAACCACGACAATTATCTTACAGAACTTAAGACAAGACTATATCACGCCCAACAAACAGCGCGAAAAATCCTTCTTAACTCAAAATCAAAAAGAGTCGAATCAAATCAAAATAATTTTAATCCTTTGAACATCGAAATAGGCGACTGGGTGTACTTGAGAACTCAAAAAACAAATAAACTAGATAGTCCATACGAAGGACCATATCAAGTTATCGAAAAACAAGGAGTCAATACACTTGTAAATAAAAATAACAAAAACATCCTAATACACAATAACAGAATAAAAAAGAAACCAACAGATATACCTCAAGAGTAATAACTTCGGAAAATTTCAACAATCTTAACAAATATATGACCCAAAACAAATGTAAATTCAAAAACAAAATATATTTAGTATTACGAATCCACTATTAAACTAATATAAAAAATAGCCATAAATAGAATCAATATTGTAGTAATTAGAACAAAAATAAAACAATAAATTAGAGTTAATATTGTATTTCTACCACTATGATCATTTAAATAACATAAACTAAATAAAACCAATATTGTAAATTTACCATTATAGTAATAATCAAACATATGAAATCAAAGAATCCCCTATTGTAAATAAAAACAATAATTTCAAGAATCGATCAAACAATCTTGTATAAGATATTAGATAAACAACAATATAGATTATGAAACAAATGAACCTAGCATTAACAACTAGAGTTTATTGTAGCAAAACAAAAAAAAAATTTTTTTAACAAAAAAAAATTTTTTTTCCTTTATGACCGAGGTGTAGTACATTCCCTGAAATAAAAATATTTAAAACTAAATTCTAAAAGAAACATGTGCAAACCCCTTAGGATCTACACACAAACTCGCGATGTACGACCCGCCTTAGATAATAAAATATTGAATTTCTTCCGCATACGAAAGTAGAAAGTGCACTTGACCTTTCTCGTATGCATCATATACGAGGGAAACACATGCCGTGTGAATGAACTGTGTGTGGTGCACGTGACCACAACGTTCATATGTGTTTCCATATATTGGGAAGTCTTGTGCAATAAGAACTGTATTTGACCTTCCGATAATTAAAGAAACTAAGGAATGCATATTGGAATGTATGAGGTCCACGTGACCAACTATAAACAATGAATTGTACTACGACTCGTGGTAATGGGTTGTGAGTAAAATGCAATGCATATTTTTTATGAATAGGTTTTAGGATGCTATTTGTTCTAAGTAGAAAATGGAATAGTATTTTTTATGAATAGGATTTCGTAATGCAATAGAAATTAGAATACTGTTTTTTTATGAATAGGTTTTTAAATGTGGATTTTTTAGGAATAGACTTTAGTTGAATTTAGAATATAGATTTTTTCTACATAAGTTAGCATAGAAGCATTGGTGCAGAATTTTGTATACATAGCATTGGTAGAAGGAATAAAGATCACTCTTGTGAAGATATTAACAAGCGTTACACGCTGCCTTTCATTCACACTAGTCCTTTTAACAATCCGGCGTTAACCGCCTGAACTACATGCGCACCTAGGCGCTTTAGAATACCTGGGTAAGCATACATTTTGAATCACATACAATCGAAGTTGATTGAATTCCTTTACTTATCAACAACTCGTAGTCTGTCCGAAAAATCACCTGAACTAAATCACGTTGCTCCCAGCGAGATTTGAACCTGGGACCTGCGGCTTATGCATCCATGCTCTAACCACTAAACCACACAGACTGTACTATATATATACCCTGAAAATTTCATAAACATCCGTTACGTGGTTTAGAAGTCCATACCGGACATACATACATTATATGTATATAGATGGATAGATAGATGCACCAAGTCACCCAGCCTATTTGGCTGAATTAAACCCCAATATTAAGGTGATATTTTTTCAAGTAACTGCAAACACCACACCGTTAATCCAGCTAATGGACTAAGGCATCATCGCTGCATTCAAACGATATTATTTGCGAAGACCATTTAAGCGATTGATTGACGCCACTGATGGGCCAAATAATATATCAGCTCGTGACTTTTGGAAACATCCAATATTTTATCAACTGTAAGAAATATAAAATGTTCTAGGGTCGAAATTAAAAACTCAACTACGAATGCTGTGTGGAGAAAAATATGACCAGAAAGTTGCGTTGTTTTTTACGTAATTTATGAAATGTTTTCTGCATAAGAGTTAATATGCATTAATTTTTTGTTGAATAAAAACTTTTGATTCATTTCTTTGAATTTTTCCAATTTTTGGAGCATAACCGCACATTTTCATATAAAATAGGGTTCACATTGTTGTTTTGTGTTGCGCGACTTACGATACCTACACGATCCCCGGGACACAACTTCCCAGCAGCGATTTCAGCTACTTCAAATATTCAGATTAACAAGAATTGGACTTTCAATATGACACCCTGAAAATCAAAACGTTTCACCTCATTTCACATATTTTGCATATCTGGAACATGTAGAAGAGTCAGCACATTTCAACTTTAAATTAAAGCAAACACCTCATGTGCTTGCTTAGTCTTTATTTGTAATTAGAGAGATGCAGTAGCAATAGTTTTATCTAACATTTTAATTAACGTTTATTTTTTTGGACGATAATATCTTAAAGTTTATAAGTCCCGCTATTTTTGAGGAACGGAACTACCGCGCAGTCGAAGGGATGACTGTACTCGTATGTTTGCCTGTTGTGCAATTTGAAATTTTATTTTGTGCCAGTGTTAGCTTTGTTAATAGTTATTTATCTTATAATGTTATTTACAAGAAAATATTTTTTTTAAATTTTAGAATAGGAAAGTTTAAAAATTATTTGGATAAAGCCTAACACACAAAGTTCTTAAGGTCAAGTTGAATTTAACTCTTAATGTCACTTAGTATGTAAGAAAGGTGCTATTGGTATCGAGCTAGTAATTGAAAAACATGAATAAAATATTTGATTTAGTGTCTTTTTCAAAAATTAAAATATAAGTCCCAGGGACTCATGGTGGTGATTAGTGGAATTTGAATTGAGGGGGTACATTACGGGTTAAGAACACAGCGTGAGAGTGAAAAACATATTTGATAACTCAAACTCATATGTGAGTAATAAACAAAAGAATTTGTCAACAATGAAAAATCAAATCGTTGCATATCCACTCCATACATACGAGTACATACACTTGCCAGAAAAAGTATCCGTACACAACGAAAAGAAAACAACATTTAGAAAAAATCATTGTACAGAAAAACTTCGTGTTAAAATTTACTATCAGTAATTTTTATTCTATACCTTAACAATATTTACTAGACATCATTTCTGTAGTTTATCTTAAAATACTTTATTTTATATAATAAAAACAGAAACTTTCACTTAAATGAAATATGTAAAATTATCAAGCTTTTTGGTTAAATTTAAGTGTTTGGTAATTTATCGTGTAGCCTTTTCGCTTGAGAACCCCCTTCAATCGATTTGGCATAGAGTGGACCAATTGGGATATATCCTGCCTAGTTATTTTTTCCCATTAAACCAAAATAACCTGTTTTAGTATATAACAAGAAATCATGTGGTACTGACGGTATTCCAAATATAATTCTCCGACCTTTGCCTGAGGTTGCTAATAGGAATTATTGCAATATTGTTCAATAACATGTTGAGCAATTCATATTTCCCAAATGAATGGAAAAAGGCTAATGAATTTCCAATCTTGAAGAAAGGAAAAGAATCTTCGAGTGCTAAAAGCTATCGCCCAATCAGCTTGCTGCCTAACATCTGCAAGGTGTTTGAAGTGATACTAAATAAAGCATTAAACGCCCACATTGAGAAATATGGGTTGATGCCGAATAGCCAATTTGGTTTTCGTGCCAGGCATTCGACCATACATGCGATAATGAAAGTAACCTCAGACATCTGTTGGAAACTAAATTATAGAGAATGTGTTGGAGCGTGCCCCATTGATATGGAGAAAGCCTTCGATACGGTGTGGTTAGATTGACTAGTTGTTAAACTACAAGACAGGCTCCCCAGGTACCTTGTCGCCATGATGTGCAATATGTTATATGGGAAATAATTTGTTGTAAGTGATGGGAATCTGAAGACAATGCGTGACTCCAAGGTCTTGAATGGTCTACAGCAGGGAACAGTTCCTGCGCCTCCACTCTTCTCAATATTCATTCGCAAGCTATTGTGTGGCTTTGATCATTGGGAGCGTTTGCTGATGATCTAATCATCTATACCGCAGACAGAAAAGCTTCAATAGCTTAGAGCAATCTTCAAAAAATGTTGAATGATGTGCAGCTGTACACTGACAATTGGCGAATGAAAATCAATGCGCAGAAGTGCGAAAAAATTTTGTTTCGGACAACGCTGCAGGGGGTCAGTCAAGACCTGTAACGTAATTGGAAGGATTTCCACATTATTGCTAGTGAGGTTGGTTCAGAATGAGTTCCACATAAATCCTGTGCTCGATACCTCGGTGTCCATCTCGATCAATATCTGTACTATACTGAACATATCAAAATCATGCTCAGCAAAACACAATAAGTATTCATAGCCCTTCGCCGACTCTTTCATTCTAGATACATTGATCAAAACGTCAAAGTCATCCGTTACAAAACCCTGGTTGGACCATTTTTGACATATAGATGTCAGATCTGGTACAACCAGAGTGCTAGTACTATAGAAGGATTCAGAGTTTTCGAAAGGAAATGTTTTCGTGCATGTACTGGTTTGTACAGAAATTCTGATACGGATTGGAAACACTTTATATCGAATAGAAGAAGTTATCAAACTGCTCAAGTGACGAGAGTCGATATCTTCATATTGAAACTTCTTCGGAATCTTATCGCAAGATCTGTGAGTGAAAACCCTTGGATTTCCCAGCCGTTCCACCCTACAGACCGGTATATTACGACTTGCTTCGCTGCTGGCTTCCTAACTTCGAATCATTCGTATATTTTAACATGAATCGAAATGTTTCTAATTCTGACGGTGTCCCAATGATAATATCACATCTATAGATGGGCCACCGGTAAGAAGATAAAATATCTTCCGAATTTGAGTTTAAGAGACCAATGGAGATACTCATTTGCTAGATTCGTTGAAGCTGGTCGATCTGAAACGGAGTAATCTAGATATTGTTGCCTGAAGGGCAATGTCTAAATTATTCGTATTTATTTTCTGTTTTTATCCTTTTCGTTACTTAGTTTTTGAGTTTCAGCTCATTATTGCAAAATTTAGTATTGTGCTATATGTTTATCATATTAGGTTTAGAGATAAGGTTAAACTTTTAGGTTAGGAATATTACAATAGCATTTTTTAGGATAAGATAAAGACTTTGATTAAATGTCACGAGAATAAGGTTATAACATATTAGATGTATGATAAAAGTCCACTGTTGTGTTGCAATTATAAATAATTTTTGAATAGTGTTGGTTGGTTTTTTCTCCTTTTTCCGATTGAATCATAAAATACAAAATAATTTTAATTTATTTGAATTTGCTATTGTTTTTTGATTAAATGTGTTTCATTGATAACGTATAAATTTAGAGAGCCATTTGGGCCATTAAGTTTTAGTATTTTTATTGTTTAGAATTTGCTTGATATTCTTTGAAAATTCACGATTAATATTGAATAAAGCGCTTTGACTTTGACTCGTCCTTGGAAGTTAGGCTGTGCTGAAGAATCCTGCCTCTAGCAAATCCCGCAATTGTTCGAAGAGATTGAGATGTGGGGATTGGGGTGGCGTACATAAATAATAATTCGTATTGTACAGCAACTAAAGCTTAACGTTGAGTGTCGTGTGCTTGGAGTCGTTATCGTTAGCATAAGCTATGGCGCGACTGCCCAAGCCGGGCCTCGGCCTCCAGGATTACTCTCCCAAAATTATCCTGGCTCCTCCACCTTGTCCGCCAGTTGCTTATTCCCAGCAAGGATTTACTGTCAGCTTCTATTGTGTCTTCCCATCGAGCACTCCATCTTCCCGCTGGACGTCTACCTTGTGCTCTACCTTTTAATGTTTTTTTGGGTAGTCGGTTTTCTTCCACTCTTTCTACATGGCCCGCTCATTGCAATTTGCGTAACTTTAACATATGCAAGAGGAATCAGGTGGATAGTCAAACAGTTCATACAACTCATCGTTGTAACGTAGTCTCCACTCTGTTCCTTGTTTCGCTGGGCCTTAGATTTTTCGTAGCACTTTGCGTTCAAATATGTCCACTGCCTTTTCGGCAGTGGACATATTTGAACACCTCCAGCACCTCCATATTACAGCGACGGTTTGATAAATGGTTTGTAAATACGAAGCTTATTTTGCCTGTGCACAACTCTGAACCTTAGAATGAGAAGTACGGAATAATAGGCTTTATTTGTGGCGTTTATGCGGCGTCCAATTTCACCCCTTTTCAGCGCCTCTTCTATTCAGGTTGACTCCAAGGTAGATGAAGTTATCCACACTTTCAAGGTTGTAGTCTCCTACCGTCAGAGTTTGTCGAACTGGAGTGTTCTTCCTCGTCCGAGTTGTTATCGTGCTGAAACCAAAAATCTTCACCAAGTCCCAACCGGCGAAAACTTTGCTTCAAACCAGTCTTCAAAATGTTTAGATAAGCATATTGATCCATCGTTGAATCTGTGAAGACCAGCTCACCAACACCCTTCGCCGCTATACACCCCCAGACCATCACACCACCGCCACCATGTTTGTCAGTTGTTGAAAGATTTTCTTTCTCAAGGGCAGTACCACTCTTGCGGTGTACTAGGTTTTTTCCCTTGATACCAAATATGCAGAACTTGCTTCCAGCCGAGCATAATATGTAACACATCGTTCAATAAGTCCCGAGACTAACCTAGATATGGTCCTAGTAGTACCAAATTGGTCACGTTTCCATAGAGAGCGAACCTTTACATGAAACGTGTAAAAATTTCACGTCGAGCGGATCACAGACAGCAGAGTTATTGAGGTTAGAGTAAAGTCACTTTGTAATTTGTTTGAAAAATGAAAAAAAGCGAGTTTCGCGTGTTGATAAAACATTGTTTTTTAATGGGTAAAAACACCGTAGAAGCACAGCAATGGCTTGAAAAACATTACCCGGACTCCTCTCCATCGAAACCAACGAGTTGTCGTTGGTATGCTGAGTTTAAACGTGGTCGTACGGACACAAACGATGCGGAACGCTCGGGTAGGCCATTGGAAGCCGTTACACAGGAAAATGTGAGTGAAGTGTTAAAAATTGTAATGAAAAATCGCAAAGTGAAGGTCCGTGAGATTGCAGAAATTACACAGATATCATTTGGAAGCGTATTTACAATCCTTCATGAAAAATTGAGCATGAGAATCGTTTTTTCCAAGTGGGTGCCGCGATTGCTTTCAGTGGAACAAAAACAGCAACGAGTCGACGATGGCAAAATTGAACGAATTGGGGTTTGATTTTCTTCTCCACCCCCCGTATTCGCCAGATTTAGCCCCCAGCGACTACTGGCTCTTTGCTGATCTCAAAAAAAAAATTTGGTTCGAATGAGGAGGTCATTGCCGAAACTGAAGCCCATTTAGAAGCAAAGGATAAATCGTTCTATAAACATGGTATAGAAATGTTGGAAAGGCGTTGGAAAGATTGTATCACCCTAAAAGGAGATTATTTTGATGAATAAAGATGATTATTGAAAAAAATGTTGTCTTCGTTGTTAGTCTCGGGACTTATTGAACGGTGTGTTATATGTTCCCAAAACTCTGGAGGCTTGTTTAAATATTCATCCGCAAAATCGACACGCTTTTTTACTCACTTTCGGTATTTACGGTTTCTTACGTGCAAGTCGCGCGCAATACCCATCACTTTTTAATATTTTTCGTAGTGTCTTCGTGGAGGTCCTTGCCAAATGATTTTTTTAAGCTTTCCCTCATTTGAGAAGCAGATACTCTTGGTTTCTTTTTCACTGCTTGTAATACTGTACGTTTCTCGCGTTCAGTTAATTTGCTTGGCCGACCGGAACATGGCTTGGACACTATAGGGCCAGTTGTATTAAAGGGTTGCACGACATACTGGAACAAAGAATGGGTTCTTCCTATTAATTTTCCTATTTCATGGAAGCTTCTTTGAGTTTAAGGATAATTTTTCTTTCATCAACACTATTTTCTTGCGTTTTATTTACTGTCGAAATATTCTCCTTGACAAAATACTCGTAATGGTTTTATTCACTTCAAATCTATTATAAATTAACAAAGAACTGTCATATGGTTCAAATCACAACTGACGTAAGATAGGAAGCCATATGATAGCAATTTGCGTATGTATTAGTCGCCATACTAATGGACAAGCTTCCGTGATCTGTCAGTCAGCTGCGGCATAAGCAAATGCTTATATCACGTATTTTCCGAATGAAAACAGACGAAACGTATTCCGTGCATGTTTAAAATTCACCTTGCACTGTCTGCTGTACTCCTAAACTTTTCAAGACGAGCAAATGAAGCACATGTTTTGCACCTTCCACTAATGGCACAGCGTTGAGAAGTAAACAAACTTCTATTCATTCATTTTGGAAGGCAATAATAATAATAATTTTCACTTCAATAGGAGCGCTATTGTGTTCTCCGGGGACCATTTGGACTTCACTGTAGAAATCCGTCTCCAAACCGTACAAAACCTCGAATATTCGTCGGCACCTCCACAATTCTTCATATAACGCCATGTAAGTTAGCCAGCAAAGTCGGCCTACTAACGGTCATGTGTGTGGTAGTAAGCGCTGCTGCCATATGGCTTCCTATCTTACGTCAGTTTTGGTTCAAATACATGCGTACGCGTCTTGCACCACATAACATGGGGAATCCCCTGTTTTGTCGTGTACGGAAACTTTTTTTGGTCGAACATGCTGCCATGTTTTATATATCCCGTTCATTGAAAATTCTTTTAGCTAGTAAACATAGCGGAGTATGCCAAAAGCGAAGAAAGAATATCCGCTCAATGTGATGGTACAAGAAACGGTCAAATTACATGAGTACCTCATTTTTAGTACACATACACTTGCTAGAAAAAGTCTACGTTCACCTGCTGTCAATCAGTTTGTAACTTTAAAAAATCAAAAATAAGCAAATATTTTCCAGATTTTGTTTCACATATTTATTAAGTATTTCTTGTGTATTCGACACATGTAAGTTCATTTATTTCGCTTTTAAAAATTTTTAGTTAACGGCTCTTTTAAGAAAAAATGTACAAAAGCGTTCACGTCGAATAAAAATAGTAAAACAGAAAATAGTAAAACAAATTTAAATTAGTTATAAACTGGTGGGGTATCCCCGGTTCTTTATTACCTCTTGGAGCCTGTTCGGCATTGAATTGACGAGCTTCGCTGTCTCTTCAGCACTTGTTTTCTCCCACTCCACAGTGAGAACAGTTTTCAACATTTCCTTACTCGCTATTGAGTGTTGTCGAATTTTCTTCTCTAACGAATCCCATAAGTGTTCGATAGGGCTGTTCGGCTGTATGCTTCGGATCACAATCATCTTGGAAGCAAAATTTGAACCAAAGCCGAGTTTAATGGCACTCTGCCTCAAACTATTTTTCAAAATGTTGAGATATCCAAATCGATCCATCGTCGATTCGGTAAACTCCAACTTACCAACGCCAGTACTCGCCATACACCCCCACACCATTACTCCACCCACCACCATTTTTTACAGTGGGTAGGAGGTTTTCCTTCTGGAGCGCTGTTGCAGACTTCGTCCATACTAACTTGCGTCCCTTTATGCCAAAAATGCAATATTTACTCTCATCTGAAAATATTACATTCTTCCAAAAGTCGATTGGTCCATTTATGTATGTGGTGCTTGGCAAATGCAAGGCGCTTTTGTCGGTTGGCCGGTGAAATGTACGGTTTCTTCCGAGCAACCCGTCCGTGGTATCCAGCCTTTTTGAGGATTTTTCTAGCAGTATCCGGACAAATATTTTTGTTGAATTTTTCCTTGACTTCAGTTGCTAGTTGGAATGCAGTCAGCCGTGGGTTTTTTTTTACTAATGACACGATATCTAGTTTTTCCCTGCAGGACAACTTTGATAGACGACCGGAACGAGGATTGGATGAGAGTTCTCCTGTCGATTTGAAATTATTTATAACCCCTTGCACTGATGAATATTGTCTTCCCATTTTTTTTGCTGGATCTCTGTAGCCGTTCCCTTCTTTCCACGATTTTATGATGATTTTTCTTTCACCCACACTGATTTCGGTCCTTTCATCTTTCATTGCGAAAAAAAATATTCACAACACAAACTCTGCAGGAAACTATTTCACAAGAATAGCTATTAATGAATAATAAATGCAATAACACACTAGAAGAGTGTATTTGAAACTACTTATTCCGGGGAATCCCGTAATTCACCAAGTGAACGCAAGCTTTTTCTGTCTTTCTTTTTTAGGTTTTTTCTTAAAAGAGCCGATCTCAGAAACTGTAAAAACGAAATAAATGAACTTACATGTGTCGAATACGCAAGAAATACCTAAAAAAAATGTGAAACAAAATCTGGAAAATATTTGCTTGTTTTTGTTTTTTTTTAAGTTACAAACTGATTGACAGCAGGTGAACGCAGACTTTTTCTAGCAAGTGTATGTATTAACTTTAATTTTCTGCATGTACGGATACTTTTTTTGGCAAGTGTATGTACATGTTCAAAGCTAAAAGTCATCGGTTTTTATTTTCGTATATCAAATTTCTAAGGAAGCGCGCAAACTGCGATTAGCATGCAAGCTGTCGAAAAGAGCAATTTGCGACATTAGCCATATATGTAAATTTGCGTTAGTTAACTGTCGCAGACTGCGTGCAGCCTAATACTCAGTTGTGATCCAGACCCAGGCATGAATCATTTCTTTTGAATTGGTCAATTTAGCTTACTCGGGTAAAATATCACTTGAAGATCAGATACCACTTAGCGAAGTGTCGAACTGTTTATATCGCTAGAAGAATATAAATAAAAGGTTTTATTGAAATTCTTAAATATTTTCTATTCCATAATATTTTATGAAAAATTTTAGAACGAGGCGACGGGGGTTTCATATTTTTAATTTAAACCGATCGTGTGTTTACTATAAAAACGTGTAATGTGGCCTAATGAAAAGAAAACCATTTACAAGTTGAAGTGTACAGTTCGTCGTTCTGGATTTCCCAATGTTTATCGTATAATTAAAATTCGCGGTAACAACACACTTTTTCGGCTTGCCCAAGAAATCATGGACTCCTTTGGGTTTGATTTCATCGAAGACGAATTTGGATTCTTCAGCAATTTGGACGATATAGAGGAAAGTATGGAAGTTTACGTTAGTTGTTTTGATAATGGTAGCTCGATGCAGTGCTACCTACCTCGCCGTAGACGTCGTGTCAAGAAAGGAACCCGTAATGTCCGCGTCAAAACAGTTTTCGAACCCGGCAAAAGAATGTTATTCTTCTATGATTATTCTTTCAATTGGGAATTCGTCGTGGATTGCATGACCACGCTGTTTTCGAACCCAGATGAAAGATATCCTTACGTTTGTCATGGGAGAGGATGTGCACCGGATCAATTCTATGATTGATTACTTACATAAGCAAATTAAACTTAGTATAACCATGTTTGCTCCGAAATTCATGTGTGAAAAAATCAGTGAATAAATAAGAATGTAATTTGAAATCGTTCTTTATTTTGAAAGTAGTTTCAGGGTTTTAATCTGTATCAAATTTCAAAAAATTGTGAGATAGCTGTTGTGTTTGTATTTGCCCACAAAAATCATACTGTAATACACTAGTGTACTGGGTGCGTGATCGTGATATCCTTTCGCATAAGTCATAAACAAATGAATTTGTGAATGCTCCAAACCAGTCTTGTCGCATGCGAAAAACCCCAATTCGGATAGAAGCTGCTTTTCACGAATGCACAAGTTTTGCCAACGTAATATTCGTTTCTTGGCCACGTTTTTTGTTGTGTTCGTTATATTTTCATGAAGTGTATGATTACGGATTTACTGGTAAAGTGGGTATTTTCTGGGCGTCGGCAAATATTCGTACTATTGCTACGTATATTTTATGGCGGGAAGAATAGATAGATACAGTGGCTCAATAAAGAAGTTGAACACATAATCATTTACACTTGAAACGAGAATAAGCAGGTCAAAAATGCATTTGAGAAAAAATCACAGAATAGGGTAAAATACCCAGTAGTCAGCCTTTTAGTGAGACTGAAAACATTCTTGGACTGCATACTATTAATAAAGACAAATGTTATCTACAGAAAGGTTATTTATTCTAGTTTCTAACGAAATTAACAAATCATTTTAATTCTATTATAAGTATATAAAAAATTAACATTAAACAAAACTAGGCACTTTTTACCAATATGTAGTGAATTGGTTGGATATAAATGTCCGTAAAGGACTACAGGGATGGTCTGCTGCCTCGGCGAGCGAAGAGATTGGGGCTCGCCGAAATTGGCCTTGTCTGAGGACGCATCAATGCGCTTGCAGGCTTGGATTGCGGTGTCGTGGGGCGGGTTCTTTTCCCCAGCACAGGGGTCCATTGCAAAAAAACTTCGCATTCACGAATTATCGGATCGACAGGTGTCAAGGCCGAGGTAAGCTACTGTAAGGATGTGTGTTGCCAAAGCAAACGACTGACTGGGCTTGGCGATCGCGAGCGAGACTCGAGAGCATAGTACAATAACTAACAAGTATGGCCACTCTTGGATGTCAATAATTACAACAACAAAAATTAATGGGGCAAGATACAATGAAGACAAGAAAGGACTGAAAATAAATGGCTTTCGCCCTTTAGCGAAAGAGAGTTAGATATAGCTGCGGCCCATATGTGAAGTTGTGTTAGTAAGTTTGTCCGCGCTTGCGTTTTAATAGGTTTGTACGTGAAGCGGGAAATTATGGTTGTGTGCGTTGAAATTTAGCCATTTTCGTGTTACCAGATTAGCAAAGTTTGTTGCTTAACGAAAAATATTATTGCCAGATCGATAACATAGCTGATTTATTTAGCGGGAATGTGATTTTGAAATCAGTTTATTTAAGAGCAATGGAAAATAAAGAGTGCATTGTAATTCATTGCAATTCAAATGAATATAGAAAAGTGTTCCGGCGTCCATCGGACCATAACACGTAAGTTGAAAATGAAATAAACCTTTTTGCTATAACTTTCGCAATAACTTTTCGCGCGATTATCTACTGAATCACCAATTGGATTAGTTCGGAAGACCTACACAAGATGTGTTTTTAGGGCATAACACAATAACTTACTATAGGGTTTTCCAATAAGAGGTGTTATTTTGAATAGATCTTGTGATTTATCACCTTGCGACTTCTTCCTTTGGGGCCACGTGAAAGAGAAGGTCTATGCCAACAGCCCAGCGTTGATTCAAGACCTCAAAGATGGAATTCGTGAGGCTATCGAGGCCACTTTGCGATTTGGTTATGTAAAATTTCATGAAAAGGATATGGTCCTGTAAGCGTGGTTGTGGTGGTCATTTGCCTGATGTTATTTTCCAAAATTAACGGCATACCATTTCCTTTATAATGAAATAAATATCCGATCATTTATATTTAAAAATGGCATTTTTCTTTTAATATTAAAATCAGTGTAGCGGAATGTAAATAAATGATAACAAAAAATTTCCTTTTTCTTCGCTACAATAACTTATTTATTTTTATGCAGACACCGGCGTTTCGACAGCAAACTACTGTCTTCTTCAGTTGCACTGAAGCCGGTGTCTGCATAAAAATAAATAAAGTTATTGTAGCGTACTGTCTTATTCAGTGCAACTGAAGAAGACTGTAGTTTGCTGTCGAAACGCCGGTGTCTGCATAAAAATAAATAAAGTTATTGTAGCGAAGAAAAAGGAAATTTTTTGTTATCATTTATTTACCTCTTATATAATAGTTATTGTGATATATTTTAAGGTCTGACCATATTTTTATACAACTATGGCATCGGCGGATTGTAAGCCGCAAATAAAAACACACTATGACAAGATTTGCCACGGATCCTTTGGCATGCGCAGAATTTATATCCCTCTTAGAAGTTATGCCCTTGTCAGGAATTATTCGCGAGTTCCACAAGAATGTGTGACCTGAAAATTGTTATGTTTAAAAAACCAATTTTTTAGAAAAAAATCGAGGAACCTTGCGACAACAAATTCTGGCGAGAGAAGGCGCGAAGTCGTATGGTGTGGGCTTCCATTTGAATTATGATAGTCGCGCGCCTATCTTGTCGTAGGCTATTCCCATCCTTAGTCATTCTCACACTCACTTTATGCTAAATGAGTTTGATCGACATACTATACTTGCGCCGCAAGAGAGAAAAATATGATATTTGTCTTCTGACAACATTCATTTAATTGAACGAAGAAATCGTTCAGTTGTTAATCGGACTTCTCTTTTCTTGCAATGCGAAATATTTACCAGTCAGCTGATGACTGTTCTTTCCTGTTTTACTTTCGTCAAATTTGTTACATGTCCCCCATGCCCTGTCTGTGCACGCTGTCACATATGCTATCTCACGCGCCGGCAAGTCCCGTTTTTCGGAAATTTGTATGAACTGACCCTACTTGTTAGTCATTGTATTATGCTCGAGAGGATCTTGTAGTGAAAGTAGGTATAGAAAATTGTCCGTGCAGGACTGCAGCGATGGTCAGCTGCCTCGACGGAAGAGAATGTTGAGATCTGCCGACATTGGCCTTGTCTGGGGACGCGTGAATGCGCTGGCAGGCTAGCATTGCGGTTTCGTGGGGGAGGATTCTTTCCCCCCAAGCACAAGGACCCACCTAAAAAGAATTTCGCATTCACGAATTAAATATGGTCGAATACCGATCGACTGGTGTCGAGGCCGAGGTAAGCTACTAAGGGTTGAAACACTTTTTCGAAGAACAAATTGGGCCAGGCAAAAACGGACGGACTTCAAAGACTTCGCCGTTACCGACGATACCTATGGCCCACAAATAAGATTGGGGAATCCAGATGGAGTCGGTGCCCCCTCGCACCCTCCCAACCGAATCAAGATCTAATTGTAGACGTGGCTATGTATTTCCCCTTTGAATGAAAAACTCATACAAAAGTACTTTTAATGACCTTTTCTCTCAAATGAGGAATAAAAACGTAGCCGATTTACGCCATAGCGTCCTGCAATGAAATCACATAACCCTATGTCATAAATAGGCACGCGAGCGAAAGGCCACTTTACCCGGCAAAAGCCCCTGTTAAGCGAAAAGAAAGAAAGAGCGCGTCCGATGGCTAGCCCGTTTTAGCGGAGGAGCCTGCTATCGATGCGGGTCCTACATCCGGTGAGGCAGAACGAAATGGAAAGACCGAAGGTGTAAATTTAATAATTCATCGTATTCATGTCTTTTTTCATTGCAACTAATATTAACACAAGAAGATTAACAATTTTTCGATATTTGACCTGACCTGACATTAAATTGTGTGAATGTGAAATGTAATTATGTACGATAAGAAAAACGTTTTTCCTACTTAATAGACTTTGCTAATATTTAACAACAACTATTTATTCACATATAAATGCATTAGTTTTTATTATTTTATTCTTCTTGCTCTTTTATCATCTCGTGAATATATCTGCCAACAAGTCGAATATTTTCTTATTTCCTTTTTTCTTTTAATTGTAGTTTTCAATACATTTCAAACGGAACGGCTTAACATTATAGTATTATCGTAATGTTTCTTTTAATATTGTATACAAACTAGTAGATTAAATTAGAGTTTACTCTGGTTAAAAAAATAACATTTACAAATGAATAATTAGAACAGAAGAAAGAAAAATACAACGATTCCAAAAATCTCATGAGCAATATAGTGATTTAAATGTGTAATATGAATACATAAAACGAAATAATAATAATAATCCTATTATGTTTGTATATATATTAATATATTCAATTTGCCAATCGAAAAAATGCATACATATTTATACAAACAGAATATAAAGGTTTTTTTGGCTTAAAAATTTGTTCACGAGTTGGCAAAATACTTACTGCTCAGTATTCGGATCAGTATCAATTTCTTTGAGTTCCGTTTTGTTGCGTCTTTTTTTCAAGAATTAAGATGATAGCACAGAGTACCAATTCTTTGGCACAGATTCCTAGGAACGGCCCGAGAACGGCAAGTTTTCCTTTCACTCGTACAAGCGACGTATCTGAGGCAGGGTCTGCGTTTCCATATTCAGTTGCTGGGTTTTGTAGCAATACATTTGAATTCCACTCTATCATCCATTGAAATCGCAGTTCATCTTCAGTAAGAATGTATCTGCCTGTCGTTTCCTTGATAGTTTGGTTGCCGATTGCCCAAGTAACTGTTGGATATGTATCAACAACTGTAGTCTCACCTTCCACAACACCTGTGTTTGAAGGGACTCTCACAGCAACAGCAGTGTAAACATTGAAAAAAGCACCTTGCTTCAAACATTCTACCCAACATTCATATTGGCCGACGTAATTTTGTTCGGTTTTTCAATTATGAACTTCCTTTCTTCAGCTATAATAGTATGTTAGCCGTTAAGCGATTCCACTCGATTCACGTTTAGGTTAAGTGAATCTCCCGTGTTCCCGATCAAGCGAAGAATGTGATGCAATAAAACTACTCGCATAACTCTGCCATACCGCACCTTTCGTGTTTACTGCTCGTTTATTTTACTTGTAATTGTTCAGTCCACAAAAGTCTACAGGTCGAAATTGATTAGCAATAGCTTGGGAATGCACGAAGCAGATGTGGAGCAAAGTACGGGGATAACGTTTTTTCTTCTCCACCCAAATCATCACGAATTGCAAATTTTCATAGGCAAATGTTAATGTTAATAAGAATGGGGCACGGTGATTCTCGTTGTTGGCTCAGACTTCACGGTAAAAATACCGAAATCAGTAGAGACTGATGAACAGGAAACGACCGCGACTGCTGAAGAAACGAAAAACATTCGTGCGAAATGGGAAACTGGAGCCTGCACATTGTGTTTGGTGAAATTTCGGAAACTTTCACTTTGTTGCACGCTCGAAAGTAAATACTTGCTTTGTCAATTGTTTACTATTATTTTCTTTTGTAATCCGTCAGATACGCCTATAAGGGAGGCGTTTTCCCCGTGAAGGTAATCAGTCGCAGTTGACCCCCTCGAGACAAATTCCCGGATGAAGATGGATAATGATAAGGAAGGCGACTAGCCTCCTTTTACTTTTCTTCCCAGGTTTTTCATTGAACCGAAAGGTTTTCAGACCAAGCACTTGATATAACTATCAACAATATTATCGGCTCGTTGAAATTTTTTGCTATCAAGAATACTTCCAATGTTAGCTCACGCCCGAATGTTTTCAAGTGAGCTGGGGAATAATTCCGTCCTTGTCGGTTCGCGTTCTTAAGTGGAATTCTCGATCCGTCCAGATCTCTTCCTTTTCTTTCCCCATGTTGCCACGGTAAATCGAATCAGCTGCTCGCTCAGCCGAGTTCGATTGCATTCAGTAATGCAATACACAGTTGGGATGCACTAAATCAGTGTTCCCATGTCCGAAATTTTAATTTGCAGATTTAAAATTTTTCATAAATTTACAGAAGTAAAGAAAAAATGAAAAAGATTTTAAATAATAATAAAAGTTGAATATCATGAAGAATATAATTTAAAGGAAACGATTAAATTTAATATAAAGGAAAATTGATATAAAATTACATTCAATCATAATAATAAGAACAAAATATTTTATAAATTACAGCTATGAAATTTTTTTTTCTAAATTAAATTGAAATTTCGGTTAAGGGTTAGAAAGGTTTTCGAACAGTTTGCTTGTATCACTGCTCGATTATTACAATCTCGTCGCTACTATGTATACTTACGGCCCCCAAATAAGAGTGGGGCATACAGGTGGAAGTGGTGCCCCCTCGCATCCCCCATCCGGATCAAGATCCATCGTAGACGTGGCCGTATATTTTCCATTTGAAATTCATACAAACATAATTCGCATAAATTTTTTCCTTTAAATGAAAAATATTAACGCTTCAAAGGGGTGAGCTCACCCGATGGCTAGCTCATGTGGAGGGGCCAGCCAACGTGGCGGGTCACCCTGGTCAGGGTGCCAGCTAAACGAAAAGACCGGAAGTGTTATTTAGTTATCTATTCATGTTTTCTTTCTTCATGTTAACAAATTATTTAATGAATTTAAGGGATGTCGGAAATTATAAAGTTATTTAAAATTCAAATAGCTACAGCTGCAACGTCACAACAATTCGTTTTTTAAGTGAATCGGTAAAGTGAAAATGTTAGACATCGTAAGACCAAACTAACATTTTCACTTGTCTGTACATTTGCGCTAACGTTTAATCTAATCATGGCTCTTATTATTTCATTCATAATTTTTCTTTCTTTAAAATTATACAAATTATTTTATGGTGTTTATTTAATATAAAAAAATTTTAAATTTCATCAGTTGAAAATTCAATGTATAAATATATGTTTTTCTATTGAAAGAACATAAGGGTACCCACCCACCCTCCTCCGACGAGCGCTCGTGTTTTGCGCGGGTAAGGACCTGTAACACTCTTCAAAGACATTTAAAAATTTCACTGTAAATTTTTCTTAAAAATTTCAGTTTAAAAATTTCACTTGAAATTTTTCTTAAAAATTTCACATAAATTTTCTTAAAAATTTCACTTTAAATTTTTCTTAAAAATTTCACTTTAAATTTAAATCTCCATGGAAAACTTCCGCCCAACAAACAAAAGCCTGAGCTGCCCCATCAGCATCTCCGTTCCAAATATTTTTCGGTACCGGCAGTTTTCGGTGTCGTGAAAGATGCAAATGGAACTGTCGCTTTCAGGGTTTCTCGTTAAAATACAAAAAAGGCAAAAAGAATTTTATCTACAATCAATTACACTTAAGGACTCTTATGTGCTTTGTAATTGTTATTGCCTCGTTTCACGCGACAAATACAGTTATTGTTTGCTTTACAACACTTCACTTCAACTGTCCGCCTATAATTTATACTCAGAAATGACGAAAATGTACGAATTTCTGATGGAAACTCCAGAATGATCTTAACTCCAACAACCATTTGCCGCCGTATGTATTGCCGTCAAGTTGTTAAGATTCTTTCTTTATGTTTCATTATTTCCACTACTCGCGATTTATCGAGAGGCAATTATTGACTGACCAATTGGGAACACAGTTAAAGAAAATAGCCACTCAAAACTTTTTCCACTGTTAAGTTGATTTCGTAAGAAAGCAAACTTTTGAATAAATAACTTTATCCTGTTCAAACTGTACCACCACACTCCAAGTCGAAGATTTAAAGCATTTCCGACTTTTCTGTAAATTTCCAGCATACGAAAATTTTTACCGTTCGTTAAATGTTTAAACAATTCCAGCAGACACGTTACGCAAGCCGCATTTAAAACACATTCTTCTCATTTAAGGCATATGCAAGTTATCTGAATTGATTCAAAACGATTCGAAATTCAGCTCATCTGAAGCTTAACACCAATCGATTTCACACTTTCCAGACGAGATGTAATCAGCTAAAGACATCTTTCATTCCAACACTTCGCAAAACTGCACATGTGACTCACGACCGTTTTAAAATTAGTACGACCAGTTTAGTCAGCGGACACTCTACATTCTAGTATCTATTGGATTTTGAAAGCACACTCACAGCACTTGAGACCGCAAAAATGAAGAAAAAACGACCAAATAACCTTTCCCACAACCGCACGATTAATCTCCGCTCAAAACACATCCCAAGCATATCGCAACCAACCCGTTGTCGTCGTAAACCCGTCGTTGCGCACCGCGATGGCTATTCCCTCGACATTTCCACGGCTATCCACTTCGCTTCTTTCGACGAGCTTCTTCATGGCGGTAACGGAAGTTTTTGTCGTCCACATAAACTAGTAATTGCTTCGCTAAATCGCGTCGCAAAGGGGGTTGCTATCATCAATCTTTTTGTAGTTTTTGTTTAATTTTTTATTTGTTTCTTTGGGAAAACTTTTTCTGATAATGGTAGCAATGATAGTGGCGGGTTTTAGTGCGGGCTAAAAATAACAATGCTAATAAGCTGCGTATCAAATTGTTCCGCACTTATTGCGTTGTTATTTTCAAAAAATGGTATTTTCTTCGCAAAGTACTTTCGAGCAGTTACCTAGGTGGGCTGTTCGATTACTGCAGGAGACTCTCGAGTTCAGTTTACTAGACAAAAGCAATGAGAGCTCCCCTCGGCAATTGCACTAGCACGGCTCCAACTCCATGTTGATTTGCGTCGGAATGAATTGAAAATGGTTTCTGGAAGTCAGGGCTGCCCTAGACTGGGGCAGATGTTAAAGCTTGCTTGAGCTCTTCAAATGCTTTTCGGCTGAGCTCGGACCAGATGAACTTACCTTTCCGGGGCATGTCCGACAGAAGTGCTGAAACTGTTGCGATGTTCCGCACGAACCTTCGGTACCAACTGCACACTCCAAGGAAACGTTATAGCTGCTTAACGGTCTTCGGTAGGGGAAACTCATCAATCGCCCGAGTTTAGTCCGTATCCGTTTTGATGGTACCATGTCCGATGACATGTCCTAGATATCGGACTTCGGTCATGACGAACTTGCTTTTCTGGACATTGATGGTAAGTCCCGCCTTGCTGATATGCAGGGCTACTTTTTGCAGCAATAGAAGATGTTGGTCAAACGGTTCTGTGATGAGTAGACGGTCATCAAGGTAAACGAATACTTGGTATTTCAGGTGAGGTGGAATGACTTTGTCTACCAGACGGGTCATCGTTTGCGGGGTGTTACACAGGCCGAAAACCATTGTGATGAACTGGTACAGTGGTCGTCCAGACACTGTGAAAGCGGTATTATCCCTCGACCCTTCATCAGGTGCAATTTGCCAGAAGGCATCCTTCAAGTCGAGACTCGTGTCGTAATGCAGTTTGCTTTCGGCAGTCTTCCCAATATTCCATCGATGAGCGGAAGGGGTTAAGCGTTTTTAACGGTCGCTTCATTGACTTTCCGGGCATCTAAACAAAGACGGACTTTATTTGGTTTTACCACCAAAGTTACTGGTGAGGACCAGGCACTTTGAGATTCCACTCCCAACTCTAGCATCCTGTCCAACTCTGCGTACACTAGCTTTTCCACGGCTGGCAAGATGGCGTAGTGTCTCTGCTTTATTGGCTTGCTATCGCTAACGTCAGTAACATGCGAGACCAGAGTATTGCGGCCAAGGCCTTGCGTAGCGTAAGGTGGAAAAGCAGTGATGGATGCTACCAGACGTTAAGAATGATGGGTATATAAGAAACCTCCGTAATGGGTATAGAAGAAACCTCCGAAATGTTGCATGCGTTCAGGACGTGGGGTAACCTCTTCTGAAGCAAAAATCCGCTCGTATTGCAAAATATTCCTGCAACCTAATGTGATATGGTTTCAACGCACGAGTCCGTGAACCATCTCAGGCAGTACCTGAGATGGTCGCTTAAAAAATGTGTGTTGCAGAAGCCTCCGGAATAGATGTATCATCTGCAGCATCATGAACCAGCAAAGGTGTCGATGTTTTTGTATGTAGAGTGTTTTCTGGCGAAGAGTTTGTCGTAGTGGAACTGTAAACGGGACGTTCCGTTACTGGGTCTGTCTCGAGTGCTGCTGGCGCTGTCGTGGGCACTCGCTTGCAAGTTTTTTGGCTTTTTGTAATTGGTGCAATTGTGTTCGAGCTCGTTGTGTTTGAGCTCAGCTACTATGCGTCGTTCCGGTTGCTCCCTTCGGTTAAATAATTGGCTTTGGGTTGTTGACCTCTGGGAGTGTTGCACGACTTACAGAACCTTTGCTGAGGCGCGAAGCGCAGGTAAATTGCGGCGAGAAGCAAAGACCAATCGTTCTCGTAACTCTGGCCTTATTCCTTCTCAAAAGAGACTTAGCAATTCTGACTCAGGCATGTGGCTTGTTAATCATTCCAACAGGCAACATAGAGCTTCGTAGTAGTCATCTACTGTCTCCTGAGCCCGTTGGTGTCTACTTTGTAGCTTTTGTTTCAATATATCATCACTTGCATCTGGTGTGAATTCCCCCGCAATGCGGCATGCCTCAAAGTTTTCCAATCGAATGTTGGAAATGTATCAACGAAACGTCAGAACCATCGGAGATCTCTCCTAGTGAACAGCATTTGGACGCATCTGGAAACCAGTCGCATGTTTCCCTACAGCTACAACGACGTCATGTTTTCTACCTTTCGTAAGAAGGCACCTATGGTCGCAGGGTCATCCAGTTTCCAGCTAGCTATGATGTGTGCTACTTTAGATGGTGGAATTGTGCACGAGGAACGATTGCGTTCGCAGCTGGGTCGTCTCGGCACTGTCTCATCTCGGTGTGTGGACCTTCCCATTCGACGACTTTCTGGCTGAGTTGATAGCGGGAGATCCCAGTTATACCAGGGCATTGAGCCACGGTTATCACGGCCACAGGCACGCGTGTTGTTCCGGTGGTGCAGGTATGCAGTTGAAAAATTTATCCTGGGCTTATATTCTGGGGCCATTGGTTTCATCACTCCGCTGAGCCTTGGAAGTGCTGGGTCGCAAGCTACTGTGGTTGTGGAACAGAAAGTTTTTCCAGTTGTTGCCTCATTCGCTCCATACTGGCAGCCATGGTCTGCATGACGATGAGCAGCTGGGCCATCTCGGAAGTCGACGATGAGGATTGAACAGTAGGTCTGACTGGTGGTAGCGCTCCTTCTCCATCTGTGTCGCTGAGCGTAGCCATTGGATTCGACTGGCAGAGCCCGCTTTTAGGCATTAGGGGTTGACGGCAAAGAGGGCCTGTCGACCATGTCTGACGTAGCTGGCCATACATATTTGGTGGAGACGATGACCACACGGCAGCGTCTGGCTCGACAACTCGTCCGTATCCTCATAACACATAGAATACAGAAGTGTCGGTGCGGCATCCGACCTAACTCTTCTTCTCTCTGGATTTCTTTTGGTAGGCATCTTTCTCTCTATCACAAAAAAAAAATATAATGATAAATAAATATTAGGAATATTATTGAAAAAAATAGATTTAAAAATATAATTTTTTTCTTTAATAAATTCCAACAGCTACTATCAATATTAAACTCGGTCTTTCCATTTACTTTACTCCATCGCAAGTAGGGACACTAATGGTGAGCTTTTCCTGCCCGTTACAGGTAATACTCTCCTGAGGCACCGGAAATATTATAGTTCAAAAACAATCTCTTATTCACTTGCGTTAACCAAGGACAGTTTGTCGGCCCAGGGTTGGTTCCGATCCGCAAGCAGCGCGTGTCTTATCACGGGAATTCGCGAACTAGCTAGGCAGCCGGTTCTTGAAATCAAAATCCATGTACTGGTAGACACTAAGGCATCGTTTGGTTTGGGGTGCAAATCAGTACCCGCCGCAAAATGATGTTATGTAACAACTTCCGAGTACACAAAGGGACGCTAATATCATTTGACCTTGCTAGTGATAAAATGATTATTAACCACCAATGTATAACTCAAAAGCAAGTCCAAACGATATTGATGTACGAGTACAACACAATGTCCGGAAGTTGTTTCGGATGCTGGGGCACTCTTAGTGCAATATCCTTCAGTAGTAATCTACCCGGTCAAAATTTGGACACCTAGTAGGGTAACCTAGAGACGATGGTCTGTCTCATGCTATCGACTATATGTATGTTCCGCGCTTATAGGCAGAATTATTCGAAAAAGTTTTCTAGACAAATATGTAATAGAGATATTTTAAACAGACTCCTGCTAAGTTCTGATCCTTTGCTGAGCAGTACGAGAAAAAGGCCCCAGGAAAGAAGTAAACCTTTTTCCAGAGAAACACTAAAGCTCTTAATATCGGAGACATTTTTTTTTTTGTGGTAGGGAGGTGAAGGCATTTACGCCCGCCGAGTCTGGCAGTGTGGGACTCCCATGGAGGATACCCTTGGACTACCCACTAAACACCTCCCCTGTCAATCGGAGACATTGGACACAATACAAAATGATAATGAAGACATATCCAGTGAAAATGAATTCGATTAATTTACACATATAAAAACAACCTTTTTTCAAATACTCAAATACTTATTTCATTTGAAACACCCATTGTTTTATAAATAAAAACATATTATAATCACTTTTTACTGCTTATTATTATATCTCAAGTCGACAAAAATCAAAAAATTATTTTGATCAACTTTTGTGCTTAAATACTCCTCTGTGCGGACGACCGGACGGACGAGCAGGTATCGATTTCAATAGGGCATTGTAAAAAAAATTGTTTTTCCAAACCCTGAAAAGGATTAATTGAATAATATTCTCCCATTTCTGGGTGGAGGTTGGAGGTTGGAGATTGCCAAAAAAGATCAACAAATTCCCCGCCTATTGTCTCGCTTGGAGATGGTGTTAGCGCTCTGACATACATCGACTCCCAGAAAGATCCGCACAAGTAAGAAATCTTCCTTCTTTCTCATTTTATAAGGCAATTAAAAATGGGAAAATTTTTTTAAACATTTTATTATGAGCAGAACATAACAGTCTTACAGATCACATAAATAAAATAGTTTCTCACTTTAAATATACCAAAAAAAGGAAATTCCATGAAAAAAGAGAAAATATCATCCCTCAAAAAGATATAATATTTTAACGAATCTAAAATGCCCATTTTAGCAGCGCTTTTTCGCAAATTTCCTTCAAAATGTCTAAATATCGACGGGAATCCATGATACCATCTATAAATACTAATTTGGCAACATCACGAGTAGATACGCATCCCCAAACCATCAAATTGCCACCTCCGTGTTTCACTGTAGGCCTAAGGTTAATTGGACTCACTTCTTCATTGGGCTTGCGCCACACCATAACACGTCCATCCGAGGCAAAAACATTGAATTTGCTTTCATCGGCAAAAATCACATCCTCCCAATAATTGACTTCCTTTAATATAAATTCTTTAGCGAAATTTAAACGCTTTTTTCTATTCACTTCGCTGATGAATGGTTTCTTCCGTGCAACACGTCCATTGTATTGAGCATTTCTCAAAACTCGTCGAACTGTTTCACATCCTACTTTTTTCTTAAATTTTGCGAACACTTCACTCACAATTTTCGGAGCACTCAGTTTTGGATTTTTTTTTTTAATTTCCAGACGATATAGCGTTCTTCAAGCGTCGTTAGAACCTTTGGGCGACCAGGACTATACTTCAAGTCTATTCTGCCTTCCTCTTTATACCTCCGGAGAATGTCGTAAACAGATCTACGTTTCATGTTGAGGCTCGAACATATTTCTGCCACATTTTTACCTTCCATATGGTTAGAAACCACCAACTGGATCTTCTCTGGAGACGTGTATCTGCCCATTTTAATTTAAAAAGCACAACGTTTTTTTAAGCTACGAACCACACGCGGTTTGTGATCAATATTAGATATGATCTGTGTAATGTGACGCCTACGCCCGGGAATCGAAGTGATTCCGATCCCGAACCCTTGCAACCGGCCATCTGGAAATGCCCCTCCACCGTGGCCATCGAGAAAACTATGCCACTGGCGACAACTGGAGAGGCACATTGCCGCCATATGGCGTGCCATTCCACACACAGCTGTTTTGTCCGATGTGACAACCGGGTGATTTTGACAGCCACATGGAGGCGAAGGAGTACAAATGGACGACGAGTGAACAAAACGTCATTAGGACACTTTGAAGTGTTTTTATTCATTTTCTGAACGAAATTGCTTCGGAAACCATCAATAAATACCTCAGCATAAAGACCAGATCATTCTTCGACGAACATAGCAACTATTGTGATATACGTTAGTGTTGTGTCTAAAAGAACAGAACGCGCGTCCCGGCTGTGTAGAATGAAAGAAAAAAGACCGGAGGAAATAGGAGCCTTGGACAAACCTGAAGCTTTGCACTCTGGTAACTATTCTTCAAAATGCTTGTTGTAGTTCTTGGGGACTTGCACATTCCACATCGATGTAGTAGCCTGCCGTCAAGATTTTAAAAGCTATTGGTTCCTGGGTGCATGCATCATATCGTATGTACCGGCAATTTATGCACGAAAGCAGATCAACAGGCTCAAATTATGAAAGAGTGTGAGCGGAAAGGCACAAGAAGATAACAGTCAGGCGAAAGGTGACCATGCGGGTGAAAGCAGCAGTGCTGAAAAACCATCAGCAGTGGCAGAAGTTGAAGGCTTTAGTAATAGCATAACTGCATCTAATCACTTCACCTTGAAATATTCAACTCCAGTTTTCTCGTGAACTTCTTCTAATGTTAAATATTGCGGCGGATTCAGGGAAGCAATATCAAATTACGCGCTAAACTAGTTAACACGTCACTTTGCGAGTTTGCAAAACAATTGAATAAATACCGAGATCAACTAAATTGATACTGAAGGCGAGCCGAACAATTGACAGTTGGGAGAACGTCAAATATTGCAATTCACTTCGCTTGCCGAGGATCGTTTGTCAACGAATGGTGGGTGAGACTTTCTGCTAGAACGTTAAACGCTAGACAACGAATTTTTGGCGATATGAGATTCGGTCTAGCTGATATGGAACAGGTCACCGATGTCAACTGCCGAGTTGAATTTAAAGTGCTTGAGCTCGCGGAGAGGAAGTTAATTAAAGATTAATTCTTTCGAGGTGTTTGTTTGGTGGCTAGAATAAAAATTGGATTAGCAAGCATCTGAGATCTAAGCGCGGTTAGGAAGGTCTTATCTTAGCCAATGTGTAAAGGGGCCCTGCGGTATATATACGAGTATATCTAATGTGCAAACACTAATTTGTTGATGCGTTTAATTTTTTTTTGTAAGAACCCAAATCTACTGTCGTAAAAAAAACAAATTTCTCTTATGTGTTTCTTTGGATGGAGTTCTTGTTTATATTTGAGCCACATGGCGCTAAATGACGCTATTAGAGAGCTGACGGTAGCCGTAAATACTCGTTGGTTTCCAGTGTTTAATGGTACCACAACAATGAAGGCGGCGAGTCTTTATATGAGCTCACTTTGTCCAATAATGTCATGAAAAATTTTGGTCATGAACCTACATTCCGAACCTCCAACGCAGCGTTTAAATTGATAATAGAACAGTACATATACCTTTCACTAAATGCAAGGCGGGACTCTGCAGGAGCGTTTTTGAGTAGAAATATCAATTTACTCTATACATATAGGAAAGCCTATAAGATGAAATAAACATGCATCAATATCAACTCCCGACCGAATCCTAAACGTAAATTAGAAAATTTCAACGATTGATTTTTCCATAGCGGCATTTCTCTCGAAATACTGAACCACTTTCTATCTTTCCACTTAAGATTGAAATTAAGCAAAAATTCAGAAATTTAATTCTAGAGTACATTTACATGAAAAAGGCCTTGATTTATACAAAAGAAAAATAATATAATGTTTTAATGTTTAATTTCAGTTTTTGAATTAGTTCCTTTATTTGATTGTTTTGTGATGATTCATTTGTTGATTTTTTAGTATGGACAATTTTTGGAGGTTTTATTTCTGGTTTATAGAGCAGATAAGTTTAAAGGCCACGGATGCTCGTAGATGTTGCTCAATAGATTTCAAAGTATTCCCCCTCAATATAGTACTTACCCTTTGAAATAACTTGTTTTCATCTGCCAATTTAAAATAATGTTTTTATACGATGGAAGTGTAGTAATCTAAGAACGATGGCTCTAAAAGCAGCGCTGACACAGGCACACAGCACGAACGCAATTTAATAAGGATTCAGTCGATTCAGTCACCTTCCCCATCGCAACACTCGTTTTTTTTTTTTTCGCAGGAATAATAAGTGGAAAAATTTCCTTTGTACTTAACACCCGGGAAACAAAATTCTAAAAATGTTTAAAAATTTCTAATGTGTAGTATCTTATTACAATATCTTTTGAAGATAATTTAACGAATTGCGGTGTAACGCGGTATGCAAATGCTTAGAACGAAACGGTTAACCCCTTTTAATTATGAATGCTAAAATCATTGTATCATTTAACCTGTTAATTATATGAACGCTAAAATCATTGTATCATTTAAACCCCTTAAAATTTGTCTAATTCTTCCGATTTTTCCCACCTAATTACGCCTAATTATCATAAACGACAAATTGCCTTCAATTGATAACTTAATTGAACCTACAAAAGACAGTGAAAAGGGAAATTGCAAATACCGCCGTCATAAACTACAAATGATAAGGAAAAAGTACATTTGATAGCAACAAAAACCTTCAATTGTGTGATTTCCCCCTTTCTGAATGGGTTCGTATTGTTCTACTTGCCCATAAAGTGTCGTAGTTGCTTGAGTGTGGAGAATATTAAATTGTGCTTGCGAAATTTGCATGCTATTGCGTCGTAAATCGTGAAAATGGGTGATAACTACATAACAACATTGGAAATTGGAATTATCGGGGAGAGTGGCGCCGGCAAGTCGAGTCTGATGCTTCGTCTGACAAACGAGGAATGGGATGGAGATCATGAGTCTGCTCGAAACCGCCAGACAGCGCGGACGCCGCGTAAAGAAGAAGCGAGTTGGGAGTGAGAGGAGATTGCGGGCTGATCAGAATATCGCCGAGACACGTGGAAAAGTTTCTCGCGTAAAAGACAGTGAAATATTGAAAAAAAAATAGACGATAAAGTTATCGTGCAAATTGTGAACACCTTGTTAGTCGTGTGGGTTAGCGAAAAGTGGAATAAAACTCGTGTTCCGTCAAAATCTAGTGGAAGTGTTTTCGCTTGGGTGTCCAAAGGTTTCTCCCTCCCTTAAATCATTTGTCGAAAAGTTATTCTTTAGTTCCCAGAAATAATCAGGTCCCCAAAGGAGATATGAAACGAAGAAACAATTTGAAAATGTGGAAAAAGGCGTCATTGATTTGCCCCCGAATTTAGTAACAATTAGTTACTCAATGCACTTAGCATGTAACGGATTTGTAATTAACCGTTAGCTCTTTTGTCGGAAATTTTTCGAAATGCTGTGATGCAACTTCGCTTCATCGATTAAGGAAGTCGGTTCGCGTGGAATCGTTGTTGTTAATGTACTGTACATGTTCCAATACAAATTCGGAAACTCCTCCACAATACTTGTTAGAAGAAGCGTGCACACAGAGATGAATCGTGAGAATACAAACAAACTGGAACGTTTCACAGAAGTACACAGAACACTTTCATGGAATAATTTCTGTGTTTGAATGGTGCATGCTTGGGGTGAAATGAACTAGTGAAGGATCAGAGAGCAAGTCTTCGAAGAAAAACCGGCAACCCGAACAAAATAAATACGCGTTTGATCGACAAATATCTCTTCGAATCTTCTCACGTTTCCCTATGTGGCAACGAAAAAGAAAAGTACGGTAGTTCGCAAATGTAGATTTAATTAGACACAAGAGAAAAAACTAGTAAATACACGGTGGATATTTGCGTGGAAAAAATAAAAGTGCGTGTGTGGTCGGAGTAAATTGATCGCGATAGAAATGCACAAAGTAATGCTTGCGAAGATTCTGTAGCAAGAAGTGAAGTGAAGGCCCAAATTTAAAGCACGTCGGCCAGTTGCACTAAACAACAAAGTGATAATAACGGTCCAGACATTGCCACACAGCACGCTCACCGTGGAAATTGATCCTAGCAAAACGATCAAAGAGCTGAAGCAGGAAATCGAGGCTGTCCATGCTTTTCGGGAATTGCAAGGAAAGGTTGCAGAATTGTCGGGAGAAGAGGAGGCTTTCACATTATTCGGCGCAGACATAACTTGAGTAGTTCACATTATTTCAAGTAATAGAAAATTCATATTAGCTTTTGCATGCATGTTCATTTTCGCGTCTTATTGGAATCCCGTATGAAGTTCAAGTCACAAAACCTTAGAATTAAAAGCGTCGATTGAAAGTGTAGTTGTAAGAAAAGCTTATCAGTCGTGTTCAGATACAAGACGACCTGAGCATTAAGAAACATAATCTTGAAGAGATAATTTTCTCTATAGAATGTTATGTGGCATTCAATGAATTTTGTCGAAATATTTTTGGATAAAGTTCGCATGAAAATTATAGCACCATGATGTAATCAATTGCATATAGAACTTTGCTATCACACGATTAATTTGAATGAATCTGTCTGAGTTCAGAGCGATTAATTTGCATGTATCCATTTTTATACTGATTACGTTGTGCATCCAGAGATTACGCCTGGTTTTAGTAATTCTTGTTCGTGAACTTCAATGTATTTCTTGCTATAGATTTTTTTTGGCACTCTCAAATATCTGCACTTTACTAGTTTTCGATACCGGATATGTAAATGAGCATACTTATTGGTCTAATTTTGAAGGCTTAATTTTATATTCATACATATTTTAATCAGTTCTTGAAAGTGAACATTTTTTTCAATTTCATGAAAAATTTTGGATTTTTAATATAATAAAGAGTATGTTCAGTTTACGCTTTGTCGATGTACTTGAACATCAAAGGCATTATATCATTTGCATTTAGTGATACTCCGTTAAAAGTTCCCGAAATTTGAATAAAAAAATAAGATAACATTACCTTATTATTTAATAATAATAATTATAAAATAATACTGATTCATTTATTTAAATAAACAAAGTTACCTAATTATTTACCCTATAAATCTTTCTACTACCCATTTATATGACAGCACTGATTCAAATTCTTAGTAAAATTAAACCATAAGATAAAATATCACACCTAAAATAATAGCCTAAACCCATTCAATAAAAAGAATAACAATTTGAAATGATAAAAATCAAAGACAATATAAACAATAAATTTTGCACCATTCAAAAATATAAAAAGGTATTATAAATGACAGATAAAAAATTTAGATTAAATTCGAAGCTTTTGTGTTTAACGAGAGTTAATAATGATGTAATTTCTCAACTGGGATTTTAGAATGACAGTTCAGGTAAAATACAAGTATAAACGAGTATTTGTTGCAACAAAAAGAGATAATTATGGGACATGCAAAATAATCACTTGCAACATCGTTGTTCTGGCATTTTCCGCAGAAGTCTGTAATGTAACAGTATCTGAACATTATTCTTATAATTAAAAGTCAAAAATTTAATAAAGGGCGATAATTTTAGTCTATTAAATCGCTCTCTAAGAGCTTGGAATTAATTCTCAACCAGAGATTGCAATTTTGAAAACCCTGTTAACATCGCTCGTCAGAAAGGTAGATTGGAATTGAAACATTTCCTGTGTTGAAGATTATCTTTCTCAAATTGATTCATTACTAAAATTCTGCCTTTTATTTAAGTATTATTTATCACCATACAAAATGTACATAAGTGTAACATAAATAGTTCATTTATATTCAAATTCCAAATAAGATTTTGT
Source organism: Odontomyia ornata (assembly GCA_963969285.1). NCBI lineage: Eukaryota > Metazoa > Arthropoda > Insecta > Diptera > Stratiomyidae > Odontomyia > Odontomyia ornata. The sequence continues at coordinate 86,490,344 of OZ017742.1, forward strand.
GGTCAGCTATAGAGTATCAGAAAATGTGTAATTCCGGAATTTAACCTGTTAGAAACCAATAAGTTAGATTAGGTATAGATGATCTAATGAATTGATTGAAAATTGAAAGAAAAAAAATAAAAATGAATTAAAAACGTACCCGAGGGTCTTTCCTTTCCTCCATTTCTAACCGGGTATAGGACCCGGTACGGTGGCAGGCTTCCCCCTCAAAATATGAGCCAGTCACCGGGTACAATTTAATCCTTTTTATTTCAGGTGACTTAATGGGTTGAGTGGCCCAAGCCAAGTGCCTTTTTATGGCATAAAGTTATGCAATTCCATTGTATAATTCTATGACATAAATTGGTCACCGGGGTACTCCCCTTCTGATGGGAAGGTTCATACAATTCAAGTTGTATGAGTTTTCCACTCAGAAGAGGAATACCTGGCCACTTCAACGATTTAACATTGGATTTATTCCGGTTGGGTGGGCATGAAGGGGCTCCACCACCACCCGGTTGCCCCTCTTTCATTTGTGGGCCCTGAATGTACTTGGGTAAGGACGAGGTCACCCCCAAATTAGTCTTTCTTGTCAGGTTGCACTTGTTCTCGCAACAAGTCGTAATTCCTTCGTGGAGGTTATCTACTGATTTGCGACTTCGGTCGTCCTCTCGAACTCTGCAAGCAATTCGTGAATGCGAAATGTTTTGTAGTGAGTCCTCGTGCCGGGGAAACGAACCCGCCCCACGACACCGCAATGCTAGCCTGCCAGCGCATTCACGCGTCTCCGGACGAGGGCATTCTCGGCAGGAATCAACACCTTCCTCTGCCGAGGCAGCAGAACATCGCTGCGGTCCTTCACGGACATATGAAAATCTCTTATTCACTACAAATGGCGCCCAACGTGGGGCCCGAAAAGCCCGGCTGTATCATCAGTCGTGAGCACGAGACAGTCCATCGTCTCTAGGTGTCCCCACAAGGTGTTAGAAATTTTGGCGGGTAGATAACTCCCGAGGGTTTTTGCACTAATCGTGCCCCAGCAGCCGAGTAACTTCCGAACGTGTGTTGTCTTCGGACATCAATATCGTTTGGTCCTTCTTTTGATTTATACCTTGGTGGTTTACCACCATTGTATAACTAGTAAGGCCAAATTATATTAGAGTCCCTTTTTGTGTTCGGAGGTTATTATCCCAACATCTATTTTGCGGAGGATTCTGATCCGCTCCCCAAACCAGCGGTGCCTAAGTGTCTTAAATTACATGGATTTTGATTTCATGTGATTGGCTGATTAGCTAATCCATGACTATCCATGACAAGACACGCGCTGCTTGTGGATTAGAATCCCACCCTGGGCTGACAAGCTGTAACTTGAGAAGTTTGCTAATGAGGGATCACTTCGGAACCCTGATTTTCATGGTGCCACAAGAGAGTGTCCCTGAAACGTTTTAGAAGGATTGTGCCATGGTGTCCATACTTGGGAGGAAGGACGGAAAGGAAAGACCGATTATTTTTTTTGATAACTTAAAACTTTTTTTGAAACTTTATCATACATTTTTTTTTTTTTTGTGAGGTTCGACTATAGTTCGCCACTGACGGCCACTTACAAATCATAAATTTTGCATCATTTTTTTCACATTTTCATTATTTATATATATATATTTATTTAGGTTTTTAGTTAGCAATTTAAATTTCTTTTAGCATGCCCACCAAAAGAACTCCCGAAAGGAGAAAGTTGCGGTCGGATGCCGGACCAGCTCTATTGTGTTCCATCTGTCACGAGGACATGGACGAAACTACAAGCCAGAGGTTGCAGTGCGGACACAGGCTACATCAGCTGTGTTTGGCACAACTGCGGCAAACTTCATCCACGTGCCCGCTCTGTCGACAGCCTTTGGAAATCGCACAGCCAGCAACAGAACGACCTCAGTCCTCCAGTACAAGTGGAGCTGTCCCCAAAAGCGGACCCCTTCCATCCACTACAAGGAGTGCACGAGACGATGACTACAGGGCTGAAGCAGTTCCGCCTGCAGAAGAAGCGAGTCCACCGGTGGCTGTGGAAGCCACAGTTCTACGAGATCTAATGGCGCTCGTACAGGACATGTCCACCCGGCTCGCCTCTCTAGAGAGCCAGAGAGAGAACCCCGCACCATCCCGGCCAAGAACTCCTCCTATGTGGGATTCGGACCCAAATCCGTGGGACTTCCCAGTAGACTCGCGGCGTGATCCCGAACGGATCCGGCCAGGTACAGCCATGAATCCGTTGGCTCCAGTTTACCGGCCCCGATTGAGCCAAGCACCGCCACCAAATCAGGCTCCCGTGATTCCGCCGGACCAACGCTTCCATCCACACGACATGTATCGGCTGAAGCCGACACAGATCCCCAGCATCATCCAGGGATGGAATCTACATTTCAGTGGGGAACCCAATACGATAACGGTGGAGGTTTTCATAAGTCGGGTGGAGTCACTGATTGAGCAGATGCTAGCAGGAGACCGCACAGCGCTCGCAGGATACCTGCCAATGCTGCTTAGGGGAGCAGCCCTGGAGACATATTGGAGGATACATTCAGCTCCACCATCCATACGCTGGTCACGGCTGAAGGAGGTACTCCGCATGGAATACCCTACGGTCGACATGGACGAATTAGTCCTGGATAAGATGAATGCTAGATGGCAGCGTCCGGACGAGTCCTTCCATAAATATCGAGCCGATATCCTTCGGTTGAATGACCAGCTGTCAGAGCCATTGTCTTCTACCCAAATTCTTCGCCTGCTAAAGCGCAATCTAAGACCGGAGATTCGTCGGCATATCGTGAACTCCGATCCACAGAGTATGGAGGCCCTGCTGAGAAATGTGCGTCGTATAGAAGGGTTTGAGGAAGACCTACGGGACCGGCCATACTTACTAACCAGGACGGGTCCTCGACGAGGAATCGCGGAATTGGCCCCAGATTATACCACCCTAGATCTGGAGGATGATTTGGACCCAGACCAGCTTGCTGTAGCGGCAGTGGGAAGTCTTACGACCTGCTGGAATTGTCACCAAACCGGACACCGGTTCATTTCATGCCGCGCAGAACGTAAGGTTTTCTGCTACGGTTGCGGCAAGCCGGACACTTACTTCCCGGACTGTTCTGAATGTGCCGCACGAAAAAACGGCCAAAAGAGTACCCGACCACCTCAGCGGTACTCGAAACCCCAGCAGTAGCTCCTCAGTCAGCGGCTCACCCCAACCAACCTGACGTTAACCCACCAGCCATAACCATTACGACTGCGGATGTTCACTCTCTTCCGGAGACCTCACCAACGACAATATTAAAACGACCATCGCAGTCACTGCCAGAAGAACCGCGGCAGCCTCAAGTACGCACTCTAAAACCTTATCATGTTAGACTGCAGGAATATCGGGTGGCTCGAGAGCGAATATTTGCTTCCGAAGTTGTCACTTCCCGTCCGTGCACGACAAAATGGTCAACCCGTCGTTGGCGGAATTTCCGCAAGAGAGTGCGCACCTGCCGTCAAACCGTAAACTCTTGTAACATCTCGGAGGTTGCTGAGAATGAGATCAGACCTTATCATCCAATTAAAGTGTTGGGCGAGACCGTGTTTGCATTGATCGACACGGGTGCCAGTATCAGTTGTCTTGCCTCGAGCTTTGGCTCGAAAGTGCTCCAAGAATACCCGAACTTGATTAAATCCTGGCGCACTGAAATCAGTACAGCTGATGGCACCAAACACCCTATACGAGGTAAACTAACAACACCCGTGACGTTCAGGGGTCAGACGAAGGATATTACCTTCTACATTATCCCGTCTTTGACTCAGAACGTATACCTTGGTGTCGATTTCGTCCTTCGCTTTGGACTGGCCTCCGATTTATTCACCGATTTGTCTTTAAAAACCAGAAATGTCAACGAAATCACTTCTACTCCCGATAGGCATGACCTGACGTCTAACCAACGGCAACGCCTGGAAGCATCCATTGCTGCTTTCCCATCTTACGCTACCCAAGGCCTTGGCCGCACCACCCTAGTCTCACACGCCATTGACGTTGGCGATAGTAAACCGATTAAACAGAGACACTACGCCATCTCGCCAGCCATGGAGAAATTGGTGTATGCGGAATTAGATAGGATGCTCGAGTTGGGGGTCATAGAAGAGTCCCAAAGTGCCTGGTCCTCACCGGTAACCTTGGTTGTAAAGCCAGGTAAAGTCCGCCTCTGTCTTGATGCCCGTAAGGTAAACGCGGTTACCATCAAGGACGCGTACCCTCTTCCACTCATCGATGGAATACTAGGGAGACTGCCGAAAGCCAATTATATCACCAGTCTCGACCTAAAAGACGCCTTCTGGCAAATTCCACTCGATGAGGGCTCGAGGGACAAGACCGCCTTCACAGTGCCTGGACGACCATTATATCAGTTCGTCACAATGCCCTTTGGCCTGTGTAATGCGCCGCAAACGATGACCCGGTTGATGGACAAGGTCATCCCACCTCACCTGAAACACCAAGTGTTCGTGTACCTCGATGATCTTTTACTCATCACGGAAACGTTCGATCAACACCTCCTACTTCTACAAGAAGTAGCCCTGCACATCAGTAAGGCGGGACTCACCATCAACGTACAGAAAAGTAAGTTTGTCATGAAAGAAGTCCGATACTTAGGCCATGTCATAGGACATGGCACTATCAAAACGGATCCAGACAAAACGCGTGCGATTGATGAGTTCCCCTTACCAAAAACTGTGAAGCAGCTACGACGTTTCCTTGGTGTGTGCGGTTGGTACCGAAGGTTTGTTCGGAATTATGCAACAGTTTCAGCGCCCCTGTCAGACATGTTGCGGAAAGGGAAGTTCGTTTGGACCGAACTCAGCCGAAAGGCATTTGAAGAGCTTAAACAAGCCCTCACATCAGCTCCTGTCTTGCACAGCCCCGACTTCACGAAGCCCTTCTCCATTCATTGTGACGCAAGTCAACATGGAGTAGGAGCCGTGCTGGTGCAATTGACCGACGAAGGGGAGGAAGCTCCCATCGCCTTCATGTCCAATAAGCTGAATTCGGCCCAAAGAACTATACTGTTTCCGAGCAAGAATGTTTGGCAGCGGTAATGGCTGTGAAGAAATTCCGAGCTTATATCGAGGGCCACCAATTCGAGATCATCACGGACCACGCGTCACTACAATGGTTGATGAACCAGGCAGATTTAAGTGGACGCCTAGCCAGATGGGCTCTTAAACTGCAAGGGTTCAAGTTCTCCATCAAACATCGGAAAGGAACCCAGAACATCGTACCCGACACTCTCTCACGGATGTTTTCCCCAGAGGGAGCCGAAATAACAATAAATGACGAGGACCCCATCGAAATAGATTTGGACAGCCCACATTTCGAATCAGATAGCTACAAAGAGTTGAGGCAAACCATAGCGACCCAACAGACACAGCTGCCTGACTTGAAGGTAATAGACGGCTATGTGTATAGACGAAACGAATACGCCACTGGTGATCCATGGCAGGAAGAAGAGTCTTGGAAACTCTGGGTACCGGAGGAAATGACACAACAGCTGATCCTCCGCGCACATGATCATCCGTTAAGTGCCCACGGAGGTTACGGTCGAACACTACGGCGACTAAAAAAATACTTCTTTTGGCCTAAAATGGCATCCCAGGTCAAAGACTACGTGAGCGCCTGTGATACCTGTAAAGGCACCAAAGCGCCCAACCAGCCTCTTCGACCTCCTATGGGTCAACTCAACGTCCCAGAACGCGTGTTCCAGCGTCTATACATCGATCTACTCGGTCCATATCCTCGGTCTTCCATGGGACACATCGGAGCTATAGTCGTTCTAGATCAGCTCTCAAAATTCCCAATGGTGGAACCTATCCGTAAATTCACAACTCCATCGATCGTGAAATTCTTAGAGAACCGGGTATTCCATGTGTTCGGAGTTCCAGAGAGTGTGTACTCAGATAATGGAGTACAGTTCCGGTCTCGGCAGTTTAAGAGCCTACTTGAGCAGTATGGCATTGAACACCAACTGACGCCCATATACTCTCCTCAGTCCAACGCGTCAGAACGGTTGAACCGCACCCTATTGGCCGCGATCCGTTCCTACGTCCACCCATCTCAAAAGGATTGGGATCGGCGATTGTCTGCCATCACATGCGCCCTGCGATCCTCGTATCATTCCGTCACCGGTGTCGCCCCTTACTTTGCCGCCTTTGGACAGCACATGATTTGCCACGGTAAATCATACCGACTGTTACGGCAATTAAAGTGTTTGGGAGACCCGGTCGTTGCGCTGGAGCCCCACGAACGTTTAGGAGACCTCCGCCAACAGATCGGACGGAAGATTAAGGCCGCAGGTAGTGCAAATGAAGCGCAGTACAATCTCCGGTCACGATCTGCTAATTTCAAAGAAGGAGATGAAGTTTTCCGGCAAAATTTCCGCCAAAGTGACGCCGCGGGGCATTACAACGCCAAGCTGGATAGGCGATTCCTGAAAAGCCGCATAAAGAAGGTAATGGGACCTAACCGTTACTTGATAACGGATCCATCGGGAAAAGAAGTGGGGATATACCACGCGAAAGACCTGCGCCGATAGATAATTGGGCACGTCTGTTTGTCCGTCCGCATATATTTTCAAAAACGCGCAAAGATTGTATACTTCCAGGCAAACATAGACATAAGTCAGTCCGTCCGTCTGTTAATTGTGTTCTTTTATTGTTCGTCATCTCTAGTCCCGACGCCGAAGGCAACCCGTGAGACACAGAAAGATCCTTCAGCTCCTTTTTCGTAATCCGCATTGCCTTGGGATCACGAGAAAATTAGCTGCCCTGTAGTAATCTAAGAACGATGGCTCTAAAAGCAGCGCTGACACAGGCACACAGCACGAACGCAATTTAATAAGGATTCAGTCGATTCAGTCACCTTCCCCATCGCAACACTCGTTTTTTTTTTTTTCGCAGGAATAATAAGTGGAAAAATTTCCTTTGTACTTAACACCCGGGAAACAAAATTCTAAAAATGTTTAAAAATTTCTAATGTGTAGTATCTTATTACAATATCTTTTGAAGATAATTTAACGAATTGCGGTGTAACGCGGTATGCAAATGCTTAGAACGAAACGGTTAACCCCTTTTAATTATGAATGCTAAAATCATTGTATCATTTAACCTGTTAATTATATGAACGCTAAAATCATTGTATCATTTAAACCCCTTAAAATTTGTCTAATTCTTCCGATTTTTCCCACCTAATTACGCCTAATTATCATAAACGACAAATTGCCTTCAATTGATAACTTAATTGAACCTACAAAAGACAGTGAAAAGGGAAATTGCAAATACCGCCGTCATAAACTACAAATGATAAGGAAAAAGTACATTTGATAGCAACAAAAACCTTCAATTGTGTGATTTCCCCCTTTCTGAATGGGTTCGTATTGTTCTACTTGCCCATAAAGTGTCGTAGTTGCTTGAGTGTGGAGAATATTAAATTGTGCTTGCGAAATTTGCATGCTATTGCGTCGTAAATCGTGAAAATGGGTGATAACTACATAACAACATTGGAAATTGGAATTATCGGGGAGAGTGGCGCCGGCAAGTCGAGTCTGATGCTTCGTCTGACAAACGAGGAATGGGATGGAGATCATGAGTCTGCTCGAAACCGCCAGACAGCGCGGACGCCGCGTAAAGAAGAAGCGAGTTGGGAGTGAGAGGAGATTGCGGGCTGATCAGAATATCGCCGAGACACGTGGAAAAGTTTCTCGCGTAAAAGACAGTGAAATATTGAAAAAAAAATAGACGATAAAGTTATCGTGCAAATTGTGAACACCTTGTTAGTCGTGTGGGTTAGCGAAAAGTGGAATAAAACTCGTGTTCCGTCAAAATCTAGTGGAAGTGTTTTCGCTTGGGTGTCCAAAGGTTTCTCCCTCCCTTAAATCATTTGTCGAAAAGTTATTCTTTAGTTCCCAGAAATAATCAGGTCCCCAAAGGAGATATGAAACGAAGAAACAATTTGAAAATGTGGAAAAAGGCGTCATTGATTTGCCCCCGAATTTAGTAACAATTAGTTACTCAATGCACTTAGCATGTAACGGATTTGTAATTAACCGTTAGCTCTTTTGTCGGAAATTTTTCGAAATGCTGTGATGCAACTTCGCTTCATCGATTAAGGAAGTCGGTTCGCGTGGAATCGTTGTTGTTAATGTACTGTACATGTTCCAATACAAATTCGGAAACTCCTCCACAATACTTGTTAGAAGAAGCGTGCACACAGAGATGAATCGTGAGAATACAAACAAACTGGAACGTTTCACAGAAGTACACAGAACACTTTCATGGAATAATTTCTGTGTTTGAATGGTGCATGCTTGGGGTGAAATGAACTAGTGAAGGATCAGAGAGCAAGTCTTCGAAGAAAAACCGGCAACCCGAACAAAATAAATACGCGTTTGATCGACAAATATCTCTTCGAATCTTCTCACGTTTCCCTATGTGGCAACGAAAAAGAAAAGTACGGTAGTTCGCAAATGTAGATTTAATTAGACACAAGAGAAAAAACTAGTAAATACACGGTGGATATTTGCGTGGAAAAAATAAAAGTGCGTGTGTGGTCGGAGTAAATTGATCGCGATAGAAATGCACAAAGTAATGCTTGCGAAGATTCTGTAGCAAGAAGTGAAGTGAAGGCCCAAATTTAAAGCACGTCGGCCAGTTGCACTAAACAACAAAGTGATAATAACGGTCCAGACATTGCCACACAGCACGCTCACCGTGGAAATTGATCCTAGCAAAACGATCAAAGAGCTGAAGCAGGAAATCGAGGCTGTCCATGCTTTTCGGGAATTGCAAGGAAAGGTTGCAGAATTGTCGGGAGAAGAGGAGGCTTTCACATTATTCGGCGCAGACATAACTTGAGTAGTTCACATTATTTCAAGTAATAGAAAATTCATATTAGCTTTTGCATGCATGTTCATTTTCGCGTCTTATTGGAATCCCGTATGAAGTTCAAGTCACAAAACCTTAGAATTAAAAGCGTCGATTGAAAGTGTAGTTGTAAGAAAAGCTTATCAGTCGTGTTCAGATACAAGACGACCTGAGCATTAAGAAACATAATCTTGAAGAGATAATTTTCTCTATAGAATGTTATGTGGCATTCAATGAATTTTGTCGAAATATTTTTGGATAAAGTTCGCATGAAAATTATAGCACCATGATGTAATCAATTGCATATAGAACTTTGCTATCACACGATTAGTTTGAATGAATCTGTCTGAGTTCAGAGCGATTAATTTGCATGTATCCATTTTTATACTGATTACGTTGTGCATCCAGAGATTACGCCTGGTTTTAGTAATTCTTGTTCGTGAACTTCAATGTATTTCTTGCTATAGATTTTTTTTGGCACTCTCAAATATCTGCACTTTACTAGTTTTCGATACCGGATATGTAAATGAGCATACTTATTGGTCTAATTTTGAAGGCTTAATTTTATATTCATACATATTTTAATCAGTTCTTGAAAGTGAACATTTTTTTCAATTTCATGAAAAATTTTGGATTTTTAATATAATAAAGAGTATGTTCAGTTTACGCTTTGTCGATGTACTTGAACATCAAAGGCATTATATCATTTGCATTTAGTGATACTCCGTTAAAAGTTCCCGAAATTTGAATAAAAAAATAAGATAACATTACCTTATTATTTAATAATAATAATTATAAAATAATACTGATTCATTTATTTAAATAAACAAAGTTACCTAATTATTTACCCTATAAATCTTTCTACTACCCATTTATATGACAGCACTGATTCAAATTCTTAGTAAAATTAAACCATAAGATAAAATATCACACCTAAAATAATAGCCTAAACCCATTCAATAAAAAGAATAACAATTTGAAATGATAAAAATCAAAGACAATATAAACAATAAATTTTGCACCATTCAAAAATATAAAAAGGTATTATAAATGACAGATAAAAAATTTAGATTAAATTCGAAGCTTTTGTGTTTAACGAGAGTTAATAATGATGTAATTTCTCAACTGGGATTTTAGAATGACAGTTCAGGTAAAATACAAGTATAAACGAGTATTTGTTGCAACAAAAAGAGATAATTATGGGACATGCAAAATAATCACTTGCAACATCGTTGTTCTGGCATTTTCCGCAGAAGTCTGTAATGTAACAGTATCTGAACATTATTCTTATAATTAAAAGTCAAAAATTTAATAAAGGGCGATAATTTTAGTCTATTAAATCGCTCTCTAAGAGCTTGGAATTAATTCTCAACCAGAGATTGCAATTTTGAAAACCCTGTTAACATCGCTCGTCAGAAAGGTAGATTGGAATTGAAACATTTCCTGTGTTGAAGATTATCTTTCTCAAATTGATTCATTACTAAAATTCTGCCTTTTATTTAAGTATTATTTATCACCATACAAAATGTACATAAGTGTAACATAAATAGTTCATTTATATTCAAATTCCAAATAAGATTTTGTGGTCAGCTATAGAGTATCAGAAAATGTGTAATTCCGGAATTTAACCTGTTAGAAACCAATAAGTTAGATTAGGTATAGATGATCTAATGAATTGATTGAAAATTGAAAGAAAAAAAATAAAAATGAATTAAAAACGTACCCGAGGGTCTTTCCTTTCCTCCATTTCTAACCGGGTATAGGACCCGGTACGGTGGCAGGCTTCCCCCTCAAAATATGAGCCAGTCACCGGGTACAATTTAATCCTTTTTATTTCAGGTGACTTAATGGGTTGAGTGGCCCAAGCCAAGTGCCTTTTTATGGCATAAAGTTATGCAATTCCATTGTATAATTCTATGACATAAATTGGTCACCGGGGTACTCCCCTTCTGATGGGAAGGTTCATACAATTCAAGTTGTATGAGTTTTCCACTCAGAAGAGGAATACCTGGCCACTTCAACGATTTAACATTGGATTTATTCCGGTTGGGTGGGCATGAAGGGGCTCCACCACCACCCGGTTGCCCCTCTTTCATTTGTGGGCCCTGAATGTACTTGGGTAAGGACGAGGTCACCCCCAAATTAGTCTTTCTTGTCAGGTTGCACTTGTTCTCGCAACAAGTCGTAATTCCTTCGTGGAGGTTATCTACTGATTTGCGACTTCGGTCGTCCTCTCGAACTCTGCAAGCAATTCGTGAATGCGAAATGTTTTGTAGTGAGTCCTCGTGCCGGGGAAACGAACCCGCCCCACGACACCGCAATGCTAGCCTGCCAGCGCATTCACGCGTCTCCGGACGAGGGCATTCTCGGCAGGAATCAACACCTTCCTCTGCCGAGGCAGCAGAACATCGCTGCGGTCCTTCACGGACATATTGAACACAATTATTCACTACAGAAGTTATCGAGAGACCATTTTAATTTAAAGGGGCACTAAAATATACTGTATGAATCTCGCTAATTAATATTTATTATAAGTATCCAGCATTGGCTTTTGATTTTGTATCCTTTTGGGTTTCACACTATTAAGACCTTACGATTTTTATTTTCAATCCGTTACTAAGACTTAATGGAAAGAAGAAATTAATAAGTATTGCCCGAATTAAAAATGAAAACTGATGGTCAATTTGACATATTTAGATGATGGTTAAAAATCGTTGGACAATTCCTTATCTTAATTAATATTCAAGGAATTTATAAAAAAGAGAAAAAACGCCCGAGTGTTTCACTTGTATTAACTTATACACTATCAAAAAAAGAAAAAAATTGTGTCAAACAAGAATAAATGATATTTAGTACTTAAATAGCATAAACTAACAAATTACATATAAATTTAATTCTATGTAAACAAAACTAAAACGAACTCAAGAGGTATAAACAATAGGACTAGTGTAAATATAAAACCAAATATTCAAGTATTTAATGAAGTGCTTCATGAAAAACAAATAACATACGAGTAGGAGAAAGTTAATCTGTAGCTCATACAAATAATTTCAATTTGTTTTATTTTTAACTGTCATTTTGGTAATCATTTTTAATCTCATATTACAATGCATTGTCTTAAGTAAAGATATTTAATCGTAATTCTAATGATAAACACAAGAAAAATTGATGAAAGTAACTATTTAAGGTATTCCAGAATATGTCCAGTTGTAGACTTATAATTATTGATATGAGATCAATTTGCTTGGTTCCGTCCCACACTTTTATTTCTATAACAGCAAAAAAAGTAAACATTCAATGTTTAACAGGAAATATTACCGTGTGAAGGAAAAGATGTTAATATTTGAATTTATTATTAAATTTTTTTTTTAATCATTTTTTTATATGATGTGAATTGCTAAACAGAAAAAAATAAATATAATTATTAAAAATGAATTGCTAGGATAACCCACGACTTTCCTTTTCAGTGACTCGTTCTTTTTCAGGGGGAACAGAGAGTGTAGGGTAAGTATGCCGTCGCGAGGGTAGGGTTTCGACAAATCCGCTGAGGTCGGTTTCGCGTCGCGCGCGGTACGCGGTACCTTTGCTTGTTTCGTCATTTCATTAGAGTAGTTTTCGTCGGTTTAATTTCGAGTAGCATATTTTTCGGTACCGCGTCGGTGATTCGGTAACGCGCCTATAGGATTGTGTAGCGTTTTTGATTTGAGATCTGTGGAGAGATCACATCCAGGACTAACGTAACGTAGGTTTCCCGTTCTGGATGAGTAATTGTTGACGCGTTTGGAAAACGGGCATGTTCAGGTGACTGAAAATATTGTAATTGAGCGTAACCCATTCGGAGACCCGCGACCGAAATCCTCTCCGAACTAGCTGGCCGACAAGCAGTCACCGCGTGAATGGGTTACGGTGCACGGATTGGTTGACCTGTTGGTACCATCCGTTGGCACTACTCAGACTTAACGTCTAGAACCGATGAGAGGTCGGTTCCGCGTTCGATCTGAAAAGTGAAAATCATTACAAATGGCGCCCAACGTGGGGCCAAAAACATCCTAAGGGGGAAAGAACTTCGCGTCTTCTGACGAGTTGGTCCTTTACGGAGGATGTAAGGTACTTTGGTACTCGAGTCCCACTATCAGGAGCAGTGGAATTGTGTGATACACACTAGAAGTCGCTTCACGTGAGTTGTAGCTTCCGCTCTCCTTTGTTTGATTTTTTTTTTTTCGCGACAGAATCCTTCCGATGTGTTGTCCCAGGTTAACCCCTGTAAGGACCTTCTATTTTCTTGATGGAACTGCCAGTCTGATGGGTTTACCTATCAGCATGGACTCTCAAGAAAATAGAAGGCTACCTTGCCTTTATGTCGCGGAAGGATTCTAACTATTTCTTATGCGTGTTAGACGAGTGGTATCGGTTCAACGTTCGGTGGCGTATGCTGGAGTTGCGAAGCCCGGAATGCTTCCACGCGTCGGGAATTTTGACCGCGTACTAAAATCGTTACGGTAGCTCTACCACTTGTCTCGTCGAGTCACTTTAACGTAGTTTAGAGACGGTTTTTTTTTTGTAATGCATGAGGGTTAGGGGATATAATTTCGTAAATCGACCGAAAGCACCCTTTCTTCGGCAGATTACCACACACTCTCTTTTCCCGTTGGAGGAGTCGACCACTGAAAAGGAAAGTGTATATCAAATAATTTTTTTCTTCCCACGTATCAATAGCTCGCCACTATCGGCCACTAATTAGTAGTAAGTTTTGTCCATTTATATATTAGGGTTATAATAGGAATAAGTCTAGTTTATATATTTTTTCTCTTTTTTTTTAGAAGCAAAACGAAAATGGCCACGAAGCGGACCCCAGATAAGCGGTGGACCCGATCTAAAACGGTCCAACCAGCTAACTGTGGGATCTGCTTCGAAGACGTAGTGGAGGGCGTACACAGCGTGCGATTGGATTGTGGACATCTATTCCATCGTGCCTGTGTACAACAGCTCCTCCTCACGTCAGAGCTGTGTCCCTTATGCCGGCGACCCATCGAGCGGACCGCCCTAGACGTCCCCCTCGGAACGCCCCTACCAACGCGTGGAGCAGTGGCGAAAGGAGTTCCAGAGGCTGAACAGTCACAACCACTCTTAGACCTGCAAGGAGCAGTAGGCGGTGAAGTTCCGGCTGCAAGTGTCGTGTCCGAGGTGACAACCATGCCTTCCGCCCACTCCATTGACACCCTCGTGGCGTTGATGAGGGATATGTCGGAGAGGATTGGCAACCTGGAGGGAAAGCTCCAGAATCTCCCGTTGAGCCAACCACCCAGCCGCGTGAGAACTCCGCTTGGCTGGGAGCCAAATCCCAGTGTGGCGATGCCCCACTCCCGACAATCCGAGCAATGGGTCCCACCTCCAAGGAACTCGGGAATGGATCCCAGAGCTCCCGAATACAGACCGCGACACAGTACCGGACCTCCGTTGGTACCTCCAGCCCCCGAGGCAGTTCAGTACAACAGGTCAATCGAGGATGTGATTCCCCCCGGGAACGCATTGGCACTTTTTCGAGACCCGACGCCTCGTATCATGGAGAGTTGGCGCCTGAACTTTACAGGGTTCAACGATATGATATCGGCGGACCGGTTCCTTTTCCGGATTCAGGCGTTGGTATCCAGCACCCTGGGAGGTGATTCCTCGGCCTTCCTCCGGCATGCACATCTTTTGTTCAGCGGCGACGCTGCCGACTGGTACTGGAGCTTTAAAGAGTCAACGCCACGTCCCACTTGGCACTCTTTCAGTGCAGCCTTCCGCAATCGATTTGAGGATGGCTTCACTGAGAGAGAGCTAAGAGAGCAAATAAAGAAACGGAAACAAGGCGCTCACGAACCGTTCGACCAGTACTACACAAGTATAGTGAGATTGAGCACTCGCTTGCGAAATACCATGCCCGAGGACGAACTGGTAGAAATTATCAGAGAGAATATGCGCTGGGATCTCCAGAACAGCCTTCTGCATTTTCCCATCAACACCATACAGGGATTGCGCCTCCATGCCCGTAGACAAGAACACTTGGATGAGCGGCGTGGTACCTTCCGTCCACAACCTCGCATAACGGGACCAAATCCCCGAAATCATCACACCGCCGAGTTGATGGCAGCTGACCACCTGCTTGCTGATCCAGTACCAATACCGAGGAGCGGAGCACCACCGGAGCGTGAGGACCCAGCATTGATTGATCGACCCTCCCTTGAAGCAATTACAAGCCCGACGGTCTGTTGGAACTGCCGACAACCGGGACATCGGTTCTATGCATGTCCAGCGGAGCCAACGCTTTTCTGCTACCGATGCGGGAAGGCCGACACATACGCACCTGACTGTGCAAATTGCAAAGGGCGAAAAAACTTGCCACCGAGTGCCGCGACCACCCGTCGGCACTCCTAAACCCCGGACGAACCAATCCAGACCCCATCACTAGTTATGACCCAGCTCCCAACAGGACTCCAACTCTGCTGACTCGCACCGCTAAACACAGTTCTCCCGAAGTTCCACAACCGACGCCGTCCTCCGCCGAGGCCAATGCGCAGGGAAATGATAGCGAGACGAAAGTTCCTTGGGGCATGTAAAACCTTTTCATGTCAGGCTGCGGAATTACTTGGCTACTCGACAGCGCATCTTCCATGAGGAGTTGGCCACAAATGTCCCACCGCGAAGCAAGCGAGCCACGCGTCGGATGCGGAGCTTCTGGAGAAAAGTCAGGCAGTCGAGGAAAGTGTTGAAGGACATATACTTAGACGAATTATTGAGGGATGATGTTCGGCCATATGCGTCAGTACATCTCCTGCAAAAACGAGTATCAGGCTTAGTCGATACGGGAGCCAGTGTGAATTGCATATCTGCCGAGTTTGCAGGGGAGGTACTGGCAAAGCACGCGGACCAAATCCGTCATTTCACCTCCTGGTTAAGCACGGCGGACGGAACTCGTCACTCTGTAGTGGGGAAAATTATGACGGATGTCACCTTTAAAGGAGTAACTAAACCTATGGAATTTTTCATCATACCTCAGTTAACCCAGAATCTTTATTTAGGAGTGGATTTCGTTCGAAAATTTAACTTGGCCCCGGCACTATTTTCCGGTTCGACCCTGGAGTCCGTCACCACCGTTCCTGACAAATCTCAACCCACTAACTTATTACGGCATACACTGGATGTAACTCAGCAACTGCGTCTTGACTCGGCTATATCGGCTTTTCCATCGCACGAGAAGGAAGGTCTCGGGCGGACTGCCCTGGTGTTCCACACTATAGATGTGGGGGATGCTAAACCCATAAAACAGAGACATTTCGCCATATCTCCGGCGAAGGAAAAATCGTTATATGCCGAAGTGGATCGAATGCTAGCATTAGGCGTAATCGAAGAATCACAGAGCGCGTGGGCTTCCCCAGTCACCTTAGTGGTCAAGCCGAACAAGGTCCGGTTATGCTTAGATGCCAGACGCTTGAACGCCGTCACAGTCAAGGACGCATATCCTCTACCGTTGATCGAAGGCATTTTGAGTCGATTGCCTAAAGCCCATTTCATCACGAGCTTAGACCTCAAGGACGCCTTCTGGCAAATTCCTTTAGACCCCGGTTCAAAGGAGAAAACAGCCTTCACAGTCCCAGGCCGGCCCTTATATCAATTCGTGACCATGCCATTCGGATTGTGTAATGCCCCCCAAACAATGACGCGCCTTATGGATAAGGTGATACCACCTCATTTGCGGCACCAAGTTTTCGTTTACTTGGACGATCTGTTGCTTATAACCGAGACCTTTGATGAACACATCGACCTGCTTCAGGAGGTGGCTCTACACATCCGGAGGGCAAGATTAACCATCAACATACGGAAGAGCCAGTTTGTGATGACGGAGGTGAAGTATTTAGGTCACATCATTGGGCATGGCCATATCAAGACCGATCCGGAAAAGACTCAAGCGATTGACGTTTTTCCACTACCCAGGACCACCAAACAGTTACGCCGATTATTAGGTTTATGCGGATGGTACCAGCGTTTTGTACGTGACTATGCCACCATTACCACTCCTTTGACCGACATGCTGCGTAAGGGACGTAAATTCGTCTGGGAAGAGCCCAGCTTGCGAGCCTTTGAAGAGCTAAAGAAGAGTCTGACTACAGCCCCCGTACTGCACAGCCCGGACTTTGACAAACCGTTCTCAATCCATTGTGACGCGAGTCAACATGGGGTGGGAGCAGTCTTAGTCCAGGTTGCACAAGACGGCGAGGAGAGACCTATAGCCTTCATGTCTCACAAGCTGAACCCAGCCCAGCGAAATTACACGGTCTCCGAGCAGGAATGTCTAGCCGCGGTGTTGGCAGTGAAACGCTTCCGAGCCTATGTGGAGGGACACACCTTCGAAATCGTTACGGATCACGCTTCTCTGAAATGGCTAATGAGCCAGACTGATCTCAACGGCAGATTGGCCAGGTGGGCACTGAAACTACAGGCATTTGACTTCACAAACCGCCACCGAAAAGGTAGCCAGCATGTAGTCCCCGACACCCTATCCAGAATGTTCGCCCCTGAAGGAGCCGAGTTGGTCCAAGAGGACGACAGCCCCCAATTGATCGATTTGGACCATCCTGCCTTCAAGTCAGCAACCTACACACAACTGATTCACACTATCCAGAATCAACAGCCCCAGCTTCCTGAACTGCGGTTGACGGATGGATTTATTTATAAGCGGATGGGACACGCATCCGGAGACCCCATACA
The DNA here is from genome assembly GCA_963969285.1 of Odontomyia ornata. Lineage (NCBI taxonomy): Eukaryota > Metazoa > Arthropoda > Insecta > Diptera > Stratiomyidae > Odontomyia > Odontomyia ornata. The sequence goes on from OZ017742.1 coordinate 86,507,999, forward strand.
AGAAGAAGAACAGTGGAAGTTGTGGGTGCCCGAAGAATTAACCACTGATCTTATCAGACGGGCTCATGACCACCCATCAAGTGCGCACGGCGGATACGGTCGTACACTTAGGCGGTTGAAAACCTGTTTCTTCTGGCCTAAGATGGCACAACAGATAAAAGCGTACGTAGCCTCCTGTGAGCTATGCAAGTGCACTAAAGCGCCCAACACCATTCTTCGGCCACCCATGGGTAAGGTCGAGGTCCCCGAACGCGTGTTCCAGCGCTTGTACATTGATCTTATCGGTCCTTACCCTCGATCTGCTTCTGGTCACACGGGAGCTGTCGTGGTCCTGGACCAGCTCTCTAAATTCCCTATCATAGAACCACTACGTAACATGCACACTGGACCTATAATCAGCTTCTTGGAGAACCGAGTCTTTCACGTGTTTGGAGTTCCGGAGAAACTTGTCTCCGACAATGGGGTCCAGTTCACCTTCAGCAAGTTCCGAGACCTAATGTCCAAATACGGCATCATCCACCAACGAACTGCCGTCTATTCACCACAAGCCAACGCATCCGAACGACTGAATCGTACGCTCATAGCGGCCATTCGCGCCTATGTCCACCCGAATCAGAAGGACTGGGATCGCAAATTGTCCGCCATCACTAGTGCGCTGCGCTCGTCGTACCACGCCACCACCGGCATTTCGCCGTATTTCGCATTGTTCGGCCAGTACATGATCTGTCATGGGAGCGCTTACCGGCTATTGCGGCAACTGAAATCGCTAGAGGACCCAATCGTGGTTCTGGAACCGCATGAAAAGCTTCAACTTCTGCGAGATCAACTGCGGGAGAAGATTGAAGAAAGTAGACGGATGGGAGAGGAGCGGTACAACTTGCGATCTCATCCTTCTGGCTTTAAGGCAGGCGACGAAATATATCGTCGAAACTTCCGACAGAGCGATGCCACCCGACATTACAATGCCAAACTAGACAAGAAATTCGTGAAGTGTCGAGTCCTACAAGTAATAAGCCCCACCCGATACCTCATCGCGGACATGACTGGTAAAACCCTGGGAATTTACCACGCAAAAGACCTTAGACGATGAAGTGCAACTATTTCCCACGAAAAACCTTGGCTTACCCCAATCTTTGCCTAGACGAAGGCCTCCGAATAATACCTGACTTCCTACTATATAGTCACTGTCGGGTCTTCACGAACATGGTTGTAGCCTATTCCTCGGAACCGACCTTCGACCCGCCACGGCCCTAACCAAGACCTTTCATATAGGAGACGGGATCGTAATTACTTCGATTTTGGGGGGGGGGGGAATGTGTAATGTGACGCCTACGCCCGGGAATCGAAGTGATTCCGATCCCGAACCCTTGCAACCGGCCATCTGGAAATGCCCCTCCACCGTGGCCATCGAGAAAACTATGCCACTGGCGACAACTGGAGAGGCACATTGCCGCCATATGGCGTGCCATTCCACACACAGCTGTTTTGTCCGATGTGACAACCGGGTGATTTTGACAGCCACATGGAGGCGAAGGAGTACAAATGGACGACGAGTGAACAAAACGTCATTAGGACACTTTGAAGTGTTTTTATTCATTTTCTGAACGAAATTGCTTCGGAAACCATCAATAAATACCTCAGCATAAAGACCAGATCATTCTTCGACGAACATAGCAACTATTGTGATATACGTTAGTGTTGTGTCTAAAAGAACAGAACGTGCGTCCCGGCTGTGTAGAATGAAAGAAAAAAGACCGGAGGAAATAGGAGCCTTGGACAAACCTGAAGCTTTGCACTCTGGTAACTATTCTTCAAAATGCTTGTTGTAGTTCTTGGGGACTTGCACATTCCACATCGATGTAGTAGCCTGCCGTCAAGATTTTAAAAGCTATTGGTTCCTGGGTGCATGCATCATATCGTATGTACCGGCAATTTATGCACGAAAGCAGATCAACAGGCTCAAATTATGAAAGAGTGTGAGCGGAAAGGCACAAGAAGATAACAGTCAGGCGAAAGGTGACCATGCGGGTGAAAGCAGCAGTGCTGAAAAACCATCAGCAGTGGCAGAAGTTGAAGGCTTTAGTAATAGCATAACTGCATCTAATCACTTCACCTTGAAATATTCAACTCCAGTTTTCTCGTGAACTTCTTCTAATGTTAAATATTGCGGCGGATTCAGGGAAGCAATATCAAATTACGCGCTAAACTAGTTAACACGTCACTTTGCGAGTTTGCAAAACAATTGAATAAATACCGAGATCAACTAAATTGATACTGAAGGCGAGCCGAACAATTGACAGTTGGGAGAACGTCAAATATTGCAATTCACTTCGCTTGCCGAGGATCGTTTGTCAACGAATGGTGGGTGAGACTTTCTGCTAGAACGTTAGACGCTAGACAACGAATTTTTGGCGATATGAGATTCGGTCTAGCTGATATGGAACAGGTCACCGATGTCAACTGCCGAGTTGAATTTAAAGTGCTTGAGCTCGCGGAGAGGAAGTTAATTAAAGATTAATTCTTTCGAGGTGTTTGTTTGGTGGCTAGAATAAAAATTGGATTAGCAAGCATCTGAGATCTAAGCGCGGTTAGGAAGGTCTTATCTTAGCCAATGTGTAAAGGGGCCCTGCGGTATATATACGAGTATATCTAATGTGCAAACACTAATTTGTTGATGCGTTTAATTTTTTTTTGTAAGAACCCAAATCTACTGTCGTAAAAAAAACAAATTTCTCTTATGTGTTTCTTTGGATGGAGTTCTTGTTTATATTTGAGCCACATGGCGCTAAATGACGCTATTAGAGAGCTGACGGTAGCCGTAAATACTCGTTGGATTCCAGTGTTTAATGGTACCACAACAATGAAGGCGGCGAGTCTTTATATGAGCTCACTTTGTCCAATAATGTCATGAAAAATTTTGGTCATGAACCTACATTCCGAACCTCCAACGCAGCGTTTAAATTGATAATAGAACAGTACATATACCTTTCACTAAATGCAAGGCGGGACTCTGCAGGAGCGTTTTTGAGTAGAAATATCAATTTACTCTATACATATAGGAAAGCCTATAATGGAAATAAACATGCATCAATATCAACTCCCGACCGAATCCTAAACGTAAATTAGAAAATTTCAACGATTGATTTTTCCATAGCGGCATTTCTCTCGAAATACTGAACCACTTTCTATCTTTCCACTTAAGATTGAAATTAAGCAAAAATTCAGAAATTTAATTCTAGAGTACATTTACATGAAAAAGGCCTTGATTTATACAAAAGAAAAATAATATAATGTTTTAATGTTTAATTTCAGTTTTTGAATTAGTTCCTTTATTTGATTGTTTTGTGATGATTCATTTGTTGATTTTTTAGTATGGACAATTTTTGGAGGTTTTATTTCTGGTTTATAGAGCAAATAAGTTTAAAGGCCACGGATGCTCGTAGATGTTGCTCAATAGATTTCAAAGTATTCCCCCTCAATATAGTACTTACCCTTTGAAATAACTTGTTTTCATCTGCCAATTTAAAATAATGTTTTTATACGATGGAAGTTATCGAGAGACCATTTTAATTTAAAGGGGCACTAAAATATACTGTATGAATCTCGCTAATTAATATTTATTATAAGTATCCAGCATTGGCTTTTGATTTTGTATCCTTTTGGGTTTCACACTATTAAGACCTTACGATTTTTATTTTCAATCCGTTACTAAGACTTAATGGAAAGAAGAAATTAATAAGTATTGCCCGAATTAAAAATGAAAACTGATGGTCAATTTGACATATTTAGATGATGGTTAAAAATCGTTGGACAATTCCTTATCTTAATTAATATTCAAGGAATTTATAAAAAAGAGAAAAAACGCCCGAGTGTTTCACTTGTATTAACTTATACACTATCAAAAAAAGAAAAAAATTGTGTCAAACAAGAATAAATGATATTTAGTACTTAAATAGCATAAACTAACAAATTACATATAAATTTAATTCTATGTAAACAAAACTAAAACGAACTCAAGAGGTATAAACAATAGGACTAGTGTAAATATAAAACCAAATATTCAAGTATTTAATGAAGTGCTTCATGAAAAACAAATAACATACGAGTAGGAGAAAGTTAATCTGTAGCTCATACAAATAATTTCAATTTGTTTTATTTTTAACTGTCATTTTGGTAATCATTTTTAATCTCATATTACAATGCATTGTCTTAAGTAAAGATATTTAATCGTAATTCTAATGATAAACACAAGAAAAATTGATGAAAGTAACTATTTAAGGTATTCCAGAATATGTCCAGTTGTAGACTTATAATTATTGATATGAGATCAATTTGCTTGGTTCCGTCCCACACTTTTATTTCTATAACAGCAAAAAAAGTAAACATTCAATGTTTAACAGGAAATATTACCGTGTGAAGGAAAAGATGTTAATATTTGAATTTATTATTAAATTTTTTTTTTAATCATTTTTTTATATGATGTGAATTGCTAAACAGAAAAAAATAAATATAATTATTAAAAATGAATTGCTAGGATAACCCACGACTTTCCTTTTCAGTGACTCGTTCTTTTTCAGGGGGAACAGAGAGTGTAGGGTAAGTATGCCGTCGCGAGGGTAGGGTTTCGACAAATCCGCTGAGGTCGGTTTCGCGTCGCGCGCGGTACGCGGTACCTTTGCTTGTTTCGTCATTTCATTAGAGTAGTTTTCGTCGGTTTAATTTCGAGTAGCATATTTTTCGGTACCGCGTCGGTGATTCGGTAACGCGCCTATAGGATTGTGTAGCGTTTTTGATTTGAGATCTGTGGAGAGATCACATCCAGGACTAACGTAACGTAGGTTTCCCGTTCTGGATGAGTAATTGTTGACGCGTTTGGAAAACGGGCATGTTCAGGTGACTGAAAATATTGTAATTGAACGTAACCCATTCGGAGACCCGCGACCGAAATCCTCTCCGAACTAGCTGGCCGACAAGCAGTCACCGCGTGAATGGGTTACGGTGCACGGATTGGTTGACCTGTTGGTACCATCCGTTGGCACTACTCAGACTTAACGTCTAGAACCGATGAGAGGTCGGTTCCGCGTTTGATCTGAAAAGTGAAAATCATTACATCTGTCCGGATCTTTTACGACTTTATCACTGAAGGCGATATGCTATAAAGAGGTCACTCAAATGTGTTCTTTTTACATAAAAATGCACATGTTTGCCCAAGTTTCCTTGTTGTGCGGATCTTTTTGGGGCGTCATATTTTTGGGCTTCTTTTTTAATCCTTCGTTTTACTTCTCATTTTGCGGTACATTTCCTATTTTTTGAGTAAAACTATCGTGCTGATGTTTTGTTCAATTAATAATATTTTCTTTTTGTGTCATGGATTGAAGCATAAATTGAAAAAGAAGGAACATTTCTTACTTGTGCGGATCTTTATGGAAGTCACTGTACACTCCATCGCCAGGGGCTCCTGCGACTGATTCTTTATGGTGGATAACCGCATGAAATGATGACTTGGATTGTGTCCTAGGAATTTTCCTTTAGGTTCGACGACACTAGTCGACCACTAGCCCGAATTACGCACTAATCGTTGATGGATGAAGACGAAGATGCTAAATATGAAAAACGGGCCAAGTTCGGTAGAAAGGACCCTCAGTATAATGTCAGTGCTATCGAAAAAACGGGTATCTAGTTGGGTGCTTTGAACATAATGTAAGGAATGTGCAACATTCTACATTTTATTTAAAAAAATTGTTATTCACACCGATATCGAATTTTTAACGTGGCACGTTCCAATTGTCTATAGATTATGTTGTAAAAATTTGTTATCCGCAACAGAAATTTTCTATCAGCAGTCATTAAAATCATATATCAAGAAAAATTAGTCAAGTTATAATTGGAAAAGCCAAATCAACAACTAAAATGTGCCAAGTTAAATTTCGTTAACGGTTTAAGTAACAATTTTTTTGAATAAACTGAGTTATGTTGCATATTACTTGTAATATGTTTAAAGGAACTGCTGTGGAACTTGTTACCCATTAGATTTCAATTCTTTTTTCGGTAAAACTGACACTACCCCAAGGATCCTTTCTACCGACCTTGGCCCCTTATTAATCATATGAGCCGTAATATGCAAATATAATGGAAAATTTTCTTTGATTAACATCGTGAATCACCTAATGATTGTTCTGTTTTTCTCCTTAATCAAAACATTCCAAGATATCGTTTTACCTTTCAGTTTAATTAATGTGAACATTCATCTTCATACTGAAAAGAGAATTTCGATTTAATGTTAATATCGCTTTTTCCCCATTACGACCTATATTTTCCATTGTTTGCCCTCCAAATTTCTATAGATCAAGATAAACTTGTACAAATTGTAATTAATTTCCTTAAAAACCCACAGTTCGAGGAAACCTTATCACAATTGTGTCGTTGTTTGAATTTTCGGTGTGGTATCTAACTATAAAAAGGCCCGGTAAGCTTAAAAATTATCGTATTGGTTTCAAAAGATCACAAAGTTTAACATTACTATTTCAGAGATTTATCCTCACCATGAAATTTATTTATATTGTACTTGTATTTAGTACTTTTTTGATTTCTTTTACAACGGCTAATAAGGATATCCCAAGCTCTAAACGTAAGTTTCTAATTATTGAAAATAACATGTTAATCATAAATCTTTTTCTCCTAACCATAGTGAATATACAAAGCAGAATTTGCAAAAATATAATCTGCTTAAATGGTTGTTTATTGAATGGGTACGATGCTGGCGAATGTGTTAGTTCATTATTATGTCATTGTTCAAAAAAGGCCAAATGAATACTATCTCTTAAGAAATTATTATTTTCATGTATAACTAAGTTTTGTTGTTAAATAAATATGTTATTCACTAAATGAAAAATTTATGCAGTTCTTAGATCTGCTTTTGGACGCTACTGCGTATAAACAGAGAATTTTGCATAGAAGGAATCAGATCTAACGGCCACGATGAAATAACTTTGTAAATGGTGGAGTATTTCACAGTGCTATGATTATACCCTTGAAAAAAATCCTACATATATAGACATTATCCTTAATCGAATCGCTCAATCATACTTTTCTCTAAGATGTGTCAATTAAAATAAAATATTCTATCCGAAATAACCAACCAAACAATTAAGAGCGGCTAACTCGATGATTAAATAGCAATAAACACAGCGCCCTTTGATATGGGAAACGAGACTAGCCACTTCACAAACATTTAAATATTGCCTTTATTGCCCAAGAGTTCATCATACGACAAATGTTTACCTTCTGATGACGAAAATTCGAGATATTTTTCAAATTGACGGAGAAAATTGTTAATGGGTAGTCCAGGGAGCCCCAAGCCGGGCCTTGGCCTCCAGGATTAATCTCCTCCAACCATCACGGCTCTGGTACCTCGCTACCTCTGCTGTCAACTTCTATCTTGTCTTCCCATCGAGTCCTTGACCTTCCCGCTGGACATCTACCTTGTGTTCTATCCGTAATGTTCTTTTGGGTAGCCGGTTTTCTTCCATTCTTTCTACATGGCCTGCCCTTGCAATTTACGCAAGCGGATACAGGTAGATCGTCAAATAATTCAGACAACTACTCGTTGTAACGTAGTCTCCGCTCTATTCCTTGTTTCACTTAGCCGTTAATTTTCGGGAGCACTTGGCGTTCAAATATGCCCACTGCCTTTTCGGATACGCTCGTCAGGGTCCATGTTTCAACTCCCTATAACAGCACAGGATTTGACATGATTTGTGAATGCAGAGTTTATTTTGCCTGTGTACAACTCTGAACCTTAGAATGGGAAGTACGGAGTGATAGGCTTTATTTGCGGTGCTTATTCGGCGTCCAATTTCGTCATTTTCGGCGCCCCATCTATTCGCATTTAAAATTATCCACACTTTCAAGGTTATTGTCTCCTACGGTCAAGTTTTGTCGGACTGCAGTATTCTGAATTTAGTTTTGATTTCTTTAACTCATAGGCCAATTCGGTTTGCTTCAGATTCTAGGCTCAGAAATTCTCCTTTGGTATTTGAGACTGAACGTGCCATAATATTGACGTCGTCAACATATGCTACCAATTGTAGGGACTTGAGCATTGGTATATCTGAGGTTATAGCTAATGACTTCCTAATGACGTGTTGTAATGAATCATGCGACGCCGCTGGTGACCACTACCAACACACTTTGCTGCTAGGTGGATGTCGTTTTACGTTGGTTGCGACCAGTGCACATCCCACGTCTATTTTGTCGTGGGATGCCAACAGAATTTGACAGCCACATGGAATTGAAGTGTGGAGGTAGTGGCCGCCACGCATAAGGCGGTTACCTTGAGTTGGCCGGTCGCGATTTAAGATTCGCCGGCTGGTTTAATATAGTTAACCCATTTGAAACGAACTCGTCTCAGGTAATAACATCGTAAACTAGTTGTCCATGAAAATCGCCAGGCTTTTTTATATTTACTTTCTTGTAGTGTATTGGATGCATAAATGTAGGCCGTTGGGACGACTTTATAATAGGCGCTACAACGGAGCAACAGCAGTCGAGTGCCCACTCTTCACACAGCTGGAACTGGAGGAGGCAGTCCTCTCCCTGAAAGCGAGGAAGGCTCCAGGTCCAGATGGTGTTCCAGCTGAGGTTTTGCAGCTCGTCTATCACCATTGTCCTGACTTGCTGCTCAGCACATTCAACGCTTGCCTACGGGACGGGGTTTTCCCGGTACGATGGAAGGTGGCGAGGCTCGTGCTGGTCAGCAAGGGGAAGGGAAATCCCGAATCGCCGTCTGCATACCGCCCGTTATGCATGCTAGACACGGCTGGGAAAGTGCTAGAGAAACTCATCAAGGGAAGACTCACTGACGCGATTCGTGCTGCTGGGGACCTATCTCCTCGGCAGTACGGCTTTAGAGCAGGACGTTCTACCATTGATGCGATTGCAGAGGTGGTGAACGCGGTCCAAAAGGCAGAGGCATATAGTCGCACCAAGCGACGGATCGTCCTGTTGGTGACACTCGACGTCAGGAATGCCTTCAACTCCGCTAGATGGGTGGATATTCTGGATACGCTGGAAAACTCTTTTCAAGTTCCAGAATATCTAATGCGGCTTTTGAGGAACTACCTAAAGGACCGAAGCCTGCTCTACGACACGACACAGGGCCAACGAAGGATGGAAATTACATCGGGTGTTGCCCAGGGATCTATCCTTGGTCCGGACCTGTGGAACGTGTCTTACGACGGGCTACTGAGACTAGAGATGCCAGATGAGTCGCACTTGGTCGGCTATGCGGATGATGTTGCGGCTCTGGTCGCCGGACGCACCGTTGAACAAGCGCAACTTAGGCTAGGTATGCTAATGCGCCGAGTGAGGGACTGGATGACTGCTCGCGGGCTCAGTTTAGCACTGGAGAAAACCGAAGTGGTCATCTTGACAAAAAAGAGAATCCCTAGAGTAAGGATGATCAGTATTGGAGATATACAGATCGAATCGAAGCCAGCGGTGAAGAACCTGGGGCTACTGATCGACTCGAAGATGAGTTTCTCTGAGCAAATCAGGGCAACGGCTGAGAAGGCTGCTTCGGGAATATCGGCCCTGAGTCGACTTATGGCCAACGTAGGGGGACCCAGCCCATCAAGAAGACGCCTCTTGATGAGTGCTGTAGGGTCAGTGCTACTGTACGGAGCAGAGGTATGGGGCGACGCTCTCAGCAAGGAGGTATACCGAAAACGATTGGCACAGGTACAGAGAAGAGGAGCACTGAGAATTGCATCTTCGTATCCAACAGTCTCCGACTCGGCGGTGAGAGTGATTGCAGGCGTGATACCTGTCGCCCTCCTTGCTAGAGAGCGCCGCGCTATTTGCCTGCGCCGAAACGAGGATGCGAGGGAGATGGTTGTCCGCGAGGAGAGACAACGCTCGCTCAACGATTGGCAGCAGTCTTGGAGGAATTGCACGAAGGGAAGGTGGACTGCGCGCCTCATCCCGGATGTGAGACCGTGTCTAAATCGAAGGTATGGTGAGACTGACTTCTATCTGACCCAGCTTTTGAGCGGGCACGGGTGTTTTCAGTCTTACCTGCACAAGATCGGCAAGTCACGGTCTCCCGATTGTCGGTTTTGCCCAGGAGAGGAGGACAATGCCTGTCACACATTTTTTGCGTGTACCAAATGGGCCAGGCTGCGAAGTGAACTCTACAGGGAGACGGGAGAGCTCACCCCGGATAATATAGTTGCGGTGATGCTCGAATCGGTTGACAAATGGAACCAGGTGGCACATTATGCTCGGGCAGTCCTAAAATATAAAAGGGACTCACAGCAGCCGGAGGCACTGGGGCTGGGGGATCGCTCTTCTGGCAATTCCTCTTCCCCCTCCCCTCCCGCTAGGAAAAGGACTCCCCAGCTTGAAGGCGCCCCACGGCGTAACAAAACGAGACCTGGCCCGAAGTAATGTGTCAAACGGTTCCAGGCTAGGTTCTCAGATTGACAGGGGAGGTGTTTAGTGGGTAGTCCAAAGGTATCCTCCATGGGAGTCCCACACTGCCAGACTCGGCGGGCATAAATGCCTTCACCTCCCTACCACAAAAAAAAAAAAAAACCTTATCATTCCAACATCCAGCCTTACAAGTGTGCAAATCCGCTAAGAAATTCGAAGGCAAAATTCCTATCAAGAAGCCATCCGATTCCCTTGATATAGTGGGATATCGTCGATACAATCGTCATAAACTTCTACGAGTATAACACCATCCTCAACGCCTAGGTTACGCTTGTTTGCAGGAAGCACTGGTCAGTCATCGCTATCCACGCCAACTTCATCCTCAATGGAAACGTCCACACCTGATATGAGATCGTCAGCATCATCGCTGGCCAACAGTACTGCGTTTACACCATTAAAAAGTACCCAGGTCACGTCTACGTCGCTGCGGGACTCATTTAGTATGCAACGCCGAACCTAGGTAAGCATTCTGATGAAAACCCTAGCCAAATTGGTACTAAAGTAAATAAAACAATAAGATAGACAGTGACAAACGAGAATAAGGGAGAAAATTTGCCAAAAGTTTTGCACGAAGCACTGACTAGTTTCGATCTCTACAACGGGAATCCGAACAAGCATAAATAATTTAAATGTATTATTAATAAAATTTTATCTAGAATTAATCAAAACGAAGAAGACTAGCAAATGCATATGCGTTACAGAATATATTATGCAGAGAACTTTACTGAAATATTGAATTGAATGATAACATGCAAATTTTTAACTAAAGTGCGGTCGTTATTTTGTTATGAACATCATGTCATATGCAATCCAATTTATTCGTGTCATGTTTTGTTTTGTAGTCAATTTATTCCTAATACTTTTTCTTTTAGAATTTATTTAGTGAGAGTTTTTTTCTTTATTCGATTACATTATCTTTCGATAATTTTAGCCGTTATATTAAAAGTATATGCTAAACTTTCATACTATATATGTAGCATGATATATGCATTGATGTGTATCGTTACGTGTGAATGGATGTAACTTGCAAGTTGGATTCCTGATTGTGTACGTTTATGTGCATATGCGACGTTTGATTATTGAAGATATTTTTTCTTCTTAAAAGTGATGAATCGATAAGAGAGCTAGAACTTAACCTGTTAATATTGTGATAACGATATAACGACGCACCTGTTATAGACGAGAGCTAGGTTTGTTTGTTTTCCTCCTCAAAATATTTTTAAAAAGAGAATTAAGAAGTTGTCGAATTAGAATTATGCCATATTTTCGAAAATTTGAATCGGCAATTTTATTTTTTTGAGAAATTTCATTTGACTCATTTTTATGAATGAACGTGTCTATTTATTGATCATTCTTCTAAATTTAATATAAAAATCATATTCTTAATATTGAAAGATTTAGTCTTGCTTTTACTTCCTTGAAAAATTAATTCAATTAGTACGAATCGAACTGTTTCGTGCCATAAAGCATTGTTACATAATATTATTGCAAGGCAGCATTTAAATGGCAACCTTTAACTTATAATTTCATTATAATTCATACTACGCTGCCTGAATTAAAATTTACACGCATTTAAAATGTATTATTATCCTTTTTCCCATGCGATCCTCCTAAGAACTAAATCATGTTCTTTAAATATGGCTTTCACCGTAATTTATTTGTATAATATCTAGTATGAAGTGTCGTAAGAAAAAGAAAAAAAAAACAAAATAAAAAATAATGTACTTATCAAAATCGGGAAATCCAACACAAGGAGAATAGTATATGTCAAATAGAATTATCGAAGGTTCCTAGATTCCGTAACGTTTTCAGAAATATCTAAAGATATAAAACGTTCCAGAAAATATGTATTAATATGTGGATGTTATTTTTCTTTAAACAATACACCACACTACACACGACAATAAGCAAACAAATGAAAAATTAAGGAAGCAAATATTTATGTTCTTCTTTTGATTTAGGCATATAATTTATAATGCTTTTGTATTTAACAAAACGAAAGGAAAGAATTCATTCGTCAATATTTAGTCAAAAATCAAAACGCACAGTATATACAAAAAGGTCTCAAACAACTTGAAAATTATGTTATGAATATAGCTGCTGATTTCAATATTTACCCCTTAGTTTAGTGGTTATATCAAGTCTAACTTATATAGAAATGATTTCATTTGGATAATTGATTAATTATACTCTGAATAATTTGATTGATTTTCAGCAGATATAAAATTATTATCTGTTTGAGAAAAAAATAATGAATAAAAACATGGACTTAATATTCAAATACCAGAAGATTTGCAATTAATCTTAATTCCCTAAGAAAAATTTAAACTGTTTAATTTCCATAAAAAAAATAAAACATTCAGCTAATAATTTAACATCTTAAATATTCGCGTCTGAAGGATCGACAAAATTATAAACACATGAAATGCTTAAATATAAAAAAACTGTCATTGCAAAAAAAAAACTAGAAAGACAAAAGCTCGCATGATAAAAAAATTATTGAAATGAACCCTACCAAAAAAAATATAAATTGTGCTAAATCAATACGATTGTATACTTAATACCAAATTTAGTTTAGTTTGAATTAATAAAATTTGTTTTTTTTTTTTTTAATTTCTTGAATTAGGAATGTATTTCTATAATTTAAAATATTAATAATATGAATTGCTAACGAAAAACACGACTTTCCTTTCCAGTGGTTCTTCTTTTCAGCGGGAAATGAGGTGCAGGGTAGGTATGCCGCCGCGAGGGTAGGGTTTGAGAAAATCCGCTGAGGCCGGTTTCGCGTCGCGCGCGGTACGCGGTACCTTAGTTGATTTTGATTTTTCTTTAGCGTAGCTTTTTTCGGAATTACGTTAACGTAGTGTATTTTTCGGTACCGCGTCGGAAATTCGGGAACGCGAAGTAAAGATTAGATCTTTGTCTTTTGACTGGTTATAGGAAGAAATACGGAGTAACGTAAAGTAGGTTTCCTCTCCGTATGGTTTTGTTTTGGTGACGCGTTTGAAAACGGGCATGTATTGGTGGCTGAAATTGTAAATGAGCGTGACCCATTCGGAGACCCGTGACCGAAATCCTCTCCGATCTAGCTGGCCGACAAGCAGCCACCGCGTGAATGGGTTACGGTGCACGGATTGGTTGACCGGTTGGTACCATCCGTTGGCACTACTCAGACTTAGCGTCTAGAACCGATGAGAGGTCGGTTCCCCGTTCGCACGTAGACGTAAAATCATTACAGTGTTCCAGCGCAATATTAAAGAGCATTGGGGCAACTCCATTCCCTTGTTTTAAGCCTGAATCCATTATGAAGCTCTCCGTTAGGTCACCGTTCGTCTTAACCTGGGACTCTGTGTTTAGCATCTTGACTTTCACCATGTGGACTAGTTTTGTTTGGGCGCCAAATTCAAGCATTATTTTGTACACCGCATTTCTGTCGATACGGTCGTTTGCTTGCTTGAAGTTTGCAAAGAGTTGGTGCATGTTGATGTTATATTCCCAACACTTTTTGAGCATATTTAGTCCATTGTAGATCGTCCTTTTCGAACACCTTGCTGATACTTTCCCATAATACTTTCATAGTACGGCTTTAATTTTCTTTCTATGATTTTGGAGAGCTCTTTACAAGACGTACACAGTAGAGCGATGCCTCTGTAATTTTCACACCTTAACTTGACCCCCTTTTTTGTACAGGACATTTATACTTTTTACCAGTCCTCTGGTAACTGCTCCTCTGACCTTATTCTACATATAGGTCGGTGGAGAAGGTTACTTAGATGGGGACGCCCGCTCTGGACCAGTACTGCTGGTATTCTATCTATTCCAGGAGGCTTATTTTTTCAAAGATCAGGTATTTCTGCCTGTACTTCGTTTCTGGTTGATGATGAGGCTGAAACCTATTGCTCTACTTCTGGAATTTTCACAGCTTCAGTCGTTGTTGGGGACACTGTGAATAGCTTCTGGAAATATTACTGCCATCTGTTTTTAATTTCGACTGGGGTACCAATGATTGATTCTTGTGCACTTTTACAACTGCTTGTTTGTGGATTGAAGCCGTCTCTTATTTGTTTAATGGAGGCATACGCCGTTCTGACTTCATACAGAGTCATGTTTTCGTTTATCTGTTGAATCTTGGTGTTGATGGTCAGTCGTTTCTTCCTTCGGCATATTTTTTTAGCTTGTCATCGCAGGGTTTTGTATTGCCCTTCTATGGCCCGAGTTGGTCGTTGGACGCATTCTTTGTTTGCGTGGCTCCTTTTTTTAACCGCTTCTTCACATTCTTCTTCGTACCAGTCGTTCCTATGTACTATTCTTTGGCTGGTGCCTGAAGACCTTTTCTGTTTTCTGTTCTAATGTTATCATTATTTTCTCCCGCCTACGAAGATATGTTGATGCGATTTTCCAGCGCTTGCATGTATGTGGACGTTATTGAGCTATCATTAAGCTTGTGTATCTGTTACCTTGGGGTAACATGTTCCTTGTTTACAGCTCTTGGAGATGCGGCATCAGAAGTTGTCCCTTATAAGATACTGGTCCAAATTACAGACAGCGCCGCGGAACGAGCGCGTGTCGGGAATGCTGGTGGCCGCTCATTTTTTTATGAGAACATGGTCGATCTGGTTAAATGTGCGACCATCTGAGGATGCCCACGTTCTCTTATCGATGTCTCGATGCAGGAAGTGTGTAGAGGTTACTGCGAAGCCTCTACTGGTAGTGAAGTCTATCAAGTGTTGTTCGTTTTCGCTAGTCTCTGCGTGAAGTCCGTGTCTTCCGGTTGTTCCTTTATGTGCCGTTTGACGGCAATGTACGACAGTGTATTACAAGGTGCTGTAAAACTCGTCCTTGATTGCTTCCTCCTCAGTAAATATACTTTCCCATTTTTCGACGTAGAGGCTTAATCTCGATTGTGGATTGATGCATTGTTAAAAGAACACAATTTAATTTTAAATTTACAAGTTTTCATGTAAAATTTTTTAATATATTATTCAAGTTTGATATTTCTTCTTTTGCAGGTAAGTTTCCAGATATTCTTCTATTGTGTTAGCTAAGTGTAAGTAGAAAATTTAAGTCAATATTTATTAAATGCATCAAAAATTTAGGGTTAGAATATTTAATTATTTTCCAATAATCCGCGACTTTGATCAAGGATATTGTGACCTCAACAAGAATAAAGATTTCGGAAATAAAAAGAACACTCGCAAAAGTGCTTCATAAAAAATGATTTTTCCACATGATTCCCTTCACTGGGAATTCTAAGCGCGCAAGGCTTCTAGACTACCCACTAAACGCCGCCCCTGTCAATCTGATAACCTAGCCTGGAATCGTTTGACAGATATCTTCGAGCTAGGCTTCGTTTTCCTTGTCCTAGAGGCGTCTTCAAGTTACAGGGATCCCTTCTCTAGTGGGAAGGGAGGGAGACGACTGCTTAAAAAGAAACCTTTCCAGCCTCGACGCTCTAGTAAGCCTTTTGAACTGTCAGGACTACCCGAGCATAATGTGCCATGCGATTCCATTTGGCAGCGGATATAAGAATCTTTCAGATTATAGTCTCTGGAGAGAGCTCTCCAATTTCGCTGGAGACGTCACAATGCTGCCTGTGTCATATTTTGCACGAAAAAATGTGTGGCAGGTGTCTTGCACCTCTTCTGTGGAAAACACGTAATCAAGAGACCGTAACTTATCAATGTTGTGGAAAAAAAACCGAAAAGATCTATGCCTGCTCATGAGCTTGATTAGGTAAAAATTAGTCTCACCATGCCCTCGATTGAGCCACGCCCTCAAGTCAGGGTTCAAGCGTGTAGTCCAACTTCCCTCTGTGTTACTTTGCCAAATTCAAATGGACTTTACTTATTCAATCGTTAAAACTTCATAAAAATATAAAGTAAGTTTTAAAACTACTAGTCAAAAAACAACATCAAATATTCATCATCATCATCTATAGCGCGGTAGCCCAAGCCGGGCCTTGGCCTCCAGGATTAATCTCCACCAATTATCACAGTTCCACGACCTTGTCCGCCAGTTGTTCACTCTCACAGGGATCTGCTGTCAGCTTCTATCCTGTCTTCCCATCGGGTCATCTGTCTTCGCGCTGGACGTCTTGGGAAGTATGGAGTAATAGGCTTTTTTGAGACATCTATGGGTTGTCTAATCTCGTCCTTTTCGGCGCCTCTTCTATTCAGGTTGGCTCCAAGGTATATGAAGTTATCCTTACTTTCAAAGTTGTATTCGCCTATGGCCAGGTTTTGTAGAACTGGAGTTTTCTTCCTCGTTTGAGTCATGAATTTAGTTTAAGTTTCATAAACGTGTACGCCAATTCGGTTTGCTTCAGATATTTGGGTCAGAAATACTCCTTTGGCATCTGAGATTGAACGTGCCATAATATTGACATCATCAGTATATGCTACCAATTGTGTAGAGTTCAAAATAAGTGTACCCGAGGTTTCAGCTGATGTCTTTCTGACGAGTGTTCCAGCGTAATATTAAAGAGCATTGGGGCGAGTCCACCACCTCGTTGTACGCCTGATCCCATTATAAACCTGTCCGAAAATTCACCATTTACCATGACCTGGGACTGTGCTTAGCATCGTAACCTTAAGCATACGGAATAGTTTTGTTTGGATGCCAAGCATTATTTGTACAGCGCATTTCTGTCAACAGTGTCGTATGCTTGCTTAAAGCCTACA
The DNA here is from genome assembly GCA_963969285.1 of Odontomyia ornata. Taxonomy (NCBI): domain Eukaryota; kingdom Metazoa; phylum Arthropoda; class Insecta; order Diptera; family Stratiomyidae; genus Odontomyia; species Odontomyia ornata. The sequence goes on from OZ017742.1 coordinate 86,525,170, forward strand.
AAGAGTTGGCGCACAACAATATTATATTCCCAGAACTTTTCAAGTACTTGCTTACTGAATATTTGGGCTATTGTAGACCATCCACTTCGAAAGCCTCCCTGACACTCTTCTATAATACTTTCATATACGGCTTGAATTTGCTTTCTATGATTTTACTAAATATTTTCAATCATTTGGAAAAATGGAGCAAAAATCAACCAGTTCTATTAATAAATAATATATGACTAGAGGACACAATGACAGAATGTACTTTGAGGTTATAACTTATGTGTATCAGCTTGGTGCTAATAAGTTTTATCAAAAAACTTTGGCTGATCCTAATAAATCAACATTACAATATTCCTAACCTGTATGTCAAACTTATCTCTAGTTATTTAAAATAACTAAAACACATAAATTATAATAACTCTTAACGTGGCAACAATAAACTGAGGCAAAAACAAAAACGGATAACCTCAAACCACCGAGAAGAATTTATAATCGCCATTTAGCCACCAAAACCCAGAGCGTTCCGTCACAGCTCGATCAGCCTCAAGATACCTTGCAAATGAGTACATCCATTAAACCGTTGATCCCGCGGGCTCAAATTCGGAGGGTATTCTCCCTTCTCATGAGTAGCCTCCCTAAATATATATGATATATAATCGGGGCAGCATCAAAATCAGAAATATACCCATTCATGTCTAAATACACGAATGCTTCTGGAGGAATGAAGCCGGTGGGAGATACATCTAAATGTACCCGTCGGTAGGGTGGAACGGCTACGAAATCCATGGATTTTTGTACACAGTCACAGACTTCGCGATATGATTTCGAACAAGCTTCAATCCTTGGCCGTTTGATAAATTTTCTATTTGATATACAGATATAGTTTCCAATCCGTCTCAGGCTTTCAGTGCAGTACATACGTGAAAACATTTCCTTTCGAAACCTCGTAAGATTTCCATTGTACTAACACCCTAATTGTATCCAATCGGACATCCATATGTCAAAACTGGTCCAACCAAAGCCTTGTAATAGATCACTTTGACCTTTTGATCAATGTGTCTGGAATAAAAGCGTCGTTGATGGCACATGATCAATTTACGCGCTTTACTGAGCATGGTTTTGACATGTCCATTATAGTACAGATACTGATCGAGATAAACGCCGAGGTATCGAACACAGAATATATTTGCATCCAGTTCTGAACTACCCTCGCCAACCATAATGTGGAAATCTTTACAATAACATTTCAGGTATTGACTGGCCAACCGCAGTGTTGTCCGAAAAAAAATCGTTTGGCACTTCTGCGCATTCACATTCATTCGCCAATTGTCCGTTTAGGCCTGCACATCATTGAAAATTTTCTTAACATTTCTTTGAACGACGGTTGCGTTTCTTTGAACGCCACTAATGATCGTGTTGGCGACACGTTAAAACCAAAACCATCCAATAGGCTACGAATGCATATGGAAAGAGCAGAGATGTAGTAACTGTTCGTTGCTGTAGACTATTCAATACCTTAAAATCGCGCATCGTCGTCAGATCTCCATAAGTTACAAGAAACGATTTCCCATACAATACTCGTATATTGCACATCATGGCAACAAGGTGTCTGGGAAACTTGTCCTAAAAAAGCTAAAATATTAGTGCGTCTAACCGAACCGTTTCGAAGACATTAGCCACATATCAATGATATATGCTCTAACAAATTATATTTTGTTTAGTGTTAACAGATGTCCGAGGCTACTTTCGTTATCGCATATATGGTCGAATACTTGGCAAAAAAATCAAATTGGCAACTCGGCATCAACTCATATTTCTCAATGTAGACTGTGGTCGATATCATTGTCATTCTTGTCAGACGAATTAAATTTAACAATATTTGATACCGTACATTACGGTTTATATTATCATATCTTCTTCATTGTACCATTACAGCTCCTCTCGGGCATTCGCTTCCGGCAATAAGCGCCTCCAACTGTCTCGGTCCATGAACCGCGTCCTCCAATTTCGAAGTCCGAGCAGCAATGAACTGTCTTCATCGACCAAGTCCTCGGATTCGCCACTGGTCTCCATCCTTCAGTTCTCCAAACGAATACTGTTTTGGGTAGCCGTTGTTCATCCATACGATGCACATGGCGAGCTTATTACAGCTTCCGCAATCTCGTCAAAATTTCATACAACTCATGGTTGTATCGAATCCGCCATTGGTTCCCGTCTAGTTTCACTCCAATTATTCACCTCAGGACCCGTCGGTCGAAGGCGTTCAATATGTTTCGGATGCTTGTGTTAGAGCCCATGTTTCACACCTATAGGATAAAACAGGTCTTATCACAGATTTAACGACCGTGAGAAAATGTTGATGTCGTTCGCATACGCTACCACTTGGCTCGACTCATATAGTAACGTATCTCTTGTATCGATAGGTAGCTTTCTTATGACGTATTCCAGAGCCAAATTGAATAGCAATAGAGCCAGCCTATCTCCCTGCTTTAACCCGATACTTATATCAAAGACTTTGGTATGTTGGTTATTGATGGGAACTTGGGAGGTTGTCGACGTCATTGTCATTTTGGTAAGACGGACCGATTTGGCTGGGATACCATAGCAAAGCATTATCTGATATGGTTTGTAAAGATTAACACTGTCGTATGCTTGCTTAAAATCAACGAAAATTTTGTCTGGGTCAATGTTGAACTCTCTAAAGTACCTGCTTGACAGTACCCAATTGGTCTATCGTCGATCTACCTGCTCTAAAACCACATTGATACGTATGATCCGATTTTATTTTCTAAGATCTTTGAAAATATTTTGTACGCTGTACAAAGTAGTGATATGCCTCTATAGTTTTCGCTCTATACCTTTTTTGTGGAAAGGGAATATAATGGATTGGCTCCACTCTTTCGGCATATGTTCTTGTTGATAAATGTTCTGAATGACTTTATGGATGGCTTTCTGAACACCGCTGCCACCATATTTAATGAGCTCCACTAGAATCTCAGCGATAACCGGCGCTTTATTATTCTTTTAGGCTTGGATGATGGAACACACTTCATTCAGAGTAGGTGGGGCTAATGGAAGCTCTCGGGGAATATTTATAAGCTCCAATGTTTTGGTGCTGTGCGGAGGATTAAGGAGCTTCTTGAAATATGATGCTTATTTTTCCTTAATCCTGTTTTCATCAGCGATTATGTTGCCGATGTCATCGCGGCAGAGCCTGGTTTTAGGAAATTTTTATCGAATTTTAAGCTTTTAATCTTAAGCCATGAAACTTTCCATCCTAGTCCTTTTTCTTCATTTTTTTCATATAAGTAAATGCAAGGCTAGCGCTTGCAAACCCTTCAAACGGAAATTTTTTTTTCGTAGACTTTGTACGGGCTTTTCGATCAGGTTTTTTGTTCTGAGGCTGTCTGCTCTGCATTCTACTGGATCGAGCTGCTTTAAATATGTTTATTCAGTCATTCATTACGAATGCAATTTGAACTAATTTCATTAACTCCTCACTTCCCATTCAATTGATTTCAGCAATAATAGAATGCATTTGTAGCGCCTCCATAGTTCGCGTGGTGTAGTGGTTAGAGCACTAAGCCCGTATGCCGAAGGTCTTTGGTTCGAGGTTCGTTGGCATCAACGAGATTCAGTTCGAGTGATTTTTCGGACGGACTATAAGCCTGTTCAGTTATGATATGTGCTGGTTTAAAATCAGAACATATCGCAGCTGTGTGGACGGACACTTGGACGGACTATAAGCCTGTTCAGTTATGATATGGGCTGGTTTAAAATCAGAACATATCGCAGCTGTGTGGACGGACACACGGCCAAAGCGTGATAATGATCATATCACCTTGTGGAGTGGCGGTACATTCGATCATGACAGTGAGATCTCTAACTATCTCTAAGCGATGTAGTGCTACGGAAAAAAAATTTGTTTGTACCGCCGCCTTCATACAGTGTTAAATCGTAGACACAAATTTTTCTTGAGTAGTACTTTGAGTTGTGAAACGTCTGAAACTGGAAGCTGTTGGGCACTTTGCAAATCAAAGTTAACTGTTAAAAACAAGGAATCATTTCTGTATATTATTTTGCTGGTCTCTTTAGCTACATTGCATTAGATCTTGCGCATAATATGCATCGAGTAATGTGATTTTAATTCAGCTTTTTACACACTTCTGCTACTCAATATTTGTTGCAAATTGAGTATCAGTCCTTCTTGGGTTTAAAACATGATAAACGAACCCATTGACTTGAAGAACATTTTTTTCTTCACAAAATTTTGTGTATGATCCGTACATTTTCAACACGAAAAATTTGGAATTGATAATGTGATTCCATACAAGGAAAGCTTTTTATATGTTGTTTAATTAAAACCAATTGCTCGTCAGCTGTTTTATTTCCAGGAATGTTTTCCCCTTTTCATCAACTCCTTGAAAAGCACCTGATGCCCCAATACCTTTAATGGCCGTATTATTAGGGTCATTTAAAATACGATGAAAATTTCCAAAAATTCATCACAGCGGACATTACTGCAATTTTCATCAACCTTTCGCGGATTAGGTGCAGCCACCTTTCTCGATTTGAATTAAAAAATGCTTTTGTCGCTTATTGTCTGCCACCTCTTTTCGTTCCTCCTCTGTAAAATTATCATTTCAGCCAAATCGACAGCGAGTACAATTAACTTCTATCGGATATTTAGCCGCACAGTCTTTCCTTTTATTCTGGTACGGCAGACACATACATAGTGAATTAGAAGATTAAAAATGTCCATAAAGGACTGGTGCCTCGGCAAGCGAAGATGTTGGTGCTCGCCGGAATTACCCTTGTCTGAGGACGCGTGAATGCGCTGGCAGGCAAGCATTGCGGTGTCATGGGGCGGGTTTTTTCCCCAGCACAAGGGCCCACTGCAAAAAAATTTCGCATTCACGAATTAAGTGATCGTAGGACTCGGTTTGACGGTGTCGAGGCCAAGGTAACCTACTGAAGGGATGGATTCCCAAAGCAAAATGTCAGACTGGGCCTGGCGAACGCGGGCGAGACTTGAGACGATATCGTCTTTACTATCTATACTTATGACCCCCAAATAAGAGTGGGGCATCCAGGTGGTAGCGGTGCCCCCTCCGACTCAAGATCCTTCGTAGACGTGGCCATATATTCTCCATTTAATAATAATAAGTGTTTTTACAGTACGTATTGACTTGAATTCACCTCGTCAGAGACTTTCTTATGATTTAAAAATATGAAATATGATGAAAACTTTCTCTAAGCTGTGCATAAATGCTTGCATGATAAATTAATGTAAGTATGTACAATGTGAAATCTTATTATTTTTCTTTTATTTTGCGCATATCAATATTAACTCACTTCGAATGCATTTTCATGTGATGGGATATGAAATTATAATGCCATCAATTCAGAAAATCACTGTAGTTTGTTTTAAGTGTACAAAATAAAACAAGGAGTTAGTATTATGTTGATTTCAATTAAGAGCGCAACGAAGAAAAAATCCAGGTCATATGAATGTTTACAGATTTCACTTTAACTTCACTTTGGAGTTACTTTGTTAAAGCAACATATTCCCAGTCTTTTTGTTTGAAACCATCTATTACACTATCTTATTCTTTACTTGTATACATTTTGAATTTCCGACACTTGCGAAAACCGCAATGCCGCCGTCGATGCATTAACGTTTGCTGGGCTCGCTATATTAGATAATATTTTCGGCGCCAGGCCAACCGCTCGCGGCTCTCGTTCGCGAATTTTTACACATTTCGTTTTTTCATGTCAATTGTTTGCTGTATGCACATAAGGGTGAAATAAGGGATCGCAATAAACCTAAAGTGTAGTGTCTCACCTTTTCACTTCCCCTGTCACTTTCTGGAGGCTTATGCTCCTTCGGAAATAACGGCGGCGTGTTCACGAACAGATGGATGTCGTTTTCACCGGGCCAAATTGTTGACAAATCCGTCAGTTGGCGAACCCAGCGCTGGCTCCGATTTCCCGCTTTTTCGAGTGTCAACTCCACGCATTTTCCACTAAATTCTTCGCGCGCAGGAAATATCCTCCCGTACACGCTACAAAATACCGACGACAAAAGAGAATGCAGCCGCGGGCAACGAGCATATCAAATCTCGACGAACTTCACTCTTCATAAAATCTTCTATTCTCTTTTTTTCGACTTATCTAGTCCTAGAGCTTTGGGAATACGAATTTACAATTTACCCGCGACTCACACTTGTCAACCGACCAACGTCAAGTGGTGACTCATTCGCTCACCACCAGTCGACGGCAATCGGTTCAGTCGCAGAAAGCTGTCAAACAATTGCATCAGCTGATTGGGACATATCAGCTAGCGCGGACATTTAATTTGAGAGGTGACAGATCTCCGTGGAATATCGATCCGAGGTTATCACAATCGCTTCGGTAGGTCACCTCGGCCTCGACACCGATATATTATGATCGAATAATTCGTGAATGCAAAATTTTTTGTGGCGGGCTTTTGTGCTGAGGAAAAGAACCCGCCCAACGACACCGCAACGCTAGCCTGCAAACGCATTCACGCGTCCGTAGACAGGCCCGATTCAGGCGAGCACTAATATCTTCACTCGCTGAGGCAGCAGACTATCGCTGCAGCCCTTTACGGACGTTTAGAAAATCCTTTAAACACTTCAATAGTTTTAACTATTTGATATTGGATATACTGAAATGCTGAAATCGTTTATATGTGATCATTCACATTATTACTATTTCATTGAAAATTATAGAAAACATCATTTTCACCTAGAAGCGGTTGGCTTTTGACTTACTGTGCAAAAATATAATAAAATTGGAACTGTAAATTTGATTTTTTGTAAAGGGATAGTAACTTGTAACTTTTGATGTCCTACTTTTTATGTTTTATTTGCGTCTTTAATGATGTACATACTTGAAAAAATCACTGCGATGAAAAGAACTGCTCATTATCACATATATTGTAAATGAGCAATCGTAATTAATGGCTGTGATTAAAAAATAGCATTGTTTGCCTTCTCTAGTAGTGACTCTCATTATCACCAACTGATGCACTAACCCACATACTGGTCGAATTCGGAGCAGAGGCCGACAATAAGGAAGCATTCTGCGATGCAGTAAAGAAAGTTCTCGGCAAAAGCGCAACTATAGCCGCGCTCGAGCCGATGGCAACGATCGAAATAAGAGACATTGGCTGCGTCACGGATCTGGCCGAGGTAGAAGAGGGCATCAAAAGGGAGTTCCCTAGCGTGGAAAGAATCAAAGTGGGACTGACACCAGAAAACAACAGGGGACAACGCATGGCCACAGTTGACTTGACCGAAAAGGACGCCGAACAATCCCTGAACAAGGGCAAAGTTAGAGTAGGATGGGTTGTCTGTAAGATACGGCGAAGAGCAACGCCTCTTCAAAGGTTCAAATGCCTTGGTTATGGTCACACCACACAAGTATGCAAAGAACCCGATAGGAGTTCCTTATGTTACAAATGCGGTGAAATGGGATACGAAGGAGGCACACTGTATTCTTTGCAAGGATATCGATTCAAGACCTGATTTTGGACACGTCTTGGGATCAGGAAAGTGCCGGGTTTTCCAGGAAGCCCTAGCCAAGCCAAAATCTGAACTTAAATGACCCGCATCCTGCAGCCAAACCTACACCGCAGTTCAACCGCCTAAAATCTGCTTGAGCAGTTTGTGAGAGTCATGAAAGCCAACGTTATGCTGCTGAGTGAGCAACACCATTATAAAAGTCTTGCATTATGGTATCCTGACGAAAGTGGTACTGCCCCCATCTGGGTTCGGAACCGTGATTTCCATGCGGAGAGTTGCGGACAGGGGGTTGGTTTCGTGTGGGTTCGGTGCTCAGGGACCACCTTTTTTAGTGTGTACCTAACGCCGAACGAATCGATATAATCTTCCCAAGTCAAGCTTAACGCTCTGGAGGGCGCTGTCTCGAACGCAGAGTGCAAACTCCTCGTTGGGGGGAGACTTCAACGCTAAAGCAATCGAATGGGGCATGCCTCAAACAGATCCGCGGGTAAAACGAATCCTGAAAATGGTAGCCAGGACGGCGCTCGTCGTACTAAACACCGGAAATACGCCGACTTTCCGCCGTATTGGCTGTGAGGGAACCATACCAGACGTAACATATGCCTCGGAGTCCTTATTACGGAGGATACACGATTGGAAAGTATTAGAGGACCACTCAGCCAGTGATCATCAGTGCATTCTGCTTGAGATAAGTGATGTTGCCTCCCGACGTCCGTGCTCTCAGCTTTCTGCAACTGGATGGAACATCGGAAGGATGGACGTCAAGAGGTTCGTCGAGGTGCTCACCGCAGGTGAGCCGCTGTACCCACGAGGAATAGTATCTTTCATAAAATCTTTTACAGAATGTAGCTTGCAATTTTTTCCAAGCCGATTTCGTTGAATTGCCCCCAATGCGTATATTCCCTGAGTTTTCAGATAATGCAATAATGGAATAAATGTGTAGAAATAGTCAAAATAAAGGATATGATTCTTCATTCGTGGTACTGAACGACATAACTGAATAACTGTGTTTCCTACAGCACCAAGGTCTAGTTCACCAGGCAGATTTTTAAAGTCTTACTTTCGAGAGTAAATTTCAAAGCTGTAAGCTTATTCTGAGAGTGAACATACAAAAAATCACAACATTTATGAAACATGCATTTAAATGTTTTATCAAAGGTCTTACCTTACGAAGACGATCGTGATGTGGATGACCGACAGGCTGGTGTTGCTCATTGTCATTGAAGTGAATCACAGATCGTAACAGTTCGAATCTTTTTACAGTCATTGTCTGCATTATATGTTGAAACCCATACTGAGACCAGTATGAATGGACACTATGGTAATGGAAAACATACATGAATATGATCATGCCAAAAAACTGGCGAATTTCAGTAACATTGACTGGAGGACAGTACGAAATTTCTTTTCGCATGATATACAAATTTGTTTCATCAACAATTTTGGTAAGAATATTCTCATTTATAAAAATGGAGAAAAATTGAAACGGTTGAATATTTAAAGGACCTTGTGCTGTTTCCATAGACTGTGCCCTATTGGATCTTCGCTCATTTTCAACTCCTAGAGGTGAATATTCATCTATTGAGTTATCTTCATCAGAACCCTCATCTAAATCTTGCTGCAAATCACGGAAGTTTGGATAGTAATCTATGTCATTTTCGTCACCAATATCTTCATCGTCTTCAGAAATATCCCCATTTTCTAGCGCTGCAAGCATAAGCTCAATACTTCGTTCCAGCCTTGGTGTCGCATGCTGAAAAATAAAATAGGGGATGCTCAAACTGTAACCGCAAAGTCCATCATTTCATAAACGGTGAACGCATAGTGTAGACTTTTGGCAACGTACGTGTTTTTGATGATATTTCAACTTATTGAACAAAATAAAACAAAAGAACCTTCACTTATAAAAATTTACCTTTGTTTTCGCGAAATCACGATTATTACGAACAAATTCAAGGCGTTTATACAAAGAAAACAAAGATTGAATATTCGCTTCCAGTAACACACAAACTTTTTACACCATTGAAAACTATATGTCGAACTATTCAGAGACTTCTCGCTATGTCTCATTTGTTCACTTTTTTTCTAACAGTTGTTCTTTTGTTCTGATGATTGGCTTGCATTTGGAAACAAAAACTAACTGAAAACCTTGAAACAACAGCTACTTTAATGTTCGTTGCCAATTTACAACATCATGCATTTAAGGGCTAAACCTGCTCCCTTCCCTGTTAGGTACTCAAAGCTCATGAGATATAAGCGCGGAGTTCGAATGATCCTAGTGTGCCGAACAAGAGAGTATAATACATGTTGAAAAGAATTATTGGTTGGAGCACTGTTTTATCGAATGGTTGCGTTCAAATTTTGTATTCCGGAGCACTTATTAATTCGAAAACCAATTAAGTCAGGAAAAATCCGATTCAAAAACTTTTCCAATATAATTTTCTTAATTTTAGTATCGAATTGACAGATAAAAAGCACTACATTTATTCGTCAACTGACAACCCACACATTTATTCAATTGTGATCAGATGGTTTCATATAATACAATTGGAGAAAATAACTGGATAGGAATTGTAATTCAACAACATTTTGGTGGAATTTAAAGCATTCAATTATAATATTTGAAATGGCAGATCCCCGAAGCTGCTGTAATATATTGTGCAAAGACGGGTTCTAGAAGAGCAGCCTTCTATTCTCTAGAGGAGCACCCTTCTATTCTTTAGGTGTGCACCCTTCTATTCTCTAGGGAAGCAATCTTGTATTCTTCCTTCTATTCTATAGAAGGGTACCCTTCTATCTTTTATAAGGATACACTTCTATTCATGTCAAGAGTACCTTTCTATAGAACAGAAAGGTACTCCTCTAGAGAATAGAAAGGTACTCCTCAAGAGAATATAAGCGTGCTCCCCTATTCTTTAGAAGGGTATCCTTCTATTCTTTAGAAGGGGCACTCTTCTATTTTTGACAAGGGCACCTTTTTAGTTTTTAGGAGTTATTTTCTTCAATTGTGTTATATGATAACATCTGATCACAATTGAATAAATGTGTGGGTTGACGAATAAATGTAGTGTTTCTTATCGGTCGGTTCGATACTAAAATTCAGAAAATTATATTGAAAAAGTTTTTGAATCGGATTTTCCTCACCTTATCGATTTTAGAATTAAAACTAATGCTCCGGGATTTAAAAATTGAACGCAATCGGTGCAGCGGTAATCATTCGATAAAACAGTGCTACAACCGAATTATTTTTAGATACCCTATGCTTGAGTTTGATAAAATGTAATTAATTTCTCAATTTTGTTAAATTTTACGTTCCAGCAAACGAATCAAACAGGTTGAGAGCCTCATATTGTGCTTTGACTCATCAGTCATCACCTCCAGTTGCGGCGCCCTAATTCGCCGCAAGCGCTACACAGCTTCTCAATCTTTTGTTTTCCATTTATCACGGCGAAAAATCTGTGAATCTCACTCAGTTTTGTTAAATGATTCTCGAGTGTTTGACGTTTCTTGAGAGGTTCTGGTAAAAGTTCGATTACGATTTTTCTTTTTAGATTTTCTCATTTTCCTTCGACTGGAAAATACTCAATTTACTAGAAAATACAGTGATGGTCGTTTAAGTGTTCTGGTGCGTTAACTAGGTGTACTATAAACAGCTTATAAACATTTGCAATTCGAAATTTCTTCAACAGTGCTCTAGCTTTCGTTTTGTTCATTTTTCGAGATGTGTATCGAATTAAATTTGCCAAAAAAGTGCCCATGCGTGTATTGTGATGATGTCATGACACTGTGCGATGGCTGTAACAGCGGATCTTCCGCCGACAGCAGCGAATTCTTTTCCGAATGTATCTTACTTAATCTTAGTCAATCAGTAAATGGAATGAGACAAAGTTGCCGCCAGCCTTGTCGCCGTCGTCCGAGAGAGCTAATATGTGATCTAAATTTAAAAAAGTTGAGATGAAATATTGATAAGTTGTTGAAATGTGTTACTACGTGGCTCAGATGTATGCGAATGGAAAGATTCATCTGCCATTCAGAGGGTAATCCAAATATTTTCAACGTACCTAGCCGGAATGCTACAATTTCTGTTTATATTTACAAACAAATATTCCATTATCTGTCCTGATGCGGTCGTTATCAAATCATTGCCTTCCGTTTTGTGAGGCGCGATAAAAAATTGTTTCAGTTGTTAAGCTTGCCGGCCTTGAATGGCTACGTAAGCTGATTACTGGATTAAAGTGTATATTCTAGGTTAGGTATCTCAGGTGTGTGTGACTTCAAAGGCAAGTGTCGTCACCGTTGTCAGAGCATATATACTAACTAGCACCTGCAATCGAGGAGCTGTCAAAATGAAAAGAGAGGCAAATAAACGTGTAAAAGATGGATTAAAGTTTACCTTGTGTTGGTAAAATTGCAAGCAAATTCAAGTTTTTGTTTACCATACATACACACTTTTAGTCTAATTCTCTCTACTCCATAAGTACCGTAGGAAATAAAATTTGTTCTAATTGCAGCTGCTGCCGTTGTGTCATCAAAATTCACAGGTAGTAATTGTTGTCACATGACAGGGGTGGGGTTGCTATTGTCGAAATGTCAAACGATATTTTGGATATTAATCGATGCTTCTTTGAAATCTGTCGCGGGTTAATATGTGAAGCTCTAAGCATTGATCGACAAATTAAAATTAGGACAATGTTCTGCCATTCCTCTTCTAAAATTCACCAATAAAACATGTCACGGTTGAGTAATAATCACATACTTCAAGCTGGAAATAGTTTTATGTTTTTAGAAATTATGTCATCAATACGCTTCTCTGTGAAAAATCGAACTAGGCTCCAGTGAAAAATTTAATCACAATTATCATGTTGTTCGTGCCTCCATCCACCCCTCGGTTATCTACTTCGCTATATAATTAAACTTTGCCGCCAAATCTTGAATGCTTTAGAAAGTTTTGAAGCACGATATGGGAAATATTTCCATCATCTTTGCTAGTTTGCTGCTATAGAAGTTTCAACGTTCAGGGACAAATATTTATTCATCTAATTGGAAATATGAGAATTGATTGTAAATTAGCTTTTCCGCGCTGCTGAGATTTGTGCTTGCAGTAGACATTTTTTCTAGTATGTAAATAATTGATTTAATCAATAGAAACGAATTTACCAGTGTGGAAATACAATAAGTCGGTGTAAAAGCTTCGTCATAGTAGACAGATTAATAGCATCTGTCTTTGGAGTTAATTTTTCTCATTCAATTCAGTCATGCGATTATTATTTATTCGCATTTCTAAGATACACTTATGCAATCTAGAATGAATGTGGAATGGTTTCCGCTTTTTCTTGTTCACTGTAATCAGTAGATGGAATGATCGCAATGCAAAAAGATATTCGCAAAATTTAGCGTATATGAATACTCATTTCAACGGTTTGTTGAATGTTTCCGTGTGATGAGTCAGCAACGATGCAGGAATGAAATAAGATTGACATACCTTCTATTGATTAATTCTGTCCATTATCCTTTAGTAGATTTAGAGTGTACAAATATCGTCGATTGTAAGTTATACAATTACCAATATAACCTCTGTTTTGAAGAATTCAAACGAATAATAGACTTTGAGTTCAGCATTTTTCTCAGTCATGAATTGCATAATTATACAGTCAAAAGCATGTTCAGCTTATAAAATGTGTCCATTCATACTTTGAATCAAAAAAAAAAACAATCATAACAAATGAATCACAAGAAAACAGTTAAAACAAATGTAGGCCTAAAATTCCAACAAGGTCAAAATCTCTTGTCGTCGTCAAACAAGGTTTTCACTCAGATTTTGAGCTTATACTAAATTAGATCGAATTTCCAATTAATGCCAAGAAAACATGTTTTGAATCTTTCATACTCAATTCAAGATATTAAAACCTGATCCACGGCAATAAGCGATCAGAGCTGGATCTTCGAATTTTTTTTTTTTTGCAAATACGTGTATTTGAGTATCTTAAATCAGGGGAATTTTGTAAGCGAAATCTTCTTTACGAAATTTGAGTATCTAAAACTATCACTAGGCCTAGTCTTCCTGCATCAAGTTGGCAGTCGGAACAATTGCTTTTAAGGATTTTGTAAAAAAAAATTTTTCTCAATACCCTGTTAAAATCAGTACCAGCCCATCCGTCCTTCAGTGCATCACAGCAAGTTTTCTCAAGAAATATAGAATCTACAGTCACCAATTTTTGTGAACAGCTGAGAAGTTTCTGGTTAATGAAAGTTCCGTAGTCAAAAAAATTTCAAAGACTTTTAAGAAGGGTCTCCCCATATAAGGATGCGAACCCTTAAAAAAATGCACCAAAGATAGTAAAAAATTCAAGAACCATTTACTCGTATACCTAAAGTTGATCAATAGACATAATAATATACTTTTTTCCTTGAAAAACCATCGAAACCTTGCTTTGTTGTGTGAACAGACGCGTTTTGACTCTGAGTCATCTTCAGTGTCTAAAGGATGTGTTGAAGGGAATGACTTTATATCAAAGAAGTCGAAACGCGTCTGTTCACACAACAAAGCAAGACCCGACAGTTTTTCTCACAGATGTTGCGATATGATTCCAAAGAAGTCTCAATATGCAGATATCGACTCTCGTCACTTTAGCAGTTTGATAAATTCTTCTATTCAATGCATTGTGTTTCCAATCCGTCTCAGGCTTTCTGTACAAACCAGTACATGCACGAAGACATTTCCTTTCGGAAATTCTTAATCTTTCCATAGTAATAGCACTCTGGTTGTACCAAATCTGACAATCATATGTCAAAACTGATCCAACCAGGGTCTTGTTACAGATCACTTCGACCTTTTGATTAATGTATATGGAATGAATGAGGCGTCAAAGAGCCATGTCCACTTTTTGTGCTTTAATGAGCATGGTTTTGACATGGTCAGTATAGTACGGATTCTGAGCGGGATGAACACCGAGGTATCGAATGCAGGATTTATGTGGAACCTGTTCTGAACTACCCTCGCCAGCCATAATGCGAAAATCCTTCCAATTACGTTTCGGGTCTTGACTGGCCAACCGCAGCGTTATCCGAAACAAAATTGTTTCGCTTTTCTGTGCATTGATTTTCATTCGCCAATTGTCACTGTAGAGCTGCTCATAATCAAGCATTTTTTGAAGACTTACTACTCCAACGAACTAAACAACATATACAGAATAGCTTTTAATAACGGATACAAACAATGTGGCATTGACAAACTTGTTACACAGTACAAACAAAAAAAGGAACGCCAACTGACTGAAACTCATAAGAACTACCAACAGTGGATATCGTTAACATACGTAGGCGAGGAGACATACAAACTATCAAACTTCCTTAGGAAATACAAACTGCCTTCAAAACTAACAACAACATTGGAAACAAACTGAAACCATAACTGAATGGCACATCAATATACGAGAACAGCGGCATATACAAACTGACATGCAAGGACTTTAACATGGAAAACATAGGAAGGACAACACGGAAACTAGCGACAAGATACAAAGAGCACTTAAACTCCTTCTTACACAACAAGGCAGGCTCCAATTATGCGACGCACCTACCAAACCACGCACACGAGCCTGACGCTATGACAAACTCTATGACATTGCTACACAAACAAAGCAAAGGACCGAGACTTGACATTCTAGAAAGGCTTGAAATATATAAACATATAAAAACAGATGGTAACACTATCAACGAACAACTTATTACAAATTCCGACGCAATTTTCTCAGTACTAGACCACCCTCTCCGACGAAAACGCAAACGAGAAGAAACAGAACAAATGGACATCCGACAATCCAAAAAACAAAAACCTAACATCCCTCTACCTGACCTAGTTTAGTACTACCTGCTTAACCCACCCTACGACTATATAAAGTCATTCCTTTCAACACATCCTTTAGACGTTGAAGATGACAAAGAAATCGAAACGCGTCTGCTCACACAACAAGGCAATGCCCGACGGCTTTTCAAGAAAAAAATAAAACTAAATAAAACTATCCACACTTTCAAGGTTCTAGTTTCCTTCGATCAGGTTTTGTCGGGCTGGAGTGTTCTTCCTCGTTTGAGTCATGAATTAAGTTTTAGATTCCCTAACTCGTACGCCAATTCGATTTGCTTCAGATTCTTGGCTCAGAAATGCTCCTTTGGCATTTGAGATTGAACGTGCCATAATATTGACGTCATCAGCATAAGCTACCAATTGCATGAACTTGAACATAAATGTACCAGAGGTTTCAGCTGACATCTTCCTGATGATGTGAATTAAATTATTCAATTCCTGAACACCCAAAAAAATTGAAGTTGAGGACCTGCCGTGGTTCCTTCAAAATCAAACACAGGTTAAATTGTGTTTTAAAGTAATTATATTAATTATTAAACACTCGCAGTTTTATAATTTTTAATACTATTAACTGGACTCCGTGTATTGATACTATAGATGATCTGTCGAGAACTGACTCTTCTGGTGACGTCCAAGTGTATTTATAATTTACTCCCGTGGGAAGATTCAGATAAGGGTTCTTTTGAGACTAAACAATCGTTTGAAAATTTGCTTTCTTATCTGCATCTTCGTGGGTGATCTTCCGGTTACTTACAATGTTGCTTGCAATATTAGATTCTACAATGTTGCTTTCAAGATTCGGTTTATCTAAGGATATAACTTCTTCCTCATGTTTAAATTCGTCCTCGAATTGACTTTATCGGTTTTGATTTTTAATGTTTTTCTTTTTAGGTAAATATAGGCAAATAAAATAGTGAGGACAATTATAATAATTATAATTATTGAAGTATTTGCTGCCAAATGTGCTTGTTTTTTATATTTTATTTCTTTAAGGTTTTCCAAACGAAAATCTTTTAATTCCTTCCAGTTAAGTTGTTTAGTAGACAAAAAGTTCAAGTTTATTTTTGGAATAATTCTCCGGGTTTTGTGTTCAGATAGTGTATTGGAAAATGTTATATTATTTAAAACAATTGAACAGTTGTTGAAAGTATATAAGTAATTTCCAGATAAGTCCTGGTTTCTTTCGTCACATGTGTTTTGCTATTTAATTGTTGATCTAATTGTAAGGACCGTTCCAATTTCCAATTCTAAAAAGATGGTTTACCTTTTTTTTTGTCATAATACAAGTTTCATTAATATAAAACCATCGTCGGCCATTTGCAAAATGTTAATAAAACGCAACGAAATCGAGCCATTTTTGAAGCAAATCATTAAGGGCGATGAAAAATGAGTAAGATACGAGAACGTCGTTCGAAAAAGGTCATGGTCAAAAAAAGATGAATCATCACAAACGACTTCAAAGCCAGGATTGACACCAAATAAGGTTATGCTGTGTGTATGGTGGGATTGGAAGAGAATGTTTATCATGAGGTGCTAGAACCTGGCCAAATACTCAATTCGGCTCTGTACTGTCAGCAATTAACCAGATTACAACAAGCAATTCAAAAAAACCGACCAGAATTGATCAATAGAAAGGGCGTTGTCTTCCATCATGACAATGCCAGACCACACACATCTTTGATTACCCGGCAAAAATTGACAGAGCTTGGCTGGGAAATTTTGTCACCGTATAATCCAGACCTTACACCTTCATACTACCATTTGTTTCGGTCTCTGCAAACTTCCTTAATGAAAAGAAATTCACTTCACAAAGGGACTGTGAAAATCACTTGGGCAAGTTTTTCGTCGATAAACAACAGAAGTTATACACAGATGGAATAATGGCTCTAACCAAAAAATGGCAAAAGATCATAGATAATAATAGACAGTATGTACTTAAGTAAAATCCATTTTAAACAAAAGAAATATCCAATCGAAAAACGACAAAAAACTTTTAAGACTTACCAATATATAGTTGGCGTTCCATGTCGTCTAGTTCTTGGTCCAATGTCCATTGTCTATGGTCCTGTATACTTAGGTCATTTGTTTGACTAATCTCAATAGCTGTTAATATGTGTTTCAAGTTTACTTTATGTAATATCATACGTCTTTCGGTGATCAGTTGTACTTCGTCCATTTTAATTTCCACGTATCCTGTATTAGTATCAAAGACATATAAAGTAAAGTCGCGAAATGAGC
Organism: Odontomyia ornata; assembly: GCA_963969285.1. Taxonomy (NCBI): domain Eukaryota; kingdom Metazoa; phylum Arthropoda; class Insecta; order Diptera; family Stratiomyidae; genus Odontomyia; species Odontomyia ornata. Next base: position 86,542,810 of record OZ017742.1, read on the forward strand.
TTATTTTCATCCATACGTGAGTGAAGTACTTTTACTACATACATGCCTTCCTCTCGCATGTGAATTGAAATCCCCCTGCCTTTCACGCCGCTAGAGAATCCACACATTCAAGTTGCTCTCATGAAAATCCCACTCCTCTGATACCTTAACCCCCGAATTGTCCACAAAATATCAACCAATATGATTAAAAACATATGATTTGTGAAAATTCAACATTGATGGGAAGCGTCTAATCATGTTGAATTTGAAATTCTACACAAAACAATTTTTTAAGACAAACCGTGTTGAATCTAGTGCAAAAGCGTTGCAAATGTGATAATTAATCAAACTTAAAAGTTTGTTACGGATCGCGAGTGTTTTTGTGTCGAAATATGAAAAATGTAGTGACGTGTGCGGGATAGTAAAAACAGCTCTAGGAAGCGGGTCAGGGACGTATCCTTCGTAGAGTAAGTCATGTGCAATCTTTTATATCGTTCAAGTTAAAATACCCGCACGGAAAATTGATTTAGTTCAAGATGCGAAATTTAATGGGAGACGTCACGTCAAATACATTTGAAATTCGAATCAACAGCCAATAACACGCCAACTTCACAATACATGATAAAGTGCTTCAATTCTCTTGATGCATTTCGTATCCATTCTCTCTGACATCTATGATTAGTATTGATCTTCTCTAGCACTAATGTCCCCTACGTTAGGTGTAATGAAAATATTAGATAAAGAATCATCATTATTGGCAGTCTGATTGATGTTTGTTGTTTGCCCAGGATCAGTTGTTGTCTCGCAATCTGCAATGATAATATTCTGTTTGGGTCTTTTTATATTGACTTTAGCTATTCTATTATTATATTTATGTTGTTTATACCTAGGTACTAACTTATTTCTTATCGCTTTAGGATTCTTAATCAAAATATCGTCTCTATTCTCTGTGTATTCTTCCCTATTTTTGTTTTCTCTCACAAGCCTTGTGTGCTTTGCTTTTACTATCCTGTCGTAGAATTCTTTATCTATTTTTCCCGACTGAATTTCAATGGGTCTCTCATTAGTAGTGAAGTGTATTTGTCTATTATAGAATTCCAATGCATCGAAAAATTTTTCATTCGTTGTTTGTTTCAGGATGCTGTTACAGCCTGTTCTCATTATCTCTTGAATTGTTTCGTGGAACCTTTCAATATCTGCGTTTCCTGTATGTGAGTGTGGCTCTATAATATGAAGTTTTATGTCTTTTATTTGATAAACTTCTTTTAAGAAAACAGAATCGAAGTCTCCGTCTCCTACTAATAATTGGGGCCGGCCAATTGTCGCTATTATTGCTAGAAGCCCTTCTCTCATATCTGTCATATTTTTTGATTGTACAGGGTTATCCATTTCGTGGTTGGGAAAGTATAACTCTGCCATTTGATATCTGTCAGAATTAAATCTCATTCAAAGCGTGTTTTTTTTAGTTGAACGTTTGCCATTTAGAAATATGGATCGTTTAACAGTTGAAGAACGCGTTAAAATTATTAAATTTTATAATAAAAATGGTGATTCTGCTGTATCAACATTTAGGGCTTTACGAGCCGATTACGGTCGACATAATCGACCTACACAGCAAACAATTTCGAACACAGTGAGAAAATTTGAAGAGACTGGATCGGTTATTGATATTGCAAGGCCTGTGCATTATAACATTCGTTCTGCTGAAAATATCGCTGTCGTTGCTCAAAGAGTGGAGGAAGACCCGAATTTGTCGATTCCTCGACGTGCTCAACATTTGGGCTTGTCTTACGGCTCATTGTGGCGGATTTTGCATTAGGATTTGCATCTCCATCCATACAAAATCCAACTCACTCAAGAACTGAAGCCTCAAGACCATACACAACGCAGAATATATGCGAATTGGGTGATTGAACAACAAGCCATTGATAAGGATTTTTCGAACAAAATTTTCTTTAGTGATGAGGCTCATTTTTCGCTCAGGTGATCGCAGAAAGGCCTTTGCATCCGGAAAAAGTGACCGTTTGGTGTGCATTATGGTCTGGTGGTGTTATTGGCCCGTATTTTTTTGAAAACGATCAAGGAAGAGCCATTACAGTCAATTCTGACCGCTATGGACGGATCTTAACCGATTATTTTTGGAGACAAATTGAAGATTATGATCTGGAGAACATGTGGTTCCAACAGGACGGAGCCACAAAACACAGGCTAATCGAGCACTTTTGCAAGAGAAATTTCCAGGATGCGTAATTTCCTTTGGATTTCTTTTATGGGCTATACGAAAGACCGTGTTTACGCGAACAATCCTCAAAATCTTGAGCAATTGAAAACCATTATTCGCGATGTTATGGCCGAGATATTGCCGAAAATTCGCCGAAAAGTCATTGAAAATTACCTCAAAAGGATTGAGGCCTGTAAGAGGTCCCGTGGAGGACATTTGAATGATGTTGTGTTTCACGTATAAAGGCAAGGTTCTTTCTTTGTAATGAATAAAAAATTTTGTTTCATCTGAATATTTTATGTGTTTTCTTTAGCTTTACTTTCCCTAACGTAAAATGGATAACCCTATATTATATTTCCTGCTGCGAATTTGAAAAATTTATCAATGCTTGTCATGATTGAAAATAAATCCATATGAACAATTTCTCCTGGACTCGTTCGGGTCTGTGATAATTCCAATATGGGCCTAATTGGTTTTTTATCTACCTTCATTCCGTGCATGTGTCACAAACTTTTATAAATCGATTTATGTATTGCTTCAAATTCAAATAAATTTTTCTTTTAAGTCTCTCGTCGTTTTCTCTGACGCCAGAGTGTCTAGTTTCTTTTTCATGATTATTTTTTATGACTGATAAAAGTTCTTCTTCGTTCTCAATTTCTTGTAAGATCCTCGATACTTTGATGAATTTAATTTTGCTATTATCGAATCCCTTGATGAGGATTTGTTGTAAGATATTATATTCGGGATCGTCCAGCTCACTGTAAATGGCCACTTGATATATTCCATGGGTAAAATTATTCTTCTTCTATGATTTAATTTGATTTGATCTTATGTTCTGGTTTTTCTTTTTCTACTAATAGTATTTGCTGTTTGTACTAATTTATAAAGCCATCCTTGATGGGAAGATGATCGTCAAAATTGTAAAATTGTACTCGTATTCCCACTTGTGCTTTCCGTTTGTTTCTTCGATGTTTTTCTTATTCTCTTAATTTTTGGGTCGAGTTGTAACTGGTAGTCCATGTTAGAAGAGATACTTGAGGCCTGTTCACCTTGCACACGAATAGGTAAGCTTTTACCGAGATTATGTTTATTTCTTTATGTTGAACCATGTTAATTTCTCCTGAATCACGCAATCGAGATAGGAAGTCTGCCGGTATATTTTCTTTTCCTTGAATGTATTCCAGTTTAATGTTATATTCTCCTGGTTTTAATATCCATCGTTGTAATCTGGGAGTGATGTCCTTACCTTTGAACTTTTGCTATAGCAATTTTATCGGTTGGTGATCCGTTTGTAAATCAAACTCTCTTCCATATAAGAATGGTCGTAAGTAATTGACTGTCCAGACTATTGCTAACATTGCTTTTTCTTTTGTAGCATATCGTCTTTCGTGCTCGTTTAGTGTTCTACTAATATAGCATATAGGGTGTCTTTTTTGCCTTAAGACTGCGCCTATAGCGAAATTGCTTGCATCTGTGGTTACCTTAAAACGTTGTGCGAAATTAGGAAGTCTTAGGACTGGGCCCGAGGTTAACAAATTTTTTTACTTTTCGAAGGCCCCGACATATTCGCTGTCATTCAGATTTACTTTCTGATCCTTCTTTAAGTATTTTGTCATCGTCTGTGCCACTTTGGCGAGTCCTTTATAAATATCCTGTAGTATCCCGTCAAGCCCAATAAGGATTTGATTTCCTTTGCCTTTTTCGGAATCTTCACTTGAAGTACTTTTTCAATTTTGTCTAGATTGGGTTTTATACCGTTGGGTCCAATTCTTTGACCAAGAAATTGTGTTTCTTTCTTAAAAAACACACATTTGTGAACATGTAGCTTAAGGTTTGCCTCCTTAATTTGTTAAAGATATTTTGGACATTTTGTATACGAGTATGCTCAGGAAGGGAAGTTCCGAAAATTAAAATATCATCTAAATATACCAAACAAATTTTATTGATGTAATCTTTTAATACAGTGTTAGTAAGCCTTTATATGTGGCTTTAGACCAAATGGCATCCTTGTATATTCGTAGTGTCCTGTTGCTGCTGCAAATGCAGTCTTATTTATGTCAGATTCCTACATTCGAATTTGATGGAATCCCTTCGCCAGATCCAGTATGGTAAAATACTGAGCTCGGCCTGGCTTTTCCAGGATTCCGTCGATATTTGGAATGGGAAACCTGTCATCCACAGTAACCGCATTGAGTTTCCTGTAGTCGATGTGGCCAGTCTCCACTTCTTTTGTCCTAAATTGTCCATTTTCTTCGCAACTATTATCACTAGTGAATTGTATGGTGAATTACTATTCCTGATAATTCCTTGGCCCAGCATTTCCTGTATTTGTCTTTCGATTTCTTTGTCGTGAATTAGTGGATTCTTGTACATCTTGGAATATATTGGATCCTCCGTTGTAGTTTTTATTTCATGTTCTACTTTCTTTGTGTTTAAAAGTGAATCTCCTTCTAGAAAGAAGATGTCTCTATTTTTCCTGATGAGGTTTTCCAATTCTAGTCTTTCTTTTTCGTTTAAGTCATCTATTTTTATGTCTATTTTCTCTGATGGTTCCATTGTATGGATATCACCAAAGTTAATTTTATTCACTTCACTATCACTTTTTGTATAACTTTCACTTTTTGTGGCACCTTCATTGTTCAAAAAAGGCATTGATTTATCACCAAATGTAATACTTTGATTCGCGAAATCAATTATCGACTCTGTACACAATAATATATTTGTATCGGTCAGCTTACTTCCAACTCGTGTAATCCCGAATTCCAATTTCAGGAGGAATTTTAGTTATAGCTTCATACTCGACTTTTTGGGTTCCGGATAATGTACGATATTGTTGGTTATTGACTTTAGTTTTGGTGTTATTACCTAACTTATGACTATTAAGAATGGACACTGTAGAACCAGAATCTATTAATACCTTTAATGGTTTGTAGTTTATGTGAATTTCAATTATGGGAAGATTGGTGGTTCCGAGGCTTGCGCAGGAAAATTTTCCTCCGTTCGTATTAGATTTGTGTCCATCGCTTCCACTCTGTCATTGTTATTTTGTTGGTTGTTGTACTGATTGTAATTGTTGTATCTATGGCTTTGTCTGTTCTTCTGATAGTCGTTATTCTGTCTATGTTGATGAGAGCCGTTATGTCTGTCCCTAGAATAATTCCTTCGATAGGTAAATCTCCAACTTTCATTCTGGTTATCTTCATCACTTTGTTTATTATTATGTTTATGTAGTTTATGCTTCTTCTTGTATTGATCATAATTGTCTAAATACACTGTTAATAATAACTCTTGGTAAGCTTCCTCTAGAGTCTGGATATCTTTCGTTCTTAGGTGCATTGCGGTCTGTCCTGTTGATTTTGCTTAAGAACTCTCCAATATACTTTTTTCATTATATTCAGGCTTAAATTCTAAAGGTTTACTTATATCTAAAGAATATTTTAAATTTAACTTAAATAAAATAGTGATTAGGTAATTATATGAGTCCTAACGCTCCTTGATAATATCTGTCTGCTTGTTCCTTTAATTTTAAATATGTTTCCTGTACTCCGAATGATTTGATTAGGGCTTTCTTTAAGCTGTTCCATGTTTTGTCCGTCATTTTCCTTACGGCAATGGCAGCCTTCCCTTGAATTTTCGAATAAAGTATTTCATTTATGTAACGGTTTTGTTGTTCTCCTTCTACTAGCGAAATTACGCCTTCGAACTCCACAATAAAGTTTGTAAGTTGGAATCCATCGTCTGCAATGAAAGTTGGCATCGACCTCGCTTCTTTCAATAAACCGGGGAAAGATAATGCCATCTTGCTGCTTTTGTTATTGCAGGTTTTTGCATACGATAATATTTCAAAATAAAGCTTATGGTTCTATTACCTTGGCACTGCTTCTTGTTTTTATTGTTTAAGTTTTACACGGGCGACACTATATATTCGGTTTATCTAAGTATACTCGTATAACTTGTGTTCCAGCGCAATATTAAAGAGCGTTGTGGTGAGCCTATCCCCTTTTTTAAATCTGACTGCATGTAGAGTCATGTCTTCGTTTATCTGTTGGATCGTGGTGTTGATTGTCAGTCTTTTCTTTCATCTGCACATTTTTTAGCTTGACATCGAAAGGTTACTGCATCTCTATGCCTGGTTCCTTTTTTTAACCGCTTCCTTGCATTCTTCGCCATACTAGTCGTTCCTACTTTTCTTTTGCCAGTGTCCCAAGGACCTCTACCTTCCACATGGTTTGGATGTCATCCTTGCTTTCTCCCGTCTACGGAAATATGTTGATACTATTTCCAGTGCTGATATGTATGTGGACGTTATTAAGCTATCATTTAGCTTGTGTATCTGCACCTTGGGGTACCTGATCTTCCTTGTTTAAAGCTCTTGGAGATGCGGCATCGGAACTTGACCCTTATAAGATAGTGGCCTGAATCACAGACAGCGCCGTCGGAAGAGTGCGTTCCGAAAATTCTAGTGGCCACTCGTTTTTATATGAGAACATGGTCAATCTGGTTGAATGTGCGCTTGTCTGGGGATGCCCACGTTCTCTTGCGTGTAATGTGTGAAGCTTATGATCATCAAACATCCATCAAATATCATCCGCCCGGCCCATTTCAATCCATTACACGTCGACCAAATCAGTGTTAGGAGCAAGGACGGCTACCGTCGAGCCATCATGCATTCGCTTATGATCATCAAACATCAACTTATAGTTTCCCAACAGGCTACTATATTATTTTCAAAATGGATTCGGGTAGAATGCGATAATTTGGTCGCAAACCATCGCAAATTTATATGGCAACTAGAAACATCCTCATACTGCAATAGATTGTCGTGTAAATGCCGTTATCCCGTCTGCCTTTTCGTTACATCTGAAAATTTTCACCGCGTCAGTAAAGAAGTTTCACTTAAAAAAAACTGGTTTTCATTTATCACATCAGATCAAATTGCCAATTGAATTTTAACAATTCTGAAATAACGAGAAATTTAAAATGACACCTCTTGCAATATTCCACACCAATAAATAAATATGTGGTCACAATTTTTTGAACAAATAACCACGTCTCAAGATGCCATCGATATACATGAAACACTATCTCCATGCGCACGGTAAACTAAGCGGCCGTTTGAAAATAGATTATGCTGTTTCATATATTTTTTATTATGCGAAAAAATTAAATATTGGCCATTTATTTCTTCTCAGTATAATAAAACAGCGATTAAACTGCCGATTAAATCGTTTCATCGATAGCTGCTCACTATTTTGATAGTGCGGAAGTTATTTATGTAACTAGCTCATGGAGAGTTTATTTTTGAACATTAGCGTATGTTCTCTTTGCTTTAAAAAGTTTTTTTTAACATTGTTAAAAGCTCGCATCAATTTTTCCTAAAAAGAAAAGTATTTTCTCATCGCAGTTTAAAAAAAAAAATTCAAAAACTCAGAAGCACATATTGCAGTGTAAAACTTGAATTATTGGAATGTTAATGAACTTGGCAAAACGTAGATTTATGTTAGGCCTCAATAAACAATTTTCGTAACTAAATTCAGAAGGCGACCGCCTCACCCAACAGATTTTCAATGCTATTACTACAGACCGTCTATATATAGAGGCTACTACAATCGTCACAACTGAAATTGTATGCCATGCGTCTATAGAATATTGATGAGTAAAACTGTGCATCGAGAGCGTATAAATTCATTTGACATACCTTATAAAAAATAAGCTTGGAAGTTGTCATGGTAAGAATTACCAAATCCGAATTAACAACACCTTGTTTAAAAATATCTGTCTGAAAATTTTATTAAATTCTTTTCACTAACATTAAACTCTGCGATACGAAAATCGTTTAGAAAAATACATCATCCATGAAATTATAGAAATAGCCTTGGGGAGAATTAAGGCGTTGGCAATATTTCTTAAAGCTATAATTTTATGTTATTTTCACCAATGATTTACGAGTAATTTATATTATTGGAACATTTCAATGCTTCCGGAATAAGTCTGTCAAAATAGGTGCAATTTTCACTTGTACCTTAGGGTTCAAATCAATTTATCCAATTTTATAATTGCTGAGTTAGTCTTATATCTATCTGTTAACCTAGGCGTCTACTGTAATCATTTAACTTGCCGCTTTCATGCCATCTCGTCGAAGCCATAAAAACATCATGACATTGTACACAATACCGCGTCGTGCTATTTAATTGCACTATTAATTGAACAAAACGAACTCTAGCGACGATCTATTAAAGCACATACAAGTATTAATAAACGTTATTTTATTATTCCTATATGGACGTTTACAGAAGCGCTTGAAGCTTCACAAAGCAACCAACATCAGTAATAAAATAATCCATCAAAAATGGATGGATTAAAGAGTTTCCTTCGGGAAACTGGGAAGGAATTCTTAAATACAGCGGGCGGAGCTTTCGCAGATGCTGCCAAAGATGTCATTGGACAAGCCATCAATGAAATATTTATTAAAAAGGAAGCCGAGAACAAGCGAGTGCTGCCAAGCATTCAGCGTATGAAAGTTGTAAGTATTAATTGTACTATATATACTCATTATATATTGGATTCACAATTACTGTGATTTTTCAAGTTTCCATATAAAGATAGTTCTTAATTTATTACTGTGCTCAAAACTATGCTCCGTTTTGGTATATACATGATTTTAATTGGGAAATTTATTAACGGTTGCATTTAAAAAAATAAATCATGAAAGACAAAGAGTGTTCTTCAATATATGGTGTCATTAACTTCATTTTGGAGAAAGTTATTTATTAGCAATTACATCGATGCTGGTTTTGTAAATAATCGAGGCTTAAAATGACAGTCATCCTGTGGAATTTAAGTCAATCCTTTTCTGGGTTCTGAATAAATCAAAAATGTGATTCACTTTGTAAATGTTTTTGTTAGGTTCAGGAAACTCAAACCAGCGCTACTTGAAAACGCATGTCTTATAGAACTCTTTGGTTATCCAAATTAAGTTGATATTGAGTTTAATGATTGGTAATCAGATCAATTCAGATTGAAGCTTAATTTCAGAATATTAAAGTAAGTAAGAAAATTTAATATAAGAAGTAGTTATAACTGACTTTAATTGAAATAAAATGGTTGAAAAACATTTTATGAAAACATGCCAAATCATTAAATTATGGTCAGCTTTGCTTTTTCTTAAAATTATTTAACGAATTGTCAACGGCTGTTGAAAAAACCAACCAACTGTAATGGTTTTCCCTTCATCGCTTTGTTCGAGATTTTCCGAAGCAAATCTAAACCGACCTCTCATCGGTTAAATATGCGAAGTCTTGAGCCTTTTTGGATGCTCGCAGTCTACTCCGAGGTGGCTACTTGTCGGCTAGCTAATTCGAAGAGAAATTTCGGTCATGGGTCTTGACGCGAGTAGACTACGCTCGAATACTATTTTCCAGCCACCGATTTAAATTGCCCGTTTAAAACATGTTCAAAAATTGTTCGAAGAAAAATTCTGACATTACTCTACCGCACCCTTTGCGAGGCTTCTCACAACTCAACAAGAACAAAAATCTACCTCGCACGTTTCCGATCTATAGATCGATCGGTACCAAATATTAGCTACCTAATCCTAAACGAAATATTCTACGCTACGTAAAAATGGTCAAACTACAATCGAAGGAGCTGTATCTATTAGTGCGGATTACGTCAAACTGTCAAGCACTCGACTACATCTAGGTACTGATGGCTGAATGAAAATCGCTGAATCATTCGTTCAGGTTAGAGTATATTTAAATATAAGCTGAATGTTGACTATTTTGTTGTGGTTGTAAAAAAATGAACGAATGTCAGGAATGACAATCCGAGAGAAAGAATAGCAAACAAGTTGGGTAGACAGACCTACGCTCATGTCAGAAGGGTTTTGTACTCAACTTACAAAATGCAGTCACCAGCAATGAATAAAATCAAGAAACATGTCAAAAAAATTTGTTCGTTTAAAAGAAAATTCATTGTTTCTTCATTTCCAACTAACAAAAATCACTCAAATCATGAAATCCCAAAAGCATTTATGTCACCGATCTTATCTGAAAATTTTAAGAAGATCAAATCAAAACTGCAGTGTCTGATTCGGTGGAAAGTCCATAAAATACCAAAATAGTATGTCATTGCTGTTGTGACTGGAGAAATTTCGAATGGATATAACTTCCGTGAATATGATACGATTTTCTTCAAACGTACGTATTTTTGCTGGGTTTAAAGGCATCCGTACGATTTTATTGGAGAAAATGTGAAATTGAAGATCATACTATTATTAACAAAATCGAACGAATTTTGACTTCTCAGGTATTTGTCATTGTTATACTTATAAATGTCGCCCTAGATAATTTTTTCAGATTTTTTAGATCACAGGTGTCAAATCCCGAGAGGGAAACACATTTTTCATTTATCCACCCGATCGATCTTTGTGAAACTTTTAGGACAGGTCAATTTCATAAATAGTTAAAGGAAACCCTTAAGATTTTATTCAAGAAAACGTAAAATCGATAAATCATACTATTACTAGCAAAGTTGATTGAATTGCGACTTCTCACGTATTTGTTGTTGTTGTACTCATAAAGGCCTACATTCATGATTTTTTCGGATGAAAGGTGTCCAATCGCGAAGGGGGTACATGAAAAGTACGTCCATTTGCCCTTTCCCTGCCCCCACGGTACTGTTAAGGCAATTTTAAGCCCCGTTTTGAAAAGATCTCGTTAATACCCTTCCAATGACACCCTACTCGACTACCAATCGTGAAATTTTTTTGAGGGGTCACTTCCCTATATGGGGAGACCCCCCTTAAACCCCTTTGAAAAAATTTTCCACCCCAAAACTTTCAGAAAGTCACCATTTCTGACCTTTTCACAAAGTTTCATGTCTGTACCTTCTATTGTATAGTTTCGGAGAAAAAATGCTGTGATATACAGACGGACGGACGAAAGGACAGACGGACACAGGTCGTGATTGCAATAGGGTTTTGTATTTCAGTACAAAACTCTAAAAATGCTTGCAAACATGAGACATGAAAACAACATTTTTGTGGACATCTGTCTTTCTACTTGATTCTGTGGTGAAAGTTTTCTTGGAACGGCTGACCGATTGAAAACATTTTTGTCAATAATGTCGCTAATGAACTGACAGTGCAGCGTTACGTTACCATAATCGGATAGTACTTTCGATGTTTGTCGTGGAACATAGCGTGAAAGATGGACGCAGAAGGAGCCGTCAGCTAATCAAGATTAATGGCCACCAGCAGCGATATTTCGCCAAATTCGCTTATTGGTCTTGGTCTGATTAAATGATTTGTTTTGAACAAAATTAAACAAAGCTACAACCAATTGAAAGTTTAAAGACACTGTAGCATTAGAATTTACTTTATAAACTCAAATCTACAATTTCTGAAGGAACAAATGGTCGAATTGGATTCAACTGTAGAAATCTATCAAAATGACAGCGACCCACAGCATCAGAAGCTGAAACTCGATGCCGCCAGCGAGTTTTGAACTTGAGAGCTGCTGCGCAAGCAGAATGTGTCCTAACCCACTGCTCCGCAAGGACTCCTGACTAAATAAGTACATACGTAATATTATCAAATCGAGTATTTATATTTTTAAACTTATGAAACATGAAAATTAATCATTTTAAAAATATTTTCTCAGGATTTCTCTTTTAAAAAAGTAATACAATGAAAACATAATAAAGGGTTTTCTATTCACGACATAACAATTTTATCTATTAATAAAACACAGAAATATTTGATATATTGAGTTCAAATTTATTGTGGGTATAGTGCAAGCATTACATTTTATGAATTCGATTTCGGTGATTGATTTGACCACCATGAACCCGTTTACAGCAGTCGATTATTTGGACCCAATTTTCCGTCACTCTGGCACACATTTCGACCGGAACGTTGGCAGTTTAGCGCTGGATGTTGTCTTTAAGCTTTTCTAAAGTTGCTGGCTTGTTAACATAGACCAGTGACTTGATATAGCCCCATAAAAAGAAATCCAATAGCGTTAGATCGCATGAAAGAGGCGGCCATGCGACCGGACTATTTCTCGAGATAACACGTTCACTAAATTTGCCTTTTAATAAATCGATTGTGAGGCGTGTTGTGTGGCTACTGACGTCGTCTTGGTGAAACCACATATCGTTGATGTCAAGTTTATCCAATTCTGGCTACAAATAATCTTCCAACAACACGATAACGCCCTCCATTGACGGTAACATGACGGTCGTTTTCATCCACGAAAAAATACGGCCCAATCACACTTCCGGCATGAAAACCGCACCAAATAGTAATCTTTTGAGGACAACGGTGTCTCAAGAAGCACATGTGAGTTTGTTGCTCACCAATAACGCATACTTACCTTATTAACAAAGCCATTGAGCCAGAAATGAGCTTCATCGCTGAAGATGATTTTTCGATGAAATTCTTCATTTTCTTCAACCTTTGCCAGAGCCCAATTGGAGAAGTTTCGGCATTTTGAATGATCAAGTGGCTTTAGTTCTTGAGTCAATTTGATCTTGTAACCATGTAGGCCAAGATCTTTTTGTAAAATACGCCATAGTGTCGTTTTAACGATGCCTAATTCTTTTGAACAACGTGGAATCGACTGATTTGGCTCATTTTGAGTCGATCCACTTACGGCTGCGATATTTTCTTCGCTTCGAGCAGTACGACGTCTTTTGGCACTGGAGCGTCCAATAGTGAAAATTTGGACTCGATCTTATCGACTGTAGAACGCACAGCCTGTCAGGTGGGACGACTATTACGGCCGAAAATTGGAGTAAGCGCCCTTAAAGTTGTGACAGCCGAATCAGAATTTCGGTATTCATTGTTAATAATTTTCAAACGTTGCTGGTTCGTGAACTGTACTGTTATAAAAATTTTGACTTTAACTAACGTTTTGACATGGACAGTTTATTAAAAAAGTTTAAGCGTGCGTTCATATAAAGATACAAAATTGTTATGTCCCTAATAGGAAACCCTATAAATCATGAATTGAAGGTGAGTATCTCCATTGGAATCGTTGGCCTCGGAAACTCAAATTCGGAGGATATTTTATCTTCTTATCATAACATATAACCGGAACACCGTTAAAATCAAAAACGTACCGGTTCATGTTCAAATACGCAAATGCTTCGGGAGCAGTGAGACGAGTCTCAATGTACCCATCCGTAGAGTCGAACAGCTGCAAAATTCAGGGTTTTCGGCTCACAGTTACAGATTTTACGATATTATTTCGAAGTAGTTTCAATATGAAGATGTCAACTCTCGTCAATTTAGCAGTTTGATAAATTCTTCCGTTCGATATAAAGTGCTTCCAATCCGTCTCAGCCTACCGATCAGTACATGCACGAAAACATTTCTTTTAATCTTTCCCTTGTACTAGCATTCTGATTGTACCGGATCTGACATCCATATTTCAAAACTGATCTAACCAGGGTCATTCGCTATTATTTAGTTTCCAACAGCTATTCGAGGTTACTTTCGTTATCGCATGTATGGTCGAATGCCTGGTACGAAAACCAAACTGGCAACTCGGCATCAACTCATATTTCTCGATGTGGGTGCTTAATGCTTGATTCAGTATCACTTCAAAACACCTTGCTAATGTTAGGCAGCAAGCTGATTGAGATAGATTTTACAGCATGAAGATTCCTTTCCTTTCTTCATGATTAGAAATACCTTGGCCTTTTTCCATTGATTTGGAAAATATGAATTATTCAATATGTTGTTGAACAATATGCAATAATTTCTAATAGCAACCTCTTGTAAATGTCGTAGTACTATATTCGGAATCCCGTCAATACCAAATGATTTCTTGTTGTTTATGCTGCCAAATTTGAGACACAAGTCTTCATAGTTGACAAAATAATCAATAAGATTCAAGCTTGATATGAGGTCGGAGATCAATGTTTCATTGAAATGAAGAAAAACTTCGCGGTTCAATCTTGATTTGAAGTCGGAACCTTTTGCTTTAACGACTTCTGAAAGTATTTGGCTCTCTTTCTCATAGCTAGGTAGCGGGACCAATTCAAAATGAGTTCCGATCAGAGAAAGCTCCTGCAATCCATCACATATGTATAACTCTATTTCAATCTATATACGGTGTCGTATTAATTTCGATACCAGCCCTATAGAGAAGATTTGTCTCATTACTAGCGACTTTAAGACTCGAAACCTTCACTCGAGACTTCTTGGGGAATAAACTATTCACGTTCATGAAAACGCCATCTGGGTCCTGTGGGCTAATGCATATGTTTTTCCGCCCGTTGATTGCTGACTTCACTCCTGAAGTATGGAAAGGATTTAGTTCCAAACATTCTTCAGGTGTAATTTCAGCAAAGCCAACTAGGGATGGTTATAGTCCAAAAATCGCCGATAAATATTGTTGACGCGTGTGAGAAGAAGACTTTTCAATTTTTTCAACCTTGCGATGGCTGGTGTTTCATATCCTTCCATATTGTTTCGATGTTTAATCTTGGAAAGTACTTTCTCAATCGTTTCCAACGTCAGCTTCTGTAACTCAGACAAATAGAGATCTTTTTCATCGTTAGTTAGATGCCTGTCATTAGGAACCATTGAACAAGAGTTGCCATCATCAGAAGGACGACATTGCTTCTGGTAATCCTGATTAAACTTCTTTTGAAACTTTCCCCTGTCTGTTTTTTGAAATTCAACCGATAATTTTCATGTTGAACTGGAATGAGGAAGATATCATCCCTTTGATGATTGATTTCCATCACGATTGCATTATGGTCGCTATGGTAAGGAAGCGCCAGCATCCATATAAATTGCACCTGTATTCAATTTAGGTCTCTGTTATCCACGATTTCAGGAATACACCTCTGGGATTATTAGTGGCGTTCAGCCATGATGTATGCTTGGCGTTCAGGTCACCGGCAAGAATATAATAACTATGCAGCCTGTTCAATTCGAGTATTTCAAACAAGGAATTGAGCTCCTCCTTGAACTTGAGAATATTTTTACCAGTTGCATAGTCAGAGATAACGAAAAGGTTATCCCCACTTGGCAGTGAAATTTTAATAACGGACACTTCAAGAGATTCAAAGTTTTTGGATTCGACCTCATCAATATTTTTGAAACAATAGTGCCTTCTAACTAATATCGCGGTGCCGACTTCACCATCACCGTTTACTCTATCGTTTCTTACGAATTCAAAATCCTTGAATGTCATGGAGTGCCATGAATTGAGGTGCGTTCCAGTGAGAAGCAGGATGTCAGGTTTTTGCTTATTAATGAACTCAAGGAGAAAGTCACGTCGATGTATAGTAACAATAGAGTTGACGTTGATCGTGATGAGACGAATCCTATCCATGAGAATGTGACTGTGATTTTGAGGCATTTGAAAGCCCTGAACGCGGAAAAACAAAGTTAATTTTAGAATCCTGTTTTTATCGATTCTCTCCGATAAAGAATTTAATTGCCGATAAATTTTAAGAAGCAGCACATTATTGCCACTTACATTACTTATTTTATTTACATTGTCTGCTGGTCCACTAGCAGCAAGTGCAAATGTCACCCCGGGCTTGACGAAGTTGGTAGGCATCACACTGCGGCGTACTTGACTTTGTTTTGGAGTAAATTTTACCTTTGCATCTTGATACCGGGGGCATTCTCGATATGATGCTGGATGACCAAAGACACCGCAGTTGACACAGTATAGTTTGTCTTTTGGCTCCGGCGGAGCCAATTTGCACTCGGCGGGGGAATGGACATCTGTACACTTTACACATCTATATTTCATGGCGCAATTGGCAGCCGAATGACCGAATCTTTGGCACCTGTAACACTGGTTGACCTCGCTCTTCTAGATGCGTTCCCACCTCACTACTCGCAAGTTCAAGTACCTTTTCTTGAAAGGCAGTTGGACTGCTTTTGCTCGAAATCTGGAGTAAGTAAATTTTTACGCTCGACAATCCATCTCCTTGTTACAAATTCTTTAACTGTAATAAATTCTATTTCTGGTGTAACTTCTTGAAGCACCTAAGGAGATCGACTGTGCCCTCTCCACAGTCCAGATCCTTTAATAAAAAGGTCTGGTTTTATTCCGCTTTTAGGAGTGTAAGTTAAGTGCCGAATCTCTCCAGAATTCAACGCACTTTTTGCTGTCTGAAAATCAATCGATGACTTAGTTCTAATTGTCAGTTTATCGGCATTGACTCTCTTGATCTCAAAATCATTTAATTTATTTACGGCTGCCAAAAACCGGGAGCCATATCTTTGCCTGTTTGCCCAAATACATTGATTGGTGGGACTTTTTCTTTCTTCTGAGTAACATTGACAGATGGTTTCATTTCCGTTGTTGAACGTTAATTTTCCAACTAGTTCCTCTACCGACTTGATCCGAAGTTTGAGTTACTCGTTTTCTCTTTCATACTTCTCAGCTTTGTCGTTAGCTTTGACTAATTGCTCGATTTCGGTTTTTCTTCATTGCTATCTAATCTGCGTTTTAACTTTTTTTCGCCCGTCATCGTTGGCGATGGACACGATCGTTCTAGTTGATGGCTGAAGCAATCGGGCTCCTCCATCTCGTAGCTTTTGCAGCGAGATTAGAGGGAACGTTCATAAACCGGGACTTCCCTTGAATGTATTTCCGCTTTTTGATACTTCTTCCGGAAAGAAATTTCAGCAATTCGATAAATTTTCGAATAATTCGACCGTGATGATTTTCAACTTAAAAAATTAGTTTCAACTAACTTTGTGAACAATTAATTAATTTTTAAAATTAATGACAGGAGCGATTAAAACCACGTCCATACACAACAAAGGCTAGACGTAGAATCGGTTGTTGACATCAATACCCTGACAAAGGAACGCTTTCAATTCTGAAACCTACTCCAGAATTTAAATGTGACATGAAGGATGTATTATATTTTCAATTGCATTAGATTTAAAAAATTGATAGACCTCTGTTGAAGATTTTATAATCCAACCTAAATTTAAATTTTTCTTTTCAAATTCAATTGCGCTTTATTTATTAAATCCTGATAAATTTTATAAAAACCTAAAGCCCATTTTAAAACATAGCATTCAAAAACCGAATGGCGCACATGACACTCTAAATTTAAAGAGCATTCAATCAAAAAATTAGTCAAAAAACAATATCACATTTTATCAAATAAAATCCCTAAATATCGATTAATTGGAAAAAGGAATAAAGCGAATGGGGAATGCCATTTACGCATAGTGTGGGACTCCCATGCTTGCAAGAAGGCGACTGGACTACCCACTAAACACCTCCCCTGAGAACCTAGCCTGGGACCGTTTGACACATTACTTCGGACCAGGTCTCGTTTTGTTACACCGTGAGGCGCCTTCAAGCTGGAGATCCCTCTTCTAGCGAGAGGGGAGAGGGAAAGAGGAAGTGCCAGGCAAGCTATCCCCCAGCCCCAACGACCCCGGCTGTTGTGATTCCCTTTTATCCTTTAAGACTGCCCGAACATAATGTGCTACCTGGTTCCATTTGTCAACAGATTCGAGCATCACCGCGACTATATTATCCGGTGTGAGCTCTTCTCCCTATAGAGGTCCATTCGCAGCCTGTCCCATTTTATGCACGCAAAAAATGTGTGGCAGGCATTGTCTTTCTCTCCTGGGTAAAACCGACAATCGGGGGACCGTTACTTGCAAATTTTGTGCAGGTAAGACTAAAAACACCAATGCCCGCTCAAAAACTGAGTCAGATAGAAGTCAGTCTCAGCATGCATTCGATTTAGCCACAAATGAGCGCTGTCTCTCCTCGCGGACAACAATCTCCCTCGCATCCTGGTTTCGACGCAGGTAAATAGCGCGGCGCTCTCTAGCAAAGAGGCTGAGAGTATCATGCCTGCAATAACTCTCACTGCCGAGTCAGAGACTGTCGGATACGAAACTGCAATCCTCAGCGCTCCTCTTCTCTGTATCTGTGCCAAGCGTTTTCAGTATTGTAACGATTTAATCATTTTACGTCCGAACGCGGAACCGACCTCTCATCGGTTCTAGACGTTAAGTCTGAGTAGTGCCAACGGATGGTACCAACCGGTCAACCAATACGTGCACCGTAACCCATTCACGCGGTGGCTGCTTGTCGGCCAGCTAGTTCGGAGAGGATTTCGGTCGCGGGTCTCCGAATAGGTTACGCTCATTTACATAATTCAGCCACCTATACACGCCCGTTTTTAAACGCGTTACAAAACAAAACCATACGGAGAAGAAACCTACTTTACGTTACTCCGTATTTCTTCCTATAACCAGTCAAAGAACAAAATCTCCTTTTTACTTCGCGTTCCCGAAATTCCGACGCGGTACCGAAAAGTATACTACGTTAACTCATCCCGACGAAAGCTACTCTAATAAAACGGCAAAACAACAAAGGTACTGCGTACCGCGCGCGACGCGAAACCGACCTCAGCGGATTTTTCTAAACCCTACCCTCGCGACGGCATACCTACCCTGCACTTCCTTTCCCGCTGAAAAAGAAGAACCACTGAAAAGAAAAGTCCGTTTTTTAGTTAGCAATTCATGTTATATTTTTTTCATTTGTGATATATAATCCAAAAAAATTATTATTCCTATCCATTAATACTTATTGTAAGATATACAGAGCGTATATAATCCCTGAGATGCCTAAATTTATCAAAAACTCGGAAATGTGCAGTGAAAATGTCCATAAAAAAAAAAAAAAAAAAAAAAAACAAAACTATTTAAAATCAAATAGAATTTTCCGCAAGCGTGTGGAATGTTGAGCAAAATACATATTTTTTTTTTTCTATTAAAACGTGAATATTTTGAGTAAGTGCTTCTAGGAATTTAAAGATTTATTTAATCAAAAACTGGAAATTAGTTTAAAGGTAACTGAAGTGAATTTATTCTTGGTGAATGTTTTAGCACTTGAACAAAAGCTAATTAGAATCATATGCCTAAAAACTTTGTTGAAATATTCAGCGTTTCAGTTACCATAGAGATGCTATGCCAACTTTTTTTCTCATATCGTATAAAATGCTGGATAGCAAAACGGAATTATCTGTGATGTATCTTAAATTTCATTTCACTGGCAACTGAGTTTTGATGGATTCTAATCTTTTTTTATTAATTCATTCTTTATCAGATAGCTATATTAGAAAATATTGAAAGCCTTCAATAGTTATTGTATATCTAATAAATTATTGATTTTACTTAAGATGTTTTTTCATTACTTAACTCTTAACTCTTTCAAAATTCTAAGCGTTATTCAGACTTGTTTTGGAGGAATGTTTTAAGATCTTGACAATTAACTCTAGTTTCCTGATAATTATAAACAATTTAGTTAAATTAAAAACATTTTAAGTGTTAGCGTGCTTTTAGGCAAACATTCTAGAATATCACTTATGTTTAATCAAATATGAATTCAATTAACTTATTAATTAAATTAATTTTTAAGATTTATTGATGTTGGCTGGTGTCATTATGGAAGAATAAAAACACAAAAAAAAATAAAAGCATTTGATTTGTTTATAAAAATTGTGTATAGGAATTTCTATATCTAGACCTTCCTGCCTCTTATTTTCCAAAAAAAAATACTCTGTATGAATAACGTTGCCAGATGAACTCTGGTCAAAATACATGTTGATACAAATTAATTGGTGACCTCAATCCCGTTTTAAGGCATGATTCAATTTATATGTATCGCTTATTTGCAAAATGGATGAGCAATATTATTTTTCTAATCTATCAATATATTATTGTGGAAATTTTAACTATTATTCTCTGTAAAATGATTGTGTAAATTTTTTTACGACCTAGTTGTGGCTAGCTAGTAGTCAATTAAATATAAATTTAAATGTGCTTAATCTAAATTAAACTTAGATTCGTCTAATTTCTATTTTCATTAGTCTTTATTCAATGCCGTTCACTTAATTTTTCTTTCAACTTTACTGTACTATTCTACAGAATTGAATGTATCAGTTACATATTATTGTTCAGTCTATCTGGGTTCAAACTCAAATTCTATTGGAACTAGTTCGTAAAAATCGATGCCCTATCTTTTACATTTTCTAGTCAAAGAATCTCTTATCATTGTTTTCCTTCAATTTATATCAAACTGTTATCATGCAAAGAAAAACTATAATAACTATGTCATAACTGGTAGGCTGATGGTACCTTCTTGCATGACCTGTCTAAATTTAGGTGCATTTTTAAGATTTACGTCGATACCGAGATTCATTTCAATGCAAGAGTTAATAAAGCATACCCTAGTATTTCATTTACTTGCATTTGGATAAAGTACATACTTGTGTAAAACATCAGTATAATCGCAGTCCACGATAATGTCCAACTCCTGCGGTACGACCATTTAGTATAGAATCGAAAGCCTACTCCGATATTATCGGTGTCTTATTATAATTGCAAACCGCTTATTTTTCAGATATTTTGTAGTATCTATCGGTCTGAGGTTGAATAGCCTTCCGGTCTGTGATACGTATAAAAATCCCTCCAATTGTCCTGTTGAAGTATGAAATGCAGACTGTGTAGCTCTTCAATCCTGTAAACATCCAAATCAATATCCCATCGTAGAATATTTTCATTGTACCTTTTTTTAAGTTTCTCGACCTCAATCGTCGGGCCTATGAAACTACGAATAAAAGCTGATTGTGCAAAAAGATCAATAAGAATCTTTCCAATAACTTTATTGGTTATGCGAAAAATACGCCAATTGTGTTTTGTTGTCACTGTTATTAGTTCAACTACCGTACACAACTCGTCGATTATTTTTAAGTGAGTATAAAATTCGCCAGACTGCTCCAGTAAACGCCAGAACTGTGCAATTATTGAATCCAAGTAACCCGACACAGAGAATAAGTCACTTCTACTGTCCTTTGAACGACCACACCGTTGGAACTTAGCTGACCCGTAGCTAGGTATGCCCACTTTGCACGTGAGGGTTAGTCGCCACTTTGAAGGTTATATGACGAATGACACTTCCAACCAGTTTCCACGTTTCTATCTTTTCGATGTTTTGATGGCAACTGTAGGGGGCATTGCCAGATAGATATGCTTCGAAATGTATCGGATGGTTAATTAATATTATTTTTCACATACTTATATCCACAGATATAAATATTTGAAAAAAAAATATTTTCTGCGCAATGATATCCGCACGAAAGATGAAGTCTGCTTGCACTTCGAAGTCATACATATCTGGCCGGTTGCCAGGGTTCGGGATCGGAATCACTTCGATTCCCGGGCGTAGGCGTCACATTACAGTATACCTCCTTACTGAGAGCGTCGCCTCATATTTCTGCAATCATCAAGAGGCGTCTTCTTGATGGTCTGGATCCCCCTAAGTTGGCCATAAGTCGACTCAGAGCCGATACTCCCGAAGCAGCCTTCTCAGCCGTTGCCCTAATTTGCTCAGAGAAACTCATCTTCGAGTCGATCAGTAGCCACAGGTACTTTACCGCTGGCTTCGATTCAATTAGTTTGTCTCCATTACTGATCATCCTTACTCTAGGTATTCTCTTTTTTGTCAAGATGACCATTTCGGTGTTCTCCAGTGCTAAACTGAACCCTCGAGCAGCCATCTAGTCTCTCACTCAGCGCATTAGCATACCGCTTGTTCAACGGTGCGTCCAGCGACTAGAGCCACAACATCATCCGCATAGTCGATCAAGCGCGACTCATCTGGCATCTCCAGTCTCAGTAGCCCGTTGTGAGACACATTCCACAGGTCCGGACTAAGGATAGATCCCTGGGCAACACCCGATATAGCTTCCATCCTTCGTTGGCCCTGTGTCGTGTCGTAGAGCAGGCTTCGGTCCTTTAGGTAGTTCCTCAAAAGCCGCATTAGATATTCTGGAACTTGAAAAGGGGTTTCCAGCGTATCCAGAATATCCACCCGGAGTTGAAGGTGTTCCTGACGTCGAACGACACCAACAGGACAATCCGTCGCTTGACGCGACTATATGCCTCTGCCTTTTGGACCGCGCTCACCACCTCTGCAATCGCACCAATGGTGGAGTGTCCTACTCCAAAGCCGTACTGCCGAGAAGTAGCACGAGTTACGTCAGTGAGTTTTCCCTTGATGAGTTTCTTTAGCACTTTCCCAGCCATGACTACCATGCATAACGGGCGGTATGCGGACGGCAATCCAGAATTTCCCTTTCTCTTGCTCTTCAGCAAGAGTCTCGTCACTTTCCATCGTAAGGAAAACCCAGTCCCGTAGGCAAGCGTTGAATGTACTGAGCAGCAGGTCAGGACAATGGACAAGTTGCAACACCTCAGCTGAAACGCCATCTGGGCCTAGAGCCATCCTTGGTTTTAATGTTAGGACTGCTGTGTGAAGAGTGGGCACTCGATTGCTGTTTCAGCGTGGACAGCGTCAACATGGACGGGATGGGCTGGAAAGTGGCCGCAGTACCTCGTCCATATTTTCCGCTACATGTATATAAGGCGCCGTAGGGAACCAACCTTCCGCATAACTAGCTTGTAGCTAAGGCCCCACGGATCCTCGTTCAGATTGTCCACTAAATCAAGCCAGCAGCGAGCCTTGGTGTTGTTCATCAGTTTGCGAAGGCATTTCTTGGTCGACTGATATGCTGCTACCCAGTTGCATGCTTCGCTTTTCAGCGATTTCAGTCGACCACAAATACCTGAGGGCTTGCCATGCCGGGGTTTTCGACAAGGTATCGAAGCGCTGCAAGCAGTCGTGATGATGCTTATAGTTGAGTTCACCGCGTTTTGACCTGTAATGGAGCACCTGCCGTGAGCACATCGACGAACCTCAATTGTAGAAGGTCGAGAGCACAGACGTCGGGAGACATCATGAATCTCAAGCAGAATGTACTGATGATCACGATGAGTGTCGTCCTGAGCACCATTTCTAGTATTCGTTTTCCCCGCCGATCTGTTGAAGGCATGATCCATTCAATTGCTTGAGTGTTGAAGTCTCCCCCAACAAACACATTGCCATCTGCGTTCGAGGCAGCGCCCTCTAAAATAAATAGAGATTTATTTCATCGTTTGTTAAATTTTTATCACTAGGAGCCATTGGGTAACAGTTGCCATCATCGGATGAAGGACATTGCCTCTAATAATCCTAATCAAACTTCCATTGAAACTTGTCCTAACCGTATTTTTTTTGAAATTCATCCAATTATTTTCATGTTGAACTGGAATGAGGAAGACATCATCCCTTTGTTGATTTATTTTCTTCCTCTTTTTTTTCAAAATTTACCGTAATCGTAAGGTTCACAAGCTGGGTACATCTGAGTTTGTTTTAACACGATCTTTTTTCATACGAACTTGAAATAACACCCAGATTGAAAAATTCACTCCCCAAGCACGATGTTTATAAAATTACAATAAAATATTTGACGAACATGATTTACTGCACCCTGTATGCCGAATAAAAACATTTCACCAAATACTTAATACATTTTATCTTATCTTCAAATAAACCCCAACACCATTGCAACAAACAATTTATGTATCGTTCAATTTTCTAATATAATTTGTGTGATGCTGTCACAAATTAGAACCAATAGTAGCAGTAAGTTCGCGATTGTCGGAGAATAGAAAAATATTTGAGGAATCTTGTGCGGTATTTGTACATACCTTTTAAGTTATTCATTTAAATAGAAATGCCTGAAGATGATCCACTATTGTATGGATCAGATGAGGTTGATCGAAGTGTTGAAGATATTTTTGAAAAAGTCCAAAGCCGATTTAGAACGGTTATACCCAGTATACGAAGATTTAAAAAGGTAAACGTGGAATGTTAAAGTGTCAAAATCTGTGAAATACTGTATTCGGTAATATTTATTTTAAGTAGTAACGTTATCGCGCGAAAAAAATATTGATTGATAGATTTTACATTGGTTGTTCACGTGGATGTTAATGTGAAAATCAATATGCGATAAACCGAACTCAACGCACGTCTATTGAACTCTTAAGTATATGTCAACAAATTTTTGAGTTGAAATTTAATGTGTTCAGTATTTGATTTCTGGGATGCTTTTTATGAAGATGCGTGGTTAATATTCATCCGGAAATAAAACCGTTTAAACACCAGCACACAGTGATTATACAAATTATTCAATTGCATTTATTACGCACTTGTTAATTATGCACTGAATCTATTGAACATTTTGTGAGTTAAATATCAGAGATTTTGATAAGATAATTCGAGAAATGATGTCGCTATAAATCATCCAATCTTTGGCAATAAATCAATGTTCTGTGTTATGAAATTCGGATAAATTGCAGAAAATAAAGCTGGGAAATTTTTTTGTCGATTTCAAGTTGAGTTTGTCCTGCGTTTCAATTGCATAACAGATGCACATTAGATCTCAAAGTGAAAAACTCAAATCTTATATGTTGTCCTTTTTCGAAGATCGAATTGACAGACTATTTGTGAAGAAAAAGTCGCCATTCATCCATGATCTTGGTCTCATATTCATACATAGTAACAGCAAGAAGGAATTAGCCTAAACTCCTTCCTATTTAAGACCAAAAAAATTAGAATTCTTAAAAATCTATGACTACTAATCGAGTGGGTTGAAAAATAAATTAATGCTCAATTAAGCGATTACGAAAGGCGCAAACACAACCTGAGCTGAGAATCGGATTTTCAAAAAATAATTAATCAGTGTCGCTGAAAGTGACATTATCTATGGAGTTTAATAATTGAACTAGTTTTCTACCAAAAATGATTGTTGACATGTAACTTTTATCAATTTAACATATGGTTGGTACTAAAATAACACATTTCGATTAATTTTTTCAACTTGAAGGTACCACTATTTTTAATTTAAGCGTTTCTAATCAGTCACTGTACCGAATCTCATTCAAATCGGAGCTTTATTTTGGTCGGAACAGACCTCACTGAATTTCGTTTAAACAACACTTAAAAATACTACATTTCCACTTTTTGATTTCCTTGTTCATCCTCCGATTTTCACCATTTTGACAATGTAGAAGAACTTGATCAATAATTTATAATACTAGGTACGTAGGTAGGTATGTTTAACAGCAGCCTCTGCCGATAGGCTTCGTCGAGAGTTCTCATAGCCACACAAGGGCCCATTGTGACACCGCAACTAAATGGACGCGATCTTTTAATTATGTGAACCACCCTGAGCTGTTAATAAACTGGGTTATTCTCCTTAAATTCGCCGATGATACTTCGACTAGGTCGGTGAAGAAGAAGGAGCCGAGAGACTACATTCTGCTCATAGATATAGAGAGTACTGGATCCACAACCGGTCGCGAGAGCCGAAGCAATTAGCAACCTTCGCTAAAGTTGTGTGAAGTTGAGGTTTGAAGTGATATGTTTTTATTAACTAAAAACACTAGTTTTCCTTGAAACCATAGAATTTTGTTTATTTTGCAAATACCGTTGTTGGATTATTTTAAGAATTAGTTAGTACTGAAGGAGGCAACTGACTTCCGAAATATCGGCATTTGCAAAATAAACAAAATTCTATGGTTTCAAGGAAAACTAGTGTTTTCAATTAATTTAAATATACCATAGCAAAGAGATGCAAACAACTTAGATACTAGATATGTTTTTGCACTTAATTCACTTCGAAACACGTTCACGTTTATAAAGTTTTATAAGATCGCGTGAACGAAATCATATAGTTTCGAGAGCGTAAGATATTTATGTGTGAAACTTGCTTCCCACACATGGACGAGTACACAGATTCTCGTTGCTCGTCCATTTACTTATATGTCTTTGATTCTTCTCTTTGCAAGGGCCTGGCATTCGCATAGGGGATGGATCAGACTACGGCTATATAGTCGCACTACTGTCGCAAGTTACACATAACATACCTTCAAATGAGCATATAAGTTCTGTGTATGCCTGAACTTCCTTTGCAAATCTTGTCTCAGTGTGTTCATATTTGCGTCTAAAAATCGCTCGATACGAAAATCGAATTTTAATAAGGCCGAACCCTAATAGGTAAAGCACTGTTTCCTCGTCCGCATCTATAGCTTCAACGCAACTCATTGTGACAGATACCCATCCGTGCCGCATGCCTACCAAATGGGCCATCCCAGTTAACACTTCAGTAGTAGCGCGGTCTACCATTGCATGCATTTCGTGGAATTGCAATGAATACTGTGGGTAGATATTGCACAAATTTGTAATATTCTTCCACTAACAACTACTGAACATAATTAGTGACGCCACGACTGCAAGGGGGAAAAATATTTGTGTCGAAACTTAATTTCTACTATAGTAGAACGTGTGACCACTCGCGTGACAATTTTTGCGAGAGCCCGAGTTTTGTTTTATTTTTATATTTATTTATTGCTTTACTCCCTCCAAATAAGTTATGAACTTGTATGATGGAGGGAGAATATTTTTTTACAATCATAGCTTATTTTATTATCTCTAGAGTTTATTTAACATTTCTCTATGTTATTACATTTCTTTAAATTCAATTTAAAAATTATTTATAGGTGTAACTAATGGATAGTGATGATTAGCTTGTAGACTGCTCCGATGATTGTTTTGCTTTCAGATAGTATTCCAGTTTTGTTTTGAAACGTATTGGGTTTGTTGAGCATCCCTTTAAGTCGTTTGGTAGGTCATTGTAAAGCCTTAGTCAGAGCATATCTAGTAACAAGCAATTTCACATAGAACAAATTTCGCATCTAACGGTAGTTAACGTAAAAACCGATTTGTGTATGTATTGCGTAAAATTAGAGATCGAATTGTGTATGTATTGAGTAAAATTTATTTTCCTCTCAAATTGTTAGAATGGAAAGAAAGAACTGCAAAATAATTTCTCTTATGTTATTTTACGTCCCTTTCTAATCGGAAAAACAGCTGGTGCAGTTGCTTATTAGTATATATGCTCTGCCTTAGTGCTACACATGTGAAATGCTTCTGCTCCTGGGTTGTAGTTGCGCGAATAGTTGCCATGTTGATGAACCTCTGTCTAGTGTTCATTTCATGAGTTATTCGTGTCATTCTTTCATTTTTTGTTATGTATGTGAGAACTTTTAGCGCATATAAATTTGTTATATTGAGAGTACTTGTACAAATAAATAACTGATTTGACGGAAAAGTATGAGGTGTTCCAATAATTATCTTCAATGCCTTTTTCTGTATATTTTGGACGCATCTTATGTGTGTGTCGTAAGTTCCACCCCAAGCGATTATGCCATATGTCAAAAGTGTTTGGAACAACGTTTTGTATAATTTGATCAGGTCATTTGTTCTAAGTATGCGTCTGAGATTGTAGAATACAGGGTCAGTATAATAAGTAACCGGACTGAGCCTGCCCCGCGCCGTCAAAGCGTCTGCTAACCGGTATCTGAAGCTGTAGTGGTGGTGGGGGTCTAGGTAAAGGGAACCGGGCTGCAGCAGTTGCCTCCAAGCCATAGATGTGAGAGAGAGGATACGAAATGCATCGAGAGAATTGAAGCACTTTATCATGAGGCGTGAAGTTGTCGCGTTATTAGCTGTTGATTCGAATTTCTAATAAATTTGACGTGACGTCTCCCACTCATTTTCGCATCTTGAACTAAATCAATTTTCCTTGCGGGTATTCTAACTTGAACGATATAAAAGATTGCACATGACTTACTCTACGAAGGATACGTCCCTGACACGCTTCCTAGAGCTGTTTTTACTATCCCGCACACGTCACTACATTTTTCAGTTTTGTTTCACTCGCGATCCGTAACAAACTTTTCAGTTTGCTAAATTATCACACTTGCAACGCTTTTGCACTAGATGCAACACGGTTTGTCTTAAAAAAATTATTTTGTGTGCAATTTCGAATTCAACTTGATTAGACGTTTCCCATCAATGTTGAATTTTCACAAATCAAATGTTTTCAATCATATGGTTGATATTTTGTTGACAATTCGGGGGTTAAGGTATAAGAGGAGTGGGATTTTCGTGAGAGCAACTAGAGAGCCACTTGAATGTGTGGATTCTCTAGCGGCGTGAAAGGCAGGGGGATTTCAATTCGCATGCGAGAGGAAGGCATGTATGTAGTAAAAGTACTTCACTCACGTATGGATGAAAATAAGCTCATTTTGCGTCCATTACTTTATATGGCTTTGCTCCAAGCGCTTGGAGAGATAGCATCGAGCGAGAGCGGAGTGCGTGTTCAGTTACGTCGTCGGAGTGAAAATGGAGCGTACGATCGAGCAACGTGTTAGCATCAAATTTTGTGTCAAACTCAAGAAAAGGGCCACGGAAACTCTTCAAATGATTCAAGAGGCTTACGGTGAGGATGCTCTGTCCAGAACTCAAGTGTTTCAGTGGCACAGAAATTTCCGGGAGGGCCGCGATGACGTCCATGACAAACAGCGCGTCGGTCCTCTATCAACAAGTCACACGGACACAAATGTGCAAAAAGTGCGTGATGTGTTGAGCAGTGATCGTCGTCTGAGCATTCGGGCTATCGCAGATGAGGTTGGAATTGATAAGATGACCGTTCACAACATTATTAAGAACGATCTGGGCATGAGGAAGATCTGCGCGAAGCTGGTATCCAAACACCTGCATAATGAGCAAAAGGAGCGTCGTGTTGCTGTCGCTTCGGAAATCCTTGATCGACTGCAAACCGAACCAGAGTTCTTACAGCCCGGATATGGCACCAGCGGACTTCTTTCTGTTCCCCAAGATCAAGACACACCTTAAGGGGTCGCGGTTCGGGACTCTGGAAAACGTTCAACGTGCTACGACGAGGGCTCTAGACAGCATCGAGGTTGCCGACTTCCAGGGAGCGTTCGGGGATTGGAAAATCCGGTATCAGCGTGTTATCGACTCCAATGGGGACTAATTTGAAGATTTCTAAAGAAAAATTGTACATATTTTGCCAATAAAAAATTTCCTGAGATTAGTCCGGTTACTTATTATTCAGACCCTGTATGTACAAAAGGCGTTTGAGCTTTTCATTTAAGTTCTGTAAATGATCTTTCCAGTTTAGATGTCTGCCGATATGCAACCCTAAGTATTTAGCCGACGTATTGTTCTGAAGTTTAATTATCTTTATTCTGTTCTGCTCCATTATTCTTACTTTGACATTTAGATTATTTGGTGGTTGGGCGCATGAATTACATGAACATGGTATAATTTTTTTTTAACATTTAGCTTGATTGAATGTCTTTCTGTCCATTGTATAATTTTTGCCAATATTTCTGTAGTGCGTTCATAAAAATTTTCCCATTTGTCGCTTGTAATTAGAACGACAGTATCATCAGCGAATCCTACTATTTTTACTTCTGCCGCGACGATTCTAAAGAGCGATGTGACATAGATGTTGTATAAGATGGGGGATAAAACTGCTCTTGAGGTAACATAATCCAAACTTGGTGTTGATTATAGGATCGCTGATAGTTTCGTAGAGTTTTACTGCCTGAGTTCTATTTTGGAGGTAGTCTGTGAACAATGCTAATGGTTTATGTTTTATTCCGATAAATTCGAGTTTGTGTGTTAACATATCGTGATCAACCGTATCAAATGCTTTTGAAAAGTCCAAGAAGACATCCAACGTTTTTCTTTTTAGGTTATTCACGATGTGTGTTGTTACTTCTGCAAATGCATCATCTACGCCTTTTCCTTTTACAAAGCCATACTGTGTCTCGGGCATTATTGAATTATCGTTCAAAAATTTTGGAAGACGAGTTTTTATGCACTTCTCGAATATTTTTGCGAAGGTATTTGTTATCGTGTAATGTGACGCCTACGCCCAGGAATCGAAGCGATTTCGATCCCGAACCCTTGTAACCTGCCAGATGGATATGTCCTCGAAGTGCCAGCGGACTTCATCTGTTGTGCGGATATCGTTGTGCAGAAAATATTTTTTTTTCTGTCCAAATATTTAGATCCGTGGATATAAATATTCGAAATATAGAATTAATCCAACCCCGGCACATTTCGAGACATAGCCATCTGGAAATGCCCCTCCACGTGGCCATCGAGAAAACTATGCCACTGGCGACATCTGAAGAAGCACATTTCCGCCATATGAAGTGCCATTCCACGCACATATGTTTTGTCCGAGGTGACAACCGGAAATTTTGACAGCCACATGGAGGCGCTAAACGTCATCGTAAAGTTCTTCGTGATAATATCCAAGGTATTACAAAACCAGCTATACGTCGTTTGGCGCGACGTGGTGGAGTGAAACGTATTCCCTGTTTAATCTGTGAAGAAACGCGTGGTGTGCTTAAAGAGTTTTTGGAAAACGTTATTCGTGAGGCAGTGACATTCACCGGAGCAGAAACATTAGGAAAGAGGTTAGTTTAGTTAATAACTAAATAGAAAGGTTAGCAATATTTTGTCTGGTCTGCAGCGGAAGGCAGTGTGAACTGAATCGAAACCAGCGATACTGAAAATACCGGGGACACTTCTGCTAAAATAACCAAAGAGAAGAATACCAGTCCCGCCGAAGCCGTCGACCCCGCACCTTCTTCCAGTTCCCACGAAAATACGTCCGAATATACAAGCTTGGACAACATTAGCGAATGTTATTGTTAACGGAGTAAAAAACCCGATGAAAATGAAGTGACGTATATTGTTCACCAATCGAACTATAGCGAGGAAGTGTTTTTAGCTGTTTCTGATGCCTATATAAAATAGCGAGATATATTAACTCGAAGGACGAAAACAAAATGGAGTATAAAAATACTAGAAAGTTATGAAAGAGTGAAAGCAGACACAATTCGGATAAATTTCGACACAGTGAAAAAGGACAAGAAAGAACGAATCTTTACGGTTGAAGAAGGATTATGTCAGGAATTAGAGAAATATCTTCGTGGAATTCTTTCCAAGCGACTTCTAAGTGAAATGAATCAAACCTTGTATAAATGTGTAAAATGCTCAACTCAAGTTTCTCGTGAGAATACATACAAGAAATCAAGCGTTGACGTTACTTGTCCCGAATGCTCTAGTATTTTCGTTGTTGAACTTCACGAAAAGCTTAGTTCATCGACAAAAGGTTCGCTGCCAAAATACGAGGAACTTCCGGTCATAGCTAGCAATATTTCAACTTTAAATACAGTACCAACTAGTAATTTATCCTCTACAACACAAACAACAGCTACTGCAACCCAATCCAGTGCAACCGGACAACAAAGTGCGGGTGAGAAATATGTAATTGAAGAAAGTGCTTCACATAGCAGTATAGGTTCAGCTGGATCGTTAAACGAATCATCATCGTGTTTAAAAATTACTCAATCAGAAAAATCGTTTGATTCAAATCAAAGTGTCGCGGGTAGTTCGACACCTGATCGTGATATTGATTTCAATTTCAGTAAAAACGGTGAAAGTGATATCGAAATTTTAAGTAATCCCAGTCAAAGTAGCATTGAAGTTCTGGAGCATGCTTATCAAAGCCGAAAAACATCCGAAGAACGTCGTATCTCCAGAGTACCGTCCCTTGATACCATAGAGGATAGTAGTTACAACAATGCTCCTTGCATAACATCAGTTGCCATTAAGAATACTGCACCAGAAATCCATGTGGAGATAACAAAAGCTCCAGAGGTGCAGCAGGCGTTAGAAAGTAGTAATGCAGTAACACCAGGTGGTGAAACGAAAACTTCTTTAGGGCATATCAGTTTAACCGAAAGCAGTTCGTCGGGTTCTGTTACGGATAGCATTTGTACAGCTTACGAACAGGAGGATAAGTGCGGAACAGCTATTAATTCACCAGAACGTAAATCATCACAAATTCAAAATACAAATGGAAAGGAAATAAGAAGAGAAGATTCAATCATATCGTCTATGTTTGGCGGCTTATTCCAATCAACGAATATTTTAATGTCACGGTCACAAAAACCACCCGAAGATATTATTTGTGATAAATTAAATTCTCCTATACCGATTTTAGTGATGCCGATCTACGAAGACAGGTTGTTTACCTTCAGGTATTTGCACGTCGTTTATTTTATTTTTTTTTATTTTATTCAGAAATAAGTTGCTGAATGAACAATTAATTTAAACCAAAACTCTGATATAAAAAAAAAAAAATTTCATACAAGAAGAATACTTTACCAGTCGTGGTATCAAACAAAATGTATAACGGATTCCCCTATTCATACTAAAAAAAAAAAAAAAAACTATAAAAAGATTGGTATATTCAATTGTAAATTGTAAATGTAAATTGTGATCCTCACTTTTCTATTTCGCATAAAGACAGAAGTGGCAAAATAGAGCCTTCATCTTCAAAATTGTTCTAATTTTAATTACAAGTATGTAAGGTTAAAAATCAAACGTAAAGGCTAGCGAAATACCTATAAATTATTTGTGGGAAACTATAAAAGTAGAAATTAATCATGATACACCCATGTGAAGTGTTATTGTTATTGCCTGTTTACACGCGTAATTATACATCACGCTTTGTTTAAATTTGGCAGATGCCGTGTAAAGTTCACATGAAATTGCGTGATTTGGGATAGAAAGTTATCAATTGATTGATAAAAATTAAAAAAAAATATAATTGCAATTATAAAGATAAAAATATGAAGTAATATTTTCCTGAATTTAAGGATAGTTTTATTGAGTTATATGAACTAATATGATAATATTAGATGTATATACGAAAACTGGCATATTTTCGGTATTTAAGGTAATAAAAATAACATGAATTGCTAAGTTAACCCACGACTTTCCTTTTCAGTGACTCTTCTTTTTCAGTGGGAACAGAGAGTGTAGGGTAAGTATGCCGTCGCGAGGGTAGGGTTTCTGCAAATCCGCTGAAGTCGGTTTCGCGTCGCGCGCGGTACGCGGTACCTTTGTTTGTTTCGTCATTTCCTTAGAGTAGCTTCCTTCGATTTAAGTTCGAGTAGCCTATTTTTCGGTACCGCGTCGGTGAATCGGTAACGCGCCTATGGGATTTTGTAGCGTTTTTTTTTGATTTGAGATCTGTGGAAAGATCGCATCCAGAACTAACGTAATGTAGGTTTCTCGTTCTGGATGAGTAATTGTTGACGCGTTTGGAAAACGGGCAAGTTCAGGTGACTGAAATATTGTAATTGAGCGTAATCCATTCGGAGACCCGCGACCGAAATCCTCTCCGAACTAGCTGGCCGACAAGCAGTCACCGCATGAATGGGTTACGGTGCACGGATTGGTTGACCTGTTGGTACCATCCGTTGGCACTACTCAGACTTAACGTCTAGAACCGATGAGAGGTCGGTTCCGCGTCGAGTTGAAGGTAGAAAATCATTACAAATGGCGCCCAACGTGGGGCCCAAAACATCCTAAGGGGGAAAGAACTTCGCGTCTTCTGACGAGTTGGTCCTTTACGGAGGATGTAAGGTACTTTGGTACTCGAGTCCCACTATCAGGAGCAGTGGAATTGTGTGATACACACTAGAAGTCGCTTCACGTGAGTTGTAGCTTCCGCTCTCCTTTGTTTGATTTTTTTTTTGCGACAGAATCCTTCCGATGTGTTGTCCCAGGTTAACCCCTGTAAGGACCTTCTATTTTCTTGATGGAACTGCCAGTCTGATGGGTTTACCTATCAGCATGGACTCTCAAGAAAATAGAAGGCTACCTTGCCTTTATGTCGCGGAAGGATTCTAACTATTTCTTATGCGTGTTAGACGAGTGGTATCGGTTCAACGTTCGATGGCGTATGCTGGAGTTGCGAAGCCCGGAATGCTTCTACGCGTCGGGAATTTTGACCGCGTACAAAGTCGTTACGGTAGCTCTACCACTTGTCTCGTCGAGTCACTTTAACGTAGTTTAGAGACGGTTTTTTGTAATGTATTTGGGTTTAGGGGATATAAATTTTGTAAATCGACCGAAAGCACCCTTTCTTCGGCAGAATACCACGCACTCTCTTTTCCCGTTGGAGGAGTCGACCACTGAAAAGGAAAGGGTATCAAATAAATCTTTTTTTTTCTTCTCATCCAGTATAAATAGCTCGCCACTATCGGCCACTAAACTAAGATTAAGCTTTTGTATTTATATATTAGGGGTATAGTAATAAGTATTATATTTTATATATTTTAATTTTTCCAGCCATATTAGCACCACATTAAACCCACACGATAATGGCAACGAAGCGGACCCCAGAAAAGCGATGGACACGGTCCAAAACGGTCCAACCCGCGAACTGTGGAATCTGTTTCGAGGACGTAGTGGAGGGCGTACACAGCGTGCGATTGGATTGTGGACATTTATTCCATCGTGCCTGTGTACAACAGCTCCTCCTCACGTCAGAACTGTGTCCCTTATGCCGGCGACCCATAGATCGGTCTGCCCTAGACGTCCCCCTCGGAACGCCCCTACCAACGCGTGGAGCAGTGGCGAAAGGAGCTCCAGAAGCCGAGCCGTCACAACCACTCTTAGACCTGCAAGGAGCAGTAGGCGGTGAAGTTCCGGCTGCAAGTGTCGTGTCCGAGGTGACAACCATGCCTTCCGCCCACTCCATTGACACCCTCGTGGCGTTGATGAGGGATATGTCGGAGAGGATTGGCAACCTGGAGGGAAAGATCCAGAACCTCCCGTTGAGCCAACCACCCAGCCGCGTGAGAACTCCGCTTGGCTGGGAGCCAAATCCCAGTGTGGCGATGCCCCACTCCCGACAATCCGAGCAATGGGTCCCACCCCCAAGGAACTCGGGAATGGATCCCAGAGCTCCCGAATACAGACCGCGACACAGTACCGGACCTCCGTTGGTACCTCCAGCCCCCGAGGCAGTTCAGTACCACAGGTCAATCGAGGATGTGATTCCCCCCGGGAACGCATTGGCACCTTTTCGAGACCCGACGCCTCGTATCATGGAGAGTTGGCGCCTGAACTTTACAGGGTTCAACGATATGATATCGGCGGACCGGTTCCTTTTCCGGATTCAGGCGTTGGTATCCAGCACCCTGGGAGGGGATTCCTCGGCCTTCCTCCGGCATGCACATCTTTTGTTCAGCGGCGACGCTGCCGACTGGTACTGGAGCTTTAAAGAGTCAACGCCACGTCCCACTTGGCACTCTTTCAGTGCAGCCTTCCGCAATCGATTTGAGGATGGCTTCACTGAGAGAGAGCTAAGAGAGCAAATAAAGAAACGGAAACAAGGCGCTCACGAACCGTTCGACCAGTACTACACCAGTATAGTGAGATTGAGCACTCGCCTGCGAAATACCATGCCCGAGGACGAATTAGTAGAAATTATCAGAGAGAACATGCGCTGGGATCTCCAGAACAGCCTGCTACATTTTCCCATCAACACCATACAGGGATTGCGCCTCCATGCGCGTAGACAAGAACACTTGGATGAGCGACGAGGTACCTTCCGCCCACAACCTCGCATAACGGGACCAAATCCCCGAAATCATCACACCGCGGAGTTGATGGCAGCGGACCACCTGCTTGCTGATCCAGTACCAGTACCGAGGAGCGGAGCACCACCGGAGCTTGAGGACCCAGCATTGATTGATCGACCC
Organism: Odontomyia ornata; assembly: GCA_963969285.1. NCBI lineage: Eukaryota > Metazoa > Arthropoda > Insecta > Diptera > Stratiomyidae > Odontomyia > Odontomyia ornata. The sequence goes on from OZ017742.1 coordinate 86,578,422, forward strand.
TCCCTTGAAGCACTTACAAGCCCGACGGTCTGTTGGAACTGCCGACAACCGGGACATCGGTTCTACGCATGTCCAGCGGAGCCGACGCTTTTCTGCTACCGCTGCGGGAAGGCCGACACATACGCACCTGACTGTGCAAATTGCAAAGGGCGAAAAAACTTGCCACCGAGTGCCGCGACCACCCGTCGGCACTCCTAGACCCCGGACGAACCAATCCAGACCCCATCACCAGCTATGACCCAGCTCCCAACATGACTCCAACTCTGCTGACTCGCACCGCTAAACACAGTTCTCCCGAAGTTCCACAACCGACGCCGTCCTTCGCCGAGGCCAATGCGCAGGGAAATGATAGCGAGACGAAGGTTCCTTGGCATGTAAAACCTTTTCATGTCAGGTTGCGGAATTATTTGGCTACTCGACAGCGCATCTTCCATGAGGAATTGGCCACAAATGTCCCACCGCGAAGCAAGCGAGCCACGCGTCGGATGCGGAGCTTCTGGAGAAAAGTCAGGCAGTCGAGGAAAGTGTTGAAGGACATATACTTAGACGAATTATTGAGGGATGATGTTCGGCCATATGCGTCAGTACACCTCCTGCAAAAACGAGTGTCAGGCTTAGTAGATACGGGAGCCAGTGTGAATTGCATCTCTGCCGAGTTTGCAGGGGAGGTACTGGCAAAGCACGCGGACCAAATCCGTCATTTCACCTCCTGGTTAAGCACGGCGGACGGAACTCGTCACTCTGTAGTGGGAAAAATTATGACGGATGTCACCTTTAAAGGGGTAACTAAACCTATGGAATTTTTCATTATACCTCAGTTAACCCAGAATCTTTACCTAGGAGTGGATTTCGTTCGAAAATTTAACTTGGCCCCGGCACTATTTTCCGGTTCGACCCTGGAGTCCGTCACCACCGTTCCTGACCAATCTCAACCCACTAACTTAGTACGGCATACACTGGATGTAACTCAGCAACTGCGTCTCGACTCGGCTATATCGGCTTTTCCCTCGCACGAGAAGGAAGGTCTCGGGCGGACTGCCCTGGTGTTCCACACTATAGATGTGGGGGATGCTAAACCCATAAAACAGAGACATTTCGCCATATCTCCGGCGAAGGAAAAATCGTTATATGCCGAAGTGGATCGAATGCTAGCATTAGGCGTAATCGAAGAATCACAGAGCGCGTGGGCTTCCCCAGTCACCTTAGTGGTCAAGCCGAACAAGGTCCGGTTATGCTTAGATGCCAGACGCTTGAACGCCGTCACAGTCAAGGACGCATATCCTCTACCGTTGATCGAAGGCATTTTGAGTCGATTGCCTAAAGCCCATTTCATCACGAGCTTAGACCTCAAGGACGCCTTCTGGCAAATTCCTTTAGACCCCGGTTCAAAGGAGAAAACAGCCTTCACAGTCCCAGGCCGGCCCTTATATCAATTCGTGACCATGCCATTCGGATTGTGTAATGCCCCCCAAACAATGACGCGCCTTATGGACAAGGTGATACCACCTCATTTGCGGCACCAAGTTTTCGTTTACTTGGACGATCTGTTGCTTATAACAGAGACCTTTGACGAACACATCGACCTGCTTCAGGAGGTGGCTCTACACATCCGGAGGGCAAGATTAACCATCAACATAAGGAAGAGCCAGTTCGTGATGACGGAGGTGAAGTATTTAGGTCACATCATTGGGCATGGGCATATCAAGACCGATCCGGAAAAGACTCAAGCGATTGACGTTTTTCCATTACCCAAGTCCACCAAACAATTACGCCGATTCTTAGGTTTATGCGGATGGTACCAGCGTTTTGTACGTGACTATGCCACCATTACCACTCCTTTGACCGACATGCTGCGTAAGGGACGTAAATTCGTATGGGAAGAGCCCAGCTTGCGAGCCTTTGAAGAGCTAAAGAAGAGTCTGACTACGGCCCCCGTACTGCACAGCCCGGACTTTGACAAACCGTTCTCAATCCATTGTGACGCGAGTCAACATGGGGTGGGAGCAGTCTTAGTCCAGGTTGCACAAGACGGCGAGGAGAGACCTATAGCCTTCATGTCTCACAAGTTGAACCCAGCCCAGCGAAATTACACGGTCTCCGAGCAAGAATGTCTAGCCGCGGTGTTGGCAGTGAAACGCTTCCGAGCCTATGTGGAGGGACACACCTTTGAAATCGTTACGGATCACGCTTCTCTGAAATGGCTAATGAGCCAGACTGATCTCAACGGCAGATTGGCCAGGTGGGCACTGAAACTACAGGCATTTGACTTCACAATTCGCCACCGAAAAGGAAGCCAGCATGTAGTCCCCGACACCCTATCCAGAATGTTCGCCCCTGAAGGAGCCGAGTTGGTCCAAGAGGACGACAGCCCCCAATTGATCGATTTGGACCATCCTGCCTTCAAGTCAGCCAGCTACACCCAACTGATTCACACTATCCAGAATCAACTGTCCCAGCTTCCTGAACTGCGGTTGACGGATGGATTTATTTACAAACGGATGGGACACGCCTCCGGAGATCCCATACAAGAAGAAGAACAGTGGAAGTTGTGGGTGCCCGAAGAATTAACCACTGATCTTATCAGGCGGGCTCATGACCACCCATCAAGTGCGCACGGCGGATACGGTCGTACACTTAGGCGGTTGAAAACCTGTTTCTTTTGGCCTAAGATGGCACAACAGATAAAAGCGTACGTAGCCTCTTGTGAGCTATGCAAGTGCACTAAAGCGCCCAACACCATCCTTCGGCCACCCATGGGTAAGGTTGAGGTCCCCGAACGCGTGTTCCAGCGCTTGTACATTGATCTTATCGGTCCTTACCCTCGATCTGCTTCTGGTCACACGGGAGCTGTCGTGGTCCTGGACCAGCTCTCCAAATTCCCTATCATAGAACCACTACGTAACATGCACACTGGACCAATAATCAGCTTTTTGGAGAACCGAGTCTTTCACATGTTTGGAGTTCCGGAGAAACTTGTCTCCGACAATGGGGTCCAGTTCACCTCCAGCAAGTTCCGAGACCTAATGTCCAAATACGGCATCATCCACCAACGAACTGCCGTCTATTCACCACAAGCCAACGCATCCGAACGACTGAATCGTACGCTCATAGCGGCCATTCGCGCCTATGTCCACCCGAATCAGAGGGACTGGGATCGCAAATTGTCCGCCATCACTAGTGCACTGCGCTCGTCGTACCACGCCACGACCGGCATTTCGCCGTATTTTGCAGTGTTCGGCCAGTATATGATCTGTCATGGGAGCGCTTACCGGCTATTGCGGCAGCTGAAATCGCTAGAGGACCCAATCGTGGTTCTAGAACCGCACGAAAAGCTCCAACTTCTGCGAGATCAACTGCGGGAGAAGATTGAAGAAAGTAGACGGATGGGAGAGGAGCGGTACAACTTGCGATCTCATCCTTCTGGCTTTAAGGCCGGCGACGAAATATATCGTCGAAACTTCCGACAGAGCGATGCCACCCGCCATTACAATGCCAAACTAGACAAGAAATTCGTGAAGTGTCGAGTCATACAAGTCATAAGCCCCACCCGGTACCTCATCGCGGACATGACTGGTAAGACCCTGGGAATTTACCACGCAAAAGACCTTAGACGATGAAGTGCAACTAATTCCCACGAGAAACCTTGGCTTATCCCAAATCTCTGCCTAGACGAAGGCCTCCGAATAACACCTGACTTCCTACTATATAGTCACTGCCGAGTCTTCACGAACAGGGTTGTAGCCTATCCTTCGAAACGGATCTTCGACCCGCCACGTCCCTAACCAAGACCTTTTACCAAGGAGACGGGATCGTAATTACTTCGATTTTGGGGGGGGGAATGTGTAATGTGACGCCTACGCCCAGGAATCGAAGCGATTTCGATCCCGAACCCTTGTAACCTGCCAGATGGATATGTCCTCGAAGTGCCAGCGGACTTCATCTGTTGTGCGGATATCGTTGTGCAGAAAATATTTTTTTTTCTGTCCAAATATTTAGATCCGTGGATATAAATATTCGAAATATAGAATTAATCCAACCCCGGCACATTTCGAGACATAGCCATCTGGAAATGCCCCTCCACGTGGCCATCGAGAAAACTATGCCACTGGCGACATCTGAAGAAGCACATTTCCGCCATATGAAGTGCCATTCCACGCACATATGTTTTGTCCGAGGTGACAACCGGAAATTTTGACAGCCACATGGAGGCGCTAAACGTCATCGTAAAGTTCTTCGTGATAATATCCAAGGTATTACAAAACCAGCTATACGTCGTTTGGCGCGACGTGGTGGAGTGAAACGTATTCCCTGTTTAATCTGTGAAGAAACGCGTGGTGTGCTTAAAGAGTTTTTGGAAAACGTTATTCGTGAGGCAGTGACATTCACCGGAGCAGAAACATTAGGAAAGAGGTTAGTTTAGTTAATAACTAAATAGAAAGGTTAGCAATATTTTGTCTGGTCTGCAGCGGAAGGCAGTGTGAACTGAATCGAAACCAGCGATACTGAAAATACCGGGGACACTTCTGCTAAAATAACCAAAGAGAAGAATACCAGTCCCGCCGAAGCCGTCGACCCCGCACCTTCTTCCAGTTCCCACGAAAATACGTCCGAATATACAAGCTTGGACAACATTAGCGAATGTTATTGTTAACGGAGTAAAAAACCCGATGAAAATGAAGTGACGTATATTGTTCACCAATCGAACTATAGCGAGGAAGTGTTTTTAGCTGTTTCTGATGCCTATATAAAATAGCGAGATATATTAACTCGAAGGACGAAAACAAAATGGAGTATAAAAATACTAGAAAGTTATGAAAGAGTGAAAGCAGACACAATTCGGATAAATTTCGACACAGTGAAAAAGGACAAGAAAGAACGAATCTTTACGGTTGAAGAAGGATTATGTCAGGAATTAGAGAAATATCTTCGTGGAATTCTTTCCAAGCGACTTCTAAGTGAAATGAATCAAACCTTGTATAAATGTGTAAAATGCTCAACTCAAGTTTCTCGTGAGAATACATACAAGAAATCAAGCGTTGACGTTACTTGTCCCGAATGCTCTAGTATTTTCGTTGTTGAACTTCACGAAAAGCTTAGTTCATCGACAAAAGGTTCGCTGCCAAAATACGAGGAACTTCCGGTCATAGCTAGCAATATTTCAACTTTAAATACAGTACCAACTAGTAATTTATCCTCTACAACACAAACAACAGCTACTGCAACCCAATCCAGTGCAACCGGACAACAAAGTGCGGGTGAGAAATATGTAATTGAAGAAAGTGCTTCACATAGCAGTATAGGTTCAGCTGGATCGTTAAACGAATCATCATCGTGTTTAAAAATTACTCAATCAGAAAAATCGTTTGATTCAAATCAAAGTGTCGCGGGTAGTTCGACACCTGATCGTGATATTGATTTCAATTTCAGTAAAAACGGTGAAAGTGATATCGAAATTTTAAGTAATCCCAGTCAAAGTAGCATTGAAGTTCTGGAGCATGCTTATCAAAGCCGAAAAACATCCGAAGAACGTCGTATCTCCAGAGTACCGTCCCTTGATACCATAGAGGATAGTAGTTACAACAATGCTCCTTGCATAACATCAGTTGCCATTAAGAATACTGCACCAGAAATCCATGTGGAGATAACAAAAGCTCCAGAGGTGCAGCAGGCGTTAGAAAGTAGTAATGCAGTAACACCAGGTGGTGAAACGAAAACTTCTTTAGGGCATATCAGTTTAACCGAAAGCAGTTCGTCGGGTTCTGTTACGGATAGCATTTGTACAGCTTACGAACAGGAGGATAAGTGCGGAACAGCTATTAATTCACCAGAACGTAAATCATCACAAATTCAAAATACAAATGGAAAGGAAATAAGAAGAGAAGATTCAATCATATCGTCTATGTTTGGCGGCTTATTCCAATCAACGAATATTTTAATGTCACGGTCACAAAAACCACCCGAAGATATTATTTGTGATAAATTAAATTCTCCTATACCGATTTTAGTGATGCCGATCTACGAAGACAGGTTGTTTACCTTCAGGTATTTGCACGTCGTTTATTTTATTTTTTTTTATTTTATTCAGAAATAAGTTGCTGAATGAACAATTAATTTAAACCAAAACTCTGATATAAAAAAAAAAAAATTTCATACAAGAAGAATACTTTACCAGTCGTGGTATCAAACAAAATGTATAACGGATTCCCCTATTCATACTAAAAAAAAAAAAAAAAACTATAAAAAGATTGGTATATTCAATTGTAAATTGTAAATGTAAATTGTGATCCTCACTTTTCTATTTCGCATAAAGACAGAAGTGGCAAAATAGAGCCTTCATCTTCAAAATTGTTCTAATTTTAATTACAAGTATGTAAGGTTAAAAATCAAACGTAAAGGCTAGCGAAATACCTATAAATTATTTGTGGGAAACTATAAAAGTAGAAATTAATCATGATACACCCATGTGAAGTGTTATTGTTATTGCCTGTTTACACGCGTAATTATACATCACGCTTTGTTTAAATTTGGCAGATGCCGTGTAAAGTTCACATGAAATTGCGTGATTTGGGATAGAAAGTTATCAATTGATTGATAAAAATTAAAAAAAAATATAATTGCAATTATAAAGATAAAAATATGAAGTAATATTTTCCTGAATTTAAGGATAGTTTTATTGAGTTATATGAACTAATATGATAATATTAGATGTATATACGAAAACTGGCATATTTTCGGTATTTAAGGTAATAAAAATAACATGAATTGCTAAGTTAACCCACGACTTTCCTTTTCAGTGACTCTTCTTTTTCAGTGGGAACAGAGAGTGTAGGGTAAGTATGCCGTCGCGAGGGTAGGGTTTCTGCAAATCCGCTGAAGTCGGTTTCGCGTCGCGCGCGGTACGCGGTACCTTTGTTTGTTTCGTCATTTCCTTAGAGTAGCTTCCTTCGATTTAAGTTCGAGTAGCCTATTTTTCGGTACCGCGTCGGTGAATCGGTAACGCGCCTATGGGATTTTGTAGCGTTTTTTTTGATTTGAGATCTGTGGAAAGATCGCATCCAGAACTAACGTAATGTAGGTTTCTCGTTCTGGATGAGTAATTGTTGACGCGTTTGGAAAACGGGCAAGTTCAGGTGACTGAAATATTGTAATTGAGCGTAATCCATTCGGAGACCCGCGACCGAAATCCTCTCCGAACTAGCTGGCCGACAAGCAGTCACCGCATGAATGGGTTACGGTGCACGGATTGGTTGACCTGTTGGTACCATCCGTTGGCACTACTCAGACTTAACGTCTAGAACCGATGAGAGGTCGGTTCCGCGTCGAGTTGAAGGTAGAAAATCATTACAATCGGTATTGGTCGGTAATTGTTGATGTCCTTTCTATCTTCTCTTTTGAAAATGGGTATCATAATAGCCTTTTTCAGCTGGCTTGGAAACACACCTTGATCCAAACAGGCGTTAAATAAGATTTTTTACGGTTTTTTGATAAAATTTTTGATTATTTTTATCGTTACTGCGCTCAAATTATCGTATCCTGGGGATTTATTCGTGTTCAGCTCTTCCATTATAGCTGCTACTTCATTCTCTGTCGTGTGATGCAAGTGAAGTTCTGAATTGATTATATGAGTTGGAACTATAATGGGTAGTTTGCTTTGTATTCCGTTGATTTCTGCAGCCAGCTTTAGTCCTGTTTCTCTTAAAAAGTTATTGAAAGCATTGGCGATTTTCTTTGAGTTACTTTTTGTCTCTAGAAACTGTCCCTCTATGGTCAAACCTTTGCACATTTCTTTTTTATTAAATCTATGATTTATCTGGTTAATGGTTTTTTTTGGATCACTTTGGGCGCTTTCTAAGTCAGTTCAAAAATGGTTTTCTTTTGAGACTCTTATTAAATTTGTGAGTATATTGCGGTCCTTTTGTATTTTTGTGTAAGTGCTACATTATAAGGTTGTCGTTTGCAGTTTCGTACTAGTTTATTCCTTGTGCAAATGGATGCAAGTACTGCTCTAGTTATCCATGGTTTAAATAAAGTGTGTTTCTTATTTTTTACTACTTTTTGACTTGCTGCTTCTATTTTGCTATGTATTTCATCATTAAGTTTTGCAAGAAATTCATTTACAGATTTACAAGTTTGAAATTTGTCATTCCAAATCATATCATTTTCAAACTCTTTTAGGAGTTTCTCTTTATCTAATTTAATTGAGATTTCTTTGTTTTTGCTTCGATCTTGGTTACAATTTTCAGCTTTCCAGTCAAATTGGATTATTTGTGCGTAACGGTCTGAGATGTAGGTTTATATTATTGCACTATCTGCGGTTATGTTTTTATGCATATTCGATCTTTTCACAAATACATGATCAATGCAGGTTGCTGTATTTGTGGTGATTCTCGACGGTTTATTTATCATCATTTGATAACCCTTGGACAGCAGTTCCATTGTGTATTTATTTGTTATTTCATGGGAACTATCAAGTAGGTCTATGTTTATATCACCTATAATAGCGTCAATGTGAGTATGTTCCGTGCGATATATCCATTCAGAAAGGGTTTTTATAAATTCATTTGGATCTTTGTTCGGCGATCTGTATATCGCTAATATGCTCATTTTTATTTTGTCTATAGTGACTTCTATATGTAAGGCGTTCGATTCGTTTATTTCTTGTATCTTGAATATATGTTTCTATGTAATGTATTGTTGAGTATAAAGTAAAAATTAAGTTAAGTGGTTATATTATGAAAAAATAATGGACTCACGGAGTCGAGCCAGTACTTCGAGATGGTTAGAAGAAGCAAGTTCGGATGATGGAGGCATAATACCAAGTGACACCGAAGAGGAGTTACGAGAAGAAAACTGCGTTTTAGAATCTCCACAACATACCTACACAGAACAGGAAGGTAGTGATGCAGAACCTGTATATGAAAATAGCGAGCAGTGTATGGTTGGAACTACAGCATTGGCTTCCGACTCTGCACTCCTTATCCCAGCACAAGAATATGCAATCAGAATATTCGAACGCGACCGACTGGAACTCAAAGAGCAGTCAAACAAGCGTATATGGAACTAGAATGCTTTGATTTGTTTTTGATCAAATTATCAAAGAAATCTTTACGAATAACACAAACATCTATATAGTGCAAGTTAAATCTAATTTCTTAAGAGAAAGGGCTGCTAAAGCTACAGATATCTTAGAAATGCGGGCATTTATTGGCATGCTTTTTGTAATTGATGTTCATAAATCAGGAAGACGAACTTTCAGCTTATTTTCCCAATAACGCAAATTAAAAACAAACAAAAAACTTTTTGCATTTTTACGACACACATACATATATATATATATATATATATATATATATATATATATATATATATATATATATATATATATATATATATATATATATATATATATATATATATTGTGTATATATATATATATATATATATATATATATATATATATATATATATATATATATATATATATTCAAGGGTGTGTTCTGTCTTCATCACTGTCCTACTATGGCCTAGTAAAATTATTACATCACTTAAATACCAAAAAAGCTATTTGATTATCCTTTTCCTCCTCCATGGTGAATGAAATATTTTTGTGCTGTCTAGTTCATTCTTCTTCACGATTGCAAAAACGTCATCAGCATACCAGACCCACACTCTTGAAAGCGCATCTTCCTCCGTAGTCCTCTGTTCAATCCAACTCATGAAAATCTCGCAAATGAGGGTGGAAAGTGGGTTTCCCATTGCAACTTCCGTTTTTTGCTTATAAAATCGTCCCCTGAAAGGAAAGTATGTTTCTGAAATGCGCAAAACGGCGAGTTTTTATAGTTGTCTGGCTTTTTTCTTCTGGATGCCGTCTGTGTTGTTAGATATTAGCCAATCCTCAACTGAAACTAGTACTTGCTTAACTGGCACGCTTGGAAACAGAGCTTACACATCGAAAGACACCAAATTTTCATCCTGATCAATGTGGTTGATTTGCTTAAGCTTCTCAATCAGTTCCATCTTATCCTTTACTGATTGACTGCTCGGAGGACTCCCCCATTTGTTGCATTCCTCTACAAGCCACTTAGCGATTCGGCTTGTCAAGGCATTTGTGGCGTCGATGATCTCTCGCATCTCATTCCCAGGCTTATGGATCTTCGGTAGACATTTTATCCGTGCAAGCACTGGGTTTGTGAGACGAAGCATGATATTGTTCGGAATCAAGTCCTTGCAGTCGATGAGAGCTTATTCCACTCTTCAGACAGAATCTGGCAAAGGATTGTGTCTTAACTCGTAGTACTCTCCGTTGTTCAATTTCTCATGCACTAATTCGTCGTATTTCTTCTTTTCCATGATGATGACCTTGTTGCCCTTATCAGCTTCAAGGTAAAATACCGGGTTTTCCTTAAGCTGCTTAATCAGTTGATGTTCATTCCTTTGCTGGTTGGCTTTCCTTGTTTTGATGGTCCGAAAAGTATCCTCCCTTATCGGTTGCTTCTCCTCTTGTTGCAGAAATTTAATGGCTCCTTCTACGTCCAACACTATATCTTCCTTTGGCAGGTACCCATTGCGGATAGCGTACGTTATTCGCACAGAACAAAAAATTGGAGAACACCCAGAGAGTAGCGACTGAAGGTCGGAGGCCAGTGGGGAAACCGAGGAAACGATGGTCTGAGTCGGTCGACGAAGACAGTTCATCGCTGTTCGGATTTCGGAATTGGAAGACGCGGTCAACGGACCGAGACAGTTGGAGGCGCTGTTTGCAGGAAGCGAAGGCCCGAGAGGGGCTGTAGTGCTAAGAAGAAAAAGAAGAAGAAATAAACCAAGAACAGATTATTTGTATAAAATTGCTTTTCAACTCGTGGCTGTAGAAAGTATTCGAAAATCAATAAATATAAAAATTCTCCCCCTGGAGTAGCTCAATGTTCAGGACAACCTTCGAATACTGGTCGATTTGGAAAGTGTTCTTTCTGTGGCGGGGCGCGCAATAAATCCACTAGGAAACAATGTTATAGTTGTAATAAATAGATTTGTCCTCAGCATTAAGTACTTCAATGTCCCGACTGTTGTAAAAATGAGGAAAACCAGGTAGAAGATATAAGTGAGTAACATAAGAGGAGTTACCAAAAAAAGTTGGTTTCTTTTGAATATTATCCAAAAAGTCTGGTATTATATTCCTTATATACTTTTAACTTAAATTTTGTTTTACAATAAAGTTTACTTTAATACGCAGAAAAGATTTTTTTTTATATACCAAATAATTCTATAAAATCTGTGGATAAAGACTACTAGTGTCCGAATTAGGGGTGCGACTATTGGAGTGCTAAGACAGACACCGTTGTGCGGAGGGACTTACAAATTTAGGAAACTCACTGGTGCGACCGCTTTCAAACATTGTCGACAACTGTTGCGATCGTGCCGAAAAATTCGTTCACGGAGGACATTATCGCGTCTTTTAAGTGTTTATGCTCGATGGCCAGCTTAACAGAATACCAATCGGAAAACTACAAGACACCTCCGGAAGAACTGTACCCGCTTTTGCCAGTTCGTGTGCCTCATAGTTTTCCTTAATGTCTGTTTATCCAGACACCCAATGAGGTGCACCTTGGAATATCCCGACATGTCGTGTACGGCATTTGGGGATAAGCTTCGAGGTGGTGAGTTCTAGTAAGGAGCCGCTTAGCTGTCACTAAAAATATAAATAATCACTCCAAATATCTGATTCCATAACAGCCAGTTGGCCGCTTCAAGAATCGAATTGGACACTACAATGGTCGGGCAAGCGCTCTGCTACCAATTTTAATATTTTAAATTATTTTAATTCTTGGTTTTTTTGCGCTTGTCAGTATTAGTTTTCTTAATTTTTTCCTACAACGTGCAAGCCGCCCTTTGCCTTAGTAATAATAATTCATACTGATTGTCTTACACGTACTCCTGGAAAAGACATACCTTCAAATGAGAATATCAGTTTTGCGCATGTCTGAAGTTCCTTTGCAAATCTTGTCACAGTATGTTCATATTTTCGTCTAAAAATGGCTCAATACGACAGTGGTATTGCAATGTGGCTGAACCCTTAGAAAACGCGTCGTTAGACCATTGTTGACTGGCAATGGCACTACTCGGTGAATTTGTTCGATTCAATATGGAATCAGCCGTGCTCAGGGTAAACACCCGACCTAATCCGTCGGAACCAGAATGAATTTCCAGCAGGTGTGCGAGTGGCCAATTTTTTTGTGGTTGCTAATTCTTGGTGATAATTATCGAATCATCGCATTTTCGGGCGTTATTGCAGCTCTCGTAATACGTTTTTGCGCAGTTGTTGCCATATATTATTACGCATATTGCTGGTAAGTGTTTGTAGATTGTGTGAAGTAGTGGGTTAGAGCACACTCCACTTGCACAGCGGCTCCCAAGTTCAAACCTCGGTTGCGGCATCGAGTATGAGCTTCTGATGCTGCTGTCAGACTGTTGATCCACCCAGTTGTAGGTACTAATTGAAAAATTAGGTAATAATCACATGGTTGGGCGTGATATTGACCATATCACCCCGAATTCCGTTACGGTCATGGAATGAGATACCGTAACAATAAATCTCAACGCCACGATTCGGATTAGGACTTATTAAATTATTTTTGATAAGTGTTTGCGAGCGCCCAGGGCTTCTGCGCGCGAGATCTTCAAGGACTGCTGCTTCAGGTGGTGCTCACAAGGCTGCACCAATAATGAAATTACCTGTTGTCAGTGCCGTTATATCTTTAGGGTCACTGCTCATCGCTGAGATCATCGGTAAGTTCAAACAGGTTTCAATGTTAACAGCGAATGTAAAAAACTCCTCGAAAGTAAGAATCGAATCACAAAGCACTGGTTTTAAATTATGTTTAAAACTTTTCAATGCAACTTCCCAAAGATGTCCAATGTGGAGAGCTTTTGGCAGATTGTAAGACCATTTAATGCCTTGATTGGCGACTGCAGCTGCAACTTCAGCGCTAAACTCCGATGCCTCACAAAAAAGCCATTCAAGCTGGGCATCCGCACCCCGAAACATAGTCCCATTATTCGAGTAAATGCGGTGACGTCGAGCAATAAAACGATAGAGCGCTCCCAGAAACGTTTGTAATGAATAATCCAAAACAACTTCAAGATGTGCGGCCCGCGTGACCATGCATGTAAATACTGCAACATATCCCTCAGTCGCATCTTTTAGTTGTACGGACTGGAAATGGCCCAGCTCGGACAGCAGATAATGGAGCCATTTGTTGGTTTCCAAATTGGCGAACGTCGCGTTTCTGCGCTGATAGGAGGCGACTACTACTGGAGGCGAACGCCTGAATTGGAGCAATGATAATGATAATATTTAACTCAAGTCCTCGGAGTCTGCACCGCTCTGAAACCTTCGCAATCAACTCGAGGTGTCCTGAAAGCGTCTACGTGGGACTTGCTAGAAGTTGTTTCTTCAGCGGTTACTTTGTACTCACGAATTTCAATTTCCGTTTGGGCAATATTGCGTTTGGCTATTTTAATTCTCTTGATATTTGAGCCGCTCTAACATCTCCGCTAGTAATTTGAAGCGTCTATCATTAAGTCGTCCTTATTGACAACAATTTCCCTTGCCTCGATGAAGTCTCTAAATATTGCGCTGATGAATCCCTAAAAAACAGCTGGGGCGTGTTTTAACCCAAACGGCATTCTTAAGTATTCGACTTATTCGTGCGGCGTTACGAATGCTGCAAACTTTATAGTAGCTTCTGTGATTCTAACCTGATAAAATCATTTTTTTATGACCGTCTACTTATTCAGGTTCCTATCATCGATGCACATTTGCATTTCCCCATTTTTCTTTCGTATAAGTACTATCGGTGACGCAAGAGAGAAATTTCTAGGCCCGATTAGTCCTCTCATTAAGGTGCAGCCCCCAGTAAAACTGCCGATTTGGGTAAACTTTACAGCCGTCTATCTCAGAAACCTTACGAATATTCGCACAATTTTTTTAAGTAGAAATTAGAATGAACCTTTGATTATCGAATCAGTTGATTACATTTTGCAAAAAGTTTGTAGCGAAAATTACAAAATTCAAACAAAATAACATGTTTTCGTTAAAAAATGTAGTAAAACTCGGAAACTACATAAGATACCGAGTTGATTTAGGCTATGTTTGTTAGATCTAAATTATTTACATTGAATTAACTCATCAAAAATTAAAAAAAAAATTTCCTATAACAAAATGTGTAATTTGCACACACTGAACAGATATCATGCATGCACATTGATTTGTATCAAATTTCCACATTTTGTTCTAAGAAATTTTTTGCAAAAAATGTTTTTAAACTTTTGATGACACTATTCAAAAATTAACTATAATGCTAACACAACACTGAACTTTTATCCTACATTTAATATGTTATAACCATAGATATAGAGAGTAATGAATCCGCAACCGGTCGCGAGAGCCGAAGCAATTAGAAACCTTCGCTAAAGTTGTATGAAGTTGAGGTTTGAAGTGATATGTTTTTGTTTTTGCACTTAATTCACTCCGAAACACGTTCACGTTTAAAAAGTTTTTAATTTTGAAGATCGCGTGTACGAAATCGGCACTTTAGTTCACTGTTTTTATTAAAAACTTACGAATTTTCGATCGGCTTTGACACATGAGTTTTCTCGCCGTTTTCGCGCCTCTACGACGTTTGACGTTCGAGTTTTCTGTGAGAGTCGTTTGTTGTGTTGTACTCAAACTGTTTTACGAATGATAACGAAGGCGCGATCGTGTGCTCGTGAAATAAAATTTTGTCGGTGTGTGCGGGTCTCAGTAGGGGGAAGTGATTCTTCTGAAGAGAGGAAAGAAAAACCTGTCTGGAAACAAAGAGGAAGGAGAAGCAGAGGGAATCATATAGTTTCGAGAGCGTAAGTTTATAACTTATATATGTGTTAAATTTGCTTCCCACATGGACGAGTACACAGATTCTCGTTGCTCGTGCATTTATTTATATGTCTTTGGTTATAACCTAATTCTAATAAAATTCAATTAAAAACTTTATCTTATATGCTGGAATGCCTCAGCTTCCCTCGAAGTCTATTTTTGAGGCACAACAGCTTGTGTGGCGTCCAAGCAATCCTCCAGGTCTATGATAAATGTCTCAATATTATCTTCATTGCTGTTCCTGAAGACTGACAACATTTGCTGAGCTGATCGAATCTTAGCAACAATGATTTGCTCCGCTCGCGCTGTAAATTGATACTATTTCATCAACTCTATTTTTAAGTGTTAATAGCTGGATTTGTTACTTAATTGAGGCGTTTTCTACACTGCCAGTCAGTATTCCCAGCTTCCATTCATCATAAGCCACTTTCCAGCTATCTATTCGATTTCACGGCCCGTCTGCCCCTTGCGCGGCTCTTCCATATGATTCTGATCCTTTTGTAAGTAAGTTGGATTCTGATAATGCAACCCATTCGCCAAATTCTCACAATGCTGCACGGCTGCTAAATTCTGAGCACGTCTCTCATTACCTGGATTCTGGTTGTCATGCGCATTCTCCGGATTCTAGTCACATTCTCTATTTGCCAAATTTGGATTCTGTTACATATCTCCTTGATTTTGGTCGGTTGGAGTTTGCGCTTGCCCTTCAGGTGCAACTTTTCGCAGCTCCATCGCCTTGTGGCGTCTTTTTTGCCCCCATTTCGGTCAACTTGTAGCGCCGCATCCATTTACACTTGCAATTTACTTTGTTTTGTGTACTCACACTTGAGTTTTGACGAAGTTACAGTCCACAGCTGACGTATTGGAGTGAAAAAAGCTCGCAATTTTCTAGGGGTTTTCTTTCCATCCTGGTCTCCGATATTATGGATACTTCTGACCAATAAAACCTCATACGAATAAAACACCGAATTACATTTGTCAGAGCATTTTAAACCTTTACAATGCTTTGTAAAACGTTAACATCTTTGAAAATAAAACACCAAAGTGTTTCAAAATAAAACACTTCAAGTGTTCATTGTTCTTTCAACAAATTATTTGACATTCTTGAATTGGAAATGTTTTAAATCCACTAAGTTGACAAATTATGGAAGTTTTGAATGAATTTACTACGTACTGTTTTGAATCTAATTTTTACTGTACAAATTAATTTAAAGAATTGTCATTATGGCTGTTAACATGCTGCTGAAAGAATAAATTTTAAGAGCCTTGGCCATAAAAAGTGAAATGCTATGTTCGTCGTTGTTTCCTTTGAATTCTGTTAAACTATCATAAAACCTGGGGTGGTTCTACCAGCTGATTAAGCATTATATCTAAATATTCCCATTGTTCTTAAATTCTATGATGGGCAATAAGCAAGACAACTACCTCTTCCTATTCATATAATGTCCTTAATTAAAGTGATTTGAAATGGCGTGCAAAATTATATTTCCATAAAAATGCACATTCAGAACTCGTTTCATGTTGGGAACGGCTACCACGAACATAGGGCGTGCCTGAGTAGCTGTCTATCAGCCCATAATAATGTCCTGCTTGACGGTGTCCAGACAACTATAACTATATATCACATTATTCTAACACAATGTGTGACCCAAAGAGATGAATTAATATGAATTCCATTGAGGTCATTAATGTGAATACACTTCAAATGGATAACAAAGAATACCTGCAAAGTTTTTTATGTGGTATTATCCACTAGGGTTTATCTTTCAAAATAATAGTTCAATCGATCTGTTGTATATTTATTTGCCTTAGTTGTCACAGATAATTATTTTACGTCAAATATCAATGAATACAAACCTCTCCTAACTCAAATTTCATCACATTAACCATACAGGACATATTTTTTATTAGTATTCCCATGTTGATGTCCGTTTTGGTGGTGGTAGCATACGTAATTACTAATTATCCGAAAAAGAACGATATTAGCCCATTTAGCACACTTGAGAATAATGTGACAAGATATTGTCCTAGTAGCTTTGCCCCACCATAAAGTAATAATTTATTTCACATTTCCAGGAAAGTCGACTATTGACCATGTATATTTTTCTATTCGATAGTATTCATCGAATAGTAGCCATGGACGGTCCGGGTTTTTATAAGTTCTCTGATTCAAAATTTAGTAGCAATCGGAAACCGCAATATCAGATATATGTGCGATAAAAATTATTAGTTTATTGTTAGTTAACATAATTTCAAGTTGCAAAAGCTAGTTGCTAAAAATGACTTCAATAAGTACCATCGAAGCCAATCCTTGGGCTACATCCTACAAATACCCGCCGACTAAAAAGTCTTCAAATATTAGCGAAAAACGGATATCAGTGCGTAAGATTTTCGTGAAACAAAAAGTTTATCCGTTATCGGAAGATTGCTTTCCCGGAGAACGAACTTGTGAAGTGAAGAAACTTTCAAGCGCTATTTTACATCATGCTCTACCATCAACACCGTATAGGTCGATTGGAATGTTTACCAACCTTAAGATCCCGTTAATCGACCAAGAAGAGGATAATGAATTGATAAATGCTGCTGTAACACCTAGTAAACCCAATACAGTAGGAACAATTAATACTTACAACACAAAGCAGAAGCCGGTTAATAGTAGTGATAGTTTAATCAATGCTAAACGAACAGGATCAAGTTCAAAAGTCTCACAACCAGCACGCGAAAGGACTTTTGATGGACGTCCGATTTATATGGTAATGGTAAATTTGAGTCGGTGACATTTGAATTATTGTCTATATTTTTCGATGATTGTACAGCTTTTTCGTATCCTAGAAAAGAAGTTTATCAGAATAGTGAGAGAGGGTGATGGAGAATATTGGAAATCAATATTCTATATCTGATTATGTTGTGTTGAGCATAGTACAATAATATTATCACTTATTTACCTCAAACAAATGATTTCTGTTTGGATGTGTTTCGTATTAAGTTTACATAAAGTGTTGTCAAGATTTATATCACGGTAGTAAATCCTTAATATTATTGATTCCTTACTTGCAACAATTACAGACAAGACAATTCTATTAGAACAGAAGGAAGCGCTATATTTGATCGTCATTTCATACCGGCTGAAAATCATATCAGTAATTGAACACGCGTCCATACGATATATACTGTTATTTGCAAGATTTTAATGGATTTCTCATAAAAATCATATTGCTGTCCGATTCAGTCAACTACAACTTTATTCTGTGAAGTTATTTCGTACCTTGTCAGATTTTGGCAGGTGAATATCTGCAGCTTATAAAAATTAAAAACAACAGTCAATCATCTGCGTAGTGGGAGAAAGGCCGTCAGTCAGCGTCTGAAACATGTTACTCAATCAGCAGAATGTGCCTGCAGTACTGACTTACTTTGCGGGAGGATGCCATTTCTGTGGTTGCCTTAATTGCAAAAACTGGAAGACTGCAATGGCTTCCTAGCGTTTGGCTTTGGTTGAGCTGTAAATGTTCGCAGAAGTAAATTTCCACCCTAGCTCACAGATGCCGGATGAGCCGACAGGAAAAATAATTGCTTCACCCACTCCTGAGGTGAAATCTTGGACCATTCCTCAATCTTCTCTAGTCGATAAATTGACCCCAAAGCGATATTTGTATCCACTAATGGCTGAATCCTATCCATTGTCCTGCTGTTACGAATGGTCATTTTCTACATGTATCTAAAAATCTGGAAGAGGCCCGTTTGAGGATTGTTGGTAAGCTGCTTTGTGGATTGTAATCTGATATTCACATGTAACGCTAATCTTAGGATGATGTACATATATAATATAAAGGAGCGTTAGTTTGTCCATTAACTCCATTGCAGCTGTAGCGTAGTCCTTAAGACACTACTGATGCGAATGCTATTCGCTGGATCTCTATGCATGAAGTTGCTACCGCTCCGTGGATAGTTTAGTTTCTTATCCTCATGCCTACTGTGAGGATCGAAATGTTACCGTTTTCTACGTTTCGCGCATAGTATAGATTCCATTTTGTCAGCGTTGATTTTTTTTAGCACCACAGCCCCTTTCGGGTCTTCGCTAAGAGATAGATTATCCCATTACCTTGATAGAATGGGTTGGCACTCGGGAAGGTATCCGTCCACCCTGCTGTGATACGTTCTAATTTTTAACCAGCACGTATCATAACTGAAGCGGCTGGTAGTCCGTCCGATGAATCACTGGAAACAAATCTCGTTGTCACCAAAAGAATTAAAACCAGTAATCTTTTACTTACACAGCGAGCTCTCTAACCACTACAATACATCGCATTGATATTCGGTCGATTTGTTCTCGCCCATTTATGTTATAGGGGAAGCGCGATCTGCATCAGGATAGGTATTATCTCCTGTAGCCTTGCACTAATCAGTTTCATGATTTCGTTAATTTACGTGATCACTCTGAAACCCCATTCTGTGGAAATCTTAAACTAGCTGGTTAACTGAATATTCATGCTAGTGGTAGTGCTACCCCGCCCTGTGGTATTCCCATTATTTGCCCATTTTTTAAAGATCACACCGCTTTCTGCGCATATGATCTTCCTTTTACGTAAATTTATCAAGAGAAATTTACCTATTGTGAGAAGTGTCTTATATAGGGTGAGCCAAATATAAGTTTCTTTTTAAAAATGCAATAAAATAAACAAAAATCAATTTTTTTCTATCTTTTGGCTTTATTCACAAGAACAAACCTTCCCGTTAATTTTGAAATACAATTTCACTCATATGGCTGCCATGGCTGGCGTAACAGTAGGCCATCCTCTCAGCCTAATTTTCCAAGACATTATTGATGGTTTCGGGCCCAATCTGAGCAATGGTTTGTTGAATATTCAATTTCAGAGCTTGAATCGTTTGTGAATTTTCCGCATAACATCGATCTTTCACATAAAAAGAAGTTCAATGGTGTCAAATCCCAGCTTCGCGGCGGCCAATTGACATCGCCAAGACGGCTGATTAGACGATTTCCGAATTTTGTGCGCAAAAGATCGATTGTTTGATAAGTTGTATGGCATGGCGCACCATCCTGTTGAAACCAAGGGTCAGTCAAGTCCAAATTATCAATCTCCGGCCACAAAAGACGGTTATTATGCCTCTGTAGCGCTCTCCGTTGACCGAATAAGTATTTCCAGCCTCATTTTCAAAGAAAACGGTCCAATGATGCCACCACTCCAGAATCCACACCACACGGTCACTCGCTGAGGATGCATTGGCTTCTCGACAGTCACGTATACCCCAGATGCGGCAGTTTCGTTTGTTCATATAGCCGCCGAGATGAAAATGTACCTCATCAGAAAATACGATTTTTTGAGGAAAATCGGGATCCAGTTCGAGCTGCTCTAATGACCAAATGAAGCGAAAACGAAGCGGATTTTGAGCGGGAAACAGCTGTAAGCGTCAAAATAACATGTGATTTAAAAAGAAACTACTATGTTATATGGCCCAGCCGGTACATAGTTTTGATTTCAGAACTAGAGATTTCTTCAAAGCTAAACAGTGGATTGTAAAGTAATAATTTTAGCTCCTCATCGCTCTGTTGTGCCAATGCTATCTCCTCAAAATCTTTGGATGGGATAACTCAATAGCTTCTATCCGAAGGGTATCGACAACTAAGGTGTTTGAAACCGAAATGTGTTGTATGTCGATTGAGAATTGTGAGATAAAATTAAGATGTCGAGTTTGTATTTGAGTGGCTTATTCTGGTTACTAGTTGAATGCGTAAACTAAAGGTTTATGGCCTGTGTGGATCACAAACGGTCGACCTTCCAATAAATATCTGAAATGCTTAATGGAGTATTAGATCGCTAACAATTCTCTGTCGTATGCTCTGTTACGTATTTGTGATTGTGACAGTTTGGCCGAAAAGAAACCTAAAGTATCCTGAATTAGCTTTTTAATTAATGTTTTTTTCTATTAAATTTTTGTTTTGTTTTAATTGATGCTAAAGCAGGGAGTAACTTACTCCCGAAATATACATATATTTGTCAAATGAAAAAAAATATCGTTTGAATGGGAAAAAATGCAAATTAAGGATAGTGTGGAGGTTTACGGAATTGTTGTATAGATTCTACTCGCTCCATATACGTAGAGACTCTACTCAGACAACCAATGTCCCAAAAATTTGCTTCTTTGAAAAATTAACGTTTTTCTAAATTAATTGTTATTCCATACTCTGTTAATTTTGTAAACAAACCTTCCAACTGTTCGAAGTTGCTTTCGTCCTGCGAGGCCACTAATATGTCGTCTAAATAAACGAAGCAGAATGGAAGGTCTCGAAGTACGGTATGGATGAACCTTTGGAAAAGTCAGCCTACAAATAGCAGTCTTCTTGATATCCGACTGGAATTTGATAGGTCTTTACCAAATCTAATGACGAAAAATTTTGCAACCGAACAAATTATTTGTGAAGTCGTGAATACATAGTATAGGATACGTTCCTTGACAGTAAGAAAAACTCTGTTCCAAATCGTTTTGTCCCGAACACCGGAAAAATACAATTCCATCCACAACTTGCTCCGTGGGGGCTTTCGGTCCCCCATCGGACGCGTCCTCAGGCAGCTGATTGAGGATGCCCGAACTGGCTAGCCAGCGGGTATGTGGGAATTAAAATAACACCCGTGGACCAAAAACCGACTAAATCGAAGCCCTGATAACGCTCCACTTTGTATTTACTTGTCATGGAACCAGGACGACAGCCTCGGATAAATGGCAACGACTATCGCAACCTATAAAGGACACAAACTTTTCTCTAACAATTTAAGCCGTTAGATGAACGCAATTGTGGTCGGTATTGATTAGAATTTAATATGTTTTTCACCCTTATGGACCGCAAATAATCAAGTTTAAAAAATAAATATCAATAAATGTATTTTATTTTAAACTACACGAATGCATTTCGGTCGGTATTGCCGACCATCTTCAGCGCTAGATGCGAAATTACTACTGGAATAACTACAACAAAAGCAAAGACATTCGCTAATAACAGTTAATTTTAACATATATGGTTCAGTCGAATTAAATGAAGAATAAATTGCCGGACTGTTGTCAATATTACATAAAAGTTATGTTATATTTTTTTAATTGTTATTTTGATAAATGATGCAAAAGCTAATCAAGTTAACAGTTAATATATGTATATTATCTAGCCAAATTAAACAAATTAGAATTGATTGGGCTATTGTCGATATTTACTAAATTGTCCGTTATATGTATGAATAGAGATACATATGCGTCGAGTTTTCGCGGATTACTTACACTTTTTAATTATTTGAAATTATCAGCTAACGGTCCCGTGTAGTGCCTGCCTGGGTTGTTCAAATCCAGTGCGTGTGCAGCAATATCTTTATTTACGTCTTTACTCTTGATGTATCTTTTGTGTTCCTTGAGACGAAATTCAACTGCACGTCTAGTTTGTCCAATATACTTCATATCACATTCTGTATAATTGACTTGTTAGATTCCGCTTTTTTGTTTTGGTGACTATTCTATTGGAACTTGAAACGTCTGATCATTTAACAGACCAGGTGTATCGCGAGAACTAGATGAAATAAAGAAATACAGAATCAACATCCCGCAGTGCAAGAAACCAGATGGCACTGTGAAGACATACATATTTGACAAGCAAACGCACATCGTGTTTAAAAGCAGAAAGCTGTAAGGAAGCATGAGTTTGGAGTGGCTTTCATTGTTGACAGCATATTTAAACAAATGATCACTGACTTCAAGCCCGTTAACGAAAGACTCTGTGCGATTCGTATCAAGATCAAATTTTTCAATATCTGGCCAGTCAACTGACACGAACACAGAAGACAAACACAATCAATCAAGGACGAATTTTACAGCACCCTAGATTACACTATCGATGCATTGCAGTCAAACGACATTAAAATTATTATCATTGATATTGAAAGCATATGTTGATGACGTCAATATTATCACACGTTCAATCTCAGATGTCAAAGGA
The DNA here is from genome assembly GCA_963969285.1 of Odontomyia ornata. Classification (NCBI taxonomy): domain Eukaryota; kingdom Metazoa; phylum Arthropoda; class Insecta; order Diptera; family Stratiomyidae; genus Odontomyia; species Odontomyia ornata. The sequence goes on from OZ017742.1 coordinate 86,601,326, forward strand.
GCATTTCTGAGCCTATAATCGGAAGCAAACAAAATTGGCCTACAGTTAATGAAACTAAAACTAAGTTAATAACTAAAACGAGGAAGAAAACTCCAATTCTACAATACCTGACCGTAGGCGACTTTAACCTTGAAAGTGTGGAAAACTTCATCTACCTTGGAGTCAACCTGAATATAAGATGCGCCAAAAACGCCACAAATAAAGCATATTATTCCGTACTTCCGATTCTAAGGTACAGACTTGCGCACTGGCAAAATAAGCTCCGTATTTATAAATCACTAGTCAAACCTTAGCTGTTATATGGAAGTGAAACATGCACCCTAACTAGCGAATCCGAAAAGGTAGTGGACATTTTTGAACGCAAAGTGACCCGGGAAATCTACGGCCCAGTGAAACAAGGAAAAGAGTAGAGCCTACGTTACAACGATGAGTTATATGAACTTTTTGACGATCCACCTGTTTCGTGTTGCGTAAAGTTACGTAAATTGCAATGGGTGAGCCATGTGGAAAGAATGAAAAAAACCGGCTACCCAAAAAAACATTAAAGGGTATAGCACAAGGTAGACGTCCAGTGGAAAGACCTAGGACTCGATGGAAAGACACGATAGAAGCTAATAGCAGGGCATTGCTGGGAGTGATCAACTGGCGAACGAGGTCGCAGTATCGTGATGATTGGAGGAGACATCGACCTAGTCGATATAAAAACAGAGAAAAAAATAATCGATAAAATTAACAAACTAACTAAAGTACGACACAATACCCAGGAAGAGTACTAAATGTCCTTTTTCAATTACAAAACCTTTAACCGATAATTGTGCAACACGCACAACGAGACGTTAGAAAAAATTCAAGAGCAGAACGAAAAGAAAAGACGATTTCATAAAAAAATTAACGATTTGAAATGTCCCGCCAAATATTATAAACCGTTAACTGACAATATAATTACATTTTTTCCGAAATCCAACCGTTGATAAATTGTCCGTTGCATTTTTGGTTTTTAATTACCTCCATCCCTGCGACTCTCCATCGCTCTTTCATCGTCCCACAACGCTCTTGTATGATTCTTTTAAATTGAATATTTGAGCTTATTTTATTTTTGTTTTTAGTATTTCTTGGAAAATTTAATGATTTTGACGGTTTTAGGCGAACATGCTGAAGCGAGCCGATGAATCGCTACATTCCCTATCCTACCTCTGTTAATCACTATAGGAAAACGGAAATACTTATAAATTTTACTTTTCCAGCCTTTTCTCTCCCTTTATGGATATTTTCAAAATAGTAGCGTGGAATTTTTGAAATGACTGTTAGGGTGTATTGATGAATCTGTGAACATCCGGGACGCTGGTTGGAAGTTTTTGCAAGTTTTCGGGAAAGTGTCTGTATGCTTTACATATTCCACTAAATATAAATTATTGTGGTCATGCATTACAATCCGGCGGATTAACTTCCAGTAATCCTCTGTCAAATTATAAATAGCGTCATCCAAACACCACAAATCTCCATAAAATTTCGCCCGTCTCGCAGCAATGCCATCAATTTTCTTGTGACTTCATCCACCGAATGGGTTCAAATCATGTTCCATCGAGGGAGTTCAAATCATCCATGAAGACTATGTTTTGAATCCCCACTAATCAAGAGCTATGTAGTGGTAGTAGAGTAGATACATGTCCGTGAAGGACTGCAGCGATGGTCTGCTGCCTCAGCGAAGAGGATGATGAGATCCGCCGAGATTGGCCTTGTCTGGGGACGTGTGAATGCGCTGGCAGGCTAGCGATATGGTGTCGTGGGGCGGCTTCTTTCCCCCTAGCACAAGACCCACTACAAAAACATTTTTCGCATCCACGAATTTGGAAAAGGTTCTTTTATTATCGATCGGAGTCGAGAAAGTAGGTAACCGCTAAGGACTATGAAAACGCTGGTTCAGAGGACAAATAGGGCTTTGCAAAAAACGGACGGACTTGAGGAGATTTCGTCGTTACCGACGATACTTATGGTCCACAAATAAGAGCGGGGCATCCAGGTGGAAGCGGTGCCCCCTCACACCCTCCCAACCGGTGCCCCCTCACAACATTCAAACGTAGACGTGGCGATATATTTCCCATTTGAGTGAAAAACTCATACAAACATTCTTTGCATGGCTCTTCCATGAAATGAGGAATACAAACGTAGCCAATTAATGTTATAGCGTTATGTGATGGAATCACATAACTATACCATAAAAGGGCACGCGAGCTCAAGGCCACTCTACCCGGGAAGAGCCCCTGTTAAGAAAAAAAAGGAAGAGCGCGCCCGATGGCTAGCCCATGTTAGAGGAGGAGCCTGCCATCGTTGCGGGCCTGTACCCGGTCAGGTTTTTAAAAAGGAAAGACTGAGTATCTTTTAAACGTTATCTCAACATTATTTTATTGATTAAAAATTCAATATAAAATAAATCATATATTGTATAAAGAAAATATCTATATTCGTCGTTTTTTTTCAGCGCATAAACCCTAATCAAAATTAACGTGAATTCTAAGCAAAAAGATAAAACCTATTGATTCAAGGAATAAACAAAATAATTATGAAAGAAATGAAAAATATTGAATTAATCAGTAGGAACGGGTTGAGAGTGGAAAGGATGGATGAAAATAGAATATAATATTGAACCTTCTAGCTACCGAAATTAAATTAGATGTCGTCGGCCAGCTTGAATGAAATCGTGAATTGGCTAAGAAAATAAGGTCAGAGAAGATACCTCTCAATAGGAATAATCTTAATATAAAATGAATTTGTGCTTGAAAACTGGGATGAATAACTTATAAGAAACGCTAATATGAAAATAAAAGTATTTTAGACGCTATGTTTTTTAATACTTACTAATTTTTGAAAATGATTTTCTTTTTGTATTACTGGTAATATTTTAAACTTCATTTTTAAACTAGAAACGCCCGAATTAGTTGTGTTAAATTTTTAAATAGCCATACAATGGCGCCCAAAGTTACTTTTCCTTAAATTATTAAGGTAGCTTAATGAACTTTAATTATATTTAATGTATGTAGTTTTTTAAGTACCCAAGCTTACGCACACATATTTAAATATCTCTGTAGGGCTTACAGCTGTTATTGTTACGTTTTGTATGATAATATGTAAACTTTGGATGAAATAAATTGAAATTGAAATTTGCAACTACACTAAATACTAGTATGAAGGTGTCCCTTCGTTGGTACTTTTTTCTCTTCTTATTCTTCTGGTGTTTTTGTTTTATCGTTTAAATGACTCACCCGTACTGTAGCTTACGTAAAGAGATCACCCAGGGAATCGCACTGAGGTCTCCTCGAATGTGGCAGGTTGTTTAAATATAAAGGGTGTTGAAACACGTTGATCTTTAGTTATACTAAAGTAGTTTTCTTTCAGATACTGTAAATCTAAACCATTTATCGGCCCATTCAATTCAATATGCGATTTAAAGTGTACAGTGTCAAACCTAATCGATCCTTCAATAACCGCATCTTGATTTGATGGCCAGACATTATTAAGAATATCGTTGAAATCTCGTCCATTTAAAAGACGAAATTTTGGAGGTTTTTCAAAAATTGACGAATCAACAGTCAGTTTTGCATCTTCCGATTGTCCTGTTAAGATAGCCTGCAGCTTTATCAAATCAATATTATTGAAGGTATTGATCCCTGTGAGTTTGCCTGAGACTCTAATATCGGCGTCCCAAGTTATTGGCGCTTCAATGTTTTGAACCTCTGTTGCTTCTTTAAGTAAGACACTTTCAGTGAAGTTCATTCCGTTTATCTTTCCATGCACGCTTAGATTTTCTTCAGCAATTATTTTAGCAAATGTTACGTTTTGTAAACGCTGCCTTTTATCTAGCCAAATAATCTGATTAAATATTTGAGCGGTAATTTGGTCAAAAACTTGCGGTGCTGTGAAAGTTTGATATCCTCCATTAGTTAGCCAACATTGCTTGCTTGAATTCCATTTATTTCGCCTTCAAATGTTAAGCTGTCAATATCATTGTCGAAAAGAACATCATGATCAATCACAATATCCTGGGTTAAATTTCCAAATGAATGCATTGATTCATTTATTTGATAGTGACTCAGTTTTCCATTGAGAATGAGCTCATCGGTAGAAAAATCACCAGTGAAATTTTTGAAGCCTGTTATATTAGCTGAGGAATTGTAAGCAGTGTATCATTTATGAGAAAGTCGAGGTTTTGACCAAATATTTTATTTGTGCCAGACATTTGATTAACTTGAGCATATCCAACATGCAGATTTCCAACAGTTATTTGTTGTACACTTTAAAGAGTAGATGTTGTCAGGATATTTTCAATATTGGCTTCTCCCAGCCTGACATTAATTGATAAAACGCTTTCTATGTTAACACCTTTAAACTGCAAATTTTCGGTAATTATTTGATCTCCATATTTTTGTAATCGATCAAATTCACATCGTTGATATTTTCCACTTCACATGATCCTTTAATGTGCAGTTCCAGTTATCAGTTGATCGATTGTATGTGTCGTAACAAAATCGCTGATATTGTAGTCATTGAAGAAATATGTTTTCACATCTTTTTGCATGAATGGCACGCCCGGGCGGACCGTACACAAGCGGGCCGGCGAACGGATCGTAGCACAAACGACCGAAAACTTTTACTTTTCACGCGATTTTCACCACCGTTACTCCGTACAACTTTTTTTTTCTTTCGCGTCGAAGTCGTCGCAGTGACTTGGCTATGTTGCGCGTTCGCTTTTCACTTTTTCACTCACTTTTCAGCTCTGGCGGAGCGACAGGAGTTCTAATAAAATCACACAGCTTTCACACCGCGGTCGACCTACGACTTTCCAGTTCATTTTTCCAGTAGCGACGACACTTCATGGGTTTTCTTCGTTTTGCCTGTTTACCAATGTCGTCGCCGCGCACTACAGCGAAATCAAATTCCCAAGAAAATTTTTGCCGGTTATTTCGGTAATTATTTTGGAGGATTTAGTAGGGACATGCACAGAATAACACGCGCGACGGTCCGCTCACGACTTCCACGACTCCCGTTCTTGTTTGGACTGCCAATTTGTTGCTCGTCGTTGCCTTACGGGACCGCTACAAAACCAGTCGGCGAGCCTTCCATCCACTTACCTTCTCATCCCATAAGTGCGATCGTGGAAGAGCTCCGTTGGAAAGAGGGTTGCCGTATCCAAATTTCAATTGCAAATTAAAATGATGAGTATTATTTTAAATTTACAATTGAAATTCGGATCTGCAATATGTTGGCCTTCGAGCAGTTTGCTTAGGCGACTGCTCGATTATTACAGCTATTTCACTTACGTTGCATGGAAGTACAACAAATGATTTACGTACCTTCTATGCTATTTATCACTTTAATCGGCATTTGATAGGAATGCAACCAATGCATCTGCACTTCGAATGGATTGCTGCAAAGTTACGATGCGATCGTATCGGAAGAGACTTCCAAAATCGCAGCCAGCGAATGCTCTTAAGACGGCATCTAGATGCACTTTCTGCCAATTCTGAAATACTAAATTATTACCACACATTTCACATCAAAGGGAGATAACGAAGCCTTTCTAGGCTAGCAAATAACCTTAGATATTATTATACTGCATAGCTCTTCGCCCAGGCATTTTATAGAACTGAACAGTAGTGAACAAAAATCGCATGATTTATTTTTCTTACTTAATTTATTTGCTCAGTAATTTACGATTAAATTTTCCTCTCCTGGACAATCCGAATCTTATCAAGACCTATAATATGATAACGTACATAATGACCTATGAAGAAAAAATTATTTGGATCACATCCATATACTGGGAAACTCCCCTTAAAAGTATCAGAAGATTATTTTTCCCCAAAACTATCAAAAAGTCACGAAGATACCCGAATTTTATTCTGTTTTTCATCTTTTGTAAATCAAATAATTTAAAAATGCTTATATTTGAATCAAATTAAATTTATTTCATTATATTACAGCTCGGCGAAAAAGCAAGTGGTCTTCGATCACGCGGCGATGTTCAAGACTTTAACACAATTCGTAATCAATGTTTGTCAAATGGTACACTCTTTGAAGATCCTGAATTTCCGGCAGAAAATTCTTCGCTTCTGTTCTCACGACGACCTGACCGACGCTATGAATGGCTGCGCCCATCGGTAAGTTGTCGAAAAAAGAAACATTCACCAACGACTTATTTCTTACGTGCTTTTCTTTTTCTTGACTTACAGGAAATCGCAGATGACCCACAATTCTTCGTCGAAGGTTACTCACGTTTCGATGTGCAACAAGGTGAATTGGGTGATTGTTGGCTCCTGGCTGCAGCTGCCAACTTGACACAAGATCCAAATCTATTCTTCCGAGTTGTACCAACAGACCAAAGCTTCGACGAAGATTATGCAGGTATATTTCATTTCCGCTTTTGGCAATATGGTAAATGGATTGATGTTGTTATTGATGACCGATTGCCCACATACAATGGCGAGTTAGTGTACATGCACTCGACAGAAAAGAATGAATTCTGGAGTGCGCTGCTAGAAAAGGCCTATGCCAAGTTGCATGGCTCCTATGAAGCACTTAAAGGTGGTACTACCTGTGAAGCTTTGGAAGATTTTACTGGAGGTGTGACAGAAATGTATGAGCTCAGAGAAGCGCCGCCAAATCTTTTCAATATTCTAATGAAGGGCTATGAACGCAATTCCATGATGGGATGCAGCATTGAACCAGATCCAAATGTGCTAGAAGCCGAAACCCCACAAGGTCTCATCAAAGGTCATGCTTACTCGATTACAAAAGTAAAACTCTTAGATATTACTACGCCAAATATGACGGGAAAAATCCCGATGTTACGTCTTCGTAACCCGTGGGGTAACGAGGCAGAATGGAATGGCCCGTGGAGTGATCGATCACCCGAGTGGCGTTTCATTTCAGACCACGACAAAGTAGAAATTGGCCTAACCTTTGATGTAGACGGTGAATTTTGGATGTCTTTCAAAGATTTCATGACATATTTCGATCGTGTAGAAATTTGTAACTTGTCACCAGACTCGTTGAGTGAAGAGCAGGAAAGTCGTGGAAAGAAGAAATGGGAAATGTCCGTGTTTGAAGGTGAATGGACAATTGGTGCAACAGCCGGTGGTTGTCGTAACTTTTTGGAAACATTCCACCGCAATCCACAGTACGAAATCACATTACAAGACCCAGATGAGGATGATGATGAGGGTAAATGTACCGTGATTGTTGCGCTTATGCAAAAGAATCGACGATCAAGACGTAACATGGGAATGGATTGCTTGACAATAGGTTTTGCTATTTATCATTTGTCTGAGAGGGATCTAAGAACAAAACCACAACCAATGAGCTTCTTCAAATACAATGCATCAGTAGCCAGGTCACCAGCATTTATTAATTTAAGAGAGGTCAGTTGTCGTTTTAAGCTGCCGCCGGGTCATTATTTGATTGTACCATCAACATTTGATCCAAACGAAGAGGGGGAGTTCTTGATTCGCGTGTTCTCTGAAAATCAGAATAATATGGAGTAAGTTTTATTATTGAATGGCATATTAGAATGGAAGTTTATTAATTTTTTTCTATCTTTACAGAGAAAACGACCAAGAAATTGGTTACAACGATGGAGAGGGCGAAAATGTAAGTTCCGAAGAAATGTAGACGTTTATATTTAAAACACTTTTGAGAATCTCATTGTAGAAATTTCAAAATTTTTCAAAAAGTTGTTAAAAATGTTGTAGCGAGATATTGGCATTTATTCACAATTTTATCATTTTTTAGAAACTATTGAACTACTGCTTTCAAAAATATGCATACCTCTAAATTTAATTCATTTAATGTAAATGTTTGGTTTTGGAAAGAGAATACCTTAGTTTTGCCGTTACTCGCTCAACACTCTATTTAGATTAGTTGTAATAAACATTAGCTTATATACATTATCCCAGACACGAGCTTAGCGTTTGAATTTGCTCTTGCTTTTAACATAATAATTCAACTAACTCGAATGAAAAATTTTAGTGATTAAGTGTGATGTCTTATACATTCCTCATTGGCGTTGTTTTCAAACCTTCCATTAACTGGTGCTACGAATGCTAGTAAAAAACTAATTAAACGCGAATGTCTGGGATAAATATTGGAAACAATGTATTTGTTAGATTATGGAATGCAAAATATACTTACATATATTTTATTTTAAATTTTTTAATTTGGTAATTCTATGTGGAAAAACAACAACAAACAACACTAACACAACACTCTTGCTTTACTAATTACTTCATTCTCAGATTGATCCACATAAAAACGAAGATGATGATTACCGAAGGGGAGGAGGATATGTAAGTTTGAAAAATAAAACACAAAAAATTATGTTTGGCGATTTTCTAAATTGGGATTTAATTTTTTAGAAATTTGATTGAAAATTTTCAGTTTAAAAATTAAATTTTATCATTGCCTTCGAGAATTTTGGAGTTTTTTAATACCCATTATTTAAAACTTATTTTTAAATTCAATTTAAAACGATTGCTTTTATAGAAATTACTCGAAATGTCTTACTGCATCATTAACTTTTACTATTTGCAATACTTAAAGAGGCTTAAAATTATATGCAGTCGAAAGAGTCTCTGAGATTATGCTGAATTCTTAAACGATTGCCTAAGAGATGCTGTACTAAACTTTAACCGCTGGAGCTTCTGCCTTGAAAAGTTGCATGAATATATCAAAATACTTAAAAAATGCTTAACGAAAACATAAAATTAATAAGGATTAACACAATAAATACTTCAAAATAGACTAGAAAAAAAAAACTAAACACATAATATACTCTTAAGGCATGAACTGGCTTGCGAAATTAAAAACTTGAAGTATCGTTTTCCTTTTTAGCCTTGTGTTTGTCCAATATTATAGTTATACGTTTCATTGTGCTGTTTCATCTGATTATCTATTTAATATATTTGTTTTGTTATTTAAGTCGATTTACAAAACTTGCTACGACATTACTTTAATTTAACGAGGTTTGAGATTTAATTCTATCAATTGATTATTTAATTCGTCTTTCGAACGTGCCGATATCTTGAGCTTTTAAACCTTATTGCGGTGAATGAAATCACAATAATGTTAATTGTTCCTGACCTTATTATATTTTATGAAATAATTGTTTTTTATCTAGGAAAATAGTGTACCCTTAACTTAAGTTGTAAAATACTCTATCCCTACCCATTTTCAATAACACTATATGACTGCTCGCAGATGCGTGCAGTAAAAATAGCTCTAAAGAATTAATTGATTATTGGGTGAATCTCTATAGTGAGCAAAAAAGATACGCTAGTAGCATTAAATGAGTATGAGTTTTCTTTAAGGACCCACCAAACGTTTTATTGTATATGAACTTCTTTTATTTCGTTCGTGGGTTTGTTTTTCACACAGAGCCTAGATAATTCTACTATCAATTTGAACTAAGAAAATACTCCTAACCGACAAAACAGAGCACTTAACGAATGCAACCTGGAAAACGAATTTATAAATCTTGTCTCCAAGTTAGTCAAGTAGGGTAATGAAACAGTGAAAGCAAAGCGTAGAGTTCAGTTCGCGTTCAAAGCCTTTTACTCAGGCTTGGGTTTCCTGAAGGCCAGCAGCATACTCTAAAACAAAACTCCCAAGCATATAAATCTGACAAGACCTGTGCTACGCAATGAACCTTCAGACGGAGGAATGGACAAGCAGCGGGAAGTCCACTTCAAAGAAGCTGTTAAACTGCCCCGAGGTAATTAGCTGCGGCAGTCACTGATGAGAAAAGCTGATCGCCTCGTTGTGGTTACTAAGGGTAATATAAAAAAAAGGGTAATATATTTAAGTAAGTTACATCCGTCAGTCTTCCGTAATTAAGATAGCAATGAGTGGTTCACTTTAGTCAGCTTTAATATCTTTAAGTATGCTTGTGTGCTCTCTCCTTTTCTTTGTGACGCAATGACCTGCGGCGAAGGAACGGAGATTGCTTTTCTTTGATTTGATGTTTGCACTCATCTCATGCTTCCGTATCCGCTAACCTTGGTGAGATGAAATTTTTCTATAACTAGAGTAAATTGATCGACAATCAGTAAAAGAAAATTTCAAAGATAATAGAAATTGCTCCAAATGTCTAGTAACGTAGAGTACCCTTAAATGTTTTGTGTAGCTTCGTAGTGCGACAAAAGAACTCCCCTGATATGATCCCACAAATAGCTAGCCGATAAGTATTGGGACGTGGTCGAAAAGCGAAGCTAGTCAGCTGAGCTCATCATCTATGGCACGCCAGCCCAAGCCGGGCCTTAGCCTCCAGGATTAATCACCTCCAACCATCACGGCTTTGCGACCTCGTTCGCCAGTTAATCACTCCCAGCAAGGATCTGCTGTTAGCTTCTATCGTGTCTTCCCATCGAGTGCTCGGTCTTCCCGCTTGAGGTCTACCTTGCGCGCTCTACCCTTTAATGTTCTTTTAAGTAGCCAGTTTTCATGCATTCTTTCTGCATAGCCCGCACATTTCAATTTACGTAACTTTACGCAAATAGATACAGGTGGTTCGTCAGATAGTTCATACAACTAATCATTATAGCGTTGCCCACTCTGTTCCTTGTTTCCCTGGGCCGTAAATTTTCCAGAACACTTTGCGTTCAAAAATATCCGCTTCCTTTTCGGATTCGCTCGTCAGGGTCCATGTTTCACTTCCATATAACAGCACTGGTTTGACTAGTGATTTGTAAATGTGGAGCTCATTAAGAATGCGAAGAACGGAGTAAAAGGCTTTATTTGCGGCATTTATGCGGCCTCCAATTTCGTGTTTTTCTGCGGCTTTTCAAGTTACGTTGAATCTAAGGTGGATAAAGTTATCCACACTTTCAACACAATATGTCTGACATAACATTCGCATTCACACCGCCTACGCCAATGGGAAAACATAATAACGTACCCATCGGTAATGAGGCAAATGCGACTAAGAAAAAGTCAATCCCACCAACACAGGTCAAATCGTTCAAATACGAATTGGACTCTAATGAGAAAATTTTTCCAGTTATTATGGAATGGCGAATCAACGGTAAACCCTTTAGATTAATACCTATGAGACAACTTTATTCCGACAAAATCAGTTAATATAACTGTCTAACGCAACACCCTCCCAGGTTTTCTAAAAAATTCATGCTTCAATGCCAAAGTTGAATACTTTAAATTTCGGCTCCAGACAATGCAGAAACTGCGGCAGGTAAGGACATGCCACTCCCATCTGCAATGACAAGACGCAGAGATGCCTTAAATGCAGCTCAACTGAATGCAAGGGATCTTGCAAGGACACCAAATGTCTACTATACAATAGTAAAGAACATATAGCTACTGACCAATCATGCCCCAAATGGGTGAAGTAAAAGCATGAGGTAGACGTTAGTTCCATTCTAAACGTATCTAACAGAGAAGCTCGGGTGATCATAAATAAAAATAGATATGAAGGGCTTAACCTCGAAGATATAGCTCAAATGGATTTTCCTCAACTGAAAAAAGACAAGTTCGCCAATAAAAGGAACCCGGTCGGTGATGTTCGGAAGGGTTTAATGAAACATTCATATGCAAAAGTGGTGGCAGCGCGGGGAAAAACCAACAAAAAAAATTAACCAAACTAAACAAATCGTGTTCCCCACAGTGGAAAACTATGAACTACCCAGCAAGCCTATAACCAACAACTCGCTCAAGGCATTAGAGATCGAGAAAATAGTTCACGAACTACAAAAAAAAAACCTCACGTTATTAGCGAATTTCAAGAAATAGATATGAATCTACTAGTGAAACTATCCGAATACCTTATTAAGACAAAACAACAAAGACAAGAAAAGGCTGTGAAAGAATCGCAACCGAGCACGTCTAGAGCAGTGACAGTTTTCTTGTTTACCATAAAAATAATAAAACTCCAAAAACCACAAAATTGCACCAATCACTAATGTAAAGAGGTTACTCTTTTACGGCATAAGCTACTTTTACGCATTTAAAGCCTTATGAGCTGAAAGCATCTAACGATTTGATACTCTATCATAAACTTTTTTAAAAATAAAATATAATTAAAATTTGAGACACAATCGGGCCGTCTATATGATGGCCAGTAGTATTAATTCTTTTGTTCTTGTAAATCATCTGATCTCAAAGAGGGTCATGAGGTACCTTCCTTGTAATAATCCTTTTAAGTATTTTTACTAACAATTCCCCACACAACTAATTCAACCAACCACCCCTTGAGGGAATGTAGTACCTATCAGACATGAGTCACTGAATTTTACTTACCAACACTAGTCCCATAAGTGGACACGATCACTAAACGCTGGTCAGAGTGCCGGCCGGCCAGACCATTAAAATATTCAACGTTTTTTATCTGTGGATAGACACCGTTTTCACTGTGGTTCTCTGTTGTTATACAAGGGAGAGTGGGAAACAACGGGTCCTGAAGCGCATTGCAGGTGTCAAATGAAAATGGGATTAATGGTGAATGCGATAAAGCACAAGTTGTATGAGTTTTTCAACGAGTCAGGGGTCTCCACTGCAAGATCCCAAATAGGCTGGCCAAGTATCACGAATGGACGCAGGGCGAATATCTAAAAAGCTTTTCGTCGCTAAAACTAACGGTCAAAACCAGTTGAAAAATACAGGAAGCGTTATTCCGACTCTATGGAAGACGATAGCAAATCGATACTCGGATTTAAAAGTGGAGGATGTCATCGATGCATCGGGACAGGTGGATTCGACACCTACGGAAAGACAAGGTCCAAAGTGGTCTGTAGTGCTGCGATGACGACGAAGTTAAATCATCCGTACTGATTAAATTGTTATAAATTTAATATTCCCTGGATTATGATCTATCTTTGCAAATCCATTTTACATTGTATTAACACTTTAATTGTTCATAATAGCCGAGGCCGAAACGACTCTAACTTCACCGTTTTTAGCACTACAGGCCCTTTCGGGCTTTCGCTTAGAGATAGAGTATCTCATTATCTTGATCGAATGTACCGGCACTCGAGAAGGTGATATGGTCAGTACCACGCATTGGCCTTTGATCCGTCCACCCAGCTGCAACACGTTCTGATTTTAAACTGGTGCATATAACTGAACCGGTTTATATTCCGTCCCAAGAGTCACTCGAAACAAATCTCGTTGTCTCCAACGGGATTCTAACCAGTGATCTTCGGGTTACGCAGCGTGCACTCTAACCACTACACTACGCGGACTACAGTAACTTCATTTATATTGCACGCCTTTTCCGCTGTTTTGTGTTGGGCTAATAATTTAACAAGGATCCTTTTTTTAGGGCTTTGCAAAGTAAATTTTACAAAGGCCTACTAGTTTGGAGTTATTACTATCCGTCTATCCGTGCGTCACAGCAAATCTACTCAAAAACTAGAGAAGTTCCAATCATCAAACTTTGTGGAAAGGTGTGAACTGGTAGTCTCGCAAATGTTTTGTCGTCAGCAAAACTTATAAAAGCAAATTACCCTTAAAAATGTTTTTTTTATCAAATGTAAGTCGGCTAGGGTATTAAAGGAAAGAACTTTTAGAATATTTAAAAAACGAAAAATTAATGCGAGGGACAAAATGTAAAGAAATTTGCGTACCCCCTCGTGACTGGACACCTGTAAACCAAAACATCTGAAAACAGTCATAGAAATAGACCTTTATAAACACATAGGCAGCAAATACGTCAATGGAATTTCACTAAACAATGTTAGTAATATAATCTGTCAATTTTGCGCTTTTCTCTATAAAATCGTTCAGATTGTCTTAAACTTCATGAATTTTCACATATGCAAGATATGTTCAAAAAATACACGAACTGTTTGAATCCGCTACATTTGTATAGACCAGCTAATGATAACACCTTTTCTCGGTTGCTGATAAAGAGTGGCGCAAAATAAACGAAGGGGTTTGAACAGTCTATAATTGCGTTGTTTTGGAATCAATTGATTTTTTTTCACGTAAGGGTGCCCATTCTCAAAATTACCCTACGATTTTCTTTTGCCCATATTTGGTAGTTTTGTTTATTGAATGAATTCGTCACTTATCACATTATATATAAAATGATTTTCTTCGGCTCTTTGCCTTAGAGAAATTGAAAAATTAAGTCACTGCCGGTAATCGGCAGGTTTCATCTCTTGAACAAACTGAACTTTATAAGGGAACACCTGCAAAGTTTCTTCATAATTCGTGGCACAGATCCTCGCGACAACTCAAGTTGCGTTTAACGTCTCCTTGTTAACGTTGCATCATTTTCCTGTACTCACGTCGATTATTTGCTTCATTGCCAGCTGTATGTAGTCTTCCAGTCCAGGGAAGGTCAGAAACACCGCTTTGTTGTCGAAAACGTTCAATCAGTCGATATATCGTTGCCCCTGAAGTTTCAATCCTTACACTAAAAAGCACGGTATGCTCGTTACTTTAAGACATTGATCATGGATTTTCAAAATAAAATTCAACTATTTTCGTTTGTTGTTTGTAAGTATATCTTTCCATTATAAATTTCCCAGTCTTGTTTACTAGTATCTAAAGCATAAACGAAAAATAATAAAACAATGAAGTTTAAGCGATTCAAACTCCTTCGTTTCTTTTGCGCCATCTTGTATATTCGACTGAAGCATTTCCTTTGCTCAATACGGATCACGCTGATTTTACGGCATGTTTCAAGTGACAGACGTGGGCTACGCATCAAATTTTCAGCCGCTTATACACTGATGCCATTGCGCTATGATACCATGATCGCATGAATCTATGGTTGATACTCCCATACCTACGACACCATAAGCGTGTGTCTCCATGCTTGATTTACAGTGTTCTATGATACCTTGAACGCATACATCTATTCTTAATGCAACACCCTAGTGCTGTCAAATCGACATCTGATCATTTGGGAGTTGCTGCAAATTGTAGATATCAGTTGGATCTAGCAACGAGATTTTGACCGAAAAAATGAGTATAAATCGTGTTCCTTTGAAATTATGACGCACCTGATTACAGACGTGTCCAGGTTTGTCAAGAACTGCTTAATTGTTCAGAAAAATATGAGAACTTGTTGCCAAGGATCATAACATATGATGAATCATGGAAAGTGAAACGAAGGTCCAATCGTCCTAATGGGTGGGTGAGATCCCTGAGATCCAAAAAAGCTCGCCAAATTCAAGGGGTGTTGTTCACCATGAAGACCTTTCCGAAGTTTCCACAGTGAGCAAGACTTACTATAGTAAAGGTCGGAAATGTGGGGGTGGCGACTAGATTTTCCATCACGAAAACGATCCAGTTCATTCAGCCCTCAAAACTCGTGAGTTTTTCGATTGCCCCACAAAGAGGCCTCCTAATCTTTGTGGTACACCCTGGAGTTTTTGACCAAAAACTAAATCGGGGAAGGAGACAGTGAAGTCTTGCATCCAACTGTAGAAACTAAAGGCAGTCATGATGAATAGCATCTGATCAAAATGACCAAATGTGCACGAACCTGTATGAAGATGATAGATAACAAAGTCTATCAAAGTATGTACACTATTTTTACATATACCTGCGTTCAAAAAAGGTCGAATTTATATTGCATTGCTTTCGTCATATTCTTCGTCAAAAATATTAAAATTAACTCGTGTTGATATCAGTCGTAATTCGGTTCAAATGATCCTTTAAATCATTTTTAGTTGTGTAAATAATTTATTTGAGAAAAATACTTATTTTTAAAGTAACTCAGCATATTGTACGGGAAAATTCTTTTCGTACGCTAAAATTTTACTGCTGAAAAGTGGGGAAAAACACAGTTATATGCGATAATCAATCGAGTTTATTTATTTCTTTCCATAATTATGTTACAGTTCTGATTATCTACAAACATACGAGTAAATATTTATTAATAACGTGTATGACCGCCGTGTACCTTTACAACACTCTGCACTCGGGAAGGTATGCTCTCATACTGTTTTCTTATGAGTTCTGATGATAATTCATCATACCAAGGGTTCTCAATCATTTTTCCTAATTTCTGCGTGTCGTTGGGTTTGTAACTTCGTATTTTTCGCTTAATAATGGCCCAAACGTTCTCAATAGGATTGAAGTCTGGGCTATTTGCAGGCCATGGTAGGGACTCAATCCCCAAAATATCTTTATACTCCAAAACCTATAGAAAAGAAAAACATTAATTAAACAAAACTTGTTTAAAAGAATTAAAATAAATGTTTTTTTTTTTAAGAGTACATCTACTCTGTTCTTACCGATTTCGATCGACAGCATAGTGCAGAATCGTTTTGAAATACCACTTTCTCCATGTACTCGGTTAATGATTCAATCGTAGATAAAACGCCCTTTTCAATGATGTCTATGTAAGCTGCAGAGTTCACGGTGCCTTCTAGCATTATAATTTGTCCTCGCTCTCCAGACCATAACATATTGCGAATGCTTAACAGTACACTGCACATATTCATCACTATATCTTTCGTTTCTCCTACCATGACACCCGAATCTGAACCGATTCTGAAACAACGATAGCCCAATCATTTGCTGACCAATTTTTCCTATCTTTACACTATTTTAGCCGGGCAGAGCGAATTTTTGCTGTTAGAATCGTTATGAGCTTCCTTTAACTCTGCAGCGATTCTGTGGCAGTTTC
Organism: Odontomyia ornata; assembly: GCA_963969285.1. NCBI lineage: Eukaryota > Metazoa > Arthropoda > Insecta > Diptera > Stratiomyidae > Odontomyia > Odontomyia ornata. Next base: position 86,617,971 of record OZ017742.1, read on the forward strand.
AAAACAATTGCACAAAAATAATCGGATCAAAATTCGGTCTTCACGTTCATTGGTCTTCCCGCTGCCAGACTCACGCGCTAAACTTCCCGTTCTGAAATATTTCGCCCAAAATTTCACTGATGACTCTTTACACCTATGTTTTTTTTAGAACCAGCAAAATTTGTTTCAGAAACTTTTCTCTTAACAATTTAATCTGTTAAATGAACGCTATTGTGGTCGGTATTGATTAAATTTTAACAGATTTTTTCAGCCTTATGGACCGCAAATAATTGAGTTTAAAATAAAACAAGTGTTCAATTGTATTAATTTAATTAACACGTGAGATGTTAAAAATATGTTCAGCACTAGACGCGAAACTACTAATGAAACAATTATACATAAGCAGAAACATTAACAAATAACAGTTAATTTTAACATATATAATCCAGTCGGATTAAATGAAATATCAATTGCCGGACTCTCGTCAATATTACATGAAAGTAATAAATACAAATAAATTTGTATTTATTGGGTCATTGTCGAAATTAAATAAATTGTCCATTATATGTATGAATAGAAATTTTTATGTGTCGAGTTTTCGCGGATCAGTTACAATTTTAATAATTGAAAATTATCACTAACGGTCCGGTGTAGTGTCTTCCTAGATTGTTCAAATCCAATACGTGTGCAGCAATACCTTTATTTACGTCTTTATTTTTAATGTATCGAAACTCTCCTGCACGTTTAGTTTGTCTAATATATAGTACTTCATATCCCATTCTGTGCAATTGATTTGATCGATTCAGCTTTTTTGTTTTAGTGAAAATGGATCTTTCGTAGAGCCAAAGAGTGAGTCAAGCTTACGGGTGTTATTATGTACAATTCTAAGATTGGCTTTGCTGAATTCCTTCTTGAGAGAGTTGAAAATCTTTGGAAGATATGTCATAGATAAATGCGATTGAATATTGTTTGCTGTGGAGCTTTGGTGGAAAAGGGATGAAGCTCTTTCTCTCATTTCGTTTTATGCTTGGATTTAGCAATCAATTTGTCCATAAGCGCTTTATTGTATCTATTCGTTTCTGCCAAGTGCGAGACATGCTCATACTCGTTCTTGTGATCTGCCACTGATAATGGCAAACGACACATACGATATATCGTGTATGGAAATTATTGAAATTTATTGCAAAAATAATGAATCTTTTTCGGCTGCGTATCAGACATGATTGTGATGAAGTTTTTTTTTTTGGTTAAATGGCTTCATAAATCAGCGAAATTCTCGCATTTGGGGTGAAAAAAATTCACATGTTAGTCATGAAACGGAGTAGTGAGTTCGTCGCCTAGACCGCGCTTTTGAACACCACTACAGTTTTTTTAAAATGAGAATTGTATTAAGCACTAATCTTGACAGACAACATTGTAAGTTCTATCTATCAAAATTTGAATCCATTGTGTACATCTCTTAAGACGTAGTCGTGTCTCACATTTACATGAAATAATCTTTTAAAAATCGATCGACTCAAATAAAAATTTAATATACAACAGATATATAAGATTTTGAATATATCATTAAATAATGTGCGATGTAACGCCCACAGGCGGAAGTAAGAAACACAAATTTAAATTTTCGTCACGATTCAAGACGTTATTATCAAAGCCTAAATTTATCAAATGTCTTGTAATTGATCGATGCATAAATAAAGCGTTTCATGTTTTATAATAATATTACTACTACTCGTTGCCTACTCGTCTAAATTGAATTTTGACGTTGAGGTTGTCAAAGGATCTTGTTTCTAGATGGTAACGGTACTCTAGAGGGTGATATGGTCAGTATAACACTTGATCGTATGGATTATTGGCCGATATTTTAATCAAGACCCAATCACAGCTGCTTCATACATAGTCTAATAGAAGCACATCTAGCAGTTATTTATTGCCGCTAGCGAGCTTTGAACCTGGGAACAAGCAAGCCAAGCGGCGAGCACTCTAACTACTACACCACGCAGACTATTATTCGTTTCGTAGATACCACCGATTTGCCCGGAATGCTGCATCTAATTGATACCTAGTGTAGAATTTTTGGTCTCATATATGTTTTCATGCCCTTTTCATTTGGCGCAGACCGTAAGCATCAATTTTCGATCCATACTTGCAACACTTGATGAAGCATCCTCGTCTTTGTTGTACTTCACCTCCTTTTAGATTTTCATTTCCCAGCTAATACCTATTCCATTAACCTTGATCTTTGTCGACCAATTCAGACCAATTAGCTTTTAATGAGCATTTCCTACTGGCCTTCGCCCCGCAAGTTTTTCTTTCAATATCCTTGAAGTTCTTCCATTAGCTTTATGTAGCTATTTCTTATAATTTTCCATGATTTACAATCCAAGTAAACTTTAAGCATTCTCAATAAGCGCTCGTTTCGCGGAGCTGCCTGTGATTCGGACCACCACTTATATTCCGAAGAAAGAAACGGCTGACAACATTCAACAGATAAACGAGAACATTGACCCTACATGAAGTCAGATCGGCGTGTACCTTTATTACAAACTAAGAGACAGCTTCAATCCACAAACAAGTCTTCGCAAAAGTGAACAAGGAGCAATCATAGGTAACCCAATCGATATTTCCAGAAGCTATTCACAGCGCTCCCAACAACGACTGAAGCTGTGAACATTCCAGAAGAAAAGTATTAGGTCCCAGTCTCACCACCAACCAGAGACAAAATATAGGCAGCAGTTCAGGACCTCAGAAAAATAAGGCTCCTGGAATAGATGGAATACCAGCAGACCTCCTCCAGAGCGGGGGTCCTTATATAAGTAACTTTCTCCATCGACTAATAAGCAGAATATGGTCAGAGGCATTGTTACCGGCGGACTGGCGAAAAAGTATATTATGTCCTATATACAAAACGGAGGACAAGTTAAGGCGTGAAAATTATAGAGATATCGCTCTACTGCGTACGTCATATAAAGTGCTAAAGCCGTGCTATGAAAGTATAATAAAAGAGTATTCAGGAGGCTTTCGAAGTGGACGGTCTACAATAGACAAAATATTCTCAGTTAAGCAGGTGCTCGAAAAGTGCTGAGAATATAACATAGATGTGCACCAACTCTTTTTAGACTTCAAGCAAGCATATGACAGCGTCAACAGAAATGCCCTGTACAAAATAATGCTTGATTTTGGTGTCCCAACAAAACTAGTCTGCATGATCAAATTTACGATTCTAAACACAGAGTCTCAGGCAAATGTGATCAGTAAATTAACGGATAGCTTCATAATGGGATCAGGCTTAAAACAAGGGGATGGACTTGTCCCAATGATTTTTAATATTATGCTGGAACATATTGTTACATGTACAAATAATTCTGCGAGCTACTGTCGCAATTGTTTTCACAACAATGAAGAACACGAATTCACTCGAAACCCCGAGAACCCAACAAGCATGATCAACATCTGCAAGTGACGTCACTCCATTCATGAACTTGCTCGAACCTACCAGGTAGAACATTCGCCCATGTACGAGAAATGGGTGAATAGGTAGAGACCCTATATAAAGGCGAGCTGAATGAATGGGGGGATTCATTCATTCGACCGCGATAAGAACTGCGTTTGTGTGTGGGAAGCGAAATTATTCGAGTAGTAGAAAAGTGATTTTTGTAATAGTGAAGTGATTTAGAAGACAATTGCGATAATAAATTTATGGACAAGTGTTAGATAATTTTAATAGTGACAATTAAAATTAGTGAAAGTGTTAACTGATTATTGTGCATTTTATTTAATTAAATAAACACTTTTAACTTAAATTAAAAGACATTGCGTTTTCACTTTCCCGGAACATTAAAATTATTGGCCGCGAACCAAATAACACGCGACAATGGTGTCAGAAGTGAGAAAGAAAATTTTGGAAGTGAAAACGATTAAACATTTTTGAAGTGCACAATTGTGAAAGTTAACGTGGAAAAATAGCCGAAACAATAAAAATGCCAGGAAATTTAAATCTAAAAATTAATCAATTGAGCATATCGGAGCTCAAAGAGGAATTGGAACAACGAAATCTGGCTACACAAGGTACAAAGGCCATACTGATTGCACGCTTGCGTGATGCAACCGAGTCGGAAGGTGCGTATCTAGATTCGGGTGAGCCTACAGATGCAGAAAAAGGCGCAGAAGGTGGAGAAGTGGACACACCAAAATCAAAGGAGTCAGAAAATGCGCTGATGCAAATGTTGATGCTAATGTCATCCAGTCTGACTGCGAAGCTTGATGAACAATCAGCGAAGTTAAATGAACAATCATCTAAGTTAAATGAACAATCATCGAAGTTAAATGAACAATCAGTGAAGCTGGACCAACAAGCGATCGAAATCAAGGCAGACATCACACAGAAGCTGGAGAAACAGTCAACCGAAATAAAAGCGGAGCTCGGCCATCTGAACAAACAAATAAAAGGCGTCGAGGAAAAGGTAGACCAGGTCGAGGAAAAGGTTTACCAGGTCGAGGAAAAGGTCAGCCAGGTCGAGGGAAAGGTCAGCCAGGTCGAAGAGAGAATAAACCATGAGATGGAAAAAGTGAAAAAAGAATTGGAAGCAGCGAAGGCGGTAGTAACCACCTCACCAGCCCCGCTTATAACCGCAGCGCAAAGCACATCCAGAAATGTGCAAGCACCAATATTCGATGGGCAAACGGTCTGGAGTATTTACAAAATCCAGTTTGAAGCCGCCGCTAGGATAAATCACTGGAATGAGCAGGAACGAGCAACTGAGTTAATTCTGGCTCTAAGAGGCCCAGCTGCCGAGCTTTTGCAGACTATCCCCGTTGAGCTGCATTCAAACCCGGCTGCTATAATGAATGCGCTGGACATGCGTTATGGAGACGATCACCTGAAGCAGATTTACCGGGCGCAGCTACGGCATCGGATGCAGATGTCTGGCGAAACCTTGCAGCAGCTAGCACAAGACATTGAGCGATTGGCACTTTTGGCTTACCCAGCGTACGACCCAGAACATCGAGATGACGTAGCAGCAGAAGCATTCATCAGCGCCTTAAAGGACAAGGAATTGCAACAAGCCGTGCGGTTAGCTCAAAAGCAAACAGTCAAGGAAGCATTGGCTTATAGTTTAAATTTTGAGGCAGCCAAAAATGTGACCCGTACCACTGTCCGGGTTCGCGAGGTAGTGACAGATAAATCCAGGTGTGAGCGCGTGGGAATTGAGCGAGAGCTGCAGGTGAATGGTGCGCCTAGATGCTGGAATTGCGGGGAAAAAGGGCACCTGCAAAGAGACTGCAAGAAGGGAAGAAGACCGAGCTATTGTCCAGGGTGGTGGAGATCCAGACCGTGTCAGGAGCCTAGAATGGAGGCCCATCAAACTGCAAGGGCCAACTTCGTGGGGCGAACGTTGGCTAGGAGTATCGACATCCCCAGCACCGTGCCAAGGCAACATCGTGGAGAAGCAGACAGATGCCTTCCTGGTCAAGTTGATGAAGAACAATGCACCCTAACAAACGACACTGCTGCAACCCGATTGACGATCCGACCAGACCTAGTGAGGCCCCAACTGCTTCACAAGGGCAGAGTTCATGGAATTGCTGACGCCCTATCTCGTCATCCATGTCCAGCTAACTGCAAGCATTGGCGACGGATTGAGGAAAAGGAACCGCCCGTTGATCTGCGACTGATGAGGGCGGAATTCGATGAAGGTTGGTCATCGGAGGAGATTCGAAATGCCCAGTTAGCCGATGAAGATATCGGACCATTGCTCGTATGGAAGGAGACGACTGGGCGACCTGAGTGGAAGGACGTTTCAATGCATGGCGCAACCCTGAAAAGCTATTGGGCACAATGGAACTCCCTTCAGGTGGAGGGTGGCGTACTCAAGCGGAAATGGGAAACGGCGGATGGTAGCTCCTATAGGATGCAAACTATACTTCCCAAAAGCCGAATCCACGATGTGGTTAAGGAAATGCATGAAGGATCCTCGGGAGGCCACCTTGGTGTTAACAAGACCTTAGCGAAATTGCGGGAGCGGTTCTACTGGCTCCACGCTCGAGAAGACGTAGAGGACTGGTGTCGCAGATGCACAATTTGCGCTTCCGTCAAAGGCCCAAAGCGACGACTGAGAGGACAAATGCAAACCTATAACGTAGGCGTGCCATTCGAAAGGATTGCTGTTGACATCGCAGGACCCTTTCCTGAATCCGATTGGGGAAATCGATATACGCTGGTTGTAGCCGATTATTTCAGCAAGTGGCCCGAGGTCTACCCCATTCCCAACCAGGAAGCAACTACCGTAGCTGAACAGCTAGTGTTAAATTGGGTCAGTAGGTACGGCGTACCTTGCGAATTACATTCGGATCAAGGCCGAAACTTTGAGTCACTAGTTTTTGGCGAAATGTGCGAGCTGCTCGGAATACGGAAAACGAGGACAACACCGCTGCATCCCCAATCCGATGGAATGGTCGAACGTTTCAACGGCACGCTCAATAAACACCTTGCCAAAATGGTTGACGAGAACCAAAAGGACTGGGACCGACATATCCCACTATTTTTGATGGCGTATAGAGCCGCTGAACATGCGTCGACGGGCCAAGCCCCAGCCAAAGTCATTTTTGGAAAGACTATTCGTTTGCCAGCCGATATAAAGTTCGGAACACCCCCTGAGAAACCCCAAACGGTCTCGGAGTACGCAAGTGATCTAAGACAACGGTTGAACCAGATACATCGGACAGTGCGAAAACACCTCGAATCGGCTACTGACCGCATGAAGACCAGGTATGATCTAAAGGCTAATTCTACTGGCTTCCAGCAAGATGCCTTGGTGTGGCTTTATAACCCGCAACGGCGAAAGGGTAGGTCTCCAAAGTTGCAACATAATTGGGAGGGACCATACCGAGTTACAAAGCGAATCAACGACGTCGTATACCGAATACAGGAACATCGTAAACCGAGAGCCAAAATGAAAATCGTGCATCTAGACCGTCTTGCCCCATATTACATCCAGGGAGAATTGACTACAACTGGCGACACATCTTTTCGGGGCGAAAAGAACTGAGGTGGGGGCAGTGTTACATGTACAAATAATTCTGCGAGCTACTGTCGCAATTGTTTTCACAACAATGAAGAACACGAATTCACTCGAAACCCCGAGAACCCAACAAGCATGATCAACATCTGCAAGTGACGTCACTCCATTCATGAACTTGCTCGAACCTACCAGGTAGAACATTCGCCCATGTACGAGAAATGGGTGAATAGGTAGAGACCCTATATAAAGGCGAGCTGAATGAATGGGGGGATTCATTCATTCGACCGCGATAAGAACTGCGTTTGTGTATGGGAAGCGAAATTATTCGAGTAGTAGAAAAGTGATTTTTGTAATAGTGAAGTGATTTAGAAGACAATTGCGATAATAAATTTATGGACAAGTGTTAGATAATTTTAATAGTGACAATTAAAATTAGTGAAAGTGTTAACTGATTATTGTGCATTTTATTTAATTAAATAAACACTTTTAACTTAAATTAAAAGACATTGCGTTTTCACTTTCCCGGAACATTAAAATTATTGGCCGCGAACCAAATAACACGCGACAATATTATCAGGAAGAGATCAGCTGAAACCTCTGGTACACTTATATTCAAGCCCACACAATTGGTAGCATATGCTGATGACGTCAATATTATGGCAAAATCAATCTTAGATGCCAAAGGATCATTTTTAGTCTAGAGTCTGAAGCAAAATAAATTGTCCTACGAGTTAATGAAACGAAAACTAAATTCATGACTCAAACGAGGAAGAACACTTCATTCCGACAAAATCTGACCGTAGATAACTATAACCTTAAACGTATGGATAATTTTGTGTATCTTGAAGCCAACCTGAATAGAATGGGCGCCAAAAAGGACGAGATTGAATGCCGCATACGTGCTTCCCATGCTAAGGTCCAGATTTGGAAAATAAGCTGCGTATTTACAAATCATTAGTCAAACCTATGCTGTTATATGAAAGTAAAAGATGGACCCTCCCGAGCGAATCCGAAAAGGCAGTGGACATATTTGAATGCAAGGTGCTATGGAAAATCAATGGCCCAGTGAAGCAAGGAACACAGTGCACTACGTTACAACGATGAGTTGTATGACCTACTCGTACTTGATGAACCACCCGTATCTCTCTGCGTAAAGTTACGTAAATTGCAATCGACGGGCCATGTAGAAAAAATGGAAAAAAACGGCAACCCAAAAGAAAATTAACAGTAGAGCACAAGGTAGACGTCCTGCGGGAAGACCGAGAACTGATGGGAAGGAGCGATAGAAGCTGACAGCAAATCGTTGCTGGGAGCGATCAACTGGCGAACGAGGCCGCAGAAACCTGATGATTGGTGGAGATTAATCCTGGAGGCCAAGGCCCGGCTTGGGCTGTCGCGCATGGTGAAATTTTGACCTTATGCTTAATGAATTTGTGGCGGTTGAACTCTGTTTACTTGTGAACATTGTTCACTGTACTTTATTCACTCTGAATTTTGTAATGGTACGAGAATTTTGTAAATGGCGGTGATTTTAAATACGTGATAACCACGATCTCAGTTATAGAACTCAATTTAGCGATTCTGTGTATGAGTTAAGTTTTGATTTTCACAAAATATGGTTTGATAGAAGCATTCTCCTGCTCCTTCAACTTGTTATGAACCTTAAAGATTAAAAACCTTATGAATCGGTAATTTTCAGTAAATCGAATTGCACACTCCGCTTGCGCAGCAGCTCCCAAGTTCAAACCTCGGTGGTGGCATCGAGTTTGAGCTTCTGATGCTGCTGTTGAACTATCACCCCAAATTGTAAAATTAGGTAATAATCACATGGTTGAGTGTGATAGTGACCATATCACCTCGAATTCCGTTGTGGTCATGGAATGAGATATCCTAACAATAAATCTCAACGCCAATGTTCGAAATTTTACAGGACGTAATATTCTCAATGGCGCTACTGTCTATCTAAGAAATATTCGCATCAGCATGAGAAGCTTTAAAAAGCATGAAATTAATTTTAAGGTTGCGATTCGTTCACTTATTTTTTTTTTCAATCAAAATGGTTATCAAATAAATTAATTTTTATTATTTATTTTAACCGCTGTTTTATATCCTTTTTTAGAAAACTTAAGTATATCATATTTTGAACATAACTTTAGTATTTTATCTTTTATTTATTGTACATAATACCATTTATTTTCTAAAAAAGGAAAATTTAGCAGCCAATCAAAAAAATCTAATTTAATATTCGCAATATTAATCTATTTTTTCTATGTATATTAGAACATCCCACAACCGCCACAACCCAACTACCCAGATCCACAAAAATCTGCAATGGAAAAGCTGTTTTTGGAAATTGCCGGCGACGATATGGAAGTTGATTGGATGGAGTTGAAACGTATTTTGGATCACACAATGAGAGATGGTGAGTGTCACTCAATAATTAAAAATGAATGTCAGGTAACCTTGGTCATAATGTCTCCTCTGATTATTTTACAAAGTATTAACTTTCCTTATCCTTAATGTCAACTTTCTCCTGGAATAAATTAGGGTCTGAATCATGGTTCTGAAGGATTTTTTTCTATAAATTAAAAGTAATTCGTTCTACCAAAATTTCCAAATTAAGTAATTTTATTTCTATTAAGGCCAATGAAGGATGTACTTGTAGTGTGTATTTAATTTACTAGGAATAGATTTTAGGTATAAAAGATGTCTCCTTGACACCATTGGTATAGAAACGGTGTAATTGACTTCTGGTGTTTTTACTTATACCCATTATTTCGACAGAATACTTAACATGACATGCTACGTTGTAGGAAAAAAATCGAGATACATTTATATCGCTATAAGTAGTAAACTGATCGCAATGTTTTTATTGTATAAATAACTGTAAAATATTTTCACTTTAATTCCCTGTAGGTAGTAGTCATATTATTCGTTTATGCTAGATACTTTTCCTACTTTCCCCTACAATTACCCATCATTCTTAAAATATTACTCATTTCACTTAGTATGGCTAGATTTCATCTAACATTCGGCTTACATTCCCAATGTGGCCGTTTTCTCTTTATTTCATAAATTGATGATCTTCGTACATATGAATTCTGATGACGATGATGATGATATGATACGATTAATTTTGCGGGGCTTTAAAACTACGGAACGACGATTAATCCAAACATGATGATCACGTAAATGAACTTATACATAAATCACTAACACGAATTATAATGATGCGCTTCATCAAAATGTGAAATTAACTTGAATCGCATGATATAAAAAAATTAAATGAACGATTCAAATGGCATTGTGGGCGTATGGAAACATATAGATTTGCCAAAGGGTCCGATCAATGGATACCACAATGAAAACGCTAACTACGTCAGTGCCGGACGGGGAGCTGGAGGTAATGGTGATGATGGTGGAGGGGGCCCAAGTTTGATAGCGATACTCTGCGGACCATTCTGCAAGGATAATCCAATTGGTGAAGCGCTTGGTCTAAATGATCAATCAAATATGGCACAGTCCGAAGCTCAACCACTTCAACCAGTAACATCAACCGGTGAGATAGTATTCATTTTGAATTTTTCATGAGATAAATTGAAAATTTGGATGTTTGGGAAAAATGTTCATGTCATTTGATGATACATAATTTATAATCTGTGACTGTTGTAAAAGTAAATTTTGTTGGTCAATTCTTTGATTTATTTTATTTTTTTGAAGACAATAGAAATAATATCGATACTGTTTATAAGAAATTAATATTTTGAGATAAAATTATATAGAAAGTTTTAAACAGATTAAAAATTATGTATCTTATGAAGACGCTTATGTCGATGCTGCTTTTTACTTCGAATGTCTAGATTCCATATATTATTGCAGAACATGAAAAAATATTATATCTATCCTTAAATTATTTGCAGTAAGAAGAAGCATACCTTTGTAAATTGTAAGCTTCATGGCATTTGTAATTGTTGAAATGTGTATTTTACACTTTCTCGTAGGTAGAGCGTCAACAGTTCTGATCAGTTAATTTACATTCAGCTGTCTTTGGTTTACATAATAATTGGTGGATTGATTGATTATTAAATTAAAAACTTAACTTGTTTGTACCTGATCAACTGATGAACTGTTAACGCCCTTCTTTTTTGAATTGGTAAATTGCATTCTTAGAACATAAGGAGGGTTATTAAAATATTTATGTTTAATATATCATAAATGAATTGTATTGATAATTGACTAACGGTTAGAAAATTCATAGTTTGAAAAATAGTGCATTATTCAGAGAAGGCTTTCGGACGTATTATCGTGAAAAATAATGATATACAGCATGGCACTTTTCTATCAATTACAAACAAAAAAGTATACAATATTATTATGAAATTATATCATGTATAAACTGGGTAGTATAGGGTCATGAGCGTTACAGAAAATATTTTTGGAAATTGGGAAATTTCATCACAATCTAGGACAGACGAAATAAGGTAATGTATAAGTTATGTATAAATTAAGCGAAATACACGGAATCAACAATCTAGCCGTGCTAGATAACTTAGTAAGGGAAACAACGACATGGGAATATCATAAACGCTAAATCCGATAAGTGTAGAGAAGTTGTAGTAATCGAGCAGTCACACAAGCAAACTGCTCGAAAACCTTCCTAACTCCTATCCGAAATTTTAATTGCAGATTTAGAAAAAATATTTAATTACTTCAAATCATAATCGTAATTTATAAAATAGTTTTCTTTCTTATTATTAGTATTAAATGTAATTTTATATCAATTTTCCTTTATATTAAATTTATACGTTTCCTTTTAATTATATTCGTCATGAGATTTAACTTTTGTTACTATTTAAAATCTTTTTCATTTTTTTTTTACTTCAATTAAACTTTGTTTTTAAAATTTTAAATCTGCAAATTAAAATTTCTGACGTGGGAACACTGATTTAGTGAATCCCAACGGCATTCCATTACCGAATGCACCCGAACTCAGCTGATTTAATTTACAGTTGCGACACAGAGAGGAAGAGAGACAAGTTTTGGACGGATCGAGGAGTTGACTTACAGCCGCTACCCGGCCGCGGTGCAAAATACGTTCGGTATAAAAAGTGTTGGTAGAAGTGCCGTCCAAATCATTTAAAATCGAGTAGTAAATTCAAAAGTTTAAATTAAAACAATTTCAAACTATTCACCCTTTTTACTTCAATACGTTACCATCCCCCTGCGCAATAGTGCTCCCAAGGAAAATTACATTTGTTTAGGACGGGAGCAACATCTTTGACGGTGACCGTGTCTGTCTGCCGTTCGTCTCGAAAGTTATTTCGTCTTATTCGTTGGCCATTCGCAATGCTGTGATTTTCTATCTGGGAATTAACTCGGGAAAGAGTTTGCACGGCATTCGCGGTAAAAGTCATCGTGACAGGGAAAGTGGACGGACGCCAAGTGCGGAAAACTAAGAATAGTCGCGATGGTTGGACTTCCATGACTTGTGATTGTTTGATACATTCTAATTGAGAAAATTGTGTTACTTTATCTGTGGGAATCGGTTAGTCGACGATTTCAATTGAGTCGTGATGGGATTGTTGGTTCGTTTGGGAAATTGATAAAGTTGAATTGCCGTGAGTGAATTATTTATGGGTAAGGGTGGTAAATTCATAAAAAATGTTGCCACTCTTTAAGTTTTACGACTTTACATAAATAGAAGCAGATGCATCGGTACACAGTTAAACTGTTCTTATATTGTAGTCTTTGAAAAATTCGAATTGTGTTAAATTTTATCATAGCGGAAGTGGTCTACTAGTTCAATGCCAAGTGTCACATTTTCATGGCAACAAAATAAAAATTAATTTCTTAATAAACCTGAAGTGTTATTTCCCCCCTGGTTGCTGCGATTAAGACAGGAATACCGAAATTGAAGTGTCCGAGTATACAGCACTGCGGGGCAAATTCAATAGAAACTTTTGACCGTATAAAGTTTCTTTGCAAATAGCTCTTCAAATTCGGTGAGTCTTCACGTAAATGGAGACACGATGTAATGCATCGTAGTCACAGTCGCGCTTTCAACGAGAACTGGTGAGTGATCGCTTTTAATTTAATTTTGCTGTAGAATATAATTGGGAGAATTCCTTAGCCGAAGGCGGTCATGCTCGAAGTCGTCAATTCGGAAGCCGAGACACGTTTATTGGTGATTGGATTGGCACGCTTGACTGATGAAATAAATCGATATGAACGTCTCGTGGATTTTTCACGGCCTTAGCCCCAAACTCGCTTCAGTTTCTTGCATTGCGATGAATGGTTCGTACTGTAGTTTTGGCTGAAGATAGGAACTTCTCAAAATCAAGCATGGCACAGTAACGCAATTAGTGAGAAGGTAGTAGTCAGCCATACTTAAATAACGTTGCCAAGTGCATGTATTAGAGCGAAGCATTTGCTGGAGCTCATCACTATAACTAGCCTCCAAATTTTATTACAAAACCATTGTGATTTCGGTAATGCATGGTGGCTCAGTCGTCAGATACTGGAAGCGTGTATCTGCGTATATGTAACGGTGCCCAAATAGGCTTATTTTTAAATGAAACTTAGTGGCGTTAAGACCACGGATTGCAAACATTTATTTTTGAAATTGGTAAAAGTTAACAGTGAATCGCTAATTATACATTCGAATTGTATTTGTGTTTTCTTTTGTGTATCACGGCATGAGAAGATCGAAGGAGTTAAATGCTCAATAATATAGAAATCAAAACGAAACCAGCAAAGGTATTACTAAAAATCATACTGCGCCGTGTGGAAATTCTTGCTCAAGCTTCTCCATAGGGACTTAAGTTCCTACTCTTCCTTTGAAAATCATCCTTGCTCGAACCTACGCTACAATCACTTCTTGCCAACGACATTTCATTTGGCAGAACTAAAAGCGAAGTAGTTGGGAGTCACACTGCAGCGAATTTAAGAACAACTTCAATTCAATCTTTTGAAACAAGTAAATTCAAAAACAGAAATGTTAATCACGTCACACAAACGCACTATAAACAGAAAAAAAAGAAAAACGACTCATAGATTATGATACTTACAACACATAGGAATAAAGGACTTAATATGCGAAATGTCATTGCTTAGAAAAATCGAATAGCATGATGAAATAGTTGAAAAAAAAACACTAACTCTCTCTTTCTCTTAAAACATTATATATTTATACAGTTTGAAGGCATATTAAATGAAACCGCGTTTTCTTCATAATTTCGTACAATATAGATTTGAATGAATATCATTTATACGAACAAAAGTCAAAGTATCAATATTCGTGATATTTTTTTAAAGGCGACTGGTTGGTTATTTTTGTTGAATTTTTTTAAAAATTAATTGCGATCGATCGATTATTTTTTTGTATCAAATAAAAACGTATGTGTTAGTAAGTTTCGAAATCAACCTAAGCTAACCAACATTTGTCAACATTGCTCGTAACATAAAAAAGGGAGTTTTACAGTTTATTCGTGAATAAAATATTTAAAATCAGTCTAATCGTCGTAAGATTACAATATCCCAAATTTTAAGAAGTTTTAAGTGAACAATTAGAGATATTTATCTCTATCATACGCAATACTGTTTGTCTGTGGAATCGTTTATTTAAAAGTCTAGCTTTATATGAGAAATTAAAGCTTTAATATCAAAGTAATACTAACTTAATATTAATGCGGTAATAATTAGAGAAAAAAATAAACCAACAAGTAAATACAAAAACAGAAATGTTATATAATAAACCATGAATATAATGGATTGTTAAAACTTAACCTTCGGTCTTTTCATTTCGTTCACCCTGAGACCTACGCTCTTCCTTTTCGTTTGTTTAACAGAGGGCGGGTAGAGTGGCTTCCGCTCGCGTGCCCACAGGGTTATGTGATTTGATTGCATAACGCTATGCCATAAATCGGCTAGGTTTGTATTCCTCATTTGAGGGAAAAGGCCACGCAAAGTACTTTTGTATGAGTTTTTCACTCAAATGGGAAATACATGGCCACGTTTACGTTTGGATCTTGATCCGGTTAGGAGGATACGATGGGCATCGCTACTATCTGGATG
This sequence comes from Odontomyia ornata, assembly GCA_963969285.1. Taxonomy (NCBI): domain Eukaryota; kingdom Metazoa; phylum Arthropoda; class Insecta; order Diptera; family Stratiomyidae; genus Odontomyia; species Odontomyia ornata. The sequence goes on from OZ017742.1 coordinate 86,633,045, forward strand.
CCCCACTCTTATTTGTGGGCCATAAGGCTCGTCGGTAATGACGAAGTCTCCGCCAGTCCGTCCGTTTTTGCCCGGCCCAATTCGTTCTTCGAACAAACATTTCAACCCTTAGTAGGTTACCTCGCCCTCGACACCAATCGATCGACCATTTTTAATTCTTGAATGCAAAATTTTTTTGTAGTGGCTCCTTATGCTAAGGGGGAAAGAACCCGCCCCACGACACCGTAACGCTAGCCTGCCAGCGTATTCACGCGACCCCAGACAAGGCCAATCTCGGCGGATCTCAACACCCTCTTCCGCTGAGGCAGCAGACCATCGCTCCAGTCCTTCATGGAGATTCATCTATCTCATTTCACTACAAAGTATTCATCGTGGAAAACATGTTCGCGTCTTTAAGCGTGCGGTTATTGCAATCTGTGTTAAAAGTTATTTCTACAGTGTATTTAGATTAACGAAATATGAAGAGATTGTAGTGTTTTAAAATGGTTGTCCATAAAGGACTTGCAACGCCTCAGCCTCAGCGAAACCAAGGATGAATGCGCAGCTGGAAATGACCTGGTGAAGGGACGCATGCTTGCACTGGCAGACTAGCGTCTGCGGTGTTCTGGGGCGCGTTCTTTCTCCTAGCGCCAAGTCCTACTCCCAATTATTTCGCACTCACGAATTAAAGCGGTTATAGTACCTATACAATATAGGACAGAAACGCCTAGACCAAAACTGACTAATATTGTTTTTTCTACCTTCGTTTTTGATTCTCCTGCACGTTATTAGGCAGGTGACCCCGTCCTTGATGAGGTGAGCCATCCTGTTGGGATTGGTGTCCCCCTTGCACCCCTCCAAGGCGGGTCTAAAGTCCTGATGGCACGAGTCTGTATGCGCAGACATTGAGGCATTTCTGTAACTGTCCAATTACTACAAGATGGCAAAATAATCTCTGATGGACGAAATAAAATTCCACTAGATAAAACCTGTTTTAATTAATATAGACTTAGCCATAAATGTTTGTACTTTTAAAATTACCATAAAAAAACTATACATTGTATTCAAATATTTATTGATTTGAAATAAAGAATGTAAAGCAAAAAGTGAAAAATTAAGATCTATTTTGAGAAGTTCTTATCAAAACCTTTCATATGATACCCATATCGGCTACTTTTGATGACATTTTTTTTCGGGGGCACTCCCCTATACGGAGAGACCCCCCTTAAATACCTTATAAAATTTTTTTGAAGTTGAACTTTAAAAAGAGCACCACTTTACACCTGCATACAAAATATGATGTTTCTAGCTTAAGTAGTTTGCGAGAAAAGTTGCTGTGATACATGGACGGATGGACGCGATTTTAGTAGGGTTTTGTATAATTATTTTACAAAACCCTAAAAATTGGCAGGGAACGATGCAAAACCATTCCAAATAATTGACAATCATTCACAATAAAAAGCAAATATTAAGAGAATTATTTACACTTACTCCACATATAACCCGAACTTTACACAGGAAAAGCTTTGCAGTTTTTGAGTTACTCATTAAACTTGTGCTGAAAGACGAAATCAACGCCTGGGCACTATCAAATGATTGTAAAAAAAAATGAAAACGCACTTTTCATTTGCAATAATACAGTACGACAGCTAGGGGAGTCCTCCCGGTTATATAGCATATTTCTATATTTTTGTATGCGGAGAATCGATTTTTCGAGGGTGCCAAACCTAACTTCTTATAAATAATTTAATTTTTTTAAAAGCTATAATTAATAAAAAAAATATATTAATTTTTTAAAATAATTCTTATGTTATAAAAAACAAATGAATTGGTATTTAAAAAATTAAAATCCGTTAAGTAGGACCCGGAGATATTGTAAATTTAATGCAAATGATGCTTTTTCCAACTTCTTCGCTCATAACTCGTCCTCTAATCGCGCTGAAGAGCGGTACAGTCTCTCATTTAAAGCTTAAGATTCAAGTTTTAAAATGAGGCGTAGTAAATCTCCCAAGTGTTGTTTCGTAAAAAGTTGCAGTGGCACAAGTTTATAATTTTTCAGAAAAAAACCCATATAATTTGTTTATAAAAGTAGGCCGCGTGGTGTAGTAGTTAGAGCACTCATCCCGTAAGCCGCAGGTCCCTGATTCGATTCTCGTTGGCGGCAACGACATTTAGTTCGAATGATTCATCGGAAAGACTATAAGCCCGTTCAGTTATGATACGTGCTGGTTTAAAAATCAGAAAGTATCACAGCGGTGGACGGACACATGACTATATCACCTTGTGGAATGCCGACACATTCGATCATGATATTGAGATACTCTAACTATCTTTAAGCGAAGGCCAGAAAAGGGCTGTAGTGCTACAACAACTAATACAGTTTTACATTAAGAAGTTTAGTAGCTTCTATAGTTTCGGAAGGAAAGAGGGACAGACGGACGCACGGGCGGACAGTTAGGATGGAAAACTAATAGGTTTTTGCAAAATTTCTTTCAGAAAGTGTAGTAATCGAGTAGTCACACAAGCGAACTGCTCGAAAACCTTCCTATCTCCTATTGGAAATTTTAAAGGCAGATTTACAAAATATTTTATTATTTTAATTATTTACATTCCTTTTATTCTTTCTTATTATTTTTTTTTCTTTCTTATTATTTTTTTTTCTTTCTTATTATTATTAATTGTAATTTTTATATCGATTTCCCTTTATATTAAATTTAAATGTTCCCCTTTAATTATATTCTTCATGAGACTTAACTTTTATTACTATTTAAAATCGTCTTCATTTTCTCTACTTCAGTTAAATTTTCTCTACTTCAGTTAAATTTTCTTTACTTCAGTTTAATTTTGTTTTTAAAAATTTTAAATCTGCAAATAAAATTTCGAATATGGGAACGCTGATTTAGTATAGCCATCGGTGTCTTACACCACGCAGTGTAAGCGAACCCGGCTGAGCTGGCAGCTGCGGGAGTTAGCGGTACACCAAAAGAAGGAAAAACGAAGAGAAGAAAAAGTCTGGTTAGAGATGTGGACCGGTGCGATACAAATATTTAAGTGAATAGTCTTTTTGTGTTATTTTTAAATAGTCAAATGCTACAAAACGTCAAAGATTTTAAATTTTGCTGTGTACACTTTTACTAGTGAAACTCCTTAGCACTTGGACGCGGATGGAGGAATGTTAATGTTTACCAATACCAGTGAAGTGCAATTAAAAACTCGTGAAGATCATTTGTACGATTCAGATGTGGAGAATTCAACATATGAAATCAACAAAGCATTTACTAAACTAAATAGCAAGTATGAAAACGAGTCCGCTTGAAATCGCCCATGAGTCGCGTTGTTTTAGAGTTAGTTGGAATGAGTGAGGCGAGAAAATAAAAGCAATAAAAACTGAATTCAATTTCATGATCCCAATTCATTGTGAATGCAATTTGGTGAAAAAGTGCCTCCAGTCCAATATCTATGTTGTGTGTAGCGACGTTCTTTCCGAAGGGTTGTATTCGAGGAAAGTAGTATGAAGCGCCATGGCAGCACGTTGATTGAAACAGGCGAGATAAGCTTTTGAAGGGTCGGAACACCTAACCTCGAATTGAAACAGGGAAGTTTGCATCCATCGGTGTAAACTCCGTGAATCTCAAGTTGAGACCGCAGATTGATACTTGTGGAAGGTTGCCCCAATGTCTTTATTTGGGATACAGATGGGTTGATGGAACTTTCACAAAGTTATCGAAAGGAGGGATTGCCGTTAAAAATTTTATTCTTGCCTCTTAGCGGTTCAAATTCACTGAAGAAGACTCGAAGTAGTCGAAACGCGTCTGCTCACACAACAAAGCAAGGCCCGACGGCTTTTAAAGAAAAAAGAGAACTGGTTTGCGGATACCAAATAAACAAAATTATTGACTAAACATTTAATATTTGTAAAAGAAACATTGTTTTTGAATTTTAATATTTCAACAGAAACATATTGTCGCGTGTTATGGTTCGCGGCCAATAATTTTAATGTTCCGGGAAAGTGATAACGCAAAATCTTTTATTTTAAATTAAAAGAGTTTATTTAATTCGTCAAAAATGCACAATCACTTCACTAACAATTTCAAAACTTTAATTTTCACTATTATAATTCTACCTTCCACTTGTCCATAAATTTCTATCGCAATTGTCTACTTAAAATCACTTCACACTCAAACAATCAATATCGCCTGTACTTCGCGTATCGCAGTTTTCTATCGCGGTTGTAATGAGTGATCCCCCCATTCATTCAGCTCGCCTTTATATAGGGTCTCTTATCATTCAACTCAGTTCTCGTACATTGGTGAATTAGCGGGAACATTCCAACAGTGAATGAATGGAGCAGTGACTCACTTTCAGATGTTGTTCATGCTTGTTGGGTTCTCGTGGTTTCGAGTAAATTCGTTTTGTTGATGTTCTTAACTGTTGTGAAAACAATTGCGACAGTAGCTCGCAGAATTATTTGTACATGTAACACTGCCCCCACCTCAGTTCTTTTCGCCCCGAAAAGATGTGTCGCTATTTGTAGTCAATTCTCCCTGGGTGTAATATGGGGCAAGACGGTCCAGATGCACGATTTTCATTTTGGCTCTCGGCTTACGATGTTCCTGTATTCGGTATACGACGTCGTTGATTCGCTTTGTAACTCGGTATGGTCCCTCCCAATTATGTTGCAACTTTGGAGACCTACCCTTTCGCCGTTGCGGGTTATATAGCCACACCAAGTCATCTTGCTGGAAGCCAGTAGAATTAGCCTTTAGATCATACCTGGTCTTCATGCGGTCAGTAGCCGATTCGAGGTGTTTTCGCACTGTCCGATGTATCTGGTTCAACCGTTGTCTTAGATCACTTGCGTACTCCGAGACCGTTTGGGGTTTCTCAGGGGTTGTTCCGAACTTTATATCAGCTGGCAGACGAATAGTCTTTCCAAAAATGACTTTGGTTGGGGCTTGGCCCGTCGATGCATGTTCGGCAACTCTGTACGCCATCCAAAATAGTGGAATGTGTCGGTCCCAGTCCCTTTGGTTCTCGTCAACCATCTTGGCCAGGTGTTTATTTATACGTGCCGTTGAAACGTTCAACCATTCCATCGGATTGGGGATGCAGTGATGTTGTCCTCGTTTTCCGTATTCCCAGCAGCTCGCACATTTCGCTAAAAACTAGTGATTCGAAGTTTCGACCTTGATCTGAATGTAGTTCACAAGGTACGCCGTACCTACTGACCCAATTTAACACTAGCTGTTCGGCTACAATAGTTGCTTCCTGGTTTGGAATGGGGTAGACCTCGGGCCACTTGCTGAAATAATCGGCTACAACCAGCGTGTATCGATTTCCCCATTCAGATTCAGGAAAGGGTCCTGCGATGTCAACAGCAATCCTTTCAAATGGTACCTCCACGTTATAGGTTTGCATTTGTCCTCTCAGTCGTCGCTTTGGACCTTTGACGGAAGCGCAAATTGTGCATCTGCGACACCAGTCCTCTACGTCTTCTCGAGCGTGGAGCCAGTAGAATCTTTCCCGCAATTTCGCTAAGGTTTTGTTAACACCAAGGTGGCCTCCCGAGGATCCTTCATACATTTCCTTAATCACATCGTGAATTCGGCTTTTGGGTAGTATAGTTTGCATCCTATAGGAGCTGCCATCCGCCGTTTCCCATTTCCGCTTGAGTACGCCACCCTCCACCTGAAGGGAGTTCCATTGTGCCCAATAGCTTTTCAGGGTTGCGCCATGCATCGAAACGTCTTTCCACTCAGGTCGCCCAGTCGTCTCCTTCCATACAAACAATGCTCCGATGTCTTCATCGGCTAACTGGGCGTTTCGAATCTCCTCCGATGACCAACCTTCATCGAATTCGGCCGTTATCAATCGCAGATCAACGGGTGGTTCCTTTTCCTCAATCCGTCGGCAATGCTTGCAGTTAGCTGGACATGGATGACGAGATAGGGCGTCAGCATTTCCATGAACTCTGCCCTTGTGAAGTAGTTGGGGCCTCACTAGTGGCGTTTGTTATGGTGCAATGTTCTTCATCAACTTGACCAGGAAGGCATCTGTCTGCTTCTCCACGATGTTGCCTTGGCAAGGTGATGGGGGTGCTGGGGATGTCGATCCTCCTAGCTAACGTTTTCCCCACGAAGTTGGCCCTTGCAGTTTGATGGGCCTCCATTCTAGGCTCCTGACACGGTCTGGATCTCCACCATCCTGGACAATAGCTCCGTTTTCTTCGCTTCTTGCAGTCTCTTTGCAGGTGCCCTTTTTCCCCGCAATTCCAGCATCTAGGCGCACCATTCACCTGCAGCTCTCGCTCAATTCCCACGCGCTCACACCGGCAATCGTCTGCCACTATTTCACGAACGCGGGCAGTGGTACGAGTCGCATTATTCGCTGCCTCAAAGTTCAGACTATAAACCAATGCGTCCTTAACAGTTTGCTTTTGAGCTAAACGCACAGCTTGCTGCAATTCCGGGTCCCTTAATGCGCTAATGAATGCTTCTGTTGCTGCGTCATCTCGATGTTCTGGGTCGTAAGCTGGATAAGCTAAAAGTGCTAGGCGCTCAATGTCTTGTGCTAGCTGCTGCAAGGCTTCGCCAGACTTCTGCATCCGATGCCGTAGCTGTGCCCGGTAAATCTGCTTCAGATGATCGTCTCCATAGCGCATGTCCAGCGCATTCATTATAGCAGCCGGGTTTGAATGCAGCTCAACGGGGATAGTCTGCAAAAGCTCGGCAGCTGGGCCTCTTAGAGCAAGAATTAATGCAATTGCTCGTTCCTGCTCATTCCAGTGATTTATCCTAGCGGCTGCTTCAAACTGGATTTTGTAAACCGTTTGCCCATCGAATATTGGTGCTTTTACATTTCTGGACGAGCTTTGCACTGCGGTTGTAAGCGGGGCTGGTGAGGTGGTTACGACTGCCTTTGCTGCTTCCAATTCCTTTTTCATGTTTTCCATCTCGTTGTTGATTCTCTCCTCGACCTGGGTGACCTTTTCTTCGACCTGGTATACCTTTTCCTCGACGCCTTTAATTTGTTTGTTCAGACTACCGAGCTCCGCTTTTATTTCAGTTGACTGTTTCTCTAGCTTCTGTGTGATTTCGAATGCTTGTTGGTCTAGCTTCGCAGTTATATTGGATGACAGTTGTCGCTGCTCTTGTTGCTTCAGCATTAACATTTGCATCAGCGCATTTTCTGGCTCCTTTGATTTTGGTGTTTCTACTTCTCCACCTTCTGCGCCTTTTTCTGCATCTGAGGGCTCACCCGAATCCAGATACGCGCCTTCCGATTCAATTGCATCACGCAAGCGTGCAATCAGTGTGGCCTTTGTACCTTGCGTAGCCAGGTTTCGCCGTTCCAACTCTTCCTTAAGCTCCGACATGGTCAGTTCATTAATTTTCAAGTTTAGGCTTCGCGGCACTTTTAATGTTTCTTTAAATTTTACTATTGTGCACTATAAAAATGTTCAAATTTTCACTTTCAAAACTTTAATTCCACTTCTGACACCATTGTCGCGTGTTATGGTTCGCGGCCATTAATTTTAATGTTCCGGGAAAGTGAAAACGCAATGTCTTTTAATTTAAGTTAAAAGAGTTTATTTAATTACAAAAATGCACAATAATCAGTTTAAAACTTCCACTAATTTTAATTTTCACCATTAAAATTCTACCTTCCACTTGTCCATAAATTTCTATCGCGATTGTCTACTTAAAATCACTTCACACTCAAACAATCAATATCGCCTGTACTTCGCGTGTCGCAGTTTTCTATCGCGGTTGTAATGAGTGATCCCCCCATTCATTCAGCTCGCCTTTATATAGGGTCTCTAACCATTCAACTCAGTTCTCGTACATTGGTGAATTAGCGGGGACATTCCAGCAGTGAATGAATGGAGCAGTGACTCACTTTCAGATGTTGTTCATGCTTGTTGGGTTCTCGTGGTTTCGAGTAAATTCGTTTTGTTGATGTTCTTAATTGTTGTGAAAACAATTGCGACAGTAGCTCGCAGAATTATTTGTACATGTAACAATATGTTTTCTAAGGGTTTTTAAATGTTTTATGTGTTAAAAAAAATGTTTAAAAAATTTTAATAAGATTTTCAATATTTCAAAACATTTAAAAAAAATTTTAAATAATTTTTATTAGTTGTCGCAAGAAGACGACACAAACATTTCAAAATATTTAACGACTTTTTACTGCTCTGATATAATTCAGTAAAAAATGTTGCAGCTCTTTATATTTCTCAAAGAATATTAGAATAATCTCAATAGAAGTGAAATTTTCCAACAATCTGTTACTTAAATTTAAAGATATTTACAAATCAGTTTTCTTTCAACATTGATAAATATGACATATTTAAAATCCTGTCGATCTAAAAAAAATAAACAAAAGACAAGAAAAGGAAACATATCGCATGAAATACGAATTGAACATATATTTTTTCGTAAATATTCGATTTAAATAATAATTTAAAGAAAAAATAGACAAATATTTCGTTTGACACATTTTGCTAAATATACACTCTTGTTTATTGTTTACTTATAGAGTTTTCAAGAAAAGAAGTAAAAAAATATATATTTTCGCCGTAGTAAAACTTAAAATTAGTAAAAATATAAAATTAAATAAGTATGTTTCTGGACCTAGAAGGGTAACAACATTGAAGACAAAAAACAGAGAAAACGAAGAACACGTTTATGTTTTATTGTTTAACTTCGGTTCCTAAAGAAATACTATGAATTGTTAAACATTAAAAAACTGTCTTTCCATTTCGTTCTACCTGACCGGGTATAGGACGCGTATCTATGGCAGGCTCCTCCACTAATATGGGCTAGCCATCGGGCGCGCTCCTCCGTTTCTTTTGTTGTTAACAGGGGCTCTTGCCGGGTAGAGTGGTCTTCTGCTCGCGTGCCCTTTTATGGTATAGAGTTCTGTGATTCGATCCCATAATTCTATAACGTAAATTGGTCATGTCTATATTTCTCATTTGATGGGAAAGCTCATGTAAATTATGTTTGTATAAGTTTTCCACTCAAATAGGAAATATATGGCCACGTCTACGTGCTCATACTTGTAGTAGTAGGATTTAACATTTTTTTCAGTAAAACTGTATCAGCATCATTAAATTAGATTAAATCAGCCATTTAAGTAGTTCTTCAAAATATCATTTTATTCTATAAGTTTCAATAAAATTTAGCGGCGTTTTAGCCATTTGAATTTCCTCCGATTACAACAATCATATACGATTTTTCTACTATATGAGCTTTCCATCGAACCAGACACTACACTTTTGATTGAATCTTCTTCAAATTTTCAGCTAAGATGAATAAGAAAAATGCATTTAAGATTCAGATTAGTCAATGATTTTAATAATATTGGAAACAAATGTTGGCTGGTTAAAATTGAGTTATGTATGTCATAAAAGTTTTTCTTGAATTAAATCATTCTATTTATCCAAATATTGTAGGTAAAGTACAAAATCCTTTTGACATGAGCGTAGTTCTGTCTACCCAACTTGTTTATAATTACGAACTGTCCATTCGATCTCTTCTCCTAACTCAGGTTTTTTTACCTAGCAAAGACCAATGGTTGTTGTTTTAAGTCTTTCGTCAATATGCGTGCGAATGTTTTTGGATGCCTTCTGTTGAAGGCCCTCTGATGTTCTCGTAGCATAATGATGCTAGTTTCCAATGATGCTCCTCAGGTGAACTTTTTCAGCCTGATCTGGTCAATTTAATGAAACCCGGATGTTGTCCGAGTATTTATTTTGATAAAATCATCCAAATTTGATTGCTGCTTCCAGTTTATCTCGCTTGCGAATGTACTCCAAGTTTGGCTGCTACTTCCATTTGGAATCGTCTTCTGCCTTAATTTCTCAGCCTATTTGATAAATTCCGAGTTTGGTTGCTGCTCTTAGTCGGGGTCACCAGATATTTATAGTAAACTAACTTGACCAAAGGCAACTTGCATCTAATTCAATCAGTCCTTAAATGATAATTTAAGTTAACAGTCTCTAGTGAAAGTAGGTAGATAGATGTCCGTGAAGGACTGCAGCGATGGTCTGCTGCCTCAGCGGAAGAAGATGGTTGTATCCGCCGAGATTTGGCCTTGTCTGAGGACGCGTGAATGCGCTCGCAGGCTAGCGTTGCGGTGGCGTGGGACGGGTTCTTTTCCCCAGCACAAGGACCCACTACAAAAAAATTTCGCATTCACGAATTACGAAGGGTCGAATGCCGATCGACTAGTGTCGAGGCCGAGGTAACCTACTAAGGGTTGAAATTGCTTGTTCAAAAAACACATTGGGCCTGGAAAAACAGACGGACTTAAGGACTTTGTCGTTACCGACGGTACTTATGGCCCAAAAATAAGAGTGGGGCATCCAGGTGGAAGCGGTGCCCCCTCACACCCTCCCAACCCAAGATCAAAACGCAGACGTTGCCATATATTTCTCATTAGAGTGAAAAAATCATACAAAAATAATTTGCATGGGAAATATAAACGTGGCCAATTTATGTTATAGTATTATGCGAAGGAATCACATAACACTATACCATAAAAGGGCAAGTGAGCGGAAGGCCACTCTACCCGGGCAAGAGCCCCTATAACATAAAAGAAGGGAAGAGCGCGCCCGATGGCTAGCTCATTTCAGTGCTAGCCATCGGGCTAGCGTTCGTTGACGATGTGCTGGTTTCAAATTGATCATAGCCACGTTTACATTCTCCCTTCTCTTCACAAACTAGGGCTTCCGTATTCGATAGAAAACAGAAGGAATGAATCAAATTAGAAACTATGGACTTTTCATATATCTTTTGAATCGTATCATTGTCTTCAATTTCAAATAGGGATACAAGTTTATAACCCGTTAAAGTTATAAGATTTTCAGACACTACTAATAATGTACCCTTATAGCCCGCATATTTACTACATGCCAGATACTATCTTTACAGTAAAGAAATCTATTTTGACTAGTTACCCCTAAAATTACTTTTTCCTCCATTTGGAAAATTGTCCTTCTGATCTACTGGTTTGACCGGTAAAACAATAATTGGATATCACATGAGATATAATATTTCCATCGCTGCTGGTAGCGAATAAAGTTTTTGATATTTCACCAAATTCAAAATCCCAAATGGTAGACCCGAAGTGATGGTGTCGTTTAAAAATTAAATCACCATTGACATCCCAAATGCAAGCATATGAATCTTCTCCAGGTGATATAAGGAAAGGTTTACCAGCATTTTCTACAATTTTTGCTTTGAAAACTCTTGCGTTATCGCCGTAAACACTGCGAATATGCAACATTTATACTGTTTCGAAGTTAAAAAAAAGTTTTTTTTTTCAGTTCTTTGATCTTCCGAAATCGTATATAATCTCACTGATCTATCATCTGACGTTGTTGTTATGAGTGAATGCTTTAGATTAACATCAATGGAAAAAATTACTCCATTGTGGTCGGATATACGCCAAAGTATAGGTTCATGGATTAGCTGGTTGCACTCTACTTTAGGAAATTGCGGCTTCCACGCAAATAATTCACCAAATGCGGTCCCTGCGAAAACCGTCGTTTCCAAAAGTGTTACCCCTACTATTGCTGAGCAATATATTATCGATTTGTCAACGCATGAGGATCGCCCCTCTAATATTATTTTTTCGATTCAGATAATCTCAATTTCAACGCTACAATATGTCCAGTAATTAATATTTACAGCGTGCTTGCATTGAATAGTTTGCCACTACTTATCCAATCTGATATTTTGCCTTGGCATATAAGTCTCTAAATGTTCTAATATCATAAACTTCCGTTCTCCATACACTAATATAGAAAAGTCCATTATTATTGTAGGGAACAATTGCTTAGATTTCGTTGATACGCACCATAGTTCAGGTATACTCACCTAGTATCCACACTCAATCTACCCTCCGGAAAAATCCTAACACAAGTCGAAGAGCGCACCATAAATCCTCAGCAGCAGGTAGGTGATAAACGCTGATGCGAGGATTGGCGCGAATATAAACATGTGCTTGAATGAGAGATTTCAGGATTACCAGATCTCAAAAAAGTAATAATTTTGCAGAAAAACAAAAAATTCTATTAGGATTTGGCAGCACTGTCTGTCGTGATGACAGCGGCAATATAATCGCTGATGAAATCAAGATTAAGGAAAGATGGGCATCATATTTCAAGAACCTCCTTAATCCTGCGCACAGCTTCAGAACATCGGAGCCTATAGATGTCTGCGGAGAGCTTCCATTGGCCCCATCAACTCTGGATGAAGTTTGTTCCATCATCAAAGTCCAAAAGAATAATAAAGTGTCGGGCATTGATGAGATTCCAGTGGAGCTCATCAAATATGGTGGCAGTAGTGTTCATCAAGCTATTCACAAAGTCATCCAGTACATTTGGCAACAAGAACATATGCCGAAAGAGTGGAGCCAATCAATTATATTCCCTATCCACAAAAAAAGGTGACAAGCTACAGTGCGAAAATTATAGAGGCATATCACTACTTTGTACGGCGTACAAAATATTTTCTAAAATCTTAGAAGATAAAATCGGATCATACGCCAACAGTATTATTGGGGAGTATCAAGGTGGTTTTAGGGCAGGTAGATCAACAACAGACCAATTGTTCACAGTCAAGCAGGTACTTGAAAAATGCTGGGGGTTCAACATAGACGTACACCAAATTTTCGTTGACTTCAAGCAAGCATACGACAGTATTGATCGCAACGTACTGTACAAAATAATGCTTGGTTAGTCCGTTTTACCAAAATGACAATGACGTCGACGACCTCCCAAGTACGCATCAATAACCAACTCACCGATGCCTTTGACACAAATATCGGACTAAAGCAGGGAGATGGGCTGGCCCCATTGCTATTCAATTTGGCTCATTAGGATAGTGCTGGTTGGTTTTTTCTCCTTTTTCCAATTAAATTTTAAAAATATGTAATAATCGTAATTAATTGAATTTGCTATAGTTTTTTTTTGATGAAATGAGTTAACGATAACGTACAAATTTAGAGAGCCATTTGGGCCATTAAGTTTTTTGATTGTTATTGTTTGGAATTTGCTTTATATTCTTTTAAAATTTATAACGATTAGTATTAAATAAAGCGCTTTTGACTTTGACTTTCAATTTGGCTCTGGAGTACGTCATACGGAAGCTACCTGTCGATACGCGAGGTACATTACTATACAAGTCGAGTCAAGTAGTGGCCTATGCGGACGACATCAACATTCTGTCACGGTCATTAACAACTGCCAAAGAACTCCACCTGAAACTCGACAGCGAAGCAAGACTAGTAGGGCTACAAATCAACGAAAATAAAACAAAGTTCATGACGCAGTCGAAGAAAAATTCCTCAAATACACAAAATAACACACTTGGCGAATACAGTATCGAGAATGTTAGCGAATTTGTGTATTTAGGCGCCAAAATAACGAAAACCGGCAATGAAAGAGACGAAGTACGCCGAAAAATACAGCTCGCAAATAAAATATTTTATTCAGTATTGACGATCTTGAAGACCAGCTGCATACACAGGAGAACAAAGCTCCAAGTATACAAATCTGTGATAAGACCAGTGTTATGCTATGGGTGTGAAACATGGACTCTAACCCAAGCATCCGCAAATATATTGAACGCCTTTGAGCGACGGGCCCTGGGGCGAATAATCGGAGCGAAGCTTGACGGGGACCAATGGCGGATTCGATACAACCATGAGCTGTATGAAATTTTTGACGAACCGGAGGTCTCAAGGATTGTAAGACTGCGGAAGCTGCAATGGGCTGGACACATGAATCGTATGGACGAACAACGGATACCCAAGACGGTATTCGTTGGGAGAACTGAAGGCCGGCGGCCAGTGAGGAAACCGAGGAAACGCTGGTCTGACTCGGTCGACGAAGAAAGTTCATCGCTGCTCGGATTTCGGAATTGGAAGACGTGGTCAATGGACCGAGACAGTTGGAGGCGCTGTTTGCAGGAAGCGAAGGCCCGAAAGGGGCTGTAGTGCTAAGAAGAAGAAGAAGCACTCCCATGTTCTGAAATGCGTAAAAGAACACGTACGTCAGAAATTTTATTTGCTATTTGAATACAACAGGCCGCGGCTCAGCTGACGTACCCCGGATCAGCTGACAGGCCGGCCCCTGGGAAAATTCAGAATGTGTGCAACACAAGGTAAATGGAAGCTGTGGATATTATGAGAATGTGAAGGGTTTTCCATTAAGGACATTACAATTTTGTCTATTAATAAAACATAAAAATATTTGCGATTATGAGTTCAATTTTATTGTGGGTATAGTGCAAGTATTATGTTTTATGAAGGAAATTCGAGCCCGTTTACAGCAATTGATTTTTTTGACCCAATTTTCCACCAATCTGGCACACATTTCGGTCGAAACATTGGCAATTTTGCTTAGATGTTGTCTTTGAGCTCGTCTAAAGTTGCTGGTTTGATATAGTTCCATAAATATAAATCCATTGGCGTTAGATCGCATGAATAAGGCGGCCATTCGACTGGACCATTTACCGAGATAGCACGTTCACCAAATTTTCCTTTCAATAAATCGGTTGTGAGGCCTGCTGTGTGGCTAGTGGCACCGTCTTGTTGAAATCACATATAGTTGATGTCAAGTTCATCCAATTCTGGCCACAAATAATCTTCGAACATATTCGAACATAACAAGACAGCGCTCTCGATTGACGGAAACATGACGGTCATTCATCCACAAAAAATACAGCCCAATCACACACCCGGCATGAAACCCGCAATAAACAGTAACTTTTTGCAGACGCAACGGTATCTCAAGAAATGCATGAGGGTTTGTTGCCAACGAATAGCCCAAATTTTGCTTCTTAACAAAGCATTGAGCCAGAAATGACGAAATTCTTCATTTTCTTCAAGCTTTGCCAGAGCCGATTGGAGAAGTTTCGGCGTTTCGAATGATCAAGTGGCTTTAGTTTTTGAGTCAACCCACCGCCACCGTGTCAATTGAGTGATGTCCAATTTTTGAGAACGACGTAGAATCGACTGATTTGGCTCATTTTGAATCGGGGCACTTACGGCTGCGATATTTCCGAGCGGTACGACATCTTTTTGGTACCAAAATGTCCAATGGTGAAAATTCGGACTTAAACATATCCTCTATAGCACGTACGCCTGTCGGGTGGGACGATTATTACGGTCGAAAATTGGAGTAAACGCTCTTAAAGTTGCGACCACCGACTCAGAATTTCGGTAGTAATTTTTAATAATTTCCAAACTTTACTGGTTCGTAAATTTTACCATGATGAAAATGTTGACTTTAACCAAAGATTTGACATTGACAGTACATTAAAAAAGTTTAAGGGGGCGTTCATATAAAGATACAAAATTGTTATGTCCCTAATGGAAAACCCTATACTATGATACGCACGCCACGTACCAAATTTGCAAGAGGAATCGAATGAAACTTTGTTTTTCGCTACCACTTCACAACATCGCGTTCACTGGTCGTCGATTTGTAAAGGGACAAACAACGAAGACGACAAGTGATAATTCTTCACAAAAAGCAAAACTATTACGAGAATAGCTTTCTTCTCGTTTTGGCGCCGTTCAATTCATTTGGACATTTTGTTGTTTTGCGTTTTCCGATATTTGATAATTTCCGAAGTAAATCATAAATGGTAAGTGCACAGTATAACGAGTGGGACAAGATGAAAATTTGAGTCTTTTCCGAAAAAATTAACAGGGAAAATCCGAGACAATTACGCGACGCGGGGCTGTTGTGACGTCCACTCTCGCGCTTGATTCAGTCGAATTTGAAACAGTGCACACTGCACCGTTAAATTGTTTTCAAAGTCTAAATTGTTGCTCTGAATTTTCCTATCATGCAAAAACAAAACACCTCAAAAAGCTTGTAAATTTCGAAATAATGAACGTTAATGGGATCTATCTTTTTGTTACCCACAATTTGACACTAAAATCCCTCTGGAGACACTAAACTACAAACAATCATGAATGATTACACGCGAATTAGATTAGCTTTAACGGAACCAACGGCGTTAATATTTCATCGGTAATTTAAATGCACTAAGCGGAGAGCGTTTTTTCGCGAATGGACAAATAAAGCGAAGGGATTCGTGAAAACTGACATTCAAGTTACGGTTCGAATTTGAAACTGTGCAAACTGCTGTGATTAAATAGGTTGGCGCAAGAGTAAGAACACTCATTCACTGTCGCCAATCGCGAGCTCTTCCTCCACTGTAAGAAGATTTGCACGGGACTACGACACACGTCCACTGCAAGAACTCCCGTCGTTTGTACGTAACTTCGAGCGCACTACAATGTGAAATGCAATTACAATTACGATGGCCAAGTGAATTTGGCTAATTTCAATGAATTTAAACTTGTTTTTTTTCCACACAATTTTTCCGTGTATCCTCGTCGTTTTGCGGCACTGTCGTTTTCCGGCGCGGTTTTCACGACGTCCGCCATGCGTGGCGTTCTGCAGAAGACTCCCTCTTATTGCTGCTCGTCGCCTTGCGGGACTCCTCATAACGGCAGTTGATAAGCCTTCCATCCACTTTTCATTGTATTGCGAAAATGCAATTCGTGGATAAGCTCAATTGTAAAGGGGGTTGCCGTGTCCAGATTTCAATTGCAAATATAAATGATTAATATTATTTTAAATTGAAATTTGGATCAGCATTATGGTGGTTTTCGAGCAGTTTGCTTAGGTGACTGCTTGATTACTACAAGTCTAATATATTTATTGTACAATTTTGCTTTCACGTGCGAGATGAATAACATTAAAATTTTTAATTCGCGGATTTTGTCAATCAGCGAATTCTATAAGTTCAATTATTGTCTTAGAATTTATGGAATAACGCATGCGTAGTAATTGGATCGACTATGCAAGCATCAACGTAATTAGCACTAATTTAGGTGATTGACTTGATACCTGCGAATAGCGAGTATTACACGCGCAACATATAATCTTTACGCGTAAGCAATTTGGAAATGCTTACACTATTTGAATTTATGATTTAACACATACCATACACGCAACATCTAACCACCCTGCACAACATAAATTAGCAGCGTACATATTAATGGTCCAGAATACCAATTCATTCCCATGGCTCCTACTAACTACTCCAGCGAACTAAACAACATTTTCAGAATAGCTAGTAATAACGGATACAAACAACGTGACATTCATAAACTTATCACACAATACAAACAAAAAAAGGAACACCAACTGACTCAAACGCACAAGGACGACCAACAATGGATTTACGTAGCTTTATTTGACCAGGTCATGACCAATAATGCAAAACGATTATACTAAATTTAAGTTTTTGTGTATACTAACCAAATGACACAAACCAATTGTGTAACGACTCGTACAAAATATGCATACTTAAATAGAAATTAATATATTATGCATTTGACTGACTATAAACGAAAATTAGAAAACTAGGGAGGGAAGTTTATCTGAAGCTTATTTGATAAGTATAATTTTGTATAGTGTACTCATTCTTCATCCCAAAGATTTAAATTCAGGTATTCCAATTATTGAGCAATGATTTTAAAAACATTTCTCTATCAGATATGTGTTAGGAGTTTCAAAATCCTTCAAATCCTCCAATATCCACTCTTTCAACGTCCTTTAATTTTTTAAATATTGTTTTTGAATCTTCATTTGTTAAAATGACTTTTAGAAATTCAACGTTAATTTTTTTCTTTCAGTTATGCAATACGACGGTTTCTCAAAAGACGTTTGCCGCTCAATGGTAGCGATGATGGATGTTGATCAATCTGGAAAATTAGGATTCGAAGAATTCCGCGTTCTTCTCAACGATATTGCCCATTGGAAAGCTGTGTTCAAATCATATGACCGAAGTAACAGTGGTCGCCTCAGTTCATTTGAATTACGTGATGCATTGAATTCAGCGGGATATCGGTTGAATAATCGTGTCCTTAATGCACTGGCACATCGCTACGGCTCGCGCGACGGTTCTATTAGTTTTGATGATTTTATTATGTGTGCTGTTAAAATTAAGACAATGATTAGTAAGTTATCAAATTTTGACAATTATTTTCCAGCAATATCAAATATCGTTGATTTACAGGCATTTTCAAAGAACGTGACACAGAAGGCACAAACATGGCTACGTTTAGTATGGACGAATGGGTCGAGAAGACAGTGTACAACTAAAGCCCTAACTAGACTCCTAATTGTGGTGGCCTTTTTATTATGATTATGATTAAATTATCTTAATGAGATTTTTACATCGGGATAGTGCAGCGTATATACTTGTATACTCTATATATTTAGCGCTTTATACAAATAGCAGATATATTTTTTGAAAAGTTCATAAAGATTCCAGATTTTAATATAACTGTTGAGGAATAACGTCTAGACAGACAAGATAAAGCTTAACATAGTTAAAAACTATAAAAATTAATAGTCAATCCATCCACTATGCCAGAAGTAACAATGAACAAAAACAATATTTCGATTAATTTATCACATTTAAGTTTTCAATTAAAATAAATTTTGTTAATAAAAATTACATTGTTTAAACTTTTCTGAACAAAAAAATTATGTTATGTTCTAGAATATAGTTAACTGTTTTATTTATTTCTAACATAAAGTAACACTTTTATCACTTATTATACTAACCACATTAAAATGACTCGAATTATTCGTTTGGAACTCAAAAAAAAATAAATAAAAAGAAAAATAAATTTTTATTACTTCTTCCAAAAATTAATTATAATAATTATTAACTAATATAATATGATGAATATCATTACTTACGCATTTTGGCTGAAAGCAACTTTACTTACATATTTGAGATTGTATAACGAATCGAAATTGAAATAACATAAATTTAACTCGAACATTGAATATCATGGATACTGAAAAATTGTGAAATAATTAAAACTTGTATGCAATTTTGCTAGTAAGACAGTACAATGCATATTTGGATAAGAGTGAAGTATAACTGTTGACTAGGTAGCTTTTTTTTAAAAAGAAGCAAGATTAAAAGGATCTGAGAAATCATTTGCTCCTAATGGCATTTTTCGGTAATAAAAATATATATTTGAACGTTTGTTAACGTTTCAGCATTTTTTCATGGAAATAAACAATTACAGTGGAGATAAAATATATTGTTTGATTTTTTAAATGTAACCATTGCAATTTGTTGCAGGTTTTGGCGAAATGTTGTTTTGATTCAAACAGTTTTCAATGAAATGAAATTGCATTTTTTTAGAGATTGTTGCGGTGTCATCCATAAATGTTTTGCTACCCAGCGTCTATATGAACTATGGCAACACTATCTATCTTCATTGTTATATGCATGTGTGTAAAAACTGTTAGGAGTCGATGTCGGTCCTTGAATAAAGTAAGACGTATAACCGAAGACCTTGGTGTTCGCGTTTTAGTTTAAACCCTGACTGTTGACAAAATCAGAAGTGGGATAATCCCTGATTTCGTGAGTTGTTTTCTTAAAAAGTAGTGTAGTAATGGCGACGGGGGTTCTGAAGGTGGCGGAGTTACGCGAAAAACTTCGCGAAGCCAGTTTATCTGTGTCCGGCACGAAGGAAGAGCTTATTACGCGATTGCGGAACCATGAAGGCGAAGTAGAGTTTTTCCACGAGGCCAACGAAGATGGCATGATGGAAGTCGAGAAGCTGCGAGGTGATGTAGGGGAATTGCAAAAGCAATTGACGACCCTATCACAACAGCTAGCTTCCGCCATCGGCACCATAAATTCGTTGAAACTGGTTGTCCAGGGTGAAAAGTGTCCGAAGATCGCAACCAGCGTGGCGTCGGCATCTACGTCATACGTATACTCGCCAAGCATACCAACGTATATGCGTGTAACGATGCAGCATTCAAGTTTCGTCTGTGCCGCCTGCAACATGCTGCAACATGGAACACAATCGTTCCTGTCACGAACTGGCATCATGTTTCCGACATAATGTCGATTTTTCCTGAATTTGATCCATGTCATGGTGACATGACAACACAACACATTTCATCGATCGAGTCGAGCAATTGCAGATGGGGTATGGATGGGAAGATTGTTTACTACTCCTAGCTGTCATAGCCAAACTTAATTGCACCGCGAAGATGTGGGCTAACGCGCAACCAGTGTTTCGTACATGAATGGAATTCCGCATGGTTTTTTTGGCAGATTTCCCGCTTCACATAAGTGCCGACGATGTGCATATCAAATTAATGAAGGCGAAAAAGTTGAAGGCTGAATCGATGGTGGAGTACTATTATCGAATGTTTTCGTTGGGACGTCACGATGGTGTCCACGACCAGTCATTTATCCGCTTTATGATTAACGGGCTGACGGCCGATAATTTGCGTCGGATATTGTCGGTCATGTGTTTTCCGCGATGTGCTGATCTGTTACAATCGTTTTCGGGCATTGACTCATGCGCTGTGGTTGACAGTAAGACGTGTCGTGAATTGTCCAACCAGGGTACAATAGTTCAGAGCAATCTCCAAAAAATGTTCAATGATATGCAGCTGTACACTGACAATTGTCGAATGAAAATCAATGCGCAGAAGTGCGAAACTATTCTGTTTCGGACAACGCTGCAGGGTGTCAGTCGAGACCTGAAACGTATTTGGAAGGATTTCCACATCATGGCTGGCGATGGTAGTTCAGAACGAGTGCCACATAAATCCTGTGTTTGATACCTCGGTGTTCATCTTGATCAGTATCTGTACTATACTGAACATGTCAAAATCATGCTCAGTAAGGCACTGAAAGTAGGCATGGCCCTACGAACACTCTTTCAATCCAAATACATTGATCAAAAGGTCAAAATTATTTGTTACAAGACCCTGGTTAGACCAGCTCTGACATATGGATGTCAGATCTGGTACAACCAGAGTGCTAGTACTATGGAAAAATTAAGAGTTTTCGAAAGGAAATGTCTTCGTGCATGCACTGGTTTGTACAGAAAGCCTGAGATGGATTGGAAGCAATATATATCGAATAGACGAATTTAGCAAACTGCTCAAGTGACAAGAGTCGACATCTTCATATTAAAACTTCTTCGGAATCGTATCGCAAGATCTGTGACTGTGAGTGAAAACTCTTGGATTTCACAGCCGTTCCACCCTATAGACGGGTATATCGCAACTTGCCTCGCTACTGGTTTCGTTCCTGCAGAAGCATTCGTGTATTTGGACATGAATGGATATGTTTATGATTCTGACGGTGTCCCAGTCATATATCACATATATCATATATAGACGGGCCACCGATAAGAAGATAAAATTTCCTCCGAGTTTGAGTTCACGAGACCAACAATTCCAATGGAGATACTCATTTGCTAGATTTGTTGAAGCTGGTCGAGCTGAGATGGGGCAATCTAGGTATTGGTGGCTAAATGGCAATGTCTAAATTATTCGTGTTTATTTCCAGTTTTTGTGTTTTTCGTCACTTAGTTTTTGAGTTTCAGCTCATTATTGCTACATTTAGTGATGTTGTTTATTTGTGTTGTGTTATATTACGTTAGAGATAAAATTAAACGCGTAGATTAGGAATATTGTGATCGAATTTTTTTAAGTATAAGATAAGATGTTCCCTGATACACAGTCCAGTAGTCCACTATCAACAAGTCCAAAAAGCCCCAAGTT
This sequence comes from Odontomyia ornata, assembly GCA_963969285.1. Lineage (NCBI taxonomy): Eukaryota > Metazoa > Arthropoda > Insecta > Diptera > Stratiomyidae > Odontomyia > Odontomyia ornata. The sequence goes on from OZ017742.1 coordinate 86,654,679, forward strand.
CATCTTCAAACTTGGAACCTTCTGGTCAACAGAAGAGTGGGATAATCGCATCAAAAGACTTGCGGATCCAAACCAAGAGGCAAACTTCTGCACTTTCTATGTAAAAGGAAGTAGAAGGGTTTGTAATGAGCCCATAATTCGAAAAACAATTGAAAATGACCTTCTAATCAGTGGATGCAGGGTTGACCAGCTACCTTCCTGCAATCAGCAAAGACGTGGCTTCAAAGTTTTGATTCCAACGCGATATGCCTGGCTTTTCACGAGTTTCAAGAAGAAGAATGGTATTTGTTCCTGGTGCGGCATGGTTTTCAAGAAATGGATTGATCAAATCGCGAGCCCTGGATCCAAGGACAGTAAAAAAATAAGTAGCGCTAAGTATTTATGTAAGCCCATAGCCCTTACTAAAGGTCCAATAGCAACTTCTAACATTAATCCTTAACCTCAATCCCTATTTTCTCCTTCGAAACGCTTGAATGCCTTCAACGCTTTGGATAACTGTAGCACTTGTAATGATTTTCCTAACTTCAACTCGAACGCGGAACCGACCTCTCATCGGTTCTAGACGTTAAGTCTGAGTAGTGCCAACGGATGGTACCAACAGGTCAACCAATCCGTGCACCGTAATCCATTCACGCGGTGACTGCTTGTCGGCCAGCTAGTTCGGAGAGGATTTCGGTCGCGGGTCTCCGAATGGATTACGCTCAATTACAATATTTCAGTCACCTGAAATTGCCCGTTTTCTAAACGCGTCAACAATTACTCATCCAGAACGAGAAACCTACATTACGTTAAGTCTGGATGCGATCTATCCACAGATCTCAAATCAAAAAAAAAACGCTACAAAATCCCATAGGCGCGTTACCGATTCACCGACGCGGTACCGAAAAATAGGCTACTCGAAATTAAATCGAAAGAAACTACTCTAAGGAAATGACGAAACAAACAAAGGTACCGCGTACCGCGCGCGACGCGAAACCGACTTCAGCGGATTTGCAGAAACCCTACCCTTGCGACGGCATACTTACCCTACACTCTCAGTTCCCACTGAAAAAGAAGAGTCACTAAAAAGGAAAGTCGTGGGTTACTTTAGCAATTCATCTTATTTTCAATTTAAATTTGCGTTGGTTATAATTATACAGAGAAATCCTTAATATATCTGTTTACCCTAGAATGCAACACACAAAAAGAGAATAACGCACATTTTTATACAATATGCAAATAATCGCGTCACAATGATGAATGCAGTATTACTGAATATATATATTAAACTTTTTCTAAAAGGAAAACAATGAAACCTCAAAAGAAAAATGAAATAGCAAGCTATCTAGAACCCTGTTATTTTTAATAACCAGTCATATGCGTTCATGTTTGATTAGTGGGTATTACAGCAATTTATGCATTCTACTGAACTAAATTCTAATGCAGTAATATGTTTTATGCTATATGAAATTTTGGGGGGAACTATCCTATATCTCCTGGTGCAAACAAGCAGGTTATTAGAACTATCACTCTAGCTGTGTATTGTTTATAAGTCTTAAAAGAGCGCAAGTTCATATGAACATTTTGGAAATAAAATCCATTCACACGCACCCTAAACCTTAAAATCAAGTGAAAAAGATGATTTCCTAGATGAACCACGAATAGTTTGAAGAATGCTTTGGTTCAAGCAAAACAAAAACAGACTTTTAATTTAAGAGCCGATATAAGGAAAAGAGAAATATTGATATTTGCTTGTAAACATTGCTTTTTTTTTTGATCTGAAATTAGAAGCTACTTTAAACTTTAAGGTGAACAAGAGGTTTTGCTCTTGAATAGTATGAATTTTATTCCGATTACTCAAAGTCTTATAGATGAATGTCAATTTTAAAATTAAAATCCCTAAATGCCCTGCATTACTTGACTTACTATGTAATTCCAATACAATAAAACTATTCGCATATTAGTTTCAAGTGATTTCCTTTCTAACATTTGAGGGATTTTCACGCTCTTGGATAAATGAAGAAATAACATCTTATCCCTAAGGATTCATAACTTTTTACAATGCTCGTAAGTATTTTCTCTCCACTAACGTTCATCAATAAAGAATGAATGAATGTATTAAAATCTTAGATTAAACTTCATTGAAGGAACGAAAATTTCAAATACTATTTACACACAATATCAACACTCGCATCAGTTTAAAGACTACATATTACTAAGCAATTACTTCTGAACATAGTTACGTCTTTTAAAAACATTTTTTTTTTCTTCATTTCTGAATATAGTGAAAACAACTCAATTATCATTTCACACTCCTAAACCAAACACACAGTTAATTATACTTTGTTTTTCGTGAGATCTCATCCGAATTCAATTATAGAAGCTTCGATTATGTTCAATAATAACTTTCTTTGTACAAACAAAATATTAATTTTATGCCCAAAGATTTTACATTACTTATACTCGTATTTATCTAAAAATTCAACCGTGCACTCTCGCATCCACACACTAGTTCATTTGTACACAAATATCGCATTTTTTTGGTAGTAATTTTCTACTCGTTTCAATGCAATTTAAAAACATTCTATAATTATGTTCTTTCAAAACTCGGCCTTCGTTTGTTTCAATTTCACTTTGTTTTTAATTACATTTGATTACCAATTATTACCACCTCTAAAATTACCACGAAATTGATTCTGGGGATTTTGTTGCTATTTCATTTTCTTTTTTAACACTCCTGAGCATGCAAAATATGGTTTCAAATATAAAATTCAATTTTTTTTTTCAAAAATTCACTGAGATGTATGTTTTTTTGACATATGCAAAATGTCTTCACGAAGCTAGATCTGTAAAACAATTTTCATATTGAGCGAGGATGAATCTTCTGTAGACTTCCGCATTACAGAATTAATAGTGTAGATTTAATTTAGAAAAATTTAAAAGGCCTTTTAATTTTTCTACTTGAAAGTAATGATAGTGAATTGATTAGTCCTTAAAATTTGGAACTGAACATAATTTGATATTTCAAAATAATCAAGTATTCTAAATGTCATTTCCTCGCAGGTCAAATAATTTCACATGCTCTTCAAAATAATGTTGTTTGGATTAATTGCTATTGAAATATAAAAACACAAAAAAAAACCTAACATTTAAAAATAATATATAATAAACTAACCTATATTATTAAATTGAACTAGGCATTGAATATTTCGATAGAAATTAAATTCTTGCAAATAATTTTAGATATCAAAAACATCGGGAACACTAATCAATAATTCTCTTCTCAAATAAACTCAATTAATTCCTCGTTATTGAGATGTTTCTAAATCAATCATGTACTAATTGAGTTGATCATATTATGACCCCCAATATTTGTCACCTGCTCTCAACCTCGGCATTGCATACAACACAAACCGCGGGTAAACATATTTTCGGCGATCTAACTAATTTGCCTACTTTACTCGCCTTCAGAGTTGATGAGATGCATTTAGGTGAGAAATTTTCATAGTGAGCAATGTTGCATCAGATACTTAATTAACAAGGTTTCGTTATATCCGAAACTCTGCGCCTAAACTCCACTATGGCAGCGATTCCGGTTGCCCGGAACTTATTCCGTCAAATGAATGACGTGGGCACTGCCGATATTTCAACATAAAACTCACTTGCTAACCTCCAAATATCCGTCTGTATGTTTATCCATAAATATGTCACCTTCCTCGACCAGGCATCTGTTGGGATGTTGCGAGGCGTCCAGTTCAGCAACACCCTCATTTATCGGTCGATAACTTGGATTGATGGGATTGATTGGATGAGATAAACGCCCTGCCTTCCGCTGCAGACCAGACAAAATATTGCTAAACTTTTCTAATTAGTTATTAACTAAACTAACCTCTTTCCTAATGTTTCTGCTCCGGTGAATGTCAATGCCTCACGAATAACGTTTTCCAAAAACTCTTTACGCACACCACGCGTTTCTTCATAGATTAAACCGGGAATACGTTTCACTCCACCACGTCGCGCCAAACGACGTATAGCTGGTTTTGTAATACCTTCGATATTCTCACGAGGAACTTTACGATGACGTTTCGCGCCTCCATGTGCTGTCAAAATTTCCGGTTGTCACCTCGGACAAGACATATGTGCGTGGAATGGCACTTCATATGGCGGAAATGTGCTTCTTCAGATGTCGCCAGTGGCATAGTTTTCTCGATGGCCACAGTGGAGGGGCATTTCCAGATGGCTATGTCTCGAAATGTGCCGGGGTTGGATTAATTCTATATTCCGAATATTTATATCCACGGATCTAAATATTTGGACAGAAAAAAAAATATTTTCTGCACAACGATATCCGCACAACAGATGAAGTCCGCTGGCACTTCGAGGACATATCCATCTGGCAGGTTACAAGGGTTCGGGATCGGAATCACTTCGATTCCTGGGCGCAGGCGTCACATTACACATTCCCCCCCCCAAAATCGAAGTAATTACGATCCCGTCTCCTTGGTAACAGGTCTTGGTTAGGGACGTGGCGGGTCGAAGATCCGTTTCGAAGGATAGGCTACAACCCTGTTCGTGAAGACTCGGCAGTGACTATATAGTAGGAAGTCAGGTGTTATTCGGAGGCCTTCGTCTAGGCAGAGATTTGGGATAAGCCAAGGGTTCTCGTGGGAATTAGTTGCACTTCATCGTCTAAGGTCTTTTGCGTGGTAAATTCCCAGGGTCTTACCAGTCATGTCCGCGATGAGGTATCGGGTGGGGCTTATGACTTGTATGACTCGACACTTCACGAATTTCTTGTCTAGTTTGGCATTGTAATGGCGGGTGGCATCGCTCTGTCGGAAGTTTCGACGATATATTTCGTCGCCGGCCTTAAAGCCAGAAGGATGAGATCGCAAGTTGTACCGCTCCTCTCCCATCCGTCTACTTTCTTCAATCTTCTCCCGCAGTTGATCTCGCAGAAGTTGGAGCTTTTCGTGCGGTTCTAGAACCACGATTGGGTCCTCTAGCGATTTCAGCTGCCGCAATAGCCGGTAAGCGCTCCCATGACAGATCATATACTGGCCGAACACTGCAAAATACGGCGAAATGCCGGTCGTGGCGTGGTACGACGAGCGCAGTGCACTAGTGATGGCGGACAATTTGCGATCCCAGTCCCTCTGATTCGGGTGGACATAGGCGCGAATGGCCGCTATGAGCGTACGATTCAGTCGTTCGGATGCGTTGGCTTGTGGTGAATAGACGGCAGTTCGTTGGTGGATGATGCCGTATTTGGACATTAGGTCTCGGAACTTGCTGGAGGTGAACTGGACCCCATTGTCGGAGACAAGTTTCTCCGGAACTCCAAACATGTGAAAGACTCGGTTCTCCAAAAAGCTGGTTATTGGTCCAGTGTGCATGTTACGTAGTGGCTCTATGATAGGGAATTTGGAGAGCTGGTCCAGGACCACGACAGCTCCCGTGTGACCAGAAGCAGATCGAGGGTAAGGACCGATAAGATCAATGTACAAGCGCTGGAACACGCGTTCAGGGACCTCAACCTTACCCATGGGTGGCCGAAGAATGGTGTTGGGCGCCTTAGTGCATTTGCATAGCTCACAGGAGGCTACGTACGCTTTTATCTGTTGTGCCATCTTAGGCCAAAAGAAACAGGTTTTCAACCGCCTAAGTGTACGACCGTATCCGCCGTGCGCACTTGATGGGTGGTCATGAGCCCGTCTGATAAGATCAGTGGTTAATTCTTCGGGCACCCACAACTTCCACTGTTCTTCTTCTTGTATGGGGTCTCCGGATGCGTGTCCCATCCGTTTGTAAATGAATCCATCCGTCAACCGCAGTTCAGGAAGCTGGGACAGTTGATCCTGGATAGTGTGAATCAGTTGGGTGTAGCTGGCTGACTTGAAGGCAGGATGGTCCAAATCGATCAATTGGGGGCTGTCGTCCTCTTGGACCAACTCGGCTCCTTCAGGGGCGAACATTCTGGATAGGGTGTCGGGGACTACATGCTGGCTTCCTTTTCGGTGGAGAATTGTGAAGTCAAAGGCCTGTAGTTTCAGTGCCCACCTGGCCAATCTACCGTTGAGATCAGTCTGGCTCATTAGCCATTTCAGAGAAGCGTGATCCGTAACGATTTCAAAGGTGTGTCCCTCCACATAGGCTCGGAAGCGTTTCACTGCCAACACCGCGGCTAAACATTCTTGCTCGGAGACCGTGTAATTTCGCTGGGCTGGGTTCAGCTTGTGAGACATGAAGGCTATAGGTCTCTCCTCGCCGTCTTGTGCAACCTGGACTAAGACTGCTCCCACCCCATGTTGACTCGCGTCACAATGGATTGAGAACGGTTTGTCAAAGTCCGGGCTGTGCAGTACGGGGGCTGTAGTCAGACTCTTCTTTAGCTCTTCAAAGGCTCGCAAGCTGGGCTCTTCCCAGACGAATTTACGTCCCTTACGCAGCATGTCGGTCAAAGGAGTGGTAATGGTGGCATAGTCACGTACAAAACGCTGGTACCATCCGCATAAGCCTAAGAATCGGCGTAACTGTTTGGTGGTCTTGGGTAATGGAAAAACGTCAATCGCTTGAGTCTTTTCCGGATCGGTCTTGATATGCCCATGCCCAATGATGTGACCTAAATACTTCACCTCCGTCATCACGAACTGGCTCTTCCTTATGTTGATGGTTAATCTTGCCCTCCGGATGTGTAGAGCCACCTCCTGAAGCAGGTCGATGTGTTCGTCAAAGGTCTCGGTTATAAGCAACAGATCGTCCAAGTAAACGAAAACTTGGTGCCGCAAATGAGGTGGTATCACCTTGTCCATAAGGCGCGTCATTGTTTGGGGGGCATTACACAATCCGAATGGCATGGTCACGAATTGATATAAGGGCCGGCCTGGGACTGTGAAGGCTGTTTTCTCCTTTGAACCGGGGTCTAAAGGAATTTGCCAGAAGGCGTCCTTGAGGTCTAAGCTCGTGATGAAATGGGCTTTAGGCAATCGACTCAAAATGCCTTCGATCAACGGTAGAGGATATGCGTCCTTGACTGTGACGGCGTTCAAGCGTCTGGCATCTAAGCATAACCGGACCTTGTTCGGCTTGACCACTAAGGTGACTGGGGAAGCCCACGCGCTCTGTGATTCTTCGATTACGCCTAATGCTAGCATTCGATCCACTTCGGCATATAACGATTTTTCCTTCGCCGGAGATATGGCGAAATGTCTCTGTTTTATGGGTTTAGCATCCCCCACATCTATAGTGTGGAACACCAGGGCAGTCCGCCCGAGACCTTCCTTCTCGTGCGATGGAAAAGCCGATATAGCCGAGTCGAGACGCAGTTGCTGAGTTACATCCAGTGTATGCCGTAGTAAGTTAGTGGGTTGAGATTGGTCAGGAACGGTGGTGACGGACTCCAGGGTCGAACTGGAAAATAGTGCCGGGGCCAAGTTAAATTTTCGAACGAAATCCACTCCTAAATAAAGATTCTGGGTTAACTGAGGTATGATGAAAAATTCCATAGGTTTAGTTACCCCTTTAAAGGTGACATCCGTCATAATTTTTCCCACTACAGAGTGACGAGTTCCGTCCGCCGTGCTTAACCAGGAGGTGAAATGACGGATTTGGTCCGCGTGCTTTGCCAGTACCTCCCCTGCAAACTCGGCAGAGATGCAATTCACACTGGCTCCCGTATCGACTAAGCCTGATACTCGTTTTTGCAGGAGGTGTACTGACGCATATGGCCGAACATCATCCCTCAATAATTCGTCTAAGTATATGTCCTTCAACACTTTCCTCGACTGCCTGACTTTTCTCCAGAAGCTCCGCATCCGACGCGTGGCTCGCTTGCTTCGCGGTGGGACAGTTGTGGCCAATTCCCCATGGAAGATGCGCTGTCGAGTAGCCAAATAATTCCGCAACCTGACATGAAAAGGTTTTACATGCCAAGGAGCCTTCGTCTCGCTGTCATTTCCCTGCGCATTGGCCTCGGCGAAGGACGGCGTCGGTTGTGGAACTTCGGGAGAACTGTGTTTAGCGGTGCGAGTCAGCAGAGTTGGAGTCATGTTGGGAGCTGGGTCATAGCTGGTGATGGGGTCTGGATTGGTTCGTCCGGGGTCTAGGAGTGCCGACGGGTGGTCGCGGCACTCGGTGGCAAGTTTTTTCGCCCTTTGCAATTTGCACAGTCAGGTGCGTATGTGTCGGCCTTTCCGCATCGGTAGCAGAAAAGCGTTGCCTCCGCTGGACATGCATAGAACCGATGTCCCGGTTGTCGGCAGTTCCAACAGACCGTCGGGCTAGTAATTGCTTCAAGGGAGGGTCGATTAATCAATGCTGGGTCCTCAAGCTCCGGTGGTGCTCCGCTCCTCGGTACTGGTACTGGATCAGCAAGCAGGTGGTCTGCTGCCATCAACTCCGCGGTGTGATGATTTCGGGGATTTGGTCCCGTTATGCGAGGTTGTGGGCGGAAGGTACCTCGTCGCTCATCCAAGTGTTCTTGTCTACGCGCATGGAGGCGCAATCCCTGTATGGTGTTGATGGGAAAATGTAGCAGGCTGTTCTGGAGATCCCAGCGCATGTTCTCTCTGATAATTTCTACTAATTCGTCCTCGGGCATGGTATTTCGCAGGCGAGTGCTCAATCTCACTATACTGGTGTAGTACTGGTCGAACGGTTCGTGAGCGCCTTGTTTCCGTTTCTTTATTTGCTCTCTTAGCTCTCTCTCAGTGAAGCCATCCTCAAATCGATTGCGAAAGGCTGCACTGAAAGAGTGCCAAGTGGGACGTGGCGTTGACTCTTTAAAGCTCCAGTACCAGTCGGCAGCGTCGCCGCTGAACAAAAGATGTGCATGTCGGAGGAAGGCCGAGGAATCCCCTCCCAGGGTGCTGGACACCAACGCCTGAATCCGGAAAAGGAACCGGTCCGCCGATATCATATCGTTGAACCCTGTAAAGTTCAGGCGCCAACTCTCCATGATACGAGGCGTCGGGTCTCGAAAAGGTGCCAATGCGTTCCCGGGGGGAATCACATCCTCTACTGACCTGTTGTACTGAACTGCCTCGGGGGCTGGAGGTAACAACGGAGGTCCGGTACTGTGTCGCGGTCTGTATTCGGGAGCTCTGGGATCCATTCCCGAGTTCCTTGGAGGTGGGACCCATTGCTCGGATTGTCGGGAGTGGGGCATCGCCACACTGGGATTTGGCTCCCAGCCAAGCGGAGTTCTCACGCGGCTGGGTGGTTGGCTCAACGGGAGATTCTGGATCTTTCCCTCCAGGTTGCCAATCCTCTCCGACATATCCCTCATCAACGCCACGAGGGTGTCAATGGAGTGGGCGGACGGCATGGTTGTCACCTCGGACACGACACTCGCAGCCGGAACTTCACCGCCTACTGCTCCTTGCAGGTCTAAGAGTGGTTGTGACGGTTCGGCTTCTGGAGCTCCTTTCGCCACTGCTCCGCGCGTTGGTAGGGGCGTTCCGATGGGGACGTCTAGGGCAGACCGATCTATGGGTCGCCGGCATAAGGGACACAGTTCTGACGTGAGGAGGAGCTGTTGTACACAGGCACGATGGAATAAATGTCCACAATCCAATCGCACGCTGTGTACACCCTCCACTACGTCCTCGAAACAGATTCCACAGTTCGCGGGTTGGACCGTTTTGGACCGGGTCCACCGCTTATCGGGCGTCCGCTTCGTTGCCATTTTGTGTGGGTTTATTATGGGTGGTTGTTAGTATGAAACGAGAGAAGAAGAAAAAAAAAAAAATATATATAAAATATACTTATTCCTATTATATGAGTGAAAAAAAAAGAATTTAATGTTAATTGAGTGGCCGATAGTGGCGAGCTATTAATATAATGATAGGAGAAAAAAAAATTATTTGATACACTTTCCTTTTCAGTGGTCGACTCCTCCAACGGGAAAAGAGAGTGCGTGGTATTCTGCCGAAGAAAGGGTGCTTCGGTCGATTTACGAAAATTACCCCATAACCCACATACATTACAAAAAAACCGTCTCTAAACTACGTTAAAGTGACTCGACGAGACAAGTGGTAGAGCTACCGTAACGACTTTGTACGCGGTCAAAATTCCCGACGCGTGGAAGCATTCCGGGCTTCGCAACTCCAGCATACGCCATCGAACGTTGAACCGATACCACTCGTCTAACACGCATAAGAAATAGTTAGAATCCTTCCGCGACATAAAGGCAAGGTAGCCTTCTATTTTCTTGAGAGTCCATGCTGATAGGTAAACCCATCAGACTGGCAGTTCCATCAAGAAAATAGAAGGTCCTTACAGGGGTTAACCTGGGACAACACATCGGAAGGATTCTGTCGCGAAAGCAAAATCAAGCAAAGGAGAGCGGAAGCTACAACTCACGTGAAGCGACCTCTAATGTGTATCACACAATTCCACTGCTCCTGATAGTGGGACTCGAGTACCAAAGTACCTTACATCCTCCGTAAAGGACCAACTCGTCAGAAGACGCGAAGTTCTTTCCCCATTAGGATGTTGTTTGGGCCCCACGTTGGGCGCCATTTGTAATGATTTTCCTAACTTCAACTCGAACGCGGAACCGACCTCTCATCGGTTCTAGACGTTAAGTCTGAGTAGTGCCAACGGATGGTACCAACAGGTCAACCAATCCGTGCACCGTAATCCATTCACGCGGTGACTGCTTGTCGGCCAGCTAGTTCGGAGAGGATTTCGGTCGCGGGTCTCCGAATGGATTACGCTCAATTACAATATTTCAGTCACCTGAAATTGCCCGTTTTCTAAACGCGTCAACAATTACTCATCCAGAACGAGAAACCTACATTACGTTAAGTCTGGATGCGATCTATCCACAGATCTCAAATCAAAAAAAAAACGCTACAAAATCCCATAGGCGCGTTACCGATTCACCGACGCGGTACCGAAAAATAGGCTACTCGAAATTAAATCGGAAGAAACTACTCTAAGGAAATGACGAAACAAACAAAGGTACCGCGTACCGCGCGCGACGCGAAACCGACTTCAGCGGATTTGCAGAAACCCTACCCTTGCGACGGCATACTTACCCTACACTCTCAGTTCCCACTGAAAAAGAAGAGTCACTAAAAAGGAAAGTCGTGGGTTACTTTAGCAATTCATCTTATTTTCAATTTAAATTTGCGTTGGTTATAATTATACAGAGAAATCCTTAATATATCTGTTTACCCTAGAATGCAACACACAAAAAGAGAATAACGCACATTTTTATACAATATGCAAATAATCGCGTCACAATGATGAATGCAGTATTACTGAATATATATATTAAACTTTTTCTAAAAGGAAAACAATGAAACCTCAAAAGAAAAATGAAATAGCAAGCTATCTAGAACCCTGTTATTTTTAATAACCAGTCATATGCGTTCATGTTTGATTAGTGGGTATTACAGCAATTTATGCATTCTACTGAACTAAATTCTAATGCAGTAATATGTTTTATGCTATATGAAATTTTGGGGGGAACTATCCTATATCTCCTGGTGCAAACAAGCAGGTTATTAGAACTATCACTCTAGCTGTGTATTGTTTATAAGTCTTAAAAGAGCGCAAGTTCATATGAACATTTTGGAAATAAAATCCATTCACACGCACCCTAAACCTTAAAATCAAGTGAAAAAGATGATTTCCTAGATGAACCACGAATAGTTTGAAGAATGCTTTGGTTCAAGCAAAACAAAAACAGACTTTTAATTTAAGAGCCGATATAAGGAAAAGAGAAATATTGATATTTGCTTGTAAACATTGCTTTTTTTTTTGATCTGAAATTAGAAGCTACTTTAAACTTTAAGGTGAACAAGAGGTTTTGCTCTTGAATAGTATGAATTTTATTCCGATTACTCAAAGTCTTATAGATGAATGTCAATTTTAAAATTAAAATCCCTAAATGCCCTGCATTACTTGACTTACTATGTAATTCCAATACAATAAAACTATTCGCATATTAGTTTCAAGTGATTTCCTTTCTAACATTTGAGGGATTTTCACGCTCTTGGATAAATGAAGAAATAACATCTTATCCCTAAGGATTCATAACTTTTTACAATGCTCGTAAGTATTTTCTCTCCACTAACGTTCATCAATAAAGAATGAATGAATGTATTAAAATCTTAGATTAAACTTCATTGAAGGAACGAAAATTTCAAATACTATTTACACACAATATCAACACTCGCATCAGTTTAAAGACTACATATTACTAAGCAATTACTTCTGAACATAGTTACGTCTTTTAAAAACATTTTTTTTTTCTTCATTTCTGAATATAGTGAAAACAACTCAATTATCATTTCACACTCCTAAACCAAACACACAGTTAATTATACTTTGTTTTTCGTGAGATCTCATCCGAATTCAATTATAGAAGCTTCGATTATGTTCAATAATAACTTTCTTTGTACAAACAAAATATTAATTTTATGCCCAAAGATTTTACATTACTTATACTCGTATTTATCTAAAAATTCAACCGTGCACTCTCGCATCCACACACTAGTTCATTTGTACACAAATATCGCATTTTTTTGGTAGTAATTTTCTACTCGTTTCAATGCAATTTAAAAACATTCTATAATTATGTTCTTTCAAAACTCGGCCTTCGTTTGTTTCAATTTCACTTTGTTTTTAATTACTTTTGATTACCAATTATTACCACCTCTAAAATTACCACGAAATTGATTCTGGGGATTTTGTTGCTATTTCATTTTCTTTTTTAACACTCCTGAGCATGCAAAATATGGTTTCAAATATAAAATTCAATTTTTTTTTTCAAAAATTCACTGAGATGTATGTTTTTTTGACATATGCAAAATGTCTTCACGAAGCTAGATCTGTAAAACAATTTTCATATTGAGCGAGGATGAATCTTCTGTAGACTTCCGCATTACAGAATTAATAGTGTAGATTTAATTTAGAAAAATTTAAAAGGCCTTTTAATTTTTCTACTTGAAAGTAATGATAGTGAATTGATTAGTCCTTAAAATTTGGAACTGAACATAATTTGATATTTCAAAATAATCAAGTATTCTAAATGTCATTTCCTCGCAGGTCAAATAATTTCACATGCTCTTCAAAATAATGTTGTTTGGATTAATTGCTATTGAAATATAAAAACACAAAAAAAAACCTAACATTTAAAAATAATATATAATAAACTAACCTATATTATTAAATTGAACTAGGCATTGAATATTTCGATAGAAATTAAATTCTTGCAAATAATTTTAGATATCAAAAACATCGGGAACACTAATCAATAATTCTCTTCTCAAATAAACTCAATTAATTCCTCGTTATTGAGATGTTTCTAAATCAATCATGTACTAATTGAGTTGATCATATTATGACCCCCAATATTTGTCACCTGCTCTCAACCTCGGCATTGCATACAACACAAACCGCGGGTAAACATATTTTCGGCGATCTAACTAATTTGCCTACTTTACTCGCCTTCAGAGTTGATGAGATGCATTTAGGTGAGAAATTTTCATAGTGAGCAATGTTGCATCAGATACTTAATTAACAAGGTTTCGTTATATCCGAAACTCTGCGCCTAAACTCCACTATGGCAGCGATTCCGGTTGCCCGGAACTTATTCCGTCAAATGAATGACGTGGGCACTGCCGATATTTCAACATAAAACTCACTTGCTAACCTCCAAATATCCGTCTGTATGTTTATCCATAAATATGTCACCTTCCTCGACCAGGCATCTGTTGGGATGTTGCGAGGCGTCCAGTTCAGCAACACCCTCATTTATCGGTCGATAACTTGGATTGATGGGATTGATTGGATGAGATAAACGCCCTGCCTTCCGCTGCAGACCAGACAAAATATTGCTAAACTTTTCTAATTAGTTATTAACTAAACTAACCTCTTTCCTAATGTTTCTGCTCCGGTGAATGTCAATGCCTCACGAATAACGTTTTCCAAAAACTCTTTACGCACACCACGCGTTTCTTCATAGATTAAACCGGGAATACGTTTCACTCCACCACGTCGCGCCAAACGACGTATAGCTGGTTTTGTAATACCTTCGATATTCTCACGAGGAACTTTACGATGACGTTTCGCGCCTCCATGTGCTGTCAAAATTTCCGGTTGTCACCTCGGACAAGACATATGTGCGTGGAAGGGCACTTCATATGGCGGAAATGTGCTTCTTCAGATGTCGCCAGTGGCATAGTTTTCTCGATGGCCACGGTGGAGGGGCATTTCCAGATGGCTATGTCTCGAAATGTGCCGGGGTTGGATTAATTCTATATTCCGAATATTTATATCCACGGATCTAAATATTTGGACAGAAAAAAAAATATTTTCTGCACAACGATATCCGCACAACAGATGAAGTCCGCTGGCACTTCGAGGACATATCCATCTGGCAGGTTACAAGGGTTCGGGATCGGAATCACTTCGATTCCTGGGCGCAGGCGTCACATTACACACTTCGGCTGTCGACCCAAAACTTCACTCTATTAGCGTTAGTGCTGGTCAACTGGAAACAGTCATAGACGCAGAGGCGTCTACTGCACAAAACCTAGAGGCAGCTTCCTCTTTAAACTATAAATCCTCTATTATACAGGGCACTTATAATAACTTCGTGCGTGGAGAAGATTTAATTCCAAATCGTCCGGATCAATTTTACAGCCCATATCACTTGCTCCTACTAATAACGACCAATCCTTTTTAGACCCGTTGTTGCTGCCTACAGTCAAGGCCACTATAGTTTCGGGTGCTGACCTCGAAAAAAGATATTTAATATCTCGACTTAGAGATAATAAAATTTACGAATCCGTTCGGCTCTACCTGTCATATATGCACAAGGCATCAGAAACCACTTGCATAGATGGGAAAACGAAAACAAGTCTGAAAATTGTGATTCAGAGAGAAGGTCTTCCAATTGATCTGGACGCTCTCCGGCTTCTGTATTTTTCCTATCATGAAGAACTAGGTATCACCGTTAACCAGGCAAAAAAAGATCTCGAAACATACGCATCACATGTTAGTTCAAATCATATCTCGTCATTGCAAAGGGCAAGGGAACAGCACCATAAATTTTTTCGTCCCTAATAAGCAGAAGATTTTAAAGTTATTTTACCATAACTGTGGTGGTATACGTAGTAAGTTAAACAAACTTTTTCTTGACGCAAAGTCGTGCCATTTTAATATCCTAACCCTTTCCGAAACATGGTTGAACGATTCTCACATTAACGAAGAGATCCTTGATAGTGACTGGAATATATACAGAGACGATAGAGATCGTCACAGCACAGGACAATCACGAGCAGGTGGTGTTTTAATTGCAGTACACAACTCCTTTATGAGTGAGCTAGTAAATTCCATGCAATACAAATTATTCCCGCATGAAGTGGTTAAAATAAAGTTGGGAAGATCTTATTTATATATTGGCGTTTTTTATGTCGCAACAAATTCTAACGATACTGTCTACGACAACGTTTGTCAAATTCTTGCTGAAATTGGTGCAATTACAAATGAAGAAGATAAGATTATAATTACTGGTGACTTTAATCGTCCAAGCTTAAAGTTTGTGGTCGATGAACAAGACGGCCTCCTTCTTCCTATCAATCTCCGAAATAGTAATGATTTCAATCTCATGAGCACCTTTTATAGCAACGATTTGCAGCAAGTAGCTCCTATACCCAACCAAAATGGCAGATGGCTAGATCTTATTTTCTCTAACTTTTACAACGTAGTAGTGGTCAGTTAAACTGATGACAACGAGCATCTGTTTTCTAATTCAGTTCATCACTCCGCTTTTACCGTTGGATTGTCCACTTCTGATACTTCTAATTCTATATCGTACAATTCCACTATTGTATATGACTTTCGTAATGGCAGTAACGATCAAATCAATTGTTTTTTATTCCGAGTAAATTGGAATGACACTTTGTCAACGTTAGACTTGGATACAGTATTATCCACCTTTTATAGCATCATCTGTGATGCCGTTGAATCGTTTCTACCTAAAATAAAAAAAAAGACAAGACTTCAGAGCCATGGCTAGGAAGAGATCTCCGGCATTTACGCAACGAGAGAAATAAACTTTACAAGCTCCTTAAACGCAATAATGATGCCAACGATGAGATCAAGAGTAAGTATAACGAGATTGCCCTCGAATTCAAACTAAAATCCCAAGAGGCATTTCCAATCCAAAAAAGTTTTTTGACTTCGTAAACGTTAAGCGTAAAACTCATGGCTATCCTTCGATTATGGCATACAAAGACTCGACGTCATCTTGTGCAGAACAGATCTACAAAGTATTTCGCAGACCACTTTTAGCATGTTTACTCGAACTCTGCGACTCCATTAAACCTAGAGCCTCCGGAACAATCGTCTGGAACCCTTATAGAAAACATATCGATTTCAGAAGATGAAATTCTCCAAGCTATCGAGGATCTCGATTTAAATAAAGGCCCTGGCCTAGATCTGATTCCACCCTGTTTTTTGGCCCTCTGCAAAAGTGAACTGACTGGACCCCTCCTCATTATTTTCAATAAATCCCTATCTAGTGGTATCTTTCCTACAATTTGGAAGCCATCCTTTATAACACCAATACATAAAAAAAGGTGAAAAACGGCTTTTGGTGAACTACAGGGGCATTGTTATCTTATTTGCTATGCCAAAACTGTTTGAAAAAATTATTTGTAGTAAAATTTCTCCCATTATCGAACCATTTCTTAATGAAGAGAAACATGGTTTCCGTAAAAATAGACTACTACCACTAATCTAATCAATTTGATGTCTGATATTCTTTGTAGAATGGAGCAAGGAAATCAGATTGACGCCATATACACAGATTTTAGCAAAGCATTTGATAGAGTGAACCATGGAATTTTGTTGAAAAAACTCCGTAGCTTCGGCATATCAGGTTCAATACTAAATTGGTTTCAGTCTTATTTGAAAGGCCGCACACAATTTGTCAAGTTTCAAGGGCAGCTGTCGCGTGAGATCAAAGTCGCCTCTGGGGTCCCTCAGGGCTATCATCTCGGTCCACTTCTCTTCAATATTTTCATCTCAGATCTTTCGGAAGCGCTGTCTGATATTTCGCACCTTTTTTATGCTCAGGACCTCAAACTATATCACAGTATACAATCGTTTACTGATGTATCTTTTCTTCAATCCAAACTTACCGCCCTCCTCCAATGGTGCGATATGAACCATCCTGAACTAAATCTGGAAAAATGTTACGTGATAAGCTTTTCAAGAAAAAGGAATGTCGACACATATAACTATGAAATTAACAACACACAACTGCGAAGAGTTGAAAAAGTTGTAGGCCTTGGCGTAGTATTAGACGCGAAACTCAGATTCAACCTTCACTACGATGAAATTTTGTGCAAAGCTTATAAGATGCTGGGTTTTATTAAACGGAGGGCGAAAGAATTCATGAATATTTGGGTGACAAAATCCTTGTTCGCCTCGTTAGTCCGTCCTATTCTCGAATACGGCTGTATAGTCTGGGACCCTATATACGACATCTATAGCCGTAGGCTTGAGTCTGTACAAAAACAATTTTTACTCTTTGCCTTAAGATCTCTGTACGACCCGACTTCTTTTCACAACCTACCATCTTATGAGGATCGACTTCGAACATTAAACCTGACATCACTCGCTTCCAGAAGAGTCGCTTTGTCTGCATGTCTACCTTTTGACGTAATAAGGTACAATATTCAAGTTACTGTTTTGTCAGACAAGATACACTTTCACGATCCTATTAGAGTCACGAGACACATTCCCATGTTGACCACGAGTACACACCACACCAATTATGCAGACAATGAGCCGGTTAACAGATGCCGTAAGGCATTCAATAAGTTTAGCGATCTGTATTCCCCAACCACTTCCAAGTCCTGTTTTAAATCCAAAATATAAAAAGTCCTCAATTCCACGACTACATAATTAAGATTGTATTATTGTATTGGTATTTTACTTCAGTTAAAAATTTGATTTGTATTTAAAAGGGGCTTGTTTGGCGACTGAATAAATAAATAAAGTTTTTGACTGAATTTTATTAGAATTAAGTTAAACATATTAGGTGTAGGATCAAAGTGCACTGTAGTTTTTAAATTATAAATAATTTTAAGAGAGTGTTGGTTGGTATTTCTCCTTTTTCCAATAGAACCATAAAATGTGTAATAATCTATATTAATTTGAATTTGCTATGGTTTAGAAAGCTATTTGGGCCATTAAGTTTTTGTATTGTTATTTTTTAGAATTTGCTTTATATTCTTTTAAAATTTATACCGATTAGTATTGAATAAAGCGCTTTTGACTTTGACTTTGAGTTATGTGATTCCATTGCATAATACTATAACATAAATTGGCCACGTTTATGTTTCTCATTTAATGGAACAATTCATGCAAACTATCTTTGTATGAGTTTTTCACTTAAATGGGAAATATATGGCCACGTCTACATTTGGATCTTGATCCGGTTGGGAGGATGCGAGGGGGCACCGCTTCCACCTGGATGCCGCACTGTTATTTGTAGGCCATTAGTATCGTCCGTAACGACGAAGTCTCTTTAAGTCCGTCTGTTTTCCCCAGGTCCAGTTTGTCCTCTGTGTCAGCAATTTAATAGCCCTTAGTAGGTTACCTCCTTCTCAACTGCGGTCGATACTTATTGAACCCTCTTTTCAAACGTGGATGCGAAATTTTTTTTTGTAGTAGGTCTTGTGCTGGGGAAAAGAACCGACGCTACGAACCCGAAACTCTAGCCTACCAGCGCATTCACGCGTCCTCAGACAAAGCTAATCTGGTCGAAACCTACCATCCTCTCTCGCCGAGGCAGCAGTCCATCGCTGCAGTCTTTTACCCCCACGCCCCACTTTGGGCTCCATTTTGTAGTGAAAAGAAGGTATAAAATTGTCCATGAAGGACTGCAGCGATGGTCTGCTGCCTCGGTGGAAGAGGATGTTAGGATCCGCCGAGATGGGCCTTGTCTGGGGACGCATGAATGCGCTGGCAGGCTAGCATTGCGGTGTCGTGGAGCGGGTTCTTTCCCCCTAGTACAAGGACCCACTGAAAAAAATATTTCGCATTCACGAATTAAAAAGGGTCTAAAATGCCGATCGACTTGTTTCGAAGCCGAGGTAACCTACTAAGGGTTGAAAATTGCTTGTTCAGAGAACAAGTTGGGACGAGCAAAAACGGACGGACTGGTGGAGACTTCGTCACTAACGACGACACAAATAAGAGTGGGGCACCCAGATGGAGGTGGTGCCCCCTCACACCCTCCCAACCGGAACAAGATCCAAACGTAGACGTGGCCATGTGTTTCCCATTTGAATGAAAAATTCATACAAAAGCACTTTGTATGACTCTTTCCCACAAATGAGAAGCACAAACGTAACCAATTTATACTTTAGCGTTATGCAATGAAATCACATAACCCTATATCATAAAAAGGCATGCGAGCGGAAGGCCACTCTACCTGGCAAGAGCCCCTGGACACAGCAAAACGGTGGAGCGTGCCTGATAGCTAGTCCATGTTATCCGGAAAGCCTTCCATCGTGGCGGGTCCTATACCCAGTCAGATTTGATAGAATGGAAAGATCGGATTTGACTGTTTACCAAATCATTATATTCTTACAATTCCTTTTTTTTACTTTGCTAATAGTTATCACGTCTGTTAATTTATTGTCAATGACAACCTTTCGTACATAATCCACTATGTTCGAGCAATCTACAGCAATTACTTTTGCCGCGCCTGCTTTGGCGCTAGTTTAAAAAAAAATATACTGAAATATATGAAACAATATCAAAGATAAAAAAAAAATTCAATAAAAATATAGAAATTTCTCAAATATAATATAAAAATTAATCAATGATAAAATTTTAGAAAAGAAATTACTCAAATATGAAAAGAATCAATCATTGATAAAAATTATAAGCAAATATGAAAATTAACAATTATAAAATTTATGGGAGAAAAACAGGTACTCACCAACATCCTCGTCGGGGGCCCGCTGTTGATGTGGTGAAATTTTCCTAAAGAAAGAGTAATAAAATTTTCTTCTTTTTCTCTTTTTTTCCGCGAGCAATCTAAATCTAACTCTGTGTGCACGCTTCTTTCAATAAGTATTTTGGGGGAGTTTCCGAACTCGTATAGGAATAAAAATGGCTTTACCTCGTTTCCCTCGCTGGGGCTTGCAAGCAGATCAATAAAAATGTTTCTGTCCAAATGAAAATATGACAGGGCCCAAAGACGCAAGACTAAATTCCGCATCCCAAATATCTGCCGCATTCGTTGTGGTATCTGTACATCTTCAATGTACTTTCCATGTTCATGGTCACATGTACATCGTCAATGTAATTAGTCCATGTACATCTTACCCGGCGGTATAATGGTCTGATTTGATTGCATAAATAGCTTAACTCGGCAGCTGATCTACAAGATCTTAATTCATC
Source organism: Odontomyia ornata (assembly GCA_963969285.1). Lineage (NCBI taxonomy): Eukaryota > Metazoa > Arthropoda > Insecta > Diptera > Stratiomyidae > Odontomyia > Odontomyia ornata. The sequence continues at coordinate 86,675,100 of OZ017742.1, forward strand.
TCCAGATATTGGATGATAGGTGTCTCTATGACGATTAATAATCAAAAATTCTGTTTGAAGCTCTATTTCCATCAGGCTTCCGTTGACTGTCATTGGGATTGGACTGAAGTGAATGGTTTCGAATTGCTCATAGGACACTAATGGTATTTTCAGTAGAAAGATCATCACCTTTTTCTTTAGTGAGCAGCCATGAATAGTAATTATTCTGTAGAGACTTGACAATTCTCCTGCTAATATCGGTAGCCGAACATTGCTCAGTAAATTTTCCTTTATCGAAGCTATAGCTGATTGCAGTTGATCTGGAGTGAGCAGCAAAGAATTTAACTTCCCATGATTAGAGTCAATAAAGGAATTCCAAAGTGCCGATTGCGTGCGTTGATATTTATTTAAGGTTAATCCTAATTGGGTGGTGGCCAACGTAAAGGCCTGGAGAACCCTTTGGTTTTGCATGTCGTGTATCATGTTGTTCGTTAATTGAATGTTCCTATTCATAGCCGATTCTAGTTCGTTTAGCCGATTTTCATTCTGGTGTTGAGCTTCCGCCATGATGTTTACGGTAGAGTTTATTACCAAGGTTTGGTTCCTAATTAGTCCCCGCAGATATTGATCGCTGTCTTCTAGTCTTTCGATGGTGTCGGCCATATGTTCGGCATAGTCCGAATCAAGAACCCTAAAGAGTGAGCTAGCTATATTTCCCACAATATTCAAAGCACCACGCCTTTTCAAGCGGTTTCCATCATGGGGGTTTCGCTGCATCAGTCGATTAACTCTTTCTGTCTCCCTTAGCCAAGATTGCAGCTGTTGTATGATGTCCTCACATACCGAGTCGTGCTTTAGTAATTGCTTCCAGAACAGCAATTGATTAATTCCGGTCTGGATTGTGGCTAGCTCTCTCCAGTATGACATAAGATCATAATAAACGATCAGTTTCCACTCATTAAGAACCAAATGGGCTGGTCCTAAATTTTCCATGAAAAGACCGGGTGATGATTGGAAAGGTTGGATTTTAACGTGATTGGCATGAGCGGGAAAGACGAGTCCCACCAAAAGCAATGTTTGTAGAACCAAATTTCCTTAGCGGCGTTGCTTAGTTTTCGATGATTTAGTTCCATCAGAGGTTTCATGTACTCGCTTGCTGGATGATTTTTCTGCTGGACTAGCGAGTTCGGCTGGGCTTTCCTCAATAGTCGCATCCGTATCATTCACTGGTAAGGGTGCTAAATCGTGGATGGATCATCTGAACGTACCGGAATATGTTTTCACATCTACAACTCTCACGAGTCCGTCGTTTCCCTTGATAGTATTGACAATCCTTCCCAATGGCCACTTCAATACTGGTGTCTTATCGTCCTTTACAACAACCATCAGGCCGGGAGATGCATTCTGGCATCGTTGTTTCCATTTGTACCTGTGTTGTAGCTCTTGAAGGTACTCATTTGACCATCTTTGCCAAAACTGGTGCTTCAGGTCCTTGACCAACTTCCACCGATGCCCTAGTGGTAAGCGAGAAGTGTCTGCATTTACGTCAACAGTGCTTGTAAGCGGTTCACCTATCAAAAAGTGCCAAGGTGTCAACGCCTGCAGGTCATTTGGGTCTGAAGACAACGGGGTCAGTGGTCGCGAATTGAGGATGGCTTCCACTTCAACGATAATTGTTTCTAGTTCCTCGTAAGTCAGCTTCACGTTTGCCAAGCTTTTCAGGATCAGGGATTTGGCCGACTTCACTGCCGCTTTCCCATAATCCTCCAAAATGTGGCGATCTAGGAGGGATGAAATGAAAGTCCATACCTCTGGCGGTGCAGAAACGAGCTATGGTTTCTTGTGACTTCTCATCGTGTAGTTGTTGCTTGAGCTTCAGGAACTGGTTATTGGCTCCCACAAAATTAGTTGCATTGTCGCAGTAGATATTTCGACAATTTCCTCTTCGAGATACGAACCGTTTAAGTGCTCCAATGAATGCTTCTGTTGTTAGTTCCGTAGCGAGCTCCAAGTGTATAGCCTTTGTAGAAAAGCAACAAAATACGGCCAAGTAAGTTTTTTGTGGTTGCTTTCCTCGCAACTTAAAATGTGTGTAGAAAGGTCCAGCAAAATCCACGCCGGTGTTCAAAAATGGTCTTGCTTGCAGAACTCGATTTGCTGGTAGATTTCCCATCAGCTGTGACATTAGTCGGGGCTTTGCTCTAGCACAAACAACACAATTTTGAACTACTGACCTTCCTACGGTTTTATCATTGATAGGCCAATAGCGCTGTCGAGCTATCGCCAATAGAGCTTGTGGGCCTGCGTGCTTATGGTCCTGATGAAGCTGGGTAAGGATGAGTTTTGTGATCGGATGAGCGTAAGGAAGCAATATAGGATGCTTTTGATAATACTCAAGATCGGCGTTTTCGAGTCTTCCACCAACCCTGAGTAATCCATCTTTGTCAAATGCAGGAGCCAGCTTACAAAGTCGTTGCCCTGTTGTTTTGAGTTCCTGAGTTTCTTCGTAAAATGCTTCATTTTGTACTTCTTTGATAATGATATTGGTGGCTTCTTCCAGCTCTGATACTGTTGATGGGGCACTCTTTCCTCTGGACGTTATTCTCCTTCGTGCCATGCGTGTAAACCGAATGACTAAGGCCACGATGCACTTGATATATGAAGTGCGGTTCCGTTTGGGTGGCGATATAAACACTTTAACATCTCCTTTTTTCCAAATCGAACTTTTCCTCCACCAATTCTGCTTCCTTTTTAATAGAAGTAGCTGGCCACGTGTCAGGATTACCATGAAGAAACAAAGGTCCATAGAACCATAATGTCGCTTCTTTTAACTTGGACGGGCTTACGCCTCGAGACGCGAGGTCTGCTGGATTTAATTTTGAGCGTACGTGACGCCATTGAGCTGGCGTTGAGTATTGCTGGATGGCAACGATTCGATTCGCCACGAAGGTTTGGTATAAAGCAGCGTCATTGTTGATCCAGTGTAACACTATTTCTGAATCCGTCCAGAAGTAACATGACTGCTTGGAAATATTTAGATCAGCTTGAAGACGATGAACAAGTTCGGTCGCTAGTTTTGCCGCACATAGTTCTAAGTGGGGTATGGTCGGTTTGTTGATCGGTGTTACGCGTGTTTTGGCACATAGTAGTCGAACAGTGATGGTTCCATCGCAGTGATTTGCTCTCAGGTAAATTGCTGTACCAAAGGCCTTTTTGGATGCGTCCGCAAAGGCGTGTAATTGTACCTCGCGAGGTACTCGAGCTCCGAATACATGACGTGGAATCTTGATTTCGTTAAGCTGTCCGAGACTTGCATGAAACCGTTTCCACTCGGAGTGAAGTTCCATGGGAAGGGCTGCATCCCAATGAAGTTTGAGTTTCCACAACTTTTGAATAAAGATCTTTGCGGTGATGGTTACTGGACTCATGAGGCCAAGAGGATCGAAGCTGTGAGCGATGGTTGATAGTGCCTGCCTTTTAGTAATTTTGTTGGGTTGCTTATTTGGTGGAACGCGAATAACTAGCTCATCTTTTGCCGGTAGCCATATCAAGCCAAGAGTCTTGACCTGTTCAGTTGTATTCTCTGACAAGTTGAATTGTATTTCTCGATCTACCAAATCGATGTCATTAATCAAGCTGGCATTGTTCGCACACCATTTTCGTAACTTAAACCTAGCGGAGTTTAAAATGTGTTGGACTTCTTCCTTCTTTTGAAGAGCCTCTGCTAAGCTGTTTGCTCCCGTCAGTAGGTCATCCATGTAAAAATCTTTCCGAACAGCCGAACTTCCCAGAGGGTACTTAAACTTATACATTGAACTCAAGTGCTCCAGACATTTGGTTGCCAGATATGGTGCTACGGTTGTGCCATATGTTACGGTATTTAGTTGATAACATCTTATCACATCGTTGGGGTGATTCCTCCATAAAACCATCTGATAAGGCCGATCTTCTTTGTCTACCCAAATCTGTCGATACATCTTTTCAATATCTGCAGAAAAGACGTACTTAAATAAGCGGAATCTGAGCAGTATTGTAAACAGCTCATCTTGCAGGGTCGGCCCAGTGTGCAGAACATCGTTTAAGCTGATTTTGCTTGTGGAAGGGGCTGAAGCATCGAATACCACTCGAAGTTTGGTCGTCGAGCTATCGGGTTTCAGTACACAATGGTGTGGTAGTATGAAGTGCGGCTCCGACGCCTTTGGCATCTCGACTTCCGTCATGTGACCAAGTTTCAAATACTCCTGCATAAACTGTTGATAAGCTTGCCGAAGATCTTCATTCTTGGCCAAGCGTTCCTCAAGCAGCGATAATCTCCACAAAGCCGTCCGTTGAGTTTTACCAAGTTTTTCAGGATCCTTTAAAAAAGGTAGCCGAACTATAAACCGTCCTTCCTTAGACCTCTTCATGGTTTGTTGAAAGTGCTCTTCGCATTTGCGTTCTTGAGCGGTCATAGTGACCATTGGTTCCTCGTTTGTCTCCAGCTTCCAGAATCTTTCTAATTCCTCGTCCAATCTCGGTCCTTCTGTGCGAAACATTCCGCAAGTAACCTTCTTGTTGTTCACTCGGCTGCGCGAATCGTAGAATGCTCCACCAAGAATCCACCCGAATACTGTGTTCTGCAATACGGGTAAATCTTCTCCCAGTTTAATTTGACCAATCGATAATAGCTGGTAGTAATGTTCCACACCAATCAGCTTGTCCACTGGTCCAGATTGATTGAATTCTGGATCGGCTAGCGAAATGTTTCGTGGTATTTTCCAATAATCTACGCTGAAAGATTCTGAGGGCTGTTGAGCGGTTATTTGATTGACAACATATGTGTTCATTTGTTCTTTGAAGTTTGTGTTTTTAGATTGTATTGGCAACACAATATGCTTGGTAGATTTTTGAGCGAGTCCTCCAATACTGCTTATGGAGATGCTTGTTAATTGTGCCTTGTGGTTGAGCTTCTTTAAAGCCGCTTCGGTTATCAAATTAACTTGGGAACTACTGTCCGATATTGCACGTAAGTCGACCAGCCTTCCTTGGTTGTCGGAGGTATGGACAACTACAGTATTTAGCAGTACTTCCGATTTTATTGCTTCCGCAGTTAATGTGGTATTTTCTTTTGTCTCCGCTCCTACCTTTTGAGATGGTGGTTTATTTGCTGGAACCACTGGACATTCCTCTTTGTGTAACAAGGTATTATGCTTCTTGTCACATTTCAAGCAGGCTCTGGAACTACAGTCAGTACTCTTATGGCCTGGCCGTAAACAATTTAAGCAGAGTTGCAATTGTTTTACCCTTTTTATTCGGTTGAGAATATTGAGTTTCTTGAAACTCTCACAAGCGAATATCTTGTGGGCACCTTCGCAATGTTTACACGGCACTGTGGTTTGTTGATTTGTGGATACTAGTGCAGAAACCTTCCTTTGTGGGGCCTTCTGATTTGCACTACCCAACGCTTCCAAGGAGTGAAACCTCTGTTCCAAAAATACCAAGAACGAATCCAGCGACTGTAGCTCTCGTGGGGACTTTAAGGACTATTCGTACAAATTATGCGATGTTTTGTCAAACTTCTTTATCATCACATGGAGTAAAAGCGGGTTCCAGTTCGTTGTGTCAATCTTGATATTCTTGAGACCCAAGACACATTCTTTGGTTATGTCATGGCACAACTTGATCGAACGTGCGGATTCGGAGGTGATAGCAGGTTGTGACAGGAGTTTGTCGAGAAGTGCTGTAACCATAAGCCTGCGATTGTCATAACGGTTACGAAGAACTGTCCAAGCATCAATATAATCCTCATCAGAGATTGGCATGTGCTTGATCAGCCGCTCTGCTTCGCCCAATAAGTTGGCCTTGAGATACCACATCTTTTGAGAATTTCCAAGTGGCTGGGAATCAATTATCTGGTGAAACAGGTCATGTAAAGATGTCCACTGCGCGTAATCTCCATAGAACTTCGGAATTGACATCTCTGGCAACTTGATTGACTGCTGACTGTGAACTGGTGTGCGTGGGGCTGGATCTGTTTTTTCCTTGCCCGTGGCTAGGTTTATTAAGGCATCTTGTATGCGCTCTTCTATTCTATTGTATTGATCTTGCTTGTCGCTGGTATTTCCTCCTGGAAATCTGCTTATGGCTCTGTGTAAGTCGCGCAGCTCTTCCCAGTAGCGTGTCAAAGTATTTGACTTGAGGTCGTAATAGACTCTCGGTTGAGAAATTGAAGAGCCATGAATTCCCTCAATTAAATAGTTGATCGAAGCCACTGTGGACTCGAATTGGTTTACCAGTCCCTGTGTGTCGTCTTCTACCCTTTTTGTGGTTGCTGCTTCGAAGCTAGCGCCTGCGGTAGTAGCCTTTGGATTTGGGGTTGATGGATCTCCCATAGGCTTCGATTTCAATAGACTGGTTATGGCATCTCTTGCTGTTACGTACTCGCGATGTATAGCCGAAAAATAATCTTTTTCGAAGTAAGGATGATCAGCCGAGGTCTCCGCATACGCTTGAAGCTGCTCGTTTCGCGAGCTAAATGTTTTCCATAGCTCATTTAACTCCGACAATCTCTTGCTCAGGTACACTACCGTCTTCCTGGTGGGACCATTCTTCCGATAATTAGAAATCAATCGTTCAATTTCGAAGCCAGTTATATCCTGTTCCCTGGCTAGATCTTCCATTGCTAACGAATAGGTGTCAACCTTTAATTTCGAAGATTGCTCCACTTAGCAAGGTTTTCGTAATTAGTAAAGTTTTCGCTGTGTGATCACGTCGGGGTCACCAAAATGTTTCAATAGCGACAAAAGGCTTTTCTTCTGCCGCTTCGATGGTTAAAATTTAAGACTTCGGTCCAAATACCAAGGGCTTCCAAAACCAAACGAAGTACTTGATAAGTCAGTTGATCAGTTCAATACTGAGACAACTGTTATCAATTATTCCCTAAAGTCGGTCAGTGCAATACTGAGACGACTCAACCAAACTCAATTCAAAAGACGTTTATGGTGTTTAGAATCAGAATGATAGCTTTATTAACAAAACATCTTAATTTATATCTTAAAATCTAATTTGCACCCTTTCCCACGTTCATGCTAATTTTACCTGGGAATTTCTAGACTTTCCCACGTTTATAATGATTTTAGTGTAAAAAGTGCTGACTGCACCCAAGTACACGTCGCGAATTCCTCAGACAGTCTTGAATGTGATACGCGGTGAAATATGACATTCTTTCTGAAAATTTTCCAGACGAGATTTAGGTAATCGTAAGCTGACCTTGTCTGAGGAATTCACGACGTGTGAAAAACAGGTGAGTATCTCCAATTCGGTTTGAGATATTATACATATACATAGTTGAATAGATGTAAGATTTGAACTATTAACCGAAACATGAAGAACATGAAGAATGCGCATAAATTGCACATAAACTTAGTCCATGTACATTGAAGATGTACATGGACTAATTACATTGACGATGTACATGTGACCATGAACATGGAAAGTACATTGAAGATGTACAGTATCTCTTCTCCGCAAAGAGCCAGACACATGCACTGTCCTTTCAACACCAACAATTTCACGCGAAACGATTTCTATGGTTGGTGTTGAATCTTTCCCCTTTTGTTACACAACCGCTTTACAACGCAATTTTAAGACATCCACACAACGTCATTTTATATGACCATTGGCTTGAGCTAACTTTTTATTATAGATAAATCCTTTGTGCAGTACTTGGGCATTCTTTTTGGGCTTCGAATGTACCGCACTTTATCATCTTGAGATAGAACTCAGCACAAAGGTGACCACCTTTGATATCTTTATTTCATCATGCGCACTTAAATGGGATTTTTTCGAGACGAGAAATTAAACGTGCACAAACACTTGAAAAATTCGTAGCTTCTAATTTAGCTTTTGATCAATCGAATTCGAACGTTCTTAATAAGATTTAAGGTAATTCACGGGAAGTAATGTACAACACCAAATACTTCATTTCACAATTTTCTGACAAAGTGGCGACCACAACAAGACAGCTATTTTTCGTTTTATCCCCGCACAAGAAATCTCGTTCCACAACAAATTTTCTTCCACGGTTGCAAACTAACTCCAAGATATTTGCAAACTGAATCCAAGGAATGCACTTCAGATTAAAAAATTCTTCAATGTTTTACACAACATCGTCGACAAGACGGAGCACAAATTAAAAATCAGAAAAAGAAAGTGCATAAATAACTCAACCGTACCAAAGTGACTATCCTTACGAGACCACCGTTTTTTCTTTTTGTCTTTCCTACTTAGCGGTTTGAAGCGGACTGCTCTCTTATTCCCTTCCGAGCTGAGTCTGCATCCCACAACGGTGGTTTTCCCGTGCCCAAGAAGGTTTTTCTCCTTGCTTGTCAGTCGTCTACCGCAGCATCACGCTGTTACGGTGGATGAAGATGAGCCCCTTGCTCAGCCAACGTAGATTGCATTTACCAATGCAACCCGTTGAATGCTGTATTATATCAGCGTTCCCACACTCGAAATTTTATTTGACAGATTTAAATGTTTTTTTTTTCAACAAAATTTAACTGAAGTAACGAAAAATGAAGAAAATTTTAAATAGTAATAAAAATTATATTTCATGAAAAATATAATTAAAAGAAAACGTTTAAATTTACCATAGAGGAAAATTGATATAAAGTTACATTTAATAATAATAATAAGAAAGAAAACTATTTTGCAAATTACGATTATGAATGGGAATAAGTAATTATTTTTCTAAATCTGCCATTGAAATTTCGAATAGGAGATACGAAGGTTTTCGAGCAGTTTGCTAGTGTGACTGCTCGATTACTTCAACCTTTTATTTATTTATTTATTTATTTACACTACTTTACAGATCCGCGAACCCAATTACAAAATAGGTAATGAAATATAATATAATACATGCAAATAAACAAAGTTATACTAAGAAAAAAAGAACAAGAATATAAAATACGGATAAACTATTGGAAGCTAAGCAGAATATTATGCAATATGCTTTTAAAAGCGTTTAGGGAATGTGGCAAAGGACCCAGTTGGAGCTCATTGTAACGACGTGATACGCGTACTAAAAATGAATAAAAATAAATATCGGTACGAGCAAAGGGCACAATGAACATGTCAGTTGAACGCGTTCTTGAGGTGGGACATATATAAAGCCTTTCACGAAGGTTGGATGAAAGAATACCGTGATATAATTTAAATAAGCAGCACAGGTCTAAGAATTCTCTCCTATTTTTGATGTGGAATGTTTAGGATCTGTAAGCGCTCAACGTAGGAGCTGCAAGTGAGGTTATATTTGTAGAATAGAGATCGTGTGAATTTACGCTGTACAGTTTCAACAGCATCCGATAGCTTGGTATAGTGAGGAGACCATACTCGGGAGGCATACTCAAGGATTGACCGGGCTAGAAGTACGAATAGATGGACGCTGGTTGAAATGCTAAAAGACTTGCAAGAGGATCGTAAAATAAAACCAGCGACACGTGAAGCTCTAGTAGTTATGCATGAAACATGGATGTTAAATTTCAAACCTGGGTCAAATACTACTCCCAAATCTTTAAATTTGTCCACAAGTGCGAGCACCGATCCTACAATCTGGTATTCATATAAAACTGGATGAATTTTGTTGGTGAATCTCATGTGACAACATTTAGAAATGTTAAGAGGAAGTAAATTACCTTGACACAAATTTTGGAGATTGTCAAGATCATTATGGAGGTATAAGCAGTCTTTGCTGGAGTTAATGGGGCGATAACTTTTTAAATCATCAGCGTAAAGAAGACAATTAGAGGACAGGCATTGGGGAAGATCATTAATGAAAATGTTGAATAGCAAATGGCCTAAAATTGATTGATTTTGGGCTAAATGAGTCCGACGATAAAAAATTATTCCATGTAACGGTGCAGGAGCGATGGAATAAGAAGGATCCAAGAGAGGGCAGAGTCGGAAACGCGGAACGATCGGAGTTTGTTAGCCAAAAGGCTATGATCAACACTATCAAAGGCTATAGCAAATTCGGTGTATATGACATCGACTTGTTGACTCTTGTCGAAAGCAAGAGAGATGATATTCGTAAGTTCTAACAAATTATTTACTGTCGAACGACCTTTAATGAAGCCATGTTGTTCATTTGCAAACAGGATACTGATATCATCGTACATTCTGTTATGCACAATTCTCTCAAGGAGCTTGCCAAAACAAGACAGCAAAGAAATCGGAGTTAGAGATTTCACTTCGATCCCCGGACTTATGGATTGGAAAGATGTTAGCATGCTTCCAGGCATCAGGGAAGCAGGAGGAAGAAAGGCTAATATTGAAAATAATTGATAGTGGGGTAGATAATGAAGAAGATAATGACTTAACGAACAGATTTGGTATTCCATCAGGACCCGGACCACCATTAATATCAAAGGTAAGCAGTACATTTTCAATTTCCGATGGAGAGGTCACGATAGAATTCATAATAAGGGAAGGAGAAGGACACGATGAATACATAGTGGGGTTCGAAACCTTAAATGTCGAGGAAAAAAATTGAGCGAAAAAGTCACAGATAGAAGCTTGGCAATTACGCCATGAGAAGATATCAGGAATATGGGATGTTGTTTCCAGAAAATGTATGTATGTCCAAAAGGGCTTAGGACTATTAGATTGCAGTGATGTTTCAATCATATAATAATAAGATCGCATTGCGTTCTTAACCGCTTTTTTTGGCTTCTTTACGAAGCAGTCGGTAGTTGGTGAGGTCAGTGTTTGAGTTGGAATAATGAAGTTTTTTGCGCGCCTGGTCCTTCAAATAGAGAGCGTCTGAGACTTCAGCGGAAAACCAGCGGGGGCTCTTTTTCTGAGGGGATCGGCAGATAGGTATATGGTTTGCAATTATGCTACTGAGGTTCTCATAGAAAGTTGATAGCGCTGAATTGATATCAAGCTTCTGTAGCATTGAATTCCAGTCAATATTATCCAGCTCAAGCTGAATGGCTGCATAGTTGGCTTTGCGGAAATTAAATCTTGGGGAGAAAGGAGTGCGTTTGGACTGAGGTGCAAGAAAAGATAAACGAACTTCAAGCGGAGGATGATGGGGATCAGGTTTTACATATTCGGAGGGGGATTTTGTGATCGAGGAGATAGAGGCAGGATAGGTAGTGAGGATGAAACCGAGAAGTTGATTGTTTGCGTTTGGGATCATATTTAATTGCGAAAGGGAGCAAAGCGATAAAAAAGAAGAAAACAGGATAGAGAGATAATTGAAGGATGAGACGGTATGAGAGATTGAGTCCCACCATAGGCAAGGCATGTTAAAGTCACCACAGATTAAAATGTTGTATAAAGGGTTGATGCTACAGAAATACGAAGATAATTCAGAGAACAAACGGTTGTAAACGCGGAAAGGAGCATTGCAAGGGATATACACGCAAAGTAAAACTAAACTCACGGCTTGAGAGATATTGATTAAGACATTGATGCATTCTACTGAAAGAGACGGTGAAAAGTCAGAGCAGAGTTTTCTGTCTAAGGCTTTATGAGTAGCAATACACCGTCAGATTTACCTGAAATCAAACGATCGCTATCAACTTACAAAATATTTAAGCGCGTACTCTGTATGCCATATAGGTGTACCTCACCTACGAGCAACTTGCGCTGGACTACGATTGATTGTTGTTTGCCATTCAGATTATGCCATTACTTTCCGCGCACGTTGTAGCATCGCATCTGCACGACTCTTTACTTTACCTTCCCCCTTTGGATTCGTTACCATTAGAAGCATTACTTCCAACCTCTGAATAATTTGATATTGAAGTCTGAGGCGAGGCTGGTTCTAGTGGAGATTGTACAAATGTTTCTCGATTATCGATAACTTTATCAATTATAAAGTGAGTGACTTCTTTTGTAAGCAAGAATTCAATCGAGCCGCCAAGTACTTTGATTTTCGACTCGACTTTCTGCGAGATGTTGTGTCCTTCGATGTTCAAATAAAAATCGAAAATTTATCAGTAGTTTTAAGCTTTTTACAAAGTTGTATTTACTGGTTTTCACTTTGGCGACTCTTGAACATGTTACTTCTGATTCAGGTTCCATGCTTTCGCCCAGTCTCTCGTCTGGAATTTTAAATTTTTCATCGGAGTGATTTCAGCCGTAACAACTAGAGACATTTTTTTTATGTAATGTCACTTTGAGACCCACTAGGAATTCACACACAAAAGTCGTTGGATCACGGGGTTGAGCACATTTCAAAGCTAACACGTCTCCTACGAGCCGATTTAAATTATGATGGCAATACGGCCAATCGAATTTCTTGCAAGGCACACGCGAAATCAACGAAATCTCCAAGTAACATAGGTAATGTTGCGGCCATTAAAATGCAATCGCGGCGCTCTATTTAGGGGGCATTTGTGTGGCCGGGATGCGAGAACTGCAGGGATGAGTGCGTCACTTTGATGGTGGGTTAAATTTCCTGGCAAGCCGTCGACAATTCAACAATGTCAACAATCTTACATTCCTCGACGTGGGAACATCAATTAGAATGCGCCTCCATTAGGGAAGTTTGACAAAAATATCCCAACAAAGACGGAATAAATATAATTTTAGTGGATCGCGGTTTTCCGACGTGCTCATTGTCACAATCTCAAGCAGACTCCCCCGTTTTTCCCCTTCGCCGCCTTACGGGACCACTCATAACCAGTCGGCGAGCCTTCCATCCACTTTTCGTGTCATTGTGAAAGTGCAATCGTGGAAGAGCTTCGTTGGAAAAGAGGTTGCCGTATCCAAATTTCAATTGCAAAGTAAAATGATGAATATTATTTTAAATTTGCAATTGAAATTTGGATCAGCAATATGTTGGTTTTCGAGCAGTTTGCTTAGGCGACTGCTCGATTATTACACATTACAATGGGAATGTCAGCAGTTTTGTGGGGGGTGACCACCTTATCTCTTCAGGAGCAGCCACTCCTGATCACCACGGGGCTGCTCGACTGCTTATGTTTATTAAACAACAAAATTTATAGAATTTCTTAAAGGCTCTCCGAATATTATATTTGTTAATACTTGTAAGAACCTAATGACAAAATTTGAATTGTAAGAATATACGACAATTTTTGAACTCTAAATGCTGTTTGTACACTAGCCTCTGCTGGCTTTTTTCGAAACGAGTCACCGCCAGCTGAGAAAAGTAATTTCGACGATTCAAAATTAGCCTCCAGCGTGTCAGGACGAAAAACAGTAAGATCGTTTCAAATAAAATCCGACGGAAACTTCCTACTCTCAAAACTAAGTGGTTAAATTATTATTCTCTGAGGCTGTTTGCATACTGGTTTCCCAAATTTGAACAAATTCCAATTCATGTATTAGTTGATAAAGCAAAAAAATAATTACAATAGGAGAAATATCGTACGACCACCGTCTTTTGAAATCAATGGAGGCTGAGACTGAATATTGAAGCTGTAGGGAGGACAGTGCCGGATTAAGCCACCTCGGGGCCTGTAGCAAATTCAGTCAAGGGGCCCTTGGTTTGCTTTAGGTTCTCAGGTGTAGGTTATTAAATCAAAAAAAAACTGTTACAAATAAACTTTGCTGGATTTAATATGGGCAAATTTAAACTAATCATGCTCTATATTCAACAAAGTGAGATGATTAAGACGTTTTTGGCCCATCGTGTTCCTTACTTCATTTTTAATAAGTTTTAATGTTGAAAAAGAACGTTAGTGATCATGAGAGATATGAAAATGCGCAAGGTAATTTTTAAGTTTGGGAAACACGATTCTAAAGAATTATTTAATAAAAGTTTATGAAATTGCTGTTCCAAAGGCTCCTGTTTCTTGCTGTCAATAACAATAGCCACATCTATTTTCAGCAGCTCTGCGTACTGCACTTATTCGCCGCCTAGGCTGTTCTCCAAATCATCTTCGTAGGTACTGACCACATGTAATGATTTTTTTAATGCCCGTGTAGGACACGGGTACCGATGGTCTGGCATAAGCGTCAGCGAGCTATAAACAACACCGAGGTCAGCTAACTAGCTTCGCTTAACGACCGCGTACGCGCGCTTGACGACTAGCATTTGCGGGATCATATGAGTCGAGTTTTTGTCGAGCCACGAAGCTACACTACAAAATACTTATCACGCGTACTCTACTCTACAAGACGCACCGATCAATTTTTATTGTCTTTAGAAAAGTTCTATTAGGTGTCAATTAAGCTCTTCTACAGTAATTCAATATTTTTTTGCCTCGTTAAAGTTAGCGGACACGGAGGCTTGAGACAAACGCAAACATTACACAAAAAGCAACCGTTACTTTCACAGAAGAAGGTCGTTGCATTACAAGGGGAATGTCAAACCTAAAGATGTTAAAGTGGCTGAAGTGAACCACTCATCTCTGTCTAAAGGATGGAAACTTGACGGATGCAGTTTACTTTACACTAGTAAAACAACAAGCTAAGCAGTTTCGACGGGGTGACCACCTTATCTCTTCAGGAGCAGCCACTCCTGATCACCACGGGGCTGCTCGACTGCTTATGTCTGTTACACATACTTGAGGATTTTTCCAAAATCTCTTCTGTTGTAAGAGATTTTAACCGTCGAAATACTTCAAAAACACTAGTATTTTTATGATATGCTTTCATACGTTTCGTTAAAGCAGACAGTACGTTTTCAATAATGACAATAAACACCTCAAATTTGAAACGTTGTCCAGGTGTTTGATTTTCAACAAAGTCGTTGAGTGTAGTAGAGCCACTGAAATGGTCGTACTTTGTATTTCGTTTGATTCGTCTTGATATCTGTTGCTGGTACTCTTCACAGTTGGTCAGATCTTTGGCTCTTGCCTCAATATCTGAAAATGTGGATCGCATTGCTTGGACGTAGCCATATAATGGTTCACAATGGGTGTATCCCGTATTAAGGTCTTGATCAGACGACTGCAGCGAAGCACTAGTCACTTGCAAGCGTTCTAGGATTCCGTTCTACGTAATTGTCATTACTCCCGTTTCTAACTTATTCATCATTGAAACTAGTCCGTAAGCTTTATTATGGCACTTCGCTTTTTGATCTACGTTATTGAAAATGTCTTCCAAAACTTGCATAATAGTGATAAAACCACATAAAAGTGCCTTCGTAGCATCAGCTCGGGCTGACCACCTAGTATCCGATAACCGTTTCAAAATCGGAAATTTTGAAGTAGAATCTTTAAGGTAGAAGCGGTGAAAATGCATAGAGGTTTTCGATGAAATTGAAGAAAAGTAATGCTTCTGTACAGCAGTCTGCAGCGCACTTAGCAACCAAATTTAATGAATGTGCAAGACAGGGAATGTATTCTGCGTACTTATTTATTTCCTTATTCGGGCTTGTAAGCCGATAAATTTCCCACTCATGTTGCTGGTATTATCGTAGGTTTGCCCACGATAATCTTTCATATCAATGCCACTTTCACTTAATAAGTCTAGTTAACTTTGAGCGAGTTGTTCACCAGTATGCCCTTCCATCCTAGATCTTAACAAATCTTTCCACTGGTCCAGATGGCAGAACATAGCGCACTATCAGAGTCAGTTGGTCTACATGCGATATATCTGCAGTAGAATCCAATAAAACTGAGTAGTATTTGCATCTGTGGCGTCCATATGCTCACCGCAAGGAGCGCATCAAGCAGTTAGTGGATGCCATGAATTTCTCAACTCATGTCAACGAGGCGGCCACTTCATTCGCAACCTCCAACGAGTCAACATCGCGCGCGCCAACATGTAGTCCTTCACTACATTCACTTCTATCTACATAATCCTGTCAATAAAGTTATATTTGTGTTGAGTAAAGAAATATTCTTTCTTCTTATGGGGATTGCGCCTAGCTTATTAATAATCCCCATAGTGGTGACCTCGACGTGATCACTCCTCAAGCCATCAGCGAAGCACAGGACACAGACGACCAGTTGCCCCACCTCTTGGCGAGCCCCCGCCTCAAACTACATCAGTTGGTCTTGGAGGGTTGCTCCGCATATTATGTGGAGTTCAATGGCACCATTAAGCCTTACCTGCCAGTTGTACTCTGCCGTCAGGCTTTTGACATCGTCCATCAACTGTCGCATCCGAGTGGACGCGCCACCTCGTCCCGCGTAGCGCTTAAATACTTCTGGCCGAGTCTGCGGAAAAACGTATGCCGCTGGGCCAAGCAATGCATACCCTGTCAACTCTTGAAGGTCCACCGTCACAACCGCGCAGAGCTAGGAAACTTCAAGACACCGGACGGGCGTTTCGACCACATTCATGTGGATTTGATCAAATTGCCACAGTGCGAAGGGTATGAGAACTGCCTCACCATCATCGACCGCTAGACACGGTGGCCTCAAGCAGTGCCAGTGCGTGACATCAGAGCTAGCACCGTCGCCAGGGCACTATTTGACCACTGGATTTCAATATTTGGCCCGCCACTGGAGATCACTTCGGACCAAGGACGCCAGTTTGAAGCAGACCTCCTGAATTAGCTCGGTCGGCTCTTGGGCACCAACCACGTGCACACCACTCCATACCACCCTCAAGCCAATGGCATGGTCGAGCGGATGCACCGCACCCTCAAAGCAGCGTTAAAGTGCGTTGCAGAGACACCATGGCTGCAGGCACTTCCACCGATCTTGCTGGGTCTACGAACCACGTTCAAGGAAGATTTGCAAGCATCTCCCGCAGAAATGGTTTTCGGGACATCACTTCGGATTCCGGGTTAGTTCATTACGCCTCAAAATACACCACCCAGCGGCCCACAAGATTTCGTAACCGACTTACGTCGCCTTTTCAAATCGATCCGCCCAGTCCCGTCAGCCAGACACTCGATTCACCAACCATTCGTTTTTAAAGACCTGGCCAGCTGTGAGTACGCGTTCCGCCGCATTGATGCTGTAAAGAAGCCGCTCGATCAGCCATACTCCGGACCTCATCGTGTCGTCAAAAGGGTCAACGTCAACACCTACGTCGTAGACGTAAACGGCGTAACCAAGACCCTCTCCACGGAACAACTCAAACTAGCGTACCTTGAGCAATCTGATGCCCATCCAGTGACACAGCAGTTATACTCAACACCTCTACAGGCACCCACAACACCACCTATGTTGCCTTCGGAAACGAGACAATCAGCGCAGATTTTTCCGGAACAATCACTACAACCATCCAAGAAAAGAGTCACGTTTTCACTCCCTTCGACGCATGTGAAGGTCATTAGGGAGGGAGTGACTGTGGTGACTCAGAACGTCCCAACGTCAACGCTCTCCTCACGGCGTAAACAGATCCTCGTCCCACGAGAAATCTTCGCCTGCCAGACGATTTATAAAATCAGCAGTGCAAGAAATTCCCGTGAGAAAATATAAATTTGTTTGTGCTGTTATTCTTCCTTCTCACAAGTCGATATACAGGAGAGTACACGATACAAATCAGTCAACGGCACAACCACCATTCAACATCATAACCCGCATTCAACATCTCGTCGCCCCTACCAATTGCCATCAAAGGAACAAAAACTGTAGAATTTACAAAGAGTAAAATATATCAAAGAGTAAATAAAAAAAACATACAGATTTTTTATTTCCAAACATCCTTTAATTTGGCAAATAATTTGATCCAGTATGCTTGATGCAATTAAATGAATAAATTCCTCACAAGTTGTTTTTGATAAATATGACGTATGTCCCTTTCCTTTATTAGCATGACTTTGAATATGTTGAGCGATAAAAGCGTCAAATTGGGCTATTAATTCTAACAAGCCTAAATAATTTCCATTATGAGGTGAACCAACAATTTCGTCACTACCCCGAAATGCATGACCTCGTTCTGCTAAAAACTTTATTACTGCAATGATTCGCTTTAACAGTAGCCTCCAATACTTTTGCTCAGTCTCAATTTGGCTCACAAGTTGAGTATCAACACACGTATTCTTGTTTTTGAGGTTTAGCAGCGAAATTATGGCTTGTCTATGCGAAGTGTTTTCTTCATGTCTTGTCAATAAATTGTGCGCATTCTTCATCTAATCCATCTTTCGTAAACCGTGGTGACGAACTATCTGAATTCGTAACTTTGCAAACCAAACAGAAAAGTCGTCCTTTGGTTTCCGAATAACACAACCAGTCTCTGACGTGAGTTTTACTCGTTAGTTTATGGTTATAGGTGAAAAATGACTTATGGCAGAACCGTGGCTTATTTTTGTTTTCGAAAATTTTTTTCGATGACAAAAAATCACTATTCATATGTTGCAGTTCGCTGCTTCCTTTTTCAATCCAATAATCTCTATCAAAGTTGCTCCGCCATTCACCAGTATTGTTGGAGTATATTTTAGTTTCGTTTTGTTTTTGACTTGAAACTGTAGTGACATTAGAATCAAGTAATAATATGCCTTCGACTACTTTTTGGTTAGAACACGACGACTCTAGATCGAGACGACTTGCTGTATTTTTAACTTCTCTTTGGCTAGAACATGATATAGTTGAATCAAGAGGAATTGCTGTCTCTTCAACTACAGCATCACTTATAGAAAATGTAGCTTCATCAGAAACATAAGTAGTATCACTATCATATGTACAATGACATGCAATTTCTGTATTTTCTGATTTACTTTCTGTAGATTCAGGAACATCACTCTGAACATTAAAATACTCGATCAGCTTACGTTTTTTTGATGGAACAGCTTCGTTCTTTTTTTCCCTTTCATCTTTTGCTTTACGCTTAGCACTTCCAGAATCATAGTGCCGATCAGTATCTCTAGATCTACTGCTTATGTTACCTACGGTTACACAAATATTGTTTTACATTAATATTTTGTTAAAATGAGTAAATTCGGAGATAATAATTTTTCTTGTTTTTATTACATCCATTGTGACATTTCCTTATTTTACAACGTGGCCACATTGATCCTATAATTTATCCGAGAAAGCATAAACTACTTCACTACTTTCATTGATAATGTCATGACCTTTTACCAACTTTCATTGATTGATTCAAGTATAAATCTGCAACGTTGCCACATTTATGTAAGGGCGTTTTACATCACTAATTGAAAAAAATGTTATTTGTTTTGTATGAAAAATACTTAAACAAAAAATAAATATGTCGTTGTATTACTGTAGGTGGTCTTGTTCACACCCTAAAGTTATGGGAATTCAAAAAAACGCGTTGTATTAAAAAATCAACTTGTCAAATGCGATTTATTTGTAACTAGCTGACCCGGCGAACTCTGTTCCGCCTTAAAGGCAATAAATAAGCCGATGATCGAATTTAGTAAGTTAATTTTTTTCTTAGAAAAAAAAATAATAATATCAATAAGTCCGTAAAGGACTGCAGCGATGTTCTGCTGCCTCGGCAGAAGAAGGTGTCGGTATCTGCCGAGAATGCCCTCGTCTGGAGACGCGTGAATGCGCTGGCAGGCTAGCAATCCGGTGTCGTGGGGCGAGTTCATTTCCCCAGCACGAGGACCCACTACAAAAAAAATTTCGCACTCACGAATTTGACTGCTGGAGATCCAGGGGCAACCGAAGTCGCAAAAAGTGTAGATAACTACGTCGAGGGAGATAGTACTTGTTTCGAGAACAAGAGGAACCTGAAAAGAAAGGCGGACTTGGGGTAACCTCGTCATTACCCGACGAAGTTCATGGCCCACAAATGAAAGAGGGGCAAACGGGTGATGGTGGAGCCCCTTCGCACCCACCCAACCGGAATAAATCCATATATATGCTGTTACAGTGGCCAGGTATTCCTCTTCTGAGTGGAAAACTCATACAACTTGAATTGCATGAACTTTCCCATCAGAAGGGGAGTACCCCGGTGACCAATTTATGCCATAGAATTATACAATTTGAATGCATAACTCTATGCCATAAAGAGGCACTCTGCTTGGGCCACTCAACCCGCGACATCACCTGAAACAAAAGAAGGATTAATGAGTACCCAGTGGCTGGCTCATGTTTTGAGGTGGAAGCCTGCCACCGTACCGGGTCCTATACCCGGTTAGAATTTGAAGAAAGGAAAGACCGACGTTTTACATTTAACATTTCATGTTTTGTCGTTTATTCTCTAATGTTTTACAGGTATTATACATTCTCAAAGTAGTATAAGCTTGATAAGAGATATGTAAGAGTTGGACAATTGTCGCATTCGCGTTCCGTTATGAATATGCAAAAATATTTATGCGATTTAGCACGTAACTGCGATTCATTATAAGTCCGACATGCACGAGCTCTACTCTTTATTAAATGGATAAAAAAAAGAAAAAAAAATTGGGTTCGATACGTGGTACCACTCATCAAAGCCTAATTTTTCCCCAGATGCAAATTCACGAAAAATTCATTTTTTGTTTACCTATCACAATGTGAAAAAAATTGAGACTTACCTAGGCTATTAAGAGAAAAACCCGAAATTATAAAAAAACAAATAAATGTCTTTAAATAGTTCGTGTTTTATAGATTTTGCTTAGTCTGTCATATGGTTTCTATTTAAGATTTTTGATCGTTCATCAAGTAAATTTCCTCTCGGTGAAAAAAAGGATAATTATCTAATAGCAATAAATTGCATGTTTCATTACTAATCACCTGCCGCATACACCTCTCTCAACGATGCTTGAATTTTTTTTGAAATTGACGATTCTTCGGCGGTCTCTGAATCTCTACGAAACTGCACGCACCACGATTTTCACTTTTCGCTGGGACTTCGCGCGAAATATTGCTCACACAGTTAATAAGTTAAAACTTTACCTTTTTGCCTTTCCTTTTAGCCTCTATTTCCGCATTCTATTGTCCATTTTTTTATCCCAGCGTAATATTCGTCATGTCCTTGACTTGAGCGCACGCACCAAGTCCCAACTCGCGTTCCTCGTTTAGCACCGGCCGTTGTTACGCGATGAAGACCAAACCAACAAATTGCCAAGCAGACCATCAAATACACCAAAGTCCTTGCTGAATGAGAACAAAACCGAAATTTTGGTGTAGTATTCACAAGATTAAGTGTCCCAAGGCTGCGAAAGCAAGCATAGGGTGCGTGGTAGCCAATGAGAAAGGAAAAGTGGTTGCAACATCCATGCGGACTTCACGAAATGTGTATGGCAATTAAAGCACAAAGCGCGTGGAGATGATTTGTCTACATTAATTGGCAACAAAACAGCCACAAGCGGGGCGTACACTTGGAAATCTCGCAATTTCCGCACACAAAACAGGCGAGCACCACAAAATACAGAATTACATCCTTCACTTCGCAAGCAAGCTACACACTCTTATCTCGTCGGACTTTACAAGCGTTTCGGGCAAAAAAATGATGCAAACGCTATTCACACAACCGTTTTTCTCAAACATCACCGAAATAGAGCACTGTAATGAACGCGTTGTTCTTGGTGATCACTGTACTTTCACTAATCCCATATTAATGGCTGCATGCGCGGGCGTTTGCTTTTCTTCAAATCACAAAACACTTCACAATTCGATATCACGCAAAAATGAAATTCGAAAAAGTTTATTTCTTTTCAAGGTGCTGTGGCGGTTATAATGCTTTTTATTACAGTCCTTCAACACACTGTGAAAACACTACCCTCTCCGAATAATTTGTTTCTTTTTTTCCACTTTCCTCCGTCTCTGTTAGTAAACAAATTGCTGTTTACAGTTAGCTTAGCGCTAGCTGTTTTTCACAGGGCACTGCTTGCTGCTGGCTCCAAATAGTTCGCTTTTGTGTGTGTGTTTTGATTCACACACTCGGTTGTTGGGGTACGCTTGCACTCACACTCTTTTTCGCCTTTATTAGAAATCAACGAAAACCAAAAAAAACCAAAACTATTTTTTTCCGGGAATGGCTATAAGTGTTCAGATAAACTAAAGAATCACTCATATTTGCTGATTTCACTATTTCCTTTGCACTCCGGGAAAACTTCGGTGATTCCACCTCGAATGTAACGTATTTAATTCTTACACAACTTTGACGATTGATATTTCAGATGCCGAAAACGATATATTCGCGGTTGGGAGTTCACATTTATTAGTGTGCCACGGCTAGGTTGTAACTAGAATTTCGATTTGTATATAGCTACAAATTTACGCGACGCGAAAAACCAGGGAAATTTATATTTTCCGACTTGCACTTCAACAACCGATAACCAAGAGCGCTCACCCAACTTCCAATCCCCGAGCAATTCCCGTTCGTTGATCGTCAAACTGGCCTTTTTCTTGTGTTCCTTCATTTATACAATCAAACGCGCGAAATTCAATTTGGTTATTTTTTTTTTGTTTTTTGTTTTTTTTATCTTGGTGTAAATTTACTGATAAATCATTTAATTGAATGGAATTCCGTTTCACACTAAATTATTTAAATTTGTCGCTAAAATATGAAGGTTAGCTCAATCAATTTTTGCAGGTTTGATTAAAGTGAAACAGGTCAAGATAAATTGGAGAATGTAGATTTGCAATTTGTGTCACACGTTTGTATTAATTATTGAATTTGAGTTTGAACACATTTATTTTGTATGAAAATTTAAGGTGCTTTAAAAGGAGATTTTTATTACACTTGATTGGATAACAATTCGAACATATTCAAAAATTATGATTTTATATATTGAAAAGAATTTATAATGATGTCATGTCCCTCGTTTGATATTGAAAAGAAAAAGATATATTTTGTGCACGTATTTAAACATGTGTTTATCTGCTTTGATGACAACTTTATAGTCATCATTTGGCATGCGCTCTAAAGCACTCTTAAATAACCTGACAAACGCATGATGTTCATGAAGCAGTTGCTGCAAGTCTTGAAGAATTGCTCGCTTCATTTCTGCATCGATCTCTCCACGTCGATCAAGTTGTTCTTCCAGGTTGCCCATGAAATATATTTGTAAAAATGTATGCTGTGCATCTTCGAGTGGTAGTAATGATCCAATTCGATGATGAATCTGTCCTTGTATCTACAAAATAAAAACCAGTCAGTATTAACTGAGTTATATAAACTTTTTTCGGTGTGAGAGTAGAGTTCAGAATTAGCAAATATATTATTTCTGTAGATTGGTGAAAATCATGCTCAAAAATTCCATTACATACATACAACCCAGGCTTATAAAAGCGTATTAATAAATACCTTAAATGTCGGATTAAATCCTCGCTCTTCGATATCTGCCCCAAATGACATCATTTGGAAACAACCATTATATTTTTGAGTGTTTGCAAGAAAGTGGCGTGATTCTGGTGTTTCACCACAAAGCAATGAATACAATGGCTCAGGTGGCGGAGTCAACAATGGCAATTTCACTTTACCACTAAGGCAGCATAATCCTGGCGTTTCTCTGGAAAACTTTAATGCACCACAATACTTGCAAACAACGTCCATTTGCCCAATGCAAACGCTAGGATGCAAGCTGTAATCATTGCTGCAATCGTATCGAAACGCTGCTCGATTCAAATCAGCACTTGATAAATCTCTTGTTCTGCATCGCAAATTATCCATTTGTTGACCTCTGTTGTTCGCTCGACGATTTTGCATTGTCGACCGAGCCGTTTCACGGGCTGCCTCACTTTGCTCTTGTGATTGAGAAGCACGAAGTCGAGCCATACTAACGCGGCGCTGTTCACGTGCAATTTCTTGTTCTTCTTCAGTCCTTTCATTTGTAGTGTTTCGTATCCTTCTTGCATTACGGCTTTGTCGGGAAAGATTCGATCGTCTTGGTCGCGGCATTAGTAATTAAACTTAACTTCACTTCAATTCACCTAAATATTTATTTAAAAACTCAAATTTTCAACCATTCATTCATAGACAAAATTACTTAGCTTTTTGAGAAAGGCAATGGCTCTATTATTACTGTCGCGTGTTTTTGGTTCGCGGCCAATAATTTAGTGTTCCGGGAAAGTGAAAACGCAATGTCTTTTAAATTAAATTAAAAGAGTTTATTTAATTTGTAAAAAATGTACAATCACTTCACTAACAATTTAACAACTTTAATTTTCATTATTAAAATTCGACCTTCCACTTGTCCATAGATTTCTATCGCAATTATCTACTAAAATCACTTCACACTCAAACAATCAATATCGCCTGTACTTCGCGTATCGCAGTTTTCTATCGCGGTTGTAATGAATGATCCCCCCATTCATTCAGCTCGCCTTTATATAGGGTCTCTAATCATTCAACTCAGTTCTCGTACATTGGTGAATAAGCGGGAACATTCGAGCATGAATGAATGGGCAGTGACTCACTTTCAGATGTTGATAATGCTTGTTGGGTTCTCGTGGTTTCGAGTAAATTCATTTGTTGATGTTCTTAATGGTTGTGAAAACAATTGCGACAGTAGCTCGCAGAATTATTTGTACATGTAACATTACATTATAATTGTTATTTATTTAATAGAAATAGTTTTAATATTGTTTTGTTATTCCAAGTCTGATTCTTTTTTGTTATACCACGTTTTAAAGTGACTGATGTTTTATGTCAAGTCACACGAGAACACTGTCAAACGGAATAAATAGTATCCTATGTCCGTCTCCTGGCTCTAAGCTACTTCCTCACCAATTTCCAGCCATATCGGTAAAGCCGTTCTTGAGTTATAAATAGTGTAACTAACACGACTTTCTTTTATATAGATAGATAATTAAACATTAGAACATTAACGTTAAAAAGTTCGTAAAATACCTACTTATTTTTACGATATAACGTGACGAAATCAAGTTTTAAATTTTCAGGTTGAAGTGAAGCATAGCCTAAACGCTTCGCGTTTAAGGCATGCAAGATATTTTACGCTCCTATCTAAATTGATATTTTTTTAATAACGGTCAGACAAGCATTGGAGCGTGGGGCCGGTAGCATTTGCTACTCTTGCTACGTGGCTAATCCGGCACTGAGGGAGGATTTCACGAGTCTTAAGGTCGAAATTGTGATTTCATAATACAACTTTCAGTAGTAAAATACAGAATCTCACGAATACCCAGATTTAAGGAAGCCAAAATTATGTCCTCCGAAAGCGGTAAATAGTGTAACATTAGAGATGACTTTGAATACAGAACATTCCTATTGCTGACATTTCGAATCTCTAAGATTTTACAAAATTTGCAATCATAAATACTCCATTGCTGACATATTTAATAGTTCAATTTGGAAATGAAGCTAAAACGAAACTCTAATATACTGGACTAAATCACTCCCAGTCTTTACTCCTTTTACTAATCTATTCTTCAAAATATTCATGACATATCAAAACTATCGACTAGCATACCCCAATAACAAAAACAAGGTCAAAGTTCAATGCAATGCCCTCAAGGAAACAAAGCACTTCCCATCCAACCTTCTGAGTGTGCAGTGAGTTTAGTGAGTGTTTGTGAAGGAAAGTTAACCAATAAAATTCAACGAAGATCCACAATTTGAGTAAAATAAAACCTTTTCACTTTTGCGATTATAAATTAATTCAAACAGGGTTGGTAAATCCCCAAAACAATTAAGATTTGAGTACAGTAAGATATAATTAATCATTTAAAGTAGAAATCAAAGCAAGTTCCTAAGAGTTCATACGTTACAGGTAAGAGTTTTCACTTATTAATGTCATAATGGAAGAACAACCAAATAAAAAGAAGGTACCCCCCGACCCTGGGGAAAGGAACGAGACTACTTTGAGAAAAATCAATGAGGAAATAGATGCCAAAAGAATAAAAAGAAACATCAAAGGCGACACCAAGTGTAAAGTCAATCGCCTCAATACAAATGCTAACGGTAGTTTCAACGAACCAATGGACACGTCTGAAACGGAAAAAACCAGTGAAGTTGCTAACGGTAAACTATATAGCGCTCCTAAAAACATCGAAAAAACAACAGTAACAGAAACCAAGCCAACCATATCCACGCTGATGGAAGACATCGAAAACTGCATGGCGGACTCTTTAAACAAAACAGCTAAACCTAAAAACACCATCAAGCAGATGCTGAAAGAACATATGGAAACCTTAAAGGAAAGCGACAAACAAACAGCGGAATCAACGAAAAAAGGACATAACATCAACAAATATGACACGAGGAAAAAATTCTTTGTACTAATGGACCTTTCCAAAGAAAAGGCTAATGAAAAATGAGACTCACTCCAATGGCCTTCTATTCAATGAACAAAAACATGAACATAAAGAACATCAAGGATATTAAACAGGTAGGGTACAAAAGGAACAAACTAATGTTCAACAAACCTGAGAATGCCAATGAGGTAGTGATGAACGAAAACACAAAAAACTTTGGTGTGAGAGCGTTCATACCTAACAACTTTATAATGAGACACGGTATAATAAAAGGTGTTCTACTAAATATTACTGAAGAAGAGATAGCCAGAAATGGAATTCCAAGCAACTCACATAGCATTCAACAAAAGAACATAAAAATTTTGAACGTGTACAGGATAAAAAGAAGAGATCCGGAACACAGAGAAAGCTTCATACCAACACAAACAGTGAAGATATCATTCTCGGGAGATGAACTGCCGGACGAAGTCAGATTAGAATGCCTGAACATGCCAGTAGAATACTACTACCGCAGGCTAAAACAATGCTTAAAATGCCTCAGACTTGGACACGCGCAATACTTCTGCAAAGAGTTTCAAGGAGAAAATAAAAGATGTCCAAAATGCGGAGACAAGGGATGTCTAGACAAGGAGTGTAAAAATACGAAATGTTTCTTATGTCGAGACCTAAATCACAGCGCTATGGACAAAACCTGCCCCAAATGGATAAACTACGATATGGAGATGAAAGTATGTTCCATTAGAAACGTAACACTCAAAGAAGCCAGAAACATCCTGAACAACGACAACCAATTCGAACTGCTGAAGGACAACGAATCCATGGGTTCAGCGTTCCCACTACTATCAAAAACAAAAGCAACAAACAACAGAAACTCGAACAATACAATAAATAAATTAACGCTAAATAAACCATACATAAAAACAACAAAAACACGAAACACAAGAGCAACCAATTATACAACAAACTTTCCAATGAGTAATCATCTACTACTACAGTCTAACAATACGCTTATGGAGAAAAACACCCTAGCAGAAAACATCTTCAAAACAGCAAACCAAGTCACACCAATAGAATAATTAATAAATCTACTAAACAATAATTGTAAAAACCAAACCAACACCAAATACTTACGAATAGAATCAAACTTAATCAAGAAAACAATACAAACACTTACAAACCACTGTCAGAAAAGACTTAATACAAACAACTTACAATACACCGACTGGCTGACAAATAAAAACACTTAATAACATGAAAGATATCAAAAGTATTAAATTTCTCCAATATAACATCCAAAGCATTTTCAAAAATAAAGATACACTAGAGTACATTATGTACAAAAACAATATAGACATTGCACTTCTACAGGAAACACTTCTAACAAAAAAATCACCTATCGTAAAAATCAAAAACTACCAACTAATTAATAAAATAAGAACAGAAAAAGAAGGAGGGGGAGTCTCCATAGTAACTAATAACAAAAGAAAATTTAAAGAAATACC
Source organism: Odontomyia ornata (assembly GCA_963969285.1). Lineage (NCBI taxonomy): Eukaryota > Metazoa > Arthropoda > Insecta > Diptera > Stratiomyidae > Odontomyia > Odontomyia ornata. The sequence goes on from OZ017742.1 coordinate 86,702,551, forward strand.
TCTAAGCAACAGTGACATTGAAGCAATAGTAATCATCACAACAAATCAAAAACCAAACGTAATCATTTGCGCGTGCCATTTTCCCCCTGACCTAAGCAGCACAACTTTCAAAGAACAAATCCATCAAATTATAAAAGTGGTTAACGACAAAAGCACCCCTCAACACAGGCACTTTCACCTTCTTTAGGAAAACCAATCAACAGACCACACAAATGTCAGCCCCAGACATTACCCTAACAAACAATTTAAACTACTGGAATGAATGGAACACAAAAAAATACAAAATAGGCAAGAGTGAGCACGTCCCCATTGAATTCACACTGCAAGTTGAAAATTGGAACAAAAAGAAAAGACGAATACCAAACAGAAATAAAATCATGGAGGACATCAACACGATAAATTTCACCAACGATCTTGAAGAAAATATGAAGAAAATCAATGAGCTAATCAAAAGTAACCAGATAAGCGCGAAGAAATTCAAACACAGTCCATAACGATGGTGGTCAAAAGAGATAAACATCCTATGGAGGGAAAAAAACGAAAGCCTGGACAAATTTCCGAAAAATGAAAAGTAACGAAAGTATCTAGAGATACAAAATAAATGGAGAGAAACTGTAACCAAGGCAAAAAGAGAACTGTGGGATCAAAAAATCAATGAAATAAACCAAAGTGGAGATATAAAACAGTTTTGGAGTTTGGTCAATGCAATCAAGAACAACAACAACAACAACCCGAGATCGCAATGGGACACCGAAAACAATAAAGAATTCCTCCAAATAATTAAAAAAAAACATCAATCGCTAAATACCAACTGGACTCCTTATATATCCAACAACATAGAACCAGCTGAACCCTTTGAAATACACGAACTGCTCATAGTACTAGATAAACGTAAAAAAAGATCAACTCCGGGACTGGATGCAATTGATTACAATATTATAAACTCCCTAAACCATTACAATAAATCAGCACTACTTAACTCTATAAACGACAGCTTCAAAAATAACAACAAACATAATGAACTAAGAAACATCAAAATCGTACCTATCCCCAAGAAAAACAAATCATTGCACAAAATAGAAAGTTATAGACCTATCTCGCTCATAAGCATCCCACTGAAAATAATTAACTGCCTAATAAAAAATAAGATTGCTAGTGACATTGAATACCAAAACATCCTGAGCAATTTCTGTTTTGCTTATAGAAAAGGAAAGTCGGCAATCTCATGCATAAACACGGTATTACACGTCCTCAACAAAGACAAGAAAGCAAAAAACATCATGATTATCAATTGTGATATTTCTAGTGCGTATGAGAGAGTAAATATTCCAGAACTCTTCAAAATCATGTCCAACTTTAACATCAAGAATGATTATATCTCGTGGATCTTAAACTTCCTGATGCACAGGAAATTACATCTAGGCAAGGATTCGACCGAAATTAACAATGGACTTCCGCAAGGGGACGTACTAAGTCCGCTCCTCTTTAATCTCTACACATCTAGCCTCCATAAAATCACTGACAGTCAAACTACACTCATTCAATTTGCGGATGACTTTCTAATCATAAGCAAAGGAAAAAACAGACCCAACAATCTCAATAATCTACAAACGAAATTTAACAGGTTCACAGAACTATGTAACAGGCTAAACCTCCCATTGAACTTGGAAAAATCGTAAGCCATAGAATTCTACACAAACAAAACCCACCCCAACAAAATAAAATATGAAAACAAATAACTAGATTGGGTAAAAAATTTCACCTTCCTAGGCAGAAACTTAAATAATCAAAATCACTTCAATGAATTCTACAACAAGTCTTTAAGTAAAGCAAACAAAACAATCAACATAGCTTTCAAGATCAGCTCCCCCAAACATGGCCTTACCCCCAAAAAGGCATTAAACACCTTTAAGTCTCTAATAAGACCGGTAATAGAAAGCGATTTAACAAACATTGTTCATGCTCCAAATTATTTTCTAAACAAAATAGACAGTCTGAAAGCCAAAGCCATGAAACGATGTCTCGGGGTATCTACAACCTCGCCAAATTTACTAGCGCTTGCTCTAGCTAAAGAAATACCAGCCAGACTAAGAGCTGAGCAACTCCTCGCCAAAATAAAAGGAAAAAACCTATACCGCCAAGACTTCAATGAAATGATATCGGAGAACCAAAAAAACTCGAACTATGCCACAGTTTTCAAAAAGCATGTCGACATCTACAACAACACTTGTTTGGGTTCTGCACTACCAAACCCATACAACATAACATTTCAATCGAATAGTTTCATGCACAACATACCCAACAACTTCAAGAAAATAAACTACGAAAACTTCAACAAGTTGATTGAAGCAGTACTACAAAACCTCATGGGAAACCAAGCTACGATATATTTCACGGATGCGGCAAAAAACAGACTAGGCACTGGTTTTGCCATACACTGCTATAACTCTAAAAAGACACTAAAATACTTTTTATGGAATTGTTTGCAGCTACATATAAATGAGTTGCATATTTTAGATAATCTTGAAGTACTTGTATTAGCTAAACTTTTTTTTTTTTTATTGGATCATTTCACCCTTTTCACATCAACTTAATGTAAATCTATACGACAAATTTGCTCTACATTTGAAGTTTATCTAACGTCACGCGGATATCGAAATAAAAAAAAAAAAAGTTTAGCTAATACAAGTACTTACAAAAGAAATTTACCTTGAATATAACTTGCAGATACAAAAACATATTGAGTTTGCATAAGTAGAAAAATTAAAAATTAACTCCCTCACCTCTGAGCATGGTGGTCGAATTAGTGCACACGTCGAAACCACCTTCTTCTAACAATTTTTCAGAAAAATTATTATCCAAATAATACCTAATAATTTTTCAGAATAATTATTATCCAAAATATGCAACTCATTTATATGTAGCTGCAAACAATTCCATAAAAAGTAAGTTAAAAAGCTATCGGAGCCATCCGAAAGAGTGATCGATATCCGCGCGACGTTAGATAAGCTTCAAATGTAGAGCAAATTTGTCGTATAGATTTACATTAAGTTGATGTGAAAAGGGTGATATGATCCAATAAAAAAAAAAAAGTTTAGCTAATACTAAAATACTGCCTGAACACAGACTCTACAGCAGCAAATGCAGAACTAAAAGCAGTCCAGGAAGCTATAAACAACGCGGATGCTGAACCCACCAATACCATAGCCATTTTCACCGACTCCAAAAACACAATAAACGAGATCATAAACAACACAAACACCAAACTTATCACAGAAAAAATCAGAAAAACAATCAACAATAGACCTAACTCACTGCTACTATTATACTGGATACCGAAAGTGGAAAAATTTCACAGCTTCGAATTGGTTGACAAAGCAGCTAAACTGGCCACAATCGAAGGCGAAAAGGTCGACTCATTTCTGGAATGGGACGACTCTATCAAAAAGATTAATGACTCCATTAACATTGAATGGCATGAATACTACCGAAAAAACCATCAAAAACCTAGCGTACAGCCCTTGGCTACAAACGGACCTTATTTTCAGAACCAAACCATGGTTCCATGATTTCACACCAAGCAGCCACACGCAAAAACAAATAAACAGAATTCTACTCAACCGAGCCCACAATCACAAAAGATTAAAAAAACGCAAAAGTTGTTCCATCCCAAGGATGTAAGTGGTGCGGCATAACAGACGATCTCTAACATAGAATTCTAAACTGTGAACACTTTGAAACTCTAAGGAACAAGTATGAAATCTTTCAAAATAACTATCCATTAGCAACATTTTTTAATAAAAACAATGAGAAAGCACTAACTCAATTAATCGCGTTTCTTGAAGAAGCAAACTTCGAACTTTAACTTCACGCGAATAGTCCTCTCAATTCCCAAAAACTAACTTTGAACCTTCCAAGAAAAGCACTCAATCCAATAATCTACTAACCATTCCAAACGGATACTAGCACACTAACACAGTAAAATCACAAAACCAATAAAGAAAAACTGGAAAAAAACACTATATTACCATAAGTCCCTTGAGGACATTAATCCATACATCGGTGGCTTCTGCTTTTAAGCCATAGCCAATACACACCTAACGTAATTTAGGTAGAAGGAAAAAAAGAGGAAACAAGGAAAAATTCACATGCAGACCTCTACAAATTAGAAAATATAAACAGCCTAATAAAAGCTTTTGTGGTCCCACAGACGAAGAGTGTTTATCGATGGTATGTACTTTCATACCATACCCAATATAAACTTAGGTTTAGGTCGAAGGAAAAAAATGGCGCATTGTCGATGGCCAAATATTACAAATGCAATTTGTAAAAAATTATTCAAACCGCCGAATGAAATTTCCGAAATGTAATCTGCCACCTCTACGTCAAAGTAGAAACTCTCGTGTTTTCACCACAAACTTGATGAATTCACCTCCTCAACTTGAAGACGGCCATCGTCGCTTCGGTGTCGTCGTCAACCGAAATCGCTCCTCGAGTCAAAGTGACTTCGTGGTGTGTCCCGACCGGAGAGGCGTTTTATTCAGTTCGTGGCCAGTGAAAAGTTCTTTCTTCAGCCGGTCCGTCTGCTCGCATCCGAGCTAATCGTACCCTCACTTTGAATTAAATCATCAGTGAAAGAGATTAAGAATAACTAAGCCAAATTTATCTGTAAGATTTAACCGTGCAAAGTGCGAAATTCTTCATCCGAGTGCAATAAATACGCTTTCCGCAAGAAGGGCAAGCACTGTAAAGTGATCAGAGCGAAAGGGGAATAAAGTAAGAAGGCGAAGAAGCGAAATTTTGACTTCTGCTGGTGTAATCGTTGTCCACTCTTTGTGTTTGTGATTCGTTCATGTCGAATTTTTCGGGTTTCCCGTTTTGACTGCTTTCCTTGTGTCGTGGACGTCGTCGCGTTTTTGCGTTTTCCTTTCGTGCTCTCTCCGTGTTGAGCTCGTGTCGGTGCGGTAGGTAGGTGGTGTTTGTGAATGGGAACGTAGCAGTGTGTGTGGTGTACTGTTTGGATTTGATCTGTGTGTCCGTACATGTTTTCACCCCGTGCTGACGTAAAACGGAATGAGTTTGTGAATGGTGTTCTTGCAGCAATTAGATAATTTTCTGCGCGATGCAGTTTTCATGAGGAAGTTCCGAGCAAGCCCATGTAGCCCTGTTTGTGATAACTTTGCCCATTTCCGTGTTGGTCAGTGGAAAGTGGAACGCGAGCGATAACTTTTCGTGGTGACAACACGCCTGGACGATTTCTGCAAAGTGCTGCTGTGCAGAGTTGGGTAGAAGTGTTGGTGCGAATGACCCTTTTTCGCGTGGCTGTGTGCGTGGCAATGGGACGAAAAGGCAACGGCTGCAGCAGCAGGCCAAACATTTCTTGAAGCGAGACAGAAGACTAGCAAGCAAAGACCATTGCCAGCAGCTCGGCTCGGATTCTGGTGGCTGCCGCGAAGAAAATTTTAAAATCGCAACAGACTCGAAGGAATCGTTTTCGCAACATCCGTGCACTGAAATTGTGTCGTCCCGTGTTCTGTTGTAAGCAAATGATATCGCTTGGTGCCCTAAACTACTCGTGGAGTGTGTGAAGAGGATTTGCTGGGCCTGGGTCTTGCCATTGCTTGACTTCTTGGCACCTTCATTGATTCGGTCCGCGTTTGGTTATCCATTTTTCCAGAACGAACGGAACCTCGCAGTGCGCTCGAATAAAAGGAAACTTGCTCGTACTGGTCCGTGTCGTAAAGTGTGGCTCGCTGGAAAAGGTACGGAAGTATCGTTGATGAGATTTTCACCGTTTTCAGTGTTTTTTGGTCGATGTGAAGTCGCTGGTGTGGTGTTTCTTTTGCTTGGCTCTGATAAATTTAGAAAAAGGCGAATAGCTGCACGGTGAGTGTGTGTAGGTGCTGGGAAATATAGAATCCAATAGAATCGGAATCGCGCGCGCGGAGTGTATGTGTCAGCGGTGCATCTGTGTGTTGGCGAGAACGAGAAGTTTGACGACATAACGCAACAACAACGACGACAACGATACGATTTGACGTGAACGACGACAAACGGCGACGTCGTTGGTGGCGGCGAAAACGGCTGACGGCAAGAATTTTTTCGCTCTAGAGATTCGTCAAAAGTTTTTCCCAATTTTCCAGGCCGGGGTTTGAAAAGTGTCGTGTGCGTTTTCGCGACGAAGAAAAAACGTTTTGCATTGCGTTTTTCCAAAACTGGGATTTTTGCAGAACGGAATGCGGAAATCGTGGCTTTAAGAAGTTCCGGGCAGAAATTTTATTGTGTAGAAATGAACAGTTAGCGCCTTAGGATATTACAGGTAAGATGATTGTGATGAGATAAATGTTGGTGGGTTGAATGGAAACCGTTCATCGGAATGGCTAAATTTGACAGGGAGAAAAGGTGTGGTGCTTCCGTCCGTACCTATTTCGGAATGTAATTTCTTCTTCTTTCAATGATTGTGTATGGAGTATTTCAGCCGAGTGACGTGAGAAATTGATTTGTATCAAAAGTAAGGGAGGAGTTCGCAAGACTCGTGTCATGATGCAGTTTGCGAGTTTTCTCATTCAATGGAAAAAAATGATTTCTTTGAAGTTTCAGTGAATATTTGCTTTTTGGTTGTCGTGTTTACTTAGGTCCATTCATTGACCTTTTAATGCCCGGATCACAACAAATCAATTCTCACATCTGTTGACAAATTGTGAAAGGTGGAATTATCATGTTTGAGATTTTATTTGAATACTTGTTTTCCAATAACCACTCATATCGCTGGTGCAAATACTGAAATATTTTTCCTAGACATCTGTTTGTCCAAGGATAATATTTAGAAAATACGGAAATACTGCGGATTACTTCATTGCCCTATTATCGATGAATAGAAAAAAAAATGGTTTAGAAGGTCAACCGTAATGCATGCGGATATAACACATTTTTTTGCCAGCAGTTTTGGTTGAAGCACTGTTTTTTTTCGAATTTTTACCGCTGGACCGATTGGGCTGAAATTTTTTCCAAAACCGATGTGGTAAGGAAAATTTCTTTAAGCATTTTTTCAATGAAATTTAAGGTATTTTAGTACTGACATGACAGATAAGAATCATCACATTCTTTCGTCAGTTTACCACATTCTTTCGTCAGTTTACAACTACCAAATTTATTTCCTTTATAAGGGTATCCTAAAGGAAAGAAGGGCGTTCTTCTAAAAATAGGCGGGTGCCCTTCTAATGAAGAATAGTTAACATCGAATGTCTCCTCACTTTGATATATTTCCCACTTCTACTATTTCAGCACCATAGGGCCTTTGTTAGGAAAAATAAGGTGAGGAGACATTCAATGTAAACTATTCTTCTCTGTTTATTTTATAGGACACCCTTCTAAAGGAAATAAATTTAGTTGCTGTAAGCTGACGAAAGAATGTAGTGCTTTTTATCTGTCATGTCAAAACTAAAATACATTAAATATAATTGAAAAAATGCATTATTTGAAGTTTTCCTCATCTCATTGTTTTTGTAATCAACAAGTGCTTCGAAATATAAAATTTCAGCCCAATCGGTCCAGCGGTAACAATTCGATTAAACAGAGCTCCAACCGCAGTTTTAACAACTCTTAAGCACTTCTGAAATGAGCTTTTTAGTTTGCGGATGCGCTCCATAATCTACTATAATTTTAACGTTAGTCATTCTATAAAAATTTTTTATCAAACTTGGTGGTTATCTTTATCTTGATGTAAAACGAGAGAATTTATCGCCGGTTGATTTTTTAATTGCCATAGCTTCGATCGTCGGCCGATACAGATCGCGAAAAGAGTGATTTTTAAGCTATGTAATGCTCGGTGAATGGAGGTTCCGCACTTAAATATACCCCAAAAAGCGAAAAAATTACACGTTTTTGTTGGTCTGGATTGCAGAAACGACACGGTTGGTCTCCTTGAGGTGCTCAAAGAAGATGGTCCAGAAATTGAATTCATTTCAGTTAAAAACTTTGCAACAAAGAGATCGACCGTTGAAAAGTAAAATTTATCGTTTTAACTTGTACAGACTTCTAATAAAGGCTGTTCAAGTGCCCTCGAATAGATAAGGTACTTGAATTTCACAGTGGTAAGGTGGGAACGGCTCCAGAAAGAGAGGTCAACCATTGTTATCGGTGCCAACGATTTGGCCATTTGGCTGCCTACTGCGCTATACACTACAGATTAAATGCAAACAAATTTTTGCCCCCGGTGAGTGTCAGTTGTCTTAGACAGAGCCTAAAGAAAAATTGTACTGCGTAACTGCGGCGTATATGATCATACAACAATCAGATCGAGGATGCCATCAAGATGCAAAAATGAAATTTATTGCAAAACAAACGCAAGTACCAAACAATATGTTGAACAATTCATTTTTCCTAAACCAGTGAAAAAAGGCCATGATATTTGCGTCCTTGAAGAATGGAAATGAATCTGCAAGCTCTAAAAGCTATCACCTAATCAATTCGCTGTCAAAAATCAGCAAGGTTTTTGGAGTGATACTAGATGAAGCATTAAACGCCCACATTGGAAAATATATGAGTTAATGCCGAAATGCCAGTGTGGATTCCGTGCCAGGCATTTGTAGTGGATTGGAGAATGTATTTTTTTCCCTTTCACCCCTGTATAAATACAGTAATCACATTTGGAAAACTCCGTGGCTATCCACAGCTAGAGAAAAACTGTGAATATAACGGTCTCGCCAATTGGCACTCGTTTAGCGATCGTGTCCACTCATGGGGACTAGTGTTGGTAAGTAAGATACAGTGACTCATGACTGATAGGTACTACTGTCTCTCAAGGGGTGGTTAGTAGAAATTAGTTGTTCAGGGAATTGCTAGTAAAAATACTTAAAAGGATTGTTACATGACCCTCTTTGAGATTAGATTATTTAAAAGAAACGCTAAATTAATAATAATGGCCCTCATATAGATCGGCCGCTTATTTCTCAAATTTAAAATAATATTTTATTTTAAAACAGTAAACCAATTCATGATGAAATATCAAAAAGTAAGATGCTGTCAGCACATATAGTCTTCATAAACGTAAAAGTAAATTATGTCGTGAAAGAGTAACCTCTTTACATTAGTGGATTGGTGTAAATTTAGTGGTTTTTGGAGTTTTATGATTTTTTTGGTAAACAGGAAAAATGTAGTGTCTTTATGCCTAATTATCGATGGTTACATTGCTCTGGACGTGCTTGGTTGCGGTTCTTTCGCAGGCTTTTCTTGCCTTAGTTATTTTGTCTTAAGAAAGTATTCGGATAGTTTCACTAGCAGATTCATATCTATTTCCCGGAAGTCCTGAATCGCTAATAGCGTGAGGTTTTTCTGTAGATCATGTACTATCTTCTCAATATGTGATGCCTTGAGCGGGTTGTTGATTTTATAGGTTTAGTGGGTAATTCATAGATTTCCACAGTGGGAAAAAGGATTAATTTAGTTTGGTTGATTTTTTTGTTGGTTTTTTCCCCGCGATGCCACCACTTGCGCATATGCTTTTATTTGTGAACTAGTCTTTTTTTAGTTGAGGAAAATCCATTTGAGCTATGTCTTCAAGGTCAAGCCCCTCATATCTATTTTTAAAAATCGAGCTTACTTCTACCTTGTGCTTGTGTTTCACCCATTTAGGGCATGAGTGGTCTGTAGCTTTATGATCTTTACTATTGCAAAGTAAACATTTTGTATCCTTCGCATTCGATTGAGCCGCATTTAAGGCATCTGGGCGTCTTGTCCTTGCAGATGGGAGTGGCATGTCCTAACCTGCCCCAGTTTTTGCATTATCTGGGTCGAAATTTAAAGTAATCTTCTTTGGCATTAAAGTATGCAATTTTTAGAAAGTCCGGGAGGATGTTGCCTGAGATCTTCATCTTCACTGATTTGATTAGAATGAAGTTGTCTGCCTTTTCATGTTCTCTCCGTCTTGTAGCGTTGATCAGTTTCATGTTTTCTAGAAGTAGCCCCATCTTTTTACAGAGTTTGGCAATTTCGATCAACTCCATCAGATCAAAGTCCAATTCGACATCACGAATTACCCTATAGCTGCAGGTGAAACTGCCTGGGATAAATGCACTAATGTTTTTTTTCGTCAGTACTATGTTATCCGTCGCATCATTGGCTTCTTTATGTGTTTCAAAGAAAACTTTTAGCCTAAGCCCATTTTGATTAGCATTTGTTACGTTGCATTTTGCATCCTTATTGATCATAAAGAATCGCATGGGCGCTAATCTCACGGGAACACTGTTACTTCACCATTCCATAATAACTCGAAATTTTTTTCATCATCCTGCTCCATTTAGGCACATGCGTTTTTGGTTTTTCCATAAATAATTTACACACTTAACCGCACCAAATTCACAAAATGAAAGAGGATACTCGGCTGTAACACTTCGTGCTTGATGGCAAGCACTTTGGAGGTACTGATGCTAATCCTGAAACATCGATGTCTTCGGATTTAGCTCACTCGAAAATCACCCTATTTGATTAAATGAAATAAAATGTCGGTAAAAGTACCTCGAGGAAAACCACGGTGGGCTATGTAGGGATGTGACTTCAATGGCGTCTGGGATAGGAATGGAGGATGTATATCAAACGTCCGTAAAGAACTGCAGCGATGGTCTGCTGCCTTGGCGAGCGAGGATGTTGGTGCTCGACGAAATTGGCCTTGTCTGAGGACGCGTGAATGCGCTGGCAGGATAGCATTGCGGTTTCTTGGGGCGGGTTCTTTTAACCAGCACAAGGGCCCACTGCCAAAAAATTTCGCATTTACGGATTACCTATTGTAGAATTCGGATCGACAGGTGTCGAGGCCGAGGTAACCTACTGAAAGGATGTCTTTTGCCAAAGCAAACGACTAATTGGGCCTGGCGAAAGCGAGCGAGAATTGATAAGATCTCGTCTTTACTAGAGAAATATATGGCCCCCCAATAAGAGTGGAGCATCCAGGTGGAAGTTTTGACGATTTTGAGGAGCTGCATACACAGGGGAACAAAGCTCCAAGTATAGAAATCTGTGATAAGACCTGTGTTATGCTACGAGTTTGAAACATGAACCCTAACCCAAGTATCCGCACACATATTGGACGCCTTCGAAAAACGGGCTCTGAGGCGAATAATCAGAGCAAAGCTAGACGGGAACCAATGGCAAATTTGATACAACCAGACCTGTGTTATGCTATGGGTGTGAAACATGGACCCTAACCCAAGCATTCGCAAATATATTGAACGCTTTTGATGGACGGGTCCTGAGGCGAATAATCGGAGCGAAGCTAGACGGGGACCAATGGCGAATTCGATATAACCATGAGCTGTATGAAATTTTTGACAAACCGGAGGTCTCAACGATTGTAAGGCTGCGGAAGCTGCAATGGGCTGGCTACATGAATCGTATGGACGAACAACGAATACCCAAAATGGTATTCGTTGGGAGAACTGAAGGCCGGAGACCAGTGGGGAAACCGAGGAAACGTTGATCTGACTCGCTCGACGAAGACAGTTCATCGCTGCTCGGATTTCCGAATTGGCGGACGCGGTAAATGGACCGAGACACTTGGAGGCGCTATTTGCAGCAAGCGAAGGGCCGAGAAGGGCTATAGTGATAAAAGAAGAAGAACTAAAGTAAATGAAAAATAATATACATGATGTCATTACATAACTAGTTATTAGATCGAAGAAACCATATTAAAAAAAACTAATAAAAACATTAAATGAAAAGTAAGATGTCTTGGTGAAAATTATGATCAAAAATAAACGTTAATCCTATGCGAATGAAAATGAGGTAGGGAATCTGATGAAAAAATTATAATTATTAGTTGTAATTGGCCAATTCACTACTTAAAAAAATTAATTTAGTCCGATTTGAGTGCGAGCTATAAAAGCATATTTTTAACTGTGCTGGTGCATAGAACAATTCCCTCAAATGTGAGGATTGTACAAAAAAATTTATAAATAAATTGAATAAAATGCACAATACACTATAAATATTTTATATGTTAAACCAATGCAATCTATATAAAATTAAGAAAATATATAATTTATATTGGTAAGTCTGAAAAGTATTGTCTTTTTTTTGGTCATTTTTCTATTGAATATTTCTTTTATTTAAAATGGATTTTATTTAAGTACATATTGTCCATTATTATATATATGACCTTTTGCCATTTTTTGGATAGAGCCATTATTCCATCTGTGTAGAACTTCTGTAGTTTATCGGCAAAAAACTTGGCCAAGTGATTTTCACAGTCCCTTTTTGAAGTGAATAACTCTTCATTAAGGAAGTTTTGCAGAGACCGAAACAAATGGTAGTCTGATGTGTAAGGTCTGAACTATACGTTGGATGCATCAAAACTTCTCAGCCAAGCTCTGTCAATTTTTGTCGGGTCATCAAAGATGTGTGTGGTCTGGCATTGTCATGATGGAAGACAACGCCCTTTCTATTGATCAATTCTGGCCGATTTTTTGAATTGCTTGTTGCAATCCGGTTAGTTGCTGATAGTACAGAGCCGAATTGAGCGTTTGGCCAGGTTCTAGCGCCTCATGATAAACAATTCCCTTCCAATCCCACCATACACACAGCATAACCTTGTGTGGTGTCAATCCTGGCTTTGAAGTGGTTTGAGATGATTCGCCTGTTTTTGACCATGATCTTTTTCGAACGACATTCTCGTATCTTACCCATTTTTCATCGCCCATAATGATTTGCTTCAAAAATGGCTCGATTGTGTTGCGTTTTATTAGCATTTCGCAACTGGAAATTCGGTCGATCAAATTTTTTTGTGTTAATTCATGCGACACCCAAACGTCGAGCTTCTTTGTTATCCAGCCATACGCAAATGGTTCAAATCTGTTTGGTGATGGGTACTCAGTTCGTTAGCAATGTTATGGCTACCTATGTGTCGGTCTTCATTTTTTTGTAAGATTTCATCGATTTTTCCAGTGATTGATCGACCTGAGCGAGGTGCATCTTTGATATAAAAATTTCCAGAACGAAAGCGAGCGAACCATCTCTTGGCTGTGGCTTTTGATAAAGTATCTTGACCATAGACACCACAAATATTTTCAAGAGCCTGCGATGCATTGTCATCTTGATCGTCGTGATATTGTAAAATATAACGATTTTTTCAGAAATATCGCTCATTTTTAAATGAATACAACTTTTGACATGAATGACGAAATATACAGCTGTCCATATGAAAATTATAGACTGGAATGTCACCTTTCAAACGCATGTCAGTTTGACTAAAATCTGATTAGTATTGCCCGATATGACAACGAACACCATCTAGTGACAAAAAAGACTCAATACTTTTTAGAACATCCAATATTATGATTTGTGATGCACCTTTCTAGTTCATCCTTTAAATGTTCTATAGGATTGACCACAGGACTTTGGGATGGAGTTGGCAAAATGTGTAGGAGATTCCATATGGTCTACATATGAACAACTTCGGATGTATGCTTCGGGTTTTTGTTGTGTTGCAAGTAGAAATTATGACGCAAATTTAGCTTCTGGGCTGATTTTTTCAAATTGTTTTTTAATATTTCCAGATATTTGAATTTATCCATGATCTCGATAAATTCCAATTCTGCTACTCCATTTGAAGACATACAATCCCATGTCATGGCTCCTCCACCCCCCATGCTTCACAGTGTTTTGCAACTTTTTCGGTAACCATTCTTCATTGTTTTTTCTCCACACCCTGATCCGTCCATCTGATCTGAAGATATTTAATTTTCTCTCTCATCAGCAAATAACATGCTCTCAAAAATCATTGTCTTTGTGTAAAAACTGATTAGAGAGCTCCAATCTTTTTTTTATTTGTTTTGCTTATACGAGTATATGGTTTCCTACATGGGGCTGCCAGCTACCAATTTTAGAGACATTTTGAAGTGTGCCCACAATTTTGTCCCATGGAATTCAATCACTTTTAAATTCTTATTGTAAAATTTTTATTTAAATGTTATTACCTCTACCAAATGCTGTCGCAATTTAATTACGAACATACCAAAAGTTAATATTCTGAAAAAAGTTGTCAGGATTTGTTTCTTATCCTTCGTTTACTGACAAAACTACGAAAGAGCATCGCCTTCAGAATATTATTCTGAGAAACAATCAGAGGCTGAACTGAGGTATGATAAGCCCCTTCCCAAGACATACCATACGTTAAGATATACTGTGCGAGCGCGCGGTACACTGAGTACGAGTTTTCTGTGAGAGAACGTTTGTTGTGTTGTGCTCGAACTGTTCAACGAATGATAACGAAGGTGCGATCGTGTGCACGTGAAACGAAATTTTGTAGGTGTGTGCGAGTGTCAGTGTGGGAAGTGATTCCTCTGAAGAGAGGAAAGAAAAAGCTCTCGGGAAACAAAGGGTAAGGAGAAGCAGGGGGAATCATATAGTTTCGAGAGCGTAAGATACCCTAATCCAAGCATCCGCAAATATATTGAACGCCTTTGAGCAACGGGTCCTGAGGCGAATAATCGGAGCGAAGCTAGACGGGAAAAAATGGCAAATTCGATACAACCATGAGTTGTATGAAATTTTTGACGAACCGGAGGTCTCAACGATTGTAAGGCTGCAGAAACTGCAATGGGCTGGCCACATGAATCGTATGGACGAACAGAGGATACTCAAAAAGATTCGTTGGGAGAACTGAAGGCCGGAGGCCAGTGGGGAAACCGAGGAAACGCTGGTCTGACTCGGTCGATGAAGGCAGTTCATCCCTGCTCGGGTTTCGAAATTGGAGGATCGTGTCAATGGAACGAGACAGTTGGATGCGCTATTTGCAGCAAGCGAAGAACCGAGACGGGCTATAGTCCTAAGAAGAAGAAGAGAAGAAGATATTTATGTGTAAAACTTGCTTCCCACATGGACATAGATCCTCGTTGCTCGTCCATTTATTTATATGTCTGAGTTTGTCGTAGCGTCAGGCTCGTAAGCGTGGTTTTGTAGATGCGTCGCATAATTGGAGTCTGCTTTGTTGCGTAAGAAAGATCGTAAGTGCTCTTTGTATCTTGTCGTTAGTTCCCGTGTTGCCTTTCCTATGTATCCCATGTCGCAGTCCTTGCATGTCAGTTTGTATATGCCGCTGCTCTCGTATATTGGTGTGTCATTCAGTTTTGTTTCCAGTATGCTCCCAGTGTTACCACTTTTGAATCTAGTTTGCAGTTTTTATTTGCTAAGGAAGTTTGATATTTTGTATGTCTCTTCGCCTACGTAACTTATGTTAACGAAATCCAAGTTTCAGTCAGTTGAAATTCCTGTTTTTGTTTGCACCGTGTGATAACTTTGTCGATGTTACGTTGTTTGTATCCGTTATTACTGGCTATTCTGTAAATGTTGTTTAGTTCGTTGGAGTAGTTACTAAGAGTCATGGGGATGGAGCGGAGTCTGCACCATTGATTTGTACGCTTCTAGCTTATGTTGTGCGGTGTGGTTAGATGTTACGTGTATGGTATGATTAGTTTTGGTAGGTTTTCTGTGTATTTCGTAGTCTCATCATGTTTGTTCCCATGTCACGGCTAGGTCCATTAAGTTAAGTTGTCCGTTTGTTTCTTTTTCTATAGTGAGATATATATTCGGGTGTATTTCATTTATATAGGTAAGTAGTTCGCTTTGTTTATTTTCATGTGAGTCAACAACGATAAAATAATCATCCACATATCGTCTGTAAAATATTACATTGTATCTTTCGACAATTTTGGGTATAAAGAGTTCTTCCAATGATTATAAGAATATTTCTGACATTATTGAGGACATTGGATGTCCCATACCAGTTCTGCTGCTAATGAAGTCTGTTGTTTCTTGTACGTAGTCCGTTGTTTTTAGAATCACCGTTGTATGTCTTTCGTCAGCCTTCATTGACGCCAACGGATACAAACTGGTAAACGAAGACCTCACCATTAAGTTGAAGGCAAATTTACATACTGCTATTATACAATCCCCACTAATCATTCCTCCTAATACTAAGCACCGCTACATAAACGCAAGACCATCTACAAATTAGTTAGTTCTCTTCTCGATAGCGGCCAGAAGAATTGATTAGATCGTGCACATTTACAGCATGTTCCACGATGTACTGTGTATTTGGCTCTTTGGGTTACGCGGGGAACTAAGAAATTAAGAGAAAACTCGATAAGGTTAAACATCATCGATGCGGTACTCACTTTATCGGTGTCTGGTGACGGGTTCACTTTGCCACCTGACCGAACGATGCAAACTGAGGCAAGCTGTATGGGGTCGATACCGAAACTCAGGAATGATTTCAAACTGGCTTATGATAATTCATTATGCTTAAATAATGGCTTTTCACTGGAAAAAAATCATTTTATAACAATAGATATATTTTTAAAATGAATTTCATACAAAAATATAAACGCAAGAATGTATATTTAATTTTAATTCTGAGCAAAGCAAACAGAAACGTCTCTTACTCCAAAGCTTCTTCGTCCAACATATCACTTTAGGATCAAATGACCTTCTTTTCAACCTGGCTGATGAATCTTGCATGAGGCTTATGAGAGGCGATATAAGTAACCGGTTAAAAATATCAGTAATGTCGATTCTGGATGCTTTCCGGCTAAAACGCTCCTTGTGAGATTTAAAATCTTTGTTTCTGGCCTCTTGAGCCTCTTCGTTTAGTTGACCGATCGATAGTGAAGCTATATCAATAATATCAGGACCATGTATCAGAACTTGATGTACGATTAGTGTCATTGGCATCCAAGGATAAAAACTAACATAAAGAGATGCAGTATCCAAGCAATCGCGCTTGAACTTTCCTGAATTAATTTTGAAACCGCTTGATGCAGAGATTTCGCGTTTTAAAGAAAGCATGTGCCATCATTACTATTTCTAAACCAGATTTTGGCGTATCTACTATTGAAGACAATATTTATCTTTCAACTCTTTCTGTATACGCATTTTATTTTGTTCGACTATCTGTTTATTTTCTTTATTCACCCTCCATGTGAAAATACGTTTGTTTGAAAAATGTAATAAATATTTTGTTGTCTCGGTGTTTTTGCGTTTGTCTAAATTTATGCATAACACAAATAACACTTCATTGTAGATTAATTTTCAGCACGCGAATTACACACCATTCCATCAATCATTGTAAAAATGGGACTGTGTTCAACAAAATACACCTTTCCATCTAATTTTATATTTGTCGTTATCAGGGCATTTATTTGTTAATATACATCTTGTTTTTTTTTACTTTTTACCAATTCATACGTTTCTCTTAAGTATTGTAGATCAATAGGCCTGCAAAATCGAGGAGAGAAAGGTTTGGGATTTTTCCAAAAAACAAGTGTCACAATAATTTTCGTAAGTTAGCCTTAAGAGAACAAGACCTGTCAAGAACATGACGTTAGCATCAGCTGTTTCTGAAATAAATTTTTGTTTGTATTGGGTGTGGCTCGAAATTTCATCGAAACCACATTTTGTGTGTAGGGTCATTTTATCGGGAGAACTTATTTGGGGACATTTCAAAACATCATTCTGAGCCTGTAATAGTCGTGTAGCAGTGTGATCTAACAAAAGTTGTAGTGGTACCGCAGCGTCTATTACCGTCACTTCAATATTTTTGGTATACGAGGTTTTTCTGATTATATGGTTTTCTATGATGGAAAGACATTTTTCGCATAATTTCTAATTTATTTACCTAGACAACTGAGCTTCAATAAACAAAGAAAGAGCTTTTCGCGGAGATAGTATCTTGAATTTAGTCTCTGATGAAATATTGAAACAATCACTAGCGTTGTTAGGTGTCTCTGTAACTTTTGTGATGATGAGCTTGAGTAGTTTTTCATTTGCGCCGCATAAACTAAAACATCTGCATCCGAACTTGCATATAAACCAGCTATCTTCTACGTTTCGAATTATCACTACTCTCCGAAATGTAATAATAGCCTACCACCTTTAGCCGAAGATTTAGCAGAACTAACATAGGATGCAATTTCACAACTTGAATCTAACCAGGCCTTCTCAGTAGATAAGAACCTTCCTTTGTGTCGATTATGCGTTAGCCATTTATTTTTAAATTGTTTAAAATTACATATCTCCACACATACTTTTGCGTGATTTTATTGGGCAAGAGGTTTTTTCGCAACAAAGTTCACTTCATTGTCGAATTTATTCTCAAAAGTTTTGAATTTGTCATTAAAAAAGATTTCTGATTCGTGTAATTTGTACTTTGGAACACAGATCTGGGAACAATGGGCGAAAAAATTCCAAGAATAGAATATTGAATAAATATCTCGATTAAGTTCGTGAACCAGCTATATCGGCCAGGCGAAAACAAAATGGCGGCCATTTTAGACAAAAAATCGTGATTTCTGTTCTGACATAAGTACGGCTCCGATTTGGATAAAATTTGGTACTGAGGTTTATTGAAGTATGTGATGAATCTCATAATAACAAATCCACAGTCGGTCCTTCTGAAACAAAATGGCGGCCGCTCAAAAGTCAAAAAACGTGCAAATTTTATTGTTGCAGTTCTACCCGATGTTTATGAAATTCGTTAGTTTGATAAAGACTAAGTTTCTAAAGAACTATGTAAAAAAAACTGGAGGTCAGGTCTCAAAAAAGAAAATGGCGGCTAGTTGTAGCTCAAAATTTCAATTTTGATCCGATGAAACTTGATTTTAAGATAGAAATTAATCAGATCTAAAGACTTTGTTGTTTTGGTGATCATGCATGTGCAAGTTTCAAAATGGCGGCGTTTAAATATGTGATTTTTCCAGACCTTTGTGGCCCTCTGGCGGCCACATTTTTCAACGGATTTTGATGAAACTTAGGATTATGGATGTCTGTATTAAGTTCTTATATTGTGGAAATCGGATGAAAAATAAACAAGTCGAAAGTTTCAAACCTAATATTTTAAGCTGCTATTTTCACTAAAACGAACAATTTTTCATGTCTAGAATGAAACCCCGATTTGAACGAGATTTGGCATAAAGATTGATGAGATCCCAACACAAAGATTTAAAATAATTCAAAATCTAATGCATCCATTCAAAATGACGGCCTTCAAAGGTCAGAAGGTAAGCGCAATTCGCTATTTTAGTAGCATTTGAAATTATTTTTCATTGAAACGTTTTAAGTGGCTTAACTTGGAAGTATTTATAAAGCAGACCATTTTTAAGAATCTTGTAAAATATTTTTGCGATACCCTAAAACATTATAAAATCGCGACCTGTCTGTCCGTCCGTTCGTGCGTCACAGCAAGTTTTCTCGCAAACCACATGAGTTAGAATGGTGAAATTTCCTACGTAGGTCAAAAGTGGTGTCCTCTCAAAATTTGCAGTGCAAGAAAATATTTTAAGGTGTATAAGGGGGCTGCCCATACATGGGGTGACTAAATTTTTTTTATTTTTGTAGCCCTCTAGCAGCCAAGTTTTTAACAGATTTTGATGAAACTTGAAGTTATAAGATATTAAGGCAATTTAACCTGCAAAAATTTTGCAAATCGGATGACTAATAAAAAAGTCTAAAATTTACAGATTCATATTTTTAGCAGCCGTTTTCAATAAAAATCGGAAATTTTTGTGCTGTTCAGAGTGAAACTCCTCCAATTCGAATAAGATTCAGCACAACAGTTGAGACTAAACGACTGATATCTGTGAAAATAATTAAAAAGCAAACGCTCAAATTCAAAATGGCGGCTCTCAGAAAAGAATTAAAAATTGTTATATTAATGGCAACGCAAGTGGTGAACTAAACTTTTATGGAAATCTTTTAAAATTAACAAGTTATCACTTTTGTGTGGTCACCAATTTGTTATCACTTTTGTGTGGTAACCAATTTATAATGTGTAAACACCAAATGTGAGAGGGACGAAACGTGTTTTTATATGTTTATAACAATTTATTATCCGCGAATTTCAATTAGTAATTCATAAGTGTGCAACTCAATTTTATTAGTAAAATATTTGCGCCTCTACAAAGGGTCTTGAATTACGAACATCGGCGGATCCTTTTTATGTTAATAAATGCCCATGTGGTGCTACGAAAATTGCAGTAAGAACTCTAGTAGCAGGCAAGCCAAATCCTCTTTCGAAATCTTACGCCACATACGAGAAATTTATCTTTCCGGCTGATGCTGCCAACGGGGATTTTTTTATTTTTGATGTTACTAAAGATAAAAATTATTATTTTAAATTCCCGCAACATGCTTTTACTTTTCAACTCTGTTTCCTGTTAACGAAGGTGCGGTGTACTAAAAAACACAAATAATTTAAAAAGAACTTTGCGTAAAGTCGAAAAATTTGGATTTCATTTATTTAAAAAAAAGTTCGTAAGGAACTAGGTCCTAGTTCCATATAATTTTAAATGTACATGTGCTCCACTCGACATGTTTTGGGTTTAAAATAAATAGTTACACAATAATTGTCAAGCAACACTTCAACAAAATTTTATGCAAATGCAACGAAACCGATGACTGATGATGTCTCCTAGCAAACTAATTACCTTTAAGTGCACGTCACTGTTAACATTACACACGGCATAGTGTCTCACACAATAATATTATCTTGTTTTTTCAAGCTCTTGTTATTTCAGAAATTGAATTTTGGGTATTGATCGCATAAACCTTCCTTCAGTGTGCGATGTGTTCGCGAGAGTTTAATTCTCCCGGATGTCGACATGACTGTTTGTTACAGAATCGTATCGAGTTCACTGGGCTCGCCTAGAATAACATCCACAGAGCCAATATTTGTGGAAATTAAATGAAACAAATTTGCTGTACTCACAATATCTACGAACTTCTGGAGCTAACAGTTCGAGAGTAATGACAGAATTATTGAAACTTTTTCAATGCTTTCCGTCATCCATCTTGAGTAAGTTCAATACCCACAAATTTTTTTTTACATAGTTCTTTAGAACTTTTCGGAAGTGCTTGGCGACCATAATTATTGCAGAGTATAAAGCCTGCCTCAATAAAATTGCCTGCATGTTTGTATTATAGTCTTCGAAAGGCTTCGCAATCTTTGGAAATCAGCAAATTTTCGGCTGCAATTTGTTAATCAAGTTCACGATAGAAATAATCATAAATCCGATCTGCAGTAACTTACATGGGAAGATAATTACCAATTGGATTGTATTAATATATTTCAATAGAGCTATATAACTAAAAATAAGTAATTTAACTTGAAATACCTTTTATCCTTGCAGGTTCAAAGATAATTTAAATTACCAAAAATAAGTCACTTTATATAAAAGCAGCACAGCTATTAGTTTTGTCTAACTTGAACCCTTTTAAGGCAGCCCCAATGAAAAAATAATTATTTGGACATTTTGCTCACAGTAAAGAATTGCCTCAATTGACCTCCTCTATTTGCCCGACATTCTTTACTCTTAATTGACCACTTTAACAATACATTACACCCTAAATCTACACACATTAATCCTATCTGTGCATGTTCTCAATCCGAAAAGAACTTTCTCACCTTCTTCCGTTTTTCCCTCAGAACAATTTCCTTTCTTATTTTTTCTACCATTCGACCTACATCAGAAATACATTATTTCAACTTTCTAATACGTTTTGTTGTTTGTTCATTCCAACAACGCCGACAACGTTCTACTCCAACAAATGACTTTTTCCTGCTTCCAACAAAACTATTTAAGCCGGTAGAATGAGGCAATATGGAAGCAACACGACGAGAATAAAATTCGAGCCTTTGGTACGAGTAGTCAGAGCAGTTACGTAGAACAATGCATTATGTATTGTGTGTTTCATATGTTACCCTTTAGAATTCAGGTCATCGCATATACAGAATATACACAGTACAAACCGATTGTTATAGTATCTCTTGTAAACCCCATCGTGACCTCAACAACTTCGGGAGCCGCCAAGCAAGTCTGGACAACACATGCAGGGCCGACTACGACTGTCAGGCCAACATCGCTTAGCAACACATGTAACATTCTTGACAATGTGGCGCTTGACTCACGCCTCCTTACATATTTACTTAATTCAAATCTGATTTCACGTCATTCCGAATCAAGAAATCAACTCCAGTCTGTCAGTTAGTTTGGCTTGGCTGATGCCAAAAGCCAGTCGACAGACAATTTGGAATTTATTTTGTCGATTTGCTTTCTTTCGTGTTTTTACTCACTCTCGTGATTTGTTAGATGGAGAAAGAATTGATTGAACATCACTCGTTTCCAGAATGACTGGGTTGAATGGAGTTGTTGATTAAAATCAGGGTTAGTTTTAGTTTTTGGCGCTAAAAACTGTAGAGAAATTTAAAACTGAATAGACTTGAAATATCCTGAATCGTAGGTTCAATGGAGCCATACTCAAATTAGGAAGGAACCGTCTTAAATTTAGATTAAACCGAGGTGAACATACCTCTCTGAACTATGAAGTACCACATCCTTTCCCAGAAAGCCACATCCTTTCAAAAAAACTACAAACCTAACCATTCTATCTCCCACACATCGCAACCAATTTTCCGCTACATACTTCACACGAATTGAGCTAATAACAATAAAACGAAAAAAAGTATCTGAATTCAATTGGAAAAGTTTTTTTTTGTGTCCTGATTTAGTTTTTTCACGTTCGGGTCTGATGCACACAACACTTCGTTTTTGTTCTATTCTAATTTCTTCTTTAACTTTGCACAGTGGGGGGGAATATTTCCAACCGAACGTAACATAACAATACAATCCATGCTAATAGCTTTTCAAAGTTTTCTGTTTTTATTTATATTCATTTTTGTTTTTTATTTACATTGCCTAATAAACAAGTGGGTGGTGCGCCAGAAATATGAAATTCAGTGTGACTTATTGGAAATTTTATTGGTATGCATTTGTGTTTGGATTTGAAACAAAAGACAAGCGAAAATTTGCTTAAATGTAGTTCACCGGCCGGCGTGGCGGCACAAGACTTTATGTCCTTATTTACAATTGAAATAAAGTCCCACTGAACAAATAATTTCCAAATGTTTGTTCATTTTCTGGGTGGTATTAAATCGATATTTAATTTTAGATTCACAGATTATGCAAATATTGAAACAATGACTTGGAAATAACCGACGATGTTTTAAATGAAGATTCACTTCAGACACTTTTTAAGCTTAATCCATAAAACTTGAATGTGTCCTTTAATTTGCATTCTACTGAATCATGGAAATTATCAAGAGAAAAAGGAAAAAATATTTGAGTAGAGCGCTCTGGGCCATTAATCATAATTTGTAATGAAGTCACCGCTAAATGGAAAATCCTATTTTTAACGTAATTTGATGAGTAAGCATTATGATTCATTTCGTTTACATAAGTTTTCATCCTTGGCAAACAGAAGGGACGAAATTTGCTTGAATTGCTACCAAGATGATTTTGAAATGAAATTTGACTCCATTTTAGACACCGGGGCAATTTTTATGCATTGCCACGAGTCAAAAATTTTAATATTTCAATGCATGCCTTCTTTAGCCTTACGGAAAATGGAAATACTTTCAGTCTTCTTAAAGTCAAGGATTCCTGCATATTCCTCTACGAATCGTGTAGTATAATCTTGCCGAGGCCATACGACCGGCAGAAATGTAGTTTCCCTCGTATAATTTAGGCATCTTGAAACCAATCTCGACAAAAAATCAATGGCATTCTATTTACGCTATTGTATTTATAGGTCGAAAGGAATGTACTTCGTAACTGGAGACGAATGTAATGTAATTCCAAGTAAATATTTTGAGATAGAAATACATTTTAGTAGTCGTATTAACCTATTAATGAGCATGGAAGGCGATGTATAGATTACCAAGCAAATGCTAATTAAGAAGGCATACAAACTTGGTCAGCACGTGTGATTGATATCAATAAAGAGAATGTTCAAGTTAGTTATTTGTTGTTTACAGCCATTGGGTCCTTTTTTCACACAAATCCCCAAATAGCAAACAATTGATGCCGATTTAATGCCATGCCCCTATTGATCTGGTAGTCGTATCTGGAATTTCAAATCCAAACCGATGCATTCAGAAAGAATAATACTCCAATTTTCTTTTAGGAGATGTCTCTGCTACGCCGCGGAATTCATCGCAGTTACAGAAAATAAAGGATGGCAAAGTATTCTTACCCCTCAGATGGTATATTGAATAAGCAAGCCACGGACTGTGTGGGTTCCGTGCGGGGACACTTATGCCTGCTCTGGGTCAACTCTTATTAAGGGGCAGCCAAAAAGGGGATGGAAAAAGAAGAATCTTCTTCGATTTTAATGATTTTCGTTAATCTTCCTGTTTTCCTTTGCAGTTCTAGGTGCTAAGTACAAAAAAAAAAACAAATTTCAACACAAACTCCATCGCACGACATTAATTGACTCTCTCCATCCAGATCTTCCATCCGTCCTCAACCAACTTCCAATCTCAGCTATTTTCCGTTTTTCATTGTCTCTGTTGCCATCTCTATAATATTTCATACAATGCATGTTCCGCTGCTTGCAACAGGCGACAGTGCAGCATTGTCGCAGAAAGGACACGAGGGCTACCGAAAAATTGGCAGCGAAGAAAATAAATTACGCCATATTTAAAATTAGCTACGTTTATAAGGGGATTAGCTCGTCATGTTTCAAGCATATTTAAAAAAAAATTATTTTGACATAGAATGGCGGACAAAAGTCTACGACAACTTCTTATATTGAGGTTCTGGTTAATCGGAATCTTTAATCAAAAATCCATTGATGCACATTTTTCAGTAACGTAAATATATTTATAAAAAAATAAAGATAAAAACTTTTCATAATAGAATTATGGAGAAATTCATAAAAACATAAAAAATTAAATGGACAAAAGTTTACGACAGTCAGTGCTGACTCAGTTATACACAAAAAATTTCCAACTAAACGTATCAAGATGTCATCAATATTTGTTTGTTTGTTCTTATTGTCATTCCATATATGTGCTGCTGCAATTCTGTTTTAGTTTTATCGCAAGCTCCTAGCTCTAAGGACCGCAAAAAGTCATCGCGAAAAGAAATTTCTAATGATATGCGAAATTTAGTCGTATTTTATAAAAAAAGACACTAAATCGTGCTCGGAAATCGCGAAATTACTGAAACTTAAACGAACTTCTGTGTATAACATACAATCATCAAAAACTTTGAAAACAGTGGTTCCATTGAAAATAAGCCGCAAGCTGGCCGACCGAAAAAGTTATCGCGCAGAGACATTAGTTTCATTCTAAATGAACAGTTACCCCAAAATAAGTGCTCCAGATTTGGCGAAACAAGTGGCTACGGAAAGGAAAACGGATGTCCATGCAAGAACCATCACGAGAGCATTAAATATTAATGGGTTTCAAAGCCGAACTCCACGTAAAAACCCATTAATATCCGCCAAAAATCGACTTCTGCGCCGCCTAGGGTCATATTGGCTAGGACAATGATTTTTGGAATCGCGTCCTTTCCACCGATGAGTCCAAATTCAACATTTTTGGAAGTGATGGTCGCAATAAAGTATGGAGGAAAAAAACACGGCTTTAGAGACCAACAATTTGATTCCTACTGTCAAGCACGGTGGTTTGGGAAGCCATGGCTGCATCTGGGGTTGGCTGATTGGCTTTTGTTGAAACTACGATGGACCGTTATGTTTACAAGAACCTGTTAGAAATACATTTGAAGCCATCAGTGGAAAAGTTGGGTTTTGGAGAGAGGATTTTCCAACAAGAGCTGGTTGTTGTACTACGCTCCGAGGTAACTTAATACGCCTCCGCAAAGTCCGAATTTAAACCCGATAGAGCATGTATGGGAGCTTTTGGAACGGAAAAAATAAAAATGTTGCATAAAAATAAAAATTTGTTGAAGGAAGCGCTTGTTACAAAATGGGCGAAAATCATATCTGCAGAAACTGGTGATTTAGTCGCCTCTATGCCCTGAAGACTGCAAGCAGTAATTTATGCCAAAAGGGGTCCAACCAAAAGCAAAAAGCTTTAAAAATTACAACACGGTTAGTTGAAAATATTTTGTGTACAAGTCAGCCAGCATGACTGTCGTAGACTTTTGTCCATTCATTTTTTTATGTTTTTATGAATTTCTCGTTAAGTTTGTTACGAAGTGGATTTGTATTGGTTTTTTTATAAATACATTTATGTTACTGATAAATGCACACCAATGGATTTTTGATTAAAGCTTCCAATTAACCAGAATCTCAATATAAGGAGTTGTCGCAGATTGATTTATGAATAGAGTCCTCGTATATGATAGTTCCACATGTCAAGAATGTTTTGCGAAAATTTTGGTAAAAAACATTGTAAAAAAGACAATGACAGCAACGCTTTATAAACTCCCCGAAAAAAAAAAATTGTTTTGCGGCGCACAGCAGAGCTCATCACTCGATCATCTGATGGCAAAAATCAAAATGATTTCATTGGTTTATAAATTTTCTAGATAACAACGTAGAGTTTTATATTCTTTAACTTTTTTCGATATTTAAAAATCGATAAAACTTCTAAGAAGTGCAGTCAGCAACAACGAATAAAGTCAAGAAATATGTCAAAGAGATATGCACGATTAAAAGAAAATCCATTGTCTTCCTATTTTCAATGGTTGCTTTTATGTTGCAAACCAACAAAAATCACTCAAATCATGAATTCCCAAAAATATTAATGTTATTGACCTTATTTGAAAATTTCAAGATGATCAAATCAAATCTGCAGTGTCTGATTCGATGGAGAGTCTATCAAATACCAAAATCATGTGTTATTGTTGTTGTAATTGGAGAAATATCAAATGGCTATAACTTCCGTGTATATCATTCAATTTTCATCAAAGTTACAGAGTATAAGGACCTTTTGGAGGACTACTTGAATATCGAATTTTGGTCAGTTTATTGGGGAAAATATGAAATTCAAAGATCATACTATTATTAACAAAGTTGAGCGTATTTTGACTTTTAAGGTATTTGATGTTGTTGTACTCATAAACACCTACCTTAACGATTTTTTCAGATTTTTCGGATCACAGGTGTCCAATCGCGAGGGGGGATGCACATTTTTCGTGCATTTCCCCTATTTGTGCGCCCCTCGAAGCAAAAAGTGTCAAACTAAGACCTGTTTTTAAAAGTTCTCATCAAGACCTTTCATTTGATATCCATATCGGCTACCTTAGCTGAAATTTTTTATTCGTGGGCCACTCCCCTATATGGGGAGCCCCCCCTTAAATACCTTATAAATTTTTTTGTAGTTGAAGTTTGAAGAAAGCACCACTTTACACCTGCATACAAAATTTGATATTTCTAGCTTAAGTAGTTTGCGAGAAAAAGTGCTGTGACACACGGACGGACGAACAGACGGACAGACAGGACACGATTTTAGTCGGTTTTTAGAAAATTATTTTACAAAACTCTAAAAACGAAAAGTTATCGAAAGAAAAGTATCGTCATTTTAAGTCGCGATTCCAGTCGGTCTTAAGTATTGAAATCACTAATTTCCTGTAATGTATATTATCTAGAAAATAACGAATCAATTTTTAAAAGGTGATGAACTCTATAATTTGCAGTCGCTCAATCCTTATTGATTTTTGGGATATTTCGCGAATACTCTGCATAACATCTTCATCTAAGGATGTTAGAAAGATCTTTTGATAAGTTCATCAGTAGGCGAAGGACAGAAAAGTAATTATTATTATCTTCATTGCATGCGATTCTTGCTACTTTTCTTGAATGCCCTTTCTGAAATGTTTCAAATTTTTGCTGCTCGCTTCTTGCGTTTCTTCTGGAATCTGTGCTATTTTTTCTTTTTTGCTGCGAGCTGAATGCAATTTACGCACTGAGTGTAGTGCTCCCATGCTCGCGAGCGAGTGGACTGCCCACTAAACACCTCCCCTGTCAACGTGGGAACCTAGCATATAACCCTCTTAACATATGATTTCGGGCAAAGTCAAGTTCTTCAAGTTGGGAGATCCCTCCTCCAGCGAGAGGGGAGGGAGGAAGGGGAATTGCCAGACAAGCGATCCCCAACCCCAACGTCCCCGGCTGCTGCGAGTCCCTTTTATCTTCTGGGACCGCCCGAACATAATAAGCCACATGGTTCCATTTGCCAACTGATCCAGGCATCACCGCGGCCATACTATTCAGGATGAGCTCTCCCATCTCCCTGTAGAGGCCCCGCCGCAGCCTGTCCCATTTTTTGTGCGCAAAAAAATGGTGGCAGGCATCGTCTTCTTCTGGGCAAAATTGACAGTCGGGGGACCGGGACTTATCCTCTTGTGCAGGTAAGACTGAAAGTACCCATGCCCGCTCAAAGGCTGGGTCAAATAGAAGTCAGTTTCAACATGCCATCAATTTATTCTCGGTCTCAGATCCGGGATGGGGCGCGCAGTCCACCTTCCTTTCGTGCAATTTACCCAAGGCTGCTGCCAATCGTTGCGGGAGTGCTTTCCCTCCTCGCGGCCAACCGTCGCTCTCGCGTCCTCACTTCGATGCAGGTAAATAGCACGGTGCTCTAGTAAGGAGGGCAACAGATATCATGCCTGCAATAACTCACCGCCGAATCAGAGACAGTCGGACATAAAGATGCAATCCTCAGTTCCCTCTTCTCTGAACCTGTGCCAAGCGTTTTCGGCTGATAGTTTCGCCCCATATTTCTGCTCCGTACAGTAGCACTGACCCTAAAGCAATCATCAAGAGGCGTCTTCTTGATCGGTCAGGTTCCTCTACGTTGACCATAAGTCGACTCAGAGCCGATACGCCCGAGGCAGCCTTCTCAGCCGTTACCCTGATGTGCTCAGAGAAACTCATCTTCAAGTCGATCAGTAGCCCCAGGTACATCACCGCTGGCTTCGATTCGATTAGTATGTCTCCAATGCTGATCATCCTTACTCTTCCTAGCTCTTCTCTTCTGTTTTTTTGTCAAGATGACCAGTTCAGTTTTCTCCAGTGCTAGACTGCACCCGTGAGCAGTCATCCAGTCTCTCACTAGAAATAGGCAAACCTAGCCTAAGTTATGCTTGTTCAAAAGTGCGTCCAACGACTAGAGCCACAACATCATCCTCATAGCCGATCGAGCGCGACTCATCTGACATCTCCAGTCTCAGTAGCCCGTCGTAATACACATTCCTCAGGTCAGGACCCAGGATAGATCCCCGGACAGCACCCGATGTAACTTCCATCCTTCGTTGGCCCTGTGTCGTAAAGCAGGCTTCGGTCCTTCAGGTAGTCTCTCAAAAGCCGCATCAGATATTCTGGAACCTGAAAAGGATTTTTTCAGCGTATTCAGAATATTCGTCTATCAAGCGGATTTGAAGGCGTTCCTAACGTCGAGTGACACGAACCTTTTGGATCGCGCTCACCACCTCTGCACGCATCAATGGTGAAGCGACCTGACCTAAAGCCGTACTGCTGAGGATATAGGTCCCCAGCAGCACGAATCGCGTCAGTGAGTCTTCCCGTAGTGAATTTCTCTAGCACCTTCCCAGCCGTGTCTACCATGCATGACGGGCGATATGTAGACGGCGATCTGGAATTTCCCTTCCCCTTGCTGATCAGCACGAGCCTCACCACCTTCCATCGCCCCGGAAAAACCCCACCTCGTAGGCGAGTATTGAATGTGCTGAGCGGAAGGTCAGGACGATGGTGACTGACAAGTTGCAACACCTCAGCTGGAACATTTTGTGGGACTAGAGCCTTAGTATTTTTAATGATAGGACTGCCACTTCCTGTTCTGGCTGTCCGTAGGGCGCCAAGAGTCCGCATAACCAGCGTGTAGCCAAGGCCCCATGGATCCTTGTTAACCTTGTCCACTAGATCTTGCCAGCAGCGACCCTCGCTTTTGTCAATCAATTTGCAAATGCATTTTCTGGCCGACATACAAAATATACTGCCACCCGGTTGCATGCCTCACCACGGTTCCATGCCCTGTGAGCATGTACACTGGGAGCTTGCTGTGTCGGGGTTTTCGACGGGACGTAGAAGCGCTGAAAGCAATCGTTATGATGCTTATAATTGAGTTCTCTATATCTTGAGCTGCCAGTTCTGCTGGCCCCTGCGAATCACCCTGCAGCGGAGCACCTCGATGAACCTCTCTACGTCAATCCTTCCGATTTTCCACCCAATTGTACGCGTAGAAAGTCGAGAGTACGGACGTCGGGAGACTACATCACTGATCTCAAGCCGAATGTACTGATAACCACTGGTGGAGTAACTATGTATCCTCTATACTAAGGACTCTGAGGCGTATGTCACGTCGAGTATGGTTCCATCACAGCCATACGGGGGAAAGTCGACGTATTTCTAGTGCTTAGTACAACGAGTGCCGTCCCGGCAGCCATTTCTAGCAACTGTTTTCCCCGCGAATCTGTTAAAGGCATGCCCCGTGCGATTGCTTTAGCGTTGAAGTCTCTCCCAACGAGCACGTTGCCATCTGCGTTCGAGACAGCGCCCTACAAAGCATTAAGCTTGGCTTGGAAAGATATCATCATTCGATGCTAGTTACATTCTAAAGAAGGTGGTCTTTTTGGACCGAATCTACACGAAACACGCCTGGAAATCACTGTTCTGAACTCAGATGGTGACAGTACCAGTTTCATCTGGATATCGTGATGCAGAACTTTTATTGTGGTCACTCAGCAGTAAAAAGTCGGCTTTCATGTCCCCCGCAAACTGCTCAAGGAGGTTTTGGGCGGTTGAATTGCGGTGTAGGTTTACCTGGACGATGCGGGTCATCGAAGTTCTAATTTTTTCTTGGCTAGGGCTTCCTGGAAAACGCGACATTTTCGTGATCCCAAGACGTGCCCAAGATCTGGTCTTGATGTCAGCCTGGCGTTGATCCTGCCCACGCTAGGGTGCTCTCTTTTAATGGCCTCTTCTATCTTAGCCAGGTCTTATTTCGATCGTTGCCATCGCAGTTGCGCTTTTGCTGAGGTCTTTACTGCGTCGCAGAATGCCTCTTTATTGTCGGCCTCTGGTCTAAATTCGATCAGTATTGCCCCGGCCGCGTTGGTCTTACTGCTTTAATAGCAGTGTTGGTGTCATGGGACTTGCATTTCCCCTGATATCCCGCAACACTTCTGCGTAGAATCAACCTTCTTGGGGTCTTACAAGCAGTGCCTGCTGCTGGAGTATTCATCGTGGCTTTTTTAGGGCTTTGTAAATTTTTTTTTACAAAGCTCTGTCCTGTCCGTTCGTTTGTCCGTCCGTCTGTCCGTCCATTCGTCTGTCCGTGCTCACAGCAAGTTTTCTCAGAAACTATTGAAGCTAGAAAGCTCAAACTTTGTAGACAGGTCCGAAGTGGTAGCCTCTCAAAAATTTAGGTCTTATCAAACATTTCAAAATTTTTTAAGGAGTTCCCCTAAATATGTTTTTCATCGAATATAGTCGAATGTGGTATCAAATGAAAGGTATTGATTAGAACTTTCAGAATCTGAAACAAATAAGTCATTTTATGCATCAGTGTGTCCAGGGGAGGAGGGGTAAATCGCAGTATGAATTTGTGCCCCCCACCACGATTAAACACCTTCGGGCCGCAAAATCAGACAAAAATCACGGAGATAGGTCTTCATTAGAGCACGGGCAGCAAACGCCTCAGAAATCAAATTTCTCTCAACTTTGGTAATAATAGTAAGATGTAGCCCTTAAACTTCTTAAAATTTTACAGTTATGTAGATCAATGTAAAGATCCTTATGCTTACAAAATTTTTGAAAAATCAGATAATAATCAAGTTAGTTAGAGCCATTTCAATTTTATGGACATAAAACAACAATAACATACGAGTATGTTGGTGGTTAATATGTATTTTAAATCGACCTGGGCACCCTTATTTTCTTCGGCATTTCATGAAAATTTCAGGAATAGCGTTTAATTTGAATATGTTGCATTGGCCGAGCATTCAGAAAAATTATTTAAGCTGGAACAAAGTGGCGGCTGCTATATGCTTTTGAAAGAAACTCTGCAAGTCGTCCATTAATACCATCATGAAACTTGTTTCGAACCCGAGGGTGGTTACAAAGCCCTTCTGGTAGGAGCACTCTTCTGCTTGTTCGAATCGTTTTCTCCTGTTTTTGTATTTTTCAAGGAATTTCGTTACGGCTTTCTTCGCTCCTTTTGTCTGCACTGTCTGGTCTGGAACCCCTGATCTAACATTCCACGCCCATCAAGTACCTCTTCCTTCTTCCTTTTATCCCAATCTCCTTCGATTGGGCTCGACCCAATTCTTTTGTTGATGTTTGATAGTGAAGCTATCTGCGCGTGCCCATTTGGGCGTAGCCCCTCAGCACTTCTTTAGCCTCCTACTCTTCTTCGGCCTTCTGGTTCTCTTCGTCCTTTAATCAGCTCCTCCGGTAATACCCTATGCGGTCTTGGAGCTCCTCTAGTATACCTCTGCTGAATTTTGACGATTCGCGTGCTAATTTTTGTTTTTAGAACAGTTCCCGCTTTTCGGATTAGCCTTTCTTCTTGATGTCGCTGGACGGCAATTATATTTAGCGAACTCCTTTCTTGGAAGAGGATATTGGCTTCTGTTTTCGAGTACAATACTTCAGCCACGTTTGTTGGCGGTGAAATGGTCACTCCTTTCCTTTTCTGCCGTGATTACTTTGTGGACTTCAGGATAGTTCGTTATTATTTCGGCATTTAAGACCCGTGCTTCGGTCGCTTCGGTAGCGGTTGCAGCAGTTCTTTATATTTTTATATTTATTGATGCGAACTTCGAACGTACTCCAAGGACTGCTAAAGTTCTACCGGGACGGAGATGGTATGATAATTGGGTTGGAGCCATTCACGCACGAGTGTCACCTCGGCGCTAACGTGCAAAGCAACTTGGTGCAAACCATCATATCCGTTATCTAGCCACGAAGAATTCTTCGTCAGATATCTGTCCTTATTTCTGCAACGTTTATTCCGCCTTTTGGGCACTTCATCATAGAAACGGTAGATCTGTTGTATGGCTTTGATGATTTTTTTGTCATGGATACAAAGCAAAAACAAGACAAGATTCTATAAGTTGGAGCATTGTGTGCTGTGACCTCCATCGGCTTACTAAAAAATATGAAAAAGCTCCCTTCTTGCTGGCTCATACTCGTAAGTGGTACCGAGTAGAATTTATTATTTGCAATTAAAAAGCTAAATTGCCATGCATAACATTGTACTTACTATAAAAAGTTACCCAATACAATGAACTACTCCCAATGAAGTCTTAACAATTTTTCGATTGCTTTCTTAAAATTATGATTGAATAAAAAGGAGCACCTATAAACAGCTGAAATTTTGCCACTTCAGTAAGGAAACTATAGGCATATAGATTCAGTTAAAATTTTAACTGATCTACGCAGGCCTTTTTAGCATTTTGTATTAAAATACAAAACCCTATTGAAATCAGTACCTCTGTTCGTCCGTCCGTCGGTCTGTATGTCACAGCAGTTTTTCTCCGAAACTACAGAAGCTAAAGCCATGAAACTTTGCGGAAAGGTCGGAAGTTATGACTTCTAGAAAGTTTTAGGGTGAAAAAAAATTTCAGAGTTTTAAGGGGGTCCCCCATATAGAGGAGTGGCTCTTAAAAAAGAATTTTTCATCAAAGGTGACCAAGTGGGATGTCTCATGAAAGGTCTCATTGAGATCTTTCCAAAACAGGTCTTATAACTACTTTACCAGTATCGAGAAGAGCAGGGGAAATGCACGAAATTTAGGACACCTTTCATCCAAAAAATATGAATTTAGACCTTTATGAGCACTACAACAAAAAATGCGTCAGAAGTCGAGATCCACTCAACTTTGTTAGCAATAGGATGATTTATCAATTTTACACTTTGTTTATTATATATATAATTCAGTATGGAAATATCAATTTATAAGTTTAATCATTGCCGAAAATTTCAGAAATATCGAATAGTATTTAACAAAGTTATTGAGTTTTAAGTGTTCCTGTATTACAGCAGCAACTATACCTGGTTTTAGGAAAATATGCACTTTTAATCAACTCAGGCACTATAGGTTTGCTAGGATTTGCATGAAAGTTTCAGAAATTATATGTACTCGTATAATGAATATATTTATTAAATAGGTGACATCCGTTATCGTAAAACAAAGTGACGACCGTTTTAAATGAGAATATTATATGTTGGAAAATTGTGTTATTTTTCCCGAACCATCATTTAAGGGACATGCTACCCGTATTAACACTTGATTGAATTTATTATATGTATTAATATAGCTGAAGATGAGCAACGAAAAATAATAGGTGAAAAAATCTGAAGGTAGATTCAATAGCAAATTACTTAAAAGTTCAAATTCGTTGAATTTTGCTAATAATCAACAAAAAAAACTGTATCAGTATGACTAAATTGAATGAAAGAAGATATTTTAGCAGTTCTTTAAAAGGTTTTTATATTTTATAAGTGTTGATAGAATCTACAGAAGTTATTACCGTTTGGATTTCCTCCGACTACAACAATCATATACGAGTATCGTTTTTCTATTGCATGCTTTCCATCGAATCAGAGACTACCCTTTCGATCGTATTTTCTCCAAATATATAATATAACAAAAAGACATTTAAGATTCGGCTTAGTCAATGATTTTGTTTATACGAGTATTGTAAAAAATTTTGGCTAGTTAAAATAGAGTAACACTAGTTTTTCTTTCAAAGCAAAAATTTATTTATTGAGCATGTCATTAAAGTTTTTTTTTTTAATTGAATCCTACTGTATGTCTGCATATCGTATGTTAGGTTAATTACAAAACCCTTCTGACATGAGCATCGATCTGTCTACCTAACTTCTTTAAAACTCAATTTAAATACAAAAAAGGTCAAAATTTACCTTTTCGATGAGTAATTTGTTTAAATTAAGCCGCAAAAGTCTGTTAAAGTGACACTCAGAAGGCTGCCGAAAGAATATAGTCACTACTATTAGTACAATAAACGTTTATCGACAGATACTTGGCCTTCTACCTGAATAACAAGACTAAAAGTTCTGGTGTTTTTTCCTCGAGCAGCACACTGCACTTGCTAATGAGAGTTTTATGACACTTTAACCACCAATCCTCGTCAATTGACTTCATCCTTATCATGTCAGGATTTGTTTTGAGAGTGTACGAGTATATATAACTCTTTTGCCTAAATTAGTTTTCAAAATGTCATTCGTACATTTAAAAAAATTAAGTTTTGGTCAGCTTTTTACGCATTTTGATCCACTGCACGTTGTTGCGGTGCGTCCAAATATGGCAAATTCCTTTCTTTGATATTGACAGCATGATATTTTTTTTTCATTGTGTGTTTGTGTGTGAGCCACTATCTTCGTTCGTATGTGCAGTCGCCTTTGAAAAGCATGGATGCTATGCAAGGGTTTGTATCAGCAGGCGCCCAGAAAAAATACTAATCGAGAGTGTGTCTCAACCGAACGTACGCCAGTGAGACCTGCCAAGGCCAGTATAACACTTAGATTGGAGCCGTTCCGGCTAAGGCAGTACCGTGCTACATAGTACATTCACCTAGTACCCACACCTTTCATTTACCCTGCGTTGCACACTTTTTGAATTTTCCCAGGGGCATGTCAGCTGATCCGGGGCACGACAGCTGAGCCCAGGCCTGGCGCGCTCAAGAATCAAAGCAAATAAAATTTCCGGCGCACGTGTTCTTTTACGCATTTCAGAACATAGGAGTGCTGCCAAATCCTAATGAAAAACTAAAAGATTGCATGGAACGAATTTGTTTTTCTGCAAAGTTATTGATTTTTTTGAGATATAGTAATCCTGAAATCTCTCATCGGAGCATATGTTTATATTCGCGCCAATCCTCGCGTCAGCGTTTATCAACCTACTTACTACCGAAGATTTATGACTCGTTGTTCGGCTTGTGTTTGGATTTTTCCGGAGGGTTGATGGAGTGTGGATACTATTTGCGTATACTATGGTCAGTATCACGCACGATCACGATCGTAAAATAAATACCGGATTTTTGAACTTAGGACTCATACAGCTTACAACCCGATAGAAAAATCATTGAATAAATCTGCGCCACCAACGAGATTTGAACCAGGGAACCACTGCGCTAGAGCTGAGCGCGGCGTTGCTTGCATTGAATAGATGTAGTTTAGTTTGTCTGCTTATTGTGCAACATGCAACATGTAATTTAAGTTTGCTTTTTTAAATGGACAATTGGACCTGAATTTGGATGATTCACCTAAGCGTTTAGTATTAAGCATGTTTCTACGAATTTCTGGCAACTTGCCGTAGATTTCTGCTAGCCCGAAAATACCTTAAAAACGGTATGACATTTACCTGGATATTGAATACATTTCCAGAAAAAAAATTCTCAGTGCAGGTTGCACTACGAACAGACAATCCAAACTACAACTGATTGAATACTTGCAATGCTGTGTTTAAGTCTAGTGCAGTGGTTCCCTGGCTCAAATCTCGTTGGTGGCGAAGATTATTCAATGCTTTTTCTATCGGGTTGTAAGCTGTATGAGTCCTAATTTCAAAAATCGAGTAATTGTTTTACGGTCGTGATCGTGCGTGACATTGACTATATCATCTTCTAGTGTAACGATATAGGTACGAAATCAAATGCTCCAATAGATCATCACAAGATTCGATTCAAATTTTTATTATTTTGTTATACTGGAAGTTCCCGAAAAAGTAATTTCTACTGTGCGATTCATATGTGACTTTGAAAAATCCCGATGAGAAATTTTGATTTTGTTTAAATACTAGCAGAAAAGTCCCTGGGATTTTGTAAAAATGAATCCGATTTGGTTGAAAGACTGTACAATAAGTAAAAATCTAACTAAATTGTATGAATTTGCAAGGACGTATAACATCCATGACCTATTCTTAAAAAAATTCAGGTGAGATTCTAAATTAAACATTTACCAGACTGGAAAAATAATTTGTTTACTCTTGCGCCTCTTTCGGCGCCACAATTATATTTCTAACACATGTGCATTAACGCCTATGTCTTCTCATTCGATTGTCTTAAATGATTGAAACAAATGTTTACGAGTAATTTGATTTTTTTCATTAACTAATTTAACGATGTTACAACATGTTTGTCCAATGCATTATTTCTGCTCGGATCAGTGGTACGCGCAAATTGTTAAACGCATATTGTGTATGAGTGGGTAACACATCTAGCTAATTAATTTGCCTCGGAGCAGCAAAAATAAAGAATTATTTCCACATTTTTCCATTTATAATCATTCAATTCATGTTCATATGTAATTTCTATGTGCTACGTTGTATTGCAGCTGTAAACTAACATTGCACAATTTTCCGTTGCTATCATTTCTTTCCAATGAATAAACACAACAACAATATCTTTTGTCTGATCCAGATTTAATGTGTTACCAAGTAATTTGTGTTTATGGTACATACTCGTATGTAATGTACATGCCTATTGTTAATGCATGGAAGAATTTTTGAAATATTTTTTTTGCTAATCATTGCTTTTGTGCTAAATTAATAATTTGCAGTAGGCATCGGTGATACGGATGGGGTATATCAGCTCAAATTTAGTAATTTTTTCTGAAAATTCTACTAAAGGCAAAGGATAAATAAGTGGTTAAAACTTATATCCCTCCGAACCCAAGCATAATTTAAACAGTCAGCAATATATCCTGCCGTCCTAAAATACTAAATTTCAACTCCTATATGTATATCTAAGAAGCGAACAAATAATAAAAGCATGTCAACGAACAATACCGACAGCGTGTGATATGTTATGCAGGCATGGAAGAAAAATATGCGAGTACAAAGTTTATTAAATCACATGTGCATAATCAGCATTCTTTTTTCCATGAAACAAACAGAGCAAGCAAACTCGCATCTGAGCAATTTGAATAATATTCCTGAAATTGTTTGGAAATGGGAAATGCTGTTCAGTTCAAGTCATTTTATTTTACCTTTTTCTAAATATAGAAAAATTTTCTGAGAAGAAAACTTTCAAACATTTCGAGGATATCCGCAAAAGAACAACTAAAGAAGAATTATTTTCTTATTTTTATGTTGTTCAGTTTCTTCTTATTGTTTTTTGGGTTTCCTCTCTCGTTTTCAAGAAAATCCATACAATGAGGAAAACGTGTCATATTCTAAATTTATATTTGGATAAATGTTAGATAGATGAGACGTGAAAATGTTCTCGAAGAGGAATGTGTATGGATATTTTTAGAAAAGACGATGTGTGTTTATTTTTCTGAGGACGTATCTATCATTTTTAGGAAGAAGTAAATTATATGAAACATTTGATATTTGATGAGTAGAAATACATTGACCTCACTTCGGTGATAGATTGTTGACTTGCTTATATGATACGGATACCATTTGTTGAAATGCTCCAGTTTCACCATAAAGCAATTATCATAAGTATTCGATTAGCAAGTTTGTGAGAGTTTCAACACCTGTTTTTTATTGGTAAATATTTGAAGTAATAGAAAATCCCAATGTGATGTTATACCATCTACTGAAATCATGAACGTGCTCTATCAAAAAAATTTACATGTAAAACAAATTTTAAGTTGTTTCTTCGTTTCAAATTCAAAACCAAAAGTGAAATGATTTGAGAAGCAAATAAATTTCATTTATTTTTGTAAGAAAAACTTTGCAGCTGTTAACGTAAGTTTGATTTGTTCTTAGTATTTAAGAATATTCAGCAGCAAATTTAATTTTTAAGGTATGTTCGCACAGGTGGATCATGCCTTGATATTTCCTTTTCGTAGAGAGATGAAGGAAATTTACCAGACACACAAGACTTCTGGGCTACCCACTGAACATATCCCTTGTCAACCTTAGAACCTAGTTTCGAACCGTGTGGCACATGTCTTCGGGCTAGGCCTCGTTTTGTAAAGCTAAAGTCGTATTCGGAGTGTAATGAATCTTCGTCAGTAGAAGAGGAAGGGGTGTTACGGAAAGGGATTGCTGAGAACGAGACCCCTTCACCCCGACCCTCCAGGCGTTGAAACATTCCCTTTTAGTTGTCAGGACTGCATCAGGCTAATGTGCCACATAGTTCCATCGGTCAATTTGATTTGAGCATCTTTCCGAGTAGGATCTGTAAAGAGCTCTCCGGTTTCTTCATGAGGTCACTATACTGCATGCCCTCTTTTGCAATGAGCGTATCCTGTCGTGAGCAACTACCTGCCTCCCTTCGCTTTCATTTCCACGCAGATAGATTCTGCTGCGCTCTATAGCAAGAGTTGCGATGAATATCATACTTGGGATAACTAGCACCGGCTACTCTAGAGATTATCCGATATGCAGATGCAATCTTTGTCTTCATCTCGTTACCTCAGGCGACCGCTCCTTGCTGAGAGCATCACGCCAAATTTATGATTCGCTTAGTAGCACTCATAAACAGTGGCCTTCATAGGGTAGGTCAGCCCATTTTACCCAAAAGTCAATTGAGAGCTGATGCGCGCGTTGCAGCCTTATTTGCCATCGGAGTCAATTTGTTCAGAGAAATTTAGCTATGAGTCTATCATTAAACCTAGATACTTCTGCTAATTTCCATTCGACCGGCACTTCCACAAAACTGGTCGTCCTCAGTCTGGGAATTCTCTTCTTTTTCAGGATCACCCCTTCGATTTTCTCAAGTACTAGGCTAAACACGCGTCCAATCATCCAGGCACTTACTATTCGTATTAGCGTAAGTTGCTCATGTTCAACCGTGCGAACAGGAACTCGGTTACCTTTTGTACGAAATATTCCACAGGTGTAGACCAAGGAAGGAGCCTTGGACTATTTGAGTAAATACCATTCTTCGTCAACCTTGCTTCTTTTCTTAGAGCAGGCTCCTGTCCTTCAGATCCCTCAGAATTCGCATGAAATATTCTGGAACTGCGAAACGGATTTCCAGCTTTCTTCACTAAAACAAATTAAGAAGGTTATCTTTCAAAATGGTTTAGTGCAAGGTCCATTTTTTCTTCCAGATTTTCTGAATGATATTTTGTCTTTGGTTAGCCCTTCCATATCATACCTTCGAGTTCTGTGCTCAGACATTGAAATAAAGATTTTCATGCTATTAAAAATCATATCCAGCACTTTATCTTCTTTGGGTGTGTTCTCAATACTCAAGTTCAATGCGGATGTTTACAGAATACTTTCGTTATATTTTACTCCACAATTGATTGTGTATATAAGCCTAACGTTCATTTCTTCTTCGTCTTTGTACCACTATAGTCCCTCTCGACTCTTTGCTTCCTGCAACAAGCGCCTCCAAATGCCTCAGTCCATTGACCGCGTCCTCTAACTTTTTAATCCGAGCAGCGATGAACTGTCTTCGTCGACCGAGTCAGACCAGCGTTTCCTCGGTTTCCCCACTGGTCTCCACCCTTCAGTTCTCCCAACGAATACCTTTTTAGGTATCCGTTGTACGTCCATACTATTCACGTGGCCAGCTCATTGCAGTTTTGGCAGTCTTACAATCGTTGGGACTCCGGGACGTTGAAAATTTCATATAGCTCATGGTCGTATCGAGTTCGCGTTTGGTCCCCTTCTAGCTTGGCTCCGATTATTCGCCTTAGGGCCCGTTTTTCAAAGGCGTTAATTATGTTTGCGGACGCTTGGGTTAGGGTCCATGTTTCATACCCACATCATAATACAGATCTTATCACAGATTTGTATACTTGGAGCTTTGTTGTTCTGTGTATGCAGCTGGTCTTCAAGATCGTCAATACTGAATAAAATATTTTATTTGCGAGCTGTATTCTTCGGCGTATTTCGTTCCTTGCATTATCGGTTCTCGTTATTTTGGCACCTAAAACACAAATTCCGTTGAAAGTAGTCAAATTCCTACGCTCGCGTTTTCCACCAACTTTTGAAACTCCATTGGAGAAATTTGATGTATGTTATGTTAGTTGCAAGACCCATGTCCGTAGCAGTGTGCTCTGAGCTCGGCTTCATAGACAGTGTAGCCCGATTCACCTGCGCTGGGTCCTACTCGTCAGACAATATGACCTGATGCGCCTTTCGCAGATCCAGCGGTTCAAGCAGTGTACCTGATTTATCTTCCGTAGAATCCGCTCATCAGACAGTATGGCTTAAGCTTCCTGCTCTGTCTGCTCCGAGAACTACACTGCAACATATATTTTCTATGCTGGGTCCTAGATTTGACTTTTGTATTGGTATGAGAGCTTTCGAAGATTTTTCTGTTTTTCCCAGTACTCGCACACGGCCCTTGCAGAATCTTATCAGCAGACTTGGTCTCTTGTTGAAGATAAAGTCTACTGATTTTTCGTTAATGCCACATAAAATTTCCTGACCTCACACTTGGAGCTTACCATCATATTGTGTGAACAATTTTTCGATTTTTTGACGGTATATATTTATATTTTGTGGTTCATGGTTGTTGGAATTGCATCTGCAACCTGCATCTTTCGAAATACATTGTTTGAGAAAAATTTCCTCACGCCAAACTACTTTGTTCGCATCCCTGGTGTTTATATTCCAACAAACGTTTTGTTTACTGCTCATATCGTTAGTCAATATGTGGTTGTCTCAATCCTGTGAAGATAATAAAATCCAACGTACCAGGGCGATACTAAATTCATAAGAGCGTGTGAAAATTTCACTTTATCGCTTTCATTACTTTTATCAAATTACGATCGAACTTACTGACGCCACTAATGTGCCTAGTCTACTAATCACATGTGTGTGCCCTGTGGTGCTTTACATATATATCATTGTATGTATATATATATATATATATATATATATATATATATATATATATATATATATATATATATATATATATATATATATATATATATATATATATATATATATATATATATATATATTGTATATATATATATTGTATATATATATATATATATATATATATATATATATATATATATATATATATATCGATTTATCTTGAACATTCTGAATGGCGTCAGCACCGATGATGTCATTACTACTTTTAATTATTCTTCCCATACTCGTTGTGATGAAGTAAGCACCGATGGGGTCATCAATGATTTCAGTAAGCAATTCCATTACGTTTTATAAGAATTTTTATGTCTTAACTTTACTTTATATTTGTTAAGGATGGTTTTGAATAAAGCATATTTTCAATATCAATTTAATTATGTATAGTGATTGAAACAATGTCGATTCATTATCCAGAGTAGAAACTCAGATTATGCATACCTAATGAGGCATGCCTGAATGGGTATTAGGTTCAGATACGGATTCCGCATTATGCTGCAATGCCAAACGTAGCGTATCACCCCATCACGGCCTAAATTACGACCTGATTGGGCGTGCCTAAACAGTTCCTAATTTAGACGGTGATGGGTCTTGCCTAAACAGTTCCTAATTTGGGCAGTGATGGGTCTTGCCTAAACAGTACGTAATTTGGGCAGTGATGGGGCTTGGTTAAACAGGTTTCAATTTAGGCGATGATGGGGCTTGCCTATCCAATTCCCGATTTAGGTGCTGATGGGCTTTGCCCAAACAGTTCCTCATTTAGGCAGTGATGGGTCCTACCTAAACAGTTCCTAAATTACTCATTCTAAACATAAAAAGTTTCCTTTTTAAAATCGAAACAAAAGCTATGAATTTGCTTATAATACTTACCATTTACTTCACTTTGCAAAAAAACGCCACTCTTTGTATGTTCCGTGAAAATCTACATTCTCTTTTTATATAAACCCAACAGCACGGCTCTGGTGTAAATTATATGCAGTGATTTGGTATTTTCAAAGTTTGGAATGCCGTATTAGGGCCCCATTGTGCCCGCATCAGGCAGTGCCTAACTTACGCATGCCGCATAAGGGCCTCAATAGGCTCGCAATTGGTGTGCTATCTTAGACATGTCGCACAAGGGCCCTATTAGGCCCGCATTTGGTATGTCTAACTTGGGACGGGTCCTGTAGCGAATGATCGGAGCGAAGCTGGACGGGGGACCAATGGCGAATTCGATACAACCATGAGCTGTATGACATTTTTGACGAACCAGAGGTCTCAACGATTTTAAGACTGTGGAACTTGCAATGGGCTGGACACATGAATCGTATGGACGAAGAACAGATACCCAAGAAGCTATTCGTTGGGAGAATTGAAGGCCGGAGGCCAGTGGGGAAACCGAGGAAACGCTGGTCTGACTCGGTCGGCGAAGAAAGTTCATCGCTGCTCGGATT
Organism: Odontomyia ornata; assembly: GCA_963969285.1. NCBI lineage: Eukaryota > Metazoa > Arthropoda > Insecta > Diptera > Stratiomyidae > Odontomyia > Odontomyia ornata. The sequence goes on from OZ017742.1 coordinate 86,745,613, forward strand.
TAGGAATCGGAGGACGGGGTCAATGGACCGAGACAGTTGGAGGCGCTATTTGCAGGAAGCGAAGGCCCGAGAGGAGCTGTAGTGCTAAGAAGAAGAAGAAGAAGAGCTTGGGAAAAGGTGAGATATTCCTCATAACACCCAAACTTTTTAAAATACTTAACTTACTAAGCATTTTCGGCTTCCATATAAACTGCAACTTATTACCAAGAAATTTTATTTTATTTCGTTTTATTAAATAACATTTTTCCGTTTAGGAATTGTTTAGGCAAACCCTATCAGTGTCTAAATTTAGAACTGTTTAGGCAATCCCCACCACTTCCTAAATTAGGAGCTGTTTAGGCAAACCCCATCACCGCTTACATTAGAAATTATTTAGGTAAGCCTCATCATTGTCTAAATAGCAACTTCTTTGGAAAGTGAAGAAAATGGTAAATATTTTTAACTTCTACCAAGAAGTTATTTTTTTTTAACGTAGAAAAAAAAACAAATTTCTGTTCAGGAATTGTTTAGGCAAGCTCAATATGAGCCTATGTTAGGAACTATTTAGGCAAGATCCATCAGTTCCTAAAGTGGTACATTACTTTCCTGCAAAGTGAAGGAAATAGTAGCCCAGCAAACCGTCGTTTCAAACCTCTAGTCGGGTTAAAATGGATTTTCGTAACGATTCGTTTTCGCGATACATTAACGATTCATTTTTGCCATACATAAACGATTAGTTATCTAAAGATCTATTATCACATGGTTTCGTAAACTTTTGTAAAAATATCGTAAAAATATAAAACTATCGTAAAACTGTAGTAAAACTATTGCAAAACCATCGTTATACTTTCGTAAAATTATTGTAGAACACTCCTAAAGCTATCGCAATCTATCGCAATATGTTCCTAAAACTACCCCAAAACTATCGTTATTAACGAATACTCGTAAAATGGCAAATTCACACTAAGAAACTTTAGTGTTGTTTCGATTTTGCACAGCAAAACTTTTTCTGTTCAGGAATTGTTTAGAAAATCCCATTAGGCTCTAATGTGGGAAGCCCATACCAGTGCCAAAGATGTTCTATTTCGGAATTGACGGGCTGATGCGTTACATTCGACATTACGGCCTAATCGGGATTTCCTTAGCAAATCCTAAACAGAACATGTTTAGTCATCCCTAATTAGGTCCCCGTAGTCCGTGTGGTGTAGTGGTTGGATCACTCATCCCGTAAGCCGAAGGTCAATGGTTCGACTCTTGTTGGCGGCAACGGGATTTCATTCGAGTGATTCTTCGGACGGACTATAAGTGCGTTCAGTTATGATACGTGCTGATTGATTATCAGAACGTATCCCAGCTGGATGGACGGACACACGGTCAAAACGTGATACTGGCCATATCACCTTGTGGGGCGCCGACACATTCGATCTTGATAATGAAATACTCTATCTCTTAGCGAAGGCCCGAAGGAGGCTGTAGTTCTCCAACGAAAAAAAATTGATCCCCATTAGGACCGCATTAGGTTAGGTCACACGGTCAAAACGTGATACTGACCATATCACCTTGTGGAGTGCCAACACATTCGATCATGATGAGATACTTTAACTATCCTTAAGCGAAGGCCCGAAAGAGACTGTAGTTCTGCAACAAAAAGAAAAAATAGGTCCCCATTAGGCCCGCATTAGGTGTTCCACATAAGGGCTCCATTAGGCCCGCATTAGACATGCCTAATCTGGACAAAAGTGAAAAATTCCTAATCTCACATCAAATGGCAAAATTTACATTTGAATCTTTTCTTTTATTCCACATTACTTTAAAATTTGAAATTTCTGAGATTACTTACGTTAGGTATGCCTAATTAGGCCTCCATTAGGTATGCCTAACTTCGGCTACCGCAGTAGACCCTTACCAGGTCCGCAGTAGGCATGTTGAATTTAGAGTATCCTCACTGCTTTCGCGTTAGGTCCTTATGCCCCTTTAACGATGCCTGAACTGATTTTGATTCGGGGTTTTCCATGTAATTTGTTATTTTGTTGACGATGCAATTATAATGTTCACATGGCATGGCAACAGTAACTTCCGAAATTGTGTGAACATGTAGCAGTAGTTGAATAGTCATTGAAACAATGTAAATTAAACATAAAGGTGGATAAAGAAAAATTCGTGATTTTTCAGATTATTCGAATTATGAATTTTAGAACAGATACCTTTGATGTTGATTGGACTTTATATTGTTTATAAACGTTATGTCAATTGAAGCATCCACTAATACTTTCGTCTATATTGCTTGAAACCATACTGTTCGCTATGTAACGCTATCGTTAAACGATTCGCTATAGCGGTCTCACGGCGAGATTAAGTCAAGCTCATTTTAGTTGGCAAGTAAAATGTTCTTCAATGTAAACTCCCGCATTGTCAGTTTATACAGGGTGCGAACGGTATTTGAGGACAACGGAGTAAAATTAGTTAGCTTATATTTTTAACAAAATTTAACAAAATTTAATGAAATTTCAGGAATTTTTTATACAACGTTAAATTAATATATGACTTTACAGTTATTCAATAAAATCGCCATTAGCAGCAATAACCTCTTCGATCCGGGTCCGGAAACGATTACATGCCCGCATCAAATGCTCCTTGTTCATATTGACCATAACGGAAGAAGAAGTCGTATTATGAGGACGCTTATTGGTCTCACGCGCAACTACGCCCCATACGTAATAATCCAAAGGATTAAGGTCTGGAGAGCTAGGTGGCCATAGGTTCGGTGTTATGTGGTCATGAAAATTTTTGGCCATCCAATCTCGTGTCGCCATCGCTTTATGTCAAGGAGCAGAGTCTTGTTGAAAAATGTACTGTCTGCCGCCGCTTACATTGTCTATCCAGGGTTTCACTACAGTCTCCAAAACCTCGATGCATGCAGCAGAGTTCACTCGAAATCCTTGAGCAAAAAAAGTGGTGGCATAACATGTCCTTCGTTGCTGACAACACCTAAGACCATAACAGTTGCTGGAGTTTTTGTGTGCAAAACAACAGGAACCTCCGTAGGATTTGAACATAGCCATGTGTCATTTCTGCGATTGGCCTTTTGATCTTGGTCAAAAAATTTTTCGTCGGAAAAAACCCATAAAATTTTGGGCGCCTCAGGGTGTTTGATTTTGTTTAAAGGACGTTTTGATCGCATCACATAAGACTTCTACCAAAGGTCTTCGTGGACATCTCTACGAATAAGGCGCTCAGAAACATGAAGCTCACTCGCAAGGACCCTCAATGATTTTGAAGGGTCCTCGTCTATGATCGCTTGCACTTGCTATAAAAATTCTGCAGATCGGGCAGTGTCAGAAAATTGTTCGTGCTTTTTGCGTTTTGCAACCGATTCTGTATCGGCTCCTGATGCTTCCAATTTACGGCGAACCTTATACACAAATTAACGGGGGCAATTAAGAAAATGAGTTATCTCTAAATCTGTATGGTTCGCACATATAGTGACGATGACAGCATGTCTCTTCATTTCTTGAGTGATGTTGTAGTTCGCCATTTCTTATCTGAAGAGGAAAAAAAATAAAAAGAAAATTCGCGAAGTTATAGTCACATTGCATGTCCTCAAATACCGTACCCACCCTGTATTACACTTAAATTAATTAAATTAAAAACTTTTTAGGCTATACTCGTTTCAAAAGGAGTTTTTCTTTTAGAATATTTGCACAAGAGTGAATGCATTTATTCTTCCTAAAATTTTTGCAGTAGTAAACTTTAAAAATAATTACATTTTTTAATTTCCGTTTTCACCATTTATATCTCTACTTAGTAATTTAACTTATAACTGATGATACTCATTCTCATCCTACAAATGATGGTTCTTTCCTACAATTCGATGTACTAAATAAATGGATTGTTAAAACTTGAAGATTCGGTCTTTCCCTTTTTTCTTTGAAAACCTGACCGGGTCCAGGACCCACATCGATGGCAGGCTCCTCCGCTAAAATGGACTAGCCATCGGGCGCGCTCTTCCCTTTTTTTTTGCTTAACAGGGGCTCTTGCCGGGTAGAGTGGCCTTCCGCTCGCGTGCCATTTTATGATGTAGGATCATGTGATCTCATTGCATGACGCTATAGCATAAATCGGCTACGTTTGTATTTCTCATTTGAGCGAAAGAGTCATGCAAATTATGTTTTTATGGGTTTTTCACTCAAATGGGAAATACATGGCCACGTCTACATTTGGATCTTCATCCAGTTGGGAGGGTGCAAGGGCGCACCGCTTCCATCTGGATGACCCACCCTTATTTGTTGGCCATAAGTATCGTCGGTAATGACGAAGTCTCTGTCAGTGCGTCCGTTTTCTCAAGGCCCTATTTGTCCTCTGAATCAGCAATTCGATAGCCCTTAGTAGGCTACCTCCTTTCTCGACTCCAGTCGATACTCCTTTGACCCCGAAATTCGTGAATGCGAATGTTTTTGTAGTGGGTCTTGATTCATTCCGCTTAGTCAAGACTTCACAGATGGAAATTCGATCCATCATGTTGTTACACCCAAACATCAAGCTTCTTTTTAAATCCAGCTTTATGCAAATGGTTAAGAACTGTTTTCGGGTCAATCTTTAGCTCCTGGGCGATGCTACGACTGCTAACACACCTATCAACTTCGATAATTTGTGATTTTATCGACATTTTTGACAACGGACCTACGTGTGTGAGGTGAATTTTTAACATCAAAATTATCTGAAGGGAATCAACGAAACCAAAATTGCACATAATTGGCTGTTGTTGATTCGGATGAGGGTTTGTAAATCAAAAGTATGATGATCGGCTTCGCAATCTGAGAGGCCATGCTCGCGTCCTAAGAAAATAACGTAACCTCTCCTAAGAGAAAATCTCAAATGGTTTTGGCGAGCTTGAGGTATATGTAAGTGAAATGGATCCATTTCAGTTGAACATCTTTTAAAATGGTATCATCGTTTTAAAGTCCTATCGAATGTGGCTCTTGACCTCTGCAACTCTTTTAAAGAGCAACAAAAAATATATCAAATTTAGAGGAAAAGGTTTCTTTGGAGAATTACTGGAGATTGCTCATCAATAAACTCCTTAAAACGGTTCAGTTGTGCCCTTTTCTTATCCTTCAGGAAATTCAGGATAAAGAATTAATTTTAATGAGTTTAATTTCTCACCAACTTTATCTCCATTCATATTTCGGCCCTTTTATGACTACTCAGCACTCTGAATTAATAATTTGAAAAAGTAAATTATTTATTATCAAATCGAACGCATTTCCACGAAAAAAGCCAAAATTTTAATCTTTCCTATTAATCAGCGAAAAAAAATTTCTATTCTCAGCAAAATCGAAACCACTTGAGCAACCATTCACCTCGTTTGCGTTGCTGATGGGGAAAGAAGGAAAATTGAAAGATCAAACCTTTTCTGCTCTTGGTAAATAATAAGCAAAAAAGAAAGTCAATTTTCCCTATAATAGAATTTTCCACTTTGTATATCATCTTATTCCTCACCTTACATTAAATTCCTTTTTTTGTAATCTCTTGGCAGTGAACCTTTTCCTTATTCTTCAACGCCACCACACACTCCACCATACCATGGGCAGATCAAATGCAAGCAGCTTGAGGTAAAAATGGAAATGGCAACATAGGCCGCCAGAATGGCAACGAACGTACGAAGAATCGTGTTCAAGTGAGCAGTGCTCAGGAATAAGGTGCAATTTAAGGTGAGGCGATAAAGTGAGGTTAAGTCAATGTGTGACTGGTAAAGTAGCTGCTCTACTGCTGCTTGGTTTTCGCTGTCGTCATCATTTTCTTCCAACCTCGCCACCAACGGCCACGGAGCCAGACATATCTCTCTTCAAAATACACAAAAAAATCGTTTGTACCTAATTTGCATACATATATACTGGCCTGGCGCTCAACACTTTAGAGGAATTGTATGTTTTTTTTGTTCATTTTAAATGGAATACAATAAAAAACGCAATGCAATCCGTCCGCGAGTATTGTTCTGTACAATTGTGCGGTTGTTGGATGAGTGGAATGAATAGATAGACCGACAGTTGGATGGATGGATGGATTCTCATTTTATAGCCACACGTTTATCCAACAAATTCATTTGAGTTCGTTTTGAAGTCTATTCGGAAGAGTGTAAGAACATTTGGAGTGTTTTTTTGTTGGATGTGTCATTTGCTTAGGGATCAACAAGAAGAACTCTTGCGGGCATTGTCGCGCTGTACCAAGTAGGAGAACAATTGAGAACGTCACATCCACTTGAAAATTTGCATACGAATTGTGAAGAGCCGTTTGTTATTAGTCAGAGTTAACAAAAGAAATGTGAAATGCTAAAATAACCGACAGTACGATGTGACAGTGTTTTATGATAGTTTCCAGGCGGTGAGGTTAACTACGATATGGTCCAGTAATTTTTATGCTTGCATATGTAAAGCAGACCATTTATTTATGAATAAAAATTTGACATTATTATACGGTTAAGTGCTTGATGTGGGTTTTTAGAAGTAACAGAGCGATGCTTGTAGGTGAGCTAATTTATTAGGAATGTGAACACCTACTAGAGCACGCAACGGTGGATCTAAGACGAAAGCTGAGAGATTGATACATTTTTTTTCGTTAGAAATTAATAAATGTTGACCTTCTTGGTACTTAGAAACAATCAAATTCGCCTTCATCTTTTTCAAGAAGCAATAGCCATCTAATAATGCGAATGCGATCTTCATTTGAAAATGAGGGCTGGATCTGATCACAAACAGGAAATTAGTCCTGGTTGTTCAGAAGAATCAGCGAAAGACACATAATTCCTAGTACTATCTGTAAACCTTTGACCTGAAGACGAGTACTCCTACCGCTACGCCCATCTCTCTAATTGCACGTGCAAACAACTGAATATATAAGGTTCGAAAAAAGCCACTCAATGGTGACAGTGAAGTGGTAAACATTTTGTAGTTCCATACAAAAACTTGTTTTAAACGAAAACTAAACAAGCAAAGTAGATGAATTTATCATACCCAAGCCTGCGTGATTAATTTCAATGAAATGTGCAGCTTACCTTCCGGATGTATCTATTCTCTGGTACAAATGATCCGAGTGGTTCAAACTTTTAATTCATTCACCTTTCTTAAATCAGAGGATTTGTGCTCCTAAAATCATACGATGAATCTACCTTCTTAAAAGTTACAGACAAAACTGCGATGGCTCATTTTTGTGAAATGAGATTTAGACTGCAGCTGGGTAGTCTCTACATTGTCATTAACAATTAGTCTGCATCACACCTGTACGGACTCTTATTCCAGTAGAAAGCATAACCAGGTTTTGACAGGGCAAATTTTGTGAGGAATCAAATTTTTAAACAAGATGAAGTATCAGGAGAGTTATCTTGTCAGAAGAGTTTTGTGAACTATCTAGTAATTCCAACGCCTTCTTTATATCGAGACTTAATTTGGGACCCTTTCAATTAGTGAAAATACCTGAAAATTAGTTGTGTTTTCCTCATTTACTTTTAGAGAGTAATTTTATTATGTATTTTAATTCGCTGCCATTTCGTTTTAAGTGTGTTGTGTCTAGTCGCGATAACATATCTATGCTACATACCATATCTTTCAACACGTATCTCTTCAGTACCTATCATGTGTTATTGTTGTAATTGATGAATTTCCAATCGGCTGTAACTTAGCTCTTTATGGCTCAAATTTTATGAAATTTTCAGGATACATGTGTTTAATATAAAAAATGCAGACACGAGCAAATTGAAAAATGTCCTTTTGATTTTGTAGACAAAAACGTAAGAATTATAAAATGACTATTAACAAAGCTGATCGAATTTTGACTTTTGACGTATGTGTTAGCCTTTTAGTTATAAAAACCTACTTCCATGATCTTTGTCAGATTTGTCTGCCCAAAGATTCCCAATTACGAACAGGAGACACAAATGTTACCACATTTTCCCCCCGCCTACATTCTTCTTTGGAAATTCTGTTAGTTTAAAACCTGTTCTGAAAAGTTCCTATAAAGTCCTTTCATTTTATGCCCATATTGGCTCGCTAGAAAAAAAACATTTAAAGGGTTATCACGTACATGGGAAGACCCCTTAAAAATTTTATACATTTTATATTGTACGGGAAGAGGGTACTACTTTCGATCTACATACAAACTTTCATCATTTTAGATTATGCGGTTTGCGAGAAAACTCACTGTGACACAGTCTTGGCCAAGCGGAATGAATCAACCCATTTCTTAAACAGAGTGACTGGGGATGAGAAAAGGGCCACATACGGACCCATTGTGCGAAGACGATCGTAGTCCAAGCGCGGTGAAGTAACTGTAAGGGTGACCAAACCAAGACTAACGGCCAGGGGTTCTGCTATGCATTTGGTGGGATTGAAAAAGAATCATTTATCATGAGTTGTTTGCGTATGTCCAAAGATTAAATTCGGACCTCTACTGTCAACAATTGAGTCGTTTCAAGCTAGCGATTGACCAGAAACGGTCAGAGTTGGCCAAAAGGAGAGGGGATGTGTTCCATCAGGACAACGCCATTCTACAAACTTCTGCAGTGGCCCACCAGAAGCTCTGGGAGAGTGTTGATGCATCCACCATCGTTACCTGCACAAATAGCGTTTCCAATTATGCCCTAAAAATCAAGTTTCAAACACAAACCGTTTATTGCAAAATGTTTTATGATTTAAAACAATTCGAAAAAACAAAACGTTGGATGTGCTTTTGTTGTATTTTTTAAAAATGTCAACACAGGAAAAAGAATTCAACTCACATAAAAGCAAAGGTTACTACTAGTATAAGTACTAGTTACTGAAAAGCCAAATATAAAATTGTCTTCATTGGGGCCATCTCTAAATAGCTGCGATGTCGCTAAAAAGCTGTTGCATATCATAATTGCTTTCCCTCCTTCTAAATAGCCAGCACTGAATTTATACATATGTTATTAGTTGCGATCCGCTATTCAACTGTCCAAACAACCATATCGTCCCGACCTGGCACTGAGCGATTTTTTTGCATTTCAAAACTTGCTTAGTGATAAGAAATTGGCATCAAGAGAAGATTGTGAAAATCAATTGCTAGCGTTTTTCACCAATAGGGGTCAAGACTTCTATGAGAGAGGCATTATGAAGCTACCCAAAAATGCAATAAATTATAGAACAAAACGGTGCATATTTGACAGAAAATTTTTAATGCGAAATATGTTAAAGTCGAAGTTCACGTAAAAATAATGGATTTCTTTTTCCTTAACTCAAAATTAAACTTTTTAATTGTATTATTTATATCTTGAAGTATATATTATTTGACTTCACTAATACGAGTATATAAAGGGCGCTCAAACTTATGCAGCTAAAAAAAATGTGTTTCCATTGCGGGCAGTTATTCTCAGAAACGGCAAGTCTGAAACCAAAAAAAAAAATCGACTTCAAAAGAATGAGATAAAATTGTGGAAGACAAAGAAGCGAGACAGTTAAGGACAAGGAAGGAGGGGGTAAGAAACACACATTTTTATAAACTGAAGCTCAAGAAATGCAGAGAAGCGTTTTGTAATCTGTACGACAAATCACGTAAAGCCATTTTCCGGCTCTTGTTTCTCATTGACGACACAAAAGCTCCTGTAGATCAGCGTGGGCGAAACCATGTACGTGGAAAATATCTACCTGTCGATACGCCCGTTGCCATTAATGATCATATACTCGTAGATCGTTCCCAATGAAAGACGAATCGCAATATACTAGCCAATGTGTTCAGTATTTAGATGCTTCACTTAACTTCAAGATAATACATGCAGACCTGCCAACGAATTTGAGACGGGCGACTACTTGAAATATACTAAAATATTAGCAGTTTGGGAGGGCCCAAACTCACACACACAGACCGCAGACACGCTTCCATGTACATCGGATTAGGACCAAGATCGCTAAAACTAAGTTTCAAAAGCACTAATTTTAATTACTCTAATCTATGATTAGACCCCGTTCTCTGTAGATCATGAGAGTAAATAAAACAAAACTTCATTACCTTCTTTTTATCTTTTTTTACAAAAGATATAAAACTGATTAAGTGGTTTATTGAATTTATTGGTGCGTGAAATTTTAAGGTCTGATTCGGCCTGGCGAAAACCGAAAGGGGGCCTGTTATTCTGCCTACCTTAATGACACAACTCATCCTTCCCGTTCTCAATGGAAAACCTTATTGGTATCTGAAAATTTGGCAACCGGGTGGATGTGGTGCCCCCACGCATCCTCCCATATGGATCGAAATCCTGATGACTGAGTCCATCTTGAGGGACCTATCATTTCATGGTTTCGATTCGGATAAGAGGCTGCGTGGAGGCACCAAGTCCGACCGGTAGACCCTCTTCGGGTTTCGTCAGGCCGAATCAGACTTTTAAATCGAACGCACGAAATCATAGCTTGCGGAGGCAGTAAATATGGTTGCTTTCCTCAACGGACTTTTTGTAGACACTGAAAATGGGGCCCAACGTGGGGCCGAAAAGCTTGTCTATTTGTCATAGGGATGAGTAAACCCGCACCGGCTTGCTTAAAATCGGTTCTCTGTTCGAAAAACCGGATTTGTCCGGAGGTTTTTCCTCCCAGTTTTTTCTTTCAAATTCTAGAATCGGATAGAAAACCGGATACAAATAAATAAAAAAAAATCGAAGACAAAAAACCGGAAAACAGTTTTTTCGCTATCTCTACCTAGGCAGCATTAATGACACAGTAACTAGAGCAAAGTAAATGTTTGATTGGTTCTTGGCATTAGTTGTTTAAATTTCGTTTCAATGTGGAGTACTCTACGTAGGGTACGAAGTGAAGTTAGCACACGATATACAATAAATGCAAAATTTTTGGGGACTGAACTGAAGATCTTTGATCCTTATACTCTAAATGAATTATTTAGCTTAACAGTAAACCATCGGCGTTGGTTTCAATACGTGAATCCTTCAATTCATTTAGATTTATAAATAATTTAGTGAGTAAAAAATCGAAAGACCACATACACCTAAAGCTAATCAATGGATATAAAATTATAGATTTAATTTTGATTCGAGGTTTTTATTTACAAAATTTGCTTAAAAAACTGAAATCTCGGTTCTTCCAAAAACCGGTTTTTTGTCTGTAAAAAACCGCCCAGTTAGATCGAAGATGATAAAAACCGGAAAACCGAAAAACCGGTGTTTTTACCAAAAACCGTTATCCCTAGTTTATCAGTCGTGTGCATGAGACAGACCATCGCCTCTAGGTAGCCCCACTGGTGGGGTGTATCCCATAAGCACTTTTGAACATTACTGTTTTAGACATTAGTATCGCTCGTACCTACCTTGCTGCTGTCCATTGGAGTTTCACTTCATTGGTAGACTAGTAGGTCAAGTGATACTAGTATCTTTGTGTGGTTCAAAAGTTTGCTTACGTTCCATCTGCAAGTCGATCCAAACTTACCCCTCCTCAACATCTTGCGTCTTAAAGTAAATAGATGTGAATGCGTCCTATTGGCTAGCTGGTCCAAGACCATCTTTTGCAAGATGCTTGTTACGTAAGTTTGGTTAAGTAAGTAGATCAGCACTACCTAGCTGATTGGCACCGGTAATCGAAACAAGTCTCGGAGGCAGGGAAGCTAGCAAATACTTGAAAAGGTACCTAAAGCCAACACGGCGCAGTAACATTGCGATCTAAGCCGGAGTAAGGGAGAAAGAAGACCAGTTTTTTTAATGGTATACAGTTATGTACAGGGTGGACCATTAAGTAGTTTGTTTTTAAATCACACGTTGTTTTAACACTGACAGCTGTTTCCCGCTCAAAAGGATGTTAGCATTTGATTTTTGTTCATTTTATTGAATTTTTGAAAAGACTTGCATTTTGCCCACCCAATATATTCCTATATTTTTTTTGAGGTTATTCATAGCTCACCGCTGTCGGCCACTCAAAACACATTGTCTGAAAAATTATATTTTTTTCCTTTATATATTAAATTATTAGTCAAATTTGCTAGGTTCTTATTGAATTATGCCCACCAAAGTGCCTGAAAATCGTCGCGTGCGTACAGACGGACACACTGCGCTTTGTGCCATATATCAGCAGGCCATGGATGCTGACCCACCGGTGGAGACACTATAGTTTGGTCATCTATTTCACCCCAGCTGCCTACAACACCACCGGCAGACATTAAGTAGCTGTCCGCTTTGGCGGTAGCCATTTCTGGCAGCAGCCCCTTCACACAGCGAGGTTCCATTTACCGCGCAGAAAGCATTGCCTAAAGACGCCAGCAGCCGAGATAGAGAGCTGCACCATCGTCTGCTAACTTTGAGGCCACTGGAGGAGCAGAAGCTCCCCGACAATCGAAACTGCATCAGTGGGAACTCACTCATCCAATTATGATGAGGTTATCAACCTGCTAAAAGGAATGACCATTAGGGTGGGGCAGTTAGAACAAAAAATGGCGGATATGAATAAAAACCCGGGTATCAAATCGTCCCGGACCCGTGCATCGAGAAACTAGCGCGAGGTCACCATGAAGGAACGCCGCAACAACAAAGGACATAAACTTTACCACCAGATCCTACATATCTTCTAGGCGGTATGATTCCTTCGATGCCTTGTGATGCGCCGGATCTACCCTCTCAACACTATATGGGAGATGCCGAACGGACGAGCACCATCACAAGTTGGTAGCAATGTAGACAGAAGTGGACACTCTATTACCGTATCACAGGTAGCGGCGATGATTGCTAGCTGAAAGCTGTTTTTTTTTCTGGCCAAGATGACCCAGTCGCAATTGGAGCTTTTCTGCGCAGAGTAGAGCTCATGACCGGCGCCAACCTTGGAGGAGATCTGCAGCTCGTAGCCAAGCACGCGTAGCTGTTGTTTTTAGAGCACGCTCAGCGTTGGTTCTGGAGATTCGTGGATTCCGATCCGTACTTTGGCTGGAGTACCCTAAAATATGCCGTGTTACGTGAATTTGCCCCAGTCGAGAATGAAACTATCATGAAGCAGAAGCTGCGGAGTAGGTGGCAGCTGGCGCATGAGACAGTAGACGACTATAACGAAGCCCTCGTTTGTCTATTGGAGAGCTTAGTTAGCTCGATGTCCAAACAGAAATTTTTGGGAATGTTTTTGGAGGGTATTCGGCCTGATTCGCATGAGAGACTGGTTTTTGTGCCCCGGCATAACGTTGCTACACTCCGTGCTTCGGCGAGGAAGTAAAAGGCAGTCCACTATCATCGGAGGTTAGCACCACAGCATGAGCATGGCAATAGAAGAGATCCACAGGATCAGCGGTTTGTAGCGGAGATTGACCCCAACTTACCAGCATTACGAGTACCCGCGCCATCTTACCGCACACCGTCCAAAATAGACGATTCGGGTGGGATCATTTCTCCATCACATACTGATTTGGACGAACCCCATCAAACGGAAGTCCACGAACTGGCATCTAAGATAAGACTTATTACATGTTGGATTTGTCGGCAGATAGGAGTAGGGATGTGACGGAACGGCAATATTATGTATCGGTTCCAACCGTTCCAGCGCCAGTATATTCGATGCCCTTAACAGCTCCAGTTCCAAACAGCTCCGATTCCAAGTTTTGATTCTGAGCCGTAGGAGAGACTGAACGGAACGGTCTGTAAACAATCTCAACTGCTCCACAGCGATGACTTCATTTTAATTTTTTTAGAAGACTCAAAAATGTTGTACACAATAAAAACAAGTTAATTATTTTTATTTTAAATGTTCATAATATCATGATTTGCATTTTAAAAACGGAGCATCTTTTTCACCATTTAAGCGGGATCTACCGTCGCATAAAATCATGCCAGCCTTCGAAAAAATTTCATTCATTTTGGAATATGCGTTGGAACCGTTCCAAACAGCTCCGAGTACGTATTAGGTTCTATGGAGCGACTCCAGTGAATCCATCCCATCTCTAGATGGGACATCGTTTTACGGCCTGTCAGGCTGAGGCTAAAATTTGTTTGTTCCCGTTGTGGCAAACCAGACACCTATGCCCCGAATCGCACCAATTGCAGGAGGCCAAAAAACTTGCAAACGAGTACCCAAACCAGCCAGCAGTACTCGAGACCCGCACAGTATTGCTTACTGACGATTCCGCTACGATCAGCTTTTCGCCTGATGGAAACAGAACGCCAGACACCCCAATCAATTTGCTTAGTTAAATCTCAGCGGACGCCAGATCTTCCCCAGAGAAGGCCTTGTTATCTCGACCTCCCGAAGTCCCGACCGTACCCGATAAAGTAGTACACCGCCTACGATGACCTTATCACGTCAGACTTCGGGAATATAATGCCGCACGAGCATGAATTTTTGCCACGGAAGAAGTCGTCGAACGCCTACATAAGACCAACGGCTCAACTAGCCGTTGGAGGGGGTTTGGAGAAGAGTGTGCGCCCGACGCAAACATTTCTTCTTCTTCTTCTTCGTAGCCCTACAACCCCTTTCGGGCCTTCGCATAATGATAGTTAGAGTATCTCATTGTCATGATCTAATGTATCGGCACTCCACAAGGTGATATGGTCATTATCACGCTTTGGCCGTGTATCCGTCCACCCAGCTGCGATACGTTCTGATTATAAACCAGCACGTATCATAACTGAATAGGCCAGCACGTATCATAACTGAATAGTCCGTCCGAAGAACCACTCGAACTAAATCTCGTTGACGTCAACGAAACTTGAACCAGAGACCTTCGGCTTACGGGCTTAGTGCTCTAACCACTAAGCCACGCGGACTACGCGGAACATGATACCAGACCGTAACTCGTTATTGGCTTCATCGAGACAGGTGCGAATCTTAGCTGTCTTGCTTCTAGTGTAGGTGCCGAAAATCTGTCACAACACTTCAACCTTGTACGACCCTGGCACTCTAACGTCAGCACTGCGGATGGTACCAAGCACGCCATTAAAGGAGTGCTGACGACTTCTCCAAGAATGGAGTAAGGAAACAAAAAAGGATTTTTTGTTAGAGCATCTCATTTGGCGACACTTAGAAATATTCAAGTTATGAGCATTAGAAATGCACCATCGACCCAATTTATGTTATGGAGATCGTTTTGCAATAAAACGCAGTCCTCCATACTATCGATAACTCTAATATTTTACAATTGTCCGCATATAAGAGACCGGATGACAATATTGAAGCGGGAAGGTCATTGATGATCATGAGAAAAAGTAAACGACCTAAAATTGGTCTTTATGGGACACCAGAACCAGGATAAAATGAAGAAGAGAGGTAGGAGTTGACAGAAACGACACATGCAAGGTTAGAAACATAGGTGGAAACCCAAGATAAAGAGAAGGGGGAAGTTTAAAGCTTTTTATTTTGCTGAGAAGGAGATTGTGGTCACAGAGTCGAAAGCTTTGGAGAAGTTCGTATAGATAACATCCACTTGGCTTTGTTTATCAATCGCGAAGGCGACCGTGTCGGTTAAAGATAAAAGGTTGGCCAAGGTTGTTCGACCTTTGATGAAGCCATGCTGCTCACGGAACAATAAGGAAAGAACTAATGGGTAGACTCTATTATACTATATACTACACTTTCGAAAATCTTGCTGAAACAGGAGAGAATAGAAATACGTCGAAAGTTAGTAACACAATTAATATCACATGCCTTAAAAATAGGAAATACATATGCATATTTCCAGTAGGAAGGAAAGGTGGCATTGGCAAGACTAATATTAAAAATTATAGATAAAGAAACACACAAAGAAGATGACAAAGATTTAATGGAAAAATTCGGGATCCATCTGGACTACAGCCTATGCTTTGATCTAAGCTTTGCATTATAAGCTCGATCTCGAGTGGACTTGTAACAAACCCAGAAGCATCCAATAAGGGCGAAGGCATAGAGGACTCCTTAGCAACTGGATCGATATTTGAACAAGAGAAGAAGGACGAGAAATACCGTGCGAACAGATCACAAGAATCTTGAAATAATGTAGAGGTAATGTTTTCGCAGGAAACAAACTGAGGAAATTTACGAGAACTCTTAAGAGAACGGATAAAGGACCAAAACGGCTTCGTGTGATTGGCATTTAAGGAGATTTCTTTGCGAAGCTCCTTGAACAGTTCGAAATCCCTCTGGAGACGTGATTTCAGAAATTTTGAACGAGCAGAATCCTTAGCTTTCAAAGGCGCAAGTAAGTTAGAGTCGATCCATGGGACATCGCCTGGCTTTTTCGGACGACACATAGGAGTATTTTCCTGGATAATTTAAGAGAGTATGGTATAGAAGTTACTAGGTACCTCATTGACTCCTAGATTCCTGAGGAGAGAGAACCAGTTTCTAGAATTGATTTCCTGTTCAATTCCGAGGTAGTTAGCTTTAAAGAAGTTGAAGCGAGCAGGCAACACCTTTTTAGGATGAGAAGCTTGGCGTGTATTAGTGAGAAAAGACAGTGGGGTATGGTGCGGATCAAGATTCACATATGGTGTGGGCGAGGGAACGAAGTTAAGTGAAGATTTAGGGAGATTAGATAAGATAAGGTCTAGAATTTTTTTTTTATGTTGGGAACAATATTGAACTGAAAAAGGGCACAAAGTGAAAGAAAGGAAGAAAGAGCTAAAGATAAACCGCCAGTTGAAATAACTGCAGAGACAGTCTCATTCCATACAACAGAAGCAATATTAAAGTCGCCAAAAACAAGAATATAGGATGAAGGATAGTTGTTGGTGATATAGGAAGAAAGTTCAGAGAAGAATCGCTTTTAAATTGAAATTGGACTGTTACAAGGGATGTAGCAAACCAAAATTTTACTACAAGGAAAGAGAACACGGACAGCTACACATTCCACTGGAGGAGAAGCATGGAAGTCCGCGCACAGAGCACAGCTGACGGATTTATGAACGCCTACAAGAACCCCACCTCCATCAAATTTCCCGCTGACTAACCGGTCACGATCACTACGGAAGAAAAAAAAGTTAGGTAGAAGTTAATTGTCACAAATATCATCAGTCAGCCAAGCTTCTGTTAAGCATATAATTTTATCACTATAATTAGAAGAAGCTACTTGAAGGTTATTTGTCTTGGTCCTCAAACCACGAACATTTTGGTAGTAACATGAGGTCCATTGTTGATTGAAGATTTCAGAAGGTTCATTGAGGTTCCGTTTTGGTCGGAAATCGACTCTTGGGTTGCCGCTTGTTGAAGGATTTAACCAGTGATCCTTGAGGCCAGAATTGAGGTTGCAGCATAATTGATAAACTCTTAGGTACCAATAGTTTAAAGGAGCTTATGAGTTGATCTGGAAGATTTTCCTTGGTTGATTTGACGCGCTTAAATAATTTAGGTACATAACCAAGTTTAGAAATAACGTACTTGGTCATATCCTCGTTCGAAGTCTCAGGCTAGACTCGATATGAAAACTTGAAGTAGAGGCGAAACTGCAGTCAATATACCGTTACCTGTCGTGACGCTTACTTGTGGGCTAAGTAAAGCATTTGGTGCCGGAATATGATTCTGAATCTGTGGTTGAACGATCTGTTGCTGTTGCAGAACAAGCATACTACGCGTGAGAGGACGATCCTGCAGAGCTTGATGTCCTCGATTATCGATTGATGATTGTTGATCACTGGATAGGTGTTGACAGATATACTCATCTTGCACACAAGGTGATATTAATAGAGAGGGCAAAGAATGAGGCTGATGGAACCACTGCGCTGGATGCTCTTGAGAAACATTTGTTGATTTCGCTGATGTAAGTGGCTGTAAATGTACATCATTTTGGGCTAAATTTTGATTTTGACTTTAATGCTGCTGGAGCTTATCTCTTTTCACAGCATCGCTTGACTTAGGCGATGTAGAGGGCAGTTGCGTTAGCGCGATCTTAACGAGAGCCGCGAGAAAATTTTTCAAATTTGAAGTGCCCTTTTACGTCTATCTGCTGCTGATAAAGCAAGCTAGGGGGAAAATATTTTTCAAATCGATAATCACAAATCAGGAGATTCGTATACGATGCCTTTCGATTCTGGAATCCATTTAACTCCCATCATTGATATGGTCCCATTAGGTTCATGGTCAGAGCGCTAGACATTTAAGCCGGACTTTAGTGCATCAAATCACGGTAGTGGTAATATATATTTCGTGTCCTGTGACGGACTTTGAGCGCACGCACCCATTTGTGGATACTGGCGCGAAAATCGTATGATGGTCACATAGTCAAGCGTGATACTGGCCATATCACCTTCTAAAGTACCGTTACAGCTACAAAATGAGATGCTCCTCGGTGTTTGATGAAGACAAATGGCTGACGTTCATAAAACCAAGCCCCGATATATTTGACGCTGTACCCTCATCCGATAATCTGACCGATAAGCATATAATTATTCGCATAGATCTTAATGCAAACATGTGCTCTTTTAAGACTTTAAAAAAACTTCATAACCTCTGATGCTGAAGGAATTAAGAGGAAGCACGGAAACTAGTAGATTATTATAGAATAGAGCATTATAAGATTTAATGCTCGCATCATTTATATTTCGCTTGTTTTGCATGCGATTGACCATAGGTACGGGTTGTTATTTCTTATTAGGCTTTTCATATTTATTGTCTCCTAATGTATGTGCCACAAGTTTTTTCTATCCAACGACAGGAAAACTGTGTCAACTCTCGTCCTTTTTTTCATCCACGCCAATTCCGTGGGTAATTGATTTATTAGGCGCATGGCGCCGAAAATTCAACCATATGACGTGTTTGGAACCATTCCAAATTAAATACAGTGTAGCTTCGAGCTTTTGCCTTGATTAAAATTTCCTGGGAATAAAAGTCTCTTATTTCAGAGGAACACTCAAATGTGATAACATAATGCATCGCGTGGTCGATAAATACCGTACACACGCAAATTTCAATCAGAAAAATGGAATCAGCAAAAGCTGCCGCATTAAAGCTACATAAATTCCACATGAAAGGAAATTTTTAAGTTAAATCCAGATTAATCCAAACACGAACTGAGCAAACGAGATGTGTACATTGCACTGTACGAGTGAGTACCCAACAAACGCATTACACTATTACAAAAATTCAACTTTGATTAATTCAATGCCCCCCGAAAAATTCAACATCATCACGCAATTGAGTGAAGAAATTGTCTAACTGAAATATGCATTGTACTACTCTACTGCTATTTTCTTTTCATTTTCTTCCACATTTTCGTTGTACTTGTATCTTGTTGAAAATAGTATCCAATGCAGAGAAGCGCAACGGCGGCCACATGTACGAAATACCGCTTGGATCCGCCATGCGTGCTTTTCCGCGTTCATTACATTTAAACGAGTATTTCCCAGCTGAAACCACGCGAATGCTAGGGAATGAACGAGCACACATTACAAAGACGATGGGGAGCTTCTTAAATGATGAGTCAGAAGGAAAAGCAGCTCTATCGCGCATTAAAGCGACTTATCGCCCATTCCACGAACAATCTGCTTTGAGATATTTGCTGACTCGCGGCTGTGCTGTTAGCCCGCGGTAGGCTAAGTGTTAAGAAGATTAAATGCAACGAGTGAACAGTTTTGTTGGCGATAGAAGTCGGGGCCGCGAGATTTTTTGGGGGATACTAGGCAGCATTGAGTTGGGATATGAGAAATGTTGCGGGTAGCAAGGCTGTGCCTGTCGTCTTGAATTTCTTAGGAGTAGATGCCATTAGTGTTGGCGTCGACGCAAGGCGGTAAGAAATAAAATAAGTGGCACGACAAAGTGTTCACTTTAACTTTGCGCCACAATCACGCAAACGACAAGTGTGAGTCATATATTGGGAGGAAAGTAGTAAATGCTGTTAAGGGGGTATTTCTTTAGTTAGCGGTACGTTGGCGCAATTTTTTCGGTGTATGTTACTTGCTTAGCTGGTCTGGACTGGAAGACTGAAAGTTGCAAACGATATTGGTCAATGCTCTATGATTACAGCGGACGGAGAGTCTAAAAATGGAAACACTTTTACGAGTTGGCGAATATATGTTTTATTTTTGTACAGGAGTAAGCTGGAAAATTTGGCTATAATATATTTTCTTGCTTATATTTGTCTTTGCAATCATCTGTAAGTGCTTTAAACTTGTTCTTCATCCTGACTGAACATTTTCTCACAGTATCCACTCATTCCGAATCTAAAATAAATTGCTTGAAACTTTGCGAACATTTGTAGAAAAATGCAGATAACAAATTGCTTTCTGTCAGACTCTTATACCTTCTCGTGTGGTTTGCCAAATGAAATCAGACCATCAACATAAAGATATCAGGCGCGTTTCAAGAAAAAAAGCTTTTACCGGATAGCATTGAATAATTAACGATAATGTAGCTGATGGTCAGTATATCCGTTCTGATCGATTTTAGTAGTTGAATTTAAATCGAATTAAATGCAACGAAATCAAGTAAAAGTTGAAAATATATGGTTGGAAGGTTTAAACTGGAAGAATTTTGCTTTTTTCTTTTATAATTGCGTTTTAACGTTATCTTCTGGATGGTTTTGTGAAATCGATGAAACTGAGAATTATTTTCTTACCATCCGATCTTTTACTTTTCATTATAGATAACATGTAATCAATTAGTCTCACGTTAGTGGTTAGATTCAATTTGACCTCCTTAGATATTTTATAGTTTTTATGTTTTGGTACTCAAACTTTTTTCGGAATTCTTTATAAGACGAATGTTTTCTGGTAACGAACTCAGCAAGATTGTTGATTTATAGTTTTAAGGTGATTTTGTTCCAAACCAAATTTTCATTGATTTTTTTCTCTTTCCAGGTTCGTAATCAATTGCAACTAATTTCAATTGAGTCACCGTGATAGTAAGTTAATGCTCAATTATTTTAAAATTTTAAGGCTAGATTTTTTATGCAGTAAACAGTGATGGTATTCAAATTCCAGTATAAGTATTCATTAAAAAATAACTAGGTTTTCAGACATTCAGGGTTATCTTATTTATTTTTACTTGATTCCTTTGTTCTTGATTGGTTTTAAAAATAATGGAATTTAAACGGCCTAAACGTTCGTTGACGTATGTGCGACATCTTAGCAAAAAGTTATTCATTGCTGCCTGAAGGGTTGCAGCAAAAATTGCCTCGATTATCGTTTAAATGGATTGCTTTAAATCTGTAATGATTCTCCTTCGTCCGTTCGTTCGCTTCGAAATTTCTCGAAGGAAATCCAAACCGACCTTCATCGGTTTTAGACGTGAAGTCTCGCAATGTGTCTACAGACTGCACCCAATAGGTCAACAAGTACGGATACCCTTAGTCTGCTGGCAGGCTGGCTAGTTCCGAGAGGAATTTCCGCGAGCAGACTGAGGCCGAATACAATTTTATCAACCCCGGATTTAAAACGCTTCAAAAACTTCGACCGTACGTCCAGTCGAAAAAAGAGAAACAAAAAAGAGACAACGTCAATCAAAATTACACATTCTCGATTATTCACCGACGCGGTACTGAAAACAATGCTCGAATCCAAAACCGAATCAATCTACTCTCACTAAAAGCGCAAAGCCAAGCTAAGGCATAGCGTACCGACCCGAATCACCGAACCAACCAGTTGCGGATTATCAATATCGTATCCCCTCGGCGGCATACTCATCTTCGGTCTTCCCTTCCTCCTGAAAAAGAACGACTATCTACTTCAAGGGAAAGATTTTGGTTAATAATCAATTGATTCCGTTTGGTATTTCTATCATTTAAAGCTTTATGTATTGTTATGTTTTCAAATCAATTGACTGCGTCACGGACCTGGGCGAGATAGAAGAGGCCATCAAAAGGGAGTTCCCTAGAGTAGGCCGGATCAAAGCATGGCTGACATCAGAGAACCATAGGGGACAACGCATGGCCATCATTGACTTGATCGAAAAGGACGCCGAACAATTTCTAAATAAGGGAAAAGTAGGAATAGGGTCGATAATCGGCAGGACTCGGCGAAAAGCAGCGCCTCTTCAGTGCTTCAACTGCCTTGGCTATTATCACACCGCATAATGTCGGGTTGTTCAAGAAGCCCTAGCCAAGGAAAACACAGGACCGATGACCCGTATCCTGGAGGTAAACCTACACAGCAGTTCAACCGCCCAAAACCTGCTTGAACAGTTTGCGAGGCACATGAAAGCCGACTGTTTGCTGCTGAGTGAGCAAAACTACGATAAAAGTTCTGCATCATTGTATTCTGATGAAACTAGTACTGCCGCCATCTGGGTTCGGAACAGTGATTTCTAAGCGGAGGGATCTGGACGGGGGATAGTTTCGTGTGGGTTTGGTGTTCAGGACCACCTTCTTTTACCTAACGCTGAACGGACGGATATAATCTTTCCAAGCCAATCTTGATGTTTTGGAGGTCGCTGTCTCGAACGCAAATGACAACGTGCTGATTGGCGGAGACTACAACGCTAAAACAATCTAATGGGGCATGTCTCAAACAGATTCGCGGGGAAAACGAATCCTAGAAATGGCGGCCAGGACGGCGCTCGTCGTACTAAGTACTGGAAATACGCCAACCTTCCGCCATATTGGTTGTGAAGGAACCATAACGACATGACATTCACCTTGGAGTCCTTAGTGCGGAGGATACACAATTGGAGAATATTAGAGGACTATTCAGTCAGCGATCATCAGTACATTATTTTTGAGATTAGGGATGTTGTCTCTTGACGTTTGTGCTCTCGATCTTTACAGACGACAGGTGCCTCGCTACAGGGAGATTCGCAGGGCAGAGGATTTGGCAGCTCAAGACTTGGTGAACTCAACTATGAGCATCATCACGCTTCGAAAACCCCGGCGCATCAAGCCTACAGTCCACGGGTGGTCGACTGAGTGTCATAAGATTTGGCGTGAGGCTCAACGGGCTCAGTACCTTGACGAGGTAACGGCTCTCATTCAATTTATGGTCAATATAGAGGGTCCTAGACCGTCAGGAAGATGCCTCTTGATGATTGCTGTAGGGTCAGTGCTATTGCACGGATCAGAAATATGGGAGACTGTAATGTGACGCCTACGCCCGGGAATCGAAGTGATTCCGATCCCGAACCCTTGCAACCGGCCATCTGGAAATGCCCCTCCACCATGGCCATCGAGAAAACTATGCCACTGGCGACAACTGGAGAGGCACATTGCCGCCATATGGCGTGCCATTCCACACACAGCTGTTTTGTCCGATGTGACAACCGGGTGATTTGGACAGCCACATGGAGGCGAAGGAGTACAAATGGACGACGAGTGAACAAAACGTCATTAGGACACTTTGAAGTGTTTTTATTCATTTTCTGAACGAAATTGCTTCGGAAACCATCAATAAATACCTCAGCATAAAGACCAGATCATTCTTCGACGAACATAGCAACTATTGTGATATACGTTAGTGTTGTGTCTAAAAGAAAAGAACGCGCGTCCCGGCTGTGTAGAATGAAAGAAAAAAGACCGGAGGAAATAGGAGCCTTGGACAAACCTGAAGCTTTGCACTCTGGTAACTATTCTTCAAAATGCTTGTTGTAGTTCTTGGGGACTTGCACATTCCACATCGATGTAGTAGCCTGCCGTCAAGATTTTAAAAGCTATTGGTTCCTGGGTGCATGCATCATATCGTATGTACCGGCAATTTATGCACGAAAGAAGATCAACAGGCTCAAATTATGAAAGAGTGTGAGCGGAAAGGCACAAGAAGATAACAGTCAGGCGAAAGGTGACCATGCGGGTGAAAGCAGCAGTGCTGAAAAACCATCAGCAGTGGCAGAAGTTGAAGGCTTTAGTAATAGCATAACTGCATCTAATCACTTCACCTTGAAATATTCAACTCCAGTTTTCTCGTAAACTTCTTCTAATGTTAAATATTGCGGCGGATTCAGGGAAGCAATATCAAATTACGCGCTAAACTAGTTAACACGTCACTTTGCGAGTTTGCAAAACAATTGAATAAATACCGAGATCAACTAAATTGATACTGAAGGCGAGCCGAACAATTGACAGTTGGGAGAACGTCAAATATTGCAATTCACTTCGCTTGCCGGGGATCGTTTGTCAACGAATGGTGGGTGAGACTTTCTGCTAGAACGTTAGACGCTAGACAACGAATTTTTGGCGATATGAGATTCGGTCTAGCTGATATGGAACAGGTCACCGATGTCAACTGCCGAGTTGAATTTAAAGTGCTTGAGCTCGCGGATAGGAAGTTAATTAAAGATTAATTCTTTCGAGGTGTTTGTTTGGTGGCTAGAATAAAAATTGGATTAGCAAGCATCTGAGATCTAAGCGCGGTTAGGAAGGTCTTATCTTAGCCAATGTGTTAAGGGGCCCTGCGGTATATATACGAGTATATCTAATGTGCAAACACTAATTTGTTGATGCGTTTAATTTTTTTTTTGTAAGACCCCAAATCTACTGTCGTAAAAAAACAAATTTCTCTTATGTGTTTCTTTGGATGGCGTTCTTGTTTATATTTGAGCCACATGGCGCTAAATGACGCTATTAGAGAGCTGACGGTAGCCGTAAATACTTGTTGGTCTCCAGTGTTTAATGGTACAACAACAATGAAGGCGGCGAGTCTTTATATGAGCTCACTTTGTCCAATAATGTCATGAAAAATTTTGGTCATGAACCTACATTCCGAACCTCCAACGCAGCGTTTAAATTGATAATAGAACCTTACATATACCTTTCACTAAATGCAAGGCGGGACTCTGCAGGAGCGTTTTTGAGTAGAAATATCAATTTACTCTATACATATAGGAAAGCCTATAAGATGAAATAAACATGCATCAATATCAACTCCCGACCGAATCCTAAAAGTAAATTAGAAAATTTCAACGATTGATTTTTCCATATCGACATTTCTCTCGAAATACTGAAACACTTTCTATCTTTCCACTTAAGATTGAAATTAAGCAAAAATTCAGAAATTTAATTCTAGAGTACATTTACATGAAAAAGGCCTTGATTTATACAAAAGAAAAATAATATAATGTTTTAATGTTTAATTTCAGTTTTTGAATTAGTTCCTTTATTTGATTGTTTTGTGATGATTCATTTGTTGATTTTTTTGTATGGACCATTTTTGGAAGTTTTATTTCTGGTTTATAGAGCAGATAAGTTTAAAGGCCACAGATGCTCGTAGATGTTGCTCAATAGATTTCAAAGTGTTCCCCCTCAATATAGTACTTACCCTTTGAAATAACTTGTTTTCATCTGCCAATTTAAAATAATGTTTTTATACGATGGAAGTTATCAAGAGACCATTTTAATTTAAAGGGGCACTAAAATTATACTGTATGAATCTCGCTAATTACTATTTATTATAAGTATCCAGCATTGGCTTTTGATTTTGTATCCTTTTGGGTTACAAACTATTAAGACCTTACGATTTTTATTTTCAATCCGTTACTAAGACTTAATGGAAAGAAGAAATTAATAAGTATTGCCCGAATTAAAAATGAAAACTGATGGTCAATTTGACATATTTAGATGAGGGTAAAAAATCGTTGGACAATTCCTTATCTTAATTAATATTCAAGGAATTTATAAAAAAGAGAAAAAACGCCCGAGTGTTTCACTTGTATTATTTTATACACTATCAAAAAAAAAAAAAAATTGTGTCAAACAAGAATAAATGATATTTAGTACTTAAATAGCATAAGCTAACAAATTACATATAAATTTAATTCTATGTAAACAAAACTAAAACGAACTCAAGAGGTATAAACAATAGGACTAGTGTAAATATAAAACCAAATATTCAAGTATTTAATGAAGTGCTTCATGAAAAACAAATAACATACGAGTAGGAGAAAGTTAATCTGTAGCTCATACAAATAATTTCAATTTGTTTTATTGTTAACTGCCATTTTGGTAATCATTTTTAATCTCATATTACAATGCATTGTCTTAAGTAAAGATATTTAATCGTAATTCTAATGATAAACACAAGAAAAATGGATGAAAGTAACTATTTAAGGTATTCCAGAATATGTCCAGTTGTAGACTTATAATTATTGATATGAGATCCATTTGCTTGGTTCCGTCCCACGCTTTTATTTCTATAACATCAAAAAAAAAGTAAACCTTCAATGTTTAACAGGAAATATTACCGTGTGAAGGAAAAGATGTTAATATTTGAATTTATTATTAAAATTTTTTTTTTTAATCATTTTTTTTATATGATGTGAATTGCTAAACAGAAAAAAATAAATATAATTATTAAAAATGAATTGCTAGGATAACCCACGACTTTCCTTTTCAGTGGCTCTTCTTTTTCAGTGGGAACAGAGAGTGTAGGGTAAGTATGCCGTCGCGAGGGTAGGGTTTCGACAAATCCGCTGAGGTCGGTTTCGCGTCGCGCGCGGTACGCGGTACCTTTGATTGTTTTGTCGTTTATTTAGAGTAGGTTTCGTCGGGTTAATTTAAAGTAGCATACTTTTCGGTACCGCGTCGGGAATTCGGGAACGCGAAACGAAAATTAGATTGTTGTACTTTGACTGGTAATGGAAGAAAAATACGGAGTAACGTAAAGTAGGTTTCTTCTCCGTATGATTTTGTTTTCTTTTGATAACGCGTTTTGAAAACGGGCAAGTTCAGGTGGCTGAAAATATTGTAATTGAGCGTAACCCATTCGGAGACCCGCGACCGAAATCCTCTCCGAACTAGCTGGCCGACAAGCAGCCACCGCGTGAATGGGTTACGGTGCACGGATTGGTTGACCTGTTGGTACCATCCGTTGGCACTACTCAGACTTAACGTCTAGAACCGATGAGAGGTCGGTTCCGCGTTCGATCTGAAAAGTAGAAAATCATTACAAGACGTTCTCAGCAAGAAGGTATACCGAAAACGCTTGGCACAGGTGCAGAAAAGAGGAGCCCTGGGAAATACATATTCATATCCGACAGTGGTGGTAAGAGTTATTGCGGGCGTGATGCCTGTCGCCCATCTTGCTGGAGAGCGCCACGATATTTCTCTGCGTCGAAGCGCGTCTGCAAGGAATACGGTCGCTCGCGGGGAGAAACACCGCTCACCCAACGATTGGCAGTAGCCTTCGATGAATTGCACGAAGCGAAGGTGAACTGCGCGGCTCATACCGGATGTGAGACCGCGGTTAAATCGAAGGTGTGGTGAGACTGACTTCTATCTGATCCAGCTTTTGAGCGGGAATGGGTGTTTTTAGTCTTACCTGCACAAGATTGGTAATTCAAGGTCCCTAGACTGTAGATTTTGCCCTGGAGAGAAATACAATGCTTACCATACATTTTTCGCATGCGAAATTCGGGAGGGAGTTCGACGGAACCTATGCAAGGAAACAGGAGAGCTTACCCCGCATGGTGTATGCTGGGGGTTGCTTGAATCGGTTGACAAATAGAACCATGCGGCACATTATGTTCGGGCAGTCCTGAAAGGTAAAAGGGACTCACAGCAGCCGGGGACGTCGAGGATGGGGCATAAATTATCTAGTTATTCCCCTGCCGCTGGAGGAAGGATCTGCCCACGGCGTAGCAAACCGAGACTTGGCCTGAAGGAATGTGTCAAACAGTTCCAGGCTAGGCTCTCAGGTTAATAGGGGAGGTGTTTAGTGGATAATCCAGTTGCCCCCGAACATGAGAGCCCCACACTGAGTGCGTAAATCGCATTCACCTCCCAATGGCTTTTACTGTTAAATAAAAAAAAATGTCCACTTTCACCCCGATTTTTCAGCATAACTGATCGACGCATATAAGAATTTTGATTGAAGAGGTTTCAAATGAAGGTCAACATATTGGACTAAAATATATCGCCACAGAATCATACTCCTTTCGAGGACCCTGCAGATATTAACAGTTGAATATGGTAAATTAATGTCGAGAAATTAAATTTTTATGATCTGCCGTACTAAATATGCCAATTATTTTGCGACTATTCAAGGATTTGATGGAGATATCAAACCTTTCATAGATACTAAAAATTATCAGTATCCTAAATTTTCTCCCCAAATGGTCAATTTTAGTCAATCATTTCTACCGGAAATGACCAATAAATTACTTCTAAATGGGGACAGGGACAACTTCATGATTGCTTTTCTATTCCGCATTCATTCTTCGTCTGCTAATGAACTTATTAAAAGATCGAATGAACTTATTAAAAGATCCTTAAACGTAGACGTTCCATGTAGGATTCTAATCTAATTTCTAATTTCCCGAAGAAATAATAAAGATTGAGTGTTAGCAAACATTTTAATGCCCCGCTTGTGCGGCTTTGTCTTGATATATTGAATATTCCCTTAGGATTCTTATATGTTAGATTATGAGGACTTCATCTCCAGAATTATGCTCATCTGATGGAATTTCCTTGAAATTCTTTCGAACTTTTTCGAAATATTGCCGAACTTGAAACAGCTCATCATGCGCTAGATCAATTCGGTCTTTCATATCGGCGTTGTTATTCAGAAAGAGATTGGACTTAATTTGGTCGATCGTATTTCTTGGCATAGAATCCGCTATAGTGGCAAATCTGGTTGTATGAGCCCAATACATCCTGTAACTGGGCATCTTAAAAATACTACTTAGAAAATATATGCCCAGAAAAAACACTTATTTCAACATAATTAGTCTTGAAAGACGTATTTATATCTTTCTGCGTTGCATATAAATTAGTCTGGTACACAATGAAGTTAATAAGTTCATCTTCAGTAAAATATCGAAAATACTCCAGCAGAGTCCAATCCGCAAAGATATCCCCGTATAGAAAATCTACCGAGCACTGTGTATCAATATCAGAAATATTGATTCTCCGCTAAGTTGTGTCTCTTTTTAGAACTACAGAACTAGTAGAAGGCTCTTCAGTTCCTAGTTCTGCTTCTTGCTCCCGAAGCCCGGCTACATTGTTGATTGCCATCCCCTCTGTGACAACATGTTTCAAATATAACAACTCAATCGCCAATTTTAAACTATTACCTGCTTCTGATATTTCTTGCAACACATTTTCCGCATGAAAATCTTCTCCTTCAACTTGAGCTGTTACAGTGTTGACAACGTTGCCGTACTCATCCTCTTCAGCTTCGCTTCCTAAGAACAAGGATCTCACGATCACTTAAATCACGTCATCGATACATTATTTATAATTTTAAGGGAACTTTTCAACTGCTAAGACTATCTTCAATTAATGAAAATACCAAAATAAACGCGTTTTATATATTCCTAAATGCCAGTGTAACGTAACCAATAAAATCATTCCTGGAAATCAATAAAAATGTCGACCTCTTCTTCCCAATGATGCCATATGGTAACAGCCGATTTTCCTAAAAAAAGGTATAAACTAGGTGCAGTCCGTGTGGTGTAGTGGTTAGAGCACTCCTCCCGTAAGCCGAAGGTATCTGGTTCGGCTCTCGTTGGCGGCAATGAGATTTAGTTCAAGTGATTCTGCGGACGGACAATAAGCCCGTTCAATTATGATACGTGCTGGCTTCAAATCACAAACAACGTATCGCAATTGGTTGGACGGACACACGACCAAAGTGTGATACTGACCATATCATCCTGTGGAGTGCCGAGACATTCAATCATGATAATGAAATACTCGAACTATCTCTAAGCGAACCCCCGAAATGGGCTGTAGTGCTACAATAAACTCAATACTTTTCTCAGGCTATTACTTTATGATAACCTTACTAATGATCAAATTCACCTAAAAATGTGTTTACATCCCTAGAAAAAATTAATCGTGCATGCAATTTACATCATACCAATTTTCAAATTAACATGTGACATTAAATTTTCAAAATAAACTTGTGACATCTAGAAACAACACGCGGTGCGGAATGCAGGTTAATTTTTCATGGGTGTTGCTGTCAATATGGCAGAATGTTGTTTGGTGTTTGTGTGTTCAGTGGTTGCTTTGGGAAGTGGTAGTGGAGATAATATGGTTTTAGTTGGCGTCACAATCATAATGCTCTCTTCTGGAAGTTCATTTGTAATTTCAGATAGATTTACTGGAGTCTGAAGTGTCGTACAGTTCCAAGCAGATTATTCACTTCAGGTGCATTTACTGCTGGATGTGTTTGATCTTGGTCCAAAGTATCGATTCAATCCAAGGGGACAAGTGTGATGGACGAATTTATCACAGTTACGGAGTCGTTACTGGTACCCAATATCTAGCTTGAAGCCAGGAAGTTTTCTTCTTCAAAAAATATTTGGATTAATGCGAAAAATTCCAGATGCCTTAAAACCAGCCACCCGTTTTGGGTTTGTAGCCGTGTCACAAAAGGCTTTATTAAGTATAGAAGCCACATCAAGTGATGTAATTTTTTGCATGGCGTGGCTTTTTATGAAAAGACCACACGAGAGGAATTTCCGCGAGCAGACTGAGGCCGAATACAAGTTTATCAACACCGGATTTAAAACGCTTCAAAAACTTCGACCGTACGTCCAGTCGAAAAAAGAGAAACAAAAAAGAGACAACGTCAATCAAAATTACACATTCTCGATTATTCACCGACGCGGTACTGAAAACAATGCTCGAATCCAAAACCGAATCAATCTACTCTCACTAAAAGCGCAAAGCCAAGCTAAGGCATAGCGTACCGACCCGAATCACCGAACCAACCAGTCGCGGATTATCAATATCGTATCCCCTCGGCGGCATACTCATCTTCGGTCTTCCCTTCCTCCTGAAAAAGAACGACTATCTACTTCAAGGGAAAGATTTTGGTTAATAATCAATTGATTCCGTTTGGTATTTCTATCATTTAAAGCTTTATGTATTGTTATGTTTTCAAATCAATTGACTGCGTCACGGACCTGGGCGAGATAGAAGAGGCCATCAAAAGGGAGTTCCCTAGAGTAGGCCGGATCAAAGCATGGCTGACATCAGAGAACCATAGGGGACAACGCATGGCCATCATTGACTTGATCGAAAAGGACGCCGAACAATTTCTAAATAAGGGAAAAGTAGGAATAGGGTCGATAATCGGCAGGACTCGGCGAAAAGCAGCGCCTCTTCAGTGCTTCAACTGCCTTGGCTATTATCACACCGCATAATGTCGGGTTGTTCAAGAAGCCCTAGCCAAGGAAAACACAGGACCGATGACCCGTATCCTGGAGGTAAACCTACACAGCAGTTCAACCGCCCAAAACCTGCTTGAACAGTTTGCGAGGCACATGAAAGCCGACTGGTGAGCAAAACTACGATAAAAGTTCTGCATCATTGTATTCTGATGAAACTAGTACTGCCGCCATCTGGGTTCGGAACAGTGATTTCCAAGCGGAGGGATCTGGACGGGGTTAGTTTCGTGTGGGTTTGGTGTTCAGGACCATCTTCTTTTACCTAACGCTGAACGAACGGATATAATCTTTCCAAGCCAATCTTGATGTTTTGGAGGCCGCTGTCTCGAACGCAAATGACAACGTGCTGATTGGCGGAGACTACAACGCTAAAACAATCTAATGGGGCATGTCTCGAACAGATTCGCGGGGAAAACGAATCCTAGAAATGGCGGCCAGGACGGCGCTTGTCGTACTAAGTACTGGAAATACGCCAACCTTCCGCCATATTGGTTGTGAAGGAACCATAACGGGCGTGACATTCACCTTGGAGTCCTTAGTGCGGAGGGTACACAATTGGAGAATATTAGAGGACTATTCAGTCAGCGATCATCAGTACATTATTTTTGAGATTAGGGATGTTGTCTCTTGACGTTTTTGCTCTCGATCTATACAGAGAGGTTCGTCGAGGTGCTCACGACAGGTGCCTCGCTACAGGGAGATTCGCAGGGCAGAGGATTTGGCAGCTCAAGACTTGGTGAACTCAACTATGAGCATCATCACGCTTCGAAAACCCCGGCGCGGCAAGCCTACAGTCCACGGGTGGTCGACTGAAATCGCTGAAAAGAGAAAGGAGTGTCATAAGATTTGGCGTGAGGCTCAACGGGCTCAGTACCTTGACGAGGTAACGGCTCTCATTCGGTTTATGGTCAATATAGAGGGTCTAAACCGTCAGGAAGATGCCTCTTGATGATTGCTGTAGCGTCAGTGCTATTGCACGGAGCAGAAATATGGGAGACGTTCTCAGCAAGAAGGTGTACCGAAAACGCTTGGCACAGGTACAGAAAAGAGGAGCCCTGGGAAATACATATTCATATCTGACAGTGGTGGTAAGAGTTATTGCGGGCGTGATGCCTGTCGCCCATCTTGCTGGAGAGCGCCACGATATTTCTGTGCGTCGAAGCGCGTCTGCAAGGAATACGGCCGCCCGCGAGGAGAGACACCGCTCACCCAACGATTGGCAACAGCCTTCGATGAATTGCACAAAGCGAAGGTGAACTGCGCGGTTCATCCCGGATGTGAGACCGCGGTTAAATCGAAGGTATGGTGAGACTGACTTCTATCTGATCCAGCTTTTGAGCGGGAATGGGTGTTTTCAGTCTTACCTGCACAAAAGTGGTAATTCAAAGTCCCAAGACGTTAGATTTTGCCCTGGAGAGAAATACAATGCTTACCATACATTTTTCGCATGCGAAATTCGGGAGGGAGTTCGACGGAACCTATGCAAGGAAACAGGAGAGCTTACCCCGCATGGTGTATGCTGGGGGTTGCTTGAATCGGTTGACAAATAGAACCATATGGCACATTATGTTCGGACAGTCCTAAAAGGTAAAAGGAACTCACAGCAGCCGGGGACGTCGAGGATGGGGCATAAATTATCTAGTTATTCCCCTGCCGCTGGAGGAAGGATCTGCAGCTTAAAGGCGCCCACGGCGTAGCAAACCGAGACTTGGCCTGAAGGAATGTGTCAAACAGTTCCAGGCTAGGCTCTCAGGTTAATAGGGGAGGTGTTTAGTGGATAATCCAGTTGCCCGCGAACATGAGAGCCCCGCACTGAGTGCGTAAATGGCATTCACCTCCCAATGGCTTTTACCGTTAAATAAAAAAAAATGTCCACTTTCACCCCGATTTTTCAGCATAACGGATCGACACATATAAGAATTTTGATTGAAGAGGTTTCAAATGAAAGGCAACATATTGGACTGAAATATATTGCCACAGAATCATACTCCTTTCTATGACCCTGCAGATATTAACAGTTGAATATGGTACATTAATGTCGAGAAATTAAATTTTTATGATCTGCCGTACTAAATATGCCAATTATTTTGCGACTATTCAAGGATTTGATGGAGATAACAAACCTTTCATAGATACTAAAAATTATCAGTATCCTAAATTTTCTCCCCAAATGGTCAATTTTAGTCAATCATTTCTACCGGAAATGACCAATAATTGCTTTTCTATTCCGCATTCATTCTTCGCCTGCTAATGAACTTAGTAAAAGATCGAATGAACTTATTAAAAGACCCTTAAACGTAGACGTTCCATGTAGGATTCTAATCTAATTACTAATTTCCCGAAGAAATAATAAAGATTGAGTGTTAGCAAACATTTTAATGCCCCGCTTGTGTGGCTTGGTGTTGATATATTGAGTTATTCCCTTAGGATTCTTATATGTTAGATTATGAGGACTTCATCTCCAGAATTATGCTCATCTGAAGGAATTTCCTTGAAATTCTTTCGAACTTTTTCGAAATATTGCCGAACTTGAAACAGCTCATCATGCGCTAGATCAATTCGGTCTTTCATATCGGCGTTGTTATTCAGAAAGAGATTGGACTTAATTTGGTCGATCGTATTTCTTGGCATAGAATCCGCTATAGTGGCAAACCTGGTTGTATGAGCCCAATACATCCTGTAACTGGGCATCTTAAGAATACTACTTAGAAAATTTATGCCCAGAAAAAACACTTTTTTCAACATAATTAGTCTTGAAAGACTTATTTATATCTTTCTGCGTTGCATATAAAATAGTCTGGTACACAATGAAGTTAATAAGTTCATCTTCAGTAAAATATCGAAAATACTCCAGAAGAGTCCAATCCGCAAAGATAGATAATCTACCGAGCACTCTGTATCAATATCAGAAATATTGACTCTCCGCTAAGTTGTGTCTCTTTTTAGAACTACAGAACAAGTAGAAGGCTCTTCAGTTCCTAGTTCTGCTTCTTGCTCCCGAAGCCCGGCTACATTGTTGATTGCCATCCCCTCTGTGACAACATGTTTCAAATATAACAACTCAATCGCTAATTTTAAACTATTACCTGCTTCTGATATTTCTTGCAACACATTTTCCGCATGAAAATCTTCTCCGGAAATTAACGCTTCAACTTCAGCTGTTACAGTGTTGACAACGTTGCCGTACTCATTCTCTTCAGGTTCGCTTCCTGAGAAGAAGGATCTCACGATCACTTAAATCACGTCATCGATACATTATTTATAATTTTAAGGGAACTTTTCAACTGCTAAGACTATCTTCAATTAATGAAAATACCAAAATAAACGCGTTTTATATATTCCTAAATGCCAGTGTAACGTAACCAATAAAATCAATCATGGAAATCAATAAAAATGTCGACCTCTTCTTCCCAATGATGCCATATGGTAACAGCCGATTTTCCTGAAAAAAAGGTATAAACTAAGTGTAGTCCGTGTGGTGTAGTGGTTAGAGCACTCCTCCCGTAAGCCGAAGGGCTCTGGTTCGGCTCTCGTTGGCGGCAATGAGATTTAGTTCAAGTGATTCTGCGGACGGACAATAAGCCCGTTCAATTATGATACGTGCTGGCTTAAAATCACAAACAACGTATCGCACTTGGTTGGACGGACACACGACCAAAGTGTGATACTGACCATTTCACCTTGTGGAGTGCCGAGACATGCGATGTGCTACAATAAACTCAATACTTTTCTCAGGCTATTACTTTATGAAAACCTTACTAATGATCAAATTCACCTAAAAATGTGTTTACATCCCTAGAAAAAATTAATCGTATATGCAATTTACATCATATCAATTTTCAAATTAACATGTGACATTAAATTTTCAAATTAACATGTGACATCTAGAAACAACACGCGGTGCGGAATGCAGATTAATTTTTCATGGGTGTTGCTGTCAATATGGCAGAATGTTGTTTGGTGTTTGTGCGTTTAGTGGTTGCTTTGGGAAGTGGTAGTGGAGATAATATGGTTTTAGTTGGCGTCACAATCATAATGCTCTCTTCTGGAAGTTCATTTGTAATTTCAGATAGATTTACTGGAGTCTGAAGTGTCGTACAGTTCCAAGCAGATTATTCACTTCAGGTGCATTTACTGCTGGATGTGTTTGATCTTGGTCCAAAGTATCGATTCGATCCAAGGGGACAAGTGTGATGGACGAATCTATCACAGTTACGGAGTCGTTACTGGTACCAAATATCTAGCTTGAAGCCAGGAAGTTTTCTTCTCCAAAAAACATTTGGATTAATGCGAAAAATTTTAGATGCCTTAAAACCAGCCACCCGTTTTTGGTTTGTAGCCGTGTCACAATAAGCTTTATTAAGTATAGAAGCCACAGCAAGGCGTTTTTTCTTCTTATTAGCACTACAGCCCCTCTCGGGCCATCGCTTCCTGCAAATAGCGCCTCCAACTGTCTCCGTCCATTGACCGCATCCCCCAATTTCAAAATCCGAGCAGCGATGAACTGTCTTCGTTGACGGAGCCAGACCAGCGTTTCCTCAGTTTCTCCACTGGTCTCCGGCCTTCAGTTCTCCCAACGAATACTTTTTGGGTATCCGCTGTTCGTCCATACGATTCATGTGTCCAGCCCATTGCAGCTCCCGCAGTCTTACAATCGTTGAGACCTCCAGCTCGTCAAAAATTTGATACAGCTCATGGTTGTATCGAACTCGCCATTGGCCTCCGTCCAGCTTCGCTCCGATTATTCGCCTCAGGACCCGTCGCTCAAAGGCGTTCAATATATTTAAGGATGCTTGGTTTGGGGTCTATGTTTCACACCCATAGCATAACACAGGTCTTATCACAGCTTTGTATACTTGGAGCTTTGTTTTCCTGTGTATGCAGGTGGCCTTCAAGATCGTCAAAACTGAATAGCATATTTTATTTGCGAGCTGTATTCTTCGGCGTATTTCATCTCTTTCATTACCTGCTTTCTTTATTTTGGCGCCTAAATACACAACTTCGCTAACATATTCGGTACTGTATTTGCCAAGAGTGATACTTTGTGAGCTTGGGGTACTTTTCCTCGACTGTTTTGTTTTATTCTCATTGATTTGTAGCCCTACTTAAATAGTTTTGCTTCGCTGTCGACTTTCTGGAAGAGTTCTTTGGCAGTTGTTAATGACCGTGACAAAATGTTTATGTCGTCCACATAGGCTACTACTTGGCTCGACTTGTATAGTAATGTATCTCGTGTATCGGCAGCTAGCTTCCTTCTGACATACTTCAAAGCCAAATTGAATAGCAATGGGACCTGCCCATCTCGCTGCTTTAGCCCAATATTTGTGTCAAAGACATCGGTGAGTTGACGAAGTCATTATCATTTTGATAAGACGGACTAATTTGGCTGGGATGTCAAAGCAAACATTATTTGGTACAGTAAGTTATCGTCAATACTGTCGAATGCTTGCTTAAAGTTAACGAAAATTTGATGTACGTCTATGTTGAACTCCCAGCATTTTTCAATTTCCTGCTTGACTGTGAATAATTGGTCTATTGTCGATCCACCTCCCCTAAAACCATCTTGATACTCCCCAATAATACTGTTGATGTATGATCCGGTTTTATTTTATAATTTCAGAAAAAAATTTGTACGCCATACAAAGTAGTGATATGCCTTTATAATTTTCGCACTGTAGCTTGTCACCTTTTTTGTGGATAGGGAATATAACTCTTCGGCATATGTTCTTGTTGTCAAATGTGCTGGATGGCTTTGTGAATAGCTTTATGGACAGTACTGCCACCATATTTGATGAGGTCCACCAGAATCTCATCGCTGCCAGGCGCTTTATAATTCTTTTGGGCGTTGATGATGGAACAAAGTGCATCCAGAGTTGATGGGGCCAATGGAAGCTCTCCGCAGACACCTATAGGCTCCGATAATCTGGAGCTGTGCTGAGGATTGAGGAGGTTCTTGAAATATGATGCCCATCTTTCTCTAATTTTGGTTTCATCAGCGGTGATATTGCCGATGTCATCACGACAGAGCGTGGTTTTAGGCTGATAGCCTCATTTCAGGCTTTTTAATACTTTGTATGCTTGTCTTGTTGCTCGCTAGACGTGCATCGATACTTTTCAATTGGTCTTCATAGTATTTTCTTTTCTTAATTCTAATGATCCTAGTCGCTAGTCTTCTGATGACTTCGGGCGGGTATCCAACCAAAACTGTTTAACCTGTTGATTGTTCGCAAAATGCGCTCCTCCAATTGCTTCCCTGAGAGGTCCACACATATAGAAATCGCAGGGTGAAAGGTGATGCTTTTTATCCAATTTTCGGGTTTTTAGGTCTGCAGTGTGGGATCTTGAATTGTCATGCAAAAGCAGGACCTTTCGGATGGGCTGACGGCACCTTCATCACCTATATGCAATTTCGAAACTGGTTAAAAAGTTCACAGTAGTAAGTAGCGTTTATTGTTAATGATAGTGAAGTAAATCAACGAGTAAAACCCCTTGAGAGTCCCAAAAACTGTTGACATCACCTAACCGGCTGACAAGCGAGTTTTGGCTTTTTATGGTCCTGGCTCCTCCTTTTTGCTCCACTCTATAGAGGCCCTTTTTGACTCGGAAGTTTAGTGCTTTCACTTGTGACCTTGAAAATGCATTCTTCGCGAACTGTGCACGCACTCGATCCCGAATGTCGGCTAGTTTAACGTATTCGTTTGTAAAATACTTTATTCTGAAGCGTTGCGCAACCAAAGGATGAAATTCTCTTTCGCTCATTGTAAGGATAACTGAACAAACCGGTCTGGCGGTCGGCTTGATCGTGAGTCATCTAGACGGGTTCCCCCTATCCTTCAGACGCTCTGCCTATCTTCGACACGCTTTCTAAGTCCTTGCTTTCTAAGGCTCGTTTATATTTGAATGTCCTTCACAATTCTGTTCCGAGGACAAAGCTGAAAAATTCGAGGAAAGACACAGCCGCATCAGCAAATCCTCTTTCCTGAGCAAACGGAATAAGACCGGCTTGTAGTTCTCTCGAACCGGAGCAATGGAAAAGACAAAAAGTATCAGAGGCAGCAGCATTCTGTCAAGAAGAGATGATCGATGCTGACTTCCATTTGATTCGCTCGAAGATGGAACAAAAGGCGACGGAAAATGCTCAGCTTCCGAAAACCCAAAAGTACCACTAATCTCACTCTAGAAAAGCCTGAGGGAAATTAGAAGAACTGTGTAGCCAGTTTAAAGATGGTACTATCGACAGGTGGGTTTTCCGTTTAATCCGGGCAGGTTCCACTAAAACGTGCTCATTTGCAAATACTGGTCGAAATCAAGAATTTCGACCCTGCAGCTAACGGCCTGATTAATAATAAGAGGGCTTTAAATGTTTCGCAGCTGTTGCTAATGTAAAAGAGGCTATAAGGCAAAATATCACCGGGGCGAACAGTTCCAGGGTTAGATTGATCTTCCAATGAAGGAGGGCAAAAGAGCGCAATTGGGGACCATTCAGAAAAGAAAGTCGAGCAGCTCTTGGATAAGGAAAAAATTAAAATTAGCTCGGCAGTCTGTAAAATTCGCCAAAGGGTGGTTCTTTCCCGATGTTATAAATGCCTTAGTATCGGGTATATTTCACTGGACCGCTAAGGACAAGATCGAAGCAGCCTGTGCGATAAATGCGTCACTCCCAAGTAATAAATGAAACATTGTGCAAATGCGGTTGTTAATCGAAAGAGCTGTGGTTCGAAGATCTGCCTCATGTCCCAGGAAACGGAGTATGTCTGGTATTCAAAAAGGAACTCAACAAGGCTAAATCTATGATATGATCCTTGCCCAACAGGTCAATCTGCATCGTCGCATAATTGCACAAGATCTGATGCATGATAAAAGGGAATTGATATGCTACTAATATGCATCCAATCTGGCACTGTCTTCATTTGGGTACGAGGTAGCGCTCAGCTTCGTGTTTAAAAGCAATGCTTTTGTGCAGAAAAGATTCCAGATATAACATCCTTCGGTGTCTATCTGCGAGCCAACGCCATCTTTTCGGTGGGGCGGATTCTTGTTTGCGGTGATTTCTGTGCCAACACTATGATGATTCCAATGGAAAACAAATGTTAGAAATAGTGGTAAGGGATATATTTGTCGTATTGAACGTTGGCAAATTACCCATTTTTCCCGAACTGTCTCAGGGAATCAAAATAGACATGACTTTCGCTTCAGAGTCCTTTGTACCAATGGTCCAAAAAAGGGGAGGGTACTGTAGTACTATTCAGTCCGCGATCATATCAATCGAGAAATTCGCCGAAGAGCGTTTGAGAGATGCTGGGAATCTTGACGAAGACTAGTGGAGGCGTAGCTGCAAAAAGTGGTGAATTCTACTAAAGTCTTAATCACGTCCACCTGTAGCTCTATGTAACGACACGATATGGTAAGCATGCTGTATGTTGGCAGTCGGTAGAAATCTCTGAAAAGCGAAGAAAATGTCGTAAGCTGCGGTGTGTAATACATCGTTTCAGGAATCGGATCGAGTCACATAGCATACTCGTACACAAGGAAACCTTTTTGTAACCTCATCAACGCAAGTAATTTATATTGCTAGCAGATACTCGACGACGAAGCTAAGAAGGAGTCTGTAAGGAAGCACGTGGTCTCAATGATGTTTTGTGTATGTGAGAAGAAATACAGGGTTAGGCACGGGTAACTCCCACATTTAAAAAATCTGAGAAAAAGCCGATGAAATATCAAAAACAAATTTTATTTGCCAGAAAGTTTATGTAATGTAATTTTTAAAGCTACATTTTAAAAATTATAACGTCTAATTGGTGGCGTTATCGGGCAGTACACATATTGAGTCTTTATTGGATGTTTCTCATGACTTCCTCGAATATAGCGGAGTTATCTGCACGATTTCTTCGTCAACTGCAGTCTTCAAATCATCCAGAGTCGTTTAACAATATTTAAAAACCTCGGCTTTGAGATAACCCCAGTAAGGGTTACTGAACCAGCTCGTGCAAAGAGATTACCTGCTTGGGGAACATTTCCTGGAGAATAGCTTGTGGATGATGGCTTGTGCGTGCTACAGTATACTCTTGCTGGAACCAGAAGCTCTGGATCGTACTCTTCACCAAATTTTTCGATTTTTAACCTCAAAAAATTCGCAAATGTTGCAGTCACAGATTCGCCATTTTCAGTAAGTCTCGACAACAAACTCACGCTGCTATCCGGGCCAGGCATGGTGACGATTGAAAACTACATCACCCACCCCTCCAAACAAGATCAACCCCAACCCTTTGGGACTACCTATTCCCCTACCGCGAAATTTAAAATTTTTGGAGTCTACTAGGCCCCATCCTGCATTAAATCCATTCAAATTCCTTATACAACCACGTAGCGGAATTCAACTGAACTGCACTCGTAACCCACGTGGGGACGACCCATGCTCGGAGATGAGATGTAAATATTCCATTAAGGCAACTTAACTCATGAATCTTATTTAATGATTAATTAATCTTATTAGAGGTTGCATAATAGTCTGTTTTAGTGGAATCTATCTACCAATGCTCCATGTTTTGCATGAAATCATTCTCATTTCGACTCCAAACTTTTGTTATTGTACGATAGCATGACTATAACCAATCAATTCACAAATATTTATTGACAATTTTGCTCTTCCCGCCATGCGAAAAATCGCCGCATTTCATTCATTATTCTATTCCGTGGAATTGGTTAAAAAATAGCTAATTTCCATTATTGCAAAAGTAACCCATTGCAGCTTTCTACCATTCAAAATTAACGTTGCTAATGCACTCCCAAGTGTTGTCGCTGTTTAAAACAACAATACTATCAACATTGAAAAATTAACGGGCGTATCAAAGTTTGCATAACATCTCATTAATCCTCCATCTATCCAATTCACCTTAACGGCTGCTTATTTTTCTGCTGACCGTTTTGATTTTACAACGATTTCTATTTTCTCGTCGTCTCGTCTAAGCACAGAGTTTTTTGCTCGTTTGTTCGTCATTATTTATTTTTCTATTGCAACAATACGTTTGTCTGATTTTTTCTTAGTCGCGAAGCTTTTGAAATAAGAAAAATCTAAGCTGCCCGTTAAAATGCAAACATATTGTCTATCTGTCGGGTCAACCGTGGTTTTTCTGTCCGTCAGTGTTAAATGCGTCGTTAAAAGTTTTGAATTTCACGAAGGAAATTCCGTTTTTTCTTCTTCCTCTTCAATGTGAAATATGAAAATCTATAGATTTGTAAAGGTAAAATACTTGAGGTGAAATAAAAGAAAAAGATACAAAGCAGTTGGAAAAAACGAAGACAAAAAAATAAAACGTTTGGCTCGCTAAAGATAATCTAATGATTTCATTATTGCATTCTTCGGCGTTGAGTTAAGAAATTTAAATTTCACTTTTTAAACGCCTTGTTTACCGTGATGGTTATTGACAGCGCAAGAAGATTTCCGGCACAGTCAAGACATTTTTCATAAATAGAAATCTTTTTCGCTTATGCACGTTTCTGAAATTTTTTTCAGGCTTTATTTTTTGCCAACAAATTATTTTTAACAACGCACGCACAGGTCATTGTGTTTATTTTCTTGCTTTGGAATTTTTACAGTTTTTTCTGTTGCGCTTGTAAATTTTCATTCATTTTTGAGGAAATGGGTAGTCGATTCAATCAGTTAATGACATGGAAAGGGATCATAAGCTGGCATATAGTTATATTGAAGATTATGAAATTATGAATGGTTTTTTTGTAGAGGAAGTATTATTCTGAGATACTGATCTCAGAAAATACTTCCTTTAAAATAAAACCATTCATAATTAAGCTAATTAAGTTGCATCAGAAATCTAATACTGAAAATCCCGATGATGGCTTAATCGATTTATTCATGCATTTTTTGTGGTTGTAATGTAAAGCGTTTTCATTAATCCTAAAGAGCGGGAGATTCTCGCTTCTCAGCAACGCAAGGCTGGTAACTTGAGAGCCTTGCCTAGAACTGTTTGACACCCTAGTTCGCGCTAGGCCCCTAACCCCGGCTTAAGGCGCCGCCAAGTTACAAGAGTTCCTTTGCCAACGGCAAGAAAGGAGTAAAGACTACTGTAACAAAAAGAAGCTCTCAATCGTTCACGCGGGAAGGTGATCGAAAATACCCACAGTTAGCATTGCCCGAGTATCATACGCCATCTGATTCGATATGTCACTTGATTTGAGCATCTCTCCGATGAGACAATCGGGAGAGAGCTCTCATATTTCATTGCGAAGATTGTCGGTCTCTTTCCCATCCTTTGCACGAGTAGTATGTGTGGTGGGCTTCCGCGTTTTCTCCTGGACAAAGTGAAGGCCGTGACTTGCCAATG
Source organism: Odontomyia ornata (assembly GCA_963969285.1). Taxonomy (NCBI): domain Eukaryota; kingdom Metazoa; phylum Arthropoda; class Insecta; order Diptera; family Stratiomyidae; genus Odontomyia; species Odontomyia ornata. The sequence goes on from OZ017742.1 coordinate 86,787,911, forward strand.
TTGTGAAGCTAAAACAAATCCAGATATACTCGTATATAGGGATTTCCATTGGGGACATAACAATTTCGTATCTTGATAGCAACACACTCTTTAACTTTTTTAATGAACTGTCATGTCAAAACGTTAGTTGTAGTCAACATTTTCATAATAGTAAAGTTTGCAAAATACCAACTTTTGGAAATTATTAAAAATTACTACCGAAATTGTGAGTCGCTGGCCACAACTTTCAGAGCGCTTACTCCAATTTTCGGGCGCAATAATCATCCCACCCGACAGGCTATGCGTGCTTTAGTGGATAAGTTCGAGTCCAAATTTTTACTATTGGACGTTCCGGTGCCAAAAAGACGTCGTACCGCTCGAAGCGAAGGAAATATGGCAACCGTAAGTGCATCGATTTAAAATGAGCCAAATCGGTCGATTTCACGTCGTTCTCAAGAATTGGGTATCGCTTAAATGAAACTGTGTCGTACTTTGTGAAAAGATCTTGGCCTACGTGGTTACAAGATCAAATTGACTCAAGAAGTAAAGCCACTTGATCATTCGAAACGCCGGAACTTCTATAATTGGGCTCTGGCAAAGCTTGACGAAAATGGAGAATTTCATCGAAAGTTATCTTCAGCGATGAAGCTCATTTCTGGTTCAATGGCTTTGTCAAAAAGCAAAATATGCGTTATTGGTCAGCAACAAACCCACATGTGCTTCTTGGGACACCGTTGCATCCGAAAAAAATTACTGTTTGGTGCGGTTTTCATGATTGGGCCGTATTTTTTGGTAGATGAAATCGACCGTCATGTTACCTTCAATAGGGAGCGCTATCGTGTTACGTTGGAAGATTATTTGTGGGCAGAATTGGATGAACTTGACATCAACGATATGTGGTTTCAATAAGACGGTGCCACTAGCCACACAGCACGCCTCACAATCGATTTATTGAAAGTCAAATTTGGTGAACGTGTTATCTGAAGAAATGGTCCGGTCGAAGAACGCCTCGTTCATGCGATCTAACGCCAATGGATGTCTTTTTATGGGGGCTATATCAAGTCACTGGTCTATGCCAACAAACCAGCAACTTTATACGAGCTCAAAGACAACATCCAATGCGAAATCGCCAACGTTCCGGTCGAAATGTGTGCCAGAGTGGTGGTAAATTGGGTCCATAGAACCGACTGCTGTAAATGGGCTCATGGTGGTCATATAACCGAAATCGAATTTCATTCATAAAATATAATTCTTGCACTACACCCACAATAAGCTTGAACTCAATGCCGCAAATATTTCTGTGTAAATGAATTGATAAACTTTTATGTTCTTAATGGAAAACCCTTTACTAGTATTTTGCAATATTTATCATCTTCTTCGGCGTAGCACTACAGCGCCTCTCGGGCCTTCGCTTCCTGCAAATAGCGCCTCCAACTGTCCATTGACTTCGTCCTCCAATTTCGAAACCGAGCAGCGATGAACTGTATTCGTCGACTGAGTCAGACCAGCGTTTCCTCGGTATTCCCACTGGCCTCTGACCTTCAGTTATCCGAACGAATACCTCTTTGGGTATCCGTTGTTCGTCCATACGATTCATGTGACCAGCCCATTGCAGCTTCCGCAGTCTTACAATCGTTTAGACCTCGTCAAAAATTGTAGCGAATTCATTATGGTCCCCGTCTAGCTTCGCTCCGATTATTCGCCCCAGGACCCGTCGCTCAAATGCGTTAAATATATTTGTGGATGCTTGGGTTAGGGTCCATGTTTCGCACCCATAGCATAACACAGGTCTTATCCCAGATTTGTATACTTGGAGCTTTGTTTTCCTGTGTATGCAACAGGTCTTCAAGATCGTCAAAACTGAATAAAATATTTTATTTGCAAGCTGTATTCTTCGGCGTATTTCGTCTCTTTCATTACCGGTTCTCGTAATTTTGGCGCCAAGATACACAAGTTCGCTCACATTTTCTACACTGTATTTGCCAAGTGTGATATTTTGTGAGCTTGAGGTAGTTTTCCTCGACTGCGTCATGAGCTTTGTTTTATTTCCATTGATTTGGAGCCGTACTAGTTTTGCTTCGCTGTCGAGTTTCAGGAAGAGTTCTTTGGCCGTTGTTAATGGCCGTGACAAAATGTTCATTTCGTCCGCATAGGCTACCACTTAGCTGGACTTGTGTAGTAATGTACCTCGTGTATCGACAGGTAGCTTCTTTATGACACACTCCAGAGCCAAATCGAATAGCAATGGGGCCAGCCCATCTCCCTGTTTTAGTCCTATATTTGTGTCTAAGCCGTCGGTGAGTTGGTTATTGATGCGGAGTTGGGAGCTCGTCGATGTCATTGTCATTTTGGTGAGTCGGGCTAATTTGGCTGGGATGGTACCGAACTTGGGGGTGAATGATCGGCCCTTAAACCAATCGTTGTCTAATGGTGACCGTGAGGTTATGCCTGTAAAGGGTAGGTACTCACGTTAATCACGCGACAAATGTACATCTATGTTGAAGTCCCAGCATTTTTCAAGTACCTGCTTGACTGTGAACAATAGGTCTATCGTCGATCTACCTGCTCTAAAGCTCGACTTGCGGGAGTAATGTACCTCGTGTATCGACAGGTAGCTTCTTTATGACACACTCCAGAGCCAAATCGAATAGCAATGGGGCCAACCCATCTCCCTGTTTTAGTCCTATATTTGTGTCTAAGCCGTCGGTGAGTTGGTTATTGATGCGGAGTTGGGAGCTCGTCGATGTCATTGTCATTTTGGTGAGTCGGACTAATTTGGCTGGGATGGTACCGAACTTGGGGGTGAATGATTGGCCTTTAAACCAATCGCTGTCTAATGGTGACCGTGAGGTTATGCCTGTAAAGGGTAGGTACTCACGTTAATCACGCGACAAATGTACATCTATGTTGAGGTCCCAGCATTTTTCAAGTACCTGCTTGACTGTGAACAATTGGTCTATCGTCGATTTACCTGCTCTAAAACTACCTTCTCCAATAATACTGTAGGCGTATGATCCGATTTTATTTTCTAAGATCTTTGAAAATATTTTGTACGCCGTACAAAGTAGTGATATGCCTCTATAATTTTCGCACTGTAGCTTGTCACCTTTTTTGTGGATAGGTTGATTGGTTCCACTCTTTCGGCATATGTTCTTGTTGCCAAATGTGCTGGATGACTGAATAGCTTTATGAACACTGCTGCCATCATATTTGATGAGCTCCACCGGAATCTTATCGATGCCCGGTGCTTTATTATTCTTTTGGGCTTTGATGATGGAACACAGTTCATCCAGAGTTGGTGGGGCCAATAGAAGCTTTCCGCAGACATCTATTGACTCTGATGTTGTGGAGCTGTGTAGGATTAAGGAGGTTCTTGAAATATGATGCCCATCTTTCCTGAATCTTGGTTTCATCAGTGATGATATTGCCAATGTCGTTTCCTGGATTGCCAGTATTTTTAATTGATATTGACTGGCATGTTGTAAAAGATCCTAAACAGCGCCAGGGTAATTGAGTGATCTGACATTCCAGGATCCAAGGCCATAGTCCTTTTTCCGTTCTCGAAACATTTTAAGGTTTTCTAGGGACGGGAAGTTAACCCGCCGTCCAACCTCCATTCCGGCGGCATGGTTGTTACGTCGATTCGGTTATCAGTCGCGGAAGATTCGCCTTCACCCTCTTTTGTCCCCACAAAGGAGGCGTAAATAGGATTTATTAGCAGAGCTGTAAATGTATTGACAGTTATTGTCATTTCTCGGCATTTAATGCCCCATTATTGGGAACTAGTAAACCCAATGTGCCACCCCGAGAGCATTAACTACCATTTAATTGGGGGGTTTAGGATCAAGAATCATTGAAGCTATGGGTAGGGAAACAAGAGGTTCTCTCCTTTCTCTACGGCAGAGTTGATTACTTAATACATGTAAAAGAAAATGTTATGGTAGGTGACCCAAGAATAAAATGGCGTGAAACCGGGTGCCGTACCAGAAGTTTTGAATGGTTAGTCCAGATAACTAACCACTCAATCAAATTCTAGTGCTCATATTTCATTTAGCTATCCAGAAGTCGCAATTTTATAACCAATTTGCATGTATCTTATCAAATTATCCATTTAAAAACTAAAATAATTCTTTTCACCTCCAGTTCATGAAAATTAAAATTAATTGCGATTTTTTCTTCTACTTTTTCAGGTACGTTCATAAATCTATGGAAATAACTTAAGTTGAAATTATACAGGTATCAGTGATGTGCACCTTAAAAATATTTTGGTAAGGTGATAGATATAGACAGGATATTTTGTCGGTAATTTTCTGGAAAAAATTGACAAATACATTTTACCGTGTGCTATGATAAACTTGGGGTAGACGCAAACCACTCGACAACTAGCGAAATCGGCACCCCAAAATTTCGAATGAATTTCATATAAAGTGTAAAGGTCAATTAAACTCAAATCAGCCATCAAAGGCTTTATATAGGGTGATTCATAACAAATGTACACATGTGAATGGGCCCTAACTCTTGTTTATCACCAACTTCAGGTCCATATATTGACAGATTATGACAGTTTGGTCTTTTACAATTCTAACCATGGCGTCATACACATCAGCCGAACGTTTTATTATTGTTAAAACTTTTTACAAAAATAATGAATCGCCAGTGCAAACATTTCGCGCTCTACGTGAAATCGAATAATTTCACGAAATGGTCCCATAAGTTGGCCGGCGAGATCGTGTGATTTGACTCCTTGTCACTTCTTCCTTTGGGGATTTCTGAAGGATCGTGTTTACGCTGATGCTCGACAAAAATGTGTACACTTGTTATGAATCACCCTTTATTACCTTGTTATTCGCTTCGTTAGGGGCTTGAGATTACCAATAGACTTCCTTCCAGTTCACTCTTCCATAATATATGCAAATACCATTTGTTCGGCATGTGAGTTAGATGTGCTCAACACGGAAAGAACATGATGAACATAAATACTGCTATATTTAAATCCTTAATTTAATAACTCAATCACTATAAAAATTTGAGTACAATTAGCTAACAATTTTGATGTATTTTGGTATCGTCTTGATCGAAGATGACTCATCGGTGCTTATTGTTGTTTGTTGTTGATGATGATGACGTCAAGACTGGCTCGAGATGTTTCATAATCGTTGTTGATGAATCATAATAATTGTTAGGATTATTTAAATCTTTTGCTTTATGTATTTCCAGCTGTTTGTTGTTATTTTGGATGATTAAATTCATGTTAACGCAGATAATAGCAGCGGTAACACTTTAGATTGTTTGGAAATACATAAATATTTTTTTCTAACGTATCGCTTTCATTGTTTCTTTGGCAAACTTCCTGCTATTTTATTGAGAAGACAGAGATTTGTATGCATCGTTCTATAACTCCAAAAATCTTTTTTAAGTAGAATTGATCCTTTCAGGATAGGCAGGGGTTCCGAATAAATTTGCTGGAAAACGTTCAAGCCGTGGTATGCACCGCATTTACAGACATTGAAAAATTGTAGAGATATTTTGTTCCCTAGTTCTATCTTGTGTATTTACTAGATATACGAAACCGTCCTTTCAGATCTCATCTACACATTTGATTGCAACCACCTCGTTCCATACGAAATCACCAATTGAACGCCCAAGTCAACGATTGCAACGACCTATTTTATATATCCATCACTATAGAAGTTACCTATCCAAAAGCAATGTTTAGAGGAATGCCCCCCAGCGGCAACCATGTCATGCGTAAATGCCGTACGTAAATTCAAAATTGAACAAAAAAAAGAAAAAAAAAAAAATTTCCGTGTTTTGAAAGCCTCCCCACACCCACGCCTTTAAAGCCTTCCCACACTAACGAATGACAATGCGTTGCGCAACGGCGGTCGGCACTTGACGTTCACTCATGGTCATAGCACGCGTGTGAAACATGTCTCCCGACGAAAATTGTGCCACACTGTTCGTAAAGGACCCAGCTATATCACATACTCAAGTCACGACCATCAAAACATACATGCGCGCCATCTACAGCGTTTGTCCTCGTAATTTTTCGGCTAAATTTTGTTGTCCCTTAAGTTTCAATCTTTGAGTATAAAAATTCATTCACTTCCAAACCTAACTTTAATGCCGGAAATCTTTCCACCGATAGTTATATTAAAATTCAGTTCTAGGATTCTCGGGCCTCATACACACAAAGAAACGCAGCCACAAGAAAATCCTTTTAAAAACTTCATAAACATTTTTTAGGATCTACTAGATTTACTAATAACGCGCCATATCCTGTCTATCTGTCAAGTTTGATCAGAGAGAGAGAGTCACAATCATCAATTTTTTTGATGATATAATGTTCGTTTTTTTAAGTTCTCGCATTGAACACGGTGTTGGAGGATTCACCGGCACTCGTTCCAGTACGATTGGGTTTTTCTTAACTATAAGTCGATTTTTCACTGTCAGTATAAATCTCGGGTTTTTTAACAATAAGGCAGTTTTCCAGTGCTGGTACTAAAAAACATAGTGTTACCAGTTTTTTTTTTGTATCAGACTTTTCAGTATTTGTGCTGATACTTGTTGTAATCACCGCAGTTGCAAATATTAGTATTTGGTAGCGGATTACCTATCCCGGAGCCATTTTGAGAAATGAAAAATAGTTTTATCAACATCTAAAAGAAGCTGCAAAAAGGTCCGCATGTTTATGAACAGTATCGCGCTTTTATGCAAGAGTATATAGAGTTGGGACTCATCCAGGAGGTTGGCGCTATGGAAATAAAATTGCCCCATTGTTTTCTTCCGCACCATTTTGTGATGAAGCCATCTAGCAGTACATCTAAACTACGGGTGGTTTTTGACGTCTCGGTGAAGACATCGAATCACATATCGCATAACAATTTACTTTTGAAGGATCCTAAGGTTCAGAATGATTTATTTTCGATAATGCTACGGTTCAGGTCTCGGCGTTATGTATTCACAGCTGATATGGTCAAGATGTATCGCCAAATATTAGTTGCTGAGGAGGATCGCAACATGCAATCAATCATGTGGCGTGATCGACCGAATGAAGCTATAAAATACTATCAGTTGTGTACCGTGACATATGGCACAAAGTGTGCCTCATATCTAGCCACCAAATGTATGTAAAAGCTAGGATAGAATGAGGCCGAACGATACCCTTTAGCGTCATAGGACATTTTTATGTCGATGACATCATAACTGGCGGCGAGGATCTGACAGCAGTTATAGAAATGCAGAATCAAGTACATTTGTTAAAGGAAACCGGTTTGTCTTTACGGAAATTGTGTGCTAATCATCCCAAGCTAATAGAGAACATTCCCAGCCAAGATTTGGAGATTCAGTTGAATTTTTCAGAAATTGAAGACCACCATCAAGACATTGGGTTTGGTGTGGCACCCAGTAACAGACATGTTTGCAGTAAGCACAAGTGACAAAGCCCATAAAATCATCACGTCGGGGTCACCAAAAATGTGGAATCTTTAACGTGGATGGACAACTTCAATGAAAGTAAAAAAAATTCCCTGAAAAATTAAGATGCAGGACTAGAACTATGGCTAGGTACCTCTCGACATCGCTCGTTTCCTCTAATTCTCTAATATCGGGTAATAATTTTTACGCAGGTATCCTGAGTAACGTAGATTATTTCATGCTCACAATATTCGCAAGGCAGTTCAGGCGAATACTCCTAAGTATTGAATCAATACGCAAAATCAAAGAAAAACCACTGACTGCGTACCAAAACTATAATGATTTATTGTTGCTACCAAACAATTCTTAATACTAAAAAATTGTTTACATATTCGTACGTAAAAAGCAATATTGCAAGTCTTGTATTTCGTTAATTATTTCAGAAATGCTAGAATTGCTTACAAACATACTGTTGCTCAGATTACCTCACGTTAGTCAATGTTCCACGAGGTAATTGAACATAAACTTTTAATTATGTCAAAGAATATTGCGATTGTTTCATCTTGCATTTCTTCAATTACGTTTCAAGTGCCAGAATCGCTTACACATATGAAGCAATTACCGCGCTGAACATTTACACAGATTTACAGGAGTCAATGTCCCCAGCGCCAATGGAACCTAAGTGTGCTAAGCAATTACAAATTAATTTAATAGTAAATTTTGGAATGAACATTCTAAACAATATGATATTTTTGTAAATAGAAATATTACAATAGAATTTCGGAATTTTCTTCGATTCTATTTAAGACATAGCACGAGCTCGAAATTTGCAGAAACAATGACGGATAATACGAGTAGTTTTCATTACAACTAACTAACTCTGGGCCTAGAAAAGTTTGCCATAGAGGCGATTGCAATACATTGTTTTGAATTATAGTGGAAAGAACTAGCAAAAAAAAATAAAATTTGAGTTAATTTTGACTTTTTGACACTTATTGGCTTAAAATATTGTCGTTTGGGTATCTGCGCAGCAGATACTAATATTGTATTTCTTAACATTTTTCAAGCGAATTTAGATACCTGCTTTGGTTCAAGTTGCTTAAGCTATTACAAACAAATTTTTAAATGAAGATTCCAAATACTTGGCACAACGATCATGTTATCCACATTTTTGAACTTCATTCACTTCGGATGGAATTCTTCCGCGAACTTATTTTCGCTGACCTAGACCATCTTCCCACGATATCAAATCTGATTTTACGTTTAACGTCCATTGCTCGCTAACTTCGTTTCTTTTATATGACTAGTAAATAATAAACTCTTTAAGCTTCCGGGAAGCCAAAAAGGAAAAATACACGCTTGCATTCGAATTTTTGATTGTTTAACCCTTGTGCTTGACCAATTCATAGATTATCTTTTTTTCAATTTGTCCATCACCACCAGTCCTAACTCTCAACTTTTTCACGGTCTCGCCAAGATTTAGTCACCATCAGACTCTAGCTACCACCCTACTGATCCTGCAACACTTTGTTATCTCAATCATCTGTTGCCGTTCAGATTTAACGTCATTGAAGTTTATTCTACTTCAATCCCTTGGCCTCTGTTAATCTTTCAAACTTTCGCCAAATACAATATTTCCGATTGCATATAACCATGATATTTGTAGCACCAAGCATCGGCATAGCTATGTGTGGATCATCAACCACTTAGATAAATTTTGCATTTTATGGAAATATAAAGACTTTTGCCGCTGAGAGACTTTGAACCCACGGTCCCAGTGGAACTTCAGATTTGGAGTCCAACACACTTGGACCTACACTAGCTTCCGACATTCCTTCATGCATCGAAAACTCAACTTGAATGGAGCTAAGCATTAGAAAGTTTGCTTTAATATTATCGTAATGAGCTAGTTTGTATGAGGATTAGGAATTGTTTTATGGTTGTCCCATTGCACGGAATGCATGGGAACACCAAGCTAAATAAAAAATGAGACCTATTAAGTGAGCAAGGAAAAAGAAGATTCCTTGTTAATGAAAATAAAAAGAAAATAAAATCAATAAAAAAAATCATTTGTTTATTGGGGAAGGAAATATAAAATATTTTCATTACAGGAAAAATTTAAAATTAGTGATAGTATAGACGATTAGAGAAAAGGAAAATGAGAAAATATTTTACGAGGCACGTGCGCCGAATAAAAACGATATCGTTGAGCATTTCAATTGATGAGCAAAAGAATGCCAGCACGCTGGATTTCGCAACATACTCGTACCGGTTTTAACGATAAGCCAGTTTTTGATTCCGGCTTTCGAATTTTTGGTACCGGTATTTACTTTACCGGTACCAATTTGGTGTGCCAGTTTTATCGACCGGCTGAGGGTAGAAGGATCTCAAAACTGCCACCTAAGAGTTAGAAAAAACAAAATTTTCTCACAAAGCTAGTTGAGTGGGTTATCAAATGAGATGTTTCGGAAAGAAGTTCTATCTTTATGTGTAAAGGGGTCCAGGGAAGGCAAAATGTAAGAAAAACTTGATATCATCTCGGATAACGCTATATGATGATCAAATTTCGTACTCATATCCTTAGAATAGGTGGACATAGAAAGTAAGCATCGCACCTTACCCAAATTCACCATTCTGCTCCGCATACTATCAATTACTTGTTACGTTTTAGCATAGAACTAGTTTTTGTAAGGAACCACGTTGGGTGGCGTATTTCAAGGGCCAATTGAATAAATTTTTCTCAACCCTGCCCTTCGATGTTTACCTATTCTATAAGCATACCTATGTGTTGATATCCCTGTCCCTGTCAAATAAATAAAACTAATGTGTGTTTTATTATTTTATAACATTAAGTTAATGTTTTTCCTTTTTTCGGTACAAACTGTATTCTTTAAATCATTTAGATTTTTTTTCTGAAAAATAAAAGAAAAAGCCTCAAACACGCTCTTCACTGTGTGGCTGGTGCAGTAGTCAACGAGGCAACATTTTCATGTCTGTTTGGTAGCAGCAACTCTGAAGCAACACACGGTCAGCTAAAAATGGATTCTAGAATGACATCCACGATTCATCACACGATATCGAAATGTGTGAAGCTCTCATTCCGAAATTTGGCCTCAATACAATTAAACGAATTGAATTTTAACCCAGTAAAGCCTGAACATTTGCGCTCTCTACGTTAATTCCTTTCCATTTTTTAAACTTACCAGCCAGCGAGAAAACTGCGACATGCCAGGAAATAATCTCAAATTGATTTCAATTTAAAAAGATTTACGAAAATTTTGAAAATTTGCGGTCAATTAAAGAAAATCTATGATATTAAATAACAAAAATATGCCGGAAGATATTTTTTATGTTGGGATCTATTCAACTTCATGGAATTTTCAAATACAATTTCCCATCGTGAGGGGTTAACAAACGATGCAGCATTGCAATCATTTCTTTTGCAATTCGACTGTTTCGCGTAGTTGATTTGCATACAATTGAAATTCGCGCAATACTTAAAAAATTCAAACCGGCCAAAAAACGTGTGGATGTCGATGATCGTGACGCGGACGATCTTCAAATAAATTTACCGCACATGCATTGTTCTTTCTCAAGTGAGTGGTCTTGAAGATGATGTTTAAGAAAGTATTCAATATGATCGTCGTCTACTTTCCGCGAGTCGTCGTGTCGCGTCGTCGTTAGAAATGAACCGCGAGGCTGTCGAGAGCCACCAAATACGATTTGCTGGCATCTGAAATGAATGCAACAAAAACTAGAAGATAAATTGAAGTGAATTCAACAGTTTTATGTATCCCAGTTTCGGAGATAATGACCTTTCTAGTGTTGGTTGAATTGGCATCTGGTCGCCAATAGTTGAGTGTATTCATGTATTACCGAAACTAGTTTATGACCAAATGATTAGATCGTTTTTATTCGCGATTTCAATGTATGTATCTACTTATGTACCAGTTTTATTGGTGGATTGCTGAATGAGTTTTAGATGGATAAATGGACGCGAAATGCTTTCAGCATGATGCGTTTTTTTAAGCGAAATTAGATTTTATTTTGTATTTTAGACGAAACCCTAGGCGTAGGTTAGTTGGCAGATATGTAGTGTACGCTCCAGGCGCTTTGTAATTCATTTCTACATGGAAAGAATATTTTGGGGATGGCAAGATTAATGAGAATTGATAGAAGGTATCATTTTTTCTACATTATTTAAACCAAAATATCAAAAACAATATTATATCGGACATTTATATGGAGTAAACTATGAAACCTTTCTATGTAACCTGTAATAGATACTCCAAAAAAATTAACGAAAGACTGATATTCCGGATGCTACCATAGGCTACCATAGGTGACACCTCAAATTATAAAAGAAGCAAGAGTTGTAATAAGGGAGAAAACATTATTTTTTCGACCACGGTAGGCACTGCAATCACTACCATTACACATGCCATTGAGTTTTACTCGGGGGTGGCAATCCGACATCGGCTAGCACTCAGTCGTCTTCGTTCTTCTTTCTGGAGGACTTTTCCCGTGTCGGGCCTCCTACATAAATGCACCATTGTAATGGGCGAGGGAAAGGGGAGCGTGAACTAACCTGAGGAATGGAACGGTCTATACACTAAATTTAATATGGCCCGTTCTATTATCATGCCCTCAATTTAAATTATAGAATGGAGGAACTTGATCAAAGAACTAAAAATTTTAAATGTCTGCACTTTACTTGATTATTATCTGGTCTGAATGAAATTTGCTGCAAATAAGCATCTTACGTTATTGTGCATTGTTATTTAATCTGAAGAAGTTTATAAAGATACCTATCGTTTATAAGACGAAATTTAATAAAATAATAAATAACATAGTTGAGTGAATTTCGATTTCGGAAGTATTTATTGGCTCATAAAAATCTAGACGTAATATTTTGCAAACATTTTTTCTCTAATGCGAATTTTCTCGATTTTTGCCTCCATATGAACCCCTGATGTACAAACTGACAATTATTTCATGTTCTAAAAGTTTTCATTAAGACCTTTTATTTTATACCCACTCGAATAACGTAGAAAAATACTGTTTAAGGCTACTATGCAGGCTTCCTTAAAGGCTCTTAGAAAGTTTTGGTAAGACTGAAAACTTCAGTAGATCATCACATGTTACATTCTCAGAAAGTTTGATGATTATAGCTTCTAAAGTTTTCGAGATGCTGTGATAGACACACAGAGCCAGGGGACTGACTGAACCCAAAACTCGGAGTATGATTACCGCCTGATACCCCGAGCGCTCGTTAAATACTTTTGATCAATCTGCCTAAACTATTTAACTCTGTAATTAATAATTTTCTAAAGAGATCTTTAATACAAAATCACTGTTTTTCTATGATTCTCCTTTCCTTATCATCTTTATCATTCATAAATCAAACTTACAAACTAATAAAATTTAATTCAAATTTATGTGCTCTTAAGTTTGCAGTTCAACTATTTGGTATTAAATTTATCAGGCGATAATATCAGCACATGATTTGTACAAGATACGAGCATCCTAAACTTAAACATCCTTATTTTGCTTTCAAAATATGTTAGCATCTAGAAAGTTAATATTTTCGTTGCACAAGCGAAGCTAAGGACTCTTCTCATCGGACTGGTCAAAGATCCATGTTGCAAACGGGGTTGAATAGCACAGTTCTTATTCCCGGGAAGCAATCAGGGCCGTCCAGCCACTTTGCTGCGCCCTTTCCGTAGTAAATATGCCCGTGGTGGGCCACCTACATAAAAAATTAACACATAGGGACGGAAGAATAGGGAAGTTTGGATTAAAAATGACATATGAAAAATACTACATGAATATATATACTCGAAGACCGGGAGCTCGTGATAAGTTGAAACCTCTGATTATATACAGCATGCCATTTTGAAGTATGATAATTTACTCCCAAACAGTGAAGATAAAATTATTTCTGGCCGCCGTACGCTTTCCGGTCGTAATGAAAATAGTATTTTTATTTGTGAAAAACTTTTGGGTTTTTCCGTGAAATATTCCCCGTCTTTGTAATAAATCTGCATCAGTTCAAAGGACTCGACATTTTTTGTACAAGTTGATCTGACATTTCGAGTCCTTTGAGCTGATCCGAATCGCATGCCATTAATTACTGTGTTCGTTTTTAACCTCTTTTATTACAAAGGCAGGCAATATAATATCACGGAAAAACAGGCACATTTTTCACAAATATAAATACAATTTTGATTACGACCGGGAAGCCTGCGACGGTTTAAAACATTACTATCTTTATTGTTTGAGGCTTTCAACAAGGTCATTCAATCAACGGACTTACGAAAATCCTACTTATGGTTTCTTCCACCTATATCAAGTCTATAATTAAAGCAAGGTTCCTGATCTCGAAAGTTGTCATGTCTTCGATCGAGTTTAGAGTTGCTTTGACAATTTTACGAACTGATTCTTTTTTATTGCGTCTACTCCACCAGTAAGCCCGTAGACTTGATTCGGCGTACTGCTCTAATGAAAGTTTTGATGTCGTCCGGTTCAGCGATTTCTCGCAGCGCATATGCGTAAGATCTACCATCTCTTCTTCTGGCTGGCAAGTTAAACGAATTGGCTTAGTTCTAGTCTTTCACGAGTTTTTCTTACTGAGGAAGCTTATCAAGCTGCGCCTCTGGGAGAACAGGCATTTTGATTATTTTTTGGCCGCCTCAGTTTTTTTTTAGATGCCTACTAATGTTTGTTATCTCGATCGCTTTCGATTAGACTTTAGGGCAGCCTCCTATAGCACTGTCATAGGGACTACCCAACAAGATTAACCTTGAGTTCTATCTCCGCCTTCAAAAGCAAAAGGCAAATCAACATGAGAAAGGTCATGGAAATAATGCAAGGGCTTCTGTGATAAAGTAATTGTGCAGAGCCCCTGGGAAGAAGAACCACTGTAATAAAACACACTGAAGCAACGATGCAAAATCAATTCAAATGGTGTCCAACGTGAGGCCCAAACGTTATAAATGGAGAGTTTTTTCTGACTGTTAGTTCCTTTACAGAAAACGAATTGGTACTTCTGTAGTCCCACGGACAGGAGCAGCGGAGTTGTGTGAAGCACACTGAGTCACTTCACGTGAGTTGTAGCTACTGCTCTCCTTTGTTTGACTTTATTTTTTTCGGGAAAGATTTCCTCCCGATGTGTCGTCCCGGGGTAAAACCCATAAGAACGTTCTATATTCTCTTGTTGGGAACTGTCACTCAGATGGGTTTTCCTATCTGCCTGGACTGGTGAGAAAATAAAATGTAACCTTGCCTTTATGTTGCGGAAATATTGTACAAATCTTTTTCATGAGTGAAACGTGTTCGACTTTCGTTGACGTATTCTGAAATTGCGCAGCCCGGAATGCTTCCACGCGTCGAGATTTTGACCGCGTAATGAGGGCGTCACCGGGGGCTCTACTACCTTGAGATTAGAGCGTGGATATCTCTTCCACCGTAGATGTGTCTAGCAGCTCCTGCAAACTTCCAATCTCTGTCCTTTATACAGACGTCCTATTGAACGTGCAATGTTGGACACCACACTCGGAGCTCAAAGCACCTGTGCTTGGAACAACGTTGAAAGACCCCAGGACAAAGGATTGCACGGCGCCCCTTTCTGATGTTCAAGGAGCTACCGGCGGAGAAGATAGTATCTGTAAGTCCGGCAGACGTTCCAACAGCGCCACCCATTGCAACCGTTAATGATGCAGTCCTGTCTTTACTTGAGGGGTTGGAGCTGATGGAGAAAGTAGTAGTGTTGATGTGCTGATGTACATCGTGCTTAACTGGTTTAGTGAAAATACTTTCTGTAGTATAGCCCAGTCATATTAGGTAAAAAAAGGGGTCAACCTCGGAATGAAAGATAATAAGCTGCAAATTGGTATGAACCTTTGTTTTGTCATTCTAAATGTTGTCTCAAAAGTCACAATCGTTATCGTGTCCGCGTCTCAAGATATTCAAGGTCAAAGGTCACAAAAATCGGTTTTTCGCGAATATCTGGCTTCCTATCGGTTAAATGAGATTTGCATTTATTATAAAAGTTGTAGGCTATAAAATTCCCTACAACTTTTGTTTAAACTTTTTTTTCATACGACCAACCGTTTTGAAGGTAGAGCGCGAAGAGTGCACATCGTACAGTCATATACGGCCTAATGCAAGGTCAAGCGTGAGTTATGGTTATCAGTACGTTATAAAGTCAATTATTTACTTGGAAATTATAATTATTAAACAATGCCTATTATTTATGTACTAACTATTAATTATTTATATTTAATTAAAGTAAGTAACTTGATTATTTATATATAATTATTCATATTTAACTATTTAAGTATAAAATATTATTAATTCTGGATTATATATTTTAGTTTTATTTTAAGTTAAAATGATAGTAAGAGTATATATTTTACACATATTTTTATTTATTATTAAATACGGCATAATATACATTTATCAAAATGTGAGTTCAAATATCAAAAGTATCTTTGTTGATTTTAATTGTAATGAAATTGGAAATGGAAGCTAATTATCTTCTTCTTGTTCGTCGTCTTCTTCTTCTTGTCGCTCAAAAATGTTCGATTCATTGTCATCATCCTCATTATCTGTCATGTTCATCTCCAAACCTTCCAGAATATCGGGATCATATGTATTTTCTTCATCGGGATTACTTGGATACTTGTCCGTTGCACTGGCCGCAAGCTAAAGAACATTGTAGCCCTGGTTTTCTGCATCCACAGCGGGAACCACAACCATTTTTGCAATTGCAAAATATTACGTTTAGTAGTTCGGCTGGTGCTGGAGGTAATAACGTTCGTATGGGCTCCAGGATTTCATTTTCAAGCATCCAGCCCCATTCTTTAGGTTCTAAGTCCTTCCCTAACCACGTTTGAATCTGGTAGTAGACACGTTTTATGTGTTGATGAGCTGCTACACTTGTTGGTGGAAGTGTTGACAGTTGTACAGGTTTATTTAGTTTTGTAAACTAACTAACGAATAATCTTGACTCATACAAAGTGGAGAGAGTGGCCTTGAATACTATAGAACATCTGTCCCGGCAATGAATAGAAAAGGGCATAGGGTAGGGACAAGTATTTCCAGGTATATAAGTATTGAGAAATTTACGCGTTTTAAAGAAAAGATATATAATGTCGTGTTAACTTAAAATAAAACTAAAATATATAATCCAGAATTAATAATATTTTATACTTAAATAGTTAAATATGAATAATTATATATAAATAATCAAGTTACTTACTTTAATTAAATATAAATAATTAATAGTTAGTACATAAATAATAGGCATTGTTTAATAATTATAATTTCCAAGTAAATAATTGACTTTATAACGTACTGATAACCATAACTCACGCTTGACCTTGCATTAGGCCGTATATGACTGTACGATGTGCACTCTTCGCGCTCTACCTTCAAAACGGTTGGTCGTATGAAAAACAAGTTTAAACAAAAGTTGTAGGGAATTTTATAGCCTACAACTTTTATAATAAATGCAAATCTCATTTAACCGATAGGAAGCCAGATATTCGCGAAAAACCGATTTTTGTGACCTTTGACCTTGAATATCTTGAGACGCGGACACGATAACGATTGTGACTTTTGAGACAACATTTAGAATGACAAAACAAAGGTTCATACCAATTTGCAGCTTATTATCTTTCATTCCGAGGTGAAAGCCCTAATATGACTGGGCTAGTAATGCTGTGAAATTTTCGAAGGAGTCCAGGTGTCTGCAACTTCTTCAAAAATTGGCGAAAGAAGAAGATTATTACTAAGTGAGACTTTCCCTTTAGATTCCAGTGAGGTTGATGGATCTACAAGAACTTTGTTTTTCAAACCTACTAGCAATCCATAGTGGCACATGAAGTCTGCGCCCGAAATGGGCATGCGAGATAAGCTATCAGGAACTTCCATGAGCAAGAACGACGAAGGCCCAGGCTAAGTGTTAATAGTCTGTAGTCATATGTGTTAATAACAGAAGCATTTGCTGCAGCTAATTTAAGGGGACCTGGTAAAAGAGAATGGACTTTAGGTGCTGATAAAATTGAAGTATCCGTACCTCTGTCCACCAAAATATTATTTTTAGAAAGTGGATCAAATATAAGACGACCTTCTGAACTATTAAAATACAGAGAGTTCGTCGTCTTAAATCCCAGACGATTTAGTTTTTTATCTCACTCCAATCACATGGAGTTGTACATCTAGTAGCTTTCTCTTTAAATCGTCGGTGATGATCGCAATTTTTGCTTTCAATATTAGCTGGTGAATTACTTATTGATTTTGAACGCGACTTATTTCCGTAAAACGACCTTTTACGATTTACGTCCCGACTCAATCTTTCAACAGTTTACATAGTCCATTTGCGGTTGCAATTGGCTCAAAGACGATCCAAAACTTTGTTGAACAGACATATTTATGTTATTATTTTCCTTAACTGCATACACTGCAGGACGCTATAAAACCCCATGTATATATTTTACACGCGGTAGCCGCTAATTCATCCAATGAACTTGAGGTAATACATTTGAGAATTGCCTGAGTTATATCTGGCAATCCCTGCAACCATAAAATTTCCAAAAGTTCTGTTGTTACTGCAGTTCCTCCGAGCTGCTTCATTTCATGCAATAACTGTGATGGCTGTCTGTCACCTGACTCGCCGACAGACAACCGTGTTATTAGTTATTGTTATAAAACGGTGTACGCATTCTCGCGGGAGGCCTTGCCAATATATCCAGAACGAGCATCACCACATCGTCATCCAAGGCTGAGACCGCCTTTTCAAGTTCCAGAATATTTCATGCGGCTTTTGAGGAACTACCTAAAGGAGCGAAGCCTGCTCTACGGCACGACACAGAGCCAACGAAGGACGGAAATGAAATCGAGTGTTGCCCAGGATCTATCCTTGGTCCGGACCTGTGGAATGTGTCTTACGACGGGCTACTAAGACTGGAGATGCCTAATGAGTCGCGCTTGATCGGCTATGCGGATGATGTTGCGGCTCTGGTCGCGAGACGCACTGTTAAACAAGCGCAACTTAGGCTAGGTATGCTAATGCGCTGAGTGAGAGAGTGGATGACAGCTCGCGGGTTCAGTTTAGCACTGGAGAAAACCGAAGTGGTCATCTTGACACAAAAGAGAATTCTTAGAGTAAGGATGATCAGTATTGGAGACATACGAATTGAATCGAAGCCATCGGTGAAGTACCTGGGGCTACTGATCGACTCAAAGATGAGTTTCTCTGAGCAAATAAGAGCAACTGCTGAGAAGGTTGCTTCGGGAGTATCGGCTCTGAGTCGACTTATGGCCAACGGTGGGGGACCCAGCCCATCAAGAAGACGCCTCTTGACGAGTGCTGTGGGGTCAGTGCTATTGTACGGAGCAGAAGTATCGGGCGAAGCTCTCAGTAAGGAGGTATACCGAAAACGTTTGGCACTGGTACCGAGAAGAGAAGCTCTGAGGATTGCATCTTCGTATCCGACAGTCTTTTATTCAGCGGTGAGAGTTATGGCAGGCGTGATACTTGTCACCCTCATTGCTAGAGAGCGCCGCGCTATTTACCTGCGCCGAAACGAGGATGCGAGGGAGATGGTTGTCCGCGAGAAGAGACAGCGCTCGCTCAACGATTGGCAGCAGTCCTGGGTGAATTGCACGAAGGGAAGGTGGGCTGCGCGCCTCATCCCGGATGTGAAACCGTGGCTAAATCGAAGGCATGGTGAGACTGTCTTCTATCTGACGCAGCTTTTGAACGGGCATGAGTGTTTTCAGTCTTATCTGCATAAGATTGGTGATTCACGGTCCTCCGGTTGTCGGTTTTGCCCAGGGGAGGAAGCCAATGCCTGCCACACATTTTTTTTTGTGCAAAATGGGTCAGGCTGCGAAGGAACCTCTAAAGGGAGACGGGAGAGCTCATCACGAATAGCATAGTCGCGGTGATGCTCGAATCGGTTGACAAGTGGAACCAGGTGGCACAGTATGTTCGGGCAGTCCTAAAAGATAAAAGGGACTCACTGCAGTCGGGGGCGTTGGGGCAGGGTGATCGCTTGTCTGGCACTTCCTCTTCCCCCCTCCCGCTAGGAGAGGGATCCTTCCGGCTTGAAGGCGCCTCACGGCGTTACAAAACGAGACCGGGCTCGAAATAATGTGTCAAACGGCCCCAGGCTAGGTTCTCAGGTTGACAGGGAGGTGTTTAGTGGTTAGCCCAGTCGCCTTCTTGCGAGCATGGAAGTCCCACACTCTGTGCATAAATGGCATTTACCTCCCAACACAAAAAAAGGCTGAGGCCGGTTGATTAAATTTCGTTGTGTTCACTACAAGTCCATCGAGTTCAAATTTGGCACTCCAACTGCCTGAACCAAGAAATGGGACCACTTTACTTGACACTGCATTAAATCTGGGTTCAGCCGGAGGTGGATCCTGAGCTAGCACATCTTGAAATTCATCAGGATTCGGCATTTTTCTTTCAAATCACAACACCACACACGGACACATTTACTAAACTGTACAAGGACACAACGACTACACGGTACACGGAAAACATGACTACGCGTACAACGAAACTCGCGTCAATACAAAATTACACCAAGCTAGGAACCAAATCCAAACGCGGCTGTTCCTACGTTTAGACTCGTGGACGGCTTGAACCTCCCTCGAATGAGCTGTATGGACCCCAGAGTATAGACCACGGTTCAGTACTGCAGCACGACCGATACCGACAATGCAAGACTCAGTTCCAAACGTCGGACTAAGCTATGAAGCTAATTGTTCATCGGCTTTCGCGACGCAAGATCAAGACCCGAAACCTCGTATAATAGAGAATTGGCGCCACAGCTTCAACTGCTTTAATTCTACTACTCCGGTGGACAGGTTCTTATTCAGAGTACAGTCATTAGTAGCTAGTACACTGAGAGGAGACTTTGCAGTCTTTCTTCGGCACGTGCACTTCTTATTCAATGGGGATGTCGCCGAATGGTACTGGGTTGTTAAGGAGTCCGTGGTACGCCCAGATTAGAATTCGTTCTGCATGGCTTTTCTCAACCACTTCGATGACGGACTAACTGAACGGGAGTTGCGTGAACAAATAAGAAAGCGCAAGCAAGGCTCTCATGAAACGTTAGACCTTCTTTATACCAGTTTACGGATACCCACTCAACTGCGAACAACTATGGCCGAGGAAAAACTAATGGAAACCATAAGGGAGAATTTGCGGTAGGAGCTTCAAAACAACCTGCTCCACGTGCCAATACAGAGTTGGTACCAGCCGGTCAAGTAAACAATGAGCCGACTCATGTCTCTAGAAGTGGAGTCCACATGGGTCGCGAGTCAGAACTTGAAATTGACCCACCTTTCGTGGAGGCAGTCGCAAACCCTACAGTCTGTTGGAGCTACAGACAACCTGGAGACCGATTTTCTGCATGTCCAGCAAAGCTGTCACTTTCTGAAAGTGAAGACATACGCTCAGGCTTGCTCAGACTGTAAGCTGCGAAAAATTTTGCTAATCAGTGCCCAGACCAGCAGGAGGCATTCAAAGCCAGTTTAGGGGGGGCGAGACCTCAACACTAGTTCCTAAGAAACCTCCCCGGAAAGAAACCGAACAGTGCCTGACTAGTGAACTATCTCCGACCTCCACATCTGGCGGTCACGATTCTTCCGAAGTTCCGCCACCGGCGCAAAGTGTTACCGAAGCAGATACGTCAGTGTTCGCCGATAATCCGAATATTGCGTTGTGTAGGAAACCTTATCGTGTTTGTCTGAGGGATTATCTGGCGGCACGTTAACAAATTTTTTAGCGACGAGATTGTGCCTGTACAGTACACCAGGCGACAGCGAGCCATCCGAGCTTCTGGAGAAAGCTGAGGCAGTCGAGACGGATGTTGCGTGCGATCAAGATAAATGAATTATTGAAAGATGACGTCCGCCCGTATGCACCAGTACAGATCTTGCAGAATCGGATGGTAGGCTTAATAGACAATGGAGCCAGCATCAGCTTTATAGTAGTCAATTTCGCAAGAGAAATCCTGAAAAACCATACGGGTCAAATTCAGCACTTCACTACCTGTTTGTGTACGGCGGATGGAACTCGTCACTCTATTATGGAGAAACTCACGGCTGATGTCAGCTTTAAGGGTACAACCAAGTTACTGAATTTTCATATTATACCCCAGCTAACAAAAAACCTTTCTTTAGGTGTAGACTTTTTTCGACGATTTAACTTGGATCCGGCATTATTCTCCAGTACGTCACTCGACTCGGTCGCTACCGTAAATGACATGACACCGATTTTTCACCAACTTCGACACGCACTAGAGGCCAATCAAGTACGACGATAAGACGCGGCTGTAGTGGTTTTTCCTTCGCACGAGAAGGAAGGTCTCGGCCGGACAACTTTGGTGTCTCACACTATAGATGAGGGGGAAGCGAAACCCGTCAAGCAGACATTTTGCCATATTTCCAGCGAAGGAAAAGTTGCTATACCCCGAAGTCAATCGGATGTTGGCACTGGGTGTGATTGGAGAATCGGAAAGTGCATGGGCTTTGTGGTGAAAACTAATAAGGTCCGACTATGCTTCGATGCTTTCACGGTTAAAGATGCCTAACCTCTCCCGTTGATCGAGGATATCGTAAGTCGTTGGTTACTTAAACCGCACTTTATTACCAGCTTAGGCCCCTTTCGTATCCTAGTACAAAGAAGTAGATCGCCTTCACGGTTCCAGGTCGCTTATTGTACAATTTATGATTTTGCACTTTGGTCTGTGTAACGCGCCACAGACTATGACTCGCCTTATGAATAAAGTTATACCACCGCATCTGTGTCACCAAGTCCTCGTATATCTGGACGACTTATTACTAATAACCGAGACCTTGGACGCTCGTCCTGCTTCATGAAGTAGCTTTGTGTATCCGGAAGGCAGGATTTACCATCAACATCTAGAAGTGTCAGTTCGTCATAACGGAGGTTAGTAATTGGGTCACATCATAGGCCACGGCAGCATCAAAGCGGACCCGGATAAGACAAAAGCAACAGAAGTTGCGCCGATTCCTGGGTTTATTCAGTTGGTATCAACGATTCGTATGTACGTAAGTATGCGACCATCACTACGTCCTTGATGTACATGCAGCGGAAGTTCTTTTGGAAACGGCCTGGCTTGCGGGCCTTTGAACAGCTATAGAAGAGCCTGACAACATTTCGTGTACTACATAGCCCAGACTTTAAAAACCCATTTTCAATCCACTGTGACGCGAGCATATTTATAGCCTTCATGTCTCACAAGCTAACCCGGCCCAGCGGAACTACACTGTTTCTGAGCAGAAATGTCTGGCAGCGGTGTTGGCGGTGAAGCGTTTTCGTGCATATGTCGAAGGACACCCATTTGAAATCGTTACGGATCATGCGTTTCTGAAGTGGCTGATGAGCTAATCCGAGTTGCAGGCGTTTAACTTTACGATCCGACATCGGAAGGGAAGTCAACATGTGGTACCCGACATCTTATCCAGGATGTTCGCCCCAGAAGAAGCAGGGTTGGCCCCCTGTGATAGACCTCGAACATCACCGCCTTTAAATCGGAGAAATGCATTCAGCTGATAGACGTCATTCAAAGCAGCTGCCCCAGCTACCGTAGTCGAAGGTAATCTAATGGATTTATGTACAAGTGCATGAGACACTCAACCGGAGACCCCCTGCAGGAAGAAGAACAGTGGAAACTGTGGGTAGCTGAAGAATCAATCCTTGATCTGATCAGACGAGCTCACGACCATCCCGTGAGCGCACATGGCGGTTACGACCGGACGCTTTGGCGCCTGAAGACCTTCTTTTGGCCAAAAATGGCTGAGCAAGTCAAGACGTACGTTGCTGCCTATGAAACCTGGGAGTGCACCAAAGCATCGAACGCTATTCTTCGGTCTCCTATGGGCAAACTCAAAACACCCGACCGCGTGTTCCAGCGCTTATACATCGATCTCATCAGCCCTTACCCTAGATCAACGTCTGGTGGACACATTTGAACTGTCGTAGTCCTGGACCAACTGTCGAAACTCCCGATCATAGCACCGACCCGAAACTAGCATACGACTCCGATTTTGAGCTTGTTAGAGAAACTTGTCTTCCGTGTATTCGGAATATCGGAGTACGTGGTATCCGCCAAAGGCGTTCAATTCAAATCCGCCAAATTTCATGACAGGTATGACATCAGGCACACATTTGAACTGTCGTAGCCCTGGACCAACTGTCGAAACTCCCGATCATAGCACCGACCCGAAACTAGCATACGACTCCGATTTTGAGCTTCTTAGAGAAACTTGTCTTCCGTGTATTCGGAATATCGGAGTACGTGGTATCCGCCAAAGGCGTTCAATTCAAATCCGCCAAATTTCATGACAGGTATGACATCAGGCACCAGCGAATCGCGATTGGGATCGCAGTATTTCCGCTATCATTTGTGCGTTGCGTTCTTCGTACCTCCCCATTGTTTCTCTGTCACTCCCATTGAACTTATACTGTGAATAATGTTGGACAGTTGAGTCGCCCCTAATCATTATATTTAAATGACCGTAGGATTATGATTCCAAAAACCCGCCAACAAAAGCCTTCTCGGAGAAGCACTCAGCCTCTCTTAATGGCGATGGCGAGAAGCACTCCGTTCTTTGTGTGTAGGAAACAAGATCAGTTTCTCCATTTAGGATTTCCAAAAATTCCTTCATATTTACTTGTCCGTACGCAGCTTCTACTGCTGTAGATTCCGCCTCAAAACGTGTTCAATGTGGTATATTAACTGTTCTTCTTTTTTTTTTAGCTTTCCCATAAGCCTGTATTCTATTAATTACGCGTGTTTATTTTCGTAAATTTTCACTCATATTCATACATTTTCTTTTGTAAACGAAAGGGAACGCTCCCAAAAACTTATTATCTTAATATTGCAACTAAAGTTTAAAGTACTTAAGCGCTGCTAAGCAACTCAAAATTAATTTAATCTAATTCAACTATTAGATAATCTATAAGTAGTTATCTTTCGACTGATCCCACGCAGCCATAACATTTGTGTAAGCATTAAAACATAATCAAACAACTAGACCGTAACGAAAATAATGAATTATAGAAAGTTTTTCTTTTTGCATTGTTCCCATACTAAAGCTAATCGCATTTAGGCTTATCTTATCTATCGTTTGATATTATTTTCCCTGCAAGTTAACAATAGATTGAGTGAATCTTTTCTTTTGTCTATTTCAATTTCATCGTTTATATTTCTCTTCGCAAAGATATCAGATAAACCTCAACTAATATAAATAATAAATGCCAGACGTACTTGAGTCGCTTTAATCACTGAACAATCGAATTAAAATTATCTACATGTCCGTATCTTAATATTTTATTTCCGCGATTATCAGTCCCCGCGGTAATCGTAATAAATTTTAACGATTATTATTAGACATATAAGTGATTATGTATTTTGATTGCGTACTTCAGATTGTGGTGGTTGATGAAATTATGATTTGAATTGATTTTTTTCGGTAGCGTAAAAAAAAGCGTTAGGTTGTGCGATATTAGATCAACTGATAAGATTAATTTGATCGAGTAGCATTTCGCGGTAATTGAAGGATTATTATGGGAAATTTAATTTATTAATGACACTATAATTTAAAAGATAATTGAAATTTAGATTCCCTGAATGGTGGCTCAATTGTTAAGTAATAGAATTAAGTCATATATTTGCTATCAATGTTTCTATCCTTGCCTAAATTCGTTATATATAATACTTCACAAATGGATATTAATTATTCAATTTGTAAAAGGCCGTCAGTACTTTATCTCCTGTTTTAATATTCCTATTTTTATTTTCCAACATCATGTCACGTTGTCCAGGTGCTCTTTTATACCATCATCGCATTAATCAATTTGGTATCTTGGCGACAGCTTGCAAAAGGGACGAAATTCAGCTAAAGTAGACCCTTAAGGCTTGAAATTGTCGCGTAACTTGCATAAAAAAAGCTGTATAAAAATAATCGTTTTTAACATCCGTCCCGTCTAATTGAATGAGAAGACGATATTGCGAGTTTTTTTATGAAGCAGTATCAGGCGCCATTAAAATATCCTTCTATGGACTCTACCTACACCATTAGGATATAACAAAGTAGAATTGTTCCCAAGATAATCAACCTACGTTATTTTCAAAATAGATTTGTTGAATGTATGAGCTATCGAATCGGATTGGACATATTGGTTTTGTTGAAATAAAGTCAGTATATTTGGGTAGGGGCCAGGCTATATTTAGATATTCTTTGTAGGAGTTAGATGCTAATTATGGGATTGTTTCGACCTTTTCATTCGGATATTGACCATGAAAATTGATTCTAATTGGTTTTACTTTTGTTCTGAATACCAAGAAAACTGACAAATAAAATGATTGCGATGTTAAAAATAAAAGGGACGTAACCGAGCGAATATAAAGTATAAAAATAAAAGAAGAATATAGAAACTGATTATGCATAGGCCGCATATATTACTTTTTCAAAAGCAACAAAGTATCAAATGTTTGCAGCGGAATATGTGGTCACCTTTTCCGATCATTAAGCATCATAACGAATTTAGGGGGGGTATAGTTAATTTTGCATTTTTTAAGCATCATTTTAGGAACAATTTTTGACGACCTGTTATGGGTAAGTCGAATGGGTGAAAGTCTATCTTAAAGAACAACATTTGAAGCGTATTCAGTTACATTTTTATTGAACAATATCAAAAAATGAGCCACTGGCGAAATTTTTTAGTACGCACTCAAAAAAAAAGATAATTTGCGTTGTACACTATATGTAGAATAACAATCATCTGAAACATATAGAGTGCGTACGGTATTTGAGGACATGCATAAATGTGACTATAACTTCGCGAATTTTTTTTTCCTTTTCAGATAAGAAATGGCGGACTACAAAATCACTCAAGAAATGAAGAGATATGGTGTCATCGTCGCTATATGTGCGAACCATACAGAGATCTCTAATTTTCTCAATTGCGCCCGTTCATTCGTGCATAAGGTTCGACGTGAATTGGAAACATCAGGAGGCCATACAGAATCGGTTGCAAAACGCACGAACAACGTTCTGACACTGTCCGATCTTGAGAATTTTTAGAGCAAGTGCAAGCGGTCATAGACGAGGACCCTTCAAAATCAATGAGGGTCCTTGCGAGTGAGCTTCATGTTTCTGAGTGCCTTATTCGTGGAGTCGTCCACGAAGACCTTCGGTATGTCTTACGTGATGCGCAGAGAACAGTTCATGTCGGAACGAACACTGGAACAGAACAGAACACCCTGAGGCGTCCAAAATGTTATGGTTTTTTTCCGACGAAAAAATGTTTGACCAAGATCAAAAGACCAATCGCAGCAATGACAGATGGCTATGTTCAAATCCTGCAGAGGTTTCTGTTGTTATGCACACAACATTTCCAGCCACTGTTATGGTTCTAGGTGTTGTCAGCAACGAAGGACATGTTATGCCACCACACTTCTTCACTCAAGGACTTCGAGTGAATTCTGCTGCATGCATCGAGGTTTTGGAGACGGTAATGAAACCCTGGATAGACAATGTAAGCGGAGGCAGACCGTACATTTTTCAACAAGACTCCGCTCCTTCACATAAAGCGATGACGATAAAAGATTGAATGGCCGAAAATTTTCATGACCACATAACACCGAACCTATGACCACCTACCTCCCCAGACCTTAATCCTTTGGATTATTACGTATGGGGCGTAGTTGAGCGTGAGACCAATAAACGTCCTCATAATACCACTTCTTCGCTGAAGACTGCTATTAATGCTGTTATGGTCAATATGAACAAGGAGCATTTGATTCGGGCATGTAACCGTTTCCGGACCCGGATCGAAGAGATTATTGCCGCTTATGGCGATTTTATTGAATAACTGTATAGCCATATATTAATTTAACGTTTTATAAAAAATTCCTGAAATTTCATTAAATTTTGTTCAAAATACAAGCGAATTAGTTTTACTCTCAAGTTGTCCTCAAATACCGTACGCACCCTGTACAAACCAAAAAGATTATATTAGTTTAAGAGTTTCTTGAGGTAATGATTCGAGTTTTATTGGTTACATTGAGTTTCAAATTTTTAGCACGGCATTAAAGTAAAAAAACAAGTTGGGTAGACAGACCTACGCTCATGCCAGAAGGGTTTTGTACTCAATTTACAAAATGCAGTCATTAGATCGAATCAAATCAAGAAACATGTCAAAGACGATTTTATTGGAGAAAATATGAAATACGAAGATCATACTATTATAAACAAAGTTGAACGAATTTCAACTTCTGAGGTTTTTTGTATTGTTATGCTCATAAATATCTCCTCTGATAATTATTTCAGATGCCCATCGGCAACGGAGGAAACACATTTTTCATGTATTCCCCCCTGTGCCCTCACTGAAGCTAAAACTGATAGTTTAACAACTGTTTTGAAAAGCTCCCATGAAAGCTTTCATTTGATACTCATATCGGCTACGTTTGATGAATTTTTTTTTCAGGGGCCAATCTCCTGTACTGTTATCATCGATTCATGGCCAATTTTTTCGAATCCTAGAATGGTTACAAAACCCTTTTGCGCTAGGAGCTCTCTCCCACCTCCTTGACATGTTTCACTTATTAGCATTAATTGCAGGTACTCATCTTCAGTCATTCATTAAATTGAATCAAGTGTTCAAAGCATGCACCTTAAACGTTGAAGTTGGGAAAAAATAACTCAAAATTATTCAATCTTCGCATTTAAAACAGCCACTATTTTGTTTTACGATTACTGATACCACTAGCTGAACTGATTCTCAAAGATATACATGACACCTATCATTCCTGAAATTTTCATGCAAATCCTAGCAAAACTGTAGTGTCTGAGTCGGTAAAAAGCGCATGGTGTTCCATAGCCATATGTTGCCATAGTAATAAATGTAGCGCATTTTGTTCCATAGTAATACAGGAAAACTCAAACCGCTTTAACTTCGCTAAATATGATGCAATCTTTATGAAACTTTCAGGATAGATTTATCTTATAAATAGACTTTAACTTTAACTTCGCTAAATATGATTCAATCTTTATGAAACTTTCAGGATAGATTTATCTTATAAATAGACATCTACGTACTAAATTTCATTGAATTTAAGGATACCGTTAAGATTTTATTCAAGAAAACATAAAATCGATAAATCAGACTATTACTAACAAAGTTGAGTAAATTGCGACTGCTCACGTATTTGTTGTTGTTGTACTCATCAAGGCCTACATTCCTGATTTTTTCAGATTTTTCGGATCACAGGTGTCCAATCGCGAGGGGGGGACACAAATTTTTCGTGTATTTCCCCTCCCTGTTTGCCCCTCAGAGCAAATTTTGCCAAACTCATCAAGACCTTTCATTTGATACCCATATCGGCTACCTTCAATGAAATTTTTTTTTACAAAACCCTAAAAACGAAAAAATGTAAAAAATTGTGTTCGGTAATCAGAAGAATTTTTATGAAAAAAAATATTCAAAAAAGCAAAAACTCTACGTCACTACCTAGTAAAATGACACTGCTGTGAACAAAAAATAAGGTGACATTTGAAATGCGCGCGTCGAAGGATTTGGAGAATTATTTTTTTTTAGGTTGGTAGTACTGTCAGAGACATCCATGTCAAATTTACTTGTCAAAATATTCATTAGTGTTTGAGATACGCATCGTTTCCGGGATGGCCTTCAGTTCCGTCTTCGCTGCCGCTTGAATCTCCTCTATCGTATCAAAACGGTGTCCCCGGAGCGGTCTTTTGAGCTTGCTGATCAGCCAGAAGTCGGACGGCGCCAGACCAGGTGAATGCGGTGGGTGCGGAACGATATGGGTTGAGTTTTTGGCGAAATGATCACGAATTACGAGTGCAGTATGGGATGGTGCATTATCGTGGTGTAAAAACCAAGAATTGCCTTTCCACAATTCCGGCCTTTTTAGGCGGATAGCGTTGCGCAAACGACGCATAACGTTCAAATAATATTCCTTGTTGACTGTTTGGCCCGGCGGAAGGAATTCATAATGCACAACACCACGATAATCGATGAAGAGAAGAGGTTGATGGTCGCCCAGGACGCTCTTCGTCTTCGACACGTTCACGGCCGGCTTGGAACTCACTATACCACTTGTAAACATTTTTTTTAGACATAGCCTCATCACCAAAGGCTTTCTGCACCATCCTCAACGTATCCGCAGCAGAAAATTGATTCCGCAAACAAAATTTAATGCAAATTCAACAAATTTCGACATCGCAAAAAACGAAAAACTCACTTTTAGCAGCTCACAAAACGACGCGTATCTCAAACACTAATGAATATTTTGACATGTAAATTTGACATAGATGTCTCTGACAGTACTACCAACCTAAAAAAACATGATTCTCCAAATCCTTCGACGCGCGCAGTTTAAATTCAAATGTCACTTTATTTTTTGGACACTGTATATCGTGATTCTTAAGCAACATAAAAATACGACCCACGCAAAGAATCGCCGAAGATAAAATAATCCCGATAATCAGCTACGAATAATTGATCAAGAACAAATACGAGCCCAACGAAATCAGGATGAGAACAAAAAACAAATTTTAGAGAAATACTAATTTCTTCATATGTCTGCTAAATTTAAGAAGTATAGTACATCAAATCCTGCGATTTTTGCAATGCAAATAAATACGATCGAAAACCGAATAATCCGGAACTCCAAGAAACTCCGATTCCCTTATACGCTATAGAATACATTTCTTGTCTCGATAAATTTTCAAAATTTATAGATCTATTCTTCATGTTAGATACAAAATCAACACACGACAACGAAGGAAGTCTCATTCGCCCAATAATATCCAACTATTTAAAAACTTTGGGCATTGAAGTCTACCAAACGCCATCTAAAAAAAGTGAGGTAAACAGAGCGGTAGAAAGGGTACACTCAACTATTATTGAAATAGTCAGATATTTACAGTACGAATATCCTGACCTTTCTTCAAAAGAAATCATTAACATATCTGTTGACAGATATAAGTAACACAATGCATTCCGTTGCAAAGATAAAACCAAGTGATGTATTTTTTGGGAGGCTACAGAGAATTAATTACCAGTGATTACTTGACATCAGATATAAGGTCAATGAGAATACAAGTACATATTTGTAGTAATTAACTTAAATTTACCCTATAATTTGAGGAAAATTGAAAATAAAATCTTATATTACAAGAAGAAAAAACAAAAATGTGCTCGCGAATTCATTCAATAGAATGATAACTGAATTATAACAATTAACAAGCTGGGTAGACAGAACTACGCTTCTGTCAGAAGGGTTTTGTGCTCAACCTATGATATCATGACATAATTGCAAACACCAAAACATTGCTACGCCATTTCAATCGGCCACCATTATGTTAAATATAATGAATATCATCATCTGAATGGGATCTTTCAAATATTTATGTTGTTCATCTTACTTGCCAATTTTGAGAATATCCAATCAAAACTGTAGTGGTTTTATCTTTCTTTTTTTTTGGCAGGAAATTGAAGACTACTCACGCCAGGA
Organism: Odontomyia ornata; assembly: GCA_963969285.1. Taxonomy (NCBI): domain Eukaryota; kingdom Metazoa; phylum Arthropoda; class Insecta; order Diptera; family Stratiomyidae; genus Odontomyia; species Odontomyia ornata. The sequence continues at coordinate 86,818,900 of OZ017742.1, forward strand.
GTGTGAGGACTCCCAACCTTTTAGTGCCCCTGAACTACCCACTAAGACCTCTTCTATCAATCTGAGATGGATTTCGATGGGGTGACATCCTTGGCTCTCCTGATCTTCCTTTATGTCGACAACTGACAGTCCATACAGACCCCTAATTACCACATTCAGATTCCTTTCTTCAGGAAGGATATACGTGTGATATTGTATTTTCATTTCTGTGGAATTATCTGGATCCCCAAGTAGACCCTTTTGGCGAATTCATGTTTTATTCCAACTTCTTTCATGTCCTTTAAGAATTGGGTCCAGTTTTCAGGCTCCCGAAGGATGACGGGTACCATTGCCCGTTTCTTGTCGTCGTCTGGGGATTTGGATGAGGTGGATGCTGTGCGAGTGGTTTTCGGTGGGATGGCCAGCCCTGGTTGAGCCATTGAGGGACCCGGCGGTGGCTGAACAGGAAATTCTTCATCTTCAGCAGAGTCTTCCTGCATGGACTCATTTCCTTCATCTTCTTCTTGTATGGCTTCCTTATTTTATAGCTTCTTCTTCTGAAGAAGGAGGAGAGGGCGGACAGTTTTCTGATGAGGAAGATGAAGACTCCACTTTCCTCTTTTTGTTTTTATTCTTCTTTATCCTTCAATCGCTCCGTGAGCTCTTCATTGACTCGGCGTTGTTCTGCCAACCACAAGTTTACGTCATTAAGTTGCTGTTGAGCCTGCCTCAACTGCTGTATTACTTCGCTAAGCTGTGCCTGCACAGTTTGCGAAGTTTTCAATTGGGCAATCAGCAGAGCAATCTGCTGATCTTTGTCCATTATGGATATATCCGTCATATCCACAATCCCCCCAAACCAAACTCAAACACTTTCAAACTTATCCAACTATTTAAATACTTTTTATACGAATCAAAAATTATCAAAATAATATGGAGGAAAGCAAAAATCACTCACCCAGAAGACTCCTTGCTTTTTTGTCAGCTTGCTCTTACTTCTTCTCGTTGGAATCTTCCCTCCAGCTCGTACTTTTCACTTTGTTTTTATTACTATCACTGTCGCTATAACCTATTTCAATCACTCACTATTCACTCTCCGTCAGCACGTCGACTTAATAACTTGACTTGATTGGTCGGTGTAACTTTTCTACAAATGACAGTGACAATTGAAATTTAACTTTGAATAGAGTTTGAAGTCGAGTTTGTTGATAAGATGTGTTGGTGACTATTGGTTTTAAGTCCTATATTAACTTCATAGTGGGCGAAGAAGGTTTATTTGGATATTTAGAAGTCTTTTTCAGTATCAAATAGAATCGAAAATAATTTGAGTACGATTGAAAATTCGACGGTTGATATTAAATTGGGCACGAAATTTTGCCAAAAGGCAAAAACCTCATCTGCAAACAATGCAAGAACCTCTAGTGAGGTCCCTCACGTCTTACAGAATTACATTTTTAAGATATGAATACCAATAACTCTCTTTTGAGGTTGATGTTCAAAAGTTGATGGTGTTTTGAAACAAAACGCTTACGTTTTTCAAGTAAAATACACGAAACATACTTTTAATAGATTGTTAATAGCGTTGCAATATTTTAAAAAAACAACGTCGCAGTGTCATCACTTCTGTGCTTCGTTTTTTCACATAATGTAGTTATTTTTAGGGTTTTGTAAAATAATTTTACAAAACCCTACTAGTTTTGCGACCAGTCTGTCCGTCCGTCCGTCCGTGTGTCACAGCAGTTTTTCTCGGAAACTATTTAAGCTAGAAACATCAAATTTTGTGTGTAGGTGTAAAGTGGTGATCTCTTCAAAGTTCAACTACAAAAAAATTTTATAAAGTATTTAAGGGGGGTCTCCCCATATAGGAGAGTGACCCTCGAAAAAAAAATTTCATTGAAGGTAGCCGATGCGGGTATCAAATGAAAGGTCTTGATGAGAACTTTTCAAAACAGGTCTTAGTTTGGTAAAATTTGCTTCGAGGGGCGCACGGGGAGGGGAAATACACGAAAAATTTGTGTCTCCCCCCTCGCGATTGGTCACCTGTGATCCGAAAAATCTGAAAAAATCAGGAATGTAGGCGTTTTTGAGTACAACAACAACAAATACGTTAGAAGTCGCAATTCACTCAACTTTGTTAGTAATAGTATGATTTATCGATTTTATGTTTTCTTGAATAAAATCTTAACGGTACCCTTAAATTCAATGAAAGTACGTAGATGTCTATTTATAAGATGAATCTATCCTGAAAGTTTCATAAAGATTGAATCATATTTAGCGAAGTTATAGCGGTTTGAATTTTCCTGTATTACTATGGAACAATATGCGATGCATTTATTACTATGGCAACATACGAGTATGGCTATGGAACAACATGCGCTTTTTACCGACTCAGACACTACAGTTTTGCTAGGATTTGCATGAAAATTTCAGGAATGATAGGTGTCATACATATCTTTGAGAATCGGTTCAGCTAGTGGTATCAGTAATCGTAAAACAAAATAGTGGCTGTTTTAAATGCGAAGATTGAACAATTTTGAGTTATTTTTTCCCAACTTCAACGTTTAAGGTGCATGCTTTGAACACTTGATTCAATTTAATGAATGAATGAAGATGAGTACCTACCATTAAAGCTCATAAGTGAAACAAGTCAAGGAGGTGGGAGAGAGCTCCTAGCAAAAGGGTTTTGTAACCATTCTAGGATTCGAAAAAATTGGCCATTAATCGATGATAACAGTACAGGAGAGTGGCCCCTGAAAAAAAATTAGTCAAAGGTAGCCGATATGAGTATGAAATAAAAGTTTTCATGGGAGCTTTTCAAGACACTTGCTAAACAGTCAGTTTTTGCTTCAGTGGGGGCACAGGGGGGAAATACATGAAAAATGTGTTTCCTCCGTCGCGGATGGACATCTGAAATAATTATCAAGGGAGATATTTATGAGCATAACAATACAAAAAACCTCAGAAGTCGAAATTCGTTCAACTTTGTTTATAATAGTATGATCTTCGTATTTCATATTTTCTCCAATAAAATCGTCTTTGACATGTTTCTTGATTTGATTCGATCTGGTGACTGCATTTTGTAAATTGAATACAAAACCCTTCTGACATGAGCGTAGGTCTGTTTACCCAACTTTTTTAAATTCATAAACTGCTTGAACGGAAACAAAATGAGATTGAATCTACACTCCTCTAGGTATGAAAAAGCGGCCTCAAAGCATTTCAGATCCACTGATCAAATAATACCTTTTTTTGAAAAGCCGGCGGGGCTTGCTTTTCTGAGTGAGCAGGTGCGACTCCTTCGAATCTCTTCAGTGTTCAGAGTCGAAACGCATCTGCTTACTCAAAAAAGCAAGGCCCGACGGCTTTTCAAGAAGAAAAAGTGAATTTGCCTGCAGATATCAAACAAACAAAATAACTTACGCAAATAATACCTTTTAAATTATTTTTTCCAAGTAGGATGCCACAAATGTACTACAAATAAAAAAAATTTAAGTCTGCAATAAATCAACGAATGCGATAAACATGTCCCCATTGTTTTGTTAGACCAAGAACATTTTCGTTGCACATACTGTAAATTCACAAAATACATCTAAACAGCAGTCGAAATTGGGAACATGCCAAGAATACCGAGCGCAATGCTTCTATCTCAGCACAACTAACATACTTATCTCCGCCATCGTCCATCAACTCCCCTTTTCGCGCCGAATGAATTCAAGAAAAGATACGCCAAGAAGAAGATCGAAATCGCTGCACAAGCTGAACAAACTGCTTCCACTGAAGGCGAAAAACGACGTCCAGTATCATCGTCCACTGCCACAAAACGAGGTGAAAGTCTGTGAATATCTTTTCTGGCTTTTTTACTGCTCCACACACTGCAGCGATACTCATACGAGTATTCTCCGCTGAGACGTTCACAGTTTCAATCTTGTCCAAGAAACAAATCCAACCAACTCCCCAAAACAAGGTCATTACACTCTGGCCTAGCGCAATTTTCGGATGATCGCCACGAATCATCGTTAGCACTCAATCCGAATCAGCCCTGGCCTCATACTCTCTCCATTCTCTTCTCAATAAATCATCAATAATCTCTCCACCGGCCAACACGAAAACCCAACATCGATTTTTATTTGAAATCAAACAACAATGGTTGCGAATTGCAAAAGTGAAGTAAATAAATCATTTTATCTGCAAATATTTCCGTATTTGTGCTGATTTTGCTGCTGCTGCTGCCTCTGTTACAATAATGTGATTAGCGAGGACAATCAGCGAGCAGAGAGTGCAATCAATGGTCTCTATGTGTAATTTGGTGCGTTGGTTCCGTGCGATTAGCGAAAAGTAAGAGATTCCGCGCTAAATACGCGTTTGTGGTCGTATCTAACAAAAAGTATCTTTTCTACGAGTATCTTTCAGCTTGGATGAATGTTGCTTGAATCGTTGTTGGACTCACCATAATGTTGACCGACCACAATCATTTGCGGTTGGACTTTTCTCTTCATGGAGAATTGGAAATCTCGCGAGGCCAGCAATGGATTTGTTTGTATTGCATGAGTATTTTGTCGCTGTGATTGTTTCAGTTTAGATTAGAATAAGTTTCAATTCAATTTGAAGTTAAATAGATGCGTAATCGAGCCGCAGGCACATGGAGGTAGACAAACTTTCTGGTTGTATCAATGACCTCTGGATAGTTTCGTTTTTATTTACGAGCACTATCTGTTGGATTTAGATGATTGACTCGATTATGACATTGGGGTAGCTCTGTAGTTGACGCGAGAGATAATGGCGTGTTCATACCATGTTTTCAGTTCCGACATTTAAGAGCAAATAGCGTGCCGCTGTTGCCACGACACCCGTCAAATTAAATTGGAGCTCATAGACCACTTAATGTAATCCATATGTTTGTCTTCCCACGTTCATTGAAAAACGCTTACAATGTGATTTTAATTCAACAAAAATGCGGAAGCAATTAAACTTGACACTCAAAAAGTCAGAAATCTAAAATTATATTTAATTTTGATGGAAGGAATGATAATGTAGTCATGGTGAATATATATATATATATATATATATATATATATATATATATATATATATATATATATATATATATATATATATATATCATTAAGGAGATTCGAGATTATGTTTTAAACTCTTAAAGTGTTAAAATTTATTATACATTTACTTATATCACCCCTGTTCTATAAATTCTCAGGATATCATAGTTACATTCAAAGCTAATTTTATCAATATGTGCATTTCATCGAACATTCCATTGGCACGGCGATAATGTACATTCCGTTTACATAAAATGTTACTTGATCGCTAGACAAAACATTTGACGAGTTGCAAGTAACGTTTTATAAGGAATATGAAATTGCCAATAGCGATTCCCAAAGATTCAGCACAATGATGAACGATGAATGGAATGTGCGATTCCCACTGAGTCAGCGGAAACGAAGCCTAAATTATAATATAAGTTCGTTATGAATAAAATTGTTTGCCGTCAGTCATCAACAGGAGTTTTACTGAGCCAGACTAAACGCCGGCTGCCTAAAGGGCATTTCGCTTTTTGAACATTGGTGACCCCGACGTGATCATGTCATTTTATAACAGTTCAAGCAAAAGTTTATTTCCAACTTTAGCTGCAGGATAGAGGAAACCTAGCTATTTCTATCGGCAATCATACGGAAGGAGCTGGGGGACGTGTACCAGCGCATAATTATAAACTGCAGGAAGGACTCGCCCAGCCTTAAGATCCGTGAGTACCTGAAGCCAAGCTGAAGCAGTTGGGACAGCCATAGAACCCATTCAACGCACCCCACCAGTAGTTGCAACCCTATGCAGGGACTTATCCAAAGCACTCATATTTTGAAAAACAGTATTTCGGTAAGGTCAGTGCAGAATACATGAATGTGGAGCAGAATATACAGCAACTTCTGCGTACTCTTTAGGTTTCATCACCCAACCACAATGCTTTGAGTATCCAATTTTTAGAAACATACCAACAAGCGGCGAACTTCATTCAGGGGGTCCTTAGTAAATACAATCGTATTATAACTGCCCTTTACACGAGAATAGGAATACGGGAGTGGATACGGATGGTGGAAATTGAAGCAGATATTCACAAGGTGGAAGCGCTGCTATCGCCACATTTCGGTCTTCTGCATATGATAACAACGAAGATATCAGCTTTCTACACCAATGAATCAATTGATATCCAAGGGCACCTATCTATTGTCTATTCTTTGAGTACGACATCAACAACAATACCCTCGAAATTAACTTTAAAGATCAAAGCAGAGGTTTTTAACGCCCAAAAAATCAGTTACAGCATACATTTACTATCAGCATCCATACTGGTTGATTTGCGGACTGGATTAAACTGTATTATCAAGGAGGTATACAAAGCGTATACCATGCATAATTGTTCAACACATGTTTTTACCCTTGAAAGCCACATTTTAAAGCAACTACTGACAAATAATATTTATTTATTAATAACACCAGAGCCAACCCACGCAAAAAAAACTTTTTATCATTTGCAATTATCAGAAGATTGTGCGGTCCAACGTAAGGAGCTCATCTTAGTTCAGAGAAAGGTCCAGAGTCATCAGTTTTCAAGATACATCACCTCCTCGGTTTCAGTATTCAATTTAACTTCTATGTCGCCAGCAATAAAAATATTACCAAATCAACCATCATCCAACCATTTATAGCATTGGCAACGGAACAGGAAAGTTGGAACAAAGGAAATTACATGGAAGCAAGTCCAACAGCATGGAATTACAGCAACAGTAATAATTCTATCATCATGCAGTGTGGTTTTCATTGTAATCTTTCTAATTCGATGTAGTAGTCACCGGAAAATCAGCATCCAGGACCTCAAAAATCAGCGGCTAAATGTATGACGAGCCCAATTATACAAGGTGTGTTCCAAAATCAACGAGACTTTTGTCATAAAATTTTTTTGGTGGTGCCATCTGTGCGTTGGAAAGTTACATCCCTCCCTGACTTCCAGTGAAAGTTGGGTAACAATCGGTTCAGTAGAAGCGAAGTTATTGCGTCTAAAGTGACAGTATGTTTGGGTCATCGGTACAAAAATGAGTTTCGAACAAAGAGCTAATATTAAATTAAAAAAAAGTTTATGGCGATGATTGTCTATCTCGTGCCAGAGTTCATGAGCGGTTTACATGTATCAGAGATGGTCGTGAGGACATAAATTACGATGAACATACGGGCCGCCCAAAATCAGTGATCACCAAAAACCCCATCGAAATTGTGCGTGAATTTATCAAAAATGAGCCAAAATCGTCGTTGAAATCCATGGAGTTGGAGTTGAATATCTCCAAAACATCGATTTATCGCATTTGAACCGATCATTTGGGCTTACGAAATGTCTGTGCACGTTTGGTTCCAAAATAAACGAGAATTTTGTCATAAAAACCCACTCTTGTGACTAATTTTTTGACTAGAAATCGCATTTTAACCATCAATCACTCACTCTCTTCGCCTGTTATGGCTCTCTGTGACTTCAACCTATTCGGGAAATTGTATTTGGCCATGAAAGGAAAACGCTTTGCGTCCGTAGAGAGCATCCAAAAGGCTTGTACCGTCAATGACCTGAAACACTCTTTCGAAACGCTTTTGGGTCGCCCAAAATAGTGTATCGAGGCCGGAGGAGACTATTTTGAATAAATAAACTCAAATTTATCAGAACAAAGCTCCTGTCGTTTCTATTTTAGCTCAGTCTCGTTTATGTTGGAACGCACCTTGTAAGGGCCGAACTGGCTCTTGGTGGGCGGCGATGTTCACACATATTAATGAATTAGGGTAAAAAATTCACCACGTATAAATTCAATAAAATATTGGACTCTCACCAAAAGTTCATGATCCTGATGAATTTGCATCGATGGCATATTTCATTTATGTTACCACAAATGCATTAAACTTTGATTATTCCCATTTGCTCAAACTGCGTTTTTCTGCTTAACAAATCATAATGTCATTTAACTTACCTGTGAAGTTCATTCACATTTGCAAGAATAGCATAATTTTGTTCGATTTCATGTGCTCTTTTTGGTGTAAGCAATAATTACAACAATTAAAAAGCTAAGGAACTATGGAAATAAATCAGTTTTTGCCTAGTAGCAAGGCTCAGCGTCTCCAGTAAACTTTTCAGCTGCATCAACTACATACACCACATTGGTCCGTCGGGCCAGATATAGAGATGGCGGAAGCAATAGTAAAGGGTGGTCCAACCAGAATGCACGATGTTAATTGTGAGTAACACCTGAACGTAAAGTTTTTCGCTCAGCTTAATTCGACATTTCTTTGTTTCAGTGTTTGACAAAGTCAACCATGGAGAGGTAAACAATTGAGCAGCGCGTTAAGGTTGTTGAAGCCTTTTACGAAAATTGGTGTTCAAATCAAAATGCATTTCGTGCACTTCGTGATTTTTTTGGTCAGCATAATCAACCAAATGCGTCCACAATCGGGAGAATTGTGCGCGAATTTCAGCAAACCGGGTCTGTAGGAAATGTGAAATCACCTCGCCCAGTTCGTCCTGTGGAAAACATTGCTGTTCGCGATTTGTGGCAGAAGAGCCGTCAACATCGACTCATCGTCGTGCCCAACAACTGAACATCTCACGAACATCACTGATGCGAATTTTGAATAAAGATCTTAATTTCCCCCTTTAAAAAGTTCAATTGACTCAAGAGCTCATGCCTACTGACCATTTCAAGCGTCGGCAATACGCCGAATGGTTGGTTGAACAGACAGAAGGCAATAGTGACTTTGCGAAGAAAATCATCTTCAACGACGCGGCACACTTTCACCTCAGTGGATTCGTTGACAAGCCGAATTGCCGCATTTGGGCAAATGAGAATCCACGAGTGATTGTTGAGAAGCCGATGCATCCATAAATATTGACTTTTTGGTGCGGTTTATGGGCTGGCGGTGTCATCGGGCCGAACTTGTTCGAAAATTAGAATGGCCAAGCAGTTACCGTAGTTGTGTTCGCTATTGCGAGATGATAACGGGCTTTTTGTGGCCAGAAATTGAGGTTATGGATCTGGACAATATGTGGTTGCAATAGGATGGTGGCACACAGCCCACGAATGGCTCTTTTGCGCGAGAAATTCAATGGCCGTGTTATCTCACGTTGTGGCGATGTTAATTAGCCGCCACGATCATGTGATTTGACACCGTTGGACTTCTTGCTTTGGGGATATTTAAAAGAAAAAGTGTACGTCAATAAGCCAAGAACAATTCAAGAGCTAATTGATGAGATTATTCAGCACATTAACGACATTGAACCTCAATTATGTCTCAGAGTCATTGAAAATATCGACCATCGGATAGAAGTATGCCACCGTAGCCGTGGCGAGCATTTGGGTGATATTTTATTTTACACATAATGGTCAAAGATCCTTCTATTAACATAATTCTCTGAAAACTTTTTGTTTTATTTGCAATTAACATCGTGTGTTTTGGTTGGACCACCCAATACAAGCGAATCAATTGAAGATGTCGGGGGTGGCTAAAGAAGATAAACAGATCAAGGCTATCCAACGGCTAATTGAAAATTTTAAGGAAAGCTCAACACGATACAGTCGTGCTTACTTCAGAGCAAGGTTGGAAAGCCTTCAGGGACTTCAGAGCAATTCTGATGAACAGCATCCATTGGTATGCCAAAAATTGAAATGCAAGAAAAGATGCGAACGAGTTACATGGAGGAATTCGAGGCGTTAGAAAACATTGTATTGGATACATAATCCTTTTTATGAAAAAGATCGAGGCATACGAAAAGGAATCCAAAACAACAACAGAAAGAACTGGATCAGGGCCAACGACAGGGAACGAGGTGGAAGCTATCGAACTAGAACGCCTCAAAATTCCAGCACTCAGTGGCAGAGGTGTGCCTTTCGAGATGTCTACAAACGTATGGTGCATGCAAATGCGAAACTAAGTGCAGTGCAAAAACTACAATATCTATGCAGCTCACTTCGTTATATACCTGACGATCACGGAGGCAAATTATGAACCAGCGTGGAAGCTGCTTTGTCAACAGTATGATAACGACAGAGTTATCTTCAATGAAATGGTTCCGGTTTTAAAAGCTGCCTAGATACAACAAAGACGACGTTAGTCGACTTGAACGTTTGGTTGATATTACCAACCAATTGGTAACAACGCTTTCAACGCGTCGATGATGAAAGAAGAAACATTGGAGGAAATACTGAGCTTTCTGAAAAATCAGTTCATCATGCTTGAAGCACTTTCAACTACAATTGCCAAACACGCAACTAAACTACCATCAGTAACCATTCATTTAGCACATACTGGCTCACAATTTCCAATATGTAACGAAGAGCATCGGTTGTTTAATTAAATCAAATTCAAACTGGCCACGGTTCAGACACGACGAGAGTTGCTTAACATGAAACGATCATGATTCAATTGCCTGAGCGATCTACATCGAGCAAAACAGTGCACATCGAAGCATGGTTGCAAGGCATGTGGGAAACGGCACAACACGTCACTATACATCTTTACAACACAAGCAGTACCACCAGCTCCAAGTATATAAATCAGTGATAAGACCTGTGTTATGCTATGGGTGTGAAACATGAACCCTAACCCAAGCATCCGCAAATAAATTGAACCTCTTTGAGCGACGGGTCCTGAGGCGAATAACCGGAGCGAAGCTAGACGGGGACCAATGGTGAATTCGATACAACCATGAGCTGTATGAAATTTTTGACGAACCGGAGGTCTCAACGATTATAATACTGCGGAAGCTGCAATGGGCTGGCCACATGAATCGTATGGACGAACAACGGGTACCCAAAAAGGTATTCTCTGGGAGAACTGAAGGCCGGAGACCAGTGGGGAACTCGGGGAAACGCTGGTCTGACTCGGTCGACGAAGACAGATCATCGCTGCTCGGATTTCGAAATTGGAGGACGCGATCAATGGACCGAGACAGTTGGAGGCACTATTTATGGGAAGCGAAGGCCCAAGAGGGGCTGTAGTGCTAAGAAGAAGAAGTACCACCAGCACTAGCGACGATAAACAGCATATGCATGTGCACATCTGACACCGCACTAGTACGAGCAATTGCGATTTTCGATACAAAGTCACCGGTAGCTGAGACTATAACTCTACAATCTCTACTGGATACTGGTGTACAATGCTCGCTGATACGTGACACAGCAATGAGAGCGTTGAACACTTCAAGAAGGCAACTGAAAATTTCTGTTGGTGGTGTCCATGGAACAAGTAAAGCTATCACCCGTGTACAAACGACGATAGCAGCGTATGTCACAGGACGAAATGGTGTGGATGAGAAATCGATGTGCAGTCCACTAGTTTTAAACACCATTACAACTCCACTACCCGCCGCACAGACATCCAAACACCTTCCTGAGGGATTCAAGGCAGAGGATTTAGCTGACCCCAAATATAAAATACCGTCAAAAATCGACCCGCTGATTTTAGCGGATATCTTCAGCAAGACTTTATTGCCAGGAAAGTCATCAGCCCCACAAACGAAACTGGAATGGATGTTGTTTGGTCCTATTACACAATCAATTAATGGACAGACAGAAAGTTCAAGTTCTGATCTCGTGCAACGACCTGGATCGATCATTACGTCGGTTTTATTAGCTTGTAGAAACTCCAATGTCTCTGCCTTCTACACAAGAAGAGAAGCAACGGCGGTTCTTTAATGTTTCTCACTCGGTACGGCTGCCATTCAAGTCTAATGTTAACCCAGAAAAAGACATAAGTAATACTTAGTAATTAGAGATTCAAAAAAAAAATTCGAAATTACACCACGAACATAATAATTTCATGAAAGAGTATCTCAACCTCGGATACATGGAGTTAGTACCTGTTGATTCCATCCATAACAAGCCTTCATGTTATCTACCCCATCAGCAGTAATGAAAGATAGTAGCACTACGTAGTGTGTAATGCGTCGTAAACTGGTCCATCGGATGAACGAGCAAACTTCCCGAAACCTTCAAAAGTGTTGCAGGAGGACTTCTACATAGATAATTCTTTAATTGGAGCACACAATTTGGAAGAATTACTACAGATTCAAAATGAGCTTCAGAGCTTCTTGCACAAAAGAGGCTTACTTTTGAGACAGTGTAGCGCAAATTACGCCAAATTGTTGGAAAACATTCCCTTTATAGATTGAACGACATATGTTCCGCTTAACATGGAGCTGTCTGACAACGTCAACACTCGGACTTTGTTGGCATCCAGTAGCAGATGCGTTTTCATTTAGCGTCAACATCAAGGCAGAAGGGGGCTTCAACACCAAACGAGATATTCTCTCCAACATATCAAAATTATTCGACCCAATTAGATTGTTGCAGCCTACAATAATAATTGGGAAAATAGCCATGCGTATTTGGTTAGCAATATGGGGGTGAGACGAGCCACTAGATAAGGAGATAATCAAAAACTGGCTTACTGTGCGTAGTCATTAAATTAGCCAAATAAAGGTACTCTGCTGGTTGGGATATGTTCCTTCCGCCCAGATTGAACTACGGAAGTTTGGTGACCCCTCGTCCATTGCATATGCTGCTGTATTTTATGTCAGAATTGTTGATAGTTCATCTATTACAACACATATAATAGCCGCTAAATCAAAGGTGGTGCCCGTCAATTTCCAAGTTGGAGCTGTGTGGAACGGTGTTGTTGACCAAAATCATGAATCAAATTGTTCAAGCAAATCGCTGAGAGCATGTACAAGTTAATTATTGAACCGATTCTACAATTTTATTGGCATGGCTCCAGAAACCCGCATCAAGCTAGACAGTTTATGTTGCTCGTCGCGGAATCACTATACAACAGGAGTCATCCCCAGTAAAACTGGAATCACGTTGCAACTCATGATAATCCTGCTGATCTAGCGACACGAGGTTATATATCCTGCTGAACTAATGGTGCCTTCATTATGGTGGAACGGATCATCATGGTTAAATAGGACGGACGTCAACGTATGTCAGACTAAAACCTCCAACTACGAAGAGAAACAATTGGAAGAACGCGTAATGACACTCACTGCAATACAAGCAATGAATGAGCCGAAAATTTTTTATGGATACTCTGGCTTCAATAAACTGAACAGAGTATTAGCATATTGTTTCCGGTTCGTCCACAACTGTTCTAAACCAACAGCTAAGCAAAGTGGAGGTCTATCAACTAACGAACACAAACGATCACACGACCGATGCATAAAGCTAGCACAACAACACGTTTATAGATTTAAAATTCGGCAGCTACAAAACTCGAATAACTAAGTCGAGTTACCTCCGATTGCTCACTTCGTGGTTAGACTCTCAGAGTTTCCTCAGGGTGGGAGGCAGCAGTTTGCGTTGGTGGAAGAGAAAACAAAACACTCAGCTGTCATACAAAAAACAAGTTAGCTCAACTGCTGTTAAAAACCCCATCTCCAAACAATGCATGGAGGTATCCAGTTAACATTTACAACGTGACGACCTGATTACTGGATAATATCTGCCTCCCCCCTTTGTATTTTAGGAAAGGAAATTGCTGCTATTCGACGATTTATAGTATGAAGGGGAAAGTGTGGAGCCATCTACAGTGACTGCGGATTGAGTTTTCTTTTCGCTAACAGAAAACTTCAAGACGAATATAAGAAAGTGTTACACACGAGTAACGAGGTCCCAGCTCGAGAAAGTCTAGAATGGAACTTCATACCACCTGGAAGCCCACATTTCGGTGGGCTCTGGAAACCTGGTGTAAAATCGATGAACCAAAGGGGGAACAACGGCAGTTGACATTGAAAAGAGGAGCATTTTCAAGTCTACATTACCCACTTGGACGGAGTCTTGTTTATTCAGCAAATAGGCGTAGATGATCTAATCCGCGTAGTAGCCACAGGGGGACATGTCTGAACTATAAGGAGGATGTTCGAGTGTTTCCCAGCCCATTTCTTCCAGTTAATCCCTTGTCAAAGCCGCGGTGTGCGGCCTAGCGTTGTCGTGGAGACGCATGACCTCTGTAATAGGCATACCTCGTCTTATAAGGAGGATGTTCGAGTGTTTCCCAGCCCATTTCTTCCAGTTAATCCCTTGTCAAAGCCGCGGTGTGCGGCCTAGCGTTGTCGTGGAGACGCATGACCTCTGTAATAGGCATACCTCGTCTTTTGTTGGTAGGAAATTTTCACTGACTGTAACAACTGGCATTAGTAGCTCGTTTCCACTGTGTGTTGATCGTGAGTTCAATGAGTTCAATAACTTGTCTAACGGCACGGATGTTGTCATCTGTAAGACTTGTTTTTGAACATCAATCATGTCCTTCGTTTTCGACACGTTCTCTTAAACTCTTTGGCCCATATGTACACTCGATTCTGAGACAATGTAGTGTCCCAAACTGTGCCTTTCAATGAGTTAAAATTTCCAACGCGTTGCCCACAGACGAATGCACCCCTTGTTCATTCATGGCTCTACTGAGAACCGAGCGTGGTCGCCAGCTAAGCTGGCTACCCTCTTCTTATGAACGAATCACCAACTGCCATACTATATCATCTTGTTCGGGGTGCGTGCTAAGTATTGAAGAATAGCTAAACAAATTATGTTTATATTTGATTCACCCTTTTAATTGACGTAAATGAATAATACGGAGAAAATGCAAAAATTAACTTAAAATTTTGAAAATTACTTTAAAAGAATAAAAATAAACTTGGAGCGAATAAAAACAAATTCTTCACTACAGCCTCTCTCAGGCATTCGCTCTCTGCAAAAAGCGCCTCCAACTGTCTCGGTCCATTGGCCACGTACTCCAATTTCGAAATCCGAGCAGCGATTAACTGATTTTGTCGACCGAGTCAGACCAGCGTTCCCTCGGTTTTTCTTCTTCTTTTTGGGTATCCGTTGTTCGTCCATACGAAACTAAAAGGTTTTCTAATAAGAGGTGTTATTTTGAGTAGCCCGCTATTTCGGTAGATGTCACTTTTGAAGCTGTCATTTTTTGACATTTGACAAGTAGACACTACGCCATTAATAAAAATGGAACGATACACGCTTCAACAAAGTAATGAAATAATTAAAATTCACTATAAAAATAGTGAAAATGACGGTTCGTAAAACTGGAACATTTTTGGTGAAGCACCTTGTCGGAGCGCAATACAGAAATTGGTGGAAAAATTCGAGCTGTTGGGACAACTTAGTGATGTGAAGAATAAAACCCGTGCACGTCCTCAAGAACAGCCGAGAATATTGCTGCTGTAGCCGAAAGTGTTGAAGAAAACCCAGGTTTGCCCATTCCTCGTCGTTCTTCGGAATTAGGCATTCCACAAACGTCATTACACCGTATTTCGCATAAAGATTGGGGTCTTAAGGCTTATAAAGTTCAGTTAACACAATAACTCAAGCCGGTCGATCATCAACAACGTCATATCTTTCCTGATTGGGTCCTTGAAATGCATGAAAATGATCAGGAATTCCACCGAAAAATCATCTTGAGTGATGAGGCCCATTTCCACCTTGGTGGCTTCGTCAACAAGCTAAATTGTCGCATCTGGGGCTCGGAAAACCCAAGAGTTATTGTTGAAAAGCCTCTCTATCCTCAAAGTGTTACTGTTTGGTGCGGTTTATGGTCCGGCGGAATCATTGGACCTTACTTTTCGAAAATGAGGCTGGAGCAACAGTCACGCTAAATGGATTGCGCTATCGACGGATGATTAATGATTTTTTATGGCCAGAATTGGATGGTATTGATCTGGACAACGTTTACTTTCAACAAGACGGCGTTACGTCCCACACAAGCAACGAAACCATTGATCTTTTACGGGATAAGTATCCGGACCGTGTTATCTCTCGAAGAGGTGATCACAATTGGCCACCGAGATCTTGTGATTTAACACCTTGTGACTTCTTCCTTTTGGGCCACGTGAAAGAAGAGGTCTACACCAACAGCCCAGTGTCGATTTAAGACCTCAAAGATGGAATTGGCAAGGCAGGGCAGCCACTTTGCGATTTGGTTATGGAAAATTTCATGAAAAGGATATGGTCCTGTAAGCGTGGGCGTAGTGGTCATTTGCCTGATGTTATTTTCCACTATTAACGGCCAACCTTCCTCTTTATAATGAAATAAACTCCGATCATTTATGTTAAAAAATGGCATTTTTCTTTTAATATCAAAATAACACCTCTGATTGGAAAACCCTGTATTTTAAAGTTTTTTTTATGCTTGTCTAGTCATTCTACATGATAATCAGGTTTACACTAGGGATGAAAGGTTAGACAAAATAGGTACATCGTATACCAGGATGTTAAGTGACACATAGCCTTTTGAATTCAATTTCGTCATAATGGGACCCAATGGGAAGTCCATCAAACTCTCGGCAAAATTTATGCACAGTAAATCCTTCTTATTAAAATGCATTTAGCTTCACGATCGAACCTTAATTGCAAAACTTTCTCATTCCTTTACGAAAAAATTATTTCTCGCATCACAGAACTTTCCCAATTTCCATTCACTTACTCTAATATTCCGCTCTTATTAATAAATTTGTTCAATTTCGGCTTATGCCACACTGAACTTTTTGTTAGCTCACCACAACCGCTCAAGCGTTAATCAATATTCGCTCTTTAACTTTCTCACCACCCTCACCGCCAAATCATCCTACCCATTGCTGGTGTGCTTGAGAACAAATTCCTTACACAAAGGACATGAAACTCCTTGAATAAGGCAAAGTAATATTGAGCACTAATTTTCCATTCAACCATCAAGGGAAAGGCTTTTTTTCTTTCTTTCACTCACTATTTATTGTTATAAGTTTTAAGTGTTTTCGGTTAATGGTCGACGTTAGTGGAATTCTCTCCCCGTTGCGGGGGGATGGGGTGGAGAAGGAACAGATGCTATATACCAATGTAACAGGAAATTTCACAGAACTTTTGCTTATACGAAATTAAAAATTGCGCACGCCAGGGAGGCGAGAACTAATTTACTACTAATTAGTAGAGTGTGTTTCGTGAAACTTTCTTCGTTTCGTGGGGCGCTTAAAACGTAGTCATTATTTATTTATTATTTTTTTGGTATTCCTGTGTTTTGAATGCTGATTCATATTGGAACTAAATAATTGCTGAACAAATTTTCTCACTTTCATTTTGCATTTAATTTTCTTCTCTTTCGTTACAGGTAAATTTGAAGCAATAATGTTAATTTAATATCAATTTCTGGTAAGCTCAATTACTTCATCTTTATTTATTTTTTTAATAAATATCCATTGAAAAACAATTCAGTTGTCAATTATTTCTAAATTGTTGAAGATAGAAAACATATATTTTCTCCCTAGCGCATCGTTAAATACACTTCTAACACTTTCAGCTACCTCATGGCGCCAAATAATTGTTTAAAATTAGTCACACATTCGCGGCGCCGAACAAACAAATCATCCCATTATCGCCAAAATTAAAATTACATAATCTTTTTCACTTTTACGACATTATCAGACATGTTTGCAATTTCTACAAGGAAGATATCACATTCTCGGTATCTTTGATAATTAACCACTTTCTCCACCTGTTCCCACACATGGTTGTCGCACTGTAATGCAAATTTACACATGTCTATCAAATCAGATAACATCATCATTATTATCATCATCTTCATTATCATGTGTGTACAGATAGGCACGCTTGTGTTGTGAATATTCTTGTCGAATTAAGGCACTATTATGTGAGCTTTCTTTATCATCAACGAACACAAATAAAATTATAGACTGGTTCACTTTCATTTCAGTTCCCCTCAACCATCGATCTCTGCTGGGTAAGCTTGTGTGGCCTAAAATATTAAACTTTTCCCACGGGTACCTCTCCTCGCACTGAACTCTCTATTATGTTCAACTGGCCCGAATTCTCTTGTTTGCATATACCACTTAATTAAATTGCACCAGTAGTGTAGAAAAATGTGTAATTAATTAATTTACAAAAACAAATAAGAAAGAGGAAAAAACAAAACACACAACTTAAAACGGAACTTGATGATTTATATTCACTCACACATGCTACATGATATACCTACTCATATGAAATGCATCATCGCGTAATATTATTAATGAAATGCAAGTGGCGTGGTGGGGAGATACTGCTTGAGGGAAATAAGGAACACTATAGCAAACTTGTGAATTAAAATAAAATTTGTCTACTGTAATTATCGTGTTCATAGAAAGTAATCAATTTGCATATGTAAAAATTCACTCTTGTAAGTAAAAATAGAGGTGGTGATGCAGGTGTACGTTTTTGCGTGTTTTTAAATGTTCAAGTGAAATGATAGTCAAAGTGACTATATGTGGGTCAAGTATCAGCGAAATATTGTTAATTTCACGTTTACAGATTAAATTATGATGTTGCGAGTTTTAATATGTTCCAGCGAACGTGTTGTTAAACAAATGAAGATATTTAATGCAATCGAAGTAAACAAAAGCTTTATAGAAAGTTTGAAAATGAAATTTCGAATAATTTTGTGTCTTTTAAAGTTTGATTGAAGAAATTATTTTATTCAGTATCGAAAACTCATGCCTGGGGTTTTATACTAAAGTTAAAAAAGACAAAGTACGTACCTTAATCCCTAGGCGGAATCCTGGACTAGCTAGTTGCAGTCAGGTCAGACTTCCTTAGGGGACCACTCAGATCGTGCCAGGCCACCTACATGAAGGAACATATACAAGGAAAGGTGTGTTACGGTGTCGTTTTTCTTCTCTCCCTCCAGAAGTATTATCGCAACCGCAACCGTATTATTAAGTTATTTTCCCCGCTACGGGCTGAGTCTGAGAAAATCGGCTTATCAGCTGAATTGATAGTAAACTGGAGGAACCTTTCTTTTAGGTAAATTTCTCGAGAGAAATTTACCTATTGCGGAGAGTATCTTATATGTATATATATATATATATATATATATATATATATATATATATATATATTGTATATAATGTGTGGCCTAGTGGTTAGAGCATGAACCCATAAGCCGAAGGTCCCAGGTTCAAATCTCGTTGGGAGCAACGTGATTTAGTTCAGGGGATTTTTCGGACAGACTACGAGTGTTCACTTAGTGGCGATATGTACTGATTTAATGCTGATATGTACTGAGTAAGCACAAGGGAGCATGGTACTGACCAAACCAACTCCCGAAAAAATCAATACGGTCATGAAAATGAGATGCTCTAACTATCTCTAAGCGAAGGCCCGAGAGGGGCTGTAGTGCTATAAACAAGAAGAAGATGATGGGTTATCCATTTTACGCTGGGGAAAGTAAAGCTAAAGAAAACACATAAAATATTCGGATGGAAACAAAATTTTTTATTCAGTATAAAGATTGAACCTTGCCATTATACGTGAAACACAATATCATTCAAATGTCCTCCACGGGACCTCTTACAGGCCTCAATCCTTTTGAGGTAATTTTCAATGATTGTTCGGTACATTCCCGGCAATATCTCGGCCATAACTTCACGAATATTGGTTTTCAATTGCTCCCATATGCGGCAATTCTGTTTGTTTACGTAACCACTGAGCGAAAAATGAGCCTCATCACTAAAGAAAATTTTGTTCGAAAAATCATTATCAATGGCTTGTTGTTCAATCACCCAATTCGCATGCATTCTGCGTTGTGTATGGTCTTGAGGCTTAAGTTCTTGAGTGAGTTGGATTTTGTATGGATGGAGATGCAAATCCAAATGCAAAATCCGCCACAATGAGCCGTAAGACAAGCCCAAATATTGAGCACGTCGAGGAATCGAAAAATCCGGGCCTTCCTCCGCAATTTGAGCAACGACAGCGATATTTTCAGCAGAACGAATGTTGCGATGATGCACAGGCCTTGCAATGTCAATAACCGATCCAGTCTCTTCAAATTATCTCACTGTGTTCCAAATTGTTTGCTGTGTAGGTCGATTATGTCGACCGTAGTCGGCTCGTAAAGCCCTAAATGTTGATACAGCAGAATCACCATTTTTATAATAAAATTTAATAATTTTAACGCGTTCTTCGACTGTTAAACGATCCATATTTCTAAATGGCAAACCTTCAACTAAAAAAAACCCCGCTTTGGATGACATTTAGTTCTGACAGATGTCAAATGGCAGGGTTATACTTTCCTACCACGAAATGGATAATCCTATATATATATATATATATATATATATATATATATATATATATATATATATACCTAGTCTAGCCATAAATACTTTTTGAAGCACTGTTCAATAAAAGAGGTATTATATGTTAAGAAATCATTGTTTATTTATCAAATGCATTGTCAACTACGGAAATTGCAACAAGTTATTCGAAGTGATTGCCTTTTGCCTATACACAAGCCTTTAATCGAGCTGGCCACTCATCTATGGAAGCACGCACGACTTCAATCGGAAAGTTGGCGACTGCATGTGTAAGAGACTTCTTTAAGGATTCGATATTAGAATGTCTTTTAGAGCACGTCGTTTTCTCTAAGACAGACCATAATTTGTAATCCAGCGGATTCAGGTCTGGGCTAGACGAAGGCCAATCTTCAGCTTTAATAAAATCTAGAACATTTTCTTCAAGCCATTTTTGGGTTGACTTCTGGAAACTCCAAGGTTGATTTCTGAATACTGACGTGTTGAGCGGTTTCACTACACTTTCAAGGACACTTTCTTGATAAACTTTGGCAGACGTTTTGACGCCCTTTTCACAAAAATGCAACTTTTTCACCCCGTTGTAGCTAACACCCCACCAAACCATTACTGAGGCTGGACGATGACCTCTTTGAACCTTTTGGGCAACTTGAGAAGCTTCTCTGGCACTGCGAGCATAAACCCTATCGTTTTGTTTATTAAATGTTTCTTCGACAGTAAAAACTTTTTCGTCCGTAAACAAAATTTTACGGTGTTCTTGGTTTGCGTACCGGCAAAGTAATCGTTTTGATTTTTCCACTCTATTTTTTTTTAACGAATCTGTTAGTAAATGCCCGGTAGATCTACGATAAGCACCCAACCGTAAATCACTTTTGATGATACGTGAAATTGTTCTTTGGGGTATTTTCATCTCACGCGATAAAATTTTTTGTTTCCGGAGCGGATTACGGCGAATTCTCTCGCTCACGGCTTTAACCGCTTAAGGTGTTCGAGTAGTTCGCGGACGGCCACTTCTTTGACGATCACTTACTCCAGACGTATCATTAAATCTTTCAATAGCCCGATATACAAACATTCGGCTTATACCAAGGGTATGCAGAGTCTTAAAAATATCACTTGGTTGCATTCCTACTTTATGAAGTGCAATCACAGCAATTCTATTTTCTTTGGCGCCCCAATCCATGTTCACTACACTAAAAATTAAACTCAAATGATGACAAATGCATCAACGGCAAGCGTACTATAGCGATAAGCTCAATTTTTAAGAAATGCAATATAACTGTTCCTTTCTGCAGGGTTGCCAAACCTTGTAACAATATTTATGGCTACACTATGTATATATATATGGGATATATATATATATATATATAAATATGGGATATATATATATATATATATATATATATATATATATATATATATATATATATATATATATATATATATATATACATGGGATATAACGAAATTCGTGACCACGCTGGAGGTTGGTATTTTGCTCCGATTTTCACCAAATTTTCAGCAAACTTGTATTGAGTAAATATCTTGAAAATCGTGATTTCTGTTCTGACCAAAGTATACCTCCGATTTGGATGAAATTCGGTACAAAGGTTCAGTGATGTATGTGATGAATCTCACAATCAAAAGTCGGTTCGGCTGAAACAAAATGGCGGCCGCTCAAAGGTCGAAACTTTGTTGTTGTAGTTTTGACCAAAACTTTCAACCAATGTTAATGAAATTCGGTAGTTTGATAGAAACCATAAGTATCTAAAGAGTTGTGTGAAAAAACTGAAGGTCAGGTTGCAAAAAACAAAATGGCAGCCAGTTGAAGTTCAAAACTCCAAAGTGTTCTAAAAGTCGCAATCATATAGATCTAGAAACTTTGACATTTTGGTCATCATTCATGTGCAAATTTGAAAATGGCGGCGGTTTAAATATGCGACTTTTTAAGGTTTTCGTGGCCCTCTAGCGGCCATATTTTCCCATGGATTTTGATGAAACTTGAGATTTTGGATCTTTGTACTAAGTTCTTGTATTATGCAGAAATTTTTTTTTAATCGAATGAAAAATAAAAAAGTCGAAATTTTAAAACCTAATATTTTTAGCTGCCATTTTCACTAAAAATTGAATGATTTTGCCCTGTCTAGAGTGAAACTCTGATTTGAACAAGATTTGGCACATTGATTGCTGAGGTCCTAGCATACAAAGATTTAAAATAATCCGAAATCAAATGCCTGTATTCAAAATGGCGGCCCCCAAAGGTCAGAAGGCAAGCGCAATTCGCTATTTTCGTAGCAACTGAAATAACGATTTTTTTCATGGAAACGTTTTAAATTACTTAACTTGGAAGAATTTATAAAGCAGACCATTTTTAACATATTGTAAAATATTTTTAACAATACCCTAAACAATTATAAAATCGCGACTTTTCTGTCTTTCCGTCCGTTTGTTCGTGCATCACAACAAGTTTTCTCGCAAACCACATGAGCTAGAATGAGGAAATTTTCTACGTAGGTCAAAAGTGGTGCCTCTTGAAATTTGCAGTGTAAGAAAATATTTTAAAGTGTTTATGGAGGTCTCCCCATACAGGGGGGTGACATAAACATTTTTTATTTCTGTAGTCGTCTAGCAGCCAAGTTTCTCAACAGATTCCGATAAAACTTGAAATTATAAGTTATTAAGGCAAGTTAGTTTGATTTAATTATGCTAATCGGATGACAAATAAAAAAGTCGAAATTTACAGCTTAATATTTTTAGCAACCGTTTTCAATAAAAATTCAAAATGATGACCCCTGATGGTTCAGAAAAGAATTAATGGCAACGCAAGTGCCGATTAATCTTTTATGGGAGTCTTTTGAAATTAACTATTTGAGCTATTTAAGCCAACAAGTTATCACCTTTGTGTGGTAACCACAGTGAAATGTGTAAACAGCAAATGTGAGAAGGATGAAACCTGTTTTTAAATGTTTATAACAATTTATTATCCGCTGATTTTCAATATGTGATCCATACGTGTGCAACTCAATTTAATTAGCAAAATATTTGCGCCTCTATGAAGGGTCTCCAAATACAAACGGTGGCAGATTCTTTTTATGTTAATACATACCCATGTGGTGCTACAAAAATTGCAGTAAGAAATGCAGTAGTAGGCAAGCATAATTCTTTTTCGAAACCTTACGCTACATACGATAAATTGAACTTTCCGGCTGGTGCTACCAACGGGGATTTTTTTGGTTGAAGCGTTTAGATCCTAAAGATTTGCTATGAAATTTTGCACCAGCTTTTCAAAACTGAAAACGAATATTACAAAATTTCCAACTAATAATTGTTTTATTTCATAAATAATATTGAATCTATTGCACACTTTTTAAATCATTACGCATTCTTTCACGTGGTCCATGAACATTAAAAATGGTTCCGCGAAAAGAGAATGGAAAATATTTGGAAGTTATCTAACCTTTACTAATTGAAATTAATGATGGAGAGATGAATAAATTATGACTATAAATCAAAGAGGGTGTACGAAACAAGCGTTTCATAATTGTATTATGAACGTTCCAGAGCAAGTTCTGCGAAGCTCTGTAAGAATTTTATAAGAAGTTTAAGAAATTGGACGAAATTGGGTGAGTATTGGGGGATTGTTTTAATTTATGGAGGAGTTATTCAAAGCTTCTTATTATTCAACATTTCTTAGAACAATACAAAAACCAATTTTAAACACGTGTTGCAAATGTTTCAAATGGCTTATTGTGTGTCAACTAGTATATGATATAGAGTTACAATTAGATGTGGGTTTTGTTGAAATAGAAATAAGCCTGTATTACTTAGTTAATTCGATTTTTATAAAAACACCAAACTCTTGACACGTAGTTTTGACACGCAATACGAAGAAGAAAAAGGAAAACCGAAAGAATTGGAAACTAGAAAAATTCAAAAATTGACATCGACGTGCCATCTACGATTAGTCTCTAAATAGAATTCCACTTTTATTTAACATCCCGAGTAGAAATTTAATTTTAGCAGCCATTAACCCCTAATATGACATGCGTAAACGGGCCTTAGTGCTAATGCGGATTCCACATTAGGCCCTAATGCCGAACGTAACGCATCACCCCATTACTGGCTAAATTAGGCAGTTATGCGTCTTGCTTAAAAACTTCCTAATTTAGACGATGATGGGGTTCGCCTAAACAGTTCCTGGCAAAATCAACACATAAGAAATAAATTTGTTCATAATCTCACCATTTTCTTCACTTTGCAAAACATTTGCCAGTTTTGACATTTTTCAAGAAAATCCACATTTTTAGGGTTTTTTAAAATAATTTTACAAAACCCTATTAAAATCGCGTCCTGTCTGTCCGTCACAGCACTTTTTCTCGCAAACTACTTACGCTAGAAACATCAAATTTTGTACGCAGGTGCAAAGTGGCGACCTCTTCAAAGTTCAACTAAAAAAAAATTTATAAGGTATTTAGGGGGGTCTCCCCCATATAGGGGAATGGCCCCCGAAAAAAAAAATTTGATCAAAGATAGCCAATATGTGTATCAAATGAAAGGCCTTGATGTCTTGCTTCAAGGGACGCACAAGGAGGAGAAATACACGAAAAATTGGTGTACCAAGCCTGGTGTCCGTTTGAAGATGCCCCGGCCCATGCTGATTTGCCTGAAAGTAGAATAAAAGAATAATACTGTTTATTAGTAGGAGGGGTTAGTCCTCATCAGAGATTACTCATTGGTGGATTGGGCCTAGTCTAGGGTGTTTGCATGTTATCATGAGCTCGTGATTTGAATTCATGCTTTCCTATATGAGGGGGTTGGAAGATTCACTACATTTCTTAAGGAACTTGAGTAGTAGATTGGTCACAAAATGATCAATTCTGGGGATCATTGCCTTGTCGTAAAGACGCTGGTTTGAGACAAGGTGTCCCGATTCGAGCTCTCGCCATGTTTGGGTGCAGTGCCTCAAAATATGCCTTTCGAGTCTCCGCAATTCTTCTCTGGCGGCAAGTCGCACCAAAAAGTAAAACCATAAATCAGAATAGGGAGAATAAGCGTTGTATATACAAGGAGTTTGATATGCGCCGGGAAGGAGAGTGATAGCGGGTAATAGGTAGAAGAGCATTAAATGCTGCAGTTGCTTGAGTAGTTGGAGAAAGTTTTGAGTTTATTTTCACGCCTAGGTAGGTGACTTCTTGAATCGTTGGCACAGTTGTACCTTTGATCTGTAGTGTGAAATTCTTTGCTAGAGAACGCATTCGGGGGTGAAATTTGTTTTGCCTTGTATTATTAGGGACCCACACTTATCAGGATTAAGTACAAGGCGCCATTTGCGGAGAAAACTATCTATCGTGTCTAGATATTAATTCAGTCTGGATTGCAACAGAGGCAGGTTGCGAGCAGGTGCAAATAATATAATATCATCCGCGTGCTGACGAATTTGAATGGGGTTGCTATCCACTGGGGGTCGCAGCGAATCTACAGTGTAAATTGAGAAAAGTGTCGACAGATCCTTGAGGGATATCTGTGTGGTTCAAGAACGGGGACGATGTCGCGCCGTTTACTTTCACGAGAGAGCATCGTCCTGCTAGGTAGCTGTGGAGAATTTTACATAGGTGAGGGTGAAATTTGTGTGTTTCAGCTAGTTTGAATATCAGACTCTCTTGCCAGACTGAATCGAAAGCCTTTCTAATATCAAGGAGACATTCTATCGTTGGAATATTTTTTGCCATATTGTATGCGACAGATTTGTCTGGTTTGCAAACTGAAAGTGCGGAATAATAACGTGTGTTGCAAGATGGTCGTCAATATGTTTTTTGAGGACAAGCTGAAATATTTTGGCTGTAGTGGAAAGTATCGAAATTGAACGATAGCTGTTTGGGAGTAGGGGACTCTCATTTTTCTTTGGGATCGGGGTGGTGATGGCTCCGTCCAGGCTTTGGGGAAGTATGCATTTAATATGCAGTGGTTGAAGAGCACTGACAGGGAAGGGCTGACTGCATCTTTTGAGGAAGATACAAGGAATGGCGTCTTCACTACAAGATTTTTTGTTAGATCATGATAGGACCAGTGACTTAACTTGTTTTTCTGTGGTGAAGCAGATGGCAATTAGTTGCTCTGATGTAATTGGGCAATCAAGAAGAGGTTGAAACAGTTCATTAGCCTGTTTTTCCCTTGGAGCAAAGGTTGGCTGATTGAAGAGATTTGAGATGAACAAATGCATCATATTCCCTTCGAATGGGAATGAGCTGTGGCAAAATGGCCTGCTAGACACTCAGCTTTCTCGATCTGTGAAGCGTTCTGGAACAGGAATTGGTTGGAGTTCTTTGTAATCTTTCCGAGACGTGGGCAAATCTTCCGGAGCTCTCTGAATGTGTTTGAGAAGGGTTTTGCCAGTTGCACCATCAGGTGCTCTTGGATGAGTGCATTGATCTCTAAATGGACCTTAACACTGAGCTCTCCGATTTCATCCTGCAGCTATCTGCACCTTGAATCGTATCTATGACGGAGGAGCCGTCTTCGAAGAGACTTTTTCCTCTGGATATCACTTATAATCTCTAGTGGTAGTGACGTCATATTGTTGATGCGACTCTACCGTTAGTAGAACGGCATCATGGTCACTGATTCCCGGAATCGTTTCAAGGAAAGGCTGGGTATTTGGCTTAAACTTCACGTTAGTTTTGTCGCTTACGATGAAGAGATCGAGGTATGAGGAAGATCTGTGAAAGGTGGGAAGTACCGGGGTGAGGATAGTTATTTTGAGAGAACCAGTTTTGTTCTCCTGCCAATTGTGTAGCCGGGTACCATTTGCATTGGTATTGGCGTCGAGAAAGCTAGAGTGTCTAGCATTAAGATCTCCACCAATGATGATATGGATTCTTTTGTTTGTTCGCTGATGCTTCATGAACGTCACTAGCATCGAAGTTTGGAGGTGTCTAAGGATTGGTTTGGACAATAAATGGAGGCGCATACAAACACAGAACTGTGGATTTCAAAAGAAAAAATTGTATTTTCAATTGTATGGAGCTGATTGGGTAGCATGAGTTGAGAGGAACCGATGGAGTTGTGTACCAGAATCCCTGTACCACTACCACTTCAGTTAGAGCGGTCAGATCTGTGCAGATAAAAGTGGTGGAACGTAGGGTTTAGGCGTGCTGCGATTCTTTCCTCTGCCAGAAAAAGGATGCTGGGCTTGTGTTCGTCAAAAAAAAAACTGCAGCTCAAACCGCCTGGCAGTACGTTCAACTGGATGAACCTAAAACCCATTGGGGCCCAAAATCAGCTGTAAAAGCAAAAGTCTCTTCTGGACTTTATTTTGGATGGAACGCAATTCCTTCATTTTGATTGCCAATGTGGGAAGGCTCACACCAAAAAGTTGGTTTACTTCCTTTTCCAGGAAGTTAGCAGGGAAATGTGACTGGGGTTTTTGGTAGAGACTAGCGAATGTCATTTCAGGGGTCCTCTTCACGGCCAGGGCACGTGGCAAAAGCAAAGAGCTTGTGGGTGTCACTTTAGGTACTTGTTTGGCACGTGCTTGTTTGAACACTAAACATTTGCGGTAGTTTGTGGGGTGATCGTCACCACCACAGTTCGCGCATTTTGGTTTGTCCTCCTTCTGCTTTTGGCAGTTTCCTGGACCATGCGACAAGCTGCATTTTACGCACCTATATTTTAGGCTGCAGTTTGATGCAGCGTGTCCAATTCTTTGGCAGTTCTTGCACTGCAAAATCTCACTGTTGCGGATCGCTTCAAATTGTCCGATAGGGTGAAGGATCGCTCTTATGAGTTTCAAACTGGCCTCTTTGAATGACGATTTAAAAATGGCTAACCAGAGATTGAGGCTGCGCTTTTTACGGGCAGAGGCGCTGGTTTCGTACCGTTGGACTGATTCGACGTTTTCGAAACCTTGCCTCTTCAAATCCTCAAGAATGTCTTGGGAATCATGTGTGACATGGAGACAACGAATTACTAGCGCTTTGCGCTTTTGATCAGAGGGCGTGAAAGGGAAAAATGCTTGATTCAAGTTGGCTAAGAAAGTCTTAGTTGCCTCGTAATTTTCGCTGGTGTTAGTAATGATTTGGGTTTTATTTGGGCCTTGAGCCTTCAAAAAGTAATCGTTTGTTAAGGTTTTTAAAAATAATTTTTCAATGTTCTTAATATCTGGATAGTCCTCCAAGATGACAATTGGGGGCATCTTCTTTTTGCTGGATTCGTTTTCCTTCGTTGGCGGCTTGGCTGCTGCTGTTGACTTCTCTGTTGCAGTGGCTCCTTTCCTCCCTGCTGTTTCATTCCTCCCTGCTTCCTTCCTCGTTGCTCTTGATGAACTCCCGTCGGCTAGCGCGTCTACAGGACGCTTCACTATTGCCGCGGGTGGCCTACTCAATCCTCCACTGGTCTTCACTTGGTCGCAAATTCTGTCTTCGGGACTACTTCCTCCGAACCGCATCTCGTAGGATGCGACTTTCGCCTCCAGCATCCTAATCGTGTTTCCCATTTCCTCGATGGTCCTCCTAAACTCCGCAAGTTGCTCTTCCGTGGCACGATGCGCTAGTGTTGTAGCGCCCCGTTCGATACTATCGAACTGGCGGCTTCCGACGATTCTTCCATGTCGCTGTCCCTGTTTCGCTCTGACTCCTCATCGCGGTTGCCTTTTCTCCTTTTGCGGTGCTTCCGCGGTGATTTACCATCACAACACAACTGCATCTTCTTCATTTCCTCCGTTTCCTCCGATGAGACTTTCGAACACTCCACTTGAATCTAAAACTCGGCTTTGACCATGAATGTCCGCAACGATGCAAGGCTTCCACAAGACATTTGCGATAGTGTAACACTCCAAATTATCACAAAACTATCGTTTTTGACGAATTTTCGTTAAACTAACGTGTTTAACAAATGTTCATTAAACGATCGTTTTTGACGAATGTTCGTAAAACTATCGTTTTTAACGAATATTCGTTAAACTATCGTTTCTGATGAATGTTCGTAAAAGTATCGTTTTTGAAGAATGTTCGTAAAATGCTAAATTCATACTAAGAAACGCTAGTGTCGTTAACATTTTTCACAACAAAGATTTTTCTGTTTAAGGAAAATCGGGCCCTAATGCGGAAACCCCATCAGTTATATATAGAAATTGATAGGGTAATGCGTTATGTTCGGCACTAGGGCCTAATGGGGTTTTCCTAAACAAATCCTAAACTGAACAAGCTTAGGCATGCCTAATGAGGCCCGCTATGCCCGTATTTGCATGCCTAAACTGACTAACTAAATGCTAAAAAAAATCCTGATCTCACTTTCAAGTGCAAAATTTTCATTTGTATATTTTTTCTCTCTTCAGATTGAAATAAAGCGCGAAATTGCAAAAATTGTTTAGGTTAAGCGGGCCTAATCAGGCCCCCATTAGACCCGCATTAACCATGCCTAACTTAGGCAAGCCCCACTGTTGCGGCATTAGGCCCTAATGCCCGTTTAGGCATGCCTAAACTAATTTCTACTCTGGATAGTTATTCAAAACAAATTATAATTGCAACACTTTCCCTTGCTAATCACTGTTGAATTACATCAGCCCCATCCTCGCATACAGGATCTTCAAACGCGTCGATATAAATCTCACATTGTACGCCAAATCCCGTCCCGTGTCAAGTATCAGATACATCAGAGCTCCAACAGCCTGTCGGTAGGGAACCCTTTTTTGTCTTTAGGGACTCAAACTTCTGGAACTTGACGAACAAATCTAGAGAATTGGTCACGTGCTTCGTGGCTCCGTTGTCGATCCACCATCCTGAAGAACTCGTCTCTTCTTGTAAAATATCTTCACACAAGGCAATAATGGTATCCAGAGCGTTGCTCTGAGGGGCGTTTTTCGAAGGTCATCCATCAGCAACCCAACTCTGGCACGTAGATATCCAATGCCGTTTCTTTTTGCAATAATTGCAAATGTCATTTGCTTTCGGTTTTCCACAATTAATTCCTCCCCGGTGGCTACCTCTATACCTTTCTGAAATTTCTTTCATACATGCACAATAGAGTCGTCAACTCCTCAAAAGTGTTCTCTTCATCTTTTTTCAGTAATATTTCATTTGCTTTAAAATTTTCGAAGTCACCTGGCAAAATCTGCAAAACTTTGCAAACAGGAAACAAATCCAGCAACTCATTTTCATCTCGAGCCTTCAACCCGCTATTCAGCTCAAACTACAAACTTCAGTTTCGCGACGTGGGTAGAAACACCCTCTCCAGTGATCCAGTTGAAAGCAAAAAATGCGGTACATATTTTGAACAGCAACATCGTTGGACGACGTCTCAAAATTCAATTTCAGAGCATCTCGCGCTGTTTCTTTTTTCCACGATTTTTAATAAACGGCATCGGTCACTGAGCTCGAAATCATCAACTTGGTGTAATTGTTCGCCTTATGAAATAAATCACTTGCCTTTTTGTGCTCCTTGATTTGACCCTCCGTAGCGTTAGATCTTAATGGCTCAGGTTTTACCAACCTGCCTTCAATGGCATCCACCACACCTTCGTGGTAGTCCAGTAAATCCTTCAATTTCCGCCTCCAAATTGGCCAATCCGCCACACTGGCCAGTGGTTTGATGTGCTTGGCTAGCTCCATTGTCCTCAAAAAAATGCTGAGATAACGAGACACAACAACCAAACACGAACTCAACGAAACTTGACGTAAAAAGCAATTTCTTCCTTAGCACAGACTTATTTCTCTACTCGAGCGATTGAGGTCTTGAATCGACGCTGGGCTGTTGACGTAGACCTTCTCTTTCACGTGGTCCCAAAGGAAGAAGTCGCAAGGTGTTAAATCACAAGATCTATTCAAAATAACACCGCTTATTGGAAAACCCTAAAGTTGATAGAATAGATGTTAGTATGAAGATGAGGTTGAATTTACCCCAATTTCTTCAGATTATCTGACATGTTTTATAGTGCCTTATGTTCGCCAAAAAGCTTTATCGGAGTTCCCTTCATAGTTAACTACGCAGGGATAGGCTAGAAGGGGCTACAAAACAAAACAGATGCATAATAATTTTTATTTTTTTTTGTCTAAATACTTATGTACAAGTTTGCTTCTGTTGATTGTAGATCTTTGTTAGTTATAGCTGGGTGTAATGTACTAATTCCTTTTCATATTTATTTTACGTCTGTTGCTACGGTGTGCCTAAAGTTGTTCTAAAAGCTGAGTTTTCCTTAAGAAACATGATTTGTTTACGCTCCAGTCTTCTCTAGATTTTTCTCGACCAGGCATTTCTGAGTCCAAACTTTCTCTTGCTGGAGCGCTCCACAGTGTGACAGATTTGCTGTTGTTTCCTCCGTAAAGTTGCGAAACATTTATTCGTCGTTCTCCTTCAGACACATCTTTTTCGGTGCCCTTCGGTTGTTCAATACCTAGAGTCGTCGAAGGTTCCTTTCAAAGCATCTTACGTTCCTAATGGAAGTGATCTCCACTTTGTATTTCAGTCTTCTTTGGTCTAGTAAAGAAGGCATACTATTTTCTAATCACATACTTAAAACTACGCAGCGAAGCGTTACCTCATTGACTGCTCGAAATCGGCATTGAATCGTCTGGCACTGTTGTCAATTTGTCTGCACTGGAAAATTCTCAACCAAGCGTTGCTTGCGGCGAACATCCGCTACAATGATCTCCCTTCCAGTGGTAACGTCATTCGGGATGTTGGCTGTAATCGTGAGCTGTTGGTCGGAAACGGGTATTAGACATTCGGTAGACTGCTTGCTTGCTATCACTGAGTAATTTTGGTATTTCATTGGCACACGCACGACTAGTTGGTCCTATGCGGAAGTTTTCGGAGGGAACCAACTCGACTCTCTTGCGAGCGTAACTCTTTTCGCAGACAGATTGGTGTCTGAACCATATTACTGCGAGTTTTTGAAATTCAACGACTAATTCTGCAGGGTGCAAGTGAGTCGCGCGGTCTGTTGCCTAAGTTCCATCAACCGAAGGCTTGTCTCCTCAGAAGAATCCAAGAATGCTGGTTTAACGCGCACGGTCGAAACATTGATGTGCCTTCCGTCGATAGTAATAACATTTGCAGCCAGACAGTTGATGATGCGATGAGATCCTGTGTAAGGCCGGTTCAGTGACTTTCAAACTGCATTGACTCGAAGAAATAAATGGTTGTAAGAACTTTGAAAACGAATATTTTTCTGAGGTTTCTATGCAAAATCGGCTTAAGATAAAGCTGTCATATTTTCTGCCAGAACGCACTCTACACATCGTTGGGCTCGCTTGCAAATCTTCGTTAATAAATCACTCTCCTGGCAATCGCATTGTTCTGTATTAATTCAGTTGGGGAGGCCCAAATACCGGCAACGCGTTTACCCAGTCCCGGATTTCCTGATGACACATAATAGCCGCTTTTAGGGTGCGGTGCCAACGTTTCAAGATCTCGTTAGATACCGGATGATTAGCAGACGTACTGCTACGTTCGTAGCCCAACAGTGTGGTGAGCGTATTGAAGAAACGGGATTCAAACTGTGGTCCATAATTAAGACCGCGGGGACTCCAAAACGTGCGGCCCAATTTGCATAGAAGGCTTTTTCGACTGAATTCACGGATTGATCTACTATAGGCTCCGCCTCGGGCAACCTCAAAAATCGACCCATCATGGTGAGGCAATAGCAAGATCTCTGATTCATCGGTAACAGTCCTACGATATCTACATGAACTTGCTCGAAACGTTTGCTAGGGATTGGAAACTGCTGGAGGCGTACATGTCTTGTGATTTCAGACTGTTGACACCTGGCGCGAGATGCAGTTCAACCGATAATGTCGCGGTTGATGCCCGGCCATAAAGACTCTCTATGGTACGCAGCGTAGAGTGAGTACTAGGGCGCAAGCTCCAGTGAAAAACGTAAAAGATTATGTTCCATAGGGACTTGGATTTAGTGCGTATTTTTTCGTAAATATTTTTGGTACCATACATGATTACGAGCGTAAGGCGGAGTGAAGTCGTGTTATTAACTGGAACTTTTTGGATTCCGTAGCCTTTTTCCTGCTCCCTTTATGGCTGAGGGAATCCACTTGCGGGGCTGTGAAAACACATTTGGCCATATTAATCTTCTTCTTTGTAGCACTACAGCCCCTCTCGGGCCTTCGCTTAGAGATAGTTAGAGTATCTCATTTTCATGACCGTATTGATTTTTTCGGAAGTTGGTTTGGTCAGTACCATGCTCCCTTGTGCCTGTTCAGCTATGATATGATCTGATTAAATCATTACATATCACCGGCCATATTATGTTGTATTTATCAAGTCATTCGAAGTAAGTTTGTTGATATTTGAAATGCTGATCACTGATTCCGAAAAACAAGAATCTCGTCGACGTATGCTATGCAGAAAGCTAGACCTCAGGGAAGAACCTTTGAAATGAAAAAGAAGAACATTCGAAACGAAGAAGAAGAACCTTTGAGATGAAGAAGAAGAACCTTTGAAACGTTTGAGCATTATTCCCTAATCAGAAGGTCATGAGACTGTAAATTCATATAATATCTTCTTCATTAATTAGAATTTGCTAAAAAGTGCGTATGCAGATCATATTGTGGATTGTTAGGATTGTCTGCGAAAATGCCTTAGTTCCACTCTCTTTGCTGACACTTCATCTAATATTTGGAACTGCTCTGGGCTATCGCCCGGTTGGACTTTTACCAGAGCGGGAGAGGCTATAATTTCAAATATTTGGTTAGCGCGTTCTGCTTATTTATTTAACTCCGAATTTTCGACTGCTGAAGGCATCCTCTTCAGCGATAAGGATTTCAAAACGTTATCAGGGAATCTGTTTTTGGCCTTTGAGCGCAACGCTCGTAGAAGGTTTGAAGGCTGTTGGTCACCTAACGTCACTCCCGAAATCAGCTCCCTAATTTCGGATTCCTCTAAAGGCGCAAAAATCTGAAACAAGCTGTTGAGTTGAGTGCCCGGTATTTGGTCTTCTGACGGAGGGTTTTCAATAATGTCCTCCACCTGTGATAAGTAATCTGCCTCGAATTCGCTATGATTTTATCGAATTTCCTAGCATCAGTTGTCATTTTGTTGCTGCTGAACTGTGCCTAATCTTGGGCGAACCAGTGTTTCGGATGAGAGGTCCAAAACCGCGAATATTTGAAGTTATTGCACTTACGCGCATGCACGGGAGCCGTCATCGGCGCCACCAAATTGTCTTCTTGGAATAGCATATTGTTCTTATATGAAATACTAAATGTACAATAGCTTGAGATTCGTTGTAGGCCTTTTATTTAGTAACACATGTCAAGGTCACCAGTTTTTTGCTACTAGAAAGAGCACAACTTATACGTTACCTCGTTGATATATCGGTATCTAATGGAATCGTCTGTCACTGCTGTGAAATTCGATGCATGTGGAAAGCATCGGCTACACATAGTAAGACAAACTTCTCTACGTAATATCTAGAAAAATTTTCATATTATCTTGTTAGATTCAGGTGCATTCTCCACGTTTAGGATGATTATATACGATTTCATTACAAATTCAATTAGATACTTGTCTCCCCCTTTTTATTTGTACTTGGTTGCAAGGTGAAGGCTTTTAACGCCCTGAGTTTGACGCTCCCAGAACGAGAGAGACCACTCACTAAACACCTCCCCTGTGAAGCCAAGAACTTAGTTTGGATCTGTTTGGCACATTACGTTGGGCTAGGTCTCGTTTTTTATGCCTTAGGAGCTATCGCGTTGCAGGGATCCCTCTTCCAACGAGAGTAGAGAAAAGGGTCGAGAATGTTAGCCCTACACCCTTAACCCCTCCAGTCGCTCCAGTCCCAACGTAATATGCCACCTGATTCCATTTGTCAACGGCTCTGAGGATATCTCCAATCAGATTATCTGGAGAGAGATCTCCTAATTCCTTAACGACTCTTTTCACGCAATAAATGTTTGGCAAGTGTCATCGATCCCTTCAGCGTAGAAGACACAATCGGCAGACCATGACTTGCCGGATTCGCCTTATCTCGCTGCCCCGGACCCTCTTCTGTGCCCTGTTTACCTCTTCCTTAGCTTCATGCAGTCGCCATTGTTGAAAGTACGATTATGTGTTTCTTCACTGCTGAGACTTTCGAGGCCTTTTACGATCACCTGACTGCTCGTCAATTGCTAAAATTGCTAACTCGCCGTTGTTTTCGGGCTTTAAACTCAACGCCTTTAACTTTTTGGTATAGAAACCGCTATTTGAGCCGGCAAGCATTTTCAGTAGAACTTCTAGGTCAATTTTTGAATAGCTTTAGATTTTGGAATGCTCGCTCACCTTTTTAAAACATCATTCAACACCCTTCCAAATGTTAAACTTAATGATTGTTCCCCCCAGTGTCTTTCCCGCAACTGATAAGCACAATTACTGGTTCGATACGTTCCGCTATGAGCTTAGCATCTTACATTCTCCATGCGATGGCCTCCGCTATCCCGAGTAAAAGCTATCAGGACCCAAACAAGGTCTAAGCAGAGCTCAATTAGGTTTTTGGCCCATTACGGCTACGCTTGGTCCAGAAACTCGACTGAAAATAAAGTTGGTCTTAAAATGGCTCAAAAATCACATAAATGGTATTTTGTAGGCCATATTGGTCTAAGCTTGGTCCATATTGGCCTCAGACATGTTCTCTATTGAAGGCAAGCATGATCAAAAAATAGTTATGGCCTAAAGAGGGCCCAAAATATTAACAATTTGCATATAAACACGAGAAATAGGCTCAGAGTCTAAAACTGCCCCAAAAATGACCAAGTTGATTTTCATATTTTTAGCACTTTAAATTTCGTTCAAACATGACCCTAAAATGTCAGCAATATATAATCCTTAAACTATGCTTTTAACGGGTAGATGTCGCCATCCATCAGAAGTGTGTCTATTCTTTAAAGTGTTCTACTCGTAACAACCAAAAGTTTCAAAACTATAAAAGCTGTTGAACTAGTGCATCTGAAATTGGTAAAAATTGAGTGGAGAGTGATCTGTTATGGGTTGTTCATGTTAGTATACATTTTTTAAATTCACCGATGTTCACATATAACCATCTACCAACTTATAATGTCTGGGTACTGTGGCAGCTAATTCTTCAATGATTTTATTTTTGGTTTAAATTCCCCACAAAATATTAATATTTGAACAATATGTGAGTTTAATAAATCTTTTATTTTCCAAGTAAACACAACTAAGAAATTTTTGCAGTAAATATTTCATTATTTATTATTTGTGCCTTTTTTAGGCCTCTTTTATACCTTTCCTGCGCCTTGTTTAAGCGAATTTCATTGCAATTTGGACTTAGTTTGGACTGCAAATAGACCCTGCTTGTGCCATTGTTGGGCTTGGAGGATATGTGCATATATCTGACATATTTTGAATCCTGTTTGGGCCATGAATTTATTAAGTCGTTTTCTACTCGGGCTAGTCTGCTCAGCCAGGTTGAGTGTCGCTTTTTATAACCCTTCATTCTTTGCATGCCTTATACATCTGTGTTACGGAGGTATTAAGAATACCTTGTCTCGTTTTCCACTCTACAGGACTGTTCCTGGCATTCTCAAATGGGGCTTTATATGCCAGGATTTTCAGGCCCCGCTTTATTTTTGTCCTACTGAGTCCTTTTCTCTGGGTTCGGGGTTCTCTCAACCCAGAATCTAGAAGTGCTTTAGGGTGTAATACCCTCTTTTCCTGCTTACTGCTTTAATCAGAGATAGTTTCTGCAGTGGTGAAGCGGGTAGCAGCTCCATTCTTTCACTCGTTTTAGGGTAATGACGCTTGCCTTTATCAATTGCTCGTTTTTAAACGCCTTTCTTCTTTCTCTTTGCGAAGGCATCCTTTCTCTTGAGGGTTCTGTTCCAGTAGCAGGGTGATCCTCATTGAGTGGTATTACTTGTGCTTTGACATGAGTATTGCCCTTGGTTTGACTGGAGTATTGCCTGTGCTTGGACTAGGGCTGCAGTTTCATTCCATAGCCGGTGTCCAAATAATTTGCTATCTCTTCTGAAAGGGTACTAATAACCTCATTTTCAAATTGACCTAGTTAATGCCGATACTTGCGGGCTTGCTGTCACACCACGACTCAGTGCCAATACTGAGGACTGCATATATTGTCAAATAACAATATTTTCGTTTCTATCATTGATCTTTATAATTTAAATTCGGGGTTACCTTCCCCTATAATGTTCCTAGTTACTTCAATACGCAGCTGGCATGCTGATTAAGCCAAGCCTAACCACTAAGACAACGTAAAATTCGTCAGGGCCTAGGTTACATGTTTGTGTAAACTCCGAATTTTCCAGATTTTTTCTCTGTTCGAATTACTTTTGCTCACCCGCAGAAAGCGTTATTTCTAAAATCAGTGTAACTTTGTAGATACCATATGTGGCATGGGTAAGCCTGAGGATTTCCACCTCTCATGACATCTTTTATTTGTTCTTTATTGGATATAAGACACTGAGAATAGTTTGGGCGAAACTCTTAATCGACATTCGTACTTAAGAATTGTGACAACTCACATGCGTTGACCAGTTTAATTGCTAACGGTGAAACACTGCCGACAAATATAGGAAGAAAAGAAACTGACCGTTAATCCGTAAATGAGAAAAGAATAGTCTGAATTTAAACTTGAAGCTTTGGATTTGAAAAACCCAATCGGAATTTGTCTAAGCATTTGTATGAATTGATTTTATACTATACGTTTAGATGGTCACTCTATTTTACGTCCGGCCGTTAAATCAAAAAAAGCAGCTGTGAATTTATTACTATGGCTTTCTGCTTATTTTGAAACTCCTTTCCAATGTTGGATAAAGTTTAATTAATTTCAGTTCCTTTAAGATATTCGCTGAAACTCATACACATTCAAATGCTTAGGATGTTATCAAGCCTGTGAATCACGGACCACAAAGCAGACACTACCATTGAGACACCTTACCTTGCTCTCATCCTTTTGAGGTTATTCATCCTGAGGTCACGTATGAAAATACAAAGAAATTATGGTTTTTGCCATTGCAATCTACAATTTCGGAAGTTACTATAATTTGTTTAACTTCCTCAGCCTTTTAGGTACTCGTAGTTAGTATGTAGTCAAATTTGAGCCCACAATGAGTTTGGTGAACTGCTCTACTCCACTATCGTAAGTCGCGGGGACGACCCAGCCCCTAATAGATGCGTACAATTGTAAATAACGAACCTTTGTCTATTTCCTTAGTATGATCAATTTAACGCAGCCTATCAGATTTACAATATTTATATAGTCTTTGTCTGAATTCCTCGACTATCTTTTGGTAGAATACAGATCTTGTAAATCTATCCTAAGGAAGTGATCGTTATCAAATTGATTGCCAACCCTGAGTTAAGCAAATTAGTCGTTGCACAATTTCTGATCATAAATAACCTCAAAATGGTCCACTTAATGTCTAGAGGCTTCGGGATGACTTTTCAACTTGTCTGCAAAAGTTCATACAGCTACGTCGTTTCACAATCTTCAGCTCCAGCTTAGAACTTTTAGGAGGTTCTCTGACGCTAACCCGGGTTACTGATAGAAACGGTTCGTAGAACTGATGTTTTGCCTGTCTTGCGAGAGCACCCAATCCCCAACTTCACCATGGCTGTTGGACCCTTTTCAGTTTACTTCGAATTCTAACTTGCTTTTCCACCGACCTCCTTATTTCAATCGTTTATTCCGCTTACTTGCTCTCTGATGCTAGAGACATCTTTCGTTGCTGGGTTTCTAGTTATTCCTTTAAAGACTTAGAGTATATTCCGCGTTTCTTTTAGTTGAACTTCAAATTGCTAATCCGATATAAATTTTTCTGTTAAAAAAATTGCTTAGTAGATACTGTTATTTTTACTTATTTTTTTTCGATTAGTAGTACTGTTTTGTTTTTAACCTAAGCTACTGTATAGCCGTCGACGATTCAAAAAATTTTAATATATATTTTTAAACCAAAATGGATCAACTTTTCTTACCTTTCACTCAAGTAGGTGTAGTTTCTTAAAGCACTTGGCTTTTCGTAAATAAAAAGCAAGGCTCTCGCTCATGCTACGCTAGAAACTTCTTTCTAAGGTGACCAGTAAAGCAGCGAAAGCTTTGTTACGAATTTTTAGGCTTATGTGCACCAGTTTATGCATTGACATCCTAGTTAATATGAACTTCTCTTTGTCCTGCACATAGGTGTGGGAATATCCAAAGTATCTCTGCCTTGCCCTTGCTTCACTTCGATGCTCAAAGATATTTTTCCCACCGCCTCCATTTAAAGGTCTGCTACTAAGTTCCTCCCCACTTACGTAGACTAATATACATCGACATCCAAGAGCATTTTAAAGAATGGTGGCTGCTCCGCTTACTTGCTCATCTCAAAAATAAGCTCTTGGTAACCGTCACTTTTTGCTGGCTTTTCTAGCGTGACCACTCTCTGATTCTTCCTGAGAATGCCAGAACCTAACCATTAAAGTAGCTTAAAATCTTTTTTTCTTTATTTGTCTTTTTTAGGGCTTTGTAAAATAGTTTTACAAAACTATCACTAAATCACGTCCTGTATGTCCGTCAGTCCGCCCGTCAGTCCGTCCGTGTGTCACAGCACTTTTTTCTCGCAAACTACCTAAGCTAGAAACATCAAATTTTGTATGTAGGTGTAAAGTGATGCTCTCTTCAAAGTTCAACAAAAAAATTTTTTATAAGGTATTTAATGGGGGTCTCCCCATATAGGGGAGTGGCCCCCGAGAAAAAAAAATTTCATCAAATGTAGCCGATATGGGTATCAAATGAAAGATCTTAATAAGAAATTTTCAAGACAGGTCTTAATTTGACACTTGCTTCGAGGGGCGCACAGGGAGGGGAAATACACGAAAAATTTGTGTTTCGACCCCCAACAAAATGGCGACCGTTGAAAATAGAAAAACGATGGATTTTCTTTTAAACGTTCACATCACTTTGACATATTTCCTGACTTTATTCGTTGCTGGTGACTGCATTTCTGAGAAGTTGGGTACAAAACCCTTCGGACAGGAGCGTAGGTCTGTTTACCCAACTTGTTTTTGCTGTAAAATTACCTTTTTCTGCCTCGCTTCGATAATTATTCTGTTGACCATTTGTGTCCTGCCTCCCAATTATGTTACACCTATTTAGTCATTGTAGTTAATTATTTTTGTACCATTAAAGGTGCTACTTCCCTTTCAAAGCAGGTAAGTGTAGCTTCATATCTGAGCAATACTTTTTAGTGCACTGTCACTGTTTGATACTATTGTATCTACTATTGTGGATCTCCGATATCTTCGGTCCTCTTGGAAGATTCTGTTTCTTGTTATGATAAAATAGTCTTAAGATTGTCTCAATATTAGTACCACATAATAAATACACAGAAAAGGTATGCTTTACATTTCACCAAATTCAACCACATAGCTTCGTATTTTCAGTTTAACAACTTTGCTTATTTTTGTCTTCGTTTGAAGCAAGTTTTTGTATGAGTGCATTTCAATGTTAGCAGAAAAATTGAAAGAAGTCGTTCGAACCTTTTTATCTGTATGTGTCTATATTGCTCTCGTCTGTTTCAAAGTCACTGGAAAAGTTAAACGAAATTGTTTCTTTTGAATGTAGATACATTCTGCGATCAAGATCACAGCTCGCGCTTACTTTGAGCTAGTAATTTGGTCACTAGAGTAGCCTAAGTCCGCCTAGCTATGAGCGGACTGCATCAAACACCGCTCGAGCTGTCGTTTCTCAGTTCCCAACGAGTAAGGGTATTAAATTTTGCCCAAGAGCTCGCCGTCAGTTGAAATCCGTGTAAAAACTTGCAGAGAAATTCTTAGTCGTAAATAATTTTTTCTCCTTCAATCACGTACTCGCAAATTTTTCTGTTGAAAGTAGAGAAATACTCTCTTGCAAAATACAATAAAACATAAATGCACCTCTGCTGAACTGATAGTAGCAGAGAAATTTGATCTTGTATCCGCGAATGCTGAGAAATTGGCTATTTCAGATAGGTACCTGCATTTGACCACCTGCGATGCACAAGATTTAATCAAACTTGTGTTTTCATCAAAATTTGAATTCTTCGACTATCCATCGGTCTCAGTACTATACGTACATTGGCTAAAGTGCATTGATCCAAATCTTTTCAAAATATAAGTGAAGAAGAGCATTTAAATATGATGAAAGTTAGCTGGAAGGGTCATCTACTCTTTGAGTTTGGCGACAATATTATAATATGTAGCCCGTGTGGAGCAGTGGGTTGGGGCACACTCCGCTTGCTCAATAGCTCCCAAATTTAAGCCTTGGTGGCGGCATCGATTTTGAGCTTCTGATGCTGCTGTCGGACTTTTAGCCCACTCAGCTGTGATTGGTACTAATTGAAAAAATTAGGTAATAATCATATCGTTGAGCGTGGTATTGAACATATCAATTCAAATTCCGTTACGGTCATAAAATGACATGCACTAAAAATAAATCTCAGCGCCAAGGTTCGGATTTGGACTGTAGTGCGATGGATTATTATTATTATTAGAAATGGAAATTCCCAAGTATCACTTCTTGTTTTCTATTTTATGACAGTGCTACCATTCACTGCCTAATCAGGATCTCGGTTAGGCAACGCTTAAGCCCATTTCATCGTAAGCTAGGTACTTTCGGGCTTTGAAATTGCTTATTTTTGCCAATTTCAGTTTTAATTTAGTCCTGTTTAGCTCCATTTTGTTGTAATTTTCTCTCTTTGTTGCACTCTCTTTTCCTTTTTCCCTTCTCTTCCTCCCCTTCTCACACTTTCTTTTTTCTCTCTCTCGCTCTCTCTTCCTCCTCTTTTTTCTCTCCCCCTCTTCTTTTTTTCCCTCTCCCTCTCTCTTCTTCTTTCTCTCTCCCTCTCTCTTCTTCTTTCTCTCTCCCTCTCTTTTTCTCTCTCTCTTCCTCTTTCTCTCTCTCTTCCTCTCTTTCTCTTTTCCTCTCTCTCTCTCTTCCTCTCTCTCTTTCTCCTCTCACTCTTCCTCTCCCCCTCCCTTCTCCTCTCTCTCTCTTTCTCCTCTCACTCTTCCTCTCCCCCTCCCTTCTCCTCTCTCTCTCTCTTCCTCTCTCTCTCTCTCTCTTCCTCTCTCTCTCTCTCTCTCTTCCTCTCTCTCTCTCTCTCTCTCTCTCTCTTCCTCTCTCTCTCTCTCTCTCTCTCTCTCTCTCTCTCTCTTCCCCAACTGGGGATCAAATATTTCTTACATTTACACATTCCTAAGAAGTTTTGGTCAATGCGTTGTAGGTACATAATCACAATCTGCATCGAACAGTTCGATATGTTCGAAGATAAGAGTTTATTGTTTTAACAGTAATTATCTTTACCATTATGAAGCGTTCATGTCCTTCAAATGAGACCTAATGGAAAGCAAACTGAAAATGTTGTGAAAAAGGTCCCTTGTACTTATTTTCTTCAAAAATTTTACCCGGAAAAAATTAAAAAGAGCAAGCGTAAAAATATTTTACAGGTGAACCATTTCTCCTCTAGAAGCCGGTTTAAATTGAAAAGTGATATTTACTAATACTTATTTATATCCTTGTTTCCATGCCTTTTCCGAAGCCAATAATTTCACCTAAAAATGAGCTCGCGGAATATTATTGGCACGCTTCTTCTTAGGAAAACACGATGTATTTCCTGCATTTCCGATTCCCCTGAAAGATATCACTAGTTCCACCAGATCCTAATCGACAAAAGGACATTGTCTAAATCTATAATGCACTTTCCGTGACATTGACTGAGATACAGTTCATTTGCTGGCAAGAG
The DNA here is from genome assembly GCA_963969285.1 of Odontomyia ornata. Classification (NCBI taxonomy): domain Eukaryota; kingdom Metazoa; phylum Arthropoda; class Insecta; order Diptera; family Stratiomyidae; genus Odontomyia; species Odontomyia ornata. The sequence goes on from OZ017742.1 coordinate 86,861,761, forward strand.
TGAAATATAGATAGTGCATTGTCGAACAGAAACTCGAGAAAGCTTGACACTTTTTAAGTAACAGATGCCTGAGCATACTAGACGTAAAAAATATGTAACAAAGCGTGAAAATTGCTGACAAACAACTATCAAATCAAAATTGAACCACCAAGAAGCAAAAATACAAATCTTGGTTTTAATGAGTAGTTTTGAGGTTTCGCCTCTAAAAATTGGAAATGAGAAAGACAAGGCATGGTGGCGTATATCGACGGCCAATAAACATTTATTCTAGTCCTCTCTCTCTCTCTCTCTCTCTAATGCGATTAATAAATTTCAAAATTTACATAATCATGATAAGGTCCACACTTTTTGCGAGTGGAAGACGCATAAGCTAATGCCATTTAAAAAATCGATTGACGCCTTTGAATGACGTGTAGACTGAAAATCATTTGGGAAACACAATTTCTACGTATTATGCTCTCAGGAAAGCACTTCAACATAATATTTCCATAATATTTCCTCGTGTACAACTTAAAATTCGTCCCAAGGACACTACCAGGGTTCTTTTCAGCACATTCCCACATTTATGTATGTACGTGATCCATTAAAATATCCTTTTTAACTTGCGAACATGTAGTTGTTCACTTGACTTTTCACTATTTCCCAGTAAAGCTCTACAAAACATGCCTCTTTTAGAAATGTCAAAGCTGAAAACGCCTCCTTCAACGTTGAACCAAATGTATAGCAATATCTCCCGAACCTTTCCAAATAACCCTCAATAACGCATAACATTACTTCAACCGTGAAAATTCAATCCTTCGACTCTTTACCAGCAATCAATTGTGAATTTAAAAAAAATTCTCGGAATCCTGATTGCAACGTTCCAATGAATTTTCGAGTGACGTTGATTTCACTTCATGCCAAAAGAGGAATGGGCGAAAGGAGCAAAGTATTTTGTTGGAATTAAATTTTTCTCTTGTGAACGGAAATATCGAAAATGAATTGTTATTCCCATTTTCATTTCAAACGTTGCCAGACATGTGAAAAATGGGCTTGCGTCAATCAATGTTATTTCCATTTTTTCAAAGAAATGATGATGCTTAAATGGAATCTAAAATTCTCTTCTAAAAGCTTTCTTATCGCTTTGCGAAATTCCCTTCACAACAAGCGCACAGTGAATCGAAATTTTCCATCTTAAAAGGGAAATTAAAAATTTTAAGAAGCATTAAAAACTCAAACCAACATTTTCCCATTAAAATCAAAAATTTTCCAGCGTCTTTTCACAGTTAAGGTAACCGTGAAATTGCGTCTTCTCAGCTACATGATTCTGCATTTTATGAAGTAATAAATTCACCGTAGTTTCTTGGACTGAAAAGCTTCTGACACACCTTAGAGATTCCCTGAAGCATCTCTACACATACCCAACACTGCCATCAATTTTCCTTACATGCTCATTTTCCTTGAATTTTCCATTTCACAAAAGGATTTTGAAAAGTTGTCAAACGAAAAATGTGTGGTATTTAAATGGAAATGCATTGCACTGCGAACAATAATACAAGTATGCTGGTGTGCCCTGCAAGGATCTTTCTATTGTGTTAGGGCACTTCACTCTGAAATATGATGGTGGAAAGGTACTCTTCGTACGTTTGCATTATACTTGTATCAAGTCATATTGCAGTAGATATTTTCCACTGACATAATGGGATTGTTAGCCACACCCTGTGTGCGTCTTGAACAGTAAATTTTCGTGGAGTATATTCTTTCATTTTGCTACTTTGTATGCCATGGAAGGGAGTGAGAAGAATTAGGTTGTAGTTGGGGAGTATTTCCCTTTAATATATCATGGAAGAGCTGGCTAAACATTATAAATAATGTAACTTTCTACAGATGTTTTTTTCTTGTATGTCTTTTCCCAAGAAGGTAGAAGTTATGCTGATTTCTCTGTTCAGCGATAAATAAGTTGTTGAGTGGCTATTCAAACAACTTCGGAAGCTTCTTCTATTCTGAAAGGATAATAATTTATATGATTGTGTCCCTCTTCTTTGTGTATGCAGGTCCATTCGAATTTGGATGGAATATTCTCCCTACATACGAAAATAGAAATGTAATGAAGTAACTACAAATCACTCAATCATCCTGTGTCAAACTTTCAAGGATCTAATGAGGACGAAGGTTATTAATGTGGAATCAAGAAACCTATAAGCTCTTCACAAGAAATCCACCTGAATCCAATATTCCTCGTAGAATTGTTTCTTAGAAATTTTCCTGTTCCAAGAAAATAATTTTGTAGAAAATCATGAACCGGTCATTGACTGTTCGCAGAAATCCATGATGATTTGTTATCCCCTTTCGCATTTGAGGGGCCACTTCGTTCTTGTATTTAGGATGATTCAAGAAGTTTATTTTTAAGATTCTGGTAACGATTAACGGATTTTCCTGCTTGAGTGCATCTGGTCTTGAAGTTCGAAACTGATATATATTGTCAAATGATAATTCTGAAGAAGTAATAGGAGGTTTAGTAGTCCGCGTAGCTTAGTGGTCAGAGCACTAAGCCCGTAAGCCGAAGATCTCTGGTTCAAGTCTCGTTAGCGTCAACGAGATTTAGTTCGAGTGGTTTTTCGGACGGACTATAAGCCTGTTCAGTTATGATACGTGCTGGTTTAAAATCAGAACGTATCGAAACTGGGTGGACGGACACACGGCCAAAGCGTGATAATGATCGTATCACATTGTGGAGTGCCGATACATTCGATCATGACACTCCTCTACTGTTATCATGTAATCTAACACTTTGGTTTTCTTCCAAACAAAAGATAATTAGACAACAGACAAATTATCTACATGATTCGTTAGCCGAAACATAAAACAAACAGACGGGCGTAAAAAGATACAGGATTAAACTCGATCCATGAAGCCCAGGAAGGCACCAGAACTAGATGACATTGCAGCTGAAGTATTGCAGCTAATCTACCTCTTTTGCCCTGACTTGCTGCACAGTGCATTCAATGCTTGCCTGCTTGAAGGGGTCTTCTTCGGTAGCGATGTTCGTACTAATCAGCAAGGGGACGTGAAATCCAATGTCAGCGTCTGTATACCGCACGTTTTATACGCTAGACACCGCCGGAAAAGTGCTTGAGAAGCTCGTCACTGACGCGATTCGTTCTGCTAACGACCTATGTCCATGGCAGTACGGCTTTATAGCAGGGCGCTGCACCATTGACGCGATCTCGGAAGTCATAAGCGCGAAACAAAAAGCGGAAGCTTACAGCTAGATGAATGGGTAAAATCTTCCAGAATATTTGCTGCAAATTCTCAGGGCTACTTTACGGACCGGAGCCTCCCTGTGTGCCCCTCGAGGCAAAAAGTGTCAAATTAAGACCTGTTTTGAAAAGTTCTCACCTAGACCTTTCTTTTGATACTCATGTAGGCTACCTTTGATGAATTTTTTTTCGGCGGCCACTCCTCTATAAGAGGAGACCCCCCTAAATACCTTATAAATTTTTTTTTTTGTGGTTGAACTTTGAAGAGAGCACCACTTTACACCTGCATACAAAATTTAATGTTTCTAGCTTAAGTAGTTTGCGAGAAAAACTGCTGTGACACACGGACGGACGGTCGGACAGACAGGACGCGATATCAGTAGGGTTTTGTAAAATTATAGGGTTATCCATTTTACGCTTGGGAAAGTAAAGCTGAAGGAAACACATAAAATATTCAAATGGAAACAAAATTTTTAATTTAATATAAAGATTGAACCTTGCCGTCATACATGAAACACAACATCATTCAAATGTCCTCCGCAGGACCTCTTACAGGTCTCAATCCTTTTGAGGTAATTTTCAATGACTTTTCGACAATATTTCGGCCATAACTTCACGAGTATTGGTTTTCAATTGCTCAAGATTTTAAGGATTGTTCGCGTAAAAACGATCTTTCGCATAGCCCCATAAAAAGAAATCCAAAGGTGTTAGGTCGCAGGATCTTGCGGGCCAATTGACATCACTCAATCTCGAAATTACGCGTCCCTGGAAATTTCTCTTGCAAAAGTACTCGATTAGCCTGTGTTGTGTGGTTTGTGGCTCCGTCCTGTTGGAACCACATGTTCTCCAGATCATAATCTTCAATTTCTCTCAAAAATAATCGGTTAACATCCGTCCATAGCGGTCAGAATTGACTGTCATGGCTCCTCCTTGATCGTTTTCAAAAAATACGAGCCAATAACACCACCAGACCATAAAGCACACCAAACGGTCACTTTTTCCGGATGCAAAGGCCTTTCTGCGATCACCTGAGGATTTTGAGAGCCCCATATGCGGCAATTCTGTTTATTTACCTAACCACTGAGCGAAAAATGAGCCTCATCACTAAAGAAAATTTTGTTCGAAAAATTGTTATCAGTGGCTTGTTGTTCAATCACCCAATTCGCATACATTCTGCGTTGTGTATGGTCTTGAGGCTTAAGTTCTTGAGTGAGTTGGATTTTGTACGGATGGAAATACAAATCCAAATGCAAAACCCGCCACATTGAGCCGTAAGACAAGCCCAAATGTTGAGCACGTCGAGGAATCGACAAATTCGGGTCTTCCTCCACAATTTGAGCAACGACAGCGATATTTTCAGCTGAACGAATGTTGCGATGATGCACAGGCCTTGCAATATCTATAACCGATCCAGTCTCTTCAAATTTTCTCACTGTGTTCGAAATTGTTTGCTGTGTAGGTCGATTATGTCGACCGTAATCGTATTTACAAAACCCTAAAAAGAGGCGTAGCCCGTAGTAAAGAGTCAAACGCGCCTGGCTAATTCTTAGGTTGACAGGGTAGATGTTTAGTGGGTAGTCTGAAGGCAGGCTAGGAGCCTCTCACTCAAGGCTTAAACCGCCTTCACCTCCTACCAAAAAAAATCTTCAATGTACTGCTTAACAAATTCGAAATTTTACAGTCCTATTGATGGATTGCCTAAATAGTCAAAACATAAGTGCGTTTTGACTCCTTTTGTTTTGCAAATTTTCCATTGGTAACTATGAGACATTGAAGCAAAACACTGATCTATATCACCTTCTAGTGTTCCATTTTGGTTATGAAATGACATTTTCTTACAAATGCCAAGCTTCAATGCGTCAAATAGTAAGAAAAGCTTGCCGCATTTGGTTACTGTTGCGGCAAATCAAAATTTGGACCGGAGCCTGGTCTATAACACGAAGGTTGGTGAAGGACGGAAGTTACATCGGGTGTCGCTCAGGACTCTATTGTCGGCTCGGAGATGTGGAACATCTTGTACGATGGGCTACTGAGACTGAAGCCGCCAGACGAGTTGCGCTTGATTGGCTTTGTGGATAATGTTGCTGCGCTAGTCGCTAGAGGCCCAGTTGAATATGCGCCACTTAGGTTAGGAATGCTAACGGTACGGAGTGAGGGAGTGGATGACTGCTGGTGGCATCAGCCTAGCTCTCAGCATTGCATCTGCTTATCGGACAATAACTGAGTCGGTGTTGCTGGTCATCGCAAGCGTGATACACATCACTATCCTTGCTAGAGAGGGCCGCAGTATTTACGAATACTTGCACGAATAGGAAGGTGATAGAGAGGCAGCTGCGCTCGAAGAGCGACAACGCTCACTCAGCGATTGGCAACAACCTTGGGTGAACGACACGAAGGGGAGGTGGAGCGCACGTCTCGTTGGTGATCTAAGGTCATGGCTTAATCGTAGACTGACATCCATCTGACCTACCTCTTGAGTGGCCATGAAACTTTTCAGCCCTACCTGCACATGGTCGGTAAGTCATGGTCTCCCGATTGTGTATTATACGCTGGAGAGTTTGATAACGCCTGCCACATATTTTTAGCGTACAAAGGATGGAACAGGCAACGCAGTGATCTCGTTGTTCTTAGGTTAATAGGGGAGGGAATTAGTTAGTACTCCGCAGGTAGTCTATGAGCCTCACATTCAGGGCGCAAACAGCCTTCACATCTCAGCAGAAAAAAATTTCAGTGTAATGCTCTACAAATTGAAATCGTACACTCCCATCGATGTATTGTCTAAATACTCAAAACTAGAGTGCGTTTTTTGGTCTTTTTTGCAAACTAACGTAGATTTACATGCATCACGAAGAAAAATCAATTTCACCGGTAATTATCAGGCTTCAAGCAAAATTCTGATCTATATCACTATCACGAAATGACATTTTCTAACAGATGCCAAGCTTCAATGCGTCAAATAGTAAGTAGAGCTTGCAACATTTGCTCGCTGTATCGGCAAAACCATGCCCCCAATAATAGGAAACGGTTCCATGCTAGGTTTCCAGGTTGACAGAGGAGAAGTGTTTAGTGGTTAGTCCAGAAGCCCTGCGGTTCTGGGAGCCCCACAGTACGTAAACGCCCTTCACCTCCATACCACAAACCAAGAAAAACAAACACGAGGCACTCCGGGAGTGCCGACAGAAGTGGAAACTTGAACAGTAATGTTGTACATTTTTGAGTTTTTGACTTTGATTTCAATGCTTTTTTCCCATCCAAAAAAAGTGTACAACGATATATACTTAGTCGTGCCATAAGTTCTGTCACACGTATATGGACAATTTTTGTGTAAATGAAAAAGAGTTTTTGACAAAGGAAAATATATTTTGTTTTGGCATACTAATGGAAGTAAAATAAGCAACAAATTATTCAAAGTGGCCGCCTTTAGCCTTTACAAAGCTCTTTAATCTGTTGGGCCAGTCATCGATAGCAGTACGCACTGTTTCTAGCGGAAAATTAGCTACTGCTTCTGTCAAAGATCGCTTAAGGCTCTCGATATTTGGGTGTCGTCTCGTGCACACCATGGACTCTAACTCCGCCCACAGTTTGTAGTCCAGTGGATTCAAATCTGGGCTCCCAGAAAGCCATTCCGTAGCCCTTATAAACTCTGGAGTATTGGTTTCCAACCACGCTTGTGTGGTTCGAGCTTTGTGGGCTGGCGCAGAATCTTGCTGGAAAACCCAATGTCGGCTGTTGTATAGCGTAGATTTCAGCGGTTTCACACATCCCTCCAGGATGTCCGTTTGATAATTTTTCGCTGCAGTTTTTACGCCTTTTTCGCAAAAATGAAGCTCGGTGACCCCTTCGTAGCTGACACCCCACCATACCATGACTGATGCTGGATGATGTCTTCGCTGTACCCTAGTGGCAACTTCTCGGGCTTCTCTGGAGCTGTGGGCATACACCTTATCATTTTGGCGGTTGAAGTGTTCCTCCACCGTAAAAATTTTTTCATCGGTAAATAAAATTTCTCGATGTTTGTTGCCGTACCGCCGAAGGAGCTCTTTCGATCTGGTGCTCCTAATTTGCTTCAACTGCTCAGTCAGCAAATGTCCCGTTGATCGTCGAAAGGCACTCATCCCGTGGTCCGATTTTATGATGCGAGACATACTTCGGGTGGAGATGTTCATCTCTCGAGCCATGATTCGTTGTTTACGAAGCGGATTTCGACGAATTCGACTCTCGACCGCTTTGATAGCAGCAGAAGAACGTACATTACGCGGACGTCCAGAACGAGGTCGATCTTCAATAGTCTGGATCTCGTTATATCTCTGGATCGCACGATACACAAATCTTTGCGTTATTTTTAAGGGGCACAACAACTTGAAAATTTCACTCGAGGATTTTCCACACTTATGTAGTGCAATCACTGCAATTCGGTTTTCATTTACACCCCATTCCATCTTCACACGTTAACGAATAAACTTTAAATGACCATCAACTGTCAACAGCATTATGACGTTTATAAAACTGGCCGATATTGAAATGTCACTCATAAAATAAAGGTGTCGCCAATGTGAGAAATTATGTGACAGAACTTATGGCAGGACTATGTAGTATATACGCGTGTATCCTATACTATCTTATATACTATATACAGTATACATTATATATCTCATGGTAGCGGGGACGGTGTCACTATAATATCTGACGCGATTTCAATCATTTTTGCCCATCCAAAAAGTGCTGCAATATTTCCAGAAGCTATTCACAGCGTCCCCAAAAACGGCTGAAGCTGTGAATATTCCAGAAGTAGGGCAAGAGGCCCCAGTTTCATCAACAACCAGAGACAAAGTACAGACAGCTGTACGAGAACTGAGAAAAATAAGGCTCCTGGAATAGATGGAATATCAGCAGAACTGCTCCAGAGCGGGAGTCCCCATCTAGATAACATTCTGTATCGACTAATGTGCAGAATATGGTCAGAAGATCAGTTACCAGAGCACTGGCGAAAAAGTATAATGTCTCCTGTACACGAAAAGGGGTATAATTTAGGGTGTGAAAATTATGGAGGCATCGCTCTACTGTGTACGTCTTATAAAGTGCTCGCCAAAATCAGACAATTTAAGCCGAACTATGAATGTATTATAGAAGAGTATCAAGAAGGCTTTCGAAGTGAATGGTCTACCATAGCCCAAATATTCTCAGAAAAGCAAGTTACTGAAAAGTGCTGGGAATATAACATAGATGTGCACCAAACTCTTTGTAGATTTCATGCAAGCATACGACAATTTCGACAGAAATGTCCTGTACAAAAAAATGCTTGACTTTGGCGTCCCAACAAAACTAGTCCGTATGGTTAAGGTCACGATGCTAAACACTGAGTCCCAGGTCAAGATAAACGGTGAACTAACGGACAGCTTCCGAATGGTCTTTAATATTGCGCTGGAACTTGTCATCAGGGAGACATCCGCTGAAAACTCGGGTACACTAATGTTCAAGTCCACACAATTGGTAGCATATGCTGAAGACGTCAATATCAATCTTAGTTGCCAAAGGAGAATATCTGAGCCTAGAATCTGAAGCAAATCGAATTGGCTTACGAGTTAATGAAACTAAAACTAAATTCATGACTCAAACGAGGTAGAAAACTCCAGTTCGACTAAGCCTGACCCAAGGCGACTACAACCTTGAAAGAGTGAATAACTTCATCTACCTTGGAACCAACTTGAATAGAAAAGACGCCGAAAAGGACGAGATTGGATGCCCCTTAAACGCCGCATATTACTCCGTGCTTCACAATTTAGGTCCAGAGTTGTGCACAGGCAAATTAAGTTCCGCATTTAAAAAACAATAGTGTGAACCCTAACGAGCGAATCCGAAAAGGCGGTGGCCGTATTTGAACGCAGTGCTCCGAGAAATCTACAGCCCAGTGAAACAATGAACAGAATGGAGATAACGTTACAACGATGAGTTGTATGCACTCTTTGGCAATCCACCTATTTCCTCTTGCGTAAAGTTACGTAAATTGCAATAGGCGGGCCATGTAGAAAGGATGGAAGAAAACCGGCTACCCAAAAGAACATTAACGGGTAGAGCGTCCAGTGGAAAGACCGAGGACTTGATGGGAAGACGCAATAGAAGCTGACAGCAGATCCTTGTTGGGGGGGGGGTGACCAACTGACGAATAAGGTCGCAGAACCATGATGATTGGAAGAGGTTATTCTCTAGTGGGAAGACCGAGGACTTGATGGGAAGACGCAATAGAAGCTGACAGCAGATCCTTGTTGGGGGGTGACCAACTGACGAATAAGGTCGCAGAACCATGATGATTGGAAGAGGTTATTCATGGAGGCCAAGGCCCGTCTAGGGCTAACACACCATATATGATGATGATTGAACTACTATAATTAAATGTCATTGGCCTCAAAAATATGACTTCCATTTAAAAATGGTATAATAATAACTGAATTATTTTTAAATACATTAGGGGAGACCGGAGACAAAAGCAACAGTTTTAACTTAGCGCTGGTTTCTCACCGGTGATTATATTTTTGTAGAAGTAATTGTAGCAATATGTGAATTTCGTTTATGTTTGTATGTAAACTTACCTCATCATTTCCTGTTTGCATTGAACTACAGAGATTAAAAAAAAAAATTGTCGATTGTTACTTTCAACTTCGAAGCCAGGGCGAAAGTAACACGAAGTGGGTCGATGTAGTAAATATAGAATGTAATATCAAATCAAATCATTAATCACTATAAAGATATTCATTAGTATCACAAATAAACCTTAATTCATAAGAGTCACAAATAAACGTAAATATTCATTAGTACCTATCACAAATAACGTTTGTCCTTGTAACATTTAAAAAGTTTATACTTTATAAAAGTAAACAAATCTCTCGTCAGGAAGTATTCCTAAATATAAGTATATAATTAATATTGAAATTAATTTTTGTGAGACTCAATTGTATCTAATTAGACTCGCAAGTATGGCATATATAGTATAGATCATCACTTATGCATGCATGATGTGACCTACCTTTATAATCGATACACAGTATCCACTGTTCGTTTTGCGGACTTTTGCTGTAAGGCTCTAAACAGACGAGACAAAAGCAATCTTCTTCGTCAGGTGAATTTTTGCTTTTCATTGCGTGAATACCAATTTCCTCGTGGCTTTTCCTTTATCAGGCAGTGGAATTGTTTTCTTAGCTGTATTCCTTTGATTGTATTGTTCCTCAACAGCGTTTTTTTTTTGAGCGATAGTAGAATTTATACATTATTTGTTATTTTCTACAAGATTTAAATTAGTCATTTACAAGTCTAAATTAGTGTTGCCAGATGCGGTTCAAATACTTAAAAGTAATGTATATTCATCGTTTGACCAGGATGATTTCGCATTCAGTTGTCTACAATTGTATTTATCATTTTTTTTTTTTTTTGAAAGGTCCAAACAACTGCTCTATCTAGGGATTGAAGCTTGTGCCTGCAAAAATCTAGAGCTTAAACAGATATACTCGTATGTGATGCGTGCAATAGCAAACATTTTTGATAAGCCGTTGGTTTCACCAGCTTTTCAAAGTGTCCCAGAAATAGCAGAAATTCTGCTTCTTGCATTCATCCACTGGCGTTTTCAACACCAGCAGATCCAACAGGACCTTCAAATATAATGTGATCTTGATACCGCTTCAACATCAATACGAAAAAAGGAAGCATTTGCCCCCCCCTTGAAAGGTAATCGCAACAGCAATTGTTACTAATTTTCCGCGTTCCGCTGAGGTTACTGCACCTACTTGTTTAATTCCTTTTTGAGCTGCAATTTTCTTAGGTTTTTGAACTGTGGTTGTTGTAGTGCTGTCTCTTCAGCAGATAATGATACAAGATTAGTTAAAATATATATAGAATCGTTTCTGTCTGTGTGGTCTAGTGGTTAGAGCATGAACGCATAAGCCGAAGGTCCCGGGTTCAAACCTCGTTGGGATTTTTCGGACAGACTATGAGTGGTGATAAGTACTGATTTAATCAGATCATATCATAGCTGAGCAGGCACACGGGAGCATGGTACCGACCAAACCAACTTCCGAAAATAATCAATACGGCCATGAAAATGAGATACTCTAACTATCTCGAAGCGAAGGCCCGAGAGGGGCTGTAGTGCTATAAAGAAGAAGAAGTTTATTATCCTTTGCTATTACAACATAAGCTCCGTGACTTAGACTTGACTCTATGACTCCTCGATGACAAATGACAAGTCTTCTTCTGCCATGATCGGTGTTGCCATTCCAACAGGAAGGGTGACTTCATCCCAAAGGCTGCCGATAGTCTGTAACCATAGCATAGCAAGAATTTGCAAAAAATCAAATTGGCATTCCTGTATCCCTCCAGCTTCTTCAATTCAGTTTCCAGCGAGTCGACAAATTTCTCAGCTTGACCGCTTGATTGGGGATGAAAAGCTTCCGTTCTGATGTGATCGATACCGTTTTCTCTGCAGCAACTCTCAAACTCCTCTGAAACCAGCTGCGGACCGTTGTCAGAAACCAGTGTACCGCAAAGTCCTTGCCACAAAAAGGCTTCCTCCAATCGTTCGATTGTCTTTGATGTCGTTATGGATTACATTTTGTATACCTCTGGCCAGATGCTGAACGGATCAATAATAATTAAATATCAAAATCCATTCATGTCCCGTAAAATTGATATGGATATGAGACCATGGCCTGTCCGGTATGGGCCATGATTGAAGCGAACTTTTGGTCGGCGATTTGGAATTAATTGCGCAGCTTCCACAACCTTTTGACCAGCCTGTCGATATTGTCGTCGATAGATTGCCAGTAAACTTTGCTTCGGGCCAACAGTTTCATCTGAGCGACGCCTGGATAGCCTTGATGCAGCTCCTTCAATATTGTCCCCCAATAACAAGCTTGCAGAACGATGCGATGTCCATAAAAGATGCACCCGTGATTGCTAGTGAGTGATTCTCGTCGGGCAAAAGATGAAGCAACGTCCTCGTTATCGATATGCTTTGAAGTTCGTGGCCATACATTTTCGATGTAATCTGAAACTACCCTCATTGTTTGACATCTATTGGTTACTTGTTTGAGAGCTTCAAATCTTTTGGGCAGCATTCGTGCTGTGTCGATCGCAAACCAAACTATAGAAGAGTCCTCCATCCTACCGATAACAATATCTTCGTTAGGCTTCTGCTGTTTCGCTATGAGCCGCGGGATGAAGTCTGCATATGCAAAAATTTCCGTATTAATGTACTTGATCTGGAAATTGTAACTAAGCATCATTAGTGCGAATCTTTGTAAACAGCTTGCTGTGTTGACAGGTATACCTTTCTTTGCACCGAGAATCCCCAACAACGGCTGACGATCGGTCTGAAGCTCGAACTTGCGACCAGATATAATGATGAAACTTGAATAATGCAAATGTCAACGCCAAGAATTCTCGATGAACTTGTGGGTAGTCTTCTCGGCACTTGTGAATGTTCGCGCCGCATGTATTATCGGTCGCTTAGTCCTATCCAGCATCTCATGCATAAGAACCGCACCCATACCGTAACTCGATGCATGTGCAGCCACGATCATTTTCTCTTTTGAGTCATAGTGGGTTAATATAAGATCCGAGGAAAGTATATTCTTGAGCTTCTCGAACATCTCTTGGTGTAATTGTTTCCACTCGAACTTGACATCCTTATGCAGCAACTCGTCCAACTAAAGCGACAGTCTCATCAAAAACAATTACGCAAATAGCCACATGAATTTCCTCCCTTTGATGCCACTTTAACGTCAAAGAACTTACTTTCGGTATGCAAAATCACGCGACGTCTTCTAACACAAATTGACGGGTCGATGTACGTGTGCTGACTGAATGCAAGCGACAGAAATGTCGCCAGCTTTCTTCTAGTGGCAACGGAGTAGAATTTCTACTATTGGATAAACCTATAGAGCGCTTATTACTTCAACCGGCTGTTACTTTTGTACCCGGTTTTAGTTATTTTATCATAAATAGTAATAAAATTTAATATTCAACAATATTATTTTATGTGAACAATATTAATATAAGGGCGGTTCAAATATGATCGAGACAAATGCTCCGACGCGTTTATTTAGCATGGGAAAAATTTACAGTTTTTCTAGGTACTCCCCCTTACAAGTTTCGCATTTTTTCCCACCTTTTCGGATGCTTTTTGATGCTGGTATCGAAGAATTCCTTAGGCAACTCGGGCAGCCATGTGCGAACGAAGCCCTCTGCTACGTCGTCGGTGTTGAATCTTTGATTTCCAAAGGCTTTTTTCAGTGGTCCAAACAGAAGGTAGTCGCAGGGTGATAAGTCCGGACTGTAGGGAGGGGTGTTCCAGTACCTCTCACCTTTATTCCGATATTGTATCGAGCGTGAGACGTACGGTATGATTCCGCGCGTTATCTTGGAAAAGAATCCACTTCGTGCTGGAGCCGAAATGTCTCGAACATTCATCCTATGGTCCTCCAAATTGAGGTGTTCTACACGGCAAATGTTGTCTGGTGTGATGCTGGTGCGCGGTCGACGATCATGCGGCTCATTCTCGACGGTTTCCCGACCATCCTTGAATGCTTTGGCCCATACTCCCAGGCACTCACTACCGAAATGATTTCGCAACCGCAGAAAAATTTCCGTGTTTTGAACGCCTTCCCACACTAAAAACGAATGACAATACGTTTCGCCACGGCGGTTGGCATTCGACGTTCACTCATGGTCGTAGCACACGCGTGAAACTAGCACTCCCGACGAAAACTACGCTACACTGTTTGTAAGGGACCCAGTTATCACATACTCAAGCCACGACCTTCAAAACATACATGCGCGCTATCTACAGCGTTTGTCTCCATCATATTTGAACCACGCTGCGCTGTATTCTACGAGTATGTGAACTTGAAATCAATACTGAATATTTTATTCGGATTGTCATGAATTTGTACTAAATTTTTACTGCCATGGCAAACTCACTGTATGTATTGTCATGTTTAATTTTTGTGAATAAAGTAAATTTGAACTGCCATCACACGTGGAAATCAAAATGTCGCCACAAGTTCAAAACATTATTTTTTATGATTTCATCACCTTGCATAAAGACTGGGCTTTTTCAAAGTATATTCACGCTGATGTTGTTGAAAATATTGCCGATGAAACTATGGAATACACATCTCGGTTTTGCGCTAGTGTAGAAGCAGATGTACGAGTAGATTAGGATTTTCGCAAATTGATCGCAATAGTTCTTGTTCTGTGGTTTAAAACTCTGTTTCGCTCGTAACTTATAAACAAATCTCTCAAATTTATTGATTATTTTACAGAATCTCCATTCTATAGAAACTTTCGGAAACATTAATTCCAAGAAATCATATTTACAAATAAAATAAGGACGCCCTTCTCCATCTTAACTTGAAGTAACCAATTTCACCAATTTCGTTCTTTTACTAAAAGACCACCTACACGTCAATATTATGAATTCTTGTTCAAACCAATGTCCTAGATTGTAAAGTTTTCAAGTAAATTTATAGTGAAGGATGACAAACCTTGATGACAGTAAATGTTTGAAACGAGAAACTTTTCATAATTTGTAAAGAAAATATCTTGCTGTGGTTGTGGTGATGTTGCCTTTTCAGAACCAAAACAAAATTCTGAATGAATAGAGAAAATATTTCAAACTTTAAAAGTTCTTTTCATAGTTTGTACATTATAAATGTTTGAAATTTATCTTTGAAAATTGATGACGTTTAGTGACCTTCGTTCATAACACGGGTGGCATCTAAGGTATGTACTAGCATTACATAAGTTTACCAATGATAAAAATACGTCTCGTTTTTTAACCTCAGTTCTATCCTAATCTCTATTTCCGGCTGACTTTTTCAACAGTGAATTTTAATGGCTTATTCAAATTTGAAAATTCGGGCTCTTTGATTCAGACGCTACAATACATAGTAAGACCTGGCTTATAACGAGTGACAGACTGATATTTGGCATGATATTGAAGTCTTTTCAATTAGCGCAACCTTGTTTTAATTCTTCTTTTCTTTTGTTGTGTGTCTCCATTTCGTACTGTCATTTTAATAATTCAATTTTCAAATTAACTCTAGTCTGACGTTGACTGCGTGGACATTTTTTTGAATTTTGACGAATAATAGCAAGTTTCACTGCATGAAAGAAATCATTAGACAAATAGAAAACAGCTTAAAACAATTATTTTTTCTGTAAAAAGTATTATAGAAGCCGAATAACTTTTCATCGGAACCATGATTAATAAGTAATATAGTTTCACAAAATTGTACTTATGTTTCGCTCACTTTTTTTGGCGAGAAAAGTAAGTTGACTATGAACATTATCTAATAATTTGTGAGCAGAGGTTTCATTTCTAATTTTTCGCCTTTGACTTACGAACAGTGAACTTAACGGTAATGGTTGTTCTGGAGTTACCCTCCCTCTAAAGTGTCCATTAGGACAGCTATGTATATCTATTCAAGCAAAGGGTTTTCCATTAAGGACATAACAATCTTATCTATTGATAAAACACAGAAAAATTTGAGATGTTGAGTTCAAATTTATTGTGGGTATATTGCAAGCTTTACATTTTGTGATGCAATTTGATTTCGGTCATATGACCACCACGAGCTCGATTACAGTGGTCGATTCTTTGGACCCAATTTTTCACCAATTTGGCACGCATTTCG